>OX101823.2:17593123-20468262 GCA_944452925.2 Chrysolina oricalcia | reverse complement strand
CTCTCTCTCTTCTCTCTTCTTCTCTCTCTTCTCTCTCTCTCTCTCCTCTCTCTCTCTCTCTCTCTCTCTCTCTCTCTCTCTCTCTCTCTCTCCACTCTCTTCTCTCTCTCCCCACTATCTTCTCTCTCCACTCTCCTCTCTCCCCAATCTCCTCTCTCCGCACTCTCCTCTCTCTCCCTACTCTCCTCTCTCTCCCTACTCTCCTCTCTCCCTACTCTCCTCTCTATCCCTACTATCCTCTCTCTCCTATTTCCCCTCCCTCGCATCTTTTTCCTCTCTCTCCTCACTCTTGTACGATTTGTTTCAAAATCGGTATTAAGGAGTTCAAGGGATAGGAGATCGTGATTTTTCTGTTAAATTCGGGAATTCAAGATGAAGGACGATTTTGGTTCTTGGAATTCAAGGATTTTGTCATTTATGGTTCAATTCTATATATGATTGCTATTTTGGGGTGGCTATGGGAAAATGAATAACTTGATTTGTTACGAAAATATGAACCGGGTGTTCAAAAAATCAGATGTGGAATCATGAATGAAAAATTGAAAAATCAAGTATGAAATTTTGTCTTTCAAAAATGGGTCCTTTCACAATATCAATTTTCTGCATTGATTCAAAATGACGGAAAGATTTTGTGATTTATAGTCTGATTCGCAGAAGAATTCCTTCTAGGGCTTTTCGGGGTAAATATTTTTCTCTCAAAATTAATTCATAGTGGCAAATATACTTTTGAAATAAATGAAACACTATTGAAAATAGTGATCAATAAGATCTCATAGCAATTATCTTGAAAAGTATTTGATCGATTTGAATGTATTTTTGGCAGGAAAGGAACATAGTATACGAATGTCTAATTCCATAAAAAGGGTGAAACAATATTTGCCAAAATCATCCGTGAACATTCAATTCAACCGATGTAAATGCAACTGTTAATTGCATTGAACAATGTTTCAGCTAGATGTTTATTTCTTCCTCTTTGCATTTTTTTTTCTACCCTAAATAATAAGAAGCATCCCTAAATCTCATTCCTTTAGGAAGACGCCCGTCCAAAATTTCGATATAAAATATGCTTTCAGCTTTGGAAACATTTTTGTGTCCCATGCACAAAAGTGAATTGTTTCTATTTTATAATAATTTTCCGTATGTATAACGAAATTGCAATATTTTTTTTTGATTATATTGATCTATATCCTTGAATTTGATGAAAATATTTTTTCTTTTTTTTTCAATATAAAATAACTACTGAAATGATAAAAACGGAGTGGATAAAATAAATTTCAATGCTTATGATTTTCAATATGAACAAACAAAACAATAACAATCACGTGGTATTAGGTCTCCATGGTAAAAGTTACTGTTTCGTTTGTTACTTTGCCGCATCCTCTCCCATTGAAACATTCAAGAAAAACTCACTGTGGCTTTTTCACTCCATCAAAGACGTCGTCCAAAAACCCCGTTTTATTGGAAACCAATGTAGGAGAGAGTTGCCGACATAGGAATCATAAGAGCAAGTTTTTCAAAAAAATTTCGTAAAAATATGCCTCAACTTCGAGTATAATTGCCCTGATGAAGATCATCGAAAAAATATGTTATCTTGAATTATTGAGTATTGAAAAACTCATCTCCTATCCTAAAAACTCATAGTTGCAAATGTTGAACAGAATCTGACCATAAATCATACATCTCAGGGCCGCCATTTTGAATTTTCTAATTTTGACAAAAAGTCAAAATCTCTGACACAAAAAACCACTACATTCCAATTTTGAACGGAGTCGGACCATAATTACATAACTTGTCCATCATTCTGGAGCATTAATTTCAAATTATCAAATAGTGACAAAAAAATCACGATTTCCGACCAAAGAAATTCCTATACCTATACCAAGTTAGAATATAGAATCGGAACTAAAATCAGAAATTTCATTTGCTATTTTGTGGACGCCACGTTGAATTCTGAAATGTAAAAAAAACATTACAGGCCAGCCAAAAGCTCCTAAATACTAATTTTGAATGGAATCGAATCAGAAATTACGAAACTCGTTTAACATTCTGGAGCCGCCATCTTGTTTTTTTTAAATATAAAAATGTCTGATGTAATGTTCCGCGAATAATCAACTCTTGTCAAATTTCAAGCCGACTGGAAGATATTAGACCTGCAAAATTTGACATAAACGTGTACACATAAACACACAAACATAGAGCAAGTAGAAAAAAGATAGCAATTGTAAAAATTATAATTTTTCAACGTATTGTTCGACCAGAATGTGTTTTATCTTTTCCCATTCCGGATCCAACCCTGTGCCAGATTTCACACTGGCTATATACCTCACCAGCCGTGTGGGAGAAGCAACCTGAGGGGCGTGTCATTTAAAAGAAATTCATTTTCATATCAGAATCCAGAATTGTAACTGATAATTAGTTTTCACTGGTCGACTGCTGAACTAAACCTTTATTAGTTGACTCTGACGAAACTGGATACTTACTATTTCGAATGGAATAATGCAGAGAAATCGATTTCGCGAAAACAACAGATTTTCGTAAAATTATTCACAAAAAGAAGGAAACATCGAGAATATAAATGAGAAAGTCGTTAACTGAGTTAATGATATACTTCAATACTGAAATGAAACAACACCAAAACATTCGTTAGTTTCAATGATGGAAATGATCAAAAATGCTCTGGGATAAAGACCCTTAATGGGCTTGCATGTGAACAAAAATAGTGAACAAAGATGACATCATTACGGTCCTGGTACATTCACGAAGACTGTCCAAAGTTATTACTAGAGAGTGCAAAAAAGATCTATTTTTTGTCCAAAAACAACTTCACACGCGTTTTCTATCATTTCCATCAGTTCTTTCTAGTTATTCATTTATCTGTCGCGATAATAATCGTGTTTATTTAGAAGCCACTGAAATTCAACTCTTTCTGAACAATCTTGAAGTTGTTATAGTCATAATGGGATGAGTTCTACATCCTGTTACAGAAGATGCCTTACTTCCGGGAACACTCTGTTTTCTCCAAATATTGCATTTGACTCATCCAGAGAAAGAACTTTTTCAGAACTATGGAGTGAATAGATAGGGCCTACAGATGAAACAATCCTGTTTGAATACTCTATTTTTTGTTCCCAGATACATCTGTATTCAGGAACTTCAACTGAATCCAGAATTCAATAAACGCCAAATTCCAGCGCTCCGAATATTTCGAAACGAATATTGGGCCAACACCGTTACTCAGGAATGTGTTGACGTAAGATATTTAAGAATTCGAGGCATTCCTTCATCGGTGTCAAACGTGGAAAAACTTTTTATGTTTCCTCTATCGTCGGTCGGCTCAAAAAAATTCTCACAATGGATTTCATTCGAGTTCAATACATCAACTGCTTTGACAACCACAAAACATTTATTCGAATACTTACGATTCAACGCACAAAAGTTCTCTAAATTAAAATTCTTTACGTTCGCTTTGAAGTATTTACACGTTTTTCTTCAGCATGTAAAGACTCGAACTTTGAAGTAAGGAGTAAATGTAAATTTAATGTAAACGACGCATAATTAGCCCGAATAAGGAAAGGATACTTAACACTCCCAAGTTGTTAATTGTGTTTTAATGGGGTTTCACATATATTCGATTCTATTCGGCAATAAAGCTGAAAGCGAGAAGGCCTTACACGCTCCCAGTAACTGAGAAAAATTGATAGATTTTCTCTAGAGTTTCAAATAGTCTATGAAAGTTAGAATATACAGGGTGGAGACTTCAACTAGAATGAATTGCAGAAAACATCGATTGAGATTATAATAATAATAAAGCTGCGGAGACTGGAGTTCTCCTACAGCTGCATAGAGGTTAGCCAATGTATGGGGTCTTCTTCAAGAACATTGAAGACTTGGTTCAACAGGATTGGAGCGGATAGGGTAATGCATGGGATGGGACCTTCTTCAATAACATCGAAGACCTTGGCTCATCCAAAAATTTTTTTTTCCTTCGTCAGGTCAAGTGAGTTGAGGTCGGAATCCAAGAGATATATAATGGCATGCCAGGATGGTGTGTATTCAACACCGTAGTCTCGTGATGGGTATAGAGGTCCCTTGCACCTGATGCAGGACGTGTCGTGGGGTATCTGAGACCATAACGCATTGGCTGTCAGCTTGCCCGGCGTATGCGGTCTCAACCTATATGTACAGGCAAAACGTGGCGTTACGGGAGCAACCTGTCATGGTTGATTGCTTGGTTGGTTAAAGACTGACGAGCAAGATACCGGGTTCAACTTTGAGGTTTCACTTAACACTTAGACCAGCTAGGGTCTATTGTATTGTTCTTTCGTCAGGCCTGTGTTTTTCACCAGGTTTAGTTAGTCCATTTACTAGGTGTTTCGGATTCATGCCTGTTTCTAGGTAGATCTGTCCGAATATTCTGCTGCACTTGTTGAGCAGCGCGTCGCATTAGAAGATGATGTGAGAGGCTGTTTCCTTTTCGTCACCACATAGTCTACAGTCCACGGTTTCTTCATTTATTCCCATGGTGTGTAGGTGTTTTCTAAGGCCGCAGTGTCTGGTTAGTGAGCCGGTGATCGTGTATATCTTAGATATGTTGAGGTTGAGGGTGTCAGAGTTTGGCTCAGGTGCCCCACCATAGCCGTGCGATTCCCTTCGATTTGGTCCCAATATGTTCGGTGTTTTGATTTCTTCCACTGATTGATTAGGTTTCCGCATCGGGTTTTGCTAATTCCAAACGCTGGTTCTGGGTCTGTGAATGGTGATTCAGATGCATGTTTTGCAAGTTAGTCTGCTTTTTCATTCCCTATTCCCCTAAGTCTAGGCACCCACACAAGTGCAAACCTTGTTGTGTTTGACATTGAGACTCTGAAAGCATTCCCAGACTTGCCTTGACTATATCTGTATTGAATTCAGAGCTTTTACAGCGCTCTCGCTGTCAGATAGGATGTAGATGTGTTTTCTTTCATACCCATGGTCTATATCATAGAAATATATATTATACACTTACTCTAGAATGCTAATCCCCATGTCAAAAGTGTTGTAAAAAGTTCAGGCAAGTCCGCAATGCGCATGCGCGTCATTAGTGATTTTTGTAACAGGCCCGGTTTTAGTAAAATATTATGGTACTTGTGAAGATTAACAAACGTTAATTCTGAATCTCGGAGAATAAGGTTGGAAACCTCATTGTGCTTATACCTGTTATTTGTATTTAGCCGATTTGAATACATATTTTTACATATTGATGATCCCAAATATTCAGGAAAGGGCATCAGAAAGTAGAGTACGGTTATTATTATCATTTGCCGCTCTGAAGCGACAGATTTTTGGTATCGCATTCGCTTTTCAGCTGTAGTTAACCAACAAAAACCTACGGAACCACCCCAAATCGTCGGTGCAGATTTCAAGGAAGCACTCTTTTGGAAAATGAATTGAAAGTACAAAAAAAAATGAAAATTTATTTCAGCTAATATCATTGGATATCATTGGATAATTGGATTTATAAAATTGGATGCTTGGAAGCTCGAGGTTTTTTTTCTAGAAAGATTAATATCAAAATACGCAACTGTATTTAATTTAAATCATTTGAAGAGATCAACAGGCAATTTCTACGAGTATTTCTGGTTGTATTACCTTAGTGCAATTTCCACAAAGGGGGTGCATGAAAAAGTGAGGCCAGAAGCATTTTCCTTACCATCAAAGAAAAGCACTTCCATATTGACATTAATTTTCTGAGGCGATTCTGTGTATGTTTAGTACTTTTTGTAGGAATCTAGAACTCATAATATAAGCGGTGTGGTAGAAAGTTGTATCACTCGCCATGCATGCTTACGCAGACACAGTATTGGTACTGCACTAGGTTTCAAATTATTCTATTGTCGTTTTCACATGAATCCTCATGAGGAAATTGTGTGCCATCTCTGTCTCTGACAAGAGTGACAGATCTTAGTGACAAGTCTTCCTGTTGATGAAAAAGCACTGTTGCACGGTCATTATAATTACAGTAGCATAGGGTACATTATTGTTTTCAATGAATTTCTTTCGCGCCGAAAATTCGGAGTAATCTATCTCTGAAAGGTTCTTTTCGGTTTTAAAATTCCTAAATGCGCTGTCAAATTTCTCTCTTTCAAATGACATGTGTTTTATTGCCTTTCAACAAATAACTCTGAATTGGAACACCAAATTATTTTCAAACTTGGCAACGATCTACCCAAACTACACTGATGACGCGCATGCGCACATCGTGAACGGGTCGCATGTTTTTCGCAGTAAAAATTGGCGGGATTAGCATTCCAGAGTAAGCATATAATACATATATTTCTATGGACTAGATTCATCTGAATGGCATGTGTCTCTGCTTGAAATACAGTGGTGTTGTTGCCAACAGGTACTATTACGTTCCTTTTCGGCCTCACCCCATATATTCCTGCTTTTGTTCCTACATCTGTTTTTGAACCACCTGTGTACCAGATGATGTTTCCAGATAGTAGTGATTCTACTCCCGAAACCAACTCATTCCACTTGAGCTGCTTGTTGAATGGTTTTTCGTACGAGTATTGTGGTAGCATGTAGTCTGATATCATTTCCAATTCGGTAATGTTGACTTCATGGATGATTTTGGTGTGGCCAGTTTGTGGTTTGGTTATCCAATTATTTTTTGTTTAGGTCTGTATGCACTCATCCTCGCATCGCATCGCATCGCATCGCATCGCATCGCATCGCATCGCATCGCATCGCATCGCATCGCATCGCATCGCATCGCATCGCATCGCATCGCATCGCATCGCATCGCATCGCATCGCATCGCATCGCATCGCATCGCATCGCATCGCATCGCATCGCATCGCATCGCATCGCATCGCATCGCATCGCATCGCATCGCATCGCATCGCATCGCATCGCATCGCATCGCATCGCATCGCATCGCATCGCATCGCATCGCATCGCATCGCATCGCATCGCATCGCATCGCATCGCATCGCATCGCATCGCATCGCATCGCATCGCATCGCATCGCATCGCATCGCATCGCATCGCATCGCATCGCATCGCATCGCATCGCATCGCATCGCATCGCATCGCATCGCATCGCATCGCATCGCATCGCATCGCATCGCATCGCATCGCATCGCATCGCATCGCATCGCATCGCATCGCATCGCATCGCATCGCATCGCATCGCATCGCATCGCATCGCATCGCATCGCATCGCATCGCATCGCATCGCATCGCATCGCATCGCATCGCATCGCATCGCATCGCATCGCATCGCATCGCATCGCATCGCATCGCATCGCATCGCATCGCATCGCATCGCATCGCATCGCATCGCATCGCATCGCATCGCATCGCATCGCATCGCATCGCATCGCATCGCATCGCATCGCATCGCATCGCATCGCATCGCATCGCATCGCATCGCATCGCATCGCATCGCATCGCATCGCATCGCATCGCATCGCATCGCATCGCATCGCATCGCATCGCATCGCATCGCATCGCATCGCATCGCATCGCATCGCATCGCATCGCATCGCATCGCATCGCATCGCATCGCATCGCATCGCATCGCATCGCATCGCATCGCATCGCATCGCATCGCATCGCATCGCATCGCATCGCATCGCATCGCATCGCATCGCATCGCATCGCATCGCATCGCATCGCATCGCATCGCATCGCATCGCATCGCATCGCATCGCATCGCATCGCATCGCATCGCATCGCATCGCATCGCATCGCATCGCATCGCATCGCATCGCATCGCATCGCATCGCATCGCATCGCATCGCATCGCATCGCATCGCATCGCATCGCATCGCATCGCATCGCATCGCATCGCATCGCATCGCATCGCATCGCATCGCATCGCATCGCATCGCATCGCATCGCATCGCATCGCATCGCATCGCATCGCATCGCATCGCATCGCATCGCATCGCATCGCATCGCATCGCATCGCATCGCATCGCATCGCATCGCATCGCATCGCATCGCATCGCATCGCATCGCATCGCATCGCATCGCATCGCATCGCATCGCATCGCATCGCATCGCATCGCATCGCATCGCATCGCATCGCATCGCATCGCATCGCATCGCATCGCATCGCATCGCATCGCATCGCATCGCATCGCATCGCATCGCATCGCATCGCATCGCATCGCATCGCATCGCATCGCATCGCATCGCATCGCATCGCATCGCATCGCATCGCATCGCATCGCATCGCATCGCATCGCATCGCATCGCATCGCATCGCATCGCATCGCATCGCATCGCATCGCATCGCATCGCATCGCATCGCATCGCATCGCATCGCATCGCATCGCATCGCATCGCATCGCATCGCATCGCATCGCATCGCATCGTATCGCATCGCATCGCATCGCATCGCATCGCATCGCATCGCATCGCATCGCATCGCATCGCATCGCATCGCATCGCATCGCATCGCATCGCATCGCATCGCATCGATTATTTGGGCATAGTTCCCAGTACGAGGACTACTATGTCGTCCGCCTAATCTTGGTAGTAGTATCCCTGATTGTTTAAAGATTCCAGAAGTTCGTATGCTACCATTTCCCACAGTATGGGGAATAGTATTCCTCACTGTTGGGATACCCTGACAATTTCCAGCTTCGCCTGTCGATTTTGTAGCATTGACATTATCCACCTGCAGGTGGTTTCGTCAACGCTTCTCCTCCTGGCCGCTGACACCATTCTTTCGAAGGACGTATTGTCAAAGGCTCCTTTGATATCTAGAAAAGTGTATAGTGCTATTTTCATTTTGCCAAAGTGTCAGAGCCCACAAACCGAGACCACTCTGTTGAATAAGGTATCAAGGTATCAACGTATGATTCCCAGCGCAAATTAGACACCCAAGAATTTCACTGATGGCAGCACTGAGACTGATTTTTCAGTTAATTAAACACAAGGAGATTACAACATATTTTTTGTAGGGTTGAACTTATAAGTCCAGTTTTTTATCAGCTTTCATAATCAGAATCAGAGAGTTATCGATGCGGAAACCTAATCAATGGGTGGAAGAAATCAAAACACCAAACGTATTGGGACCAAATCGAAGGGCATCGACACAGCACAGCAATGGTGAGGCACCTGAGCCAAACACTGACGGCTGACACACTCAACCTTAACAGATCTAAGATACGCACGATCACCGGCTTACTAACCGGACACTGCGGCCTTAGGAAACACCTACTCACAATGGAAATAAATAGAAAAACCGTGGACTGTAGACTCTGTGGTGACGAGGAGGAAACAGCCTCTCACATCATTTTCGACTGCGACGCGCTGCTCAATAAGCGCAACAGAATATTCGGGCAGATCAACCTAGAAACAGACGTGAATCCGAAACACCTAGTAAATAGACTACTGAACCTGGTGAAAAACACAGGCCTATTTAACTAGGAACCACTGACGACAGAACCATACAATAGACCCCAGCTGGTCTCAGTGTTAAGGGAAACCTCAAGGTATCTCGCTCGTCAGCCTTTAACCAACCAACCATCCATCATTTCCACAAATGTCCAAGATGTTAATCATTCACTTCTTGTCAAAAAACTTATCAGATATTGAATTTCATCATGTGTTCTTGTCAAACTTGAGGCATTATTCAACGAATTTCTAGAGAAATTCCATTTTTCAGATCTTCAATGTCGTTTTAATAGCACCCACTTTAATTTTGGAGTTACACCACAAATAAAAAATCTATGGGGTTAGGTCAGGCGACCTCACTGTCCATTTAGTGATACGTAGACGTCTAATTCATCTATCACGGATAACGATATTTCGATACCCGTTGAATCAAACTTTGAAAGCTGTATACTACCATCCCACTTAAAAAAATTGGGTAGGGTTATGTTCAAAGGGGTTCAAATTCTATTTCGAGTTGAAGTCCCTACCCTGTATGTAGACGATATCTCAGAATGAAGACAAATAATTTCTGCAACTTTGAAATACTTTTCACTTTAATTACCTTACAATTTAGAAAAACTGGCGAATATCTGTCAAGGAATCAACTTCTTCTTTGATCAGCAGAGTTATCATAGCAAGTTCTCACAGAACAAGTTTTGCAAGCTATTACGATTAGAATTAACATTCGGTTGCAATTCAAGTGGAAAATTCGGTTCAAATGAAACGGAGGAATCATCAGCGTATCAACAAAAGAAATATTTTGGCAAAAAAGATGATAACTCATTAATGTAAAGCTTGAAGAGGAGCGGTCCTAAGACGGGTCCTTGAAGAACACCAATTTATTGATCAGATGAAAATGTGTTACAATTATCACTCCAATAGTATAGCATCACCCACAGAAACAAATACTTTGAAAATATGCTTTGATTCACAAGCATTTTTTAGACATACATACTAATTGAAAATACGCCCAGTTCATCAAAGAAAACATATTGATTCATCATCTTTCGGAAATTGATCAAATATATTTCATGCACAGTTAACGACCAGTTTTGTTTTCTCTGCAAAAATGGATCACCAACAAAGAAACACAAATTTTATATTTTTATGCAAACCATTCTTGATAACGGGATCAACTCTTTTTTTGTGAAATATATAAAGCATTATGCAAAAAAAACTGCCATCAATAAGTTTCTTACAAACTCCAGCAATAAATCACGTTGGAGACTGATACATTTTGAAAGGAACAATATCAAAGCACCCAAGAAGTACCGATAATAACACCACAATTTTTTTTAATAATCTCTCGAAACCTTAGATTCTTTCTTCTTTTCGCCTATGACAAAAATTGAGGTTTCAGATGCCACTCAAAACCTCAAAAATACAAAGTGCTGTGATGTTCACGATCTGAACAGCGAAATTATTAAAGAAACAAGTGAGATAATTGTGGGACCTCTCGTAGATCAATCTATGTCTTTCCGTAGGCACTTTTTCCGATGTCTTCAAATTCACTAAAATAAAATCTATTTTCAAAACTAAAGAAAACAACTACCGCCCAATATCTAAAATTCCCATATTTTGGCAAATATTTGAAATCATAGTGAAACAGAGGCTAATGAGCTTCTTTGAAAGACATAATTTTCTCAATAAAAACCAATTCGCATTCAGAAGCAATTGCTCCATTGTAAAGGCAACCTGTGAAGGCATTGTCGAGGGTTTTGAAGTGAGTGAACATACCCCAATAACAATGTGTTACTTCGACTACGTCTAGCATAAATTACTCTTAGAAAAACTAAGCTTTTATAGAATAAGTGCTGTGGCACTTGACTTCTTCGGCTCTTTAGAGATACAATATAGTCAGTGTACATCAATGATGTGTCTTCAAAATACAGGTTAACCATGGTGTACCACAGGGCTCCGTGTTAGGTCCGCTCCTGTTTATAAAATACACGAATTTAATTTTTCACAGCATATCTCCAGGCTTTTGTGTATGCTACGCTGATGATACTACCTACTTTCATTAAATCCCACAAAAATATATCTCCTCTCCTCACTCTCTCATACTTGAAAAACGTGCTATTCGTTTGATGGCTCCTTGACATACATACAAGAAAACTGAACTCCTTAGTAATAATGATTTCCATAATAATTCAACTAGGGAAGCAGACCACATGAGTCCCACGAAATATAAACTTGCAATCTCACATCGCGATTACCTGAACTTGCATTTTTACAATAATCTATCATGTGAATGAAGAAATCTCGATCTCATCCCTTTTTAAAGGAAGATGAAACATTTCTATTCGGAAGAAGATTACTTATGGTATGAGGTTTCTGATTCATAAGTATCTTACAAATGATAAATTTTCATACAATTTTTATTGGATATTTAATGTCTTATATTGTTTCCGTCCACTCATGAATGTACATGTCTTTCTTATATTTTATTTGTGTCTGTCCACTCATGAATGTAAATAACTGATTTTTTTGTGTTTTACCTAGCCTGCTGCAAATGTACGTATATGAATAACCTAGTAAAATAAACAAGTAAATAAATAGATGAATGGAGAAATTTCTTCTCAAGGACAAAGGCATTGCCAATTTTATATGATGAATGTTTTGAAAAAACGAGGAAACATGTGGGCTGGAAATTTTTCATTACAAGCTGCCAAGTGATTCAATTGCTTTAATGCCCCTTTAATCTTTCTACTAATGGCCAGTTTCACCAACTAATCCCTAAAGTTAGGAAATACCTATATCGAACTTAGGAATGCCCAAGTGCAATTTGCGATTTACCAAGCGTTCAGTAATGCTTAAAAGTGATAGGAAATACCTAACGTAGGTATTTCCTATCACTCTTAAGCAGTACTTAACATGTGGTGAGACGCAAATTGCACTTGGGTATCCCTAAATTTAAGTATTTCCTAACTTTAGGAATCAGTTGGTGAAATCGGACATAAGTGATACTTCCTGAACATCATTCAGTGATCTTACTTGTAACTCCAGACAAAAAAAATCAGTTCAGTGATTTCATAACATTGTCAAAAAACACCAGCAGACATTACTTACACCCACTTTGTTTATTAGCAGTATATTTCAGCATTCAATGAAATTTTTGGGAAATCCAGCATTTAGACTTTTTTGGTTCACTAAACTCATTTGGAATAATATTCAGAAGCAGCCACCAAACTGAAAGTACTTATTAAAATGATACCACTTATAAAAAAACTTACTTTATTGAATGCGATAACGCGAATAATTTAAATAAACACACCATAACAAGGAATTCCAACACAATCTAAAATTTTATAAATAAACATGAAAGGTGTTCGGCATATCCTTATTTTGCCATTTCTAGGATTCAGATTGGGCTCCGATAAGCAAACTTGTATTTTCTGCAAACGTCTGAAAATTATGCAAATTTTATTAGATTTTTATGCAAGACGGGGCCGTGAAGACAAGAAGTTGCTTTGGCGAATGAGTGTTTATCTGATTCAATTTATGAAAATTGCGGCAACTAATTCCTTTTTGATGAGATGTTATATGATTCACTTAATAACCTAAATGCATTTGGAACAGCGGCTGGATTGAATTACTTTCGATATATTCTGTCTTTTTTGGTTTGCTGTTTTGGCGATATCGGATTGTAACCATATCATTTATTATCACTTTTGTGGATTCTTTCGGTGGCAGATTCGAACGCTTTGGTTGTTATCCAGTGAATAGAGACAAATAGAGAGGGGTTACCTCACAAACTGTCTGGTTGTTCTGAATTTGTGTTATGTTGTCTAGAATGGTTATTAAGTTTAAAATGCAAAATTGCGCCCACCGCCATATTGAAAAAACAAAAAATAGGCACTTTCTTCAGATTTTCGCTTATATCTTCGTTTCGGTGCGATTCAACTGAAGAAGAGTCCTACTCAATATTGTAGAGAATTGAATTTTCTATAATTAACGTTTTGGGTTTCGTTTCCAGGACTGATAGTTATGCAACATTTAAAAAATAAAAATAAACAACTTTTCCGGAAAGTCAAACTTCTAACTCTAGGACGCTGTAATTCAGCTATGGCCTGTTCTAGGAAAACAAGTATCAGAATAAAATATGTAAGGAATTTATTCACCTACAAACAACCTTACGGAGTGGGGGTTATACATAAAAGATAAAACAATGGCATATTTCACTGCTTTCTTTGGCTAATGTGACTCCACATTGTATCTAAAAAAATTCACTTATTATTTTCCTGTTTTGGCTTGAATTCGAAGTTTATACCAATCCTACTTGAGTTCCTTATACGTTACAGCACAATGCTCATGAGGCTACTATTTCAATTGAATGTATTCATTTGAATAGAATAATGAACAAAAAATACAAACCTAACGGTCATAATATCAAAATACTGAGTGATGAAAAATAATGTGGTTTTCCGATATTTTCGAATGGTTAACATTGGTTTTGGAAACACTAGCACCCTGTATGCTCTAGTTTCCACAATGACATATCTTCAAAAACTGGAATGAATACAATTTATCAACTCAAACATACAAGGAGGGAAAGAAAACTCAAGCGAAATTGAGTACGGTATACCACAGCATTCGTGAAACGCCTTGTAAGATTGAGACATGGGATGATATTACATGAAGCGACAACAAAATAAGCTGTGATAATTTTTATCCTACAAGTGTTTCCAAACCATATAGCATCAATATTTCGAAATTCGAAAAATCGCAAGAGTATGAATTGAAATCACCCTGTAACGGTAAAGAGTTCTTGAGTTTTTTTTTTTGTGGGGGATTGTTGCCAAAGGATATTTTTAAAAGCAAAGCAAGCAAAAAATTCAAATATATTGATTTTCTCTAGAGATACAAGATGGGGAAAAGTTGTCATTTCCTAACTTTAACACCCTTTATTTCTAAAACTAGTTATAGGATCGAGTTGGGCCCAGACATATTTCATAGGGAGATTGGCTCCTCCAAAATACCAAAAATTTGGAACATTTGACAGAACGCCATTTTATATAGCAAAAAGTGCGGGGTCCTTTCTTGTGGATCGGCAGCAGGGTCTTTGATCCTCTCCGCCTGCTCCAGAATTGATCTTCATTGGTCCAGCAATGGTCTTTCCTAAAATATTGGCAGGATTTCTTCTTTCTAAACCCAAATTTGTTTGAAGTGCTGTCGCAGCCCGGTATTGCGTGCAGGAGGAAGAAGTTGTACTTGTAGGAAGAGGCGGAGTGGATTGCCTCTGTATGTTTTCCTCTATCTGGCTTTTTGAGGTAGAAATTGATCACCGCAGGTGTTGTGCCAGTCAGCAGGTCAAGTAGGTTAATGTCTTTCCCGACAATGATGACGGCGTCTACGTGGAGAAGAGGCATTAAGCTGTGGCAACTATCAACCTGTCAGCATCTTCTGAGAGCAGGAACTTATCCTGAGGTGTGGTGTTGGCTGTTGTTTTGTTAAACACCACGTCTGATGGTGAGTTTGCCTTGTACCTTCTTGATCGTTCAGTAGTCTTGGGCCCTTTTGGTAGTGAAGCTACCAAAAGTCACCATCACATCAGTGCCATCGTGACGCTGAATGTACTTGACGTAATACTGGCAAATCCCTTCAAAGGTCGAGGTTCTGTTCGATACAAGCTAGTGCAGAATGTAACGACCATCAATAACGACCATAGAACGTTGAGGGAGCTGGAAGTCTTGTGGAAGAGGTGAGAAATCTGCATATAATAATTAGTTTGTCCCTTCACGCATACCGTCCTCATTAAACAAAGATACGGGGAATGGTGCCAGTTCGTTCGACTGGTAGTCCAGCATAAATACACATTTAGTTCTGATACTTGTTTTCCTAAAATGGAACATAAATGAATTACAGCGTTCTAAAGTTGAAAGTTTGACAAATTACCGGATAATACGATTTTTTTATTTTTTGAAAAGTGCATATCTCCGTAAACATCAGTCCTAGAATCAAAATTTGAAACGTAAGCTATAGAAAATGTAATTTCTCTACAACATTGTGGAAAACTCTTATGTAGATGAAATGCACCGAAACGAAGATATAGCCAGAAATTTTAAGAAAATGCCGATTTTTTTCGGTTTTTCAATATAGCGGCGGGTGCGGATGGGGGAATTGTGCATTTTGCATTTTAAACACTTAATAACCATCCTAGACAACACATCAAAAATTTAGAACTACTGGACCGTTTGTAAGGTTTACCCTCCTCTATTCACTGGATTACAGTAATCGCTACAGAATATTTTTCATCTCTTCATTTTCTTAAGCCCAAGCGATGTACCCGACATTTTTTCATTTGAATGACCATCGAATATTCCGAAAAATTACCGAAAAATTACCGCAGTCATTTATGTAATATTAAATAAAACGAATATGAGATTGAACTTTCTGTGTCATCCACAGATGGCGTGTACTCTTTCACCAGCCCTCTATTAAATTCAGAAATCTGACAACATAGCAAGCAATCTTCGGCATCTCGTTAAGTCGCATCGCCGCGCTGGTGGAGTCACTGGAGTCGTCTCTCGCTTCACTAACTAGAAGGGTAAGAGGAAGCCACACTCAGGTAGAAGCAGGTGAGACAAAGCGGTGTTGAAAACTCCACACGCCCTCGCGCTAAGACAAACACCGCCGCCTATATTGTCCTTGATTCGACTTTTTAACTGGATGGAGTGAGATCCAATTCTATATTGATGGACGGTTCAAAATCTACAGGCAGTAACATTCACCATAAGGTTTTTATAAATTTAATTTCAAATAAGCGTCAGCGTGTTCGTATTGCAGACAGTACATCGGATCCTCTTACATTGTCGTGCGGTATAGCTCAGGGTTCAATTTTAGGGCCCCTACTATACACAATATATACCTCAGACTTTGCCAAGGTTGTAAAAGATTGCAAGACTAATTTTTATGCTGACTATACTCAGCCCTACTACTACTACTACTCTTTCAAAGTTAAAAACTGCGGTTGATATTATCAATGATAGATTATATTGTGGAGCAATCTAAAAACGTTCATAGACAATCAACGGAAATAAAAAAATAATATGTTTTGTAGTCAAACAAAACCTTCCCATTATAATGAAAGACATTGAAGTTAGTATGGATGGCTATGGAATTGAACCAACAGACGATGCGATGTATTGTGTTGGACAGCTCTGTCCGCTTCAAAAAACATAACTCATTGTATCAGGGTATGTTGCGCTAATAGTCCTCGGGCCCGATATCTATGAGAAAAAAATAATTACCTAACCATTGAGTTTTCGTATATCTATTCCTTATGTCAAGTCAGACAAGTTTGTCTTTGAGACAATTCTCGGTAGAGGGAGGGTTTTTTGGGAGTTCCGCAAACTCTCTGATTTAATGCGAGAAAAAAATGTATTCGTCACGTGAGAATTGTGAATCATCGGTCCAAATAATTTTCTTCAAAAGGTTGGGATCTTCGTATGTCCATGTAAGTAACATTTCGCAAAATTCTACACGTTTTGGTGGATCATATCTATGTAAAGCTTGTAGCTTGATGAATTTATAACCGTACATATTATGTCTTTTTTTTTAATTCTCCAAATGGAAGTACGAGAAATTCCCAAATCCTCCGCAGCAATAGATGCATGAGGACAAACATGAAAATATCCCAGAACATTGATTTCATTATCCATGTCACCAGTCACCTGACTCATGTTATTTCTTGAGGCGTGAACTTTTTCGATTTTGAGATGATTTCGTTCAATTCTTCTGAATTTCCGTTCGTTCATTGTTGGTAAATTTGGATATAACTCATAAAATCTTCTACAGGTCCTCAATATGATTTTATTGCATTCACCATGAATATAAAACAAATTCAGGATATCAGAGTTTGAATAATCATTATTTTCCATTTTTACCACTCTGGTATGACAGTCGGACTATTTAAACACGTTATTGTCAGGTTCATTCTTTTGCTCTTCAAATCCGGCTATCAGCAGCAGATCATGACACACTATTATTTTTGTTAAAATTCACTAGGAAAATTCAGAATACATTCATCAGGCTGCAAACTTTGCATAGATATAATCAACTAAAATGTAGAATTTAGCGAAATGCTATTAAAATGGACATACGACAAAGTAATATATGGAGTGATGAGGGAGTGTTCAATCATCGGAATAATCATTTCTGGACAACAGATGCAGGCCATTAGATGGCCTGCAAGATCCCCTGATCTTAATAAAATGGATTTTTTTATGGGAAAATGTTAAAAAAATTGTCTACAAGACACCACCTAGTATAGAAATTATGAAGAAAAGAATAATAGATGCTTTCAGAAGTATAACACCTGCAGTGTTGAGAGCAGTGGAAGACTCATTCCGTAGGCGGGTAGAAATGTGTGTTAACCAAAATGGGCAACATGTGGAGCACATATTATAATTTGTTCGTTTCGTTCTGCCATGTTTTTGTTTTAATTTTTTAATCAATTGTAAATAATACAAGTTGGGATTCGTTAAAATAATTGCACTGATTTGTTCCCATAACCTTTATATAAGGTGTCAGTAAAAATGAGCTAAAAATTGTCCAAATGAATAACTCGAAAACAGCTAGGAACAGCTTCGAGGGTATACATACAAAAAACCTTCGCATCTCAATCATACATCACATGGTCAAAAATTTACGGAAAAACTCAACGAAAAACTCAATTCAAAAACTCCCGAATTGAAAAATCATTTTCAAGTCACCTTGTATAATTTTTAGGAGTTTGACGAATAGGATTATATTTGTATCCTGCATTCCATAATCTTTAGAGCAGTAATTTTTTTGGTATGCATCTGCAGATATCATTATTTAAACAAACAAATCATAACTCTCAAGTAGTTGGGAGATAGTAAATGATATTGGAGGGGTGGATGGAGACCACTGAAATCATTGCAAAAATTGATTGACATACATGGCATTTCATTTTTTTAAATGCAGTTGACCCTGAATATTCTCCTTGGTTAACTCTGTATATAAGACAATGATTTCTGGATGTAGACAATGATGGTTTACTTTGGTTCTTGAATTATATATATATATATATATATATATATATATATATATATATATATATATATCGATATGACAGTAAGTATTTTGTGATTTTTGAAGTGTATTCTGCATGAGTCTCGAAGTCTTAATTTGCATAAGCTTCTCAGGGCACGTTTTTGTTGTTGTAGAGAGGAACTATTACATGCTCCCCAGAATGGTATACCATACCTCAGTTGCGAGTCTGTAAGGGCATAATAAACTGCTTTCGCAGCTGAAAATCCCAGTTTGTTTGATGCCATTCTGACGGCATAGCAACCAGAGGATAACTTTTTATTGAGGTTGGTTATGTGTTCCTTGAATTTTAGACCACAGTCTATGTATAGCCCCAAAAATTTTGATTTTATTTGTTTTTCTATTATTTTAGTTTCTAGGGATACATCCCCGGTTGTGCATCTGAAAGAAACTATATTGGTTTTGGATGTGTTGAATGTGAGAAGATTTGAGTCACACCACTTCTTCACTTTCTGTATGTCGTTGCTGATATTCCGATGTAGTTCAGTTTCATCGTTGCTGTGCCATAGAATAGTAGTATCATCAGCGAAGAGAGTGAATTTTCCTGATATATTAAGGGCTGCCAGGTCATTTATATATAGCAGAAACAAAATGGGGCCAAGGATTGAACCTTGTGACATACCACAGTTTATATGTGCTAAATTGGAAGTTGGTTTTGTTTTTACTATCTGCGTTTGATCTGATAAGTATGATCCAAACCATCTAAGTGCACTTTGTCTTACTCCATAGCGGTGGAGTTTCCGCAACAATATTTCGTGATTCACACAGTCATATGCCTTGGACAAATCACAAAATACTGCCGCAGCCACGTCCCTGTTATTGATTTCACTATACAGTTCATATAGAAGAGAAAAAATTGCGTCATTCGTGCTTTTATTATTTTGGAAACCAAATTGTTGTAAACTCAATATATTGTGGGTACATAAGAATTTGTTCAATCTATTTTTGACAAGTTTTTCAATTAATTTTGCTATCGTTGGAATGAGAGAAATGGGTCTAAAATTTAAGGGTGTGCTCGTTTATGTAGAGGTATCACTAAGGATGTTTTCAAAAAAGATGGAAAAATGCTCTTTTGAAAGGACTCATTTATTAGTGCCACTAAGCAACAGAGTGCGTTGAGACGAAGGTTTTCGAAAATTCTTAAGGACATTTCGTCTATTCCAGATGTGCATTTATTCTTTATACTGCATATGATATCTCTCAACACCTCGACCTTGGTGTCATATAGTAAAAAGTTTTGGTCCACGGTAATGTGGCTCAAATTAACTAGTGGATCATAAGGAATTGTTATATACTCTCTCAGAGTGTCTGCGATTGAGCATTAGTAATTGTTGAGAGTGTCTGGACTGAGTTCAGGCTCAACCCTCTTTACGGAGTTTTTTCCTCGGAGTTCATTGATTATTGTCCAACTCTCCTTTATTTTATTGCCGGCTCCTCCAATACGATTTTGATAATAATTGTGTTTTGCTAATTTTATTAGCCTTCGATAAATTGACCTGTATTTATTGTGGTAGTTTAGAAAAAAAACTTCATTTGTGTATTTTCTTATATGATGTAGCGATCGCAAGTTTCTTGCTGAAATTTTGAAACCTTTTGTCAACCATTCCTTCCTCTTTTTATTTTTAACTCTTTGGATGGGGAATGCCTCCTCAAAATGTAACACTACTACGTGACATTTCGTCACAAATGTTCTTTCATCTCTTTCTACTAGTGTCCCCATTGAATTATGGGAATCAAACACTCCTCGTGTAATACCTCTACTTACCAATTGTACATTAAGGTCGATTCATAAACTTTCCGTTCCGTTTGCCGTTAACGTTGCCGTCTCCGTTCGTCGTTCCGTTACCAGTATAGTACATCATTCATAAACTCCGTTGACCGATGCCGTCCACCGTTTGCTTGAGTTTATGAATGATCTTATGCAATTCAATATACTAAACTGGCAACGGAACGGCGAACGCAGACGGCAACGGTAACGGCGATCGGAACGGAAAGTTTATGGAATCGAGCTTTAATCGAATGATATCCCTTTCTATTGACATAATGTACTTCATTTTATATACAAGGGGGATAGATTGCAATATGCGTGTGCAATCAACACACCCCACAACACCAGGAAACCCAGTTTTTCTATAAAACCTAAACAAATCTTTATAATTATTTGATAAAAATTAGAAACTGAGTATGAACTTACTTATTGCGACACTCTCTTGATTCGTTCTTGGTAATTTAATGTACTAGTTAAATAAGTCAGGATTATTAAACAAATCCGTTATTTCCCGAACGCATTTGCTGACAGAAGCTTGGCTTACACAATGGCTTAAGTTTTGGCCAATATCAAGTTGGTAGCTGCCTGTAGCGAAAAAGCGTGTAACGCTAATAAAACCGAAAATTTTATTTAGATTCTTTATTCTTAATATATTTAACCAAGTAAATTACCTTTCTAGCAACAGTCAACCCATTGGATTTTATAGGGGCATCTATGTAAGGCTCCACTATATGAATTATGTCCTGCGTCAACTGCTGTCAACCGATAGTGCCTAATGAATTCAATATCGCTGAATTCCTCAAAAGGATTTCCCAGTTGTTGGATTCGTCTTCTCCTCGGCCTATTTCCTTAAATTTCTGCCTTTTCCAACGCTGCTAAACCCGCTAAATTAATCAAATTATTAAACATGTCTACTTTTACTACCTTTGTTTCTGTTTCGAATCAAACATGTGGTATGCGAATATACCAATTCACACCCCTCTGACCATGCGATGTATTTCCGCAGAATAAATTCGTCTACGAATATTTTTCGATTCCTTCAAAATACGGTTTATCTCATTTCTTACGGAAACACCATAATTCCGTATGCGAAAGTCACTCGCATGAGTTAGAAAATAGCAGCCCAGGAAATATTCTAATCTAATTAAGAAACTGCGGCTAGAAAAGTGTGGCTAACTTAACCATATTGTTTATCATTACTAGAAATGGAACTTTTGCTCTAAAGTTGCCCCTCTAGACCTTTGAATAGCTGTATTTTGGAAACAAAACCCGCCGAAGAACGATTAGATTCGCATTCATGACATCAAACTATTATAACGTTCAAATCCAAATTCTGGTTCGTCAAACGAAGCACTTTTCGTCGGTGCGGCACTGGTTTCATTAATTCTCTGTCATAAATATTGTTCTCATTTAATGAAGATTGGGCTGGCGGTTACAGTGTTGGGTACGTACCGAAATACCGCCTCGAGGTCAGAGGTAAATTTTATTGCGTTAGTGACTTATAGTATGCCAGAGGTATTTCGTTGGCTAAGGTTGTGATTGAAAAGTTTGAAGAGCTTGAAGAATACCAAGATTGGATAGTAGCTCTTAAAGTAGCAGAAAATTGGTCATCTGGTTTTATTGGACAGATTTTCTTTTCAACGGAGTTAATTGATTCTTGAAGAGTGTCAAATTTTTCATTTATTATTTTTCTGTCTGCCAAGTTATAGCGAATTATTGGATATTTCCAATTATGGGTGCATCGGTAGTACCAGAATCGAATGTCTACTGTCGTGGGATTGTATTGGATGAGATTGTATTTGAGAAGCTGCGTTTCGAAGATTACTTCTTCAAACCAGAGGAAAACAATTGATGGTCTGTCTTGGAGACAACTAGTACTGATCTGAACAAAATAGTCATTGCCGATTTTACACCTAAAGTTCACTTTCCACACACGAAAAACAAAAATGGTGGTATTTCGATACTCGTAAAAAAATACCATTCTCTTCGAATGTAACCCTATCAAATCCATTATATGATTAAGTATAGTCTGTACCGACTCAACTGAGATAGCAACCAACCAAGCGATCATATGAGGTAATATCAATGCAAAAATTGCCGCTGATAATTAAAACATTATTCTCTAACCATTACTCGTCTCAACTCGATTGCAGTCCACGTGGACTAGATATATTCTGTCACATGAAAAGGGGGAGCGAATTGAAAAACGAAAGCCTTTGATTCCGCTGTAGAATTCTAATTGGTCAGACACCGAAAGTCTTTGACATGCAGCTGAATTCGAATTAGTTTTTATTGTACCAGTCCAGACAGTACGGTGCAGCTAGGCAGAGACGGATATTTAGTCATTTAGTAGTCTCAATTATATTGTCTGTTCGGTATAGCATTAGGGAGACCTTTCGATGTTGATGTAGTTGAAACAGTAGATTCTGATGCTAATTTAGAACCACTCCAAGTGTGAGTTAATTCAGAAAGTCTCCAAGTGGAAGCTGATCTAGAACCACTACGTAGGGAATTATTTAGTAAAGCCTTACACATTCAAACTCAAAGGGTTATTCTGAATATGTATTCGCGTTTGATGTATGAGAATAGTAGTGGCTCTTCTGAAAATCGAATTGCATATAACTGACATATAACTGCATTTTCAACCCCATTGATATGATTTCGGCTGCTATTAAAAGGAAACTAAGAAAATATGATGAATCGGCGGAACTGAGTTGATCTGTGTTGAATAATATCAGAACAGTAATAGATGGAATGGAATGGAAGTGATACAATATCCTACCATCGATTATCATTAACGTTAAAAACGACTCAAATTCTGAAAGTGAAAATTCCCAGGACGGTTAGTCATTCTATATCGATCTTTGTTCCTCTGAAAATTTTAGTTTAAGTAACAAAATGTTTTTTTTGAGAGTGACAGTAATAATAATACGGACAGTGTGAAACATAATGTTAATTTATGTTGAGAGCATGATTATTTATTTCCATCAGGTTTTTGCTTTGAATTTTTTTTTTCTCTAAAAAAGCGAATGGGACGCAATTAAGAGCTCAGTTCACGTCTGGCAGCCGCGTTTCTATCTTAAGCCTTTGCAATATAAATTTTTTTTCAAGTTGAACTGGGTCGTTTTATTCACCGAATATATAGAAACAACTTCTACTTCACACAACAAATTTTTATAAGAACATATGCCATCTTAGAAGATCAGTAGGTAATTGTAAATATTTATTTTACCGTGAAAAAAATTCATCCGCCGCCATCTATAACGAAATGAGGAATGTTTTAACTTATAAAGAATAATATTATATTATATATTATATATTATATATTATATATTATATATTATATATTATATATTATATATTATATATTATATATTATATATTATATATTATATATTATATATTATATATTATATATTATATATTATATATTATATATTATATATTATATATGTTGTGAAAAGATGAAATTAATTTTATGTGAATTGGGAAGATATAAATAACCTTATAATTTTGCCAGTTTTATTTCTTTTTCTTCTTTCTTTCTGGTCATATTACTCTTCGATTCATGTTTGTATTATCTGGAGCACAAATAACTTCTTTCCTCAGTTTGAATCCTACATGTATTTAATTACTAACTAAATTGGAATTTCGTGATAGAGTCAAAATTGTTTATTCTAAGATTGACAGACATCCAGTATACAGTTTGAAGGGATGTTGGGAAGAGTCAAAACGAAAGTCAAGTAGACAGTATTTGGAAATGAACGAATAGAAATGATATAGAGAGAAAAATGATTTCAAACTGATATTTGTAAATAATAAACAGTCAGAATATGTGGTAGAAATAGATATAAAGCTTGAGAAAAGTGTTAATTTTAAATGATAGGGTAAACAAAGTTAACTGGCTGAAATGTGAAGAAAAATTCGAAAACCAGTTGCCAGGGAAAAGAGAAAATAGGTTGTATAGAAATTTCTGAAACGAGAAGATATGAAAATTTTGAAACTGAATGAATTGAAAAGTAAGCAGAAATAAATGGAATAGAAAGCAGCAAACGTTTGTAGGAGATAAATCGTATATCAATAAAAATAAGCAGCAATAAGCAGTATTGATCAAAGAGAAAAAGTACGTACCAGAGAACAATCCCATACCAAATACAGCCAGTATATAGAAGAAAGTACAAGGTATTTATAAACTATTTGATTATGTATGCAGAAATGGGCCGATTCCAGTAGCAGAGTTGCAGCCAACAGTTTTGAATCAATATTTGACTACATTAGAACTTTCCCATTAGTATCCACAAACTTTATTTAAATTGTGTGAACTTTCTGAAACTAATGCCATCTTATGGACAATTGCGGAAACTGAATAGACTTTTTCAATAGAATATAATTTTTAAAAATACAGGACGCTAGAGTTGAGTTATTTGGAATAAACTTAGAAATTTTAGAACTTTGGATAGATTTAAATAATAATAATAATAATAATAACTAAGACAAAATAAGAATTCAGTTTGGAAACATTTATTTGTGTGATAATTTTTTTGATTTCTATTTCTCATACATTAAATTATATAAACAGAACTTGGTATATCATTTCTATTGAACAAAATTTCTGCATTGATTGAAATTATATACATACTGGAACTCAACTGAGAGTAGGAGTTTCTCTTGCGATACTGACTGAGTTGAGGAGAGCAGATATATAGAGAAGGTAAAACAGGTAAATAACAGTTTTGAACCAGGGCATATTTATTTATAAAAAAAATCTATCAAACATAAACCAAATTTCAAACGCATTTAATAACAATATTATATATTATATATTATATATTATATATTATATATTATATATTATATATTATATATTATATATTATATATTATATATTATATATTATATATTATATATTATATATTATATATTATATATTATATATTATATATTATATATTATATATTATATATTATATATTATATATTATATATTATATATTATATATTATATATTATATATTATATATTATATATTATATATCACATATTATACATTATATATTAGATATTATATATTCATGGGCCTCCTTTTGTTGAAACTAATGAACAGAGCTCTTTTTCACACAATTCATTTAAAACTAGAACAATAATTATGGGAAAACCGAAAACGTATTCAACTGAAAGGCTGTTCTTTGAATCAAGACTACTCGACATGAAACAACTGTTCTGTAAAACTATTATTCAATTTGTTTCTGGGGATAAAAGAAATTGTATCCATTCCGTGAACCATAAATATTCCACCAGCTACACCGTTTATTGCCTGATGAACTTCAAAGAATCAACTCAAAATCATTATCGAGAAGAGATTGAATATTTGGATCATGGAAACCGACAAAATAATAATTCATGGCATTAACGAATGTTGATACTTCAAACTCGTTATCATTCTCATTAATCTAATTTTACTTGAATGAAACGATTCAAATATGTCATTTACTGTAACTACCTTTAAAGTATTTTCATTAGGTGTTATATGAATAGTTATTTTTGTATTAAGTGCGTAACATGAGTGTTTTTTTAATGGCACATGAGAGTGTTAATTTTTGGCCGAGACCGCAGGTCGAGGCCAAAAATTTTCTCGAGTGTGCCACGAAAACACCAAATACAAACAACACTTTTTTGTAGAACTGTGAATATGAATTTACAGCGTCTGAAATATACTAAAAATAAATACTTCCAATATATCTTGACGCTTTTTTTGTTCCGATAAGTTATCGCTTTCAAACGACTGTTGTCTTGAAAAAATTTAATGTTTTCAGTGAAATCGTATTCAAAAATTTTTACCATCTTAAAAAAATAAGTCCAAAATAACTAAATAATACTTCTCTTTTCCATACATGTTATCTCTAATATTATCAATACTTCCAATACAATTTCACAGCATCCAATGGTCTTTCTGTGTCGTTACTATGGAAATAGTTTGTTGGCTGTTTGGCTGTGTTTGCTCGTAGTTGCTCCAATTTCAAGTTATTTTCAAGAATATGGATGTTGATTATGATAGTGATAGTGATATCCCATCAGATATGTCTGAGAAAGCAAATGCAATAGTAGGTATCTAATGTGTAACCGGCCAAATCCAAATTAATATATGAGAAAACATAATTATGACCAATTTAGTGAATGGTGCGACAAGCAACATGTAGAAAAGGTTTCTGACAATGTGCTTACATGCTATTTTGAGAAAAATCAAAAATTATCAAACCTTCTATGGAGTGTCTTCTCAATGTTGAACAGTAAATTGAATGTTGAGAAAAATATTGATATTAGGAAGTTTTCAAAATTGATCCTGCTCATTAACAACAAAGGCGTCGGATACCGAGGAAAGATATCCAAAGTTTTATCAAGGGATTATATCAATAAATTTATCCAAGATGCTGATAACGGAATAAAGGACCCCGCAAACACCTTATGGAATTTGGGTCCCGCAGATTAGACTATTTATTTTTGAACCCGGTAACAATATTTTCACTTGTTTCATTGTTGCTAATGTTGCACAATATTGTGCTGTTTTATAAAAAAAATTCTTACCCCCTCCCTTTTTTCCCCCAACTTCTATTACGAAACGCAAAAAAAAATATTTCTCGAGTGCCTTTAAATGAATCGTCGAATGTTTAAATATGCCTAAATAAGGGAAATAGCAATTTTTTATGATTAACCCCCCACTCCTGAAATGACACAAAACGAAAAAATGTCGGTGGATTTTTATAAATTTTTGATATGATGCAGTTCAAGTTATTTTGAATAGAAAAAAATCGGGTGACAAACCCCAAAAATGAATAGTTTTGATGCTAGGGGGTGTTGAAATCATATCTTGCTCAGAATAGACTATTCATTATTATAGGCGGAAATAATAGCTCTACGTATTTTACTTTAGATTATGTTGATCAATTGTGTGATTTTTTATTAATTGAAAATCTAAAACCTCCCCCTTACCCCCTACCCCTATTTTAAAACATGAAAAAAATCAATTCCCGACTACTTGTAAATGCTTTATCAAAATAAATGTTTTAATCAGCTGAAATTGAGGAAATCGTACAGTTGTTTAATTTCACCTTTACCTCCCTTCAGAGAAATATTGGTGGAGTTAGCTGACTTCTTAGTAGGGAGTAGTTCATGATTTTTGAATATCAATTAATTGGGCGAAAATCTTGAAAATAAATAAAAATTAGACATCCACAATTTGAATTTGAGGTGGTGATTGAAAAATTTTGTTTAATAAACACTAGTTGTCAGAACTCATTAAACATCATAAGTTTGCACAAATACTTCAGTCGAAATGTCCTCATTCTCAAATGAAGAAAAACGAGATATATTAAAACTTTATTATAAATTTGATAGGAATAGTACGAACACAACACAAATTTATTTTGAATTATATCCGGAAAGACAACAGCCGGATAGAACATTATTCGGAATTTTGGGCAAACACTTGGCTGAGTATGGTGCGTTTCAAAAAACAGGTATAACTTTAGTTTCTCTAACTGGATCTAGAAAAATTGATGAAGGTTTTCTTATGTCGTTTGAAAAAATTTTGGGTAATCTTGTTTTTTTTATTTCATGTGCCATTTTAGTTCCTAGTTCTGTAAAAAAATTATTGAATAAATCTGCTTTAACTGTATTGTTTTGAACTAGAAAGCCATTTTTCTTATTTCCTTAACGCTTTGTTTTCTAGTGTGCACACAGTGAGGACACTTATAAGTTAATTATTATTCATGTGCCTAGAGTCCTCACTGCTGATACACATAAAATGACGCATGCGTTTGATGTCTCCCTACTCCAAATAAAATTTGCTCAAACGAACCGGTATAGATGTAGATTCGTGTCGGTTATTTAGGCGATTGTTTTTTTATGCTGATAAGTACCACCTGTTTTATCTGAAATAAAAATAATACTAGAAAATGATAGGTGTGTTTCAAGATAATTTTATTCATAAAGCGTATAAAAATACATTTTCATTGTTGTCACAGTAAAAGCATGAGAAAAAGTTATAATATTAAAGCATTCTTTGTCGTGTGCTCAGCTTGAGGACACTAGGAACAAGAGAGCTCTTCTCTTCATTTTCAGATCAGAATCGACAAAAGAAATCCTGTTTTACTAGACATGAATACCCCCTTTCCGTAATGAGGGCTCAGAAATTGACAAAATTAATTATTTCGACGCAATCGGCTTCAAACTGCCACCTAACATTGAAACAATTTGCTGAGACATATGGACCAAAAATTACTGAAAATATAAGTAACGCCTTCCGACATGTTCCTCTATATTTTTTAGAACCGACTTTTGTAACTTTTGTAATACTTAGTTTTTTCATACTTTGCAAAACGCTGGGGGTAATCCCAATGGCTTTGTACCAACTGATATCACAGAAATAAAAATTTTTGTTGTGTAGCATTAAGTTGGAACCTCATAAGTCCAGATGGCATTATACTAGGTAACAAATTTGATGTTTTGTTAAATTTTTCATGAAAACACCTATTTGTTTCATATGTAACGTCGCATTATGCATCTTCGACAAAAAAACTGCTTGTTGGAATATCACAAAAAAATTAGATGTTTTCATATTCTATGTGAAGTAAAAAATTGTTTTCACCTCCTAGTGTTCTCACTGTGAGCACTCCCTTCTGAAGTTAAATCAAAGGCAAATCATAAAAAATTAACTTTAAAATCTATTCAATAATGTATTAATAATCATTTGCAACTGAATATTTGAATTTTTTTCCCAAAAAAATAATTCCGTCCTCAAAGGGTTAAATATGTAACGTTTCTGATCAGCAGCAAAATGGATCATCTTCAGGAATTTATGTTGATAATAATTGCTCAAACTTTACTATCAATTATTATTAGGTACAATGAATGAAATTGTTTTATGATGAATAATCAATTAGTAATTGACTATGTTAAAAATTAATCGTTCAAAAAGTAATATTTCATGTTTATTTTGTGAATTATTTTGGCAGTGAAAAAAGTAAACATTTACGCATCAATAGAGATACAGAAATTTCAAGGTTTTTTGACAGTCGTTCAAAAATGTAATTTTATATAAATATTGTTTATTTTTAACTGAACACGATTCTGTGATTATTGTATACGCGGCGTTCTTTATCTATATTTGCTTTTATTTTTTAACCAGTACTGTTTCATATTTTTAAATATTTAACGTATAGATGTGAATTGAAACTTTCATCATTTTATACTTTTAAAACCCTAATAATATACCTGTATCCTTTGGAATCAGATAAATAAATTAAAGATGGGGGTATATACCCCCGGACAAGTGCTTCGTTGAACTTAAGTGAGTTATTGTCTCCATGTCATAGCCTTTCACAAGGTTTATCCATTGCACACCGTTCCTATCTGGGATTTTATTTTCCTGGATAAATGTATAATTTTTATCTTGTTTATTTTCGTGTATATTATCTATAAATTCCAAGTATTCATACGTGATAAAAATAAAATCGACAAAGTCTAAGTACCCATCTCTCCAAATATTTCCACAAAGTGGAAAATATGAGGCAAAATTGTGACAGAAAACAGCTACTTTCTTGGCTAATGCCACGACGGATAGTGAACCACTTTGTGGAAATATTTGGAGAGAAGAGTACTTCAACTTTGTCGATTTTATTCCTATCATTTATTTGTAATATCCGGTAAAACCATCAAACTTGTTCGAAATTTTCGTAAGTATTCATAGATTTAACTATTTATTTCTAGAAATAAATTATTATTATTGTTATGAGACCTTCCTTAAAAAACACAATTTATTCAGTGATAGTAACAGGGAGGTGCTTTTAAAATATTGATTACTAGGACTCACAATAACTTTCTATAATAGAAAATATTCACTTCAATGAAGAAATCGAGTTTCTGAAACCTGAATGTTTGAATTTTTCACACTCAGTCAATAACGATAATTAAGAAACAGAATCTCAGAAGATTATTGAGGATTTTATTAACATCTTATCTACGTTTTATGGTTCTCTCGCATGTACACCGAATCATAGCCGTCCCACACATAAGCAACTTTGTATGGATGGATGTATGTAAGAGACCGTTCAGTTCTCTTTACGCGGTTCGTTCGGATTCACCTGACAAAAACACGTTATTAAAAGAAATAATGAAGGTATCAAATATGAAGTCGTAGCCTTAAAAAACATTATAAACCTAGGGACTAAAGTGGCACATTTCATTCCAAGGCGAATAGTTTGTATACCGACCGGAAGGAGGGCTACAATTCGCTGGGGGAATAAAAACAACTTCAGTCCATTGGTTTATATACTACTTTATGCAGTACTCTAGTTTCAAAATGTCAATTTTGCTGACTGATGGGTGGTTATCATGTTGTTCACATCGACAAGTGGTGTGCCTTGAGAGCGTTGCTACGTTGTTTGAGAAAGAATGCCAATATCACGGTAAAAAACTAAGTTGTCAAAAATGTCCAAACATTCGTTTTTTATCGATTCATGGGTTTTCATGCACAACTCACCATATAAATGTAAGCAATAATAATAATGATATAATATAATAACAATTATCTGCATCCATATAAACTGTTTACATAGTTTTTGAAAATATAAATAAGGCGAATTTATGGTAAATGTGATAATTCCTTACGAACATCGAAGGCCCCACTAAAACCGGTTTTGCGTGGGTACTAATTTGTTGCTGAAATGCAACGTGTATAGATTCTAGAATTTAACATGTATTGAATCTTTGGCCCTTTTATAGCTAAATAAATGTGCATGTTGGTACGTTATGATAATATAACATAATTAAAATTAACTAATCTATACGAATTAACTAATTTTTCTAATAAATGATCCTTCAATCTAAAATGTATTATAGTATATAATAATGTGACTATAGTTCCAAGTGTATCTGTAAAGGTAAAAAAGTAATTACATGTGGAAGTAGTAGAGTAGAGTAGTGAAGTGTTAATGTGGGTGAATACAAACAGTATACTGTATTATTTTTCGGTATTACTCGAAGTATTTTATGGACAATATCCCTATTCAGGTCAAGTAAATACCTTTTGAAAATTTTCTTCAAAGGGTTCATATTATTTTTGCGTATATACATCTTGTAAATTTCAGATAAGTTACTGCTGTGGTAATTATATGTATGTTGTCCAATGGATTTTTTTGTTGTAATAACATGTACGTTACCCTTAGATTTATTCCTGGTATTAAAATTATGTTCGACATTTCGAAGAACATTTTTATTCTTGTATGTAAATAATATGATGTTATACATGTATTATAGTTGTCGTATATCAAGAAGATATGATTCGATGGATAATCTTTTTTTTGCAGTAAATTATTCTGAGTATTTTATTTGCAATATTTCCATTTTTTTAGGTGGGTATCAAGTAAGCCATCCCAACTGAGTATAGCATATTGCAGTTGACATTGTACCAAGGCATGGTATATCGTTTTGAGGTAAGTTGAATATGTATATTCCACATGAGATGGGGATCTATCGTGACCCCTGGATACTTGATGTGGCTTACTCTGGTAATTTTCATGATTTTTCGATGATTGTTAATTGTCAATTCAGCAAAATTTTGCAACCGGTTTTCATAGCTGCAAATGGCAAAAAGTGCGTTTTCTCGAAGTTGATTGTTAGTGATTTATGATCAAACCAGTCTTTAAGTATGTTAAGTTGATTTTCCACTTTGGTTTGCAGGATATTCCGGTGTTCGGCTGTGAAGAGTATAGCCGAGTCATCAGCGAAGCTGAAGATAGAACCGTTACACGTCAAGCTGAGTAGGCTGTTTGTGTATAGGAAAAATAATCACATGTAGTTTTCCAGGTTATCCTAACCAACAGAGGTACAATGAAGTGAACATTGAAATGTTACTTACATTTTTGATCTAATTTATCACCTTTTTACTATTACGAAAGTGCTAAAAAAAGTTGAACATGCGCATGCGCAGTACCTGATTTGCACGAAGAAATGTTATTAAAGTTGAAAGATGACTTTCTTACATTACACTTGAATCCTTAAGTTACGTGCATGAACATAACCATAACAAATTCGAATTTCATCTTCTTCAGGATAACGTTAAGGCATGTTAAGACTAAGTTACGTCGTGAATGAATTCACCATCAGTCGAAAAAATAGAATTCAATTCCACGGGGAAATATATGAACCAGTTTTCAGACTGCCGAAAATGGTGCGAAGTAAAAAATGTATAAGATTTCACTGCCGCATAGGTTTTGCTTGTCTTCTTCATGGAAAAGTCTCCAAAGTTGAAGGCATCATCTTTATGGAGCCAGTATTCGATGCTCAAGGCAGCTACACAATAGCTACAGAAGATTTCCACCAACGAAGTCTAAGATATTGGATTTTGACAACTTCAGAAAATGCCCCAAAAGAGGATTTTCTGGCTCAAAATTTAGGATTTTTAGTTTTACTTTGAATGTTTGTCAGTCAGTCTGTATTATTGGCTACAAATTGGATTGGTCTAATTTGTCTGACTTCTGAGTTTTGTTCCGATCTACTAAAAACTGACTCTGTTACAGACGTCCAGAAGATCAACCGAAAATTTTAAAGATGTGGTAGAATTCGTAAGAAAATATACGAGGATGCATTGATATCTAGTTAGCCTAGACCAGTTCCCTGCATAAACAAAATATTGCGTTCCTATAGCAACGAACAATAACTTATTAGAAGTATCAGTGTAAAGTTTCACGTCAAAAAAGTAAACCAGAATTACGCAATAAATTAAAAGAAAATATATGTCCACCGAAAATGTGAAAATCGAAATATTGGAGTATCAAGCCATCATCAAGTACTTGTATTTAAAAGTGTTAAGAGGTAAGCAGATTTACGACGATATGCTTAATACCCTTGGTGATCAATGACCTTCGTATGCGACCGAGAAAAATTGAACTGCAAGCTTCAAAAGAGGTAAATTTTCCATTGAAGATGATGACCGATCGGGAAAGCCAGCTTCTGTGTCAGTCCCCGAAAATATCGATGCAGTTAATGACATGATTTTAATGGACCGTCGAATTGCGCTAAAACGGATATCTGAAGCACTGAATATTTCATACGAACGCGTTCATCATATAGTTCACGTCAATTTGGACATGAGAAAAATTGCTGCAAAATGGATCCCCAAATGTTTGAATGTTGACCAAAAGCGTGCAAGGGTAGTAGCATCGCGTTCGATCTGTGGTTGATTTGAAAACGATGTAGACTTCTCAAACCGAATTGTTACTATGGACTTGGGTACATTTCTACGATCCAGAAACAAAGCAACAATCGATGGAATAGCGACACTCCGGTTCTCCAAGACCTAAGAAGTTTCGTGTCCAAAAATCTGCTGGAAAAGTTCTTGCTTCAGTTTTTTGGGATTGCAATGGAGTAATCATGATTGATTTTTTGGATAAGGGTAGAACAATAACTGGAGATTACTATTCGACATTACTGACCACTCCACGGGAAAAAATTAAAGAGAAAAGACGCGGAAAGCTATCCAAAGTTGTTTTGTTTTTGCAAGACCACGCCCCTGCACACAAATCTCATGTTGCCATGCAAAAAATTCGTTATTTAGGGTTTAAATTACCAGAATACCAGATTTGGCTCCGTCCGACTATCATCTCTTTCCTCAACTGAAAAAAACTTTAAAAGGTCGTAAATTTTCTTCCAACGAGGAGGTAATAAAAGCTGTGGAGGTCTGGTTTGCAGAGCAAGAAGAAACATTTTTTTTGAAAGGTCTACAGACGTAGCAGGTTCGCTGTAATAAATGTATCCAATGAAGAGGAGAATATGTTGAGTGATAAAATATTTTGACATTGAAAATTTGTTTTGTTCTATAGTAGGCTGAGAATTTTTCAATATATCCTCGTATTGCCATAAGGCACCTACACAACACAGGAGATTTTTTAGTAACTTACAAAAATAGAAAATGAATGACGTCAGCCATGGGCAAAAATAAGTTTGGAAAACTCCCACGCAAAAATGCAGAGTTTTGAAGCTGCCGGACGCTCACCTATATACTGGGTTCCGCAGAGCCTCCAATCTTCACTTGCTGACTCGGGAGCAAGCCTGATGGATCAATTGAAGATACGTGGTGTGATGAGAAGTAGCAGTATTGGAAGGCTACGTTGAAAATTCACTGAACTAGAAAAATAATGTTGCAGACCAGATTTTTGCTAGTGCCTCTGAAAGAGATTTCTCCAACCATAGAAGATTCAATGTCAGAAAATACGGTACCAATGGCCACATATGTTCAGAATAGTCATTAATGGAAAATATAGCCTACAACTGTCCGCCTCTTTTCAGTCTGTCAAACTGTAGTGGAGTGAACATAAATGTAAATATAAACAATAATGAAAAGTAAATCTATTCTTTAGATTTATGTTATTCAGCCAATTTCGGATTTTGCCTAAAATTTAAAAAAATTTATGTACTTTCCTACTTTCAATCCCTCAAATTAACTTCCAATCCCTGAGTGATTGAAGCTGCCACTTAAGTTCCTCACTTGATAATATCTTTTTATACCTTGTGCACTCGAAATATCAAGTAGAACGCGGATCTGAATTGCACCCTTGTCACGAGAAATATGGAAGGATTGATATGGAACAATGGGACAAAAATACTTTGAATTACCCATGCTACTTTCAGGGAGAAGATACCTCGTAATTATTCCACAGGTGGCGTTGAGGGCACATCTCATCAACTAGAAAATTTCATTAGGCAAAGTGACAAATTGACAAGTGAGCGTTCGACACCAGTTAGGCTCATTAATACTCAACCTGAAAGTCATAACATTCAATGTACCTAAATGTTGAGGTTTCTGAGATAATGGAGAAAAACTGAAGATATGTTCGGAGTCCCAACATAATTTTCTACATATTGGAATATTTGTCAACCTCCTAAACATTTAAACATTTTTTAATGTAGGTGAGATCGGAAACACAGTACAGGTGAGTCAGAATGAGACCTATCAAGTAATTCCACGACATCGGTTTGATCAAATAATATGATGAATGAAAATATGGAGTTGTCGGTCTCATTTTGACTCACCTGTACTATATTTCCCATTATCCCAACATTGAAAATTTTTCGAGAGGTTGAAAAATATTCTAATATGTTCTAAGAATTTAGCATTATGCGATTATTGCACATATGAAATTACGTTGCTACTTAGGACATATCTCAGTTTTTCATTTATTCATTCATTTATTTCAGAAACCTTCACTTTTAGGCACATGAAATGTTATGACTTTTAGGTCGAGTATAGATGAGCCTAACGGTTGTCAAACGCCCATTTATCTATTCCCTTATGTCCAAAGAATATATGAAGGAAAATATGACCACATACCATCATAACTACGCCACTGGTTCCCGAAAATGAAAAATTATAACTTCAAATTATCACGTTGATTAGTTATGATTAGTGCACCAAGTATGATATTTTTTCCTTGAGCAGTTTTGGTGAGAAAAAAATAGATTGATTTTTTTTTGTACTTCTTACACCTTGTATCTCAGAGGAGATGCATTTTAGGACATACCTTGAAAGGAACTTTTCACTTCGAAATAAGGTGACGAATCTGTAGTAGGAGTTTGTCGGTATTATTCTGACTCACCCTGTATACATCCAAGGTTATATTTATTAATAGTTGTTGTTTTATATTTATATTTTTATTCTTTAGGTTATGTCAGTGTAGGGGTTTTACCAACAATAAAACTCCGACATACGTTTTATTTGCAAAGAAAATAATCTTTATTTAAATATTTCATATTCATTTCTTTTCTTTCTTAAATTCAAAGATAATAGAAATGGGTCCTTTGTCCGACTATTAATGTTTATTATGGGGAAATAACTGGGAATGCCATAGTTAAATTTCTGGTAATCTGATTACTTACAATACGAAACTGCCAGGAAGCAAATAGTTTTATGACTACGCTTTCGTAATCCGGACAATTTGGAATTACATAGTTGGGTTTTTCATTATTGCTGGCCGGCAATGAAAGGATGGAGTTTGAAAGATGAGAAAAAATATTTAGCTGGTTTTCAGTTCTCAATCCGGCATGTTCTCCGTTCTTCGCCTACCTCGACTAGCATTTATCTGGTCGAGTTTCAGAGTCATTCTTTAGCAAGCTGTATATATGTTTAACTGTTAAGTGTTTATGTAACAAGTGTAAATATATCGTTATCAATCCTTATCAGCTGTGTCCGTCATTTCACTACAACAACTCACCCGTCACCCTAGTACTCCGACAGTCAGGTCGACTATTTCTTAATTTTACTGACGTTTTCCTCCCTTTTATTTGTAGTCCTACTCAGCTAGTATTCAAACTGATATGAGAATATGAAGAAATTATTAATATTATAATCGAAAACTGTCGTTGAAAAAATTTTTAGTTATAAACTGTAATGCTCTTTGCTGGAAGCCATTGAAGATCCGTCTGGACGTTTAAGCAATGAGGCATAGGTTATATGGATATAATTTCATCGATAAGTGAAAAATCCAAGTTTTCGACCTCGGCAGCTCCCCGGATCACGTTTGAAAATCCCAACAACTGTTAAATTTTTGCACTTTTTTTGGTTTTGTCCCATTTTGACCATGAAGGGGCATGTTTTTGACAGAGAACTCTGTATACTCAAATGTATAGAATAAATTTTCTTCGGCATGATATCAAAATGGACTTGCTTGACCCCATAGTTTTTGAGATACAGCTTGTCAAAATTTGGCAAATTTTCCAAATGTGAAAATTTTAAGATAATTTTCATACTTCTTCATATTTTCTGAATATCTTCAACAATCTATCTGTTGTGAGCCAGTGGAGTGAAGATTTATTCAATTGAACATATTGAAGGTGGATGGGGGAGGAAAGGTGAGGTTTTGTGGGGGGGGGGGGCGTCAATGTTTCCTTCTCTTCGACGGACCACGCCCAAGCAAATCCGCCCCTTCATCATCCTGGATCTCCTGAAATGGGACGAAAGTATTAATTTCTCGAATATCCCAAGGTAAAAACTTTGTGAAGGAGTCTCAATATAAATGGCATACACATGTTGGTAAGTGAGAATTGATAGAAATAACGGTTCTATAAGATTTGGGTGAATTATAAATAGAAATAATCGTAACTTTCAGCAATAATAACAGTGTGAGAATACATGATGTAGTTACCCGACAAGATAGTATCTCCAGCGAGTTGGTTGACTGAATAGGCGAGCAGCCTATCCATCTCGTCATTGTCATCGAGCTGGCCCAAATCAAGGATGTCGACATCGTCGTCTACCGTTAATTCAGGCAGGTTTTCGCAAGACTGGCCATTGCAGGTTCCGCAGACGAGTGAGCACTTCAAACCTGCTTTCCTGCAGCTGCAAGAATTTCGGCAACACTTTTTGCAACTGCGGGAAATCATGTTCAGCAGGTTTGAGGGGGCTACTTTCCGTGACATCATCTTCGGGAAAAGGCCTCAGGCTGTATGTAACCCATCCCCATTCGAGAGTATTCTTTTTATAACCCAGTCATTGCTGCAACTGGTGGTATGTGCGAAATGAATGTACCTTCGCAGCATCTTGCGTGGAAGGAAGTCTGGCTAGGCTAAAACTGGTCTTGGCTGCAGCCTTTGTGAAGAGCTGGTAGCACAGGTCATTGATTGTTTGACTGGATCTTTCCCCCAACGTACAGCTCGATGAGGATTTTCTCTCCGGCTTCAGCTACTTGGGCAGGTGTTGCAGCTGGATTAGAAAACACTTCAGCTTCCTCACTGAGGATGTTTCCTTAAAATTTGAAACAGTTTTTGAGTTTTCCATGGCCGAAGAAGCACGAGGTGGAATCACAGCCACTGAAGGCGTGAGTAAAAGGAGTGAGATGGCTGTCTTCAGATGTTGAGGTGGTAGAGTAGAAAACATCTGGCGTTTTGCCTCTTCCACACTTTTGAAGGCAGATAGTACCTGCTGTGGGACTCCTGAGACCAGTGAGGATGACCAGCAAGTCTACGTCTTCTCCAACAATAGTCCCGACCTGAAAACCAGAGGCCTTTCTGATGGCTGTTGTGATGATCAATGTACGTGAGTTTGGCGATTACGTTCAGAGCTCTATGTATTCTTTCGATCAGGCTATGTTGGGTACCCATCAAACACTACAGCTATGTTCTGACCGTACCGTATATCGGACAGCTATGAACTCCAAACGAGGAGTGCATAGGCCACACCACTTTGTGAAGGAGATGATCACCATCTACCACCACAAATTTGGTTTTTCCTTTTGTTTCATTAATATTAACAGGTTGGAATGCTGCATAGAAAGAAGACTTCTTGTCCTTCCTCATTCAATTGAACATTTTGAAGGGGGATGGAGAGGAGGCGTACAATTTATTCAACAAACATTTACATCAAGTGTATACAAAATATTAATTGAAGGTGTTTCCTCCTCTTTCGGGTCCAAGCAAATCCGCCAAACACCTTCTCCATTACAATATTTATCGTCCTGGATCTCCTGAAATGGAATAATTGTTCATCGACAATAGTATCCAGCAACTTGGCTAACTGATTAGTCGAATAGCCTATCCATCTCGTCATATTATGTTCACAAAAATCCTCATTAGGTTCTAATTCATTAGGTATCGTCATTCCTATATCTGTGAATCTCCCCCTCCCTTCACATTCACGATATTAAAATGAATACATTTTTCCTTCACTGACTCATAATACAGATTATTGAAGACTCAAACATGAAAATTAGCTTAAAATTTTCCATTATGGAAATGACAATGTTACTGGATTATTATATGTGTTAAACACATTTCCACAAAATCATTCACATGATTTTCATTTTGTTTTCCGGTCTTTATTGAATGTGGTTAGAGCATACCACCAAGTAGGAAATTATGGTATTTAAAATATCTGCAAAGAAACTTTCATTTCTTGAATTCTTGTATCTATCCATCATGGAATAGTATACTGTGTGTCAAGTGGAAAAAGTTGATATTCTTGGACGACGTGAAGATTGCATGTCGAGGCGCTAGACGAAGTCTAAGAACGTGCTTTTTCTGCGTAGTATGCATGCTATTTTCCCGCAAATCATTCAGAAATTGTTAAAATATTTCTTGATATTGAATTGTCACCTTGCACAAATCACTGTCATTTCATTATTTTAGAGAGGTCAAACATTACGCATACTTCATAACAGTTAGTTTCCGTTGCTTGGCAAGATACGTGGAATACAGCCATTTTCTTCAGAAATGTTGAAAATTCTGAACGAATTGCGGAAAACAGATGATTTGAAAACATCTCAGATCTCTCGTGCGGAGGAAAAAAAAATATTTCCCATCAAACCTCGTAACTCACTTCACCTTCACGAATATCGATTTTTATCTCCACCTGATATGAAATGAACGGACTGCATATATACATTTCTTCATACCAGTGCAGTGTAAAGACAATCCGACAGGAAAAAAATAAATCCAGCTATTTGTATGCTGAGTGTCGATGATCAAGGCCTTCTCAGGTAACACGTATTTCATGTATCTGACATTTTTACCTTTTGTAACCAAGTATTTTTATCTTTTGTTTATGGAGGTTCATCTTGAGATTGTTTTTACCAACGAGATAATAATTGCGAATACAATTTTGGTCACATTTGAAATGAAAGCACGCCAAGCAAATCTGAACACTGGCAATGGAGTAGTGGTCAGGAAAAAGGAAATTTGTCAGAAGTTCAGAAGTCTTCGAAAGACTTGTGCGGGCTAGGGAAAGGAGGTATACAAAACATGAAGGATTATACAATACACCTTAACTATTTATGGAATTTACTAATATCATATTTTATTTGAATACATTTATTTCTTATAATTGTTATACCGGGTGTCCCAGAACTACCTCACCACCTCTCACCTGTCTCTTGATTGTTATTTTGTTATAAATATTTCAAAGGACCCCGCACTTCTGTTATGGAAAATGGCCTTTGGTTAAATTGTTTGAAATTTTGGTATGTTGTAGTATTCGATCTCCTTCTAAAAAGTGTCCATTGACTCAACACGATTCTATGGCCAGTTTTCGAGATATGGGGTGTTGAAGTTTAAAGTAGCCATTTTTATTTCAATATTTTGTACGTCATTAGAAGATTCAATAACTTTTTTTCCGGCAGTCACCAATCATTCAATCCCAAACAGTATTCTGATGCTTGAATGAGACCTATTTTTCAATTATCTACAGGATAATCTTTAAAGTAAAATAAGCCTAATCGATTACCAATTATTCTTAGGCCATCAATAATATTTTTAAGTGAAACGTATATCAGAATATGATGAACTGACCTTCTTCGAAAATAATTCACAACTTGTAGTCTCATACTGGGCGATTAAAAAATGTTGACCATAAATGGCTCAGTATTTTTGAGTCACACTGTATATTTCGAAATGAGTACGATTTCTATGGAGGAGCAATTCTGAATTCATGTGAATTTGAAAAAATTCACCAAGTAAAAAAAAAATTTGTAAAATTTGTTTTTACGAAACTCCCAGGTTTTCGGAGAAAACCCCTCAAAAGCAGAGCTTGTGCGAGCAAGGGAGATCCGGGACCTACAGTTTAAATAAAAGTGGAATCCGAACCACTTCAGCTCAGTGATACACGACCGGGGATCGAACCCGGACCGTCTGGGTGGAAGCCAAACGCTCTAACACCTCGACCACTTCGCTGATTCGAAAGAAATAAGCATAATAAAATACCAAAATATGTTTTTTTTTTATTGAAATCACCCTATATTTTAAAATTTTATCGGTTAAATTCTTTGATTTTACATCATCTTATCCAGTGATGATATTCCAATCGAAAATATTCATTTTATTTACCTTCTATGGCTACTTTTAGAATCATTAGTCGACAAAGTTACCACGGATTCTGACCAGAAAGCATTCCAGAAGAAAGTCGATTAAACAAAATTATTGTAACAAATTCAGCAAAACAATTAAAATATCGAGAAAAATCTAAAAATGTGCAATATGTACATGTTCCAAAACTTAAAATGATTTGAGGTAGTACTGGTATTGACGGTGCGCAGAAGGGCAAAGTACCATCTTCTACAAAGGGACCAAAAAATATCTTCTTTCTTGACTTATCAGTGGTCGACTATTTCAGGAACATGGACAAAATTTTCTGGCGGAAATCGATTCTCAGCATCAACAAGAGGATCTAACAGTGTCGTTGATGGATATCGAATATTTCGTTCATGTCTTGCATATCCAAGAAACCACAGAACACTTGCTACATGGGCGCAAGTGCCTAACGTTCTTGATCCGGACTTACAAGTACAGTAATACCCACTTACTGCGGGTTCTTCGATATCTCCTTCATCGTTAAACACTACCCACAACAAATATTCAGTTTTATTCCTAAATCTTGAATATATTCTGAATCGTAAAAAATTGGGTTCTTCATTCAATTCATCAAATTCCAATATATTCAATTCTTCCCTCTGTAGCTTATCTTGAATATATGCCGCTGATAGAAAAACATGATAAATTCCTGTCAAGTCTTTCAATTGTTGTAAACTCAAGTGAGGAAATTCAGGAACATGCAGATGATTCAAGAACCCACCGACCAAGTCTCAAATGAAGATTTTCAACTTCCACACGGGCTTGAACTATATTCACCTGCTGTGATTTTTCCACTATTTCTCTGGCCAACTCAACAGGTTCTGACATGTTTATTGGAGGATGAAATCGGTTGATCAAACCACCAGCAATGCGCAGAAATTCTCCTAAATTATGAGCACGTATCGTTGACACTATCCCTTCAAAAAATTTAAAAATTGACTTCAGATGACCATTTCTGGACTCTACAATCCACCTAGTACTTGTTATCAAACGTGCTCTATTCGCGTCAATCGTTGTTTGTTGACGTTGGCTACGGTTGAGAAGGGGCGGCATAAAATTATACCAAGTTGTTCTAAAAGAGGTATCGAGTCTCGGTACCCTCTATCCACTATTATTATATCTCCTTCTTGAAAGTTTTTATATCATTGACGTTATTTTCAAGTTCAAAACGCAAAATTGAAGCATCATTGTTTTGAGGATCTGAGAAATAAGGCCCATTAATAGCTAAGATGAAAGCATCTGGAGCAACAATCATCTCTGGTTTTATTAAATGTTCCTTTTTGTGATAGCAATATGACTGTCGAAGGATCCTGAAAATATTGTTTTTCTGAATTTTGTTGTATGTACAATCTAAATACACGATGGCTTTGGGGCGATTCGGTTCTGGATTATAGAGTTCATCACAAAATTGAGAAACATGCCTTGTTATGTAATCTTCTCTAGATATTGCATTAAATCCGATATTGGTAGGTACAAATCGCTGAATGAGAGAAAGGCGCACATTGGAAATAATATAACTGGTCGTCTGTCGAGACGAATATTGAAAAATTAGTGCCGAAAACTCGTCGGATACACCATGACGTAATTTAGTTAAGAACGTAAAGAGATGTTTCTTTGTGATATGTCTTCTATTACCACTTTGCTCAACAGGATCACAAAATTCATAGGTTTCTTGGAATTGCTGTTTCGAGAGTGATGTAAAGGCTTTGAATTCGTCATTGCCGAGGCTATTGAGATCATCATAGTTTCTGGTATTATTATTGGTTTTGACAGCTGCTCTGAGACCTTGTAAAAATTGACATAGACTATCAATTGAATAAGGTCTGTTTATGAAACGCAAGCCACCATGGAACGCTTCCATAAGAAACCCCTGATCATCAATATGGTGCATACATACCCTAACTCTCTGGGGGACATAAATATCATAAATTACAAAAATTCTCACCCTACAGGCAATAGACATTCTGTGAATGTTTTCATGAGCGTTACATATGAAGCAGGCATCGGCTCGTGTTGGGGACACCACATAGAGACGAGTACAGTTTGGGTTATTTTCAATATTTCTCAAATCTACAAGTATCTAAGGTATGTGGGCGGACGAAGCCATAAGCATGTAGGCCTCTCAATCGGGCCCGTTATGCACCCACTACTGCTGGGAGATGGTTCAGTTTTGAAGGTAGCCTATCTCGCGAGCGAAAGAGGCGAGCCTTCTGACCGATACCACCCTCACACTCTCCGGGTTCAGTACGATGCTCCCTATCTTTCCATGTATCCTGGAATTTTACTTCCAGAATTTCCTTCATGGTTGAGACGCACCATGATCTTGAAACTTCTATGATAGGTTCTGGTCCCATCGCTGGGCTTTTCGCACATTGTCTGGCCAAATAATCAGCCCGTTCGTTTCCAGGTACTCCGGTATGACCAGGGACCCAAAGTAGCTTTTCTCTATTGGCGGAAGATAGCCTTTGCAGATCATCGATGCATTCAGACACCAGCAACGAAGTGACTCTATATGATGTGAGAGCCTTGATCGCCGCTTGGCTGTCGGTGCATATCGTGATTTGTTGGTCGCGGTAGCCTCTGTTGAGATTTTCTCTTACACAGGCGAGTATGGCAAACATTTCTGCCTGAAATACATTAGCAAAAGTTCCTAGAGCGTAACAAAGTTCCGCTTTCGGAGACTGCCCATATACCCCGGCGCCAACTGACTTACCCATTCTGGAGCCATCTGTGTACCAAATGATCCCCTTGGTGGGAAGCAGGCGGTGCCCGATCCGCTCCCAGTCCTTTTGGGAATTACTGTCAGCGGCCTTTTACTGAATCGTATGGCAGGTAACGAACTGTCACCCGGCATTTCAAGAAGGGGACAATCCCTTACCGTCTGATTCCATAATCGAGAATGTTCCCTCGCTCCGCTGTCGTGGTATTTTTAAGTGTCACAAAGTCCTCACCGTATATGCCATCTATATTTATGTATGTGTAGTTTTTGTTCACGAAAATAAATCAAAGTTTGAATGTGACACACACAAACATAAGTACCACACCAGGAACAAATCTAATTTTGTTACACCCAAGCACAGATTGAAAAATACCGAAAACGGACCGCACTATGAGCAATCAAATTTTATAATCATATACCCTGGAAGATCAGAGAAGACAGTACAACAAAAAACACTTTCAAATAATACGTTTTTGTTCTATTGTGTGACATAGAACCGTACTCATTACAAGAATTCTATGACAAATCAGATTTACTCTCCTATTAATATATTATTTATATTCTATATTAAGTATATAGTTTTTTTGTGTTCATTTAGAAGTTCCTTCTTTTACTGTGATATTTTACTAAATGTTTTATGATGATGTGAGTTAGGTTTAGAAATTGTAGTTTTTAAGTCAATTTCTATATTTATATACATAATTTACTGTACTTATTTGTAATTTGTACTTATGACTGTTTCAAATTGAAAGCTTCAATAAAAAATCTATCTATCTATCTTCTCTGAACACATGCTGATTTTCTCGTACACAAGAAAGTATGTAAATGGTTTTTATCGAAATGATTGTTGGTAAAGCATGATTCATCACTGTATAGAATATTGTAATGGAAATTTGGATTTTCTGTTTCTTTTCGTATTGCCACTGGGTTGGTTATACGCAATCCTTCTATGAGTATTATAGCGAACGATAACGGTGTTTTTTTTAAATTTCCTAGCTGATACTCTAGCTACCCCTATAGACCAGGATCTCACGCCTATTTTCAAAAATGATTAATAACAGGTTGCATCTTCCTGAGTAGCTTCATTTTGCCGAGACACCCAACTCTTTCTTCTACGAAAATTCTCGATAGTGGTAGCTAATAAACTGAGCAGGCGTCATTCATGTTTATTTGGTGAGTGCAAAAAGTCATTATTAACAGTTAGTTTTTCAGTTGAACCTCGAGATAATTCGATAAAGTAATCGAAAAATACTTTTGTCCTACAAAATGGATGGTAGGACTCCCACCATGTACCAATGACGTGGTCATAACAAATCATTAGTAACCAGGGGATATTTTTACCGTTGCTTGGTTAATATTTGTATAATTGAATGGTCATATTGTCCTCCAAATTGAATGGTAGGTGTTCCCAGTCCTACGCTCCAAAATTGTCAATTCCATGGTAAAAAAAAATATTATTAACTGTAGGATAATGATAACACATGGAAGGTTAGTGTATTATTCACCTAAATAATACAGTGCCCTACAAAATAATGGGTATGTATCGCTAATCCTACAAAAATTATTCAAAATAACGAATTGTTTTGAAATTGTGGTTGGCTAATTTAGTATACTTTTATTCGTAAAGTAGTTATTTTTAATTTATAATTGTTTGTTCAATTAAAAATATCATGAGTTACGTGAAAAGTTCATGAAAGAAGTGTGAAATTTTGTTTAGCGTTCATAATTTTTATAAACATATTGAAAACAACAATAACAAAGTAAAAACATTGAAATAATCAATCGGCCTCCCGGGGAGGCTTAAATGATGCCGCATTCGCTTTCACAGATGCAGAGAGACCCGGAAAAACCTGCAACACCACATCGTCTGAAGAACTGAAATTTATAATTGAAAACTTTCATAGAGGTCAGACGAAATGAGAAAATCTGCTCTACGGTAAAATAGCATGTATGGTATCTCTAGAGGCCTCAAAATGTCCAGTTCGAAAGAAAATATTATATTTGATGGAAAATTTCGATTTCCACCTCAAATAAACCACGTTCACCAAATTTTATTCAAAAAGTTATTCAAAATAATTAAATTTAACATTTCAACTTCAATACCCTGTATCTCCTAAACGAAACATTTGCGGACTCATGTTCATATGAACTTTTCATTTTGTAATTAACAAAAGATTCACCATATGCAGTTTGTACAAGAACATAATGGAACACCCTGTATACTGTATAATGTGACTATTTAATTATACAGATATAAAGCAAGCAACGGTAGAAAAATCCGCTGGTTACTGATGATTTTTTATGACCACGTCATTGGTACATGTTGGGAGTGGGGGACTCTCCAGTCCTACCATCCATTTGGTAGGACAAAAGTTTTTTCGAGTACTTTATCGAATAATCTCGAAGTTCAACTGAAAAACTAACTGTTTAATGACTTTTTTGCACTCACCAGATCGACATGATTGACGCCTGCGCAGTTTATTAGCTACCACAATCGAGAATTTTCGTAAAGGAAAAAGCTGGGCGTCTCGGCAAAATGAAGCTACTCAGGAAGATTCAGCCTGTTATTAAACATTTTTTAAAATAGGCATGGGATCCTGGTCTACTACCTCATATTCGATCTGACTCAATGATGTATTTGGATCAATTTCAACCGCTGCTAAAACAGTGAACTCCGTATCTTCACTTGGAATAAAATGTCCCCATCATCATGATTATTCCGATCTTTTCTGAACTGTGATTCCAATACTGCAAAATAATTTCTACTACTAGATTGTGGACGGTTAGGGTATCTTTCCTGGTTCAGAGGCAAGGCTAAATAGGAATTTTTCCTTGCTTGTTCATAAATCAACAGCATATCAACTTTTCACTTGTGGGTTAATCAGAAGTAGCTGTTTACTTTACAAATGATTGTTAGAAACTTTGGAACTTTCAAAATGAAAAAGATTTGGCTTTAACACTGTGACAAAACAATTCAAAAGATTCAATTCCATAGCCAACTAACCTGGAGTTGAACTCTCCGACAACCATAGTAACATTTCATTCAGTAAGAATTGTGAAAAGTTGGCAACCTAGAGAACTTATTCCCCTAGAATGCAAGACTGCTGTGAAGCTACAATGTACGTCACGAGCTGAGATGCAACGGTGCTGCTCACGGTTCCAGTATACTCAAGGCTTGAAATGATATTCAACGTGTTAAAAAATATATCAAGTGTCAAGTGTGTTCTGCTAAGAGTGGAGTATAGTCTTGTGGAGCTAATTTTTTGGCCTGAGCTAATAAAGGCAGTTATCCAATACAAGTGTTTTAGTTATTAAGAGCCCAAAAATTTTACAAATTCTTTGCTTTGTTTAAATGAATATTGGAGATTAAGAAAGAAACACTCGGAGACTTGTCATACGAGGAACTTTTAGGGTTAGTGTTCTACGACATTCCACAGGAAGGCCAACTTTCTTATCTTTGGATTTAGATCAATAGTTACTTAAGAGAAAATGTTCAGGATCGAAAAATAATTTTCAAAAATTCTGGTGTCTGTCGTTCTGTATGTAGTGTCAATGGAAAATGTTATGTCCCCGGAACCATTAGGGATATCAATTCGAATTTTTACTCATTTCAATAACTCAAAATGAAGTATTTTGGTATTTAAATTTTTCCGTGATCGAAAAACGAAGGATATTTTTGATGGGGTTTCTCCGTTTTTTTTTTCGACGTTTATACTTTTCCCGTTTCACTGACGCCATTTGAGTTCATCGTGTTCGAATAACGTTCAAATATACGTTCCGATCAGATGATTGGATTTTGAGAATTTTCGGAAAATGCTAACAGGCTTTTCCGGGCGATTATCCGAAACATGTCGAGTTTTTGAAAAATTCAAATATGCCGAACCAATGATTGAAACAGAATTTTGAAAAGTGCAATGGAAGGAGCTCGAATAGATGAACAAATCCTACTTAAACAATTTTTCACGAAAATGAGCAGAAAACAGAGAAAAATATAAAAATCAAAATTTGAATTTTGGAAAATACAAAATATCTCGGAAGCAGTTGCTATTTTTTAAATTTTTTTTGACATCTTTTTTGATTGCTTTCAGAAAATCTACAAAATATAATATCAATAGTGCATGAGATATTTTTTTAAATGGAAAATAGAGATATTGACCATACTAATGATGAATTGAAATTATTTAAATCGCTTCGAGTACTTCTTTACAAGTCCCACTAACACTCTGAACCGTTTTTCCTCTAGTAGAAAATGAAAAAAGTTGAAAATCCTTTTTTTTTATTTAAAACATCACAAACTCGAACACGAAAGAAGATATTGAATAAGTGTATGGAAACAGTTTTAATAGCCATGAACAGATCTACAAAAAGTGTTGATAAAGTTTTTTCATGCCTTGGAAATTTGTTGTTTTTTTAATAAAAACACCAAAAACTCAAAGACGGCGACTAATTTTCAAATTTCACTAGATACCTCTTTTGACCGCCTTCTGAAAATGTACAAAATATATAAATAGTACTGGAACTATTTAAAAAAAAACGAAAAATGATAGTAAAAAATTCAATTTTTTTTTCTAAAAAGAAGTGAAATTCGAAAACAAAACTAGATTATTGTACTCAAAACGGTTTACAAAAAATTACGAAGAATTTTTTTCATATCATAGAAAATGAACAGAATATTATTTTTTTTATAAAACCTCCACAGTCTCAAAGATGGCGAAAGATTTTTAAATTTCACATGAAACCTTCTTTGATCATCTCTCGAAAGTTTACCTAAAATTTACATTTATATTTTCCGTAACATCAATAGTCCGCGAAATATTTCAATAACAACGAAATATTGAAATATTGACTTGGAAAAATTTTGCGTTTATTCTGAAACTCGAAAACGTCGAGTGCTGTAAACCGTAGTAGTATTCAATTATTTATAGCCATCAATGATAGCTTCAATTATGGTCAACGATAAATTATAGTTATTCGTGGTATTCAGTTTGAGTCGTAGTGTCAACATTTGAGTCGTGTTATCCCAGGTAGCACATCATATCGGCTGAATCTTGGTTCCATATTGGGCCAATATAGATATATTGTAAATGAAAAACCAATATTGGTCCAATATGGGTGAATATTCAAAAATCAATATTGTATTAATAATATTGGTGGAATATTGGTTGAATTAGTTTTGAATGTAGATTATGACACGAAATATTGGGTCAATATTGGTTGAATGATTTCTACCAATATCGATGATACAATATTGGTTATATATTGTTTTCCACATCTAGAATAAATATTGCAATCCAAATATTCCTGTCATATCGATTATAGGGGAAAAAAACTATATTGTATTTCCAAGTTTGTTAGAATATTGGTTGATTATCATTTCCACTTTATTTGACAAATTGTAATAACTCATATTGAGTCAATATTGGTCGAATGATATTTACCAATATCGATAAAACAATATTGTCTTCACATCGTTTTTAACATCTAGAATAAATATCGCAATCCCAATATTCCCCTAATATCGATTCTAGGCATAAAAACTATATTGTATCTCCAATTGTGATTACACATTGGTTGAATATTATTTCGCCAATATTCAACAAATCTTATTAATTAATATTGGGTCGATATTGGTTCAATAATATTTATCGATATCGTTAAAACAATATTGTCTTCATATTGTTTCCCACATCTAGATTGAGATGAAATTTGAATATTGGCCGAATATTCAATGAAACATATTAAAATTATATCATGATCAAACCAGGATAAAAATCCGCTAGGTGGCTCTACATATAAAACGTCTTCTAAAACCTACGAAAGTATATCAAATACTTCCCGTAACTTGTTTTCAAGACAGCTCGCCCAGTGGTTATGGCGATCAAAAGGCAGACTGTGGTGTCACCTTCATCAACTAAAAGATCTTTAGTAATTTGCCAAGGTATATTGACATCCACCAATATATCCAAATGATATTGTACCAATATCGATAAATATTGTACCAATATCGATAAATATTTTGAGGCCATTATTGCTTCAAGAATATTTCATCAAAACTATTTCTAAAATATTCAAACAATATTCGACCGATATCGCAAAATGTTCACATTTTACTTCTCGAAAATATAACTTTTGAATATTGTGCCAATATTGTCAGAATATTGTATTAGCGATATTGTAACAATATCGCCGAACATTTTGAAGCCAGTATTACTTCAAGAATATTTCGCCAATATTATTCAAGTAATATTGGACCAATATCGCCGAATGTTCACATTTTTTTTCTCGCCAATATTGCATTTCAAATATTTCGCCAATATGTTCACAATATTATACCAATATTTTACCAAGATAGGTGTGCTACTTGGGATTCTAAACTTCTAGGCCCTTCATCTTCCAAGCTTTTTGCAAATCCACGCACACACATGTGAGTCTCTGATAACCATTTTGTAACACCAAACCTGAATTCGAAACAATGTATGCCCAACTCCGGCACTAATTAACGATCAGTATCAGCCATCTCAGACCGAATCGACTCGATTGTTTCGCCGGCGACACGTGAATCAGTATCCGGAATAAACCTGTCATTTCGTGGACATTCAAACTCCTATGACCTCTCAATCTTCCCGATATGTTTCCAATTAATGGCTTTAGCGTCAGACTAGCATAGACCTTATTAAAATCAACGAGAAGACACTAAACGGACTGAGACAAGGGGCTTGACAGACTAGATGCGGTCTCGCAGACATTCAATTACGAATCTGACCATAATAAGATCGAGGATGCCACCGATCGACATCTTGCTTTTGTGTTCGTTTAATAATTCATTAAAATGTACGGAGTCGGATAATACAATTTTCAAACTGAAATGAAGGTTAGCAGAGATAGAAGATGGAATCGGTCGTATACCGGATGTTCTACAATGTACAAATACAAATGATATTAGTTTGTTAAATTGATAAAGTGTGGAAATCGTTCATTAAGAAAGAGGATAACAAACGTGTATAAAACTATAAAGTGACAACAATATAAGGTACAGGATATTGGAATGGTGGTGTAGAAGGATATACACAGAGAGGTGGAAACGCAAAGATAAAGAACGAGAGAAAGCGAGAGAATGACGCTTCACTAATGGAATAAATCGCCTGTAACATATCGGCACCTGTTACGGGCCAAGTTTGCTTATTGGATGGGTAACCCCAAAACAATTTCTAAGCAGGTAGGACACTGGTTTTCACGTCGCGGACTTCATCTCAGAGGTTTTCCAGAAAGAGAAGACCAACAGTGTCAGAAGTCCGCCTAATCCAAGGTGAGAGGCATCGTGCCGAAGAGTTCTACCAACGCCTGCAAAAAAACCAAGAGACATTCCTAAGTATTTTGCCTTATCCCAGTAAGCGGCTCTGTATGGATCTTGTGGAAACAATATGATAAACTACAATAAGAAACCAATGAACCACCAATAGCTCACAGATCCGGAACCAGAAAAAAGGCGAACGTGTTGAAGATGAACCTCCTTCACAGTTCTTCAAATTATGACCGAGAAATTCATAACAATAATAATAATACTTTTATTGATTACCAGAACTCGTATCGTGGTAAGCAAATGGCCCTCATACAAAAATCACGTGCTTTCCAGAAATACGTCACAGGAGTACGACAGGAAGGTAGGATGATAGGGCACGCTCATGCTTAAATGTAAGAAACACTATCAGGCACTTACCACTTCTTGAATTCTATGCCAGATCCTTGGTAGCCGTAAAAGTGAAGCTCTTACTGGAGGCAGAAGTGATACAGACAAGGTGCGTCCAATTTAGAATTTATAATGATAGAAATCTATGTTATTATGAATATGGGGAACAAGGCGAATTTTGACAATTACATTAGATCATGGAGGTCATAGACATTACATGGGCAACCCATACATGAAAGAATGTATCAGACCATTCAGAAACAGTGAAGCTTTGATCTTCAGAGCGCTTTTTAGTCTTTAGTCTGTGAAATTCTCCAAAAGGCTAAGAAAAATGAGGAGGCGGCAATATGTCACCTCATTCCAAAGAAGCTGTCATCTAACAAAAAAGGGACAAAACAGTACAGTCTAGGACCAAGGAGATGGAAACCCTAAGAAAAAGTACCAGATCTCTCTTCAACAAGGCCTCCTGTTCTTTTTATTTTCTGTACAAATCTTGCAGGTATCCATCAGAAAGAGGCCCCTCAGAACCCTCATTGGTAAGGACACTCTGGACTAATTACTTAGGCCACTGTGAGATCGCCCTTTCTGGAGAAAAGACAAGATTGGGTTTTATTCGCATTGAATTCTACCAAGCAGTTTGAATCCCATTCTAGAATTTTTGCTAGTCCATCTTTGAATCGTTCACGTTTCTTCCCAGTTCTCTTCTAGATTAACGGGCTGATATCGGAACTTTGGAAGAGAATGCGGTTTGAAGGTACCATCATCCGCAGAGCTATGCACTAGGCATGAGGTAGCTCCCAACAAATCATTGATATGGAGTAAAAACAGAGTTGGTGTTGAAATGCACCCCTGCGGAACACCAGCATTTATAGGTAGAGTGTCACATGAAACTCCATCAACCTCCACGTGGAGAATATGTCTGAGAGAAAGCAAGATAGCAAAGAACATAACTGGGGGCCGAGCCATAGGATGGAAGCTTGGCGAGGAGTCCCTGGTGTCAATCGCGATCAAATGCATTGGAGAAATCTAATGCCATAACCAGAGTTTCACCATATTCTTCAATGGATAGTTGCCATATACGAGGATATATTGAAAAATTCTTAGCCTACTATAGAACCAAACAAAATTTCAATGTCAAAATATTTTATTACTCGACATATTCTCCTCTCAATTGGATACATTTATTACAGCGAACCTGCAACGTCTCTAGACCTTTCAAAAAAATGTTTCTTCTTGCTCTGAAAACCAGACCTCCACAGCTTTTATTATCTCCTCGTTGGAAGAGAATTTACGACCTTTTAAACTTTTTTTCAGTTGAGGAAAGAGATGATAGTCGGGCGGAGCCAAATCTGGTGAATAAGGGGGGTGTTCTAGTAATTCAAACCCTAAGTCACGAATTTTTTGCATGGCAACATGAGATTTGTTGTCCTGTTCTGTTGTCCTGCAAATACAAAACACCTTTGGATAGCTTTCCACGTCTTTTCTCTTTAATTTTTTCCCGTAGAGTGTCGAATAGTAATCTCCAGTTATTGTTCTACCCTTATCCAAGAAATCAATCATGATTACTCCATGGCAATCCCACAAAACTGAGGCAAGAACTTTTTAAGCAGATTTTTGGACACGAAACTTCTTAGGTCTTGGAGAACCGGAGTGTAGCCATTCCATCGATTGTTGCTTAGTTTCTGGATCGTAGAAATGTACCCAAGTCTCATCCATAGTAACAATTCGGTTTAAGAAATCTACATCGTTTTCAAATCGAGCACAGATCGAACGCGATACTACTACCCTTGCACGCTTTTGGTCAACATTCAGACATTTGGGGATCCATTTTACAGCAATTTTTCTCATGTCCAAATTGACGTGAACTATATGATGAACGCGTTCGTATGAAATATTCAGTGCTTCAGGTATCCGTTTTAGCCCAATTCGACGGTCTGTTAAAATCATGTCATGAACTGCATCGATATTATCGGGGAAGGACACAGAAACTGGCCTTCCCGATCGGTCATCATCTTCAATGGAAAATTTACCTCTTTTGAAGCTTGCAGTCCAATTTTTCACGGTTGCATACGAAGGACATTGATCGCCAAGGGTATTAAGCATATCTTCGTAAATCTGCTTACCTCTTTACCCTTTTAAATACAGGTACTTGATGATGGCTCGATACTTTAATTTTTCGATTATCACAATTTCGGTGGATATATTTCTTCTTTTAATTTATTGCGTAACTCTGGTTTACTTTTTTGACGTCAAACTTTACAGTGACACTTTTAATAAGTTATTGTTCGTTGCTATGGTAACGCAATATTTTGTTTATGCAGGAACTGGTCTATGCTAACTAGATATCAATACATCCTCGTATGTAATACATAAGCAAGCAGTCACCAGTTGATCACTAATGACCATATTGTCGATCATTCACAATTCTTGATCGTTCTAGGTATTTCATTGGCTTCATGTTTTTGATCGTTCAACTCATTATTTTGATTTATAAAGACTTTTTTATGAAATACATACCTATTTGGACATTTTCGATTTGATTTTTTTTCTAAACAAATATCTCTACAAATTAAAATTTTTCGTCATTTTGACAAATCCACTAAAGCATCAGTTTTCAATCTATAAAGGTTAAATTACTTTTAATTACCGACATTTAGAGGAAAAAACATCATAATCGGGGTAGTTTGGTCCAGATTTTGGACCAGAGATAACAGAAGTGTTTTTCTAACTCTACTATCAGTATCAAGCCGACTGTTCATTTTTCATTGTTGGAATTGTGGATAAAATTTCTGATTCCCATTGATCATTGTTTGCGCCTCCGCTCTAATGACGAAAGAAGGTGCCAAACAAAATAGATGTCATTTCACAGCTCCCCCCAAACCCTAAGAATCCTGGCTGTTTATAGAGAGGATAAATCTAGAGAAATTCCAATAATTTATTTCAATTGAAAGGTTTCTAAACATATTTACATAGGTACCTATATGAAGTTACCAATATTGTACGGATCTGTGAGTATTCCCTTATACGAGTATTGGCAGTATTCAATCAATCTATCGTGTATAAAATGTTAAGGAAAATATTGCTCTGGGAGTTTGCTACAGACCTCTGAGCAAATCAGCTGATGAATTTCTGAATGGACTTAAGTTAACCTTGAGCATAAGTTTGAGGATATTATATGCACGGGTGATTTGAACATAAAGATATTTGATGTGAAATGTTACTCCACCAAACACCTGCCGCACATACTCAACACCTTCGGACTGCTCCAAACCATATCCGAGCCTACTAGGCACGGAAAAACAAGTGTCAAAATAATTGACTGATTAACTGATAATGTTGTCTGAAACGTTACCTGTTAAAAATTCGAATGTTGAAGATGCTTTTAGTGTGTCCGATCACTGCTTGGTTACATACATACTCGATTTTTCACCTATATCAACCAAACCCTTTTTACATACCTTTCGAGATTATAAAAATTTCTATGAAATCAATTTTATTGATAACTTAGAAGCAATTGATTTGGCCAGTATTCTTGAACTTGACAACATAGATAACAAAGTAAATTCACTGAATCAATCACTAATTGAGATCTTTCATTTGCATGCACGCATCAAGACTGAAAATAAGATGTCTCAAAGCAAATTGTCTAACATACCATGTGAAATTGATGACATCTACTAGAGATAAAGCTCTCATCACAAACAAAAAAAAACAGATTTGAAAGGCATTGGAATTTCTATAAAGAACTGAGGAATCAAACTAAATACGCCATAGAATATAAAAGAAAGCTTATATTGCTTCTCCCGGCATTTTCTGCTGACTTTGAAATTGATGACATCTACTAGAGATAAAGCTCTCTTCACATACAAAAAAAAAACAGATTTGAAAGGCATTGGAATTTCTATAAAGAACTGAGGAATCAAACTAAATACGCAATAGAATATAAAAGAAAGCTTATCTTACTTCTCCCGGCATTTTCTGCTGACATTCTTGTTACATAGACCATAAATAATGAAGAAATTTATCAAAACCACATTTGATTACTTATTTTCTGCCATAGTACTTTCACACCTATGTAACTTGAATTCAAGATGACAATGAAGGAATAACATGTAAGTTCTCTGTCAGAATGAAGTTCATACCCTACTATTTAAATCGCCATCGAACATTTATTTTATTGAAGACATAAATAATCAAAACTAACAAATTATACGAGATGCATATACAGTATATACAATTGAATTGGAAAATATTACAGCTTTCCAAATAAGTAATAATACACAGGGGTAATTTCCCTAACAAAAACAAGGTTTACATGGTGGTTTTTCGGGTTGTAAGACCGACATATATTTGGAGAAGATGGCCACGAAAGCCTTTCAGAATTTAAAAAACAAGGTTATTTAAAAAACTGGATTGTTCAACGGTTTTGAATTTTTTTAATGTATTTTGTGTATTTTTTCAATGTATATTCTGTAAACTTTGAATGTACATCATTTACAGTAGTATGGTATTAATTGACTTGCCAAAAAAAATTGCAATTTGGTTAAATAAAGATTATATCTATTCTATTGTTTGCGCCTCCTCTCTAATGACGAAACAAGAAGCCAAACAAAATAGATGACATTTCATAGCGCCCCCCAAAATCCTAAGAAGCCTGGCTGTGTACTGAAACAGTACACTGGAAAAGGTGGTTGCATACTTTCGTCTAGGTGTTTACCAGTACTACCAGTCGTTTTTTTATTCCTGGCGCTGAGCGGCCGGCTCGGTTTTTTTTGCCTATTTCCATAAAAACGATTCCAATTCTGTTTGCTAGCAGCGATCTTCTCAGTTTATTTGTATGATTATGATTATGATTTGTATGATTGCACAAGTTTAAAAACACCTACACAAATATTTATTTCAGCTTCATTGTACCAAATAGATTCTAGAAAAATGTCGAATGTCTTCTATATATTACGTATTATGTGATTCCTTCTCTTCTCAACATCATATTTAATTTTCCTAATGAATCTTTTCAATCCTAGGTAGCGGACACATTCATGCAGAAATCCAAATTTAAATTAATGCTTAAAGAGATTTACCAATTAAGTGGGAAAACAATTTAGTGGTGATCCATCATTTCCAACTAAATTGAACTTCGCCTTTTACTCATTTCAATTGTATTTTCATACTGATGTAAGATGTTCTATCTTGTGAATAAAGACGTTAATTATTATTATTATGTTTTCGTAATATTGCCATTATTGGTCCAAAATCTCTGTGCGACTCGAGATCAGCAAACTGTATATTTCTAGGCAGGGGCGCTTTATGGGTTACAGGCGCCTGTTTCACAATATAGTCGTGTTCAATCCTTGTTCGAAAAAATATTCAATATAAGTAAAAATGCATGAAAGATTGCTTAGATTGATGCAAGCAAATGCAATGGTGTGTATATGGTGTGTATATAAACTTATAAACAGAAAAAATACGTTCATAGGTAATCCAAAACAAAACAATAAAAATTTCACATAAACACATATCCTTGAGTTGGCGAAAATAAACATACATAACATATAAACAGGTACATACAGAACAGAACAGAACAAAAATAACGAAATAAATTAACAGATTCTTTGGATAGTAGTAGCATTTTGACTAGTTGGTTAATTGAACACAATTTTTTTTTTATATTTACTAGCGTCAAACTCCACCATTATACCACAAACATACAACATAATCAGAAACAAATTCTTTGGTTAGTAGCACTGGATAGGTATTTATTATCATTGATTCAAAAAGACATTTTTCTTGACTTACTCGCAGCAAACTTCACAATTATTATATGTCAAAAATTAATTTTATATAAAATTTATGACTCAATCGAGAACAGACAGAGAGACTGTCATTTTTGGAATCTTCTAATGAGCTCCTCAAATAATTTTTCACCCTTTTTAATTAAAAGTTTAGAGCATTTATTCAACTTGCTCTGTGTGTGTGAGATGGGTACAAATCATGCAAGCTGAATCAGAACCACCTCCTCTTATCCTAAGAAATTGAAATTTCACATGTTGATTCAGTTTCGATGACAATACATTAATGTCGAAGAAATTGCCCCCCCCTGCCCCCCCATAACACGAAAAACTCAGGTTGGGGGTGAGCTTGCCCACCCTTTTCTCGAAAACGTTTTAAAAACTGGCGAAATTAAAATCAGAAAAATCCGTAAAAATAGTGGAAAATATCTGACCCCTCCTGTCCTTCCTCAAAAGCTAGATAGAGAACGCAGAGGAATTCGCAAAATGTTTCAACAGTTTCGGATACGGAAAATAATGATGAAAGAAAATCGATCGAGAGACTCGCCTCCTTTTCCTGACACGAAAAAAATCAGGTAAACTCGCAAAATAGAAATCGAAAAAAAAGTGAAAATTACCTGACCTTTGAATAATACGGTTTTAGAAAAATTTACCCCTCTTTGCCCATCGAGAGCTAGATAGAGAAAGCGTAGAAATTTGGAAAATTTTCAAACGGTTTCATACATGGAAAATTACGACAAAAAATATGTCTGCCGGTGAGCTCGCTCCCTTCCCTATTTTCAAAAAGTTGCGAAAACTTGCGAAAACAAAATCAGGAAAATCCGTAAAAATAGTGAAAAATATGTAACCATCGAATAATATGGTTTTGAAAAATGTTACCCCTTTTTTATATTGGGAATAAGTTAAAATTGAAAAATTTCCTGATTGTTTCGGACGATAAAAATTATGACAAAAAAAAATTGTTTGTTGCCAATTACATTATGCTGGGCTTGCACAGTACACAAAATGCAGTGAAGTGCTGTTGACCATGCCGTTATCTATCTAGGACCAAAGCTCTTCGCTGCTGGCCAAGCATATGTGGCTTCTAATAGGGTTGAAGTCACTGGAAGGTCTCCTCATTGAAGAACTAGACTGTAGTAAATTAACAGGCAATCGACCGTGCAACAATGACGCATTAATTGAAATGAACAGACTAAGAAACATAACCAAAAAAACTAAGAAAGAAATAAATAAATAAACTTTAGAAAAACCTTTTAGAGGAAAGCTTTCATTTAAATGTACTAAAAAGAAGAAAATTAATTTTAAAGTGAATTAAACCCATCATTTTGTTACATTATAAAATTGTAAATGATGTAAAAGCTTGTCGTGAAAATAAATCTTGAGGTAATTTTAAATTTAATTTACAATAAGAAATGCATAGATACTTCTCGCGACAAGCTATTATTTCATTTAGAAATTTACAATGTATCAAAAAGATGAGTTTAATACACTTAAAAATTTATTTTCTTCTCTTTGGTGCATTTAAATAAAAGCTTATCTCTAAAGAGTATTTTTTAGGTTCCTGAACAGCTTGTTGCAGGAATACATAAAAAAGTTCTCAAAGCCATATCAATATTTGGACAAGTTGATGTGATTTTTTGTTCTCTTATGAATCTGAGTGATTGCTGAGTAATCGAACACGATTGGTTGAATCCTCCGATTCCGATCAGCGCTGCCAACTTATGGCTTTTTCCTAGGATCTGCTGGCGCCCCTAATATCTGCGGCGCCTGAGGCTTTAGCCTAATCAGCCTTATGGATAAAACGCCCCTGTTTCTAGTTTTAAAAGCAGTCGCCATATCTCCAATGCCCTATTTCTTCAGGTAATGCTGAACGGCACACTTCGAATTGATTCTTGGCATCTGAACCCGGCCCCAATTTCCGAAGCTGAACAAGCAGTAGTCGGTAAAAGCGACCGTATTAATAGTGGCCGTCAGTCGAAACGATGCATCAACAAAAAATAAATTAATTCATATCTAAAATGATTGTTCGTAATTTGTTTGGGCCTGTGGGGCCTTATCGAAAATACCGGCAATAAAGCCCATTAGTAACGAGCCGAAGTGCTGATGGGTGTCTTCTAAAAATTATATTCTCGGGCCGGCTATCAGCAGTTAAATAAACAAAACAAGGCTTTTATCTCAAACGTTCCAGCGCGAGTCGCGCTCACTTAGCGAATGTATAAATTGTTGAGGCCGTATGACACCGTCGGCTTCTCGGCCGAACCGCAAGAAATGTGACCGGCAGCACGGGCGATGCGCCCGAAATATTCACATAATTTCTCGAAAACTCGTAGAAAATATTATTTGGAAACAGGGAAATAACCACTGGTGTACCCCAAGGATCAATGTTGGGGCCGATATGTTTGATGGTTTGGTTCCCACTGAAAGGGAAATTCTATACTGTTCATAGAACATCGTGAGAGCCGAGAGAAAGCAGATTGGAACTGGTGTTTTTCTTGAATTTCCACATGTGGAAGAACTCAAGAAACACCTCCCTATATGCAGTGGGTTCCATTTCTTTACCGTTCGTTGGAAAAACGAGAGAAGGGAAAAACAATTCGGCATATATACAAAGTGACCAAATGGATGTGAAGGCTGAGCTCGACGGGTCAGTCTCGATGGGACCGCTACCGGTTAGAATTATTGACGATATTTCTTCTTGTAAGAAGGCTGTGGCCAGGCAAATTCGGCAGTCTTCCAGTTCAGATTGCTTCAATATCAAAATGTTGAAGCGAACGTGTGCTTCTGGCTTACCAGGAAAGATATTTCGTTTAGGACATTCCATGTCATGCTAGAAATTATTTGGTGTAATGAAAAACGTAAGAAATAATATTGTGAAAATAAGTGCTGTACTTCCACTTTTGCAATAACTTTCAAAATAAAGTAAATTGTGCAATTCAAATAAAAGTAGTTTTGCAACAGGTTGTTAAAAAATAGCAGTATCCTATAGAGATCGACATAGGCCATAGACTCTAGCGAATCTAGCGATACACACAAGCATTAAACGAGAAATAAAATGATTTTTTCTACTACCGCTTACCGAAGTAGCCTTTGACGCTTTCAGATCGCAACGCAAGGTTGACGTTTTCCGAGGAATATCATTTTGTGACAGCTTTCACGCTCTAGAGCGAGAATATTGAAAAAACGCTTGATCTCCCTAGCTTTTGTTGAAAACGAACCTATTCTTGCATGATGGAAATTGAACACAAGAAATTCAAAGCGCTCTAAGGAACTGTGGTGGTGTTAAGGTTAGAGATGCTTCCTATTAAACTAGGTTTTCGATCTTGGCGTGATTCGATCTCGGAGTTCGGTAATATTTTTTTCGCAAGTTTTTTCCCTTTTTTCCTTTTCTTAGAGATGTAAATTATTGGCTATTTGGATAGCTTATACATTTGGGAATACTATTGAATGTAGAATTTCTCATAGGTAATATTATGTGCGTATGTTGAATGAAGCGTCTATCGTTTTTATGTCTAAGAGCTGCGTTTGTAGAAAAACTCATGTGTGTATTTCGAGCACAAAGTGTCATTGCCGCTCTCCAAAGATTACCGCGCTTCGTTTGCGTCGCGCGGTAACTCTCTTTGTCGAGCGGCAATCAATCAATTTGCGCTCTAAATATACAAATAGCTATTTTACATAAAAATCAAACCATTTTAATGAAGGAATCACCTCTTAAAACACGTTTTGCTTCAATAGGCTTCTAAGACACTTGAAAAATCCTCCTACATACCAAGTTGACCAATGTAGGTTGAAAACATCTACGGCAGATAATTAATTTGAGTACATTTTGATAATTATTTGTTATTCTAATTTGGAGGAATTTGATGTTTTTCTCTACAATAGTGAATTGAAATATTTTATTTATTCATTGTGACCGATATCGTAAATGTATTTGTTTTGCGCCATTCATTAGAAAGTTCAATCTGTAATATTTGTTATATGTCATAGTATGATCTAAGCTTTATGTTATAAACATGTGCTGACTCGTCTAGTTTATTGTATTATAAGAAAAAATAGTTACATAAAAAATTCCCATGACATTAATGTAATGCCATGAATTAAATAGGTGAATTATGGGACTGTGGCCAACATGTCCACTGTTAATTTAAAATACAACCCACAGAATAGGTAATAGCTTAGCCTGTTATAATTCGGTGCTGGGCATTCAGAGATGCAGAAATATATTCCGAAAGTAATTAACATCTCCCGATTCATGAAATAAATCTATAACATTTATAAACATATCAGATATTTTTTTCACAAAAATTATCTGAGGTTCAAATGGAATAACATCAACTCTAACACAGTATTCAACTAGGAGTCACCCTATAACTTATGCACGTACTAATTCAATTTCAAATATCCTTGGAACCGTTGACATCTTCGATGCAGAAATGTATACAGATGAGAAAATATTTATCAATCCAGTGGCGCGAGAGTTTGGGTGGGCCATTATGGGTACTCATCTGCCGTGCGTCCCTGTCTGAACCAGACAAATACATATTTAAAATTATTATAATATAATGCAGTGCGCCCAAAAATCTTACATGAAGATATTTTGAGAAAAATCTTCGAAAAGGTCGATTTACTATTCCGACGATTCAGTTTTTGAAAATGTATAGGGTTATAGGCCAAGCTGTAAATGAAAATAAGAGGCTCTTTTCACACAAAATAAAGGACGCAGATGGCCTATACTACTTTTCATATGATAGTTCATGGATGAAAATCCCGGCATTCACCACAGCAAATCGCTTTGTTGAATTTTTTAAACAAGAAATAGTGAAAGAAATCATAATTTTTTTGTTTTTTTGAGAAAATCTCAAAAAGTATTGGAGGAATCGTTTTACAGTCAATTTTTGTAGAGGATTATAAAACCTACCTAATGTTTTATGATACGGTCAGATCGCTGTATTTTTCAGTGAGAAAAACCGGGAAAACCTCGAAAAAGAGGCCATTTTTCAAAAATTCATAATTTTTACAAATTTGAAGCTGGGTAAACAATATTGCGGAAACTAAATTACATTGGTTCAACTGTGCGCAAGATGGTTTCTGTCCGACGTGTCGTTTTTGCACAATCTCGTTATAAACAATTTAAAGACAAATCTTTCTAAATTCGCCGATTTAGGGGTAATCATCTTAATCATATTCTGTAAACGGCATATGGAAGTAGATATCAATGTCTACAATTTGTTTATGTGGATTTTCACCTGAGAGGTGGGAAATGTGTTGAATCGGCGCATATTGCAAGATGTGCCCTTAAATTATTTATAACGCAAAAACTACACATCGGACAGAAAACATCTTGAGCACAGTTGAACCACTCATTATCATCTATAGGTTTCCGCAATATTGTTTGTCCAGTTTCAGATTTATCAAAATCATAAATTTTTAAAAAATGATCTCTTTTTCGAGGTTTTCCCGGATTACCTCAGTGGAAAATGCACCGATCCGGTCGTATGAAAATCCATTTTGTAGGTTTTATCAATTTCTACAAAAGTTCCATTGACAAACGATTCCTTATATAAGTTTTGAGATATTTCCAAAAAACCAAAAAAGTTGTAATTGTTTTCACTATTGCTTGTTTAAAAAAATCCACATAGCGATTTTGCTGTGGCGAAAACTGGGGTTTTCATTAACGATCTTATAAAAAATTAGTATAGGCCATTGGCGTCTTTTATTTTGTGTTAGAAAAAACCGCTTGTTATATTATCCCCATTCGAGTAAGAATGACATAATGGGAAAGTTTTTGTCCCATATCTTCGCAGACGTTCAACATAATTTTATCAAATAATCTAGGAAATGAATTCCCAGGAAAAAAAATCCCTGAATATAAATCTCTAGGAAAATAAATCACCAAAAAAAATAAATTGGGCTATAATTTTTATTATTCACAAAACTATTCATCGTGTATACATCTCAAAAAAGACTCAATACTATGATATCAACAATAGCAGTCAAACAGTTTTCGAGGATTCGTGTTTTACTAACATATTCCTTGATCAATTTGTTCAACCTGTCTTGCAGACTTTGAACTGTGGTCACATAGTATTTTTATTGCCGGATGTTAGGTCAAACTGGGCAATAGTTAGGTCGTACTGGTATTATCTTTACCGTAAATCAAATTGAATATTATTTTGAACAGAATAATGATCAATTTAATTATCAAAGTATTAGTTAATTTTCAGCTGGGGATTATTCCTCCTGGATTTTGTTTGCAAGGAATTTTTTTCGGGGGTTTAAAATTAGGGATTTTTTCCAGTTCCTTTTTCACCACTATCAGATCTAGTACCTATCACCGGACTTATAATGACAATCCCCAAACGAATATAGAAAAATATACTGGGTGTTCTATTGAAAAATATAATCAAAGTCATTTCAAATCGTCCCAGATCCTCCCTCGTTCTTTTTTGGTTTCACAGGCTGCTCGGAGCTTTCGAAGAGAAAGGTATAAGGAATACTATCATCCGCGAAGCTGTACAGTGGGCATGAGGATGATCCCAACAAATCATTGAAACATGGGGCATGTCACCAAAACACGTATACTGGTTGTACGTGACCGTCATACGTCCAATGATAACGTATGGCTCTATAGTCTGGTGGAGCAAGGGACATAAAAAAATGGCCATTGCTAAACTTAACGGACTACAGAGACAAGCGTGCCTGGCGAATACTGGAAGCATTCGCTGCACGCCAACGGCAGCAATGAAAGTCCTCCTTAGATTACTTCCTCTCCACATAGTTCTGGAGAGAGAGGCAAGATGGGCAACATACAGACTTTATCAAGCGGCCATTAGTCTACCGCAGGCATGTGTCATGAGAGGCAGCGGCATGCTGGAGGGCATAATAGCTCACAACATTCTAGGAATGCCCTCAGACATCATGCCTAAAACTATCAACCTTCACACGTCCTACACTGTGGTCTTTCCCGACAGAGAAGACTGGGTCCGGAATGAAACCAACCTATGTAGGGCAAATGAACGTTGGTTCACCGATGGTTCCAAAACTCAGGAAGGCGTCGGAGCCGGAATATATGGGATGAACCCAGTAGTGAAACGCTCGTTCAGTATGGGCAAACTAGCTACGATATTTCAGGAAGAGGTATATGCCATTGAAATGTGTGCCAGGGAGCTGGAAAATCGACACCACACACGAAAAACAATAAAAATATTTTCAGATAGTCAATCAGCACTTAAAGCGCTTGAATCCAACTGCTTTAAATCTAGGGCAGTATGGAACTGCAGAGACACCTTAAACCGACTGGCGCAACGCAACAACGTTACCCTAGTCTGGATACCAGGTCACACAGGCCTAGAAGGAAAAGAAATAGCGGACGCCCTGGCAAATGGGGGCGCCGAAACAACGTTCACTGGACCAGAACTGGTAATCGGTTTAGCATATAGCACTGCCAATAATGTCATAACAGCTTGGGCAGACAATAAAAGACTCGAGTACTGGCGTAGTCTACCGGGCCTAGCCCATTCCAAAGCATTTATTGCTTGTACAAGGAAAAAATAGGACTCTGACAAACTGCTAGAATTCAGAAGAGCGCATCTCAGAGTTATAGTAGGTTTGCTTACTGGCCACTGCAAACTCAAACATCACATGCATAAAATCAGACTTGCACAAGATGCAGAGTTCCGGCTATGCATGGAGGATGGTGAAACGGCTGAATACATTATGTGTACATGCCCTGCAGCGGCCAGAACCAGATTCTCAATATTTGGCGATACGACAGTAAGGCCAGAAAACCTGGTAAATTGTTCTCCCAATGCATTCCTCAATTTCGTCAAGAGATTGGATATACTGGGAGAAATATAACCATAGGGTGAGCCACAATAGGCCATTGGCCGCAGTGGAGGGCCTGATACGGGCCCATTCACGTTCAAACCTAACCTTACCTTATCATTGATGTGGAGTAGAATCAGAGTTGGTGAGAATAGATTCCTGTCGAACACCAGGATTTATAGAGTGTCACATGAAACTCCATCAACCACCACGTGAAGTGATCTGTCTTAGAGAAAGTTAGATAGCCAGGAACACAACTTGGGGTAAACCAAAAGATGGAAGCATGGCAAGGAGTGCATGGTGCCAAAAGATACCAAACGCGTATTCATTGGTTCCAAGCATTTATGTGGTTACCTATTATTCACCAAGAAACATTTTGATAGGTAAAAGCGCACAAGAAGGATCCGTACAAAAAAAGCCAAAAATTATATAAACGAACTAGAAATATCCGCACGTGGAAAAATGTGCACACTGACAAAACCGCAAACGGAAAAAACCACAATTGCATAAAAGTGCACATGAAAAAACCGCAAAGTGCAAGTAGTTTGTAGCTATATATTTCGTTAGAAATTGTTGTTTTGTTTCAAATTAAATACTGTTATTTGGAGTAATTTCCATAATTTGTGCTGATAATTCAGGTAGATATACAAGTTATTTATTCTGTATTAATATAAGTAGGTATGTTATAATCCAGGTACCTAAGTTAAATAGGCATGCAGGGCCGGCCTGGAATTGCGGATTGACTACCCAATTTTAATAATTCGGAACTCGAAACAAAAATTGCGGACACCGCTTAATTTAATAAATGCGATAATATATTTCGTGTTCAATTTCCTCGCACACAAATGTCTTCGTAAGGTTGGTTCGTTCTGGTAGGATCAAACTAAAAAATTACTCCTCACAAAATGTATGTGTTTTATTTCCTTGCGTCCAAGTGACTACGTAAGGTTAGTAGGCCAATCAACAGGGCTATCAACCTCAACTTAAATTGCTCCGCCGATTTTTTGTTTTAATTGTAGAACACAGAAGGGATGAAACCCCCCCAAAAAACGCGTTAAAATTAATTTTTGAGGTAATTTCGAAATATCTCAAAAAATTTACTTCAAATCAAAAAAATAACTTGATATTCAGAAAGAGCACAAATTTTTACAAAAAAACTGTCCTTACCAAAATTTTGAGAAATCTCACGGTTATCTTGAAAAAAATTGTTGAAGTTATATGCTTTCGCAATGGGACAGGTGTTTGGCCGGCTTCCGCCAACGTGCATTTTTTCAACCAGCGCGTGAAGTTAAAGTTCTATAACTCCTCACATAAATGTTCAATTTGGATTAATCTTTCGTCATTTTGAAGATAAAGATCGCAGCTTTGTATTTTGATATTATTTATGTTTATACGCGCAGTTGCCAGCTGCAAAATTGCAATTGAAAATCTTATAATATTAAACTTCCTTACTTCGTGAAATAATGCTTGTCATTACTGAAATAATGTATTATCACTTGTAGCAAGTAAAATGAACAGTTGAGGAATACTTCATTGTCGGTCTAAAAATACGAGTGTTTTCAATTCTTCGCATATTTTAGGTTACAAAATCTTGAGGGAGCTTATAAATTCAAATGCTAATAACTCTCAGCGATAATAGCACGTATCAACATGAATGAAAAGCCAGTTTGTAGAAAAAACCCTGCTCTTATTGAAAATATTCATACAAATTTGGTTACTTGTACAAATTTTAAATTCAATTCAGTCAATCTTTTAAGTACTTAAAATAGAGGTTACTCGGCATTTGATCGCATTATTGTTCTATGGAAAGAAAAATAAAATCAGTCCTTGATGGAATATGGGGATTCGAGACCGAGAAAGACAGTGCACCAAAGGAAACTGTCCCGAAGTGTACCTGCTCTAAACTCATTGAGATTCTAGATCCTGAAAATATTGGCTTGGGACCTTGTCAATGCGGCAGCTAGCGCGCCGCTGTGTAGTATACTCGTACAACGGCGCGGTTCTGTCGGTGCGCAGTGGGCAGCAGTCAACGTTGCTCTATGTGAATGTCAGATAATATAAAAGTTCCTGTACAGAAAACACTGGATACTGGGATAACATCGATAGTCGGAGACGAGAAATCATCTCTTAGTGCTTTGTCACTGTAATTAATTGAAAATGGTGAGTTTATTTTTGAAATATTTGTTTCATGTTCAACTCAGCTCTGTTTCAAAACATCGCAATTTCAGATATGACTTAGGGTTGGTTTAATCAACTGTAGCACAAGCATTATCATAAACATAGCGGTAACATCAAAGGTTTACATAAACCTAACATTGTTGCATAAATGGCGCCATTTGATATAATAGATTCAACTTTCGTTTTTAACATATATTTAAGCACAATTTTAAAATTATGTTGACTAAATGCACCTTCACATTTACAAAATTCGAAAGTTCCACCTAGGAATTCAGGAGAAAATGTTTTTTTGTAAATGCACGACCGGCTGCATCAGAGACTCCTGCACGTGCAAAAATAGTGGTCTAAAATGTACCAATGTTTGTAATAAATGTACCACAGATATCTGTAGAAACTTGGCAGTGATTGATCCGGATTGTGAAGATGAAGACGAGGAGACTGAAGATGAAGTAGATGATGAGTTGTATGAGTGAATAAATATATTTTCCTATACATTTCTTGATGGTGATTACTTGTGGATTCATTTCTCCATATCTTTTCTCGATATCATTGAAAAACACTCTCATATTTCGTTACCTCCGGTCCGCGTTTGATTTATACAATAAGTTGATCTTCTCTCGAATTTGCGAATAATTTTCATAACAATACTACTAAATCTCAATAATGGCAGTTCTCAACGATTATTTACCCACATTTATATTTAAGAGTAGTTGTTTGTTTGAGAGTTTTTTCAAATATTCTCCCCCTTCCCTCTCGCCCCCCGGATGCGGGGTCGGGAAAATCGTTTCTAATAATTTATACTTATTATTTTCGCTCAGTTTCATTACTCAGGACTGACAATTTTACATATTCATAGAAAATACCCCAAAAAAACACGATTTCGGGAAGTGGTTGATGCCCCGGGAGGGGGTTTGATTGTTGAAAATAATTCGCCTCCATTATTAATACCGATTTTCATTAATATTTATTGCCCAGAGCAGATTTTGAGGGGGTTTTATGAAAAAAATTGCTCTGTTTATTGGCCTATAGTTCGTTCTGGTTAGATCAGACTAAAATATTACTCCTCACAATTTTTTTTGCTCAATTTCCTCGAGCTTAATTATCTCGTTTGGTTCGATCTCGTTCCTCACAATTTTTTTTGCTCAATTTCCTCGAGCTTAATTATCTCGTTTGGTTCGATCTCGTTCCTCCCAATTTTTTTTGCTCAATTTCCTCGAGCTTAATTATCTCGTTTGGTTCGATCTCGTTAAAATAGCCTAACAATTTACTCCTCACAATTTTTTTTGATTAATTTCCACGCACTCAGATGTCTCCAACAGTTTACTTAGCTCTTCTGATTAAAACATACTAAAAAATTACTACTCACGAAATTTTTGTGTTCAATTTCCTAGCGCTCTTCGTAATATTAGTTCGTTTTGTTATACAGGGAAATTATTCAAAATTCGATGTATTCCTGGGGTCAAGAATAAAAAAAGAAAATTCTTAATTGTGGCTACAGTTATTATTATTAATCAAATGTTCGGAATGTACAAGCCCTTGTTTTTTTGGTGGCTCTATTCATTTCTTGCTTCAAAGATATGGCAAGTTAAATTCAAGGAGGTGAATGAGGGTTACCTACTGTTTTTATAACAAACATTTTCTATGTTGTAAAGAGGAATATTCTCAATTGAAAATTGAAACAAAACATGACTCCTTTGGAAATGGAAAAAACCTACAATAAATTGAAGTTACTTTTTTGTAATATCTAACAGAAAACAACTACTTCTCCGGCAAAAGCCACGCTGGACATTGAACTACATCTGATAGATATTAAAAAGGCCGTATATAAATTAAGACAAAAAATCTGAAAGTGAAAATTTGCATTTTCATTCAGATAGTTGAAATTAAAAGAAACTATTTTTTTTTGTAATATCTTACAGAAAACAACTACTTCCCCGGCAAAAGCCACGCTGAACATTGAACTACATCTGATAGATATTGTGAAAAGTACCTAAATTGATAGAAAAAATGTGTAAGTGAACATTTGTATTTTCATTCAGATAGTTGATTATTTCTTATGTCCAGTTTCCATTGGAGATTCATATCTATAAATGAGATAGGGAAGAATGTTATTCAGAAGTATCACTCACAGAAAATCGCTCATTCCATTGATGCGTGAATTGCATCTCTTTCGCTAGGCCTCCAATACATTTTGGTCGACAAAAATCTATTTCACTCTTCTAAGATCATCAGGGAGGTCGGAAGAATTGAAAATCATACTCTTCAGAAGCAATTACACACTGTAATGTGTAATGAAGTATAAACCTGTGGTAGAAGTCCATATCTCGAAGTGGAGTGGTATGGACATACAAATCAGTAAAACGCAAAGTCGTCTCCACAATTTAATATCACCACCATATAGTGTAGTAAGATGGTAAAACGGCAAACGCTATCAATCAGTTGACCGTCACATAATAGTACATGTTTCGGACCTACATAGATCGATCATCAGCTATTTAAGAAATTCTACAATAAAAGAAGAACAATGTAACTAAAGACAATTTAGCTCATCATAAAAATTATTTACATGGAGACGAAAAAATATTGTATAATATTATATGTAAAACTAAATTGCTGTGCTGTATAATAAAATTGAGAACACAACGGGATATGTTTGATGCCAATTTAGTATTTTTTAAAAAAGAAGGAAAGGGAGGCTGAAAACCCTGAAATCCCTTATTTCTATAAGGGAAAATTAGCAAAAGCAATAACCACATGGATAAATTTTTACCCAGTCAATGATCTATGAAAGAACGTGGAGGACGAACGGAAATAAATTAACAGTAAAGCCAGAACCACTGTCAAGATTACCTCACGTCAAAATTGACACTGAACAATGAAAAGAGAGCACAATACACAGAACAGTAAAGTAGGGAATAAATCCAGCTCCACCACTATCCTAAAAAGATCTCACGTCTTATATCCATACCAGTTGCATTAGAACATTCCAAACAGTTGGAATAATATGAGCATCTGAGAAGCCAAATTACCACGGAACAGCTACTCCAATCTACACCATGAAGCGAAAAACCCACCTCCCATCCGCAATATCGCGACAGTAGATGGTTTGTCGCGATCGCACTAGTCCTTTATTTCTACACGATTGGTATAACACTTTCAGTGTGGCCATGTTTGTTCGGTTGTGCTACAGTCGCTCTATCTACTTCCACGATGTTGGTCTGTTCTCATTTTGCGGATGGGTGGTGGGTTTCTCGCTTCATGGTGTATGGATCGGAGTAACTGTTCCGTGGTTTGACCATTAAAAAGTTAACAGAGGGGAGGACTAAAAAAGCCGCACTGTATATATCCGGGAAAAAGTACCCCCTTTTTCCCGGAGAATAAAGTAATTTCATAAGTGATATTTTGTTACCTATCAAAAGAGATACAATGTTAAACGGTTTTCGTAACAAAAAAATCCATTTTTTATGCATTTTTATTAGCCCTAAATAATTATGCATTTGTGTAATTTTTAAAATAAATATGTCATTTCGGGCTTTCTCTTTAATAAATCGAGAGTAGTGAAAAGTTATTTTCAAAATTAGAAATCTCGAAAGCAGTTAAATTTAGAATAGATATGATGTGCTATGACAAATTTGTTTAGAATTTCGAGCAGAGTGTTCCCTTCAAGAAAATACAACTTTGTTTCGTCCTGGCGTTTTGACTGATACTGTACACCCAATTTTTCATTATTATAATCTAGCTAGCTATCTTGCTTTGGGAGATAATCGACCATTTCCATACATATCAGCGACTCTGTATGTGTGAGCTGTGAGCTTTTTTCTGTATGGATATTTCCTTTCCGCTTTTTTAGGGATTCATTTTGATTAATTGAAGAATCTTTTGAAACCCATGAATCCTCAGATTCAGCATAGAATTCTTTTGATCTAATTTATTTCAATATAGAAACCTGCCATCTTAACCTTTTCTACCTACACCCGGCAGAGTTTTTCCACTTCCGCCAGTGCTAGGAGGCTGTTGTCTTAAGATGGTGAACCGTGTTGTAGTCTCTATAGACGGTAGCTTCGATAAGTGGCATCTCATGTTTCCCCAAACACGTAGGATCATTATGCGACGGGACGTGGAAAAAAGTACCGGCCGCTCACATTATTTTCTCATTCTCGGATTATCGAGATTTTTTCAGCAAACGGTGTTCATTACTTTTCGAGAATCCAGCTGAAATTCAATTATGGTGATCATAAAATTCTTGCTTTTATTCCACGGCGTAGAAAGATTGTGTCTCGGTTTAAAACTGAAGATATTTAGTGGTGAACATGCAAACACTTTTTTCTAACACCTCCTTTGAAAATTGACTTTCCTTCCCTAGTTTTAGAGTTGTAAGTGACACTTTTTCTCCCTGGGCAGGGAAAGTTTCCTCCCTAGAAATTGAATAAAGTTTCACATAAATACAGGTACCTTTTTAGTTTATATTCTTATTAATTAATTTACTTACCTTTTCCCCATTCAGTACTTTCAATTTTGCGTAGTTTAGATGCAAATATTCGTGGACAATTCGGAACAAATTTTCTATCTTCAAGTTGGAGACACAATCTTCTATTAATGTGAATAAATAAGTCATGGTACGATGATTGTTGTAACTAATCTATACGCAACCTGTGATTCGGAAACCATTAGTAATATTGAATTTTTGCATTTTATCATATTGAAACATTCCCAGAATGAGGCCCCAAGTGGGTACAGGTAGACTTATGAGTTAGGAAAAAACTGGTTCAGGGGTTTAGAAAGAGACACCCTGACGACAAACATTTTTGTTGTAATTGAATAACGTAAGTTTCCCCTTGGGAATTTTTAGAGAAACGGTTTGTTATTTTTTATTGTTTTAGTAAGTGGTCAAATTATTGATTTAGTGATTGTTTTTATTTTATTTGCAAACATTTTCTCATCTACTTTGATTTTGTGTTCTACAACCTCTTCGTTGTTGTTTTATTCCAAATTATTGTATTACTTTTTATTCAATAGATATAATATTAATCCAACACCATACATTTCATTAGTTGAGTCAATTTTACGAACCTAACATCCCTTTCGGACAAGCCACAAAAATGGTTTTGTTGGTATCTTCTGGCTGGCAAATATTTAACACCTTACAGAAAAATCATTTCAGGTGATGGAAAAAATCATCTTGATACACACTTGTTTTTCATCAAAACGTCCACTATAATTGATCGAATCTCAATTTATTACATTACACCGATGTATTTGTGATTTGGTTCCCTTCAAAATGATGTATCACGAGTATTGTAGTAGTCCTATTGAGTATTCGGGATGAGGGGATATACAGCAATGATGACGAATTTGGTGGAACAGTTTCTCCTCGTAATAAAACTCGACGGGTCTGAGCGATGTTCTGGTTTCTACGACTTCGAAGATAAGGTGGATTAAAAGTTTTAGATGGGACACACTGTATACTACTAGTATCAGGAATAAATTATATTCACTCTCATAAAATAATAACTTATTGTATTTCAATAATCAAGTGATTTTAAAGAAATGTATACCTTACATAATTTGCGAAAGAGATTTCATTTCACAATGTAATGCGTATACTCAGTCTATCTATGAATCAACTGAATGTACGTGTCTGCCATATTTTGTAGCGTAATGTAGAATAAGGAAATAGTTGAAAGATTGTCAGCCATTTTGGAATTATAAATTTTTCTGTTTTCTCGGGACTGTAAAAATGCCATCACAGTATTTTCTCATACCGGCATGTGTACTCGCAACCAAAAGAAGTGAGAAATACTTGAACAAAAACTGAGGAAAAACCAGTCTCGCAGTGAAAATAATTACCAGGTGTTTCAAAAGATTCATGACCACGGCATCGCGCTGAGTTGCGTGACGAAACATCTACAAGAATCCACTCAAGATATTTTTAAATATCCACAGCCTTTTCAATTAGGAGTTTTTCTTGTGAGAAATCTAATTATCTTTGTTACTGTATATGTCATCCCACTTCCATATATATCTCCAATTCATTATTTATGAAGTACACCTTTCTATTTATAGGTATCCGCACGCATACAAGTTTGTATCAGAAAGAAAATGCCCTGTCATCTTATTAACTCCGATAAATTTGATTTAGCAATGATCAAGGAGGCTAAGAATATAAGAGGCATGAACGATTTTCAATTCTGTCGAGACGTTTTTTATTGCCACATCAATCAACTGCCGGGCGTACCGAAAATCTATGATGTTTTTGTATGTATACCTACATGAGGAAGTGGTGAATATTATCAATGAATTCGTCAGAAGTGTATAAACGCTTCCGCTTCTTTTCGTAAATGAGTCGTCACTTTCATTTAAATGGCAAGATCGTTTGCTGAAATATCCGCAGTTCCAAAAGACGAAAACCTAGGAATTGGATATTTGGTATACAATGAAAAAATGCATGGTGAAGGTATTACGAGGATGTATTGATATCTAGTTAGCGTAGACCAGTTCCCTGCATAAACAAAATATTGCGTTACCATAACAACGAACAATAACTTATTAGAAGTGTCAGTGTTAAGTTTGACGTCAAAAAGTAAACCAGAGTTACGCAATAAATTAAAAGAAAAAATATGTCCACCGAAATTGTGAAAATAAAAAAATTGGAGTATCGAGCCATCATCAAGTACCTGTATTTAAAAGGGTTACCTATAGGTAAGCAGATTTAGGAAGATATGCTTAATACCCTTGGTATGCGACCGTAAAAAATTGGACTGCAAGCTCCAAAAGAGGTAAATTTTCCATTGAAGTTGATGATCGATCGGGAAGGCCAGTTTCTGTGTGAGTCCCCGAAAATATCGATGCAGTTCATGACATGATTTTAACAGACCGTCGAATTGGGCTAAAACGGATATCTGAAGCACTGAATATTTCATACGAACGCGTTCATCATAAGCTTTTGATCTTGTGAACTTTGATCTATTATCAAAACTGCACTTTCTTGGTTTCCAACCTAACTCCTTGTTACTAATGGAAAGATACTTGAGGAACAGGGCACAGAAGGTTGTTCTTGATGGAGGCCTCAACGTATCATCCATCGGGGCAACGGTGTGTGGTGTTCCGCAAGGAAGCATATTGGGCCCAATACTCTTCTCAATATTCATTTTTGATTTACCCGCCGTCCTTACATTTTCTCAAGTGCATCTCTATGCCGATGATATAGAACTCTATAGACCAGTGAAGCCAGATTCAATAGAGGAAAGTATTGGGAATATCCAATATCATATTAATATGATTCTGAACTATTCCAAGGATCATGGATTACGAATAAATCCTAATAAAACTCAGGCACTTTATATAGGCTCTGTTAGACAAACATCAGATATAGAATCAAACTACACTTTTCATATAAATAATGAAAACATTAATTGGGTAGAATCAGCAAAAAATCTTGGTGTATACTTCGACAACCAATTCTCATTTTCCACTCATGTTAATAACATTTTTAGCAAATCTTTTTTCAAATCGAAATCCATCTATTTTCTCAAAAGAGAGCTGGGTCAGGATATTAAGCTACGTTTAGTAAAGTCTTCAATATACCCACAAATTGATTACTGTAGTGCTGTTTATTATAATAACTTACCTCAATATAACAAGGACAAATTACAACGCATTCAAAATTCATGTATGCGTTTTGTTTGCAGTATCCCCTTTGGTGAAAATGTAAGTCCGTATCTTGTAACCCACGAACAACTGAATATTGAAAATCGTGTCCAGTATTTAACTACTGTATTCCTACACAAAGTAATTAAAACTAAGTGCCTCAATATTTATATGAACTGATCAGAAAGAGATCTGATGAACATCACGTCAATGTAAGAAATGATACTTTTACAATACCCATTCACCGGACTTCAAAATATGAGGGAAGTTTTGCTTACCTTGCACCGTATTACCTAAATCAAGTAATGAATTTAATGGATCAAACGAATGAAAACTTTAGAAAAAACGTAAAATCCCTCCTCATTTGCAGTCACAACATCAATTGATTCTATTATTATTATATTCATTATTTTATTCTGAGCACCTACTTATAATAATGTTAGTTATTTACGCAATGCTAGATATTGAAAATACTAGGAGAGGTGGAAGAAAGCATTTATGCTAACCTTATCCTTTTGTGTTCTTCTAATTTTATTTCTGTACATTTCCTGTAACACACAGTAACTTGAGCACAATAAACGTTATTATTATTATTATTATTATTATTATTATTATTATTATTATTATTATTATTATTATTATTATTATTATTATTATTATTATTATTATTATTATTATTATTATTATTATTATTATTATTATTATTATTATTATTATTATTATTATTATTATTATTATTATTATTATTATTATTATTATTATTATTATTATTATTATTATTATTATTATTATTATTATTGTTTTTTTTTTTTTTTTTTCTCCCTAGGAGTGTACCAGTCAGGCCCTGTCTCCGGTGCTCCGACCCATCCGGAGGGCGCGCTGGTGTCGTTAACCCCAATAACCACTCCCTACGTCCGTAGGGTGAGTAATTATTGGGTCCGAGAATCGTGTGCCCTGAGTAGACGGAGCGAACCAAGTATAACGGCCTTCTGCATTCTTGCTGCTAAGATTTCTGCCATATTACGGCAAGCGGGTATTATTTTCAAGTTAGAGAGCAGTGTGTCCATCATTCCACCAAGGACTCCTATAATCAGAACCACCATTTTGACAGAATGGTCCGGATATAACCTGCGGAGTTCAAAGAGAAGATCTCGATATTTAGTCCGTTTTTCCTCCTCTTTTCGAACGATATTCATTTCGCCTGGAGCGGAAAACTCCATGACGAATATCGTTCTACTTTGGTGGTCGAGGAGGACAACATCAGGCTTATTGGCTTGTATTTGCCTGAGGGTGGGGAATGAGTAGTTCCAATAGATTCGGCATCTCTCATTCTCCACCACGGACTCAATATCCCCCGGAGCATAAGGCAACACCGGTGTCTCGTCTATACCGTACGAGTGTCGTAGGTGGTAGTACAACACTCGTAGCGCCGCGTTATGCCTGTGGATATAGGCTGAGACCGCATAAGATGGGCATGCTGATAGCAAATGCATTACGGTCTCAGGTGCCCCACGACATGCCCTGCATCGGGTGTCAGGGACGTCTATACCCATCACGCGACTACGGTAGACAAGGGTGTTGAAGACACCATCCTGGCAGGCCATTATGAATCCCTCGGTCTCCGACTTTAGCTCACTCGACCTGAGGAAGGCAAAGGTCAAGCTTTTGGATAAGCCAAGGTCTTCGATGTTATGAAAGAAGACACCATGCATTGGCTTATCCATATGTAGCTGTAGCAGGACCTCTGTCTCCGCAGCTTTTATGTGAGCTTTTTGCTGAACGGGTCCCAACTCGGTGACAGAGTTTGGGTTAGCCCGTTCAGTGTCGAAAACGAGACCGAGTTCATCGGCCGCACGGGTAGCTGCCTTAAAAAGGAATGCTCCAATCCCTGCTTTCTCATGGTCGCGGACCATACAGAGAAGGGGATCTGAACTCCTGATGACTTTACAGGCCCCATCCAAAACCATTCTGTTATGCAGACACTCCAAACTCAAAAGTCCACGGCCTCCCCGTTGTCTGGGAAAGTATAACCGTGGAACGGACGATTTAGGATGCAAGCTCCTATTGAGATGCATCATTTTGCGAGTCTTAACGTCAAGTTGTCGCAGCTCTTCCTTAGTCCACTTTATCACTCCGAAAGAGTAAAGAAGGATCGGAACGGCAAGCATATTAGTTGCAGCAACTTTGTTCTTCCCCGACAGTTCTGATGACCAGATCTGTCGGAGTTTATGCTGATACTTGCCGCGGAGAGAGTTTTTAACTGCAAATACCTCTTGGGAGCGGCGTTGTTCCACCCCAAGGTAGGTATAAGTCTCTCCGGCATCCAGATGATGTAGGATGCTTCCGTCTACGAGCTGGACATCCTCTCCATATTCCTCGCATCGTCCTCTTTTGAGATGAACCGTGGCACATTTGTCGATCCCAAATTCCATACCGATAGCATGCGTATATTCTTCCACCACCCTAAGGGACTGATGTAGGTCCCTTTCTCCAGAGGCATACAATTTGAGGTCATCCATGTAAAATAGATGGGTGACATTATGCCTCCGGTTGCTGGGGGTGCCGCAGCTGTACCCACGGGTATTCCTGAGTGCAACGGACAATGGCAATAGTGAGATGCAGAAGAGAAGAGGGCTAAGGGAGTCTCCCTGAAACACACCTCTTCTAATGATGACCTGCTCTGTTTGGACTATGTCTCTACCAGATCTTATGGTGAAGCGAGTCCTCCAGAGCGGCATCAGTTGTCCAATGCATCCCACTATTTGACCGGGTACCTCAAGGCATCTGAGCAAATGCATGATTAACTCATGCGATGTTGTATCAAATGCCTTGCGGTAATCGATCCAGGCCATCGAAAGGTTACGCTTATACTGCACGGAGTCCTGCGTGATACATCTATCGATGAGCAGGTTCTCCTTGCACCCGGCGACCCCTTTCTTTGACCCTCTTTGCTCATTTATCCGTTCATACACCGGATCAACTGCGGAGAGAATGCGCGTGTATAAGATGCGCGTAAACACCTTATAACACGCATTCAAGCATGTTATCGGCCTGTAATTCTTTGGATCAGACAAATCTCCGTTTTTGGGGATGAGCACGGTTCGCCCCTCGACAAACCACTCCGGAATCTGCTGCTCCCCATCTAGCCATGAGTTGAAAACTCTGGCCAGATGGCGGTGGGTTGTTGGAAACTTTTTCCACCAATAGTTATTCAACCCATCAGGGCCTGGAGCAGCGAAATTCTTAGAGCCTTTTAGGGCCCCTCGTACTTCTTCCGTGGTTATCGGAATGCGCCGCAGATCATTGAGCTCAGGCTGCCGAAGCCTCCTGCAAAATGCTTCGAACTGCGCTAGGGCTGGAGTATCTACGTTGAGTGGTTGCGGATACTCATAGATATTCTTCCAGAATGTTTCCACCCGATCTGCAGCCGGCGGGTTATCGACAACACGTGGAGGCTCTTGGAATAAGCGAGAAGGTTTATCGCGGAACTTTATGTTTTCCGCGATACCTCTCGCCCGCCTCACTAGTGACTTCTTTGCAGCCACTAGCATTCGTATCCTATCAAGGCAGTGCAAGCTGGACATGCTGATAGCAAATGCATTACGGTCTCAGGTGCCCCACGACATGCCCTGCATCGGGTGTCAGGGACGTCTATACCCATCACGCGACTACGGTAGACGAGGGTGTTGAAGACACCATCCTGGCAGGCCATTATGAATCCCTCGGTCTCCGACTTTAGCTCACTCGAACTGAGGAAGGCAAAGGTCAAGCTTTTGGATAAGCCAAGGTCTTCGATGTTGTTGAAGAAAACACCATGCATTGGCTTATCCATATGCAGCTGTAGGAGGACCTCTGTCTCCGCAGCTTTAATGTGAGCTTTTAGCTGAACGGGTCCCAACTCGGTGACAGAGCTTGGGTTAGCCCGTTCAGTGTCGAATACGAGACCAAGTTCATCGGCTGCACGGGTTGCTGCCTTGAAGAGAAATGCTCCAATCCCTGCTTTTTCATGGTCGCGGACCATGCAGAGAAGGGGATCTGAACTCCTGATGACTTTACAGGCCCCATCCAGAACCATTCTGTTATGCAGACACTCCAAACTCAAAAGTCCACGGCCTCCCCGTTGTCTGGGAAAGTATAACCGTGGAACGGACGATTTAGGATGCAAGCTCCTATTGAGATGCATCATTTTGCGAGTTTTTACGTCGAGTTGTCGCAGCTCTTCCTGAGTCCACTTCATCACTCCGAAGGAGTAGAGAAGGATGGGAACGGCAAGCATATTAGTTGCAGCAACTTTGTTCTTCCCCGACAGTTCTGATGACCAGATCTGTCGGAGTTAATGCTGATACTTGCCGCGGAGAGAGTTCTTAACTGTGATTACCTCTTGGGAGCGGCGTTGCGCCACCCCTAGGTAAGTATAAGTCTCTCCGGCATCCAGATGATGTAGGATGCTTCCGTCTACGAGCTGGACATCCTCTCCGTATTCCTCGCATCGTCCTCTTTTGAGATGAACCGTGGCACATTTGTCGATCCCAAATTCCATTCCGATAGCATGCGTATATTCTTCCACCACCCTAAGGGACTGATGTAGGTCCCTTTCTCCAGAGGCATATAATTTTAGGTCATCCATGTAAAACAGGTGGGTGACTGTATGCCTCCGGTTGCTGGGGGTGCCGCAGCTGTACCCACGGGTATTCCTGAGTGCAACGGACAATGGCAATAGTGAGATGCAGAAGAGAAGAGGGCTGAGGGAGTCTCCCTGAAACACGCCTCTTCTAATGATGACCTGCTCTGTTTGGACTATGTCTCCACCAGATTTTATAGCGAAGTGAGTCCTCCAGAGCGGCATCAGCTGTCCAATGCATCCCACTATTTGATCGGGTACCTCAAGGCACCTGAGCAAATGCATGATTAACTCATGCGATGTTTTATCAAACGCCTTGCGGTAATCGATCCAGGCCATCGAAAGGTTACGCTTGTAATGCACGGAGTCCTGCGTGATACATCTATCGATGAGCAGGTTCTCCTTGCAGCCGGCAACCCCTTTCTTTGACCCTCTTTGCTCATATATCCGTTCATACACCGGATCAACTGCGGAGAGAATGCGTGTGTATAAGATGAGCGTAAACACCTTATAACACGCATTCAAGCATGTTATCGGTCTGTAATTCTTTGGATCAGACAAATCTCCGTTTTTGGGGATGAGCACGGTTCGCCCCTCGACAAACCACTCCGGAATCTGCTGCTCTCCATCATTATTATTATTATTATTTTTTTTTTCTCCTTAGGAGTGTACCAGTCAGGCCCTGTCTCCGGTGCTCCGACCCATCCGGAGGGCGCGCTGGTGTCGTTAACCCCAATAACCACTCACTACGTCCGTAGGTTGAGTGATTATTGGGTCCGAGAATCTTGTGCCCTGAGTAGACGGAGCGAACCAAGTATAACGGCCTTCTGCATTCTTGCTGCTAAGATATCTGCCATATTACGGCAAGCCGGTATTATCTTCAAGTTAGAGAGCAGTGTGTCCATCATTCCACCAAGGACTCCTATAATCAGAACCACCATTTTGACAGAATGGTCCGGATATAACCTGCGGAGTTCAAAGAGAAGATCTCGATATTTAGTCCGTTTTTCCTCCTCTTTTCGAACGATATTCATTTCGCCTGGAGCGGAAAACTCCATGACGAATATCGTTCTACTTTGGTGGTCAAGGAGGACAACATCAGGCTTATTGGCTTGTATTTGCCTGAGGGTGGGGAATGAGTAGTTCCAATAGATTCGGCATCTCTCATTCTCCACCACGGACTCAATATCCCCCGGAGCATAAGGCAACACCGGTGTCTCGTCTATACCGTACGAGTGTCGTAGGTGGTAGTACAACACTCGTAGAGCCGCGTTATGCCTGTGGATATAGGCTGAGACCGCATAAGATGGGCATGCTGATAGTAAATGCATTACGGTCTCAGGTGCCCCACGACATGCCCTGCATCGGGTGTCAGGGACGTCTATACCCATCACGCGACTACGGTAGACAAGGGTGTTGAAGACACCATCCTGGCAGGCCATTATGAATCCCTCGGTCTCCGACTTTAGCTCACTCGACCTGAGGAAGGCAAAGGTCAAGCTTTTGGATAAGCCAAGGTCTTCGATGTTATGAAAGAAGACACCATGCATTGGCTTATCCATATATAGCTGTAGCAGGACCTCTGTCTCCGCAGCTTTTATGTGATCTTTTTTCTGAACGGGTCCCAACTCGGTGACAGAGTTTGGGTTAGCCCGTTCAGTGTCGAAAACGAGACCGAGTTCATCGGCCACACGGGTAGCTGCCTTGAAAAGGAATGCTCCAATGCCTGCTTTCTCATGGTCGCGGACCATGCAGAGAAGGGGATCTGAACTACTGATGACTTTACAGGCCCCATCCAGAACCATTCTGTTATGCAGACACTCCAAACTCAAAAGTCCACGGCCTCCCCGTTGTCTGGGAAAGTATAACCGTGGAACGGACGATTTAGGATGCAAGCTCCTATTGAGATGCATCATTTTGCGAGTCTTAACGTCAAGTTGTCGCAGCTCTTCCTTAGTCCACTTCATCACTCCGAAAGAGTAAAGAAGGATCGGAACGGCAAGCATATTAGTTGCAACAACTTTGTTCTTCCCCGACAGTTCTGATGACCAGATCTGTCGGAGTTTATGCTGATACTTGCCGCGGAGAGAGTTTTTAACTGCAAATACCTCTTGGGAGCGGCGTTGTTCCACCCCAAGGTAGGTATAAGTCTCTCCGGCATCCAGATGATGTAGGATGCTTCCGTCTACGAGCTGGACATCCTCTCCGTATTCCTCGCATCGTCCTCTTTTGAGATGAACCGTGGCACATTTGTCGATCCCAAATTCCATACCGATAGCATGCGTATATTCTTCCACCACCCTAAGGGACTGATGTAGGTCCCTTTCTCCAGAGGCATACAATTTGAGGTCATCCATATAAAATAGATGGGTGACATTATGCCTCCGGTTGCTGGGGGTGCCGCAGTTGTACCCACGGGTATTCCTTAGTGCAACGGACAATGGCAATAGTGAGATGCAGAAGAGAAGAGGGCTAAGGGAGTCTCCCTGAAACACACCTCTTCTAATGATGACCTGCTCTGTTTGGACTATGTCTCTACCTGATCTTATGGTGAAGCGAGTCCTCCAGAGCGGCATCAGTTGTCCAATGCATCCCACTATTTGACCGGGTACCTCAAGGCATCTGAGCAAATGCATGATTAACTCATGTGATGTTGTATCAAATGCCTTGCGGTAATCGATCCAGGCCATCGAAAGGTTACGCTTATACTGCACGGAGTCCTGCGTGATACATCTATTGATGAGCAGGTTCTCCTTGCACCCGGCGACCCCTTTCTTTGACCCTCTTTGCTCATTTATCTGTTCATACACCGGATCAACTGCGGAGAGAATGCGCGTGTATAAGATGCGCGTAAACACCTTATAACACGCATTCAAGCATGTTATCGGCCTGTAATTCTTTGGATCAGACAAATCTCCGTTTTTGGGGATGAGCACGGTTCGCCCCTCGACAAACCACTCTGGAATCTGCTGCTCCCCATCTATTATTATTATTATTATTATTATTATTATTATTATTATTATTATTATTATTATTATTATTATTATTATTATTATTATTATTATTATTATTATTATTATTATTATTATTATTATTATTATTATTATTATTATTATTATTATTATTATTATTATTATTATTATTATTATTATTATTATTATTATTTTTTTTTTTTCCTTAGGAGTGTACCAGTCAGGCCCTGTCTCCGGTGCTCCGACCCATCCGGAGGGCGCGCTGGTGTCGTTAACCCCAATAACCACTCCCTACATCCGTAGGGTGAGTGATTATTGGGTCCGAGAATCGTGTGCCCTGAGTAGACGAAGCGAACCAAGTATAACGGCCCTCTGCATTCTTGCTGCTAAGATTTCTGCCATATTACGGCAAGCAGGTATTATTTTCAAATTGGAGAGCAGTGTGTCCATCATTCCACCAAGGACTCCAATAATCAGAACCACCATTTTGACAGAATGGTCCGGATATAACCTGCGGAGTTCAAAGAGAAGATCTCGATATTTAGTCCGTTTTTCCTCCTCTTTTCGAACGATATTAATTTCGCCTGGAGCGGAAAACTCCATGACGAATATCGTTCTACTTTGGTGGTCGAGGAGGACAACATCAGGCTTATTGGCTTGTATTTGCCTGAGGGTGGGGAATGAGTAGTTCCAATAGATTCGGCATCTCTCATTCTCCACCACGGACTCAATATCCCCCGGAGCATAAGGCAACACCGGTGTCTCGTCTATACCGTACGAGTGTCGTAGGTGGTAGTACAACACTCGTAGCGCCGCGTTATGCCTGTGGATATAGGCTGAGACCGCATAAGATGGGCATGCTGATAGCAAATGCATTACGGTCTCAGGTGCCCCACGACATGACCTGCATCGGGTGTCAGGGACGTCTATACCCATCACGCGACTACGGTAGACAAGGGTGTTGAAGACACCATCCTGGCAGGCCATTATGAATCCCTCGGTCTCCGACTTTAGCTCACTCGATCTGAGGAAGGCAAAGGTCAAGCTTTTGGATAAGCCAAGGTCTTCGATGTTATGAAAGAAGACACCATGCATTGGCTTATCCATATGTAGCTGTAGCAGGACCTCTGCCTCCGCAGCTTTTATCTGAGCTTTTTGTTGAACGGGTCCCAACTCGGTGACAGAGTTTGGGTTAGCCCGTTCAGTGTCGAAAACGAGACCGAGTTCATCGGCCGCACGGGTAGCTGCCTTGAAAAGGAATGCTCCAATCCCTGCTTTCTCATGGTCGCGGACCATGCAGAGAAGGGGATCTGAACTCCTGATGACTTTACAGGCCCCATCCAGAACCATTCTGTTATGCAGAGACTCCAAACTCAAAAGTCCACGGCCTCCCCGTTGTCTGGAAAAGTATAACCGTGGAACGGACGATTTAGGATGCAAGCTCCTATTGAGATGCATCATTTTGCGAGTCTTAACGTCAAGTTGTCGCAGCTCTTCCTTAGTCCACTTCATCACTCCGAAAGAGTAAAGAAGGATCGGAACGGCAAGCATATTAGTTGCAGCAACTTTGTTCTTCCCCGACAGTTCTGATGACCAGATCTGTCGGAGTTTATGCTGATACTTGCCGCGGAGAGAGTTTTTAACTGCAAATACCTCTTGGGAGCGGCGTTGTTCCACCCCAAGGTAGGTATAAGTCTCTCCGGCATCCAGATGATGTAGGATGCTTCCGTCTACGAGCTGGACATCCTCTCCGTATTCCTCGCATCGTCCTCTTTTGAGATGAACCGTGGCACATTTGTCGATCCCAAATTCCATACCGATAGCATGCGTATATTCTTCCACCACCCTAAGGGACTGATGTAGGTCCCTTTCTCCAGAGGCATACAATTTGAGGTCATCCATGTAAAACAGATGGGTGACATTATGCCTCCGGTTGCTGGGGGTGCCGCAGTTGTACCCACGGGTATTCCTGAGCGCAACGGACAATGGCAATAGTGAGATGCAGAAGAGAAGAGGGCTAAGGGAGTCTCCCTGAAACACACCTCTTCTAATGATGACCTGCTCTGTTTGGACTATGTCTCTACCAGATCTTATGGTGAAGCGAGTCCTCCAGAGCGGCATCAGTTGTCCAATGCATCCCACTATTTGACCGGGTACCTCAAGGCATCTGAGCAAATGCATGATTAACTCATGTGATGTTGTATCAAATGCCTTGCGGTAATCGATCCAGGCCATCGAAAGGTTACGCTTATACTGCACGGAGTCCTGCGTGATACATCTATCGATGAGCAGGTTCTCCTTGCACCCGGCGACCCCTTTCTTTGACCCTCTTTGCTCATTTATCCGTTCATACACCGGATCAACTGCGGAGAGAATGCGCGTGTATAAGATGCGCGTAAACACCTTATAACACGCATTCAAGCATGTTATCGGCCTGTAATTCTTTGGATCAGACAAATCTCCGTTTTTGGGGATGAGCACGGTTCGCCCCTCGACAAACCACTCTGGAATCTGCTGCTCCCCATCTAGCCATGAGTTGAAAACTCTGGCCAGATGGCGGTGGGTTGTTGGAAACTTTTTCCACCAATAGTTATTCAACCCATCAGGGCCTGGAGCAGCGAAATTCTTAGAGCCTTTTAGGGCCCCTCGTACTTCTTATTATTATTATTATTATTATTATTATTATTATTATTATTATTATTATTATTATTATTATTATTATTATTATTATTATTATTATTATTATTATTATTATTATTATTATTATTATTATTATTATTATTATTATTATTATTATTATTATTATTATTATTATTATTATTATTATTATTATTATTATTATTATTATTATTATTATTATTATTATTATTATTATTATTATTATTATTATTATTATTATTATTATTATTATTATTATTATTATTATTATTATTATTATTATTATTATTATTATTATTATTATTATTATTATTATTATTATTATTATTATTATTATTATTATTATTATTATTATTATTATTATTATTATTATTATTATTATTATTATTATTATTATTATTATTATTATTATTATTATTATTATTATTATTATTATTTTTATTTTTTATTTTTTTCTCCTTAGGAGTGTACCAGTCTCCGGTGCTCCGACCCATCCGGAGGGCGCGCTGGTGTCGTTAACCCCAATAACCACTCCCTACATCCGTAGGGTGACTGATTATTGGGTCCGAGAATCGTGTGCCCTGAGTAGACGAAGCGAACCAAGTATAACGGCCTTCTGCATTCTTGCTGCTAAGATTTCTGCCATATTACGGCAAGCAGGTAGTATTTTCAAATTGGAGAGCAGTGTGTCCATCATTCCACCAAGGACTCCTATGATCAGAACCACCATTTTGACAGAATGGTCCGGATATAACCTGCGGAGTTCAAAGAGAAGATCTCGATATTTAGTCCGTTTTTCCTCCTCTTTTCGAACGATATTAATTTCGCCTGGAGCGGAAAACTCCATGACGAATATCGTTCTACTTTGGTGGTCGAGGAGGACAACATCAGGCTTATTGGCTGAAACCGCATAAGATGGGCATGCTGATAGTAAATGCATTACGGTCTCAGGTGCCCCACGACATGCCCTGCATCGGGTGTCAGGGACGTCTATACCCATCACGCGACTACGGTAGACAAGGGTGTTGAAGACACCATCCTGGCAGGCCATTATTATTATTATTATTATTATTATTATTATTATTATTATTATTATTATTATTATTATTATTATTATTATTATTATTATTATTATTATTATTATTATTATTATTATTATTATTATTATTATTATTATTATTATTATTATTATTATTATTATTATTATTATTATTATTATTATTATTATTATTATTATTATTATTATTATTATTATTATTATTATTATTATTATTATTATTATTATTATTATTATTATTATTATTATATTTTTTTTCTCCTTAGGAGTGTACCAGTCAGACCCTGTCTCCGGTGCTCCGACCCATCCGGAGGGCGCGCTGGTGTCGTTAACCCCAATAACCACTCCCTACATCCGTAGGGTGAGTGATTATTGGGTCCGAGAATCGTGTGCCCTGAGTAGACGAAGCGAACCAAGTATAACGGTCTTCTGCATTCTTGCTGCTAAGATTTCTGCCATATTACGGCAAGCAGGTATTATTTTCAAATTGGAGAGCAGTGTGTCCATCATTCCACCAAGGACTCCTATGATCAGAACCACCATTTTGACAGAATGGTCCGGATATAACCTGCGGAGTTCAAAGAGAAGATCTCGATATTTAGTCCGTTTTTTCCTCCTCTTTTCGAACGATATTAATTTCGCCTGGAGCGGAAAACTCCATGACGAATATCGTTCTACTTTGGTGGTCGAGGAGGACAACATCAGGCTTATTGGCTTGTATTTGCCTGAGGGTGGGGAATGAGTAGTTCCAATAGATTCGGCATCTCTCATTCTCCACCACGGACTCAATATCCCCCGGAGCATAAGGCAACACCGGTGTCTCGTCTATACCGTACGAGTGTCGTAGGTGGTAGTACAACACTCGTAGCGCCGCGTTATGCCTGTGGATATAGGCTGAGACCGCATAAGATGGGCATGCTGATAGCAAATGCATTACGGTCTCAGGTGCCCCACGACATGCCCTGCATCGGGTGTCAGGGACGTCTATACCCATCACGCGACTACGGTAGACAAGGGTGTTGAAGACACCATCCTGGCAGGCCATTATGAATCCCTCGGTCTCCGACTTTAGCTCACTCGACCTGAGGAAGGCAAAGGTCAAGCTTTTGGATAAGCCAAGGTCTTCGATGTTATGAAAGAAGACACCATGCATTGGCTTATCCATATGTAGCTGTAGCAGGACCTCTGTCTCCGCAGCTTTTATCTGAGCTTTTTGCTGAACGGGTCCCAACTCGGTGACAGAGTTTGGGTTAGCCCGTTCAGTGTCGAAAACGAGACCGAGTTCATCGGCCGCACGGGTAGCTGCCTTAAAAAGGAATGCTCCAATCCCTGCTTTCTCATGGTCGCGGACCATGCAGAGAAGGGGATCTGAACTCCTGCTGACTTTAAAGGCCCCATCCAGAACCATTCTGTTATGAAGACCTTCCAAACTCAAAAGTCCACGGCCTCCCCGTTGTCTGAGAAAGTATAACCGTGGAACGGACGATTTAGGATGCAAGCTCCTATTGAGATGCATCATTTTGCGAGTCTTAACGTCAAGTTGTCGCAGCTCCTCCTTAGTCCACTTCATCACTCCGAAAGAGTAAAGAAGGATCGGAACGGCAAGCATATTAGTTGCAGCAACTTTGTTCTTCCCCGACAGTTCTGATGACCAGATCTGTCGGAGTTTATGCTGATACTTGCCGCGGAGAGAGTTTTTAACTGCAAATACCTCTTGGGAGCGGCGTTGTTCCACCCCAAGGTAGGTATAAGTCTCTCCGGCATCCAGATGATGTAGGATGCTTCCGTCTACGAGCTGGACATCCTCTCCGTATTCCTCGCATCGTCCTCTTTTGAGATGAACCGTGGCACATTTGTCGATCCCAAATTCCATACCGATAGCATGCGTATATTCTTCCACCACCCTAAGGGACTGATGTAGGTCCCTTTCTCCAGAGGCATACAATTTGAGGTCATCCATGTAAAATAGATGGGTGACATTATGCCTCCGGTTGCTGGGGGTGCCGCAGTTGTACCCACGGGTATTCCTGAGCGCAACGGACAATGGCAATAGTGAGATGCAGAAGAGAAGAGGGCTAAGGGAGTCTCCCTGAAACACACCTCTTCTAATGATGACCTGCTCTGTTTGGACTATGTCTCTACCAGATCTTATGGTGAAGCGAGTCCTCCAGAGCGGCATCAGTTGTCCAATGCATCCCACTATTTGACCGGGTACCTCAAGGCATCTGAGCAAATGCATGATTAACTCATGTGATGTTGTATCAAATGCCTTGCGGTAATCGATCCAGGCCATCGAAAGGTTACGCTTATACTGCACGGAGTCCTGCGTGATACATCTATCGATGAGCAGGTTCTCCTTGCACCCGGCGACCCCTTTCTTTGACCCTCTTTGCTCATTTATCCGTTCATACACCGGATCAACTGCGGAGAGAATGCGCGTGTATAAGATGCGCGTAAACACCTTATAACACGCATTCAAGCATGTTATCGGCCTGTAATTCTTTGGATCAGACAAATCTCCGTTTTTGGGGATGAGCACGGTTCGCCCCTCGACAAACCACTCTGGAATCTGCTGCTCCCCATCTAGCCATGAGTTGAAAACTCTGGCCAGATGGCGGTGGGTTGTTGGAAACTTTTTCCACCAATAGTTATTCAACCCATCAGGGCCTGGAGCAGCGAAATTCTTAGAGCCTTTTAGGGCTCCTCGTACTTCTTCCGTGGTTATCGGAATGCGCAGATCATTGAGCTCAGGCTGCCGAAGCCTCCTGCAAAATGCTTCGAACTGCGCTAGGGCTGGAGTATCTACATTGAGTGGTTGCGAATACTCATAGATATTCTTCCAGAATGTTTCCACCCGATCTGCAGCCGGCGGGTTATCGACAACACGTGGAGGCTCTTGGAATAAGCGAGAAGGTTTATCGCGGAACTTTATGTTTTCCGCGATACCTCTCGCCCGCCTCACTAGTGACTTCTTTGCAGCCACTAGCATTCGTATCCTATCAAGGCAGTGCTGTTTGATGGTGAACAGCACACCTTGATTTAATGTGTGGTGAGCTCGTCTCAGTTTTGCGGCAATTCGCCGCACTGCGGGCGTGAAAGGCCTATTGGCCGCCACGAAGTCCACCACACACTGGATACGAGACGCGTGTTGTCTCTTCGACTTGATCTTGGCTTCCATCTTGTGTACACGTCGTTCATGCCTCCCTAACAGAGCGGTGGTGTCCCTCCTCTCCGTTTGGGATAGAGCATGAGCGGCGTCGTACACGACAGAATTGATCTGCCAGATGTCAGCCTCTTCTGGAAGAACATCGCCAATCTCCGCATCCACCCGTGCCAGTTCTTGCGGCTTCAGGGGCTTCATATTGTGAAGCGCCCTGCGGGTTCTGATATCCTCCATCAGTGGAACAATGCGATTCTCCTCCACAGCCAAACCGACACGTGGCATATCTGCCACTTCGATAACTGGCTGAGGAGGAGCTCTAACGTAGCCTCGAGCCCGAAGATGGGATACATAATCCCTGAGATTTTGTGCGGAAAACGCTGCATGCTCTGGGTGTCTCTCACACCACAGAGCATGCATTCTCGCCATGTATCCTCTCCGGGCGGGCTCACTGCTCTCGTAGCAATGCAGAAGTCCGTCCCTTAATTCGTCCGTCCACTCAAAGCGTCCGTTGTTATCGCGGTCGTCATCGTTTGGCAAATCGTCGTTGGCCCCACCACCTTGCCTATGACCCCTAATCCGAGGGGGTCGGTTGTGGGGGCCTCTTCCTCGATCGTTTGGAACCGAGTAGTAGAGTTTACTGGGGGGTTAACCCAGTAAACCCACGGCCGACACCGGAGGGAAAGATGCTTTTTCCCTCCCGGATGCGCATGAGCTGCCGGTCCGATTTTGCATCCTTTGCTCGGGTAGGTGGTGTCGCTACTCACCAGGGCCTTAGGTGTTGGTTGACCCCCCTGCCTTATTATTATTATTATTATTATTATTATTATTATTATTATTATTATTATTATTATTATTATTATTATTATTATTATTATTATTATTATTATTATTATTATTATTATTATTATTATTATTATTATTATTATTATTATTATTATTATTATTATTATTATTATTATTATTATTATTATTATTATTATTATTATTATTATTATTATTATTATTATTATTATTATTTTTTATTTTTTTTCCCGTTGGGAATGTACCAGTCAGGCCCTGTCTCCGGTGCTCCGATACATCCGGAGGGCGCGCTGGTGTCGTTAACCCCAATAACCACTCCCTACGTCCGTAGGGTGAGTGACTATTGGGTCCGAGAATCATGTGCCCTGAGTAGACGGAGCGAACCAAGGATGACGGCCTTCTGCATTCTTGCTGCTAAGATTTCTGCCATATTACGGCAAGCAAGTATTATCTTCAAGTTGGAGAGCAGTGTGTCCATCATTCCACCAAGGACTCCTATGATCAGAACCACCATTTTGACAGAATGGTCCGGATATAACCTGCGGAGTTCAAAGAGAAGATCTCGATATTTAGTCCGTTTTTCCTCCTCTTTTCGAACGATATTCATTTCGCCTGGAGCGGAAAACTCCATGACGAATATCGTTCTACTTTGGTGGTCGAGGAGGACAACATCAGGCTTATTGGCTTGTATTTGCCTGAGGGTGGGGAATGAGTAGTTCCAATAGATCCGGCACCTCTCATTCTCCACCACGGACTCAATATCCCCCGGAACATAAGGCAACACCGGTGTCTCGTCTATACCGTACGAGTGTCGTAGATGGTAGTATAACACTCGTAGCGCCGCGTTATGCCTGTGGATATAGGCTGAGACCGCATAAGATGGGCATGCTGATAGCAAATGCATTACGGTCTCAGGTGCCCCACGACATGCCCTGCATCGGGTGTCAGGGACGTCTATACCCATCACGCGACTACGGTAGACGAGGGTGTTGAAGACACCATCCTGGCAGGCCATTATGAATCCCTCGGTCTCCGACTTTAGCTCACTCGCCCTGAGGAAGGCAAAGGTCAAGCTTTTGGATAAGCCAAGGTCTTCGATGTTGTGAAAGAAGACACCATGCATTGGCTTATCCATATGTAGCTGTAGCAGGACCTCTGTCTCCGCAGCTTTGATGTGAGCTTTTTGCTGAACGGGTCCCAACTCGGTGACAGAGTTTGGGTTAGCCCGTTCAGTGTCGAATACGAGACCGAGTTCATCGGCCGCACGGGTTGCTGCCTTAAAAAGAAATGCTCCAATCCCTGCTTTTTCATGGTCGCGGACCATGCAGAGAAGGGGATCTGAACTCCTGATGACTTTACAGGCCCCATCCAGAACCATTCTGTTATGCATACACTCCAAACTCAAAAGTCCACGGCCTCCCCGTTGTCTGGGAAAGTATAACCGTGGAACGGACGATTTAGGATGCAAGCACCTATTGAGATGCATCACTTTGCGAGTTTTAACGTCGAGTTGTCGCAGCTCTTCCTTAGTCCACTTCATTACTCCGAAAGAGTAGAGAAGGATCGGAACGGCAAGCATATTGGTTGCAGCAACTTTGTTCTTCCCCGACAGTTCTGATGACCAGATCTGTCGGAGTTTATGCTGATACTTGCCGCGGAGAGAGTTCTTAACTGTGAATACCTCTTGGGAGTGGCGTTGCTCCACCCCTAGGTAAGTATACGTCTCTCCGGCATCCAGATGATGTAGGATGCTTCCGTCTACGAGCTGGACATCCTCTCCGTATTCCTCGCATCGTCCTCTTTTGAGATGAACCGTGGCACAGTTGTCGATCCCAAATTCCATTCCGATAGCATGCGTGTACTCTTCCACCACCCTAAGGGACTGATGTAGGTCCCTTTCTCCAGAGGCATATAATTTGAGGTCATCCATGTAAAACAGATGGGTGACTTTATGCCTCCGGTTGCTGGGGGTGCCGCAGTTGTACCCACGGGTATTCCTGAGTACAACGGACAATGGCAATAGTGAGATGCAGAAGAGAAGAGGGCTGAGGGAGTCTCCCTGAAACACGCCTCTTCTAATGATGACCTGCTCTGTTTGGACTATGTCTCTACCAGATCTTATGGTGAAGCGAGTCCTCCAGAGTGGCATCAGTTGTCCAATGCATCCCACTATTTGATTGGGTACCTCAAGACATCTGAGCAAATGCATGATTAACTCATGCGATGTTGTATCAAATGCCTTGCGGTAATCAATCCAGGCCATCGAAAGGTTACGCTTATACTGCACGGAGTCCTGCGTGATACATCTATCGATGAGCAGGTTCTCCTTGCAGCCAGCGACCCCTTTCTTTGACCCTCTTTGCTCATATATCCGTTCATACACCGGATCAACTGCGGAGAGAATACGCGTGTATAAGATGCGCGTAAACAACTTATAGCACGCATTCAAGCATGTTATCGGCCTGTAATTCTTTGGATCAGACAAATCTCCGTTCTTGGGGATGAGCACGGTTCGCCCCTCGACAAACCACTCCGGAATCTGCTGCTCCCCATCTAGCCATGAGTTAAAAACTCTTGCCAGATGGCGGTGGGTTGTTGGAAACTTTTTCCACCAATAATTATTCAACCCATCAGGGCCTGGAGCAGCAAAGTTCTTCGAGCCTTTGAGGGCCCCTCGAACTTCTTCCGTGGTTATCGGATTGCGCAGATCATTGTGCTCAGGCTGCCGAAGCGTCCTGCAGTAAGCTTCGAACTGCGCTAGGGCTGGAGTGTCTACATTGAGTGGTTGCGGAAACTCATAGATGTTCTTCCAGAAGGTTTCTACCCGATCAGCAGCCGGCGGGTTATCGACAACACGTGGAGGCTCTTGGAATAAGCGGGAAGGTTTATCGCGGAACTTTATGTTTTCCGCGATACTTCTCGCTCGCCTCACTAGTGACTTCTTTGCAGCCACTAGCATTCGTATCCTATCAAGACAGTGCTGTTTTATGGTAAACAGCACGCCTTGATTCAATGTGTGGTGAGCTCGTCTTAGCCTTGCAGCAATTCGCCGCACTGCCTGCGTGAAAGGCCTATTGGCCGACATGTAGTCCACCACACACTGGATACGAGACGCGTGTTGTCTCGCCGACTTGATCTTAGCTTCCATCTTGTGAACGCGTCGCTCATGCCTCCCAACAAGAGCAGTGGTGTCCCTCCTCTCCGTCTGGGATATTGCACGAGCGGCGTCGTACACGACAGAATTGATCTGCCAGATGTTGGCCTCTTCTGGAAGAACATCGCCAATCTCCGCATCCACCCGTGCCAGTTCTTGCGGCTTCAAGGGCTTCATATTGTGAAGCGCCCTGCGGGTTCTGATGTCCTCCATTGGTGGTATGATGCGAGCCTCCTCTGCAGCCAGACCGACACGTGGCATATCTGCCACTTCGTTAACCGGCTGAGGAGGAGCTCTAACATAGCCTCGAGCCCGGAGATAGGATACATAATCCCTGAGATTTTGGGCGGAAACGGCGGCATGCTCTGGGTGTCTCTCACACCAAAGAGCATGCATCCTTGCCATGTATCCTCTCCGGGCGGGCTCACTGCTCTCATAGCAATACAGAAGTCCATCCCTTAATCTATCCGTCCACTCAAAGCGTCCGTTGTCATTGCGGTTGTCGTCATTTGGCAAATCATCGTTGTTGGCCCCACCACCTTGCCTTTGACCCCTAATCCGAGGGGGTCGGTTGTGGGGGCCTCTTCCCCGATTATTTGGAACCGAGTAAAAGGGTTTACTGGGGGGTTAACCCAGCAAACCCACGGCCGACACCGGAGGGAAAGATGCCTTTTCCCTCCCGGATGCGCATGAGCTGCCGGTCCGATTTTGCATCCTTTGCTCGGGTAGGTGGTGTCGCAACTCACCAGGGCCTCAGGTGTTGGTTGACCTCCCTGCCTATTTATTATTATTATTATTATTATTATTATTATTATTTTTTTTTTTTTTTTTTTTTTGGTCTTCAGGCATCGACAACTATGGTCATTAGCCTTCCATTAGTGGGAAAATGCTTAGATTTTTCTGTATATGCCAATTTGTCTAAGGAAGGCAAAACATTTTTTGATGTTATTTTTATCAGTTACACAGTGCTTAATGTCATTTGGCAGCATTATTCCAAGGCGTTGATTCAAGTATGTTGGACATTCCAAAAGTATGTGGTCTATTGTCAAGACTGTTCTGCAATATTCACATTGTGGCGGATTTTGTCCAAGCAGCATGTAGGATGAGGTTAGATGTGAGTGTCCTATTCTTATTCTTACTAGTTTAGCATATTCTTGTCGGTTGAGATGCAAAGGAGCAATCCATGGTTTCACACATGTTTTCACTCTTCTCAGTTTCGATGGGTGTTGATTCCAGTAATCTTGCCACGAATCGTGTATTTTTTGGTTCATGTAGTTCTTGTAGTCGTCTGATCTTATAGGTATACATTCGGGTTGTTCCTCTAATGCTGCTCTTGCAGCTTGATCAGCATGTTCGTTACCCATGATTATTATTATTATTATTATTATTATTATTATTATTATTATTATTATTATTATTATTATTATTATTATTATTATTATTATTATTATTATTATTATTATTATTATTATTATTATTATTATTATTATTATTATTATTATTATTATTATTATTATTATTATTATTATTATTATTATAGTTCACGTCAATTTGGACATGAGAAAAATTGCTGCAAAATGGATCTCCAAATGTTTGAATGTTGACCAAAAGCGTGCAAGGGTAGTAGCATCGCGTTCGATCTGTGCTTGATTTGAAAACGATGTAGACTTCTTAAACCGAATTGTTACTATGGATGAGACTTGGGTACATTTCTACGATCCAGAAACAAAGCAACAATCGATGGAATGGCGACACTCCGGTTCTCCAAGACCTAAGAAGTTTCGTGTCCAAAAATCTGCTGGAAAAGTTCTTGCTTCAGTTTTTTGGGATTGCCATGGAGTAATCATGATTGACTTTTTGGATAAGGGTAGAACAGTAACTGGAGATTACTATTCCATTACTGACCACTCTACGGGAAAAAATTAAAGAGAAAAGACGCGGAAAGCTATCCAAAGGTGTTTTGTTTTTGCAGGACAATGCCCCTGCAAACAAATCTCATGTTGCCATGCAAAAAATTCGTGATTTAGGGTTTGAATTACTAGAACACCCCCCTTATTCACCAGATTTGGCTACGTCCGACTATCATCTCATTCCTCAACTGAAAAAAAGTTTAAAAGGTCGTAAATTTTCTTCCAACGAGGAGGTAATAAAAGCTGTAGAGGCCTGGTTTGCAGAGCAAGAATAAACATTTTTTTTGAAAGGTCTAGAGACATTGCAGGTTCGCTGTAATAAATGTATCCAATTAAGAGGAGAATATGTTGAGTAATAAAATATTTTGACATTGAAATTTTGTTTGGTTCTACAGTAGGCTGATAATTTTTCAATATATCCTCGTATACTTCCCAAAATTCTACAAGATAGTCCGCGAAAGTAAATATCTACATTTTGTGGTAATTTCACACAAAAAATATGAATAAAGTAAAGAAACTTTACTTTTCTTGTATTGCACTGAAAAGTATTGAACAGACAAACGAGTCCGGAGACCTATGCTGATATTGATAAGAATACCTCGGACTTCTCAAACCGTACATTATATAAAAAATTCATGGAAATAAACCCATTCTTTTTCGAAATACAAACTGCATTTTTCTAAGAAACAGTTACTTTTTACTCACCGGTATACATGAAATAACTGTGCGACGTTCTCAACATTGAAGAGTGTTTGGTATATATAAGACATGCTCTTCTTTATCCGAAATAAAAAACGAGGGGTTGACTCCCCTATTTTCGAACCACCTTGTATATAAATAAATGTTGTCAGTTAATTTCGACCGAGATTGAGGTAGTGTATTAAGGCTAAATTGAATCTTCAATTTTCATCAGAAAACTCACACTGGTTAGTTAAATTTAAATCGAATTGGATTTTTCTCCGTTCACCCTGTTGTAGAGCACAGAACGAAGAAGTGTAATCGACACAAGATCAAGGTGACATTGTACCATCATTGAGACATGGAATTCCCAGAATTAATAGGCGTTTTGTCAATTCTCGGAATTGTTAAAAAATTCTGAGCAGAAAGCTCCACTTTTCATCTTTAACACCCTCTATCTCGAAAACTAGTTTGCCGATTTTTTAGTGCCCATAGACACTTTTGCCGAGGAAGTAAAATCTTCAAACTACCAAAAATTCAAGGAATTTAACCGAAAGCTATTTTCCATAAGAATAATGAGGGGTCCTCTTAATTATCTCCTTTCGTATAAGAGGGAGGTAAAGAAAATTGAAGTAGCTCAAGAAACGATCCGCTGATGTCAAAGAAACAAAAGGCAAATCTTCAACAATCGAAAAAAGAAAAGCCTCAAAAAGACTCAATTCTGACAAAAATATTATTCTACCTGTTGACAATAACGAAAATACATCACTGGTATTAAATACTTTGGACTACAAAAATAAGCTCAACAAACTTGTCAGTTAATAAACGTACGTAAGACTATTCGAAAGACCAACCAACCAATAGAAGACCAATCAACTAATAACACAGTCTTCATCACCATCGGAGACAAATGATTTGAGATCTTCATGAATGAGAGTGCAAGCATCGTCTATTTCATCTGGTTCTCAGCAAACAAGGAGTTTGTGTTGCACTCCAGTGGGAGGCAGGGCCCCGAAAATTCCAGTAACCCGGACTCTTACTTATCGAAAAGTTTTCTTGGATGCACTTTTCGGGACGATTCTGAAGCGAGTTATGCCAGTGGAACTGAGTACTCATATCCTTCGTGGGTTCGAATGGTATCGTTCCATTTCCGCAACCAAGCAGTTGTTCCCATGCCAGAGGCTGGGGTAATTCGAAACAGTGGAAGCTGCCTCGCCAACGGTTGGTTGTATTTAGTCAGTGGGCAAAGGCGAAGAGATATGAGGTATCTCTTTAGAAGCTGGGTAACGAGCGTATATGGAAATATGTAACATTCCAGTCACATAAAAGTCTCGAAAAGGAGTATCCTGGAATTCCTACGATAAGTTGAAAGCAAGAAGAGCTGCAAGATAGACAGCCAGGAGCAGTAATAATTCTTTCTTATTTCAGGTACATGTAGAACCAATAAAGGCCCAAGGCCCATGTTTACAAAAAAATAACTGGTCCTTTTCAGGACAACCCAACGAAGTTCCGTCCGTATGCCAAGCGATTCCTTGAAGGGGGAAAGTATTATCTTCGGCCAGAAATACAATATAAAATTTTTATTTTGGAGTATATCCAAGAGCGGAGCTCAATTAGGCTCCGCCCACCAGTGCTTTGCTTCGGCATTGGCCGAAGCAAATGTACGAATTGGCTATTTAACAAGCCCGTTTTGGCCGAGAAAATCAGTCATCCGGGAGCCACTCAGTTGTTGTTTGAGAGTAGTTCTCAAGTGTGGTAGCCCGGGTGACTCACACAATTACCATGGTTGGTAAAAGTATTTTCATCCCATTGTTCTCTGCTTGGAATAGTGAGAGTAATCTCTATCATCTGGCGTTGAATTAAGGTGGAGTTGAGGATCATCTGCGTGAAGATGGACGTTGTATGTTTGAATATTCTTCAAGAGAGTGGATGAATACATTGAAAATAATAGAGGGCCACAATTTGAGTAATAGGTAATGGGAACTCACGTTGTTCAAGCACACTTTTTGTTGCCTTATACTCGTGAGATAGGCATCCATAAGCAATGGTGAATTGTCTGAGAAATTGATATAATGTAAGATAATCATAAACAAATTGCAAATAATTGTATCGATGTCTCTATTATCCGGAGTTCCATGCATTTGGATATATCAACAAGCAGGACGGGTGCTGCTTCAAGAGAAATTGAACATTTTGTATGAAATAAATCAGTATGATTTAGGAGATGCAAATACCATCAATTGAATTTCACTTCCAAAATATCTGGAAATGATTGAAATTCCACCGCTTGAACTTTTATAAAGCGCTGAAAAACTTGCAGTTTTTGGGTATGTGCAAGTATTATTATACTCTCGGTGGATTTGAATCATACGTATGGTTACTCGATACATAGTTTGATTTGATTTATATATTCGAAAAAATTTCTTCAGAATTGCCATTTGAATTTTTGCCAAAGTCAACTTCGGCACCTTGTATAATCTAAACCGTTGAATTCAGAGCTCTAGCGTGATGGAAATATTTGATCAACATCACGAGTTCTACAATATAACGAAAATTCAAGCAAATTTATCGAAAGCCAATTTACCAATTTCCCATTGAAAAGGTGAGAGGTCCTTTATTTTTTCTTTTATAAAAAATCACATTAGTTTTTTTTCATTTCTTGCGTACTTTTTGAATGCCACTGTATAGTTTGTGTTTTCCTGCTTTCTTTGTACATATTCCTAATATTTCAAAAAAAAACATAGTTTCTTATTGTCTACATCCATAACCATTCAAATTTGTTTACCAACTTTCTTCTATGAATTATATTTTCCTGGCTTACTTATTCTATCGCATAACCCTTCTTTAAATTTTAAATGCGTCTATTACTTACATCCCAATAATTATTTCTGATATTATGGTTTACTGGTACTACCAAATGATTAGAACACTCTATATATTGAACAATTTGTGAACGATACGAAAAATAACGAATTTTTGTCAAATTTTCCGCATTGTTTCAGTGGCCGAGATCGGCGGTCCAGACGAGATGTTGCGAAGAGTTTAGAGGCGACTGTACCTGCCGGCCACTCAAGGAGGAGGAAGACGGGGGAGCAAGAGGCGAAGGACGTTCCTCAGTCGTTGGACCGGTCTGTGTCCGCCGATCGTCGATACCGTCGGTCTTGCTTGGGATTCATCATCATCGATTCATTGATTAGATATCAGCGCGAAGCTCAAATATGTGTGAGCATTTAAGCAGTGTGTTAAAAAGCTCATTAAAAATAAGTATACACACAACTTTTAGGCGAGGGCTTCGAACCACATTTCTGGTTGGATACTTACTACTATCTACTTCTCATTCGATTTCTATTATTTATTTGTACCCTACACTCGAGATAAAGTTCGGAAAATGAAAAAACCAAAATAATCCATTAACGTTTTTAGATTTTCACTAGAACGACAATTGGAGAACGAAAATCCCCCAAAAAAGCATAATATTTGAGGAGATGCTTTCAAAACCTAATGATAATATTTGTATATTTACGGTTTTTATTCATGCATTTGGAACTCGACACCCTTGAAGAATCTGTATGTATGGATTTTTACTACACCCCAGTGTGATACGACAGCTTTATAATAATACATTTTATTTGCCAATAACGAATCAATACAACTAGGGCTTCGCCAGACCAAGACCAAGACTGATCAGACTTGGCCTTGGCCTCGAAAAATGAATGTAGTCTTGGTCTTGATGTTTCAAGACCAATACGAGACTGGCTCAGTGTTGGTCTTGGTCTTGATAGTCTTGGTCTTAGATCAAAATGCGTCTAGAAATTTGAATTATTCAATGTTTTTCAATAAATAAATATGGTATCTACCTTCTATGTGTTATTTTTAAATATAAATAATACCCATAAACAAGGTGCGTTAATAGAGATGCGGTAATAGACTGTCAAAAATTGCAAATTCTCACTTTTCACATGTCATTACTTCAAAAACAGTTGAAGATAGGTATAGAATATTAAGGGAATATTCAACCCAGAATTCAAATAGGTATGAATTGTAACATTTTTACACTCTTATCGATCGCCTAATATATCTTGCAATTTCAATATCAATGTATGAACATCATTAGGGTCATTCATTTCCGCATTTTCAATTATCAAATCCAAGGTACTTGGACTCCGCCAAAATAACACTCCTTATATGTATTTTATATTTTTATGCATGCTAATTTGATTGTCGCCTCAGCCGGTAAAACCGAGCGTTTCTTGTCGTCGAGATTGTCTGCCGAAATATGGTGAAAAAAAGGGCCTGATAAGAAAAAGAGTTTGGATGTATTCGTAGTTGAACGATTGATAGTGGAATTTTAGAAACGAATGGGTCAATAGTGACTGGTAGATTTAGCGTTTTTAATGGATTTTTCACTATTTGCACCCCACACGACGATTTTATATGGTTTCTAGTATTTTGAGGGAATCGTCGAACGTTCTTTATTATGAAGGATATAGGGATCGTAAATTTGTAATAAAACGTCTCTTAAATTTGTAATAAAACGTCTCTTGGTTGCATCGGGATATCGCACTAGAGGTGAGTTTTTAATAATATCATTCTCATTCTACTGTTTCAATCGGGTTCATATTTTAACGTTAGTTTAATCCTTCTAGACGTTTTTGGGAACCGTTTTCCGGCGAACATCTATATGAGAAGTCGTATTTTGTGGCAATCTTGAGTATTCATTGCCGATCTGAGGTACTCAGTGGTCGTACTAACAATTGGAACGTACCGGGAAAGTCTTTTCTTTTTCGGGAGCTCATAAGCCCGTGCCTATGAACAAGATTAGTGGATGTAGGACCCTCAGTAAGTAGCTGACGACTGGAAATATTATGGGACTCTTCATTTCTAAAAGTAGCCCAAAAGTATCGTGATAAGTACCACATAGTGGCTGGTTTATTTATTTTAATTGTGTAACGAGGTATATGCGGAGTTCGTATTTTAATGACTCTTATGAAAACATGTATTTTTCCCCATACATAACTCATCCTATTCTATTTCTTAATAGTCATATCTCATAGTAGTGTTCGATTTTGTTTAATTCTTGGTTGACTAGATATTAAGTAGATAAGCTGCGGGGTTCCTGGATCAAGGTTATGGGATGGCCCATATAACTTTATCTTTATCTTTGAACCGGACTCTCGAGAGTTTTCCATATTTTTAGTGGAATAGGGAATTTTGTCAACGATTTGTGATATTATACTGGGTATTTCCGAAAATTACAACATAGTTATATTTCGACTTAGTATTTGTTATTTTTCTTTCACTAATCAAGGTTGTCAAGTAAGCCTTTAGGGTTTAGTGATTTGTTGTCTTACGAGGAGGCATGTTTTGGTAAATCACTTGGCGCCCCTACTGAAATTTTATGAAAATATATACCAAAAAATAAATAAAAAGAAACCACACCCGACTCCACTGAGATTCTAGTCGGTGCATACCTCTAACTGTTTCATCGCTTACTTGGAAAGCCATTTTGTACGTAACAGAATCAATATACAGGAAGCTTTATTTAAAATAAAAAATCGTTGCCAGGTTTAGCTGGAAGTGACAACAACGAAGTATCAAAGATATTTCCAAAAATTTCAAATGCAAACCAAATAGCTTTTGTATTAATTTTTTTCTATTTTCAATAGTAGGAGGTATGGACCACTGCGACCTTACAACAGACACCTATTTGTTGTAAACTTTGAAACTGCAATACTGAATTTGAAAAATTTTCGATTTTGAGTGAACAAAAATTAAAAACCTACCATATGAAAAGTAAATAATTAAAATAAAATGCCATAACATTTTCCATCAGATTTTTCTTAATATTGAGTAGATTTAAGTTCATTACTTTTCTTTCGAGACAAAGACCAAGACTCTTGCGAGAGGGTCTTGGTCTCGAAAGTCAAGTCTTGGTCTTGAGAAGATTTATTAAGTCTTGGTCTTGTATCAAGACTAAGACAAGACAAATATCATTCTTTTTCAAAGCGATGGTTTTTTGTACCTTCTTACAATTCTCATGCATACACACTCCTACATTTATAATTTCTAAGTATACTTAATTTTATACAATTACACAAAAAAAAGGAGAAAATGTAAAATATTTCTGCAAATCATAAAAAGAAAGTGTGAATTAATAATAATAATCACTTATAAGAGAAATCCTAAATCTGAATGTATTTAAAAAATCTCTCAAAGATCTCCTGTTTCAATACTAATTCTATAGTCTGAATGAATTTCTGGAATGTAGTTTTTAATACCTTTTTATTATTTATATATTTACCTATGTATAACAACATATTTTATGTATTATATTTTCTCTATTGACTTTTCCAATATCGTGTAAATGATCTGAATGGAATAAAATATTATTTATTTATTTATTTATTTATTTAATGTTCATAGCAGCACAATTAAAATACAGTCTTATCGGAAAGGGAGACCAAATATCTTCTTTATGATATTTCTGTCCTGCGATACTATCCATTTTTTTTATTTTTTTCAAGCTGTGCACATTCTTCATTGTTTTGATCGTCAATGGCGAGATATTTTGTAATCTAGGTCCCAGGTAGACAAAACATCTTTGAACAATTGATTTATTTCTTCCTATATTTCAAAAAGTAGTACCAGTTATACCCATCGAAACGGTTTTTGTTTCTTGTTTATATGTCAATGTTAAAAATTTGTTCAAAAACCAAACATATGGGAAAATGAAAGTAGAAATAACAACAGACAACAACTCTTCTTCATTGCAAAAGGAAAACTACAGGGAAACCTTAGATGCTCAGGAAGGTTCTCCCGAGTCAAATAATTTTAACTTTTCTGTATTAGATTCTAGGAAGCACATAATTTTCTTTCAAGTATTTCGAATGATGAACGTCCATACCTTGATGTTTCTATTTTGGGATGTCCTATAACTGGATCATTACTTTCTGGACATCCAGAATAATTGTTGGCCAGATTGGTCATGAATTGCTGAGACAACTGGGTTAAAGATTGTACAGTTCTGTCATGAGTGTTAGAGTGGATAATGGTCAAATTTGTAGGGGTATTGGTTATGACTACCACTCTGTGCTTAGTTGGCAAGATTTGTGATATAGACATTTTGGTTATCACCGAGTTGTCTTATACTCTTATTCTTGGTTTTGGTTTCTGGAGGTCCATGAAAATTATTCCAGATTTGAGACAAATGCATATTTTGATGACTTAAATCATTATTCTATATTTATGTTAAAAAGAAATTGTTGGAGTGGGTCTTTTTTGAAAAAAACAGTATTTTTTGGTTAGCCAACGTTTCGGCAATGTATTTCGCCGTCCTCAAGGCTTTGAAATAAAAAAAAAATATGGACAATTACAAAAGATAAATTGCGCAAAAAAACAATATTTATAATATAAAAATAGAAAACGTGTAAATGTTTTTATAGTTGAAATTATAACATTAGATTGTTTTAACCAGCTCAAATGCCGAAACCAGTATTGAGAAAGATTTTTTTATAATTTTAATTTTATTTTTTGTAGACTACATGAGTGATTTTGGTTTTCCTTAGTCACGTAAAAATAAAATGAAAATAAAAAAAAAATCTTTCTCAAGACTGGTTTCGGATTTTGAATTAATATACGGATATATTCACCTTTGATCAATAAGTTTTATAACATTATATTGTTTATCAGCTTGATATAAAGTTCATAATGTTAATGTGTTTCGAGATTTGTAGGGTTATTTGGTATTTCATTTCTGACAGTAGTTCAATTCAATACTTGAGAGTTAGTTCGTGAAGTAGGCGTTTAGTTGTGTTGGTCACTCTTGCGCTCTAGTGAAGTCAACTATTTGTTTGTTGGGTGGAAAGCATTATTTGCAGAGAGAGTGACTTAAAGTTAATTTGATTTTTATCCTAATATACCTTGTGATTTTTACTAACCATTACTCATCCTGTTGTTCAATATCCGTGGCCATTAATAGTCGTTCAAAATTATTTCTGTACGAACAGATGACATTTGACAGTTTCTGTGAGTTAAGACAGACGAACAAACTTTCATGTATCTGACTACCTATCTGAAAAGGAAATAGTTTCCGGTAGGGTGGGGGGGGGGTGGCTTGTTGAAGACAACCATTTTGTACATCTTCCTCTTCCGTGTGCTAGGTTGTGTGGCTAGACGCATGTAATCAATTTTTGGTAATTATCACGTTGTGGTGCATGGATTTTAATGATATCATATGTTTGAATAATCTCGGCCGATAATTGTGGATATTTGATATAACATCGAGAGTACCCAAGTAATGGGGATTTTACGTTAATGTCACGTACCGCCGTACCGCCATTTTGGAAGCACTGATTCCAGGACATTAGAATGTTGTTGCTGCCTTGCTTGCTTGTATTACCTCGATAGAGTCTACCTCCTAAAACGAAAGTGTCGGATCTTCAAGAAGTACCAAGCTACCAGTATTTGTACCTTCTGTACATGTATAACAGTCTGTTCCAACCACCTCAGGAAATTGGGAGTCCTGGAAGGAGAAGAGGGACCATCCATCAATAGTATGAGAAGGTGAAGTTGTTGGATCTTCAAGTTGTACTAAAGCTATAGGTACTTTGAGCTGAAGGGATAGAGACTAGTGTAAATTTAGCAATCTTACCGTTCAACTTTCCAACATATGTTGTCAAAATTCTCTAAGCCTTTCTTGGCATGAATTCATTTCTATAACAACATTCATTCATACTTATTCTTTATATTGAGTGTGGGGACAGTTCAACTATTCAACAAATATTATTCAAAATTTACGTAACCTCTCTCGACATATTTTTTCTACAACAACATTTATTCACAATTATACTATTGTATGGCATCTGGACAACACTGTACAAGGTACTTCCTCACTGTTGTAGAGATATTTCTGTATTCCTCATACGGATGATTACAGGTTTGTAAACTAGGCGTTTGGCATATCAATCCAAGTCTCGTATCAAGTCTCTTCTCACAGTCTCCACTGTCGTCTCGTCTTGCTTGTCGTACGAGAGTCTCGTAAAAGTATCGAAATCTCATCATGCATAATCTTATTGATTCAGTGCAATAAGGAATAATTAAATACTGGCTATAATGTAAGATTCGGAAGAGAAAATTACAATAGGGAATATGCATATTTTTTTTTATTTGTTTAATCAATTTTTTACTTCGTTACAACATAAAAAAAATATAAATACTGTTGAAAGTCTTGGAATTAATTTTTAAAATAATATATAAAATACCGATTGAATTGGACCTGTTTGAACGCCTCCATTTTCCGCGCGCTGTGGATGACGTCACATGGCGCGATCAGTGTTGTTCTTCTTCAGTGTCGTTCGTTGAGACGTACTCTGATTGCTCTACTTGCTTGAAGTTGATATTTTCAAAAGAGTAAGACAAATGCAGTACAAGTGTTAGAGAGAGATGAACATATGTGAAAGTGATCTCGATCAACCAGAGCAGTCTTCAATGTTATGGCCCTTTACAGTGTTGTTTACAATATGTATTGACACTATTGATACTTATTAATTAGGTTAGGGATTTGCAGTTTTAAACGCTATTACGATAACGGAAAATGCTAAAAAACCATTTATAGGTATTGTCTAGTACCGGAATGCCAAAACACAATTATAAGTACACCAAATAAAGTAATTTTTCTGTTCCAAGAGATGCGAAAATACGTAAACAATGGTGTAAGGTTATGAGAAGAGGCGAAGTATCTCCAATATCACATTTACATTGTTGTGAAGATCACTTTAATGTGAGTATATTGTATTTCGATAGTTAACATGATGTGAATTGATCAGAAGTAAGTTTTGTATGCATAAATGTTTTGTATATCAAGCGGGGGATTACAAAAGGAAAACTATCATTTGATAACCTATTACTACTTATCAGTTCAGGTATTGTCGGATTGTGCTTTGACAAAACCACCTTCAGTCATTGCTCTTGATAACTTACAATTGTCACTAGACCAAAATCGAACTATGTAATGGAAAACACTACAAATATATAAATAAAACAAAATTTTCTATGAAAGACGACTAGCACAGTATGAATATCAACACACATAAATTTCATAACCTGCCATTTGACGTCATTCTTCGTTTCGACCAATGGTGATGCGTTTCGCAAATTTGAATTCCGCGCGCTTATTATGCACTTTTTGATTAAAGTTTTATGGAGTTAAATACAAACTAAATGATAAACTAGGTTTAGGAGTAATTCAAGACAATAAAGTATCGGAGATAAAAAAATCAAGTAATTTTAAATCACTTGCATATTCCCTACTGTTGAAAGGTAACATCATGTATTTGTACCTTTATACTTTAAAGTTCATTTTGAAAATGTTACAAAAACCTACTTTTTCAAAAAGTTTTTTAATTCATGTTTTTATTAGGTTTTTGAGTCCGCACGTAGAAATATTCACCTACGTGACTCTAGTACGATACGCGAAACCTCATGCACCAGACTCGAAACGAGACCAATAAATGTCTCGTCTCGTCTTATCCGAGTATCGTATGCGATACTCTCGAAAACGAGACTCTCGTAAGTACCACTACTTCTCCTGGACTATGGTTCCTTTTTATGGAGTTCAGCCTTAAAACATAATCATAATAATAACAATAGTCTTTCCTCTAAGGGCGGGTTGTACAATACACGTTCACCAACAGTTCAACTAAACTAAGTTCAGTTGTTAAGGACCTAGAAATTTTATTGGTTAATTCATAGCAACAGAAGCGATATTACTTGAAATGTTGGTGAACTTGTTTTATACAACCCGCCCTTAATCACTTTAATAAAATGACTACTCAAAAAAAGAAAATTCCTATCTATTTAAACAGATCTGTTTCTGTAAGCCTACATATTGAAAAGATGTCATATATGAAGTTTCTTGGTATTCCTATGTTCTTCTCTTCTTGACAGCTATTTCTACTGTATTATTTAACGAAATGTGGTTATTGCTACAGCGAGAAATCAAGAGTGCTATCATTATAATTACACAGAAAGCAATCTTTGAAGAAAATTTCGTATATTCATCCTGAATAACAATCACATATTTACTTTCAGTGGAACACACGTCAACTGGTCATCAGTTGACCAGAATTGAGGGTAATTTCCTCGTCTAACATCTTCGGAGTCGATTTCCTGTTACCGTAACAAAGGATGAGATCTACGATGCGCCTCAAAGGAGACGCAGTTTTCGCCAGCAAAAACAAAAGCGAGTTGATCCACCGGGAGGTAGGTAAAAATCCGCCAGTTCGATATTTATTGGAATTCGGATAACGGGACATTCTGCTCTTATGTGATGATAAGAATCGGGGTGGATGAGGCTTCGGTGGGATTCCGTTACTTCGAAAAAACGGTGAGAACTGATTTCCACCGGCAAACGATAAAATCGGAGATTGAATTTTCTGGTTATTGGTGGGATATAATAATTAAACAGGCCGTCAGAAACTTCAAATCAAAACTTGATGGAAAGGCATTATGTTTTATTTTTATTAAGATCAGAAAAAGTCAGCTATTTTCTCCTTGGCCATTCAAAATCTTTGCCATTTAATTAGAAAAAGTAAAAACTTTTGCTTTGAAAGAAATATTCTAAAACACATGTTGTCTTATGTATTTTGCATATAATTCATTCCAACACTTACAGAATAAATATTCTACATGTTCATTCAAAGAATTTGCAACATATGGGCAAAACTGTTGTGAATAATTTATTTTGAAATTCGACTTGGGAGTCAAGTTGTGCTTTGAAAAATATGAAAAATGACCTGCTCGGATATGGTTACGCATGTTAAGAGTTTCGGCGCCCTAAGGCACCGGATTTTTTAGTGCCCCAATACTTCTTTTTTTATATTCATCTGAAAAAATAGATGTGGAAAATTATATAATTTTTTTATTATTGAAACTTAATAACAATTCAAATATTCAACAAAAATTAAATAACGACCATTCTGATGCAAAATAAATATTTTTTCGAACCTAAGTTTTCAAAAATGGAAAAAGACTTCAGGAAGATGCACAGTAAGATACAAATCACAAACAACCTTTCGGTAGGCCAGGAAGGATAAAATAAAATCGGGTTCTAATTTACTACCAACATATTTCATAAAACAATTATCAAACCGTTCTGTTGGTATTCCATTCAACTAAATATATCTTTATGATGAAAGTTCATTCTTAGTAGTACATGGATGGTCAGGAAATGTACTATTTCAGTATATAAATGTGGGCAAAATTGATTGATCCGCAACAAGTGGAGGGGGGTTGCAAAATGGTGTGTTTGTACGTATAAAACGTGATTTTTGCGATTTATGTCAAAAGTGGACATTATATCGAAAAAAGTCGAGTGTAATAGTTATAGTTACCTCAAAAATATTGAGAAGAAAATGTTCATTTTTATATCTCCAATTGAATTAAAATAAAATTGAGCTTTCATTTTTGTAAAGCGTAATATTTTTTTTCTAATTTAATTTGAAATAAGGCCTTATTGTCAATCAGAAAAGTTGATTGACAAAATTTTTATTAATGGAAATTTCAGGACGGCTTTTTTTGTCATTAAAACCCGTACTTTGAAATGATGTACAAATCATACTGCTAATGTGGAAAGAATGGGAAAATAAAAAAACGCCATTTTTAAGATCGATTCCGTAAATGTCACTAATTATTCATTGTTCGTTAAATGAAGTGGTGAAAGTGATGAAAACGGTAATTTTAAAGTAACGTCTAATGAGGGAAATTTTATTTTACATTAGAATTTTATAAAAATTGCCGTTTTTGCTAAAAAAATTGTTTTGTTTGCTTTATGGGCACTAATACATGAAAAATAAGTAAATCGTATGTCTTACATTGAATAAATTAACAAAGTAGACACACATAATCAAAATGTATCTCATTTGTTTGGGAAGTTGCTCTACATCATCAGACTCAATTTATCCTTTGGTTTCTTTAGGATCTTCGACTTTGTCAAGGTCCTGAAGTTCACCCACATCTTTGATTTCAATATTCTCTTTTGAACATTTGTTGTTCATTCGTCATAAATCTCCCATGAATCGCTGAATAACTCTAACGGTTGTATTTCAGAGTTAGAACAGTTTTCGGCCCCGTGACAATTGGAGCATATAGAATGGAGCATTTTAGTCCATGCTTTCGACAGCTGCAGTAGATAGATTTTATCATTTTGTTGAATTTTTGACGAGCCATAATCGATGGAAATTTTTAATATTCCGCATCCAAAAAGCACTACCTTGCCCCCTTGAGGCCGTTGCCCCAAGGCACGCATGCCTTGCCGTTAAGATGGCCCTGATGTTACGTGACTTTCGCTACCTGACAAAACTAATATTTTGTTAAAATAATCGCTGAAAATAGGCTTATTTATTCGAATTCCAAAAAAATTTTATGAAAAAAAAGTTACATGGTGGTTCTTCGGGTTGTAAGGCTGACGTATGTTTGGAGAAGTTCTCGACGTTTCGCCAACACTGTCACTGTCAAATGCATTTGACAGCAAATTAAGAAACTTTGAAAAAATATCTCTTGAAAATGCTAACCACTCGTGTTGGCGAAACGTCGAGAACTTCTGTAAACATACGGCCTACGGCCTACAACCCGAAGAACCACCATGTAAGTGACGATGGCCGCGAAAGCCTTTCACAATTAAAAATAAAAAGTTATCAACTTATTTAATAATAAAACACAAACTGTTAGTAGCAATTTTCTGAGCCAAACACAACTTCACATGTCTGTATGTCTTCTTTCTCTTTCAATATATAGCATAGTCCTACTGTGTACATCTTATACTGCATTTCGTTACACATTCCCGAATGATCTACTCCAAATGGTCATTATCGTTAAATGGTCAGTGCTTGTAAACTTGCTGCTTCAGATAACCCCAAATGAAAAAATCCAATAGGGTTAAACATCGAAACAAACATTTGCACTTCTTCAATGTTTTTCTGAGTATCATGTTTACTTTTTAAATTAGTTGAAACTGAACCAGTACTATTGAATTTTTTCAAAATTCTACTAACAGTCGACTGCTGTTTATTTATTTCTGGGTGTATTATATTATCTTCAGCGACTTGTCTTCAAACAATCTCAATTTTTGTTGTACAGATAAAAATATCACGTTTTTTGTATTCAAACGTATTGAACCGCATATGTAACAATGCCGAATATCAAATTGCTTTCATTGACTACCTATTTTATTTGTCTCAAAAGCCTACTCTGCGAAATTGTTGAATGTTAAGGTGCTATAGGGCTAGTGAAAATTAAATTTGAGATTAATTTGATCCGTAAAATGTCGTGAGTTTTGGTTCGATACGTAAAGTAGTTTTATGATTTCAATACCGAAAGAATCTATTCAAATGAATTCCTACTCTAATTACTTGAGTATACTTCAACTCTCCATCAAACATAACAGGAATTTTCAGCGGTATTTTTGTTGATAACTCTAGTGAAATAAAACAGTTTTGTCGAAGTTACGAAGACATTCGGAAACGTGTAGCAAATACTGTTGTTAAAAAAAAATGTTAAAAGTTTTATTTCCGTCAACCAATTGCACCCCTACGCACAACCCTCGGAAGTCTTCGAGATACTTGTGTGAGCTAGGGAAGACGCAGCCCTTACCTTTTAACGTGTGATGCCATGCACGAGACCGGTGACCATGCGAGGCTTTGAACCCTCAACACTTCGCTACAAAGGCGAACGCTCTACCAGCAAGGCCACCACAGCCACAGTTCATCAGAAATGCAGTACAAGATGTGCACAGAAAAATCTTGCTATGTATTGAAAGAGAAGGAAGGCACAAATGTAAAGTTGAGAGATTACTTGAGTAGTTCTCGAAATATTTGGGGTGACCCACTAAAGACTATCCACCCCGATAACTCTTGTACAAATGATCAAATGGAAAATAGCATAAACACGTCATTTTCATTTGTAGGGTAACGTTTTTGAAACTGGATTTGTTATCTGTTATGGCTCACTCCTCCTCTTCCAACCCTTTAGGGTTTTTCGAATGGGAATATGTGTCGAGTGATATTTCAATTGAAAGGTATGGCCACCTGATGATAACTGTGTGTAGTTTTCACATATACAGTGTTATTCATTTTCCGATAATTAAAACTTTTAAGATTTGGATTATTTGGAATAATGCGTTTATTAAAGAAACTGAAAATCACTCAGTATATCAAGTATGTCAAGACAAGCCTAAATAGACGACAATATTTTTATTTTTGAAAAATCACAAATGAAGAATTTTTTACGTAGTTTTTGAATATCACTGTATACATGGGCCGTGGTGGCTCTGCTGGTAGAGCGTTCGCCTCTCAAAGGGTGGAGGGTTCAAATCTCCGCATGGTCATCGGTCTCGTGCATGGCATCACACGTTAAAAGGTAAGAGTTTCGTCTTCCCTAGCTCACACAAGTCTCTCGAAGACTCTCGGGGGTTGCGCGTAGGGGTGCAATCGGTTGACGCAAATAACAATTTTAACAATTTTTTTAAACATTTCAATACCCGTCGTGGTCTTAGCCAGGGGAGTAGTTGTTTTCTGACAGGTACTTGCCATAATAAGCCACGTAGTAGGTGTATATGGGAGTAAAGGGTTCATCATCGGTCGGTAACGACTGTTTGTTACTAAACGATCTCCCAAAAGAACTCTGTTTTCTTCATATAAAGACATTATTTGAAATACGGGAACGGAAAGATCAGTGGGGTAAAATCTGGCGACCTAGCAGGCCATTTTATCCCAGTACTACTCGGCATCATTGATATATGAATCATTCTTAACACAGTTTCACTCAGAAACACAGACTCCATCATGACTAAAAAATGACAACTCATTTGAAAAAAAATTGACATGCAAGTCTTTGACAGATGAAAAAGGTGTATCATTGGACTCAGTGTCGATCAATTGTTTCCAATGAACCATTCAAAAATTGTAGGTAGTAAGTTATAAATTTTTCTTCAAATGAGAAAGTTCCTGGGCCGCGAGTATCAGGCATAATCACCCGGTTTTTACCGATAAAAACAGTTGATTACAATGATTATCAGTTATTTAGGTTATTTTTGATGATTAGGATTGCAATAACATAATCAACGACGCTGATTTCAAACGCCTTCCAACGACTCTTCAAATTTCCACACAGTTACTTATGCTCCATTTGTTGAAATATGTTCGGTTATATCCAATTTAAATTCTACAAACTCCTTATTAACATATTCAAGTGCAGAAATGTTATGTATGGACTGCGTACCTCATTTGTGGTTTGGCGGTATCGACACCACCATGCTCTATTTGATGATTATCAGCGTACATCTAATTTATTCCAATTACGTGTGTATACTCAATGAGTCAATTGTATTCACCAATTATTCTGATTACTGTATTTCTCATTATAGTTTCGATATCGGGTTTACAAAAGCATTGCTGCTCATTAGGAAATAATATCAATTTTCTCTAATCATCAATTATAGAGATGTAGAGACTTATAAGTCTACATATAGTTTATTAGCAAAGAATTCCATTAAGAGAATGAAGGATCGAGATAATTAATGTCAACTATAACTTGGTCGATCTGAAGTCGGTTTGCACGGCGTGGAATACAAATTTTTGAGACAGGGTGTTCAATGGTATACATTTGCTTCGTTTGAAGAAAATACGACGAAGCGAAAATAGTTGCAAAATAGAAGCACTGAGGAAAATTGTGTTATTAAAGTTTTTTGATAAGATTTCTTGCTACTAGATATACAATTATTATAAAGAACAAATCGAACAGAATTAACAATTTGAAATCCTACGGCAGCAAAACGATTTTGATGAAGGTTATTTTTCTGACGCTAATAGTCTGGGACAGTGAGTTTATTCATCAGAATTTTTTAATTTTATAGCTGAATAGTTACTAATCAGTACATGCCTGTGGCTGCAAAATTTTTGCTTACGATAACTAGATAATCGCATAGAAGTTGACCCACTTACAGTTGTTAACCTGCTACTAAAATATTACACGATGAACCCACTTACGATCATTATGTGCTTTGCTGTGGTTGTTCCATTTTTTACTAATATTTTAAAGAAAATTGACCCCTCCGCGAACGCACCTACTGGGAACTGCGAAAACGGAGAAATTTGTTTCAGTGCCAGTCAGTTCAGTCACCCAGTCAGGCCAGTCAGTGCTTACTGCTTATGAGTGTTACCGACTAAACTAGTCAAGCTTTAGTATACGAGGATGTATTGATATCTAGTTAGCCTAGACCAGTTCCCTGCATAAACAAAATATTGCGTTACCATAGCAACGAATAATAACTTATTAGATGTGTCAGTGTACAGTTTGACGTCAAAAAAGTAAACCAGAGTTACGCAATAAATTAAAAGAAAAAATACGTCCTCCAAAATTGTGAAAATCGAAAAATAGGAGAATCGAGCCATCATCAAGTACCTGTATTTAAAAGGATTAAGAGGTAAGCAGATTTACGAAGATATGCTTTATACCCTTTGTGACCAATGTCCTTCGTATGCGACCGTGAAAAATTGGACTGAAAGCTTCAAAAGAGGTAAATTTTCCATTGAAGATGATGACCGATCGGGAAGGCCAGTTTCTGAGTCAGTCCCCGAAAATATCGATGCAGTTCATGACATGATTTTAACAGACTGTCAAATTGGGCTAAAACGGATATCTGAAGCACTGAATATTTCATACGAACGCGTTCATCATAGAGTTTACGTCAATTTGGACATGAGAAAAATCGCTGCAAAATGGATCCCCAAATGTTTGAATGTTGACCAAAAGCGTGCAAGGGTAGTAGCATCGCGTTCGATCTGTGTTCGATTTGAAAATGATGTAGACTTCTTAACCCGAATTGTTACTTGTAGACTTGGGTACATTTCTACGATCCAGAAACAAAACAACAATCGATGGAATGGCGACACTCCGGTTCTCCAAGACCTAAGTTTCGTGTCCAAAAATCTGATGGAAAAGTTCTTGCTTCAGTTTTTTGGGATTGCCATGGAGTAATCATGATTGATTTTTTGGGTAAGGGTAGAACAATAACTGGAGATTACTATTCGACATTACTGACCACTCTACGGGAAAAAATTAAAGTGAAAGGACGCGAAAAGCTATCCAAAGGTGTTTTGTTTTTGCAGGACAACGCCCCTGCACACAAATCTCATGTTGCCATGCAAAAAATTCGTGATTTAGGGTTTGAATTACTAGAACACCCCCCTTATTCACCAGATTTGGCTCCGTACGACTATCATCTCTTTCCTCAACTGAAAAAAAAGATTAAAACGTCGTAAATTTTCTTTCAACGAGGAGATAATAGAAGCTGTGGAAGTTTGGTTTGCGGAGCAAGAAGAAACATTTTTTTGAAAGGTCTAGAGACGTTGCAGGTTCGCTGTAATAAATGTATCCAATTAAGAGGAGAATATGTTGAGTAATAAAATATTTTGACATTGAAATTTTGTTTGGTTCTATAGTAGGCTAAGAATTTTTCAATATATCCTCGTATGTATTTATATCGCGTAAATCACTGAGGTAAATAAGCGTTGCAATTTAAAAATTTTTATAAGTTAAAGCCACTTTTTTTAATTTGTATCCATCGTGTATCTCTTTCAGGACACATTTGAGAGCATTTCATTATAAGCATTTTTTAGTGATTATTTTACATACTAATGATAGAAGTCATTCAATGTAAAATCAGTACATATAATCAATCACTTTTCTGAAGAACAACTTTTTTCAATGCTTTTCCATTAAAATGATATATATCCCATGAAACCAGAAACCAGCCACTGTAAACCTATCAGTCAGTAATTTTTTCTTATTATGCTTTGTTCTGTGAAAAATTCACAACAGAAAATTATTGCAGAAAGATGTGGCTCTTCATGAATTCTACATGAGTGGTTCAAATTGATGAACTTATTTTTTGGTAAATGGAAGATGAAATGCAGCAAAAAATAGTGAAACCATTGGTGAGTTTCACACCACCATTAGAAAAATGTTTCACCTGCAACAGTGTAACTGCCATTCACAGGTAGACGCACTCGATAGCGGTAGCAAAGTAACAATACTTCTAGATGCAGTCGCTACTAGCAGTAGCAAAATATCATACCAACAACGATTTCTAACTATGGTTACTAAAAAAATTCCTCATTGTGGTTCATCGTAGAAATTGACGTGGACATGAAAGAGAAAGAAAATGTTATAAACGCTAAATGTTATAAAACGGGGGGTTATTCGACTTGAAAATTGATTCGAAAACATCCAAACCCATATTAATATGGCCCTAATAAATTCGGTACTCGGATAGCCAACGTCTTGATGTGTTGGAGGTTTTCACGAAGATTCATTTGTTTCTATCAGAAATTGGTATCAGTAATATCGACCAGTTTGAACGAAAAAGGTGCTTCTCCTGGCTGATCAAATTTGTCATTTGTTTTGACACATTTGACCTGCTCGAATTTCATTTTGTTCAAAAACTCCCAGCTGTAAAACACTGCACGTTCGCTCGCGTCACTGCGTCGACAGACTTTTAAATATTAACAGCCACCTAACCTTGAAAACAGTATGAAGTTTATTTGAGAATGATACAAGAAGTCAATTGATGCAAGTACAATCAGATGTAGTTCAATGTTCAGCGTGGCTTTAGCCGGGGAAGCAGTTGTTTTCTGTTATATATTACAAAAAAGTAACTTCAATTTTATCGTAGTTTTTTTCCATTTCCAGAGGAGTCATGTACTAGTTCAATTTTTAATTGAGAATGTTTCTCTTTAGTACTTCAATAGACTTAGATCACATTCTACATATCGCCAGAGTCATACTAAAATATTTAATTCGAGTTATTCCACTACTTTCACTATATGTATGGAAATATTAATCGGAGCAAACGTTATTATGGACGAAATTTAGGAAAGGAAAGCAGTGAATGTGCAATGATGTTTCACGCCACTAACATACCCGGTAGCTCAGTTGGCGTGGATTCGACAATAATAATTGATTTCGGTAAGGTTGAAATATGGGGTTTAATTTTCCGAAGCGTCACGGATTTATTGCCAGTAAAAAATCCCAAACCGATGGAATGGGACAACCCACTGCATTAATGTTACTGAAATACTAAACAATAGATACCTATAATGGTATAAAAATGATATATAAATATGTAGAGGTTTTGCTGGGAAATAAATTGATTTATGTTACACACACTGTATGTGCACAGTTTGGCACGTAATAAAAAGTGAAAACAACATCAGGAGACAAAGATAAGTCAGGTGTGGTTACCTTATGCCCTTAAAACTCTGGATACCGAACAGAGATTTTCTCGAAAATATACAGCGTCTAATATCGCAAACAATATGAGGAAATCTCCAGATATGAATTTTCCTAAGATCCACCAGAGATGATCAAAATTTAATTAAATATAGGAAATCTTCAAATAGGTTTCGTTTCCAAGATGTCACTCTATCAAGTATCGAAGCGGAAAACGTCACTCAGACGTCAAAGTCGAAAAATGTCAACAATACTTCAAAGTTGTCAAGTGACAAACACCCAGAACCCAGTAAGGTCATGGAATATTAAAATCATGCCTCCATGAATGCATGTTATTTGTTTGGCACATTCAGGAGATTCAATGTTGCCAACTGAACTAAGACGAACCAAACACAAACAAGAGCAAGTATTCGAAAGCGAAGTACCTCAATGGCACATAATAGGGATAGAGAAGGAATGTAAAGGTTTTCTAACCACAAAACAATAGACTAACCAAAAGTATGAATACAAAATAACGCTGCCATACCGCAAAATAGAACAACTGATACTGTCGTTTGCTTTAAGGTTATTAGTTCATGTCTGCTCGAACTAGTACGGCAAAGGTAAGTACTAAAATACGAAAGGAGCTGTACATGACAACGATCAAGTTATCATTTTGAAACAGTGGCGTACAGAGTGAAAAGTTTATATCAATGACAGAGAATTTCTGATGTTATTGTATTGAAACAGAAAGGGTTTTCTGGTGCAAAATAAACCCGTTACAAAGGACATTGTATACCTAGTACTAAAAGCCATACATTCCCGGACGATAATGAAAATTGTTGGCCGAGGCGTTAAGCCGAGACCAAAAAAACTTAAAGTCTGGAAATGTGCTTTTACTACGAGGTACATATATTTTTTTTTCTGAAATCGCAATCAATATTACATATAATAAACCAAGGAATTTTTATAGATGCATAACAATTTTTGATTGCCATCTCATTGCCTGTGAAATCGTTTCCTTGATAATTCCTGTTGTGAGTTAGTTGTTTGCGTATATTTACTTTCTAAATTGTGAATAAAAAACCGGTAGGAACCGTTTTTGACGGCCTAGGCTAGCAAACATTTTCCCGGAAAGTTCGTTTCCTAGCAATAGAATGAAATACTAGATTAGCGTATTTTGAGTTCTGAAGTTGCTACGAGGAAGTAGTCATTCTAGGTACTTCCAAACGATTGGATCAAAATTATACAGTATTCAGAACGTACGTAAAATGTGCCAAATTGATGGAATTACAAGGCCGTGACATAATTAATAATAATTCGAAATCATACCTTAGTGCAGGCTGTAGGAGACGAACCACTCAAGTTTCGGGACTAACCTGAAACAAAAAAAAAAATATTAATAATAATAAATGCGTTTATTGTAAGGTATGTAGTACAGCAATCCCTTTTTTTTCTATCAGATGACAGGTTTCAATTGCTGAAAGTGATGAATCATGGTACGGATTGCTCTTCCATCCAACCAGCTAAGTTAGCTCATTAAATTAAATCCGTAATTAATAACAAACAATACAATAATATAATAGTAGAAACAAGTTTACAATTAACTTTATATTATTTTGAAGATATATTGCGCATTGAAGCTAAAAGTGATACTTTTCACCGACAACTGAATGAATTTTAGTGGTGAATCTCCTTCCTGAACTTCACTGAGAGGATTCCGTTTGTAGATCTAACTAGTTATGTGGCAGTTTTGGATGTCGATGTTTTTCTACTTTATAGTCAGCCCATTCCTGTACCATCGAAGACGGCACTTAGTGAACATAACTTTACCAGGAGTCGTTCTTCAAGACCTTAGTTTGTAAATCTATATCCTTGGAAGCCTTTCCAAATAATTTCACTAGTTACAGGAATCGTGAACATTTTCTGAAATATGTTCACTACCGCTATAAGTTAACTGGCATCTGCTGCTAAGTCTAATATAGAGTAGGTATGGGCCATAATGTTTGCAGCATATGGAAAAAAATTATTATCAGAGTTAAAAAAATACTTCATAGGAGAAGCTTTCTGCAAATTGGAAAAGATATTAATCGATTTTGAGATACGTCACGTGACAACCAGTATGGAGGAAATTGGGAAAAATTCATCACGAATGGGCAAAAGTGATGGTATTGGTAAGGTAGTAAAAGTTATTTGAAATTTTAGGCACAAATACAAAATTCGAAGTTTGTTTCTGAAAAAAATTGAAAATTGCAATTTTTTCTAAAACTATTTTAATGACGAAAAAATGTAATGTAATCAATAAAAAAGAACTTTCTAGGTTTGCTCTTGAGTGGTAGTAAAAAAATTCAAAAACTACTTTATACTATGACTCTTGCTTCGTTCGATTTTTTATATATTTTTTAATTTGAGGAGTCAGCATAGATCAATTTTCTAGACCACAATCAAGTTTTGTGGAAAAAGTAGGAAAACAATATGAATTCCGCACGTATTCCGCACGTGGAAACATGGAGTTTGATGATATGCTTGAGTGATGAGATGCTTGTGATTGACTGATAATGAATGGATGTGATAGTGAACAATTACATAAATTGAATATATTTTTGTTTCATACAACTTGACAGATAAAATAATTTATTGACAATTCAATCTATATTTTTTGTTGATTCTCGTCGTCAGTCTGATTTTTTATCCAACCAAATAAAGTTCAACTCGACGTGTTCTACGCTATTGCCAGCTCCTAAATGATACAGTGGGAAACAGTACATTTAGCTACATCATTTTCAATGTTTCCTCAAAAATTATTCTCATTTTTATTTTCGCCAAGTAATTTTTGTTCTAAAGTATAAAACGAAGCAAATAATTCTTTATTTCAGGAGTCAGAACAATCATAAAAATTAAAAGAGAACACGAAATCTATCAGACTTCTGCGGGTTAGAATCCCACACTGATTAGCAAATCTCTGTCAGCATCATTCTAAATAAACTTAATTTCAATTAATTATAATTGTCTGGATGCCTCAGATTGAAAATTCCGGCAGCTTTCAACTACTTACTACTTTTGTAGTTGTCCCCGCATATCAACATTACTACAACTGAAGTTAAGATAATTAAGAATGATGTTGATTATGATTTGTTAATTAGTACTCAGCACTTTGATAGATATCATGACTTCTTTTAATTTTCAAGTTTGTTCTGGTTACTTAAATGAAGTATTATTTGTTCCGTTTTTTACTTTATAAAAAAATAGTTGGAAGTAGAACTGAGAATAGTTTTGAGGAACTAATAAAAATGAATGTTTGAATGTTTTAGACGATGTAGTAACTTGATTACTTATATTTCGGACGTCCATCATCTTAATGGTTGAAAGATTTCTATCTCTTCGTCTTCTAGTGAATAATGACAAAATCAGATGCTACGCGACCTTTTATAGGTCTATAATTAAAGTGTAATAACGGTGTAATTAAGCGCGGTCTTGTGGCGCGCGTGGTTTCGCGCTTTTTCTCCCTCCAAAACGGTCAATGAGCGGTTTCCATACGTTTTTAATTTCCACGCTTGGTTAACTGAAGGCACTATTGGCTTCTATATAGGTGGTTTCCATAAATTTCCGTTTGAACCAATGTTCCTCTCTATGAAGAACACTAGCTTCGTCCCAAATAATTCGGTGGTGTTTTGTCCAGGCGTGGTCAGCAATTCCCGATTTTCATGTTTCCCCTCGTTGAGTCCACTTTTTGTGTTCGGCTATTCTTACTGATAATGGCCTCTTGGTCTCTCCGATATAGGAATCTCCACATTCACATGGGACTTTATATATACAGTTTTTGCTGGATTCTGTTGTGTTCTCTGGTTTTGTCTTGGTGAGGAAGCTTCGTAAGGTACTGCCGGATTGAAAGCAACTCTTGATGTTGTATTTATTTCCGATCCTTCTGATCTTCTCGGAGATACCCCTGATATAGGGAAGAATGAGAACGGGATTTTGTGGTCTTTCTTCGGTTGTCTTGGTCTTTTCGAGTTGTTTCCGAACTTCTCCTATGAGTTTCTCGGAGTATCCGTTTCGGCGTAAGTCCTTTTTAATGTGGTTAATTTCCGCCTCCAATAACTCCTGGTTGTTGCAAATAGACATTGCTCTCTCCACCAACGTTCTTAAGATTGCCCTCTTTGTGGAGTTTGGGTGATTAGAGCCGTAGTTGAGGTACTGTCCTGTGTGTGTCTTCTTCCTGTTAACAGAGGTGAGGATTCCAGTGTCTGTTCTTTCAGCTTTCACATCGAGAAACGATAGGGTACTATTAGTTTCCTTTTCCATTGTGAATTTGATTGATTCCTTCATGTTATTCATTCTGGCGAAGAATTCCCCAAGGTGTTCATCTCCATGATTCCAAATGATAAAGGTGTCGTCTACGTATCTTAGCCATAGTTTTGGTTTGTATAAAAATGAAGTTTCGGAATACATACTGTTTTCATTCTTTTTCGTCAAAACTTGGTTAAGGCCAAAAAAAGTGGTCTATGTTGACTCTTCAAAATTAAAATTAAAAAAAATCGAACGAAGTTGGAATATATGAACCATTGCACCAGCAAGAGTCATATAGTAAAAACTTATTTTTGAAATTTGCACTAACTACAATTTGGGAAAAAACCTAAAAAGTTCCATTTTATTACATAAGTCTTCAAACAGCGGTTTTTAGTTAATAAAAAAAATTCAGAAAAAACTGCAATCATCAATTTTTTCAGAAAGACGTTTCATATTTCGCCTGTGGACATAAACTTTCGAATAACTCTCACTATATTACAAAAGAAAACTCACTTTTGCCCATTCGAAAATTGTGTTTTTTCGAAGAACGCTGACTTGTTTTCAAACGTGATCAACATGGAATTTGGTAGGTGTTTCTATTTACGGTAACAATGTATTAACATGATTACTTATATTTCGGACGTCCATCATCTTAATGGTTGAAAGATTTCTATCTCTTTCAAATTTTTTCACAACGTTTCAATTGCTTGAATCCGCAATCGTCTTCTGGTAAATAGTGACAAAATCAGATGCTACGCGACCTTTTTTAGGTCTATAATTAAAGTGTAATTACGCGCGGTCTTGTGGCACGCGTGGTTTCGCGCTTTTTCTCCCTCCAAAACGGTCCATGAGCGGTTTCCATACGTTTTTAATTTCCACGCTTGGTTGACTGGTTCGGGTATCGAAGGAAAAGGTGTAAGAGAAAGCTGCGCTTTGGGAAGATATACAACAGTTTCCAGGCTGAAAACTGTAGCTATGAGGCCAGGGGCGAAAGAAGAGTCCGAGCAGTGAATTTATGTCTTTTCAGATAGTCAGGCAGCGCTCAGAGCCATCTGTCATCCTAAACCAAGCTTAACACTTGCGGAGATGCTCTTGAGAAACTAGCTGAAACGAAAGAAGTTTAGCTGGTAAGGATAACCTAGATGAAACAAAAGTTCAGCTGGTAAGGGTTCCCTGGTCAGAAAGGGGAAACGAAATGGCAGACGAACTTGCTAGAACCGGTTATGCGACACCGTTCTATGGGCCGGAGACTGTATTAGGCATCGCAAGAAGCAAACCTCTTCAGCTCTCAATGATTGGGCAAAGGAAGAACTGAACGAACTTTGGAGGGATATTAACGGCTGTAGGCAGTCGAAAGACTTTGTGGCCGGCTTCAGCAAGTCAAGGACTTGCAGAAAGACATTGCCAAGCACAATACGCCCCCTTGCCTTCTTCCTGACCATCTTTGGGGGATCCACATCCATATGTGCGCCGTCTTCCTTGGCTCGACTGTATCCCTTCGCATATTTCCATTTTCCTTGTGCAAGGTATTGCTTTCTGTCATGATCAGAAGGAAATTTTCTACCGATCTATTCTCTATTTCACGGAGTAGGTTAATTTCCTTCCCAGTAAAATACTGAGTTCCAGTCTATGTTTAAATCTACCGATTTCAGCCAATACTGTTCCTTAAGGGTTGGAAGGGTTTGGGAGTCATTGTCTACTCTAACCTCGTGAAGATCTTGTGCTTGATCTGCACTTCAGGTGTTGGCACTTTTTACTTTGATTTTTTCCTCATTCTGCAGTTCCAGGAATTCTCTCTCTTCCATGCTTTTGATCGCCTCAGTAGTGTACGGGGCACTGGAGTCATAGCATTCTTCCTGCTTACTCTTAAGAGGTTTTTCATTGCCATAATTTGGCACCACAAGCACCCTTCTTCTTCAGGGGGCGGTTGATTTTGGAATTTCAAAGAATATGGGATTGTTTTGTTTCACTCTTTTTATATGCAATTTTCGATTTTTTCATATTCAGGATCTTTTGGCTTCATTCTGAGTGCTTGAAGCGGACTGATTTTTGGTTGTATTTCATTATTTTTAGTTTTTTCAGAGGATAAACATAACAGGACAACAAAGTAGGCAGACGCAAACGAAAAGAAGACGAAGAAACTTTCTCACTTCCTTGGCGAGTGCGAAGAGTATAGGAGGAGTATGGGAGGTTAAGGTTTGAAATATTTGGAGTTGAAAACTCCAACAAGAAGAACTGATCGTTTCAGAGTGGACGAACATACTGACCTCCATCGGAAGGTCACGAAGGTTCGAAATGAAAGCTTAGGAGAAGTAATGTAGATTCGTGGAGAACAAGGGATTGCAAAAAGAGTAGAGAAGGCCTACTTGCCTGGTTGCGATAGCGTGGTGATATCAAGCAAATCGCACCAAAGTGTAAATAACGATGCAACAGTCATCGGCCAAGGATTTGTAGGTCGGTTTAGTAGTTTGCTACATAATACCAAGGGAAGAAAATTGATCAATTTCGAACCAAGTATTTTTTTTACTGCCGACGCGAATCGAACGGCAAGTAATGTTTTTTTTTCGAGTCAAACCCAATGTTTTAGTGTTTTCTACGTTGTCTGGTTTGCTTTTGAATATAATAGGGGTATTCACTTTTACATACAAATATGGCTAATTGTCGCAGGAGACACGTAGGAAATAAAAATATTTTTTGTCTAGCAACGATCTCTAGGTCTGGCCTGACCTAGAGATGACGGTAGTTGCTTGAAAAATAGCATTGTATTAGAAAGTACACAATTTATACAGCATATGTTTCAAGTTTGAAGACAACACGTTGTTTAGTATTTGTTTGGCAGCCATCAATAGTAAACGTTGTCAGTGAATTTGTAAACATGGAAAAAATTGGTCATCGTTAGGTGATACATTACTTTTATTTGAAAGGCCTTAGCACAACCAATATAAAAGCTGAACTAGATTCTACTCTGAGTGAGACTGCTCCTTCGTTATCAACAGTAAAATATTGGGTAGCAGAGTGTAAACGAGGCCGTACGACCTGCGAAGACGAGCATCGTAGTGGTCGAACAAATGAGGTGACGACTCCAGAAATTTCGAAGAAAATCCAGAAAGCGGTACTGGATGATCGTCGACTGGAAGTGCTCAAGCTAGCAGATATAGTAGACATTTCAAAAAGTGCGGTACATCGCATATTAACTGAAAATTTGGACATGAGAAAGCTGTGCGCAAGATGGGTGCCGCGTTTGCTCACAATGTGAAGATGTTTCCATCGAGTGTTTGGCAAGGTTTCACAGAAATTAATCCGATTTTTTGCGTCGTTTCATAACCATGGATGAAACATGGGTCCATCACTTCACACCCGAAACAAAAGAACAATCAAAACAATGGACTGAAGAGGGAGAACCGGCTCCAAAGAAGGCAAGGTCATGGCGTCGGTTTTTTGGAAAAACTATCAACGGCGAGTATTATGCGAACTTATTGCAACGTTTGAGCAAAGTAATCAAGCAAAAACGGCCGCATTTGGCTAAGAAGAAAGTGTTGTTTCATCAAGACAATGCACAAGCTCACATATCCGTTATTGCAACGGCCAAAATTAATGAATTAAAGTTTGAATTGCTACCTCATGCACCATATTCGCCAGATTTAGCACCCTCGGATAATTTTCTGTTCCCAGACTTGAAAAAATGGCTCGGTGGTCAAAGATTTTCCAACAATGAAGAGGTTACGTCGGCAGTTAATGGCTATTTTGAGGAGCTTGACGATTCTTATTATAAAAAGGGTATCGAACTTATTGAACATCGCTGGGAAAAGTGTGTGGAGCTAAAAGGAGATTACGTTGAAAAATAAATATATTTTTTCCAAAATTTTTGTGTTTTCTTTGTTGGGCCAGGTACTTCTGGGACCACCCTAGTACATTTTCTTCATTATTTGATGAATCTTTATAAGGTCATTTTGCATTGAATTAGAAATGGATTCCGACTATGAGGCGATTACCAACAATGTGCTTCAAACCCTCGAGCAGCTCAGGGGCGTCATGCCCCGACTGGAAAGATTTATATCGGCAATAGTCCTTATTTTCCAATTTTTTGTGGCAACTCTGCTAAAATCTTGGTGCTTGAGAGTTAGGGGTGATGAATATAGGAGCAATTCAGGTGCGTGAAGGCCGAAAGTCTTGGAACGCAAAAGTGCTAAACAGGAGCAGTACCTGGGCTGTACCAAGCTACCTATTTATATTGCTGGAGAGTTATCCAGAGAGTGACCTGCAGGACTTTCAGACGCATCAATTTGGTTTCTTCAGAATTTTCGACACAGTCTCGTGAGCGGCGCAAATGGAAGGAAAAAACCGCCTAGAGAGAAAAGTAATATTTTCAAAACACCATTTGACAGGGAAAAATTGTTCTTTCAGTATACAATGTAGGAACAGCTGTTAATTGTCACGCTAATAAGTTATTATTGTTCGGTTTCCCTACAGATGTCTATAAAATAAGCAAGAAACAGTTTTTTCAAATTCATCAACACGTACCATCGTTAGAATACCGAAAGAACGAAATATGCGACACACAAGTGAAAAAAGCCATTATGACTTCATCTGAGTTATGCCATGCCAATAAAGTGATGAGTTACGGAACCATTGTTTAAAAGGGTCGATGGGTCGGTCGCTGGGCCGCGCCTGCTATTGTCATCTCGGACAGGAACAAGCGAACACGATCTAACAAGGTCCTAGATGACCGTGATGAATGATTCATTTGTTCTGAATTTGTGGCCCATGTTAGAAAACATGATAGGAATAAAACTTATTTGAATGTTTACTTACATACTAGGAAGAGTGAGAAGAGATAAATTAAACGCGACAGGAGCGTCGTATGTACGCAATAACTTATTTTCTGCTGAGACTTATACTGTGTGTCAAATTTAGATAGTTTGAATTTCTCAGAAACGAAAGCAAGAAATACCCAATCAGTTGCCAAACAAGAACAGAGGAACCGAAATAGCACATGTGCGAACTTAGATATTCTCACCTCTCCCTAGTAACAATTTGAATGTCATTTGTATTTATCCTAATTTTATGAAAGTATAATGATGTTTAGGTGATAGCCAATATGATTTATGCTGGTCCTGAATTGTTCGCTACCAGTATCCAAACACTTATGAAGGCTATACAGAGTTAGTCAAATGTATGGACCCGACCATTTTTTTTAGTTAATATGAGGGTTATCGGAAGAAAGTTTGGATAAAAGTTGAAGGGTATTTCACTCTGCACCTTTCTATGAATTCAAATATTTTTTCGATGGAGTAATGACGTCATCGGTATTTTTTTTAAATGGAACCATATGTCATGTTTAGTATCGTTAGAAAGCTTGTTTTTTTCTCATTTCAGTACTACTGATATCATTTCAACTCTCTCGATAGGTACTGTGTATTTCGTATTTTTGTATCCACCTCTGTAATTCACTTAATTGCTTAATTGGTTCAAAATTTTTCTCATTCGTGGAATGTAGCCAGGTAGATATTTTGAGCGATATGGAAATTTCATTCAGACGGTGGCGTACGTAAGTTTTTCTGAAAAAAATATTTTTTAGGTGCTACATTGAGAGTTGTTTCATTACAAAATTACACTTACGACGTTTACAATAATTAATATTCGCCTCATAAAATGAGTAATGGTTATAGGATATTTTCAACCGATATAAGGCAGCAGGACCCGACGGAATTTTCCCGGCAATACTACAGAGGGGCCTGGAACTTCTTACCCCAATCTTGGGGAGGATATTCCGGTCCAGTTTAGCGCTAGGGTACGTACCAAAGGTCTGGAAGTCAGCAAGAGTAGTCTTTATCCCCAAGGCGGTAAAAAGAGACTGAACAATAGCAAAGTCCTTTAGACCCATCAGCCTAACACCGTTCCCGCTTAAAACGCTGGAAAAGGGTGAGCCCTTTCTACAGAAAGCAGCACGCATACAGAAAGGGTAGGTCGACTGAATCGGCCCTCCACGCTGTAGTGCGGAGGGTCGAAAGGACATTAAGGTTCAAATAGGTAACATTAGGAGTATTTTTCGATGTGGAAGGCGCATTTGACAAGGCAAAAACAGCGACAATAGAGGCAGCACTAATGGCCTGAGGAACGCCTCACTCGATGGTCAGCTGGGTCGTATCGTCGCTTACGAGGAGAAAGGTCGAGGTATCCCGAGGAGACATCAGACTGGAATCCGAGGTTGGGGGGCTGCCCTCAGGGGAGCTGCCTCTCTCCCCATCTGTGGTGCCTAGTAATGGATGAACTCCTGGGTAAACTCACAGATGAAGGTTTCGAGGCGCAGGCATACGCGGACGATGGAGTTGTCCTAATCAGCGGACGATTCATCGGAGTCGTCTGCTACCGCATGCAGGCTGCCTGCAGAATAATTGAGAGATGGTGCGGTGATACAGGACTCTCAGTGAATCCGACAAAAACAGAGATGATCCTGTTCACCAAACGGAGGAAAAAAGATGGATTCAGGCCACCTATCATGTTTGGGCAAGAGCTAGAGCTAGTTCAGCAGGTCAAATACCTGGGGATGGTCCTGGACTCCAAACTTTCATGGAGGCCGCACATAGTTAGGGTTATTCAAAAGTCGGTAGCAATCCTATGGCAACTGCGGAAAATTGTAGGAAGCAATTGGGGTACCATTCCGGAGATCATGCGCTGGTTGTACACGGCAGTCGTAAGACCAAAGATCAATTATGGGTCAGCCGTGTGGTGGCCAGTCGCACAGGGCAGCACAATAGGCCGAAAACTCAGCAAGGTTCAGAGGCTGGCCTGTTTGGTAATAACGGGCGAAAGGAGAACGACTCCAACCGCAGTGTTGGAGGTACTACTGAGGCTACCACCGTTTCCAGTCTGGATCAAGAAAGAGGCAATAGCAACCCATTTGAGGATGCGGGACTCGGGAGTCTGGGTGAGCGATGATAGGTCATGCGGAAATCGCGAAGTGGGTGGAACAGGAGATCCCGATCTCTGCCCTCAGAGTGAAAAGCGCACAAGACAGACAGCGATGGAACATAGAGTTTACTCTTACTATTCCTAGCAGAGAACAATGGGAAAGAAACACGGTGGAGTTCAGCACAGGAAGCCTAATATGTTATACGGACGGTTCGCGTCTGACTAACAAACAGGCATCGGGTGCCGGAATCTACCTGGAGGGAAGAGAAGTACGAGAGAGCTACGCTTTGGACAGATATACAACAGTTTTTCAGGCTGAAGTGTTCGCCATCCTATCCGTAGCTACGAGGCAAGAGGTGAAAGAAGGGTCCGAACAGAGAATATATATCTGTTTGGATAGTCAAGCAGCGCTTAGAGCCAGCTCCCACCCTAAGCCAAGCTCAGCGCTTGTACAGGAATGCGGAGATGCGCTCGAGAAGAGCTAGCTGAAACGAAGGAAGTGCAGCTGGTATGGGTCCCGGGTCACAGTGGCGTGCGCGGAAACGAGGTGGCAGACGACAGACGTCGTTCTGTGGGCCGGAGCCTGTACTAGGCATCGCAAGAAGCAAATCCTCTTCAGCCCTCGACGAGTGGGCAGAAAAAGAGCCGAATAAACTTTGGAGAGGTAACACCGGCTGCAGGCAGTCGAAAGACTTCGTGGCCGGCTCCAATAAGTCAAGGACGACATGGCTCTTAGGCAGAAACCACCAAGCACTACGCCTCCTTATAGGAATACTAACAGGACATAAGTTACGATTGGAACCTTCGGAGTTGAGAAACTCCAACAAGAGGAACTAATCGACTTGGAGTGGTCGGACATACTGACCTTCATTAGGGGGTCACAACGGTTCGAAAAGGAAAACTAGGAGGAGGAACGTATATAAGTGGAGAACAGGGGATGGCAAAAAGGGTCCATGAGGGCCTACTTGCCTGGCTGCGGTTGCGGCCTCCCCAAAGAACCACTACTACTACTACTACTACTACTACTACTACTACTCTCCTCGGGGGCTCACACCTAGTGAGTACGGGAATTGGCGATCCCGAGGTACCCTAGCTGGATACTCACCTTTCTTCAACTAGTCTTGGGGGGGTTCCCTTATCTCCTACCTTTACTGTCAGGCCTCACTTGGCCAACTCTTGTTCTTTTCCGATCCCGACGCTATTAGAGCATTCGAGGGCTAGGGATCTTTCATTTCTCCTATCTATATCTGCGATGGAGTAAACCAGAAAAATCCGGAACCTAAGACGTTAGCTACCGTGTCGAGGGGTGCGTGACCACACGGACGTGGTCGCGAACGGTGCTTCCGGGCGACCTCCCGGAATATAAAGCCTTACTAGCGCAAGCGGGGCTCTGCGCCAGCGGACCTGGATTTTCCCTAGCTACTCGTGGGATTAAAATGGATATGGAAAATAAACAAAATTTTACAGAAGACATTGCAGACAAGAGAGACTCAAATATACCGAAACCGTTCCAAAAGCAGTATAAAATTGAACACTCTCCAAAAAGAGTTCAAACTTTAGAGACGGGAGAGAGCTCCAACTCAATAACAGAAAATGATAAAAGAAAAAGAGAGGAGACCCCTGAGAAAAATGAGAAAGAAAAAGCAGAATTTTCACTGAAGGCGGAAAAAGAGTACAATGTATTAAAAGAGATAGCCAAGAGAATGGCAGAGGAGTTGGATATGGTGAAAAAAGTTATCACCGAGATACCCAATACAAAAAAAGAAATAAAAAAAGCCATTAGCAAACTGGATGGTTACGTGAATAGAATTCCCAAAGCGATAGGCGTAATGGCAGAGGTGTTAGAAGAACTCAATGCGGAGGAAAGGGCAGAGAAAAGACAGAAGCCCGAAGACACAACACAGACACAGATACAGATTATCAAAGAAAAAATGGAAATAGGGACTCAAACAGTGAACGAGAAGGAAACAAGGGAGATAGGCACCCAAACAGTAGATGAGAATGAGGAGAGGAAAAAGGTAGCGATGCTGAGCATGATACAAAAAGAAATGGAGAAGGATCTGAATGAAGAAAATATAGAAGAACTCATTGAGCTGCAATGGCCAGAGGAAGCGTTCCAGAAATGTAAGACGAGCACAGACATAGAGACAATAAAAAAGGGAAGAGTGGTCATAATTATAACAAAACAGGGAGACGAGAATAGGGATAAAACTACTCAAATGGTTGCAGAAAGAAACCAACAAATTGCCAAGATCCTAGAGCAGGGAGACCTAGAAGCAGGAAAATTGGTCGGAGCAAAAACGGTTAGCGTATTGATGGAAGAGCACGGGGAATTCATGGAGACAGAGGAAAAGTTCACATACATCATCACCACGGAGGGAGCGGATACTGAACCAGACAGAAATAATCTCAGAAAGAATCTGAAGAAGGTCCTCGAGATATCCAGAAAGAACGACTGCAAGGAAATAGCGTGTGTGACTTCAAAGGAAATTGATAAAATAGGCATTAGAAAGTACCTAGAATATGCGGGACGAAAACAGGAAGTAAGCACTGCGCTGTATGAAGAACACAACGCAGGATGGAAAGGGATCAAGAAAAGGCAAGACGAAGAGGTTATCATACTGAAGCCAACAGGGCAAATAACGCTAGCTCAAATCATAAAAAACATGAAAGAAAAAGTCGATACAGAAGGTATAGTGATTGATAAAATCAATAAAGTACACAACGGTAACATACAGGTCAAAATAAAAGGAAAGGAAGAAAAGAACAGAGTTCTCTTCCGGGAAGCAATTACAAAAGAACTGAGAGGGGAGGCCGAGGTACACATGAAGCAGAGAACCCAAACGTTCATGATACTGGATATAGACGAGACAGTGTCAGAGGAAGAGGTGAAGGCGGTCCTGGTAAAGGAAACAAATGCTTGAGAGGTAGAAGAAATGCAAATCAAACTATCGGAGAAAATAAATGACAGAGGACTCAAATACGCGTTCATTACAATAAGAGAGAATGCTGCCAAAAAAATGGAAAAAAAGATTAGGATAGGAAAGGGTTGGAACAGGTGGCGTATCAGAAAAGTCGAGGAGGCTAAGAAATGCTACAAGTGTCATAAAATAGGGCATATATCGAGAGACTGTAGTGAAAAAGAGGAAGAAGCAAGATGTTACAAATGTGGTGAGACGGAACACGTAAAAAAAGAATGCCAAGGGGTGCAAAAATGTTATAGGTGTGAAGAAGAGGGACACAAAGCAGACTCAATGAGATGCCCAGAATACCGAAAGCGACAGGAAGAGCAAAAGAAGGAGAATAAGGGTGTGGAAGGGAGCTCGTGATATGGATAAACTTACCGTATTACAGGGAAATCTAGATAGGGGCAGGGAAGCAACAGATCTGATGTATAAACACGCGGAAGAGAGGGGATCGGATATAGTTATCATGGCAGAACCTAACAGAAAAAAAGTAGTTAATAGTGACTGGATAGTAGACAGAAATATGGATGTGGCAATATACATTCGTAATAAAAAAATAAATGCAACTAATAAAGGCAATGGATCAGGATTCGTCTGGATCGAAACTAATAGTGTAATAATCTACGGGTGCTACATATCCCCAAATTCGGACATAAACACATTCAATGAATTTCTGAAGGATCTTAGAAAAGACATGAAAAAACATAAAAAGGAAATACTAGTAGGAGGAGATTTTAACTCTAAATCCCACATGTGGAACTCACCGGTGGAAGACAAGAGGGGTCAAATCCTCTCCGAATGGTTATGCGAGGAAGACCTCATTGTACACAACGCAGGCAATGTGCCAACTTTTGTGAGAAGAGATAGCAAATCCTATATTGACTTGACTTTCAGCACTAACAAGCTTGCCAAGTTGGTGAGCGGATGGAAGGTTATAGAAGAAGAGAGCCTATAGTATACGTGATCAACGGGAAACAGAGTGCCGACGGGATCAAGAAAAATAAAGGATGGAGAATAGTGAAGGAAGACCTGAAGAAAGTCTCTGATGAAGTCGGAAGGTCATTCTCTATAAGAGGGGACATTGTCGACGTTGCAGTACTGACAAACATAATACAAGCCGCATGCAATAAAATATTTCCGAAGAAAAGAATAAGAGGTAATAAAGCTCCTGTGTACTGGTGGTCTGACGAGGTCGCAGAAAAACGAAAGCAATGCATTCAAGCAAGAAGAAAAATGGTAAGGGCGAACAAAAACAATCATGAACCACTGAAAATAAGAAGTCGGGAAGAATATAAGCAAAGCAGACATAATCTGAAAAAGACAATCCTAGAGGCCAAAAAGAAATCGTGGAAAACACTGATAGAGGAAGTAGATGCGGACGTATGGGGAAAGGGATACCAAATAGTAACCAACAAGTGTAGAGGTAAATCACCGATAGTACTGACGGAAGAAAAACAAATAGATTTTGCAAACAGACTGTTTCCATCTCACCAGATCACAAAATGGGATAGACTACCATCAGCACCAGAAGATATACCACCTTTCACAATGGATGAACTCATGAAAGCCAACGAAAAGCTCAAAGAGAAAAAAGCTCCAGGTCCAGATGATCTCCCTGCGGAAGTTATCAAGGCGGTCCTTAAGGCGCACCCGGAAAAATGTCTGAAGATAATGAACCTCCTATTAAAAACGGGGCTCTTTTCTAAAGAATGGAAGATAGCCAGACTTGTGCTAATCGAGAAAGGCAATAATGCATCGTACAGGCCTATATGTATATTGAACATCATGGGAAAACTCCTTGAATACCTGATCAAGGAGAGACTGATGAAAGAAATAGAAAGAAGAGGTGATCTGAGTGAGAACCAGTTTGGCTTCCGGGAAGGCAGGTCTACTGTAGGGGCACTGGCAAAAGTACAAAGTATTGCAGATGAAGCAAATGAAAGGATAGGCAGAAAGAGATGTGCCATGATAACGCTGGATGTACAGAATGCTTTCAATTCGGCACCATGGGAAGGGATCCTGAAAGAAATCAAAAGAAGAAACATGCCTGCATATTTATACAATATGATTGCCAGTTACCTGGAAGAGAGGGTCCTATTAATAGGAACCAAAGGGAAATTGAATATATCGTGTGGGGTACCACAAGGTTCGGTAATTGGCCCCACACTATGGAATATTTACTACGACGGGGTACTAAATTTAACGGTCCCTAGGGGAGTTACCCTAATAGGGTACGCAGATGACCTGGCCGTACTGGCGGTAGCAAAGGATGAGGAGAGCCTAGGGAGAACATCCAATAGAGCTCTTAAGGATATAACCGAATGGATGAAAGCAAAGCAACTCAAGCTTGCCCCTCAGAAGTCAGAGGTAGTACTGTTGGCAGCAGGGAGAAAATTGAAAAGCGTCACACTGGAATTGGAGGATACGAACATCCATAGCCAAGACTCCATTAAGTACTTGGGTATACATATGGACAGAAACATGAAAATGGGAGCTCATGTGAGAAAAATTGCAGAAAAAGCGGAAAAAGCTATAGGAAATATATGCAGGATAATGCCGAACGTCGGAGGCCCCCGAGAAGGCAACAGGAGGATACTATGCTCTGTCGCCCAGTCGATTATGCTCTACGGCACATCAATATGGAAAAGAGCTATAGAAAAAAAAATATATAAAAATATTCTACTGAGCGTCCAAAGAAAAGCAGCCATAAAAATAGCATGCGCCTACAGAACGGCATCAACCGAAGCTCTGCTGATGATTGCAAGAACCCCCCCAATAGATCTGCTGGTGGAAGAGCGAACGATGGTACAAAACAGCGTACCAAGAGGGACAGCACGGTCACAAATCATCGAAAAATGGCAACAATCTTGGGAGATAGACGTTGGAAAGGCCAATTGGACAAAAAGACTTATAAGAAACGTACAATCATGGATGGACAGGAAATGGGGAGAGGTAAATTACTTCCTCACACAGGTACTAACAGGACATGGGTGCTTCCAGGCGTATCTGTTTAGGTTCAAAGTGATAGATACAGAAGAGTGTAAATATTGTGGAATGGTAGATACGGTGGAACACACGATCTTTGACTGCATACGGTGGGAAGAACAAAGGCGAAAAGCTGAAGCGACGACAGGGGAATTAACCCCAGAAAACATGGTTGGAAAGATGCTCGAAAACAAGAAAAACTGGGAAGCCGTTGACAAACTATCTAAGGCCATAATAACGATGAAAAGGAAAGAATTGAACGAATGAGGAACGTAAATCCGAGTAAAAAAAGGGGGAGAGCCTCACAACATCATCTAAGTCTGCTTCTTCCGAAGTAATGCCTGAGGGCAATTCCAGAGAAGCCTACCTGGACATAAGAGTGGGTTTTTAGTCGGTAAAAATCCGACACTGTCAGGTCATGGGGCGACCTTTCGTCTTTTAGAAGATTTTCCCACTCCCGAAAAAAAAAAAAAAAAAAAAACTACTACTACTACTACTACTACTACTACTACTACTACTACTACTACTACTACTAGTACTACTACTACTACTACTACTACTACTACTACTACTACTACTACTACTACTACTACTACTACTACTACTACTACTACTACTACTACTACTACTACTACAAATATGCTTTTGTGAAAATGCCTGAAGATATGGCTGAGCAAATAGCAGCAAAAAAAAGGATTGGAAAGGGCTGGCACAGATGGAGGATCAGAGAGGTGGAAAACATAACGAGATGCTACAAATGCCAACAAGTTGGACACATGGCAAACAGCTGCGAGAAACAGAAGGAAGAGATTAGATGCTACAAATGCGGAGAACCAGGCCACAAGAGGCAAGATTGCGAAGGCGAGCAGCGATGCTACCTATGCAAAGTAGCCGGACACAAAGCAGAGTCTATGCAATGCCCGATATATAGGAGAATTCAAAAAGATGAAGTTACGGAGAGGAGGAGAAGGATGATGAGCATTTGAAATGGATAGATTAGCGATACTACAAGGAAATCTAGACAGAGGAAGGCAGGCAATGGATCTCATGTATAAAATTGTAGAGGAACAAAAGGTGGACATAATTATCATGGCAGAGCCTTACAGGAAATATGTTCTAAACAGTCGGTGGTATGCGGACAACAATTTGGACGTGGCCATAAAGATCCCGAGCACAACAGTACAAATACTGCAGACAGGAAGCGGGTCCGGATTCGTGTGGATAGAAACCAACTCGGTAGTAATTTATGGCTGTTATATATCCCCTAACGTAGACATAGCTCGATTTGAACAATTCCTATACGAACTGAGACAAGACATGAAAAAGCATACGAAAGAGATGGTAGTTGGCGGTGACTTCAATGCCAAGTCACACCTCTGGCAGTCAAAGACAGAAGATCGAAGAGGAAACATTCTCGCGGAGTGGCTAGGCGAAGAAGACTTAATTGTCCATAATATTGGTGATGAACCGACCTTTGTGAGACGGGACAGTGAGTCATATATAGATGTGACCTTCAGTACCAGAAAGATTGCGAGTTATGTGGCGGATTGGAGAGTCCTGGAAGGGGAAAGCCTCAGCTATCACCGTCACATTGGTTACACAATAAATCAATCCCAACATACCAACAGTCGGTATACACCCTCTGGAAATTCGGGTTGGCGTATAATAAAGCGGGACATGGGAAAGCTATCTGATGAAGTGGGAAGAAGAATAAATGCGAAAGGTGAAGGGATAGAAGTAGAAGAGCTGAACAATATTATCAAGATGGCTTGCAGTAGAACTTTCCCAAAAAAAGCAAACAGGAGAAAACCGGTATATTGGTGGACGGAGGACGTTGCAGAAATAAGAAGACAATGCCTACGAGCTAGAAGAGCTACTACTAGAGCGAATAAAAGAAATGATCCTGTACAAAAAATAATCGCAAAAGACCAGTACAAAAGAAGCAAAACTGCGCTGAAAAAGGCAATTGCTGAGGCTAAAATGAATTCATGGAAAAAAATTAGGGAAGAAGTAGAGCTTGACACATGGGGTAAGGGATATCAAATTGTCACCAAGAAGTTAAAATCTGCACCAATTATTGGACTAACTGACGAGCAGCAATTAGAGGTTGCAAACGAGTTATTTCCGACACACAATGTAGGGAAATGGGAAAGACTGCCAAGAGATGTGCCCGAAATACCACTTTTTACAAGGGAAGAACTTATGGAAGCAGTAGACAGAATAAGAGAAAAAAAGGCACCAGGACCAGACGGTATAGCCCCCGAAGTAATAAAGGTCGTCGTGAAGGACCATACAGAAAAATGTCTAAATGCGCTCAATCACGCTTTAGTTAAAGGAGAATTTCCGAAGGAACTGAAAGAGGCAAGATTGACTCTAATTGAAAAAGGGAAACCCGGACAAACAAATAAGGTGTATAGACCTATCTGTCTATTAAATGGCTTTGGAAAGCTACTAGAACAGCTGATACTGATAAGACTGAAGAAAGAAATAGAAAGGACTGGGGGATTAGCAGAAGAGCAGCATGGCTTCCGCGAAGGAAGATCAACCATTGGTGCACTTAAAAGGGTTCAAGACATCGCGGATGAAACAAATGAGAGAGTAGGCAGAAAACGATGCATAATGGTAACAATAGACGTCCGAAACGCATTCAACTCAGCTCCATGGGCAGGGATTCTACGTGAAATTAGAAGAAGAGGGATTGCCCCTTATCTATACAATATGATCGCCAGTTACCTAGAAGAAAGAAGGCTATTAGTCGGGAAACAAAGTGTAATGGAGATTACTTGTGGAGTCCCACAGGGATCTGTTTTGGGTCCAACCCTCTGGAATGTGTACTACGACGGGGTCCTGAATATTCCAGTGCCTCGGGGAGTTACACTTGTCGGCTATGCGGATGATTTAGGAATAGTGGTGGTAGGTAAGACTGCTGAAGAGCTGGAAGAGAAAGCAAACCAAGTGATTACGAAAGTAATTAGATGCCTGACAGCTAAAAAATTGAGCATTGCGCCTGAAAAAACAGAGGTGGTAATTCTAGCAGGGGGAAGAACGGTAAAGTCCGTCAGGATCAGAGTTGAAGATGTCACTGTGGAGAGTCAAGAGAGCATAAAATACCTCGGTGTGCACCTCGATAGGAATCTGCGGATGGGTCACCACATCAGAATAACAGCTGAAAAAGCTACAAAGGCACTGGGAAACATCAGTAGGCTAATGCCAAATGTAGGAGGTCCCCGAGAAGGCAGCAGAAGAATATTATGCACAGTAGTCCAGTCCATAATGCTATACGGTGCGACCATCTGGGAAAGAGCCATGAAGAAGAATATTTATAAAAACATACTACTCGGAGTACAGAGGAAAGCGGCAATAAGAATAACCAGTGCATATAGGACAACCTCAACAAAAGCGCTGCTTCTAGTAGCTAGAACACCACCAATAAATCTCCTGGTGGAAGAGAGAATGAGGATACAAAGCGGATCTACGCGGGCTGACGCAAGGGATAGCATACTGACTTTGTGGCAAGAGGAATGGGACACAGACGACGGCAAGGCAGCATGGAGCAGAAGGGTCATAAGAGACGTAAAAGCATGGGTGGACAGAAAGTGGGGGCAGGTGAATTTTTACCTAACACAGATACTCACAGGACACGGAGATTTTCAGTCCTATTTGAATAGATTCAAGATAATAGATTAAAGTGAATGCACATACTGTGGGATAGAAGATGACGTGGAACATACCTTTTTTGAATGCGTGAGATGGGCCGAAGTGAGGAGGGAGACAGAAATACAAACTGGGAAACTAACGCCAGAGAACTTGGTTGGGAAGATGCTGAGATCTGAAGGAAACTGGGAGAAAATAAGTAAAATGGCCATGATGATTATGTCCACCAAAAGAAAAGAAAGACATCGACAGACATAGGAAGAGAGCCCATAACAACAACCAGGCTGTCTTCTTTGAAGTAATGCCCGCGGGCAATGCCAAAGAAGACCCACTATAGCCTCCGAGTGGGTTTTTAGTCAGTAAAAATCTGACACTACCCGGGACGGGCCACCGGGTGTCTTTTAGAAGATTTTCCCACTCCCCAAAAAAAAAAAAAAAAACTACTACTACTACTACTACTACTACTACTACTACTACTACTACTACTACTACTACTACTACTACTACTACTACTACTACTACTACTACTACTACTACTACTACTACTACTACTACTACTACTACTACTACTACTACTACTACTACTACTACTACTACTACTACTACTACTACTACTACTACTACTACTACTACTACTACTACTACTACTACTACTACTACTCCCTCGGGGGCTCACACCTAGTGAGTACGGGACATGGCGATCCTGAGGCACCCTAGCTGGATACCCACTTTGCTTAAACTAGTCTTGGGTGGGGTCCTCTCTCTTTCAATCTTTCCTATCAGGCCTCCCTTGGTCAACTCTTGGTTTTTTATGGCCCCGACGCTATTAGGTTTCGAGGGCTAGGGGTCTTCACTTTTCATTCTCTAATCTGATGAATTGGCGGACTGGATTCGGACTTGGATATGAGATGGCTCTGACTTGGACACAAGGAACCTAGCACCAGTTCTTTGCAAACACCGTAACTGCGCCCCGCACCTCAACGACTTCAACAAGGTGCGGCTGAAAAATGTCGTGTGGGATGCGTAGCCGGGGGGCTTGCCTTCGCCGGCCGGCCTGCGAGGAGAATACCTCTATAAAGAAACCGACAGTGAAGTCGCTAAAACCTTCGGGGCACCTGGGCCAACCTCGGAGTAATATAAGTCCCTTCTCCTCTGGAATGGGCGTCACCTAGAGGAGCGACGTTTAGATCGACCTATCTCGTGGGAATTAGATGAACCATGAACTAATAGAAGGGATAAACATGGGAGGGGAGAAGAACACCGGTGATATTTCAGAAATAAAAATATTATCGACAGAAGAACAGGCACAGCCTGAACACATAAGTACAAATGTTCCGGATCCATTTAAGAGAAAGGATCTTGTAGGAAAATCGCCTATACGGCGCCTTTCCCTGAGAATGGAAGATAAGCCTGGAAGCTCTGAAGGAGGAAACACCCAAGTCGGTAGCCAGAGAAATGATGAGGAATCAGTGAAAAGAAAAAGAGTGAATACCCCAGAACGCGACCTACTGATGAAGAAAGCGCAAAAGGACTACGACCTACTGAAAGAAATAATAAAGAAGATGTCTGTAGAGGCAAAAGTGCTCAAGAATTTGATAGCAGAAATTCCTAATACAAAAAAGGAGATCAAAAATGCTATAAAGAAAATGGATGGCTATGCAGGGAAAATGCCGGAGGCAACAACTTTTGTAGAAGAACTACTAGAGGAGATCAAGGTAGTAGAAACTAGAGAGAAACGAGAGAAATTGGAGGCTGAGACTCAAGGAACCCAGATGCCTAGGCAAACGAGAGAAATAGGTACACAAACACTAGACGAAAAGGAAGAGGAGAAGGACAGAATAACTAGAGGCATCGAAAACAAATTAGATAATGAGCTCAACGAAGAAGAACTGGAAAGGGTAATAGCCATCCCATGGCCGCGTGAGGTATATAAGAACTGTACGTTATGCGTAGATAGCGCGCCTATAGAAGAAAACGAAAACCTGGTTATAATAACAAGAAGCAGTGGAAGAGGCAATGATAGATTATTGAAGAAGTCTATGGAAAGAAATATGCAGATAACAAAATTAATAGAAAGTGGAAATCTAGGACCAGGAAAAATGACCGGAGGTATTACGGTAAATGGTTTTATTGATGAAGGCGATGGAATGCAAAACACAATAGAGAGATATACATATCTGGTCACTACATCTAATGGTGAAATACCAATAGACTGGCCTAACCTAATCGAAAATCTTCACAAGGTCGTAGAGCTAGGAAAGAAGAACGGGAAAAGTCAACTTGGGTGCGTTGCTGCGACTGAGATAAACGAAACTGTGTTGAGAAAGTACCTGGAATACATAGGCAGGAAAAAAGACATTGACATAGTGTTATTTACGAGAAAAGGAACGGACGGAAACGCAGAATGGGAAAGAATAAAGCCAAAAAGGAATAGAAATGAAGATGTCATTCTCATAAAACCTCTAGACGGCACGTCATATGCGGAGGTGATTAAAAACATGAAGGAAAATGTGGACACGGAAGGGATCATAGTGGACCAAATCAACAAGACTAATAACGGAAGTGTGCAACTGAAGATAAAAGGAAATGAGCAAAAGAACCGAAACATATTCAAGAAAATACTGACCGAGAAGCTGGAAAGCATAGCAACAGTCAACACAAAAGAAAGAAATCGGACGATTATGCTACTAGACATTGATGAAACTGTGGTTGAGAGCGTAGTTAAGGAAATAGTGAGCAGAGAGGTTAATGCGGATGAAGAGCGCCTGGAAGAGGTAAAAGTTAGAATGGGAGAGAAAGCTAACAGCAAGGGATACAAATATGCTTTTGTGAAAATGCCTGAAGATATGGCTGAGCAAATAGCAGCAAAAAAAAGGATTGGAAAGGGCTGGCACAGATGGAGGATCAGAGAGGTGGAAAACATAACGAGATGCTACAAATGCCAACAAGTTGGACACATGGCAAACAGCTGCGAGAAACAGAAGGAAGAGATTAGATGCTACAAATGCGGAGAACCAGGCCACAAGAGGCAAGATTGCGAAGGCGAGCAGCGATGCTACCTATGCAAAGTAGCCGGACACAAAGCAGAGTCTATGCAATGCCCGATATATAGGAGAATTCAAAAAGATGAAGTTACGGAGAGGAGGAGAAGGATGATGAGCATTTGAAATGGATAGATTAGCGATACTACAAGGAAATCTAGACAGAGGAAGGCAGGCAATGGATCTCATGTATAAAATTGTAGAGGAACAAAAGGTGGACATAATTATCATGGCAGAGCCTTACAGGAAATATGTTCTAAACAGTCGGTGGTATGCGGACAACAATTTGGACGTGGCCATAAAGATCCCGAGCACAACAGTACAAATACTGCAGACAGGAAGCGGGTCCGGATTCGTGTGGATAGAAACCAACTCGGTAGTAATTTATGGCTGTTATATATCCCCTAACGTAGACATAGCTCGATTTGAACAATTCCTATACGAACTGAGACAAGACATGAAAAAGCATACGAAAGAGATGGTAGTTGGCGGTGACTTCAATGCCAAGTCACACCTCTGGCAGTCAAAGACAGAAGATCGAAGAGGAAACATTCTCGCGGAGTGGCTAGGCGAAGAAGACTTAATTGTCCATAATATTGGTGATGAACCGACCTTTGTGAGACGGGACAGTGAGTCATATATAGATGTGACCTTCAGTACCAGAAAGATTGCGAGTTATGTGGCGGATTGGAGAGTCCTGGAAGGGGAAAGCCTCAGCTATCACCGTCACATTGGTTACACAATAAATCAATCCCAACATACCAACAGTCGGTATACACCCTCTGGAAATTCGGGTTGGCGTATAATAAAGCGGGACATGGGAAAGCTATCTGATGAAGTGGGAAGAAGAATAAATGCGAAAGGTGAAGGGATAGAAGTAGAAGAGCTGAACAATATTATCAAGATGGCTTGCAGTAGAACTTTCCCAAAAAAAGCAAACAGGAGAAAACCGGTATATTGGTGGACGGAGGACGTTGCAGAAATAAGAAGACAATGCCTACGAGCTAGAAGAGCTACTACTAGAGCGAATAAAAGAAATGATCCTGTACAAAAAATAATCGCAAAAGACCAGTACAAAAGAAGCAAAACTGCGCTGAAAAAGGCAATTGCTGAGGCTAAAATGAATTCATGGAAAAAAATTATGGAAGAAGTAGAGCTTGACACATGGGGTAAGGGATATCAAATTGTCACCAAGAAGTTAAAATCTGCACCAATTATTGGACTAACTGACGAGCAGCAATTAGAGGTTGCAAACGAGTTATTTCCGACACACAATGTAGGGAAATGGGAAAGACTGCCAAGAGATGTGCCCGAAATACCACTTTTTACAAGGGAAGAACTTATGGAAGCAGTAGACAGAATAAGAGAAAAAAAGGCACCAGGACCAGACGGTATAGCCCCCGAAGTAATAAAGGTCGTCGTGAAGGACCATGCAGAAAAATGTCTAAATGCGCTCAATCACGCTTTAGTTAAAGGAGAATTTCCGAAGGAACTGAAAGAGGCAAGATTGACTCTAATTGAAAAAGGGAAACCCGGACAAACAAATAAGGTGTATAGACCTATCTGTCTATTAAATGGCTTTGGAAAGCTACTAGAACAGCTGATACTGATAAGACTGAAGAAAGAAATAGAAAGGACTGGGGGATTAGCAGAAGAGCAGCATGGCTTCCGCGAAGGAAGATCAACCATTGGTGCACTTAAAAGGGTTCAAGACATCGCGGATGAAACAAATGAGAGAGTAGGCAGAAAACGATGCATAATGGTAACAATAGACGTCCGAAACGCATTCAACTCAGCTCCATGGGCAGGGATTCTACGTGAAATTAGAAGAAGAGGGATTGCCCCTTATCTATACAATATGATCGCCAGTTACCTAGAAGAAAGAAGGCTATTAGTCGGGAAACAAAGTGTAATGGAGATTACTTGTGGAGTCCCACAGGGATCTGTTTTGGGTCCAACCCTCTGGAATGTGTACTACGACGGGGTCCTGAATATTCCAGTGCCTCGGGGAGTTACACTTGTCGGCTATGCGGATGATTTAGGAATAGTGGTGGTAGGTAAGACTGCTGAAGAGCTGGAAGAGAAAGCAAACCAAGTGATTACGAAAGTAATTAGATGCCTGACAGCTAAAAAATTGAGCATTGCGCCTGAAAAAACAGAGGTGGTAATTCTAGCAGGGGGAAGAACGGTAAAGTCCGTCAGGATCAGAGTTGAAGATGTCACTGTGGAGAGTCAAGAGAGCATAAAATACCTCGGTGTGCACCTCGATAGGAATCTGCGGATGGGTCACCACATCAGAATAACAGCTGAAAAAGCTACAAAGGCACTGGGAAACATCAGTAGGCTAATGCCAAATGTAGGAGGTCCCCGAGAAGGCAGCAGAAGAATATTATGCACAGTAGTCCAGTCCATAATGCTATACGGTGCGACCATCTGGGAAAGAGCCATGAAGAAGAATATTTATAAAAACATACTACTCGGAGTACAGAGGAAAGCGGCAATAAGAATAACCAGTGCATATAGGACAACCTCAACAAAAGCGCTGCTTCTAGTAGCTAGAACACCACCAATAAATCTCCTGGTGGAAGAGAGAATGAGGATACAAAGCGGATCTACGCGGGCTGACGCAAGGGATAGCATACTGACTTTGTGGCAAGAGGAATGGGACACAGACGACGGCAAGGCAGCATGGAGCAGAAGGGTCATAAGAGACGTAAAAGCATGGGTGGACAGAAAGTGGGGGCAGGTGAATTTTTACCTAACACAGATACTCACAGGACACGGAGATTTTCAGTCCTATTTGAATAGATTCAAGATAATAGATGAAAGTGAATGCACATACTGTGGGATAGAAGATGACGTGGAACATACCTTTTTTGAATGCGTGAGATGGGCCGAAGTGAGGAGGGAGACAGAAATACAAACTGGGAAACTAACGCCAGAGAACTTGGTTGGGAAGATGCTGAGATCTGAAGGAAACTGGGAGAAAATAAGTAAAATGGCCATGATGATTATGTCCACCAAAAGAAAAGAAAGACATCGACAGACATAGGAAGAGAGCCCATAACAACAACCAGGCTGTCTTCTTTGAAGTAATGCCCGCGGGCAATGCCAAAGAAGACCCACTATAGCCTCCGAGTGGGTTTTTAGTCAGTAAAAATCTGACACTACCCGGGACGGGCCACCGGGTGTCTTTTAGAAGATTTTCCCACTCCCCCAAAAAAAAAAAAAAAAAAAAAACTACTACTACTACTACTACTACTACTACTACTACTACTACTACTACTACTACTACTACTACTACTACTACCATAGGATATTTTGAAAATTAACCACTTTCGAGACATAACATTTTTCATCTCAAATCACAGGTTCAAAAAAAATTAGTTTTCAGTACTAATGAATAAGTAAATGAAATAGCCGCTCTACAGATCTTGTCCTCCTTTTCATTAAAAAAATAGTAATATTTTGAAGTATTTAATCAAATGACTATTTCTGTTTTTTTCTCTTACCTTCTATTTAGGAAAAATTCAGGATTAGGAAACTTCAATTATTCTGGAACAGAATTTTCTATTGACATTTTCCTATACAAAAATAACTAGAAAATGTTCTTCGAAAAATAAGCATCTGAGAAACTTACGTACGCCACTGTCTGAATCAAATTGTCATATTGCTTAGAATATCCAACTGGCTTTATTCCACGATTGAGAAACATTTCGAACAAATTAAGCAATAAGTAAGTGAATTACAGAGGTGGACACAAAACACAAACGCACACTGTACCTATCGAGAGAATTAGATTAATATCACGAGGAAAAAAATAATAAAACGAGAAAAAAACAAGCTATCTAGCGATACCAAACATGATATATGGTTCCATTTAAAATAAGGTCGATGACGTAACTTCCTCACCAATAGTACATCTAAAAAATATTTGAATTCATAGAAAGGTGCAGAAAGAAATACCCTCCAACTTTCATTCGAACTTTTTTCTGATACCCCTCATATTAACTGAGAAAAATGGGCGGGTCCATACATTTGACTAACTCTGTATAATGAAATCATTCGGCATTTAAGCATTTTGGATTCATGAACGTTTTATAATGCCTGCATAAATCTTTTTGGTCTTGAACAATTCATAAAGAAACTAAGTTTTATAGTGGTTTTATAGAACTCATCAAGTTCATGCCATGGTTCTATAATAAAACTAATAATGAGGTTTTATTAAGGTTTTGAGATGTACTGCTGAGAACCGCTCAAACACCAAAGAATAAAACTATTTCTTCTCAAATCCCAGTAGCTCCCAAACGGTAATAAATTAATCAAAATATTGGCAAAAGTTGTATGAGATCATTGAAATATTCAAATGATCTTTTCTATGGCCTTCAGAAAACTGAAGGGAAGTATTGAAATGTCAAAAGTCAAAATTACAACTGGAAAGAATGAATAGTAATTAAACTTTTCACAACAGCTTATAGATGCAAAGTACTAATCACAGAAGTATAAACACTGAGTACCTGATTCCGGATTACGTCCATCTCCAGATGACAAATGTCTGGCACGATTGACATGATTCTCGATTTGAGGAATCATTTGAAGCCCAAGTAGGTTAGGTTAGGTTTAAACGTGAGTGGGCCCGTATCAGGCCCTCCACTGCGGCCAATGGCCTATTGTGGCCCAAGCAACATAGCACTCTTATTCCAATGTTCAAGATCGCTTCAAAACTACACAATAAAATTTCAAATAAAATCAAGTGATCTTCATAAAGCAGCTTCTAGCCAAAAAGGGCCCATCCTAAAAAAGCCTTCAAGATTAAATTTTAAAACTGTATTGAAACCATTATGTTTTAATTCTATATTCTCAAAGAATTCTTCAAGGCAACTTTAAATACATAAATTAAAACTTTTTATCTGAAGTTTTGCTTTCAAAATGTATTTACAGCGGACTAAATACCTTAAAAATTATTAATGAATCCTAAAAGAGTTTTATTTTGTTCACTAACACTCGACAACTTTTAAGTCTGTATAATGGCCGGTAGAGTGGTAATATTTTAAACCGCATACGTATACTAAGCATATCATAAAATAATATTCGAAAGCAAACTATTCTGGTCAAAAATTCACCAACGAATGGCACTTTGCTGATAAAATATAGTAAAATACTTCAGCATAACTCGAGCGCCACTATTTTAATGTATTTTTCTCTTATTATAAATATTATATAAAATAATATTCGAAAGCAAACTATTCTGGTCAAAAATTCACCAACGAATGGCACTTTGCTGATAAAATATAGTAAAATACTTCAGCATAACTCGAGCGCCACTATTTTAATGTATTTTTCTCTTATTATAAATATCATCAAAGTTTATTTTGCATGTATGAATCTTTTTAATTAAATGGCATATTTTAACACACCGTTCTTCAGTTTTTGAAGAAGATCCAAGACGCAATTATTTGAATAATAATATTCTTTTCATTTACTATTGAAAATGTCCAAAATGCCGGAGTCTTTATTGCAGTAAAACATGGCGTGATCTAAATTAAAACTAGTTGATCATATATATAAAACAGCGTTTTATTTACCACTTTAAATCCAATGACTCTCGCAGGAGTCTGTTTACGTTTCCTTTTGAAACCAATATGCTTTAATATGTTCAAACTTGTGATCTTATTTATTTCAAGTGGTCTTGCGCTCGAATGGAATCCTAACCTCACAAAATTTTCGGGTTTTGGTTTTGTTTCATCTTTATTTGACAAATTTCATCAAAAAAAACAAGGTGAGTTTTGCATATTACTGTTATCTCGTTATTCCATTTCATCTGTTGATTCAAAATTTTATTTCACATGTAAACATGCGGACTGCTCTGGTTGACAAGATGGCGTTCAATCTGAATTTGAAGTCGTCCAAAGATCAAAAGTTATTTCTTTTAATCACATTGACTAAATCAAAACCTTTAAACTTTATAATACTCTGAATCTACCCATTAAAAGGTGAAAATTATGTTTTTGGATTCAATGTGGTATTATATTGAATGTATTGTCTTAGGATAAAATAGTTTTCCTAATGGGTTTTGAAGAATACATCAAGGGTACTCCATAAAACTGCATTTAAACTATTTTTCCCAGTACGAATTGTTTTAAAACCAACTTGCTATTCAATTATAATTAGAATTAGCGATGATGTGAAAGAGTTGCGTGATTTCTATATAAAGGATTGAACGACACTCATGAAGGTGCATAATTTGTTTTCGTAAAAAAGATCTCACTGAATCTTTCATAACGTAATAAATATGAAAAAATTAATAAAGCACACTCGTATTCAAGCGCTGAGAACGTTATATCAGTAATTTTATTCGACCAAATCGCTTTATCAGCAATTTACCACCAAACAAAGCTTCAATGTAGCTAATTAGCATAATGATTTGGAAGAATAAATCTTTTATAAACCGTTAGGCGCAATAAGAGCTCCTCGTGTGTTACTAGGGTGGCTGCTTTATAACAGCTCCTTAAAAGCTTTATTAAAACTAATGAAACAAAGTGGATACGTCACATTACTATAATAGTCATTTATGTAATAAGGATCATAAAGACGATCATTATGGTACAAGTCGTGAATGTTATCGGGCGAGGCCGATAACACGACGTGTGCCATAATGATTGTTTATGATTCGTATTACATACAAAATTTTCTCTGATGGTATTTACATAAATACGTTTTCGAAAAATTAAAAACTGCATTTTTGACATGTAACAATGACAACTATTTTTGAAGAAGTAAGTATATGTGTAGTTTCAAATATTAGTAGGTGATTATGCTATGCCATTTCCTTGACAACATCAGGTTGTAACGACAATATTTATTTATTGTTGGTTTGAATGTTTTAGACGATGTAGTAACTTGATTACTTATATTTCGGACGTCCATCATCTTAATGGTTGAAAGATTTCTTGTCACTATTCACCAGAAGACGATTGCGGATTCAAGCAATTGAAACGTTGTGAAAAAAATTATTTATTTTTGTCAAACACAATTGTAACGTTGAATTTAATATAATTAAAATAATAATGAAACTGGTAGTTTACCTTCTGATTTGGAAGAAATGACGCGAAATATCGTGGACTCCCTTTTGCCGGAAAAATCACGGAGTGTATATGAAATGGTGTTTAATCGGTACGAAAAATGGTGTTCTGCTAAGAAAATCAAGAATATCACTCATGAAAAAGTATTGTTGGCTTACTTTGAATGCTTATCTAAGGAAAGAAAACCATCTTCTCTTTGTAGGAATTTGGTCGTATTATTCGATGATAAGAAGTATTTTATCAACAAGAAAAAACGTCGATATTAGTAAGTACCTACAGCTGGTTGCATTACTAAGACGTTAATCAGAAGGTTACAGAGCTAAAAAATCCAAAATTTTTACTGAACAAGATGTTACAAAATTTTTAACTAAAGCATCAGATGATAAATATTTATTTAAAAAAGTTGCAATGATAATTGGACTAAGTGGAGCATGCAGAAGAGAGGAATGGACAAATAAGCTTGTTGAAAATGTAAAGATGAAGGATCCGTTTTTAGAATTACTTTACCGAATACAAAAACAAAAGTAATGCGAGAATTTTTTGTAACTTCGGGGAATATCCCAGGATTGAATATGGTAGAACTTGTCAGACAATATGTGAAAATTCGACCTTGCAATACAAACCATCTACGTTTTTTTGTCACTTATAAAAATAAGAAATGCACAAAACAAGCCGTTGGAATACACACCTTTGGTAAAATGCCAAAAGTTAATGCCAGTTTTTTTTAATTTACCTCACCCTGAAGAATATACCGGACATTGTTTTCGGCGATCGTCTGCTTAATTTTTGGCTGATTCTGGAGCTTATAACTGTGTACCGTGAAACACCATGGCGGATGGAAAAGCAATACTGTTGCTGAAGGTTACATCGAAAATTCGAAAGAGCAAAAGAAAAAATATCAGAAGCAATTTTTGGTGCCAACAACCTAACAGGATTACAATAAGTTTACCGAAAATCATCAACTACTGATGTAAAAACTCTAGAATCTATTGTAATTAATATTGCAAATTGTAGTAACTGCTCTTTTACCATTTATAATAAAAAGTTTTGTACATAGTTATGCATTTTGAATAAACTTTTTTGATCTCACCATTACATGTTTTTTTATATACACAGAGAGAAAAGACTGCAGCAGGTTTATGCACAACGTTGTGTAAGACACAGTTGTGTAGATATTTTACACAATTGTCCATTCTTTCATCATACGCGTTTTGTGAAATTCAATAAATATTTGTGCAAGTCAATTTGTATAGTATTCATGCACTTCCGCATTGCCTATAAATACACAAAAATATGCACATCTACCATAACACAATTTATATGGAAAACATCTACAACGCACTGAACTCATCTTACACCCGTTGTGTACTTTCTATTTGATATGCACAAAACTAAACACGCATGCGCGGCACTCCAAATGTCCAGTCCTTCATTGTTTGATTGTTTTATGCTGATCGAAGGACGAAGCTGGTTAAGTGTACTTACCTATTATTTATTATTTGCTCATGTGTATGTGGTTTTATGTCAAATGGAAGTGTTAGAAAATTTGCAATATTTGAAGGTTGGTATTGATGAAAACTTTCTTGTGTTGCTGACATTATTGCTATGCTCAATTTATTGCCCACCCTGTTTCTGCTCTAACGAACTTTATGGTCACAGGAGAGCCCACCAATCGCAGTGCGTTTCGTGCTTCATTACCATATATAGTCATCGTTCCATTCTCGACTTCCCATTGGTTCCCCTCTCAGCGCGTAACGGTTTTCTAGAAACTTCGAAGGATTCACGAAGCCACTTCACACTCAGAACTCAGAGAGAGAACGTGCTGTTGTTTACTATCCTAACTATCATGACACCAACTTGTTGAATTAACATATTATAATAATACTCTCTGTTCACATGCATATTTGTTTGTTGTGAAATAAAGGTTATTGGTTGTAAACTTAAAAGGGTGCTAAATTCATTCTACAGTCCATTAGAGCAAAAACAGGTATTGCAATTATTTTCTGTTATTACATGAAACCTACAACCTTCTTTTTCATCATTTTTACGGTTTGAAAGGTGCATCCTCGTACCTACTTCCTACTTGAATAAATATAGTTTGACACGAAGATTACTTTAAACTTAATTATTATTCAACGTGTTCCAAAATAACAAAATGTATGGTTCATTCATGTTCTGTTTGGTGTTTTGTGTTTCTGTTATTTCATTTGTATTTGTAGTTTATAGTTCAGTTATTTTTGTAATTAGTTCTTTGTGATAAAATAAACATTATTTGAATGACATTTAATTTCATTTCAACCTTCTGGAAAATGGAGCTTATAATTTCTGAACAGAATAAAATATGAAGAAGCGAGCAGGTTGAAACTGATGCTTATTCTTGACTCATTCCATTTGGATGTTGTGTGCCTCAAGTGTATCCTTTCTTAAAATTATAAATGTTACCAATAAAAATTGGCCTTGCTTTGTACACAAATATGTACAATATTCCTACACAATTCATGTATGCGGAGTACACAAATTTGTGACATTTTTTGCATCCTATATTTAAAATACCCACACAAACTAGGTACACAAATTGTTGCCATTCATTACAATTCATGCATAAACAGTACACAAGTTGTTGACATCAGTTGCACAACACACCGATTAATTTTGTATATTTTGTGTATAAAATTAAAACAAAACTATTCAGAATAATACAACACTGAAGTGTATCGTTTATACACAATATCTCTAATACAATATTATAGAAGAAAAATGAACAAATTGGTGCTGTCAACTTTTTAGAAACAAATTGTGTTGAAATTATTCACAATTGTGTAGAAAACATACATTTATTTCTCTCTGTGTAGAATTGCATTATGGTACTCAGTCCCATAATTAATTCATTATGTTACTAAGTACATAAAGCTTCCTTATGTCATCAAAATTGAGTGACATAACGTTGTCATTATGACATGCCATCAGATAAAAGCATTACTGTGACCACCACAGACCTTACTAAGGTTGCATTACTTCTGAATATTTTGGACGGAAAGAAATTTCGTTTATGTTGAAATATCATTGTCATCTCTAATTTATACAACATTAAGTTATATAAGAAATGCTGTATACATTGTTAGCTCTTTTAAAAGTAATTTGTGCTACTTGGGAATGGGAAAGAAATGTGAATATTTCGGCGAAGTTGTTGAACCACTGAAATAACTCATAACGCCACCAATAAAAAATCGCAAAGAAACCAACCACTTCAATAAAAGCTCGAGTTCTGCAAACGATGACGTGATAACAGAGTGCAGCGAATCACAATCGTTTCACGCGATTTTATATATCCATAAATTCCAAGTTCGCTGACAGGACAATTACACAAATATAGTCAGTCCCATATCATAACGTACAACTCTTTAAGAACACACGACGCCCACCCTATCAAATAAAATATGATAATTGAACATAAAAATATATCTGATATATTTTCGCCGTTATCTGATCATCGGGTATTAATTAAAAAGTTGATGTGGCTACGAAAGTTGTTATTAAGGAACTGTAAGACTCGTAATTTATCATCTAATAAGGTTTATCGATCGGTCAGAATGCGGAGCTTGATTGTTTTGTTTTTATGTTTCGTTTTGATAAGAGCGTTGTCGGTTTTGTCCTGTTTCTTTAATCTGATGGTGGATTTATGCAGCAGTTTTAAGTCATAAGATTTTAGTCAATATATGTCAATTACTGGTTGGATAATTTATTCCAATCAATCACCGACGAACTTATGACTCATGACTTGAATCTGTTGCATACACACACTATTAGGTTTTGGCATTCCATGGCTACTAACCCACACAGCACTGGACATCTTAAAGACGTCCAATTTATGTCTATATAATGCCTGAACGTCCAGAGCCATGAAATGGACGTCTTAAAGACGTCTGTTTCGGAATGTCTTAGTCCCGTATTGGTACAGAATGTTGATTTTTTCCAAATAAGTATTTCTAAAAGGAGCAGTAATATTCAGTAAAAAATATATCCGAAAATATCCAATCTTTCCATAGGTGGAATTTGACAAGTGTCAGTTTTCTACCAATCATAAAATTGAAATAGATTTAGCATTTGATTCGTTGGGCGTCGAAACTCCTCGTCCTTTTTCGACCTCACTCACCAACGATTCCAACAGTTTTTAATTGTTGCGCCGGACTGTAATGTATTTCGTGGTTTCGTCGTTTCGTTGAGTCTGGCAAATGTGTTATCAACTTATTAGTTGTTAATGTGTTATATTTCAACTCGAGGTAAGTCTATTTCAACGTAATGGCGCTACATAAATATTATATGCGTGCCAAAAGGCATGACAATTTTCGCCAATGTTGACGTAGGCAGTTCAACCGAAATCGTGATGGCGGATAGAATGTGCATAATATAAGGCCGCAATCAGTAGTTCTTGGGGGTGGGGTGTCGCTGACTGCGTTTAATATTTTCAACAACATTCATAGGTCCATAGCTGAGAAAGGGCATAGAGCTTAGTACTCCCGATCCCGGGATTACTAAGCACTTAGCCTTTTCGTAAAATGTTCGAAGCACTAAGCACTAAGCACTGAATAAAAAAAGTGCTCGGGAGCACAGTGCTTACGAACACTAAAATGCTTTAAACACTTTCACGAGCACTAAGCACAGTGCTTTGGGACAGCTCTGGGATCTAGCATGAATTCTAAAATGAGGATTCAACAACTTGGTAGAATTCAGATGTTTGGTTTTACAATCAGCAGTAACCTGTCATGGGAAAGCCATGTTTGGTACATTGCCAAAAGTGCCTTTCAAAAACCTGGTTTTCTGTTTCTTGCCTAGAGCTATTCCACTTCCCGTCAATTGATTAAGATTTATGAGGCCCAGATTCGACCTGTCCTAGAATACTGTTCCCTCATATGGAGTACAGCCCCTAAACACACTAAAATTCTTAGATTATGTCCAAATAATAGTGATTTTTCTCGTCGGTGATGTTCTTTCCAAGGCTCGTTCTTCCAACGAACGGCAAAGCTTTGGAACTCATGCCTCGGGAGGTGTTGCCTGAGGCATACAGCCTACAGAAATTCAAGGAGAACACCAATTTTTACATACTTTTCCTCGGCTCTTACGATCTTCTTTGAACATTACAGGAACAACAAAACAAAGAAAAAATATATCATTTTGTTGAAGGAACGCGTTTTTATCAATATTTGTTTATTTTAATATTCCTGCAGGTCTTCCACCAAAGTTATACAGGGCTGAAGAATATTGTTAGATATATGGGCTGTGGTGCTCGGCTGATGGTGCGTTCGCCTCGCATGCGTGGGGTCGTGGGTTCGATCCACCGATTCACCGGTCTCGTGCATGGCATCACACGTTAAAAGGTAAGGGCTGCGTCTTCCCTAGCTCACACAAGTCTCTAGAAGACTTCTGAGGGTTGCGCGTAGGGGTGCAATCGGTTGACGGAATTAACAACAAAAATAACAATATAGAATGTGATTTTTAATCAGATTTTAACCATGGCTAAGTTTTTATTTTACAAAATCGTTCTTCGCTTGACAACACAAGGTTTCAAAATAAGAATTCAACATATTCATAAGATGTTGGATGGAACGTGTGCTGGTTTTATATGAAAAGCCCTTTATTTCGAGGAAATAATTTCATGCATTTTATTTTAAACCACGTATGTGGTTGATTACGTGGGAAAGTTATCATTTATATTAGTATTACATATTTTCTGAGCAGTTTCTGTGCATTTCCTTGAACTCCAATTTGTCCTGCAAAACCATATGATTTATAATAAGGATTAAAAGCTTTCTCCAACAAAATACAAAAACTCCTTATTTCCAGAAAAGCAACGAGAACTTCTTCCAGCCTGATATTTTCGAAAGATATGTTCAAAGATATTTCCCGTCACGGCCTTTGCACCGTACTCAGTCCTGAAATATATTGCACCTCGGTATACATCACGTTCTTTGCAGAAGACAAGACTTCGGTGTCTGCACTAATAGAGATTCCGACTGCTCACTCACTCTTCATGTATATTCAACACGATGCAAATTCGATATTGCCCCTTGTTAACATTCCGAGACATAACCATTCGATACTACCTAATGTACTTCCAATTTAATTAATAGAAAACCACTGAGGGACTCGTTAACTAGTTACTTGTAATTATTATCTTTTACTTTCCACGTACACCGACGTCAGGCATTTAAATCCGTGGATTCAGAGACATTTCTCGTGTACTTATTAGGTCTTCATGATTTCTAACAGGCCTGGTATAAATTTGCCGCACACATTCTTTCTCGACATCGTTTTGTCGGCCTCTCATTGAGCATTTTTTAATTGGTGCCCGACCGTTGTCGACATTAAGCAGTGTTGAATGTTATGGTCGCCAAGTTGGTATCACTGTGATTTCAAATATACATTAACGGACAAACTATTTTGAAGACCTATCTTCGATAAATGGTTATAACTGGTCTAGAACACGTAGTTTGCTGCTTAGATTTCCTATCGAATCATGAGAAAATCGAGAAGAAGAATTTCATCGCATTGTTTCCAGTACCATTTCGGTTGAATGGGATGGAAGATATTCCGAAGTGGCATGGGTGGTATCGATTAAACAATTCTTCAGAGTTCTGAGGGGCTGCAACATGTTAGTTTATTTGCATTTAATAGTGCCCATAGTATAAGGTCTGAAAATGTGCAAAGGACACTACAGCGGGTGATGTGACAAATCCCTATATCCAAATTTCATTGAGAAACCCTCGATTTCCAATCCTATTAACTCATGAACGAAATTCAATAGTAAGTAAAATCATATCTTCTCCCATGAAGCGGACCACCGATATCGTTTGTTATAATGTATCGAATATGAGGACAGATGCATTGGTGATAAACGGAAATACTCTAGACTCAATAATTAGTATGTTACGACTAAATAAAATTGTTAAATAAACTCGAATGGCCAAGAGCACGTATGGATGGTAAGCAGTTCTGTGGGAACAGCTGTACCAACGTACCGATTTTTTTGAACGGGGGTTCGAGATCTGACCTGAAAAACTTTTTGGGAGGGACTTCTTGACGGAGACCGAAGAACTGGGGAGTTAGATTACAGCGGTCGAAGTAAATAGTTGTTTTTCGTGAGGAAGGGGGACGGCTTTTCTAACTCAATTTTAATTTGTTTTATTTTTCGAGGTTAACATCAAAATTCAAAATCGAAACCAAAATTCGGTGATAGTATTTGAATTTCACTAGAATGAGTGGATTCAGCATTATCTGTTGTATTGAACCCCTTTCGAGAGAGTAAGAAATATATGAATTGTTGTAACTAAAGGTGCATTTAGTCAACATTATTTTAAAGTTGTGCTTAAATAGATGTCAAAAACAAAAGTTGAATCTGTAACATCAAATGGCGCCATTTATACAACAATGTCAAGTTTATGCTAAAAACCTTTGATGTTACCGCTATGTTTATGTTAATGCTTATGCTAAAGTTGACTAAATCCACCCTAACTCATTTTAAATTTCCTGTTTCATTACATTAAAACTCTCCCAGACCAAAGCACCGAGCTGGTATCATCTAGCAATTGGCTCCAGTAGACTCATAAGTTTTAGATAGAACCAAAATTGGTTAAGTGGTTCTTGGGGAGAAACCCTGGAAGCAAATGTTATCTGTAGTTGAATAAATCAAGTTTCCCTTAAGAGCTAGTAGAGGAACTGTTTTTTTTGTAGTAACAAGTTGTCAAATTATTGAAATATTAATTGTTTTAATTATTTCCAAATTTTTGTTATCTACTCAAATATTGTATTTTTATAACCTCTTCGTAGGAAGTTTTCGTTGTTTTTATTCCAAATTTTATTTCTCTTATTCAAAAGATATATTATTCATCCAACGTCTGTATTTGATTTGGCATTCCACTTATACCAAATATCATCAGTTGAATCAATATTACTCTAAGACTAATTCTTCGCGCATGTAGCACGAATCTAACATCCTTTTGGACAAGCCATGGTTAGTAGAGCCTCAAAAGGGGTTTTGCTTCATCCCTCGAGACAGTAAAGTCAGTGAGTGCATCCCCCAGACGGGGAGGCAGAAAGAAAGTTATCAAGTAAAACCAGTTTTACCTACACCTAAGGGACACTCACTAAGAGATAAACAGTTTGAGGGTAAAAGTAGGACTAATCAAAAAATAAACTGAGTCAACGTTTATTAAAGTGAGAACATTTGGCTACGAACCTTGAGTCGGCTTTGAGAGATATAATTATCATTTCATTACCTCTGTTCAGGGCACACGATTCCCGAACTCAATAGCAGCTTACCCCATAGTTTGGGGAGTAGTTATTGGGCCAATGATGAGGCCAGCGTACTCTCCAAATGTGTCAGAGCTGCAGAGACAGGGCCCTACTGGAGAATTTTTTAAACAATAATATGTGTCGGAGTTTCTGAGACTGGGCCTGACTGGGATATTCCTAAGGAAAACAATGATAATAATAATGATAGATTCCGCAATGGTTGCTCGAGGGGAGAACCGTGCTCATCCCCAAAAACCGAGATTTGTTTGATCCAAAGAATTACAGGCCGATAACATGCTTGATGGCGAGATATAAGGTATTTACGAGCATTCTATACCTTTGCACAATCCCCGCAGTTGATCCGGTGTACGAACAGATATATGAGCAAAAAGGGTCAAAGAAAGTGGTCGCCGGCTGCAAGAAGAACCTGTTCATCGATAGATTTATCACGCAGGACTCCGGGCAGTATAATGGTAACTTTTGTATGGCCTTGGGGATTACCGTAAGGTATTTGATACAACATCGCATGACCTGATCATATAGTGAGATGCATTGAACAGCTGATGCCGCTCTGGAGGACTAGCTTCACCATTAGATCTGGTCAAGTCAGAGTCTAAACCGAGCAGGTAATTTTCAGAAGAACCGTGTTCCATGAAGACTTCCACAGCCCTCTTCTCGTTTGCATCTTCCTATTGCCATTATCCGTTGTACTCAGGAATACCCGCAAATACTGCTGCGGCATTCCCAGTAACCGGAGGCCTAAGGTCACCCATCTATTTTATATAGATGACCTCAAACAATATGCTTTGGGAGAAAGGGACTTACGTCAGTCCTTAAGGGTGGTGGAAGAAAATCCGCATGCTATCGAGATGGAATTTGTTATTCATAAATGTGTCACGGTTCTTTTCAAAAGAGGACGATGCGAGGAATACAGAGAGGATGTTCAACTCGTAGACGGAAACATCCAACATTATCTGGATGCCGAAGAGACTTATACTAACCTAGGGTTGGAGCAAAGCCACTCCCAAGAAGAACTCGCAAGTAAAAACTCTCTCGGCAAGTATCAGCATAAACTCCGGCAGATCTGGCAATCGGAACTGTCGGAGAAAAACAAAGTTGCTGCAACTAATACGCTTGCCGTTCCGATTCTACTCTACTCTTTTGGAGTGATGAAATGCACTCAGGAATTCACGGTTATACTTCCTCAGACAACGGAGGGAGCCGAGGGCTTTTGAGAAGGATTACAGAATGATACTGGAAGGAGCCTGTAAAGTCAACAGGAGTTCAGATCCACTTCTCTGCATGGCCAGCGAACATGAAAAATCGGGAACTGGAGCCATTTTTCTAAGCCAGTGCAGCCGATGAACTTGGTTTCGTATTTGACACTGAGCAGGTGAACCTCAACTCCGTAACCGAGTTGTAACTCGTTCAGCAAAAGGGGACAACAGCAACATACGGATGAGCAAATGCAAGGGGTATTCTGCAACAACATCTAAGACCTTGGCTCTAAAAATTTGATCTTTGCCTTCCTCAAGTCAAGTGAGCTAGAGTCGGAGACCGAGAGACACATAATAGCCTACCAGGTTGGTGTCTTCTACACTCTAGTCTCCCTCAGTCGCGTGATGGGAATATAAGTTCCTGACACCAGATGCAGGGCGTGTCGTGAACACCTGAGACTACAATGCATTTGCTGTGAGCATGCCTATATTCAGCCTATATTCACAGGCATAATGCGCCGCCACGAATGTTGTACTACCATCTACGAAACTCGTACGGTATAGACGAGACAACGATGTTGTCTTATACTCATATTCCCCTCACTCATGCAAATACAAGACAACTAGCCTGACGTAGTCCTTTTCGACCACGAAAGTAGGATGATTTTGGTCATGGAGTCTTCCGCTCCAGGCGGCACGAATATCGTTCTAAAAGAAGAAGAAAAATGGGCCCAATATCGAGATCTACTCTCTGAACTCTACAGGATTTATCAAAACCATTCTGTTCAAATGGTAGTTCTGATCATAGGAGTCCTTGGTGGAATGATGAACACACACTGCTATCGAATCTGAAAATCATACCGAATTACGGTGATATAGCAGGAATCTTAGCCGGGCGAATGCAAAAGGCCTTTATCCTGGGTTCACTTCGTCTGATCCGAGCACATGACTCTCGGACGTGGAAAGTGGTTATTGGAGTTTTGGAGACAGGACCTGACTGGGATATTCCTATTTCTTATTTGTCGTGATTTATTATTTACCAAAGTAAATAAAGGGCTACAGGTTCAGTATCCCTGAGCTCGCATATTAAAAAGTAAGTGAAAAAATCAACATGGAGATGAAAAAGCAAAGGAAGAAACTTGAAGTGTATGGTATATATACCATTTTCACGGAAAGAGAAAGAAAAGAAGTGAGACAGAAACTGGAAAAAAAAAGATTCGTTAGTTATGATTCGTTATCAGAGAGATTAACTTGTATTTTATATAAAAAGATATTGCAGTAGCAAAAAATTGTAGCACAAAAATATCTGAACATAAATCGTGGTTTTTAAACATTCCTTGGGATGCTATTACAAATCACGTAATCTATTGCCGGTACTTTGTTCGGTGGAAACCCTCCACCAGACACTTTTGAAGTTGAGTAAACTATAATTGTACTTCCGTCATAAAATAAAATTTTAATTGCATGTATGTTAATTGAGCAACAAACTATCTAAGGAGTTTTCCCAAGCAGCCAGACACCCCTCAATGGTTCTAGCAACCTGCCAGACATGGTTGAAGATCACCTGTGAGTCTTCATTATTTTGGATATCGTCTTTATCAGTTTACACACGGTAATGAGACTATATATACTTGATAATTTGACTTAACAATTGAATACAGCATAAAAACTAAAGAATGTGATATTATGAAAATAATGAATGATCGTTATTGTTGTCGATGATATTTTCAATATCTTCATCACTACTACTCCAGTTCGTGACTTCATATTACATATTACATATTACACGAAAAACTCAACATTAGTAAGTGTAGTGTAGTGAGTGTATTATCTTATGAAGTTTTGTCTGTTACCTAACATAGTTTAGTGGTTGTTTTTGGAAAAATAATAGTAGCAAATGGATTTTTTTTCTCTTTGATAAATCTGAAACATTCCTCTCATTCGTATCTCACAGGGCACCGAAGATTTTAATCGAATTGACGAAATGATAGCATTCAAGAAATGGAGTTTTCTTCAATTAAAGACCTCAATTCCCAAAAAACACTTCAAGTCACTCTTGATATAGTTTGCAATTTTTTTGATTTGTTCTGTCAACGTGCTGGACGCTTACGCAACCCTCAGAAGCCTTCGAGGGAATTGATTTTGTAGTGTAGGAGGAAAACGTGTTGTCTTGAATAAAATTATAAAACTTTGCCAGAAAGGTGTCGAATTCTGAATTTGCCTCTCAATGAGTTCAAATTAAGTAAAAATTACGTTACTGATAAAATTATACGAATTTATTCAATGCAACAGTCTGTAACGCAGTAACTCATCGATGCAAATTATTCACTTACCCTTCTACACATTCACATTATTTTCATTACGAGAAACTTGTGCAAGCTAGGGAAGACTATTACAGCGTGATGTCAAGCACGAGAACGGTTTAAACCCATACCTCTTCGGTTGAGAAGCAAAATGCTCTACCATCATGGACACTCATCTCATAATACTCTCTTGCGACAACATTTGATGGGATGGAACTGTACTTTCAAGAACACATATGCACACATTACAGATCTTGCCAACTTTTTCACCTAAGAACTCAGAATCAGTATCATCAGTATCATCATCATCTGAATTTGTTCTAATCGATTGCAGTGAATAATATAAAACTCGCAATGAATGAAAGTTACAAAAATTTCAGTCTCACTGCGTGAAAACGTAAGGCAAATACCTAATTGTTGTGAACAATGGTTACCATGAAAATACTTGTCCTCTGATTACGTATTGTGATATACCGCAGATGCATTGAGAAGTTTTCAGGAATTAGCTTCAAATTCGCAAGGAAACCCATTTTTTGAAAAGAGAAAACTCTTTTGAGGCCCTTCTCCACTACCGACAGTGAATGAAATAATTCAGAAATCATTTTCAATAATAGAATGTAAAATTACTAACTCTTGTATCAGAATGTTTAGTCTGAAATAATTGCTTTTTATGTGTTTTGCATGTATTTTCATTTTATAACAAGGTACAGAATGAATATTCTATTACAGTTTACAAAATATTCAGTTAGCCTTGACTGTCAGTTAGTTACTAGAAAACACTGGATATATGACAAATAGTAATGAATTCTTATTGTAATGGCTTTATTTTATATCCTGAGTGGCTCGTAAAGAAAGTACAGTCTGTTACTCGGTTTTCGGACGAAAATTCAATGCTCGTGGTTCCTTACGCTCGCTTTCAGCTAGCATTCGTAACCACTCGCATCCAATTTTTCATTCCAACGTTGTTACAGAATATAATATTCCACAACTGTGTATTAATACATATGACGGTACAACAAATGAAATGACTTTCGCCATGAATCCGCAGACAACATCAATGTTGAGAGTTCGTAACCCGCGAACGCTACTCACTCGCAAGTGTTGTATATCCATCTCGCTGCATACTCTGTCAATAACAATAGGTGCGTTATATTTCTTTAACGGTTCATCTATCTCAATCACTATGCCAACGCCTGGACTATTAAAAATACAATTCGATTAGCCTCGGGTCTTTATAAGGTCAAAGATAAACAATTACTTGCAATTTTAATTTGATACGACTACATGTGAACTGTTTTCATAACGGTTACGTCTATTATTTCTATTATTACACTGTGTCTCGCAGAAAGGCCTAGAGACCGAAAGATTTCACGTTCAATTTTGCGTTTACTGTGTAACAAAGGATAGATAATCAGAAGTGAAGTACCTGAGATGCGATGCTTTTTAAGTAGAGGAAAGAAATTATCCTCTTAAACTGGAGCAAATTTTGAAGAGTTGTGAAAAGCAGCCAATGGAAAGTGTGTTGATATTATTTTCGTTATTTCAAGAAATTATAGCAAAAAAGTGGTGGGTCATGGAGCAAATAGTCATTGAGATAGATATCGCATTTGCTCTCAAAGATTGTAGGCATGAACATGTTTTTTACATGGAAAGGGATCTTCTAAATTCAGTACTATTCGACAATTTGTTTTCTGTAACTGATGATTTATTTACAATACTTTTTTCAATGCATATAGGGTTTTCAGATGTTACTGGTATGGTAAGTAGTACCTATTGATAAGAATAAAATCGACAAAGTCGAAGTACCCATCTCTCCAAATATTTGCACAAAGTGGAAAATATGAGCCAAAAATCTGACCGAAAACAACTACTTCCCTGACTAATGCCACGACGGATATTGAACTACATCTGACAGATATTTGGCTGGGGATAACCACCTGCAGACATGTTTCGAGGTTGTTGCCTCTCATCAGTGCAAGGGTAGGTCCGTCAACTTTGAGTTGTCTTGTTCCTGCCGAATGAATTATAACCTATTGTAGTACCTGGCGTTTGTCTAGCTGAAATGAACATTAGTTTTCAAGTTTTTTTTCCCGAAACTAATACGGCAAAATCAGACACAGCAAATTTCTGAAATGACTTTAACAATAATGATTACTACATTCTGTATTTCTGTGGAGGGATGTACTGTGAATGGTTCAAATTCAAGTTGAGGCGTGTTGAAATAACGGTGATCGTCTTTTAGACTGGTGCCTATTATTTTTGTGAAAAAAAAAAGTAACAAGCAAGGGCCAGGTAAAAAATGTTGTTGAGGTTAAGGAAAAAAATATGTAAACACGAAAACACTTAAAATGGTGAAATAGGGATGCAGTTTAGGGGTTGAAAACAGTTAAAAATAGTGAAAAAAATCGAAAATCATTGAAAATATTGAGAAAATCGTGATTCGGAGAGACTTTTTTTTCTCAAATTTAGGCGGTTTAACACATTCACTGCCGCTGTATCAACTTCTGTTACATCGGTAACTGAAAATCCTTTGCCTTAGTACTCAACCGGCATTCGGCTTAGACGGTTAAGTGTGCGTCGGCACTTCCTATAGACAGTAGGGACATTCTCCTCGTGCTTGGTTTTTGTGTGGTTAGGTTCATTTGTGTTATCATTAAAAAATTTACCATCTAGTAGATATTGACTTTTCTAGTCAGCATTTACCATCTAAATATCGTAATAATGATGCATGGTTTGCTATAAAAAAAATTCAAAAATTAAATCAATTTTTTTGTAATACATGTCCTGATTTGCCTGGATTGTGTATGCAGCCATGTTTTCGTCTGTACCATATCAAATATCAATATCAAATATCGTCTGTACCATATCAAATTATTTTACTTTTATAACTTGTGTTGGTTTTTTATTTTAATAAAGAAAATGTTTCATTGTCTGGACATATTATTTTTTCAATATGGTAACATTTTACATGTGTATCAAGGTGTGATACAAACGGCACTGAGACAGTATCTTTATGGTAATATGCCGATGTATCGACGTATGATACATTTTTTTGTTTAAATAAAATCATAAAAATTTGCATGTGCCGCATCAGTTTATGTTACAAGTAACACAATTACAGTGTGAAAACATTTTTTTTTTAAATATTATTATTGGCCCCTCAGCATGACAAGAAATATTGTTCGGCAGCGAATGTGTTAACGATCAATAAACCACCAAGTTACATAGACCTGTTGAAAGTAAACATTTCAACAATTGAAATGATCACTTATAGACCTTCGAAATACAAAAAAACACCAATACAATAGTTCGTGGAAGATAACGGTATTTTTTTCGAAAAATGTACATAACTCGAAAACTTCTGAATTTGCGAAAAATGCATGCTCATTCGACAACAAAAAAGACATATTCTTATAAATTTTCATGTAAATTAAATAATTTATGTGTGAGAAAAAAATTAAATACTGAAAAATTGGTTTTTCTCCATTTTGACGGTCAATTTGAGGTTATGTCGAAAAGAGTTGAATACAAAAATTTTCGACTGTTTCATTATCTACAACTTTTCCATGGAACATTTTCAGCTAAGAGGTCACATTTCGCCGTAAATCGCATAAAACCGTTTTTAACTCCTAAACTGCCTCCCCATTTCACCATCTTGAGTGTTTTCGTGTTCAATTTTTTATTTCTTAAAGTTGGAACCTCAACAACATTCTCCACCTGATTTAAGCGTTTAAAATTCATTTTGGCCACGGCCTATTTCTGATACACTGGATTAAAGGATAGAAAGTGTGAAAAACATCAGGAAGTACGGGTTCAGTAAATCGTTGAAGGCAATATAAAGTAAATAGTTCAATGTAAGGGAGAAATTGAGAGTTGGTACGACATCAACTGGCTGTCTAATAACTATAATAAAAAAACAGCGTGTTATAGTTATAAGATATATACTTATGTGAAGTTGAAAATGACATTGTAGTTCCTCTGGATTCACTTCTATTCAAACTTTATTAAAATGATTTGACATTGTTGATTGTGAATTTGTTAACTTGTTTCAGGATGATACATTATTGACAAGCAATGATAAGAACATAGAAGCAACAATCCAAAAAGTGAATACTATTTATCAAGTGTCAAAACGGATAAACTCAAGCAGAGTATGTTGAAACCAAAAGCAATGGTAATAACTACCAAATTCAAATACAGCCATGGATAATCAAGCAACTGAAATGGTAACGAAAACTTATGTGGGATATCATCTGGATAGTACTTCAACGTTTGAGGAACATTTTGAGTATATCCATTGAAAAAATATAAAATATCATTCTTTATTTTTAGAATTGCCAATAATTTGTCAATTTGGTCAAGAACACAGTCAATTATTCAAACATACTCTGACTACTGTTCCTCTGTCCTATATATTTTCAAATAAATCAGTTGTCTCAACTTCAAAAACTTCAAATTTTGTGGTGTTAACTTTATTTTAAAATGCAGTGGGGATATACAGCTTGGCAAATACAGCTCTGCATCTGAATATTGGCAGTCGAACAGCTTGTGTCTGTTCTTGTCCTTACCGATTGAAGTTGGTAGTGGATATTTACCCTCTCTGTTTATCGACGGAGCATCTCAGATGCAGAGCTGTAATCCTATTAATGCTATGCTAAATATTTTGAATTGGCAATCCATTTCCGTAAGACTCTCTGAATTCATCATGATATTCGTGTACAAAATATTAAACAATTTGGGAACATTTTACTTTGAAAAAAAGATTGTTTTTTATCTCATTATAAATGTGACGCAAAAGTGGATATTTAAAATCATTTATAATAAAAAATACATTTATACGTCGCAAGAATTATTTGAAGAAACAGAAATATTTTTTTGCCGACAACTATACTTCTTCAATCTGGCCCCACACATTATCATAAACACAAACCAAATATGATCCAAATCGACCATACATATAACACAAGATTCAAACAGAGAACTACAAAAAACCGAAAGTAGCGACCACCAAAAACCAAAGAAATCTCACTTGCCTCTGCCCCATAGTTTATTCTGAAATCTGAAACAGCACCAATACAAAAAATTTATTGAATAATTCAAAGAAAAATTAAATTAAATAAATGTAACCGTATGTCTACATCAACCTCATACAAACGAATTGAATAGAATTTGTAATATTTTGGTTTCTAAGAATTCACCCGTCTGAAAATGAATTCTGATATTGTATTGTAAGTGATAATAATAAAGTACTGGAAATGAAAGAAAAAATTATTCTGGGAATGAAACAACTCTTTTCATTTCTAGATCAAATTACAAAAATACCATGAACTTTTTGTTTTTCAAGGTTTTCCATAAGGTTAATAAATCCAAATATATTCAAAACTATAGCAAATCTCTGAACATTTTTTAAAGAAACCGAGGAAATTTGTTTCGAATGTAAAAATATGAAATTTCTTAATTGTGTTTTATCTGTAATTACTATTTTCGGATAATTTATTCAAACCGTTTCAATATTCGATAACAATAACTTTTTATCGTATTTTATTTACTGTTTGATACCTGTTTTATACCATTTCATTAAGTACTTTGTACTTTTATTCACAAGCGAACTTTATTTATTAGTATATCGCATTTAAATAATGATCTATCTATCTCTATATTGTATGTATTATAAATTACCTTTATTGGGAAAACATCCTAAGATCCATTGCCAAAAGTGCTTCTAATAAAATTGGTTTTCTGTTTCATCCCCACATAACTTTGAGCCTACTGCCCCTGGTCTATAAGGCATAGATCTGACCATAGATGGAGTGCAGCTCCTAAAAACAAACCGCAGTTGTCATTCTGACCACAAGGAAACAGCGTTTCTTCTTATTGGTGATTCCTCATTCACGAACGCACCTACTTTTCTAGATGCCGCAGAAAACTTAGCGATCTCTATTTTATACATAGTTTCATAACTGGTGCACTTCTGAGATATCTTCATTTCTTCCATCTTCGGAAGTTTAATCGAGATTGACGCGTCCTGTTTAACATATACACCACTTCGTCGTCACTGAGGATTGAAAAAACACAAAAGAGCTTCAGCCAATGCACTAAAATTGTTCCGAAGACTTGATCTGATCTACACAAGGAATTATAGGAACATGGCGAAAGGCCTCTAAATTATGTGGTTTCTTTATTTTTAAATGTACTTTCCGAGATCAGTTTCAAAAACTTTAATTTTTCTTCTATTTCATACGCATAAGATAAACTGAAATGACTCTGAAGTACCCACCCTGTATCTTACAAAAGAACAAAAAACTATCGACACTCCAAAAAGACCTTTCTCAATTTCCATACAGGCAACTCGCTTGACAACCTATAATTTGAATCGGCTATTATTTTTGCATAATGGAAAATCCTCGAGGTTAAACGCATCGTTAGACCATCGACACATATTAATTTATTATTTCTGTAATCAATAGATAGAACGAACTCGATATTCTCATAGAAATTTACCGGGTGTCCACGCAAGGTGGCTCGCCCCCATCACTTGTGTTTTTGAGGATAATGAAATGAAGTTTGGTGGGTCTGTATAATTACGACAGAATACTGCATTTTTTTATAAGCAACTCAACTTCATGCACCTTCCGGTTTAGCTGGAAGTGACAAAAACTTTCGATTTTTACATGGGGCACCTGGTATATTTTTAATTCTTTTGACTCCTTATGACATTCTGAATACAACAATGTGTCACTTGCCACTTTTTGTAACCAAAATTTTACTCAATTTTGGAATACATTTTTTTATCCAGAGGGCCATGAATACCTACATTAAAATCAATAATTTCTGTCTCAAAATTTTGGGAAGAATACAACTTTACTGTTTTCTGTCAAAACGTATTTGCTAACTAAAATTAAATTTTCAAATTTCTGGTAACTGAAATTAACTAGAATATTACGAAATACTAATGGCAAGTTTTTTGATAATTATTATTATTATTTTATAGAGGTATAAATACAACAACAAGAAAAGCGTCACAAAATACTTGCTATGAATTATTTTCATAGAATATCAAATATCGCAATAAACAAAAATAATATATCACAAAAAAATTCGAATCAACAATAATAAATATAAAATCTGCAAAAAAACGAACCATCGAACATACATATCATAAAAAATAATACTAAACAACAATTAGATAAAATTTGTAAAGAAACAGTATGTTATTCAAAATCGAAAAAAAATTAATCAAGAGTGTATCATTTTTTTCGACGAGGGTAGTTTTTAGTATTGATTTGTAAACTTCTAAATTGGGTGCATTTTTGATAAAGTTTATTAAAAAGTTTGGGCACAAGATAAAGATTGATTTTCTGGTAAAGTATTTGGTAGAAAGAGTCAAGTACTGATGCTGTCTATCCAATTTCTATAACGATTCTGACTATACAGTGCGCGTCAAAATTATGGAACAAATTCGGTATTTCCCAAGATTTTTCTATCTATTATCTAAAGAGGTTATGTCACTGTCTTTGACGTGGTGACGTTACCGGAAATTTTTCTAAATTGGAATAGATGTCTTCTGATACCTCATCTGAAAGTTCTTTCGATACTGCATTCAATGATGATAATTAAATAGATTTTTTTTCACATGGCGAACAAGAATTAATATTTCATTTCAATAAGAGAATAACTTAATATACAACAAAATAGAAAAGTTAAATAAGATGTTCGAAATTCCGTCGACCAGTCTCTTGACAATAAGAAAATCTATGAACACATTTCTCTTGCACATTGCGAATAACTTCCGGAGTTAATTTCGATCCTTATCCGATTTTCCAACTCTTGTAAATTTTGCGGCATATAGAACTTCGATTTCAAATAACACCACAAGAAAAAATCCAGGGGCGTAAGATCTGGAGATCTTGGGGGCCACTCTATCAGTCCGCGTCGACCAATCCACCTCCTAGGAAAACAGTTACCCAGAAACTTGCGAACATCAGGTGCATAGTGCGAGGGTGCACCATCTTGTTGCAACCAAATACTTTCATTTGGTGAGTTAGGATTGTTGGCGTTTGGAAAAATATCGGCAAGGCTACGAATGAGTTCATTTCTTAATAATTACAAGTAACGCTTCCCTGTGAGATTTTCTTCTAAAAAATACGGGCCAATAATCCTGTTGTTTATTATCCCTGCCCAACATTGACTTTCTGAGGGTGTTGAGTATGCCCGTCCATCATCCAGTGAGGATTATCCCTACTCCAATATCTACAATTCTGACGATTTACTGAACCATTTAAGCAAAACGTAGCCTCATCGAAAAACAGAATTTGTTTTATAAAACGGGGATTGCGGTTACACAAATTCTGAATTATTTCACAAAACTCAACACAGCGATCGGGATCATCATCATTAAGTTGTTGATGTAGCTGTACTTTGTATGGATGGTACTTTTCTGCTTTCAGAATACGTAATACAGAACTTTGGGATATGCCCAGGTCTGCTGCAATTTGTCGTGAAGTATTGTTAGGATCATTCTCTACCCCCAATAGAACATCAAGTTTCACGTCTTCTTCTATTTTAGGACATCCAGCATTCGGAAAATGTTTGACAGAACCAGTTTCTCTAAAATTTTCTCAATCTAACTGACTGTTGAACGACTGATAGGTCTATTAGGATACTTCGCATTGAACAAGTCGCATACCTCTTGCTGAGTTCTGGTTCTATCACCAATAAAAATTAAAATTTCTATGCGTTGGGTTTCACTTAAAGTAGTCATAGTTTACTTTTAGAACCTTTTTACTTAGAATTTGTGAAGAATATTTGTTGATATTTCATCTGACATTTATTTGACACTAACACTGTCTATTATGGCATTAATTTGTGATTGTCTTCTGTTTCCATTTCAGACTAGGAAATAGCTAACTATTAATATCTGGAAAGGATCCATTGGTTTAGTAGAGCACTGACTCACTAGTATGCCAGGGCAGTCTGAGATTTTAGAGCCTTGGCTCAAAGAAGTAAAATTTTGCATTTTTTAACACACTTTTATTATCTTTACTTGTAACTAAATAGCTCACAATGTAATAAAATCTTGGAAGTAAATATTCACCTACTTCCAATCTTCCGATTAATTTGAAATTTGTCACACATATCAAGGACCGATGATTATACAAGAACTTCATAATCATAATGTAATAATAATAAAAATGATGATGTGAATTTTTAAATTCAATTTTTAGATATAACGGACCGACGACAATACAAAAATTTCTTAATATTAATGTTATAATAATGATAATGATAATAATTTCTAATTTCAATTTTTTTATTAATAGTTTAAAAAAACTAAAGACACACAATTTTGTAGTACTATAAACTAGAAATTGAAGAATATTCCTTGAAAATCAACTTTTATGTTGACAAAGGGTACAGTACTTTTCACTCACATTTTTATCATCACAGCATTTACAAATAGCTATATCAATAAAAAATAAAGATAACTGATATCAAGCACCACACGGTTTTCCGATATAATACGATATTATTTTTTTGTATAAAAATTCTATAATACGTTTTCTAAAAGCAGAAAATTATCATCCGCACAAAGTACAGCTATACAACAACAACTCAATGAAGATGACTCCGATCGCCTTGTGGAGTTCTGTGAAATATTGCAGGATTTGTGTAACCGCAATCCTCGTTTTAAAGAAAAAAACTCTGCTTTCTGATGAGGCTACGTTTCGCCTAAATGGTTCACTCGATCGTCAGAATTGCGGATATTGGAGTAGGGATAATCCTCACTGGATGATGGATGGACATACTCAACTCCCTCAGTAAGTCAATGTATGGGAAGGGATGATAAACGATAGGATTATTGGCCCGTATTTTTTCGAAAGAAATCTCACAGGGGAGTATTACTTGGAATTTTTAAGAAATGAACTCATACCTAGCCTTGTCGATATTTTTCCAAACGCCAACAATCCTAACTCACCAAATGAAAGTATTCGGTTGCAACAAGATGGTGCACCCCCAGACTATGCATGTGATGTTCGCGAGTTTTTGAATAACTGTTTTCCTAGGAGGTGGATTGGTAGACGCGGACCGATAGAGTGGCCCCCTAGATCTCCAGATCTTACGCCCCAGGATTTTTTCTTGTGGGGTTATTTGAAATCGAAGGAATATGTAGATAGGCCGAAAAATTTACTCGAGTTGAAAAATCGAATTAGGATCGAAATTAACAAAATTACTCCGGAATTTATTCGCCATGTACAAATGGAATGTGCCGTAGATTTGCTTAGTGTCAAGAGACTGGCATTTCGAACATCTTATTCAACTGTTCTATTTTGTTGGATATAAAGTTATTCTCTTATTGAAATAAAATATAAATTTTTGTTCACTCTGAAAAAAAATCTAATTAATTATTTTCAATGAATGCAGTATTGAAAGACCTTTCAGATGAGGTGTCGCAAAAATTACTGAATACGTCAACACGTCCAAACCAGTGACATAACCTCTTTAGAATATACATAATAAAGTCGACATTTTAAAATAAAGATAGACCTATTTCAGGAATTTTGTCAAAAGTACATGGCCTGCGAAATATCGAATTTGTTCCATACTTTTGACGAGCACTGTATAAATACTTTATCAAAATGAAAACTCATTCAGCAGATGACCCTTTACCACAACTCAAAATTCCATTTAACACAGTAACAATTTTCACGCAGTTTATTGCAAAGGGTTTTAATACGAGCATTCCATGTGAGTTCGTGATCTTATTTAAGACCTAGCAGTTTTGTTATAGAGCAGAATTTGGAAATTTTCTAAGACATAATGCAGTTTGAATTACAACAACGCTGTTTTAGATATGTTAATAGTAAAATTATTTTCGTTTGCTCATAATATCACTTGACTGTTTGTGTCAGTTCTGTGAAAGCGTTTTGCCCCTTGACGACAAAATTGGTGTCATCTGCATAGGCGATTGAATGAATTTTTGAAAGATTACTGGAATAATTAATCAGATCATCAGTATATATAAGTAATAGTGAAGGTCCAAGTATAGAGCCTTGAGGGGCGCTCTGTTCAATAGTTGCCGGTTGCCATATGGTATTCTGAATCACTACTCTTTGGATCCTGCCTTCCAAGTATGATTTCATCAAATTCAACACAGTCAAATCCTCTAGAGAAATCAATGAATAGTCTACAGATGTGAAGTTTTCCACGTGCTCATTTAAATCGTACAGTGCTGTATAAGTGGTGTATCAGTGCTATTGTTTTGGGTGAACCCATGTTGATTTGGCGAGAGAATCTTATTGGCAAAAAGAAAAGACACCAATTGATACTAATTATTGAGCTCGATAATCTTGGAAACACTGGAAAGAGGACTGATTCCTCAGTTGTTATCATAAATAATTGAAGCACATTTCTTGTAAGTCAGTAAGACAAGAGCAGTTTTCAATAAATCGGAAAAAATTCCTTGTTCCATCGACAATTTCACAATGTAGGTTATTGGTTCACATAATTGATAAGAACATTGTTTAATAATGGATTATTTAAAACTTCATCATGGCCAGTTGCATTGGAATTTTTTTAATTTTTCACATATTCAATAACTTCATGATCAATAATTGGATGTAGGTAATTGGATAATTGCACTTTTTATCAATTTTAAAATTGTAGGATTATAAACCACACTATCTCTTGATACCAAAAACCTGAAAATACAATAGAGGCGCTTTCCAATTGAAAGCTTATTACCCCTGAACTAACCCTGAACTGAACCTCAACTGATCTGAATACCTGGTATTTAATTATATAATAATAATAATGATAATAATAAATTGATTCAACAAATTACATGAAAAAACAGATGAAAATATATATGATGGAATAACTCTTGAATAAATACGTGACCTCAAAAGGAAATTCTTGTCCGTGGTATGGTACATTCAAAAATACATTCAAAACAAGACAAATTTTAAAACGAATATGAAGTGTTTTTTCGACATTAGAATATCTTTAAAACTAATTAATGGGGAATTAATTATACAATAGAGAGGAAGTTCGAATTTGGAAAAATTATGATTATTGTTTGACTTGCAATTTTTGATATTGATTATGTTTGGATTAAATTAAATTATTACACCAAGCATTAGAGCATGAAATGAGTGAGTTTTCAACAAAAATACTAGTAGGAAACCGACTATGCAGTCCGTAGTTATATTCTGTTGTTTTCGACTCGCAACTGTCATTTATTAATTTATTATAAACATTTTAATACAACAAATTGAAAAAAGAATTTTTAAAATAGTTTTGCTTATAAAATGAAAACCAATGGAGCAATCTGGTTGCTCCAATGGAAAGAAATGTAGGTAATTGAGATACGAACAGAATGGGATGCTTTACGACCCGGTTGGATCATTGGTAACGGAGGAAAACTGGAAAAACCGGAAAATTTTGCGATTCATTGAAAAATTCATAACTCCGTCATTTTTCAAGAAGTAGGATTGGCCTTTTTCATGAAAGTATTGAATCATGTGTACTTTACGTGTGAACAAAACAGGCTCTGTCGGATCGTTAGTTTTGGCTCAATCGCAATTAAATTTTTTTACACTATCTTGCAGCGTGGCTGGATGCTCTAGTGATAACCCGATTTCAATTTCTTAAGCAGATTATGGAAGAAGTATAGTATCATAAAACGTATATCCTCATTTTGCGTTACAGTGGTAAAAAATGGTTGAAAAATGCATGCAAACATGACTGAAAACGGCCGAGCCCGCGTTAGCTGCCGAGTGGTAGGAGAGTCCGGGAGATGAGAGGAATTCTTCTAATGAACGGGTTACGTAATAATACGCTTCCCCTCATTTGCCGCTCTCTCCTACCGCTCGACCGCTTCCACCACCTCGGCCGTTTTCAGTCATGTTTGCAAGCATTTTTCACCCATTTCGCAGCATTTTGGTAGAAAATGAGAATATACGTTTTGTGGTACTGTACTTCTACTATGGAAATCTGTTTTACGAATTGAAATCAGACTATCACTGGAGCATCCAGGTACGCTGCAAGATCAAATTGCAATTGGGCCAAAACTAATGACCCGTCAGAGCCTGTTTTGTGCATACATAATGAACACATGACTCAATACTTGAGAAAGGCCGACCCTAATTTTTGGAAAATGGCAGAGTTATGAATTTTTCAACATTCCATTTGGACTGTTTCAATTATCTACATTTGTTTTCATTGCACCAACCAAATTGCTACTTTAGTTTTCATTTTAAATGCAAAACAATTTTTAAAAACAGGTTTTTTTGTCATTGAAATGTTTATAACAAAAAATAATAAATGACAGTTGCGAGTCGGAAACATAACAGAATATATCTACGGACTGGCTTCCATGTAATGGCAGAGTCGGTTTTCTACTATTATATCTGTTACGAAAAAATGCTCTATTGATTGGCCTAAAAATACAATATTCTGAGTTACACAAAATGAAAATTACTGCAGAATTAAGCATCACCGTTATAAGTTGGATCGTATCTGAATTGAAGCTTATGTGTTGGATATATTCGATTAGATCGGCTGAACCAAAAAATATGCATTTCTTTCGAATATACATAGGGAAATGAAAGTATAAGTGTCTCCGTTATTACTTGCTTCGGATTACGTGATTTGATTTATTTATTGATTCGATTTTATGTGCCACTTGAAGGAATGTAATTTTTGAGCATTATACAGTGTTACTCAACAATATACGAGACAAGTATTACTAAGAATAATAAAAATGCCCTGTATGTAAAAATCTGAATGGTTGATTTTTATGAATGGTTCTTATTTGCCGGGATATATATCATATGAACTTGTGTGAAGAATACGGAATTTGTCTCTGTCAAGTTTTAGTTTAATGTCAATTGAAGCATATTTCGAATGAATTCCTCACAAAACGCTCGCTATGGATTTTTCTTTATCAAGAGTAGATATACTCTCAGATTAAGTATACAAATAGGGTTGGTCGAAAATAAGAGAATTTGGATTTAGTCAGTACTTAATGAAACACCAATGTAAGTACGGATAAATTAGCAATAATTCAATTCAAAATAATTCAAATTGCAATTGTGCCAAAACTAATGATACGTTAGAACATGTTTAGTACACACATAAAGTACACATGATTCAATACTTTCATGAGAAGGGCCAACCCTATTTCTTGAAAAAAATGCGGAGTTATGAATATTTAAAAAATCATCGAATTTTCCGGTTTTCCTCCGTTACTAATGATACGATCGGGTCGTAAAACTTTTCGTTTTGTTCATATTTCAATTATACACACGTTTTTTCATTGGAGCAACCAGATTGCGCTATTAGTTTTCTTTTTATTAGCAAAACATTAAAAACACGTTTTTTATTATTTAAATGTTTATAACAAATTAATAAATGACAGTTGCGATTCGAAAACTAAACAGAATATAACTACGGACTGTCATCCATGTGATGGCACAGTTGGCTTTCTACTAGTATTTTTGTCAGGTAAAAATGCACTATTGATTAGCCTATATGTATCAGACTTCTCGGCGTGGCATGTAGCCATTTTTTTATTTCGTATTTATGTTTTGGGGTATTTGGTCTCAGTGATTCAGGATCGTTAGGTAAGATACTGAAAAGTTTTTGGCCGAGATAGCAAAATAACCGCTGACAAATTGATATTTCAGATTTTGGGATTTTCACTGACATATGAGCTTTATGTCGGGTATTATATGCATTATTATTGAATAAACTGAATCACTCACTATACATCATATTGTATTAATCGAAATCTAGTTTATATGAGATGATTCTGAATCTCTAACCAGTAAGTGGGTAGTAAAACAACTTTGAAACTTTCAGTATCATGCACTTGCATTTTGATCATGAGAATTATAGCAATACTTCGGCCGTGGTGGCCGTGCTGGTAAACGTTCGCCTTTGGAGCGAAGGGTCGAGGGTTCAAAGCCTCGCATGGTCATCGGTCTCGTGCATGGGATCACACGTTAAAAGGTAAGGTCTGCGTCTTCCCTAGCTCACACGTCTCTCGAAGACTTCCGAAGGTTGCGCGTAGGGGTGCAATCGGTTGACGGAAATAACAATTTCAGCAACAACAATTTCAATAACAATTTCTAGCATTTTTCTTATTGCTATGTCTCACCCACATACTCTTCAATTAATAGTAACAATACAAAGTTTGCCAATTCAATTAACTATTTCTTCTGATGGTATATTCCTTAATTGTTCTCCAGATTTTAATATTTTTTCGATAAAAAAATTGATTTTAGTTTGAAAAGTCGCTAAAATTTGAGTTTTCCGCGATTATCGAAACCTGGCACATGAATCCACCTTAAGATAGGTATACCAACTTATAGTCTCAAAAGCTGATTCGAGTCGGCTGCAAAATTACCGATAATTGTCGAATCTCTTGTATCATTGCCGAAAATCCAATTACCTTGTACTCTTCTCTCGGGCTAAAGTGCATAAACAAAACCGTCAATAGTTGGTGTGCGCGAACAACTTTCCGAAATGCATATCTGGATGATGACCAAAGCTCCCTATCATTTCTCTCATTTCACATCGTTCGCATATATGCAATATACGATTATAAAAAGCAGTTTTTGCGAATCGAAATTGAATAATTATGGGTGCGGAATCGACAAAAAAATATGGAGGTGCACACGCGGATGGATGGTTGGCAGATAATTTGGGCATACAATGAACGAAATGATACGTTAGCAATGTGTGGAAACAAACGAGCACCCGATTTAGATTCACGTCAGCATACCAATCGTACAGATATAGTTCAGGAAAAAATGAGACAACGTAGCCATATCTCAATTAATGTTGCAAGGAATTTATGGATCTTGAATTTATCATACTGCATAGTAATTTTGAGCTTGTACCATTATGATATTCAGTCTGTCATCATGGCATTTACAAATATTGTCCGTCCTTTTCGAATAAGTGAAAATCCTCATCCAACCGATAGCTTCAACAAGTATATTTTTGTATTGTTTAGTTGGCAACCATGAACGTTCTATTGGTGACGAAAACAAAACTAAGCTGTGAAAGAAAACAATGAAAGTTGAAAATATTTCAGACCAATTGATTTTGCAAGAGAAAGATTATTTTAAGGAAGACTGTCTTTGATCAAAAACCATAGTAGTAGGTGAAAATACTATATTCATTTTTTAGTATAAATGATAATATACACATCGTTTAATTTAAGTGTTCTTGTTCAGATTCCTGGAGCAACAATTATTTAGCATATTATCTATTGCATAGGGAGAACATACGCAAAACTAACTGAAAAGTTGTTATTTTTAAAGGCTGACGAATACCTTTTCAAAGTTTACGTACGGATAATTTTACAGAGTGTCAAATATCGAACTCGAACAAATATCTAGTATACTAAAACATTCCAAAGAGGGTATCGAATAAAATGACTGTTGACATCTAGATCGAATTCATAGGAAAAGTTCAAGATATGATCAATATATCATTTGAATTGGAATATTTACGGTCTATACGAAGGTATATTCCATAGTCCTTTTTTCAATTTCGAAACTTATGCTTATGCTGTTGATTGTATGTTAAAAATATGAGAAAATGTCAAATCAAATGATTTTTAAAAAAAACATTCCTGAAATTGAAGTAAAAACGTTACGTCTACTCCTGAAACGGATTTATATCAAACCTGACACCTCTCATCATTGTTGTGAGAAGTTAGGGGAGAATAGGATTAGAAAGACAATGATATATTTATTTACATCTATATCTTTGGAACATTGAAATGTATTTCGAGGTATCTTCTCAATCTCCATCATAGAATAAGAAAGGTCTGAGCTTTTCAAATACCCGGTTCTGCACAAAATTTCAGAAAAAAATCTACGCAGATGAGGAAACAAAAAATAAGGCCATTTGTTCATTTGCTATGGACGTGAAAATCAATGAGTTTATGTGTACTCTTTAGACGATTACACACCATAATCTTGTGAAAACTTGGACGCCTATAGAAAAAATATCATCTTCAGCAATATTGAAACATATCCTGATTCCTCAACGTTGTTTTTCAGTTCAACTGCTACAGACTCATATGAAAAACTTTGAATATACGGAAAACTGAATGAGTACAAAATTCATTAATCGGCACAAATTGGTACAAAATGTACCCAATTTGGCGGAACACGAAAATTTTTAAATTTCCATTCATGAGTCACAGCGTCAACTTGATGACTCATATGAAAAACTTAAAATTTATCGAAAAGTGAACTGGCACAAAATGAATAACATACGGGAAAAATAGGCACAAAATGAGCACAAAATGCCCATAACATTGAAGTATCAAAATTCTAAACATGGGTCACCAGTATAACGCACCTAATAGAACCTGAAATAGTAAATGTCAATACAACACTGTAACCAATATAACACCCATACGCATCCTCACATAACCTCATACACCGTACAGGTATTCTTTTTTGCGGCTGAAAAAATACCCTACAAATACGTCATCACTCCCGGTCTATCGTGTTTAAATATTCTCAGTAAAGACAATCCGCTTGAAAGCGTACCTGATGTTTCCACGGACAAACAGATTTATATGTGTTCTACAAACATACCAATGAGAAAAATAGCATTGGCAAGATGTTAAATTGAAAATTCTTCGAATCAATCGATTACTCTGACCAAAAAGTCGCGGTACTTCTTTCTATCGGTATGATGGACCACCGTGAAACCCGAATAAATAAGTGCAAGTGAATCTTCGTATACAATACACCTCGGTATAGTAAAAGCCAATGGTATACGATCTTGATTGGAGCACGGTACGAGTCGGTGGAATTGCTCAAGAAAAGTATTGTAATTCTCAGGAAATACTGAGAATAAGGTGTGTGTTTCTTATTATTTTCTTCTCGATTAAAAGAAATTGAAAATGGAACTTAAAATGCGACCTTCCGGTAGTTCTGTTTTTTGGCTGAGTTGATTATGATTTTTCAGAAAATAAGTAACATTTGAAAAAAAAATACAAGGAGATCTTTGCTGAAGTTATTTGGAGTTTTGCGCTAGAAACAAATAGTGCAGTAAGGAACTATTACAATGATTACCAAATTTGAATATCAACAACAAAAAAAGTTCTATCTTCATACCAGAATGTCTCAATACTCCATCCAAAATCAACCAACACTTTTTACAACCTTTGAATAACTCAGAACCGAAGCAAAATACAAAACCTATTGAATTATTATAATTTATAAGAGGAAGTGTCAGTTTGAGCAACTGTTTCAATTCAAAACTAGTACTATAGAAGAATTTAATAAAGTTCAAAAGTGAAGTCATTATCTTCAGGTCCTGACTTAATCAATTTAGAAATGATATTACTTTGTTTTCTGCCTATATTACTTATTTTAACAAATATTGTGAAAACACTAGAAAATGTGTTACCTGATAGTTGGAATATAGCACGAATAACGGCATTGGCAAAAAAATATTATGTATTGAGTCACAACGATCTCCGACCAGCAAGAATATTGACATGAAGGTCTAAAATAATTGGGAAAATTATGAACAATCAGATAATACCACTTTACTCTGAGCTATTTGATACTATAAAACACAAGGTCCGGATTTATATTCTTCATTACGAAGGTTTTTCGGTCGATGCAATCAAACTCAGTAATTTATTTACAAAATAGATGCCTATATGTAGAAACAACTAACGGGCAGTCAGCGAGGGATAAAGTGACTTGTGGAGTTCCTCAGGGATTTTTCCTTGGTCCGTTATCATTAAGCATATAAACCAACAACCTTTCATCAAGCATATACACTTGTAGATCCCAATTATATGCTGATTACTCATTTCGTACTGATGATTGGATATGTTTGGGGACTATCCCCAATATTTTCCACAAATGCTTCGACATGCCCGTAAGGACAATTTGGCTTTGTGGAGAACCTTGCCCAAGTAAGCGTTCCAGGTGAGATTTTCATCCAGGATGATACCTAGATCTTTCGCTTCCACTGCATATGGAATGACCTCGCCATTGTAAGAAAATGGAGTTAAATCTTCCAGTTTCCCCTTTCTGTTTCTATTACATTATTGCTCGGACTGACAGACCTCTGTGTCCTCTGGTACAAACAATGTGCGTCATTCAACGATTTTTGAGCCAACTGGGCAGGCTAGATCTATTCAGTTCAATGAGGATGCGTAATAGTTATTTATGTACCAAGGACGAAAAAACTGTCTATTATAGTCGAGCCTGCAAATTGATAGCCGAGGCGCAGCCGAGGATAGCAAGCAGGCGAGACAGTAGACAGTTTTTCGCCGAGGTGCATATTACATTTTTTCGTCGACCTCTACATACCTTCATGAAAGTAAGTACTCGCATGTTTGCTGGCCTCAGCTACGTCCAACTCTTCGAACTGCAGACTCGATCAATTCTTGATTATTATGAACACTAATATTCACACCACGGTCTAAATTCACACGTAAAATCTAGCGGATTTCGTAAATAATTAATTTGACAACAGCAAATGACAGTTATTGTCACAGGCGCCTATGTATTAATTAAAACGTGGATTTACGAAAATGACTCAATCGCCGCTCTCGTACCGTGCCGTATCATAGTGACCACAGCGGACGAAAAGAGTTTGCAGACGAAAAGTGTTTGCGGGCGAAAAGTACTTGCCTTCAAAAATAGTCGATTTTTCGTCCGGAAATTAGTACGTAAATAGTTATTTATGTACCAAGGACGAAAAACTGTCTATTATAGTCGAGCCTGCAAATTGATAGCCGAGGCGCAGCCGAGAATAGCAAGCAGGCGAGACAGTAGACAGTTTTTCGCCGAGGTGCATATTACATTTTTTCGTCGACCTCTACATACCTTTATGAAAGTAAGTACTCGCATGTTTGCTGGCCTCAGCTACGTCCAACTCTTCGAACTGCAGACTCGATCATAATTTTAATGAATATAAACAAAATGTATTTGAAGTGTAACAACTCTCTATTTCAATTATACTACAAAATTAAATCAATCTCGAAGATGAATATTGAACGTACAGTTTGTGCAATTATTGATATTAATTCCTGCTGTCGAAGAAGATGCAAGAGACAAGTTTTGATTTTGGGTTTTGATTTCGTAAATAATTAATTTGACAACAGCAAATGACAGTTATTGTCACAGGCGCCTATGTATTAATTAAAACGTGGATTTACGAAAATGACTCAATCGCCGCTCTCGTACCGTGCCGTATCATAGTGACCACAGCGGACGAAAAGAGTTTGCGGACGAAAAGTGTTTGCAGACGAAAAGTACTTGCCTTCAAAAATAGTCGATTTTTCGTCCGGAAATTAGTACGTAAAATGTCATTTTTTGCAGAGGTCGACGAAAAATGTCATTTTTTGCAGAGGTCGACGAAAAAAGTAATTACAGTCCGTTTTGGAGCAGAGCTGGAAAAATACCGTCATCTCCGGGAGATTTGAAGGGTTGGAATGATTTGATTTTCCATTCAACTGATGCCGGTGCTGTCATATAACTTTAGCTATCTTGCCGTTATTCTTTTATTGTCGCCTAGAGCCATTCAAGTTTGGGGGTCAGTCGTTATCCAGAGTCAGATTTTCAGGAAGGTGATTTCGTATCAAAAACTCAACATTTCTTTTGTAGAGGTCGTGAATGTAGGCGGCTCTCTAGAGAGAGTATTGTGGATTCTTGTGCTGCAAGGTAAGTCGGATATACTGTTGCAGAACTTCCCCCAAGATTCTCATTTTGCCTTTTTCATTTACTAAGCAGGAGATTCATGTGAAAATCGAGGTTTTTCTTGAAACGACTAACATGAAACAAAATACTTCGGAATTGGCTTCACATTCATTTATAGTAATTAGCTTTCGATTATATTGAAGGGCGAGTCTGGCCATTTTAATACCGTGATTAATTTTCGATAAAATATTGGTATGGTATTTCAAATATCGATGACTTTTTCAAGAAGATGTGTGCCACGTTAGTTGATACGCAACACATGGTTTTGCTGTCGGCATCCAGTGTCTTTTTTCAAAAATACCATCCTGTGTACCGGTACTTGTTCGTTGCACAAGAATAATGATTCGCATGTAACTTTCAATTATTTTTTCGATCAAGTCATTCTTGACGACATAAATCAATTATAGCGTCAATGGCATCCTGATAGTGTAGTCGAGGTTACACAAATGAAAGTTGCATAATTTAGATTTATATTCATATTTCAAATCTCAAGCAAAATAAGTTCAGCATAACTATAATGGATACCTACCTAGACGTTACATACGACTATTGCTGCTCCCATTCGAAAATTGTGAATTGATACACTGTCAAATTCAAACTCATATTTCCATATTCAGAATTATTGATTGGATTGGATTCCCGATTCTACTCCGAACTCACTTACTTCTCTGAAACACCACAAAGAAGTTGGAGATAGATTTCTTATTATTTAACTAGTTGAAATATTTTTTATCAATGTAATTGAAAGTGTTACAATTAATCATAGTAAATTATGATACAAGTGACCAAAAGTGCCCTTAACATTGCAAGTGTTTTAGAGGCACTGATATACGTGTATCATACGCTGTTTTTTTTTATTATATCTGCATTTTGATTCAGAAATAAATGTAGAAATGAATTTAAAATGCAGTAATGACTATCACTCTTCAACCTTTAGCATCCGTTTTGAATTCTTCTGAGAATAAACTATCCCATAAATGCACTTGTAAAGTACGTATTATAGAGCCTTTCTACAGATATTTTTTTGATAAATATACTGAAATTCTGGAGGAGCTAAGTAATTGTCAGATTTTTTGATAAATATTCTCCTAATGATATTCCTATTGTTCTGGATTTCATAGACGTATTTTAATACTAATCTAATTGTTTCCGGCATTATCAGAACGATCCCCAAAAATTGAAATTCTTGTATTCACTATGATAATCCAAATTCATGAAAATCATTATTTTCGAATGAAGTAGTTGAAAACAGTGTGGAAATGCAATTGTAGTAGTAATAATCAGAAAATCAGGGAGTGATAAAATATATGTTAAATCGGCGGATCATATAAGGTATCTAGGCATAACGATTGACAAACATTTACGATGGAGCATGTCAACACGGTTAGTGAAACTCTAAGATATAATATGACATACAAATTCAAAAACATCCGAGAATTACTGGATTCAACTCACCTGAGAACTGTTTATTTTGCCCTCGTTGAATCTCGAATAAAACATTCAATCCTCAGTTAGGAAGGTATTTTACCCATACGTCTCAAAAGAATTCAAGAACGCAAATATTCTGAGCATAAAAAAATTGTATGTATATAGTAGGGTGGGCCGATTGGTATAGGAGATTTGAAAATTTGTGAACTCTTGTGTCTGCAACTATAAGAAAGTGAAATACAAAAAGAAAAATATCTCAATAATAATTTTTTTGATGTTTCTATTTTCTCAACTGCCACAATGACACTCAAGTTTTCATTTTGAAAATTTCATATTTTCAGAATCTGCAAATTCTTAAAAAGAAAACAAATTTTCTTCAATATTTTTTTCTCTATTTTTGGAATTTGAATTGCCAAATCGGCATTTTAAGAAGTTTTCATTTGTAATTTAATCGCAGTGGCGTTTCGTTAGCATGCAACTGGCAGACGAACCACTGCAACGGTCGGTCTATTCAAATGTTTCTCCAATAGAAGAATTATTCCCGAGAGTTTTCCAACATTGACGTTCGTTCCGTCGCATCCTATTAGGTACTTTCAGCTCATCTGTTGTAATTTGACGTTCGACCAAGAACTTCAACATACATTTCATGATGTTTGCCGAAGTTCCTGATTCGGGGCACATATGCCCTAAGTATACCGACTCTGGCATTCTTATGAGAGTAATGTGCTCTTCTCGATTTTTTTGCCGACGATTGTCTTCCATCTTTAGCGTTTCATCTTTCCGTCCATCAAAAAACAAGCTACGTAACAATGAATTTTGTGTGTTATCTATTATATCTTCACGTTTATCACTTCTAGCGCGACGAACCTTGTTCTTATCTATGATACTGCTATTGTCCCCCTTATTTAAAATACCAATGTCCTGAAGAACGGCTGAAGCTACTGCAGCCCTAGCTCTATCAGAAATACCATAACGATCAAGTGTTCTCGCCAGCACGGGTAGTTGTAATGAATTTTAGCGGATTTGTGAACTTTCTTGAGGCACAATTATTGAGACTTGTTGAGAAGTACTGGGTTCTTGCTGGGATTTTTCCACTAACTTCCTTATATCTGAATTTTTCCATTCCTGTAAGCTAGTTTTCTTCTTTTATTCACTTCTTGATTTCAAATCGTTCCTTTCGACCCGCTTCTGATACATTCTAGTGGATTTTTGATCCACGGAACTAATTACCATATGTCTCACGGTTCTTTGATCTAATAAAAAAGAACGTTCTACTTGTGGAACTTTCAAGACTTTGTCGCAGACACACGAAATAAATTCTGGGCATTTACAGGCAGCCACATCAAATAGGACTTTAGATTGTGTTCTAAAATCCTGCAACTGCTTTTGATAGCTTGTGACATCATTTCGTTGTTTATATTTTGAGACGATAACTAACTTGTTATACATTTGATGATAGAATATTGAAGTACAGTGAGAATTGAAGCCTTAACCCAAATTTCTGCAATTTTTATCGCAACAACTTATCTTCATATGTTGGTAGTACATTGTCACTTATACATTTGGAAGCTCCAAATATAGGACATTCCAAATCAATTCGGGTTTTACGCGACATTTTATTAATCTAATCTCTAGTAGACACTCACGTCACTCACCTCCCTTAGTTAACAAGCAACTGGTGTTTGTCGTTTTACCAAATTGTCACATTTCAGTGGGGGTACGGCGTCAGTGGCGGGCGTTGGTTGATTGTGACTGTGTCAAATGGAATGATATCATCATGGTGATGTGGCAGTTTAAAACATGAAGATATAAAATAAAACTATCTACCAAAATGGTTCAGCATTTTTTGTTACATGTTTTTATCCTTTGCAAATATTTAAATTTTAACTTTGAAATTTCAGCACCCTCGTGGCAGTTGGAATAATCAAAATATGAAATACTTTATTTAACAAAAAATGTTCACTTTTGAGTCTCAAACAAGTTTTGCATTTGCAGAATTAGCCATTTACAAAATTCAAAATTTTAAAATTAGCTGTCATTGTGGCAGTTCAAGACATGAAAAAAATATATTTTCGTGAAATGAAAAAAAAATATTGTTTCTTGGTTTTGCAACTTTTTTATAGATGCAAATTCCAATTTTTGAAAAACACTGAAATCGGCCCACCCTAGTATATAGTAGCTATCATTGTCCACCTTCATAGAAATAAGAATATATTGACAAAAATAGAGCATTGCTACTCAAAACAGGCAAAATGCACAATTACTATGTGAGAAGGCTCAAAATGAAAAAGTCAGTAGCGCAAAGATGTTTCACTCAGCAGGCAAATTATTCAATTTTTTTACTGAGGTGTGCAAATTATACATTCATAATATAAATTCCCTTTCACTCCTAAAAACTAAATAAAAAAAACTTGTTGAACATAGACCTTGATACTATACCGGGTGTAACAGGATCATGGTACGCCCTCCGTATCTTCGTTAGTTTTGAAGGTAATAGATTGAAATTTGGAAAATCCCATATTCATAATAAGCGGCACTTTTTGACCTACAAATGATTTTTTTTCAATTCCGGTTTCGCCGGAAGTGTTACAAACTTTCGATTTTTAAATGGAACACCCTGTATATTATTACATTTCTGAAACTTCATAATTTTCTGAATCCAATGATACCACATAAGTGACATTTCAAAAGTCGAAATTGTTTATAATTTAATTTTTAGTTTCCCATTTAAGTGTGCTATGATGGTTCCGATTTATTCCAATTGATCCGTCTAATACTAGAAAAATCGAAATCCTGTCAAAAATACTAAATTGCGTTTTTTACGAGCAAATTTAAGTTCATCGTAATCGTTTATGGGGTAAAACTCAATTTTTTCAAATGGAACCATATTGGTACCGTAGTACCATTTATTAGTACTATTAATAAGGAATTTATCCATATCTGGTAATAAAATGTGCGATCAATACAATCAAAATTACAGCTAAAAGAAAATACAATTATTTTGTTCTACTTTAATACTAAGAACTTACAAAGGTGGCTTTGAAATACAGAAAATCAACACAAAACATTACAACGATTGTTCGAAATGCTGTCCATTAACGTCAATGCACTTCTGAACTCGCTTAGCTGTTTCTTGAAGAACGTTTGCTAATTGCTGGGCCGTTATACTATTAATTGCGCGTCTTACTCGCAACTCCAGGTCTTCGCGGGTTGTAACGGCGGTTGCATAGACAATGTTTTTTAAATGGCCCCAAACAAAAAAATCAAGAGGTGTCAAATCAGGTGACCTTGGAGGCCATTGCAATATATCATAGTGATGGTATTTACATTAATATTTTATTTGGTTAAATCACTTGACAAAAATTCATCCACCGAGTAAAAGCTGTTTTTCAGTAGGAGCAGTTTAACAGCTGAGCTTTTTGATTGATTATATATTATATATATATATATATATAGATACCATATATATATATATATACCATTTCGCATTCGAAATGTCCTTCTGGAGCGCTCTCTAATCTGTTGCCGTGGTGGATCCTGTAAGCGATTGCAGTGTTCATCCCGGCGAACGATGAGGGGCACCGGGCCCCCGCGTGTATACAACCGTGATAACCAGGACTGCACTGATGAGGGACTTCATCCCGAAACCGGTCTGCAGTTGGTTCCTTGTTTGGATCAGGCGGTGTCCTGCTGTCTGTCTCTGAGAGCTCTTGCAAAGTTGTTCCTTCAAAGTAAGGATCTTTGCACATATGTCTGACAGATATAATTCAATATCTGTCGAGGTATTAGCCAGAGAAGTAGTTGTTTTCTGTCGAACATATGCCATACAATCTATACAAAGGTATAGTGAGTTCCTAAAGGATTGTTTTCGACTGTTTTACAGTCACTGGAACATTTATTGCTCCTTGAAACAAGTATTCAGCATATACCATTTCGCATTCGAAATGTCCTTCTGGAGCGCTCTCTAATCTGTTGCCGTGGTGGATCCTGTAAGCGATTGCAGTGTTCATCCCGGCGAACGATGACGGGCACCGGGCCCCTGCGTGTATACAACCGTGATAACCAGGACTGCACTGATGAGGGACTTCATCCCGAAACCGGTCTGCAGTTGGTTCCTTGTTTGGATCAGGCGGTGTCCTGCTGTCTGTCTCTGAGAGCTCTTGCAAAGTTGTTCCTTCAAAGTAAGGATCTTTGCACATATGTCTGACAGATATAATTCAATATCTGTCGAGGTATTAGCCAGAGAAGTAGTTGTTTTCTGTCGAACATATGCCATACAATCTATACAAAGGTATAGTGAGTTCCTAAAGGATTGTTTTCGACTGTTTTACAGTCACTGGAACATTTATTGCTCCTTGAAACAAGTATTCAGCATATACCATTTCGCATTCGAAATGTCCTTCTGGAGCGCTCTCTAATCTGTTGCCGTGGTGGATCCTGTAAGCGATTGCAGTGTTCATCCCGGCGAACGATGACGGGCACCGGGCCCCCGCGTGTATACAACCGTGATAACCAGGACTGCACTGATGAGGGACTTCATCCCGAAACCGGTCTGCAGTTGGTTCCTTGTTTGGATCAGGCGGTGTCCTGCTGTCTGTCTCTGAGAGCTCTTGCAAAGTTGTTCCTTCAAAGTAAGGATCTTTGCACATATGTCTGACAGATATAATTCAATATCTGTCGAGGTATTAGCCAGATAAGTAGTTGTTTTCTGTCGAACATATGCCATACAATCTATACAAAGGTATAGTGAGTTCCTAAAGGATTGTTTTCGACTGTTTTACAGTCACTGGAACATTTATTGCTCCTTGAAACAAGTATTCAGCATATATATATATATATATATATATATATATATATATATATATAAGGATGGATATAGCGAGGGGCAATATATGAAAATATAAGTAAAAAAGTTATTGGGTATAACCCTCAAAATTTTCTGCAACCGTAGACACGTGTTTCGAGCTTAAGCTCTCATCAGTACGATAAAATCAAGTGGGAAGATGTACAACACTTGGATGTAAAAATAGAAACAAAGGAAGTCAACAACAGGAAGCCAACCACACATTAAGCTCGAAACACGTGTCTACGGTTGCAGAAAATTTTGAGGGTTATACCCAATAACTTTTATACATATATATATATATATATATATATATATATATATATATATATATATATATATATATTCAAATTATTTGTGTTTTTTGAATGATGTACTCCACTTAATTTTTTTTTTGTTAAAATTGTTATTTCCGTCAACCGATTGCACTCCTACGCGCAACTCTCGGAAGTCTTCGAGAGACTTGTGTGGGCTAGGGAAGACGCAGCCCTTACCTTTCAACGTGTGATGCCATGCACGAGACCGATGACCATGCGAGGCTTTGAACCCTCGACCCTTCGCTCCAAAGGCGAACGTTCTACCAGCACGGCAACCACGGCCCAATATAATTAGTGATACTATTATCATCTTAAATAAACATATTATTATTATATTATAACTCGCTTTCGAAAGTACGCGACAAATTATTTAGAAATTATCCATAGCCTTGGGGTATCATAAGTAATAATTTTCAACAACCACTTGTTTATACCCTATCTTTTATTGGAATAACTGTTGTCTTACGTAAGATTAAAACAAGATGACAGTCCGCGGTCCACTCGAAGCTTGCCCGAATACCACGATGAAAATCACGAAACAATCATTTTAGAGTACCCCAATAATTAACGAAAACACATTGTACTCCATGTTCTCATTTGCATGGTACATACTCGTACACATCGTAATTCTTCCTAAACACAAAACCTGAATCTGGCTCGACGTGAGTTATAACGTTATTACAAGTGAAACAATGCCAAATGCCGATCTTCTTATCTGGCCAACATGACTCGTAAAAATAAATAAGTCGATAAATTATTCGGAAATATGCGAGGCCAAAATTATTTTATAGCTTTTAATGCATTTATTATGTTCCTTTGTCGTTTAACTTCCATGGTCATTCATTTCAAAATCTTATCTGATGCAGTTGAATAATAATTTTTGCGATTGTCAAACTCATTTTCAAAGAAAGAAACAATCTTTTACCCAAACTCCCACAATTTTCCACAAATGCAACTATGGCCCATACTAATTTTTATAAGATAGTTCGTTAATGAAAACCCCAGTTTTCGGAAAACCCCAGTTTTCGTCGCAGCAAAATCGCTATGTGGAATTTTTTAAACAAGTAAAAAAAATGACAACTTTTTTGGTTTTTTGGAAATATCTCGAAGATTATTCAAGAAATCGTTATACAGTCAATTGATCGATTTTCATACGACCGGATCGGTGCATTTTCCACTGAGAAAATCCGAGAAAACCTCTAAAAAGTACGAAAGCGTAGAAGGTCCACATAAAATAAAATTATAATTCCGACTTCACAACTCGGAATTATACTAATTCCGACTTTACAGCTCGGAATTAGTATAATTCTGACTTCACAACTCGGAATTAGTATAATTCCGACTTCACAATTCGGAATTATACTAATTCCGACTTTACAACTCGGAATTAGTATAATTCTGACTTCGCAACTCGGAATTAGTATAATTCCTACTTCACAACTCGGAATTATTATAATTCTGACTTCACAACTCGGAATTAGTATAATTCCGACTTTGGAACTCGGAATTAGTATAATTCCGACTTTGGAACTCGGAATTAGTGCAATCATTGCGATTCCATTGAAATTATAGTGAAAGTTTGAACATTGTTCCCTAATGTCCAAACTCGTCTATTCATGTGCATTTGTATATATAGTTATTACTCAATATTATTAGAACGTATCTTTCCCGCACGCCACCTCGGCAGGAGCGCACGGGAAAGTAATATAACTTTCCGCACTTGTTAAGCATTTTTAATGGAGAAGAGTATACTTTATTTAGAGAAAATGGTAAGAAAAGTACTAGTTTTATGCTTAGCAACTTTTCTACTTAGAAACACGTTTATTATTGATTATTACATTATTTCATCTTGCTAATCTGACAGATTTTTCTTTTATAAATTGATGCGTTTCCATTAAAAAAAATAACAAAACATGCTGGATCCACATCAAACCAAAATAACAGAAACAAAACATCATCTCAATGTATTTCAACAATTTAACAACAAATCTGAAACTTTTCTTCAACAAAACGTGTTGTGTTTTTGGATGCAACAAACTTTTCGCGTTCCCGTTTCCATTAAAAAAAGGACAAAAACACTTTTTCAACTTTTAAAGAGAAACATTCTCGATTGAAAATTGAATCAATACATGACTCCTCTGGAAATGGAAAAACCCTACGATAAAATTGAAGTTACTTTTTTGTAATATCTAACAGAAAACAACTACTTCTCCGGCTAAAGCAACGCTGGTCATTAAACTACATCTGATAGATATTGAGAAAGACTCTATATAACTAGAGAGAAATAATCTGAAAGTGAAAATTTGCATTTTCATTCAGATACTTCATTATTTATTAAATGTCCAGTTTCCATTGGAGATTCTTATATATGAATGAGATAAGGGAGAATGTTATTCAGAAGTATCACTCACAGAAAATCGCTCATTCCATTGATGCGTGAATTGCATCTCTTTCGCTAGGTCTCCAATACATTTTGAACGACAAAAATCTATTTCACTCTTCTAAGATCATCAGGAAGGTCGGAAGAATTGGAAAACATACTCTTCAGAAGCAATTTCACACTGTACTGAGGAATTGTACGATGGAAAATAGCGACTAAATTCCAACTTTCAGTCGTAGATGATTCCACATCTGACATTATGAACATTCTGTTCATATTTTCAATGAAATCAACATGCCATACCCATGACAGGTTTTATATAAGAAAAATACTTTCAAAGTTTCAACGCACAAGAAATAGTCCAACAATTCCTCATTACAGTGTGAAATTGCTTCTGAAGAGTATGTTTTCCAATTCTTCCGACCTCCCTGATGATCTTAGAAGAGTGAAATAGATTTTTTGTATTGGAGGCCTAGTGAAAGAGATGCAATTCACGCATAAATGGAATGAGCGATTTTCTGTGAGTGATACTTATCTCATTCATAGATAAGAATCTCCAATGGAAACTGGACATTTAATAAATAATGAAGTATCTGAATGAAAATGCAAATTTTCACTTTCAGATTATTTCTCTCTAGTTATATAGAGTCTTTCTCAATATCTATCAGATGTAGTTTAATGACCAGCGTGGCTTTAGCCGGAGAAGTAGTTGTTTTCTGTTAGATATTACAAAAAAGTAACTTCAATTTTATCGTAGGGTTTTTCCATTTCCAGAGGAGTCATGTACTGATTCAATTTTCAATCGAGAATGTTTCTCTTCAAAAGTTGAAAACGTGTTTTTGTCCTTTTTTTAATGGAAACGGGAACGCGAAAAGTTTGTTTCATCCAAAAACACAACACGTTTTGTTGAAGAAAAGTTTCAGATTTGTAGTTAAATTGTTGACAAAAATTGAGATGATGTTTTGTTTCTGTTATTTTGGTTTGATGTGGATCCAGCATGTTTTTTTCTTCTTTTTTTAATGGAAACGCATCAATTTATAAAATAAAAATCTGTCAGATTAGCAAGATGAAATAATGTAATGATCAATAATAAACGTGTCGCTGAGTAGAAAAGTTGCTAAGCATAAAACTAGTACTTTTCTTACGATTTTCTCTAAATAAAGTATAGTCTTTTCCATTAAATATACTTAACAAGTGCGGAAAGTTATACTTTCCCGCACGCTGCTGCCGAGGTAGCGTGCGGGAAAGATACGTTCTAATAATATTGAGTAATAACTAAATACACAAACGCACATGAATTGACGAGTTTGGACATTAGGGATCAATGTTTAAACTTTCACTATAATTTCAATGGAATCGCAATGATTACACTAATTCCGAGTTCTAAAGTCGGAATTATACTATTTCCGAGTTGTGAAGTCAGAATTATACTAATTCTGAGTTGTAAAGTCGGAATTAGTAAAATTCCGAGTTGTGAAGTCGGAATTATACTAATTCCGAGTTGTGAAATCAGAATTATACTAATTCCGAGTTGTAAAGTCGGAATTAGCATAATTCCGAGTTGTGAAGTCGGAATTATACTAATTCCAAGTTGTGAAGTCAGAATTATACTAATTCCGAGTTGGAAAGTCGGAATTAGTATAATTCCGAGTTGTGAAGTCGGAATTATACTAATTCCGAGTTGTGAAGTCAGAACTATACTAATTCCGAGTTGTAAAGTCAGAATTAGTATAATTCCGAGTTGTGAAGTCGGAATTATATATTTTTTATTTTATGTGGCCCTTCTACGCTTTCGTAAAAAAGAGACCACTTTCAAAAAATTTTAATTTTTTTATAAATCTGAAGCTGAACAAACACTATTGCGGAAACTGATAGATAATAATATGTGGTTCAACTGTGCGCAAGATGTTTTCTGTCCGATATATAGTTTATGCACAATCGCGTTATAAGCAATTCAAGGACACATCTTGCAAGATGCGCCGATTTAAGGGAAATCAATATCCACCATTTGTATATTTTGGATTTTGGGAGAGGTGGGAAATGAGTTGCAAATGTCACTGAAAGTTGATCAAAAAGCTTCAAAGTGCGTTCGAAGTCGCCCGAACTCGCACTGAAGTTAACTCGAGTTGAGTTCGGGCGACTTCGGGTGCACTTTGAAGCATTTAGAGTAACTTTCAGTGACATTTTCAAAACATTTCCCAAGTCTCAGGTGATATTAATCTCTACTTCCAAATGCCGTATACAGAAATTGAATAAGATGATTTCCCTTAAATCGGCGCATCTTGCAAGATACGCCCTTTAATTGTTTACAACACGATTGTGCAAAAACTACACATCGGACAGAAACCATCTTGCGCACAGTTGGACCACATGTTATTAGAGAGTTAATGCAACCTCTATTATTGTGATGATACTACAATAATGTTTTCCTTTATTTGACATATATTCAATATGTCCTTTACAATTTTCTTTAATTAAAATACAGGCATCCCGAATTTAATTTATATAAAGGAATAGAAACTTTTATTTAAGTCGTCTTTATTTTGACATTTCTGCCTAATTTTTCTTAATCATAACTCGTAGCCTATAAATTTGCAATGAACATCAAAACATAGTGGTAGCTTTTGTGTGAGAAAATTGTGAATTCAAAGTAGGTAATCATAGGAGAAAAAGATGAAAAATGTTCAAGATTTACGTTCGAGGACAATATTGTTCTTCTCCAAGTAGTGCTTCGTAAACATATTGCAAACGGATGCGCTGTTTGGGAAGGAGTGAAAAATATTATGCTGTAGTTGATTCAAAAATAATTTTCTTTGTAAACTATTCGGCTGCACATACAAATTATTTTAGACTAATGATGTTATAAAATGGTGATTGAGATGAATAAATGAAAATATTTGAAATTTTACTTGTCAAAATGAAGGTTTAGAAAGAAGGTTGTTGCAATGACATCATTACGAAACAGAATTACAAGATACAATACAGGATACTTTAATTAAAGTTCCTTTCAATTAAGTAAACTCATTTCAGTTTGCAATAACTCTCTATTATCTATCAGTTTCCGCAATATTGTTTGTCAAGCTTCAGATTTATAAAAATTATGAATTTTTGAAAAATGGTCTCCTTTTCGAGGTTCTCCCGGATTTTCTCAGTGAAAAATGCACCGACTTTTTTGTAGGTTTTATAATTCTCTACAAAAAAAGATTTCTACAATACTTTTTGAACATTACCAGGAACATTCAGATCACAATAAACATATAATCATTTAAAATTTTAAAATCACTGTCGTTTCGTATCAATGGAAACATATTCGTTTATATTATAGAAACTTCCTTCAACGAGAAAGATTTTCAGTTTCCTTTTGAATGCAAAATAATTGTCCTCATTTTGAACATCCTACGGTAAATGGTTGTAGTTTTGTGCTCATATAGGATGGGCATTTTTCATATAACTTGGATGTGTGCTAAGGAGTCTGCAGTAAATAGAAGTTGTAAATGTAAATTGAGTTTCGAATAATAAAATGCCGAATTGGGTGATTATGAAAGAAAGATTTGACGTGAAAATATGGAATTAAAACCATTTTGAATGGCATCATCGATACTACCTTCGATACTACCTTCTGTAAAGACATTGCGATTGCCAGATACGGGGCGCGAGGGGTCAAATAACACATCGTCGAGAAGATAATTCAATTCCCTCAGCATGTGCGTTTGAGGGAGTATATTTCCCAATTGTTAAATAGCAAAATATCCACTGCTAACTTTTTTACTGTTTTGACTAATGCAATTATGAAATGATAGTGAATCATCAAGAAATGTGCATATTGAATATTGTAGACTCATAGACAGTAACATCAAGATTTTCTGTTACAATTTTCAGGTTCATGTTCATTATACGTACACCATTCATAGAATTTATTATAAAGGTGGATCAGTTTAGATGAGAGTTGCTCAGTGGTATTTTCGTGGGTTGCCAATGAAACATCATCTGCATATGAAGCAATGCAATCCGTGCTCATGAAAGACGGAAAATCTAAACATTAAGAATATAAGAGGCCCCAACACTGAACCCTGGGGAACTCCTAGATTAACTTCAGATTATTTTGAATATGTTTGACCCAATTTAACGATAATTTTACGATGTATTAGGTATGACAATAAACAAGCACGTCACTGGCACACAGGATTTTCCATTTCAGGGAAACCAGGAGGTAAACAAAAAATCAACTGTAATCTAACACTCCACATTTGATATTATCTCTGATGCGGACACAATGTATTCCATACCTTCTTCGAGAGTACACTTTGACGTCGCCAGGCCATCATAAAAAATAACACTCGAATCGTAACTCAATCTCAGAAATTCTTCCAAAATTATCGTGACTCATCGTCCCGCTTAACCGAAAAATAATAATCTTCCGTCCATAAAAACGCCAAACCTATAATTACGTCAGTATCGTATATAGTCCATATTGAAATAGAGTGACGTAAAAAGCCTACGGGGTGTGTCGAAACACGAGACGAAGGAGGTAATATTGGTGCGACGATCTGGTTATAAATCAACCCCTCGAGAGAAAAGAAGAAGAATATCGCGGATACTTCCTTGATGTTCCTTTCGCATACATCAGACATGTGCTTATGAGCAGGATTGTGATCTTCTGGGAGATAATTACAAGGTACTTGTGAACGTATGGATGCAATTAAAAGTTATCATTTATCTTCTGATTGGGAAGGAGCTGCGGTAATGATTACTTCTGCAATCAATGAGCTAATAAATGGCAAACCCGCGGAGAACAACAGAAGAGGAGACAAATTAAATCATTCTTTACATTGGAATGAAAAAGAACCACTGACCATGGATACGAACAGATGAACTAATATGAAGGAACATAATTCCTGAATGGTATTTGTACGAGGCTGGGGAAAACATGAAAATAAGTAATTTACTGTCAAACATACCAGAACGGTGAATCTTCTATACAGGGTCCTGCAACATATAAGTTACCGATTTTGTTCAAGGTAAACTCAAATTGTTGACGAAGACGCATTACAAGAAAGTATTTTCAGATAAACAAAGTGTTTCATAAGTGTGCGGCAAATTGAAGTTGAATTTTTTCAAATGGAATACCCTGTATTTTTTTCCATAGTCAGAATCACCCCAATGACCTTCCCTTATGACCGCAATATTAGCATCAGTCTTTGGCAGGTTCGGACATACATTATATTTTTTCGTAAACAATGTACTTCACACCTCCCAATTCAAAAATTCATATGTTGTGTGAATTAACCATTTCAATGTATATTAACTGATGATTCCATTTGGGATGATTATAGGATACTACCGTATCATTTTTGAAGGTCGTCGTCATACAGGGTCTTCAGAATAAATGTTTGAACTTCGAGAATTTGGAATCGAATTTTCTCAAATTTTGCAAATGGAACAGTCTGTATATTTTTTGATGGATCGACGTAAAATTGAAATACAAACGTTTTGTTGAATCACGTTATATTGCTCATTTCTAGCCGTTTTCAAGATATTTATGAAAACCAAAACTCGGGTGGCGCAAAATCATTATTTATTTGAAATACATCGAAAAAATCGAAATATAACGAATAATACACTGAAAATCAATGATCGAAATATGCCATTTCATGTATCAACATAAATTAATTGTACCTACTATGGAACGACCTCACGTTGTTTGTGACTTTTCGGATTTCAATCCTGATGATTGTCAAAGGCATCTATATAGAGTGTCAATGCTATTCACATAATTAAAAGATTTTTCTTTTCACTGGATTTGACAAGTTGTTAGTGACGGTTTGGTTCCTATTTGAAGTTACCAAAATGAATTTTGATAAAGATTATTGATATGGTTTTTGTATTAGGAGATAGTGGAAGAAATTGTGGTAAAAGTTAAGAAAACGGTAACCTCACCGATTTTGATGAAACTTTCACAGATGAGTCAATATACAATAAAAACACGATAGCAAATGAAATTTTGATGCGGAAATTATAACTTTGGAAGATTTGACCTTTACAAAGGCCAAAAAAGGAGTTGTCTGGTAATTTCACTCTAGGAATGTTAAAGGACTAAAAATTTCCCCTATCTCTCAGCAACACACTAACTACACATTTATCCAGCTATTAATGTCACTATTTTTCTCTCAAATAACAGTTCAAAATTCAAAAATGGCACAAATATTTTTTATTATCAATTTTTCTATACACACAAACGTCATCATGAAACATCGTAGGTGGTTGAGAATGTTGAGATATCTGTGCTTGAGTACTTCTACAGCGTTGCCAAATGACCTGAGATTATTCCGAATTTATCAAACGTTAGTGTAGAAAATATGAGTGAGTGTGACATTTTGCAACAGACTTGGGCTTCCTTCATGAAGATCAATGGAATCTTGGCCAACATTGGCGAAATATCGGAAATGCGCGCGCTACGCGCGCTCTCATTTACCAACTGTTGGCCGAGTGCAAAGCGTTTGCACATTTTTTATGCGCGCGCTTTTCTGCCAATATCAAAGCCTTTGCAATTTTTATATGAAGTAATCGCAACAAACTTAGTCTTCCTATAAAAAGATCAAAAAAATGTACATGAAAACGAAAATGCGCAACAGACTTAGTCTTCCTACATAACGATCAAGAAAATGTACATGAAAAAAGAAATGCGCATGCGCTCGGCCGATATTTCGCAAAACTGCGCTCGCGGATTTGCGAAATGTCGGCCGAGCGCGCGATACGCGCGCGCTTCTCTGCCAAGATCAAAGCCTTTGCAATTCTTATATGTAATCGCAACAGACTTAGTCATCCTACATGACAATCAAGAAAATGTATATGAAAAAGGAAATGCGTATGCGCGAGCTTTTCTGCCTTTGCAATTTTTATATGTAATCGGAACAGACTTAGTACTCCTATTGCAAACTCAAGTGAATTAATAAAACAACTGCAGTTCAGTTTTGACAGTTCGTCTCATTCAAACTGATTAAGATGAATATCATCAAACTTTATAATATTTGTGGAAATAGACAGGATTTGATTACGAAATTAAGAAACTGGCCAAAAGAAGGGGAATATTTTGGTCCCAAATGTGGTGGATATTTCACACTTGTTGACGATTCATCAAGGTATGAGGTATTTGCATTCTATAAGCAGATCTTTTTTAGACTTCTCCATAAAATTCGTTCACATTTTCACGTACAACGATCATATTCTTCTCCAATTAAATTCGAATAGATTCACTTTTCAGAATTCAAATTTTTGGTAGTCTCATTTAGGTACTAATTTTGGTTTTCTACAATATAGTTATCAACTATAATAGCGTCAAAACTCAGAAAAGGAGTTTTCTAACAATTTTCGACAAATCAGTACTTTGTACTTAATTTGCTAGAATTTGAGTAATTTGACAACATCGCAACATTCTTTCTTGTCCATATTTGACAGTTGACAATATTATTTTCAACAGAATTCAATGATTTTTTAAGTAAAATCACCAATGATTCAAGAGTATTCTGTATATTTTGGGTGTGCCAATCGGTTTTGTATGGCTTAAAATTCTATTTTCTGTCTTCCAATATGTGTTGCAGATTGAAATGTAGGTAAAAAGTTTGATTACAGTGCATGTGTTTGTACACTTTTACATACCACTATTCAACATTTATTGCGAAAATAAATGTCTTCCAGGCATTTCCGCAAAAAAAATTGGTTTTTTATCGTTTTTAATGTACCCTGAATCATCAGAAAAAAATTTCATCAAAATTTGAGAGGTTACCGTTTTCTTTAATTTTTCCGAAATTGGAACACACTTTTGGTTAGTCTATTGTTCTGTGTTTAGAACACACAGCCCATTCCTACTCTATCTCTATCTTGTGTCATTGAGGTACCTACTTTAGTTTCAAATACTTGATCTTGTTTGTGTTTGGTTCTGAGATTGAAAGGCTGGTTGTGTTTGGTTCAGTTGGCAACACTGAATCTTGAGGTGTTCTTTTCATTTGAGTCGTTGTCCAATTGTTCCAAGGAGTAGCTCCGAGTAGCTCGAAGTAGTTCCTGGACTGATCTCACAGAACACGAACGAACAAGGAAGCGCCTTGTCTGATAGTGACAGTTTTTGATTTGACGTCTGAGACATATTTTAGGTGACGTTTTTCCGGTGGGATTTTTGATGAGTGACGTCTTGACAACTGACCTATTTAGAATTTTCCTGAATCAAATTGAATTTTTGATCATCGTTGATGGATCTTGGGAAAATTCAGATCTGGAGATTTTCTCATACTGTTTGCGATATTTGACGCTGTATATTTTCGAGAAAATCTCTTCGCATTGCGGATTTTTAGGTTAGAAGATAAGAACATCTGACTGACATTTGTCTCTTGATGTTTGGCTTTTTTCGTTATGTATTTTTGGGGCTTGTAGCTTCATTGGTAAAACCTCTGGAACGAGAAACTAGCTATCAGACAGCAAACAGATCATCGAAGCTGTCACCATAACCCTCCCACGTAATAGAGGTTAGTATTTGCATTTGGGCTCTTCTTATGGCCTCAAATGAGTGTAATCAGAAGTCAGACTGGTATTGTCTATTCTAGGGTGCTCTGCTACGGTTTCACTGATCAACTTTGATTGCTCCACTATCTGTTGTTCAGTATTCCTTCTTTGTTCGTCCCATATTATTGGTATTCTCCGTTGATGGCATTCGTCCCAGCTGTACACGTACTTCAATTTATTGTGTCGTACCCACTGTGCACCTGTATACGCCAAGGCACTGGTGAACTACAACTACAATTTTTGAAGTGGCATGATTAAGAAAATCTACATAGTATCAGATAAGTTTAGAATAAGACTGCCCCTAAGGCATTGGTATTCATAATTGTTAGCTATCACCGTGACGTCACAGGCATAGCCCTCACTGGAGGTTCAATATTGACATAATTAAACGATACACTACTTTCAATCATAGTGTACACTTGCATTCATCTTGGTGGTACCATATTTACCTTAATTTCATTCCATTTTGTATTATGTGCAGAACTGTGCACATACATTGTATGTAACATAAATTAATATATTTTATTAGTAAGGGACACAACTATTTCTTTTATTCTGGTCCAAGTTATCCAAGCGTAAGGGAAGACAAAACCTCTACCTATTTATATATTATTTTTATACCATTTATAGGTACCTATTGTTTAATATTTTAGTAACATTAGTGCAGTGGGTTGTCCCATTCCATCAAGGTGGTTTCAGATTTTTCACTGGCGATAAATCCGTGGCACTCCGGAAAATGAAACCCCATATCATGCGCCTTTTATCCTTATAGGCTATAGCATTTTGTAATATGTTCGAGTCAACAAATTGGATAATAAAGATTTTTATTATTATTATTATTATTATTATTATTATTATTATTATTATTATTATTATTATTATTATTATTATTATTATTATTATTATTATTATTATTATTATTATTATTATTATTATTATTATTATTATTATTATTATTATTATTATTATTATTATTATTATTATTATTATTATTATTATTATTATTATTATTATTATTATTATTATTATTATTATTATTATTATATTTCAATCTTATCGAAATCAATTTTTATTGTCGAATCCAGGTCCCAAACTGAGCTACTGGGTATGTTAGTGGCGTGAAACACCATTGCACATTCACTGCTCCCCTTTCCTAAATTTCGCCCCTAACACTGTGGATTACAATGATGTTTATACCGGGTGAGTGAAATTGGAGTAGATGCATGGGGATCTCGGAAACGGTAAGAGCTACAGAGAGGGTTAAATGGAGGCAAAGTTGCATATTATGGAGCTCATTACTATGATGTTGAAAAATCTGAGCTAGCCCTCTCAGTTTCAGAGATATACAGAAAATATCGAAAATTGATTTTTGTTTTTCACGTATATCTGCTTTAATACAATAGATTTCCAGAAACTGTTTGCACTTTGCCATTGCAACTTTCAATGGGCTGTAAAAATATGTAAACGAAAGTGTTCTACAGGGTGCTGTTTTCCTTGGGCCACCCATAACTATGAAATTTTAAATACGGACCTGGATTTTTATCACCTTTTTTAGGTTACAATAGTCATATTTTATCATGATTGTATACCACTTGAAATTTTCAGTAGTTTCGATGGTATCTGGTCATCATCAGTGAATAAAGCAGATATAAGTGAAAAACAAAAATCTAATTTTTCGTTTTTTCCTGTATATCTCTGAAAGTCAGAGGGCTAGCTCAGATTTTTCAACATCACAGCAATGAGCTCCATAATACGCAACTTTGCCTCCATTTAACCCTCTCCGTAGCTCTTACCGTTTCCGAGGTCCCCTTGCATCTACCCGAATTTCACTCACCCGGTATAATATTAGATTTTGTTGATGACACCTAATTGAATCAAAAAGTTGAAAATACTTGATTACTTATATTTCGGACGTCCATCATCTTAATGGTTAAAAGATTTCTATAACTTTCAAATTTTTCACAACGTTTCAATTGCTTGAATCCGAAATCGTCTTCTGGTGAATAATGACAAAATCAGATGCTACGCGACCTTTTTATAGGTCTATAATTAAAGTGTAATTACGGTGTAATTACGCGCGGTCTTGTGGTTTAAGTAATCATAGTTATATCTAATATAGTAAGTTTTTTTTTGTTTTCATTTTTTTGACAAAAGTATTTAGATAATTACTTTTACCATTTACCCTTTATAGATTGCAATACCCCGCCTATGGGTCGATGTTTGCTGGAATTTATTTCCAATTGAGAATTTATGTTTTCTTTCAAAAAACTCTTTGTCGCGAAAAGAGGAGAGTTGAATATTTTTGATGTAGGACACACGAACAGTAAAAACAGTTTCAATATTATTATTCTCGGAACGACTAGTGCTCCACTGCTCCGCTCCATACTTTTGCTCGCTCTGCTAGTGTTAGTGCAAACCATTACGCAAATTTCGATTATTACCTAGTGCTTGTGCTGAAGCTTATAGTTAGTGCAAATCTATTACGCCGTTTTGGATTACCTATTATATACCGCAAGATATCCTGGCATTGAGGGCGCCCTCTCGTCACCCGGTTACCAGTAGCGGAAGACAACATACTAGAACAAAGTATATAAGAAGACACTTGGTAAGTCTTATTACATCATTTTATTCACTTTCCCGCTCTTCATTCATACAAAGTCACAGTTCACTAGTTCTCCACATTTATTGCATTCATCAATACAAAACAAGCGGTTTCCATACGTTTTTAATTTCCACGCTTGGTTGACTGAAGGCACTATTGGCTTCTATATAGGTGGTTTCCATAAATTTCCGTTTGAACCAATGTTCCTCTCTATGAAGAACACTAGCTTCGTCCCAAAGACCGCGCGTAATTACACCGTAATTACACTTTAATTATGAACCTATAAAAAGGTCGCGTAGCATCTGCAATTGAAACGTTGTGAAAAATTTGAAAGAGATAGAAATCTTTCAACCATTAAGATGATGGACGTACGAAATATAAGTAATCAGGTTACTACATCGTCTAAAACATTCAAACAAACGTTGAAAATACTTGTCTATAAAATGTTTGATATATTTCCTTCAATTTTGGATTGTGTAATTCGGACAATCAACAAATAGTATGTTTAATTGAGAGAACCACATCACAATTTGGCACTTTGCCGATATCTGTTTTAACATGAATGAGTAATAAGTCACTTGCTTGCCTTGTTGAATGGTTATGTTAATTTCATTTAGGCACTGTTTATTTCAAATTGGAAAGCTTCAATTTATTAAATACGGAAAAAACTAACAAAGCTATACTTTGTATTCATATTAGGAACTCGAATCAAAAAGTCTTTGGGGAGTGAAAATTTTCAGTTGGTTCACGGTAGTCTAAATATAATAGTTATTTAAGTAACAAGGAATGTAAAGACGTGTTAACATTCGAGGTGAGCGAGTACGAGCCGAGGCTTGTCGCTTGCCGAGGATGATAACAGTCGATACATTCCGTGTTACTTATTACGTTTTTCCCGCTGCTTGTTGACATTTCTCAAAATTTGCCTGAATTGAAGTTGCTTGTGCGTGTAACTAAGTTACCGAATAAGCAGACAACAATAATATTCAAAAGGTCTCATAACCTAAAAATTGATATGAATGAAGCTGAAGGTATTACTTGTCAAAGTCATTATTACCCTAGGCATGTAAATGACACTATTAAGTTCCGTTGTCAAGATGAATTAGTAAACGAATGATATAGGCCATTTACCTGTTTTGTTGCTAAGCATGTAATACTATTTACAGTGTCGGCAGCGGGAAAAACACATTTTATTGGATTGTTTACAGAATTTTTATTGGCAATGTTCCTGTGTATCACATCAAAATTGATACATTCTGTTTGGGGAAAGGGGAGCATTCTCACTAATTGATGTAGCTATACCACTTGATCTCCCCTACACTACAAGTGTTTCTATTACCATTACAAAAAATTCTGCCAAACATCACAACCGCGGAATGCATGACATTTAAAAATATTATTGGAAACCAACCAGTTACATGTGACCTCGCGGTCTATCTACTCGGGGCACCATAGTCGAATCGGGGCGGTCACCAAAAGCGATAAATAAACCCGATAATGGGCAGGTAGGCAAATAATAATTCCACGGCCGCATTGTATTCACCGGATTATTTATACTCATATTTATTTACATTGTCACCAAAATCGAGAAGGCGCTGCAACGCGGCAGCGTGGATTTATGACCGTCCGCCGGGCCAGATGAGGACCGTGTACGAGTGGGTTTTATTTATTGAAAATTTTCGGTGGGAGGGTACACCCGAATCGAATTTATGATCGCCTACCGAAATTATTCCGAGAACTGTGGGTTATCGGAATGTTCGATGATTAGCAATACTCAACTCCGCGTATACTAAAAGTCACAATTGCATGCAATGGCTGGGTATTTAATCAAACTTTATATTGCATAAATCGAGTAAGCACTTCTCGGAAGCAAAGACTACAGGAAGAGTAAATGCGAAAATTCGAACAATTCCGGAGGTTTTGCTGGAGAGTACAAATGAAAGATATGAATAAAATAAATAAAGTCGAAGTACCCTTTCTCTCCAAAAATTTCCACCAAATTGAAAAAATGATGCAAAAATATGACACAAAACAACTACGTCCCTGGCTGATACCACGACGGTTATTGAACTGCATCTGACAGATATTTGTGCAACGTTCTTCCAAGAAGACTCAATTGCAAGTGTTTGCAAGTGCGGGAAGAAAGAATTCTTCCGAATATTAAGCAAAATGTTATATGTCGATAGTGATCAACTTAATTGAAAATTCAGATTGTGAATCTTAGACTGAATCACTACTCATTTTCTCATCATAATCAGTATTAACTTCTTGGAGATAAGTAGAGAAAAAGTTATTCGATGAAATAGGGTTAGATAAATGTTCAGGAATCAAATTTTTCAGACTCTAACAAACATTCAGGTTACCTAGGGTTTTCCAGGATGCTTTCGAGTCTTTCATTTGAAATACATGATCAAGATAAGCCTTTCGTTCACTTCTGGTCACTGAAAGCGTATGATATCTTAGTTATTTGTACCTCTTGAAATCTGAATATAGTTTTATTCTTTTGAATTTCTGTAGAGCTCCATCCGTTCCTTTTTTCAAAATTACAAGATTATCTGTTAGCCAAGGCATTATTTATACAGAATTGAGACAGTTAGCAAACCTTATGGGATTAATATTGGATTCAAATGGATGCGACATGCCGACATGTAAATGGCGACAGTGATCTCGCTTCCAAGTCATGTCGTAACTTCAGTGATCTGGCCTCTAAGTCATGTTTAACTTGATTATAACAATGAGACAACATTAAAATCAGGGTTTTTTGAAGAAACCAGCATTAAAATCACGTCAAATATTCATGTTTGTAACTAATCACGCGAGATGACACTTGCTTTTGGTTCCAATACCTTTTCCACAGGCATTGACTAAGTATCTTACTTCTGTTCAAAGTGCTGGTTGTTTCATATTTTCCTTTGAACAAAAGGTTATTATTAAATACGGAGATAATGTACTCATTGAAAAGTTCAATTTTTTGAGATTATTTTCAGCGATTACTTTGTGCCATGGAAGCTCATGTAGGTCATCTAAGAGATTATTCATATAGAAGTAACAAAAGCATTGATATGTGATGAGCTTGGGTTTGATGTGCAGAGTGGGGATATTCAATACCGGAAATGTCGAATGATGATCTGAAATTCCATGTATAGGCATCAATAAATCAGTTTCGGAAACTAAGATTCAGTCGAAAAGAAAACAGCAATTCATTATACAGTGCGGATTTTTTTTAACCCCCCCCCCCCATAGTTGAATAGAGAATTGAATTCTCTTTACAACCATCTAATTTTTTTTTTCAATTTCGTTAATAGTTTTTTTGCAATTCAAATTCGAAATATCAAATATAAACGCGGATTTGAAAACTAGTCATACCTCGATAAAGGACCCCGCAAACTCCTTATGGAATTTGGGAAAGGTGAAACTAAACAACTGTACGGTTTCCTCTATTTGAGCTGATTGAAACATTTATTTTGATAAAGCATTTACAAGTAGTAGGGAATTAATTTTTTTCGTGTTTTAAAATAGGGGTAGGGGGTAAGGGGGATGTTTGAGATTTTCAATTTATGAAAAATTACACAATTGATCAGGATAATCTAAACTAAAATATGTAGAGCTATTATTTCCGCCTATAATAATGAATAGTCTATTCTGAGCAAGGTATGATTTCAACGCCCCCTAGCATCAAAACTATTCATTTTTGGGGTTTGTCACCCAATTTATTTTTATTCAAAATAAATTGAACTGCATCATATAAAATTCAGAAAAATTCACCGACATTTTTTCGTTTTGTGTCATTTGTGGGGTGGGGGGATAATCATAAAAAATTGCTATTTCCCTTATTTAGGCATATTTAAACATTCGACGAATCATTTAAAGGTACTCGGAAAATATTTTTTTGCGTTTCATATTAGGAGTTGGGGGAAAAAGGGGAGGGAGTGAGAATGTTTTCTATAAAACAGCACAATATTGTGCAACATTAGCAACAATGAAACAAGTGAAAATATTGTTACCAGATTCAAAAATAAATAGTCTAATCTGCGCAAGGGCTGATTTCAACGCCCCCTAACAGCAAAACTGTTCATTTTCTTGGATTGGCGCAATGGTAACATTGGTTGAGAATTACATGGACTACATCATACCAAAAATTCAAAAAAATCCACCGGGACCCAAATTCTTTAAACGGTTTGTTGTGGAATAATGAAACCAAAAACATTTTGAAGGGTATTACTGATACTACTTTTTGACAGAAGAAACATTGCAATTAAACTACAGATGGCGCTGGGGGCACGTCAACTAGAAAATTTCGAAAAATCGAAATTGGGAAAACATTTTTCAACTAAATTCAAAAATATTTAGATAGTTGTAAAGAAAATCGAATTCTCTTTTCAACGAAATGACACTTGACCCCTCATGCCATTTAAAAAATTTGAGTTTATGTGTCCCCCCGCGCCCCCTGTGGAGCAATCATCATTTTTTTTTCAAAAAGTAGTATAAGTGAAATCCTCCAAACATTTATTTTTCATGTTTGTACGTCGAACCATTCAAAAGTTAACAGGGGGAGGGGAACCGAAAAAAGCCGCACTGTAAAGAAAACCAGGAGATTATTTCGAAGATGAAAAACAGAGGCTGTGTTGTGAGGCTCATTCAGCTGATCTTCGGCTTTTTCTCAATGTAATTTTTCATTGATATTTACTTTTTATTAGGAAATAATGACCTATTATTATTATTAAAATGGGATACTGGACACCTGTGGTGTCATTCAATGAGAACAATTATTATTTTCCCCTATACCACCCAAGTATTCTCACTCTCAGATGCGCATTTCGATAACCAAGTTACCTTCAGCAGTAGGAATACGAAACTAACAGTAAATATCCAAAACAGTCATATTTATATCAAATAATAAAGTACTATAGGTTGAAATTGATTTGCAACTTGAGTGGGATCATATATGTGATCAAATATGGTATAATGACATACAATTTACTCACAAATAAAGTGAAAAAAAGAAAAAAGCTTAAATTTTTAAGAAAAAATCAAAAAGTATTTTCTTTCCTGGCATTATGACAATGAAACAGCCCGACCGTCGATAATAACGTAGTAAGGCATTTCGAAGAGACTCCCGTTCATTGTTTTCGAGATATTCATAATCTAATGATTGGGTTACTGAATAATTTAATAGTGCTTGATAAGACGCGCTTCGTAGGCGGTAAATTACTGGAGTGTGTGAACGAAGCTCAGATCATGTTTGCTTAGAAATACCGTAGGAACGATCGAGGCTAGACCAAAGCGTATTTTATTAGTTGTAGATTGTAGGTAGGAATCAATGATTTTCTTGAATTTCTGGAGTAGACTGGCTTTTGGAACCACCTCCCTATTCAGTGGGTTTCAGTAATGATAATAATAATAATGGGTCTTTATTTTCCATTTGCCGTTCGGCAGGTGTCCACAGTGACAAAGCTCATAAAGTCAATCTAGATAAAATAGCTAACGATTGATATTTCCGATAAGTATCAGACTTGAAAATATCTATAAAATAGACATTTCGCCATTTTTCTGAGGTGTTCCACAAGAGTAAGCAATTTTCTGAACAATGCATCACCGACGAGAAGAGTTTCTTTTTTTTGCTAAGCTTTAGGAGCATCACTCTATTTATACAAGGTGTTCATTAAGTACTTGTAAACACTTTAAAGGGTAAATCTTCGACTGACTTCAAGAAGAAGATGAATATGTGTCCGCAAATGTTTCATTTCGGAAATACAAGGTGTTAAAGTTGAAATTTTATTTTCAATTATTTTAAATAACTTTTGCAAAATAAATATTTCGCAGCAAAATATGGTGAACGAGGTTTTTTAGGTGAGAAATCAAAATTTTTTATTTGTATTCAAGTAACATTTAGAGAGCGCTGTGTACATTGTTTATTTTAAATTGCCCTAATTTCTTTGTAGGTAAACTATTGAGATTTTTTATATAGGTACAAATCTTCATTCTACATACCTTTTCTGAGCAAAAAAGGTAAACTCTCTGCACACCGCTAGGGGAAACCATTTTTGAGAAACTTGCAAATTTCTGCATCGATGCAGGTAATGGGGTCACTAATGCACCATATGAAGTTGCTCACACTTCACAAAAACTGAGTTTGTGATAGATCTCGCTGAAATAAATAACCTTTTTCCTACGAAGATGTATCAAGAAAGAATTTATTCTCAAAATACAAGATGTAGAGAAACCAATAATTTTTTTTAAATTTCAATACACTGTATTTTGAAAACGAATGATTTTTTGATGCATCTTGATAAAAAAGACTAACATAGTCCACCCGAAGTTTTATGGAACAAACGCCGTCAGCAGTCAATAAAAGGGCGCACCGCGCGCTTAATTCATATAGCGTGATTCCTATCTACGGTTCATAACTGCAGAGCTCGATTCTTTAAGTCATTTTAAGAAGAAAAATCTCCATGAGTATTTGTCCGGAGTTGCTTCGTTTCTGAGATACAGGGTGTTGAAATTGAAAAAAAACGGTTATTATTTGCTTGAAATTTGGTACATGTATTTGAACTAATAAGGCTCTCATATAGACCTAACTAGATGGTGCCAGTGGGCACCACTGCCAACATTATTTTTAAAAAAAAGTACGCAACTGACTTTTTTGTAGATTTAAATCTTTTTAGAGTGAGCACTTTGAAATACAACTTTTTGGTATTCTGTATTTTCTTCATATCTGGCTACGTTTTCGATAAAAAACAAAATGAAAACAAAAAAAATATTAAAGTGATATTAAAGTAAATGAGTAAAATTGAATGAAGAAAAGTTGTATTTCGTGCAGAAATTTATTTATAAAATCATAGCAGAGCGCTTGCGACTATAAAGTCATCATCAGTGCGTACCTGTAAGTAAGTGACATCGAATTGAATTTAAGAAATTTTGATAAAAAGAATTTTGAAAATTGAAAAGTTACTTACTCGTCAGGTGTACAAGAGCCAGACCATAAAAATATCATGTGTCCAGAGGACCATGTAAAATTAAAAAACGGGACATCATATTAATAACATTTTAAAAAAGTCCTTATTCCAGGATTCACCTGGATAAAAGTTTCAACAGGCAGAGTAACACATGTCTGTTGGAGCTTAGTCTACTGTTAAACTGAATGAATGAAATTTACATTGTGTCAAAAGTTGACAATGACAATGACGTTTGGCTTAGAACAATAACTTCTAGAAACGTCATTGTCATTGTCAACTTTATCAACGTCAGCTGGTTTCCAATGCAGGTGTTCATGATTAGCAATAGAGTTGCTTTTTTCCCGGAAACGAAGCTAGATATGAAGAAACTACCCGAGACCAAAAAGTTGTATATTTTCAGTAGCTCGATATAAAAAATGGAAATCTACGAAAAAAACAGTGGTGTACTTTTTGACAATATTTTTGGCCATTGAGACGCTACTAGCCCTAATAATTTCAATCTAGTTAAGGATAAATGAGCGCCCCATTAGTTCAAATGAATGTACCAAACTTCAACCAAATCGGTTATAGCATATTCATGATATTTTATAATTACCGTTTTTTTTTTAAATTTCAACGCCGGACATAATAATATGTTCATAGGAACTTTTCTTATCTAAATGACCTAACGAATCACCCCCTGCAGTAAGGAACCGTTGTTAGGAAACACGCTGTATGAAAAGCGGTGCGCCCTTTCATCGACTGCTGACGGCGTTTGTTCCATAAAACTTGGGCTATGTTAGTCTTGTTTAAGTTACTGTGAACTACTTGCACGGAAATGTTAAGATTTTATAAAACACTTTCACCGACCAAATTTTTTGACGGGTTTAGCGGGCTGCTGACGCGTACAGTTCCAATATTCTGCAGACTATGTCCGCATCGTTAGTTGTCTTACTATCCACAGACTAATTTTCAGATTTTATGAAACAGTTGTGCCATACGTGTTTTTTTTTACAAGTTCGGAAGGACAGTTGTCCTTAAAACTGGCAGACTGACGGCAGGCTATTGATATTCAACCTATTTATGACCTAATATCAAAATATCAGCCTTTATAAAACTGTTGCATGTTTGGTCCCTCAGCTCTTGGACTAAAACTCCCAAAATTGCTATTCCATAGTGCAGATATGATTCAATAAGAGAATGGTATACTAGTTTGGAAGTTGAAAATCATAATTCATTCGATACAACTCTCAAAGCATAACAACCTGAAGAACTTTGGTGTGCTGCTAAAATTTTGATGAATTATCAAGAAATAGATCTTGGTACTTTTCATAATTATTTTTCAGCAATGTTATTGTCCAACGGAATATCTTGAAGATGATATCTGAAGGAAATCATGTTAGTTTTCCGTATGTCAAATGACAATAAATTTGAATCACATCAATCCTTTACTGTTTTCAGATCAAAATATAGTGCTGTCATCAGCGAAAGCAGTAAAAGAGCCTGAAATCTGGATATTCAACAAATAATTAATAGATATACAATAAAACTGGTCCAAGTATGGAACCCTGACGAACTCCACAATTAATACTCTTCAATTCCGAATATGATAAGCACAGCAGTTTAATTTTTGAGTGACATACTGTTTAATCAGTCATCCATTGCAGAATAGGGGAACTATCTTCCATCAATCCTTATTAATTTATCAAGTAATCAAACATTGCAAGTACTAACTAATGATGTTTGATCTTACGTCTGATTGGATACATCGCTGTTTGTAGGACTTTTCTTCGGACCAAAAGTTCTCATTGATTCCTGTCATAAATCGGACTCAATTTCAGAGGTAATATCACAGATGGTTGAGTATTTGACAGACGTTTCAGTCATTTCCTGACCGTGCCTGGGATTCTGAGGGCCGGTTGCATAAAATCCAATCAAATATTTGATGTATCGTTGAATATTCAACATGGCGTTTCATGCAAAATTGGGTTGCATAGAAACACTGATCATTGACTTGTTGCCACTTTAACTTAACGTTACACTAACTAATGATGGCTATTGAACGTAAAATATCGGTTGTATAAAAGCTAATCAAGTTCTAATATCACATCAACTCGAATTTAATCATGTGTTAACTTAGTTCTTGCTGTTATTAGGTTTATATAAGGTTGGGGAGGTGAATAAGCTTTTGTCCTAATAAGGTCGGTGTATGTATATATTACAGAAAATGTGTAATTTCCAACTGTACTAACTTTCTTACTGCTACATTGGATTTTTGTTTTTTTCTACTTCTTTTCAATTGGCTCCCGTTTTCCATTCTTAGAACTAGAAGTCTCCATATCTTAGTATTATTTATATCAGACGAATAATATAATTGAATAAAACAATTACAAATAACATAGCTTCCAAACGAAAACACAATTAAACCTAACCTATAAGAGTGAAAATTATCATAAATGAGACATGAAACGAGAAAAAAAGTGCTGTTGCCACATCTTTCCCGTTATCAGTCAAAGGGACTGTTAATTACTTGGAGAATGTTTAATGCAACTTATCTCATATTTAACGTAACATCAAATTTGATTAGATGTTAGATAATAAAATGATTAATTTTTCATTATGAAAGTGGCCCTGGGTTTGCTGTTCAAAGACAATCTTGTGAAAAAAACTATGAGAATAGGGACTTTTATTTCTTGATACTGAAACGACAGGATCCAATTGAGTTTCCAAATTATTCGTGTCTCCGTGATCCATTCAACGCCTACTGCGAAGCTCACTGGATAATAATATCCATTATTCAGTGTAATTCGATAAACAGCTACATAGTCGAGAGCCGCTCATATAATTATCACTGGGAATGAATTACCACTTCATATTATGCAGCGCATTAGTTGAAAGACGTATGAACATGTATTTGGAAGTATGTATCGATGGGTGTTTAATGGAATACTTGTGCGTGATTGAATCTCCATGCAAATATGAAATAACATAAGTGACAGTCAATATATTGGATACTGAATTCGTCAACGAGTGGCAAATTGAAAATCCCTGTAGATATAGTTGATTATACCGTAAAATATGCAACACTGCATTACTTCAATATAAAACCATAATGAAAAAAACGCAAGAAATACAAACTTCATCGTACTTTGACTTTAGTCGAAACTAACACCAGATTACAGTGAAGGAGAAACCGAGCGGCGTTGCCAAAAATACGATGCGATGGTGTCAACCGCTCAACAATATAGAAAACATAAACTTTCAATTATGTCAAGGATAAATGCATCAGTCTGGCAATGCTGCCACATCCCTCATTTGAAACATATTGTCGTGAGAAAGAAGCCTATGTATTCTGGGGTTGAATTTGACTACAGACTATAGGAGGAAAGGATATTTACAATACTGTTTGAAATAGAAAAATTGATTTTTTTTTTAATGTTAATGGAGGTGAGTTTGGACATAGATAAGTGCAATAAGTGCGAAGTTGCAACATCCACGATTTTGCTCCAAGCTCAAATACTATAATACACCTGACAGAAGGACAATAACCTCAAAACCAGTCGAAAAAAGGTATTCATAAAAGACCAAATATGTAGATTTTAATTGTTACAATCTCTCCAGCAGGTTTTCGAATAATTCTTGGAGACAAAAGTGTTACTTTCAGAGTAGGACGAATTAAATGTGGAGATTACAACCTACCAGGTCTTTGTTATAGAAATTTCCATGGGCGATGATCTTCCGAAATATCATCTTCACATCAAGCAATTCGTTGAATAATATAATAAACATCAAACTGAAAATTAAGAAAGATCGCAGGCTGGTGACTTTACTTGGTCTTCACAGGTAATACACCATTTTAGTGTTACGTGAAGCCGCTTGATTTGGTTGGTTCAAGTCAGGATTCAATATTCAAATAATGTGTTTGTTTTCGGTGTTTTAAGTGTAATTTCTGAGTTGTTACTGATTCTGAAGGCTATTTACTATTTATAACACTTGTATGATTGTTACTGAGACGTACCCAAGTGAAGTGGTAATCACACTTTTTGAAATGCAATATGAATTTTTATAACTTTCACTCATAACTTCATTAAACTTTGACAGTACTTACTCAAGTTTCCGAGCTTCCCAGATATACACGAAAAATTTCTTATAAATTTTCTAAAGTTCTCAAAGTAACCAAAAAAAACTATCACACTTAAAACGCCATAAGCAAACGCGTTGGCTGGATAATAAAATCTGACTTACACCTACCACAATTGGAAGCCTGACGTTATGGCTGATACGGTCTATTCAATACCATTTTTACAGGTCAACCTGGTTTCAAGATAAATCTAGGTGTAAATAGTCCTGAAGACAATTTCAACCTGGTGGCTAATAAATATTTTTAGTAATTTCAATCACCAATGTATATGACGTTGGAATACTTTCACAAAGTGAATGAGAGACAAGCTGGATTATACTTCTTGCAAAGATTTAACAGTACGCGAATTTTAAACTTTTCTTGTACTTTTTGAGTTTTTGAAAATTTTATGAGTCGCATTTTTGTGTGACCACAGAGGATGCTCCGATTACGCTGTATAAAATATCCCCATTGGATGAACGACAGATATTTGGTATGAAATCCTATATTTTAATAAGGGCCGTAGTTGTCGTGATGGTAGAGCTTTCGCTTCTCAACCAGCACGGTCGCTGGTCCCGTGCATGGCATCATACGTTAAAATGTAAGGGCCTCGTCTTCCCTATCCCACACAAGTCTGTCGAAGACTTCCAGGGTTGCCGTAGGGGTAAAGCCATTTAACGTAAAGAACATTCATTTTTAATGGAATATACTTGAATTATTGAAAAGCTTATCTTCTAGTTCGCAAAGTTGGAGAAAGAGATCAAATAGAAACAACGCTGAAATTAATGGAGACTAATTTGACTGTTGGAAATGTTCTGTATATATGGATACCCTTTAAAATAGTGTTTAACTAGAAGATTACCTGAAAATAACACATACGTCACAGGTCTATGTGTTACCAAATGGAGAGATGAACGAGAAATACGCATATCTTCAGAATTTGCTGATCAGATGACTGCAACGAGGTCTAGAATCCGAAAAACCTAAAATAATTGCTAAGTATAATAGGTAAAGTCGGTATTGGTTCGACTCTCAGTTTAGAAAGTCTTTTTTTAGGGCAATCACTCAAAGATCCGCGTTTGAGAATACCCTTAGCATTTACCTATACACTGACCAGAAAGTAACCAGGTTTATGTTTAGAGAACTGTTTCAGACTGTTTTATGAGGACTTGCATAATTAAAATTGTATTTAGATCTTTTATGTTACGTTCAATTTTGATTTCTTGGCTCTTTTTATTAGATCCATGCATTTGAGATTTTTGTTCTCTGCAAGAAATATAATTAACGTTTCACAGAAAGATAAAATAAATGTAGAAATCACGATGGAATCTCAACGAGCCAAGTGCGGTGACGGCATATAGGACAAAATCTGGAACCCTGTGCAAGCACCGCGCCAGACGCGTTCAATTTTCATTTCAATTTTAGATTTTTTTTATAATCTGCTTATTTAGATTAATCAGTTGAATTTTTGAAATACTTTTCATTATACCTATTCGAAAACACTATATTTACATGCTTATTTAGCATACTCAAAAAGGGTTTTTTCTAGATTGGCTTATTGTCAAGTGGAAAATGGACTATAGTTCAAGCATTTAATGAACTAGTTTTATTTGAAAACTGAAATGAAATTGTTTTTTCTTCATTTCAAATATTACTCCAACTATCAATGGATTAATTCCAGTTTTTGGTACTTAAAATTACAGAGGATTACACAAAAATCCGAAACACGCTGTAAATATCGAGAGAGTAGATATAATATCAGAACTACTGAAATGCGAAAAAACAAGTTTTCTAACGATACTAAACATGATGTATGGTTCCATTAAAAAAAATGCCGATGACGACACTCTTCTAACAATGAGTGGCATATCAAAAAAATATTTGACTTCATAAAACGGTGCAAAGTGAAATACCCTTCAACTTTTATTCTGAAAAAATAGGAGGGTCTACACATTTGACTAATGGTGGATTTATGCAGTAGTCATAAGGAAGAATATTCGTCAATGATTGGTTGGAATAAACGGTTCAACCCATCATTGACGAATATCCTTCCTTATGACTCAAAACTCATGACAGCTGCATTAATCCACAATTACTCTGTATATAAACACTGGTAGAGCTCTGCAAAATTTTCCGCGCAGTCCTTAAATGTTATATTTTTACCTCTAGATTTTAAAGTTTCCTTGTTGGTTCTACTCTTCCATTTGGTGCTAACATAATTCCAAAAGCAGTTCAGATCAGAAATAGAGAGTTCTCCCTTATTTCTTCAATTTGCTCTCTGTGTTATATTTTTGTTAGAGAATTTACTGATCAGCTTGTTTCTATTTGTTTTTTGTTCTTGAATTTGTTCATGGGTCAAATGGCTACAATCTTACAACAACCCTCAGAAGTTTTTGAGCAAGCTAGGGAAGACGAGGTCCTTTCCTTTTATTGTGTGATGCCATGCATGAGATCGGTGACCATGCTGGAATTTGAACCCACGACCCTTTTATTGATATGCGTAGACTCTATCTACCATCACGACAACCATGTGATGTCTAATCGTATCACAGGAAGTAGTTCAATATAATATTAGAAATATTTTTCTGTGTTCAGAAATAATAAGGATAATGGTTTCGGAAAATTTTAATTTAATTTTAAATTTAAATATCAAATATACCGTCAAAAGTATCATAAAATATTTCCAGTGTAATATTTACTTCTGTCTCCAGTCTTCCAGGGCTGCTATTCTTGACCGTTCGCAATAATAATGTGAACTCGTAGCATCAAATTCTGAATGCTATCAATGAATTAGACAGAATGCAATGAAACGAGCACTCGTTCATTTTGCGAACTGTCAATAATGACACCTCTGGAGTCTTTGCTCTCGAAGAGTGCTTATTGATTATCCTCACAGGTGTCGCTGCGACTGACTTATTGTACGTCGCTGCTTCATTTGTGAAGAAATATCAATTAAACAATTGATTATAATTCGTTGGTCAAGGATAAGACGACTCTAATGTTGTCCGACCTACCCTTGTACTGACGAGAGGCAAGACTGAAGACCTGGAGAGAGGCTGTAGTGACGTTCATACCTAAGACTGGAAGACGCCCAATGGACGAACCAAAGTCTTACCGCCCCATTAGCCTCACCTCTTTTCTCCTGAAAGCAATAGAGAAAATGATAGACTGTTATGTCAGAAGCGAACTCCTCGAGTTTAGACCGCTTCACAAAAAACAGTTTGCTTACCAAGCAGGAAAATCCACAATTAATGCTCTACAATGCCTAATTGAAGGTATTGAAAAGACATATGTGGCAAAAGAAATGGCACTTTGCGCCTTCATTGACATAGAAGATGCTTTCGACAACACCTCACATGCCTCCATAACCAGATCATTAGAGGAAAGGAATATCAATGCCTCACTGATCAGATGGACACAATCAATACTGAGAAGCAGAATCATTGTGGCGACCCTAGAGAGAGAGAGAGACAGTCAAGATGACAGCAGAAAGAAGTTGCCCACAAGGGGGAGTTCTATCGCCTTTGCTATGGTCACTGGTTGTCGACGACCTGCTAGTAAAGCTACACGAATCTGGTTTCACGACTCAAGGTTATGCCGATGACCTAGTCGTCACCATTAGGAGCAAACATGACGGAGTAATCTCCAACCGTATGCAATTAGCCCTAAACACAATCAGTAGCTGGTGCGCAAAGGAAGGACTCAACGTCAATCCTAGCAAAACAGTGCTGGTTCCATTCACCAAGAGGCGAAAGTACGAACTTAAAGCCTTAACTCTGAAGGAACCCAGCTAACATTTTCCAAAGAGGTGAAATATTTGGGAGTTATAGACCAAAAACTGTCTTGGAACAGCCAAATCAACCACATTCTTTCCAGGGCTATAGCAACAAGCTGGACATGCCGCAGAGTCTTTGGTAAGACATGGGGTCTGAAACCAAAAATGATTTATTGGTCATACCAAACGATCATCAAACCCATGGTCACCTACGCCTCACTGGTATGGTGGCCAAAAATACAACAAATTTCAGCACAAGTCAAGCTGCAGAAAGTGCAGCGGCTAGTTTGTCTGGAAATAACAGGGGCAATATTTACGTGTCCCACTGCAGCCATAGAGGTAATGCTAAACCTTCCGCCATTGCACCTATGTGTAATGAAAGAAGCAGCAAACAGTGCCTTCAGACTGAGCCAGACAAAAACTTAAAAGCGGGAAATCTAATTGGACACTTGAAGATATTGGAACACATTCCCCTAGAAGCCATGTCTAAACCGACAGATTTCATGCCAGTTAGGTACGACTTCGAAATGCAGTTTGAAGTGGTCATAAACAGCCACCAAATATGCACAGAGAACGGACTTCAACTGGGAAGGGATGCATCAGTGTGGTACATAGATGGATCTAAGATGGATGAAAGGATTGGAGTGGGCGTTACAGGACCAAATTTTAGGCTCTCAAAACCCCTTGGTAACACCCCAACCATCTTCCAAGCAGAAGTACATGCTATAGAATTATGTGCCCAGGAATGCCTTGAAAGAGGCACTCGAAGGGCAGAAATCTATATAATATCAGATAGCTAAGCAGCACTAAAAGCTCTGAGGTCATACACCTGTGAGTCTAAGCTGACTTGGGACTGTAAAAAATCCCTGAGACAACTGGCAACAAACAATCAGGTCCCTCTGATGTGGGTGGCAGGTCACAAAGGAAATAAAGGTAACGAAGAAGCAGATTGCCTTGCCAAAGAAGGGGCAAACACACAATTTCCCTGCCCAGAACCCTTCGGTGGACTCTCCAAAGCCCACTTGAAAGAGGAGTTCCGACGCTGGGAAACCGATGAAATGAAATCTCACTGGAATAAAGTGCCAGGACAAAGACAAGCGAAAAGAGTAGTGTGCCTATCGCCAAAGAAAGCTAAACAGCTTCTCGAGTTAGACAAGAAAGACTTGAAGATGGTAACGGGACTCCTCACTGGACACTACCCCCTGGGGTACCACCTCAAAAAGATATGTACATCAGAGAGTGATAGTTGCCGCTACTGCGAGAACTTCGCGGAAACTGCAGAACATTTGCTTTGCGAATGCCCAGCGCTTTTCTGCAAGAGGCTTAAGTTCCTGGGAGGGGCCTTTTTAACGCCCTCCGACATCAGGAACTTAGCTCCCAGGAAACTGATAAACTTCACAAGAAGTCTAGGAATCCCGGGCATCGAATAGACCAAGGGTCACGCACAAAAGAACTTACAGGTCGAAGTGCTTGCGAGGCTGCACAGCCTGTACGACCCCCCTACAATCTACAGTCTACCCTTGTACTGACGAGAGGCAAGAACTTCATGTCTGCAGGAGGTCATCCCAGCCGAATGAAGTACGAGGACATATTGAAAAATTCTTAGCCTACTATAGAACCAAACAAAATTTCAATGTCAAAATATTTTATTACTCAACATATTCTTCTCTTAATTGGATACATTCATTACAGCGAACCTGCAACGTCTCTAGACCTTTTAAAAAAAAATGTTTCTTCTTGCTCTGTAAACCAGACCTCCACAGCTTTTATTACCTCCTCGTTGGAAGAAAATTTACGACCTTATAAACTCCTTTTCAGTTGAGAAAAGAGATGATAGTCGGACGGAGCCAAATCTGGTGAATAAGGGGGGTGTTCTAGCAATTCAAACCCTAAATCACGAATTTTTTGCATGGCAACATGAGATTTATGTGCAGGGGCGTTGTCCTGCAAAAACGAAACACCTTTGGATAGCTTTCTGCGTCTTTTCTCTTTAATTTTTTTCCGTAGAGTGGTCAGTAATGTCGAATGGTAATCTCCAATTATTGTTCTACCCTCATCCAAAAAAATCAATCATGATTACTCCATGGCAATCCCAAAAAACTGAAGCAAGAACTTTTCCAGCAGATTTTTGGACACGAAACTTCTCAGGTATTAGAAAACAGGACTGTCGCCATTCCATCGATTGTTGCTTTGTTTCTGGATCAAAGAAATGTACCATCCATAGTAACAATTCGGTTTAAGAAGTCTACATCGTTTTCAAATCGAGCACAGATCGAACGCGATGCTACTACCCTTGCACGCTTTTGGTCAACATTAAAACATTTTGGGATAAATTTTGCAGCAATTTTTCTCATGTCCAAATTGACGTGAACTTTATGATGAACGCGTTCTTATGAAATATTCAGTGCTTCAGATATCCGTTTTAGCCCAATTCGATGGTCTGTTAAAATCATTTCATGAACTGCATCGATATTTTCGGGGACTGACACAGAAACTGGCCTTCCCGATCGGTCATCATCTTCAATGGAAAATTTACCTCTTTTGAAGCTTGTAATCCAATTTTTCACGGTCGCATACGAAGGACATTGAACACCAAGGGTATTTAGCGTAAATCTGCTTACCTCTTAACCCTTTTATATACAGGTACTTGATGATGGCTCGATACTCCAATTTTTTTTTTTTTATTTATTGCGTAACTCTTGTTTACTTTTTTGACGCCAAACTTTACACTGACACTTCTAATGAGTTATTGTTCCTTGCTATGGTAACGCAATATTTTGTTTATGCAGGAAACTGGTCTAGGCTAACTAGATATCAATACATCCTCGTATAATTGATAGTTTGATCACAATAAGCACTCGCAATTGGGTCTTGTTGTAGGAACGTTGCACAAATATTTGTCAGATGTAGTTTAATATCCGTCGTGGTATTAGCCAGGGAGGTAGTGGTTTCTGTCAGATTTTTGACTCATATTTTCCACTTCGTGGAAATATTTGGCGAAAACCGGTATTTCGACTTTGTCAATTTTATTCAGAACAAGTTCATTCAGATACTGATTTTGGATATCTAGAATAATGGAGTATTTTTATCACTGATACTAACAGTACAGTGCAAATTCTTCAAATACATTTCGATGAGCTGGGACATATTCAAAATTGGATTTCAGCACTTGTACAAATTGTAATTTGGATGGTCATATACTTGGAATATTAAACTGAGAGAAATGGAAATTATCACTCGATGGGTCTGGGCAAATTAGCCATACATTGGTAAAAATTCCACCAACCACATCAACAAATTAAATTTTATTCCCGCGGTCATCAGAAGAGACATATTTATGATAATTGAATGAATAAAATGTACCTGAAAGTTTAATATTGGACTTTATACGAGTGGAAAATGTGTGCTCGCTTATTTACTGCTTCTAATGTATGTAAACTGCTACCCGTAATGTGCAGTAGGTTGGGGCGAAACGTCAGATTGCCGTTTTCTGTACAAGAATTAAGTTAACGGTCTCCAATTCTGGAAAATGTTCATTAGTGTCCTCTTCATATGAGTATTTATAAGACTACGTACTTTTTTTGGGTTTTTTATTGGTCAGCCAACTCGGATGGAATTAGGTTTTTATTCAAATATGCGAGATAATTCGGTGAAATAAATGAATCGAGTTGTTGAACATTCTAAGAGAACTGACAGGGCCGAAATTCTGATTGAAGAATACTGGTATTTGTTTACACTTTAAATCAATTGATTCGAAATACCCAGTCTACCTACTATAGATTTTTGTGTGGTTGAATTGTTTTTTAACAGTTTCGTTCATACTGTGCATTTCCATTCTCCCACTGTCATAATAGAAAACTGAAATAGTTTTTGTTTATAACGATAGTCGTTGCCAACTGATCTTTTGCCATTTTCACACCCATCCACATACAGTGTACGCTATTATGGCAAATACTTGTCAGAAAACAAATACTTCTCTGGCTAATAATACGGGTATTGAATCATATCTAATAAATACCTGTGCAATGTTTCTCATGGAAAAGTAAACTATTGCGAGTGCTCCCAGTAACCAACTGGCAAAATTTTGTCTTGATTGCAATAGCGTTCTCTACAATGAGGAAGGTTGCACGAGTATCTATTTGATATAATTCTATACCAGTCGTGTTATTAGCCATATAAGGGCAAGTAGGGGGAAATCTTTCAAAGATGAAGGAACACAATGTCATGCACCCTGTTATGCTGGATTTCTACCAAGTAAAACACCCTACCTCTTCGCCTAGCTCCCTTGTATCGTCCCGAAGGACTTGCGTTCACGGATGCTAGGTTGCTTCTTTGCCTCATCTTGCATTGCTCTATCGTCCTTCTCCTCCAATATTCTTCTATTCAGGTTTCCTCCACAGTCTACTGCTCAAGGCATGTTATTAAAAAAGTTGGATTTTCTACACACAAATTTCATGATTCTACGTCAAAAATTACGGAAGATACATGACAAGTGAAACACACTGTGTTTGGATGCTAACATGTGAAAAACAAAAATGCTAACACGAGCAACCTCGGTAGAACTTTTGGCTTCGAGAAATTCAATGAAAAATTCCACACTTGGGCGAGAAGTTAATTAACAGGTTTTAGAAAAATCGCGTATTCTGCCTCATCCTGTGAGTATGCACACCATTCAAAGTCAATTGATATTCTGCACAGCATATTATACCCAAAAATAAAGAAAAATCAACTTACAGGGCCAGAAAAAAAGTGTAATTGAGAAAGTCGCTTCTTTTTACTTCTTTAATGATATATCCAATAATAAAAAAATTCTGCTGAGCCCCAGAAATACACGTATCCAATGCCATGTCCTTTCAAGAGATATTCTCAATCCTAAGACGCTACGGTTTATATCTCACTTGTCCAGCCACATTCAATGTAGGGTATAGTAGCATGGGAAAACTACTTTGATATATCTTGTTATCCAAACAAAAATCTACCAACAAAAAAATAAACATCAACTCAAAAATATCGATCAAGACTACAACACACGAAATAAAAATGAAACGTGCGTACTTAAAAAAAAGAAAGGAAACGGCTGATCAAAAACGTTACACTTATTAAGATCCAAAACTGTATAACACACTTCCTGATTATATTGAAAATTAAAACTTCAAGTATCACCTAAAAAGTTTCATTTTTGAATACTCCGGAGAAATGGTTTATATTAACAGAATAATATAAAATGCCCAGGTTGCATACTTCTACCTAGTTTATTTAGTTAGTGAACTTTTTTGGATACGCTTAAATAATTCAATTCATTCGTTCCAATGTAAACGGCCCTTTGATTTTAATTTACTTTACTTATTTTACTTGTCGATTTTAATCAGTATAGGTTATATATTATTACTATTATTGTTGCCTTCGTTTCATTTCATATTGATTTGTTTATTTCGTGACTTTTTTCTCAGTATATTTACTTGAAGCTAGGTATCAATAATTCTCATCTATGTTACATATATTTAGTAAATATTATTATTATTATAATCATTCTCCTGGATGCCCCTGTGGCCTGGTACTTAGACAAGTTTCACCTTGCTCTGTGCTCCTAGGTCGCTGAAGCTTTTCTGAGTCTTTCAAACTGGTTTGGAAGGAAACCTGCATGATTACAGAGCCTTTATTGCCGCCTGACTATCGGAGAGTACGACTATTGGTTGGTTTCTAGATCCCCTTTTAGGAATCTCTCTCGTGCAAACGAAAATAGCCAGTACCTCGGCTTAGAATATTGAGGCTTAGACTAATGTCTTGCCTGGTTTCTTCCCATATATTTCAGCACCCTCTTCATTGCTTGTGCCCGTGTACCAGATTTGACATCTCGACAACATTGCTATGGCCTTTGATGTGACTCTTCCATCTTGTATAATGGTGATGTATCAAAGGAGCAGGTTGAATTCATTGGCACAGGTCTGGAGGCTTCTATCGTCGCCTCCGCTGCAATTTCAAAGGCAGTGGGGGAAGGTTCACTATCACTACCAGGCAAATCGTGGTGACCCCCAGCATGGCCAGTTTTTGAAAACCAGACAGCCTTCCTCTGGTTGTCATTTGCTCAATCTTTGGCCACAGCAGCAGGGCTCCATATGATGTCGAGGGCCTCACTACCGCTGTGTATAACCAAAGGAATGGTTTGGGTCCGAGACCCCCATCAGTTTCGCCAAAGGTGCGCTAGTCCATCAAAAGTGATGTCCTTGCCTTTGTTAGCACCTGTTCCAGATGGTGAGCTTTGCGTCTACGTTTAACCCCAAATTTTTGTCTCTGCTGACATCTGAAGGTTTTCACCAAAGATTCGAAGAGCTCTGTTGGTCTCTAGATTCCTCTTCTTGGTGAAAAGGACAATCGTGGTTTTTTGAGGGGGTTGACCTTGAGGTTTTCCCTCATACACCACGTCTGACGTCTTTACGTCTGTGAGAGCTGATTGCATCAGATCCATACAGACCCCTATATACTTCCCAAGTAAGAGTAGGTATCTTACCTAAACATTTGAACTTGTAGAGGAGAATTCTGAGTGTTTTACTCAGTGTGATCATTCCATCTTAGATGAGAGTCAATGGTAATTCCATTCACTTTGATCTCTAGAGTTTTAAAATCCGTCAAATGATTTTCGCTGCAAGGAAATGGGATTTACTAAGTTTCATCTACATTAACTGTAATTAGTTCATCACTGAACCAGCTGAAAATAGTTCCCAAATCTTGTTCAATTACTCTTTTTGAATCCATCCATGAGTCAGAGGAGTGAGTGAAGGATACTTGTATCTTCGACGAATCTGCCAATTTTTCCACTAGATTTCTGAGTTGTTACTGTGCAATGAGAACAATATTGGACCAAGAACAGTTCCATGTGGAACTCGATAAGATGATTTTTTCATGACTTACAGTTTCATCAACTTTTACAGAGTGTTAACGATCTGTCAGATAGTTTTTCAACAGGTCAAGTGCTATTTCTCTAATACCTGATCCTTCCAAGGCCTCACAGACTAAGCAAAATCAAACGCCCAATGAAGAATATTACCAACTTTTGATTTTTACTTTACGATATACTCCATAAAATATGAGAAAATACCGTGAAATTTTTTTTGATACGTCTTATAAGCCGCGTTTTATTGACCACTAGAGTTTACATCTACTAGTAGAAGAAGTAGAGTATCATAAAAACGCAATTTCAGGGTTTCCAATAGAAGTCAGATAATTCTAAAATTTCCTAAATTTCTGTAAAAAGTTTGAAACTCATAGTTTTCATTATTATGAATGATACATTCAATATGAATAATTTGCTTTCATTAACAACTACCACAGCCGAAATAGACAATGGAAGAAGGCGCGAGAAGTATTATAATATCTATTCGAGGATTAGATCTAGGCAGGAATATTTCAAGTGCAATAAACTTATCATATATGGGAATTCCTTGAATAATTTTCACTCAGGAAGCTTTTTCAGAATGTAAAAATCATTATGAAGAAATGATTCCTAAACCTTCACACGTTTCACTTTCGAGGTAGCTTTGAGTGAAGTAGCGAATAAGCCGGAATTATCTTTGAAAAATTATAGCATATTTGTAGGTTGGGAACAAATTGGAACTGAAAAATATTTCTTTGATATTTATCTGGATAATTTTCTCAATTCATCATACATAAATCGATTTGACACAATGTTTCTATATCATCCCATTCAAGTTTTTGAACTTTCGCTACTTTCAGGGTCATCATCTACTTTTTTGGTAACCATTTGTATATTTGTTTAGGATATGATTTTGAAATGAAGGTTTAACAGAGGTTTTCAATGACTTGAGAATCAATGTGAACCCACCTTCTTTATTATATAAATAAAAGTCGTTGAACAACCTATACGCATTTGAACATTCCCATCTATAACTTTACTCACGTCCATATAACACTCATATTCATTTTAACTAGAGGCTGTTCACTACCAAAATCGTTTTAATGTGTGTAAATGAAGTTTTTTGAGATTCAAAATACAACCAAACTGAAATGTACAGAGATGAAAGTCCATAATATGTTTCAAACTACTTTCAATGTCAATAGTGTCATTTTCTGCTACGATTTAGGAATTTTCATTTTTCAACCAATTATCTACTTTTGCTACCCTCAAATTTGATCGTAGCGAAAGTAGAGAAAAGTAGATATATTTGGTGCAAAAAAACAGATGTGTCAAATTCTACTTCTACGAGAAGAGCATTTCTGCCTACAATAAAATGCACCAATAGTTTCCGAGATATTTGATAAGCCTAAGACAGAACGGCTCAGGTATCGGGTTGGCAAGTAAATAAGATGGAATTCAGCTTCCAGGCGTTTTTATTGTCACAAACGTAACACTAAAAATATGAAAATTCGGTTAACATGAGATATTATTTTATAACAATCACCCTGTTACCTAAAAATATGAAACACCATGCTTACGAAAATTATTTTGATAAGTATCAAAATGATAACCTTGCAACCAAAGCGGCGGTTTTGATTCAGCAGTACGTTAGTTTATCGACAAGCTCGAAATCAATTCACTGTTCTCAGTCAAAGTAAGGTTGAACCTCAGCAAAAAATTTTTGTTATAAAAAGTTCGGCCTGGCCCGTGAAACACGAGGAATCGTTCACATATTCTGTAGGATATACAACTAGGTATTCATCTATTTGCACATCGAGTTGCAAACCATAATTACTTCTAAAAGATACTTGAAGCTGGTAAGAATGGAAGCTGAAGTATGCAAAACTGGCATAAAGTAGGGGAAACGTGGGTAATTCTGCCTCAAGCAGAGTCTGCTTTATTTTCAAATTTTACTTATAACACTATTGTAACACTGATTCACATACACATTTATACTAAAAATATTATTGTGATCGAACGTATTATGGAACATCCGATAGCAAAGCAATGAATGAGGCCTCTTTTATGCACGCGTTTTTTTGTCGCTTACAGAAAACGCGGCGTTTTCTAAAGGTACGTCTTTAAATGTCCGCTTTTATGCATCGACGTCAATCAGCCGCTAGCCGCCTGTGTCGCGGCGTTCTCAAATCCTGTCGCGTGGAATTACAAAACGCGTAGCGACAAGCGTTTCAAAGTACATTGATTTCAATTGGTGCTTTTATGCAGGGCGTTTTATTAACGTCATTGCCAACATTTCCCCTGGTTCAAACGCAAATCGCCGTGACAACTCAACATTTGTGATAAAAAGGATTTTTAGCTTTTCACATAGCTCATCAAATGAGCCTGTCGACAACGGTGATAATTAAAGAATTTCTCCGTGTCGTGTCTTAGTTCTTTATGAAATGTATAAAATGCGCCTCTGAGAAGTCTTACTATCAATTGGATGCATATCCCAACGTCTCCGGCGTCTTTTTTCAATAATATGATTGTATATAAAATACATAACACACGGATTCATTTTAACACTGTCGCTGTGGTCCACTAATGATCAATTTGAAAGCGGCACGCGACAAGAAACGCTTGACCTTTGTTCCATTTTTGTTTCAAATAAAAACGTCGCGTTTTCTATCGCCCTGCGACAAGCGACAATAAACGCGTGCATAAAAGAGGCTTGAGTGTACGGTGAGAACGTTGCGATGTAAAATGACGTCACGCGAGCATGGCGCGCTCGCCCGAAATCTTTGAATACGATGAAAACTAAAATTGTCGTAACTTCAACACAACTCCCTTGATTTAAATGAAATAAAAACAGGTATATTTCTAAACATTTTGGCTACACGGTCATAAAGTTTCAAGTCATTTATCAGACCCACCGACATTCTTCGTACTCTTCTATCTACTACGGAAAAAACTACCAGATAACATCAATTCGAATAGAAGGAACTATTAATTTCTTCCTCTCGAATTATTTCTCAGGATATTTGTACATCCCTGATGACGTTGCAATAATCATCCCATGCTCGGCGTGCCTATAACTGCAACCATCCTTGACGAGCGTTTTTCCGTGATTTCTTCATCCTCGCCACAAGTGGTACGACACAATGATCGCCTTGTTATGAAGAAGTATCATTACGTTTTTATCATGGTGCAAATTTTAAAAAACCACGAGACTTAGCGAATGAATGGTTAGTATTTCCTGTAGGAGCGGAGACGGGAAACGAGTGACACCAGATGGAAAAACAAACATCTTTCGACCTGACTGGTCGCATATAACGTATACTGTAATTATACTTCCTGGCAAAAAGTATGATAATGAATTGCATTTAGGTCTTTAATCGCGACTCTCACGATTAATAAGTTCACAATGAAAATATGCTAAAGAAAATTGTTCAATTGATGATTAGTGGAAATTCATCTGGAATTATTGAATGCAGATAATCCAACAAGAACTTAACAAACATCATTACGACCACCTACTAGTTAATAAAATAGACTGTAGTTTTATTATGAAACCAAGTTCATATTCGGACCATAATCTAATCGAAATCATTATCCTAGAAGAGCCCAATTTTTGCTGTCACATAGTAAAATTTACCATAAAAAAAATTCAATGAAATATTACAATATATTCATTTGGACAACTTATAGTAGGCCAAGCTGTTGATAAGTATAAGAGGCTCTTTTCATACAAAATAAAAGACGCAAACGACCTATACTACTTTTTATAAGATAGTTCGTAAATGAAAACACAGGTTTTCGCAAATCTTTCTAAATGCGCCGATCATCTTATTCAAATTCTGTAAACGGCATTTGGAAGTAGCGATAAATATCTACAATTTATATATTTTGGATTTTCACCTGAGAGGTGGGAAATGTGTTGAAAATGTCACTGGAAGTTACTCTAAATGCTTCAAAGTGTACCCGAAGTCGCCCGAACTCAACTCAAGTTAGCCTCCGTGCGACTTTGGATGACTTCGGACGCACTTTCAAGCGTTTTGTTCAACTTTCAGTGACATTTTCAACAGATTTCCCACCTTTCAGGTGAAAATCCAGAATATATCCATCGTAGATATTGATCCCCACTTTCAAATAACGATTTCCCTTATACAGGCGCATCTTGCCAATGTGCACTTAAATTGTTTATAACGTGATTGTGCACAAACTACACATCGGACAGAAAACATCTTACGCACAGTTGAACCACATATTATTATCTATCAGCTTCCGCAATATTGTTTGTCCAGCTTCAGATTTATAAAAAATTACACATTTTTTAAAAATGGTCTTTTTTTCGAGGTTTTCCCGGATTTTCTCAGTAGAAAATGCACCGATCCGGTCGTTTGAAAATATATTTTGTTTTATAAATCTCTACAAAAGTTCCATTGTCTGTAAAACGATTCCCTGAATAATCTTTGAGTAATTTACAAAAAACCAAAAAAGTTGTAATTTTTTTAGCTATTGCTTGTTTAAAAAATTCCACAAAGCTATATTGCTGGGGCGAAAACTGGGGTGTTCATTCACGAACTATCTTATAAGAATTAGTATAGGCCATTTGCGTCTTTTGTTTTGTAGGGGAAAAACCTCTTTAGCTTGGTCTAAGCTCTATACAAAAAGTAAATACGATTAAACAAAAATCATGAAAGTAAAAATACAAGAATATAATGGATAGTTGACAAGATATTTTAATGATATGGTTAGAGAACGGGATGACTATACAAGGTGTCAATTTGAAAACTTCCCATCCTTAATATCTTCCTTCCAGTTAATGTTTGTAGCCCTTGTGGTTCAACCCCCTAGGAAGGGTAGATGGTGCCCTTAAATGAGAAGGATGGTCAAGTGGAAACCATTTTGATAGGAGTTCGATTCTCTTTCCATTGATACCATGACTTATATAATTTTTTGATGAGAAGTTTCCGTAAAATACCGTTCTAAACTTACAGAAGTAATAAGAACTTGCCTGGTAGGGTCACTGAATCCTAGAAGGCTTTGACCTTCTTATGGGTACTGCCAAAGGGTCCAATCTTTTTAAATAGCTCCAAATGTTCCAAATAACACACAAATGCGCCAATTTGGAAGCAATAGCCATAAGAGAGAGAGAGAGAACCGATAATTTTGTAAGAAAAAGTTGGGTTATATGATATTTTATCAAAAATTGGGTTATGTTCCTTTCAAAAGTCACAATTATCAGTATATCATATTCTCTTGTTGAATGGATAAATACCATCTACTGAGGGCCAGTTTTTCAAGTTCGAGTTAAAATCCAGATAACTAACTATTAGTTTAGATGGTGAACGACATTCTTTAAATGACGTTTGAAGGATCACGTTAGTTATCTGGAGTTTAACTGGAACATGAAAAACTGGCCCAAATTCTACCATTTTTACAGATTGAAATTGACAGGTGTACATGGCAAAAAAGCATCGATTCACTTCCAGGCACGGCCCCGATATTCTGATGCCCGGACACCAGCCATTATGGAACATGCAGATACAGCCGTCGACCATCTCTTCTGCAGACACAAGAGTGTTCCTTTTCAGTTTCGTATTTTATAAAATAAAATTTGGACAAACTCTCATATTGTTTACAACATAAATTATTGAATTAGGTTTAAAGATTCCCTTTTTAATTTATATGTAAGATTTAAAGATTCCCTTTTTAATTTATATGTAGAATAAATACCCAGGAGAATTCTCATTTTACACATTGAAACCAGTGATTGAAACATAGTACAGGTTGACATTCAAGTGTATAATACAAACTTGTACAATTCACAATTTTACAAATATTCAAGAAGGGAAATTATATATTTTTTAAAATTATTCAAAATGATGTTTAAAAGTTGCCAATGAAGTTGCAATAAATGTTCCAGTGACTGTAAAACAGTCGAAAAAAATTCCTTTAGGAACTCACTATACCTTTGTATAGATTGTATGGCATATGTCCGACAGAAAACAACTACTTCTCTGGCTAATACCTCGACAGATATTGAATTATATCTGTCAGACATATGTGCAAAGATCCTTACTTTGAAGGAACAACTTTGCAAGAGCTCTCAGAGACAGACAGCAGGACACCGCCTGATACGAACAAGGAACCAACTGCAGACCGGTTTCGGGATGAAGTCCCTCATCAGTGCAGTCCTGGTTATCACGGTTGTATACACGCGGGGGCCCGGTGCCCGTCATCGTTCGCCGGGATGAACACTGCAATCGCTTACAGGATCCACCACGGCAACAGATTAGAGAGCGCTCCAGAAGGACATTTCGGATGCGAAATGGTATATGCTGAATACTTGTTTCAAGGAGCAATAAATGTTCCAGTGACTGTAAAACAGTCGAAAACAATCCTTTAGGAACTCACTATACCTTTGTATAGATTGTATGGCATATGTCCGACAGAAAACAACTACTTCTCTGGCTAATACCTCGACAGATATTGAATTATATCTGTCAGACATATGTGCAAAGATCCTTACTTTGAAGGAACAACTTTGCAAGAGCTCTCAGAGACAGACAGCAGGACACCGCCTGATACGAACAAGGAACCAACTGCAGACCGGTTTCGGGATGAAGTCCCTCATCAGTGCAGTCCTGGTTATCACGGTTGTATACACGCGGGGGCCCGGTGCCCGTCATCGTTCGCCGGGATGAACACTGCAATCGCTTACAGGATCCACCACGGCAACAGATTAGAGAGCGCTCCAGAAGGACATTTCGGATGCGAAATGGTATATGCTGAATACTTGTTTCAAGGAGCAATAAATGTTCCAGTGACTGTAAAACAGTCGAAAACAATCCTTTAGGAACTCACTTTACCTTTGTATAGATTGTATGGCATATGTCCGACAGAAAACAACTACTTCTATGGCTAATACCTCGACAGATATTGAATTATATCTGTCAGACATATGTGCAAAGATCCTTACTTTGAAGGAACAACTTTGCAAGAGCTCTCAGAGACAGACAGCAGGATTCCGCCTGATACGAACAAGCAACCAACTGCAGACCGGTTTCGGGATGAAGTCCCTCATCAGTGCAGTCCTGGTTATCACGGTTGTATACACGCGGGGGCCCGGTGCCCGCCATCGTTCGCCGGGATGAACACTGCAATCGCTTACAGGATCCACCACGGCAACAGATTAGAGAGCGCTCCAGAAAGACATTTCGGATGCGAAATGGTATATGCTGAATACTTGTTTCAAGGAGCAATAAATGTTCCAGTGACTGTAAAACAGTCGAAAACAATCCTTTAGGAACTCACTATACCTTTGTATAGATTGTATGGCATATGTCCGACAGAAAACAACTACTTCTCTGGCTAATACCTCGACAGATATTGAATTATATCTGTCAGACATATGTGCCCCGGGCCCCCGCGTGTATACAACCGTGATAACCAGGACTGCACTGATGAGGGACTTCATCCCGAAACTGGTCTGCAGTTGGTTCCTTGTTCGTATCAGGCGGTGTCCTGCTGTCTGTCTCTGAGAGCTCTTGCAAAGTTGTTCCTTCAAAGTAAGGATCTTTGCACATATGTCTGACATATATAATTCAATATCTGTCGAGGTATTAGCCAGAGAAGTAGTTGTTTTCTGTCGGACATATGCCATACAATCTATGCAAAGGTATAGTGAGTTCCTAAAGGATTGTTTTCGACTGTTTTACAGTCACTGGAACATTTATTGCTCCTTGAAACAAGTATTCAGCATATACCATTTCGCATCCGAAATGTCCTTCTGGAGCGCTCTCTAATCTGTTGCCGTGGTGGATCCTGTAAGCGATTGCAGTGTTCATCCCGGCGAACGATGACGGGCACCGGGCCCCCGCGTGTATACAACCGTGATAACCAGGACTGCACTGATGAGGGACTTCATCCCGAAACCGGTCTGCAGTTGGTTCCTTGTTCGTATAAGGCGGTGTCCTGCTGTCTGTCTCTGAGAGCTCTTGCAAAGTTGTTCCTTCAAAGTAAGGATCTTTGCACATATGTCTGACAGATATAATTCAATATCTGTCGAGGTATTAGCCAGAGAAGTAGTTGTTTTCTGTCGGACATATGCCATACAATCTATACAAAGGTATAGTGAGTTCCTAAAGGATTGTTTTCGACTGTTTTAGAGTCACTGCAACATTTATTGCTCCTTGAAACAAATATTCAGCATATATATATATATATATATATATATATATATATATATATATATATATATATATATATATATATATATATATATATATATATATATATATATATATATATATGGATGAAAAATTGTGGAACATGTTAAAAAATTTAACATTGGGGTTATCATTCAAAATTAGAGATTATTGTTCTTCCACCTACTTTCTAGCAAATATATACCTACCAAACTTACAGAATTGGGTATTCGTTTGGGGGACTGCTAATAACTCAATAACCAAATATTATCGATTATAAAATTTGAATCTTACAAACGTGCCTAGAATTCGTGAACATAATAATACATGTAGAATATATTTGCTGAGAGCCTCTCAGATGAAATCAAGTTTTGGCCAAAAATCAATTCTATATTCTGGTTTGCACACAAAGAATTCCTCTCCAAGAATTCCAGGAATAATTAATAACAGAAATTTATTAACAAACATAAAAAAATATTTTCATGATTAAACTATTGCATTTCAGACTCACCCATTTACAGTCTTACATTTAGGTTGATTCTTTTTTGTATGATTATGCAAGTTCCTTTATAAAATGTTTACTTTTTTTGAATCCCTTCCATGAACTGCGATGTTTTTTGAGATATTGTTGAATAATTTTAAAAAATAAACCATCCAGTTTTCACAAATATCTCCGAAATCTGAACGTGAAGTATGACCGTCAAATGTCAAAGTTGAAAAAAGAAAATGTAGCCATTCACTTCAATGAAACAGCTGTTCTAAAGAGATTACAAATATACTGGCACTAACTATAATTCATATAGTCTAACCAATTTTTTAAGATAATAATATAATATAATAATAATAATAATATATGTTTACTCATCATCATCATCATACATCATCATCACAGTCTGGGTTAAAATATAAACATTTAAGAACAATAATACGTTACTGAATAAACACAGAAAAACCACAAGGAAATGAATCCGCGCGTGGCATGAAATCTTTGTTCTAACATTAAAAGTGAACGACAGTTAAATACAGATGTTCCCAATTCTGTTAAAATGTAAATATATATATACATATATATACACATATATATACATATATATATATATATATCTGAACAATTAAATAACAAGACAGATGAACCTTAAAAATAAAATAAAACAATTAAATGCCACCACGATAGAACAAAATATTGAATATAAACACCATTGAAATACAAATATTTTCTAATTTTGTTAAAATAAAAAATTAAATAAATATAAAAATTATTAAGATTAAAAGTTTGAAATCAAACCGAAAATTCAAACTAAAGGATTGAACAATTAAAAATGAAATTATTGGTATTGTTAAAATTTTGTATAAAAGCTTTAGACAACACAATTCTAAAATATTAAATTTTATATCAGATTGAGGAAATATTTTGGCAATAAAGTCGCATTGGAATAATAACATCTACTACTAAGATAAAAGTCAATACAGAATTTCTAACCTTCTGTTCGAAAGAAAATGTTCCATTTTTGCATTTTATAATTTTTCTCATCTAGGTGCTTATTAGGATAAGCCACTTTTTTCAAAGACAATTCTTTGGCCTTTTAATCAAAATCATCGGTTCAAAAATGAATTTGAACTCACCTCTAGGAATACAATATAATGTATGACTTTTGTCGGTATTCTTGCAGGTTTTCACTACATAATAGGTACTTCATTTTCAGAAGACAGGAATAATGTATCAGTGAAAAAGAAAATAATATATTACAATATAAGTTGGATCGGTGACAACAGGGCTCATCAGAAGATCTTGGGACAATCTGCTTTCTTTTCTGTGAATCTGCTAAAACTATTTTTGAACATTTCCAATTCCAATGTCATAGAAATTGAAATATGACATGTGCTAGTAGTTCAAACATCGGACCTTATGTTTTTTTGTGTTATTTGGAACAGTGGAACTATAATAGTCCACCCTTTGGCCATAACCGTAATAAAGCCAAAGCCTTCTAGGATTTAGTGACTCTACTTGCCTGCACTGAGATACATGCTTTTCAGGTTATTATTTGAACACAAAATATTGTATTGAGTCTGCTTTTAGTAGAACTGGTTAGAAGATTATGGAATTGAAATTTTACATGTTGGTTCAGTTCCGATGATAATAAATTAATGTCGAAGAAATTGTCCCTCACTGTCCTCCGAAAGCTAGATAGAGAACGGATGTTGACTGGCGACTGGCTGCCGTTATTCCTTCTCCTTTCAAGAAGGGGAAAGAAGAAAATGAATGTACTTAGTCAAAGATGGAAATTTCACAGGTAACTATAATGAAACTCTTTGAATTTGTGTAATTTCAGAGATGATAATTAAAGATTTAGCATTTAATAAACATTACTTAACTACCATCTACATTTTACCATTAGTTTGCTTTTTGATGTACATTTTTTGGAGCTAATGGCTAATGTTGCACCTGATAAAAATTGGAACGGCAAACTAATGGTACAATGTAGCTGGTAGTTAAGTAATGTTTATTAAATGCTAAATTTTTAATTATCATCGCTGAAATTACACAAATTCAAAGAGTTTCATTATAGTTACCTATGAAATTTCCATCTTTGACTAGGTACATTCATTTTCTTCTTTCCCCTTCTTGGAAGGAGAAGGAATAACGGCAGCCAGTCGCCAGTCAACACCCGTTCTCTATCTAGCTTTCGGGGGGCAGGGAGGGACAATTTCTTCGACATTAATTTATTATCATCGGAACTGAACCAACATGTAAAATTTCAATTCCATAGAAAAAGAGGGAGTGGTTCTAATTCAGCTTGAAAAATTTTTACCATCTAACAAACACACACACACAGAGCAGTTAAATGAAAGCTTTAAACTTTAAAATACCTGTATACATGACTGTAACATGTTGCCACACATTCAATTGTTACTGCACAAATATTGAACAACTTCATAATGCTGAATAGGAAATGAAAATCATTGCCGTATAAGATGCGACTTCCCCCCCCCCCCTAATAAAAATGTACAGACGTACATAATTTATAGGTGGTAAAAGTAGGGGCTCTATTTTTAAATTGTCAAATAAAAATCGAAATTCTAAAAGCTTCAATTAAATTCATTCCGGTTATAAGGATGACAATGCAAATTTTTTTAGCTAGTTTGAATGCTGCCATGTTTAATTGAAAGTTAGTGTTGACACTATAGTTCCACTCCAGTTCCAATGACCAGTTTTACCAAAACTGTGGGGATAATTTGTTGAGGAGTTCCAAAAAGAACTGGCTGTCCAATATTTGGGTGATATAATTTGAGACAGACATTCCTATGATTCCTGAGATTAGTACCAATGTTGAAACGCTTGTCAATGCGCTCCAGACACAACCTACAATGTAAATAAACATTGTTAATATGTTCTTTCTGTCAATCGGCTGCACTCTTCTGAAACCCTCAGAAGTCATCGAGAGACTCGTGCGAGCTTGGGAAAACATAACGATTTATTTGTCCAAGAAATACAGACGACTGAAGACAAAAAAACAGATACAGATATCAGATGTAATTAAATACTCGTAAGAGAAAGTAGTTGTTTTCTAACAAATATTTGGCTCATATATTTTTGATCTTAGTCCGCATTATTGCATCATTTTGGAAAATGAGATTTGAACAGAGAAATATTATACCACGAGCTGGGAAAAGTCGATTGTTTTCAATGGCAATACAATTTTTATACAATGAAACATGTTTTATTCATGGATTTAAAATATTAGGTCTAATGTATTCACATCCGAAAATATATTAAATAACAAACAGCAAACGGAAACTCAGTCGTAGTGATTATCGAACTGAAATAGTATATTTCATTAGACGTTCAGAAAATAGGTTTTTTCCATGCGTGCGCGACATGTTTAGGTGAGGGGGGCGAAGCCGAATACGAGAAGTCGTGCAACCACGGAAAAAGCATTTATGGGCGAGTATGTAACGAAATGTAAAACATTTGGTTACTTTTTATTTTTTTATTTCATGTTGGTATAACATGTTATTGAGATGTTCCAATTTATTCAATTGTTCAGTGATTGGTAACACTGAACATAGACAGAGTGAGAGGGAGATCGACTTCCTTCTTTGAAAGGACTTCATCCTTCTTCGCCCCTTTTCTGAATTGAGCACTCGAAGGGTAGGTTGCTTTTTGAATTTCCCTTCGGGAAAGATAAATTTTCCACAACGAAGAGATGAAAGGTCGTATATATGTTTACATTATGAACATAATCAATTTCTGATCGATTCACCTATCGAATCGATATACATATCGGCATTCTTTTGGCATATTTTTCTAAATTTCCAAAATGTATTTTTGATCTTCACGCTTCATGAAAACAAGATGGCCTCATGTGCGTCACTATTAATTATCTGTACCCATATCTTCAAATTTTGAAAATAAATATAATCTCTACAATTTAATCTTATTTGAATAACATTTCGTACCCTCTTTCGACGAGTCGGTCCTGAAATGTCACAAATGAATTGTTTCTAACCTCTGAAATTGATGAAATTATATCTTTCGAACGTTAAAATATGAATCAAACATGTTTCTGTTCGTGCTAAATGGTTTTCAGTGATACCAAGTGCCTCCACAAGCTTTCCTGAGTGTCAGAAAATATCAATCTGCTTAGAAGGCAAGCCTAGGTGCGAGCAGCAAACTAGAAGCTAAAGGTACTCCTCCTGAACTTGGATAGTGATCTGCAGGAAAGACTGGTCTTGTAGCTAGGAGGACAAGATTCATGGGTGAGTTTAAAGCTTTAAATTTATCTTTTCATTAAATCTGTCAAAGCTGAACTCGCTCATGATTCTTTGAACTCTTGGTTCGATCTCTTCCACATCACTGCCCAGGTTTGGATGGAAGGGCTTGGCCAACCAAAAGAAACCATATATCTTTTGAAACCTCTCTCCATGACAACCTTATAAAGTCAACGATTATCTCGATACTCTCTCTCTCTCTCTCTCTATCTATCTATACCCTTGTATCTATTTTTTATGAGAGAGATCAATATTTTCTCATGATTTTTCTTACATGTCAGTTCTCCTGAACAGTTGTAACAGTTATTAAATTTTTAAAAAAATTGTAGAAAGCAATATTTTCATGATATTTATTTTTCTTGTGCTCGTTTGAGACTGGACTCTTCTCTACCATTGCTTGAGAAGATTTTAAATTTAAGCTTCATCACAAATTTATATTCTTTACCTCAGTTGCATCTTAGAAACATTGTTTAAATCAGCAAACCTCCATGTTTCTTTTCTAATACTCATAAGTCTAAATTTTTAATTTTAATTCTTTATCTAAATTGTATCCTTGAAACATTTAACTAAAATTAATTTTACATAATTTTGTATTATACCTTTAAGAAAATCTGAGACTAGTCTTGTCCTCGATTTCGCCCATATCACGAGTCATGTGACTCAAATCTGTCACAAGATACTGTTTTTTTTTTATTTTTTCACAACGTATATCTCAGCGTCTAAGTTTCTCAGCTACAGGAAAGATCCCAGACCGACTACATATCATATCCAGCTGGTAGAGTAGCCATTGTCTTGAGACACCCCTAGAGGCACCTACGTCCAACGTTGAAGTTGCGCTCTGGAGTAAGTCTTTCCACTCATCGCAACGACTGATCACAAAATGTAAACGAACCACAAACCACCTAATTTTTTGTAAGCGAATCGAGTCTAGTAAAACTGGCTTGTACTTTTCCTTCCTAAAAATTGTATTTTATGTATGCAAACATGTTTCTCCAGTCATAAAAAAATGTAACTTTGTGAATATAGTGTTTTCTGAAATTCTGGCTTTTTACTGTTGAGAAGCAAAAAGATTATCTTTTGACAAATCCGTGTTTTTGGTATTTTCATTTAATAAAAAAAGAACCTGGTGCCCATGCTTACCTAGTATCTTTTATCTCTGTCTCCGTAAATAGTTGTCAAAGGATCCATCTATTATACTGCAGATAACGAAACCCACGACCTTCCTTACCAATCTGAGCAGCTTACTGGCATTGCTGTATTAAATGAGCAAGTAAATAAAGATAAAGCTCTTATTTTTAGTTACAAGTAATGAACGATATTTTTCATTATGAGTGAAAAAAGAGTATTTTCGATTTGATTCCGAGAGTTCCAACCTTTGACAGCTGTTTCGTGGTAACCCACTCGTCAGAAAGGATTTCTGGAAGCTCTCGAAATCAAATCGAATCCATTCATAATTATTGCCGATAGCCAATGACAGTATATAACTAAAAGTAACTTGTGACATCTATAGTCACTCGTTGAAACTCAATTTGAAATGAACCAAGGAATCCAAAGTTAGATGATTATCTACTCATTGACAGGCAGCCAACAATTTTGTTTTTTTGTTGTCCTTGGTTCGTTTCAAATTGAGTTTCAACGATTGACTATAGCACAAGTTACTTTTTCAGTATATATACCTGAAAACCACAGATTGCTCTTGATGAAGGAACAAAAAATTGAAATATTTATGGTACAAAAATATCCAAAAATTGACACAAAACGAACGTTATTTACCCTGTTGGTAAAAAATTATTCAAACAATTTGCCATTTCTAGAGAACTGTCAACAGCATATCATTTAATTTTGACATGTGAATAGGCAGCTATAATGTCACCAGCGCACCGTAAAATTTTCCGTGCGGGCGCACGGAAAAAACCCATTTTCGGTATGACCCATTTTCAGTGTGCTGAATAAGGATGTAAATATGATAATATGTAAAATATGTAAATATAGTGTATAAGTTTCAGTGATAGAAAAAGAAAATTAATGGATTTATTCAAATTAATTTCTGCATTCACTATTTCTTTCAATTTTTTTTGAAAGCAGCAATCAATATGCAAAATAAAGAAATGTTATATGGTAATCAAGGTATGAGAACTTCCTCACAGAATGTCTTCCAAAGAAACGTAATATACTTCACTCCCATATGCTATTCATACTGTCAGACGCAAGTGCGTAACTTCACGGATACCGCTCTACCTTGCTATTCTACTAGATTAAACAGAAAAAAATTGCCGAGTTCCTTGTTTGCGTATTTTAATTAACGGTGTTGTAAAGACGTAATGAGCATCACTATCGTCACATAATTAGGAATTATACAACGATGTGAGATAATTATCTTCTTTTTCACATTCTGAATTACTATTTTTGCACAAATATGACTGACATGAGAAAATGAACCACCTTCTCTATTTCCGACCGAATGTATAGGGTGAGTGAAAATGAGACAATATACCAATGTCTCGATCTTCAACTTGAAATCCCTGCCTTGAACAAGCAATAATTGGAAAAGGAATTTCTGAGGAAATCTCCTTGACAATTCGTTCGAAAGAAAAACTACCTTAATTGAGTGCCAAGTTTCACCTGATTTCTGTTCCGTTTTCATTGTGTAAATACCATGCTGGGTATTTGAACCCCTGCGTCTTAGCAAAATGGCGACGGTTCTCCCAAAATAACAAGCAAGCTCAACTTCGAGCTTGAGTCTAAATAATAACTTCTAACTAACAAAAAATGTTTTTCTGAAATTGTTCAAGAATGCCAACTTTCTCGGAGCAACTTCAGGCCTCAAAATACGCTAATCTAGTATTTTAGTCCGTTGCTAAGCAACGAACTTTCCCGGACCGTTTTCAGACCTAAACGGTACGGGAAAGTACTTTCCCGTATCGAAAACGATACGGGAATATTTTTGCCGGCTTGTTTACATTTTAGACAGTTATTGAATTCACGCAAACAATATGTAGTTTTTGATAATGCTGATTGCGATTTCAGAAAAAATAGTATGTGTACCTCGTAGTAGAAGCACATTCCCAGACTTCAATGCTTGTTGGACTCGGCTTAACGCCTCGGCCAACAATTTACATTGTCGTCCGGGAATGTATTGTTTTTACTACTAGACGCACAATATACTATTCTATAGGAGAGCAGAAGATAGGAGTGTAATAAAATATATCAAATAAAAGAACATTATTACACATGAACAAACAAGGTCTTTCAAAATTCACTATCAAGATTTTAGGAACGTATTCAACATAACAATTTTTTTCTCATGAACACGTATCCACAAACGCTTCGGTTCCGATCTATAGAGGGTTGAATTTTCAAGATTTTCTTATTTTTTCCCCATAGGTCTTTCAGATTTTGAGATAGTAAGATCAAATTTGAAACATAGGTTACGTTTTAGGGCCCGTATCATCAAGCAAGCAGATTGATGTATAAGTTTTCATTTTATAAACGAAACACTAAAACAACTAATTTTTTTGTATTCAAATGATTAAAACCAACTAAAACATTACTGTTTAATATAAAATTTTTTCATATCATTACCGTTTGGGATCTAAAGTTGGCAAATAATTTTCCTAGTAATCTAGGAATTTGATTATATGTTCCAGAATTAAAGTGATTTTCCACGAAAATATAATTCAATATCCTACCTGTGTGATGACTGCGGCAATGAACCAAACACAAATTGAGACTGACCTGAAACAAATAGAAGTTTGATAAAATATTTTCAATCAATGTTGTTCAATAGGTAGAATTAGTATATTACACACCGAGGTGGGAAGAGATTCATTCCTGTCGTGAGATTAGTTAGTTAACCGAGACGCAAAGCGTCGAGGTTTGCTACGATCTCGAGACAGGAATGAAACTTCCTACCGAGGTTTGTGTACTATTTTATTTACAACCTTCATATTTCGATCAAAATTAATAAATCTCTGTTTCGTTCTGAACATAACTAAAATATTACATTTAACGCCAAATTACCAAGAACGCGGTTTTCTCAGAATAATCAAGTAGATATATTCTTACCGTGACTACGGGGTATACAATTGTCACCAATATAAATAAATGTGAGATAAAGTCGGATATTAAATTCGCGAATAATAAATTGAAAAACATGTCTTCCGACGAAGAATTTATGGATTGTACACCACCAGAAGTACGACAGGCTGCTCACGCAGCAGTCCAGGGCTTGGTGCCAGAGAAAAGTAAGCATTGGTATCTAAAAGCCATTGAATTATATGGTGCGAAGAAAAAAAGGTTAAAAATATCGGTTCCGAAAGTGTACTCTTGGCATATTTTGGAGAACATACCAGACAAAAAAAGCCGTCTACTTTGTGGGCAATGTACAGTATGATACGAACGATGCTAGAAATTGAAGAAAAAACTGATATTTCGAAACATGGGAAACTGCTAGCCTTCCTAAAACGACAAAATGTGGGCTTTGTTGTACCTACAGTGTTATTTTCTATAGCCGAAATAACAAGAAAACAGGAGTAAGTTACGTTGACAGGAAAAAATGCAACTAATAAGCCAGCTAAAATCAAGCAAATCCTAAGTGTCTGAATCTCACTGAAGATGAACCCCTATATAAGAGGGAGGCAAACCACATCAGATATATCTCCTGTATCTAAAGGAGAGAAATAAAATTTACTGATGAGCTTGGTCGAGTCCAAAGTGATGATAAGTACTTTGATTGCTCACGAGTTGCTCTTTTAATTTGTCTACATTAATGTCAACCTTTTCACCTGCTGTTATATTATAATGAACTGAATTATTTTTCAAATAACTGACTATATTCTGCCACTCATATCCATAATGTTACAAAATCTAGGTACCTAGTAACAGATGAATATTTTAAATATAATTCGTGGTTCAGGTCAATTTCGCCTTTGATAGAAATGATCAAAGCTTAACAAATAATATTAAATTTTTCTCCCTTCTCAAATAAGCCCATTACTGAGGAAACAGACAGGTGAATTCAAGTTACAGGTCCAGGCGGGTGGGTACTCTAGAGACCCTTGACGATCTTTTTTGGTGACACTGAGGTTGTGGTATTGGAATAAATTTATAAATTGGTTGAGAACTTATAGGTACATTAGAACTGCCTTGTTCACTTTGAGGAGGGATTTCCTCTATTTAAATAGTTCTCTACCACTTCAATACTACATGATTTGCAATTTGCTATACCTACTGTAAACTAAATTTCATTTATTGTGAAAGCACTTTTCGTGTCCATTGAATAATTATAAGATCAGTAAACATTATTTTGGGAAAAAGTTAAAATATCTGCTGATAATTCTTCAGCTTTCAGAACATATGGATCCATGACTATTACTGACAGCACAGAGTAGCTGATAGTTTATCTGTATCCCCTTGTCAATGAACAACATCTAAACTTAATAAGTTCATTATTTCTGAATTTCAACAAAACAGTAGAAACAAACATAAACAAGACAGTAACACAAAAAACTGCGAATAACTTTGTTCAACTGCAAAAACAAACGGAAAAGAGATGTTATTTCTTCTTCTTTTTCTACGATTGGAGTTTGTTGTACCTCCGAGCTGTCAGTTACGCTCCAAACCAATTGTTTTTTCCCAAAGTTTCTTGGACTGCATGTCGTATGCGGTTCCGTAGTTCCCTTTCGCTAGTGATTGGGTTGTGGTGAACCTTCTCCTTCAAATATCCCCAATAAAAAAATCCAACGGTTTCAAATCCGTTGACCGTGGAGGCTATAGTATTGGCCCAAGTCGCCCAATAAATCTCTGAGCATATGTCCTATATAAATATTCTCTTACTTGTCAGACGTAGTGAGCATGATAATAATAATAGTCATGTTTGTTTGTTCGGTAAATATTTCGCAATTGATTTTTTAAACACAGCTTAGAATTAGATGACAATGCCATATTACAGAATGATAATAATGTAACAGAAGGTGACTAGTGGTACTTTTCAGTGGCTACTAGTAAATCCCTCGAATTTAAGCTCATATAACTCATTTTGACGAGTCCAATAGATTGAGCTTGGTAAAAAGGATCTGGTGATTGAGCTAGGTAATGGATAGTGGAACTCTTCAATGACTATTAGTAAACCGCTCAAGTTTGAATTTTTCTGACTGATGCTTGAAGCTTGAAATATCCCAACCAAGCCAGGGTGAGAAACGTGCCAAGGACTGAATGGTATGAGAGTGGTTGAAAATGTCATATCGCAAGCGTCACCCCAGGGCACCGGGCGAAATCTTGCAGGGGTCGAGATCGTCTCCACTCTTGTACTCGGTATATACGTACGACTTTCCGATGTCTAACCAAACTAGCAGGGCAGTCTATGCAGATGACACTGCAATTTATGCACAAGCGCCCTGCAGCAAGGCAGCCTCGCAGTGTGTGCGTACACACTTATAGTGGATTTATGCAGCAGTCATAAGTCATAAGTTTTAAGTCATAAGGAAGAATATTCGTCAATGATTGGTTGGAATAAACGGACCAACCAATCATTGACGAATATTCTTCCTTATGACTTAAAATTTATGACTTATGACAGCTGCATAAATCCACCATTAGAGAAATAAGTCATGCCGTATATGAATAAGACAGAGCTGGCCAACTTTTCACACAGATTCAATGATAGGGAGATCCGTGAGGGATCATGGTTCTGGACGAACGGATAGAGAAGTCGGCTCCGTGCGGTACCTGAGAGTACAACTGGCCAGGCGGTTAACGCTAAAGAAATACGTCACCTTGGCGGTTCAGCGCGGAACGACAGGAACGACAGAAGGACATACCCGCTCATCGCTAGAACGACCAAGTTGAGCAAAGATAATAACGTCCTACTTTCTATGTAGATGATTAGGCAAACAATGACTTTTGCCTGTCCAGTATTTTACAGCCTCCCCAAATATCTCATGGTGATATTGAAGAGGATGCAAAGCAAAGTACTCCGTATCGTCACGAATAGTGACAGGTACATTCGGCTGGTAGATTTGCGAGAGCTAGCCAACATCCCGACCCCGGAAGAACATATGAAAACTTTGTCAGAAAAATTCTACAGGTATTAAATCCTGGAGAGCACCCTGACTAGGAACATAACAGCGGTGAGAGCCCGGTACAATGTGAGGTGGAAGCATAGTTGCTTCCTATACCAGGCACTCGATATTTTGCAGGACAACTCAGAAGATGAGTAACCGCGAACAATGAACACAATCCGGTTTTTCGTTGTTTCTATCGAAAGCTAACAAAGAAAATTCTTACCGTCCGATTTCTCACATGTAACATATTCATTCACTTGCATGACTTGGGAGAGGCAGGTATAACCAAGCTGAGACTAACCACGTATAACGAATCGCGCCCACACGACATCGTGGGGCCTGCCCTAGGACAAGTGAGGATAGGTTTGCCCGCCGCTGGAAGCCTCAAAAGTGCAGGATAAAACCCCAACTCCGCAGCACTCGAAATTTCTTCCTTTATACCTCTTATCCTGTGGTGGTAGTGTGCAGTGTGTAGTTTTAGCTGTTTACCTTTTTAATTTGTTATATTGTCTGTGCTCATTTTAGTGTGTATTCAATTATTGAATAAACACTTTTGGAATTTGGATTTTGGGTGAAATCTTGTCGTAGTAAGCACTGCTTTCCTACTCTGATGAGGTCGACTATTGAATTATCCGTTACTCGCAGGAAAAATATGAACGTAAACCATAATAAAAAACCAAACCGACTGGAAACAGCAACACAGAAAAAATGACGAGTAAAGAAGGAAAAACAAAAGTGCGAAGAAAAAAACGAACTGTGTAAAACCGAAAAAAAAATAATATTGAAAATATATACTCAGTTCAAAAAACTAAGAGAAACTAATACGCACTAAAAATAAAAAAATCGTTATATTAACTTGTATTAGTTATGATATGAATAGCTATGCATTGTTAAATTGTTGTTGTTAAAATTGTTATTACCGTCAACCGATTGCACCCCTACCCGCAACCCTCGGAAGTCTTCGAGAGACTTGTGTGAGCTAGGGAAGACGCAGCCCTTACCTTTCAACGTGTAATGCCATGCACTAGATCGATGACCATACGGGGATTTGAACCCTCGACCCTGCGCTCCAAAGGCGAACGCTCTACCAGCACGGCCACATGTTAACCTTACTAATATTTTAAATTAATTGCAGAGTAAACGCAAACATATATTTTCAAACATTACATGGTGGGTGATAGATATCTTCGGTATTTATCAAAAAGCTTATCACTTCTTTTATATCCAATGGTTAATTCAAGAAGTGTGAAGCGCATTGTTTAAACTAATTAAAAGTATACACAAAAATAATGGAATAAAAGCGCATTTTGAATTAACCATTTGATAAAGATATAACTACCAAAGGTATATATATATATATCTATTATCCACCAAGTAATGTTTGAAAAAAATGTGATTGCGTTTTCTCTACAATGAAGTAAAAATAATTCCGAACTTAAAATGCACAGGTACTTATATCGCAAGTAATAAAAGTTAATTTAATTATTTTATCATTTTAAGTGCGTGATGAAAGTGCGTTTTTTAGTTTTTTGAAAATGTCTATACTTTTTTGATATCATTCTGACTATACTGAAAACTGCACCTGCACAACCTTAATCGGCGATTCAAAAAGATAAAAATAGAAAGAAGTTCAACGATCTTTCGGTTGAGTTCGGCCAATAAATAACCCTCGCGTTAGAGATGGTTCGGAGCCCAGTTAGAGAAGTGTCGAAACAACGAGGAACAACTAATTAAGCGCCGCCTCCTGCGAAGTTCGCTTAATAAAATGCAAATGCAAGTCGGACACTTGTCCGAATGATAATTTGAATATAATTGTCGGGACGACGATGGTGAGTTATCGACGGCCGCGGGGGTTCCCCAACCTCCGCCCCCTGCTAGTTTCCACTTATCCCGACTCAACTGATCAAAGACGTGGTCAGTGAATAGTCAGGTAGTGGATTCAAATTTCCCGTGTGGATGACAAAACTCTAGTCTAGTGGGGTAGCACGACAAGTATTGAGTCTAGACAACCGTAAAATATATGAGCAAACAAACATTCGTAAACATTAAAAATTTGTAAATATTAGAAATATTTCTTGAGTTTATTCTGGTAGAAATTAAGTTTTGGTATACTACGAAAAATGTCAAATACGTGTTTACTCCAATTATTTCATAAACCCAATCACCGAAAAACAAAGGTTTTTATATTAAGGGAAATATTATTTGGCAGATGACACGCCTCAGCATCATTTTTTCCTAATCTTCACCCCAACCGAAATAAAAGTATCAAGGTGAGGGGAGTCATCCCACTTGTATATTAAACTTCATACATGTAAATAAATTTGGTCGTCAATATTTCCCATATTTCAATTTCAACTATTATTTTGTATATATTACAATGTAATCCAGCGAAGGTATTATATCATAAAAACAAACCGGGAATTTCCAACTCATAACATGGTACCAGTAAACAAATGCTTTCCTGTAATCCGATTAAGATAGGTATCCTAGGTTGTCGTAGTCTGAATATATGTGTATATTTATATTTACCTCTTCTTACTCTGATTGCATCTTGTATTCCCATAATTTCTGAGTAGTGTGTGAACTTTCCATTTGGTATTCGTTTCCCTGTTAGTGTCCAAGTAGTGTAATCCTTTGTTTGGCGATTAGATTAGTTTGGGGCATTCGTGCTACAAGCCTCTACACCGCGACCTTGTTACGAGTCGAAGGTCACCCCTATCACTATTTCTGGAAATCTGAAACAGAAATTCAGGTTGAATAAATGCCAACCAAAATAATAATCAAAATACTCACCTTGGTATTTTCTGGGTACGGATCTACGTTGAACTCTGGACCTACGAGTAGCTGAGTTAGAATTCATCATTGAAATTCATATATAGGCTCTTGGAAGGACTTCGTCCTTGCCATTTGCCATCTGAGTTTCCCTGAACATTTTCATACTGGTATTGTAATGACAGTAACTGATCCTATAGACAGGAAGCAAAATATAAATAAAAATTCCTAACCCCATTTTTGAAATTTGTATCAATTGATTTATTTTACAAACCTTTTTCTTGGAACCACATCTCAACTATTTCAGGCCCATAAATAAATTCTTTTCCAACATTTATTCAAATTTCGAGGATCGAGAATGTCGTGACTGGCATTCATGTCATGTTTCACTTTTTGACACAATCTATCGGTTGAGTCAGCAAACCGGTAAAAAAGAAAGGATTTTTCTCTCATTTTTTCTGATCAGAAGCACGTGAAAAGAAACGCAAATTTGGCGGATTTTGACATAAAGGACCCCGCACAAAAGCATAGGAAAATGGCCCACAGTGAGATGTGCCTGAAATTTACATATGTTCTTGGTATTGAGTTTCTGATCAAATGTTCTCCTGAGCCCAATCCTCTAAGACCAATAATTTAGCTCTCAGGGCCGTATTTAGCATAGGTGCCAAATAAACAATGACACTTTTCTCAACTCCATGATTTTTGTATTTCCTATTAGAATTTAATTGAATAAGAAATATTGCAAAATCTCAGAATTTGTCTTTTAGCACCAGTCGTCTGTGAAACATGTTTTGCCCAACAGGACCGTATTTAGTAAAACTGTATATCTAAGTATGTGAAAACTGAATTAAAATGTTTTTTTTGTAACTTTCTTATTTCTTGATCTGTCAGTGGTTGATGGCTCATTTGATCGATGAATGTAGCTTTCTTTGTGTACAAAACAAAAGTGGTCGCCATCTTTATATCCAAGATGGTCAGCCAAACCTATAAACCATATAGGACTTATTTCGTAGCATTTTGAGAAAGATGATAACAATTTAAATATTCAAAACGTTGTAGTTCTTATTTTTTCCTATTACCTTCTTTCTTAAATAATCATATATATACATAAACTTTATAGGTTAAGCCGGCCATCTTGGATATCAAGATGGTGACCACTTTTGTTATGTACACAAAGAAAGCTACATTCATCTATCAAACGAGCCATCAACCACTGACATAGATCAAGAAATAAGAAAGTTATAACAAAATCAATTTGATTCAGTTTTTTGTGGATCACTTGGACAATACTGTTTTACTAAATACGGTCCTGTAGGGCAAAACATGTTTCAGAGGACTTGTGCTAAAAGAAAAATGCTGGGATTTTGTAATATTTCTTGTTTTATTAAAATCTAATAGGAAATAAAAAAATCATGGACTTGAGAAAAAAGTGTCATTGTTTATTTGGCACCTATACAAAATACGGCCCTGAGAGCTAAATCAATGGTCTTAGAGGATTGGGCCCATGAGAACATTTGATCAGAAACTCAATACCAATATCATATGTAAATTTCAGGCAAATCCCACTATGGGCCAATTTCCTATGGGGTCCTTTGTGAGTAGCAAAATTGTTGGACGCAACTGTGTTCGGAGGCAAATCAGTTTCTCATCAGCTACAGCTGGATTTAGAATTTGGACTCAACAAATTCATCAACTTTATCTTAGACTTGTCGAAAGACTCCCTTAAGGCCAACCATGATCAAAGGAAAGTTCAATAATTCAATCTGATTTCTCTAACTTTTTCTGCTTTTCTGGAAGATATATTCTTTTGGGCCCTTTATTCTTAGTTGTGGTTGCATTGATGCCACTGAGGAAAGTACCACTTACCATAACGTACACTCGCTTGCCTGTTTCCTGCTTATCTTTAGTCCTGCTTGCATGTTTCTCGCTCATTAGTAGACTCGTTATAGTCACCAGTCTCTGGCCTCTTTCATTTGATGACTACTTCATATTTTATACTTCGTGAGGCGCCTGTCCATGACAAGTCCGACAACTTTTTCCTCTGCAATTTTCTTCGATTCGACCGCTTTTTCCCTCGGAAAACTCCGAAACATGGCGATTTCTCGGGGTCTTGTAAAAAGGGGGTGGAAATTTGTTCGCTAACGGTGGAACAATTGATGATACTTCAGAAGAGCATCGTCTATAAAAACATCTGTAAAACAGAAACAGATCGCCAACCTTTCTGCGGTGTTCCAGAGAAATAAGTGAGCTTGTAAGCTCAGCATCACAAACGCCGAGACGAATGGTTCTTTTTTGGACCGAATATAGGAACAATATTCCAGGAAAGGTTGAATCTCTGCTTTATAAATACTAATCAACTGACGGAAAGTGAAATAGCCCTTGGCACGAAACAAGAACAAAGTTTTTGAGAGGCACTTTTGACAATGGACCCCACATAACTTACCCATGACAGGGTACTGCTGAGTTGCAGGGTAATCCTGAGTATCGAAATGGAGGACATCATTGGCATGGAGACTCCTGACATGATTACGTTGACCATTGTGCGATCTGCTTTTCTGCAGAAAAGACATGCATAGAATTTTACCAAGTTATCAAAAGTTTTTCTAACGATTTTTTTACACGCGCAGTATGCAGTATCACCTTACAACAATCTGCATGAATCTATTTTCTGTCAATGAAAATGCAACTCGATCTAAAATTGAAAATATTGTAGTACTTATATTATTACGATAGACCTATTTACTATTAGTCACCCTGTACATTGCATATTCTTTTTTGCGCCCCCGGCCAGCATCATCACTATGCGATATCACGTGCAGACTTGTTACTGGTAGTAATGTTATACTTCATAAATATATAAGATTTGCACGTTTTATGGGAATTACTTCAATTTTATATGGGTTTTTAGAGGTTGCATGTCCACTTTCATATGAATAAAAAGGAATGTGCTTGCTGAAACAGTCAGATTTCAATGTCAAGATAAAGTCTATATGAAGGCATAATGCGGCGAAATGTTAATTTTTCTCCTCATGGTCAGCGAAGACAACAAGAAACTCATAATAAATACTCCGTCTTTGGTATCTTATTTCAGAGATGCATTTATGATAGTTCACTGGTGTTTTTCTTGAAATCGTCTCATTACCATAAAATTTCAATGACGTTTATAGAACGATAACAAAATTTGGAGTTGCATCAAGTTCCAGCATTGGAGAATTACCTCAGAAATTTCGATTACGTGAGGATAATCTAATAAGAATCATTTCTGTCTCCTCTACTGGCCTCGTTGATAGGTATTCAGAAAGAATTGAGGGAGCGCTCCAGAAAAGGTCCCATAACATTATTTTTGTTCATCCGAGTTTCCTCTACTTCCCCAACTAAGTGATTAAGGTTCTTCATACCTGCAAAAAAGGGACTCAGAAACGATTTTTTTCTTCTGATTGGCTCCTCAAAACGAACAAATATTTTGGTGTTGTTTCATTTCAATATTGAAGTCTATCATTCACTACTCAGTTGAACAACTTTCATATTTTCCTTCTCGACGTTTTCTTTTTTTGGTGAATAATTTTACAAAAATTTGTTGTTTTCGCGAAATTGATTTTATTGAATCATTCCGTTCGAAATGGGAAATGTCCAGTTTTATCAAAGTCAATAAATAAAAGATTGATTGGTTTGGCCGTCAACTAGTGAAAACTAATCTTTACTCACAATTGTGGAGCCAGAAAGGGAAACGATTTTTTTTAATAATATGACTCTCAGGTTGCTCCTCCCACATGGCTGGTAAGGAAAGGAGAGAGTATCATAGAGCCAGTGTTAAGTTTGGGAATAGGAATTAGAATAGATTATTCTGGTAGAACGAAACTTTGAAATATCATAATTTTTACAATTACTACATTTTTTTACTTGCTGAGTGTGTGTGTTTAGGTGAGCGGTGATTGTGACTCCAGAATGTTGGACGAGTTACGTGATTTCTGATTCGATTCCATTCAAAATTGGTATATAGGAGCCTTTGAGGATTTAATGATTTATTTACATTTCATAATTCAATGTAGCGGCTCCAAAATAGCAGCCAAATTAATGGAATTATGGTCCGATTCTATTCTAATTTGGTATTAGATATAAGGATTTTTGTGATATTTGATAATTTGAAATGACTTCTTCAAAATGCTGGACTTTTGTAATTATGGTCAGATACAGTTCAAAATTGGAATGGAGTAGGAGATTTTGACATTTATGTCAAAATTAGGAAATTTTATTCGAAATAGGATACTTCGAAGTATTTTGATAAATATTCCATATGGTTGTACCATCGTAATTGATTGTCAATATAAATACCTGTTGGAGACTTGCCGACGAACATATTGTATAGGTTGAAGCGAAAGAGTGGATTATGTAATCCATTTTTATTTATTTAACTAATTGTCTTCCGTCAAGTAGTATCGACATTGTTTTTATGAAACTCTAGAATATTATTTTTTTGCAGGTTTAATTGAAACATATTGTTGGATTATTAAATTATATTTATGAAAAGATGCTTCATGACTACTGAAGGTCAATTGTATAGTATTTTTGGAGTTAATTGCAAGTAATCTGCTGTCCAACCAGTCTTTGAGTTTTTGTAAAATTTCACAGTGTAGTCCGCGAAGCTGATTATTTTTCCGATTGCTTCCTGTTCAAATAGGTTGTTCAAGTGAATTGCGAATAGCAGCGGCCCCATTACTGTTCCTTGAGGTACACCACATTCTATGTTAATCTCTTTACTCGCATGATTTTTTAATTTAATTTTTTGAGATCTAATTGTTAGGTAGCCTTCGAATAGGTAGTGTGCTAAACCTCTCACGCCCATATCTTCTCGTGTATCCAAAAGTATGGAGTGCTCGACAGTATCGAAGGCCTTTTTCAGATCTATAAAAACATCGATAGAAGTAGAAGAGTAGAATGGAACTTTATTAGTTCATAAAATACCACAGTTACACGTCAATCATAAAGTATTGTACAAAAAGATATTTTTCAATAGAAACATTTCTCAAATATAGGTACAATACAATAAATAATAATACAGTTAGAATTCGTTTGGTTTTTCTAGTATTTCTGAAGCTTTTCCAATATCCTAGTTGGAAAATAAGTCTGATTAGACGCTTTTGAGAAATGAAAACCCTTTCCCAATTACTTGATGAACCTCATGCTATAATATTGTAAGATATATATATATATATATATATATATATATATATATATATATATATATATATATATATATATATATATATATATATATATATATATATCTATATATATATATATATATATGCAAAAGCATAGTACAAGTCCATTTCACCTTGTTCATCCAGAATAGGTTTCATTTGAAGTATGCTGAGAGTCAAGATAGGTTCCTAACAATTTTACATCTCCATTAAATGACAAGTCGAAGAGTGAGGGAACCTCACGGCACATATAAAAATGGATACATTTTATTTTACCTTTGTTCAATTTTAGTCTGTTATGTGACCAAGCACCAAGCCGCCATCTCATTGTACGTGTTTTTGTAGCTGCTCTGGGGTTGTTGCTGATACTGTTATGGTTGTATTATCCGCAAATATAGCTGATATTTCTCGGAAGATTATTAGCAAAAGTTAAGAAAATGAGTGGTCCCATAACTGATCCTTAGGGAACACCCAGGGGGACTTCATGGTTTTCTGATAATTCGTTTTTAATTTTAACCAATAGAAGAAGAGCTTGAATCTAATCTAAGACAAAAGTACCTTTCTGGAAAACTCACCATTTCCAGAAAATTATGAATCACAGACACACTATCATTACACCACCAAGCTGAAGAAGCAGATCTCACTCAGTGAGGTGAGTGTATAAGTTAATTTTTCATCAAACGAATAGGAATAAATTGCAGTAGCCTCTCAAATCCTAATTGATTACAATAACGACTGACAAATTCATCAGGTGAATTTAATCGCAATCCTCCACGATTTCCACCGAGTGCATTCATAATAGTCGAATGGCAACTCCGCCCCAAAGCGAAGAAACTCGCACAAGAAGCAATTACAAGAAGGCGTTCGCTTGGTAGCTCGCCGAGACGCATTTGAGACCGTAGTAGGTGGTAATGTTAACTATTGCAAATGTTATGATAAAACGTCTTCAGCTGCAAATGCGCCCGTATCCATCAATATCTTCGCGGGGCCGGTTAGTTATTCAAAGCGGGTTGTCAAGGCGAAAACAAACCATCACTCTTGTGCATTGAGTGCTGCATTGTCGAGGAAATTTTGCTAAATTAGACGAGAGATATGCGGAAGAGTGATTGATTGGTTTCGGTGGAATATGATAGTCCTTGAGCTGATAATTGCTTCCAGAACTACATCTGGAGAAATTTTCCACCATATTTGTTATGGTACAAAACCAATTGAACTGTTGTTATTATTAAAATTGGTAAAATTGTTGAAATTGTTAAAATAGTTATCTCCGTCAACCAGTTGCACCCCTAGGCGCAATCCTCACAGGTCCTCGAGAGACTTGTACGTATAGCTTTAACCTTCAAATGTATTATATGCTCGAGATCAGTGACTATGCTGGGAATCGATCCCACTACCCTATGATTGAGAGTCTCTACCATGACGACCACCGAGGCCCATTCGATTCAGGGTTCTAAGTCAGAACCATGTATTCACCAGGATTTCTTACTATCAATGTGATGGTGGATTTATGCAGAGGTCATAAGTCATAAGGAAGAATATTCGTCAATAATTGGTTGGAATAAATGGTTAAACCAATCAATGACGAATATTCTTCCTTATGACTTAAAACTTATGACTTATGACTGCTGCATAAATCCACCATAATAGTGAACTGTCATTCAACCCTATCACTTAGAGGAGTTGAGAGAATTAAAAAAGAATACAGTAACGACAAAACTTATATTTTGGCTATGATCATTTCTTTATTTAGTTTTTGTTATAATTAATTAGTTACAATATTATAATTTAGTATTGGTATTTATAATTAAAATGCACAGAATAAATACACGGATGATATATTTTATATTAAAAATTACTTTACACAAAATACAAAAAAAATTATTATATGTTGCAAATTATTGGTTACTGTAGGTTTCAATAATAATCCACAAACACGAGAAGTGGCTCGCCCCTATAACTTTTTTTTTTGAAAAATTGATGATGGAATGAAATTTGAAGGATCTGTATAAGACATAAATAAAACTGCATTTTCTGACAAGTAACCCAGATTCATGCAACTTCCAGCTCCACCAATTCGATTTTCAATTGAAACACCCAGTTGATTTTCAATTATTTCGTCTCAATGTGGCATACTGGATACAACCATGTGTTACTTGTAACTTTTAGTAACAGAATAAAATTTTATTCTAGGCTACGAATATCTTCAATTTGATTATTTGTCGTAAAATTTTGAGCATAATACAACTTTACTTTTTTCATTTTCATTTTTAAATTTCAATTACTAATTTTTTTTGAATGGCAACATGGTGGCTCGTCGGGTTAAGAAAAAGGAGCATTTGATTATGCACATTATTAGGTTTCATACAAATTTCCGTCAAAAAACTTTAAAAGATCACATTCGAAATTTCTCAATATTAAGTATCTTGTGCGATTAAAACAACATTACCCTTCTCAATAATTTTATTTTATCAGTTGTGTTTGTCACAGGTTACTAGGAGTATTTAAATCTTGTTTCAATACCATGAGATGCTTTATTTTGAGAAAGATCTAACTCTGTTTAAAACCTATCAGTGTGCGGTATCAAATCATTCGTAATAAAGTGGTGTTGTTTCCTAACCCGACGAGCCACCATGTTGCCATTTGAAAAAAAAAATTATTATTTCAATTTGAAAATTACATTTGAAATTCTGTCAAAAAGCAGAATTCCACATCTGCACATGATAAATCATGGCAGATATTCCATCCAACTTGATTGGTGATTTGAAGAACGTATCCATGGCACTCTTGATTAAAAAATAAAATTCAATATTAAAAAAACGAATTGGTTACGTACGGGGACAAATGATACATGGATATATTCAGAATGTCATATGGAGACAGAATATACTTGCTGTCCCATTTGAAAGTCGAAAGTTTCTGTCACTTCCGGTGAAAGCGAAAGTTGCATGAACTTGAGTTACTTGTCTGAAAACGCAGTTTTTATCTTTTGGTAGAACCAGAAGTTGCATGAACTCGAGGTACTTGTATAAAATGCAGTTTTCTGTTTTATGCGGATCCTCCAAATTTCATTCCATTTCCTTCATAAACAAAAATTTCTGTAGCTATATTGAAACACTGCTAAAAATTTTCCAACAGTAAACGATAATGAAAGCCTATACTAGGTGTATAGTTATGAACAGTTTTTTGTGAAATATTAAATATCAAGTCTTCCACCTGGTAGAAACTAAATCATCCATATATTTTATGAAAGCTATTCTTGGGGTGTTTTTTCAAATAAATAATAAAATACAAGTAGGATTCAAGTGAGGAGAAATATACCAACCTAGCTAGAGCTGAATTTAGTTCCTTTGAGACAACTTCAATTGAAAAACAACTAGATAATCAAATTTAATTTGTAACTTTTGTATTACTATTGTTTATCAAAAGGCAACATGGTGGTTATTGGGGTTAGGAAAAGAAGCATTTAATTACGATTAATCTGGTAACGCACAATAGTAGGTTATAAACAAACTTCCTTAAAAAAAATTAAAAATATTACGTTAGATCTTTCTTAAAATGAAGCATCGAATAACCTGTGACCAACACAACATAAAAACAAAATCATTATTAAAGTGTTTTCAAGAAAAATTACTTGATATTGTACTTGATCAGTTGTGTTGGTCCTCAGGTTAGGTTAGGTTAGGTTTGACCGTAAGTGGGTCCGTATCAGGCCCTCCACAGCGGCCAATGGCCTATTGTGGCTCACCCTATAGTTATATTTCTCCCAGTATATCCAATCTCTTGACGAAACTAAGGAATGCATTGGGAGAACAATTTACCAGGTTTTCTGGCCTTACTGTCGTATCGCCAAATATTGAGAATCTGGTTCTGGCCGCTGCAGGGCATGTACACAGAATGTGTTTAGCCGTTTCATCATCCTCCATGCATAGGCGGCACTCTGCATCTTGTGCAAGTCCGTTTTTATGCATGTGATGTTTTAGTTTGCAGTGTCCAGTAAGCAAACCTACTATCACTCTGAGATGCGTTCTGCTGAGTTCTAGCAGTTTGTCAGAGTCCTGTTTTCTCCTTGTACAAGCAATAAATGCTTTGGAATGGGCTAGGCCCGGTAGACTACGCCAGTACTCGAGTCTTTTATTGTCTGCCCAAGCTGTTATATGACATTCTTGGCAGTGCTATATGCTAAATCGATTACCGGTTCTGGTCCAGTGAACGTTGTTTCGGCCCCCTTTTTTGCTAGGGCGTCGTTTCCTTCTAGGCCTGTGTGACCTGGTATCCAGACTAGGGTAACATTGTTGCGTTGCGCCAGTCGGTTTAAGGTGTCTCTGCAGTTCCATACTGCTCTAGATTTAAAGCAGTTGGATTCAAGCGCTTTTAGTGCTGCATGACTATCTGAAAATATTTTTATTGTTTTTCGTGTGTGGTGTCGATTTTCCAGCTCCCTGGCACACATTTCAAATGCATATACCTCTGCCTGAAATATCGTAGCTAGTTTACCCATACTGAACGAGCGTTTCACTACTGGGTTCATCCCATATATTCCGGCTCCGACGCCTTCCTGAGTTTTGGAACCATCGGTGAACCAAGGTTCATTTGCCCTATATAGGTTGGTTTCATTCCGGACCCAGTCTTCTCTTTCGGGAAAGACCACAGTGTAGAACGTGTGAAGGTTGATAGTTTTAGGCATGAAGTCTGAGGGCATTCCTAGAATGTTGTGAGCTATTATGCCCTCCAGCATGCCACTGTCTCTCATGACACATGCCTGCGGTAGACTAATGGCCGCTTGATAGAGTCTGTATGTTGCCCATCTTGCCTCTCTCTTCAGAACTATGTGGAGAGGAAGTAATCCAAGGAGGACCTCTATTGCTGCCGTTGGCGTGGAGCGAATGCTTCCAGTAATCGCCAGGCACGCTTGTCTCTGTAGTCCCTTAAGTTTAGCAGGTTACTCGATTGAATTAAATCTTTTTTTTGTCCCAAAAGATGCTTCATTCCAAGAAAGATATAACGTAATATTTTTGAGTTTTCAATTGAATTTTACATAAAAAATTCAAATTTTATTTGTAACTTTTGTATTACTATTGTTTTTCAAATGGCAATATGGTATCTAGTGGGGTTAGAAAAATAAGCATTCAATTCCGATTAATTTGGTAACGCACAATAGTAGGTTTCAAATAAATTTCCGTAAAAAAAATTAAAAATATTACGTTAGATCTTTCTCAAAATGAAGCTGTGTCCAACGCAACTTAAAAACAAAATCATTAAAGTGTTTTTAAAAAAAAATGTAATAGATCAGTTGTGTTGGTCCTCAGGTTACTCGGTACATTTAAATCTTATTTTTGTCTCAAAAGATGCTTCATTCCAAGAAAGATATAACGTTATCTTTTTGAGTTTTCAATTAAATTTTACATAAAAATACATTTTGACTGAAAACGGAAAAGTTGCATTTTTTCCTAAGAAGGCTTCAATTTATGGGCCGTGCTCTCACAAGTCGTACAAGTCTCTCGAAGACCTCTGAGGGTTGCGTGACAAAATAACAAGATTGTTGCACCACCATACCACTTTTTTATTTTTTTAAACATAACTGAATTTTTCATTTCATTAGACAGATATTGCAGTACTAAATAACGCCAGGCAGTAATTAAGTCGACGTTATTTTGACATGTACGCATGCGCAGTGTGTATCTGGAATAAGGACAACTTTATTAAAATACTGCCTGCCTTTATTAGTGGACGTTTAAAGGCAAGGATTAATATTCCTTTATTTCCATTTCGGGCGAGATCGTAAATTATCGTGACATGATCAGTGGATAAAACATAGCTCTGACTGATAAATATATGAGATTTTCAACAAGAGTCGACGTAGAAGTTCGTTTGGGCAATTCTATCATCAGAATAATTCCTTCTGATTCTGAAATTCATTATGCAGAGAGAAAAATCCCAGAGACAAATTTGATTTGGGTTAAGAACTCATCTGTCAATCACGAGTAAATAACGGACGAACAGATGTATCAGATGCAACCTGCAATATCTCTGTTTTTAAACACAGAATAGAGGCAGTCACTATCGAAATAAAGTTGCCTTAAATACTGACTGGCGTTACTGCATATCTCTCTATTATTTATTCAAGTTACACTACTATATCTGCTTTATATAAGAAGTTATAGAGGTTTTTTCTCCCACAAAATAAAAGACGCAAATGGCCTATACTAATTTGTATAAGATAGTTCCTTAATGAAAACTCCGGTTTTCGCCCAAGCAAAGTCGCTTTAAACAAGCAATAGTGAAAATAATTACAATTATTTTGGTTTTTTGGAAATATCTCAAAGATTATTCAAGGAATCGTTTTACAGTCGATGGAACTTGTGTAGAGATTTATAATACCTACAAAATGGATTATCATACGACCGAATCGGTGCATTTTCCACTGAGAAAATCTGGGAAAACTTCGAAAAAGAGACCATTTTTCAAAAATTTATAATTTTTATAAATCTGAAGCTGGACAAACAATATTGCGGACACTGATAGATAATAATAAGTGGTTCAACTGTGCGCAAGAAGTTTTCTGTCCGATGTGTAGTTTTTGCACAATCGCGTTATAAACGATTTAAGGGCACATCTTGCAAGATGCGCCGATTTAAGGGAAATGGTCGTTTTCAGATTCTGTAAACGGCATCTGGAAGTAGTATATTTTGGATTTTCACCTGAGAGGTGGGAAATGTGTTGAAAATGTCACTGAAAGTTGATCAAAACGCTTCAAAGTGCGTCCTAAGTCATCCGAAGTCATCCGAGGTCTGAACTGAATGTAATAATTAGTAAAACGACGTATTACAGCGGAATGACACCAATTCACAGAATATTCCAGGTTATGTGTGAATTCTCTTTTGTTTCAATGTAATTTTTCGGACGCTATCGCCATGCGCACCTACAAATTCTCATTCACATTTTATGTTCTATAAGATGAACATCAGGCGAAGATACGTTTTAAAAGCCATATTTTTTATTTATGTATGTGGGTGCCAAATTGTCATCGGATTACTGTTTGTATATCAGGTGAGTAAATAGGTACTGAGGAAAAAATATCAAGCATTAATTGTTCGTTCCATAATATTATGAATAACACCAATATTTTCATTGGAAATCGAATCGAAACTTCCGTTGTCGCAAAACCAACTGAGTGAGTATTTTGAGTATTATACTTGACATTCAAATCTCAAGTGGATAGACATCATCTCAATTCGATTCCAGAACATGATATCGGAGAGTGGGCAATCTCATGAGGTCAGCTAAACTATTTAGTTAATTTCAAAGAGTTGAAGTATAGAGTAGGATATTTTGTTAAATTATTGTTTTTGGTACCATATTTAAATGATTTGAGATTTTTATTTATTTTTCTTCAATATATAACAATGTGAAATGATGAATAAAGTATTTTTAAATTCGATTTTATGTCTTTTTTGCAGATCTCCCTTTCCCCTCTGTACTATTATGGAATATTGTAGTATATACCACACTCCGAAGAAGAATATAACACTTATCTGTAACCGTTACATTTGAGGCAAAGAAGATCTGAATCTTCTGGTATAATCACGATCTAATCTAATCTATCAAATATTTCGCTTCAACTGTAAAAGAAAAGAGAAATGATAGTTTTTTTTCAAGGTCACTATGTTTCAATTCATTCAACTTTAAAAAATGGATACATTTCTTACTTTTTTCTCTATTAAAATTACTACAATTATAATTTTCTATGGTTGACTTTATGTTCTTATAATCAGTCTTCTCTCCTCCAGATAAAAAAACGACAATAGTTTTCACACAATGTAAAATAATTTGACACTTCTTGAAAACAATGGACAAAAGACACATGAACAGACATGTAACATCCGTTAAATCTGTAGTTAGGGAAAATACTAGTAATTATCGGGAAATATGTGGAAAATCACATTTGTGGTATGTAAAAATGCATGTTAATTTACAACAAAAATTGAATTTTCCCCTACAAATACTTGAATATATACCCGATGATACATACTAAAGCATGTATGTCAATTGGCACTACTTGAATATAATGGAAAAAACACTTGAACAAACATGTATAAATCACCAATTAAATCTGGAATAATGGAGAAAATTACCTAAGTATACAACTGATAATACATGGAATATATTGAAAATTCACATTTAAAGTCAAGTGATGACTTTACATAATTTTGCATGAGGTATGTAACTTTACATGTATATGCATGGCAAAGCATTACCCATATGGGATCATGTAATCTGATGGAAACAATATTTACAGTGTATAGGCCGTTTGCGTCTTTTATTTTGTGTGAAAAGAGCCTCTTATTTTTATCTATCTATTTTGGCCTATTACCATTCACAGATAATACAGAAGAATTTGAAAAAGAAAGGTATTCTAGTTCTGATGATAGAAATTGGGAAAGACATTCTGGCAAAATTATATTTTTATACTTTATTACTAGTTAAATTCAGTATTATTTTTTTGTAAAATATTGAATTCATTTGATTTTTCAATTGGCTTCGTTTTTTAAAAATTAATAAAAATTTAATTGAAGTAACCAGTTATATTGGCCATCTACAAATATTCACAATATAATATAGCATTATCATTTTTAGATAAATATATGCAAATTCGGTTGACCAACATAACAATTTTTGACTATTTCATTAATTTGTGATTCGAACCTTTACATTAAAAAAGTAATTTAAAAATAAAAACAAATTTTGGTTACAAAAAGTGACAAGTGATACCTAAATGGTTTTATTCAGAATGTCATATGGAAACAAAAGAAGTGAAAATATATCATGTGTCCTATTTAAAAACTAGAGATTATGTAACTTCCGGTTAAACTGGAAGTTGCATGAAGCTGAGTAACTTGTCAAACATCGCAGTTTTATGACATTCATCAGATCTTCCAAATTTCATTCTATTAGGTTATCATAAACAAATAGCTATTTATGATACAAGTTCGTAAAGTAGGACTTTTTTGTATGAGCGTGAAGTTTGTTGAATGAGGCGCAGCCGAGTTCAACAAACACGCGAGTACAAAAAAGCCCTTTACGAAAGTGATTCATACAAAGTTTTTTCTTCGACAGTTATTATATTGCCAAATTGTAGCAATTATATCATTAATTTGAATGTTTAATGATATGAATTGTCGTCGTATTATCAGTAGTAATACCACACGTGATTGCATTTTCGCGATAAGTCTGTCGATTCATTTCTGAACGAAACTGAATTGCTTCGAGAAAACACCACGAGTCCGCAGGACCAGTAGTGTTTTCTCGATACAATTCAGTTGAGTGCACAAATAAATGACAGACTTATGAGATAAATTCAATCACGAGTGGAATTTTATTAGACTATTTCACGAAGCATTAAAAGTATTATTATAAATATGAACAATCAATTCATCATAACCATAGTCAATCAACTATAATCACAAAAAATGTATTATAACTATCAATAATTCATTATATAGTTACGATGCGACTCATTTTGACGTTGTCGCCTACAATTATGATCTGTCAAAATGTCAAACTTTGCTTTGTCATCTATGGTTACATCGTTGAAAACACCAACGCTGACAGACCAATCAGAATTGAGAGACAACTGGTGTTTTCGCGATAATACAAGTTGTTTTTGATTTGTGATTGGTCAGATTACGTGAATATATTGAGAAGAGTGGAATAGTCAAATAAAGACTTCCGAGTTATATTTGACGCAAAATACTGTATTTTTCAAAAATGCATAAATGTATGAACAGTGTGTAAAAATTACCTTAGGCACTGTTGATAATTTTACGCTCGGCGATTTTTTACGCACTTGTGTGAAAAAGTATTACTTTACTCACTATCAGTTGTGCGTAAAAGCTTAGTTTACGCACTGTCGTAGAAAAAATATCATACGGTCGAGCCACCTTAGGCGGATACCCGGTATAGCTAACTTCTTTTTCTTGTCTCCTCTGACTATTTTTTCAATGATAATGTTCATCTTCAGGAAGACGATAACTTATAGTTTTTGCACCAATCCTAGGCCGGGACGCCGTCTTACATCATGACCTGAATATATCAGCATTATTAATTCGTTTGAGATAATCTAGAAGCAATTTCCTGCGAATAGGTTCAGGTGAAACAAATATCTATCATCATGCTAACAGTTACCCGTGACGATGAATGAAACGTATGAAATATCTAGTTAGTACTTAATTGAAATAATCATTTTGCGATCGTTATACATCAGACCCCAGGCGTGGACCATCACTAATGTTATTCATTAGATTTTGCAAATATGGTGTATCTTTAATTAATAATTTTTCGAATGACACAACTGGAATAAATTATTCCGAGATTTTTTCTATAAGGAAGTGATGATTTTTCATTATTATTAATATTCCTAATAGACCGACAGATAACGCAAATTTTGCTGACTCGTTTTCTCTTTTCATGGATGTTCACCACCGAAAATTACGTCAGTGTTGAGCCCAAAAAATGGAAATTGCGATCGGACGTGTGCTAGGCATAAAGAAAATTCATTTTCCTTTTGCAGAAAAAAATTGTTTTTTTTTATTTTCTCGTTCATGGCATTTTAACAGATGAATAGGTGAATATGGTTGAGTAGAAGAGCAAACAATTGTGCCCACTGGTGATTTGAACTCTGCCTTTTGACAAGATTCTACAAATCTTCATTCACCCTGTAGTTCATTGTAGTTTGTACGAGAATATTTGTCAATAAAAGCATTCATTATTATTATTATTATTAACAATCTAATATTGAAAAACCAAAGCTATAAGGTTTGCACGTATTCAAAGGGTTGAAATAGGGGCGCGATCTTGTAAAAAAATAGTTGGTTCCTTATGCATTTTCTCGCTTATGACAATCAACAGAATAAAATTTAATATTGTTAGGAACCCGAAAAAAAATTTCCATAAGCCTGTCAGCTGTTGAAGTCAATTTTCCGGTCGGAAAATTTTGTGAAAGTTTTTTTCGTTTTCCGTAAAACTTTCTTGAGAACGAATTAATGTGCAATAAACATTTGTTAATGTAAAAGTCTGTTATAAAAAAAGCCATAAGTCTGAAACATGATTACGATGTTTATACCTCAGGTAGCACATCATATTGGCTGAATCTTGATTCCATATTGGGCCAATATAGATATATTGTAAATGAAAAATCAATATTGATCCAATATGGCTGAATATTCAAAAGACAATATAATATTAATAATATTGGTGGAATATTGGTTGAACTAGTTTTGAATGTATAGATTATCACACGAAATATTGGGTCAATTTTGGTTGAATAATTTCTACCAATATCGATACTACAATATTGGTTATATATTGTTTTCTACATCTAGAATAAATATTGCAATCCAAATATTCCAGTCATATCGATTATAGGGGAAAAAAACTATATTGCATTTCCAAGTTTGTTAGAATATTAGTTGAATATCATTTCACTTTATTTGACAAATTGTAATAACTCATATTGAGTCAATATTGGTTGAATGATATTTACCAATATCGATTAAACAATATTGTCTTCACATCGTTTTTAACATCTAGAATAAATATCACAATCCCAATATTCCCCAAATATCGATTCTAGGAACAAAAACAATATTGTATCTCCAAGTGTAATTACACATTGGTTGAATATCATTTCGCCAATATTCAACAAATCTTTTTAATTAATATTGGGTCAATATTGGTTCAATAATATTTATCGATATCGTTAAAACAATATTGTCTTCATATTGTTTCTTACATCTAGATCAAGATGAAATTTGAATATTGGCCGAATATCCAACGAAACGTATTGAAATTAATTCATCGGATACAGTGGAGGTGAGATTCAATAGGAAATTGAAAAAACTTACAGTCTATCTCCACCAAAAATATTCTTTATTGCAGCTGTCATGCAGTCAGAAGACTGACATCACGATGATATCATGTAATCAGAAGAATAACATTAAGGGGGAGGACATGTTTCGAAGGATTAAACCTTCATCTTCAGCAAAATATATGAGTTAGTTACAAGTCGATCTAAGGAAAAACAAAATGGTTACCAAAGAGTAATGAATAACAATAAAATGTGTGAACCTACCATATTATGGTGGAAAAATCACAATCAATGGGAAAAAAGTTTTTTTTTTTAATTTTTCTTAAACTAAAATTTTGGTCCTAACACAAGACCATCTGGAGCGGAGGCCACAACCACCAATGTCAGGGACCATGGTTGGTCCATCCAACAATAAACATTTTCAAAATAAATCAAAATTTTTTAAAAAAATTGTGACCATGCAACAATTGTTTACAAAGTAACAAGTAGGAAGAGGAAGTGACAATAAATTTGACATGAATGACATCTGTCATGTGGACAGTCCTGACTCAAGGTGACAGAAGAGAGTGAAATGTCCCATGGTTCATAGAACAAGAAAATTGAGAAAATGACATGTGCAGACAGAACCATAGAACGAACGAATAAATGTTTTCATTTGTAAAGATTATTGGGTATTTAATAAAAACTTTAACCAAAAAATTTAAGTGAATCATTGAAAATTAAGTGGAATGAAACAGGTATCAAAATAGTAACGAGTTAAAAAGTTTCAAACTGTCAAACTGAGTCTGTTCGTTCAAACATTGTAAATCTGAATTTTTAATCGCTTTATTAATTTCAAGAGTCTCAAGTAAGTTGTCTCTTGCCTTTATCACAAATATGTAAAATTTTTAAGTCAGAGTTGGAATCAAAATTGTGTTTCTCATTTATGATGTGATTGGAAAAACAGAATTTGAATTAATTTCTTCTTTTTCGGAGTTGGACTCTATAATTCTAACGTGTTCTGCTTAAACGAGTTCTAAGCTTGCGACCTGTTCTAACCTTGATTGCAAAGCTTGCTATATTGGCCAAAAAACGGACAACGCAAATCGATTTCAACAGGGTCCAGAACTCATTCGAATCTGGAAATGAGTTTGAATTTTCATTTTGACATCGAACCAATTTATTATTCTGGATTTTTCACTTCTTAAGAGTGAACTGAGCCTGAAGGGGATGCCACTATGAAAAAAACGGGCCGGAAACTCTGCCTCTGAGGTGGTGGGGAAACGAACAGGTGTTTATTATTTTCTCCAATGTGGTTATTTTCTTTACTAGAATCCGACATCAAACTTTTACTTTTGAGCTCTAGAAACAAAAAATACCCCAAATTGTAGGAGTGTACCTAGATATTGCCTACTGCTGGTGACAATGTTAAATCTCATCAATATAATGTATTTGATACGAAATGTCATGATTTCAGAATTATGTATTCGGACAAAAATTTTCAGGATTTAATTTTTGAATAATTTTTTTTTATAACAGAAAATGTTTTTCTCTTTGACGAACAATTTCTTCACTTGAAATACGAATTTTGTATTCTATATATATATGAATGAAAGATATTTTCACGATATTCATTTTCGTTTATTTCTGACGTTATTCCGAAGATCATTAATAAATTACGAATATTTCACCACTTTTCCTATCTCCAAGAAATGATCTAAAAAATACCATTTCAAAATACCTACACTGCTTGTCAATCCTATCTTGGCCACAGTGTTTATTAAACAAGTGAACGCAAACAGTTTCCATTGGCAACTTCGAACCACAAGTTAGGATTCTTGTTGTGTTTTTTACCAGTAGATTGGGATTGTTCAAGAGTGTGTTTCCACTCGATTTCACCAATCGAAATATACCGGGTATCCGCGGAAGGTGGCTCGCCCTACAACTTTTTTGTTTTTCAATATAATGGAATGGAATATGGAGGATCTTTAAAGACATGAAACTGCGTTTTTTACGAAAAACTCAAGTTCATGCAACTTCTCGTTGAGTGAAGTTCTCATCAGACTTCTTCTCGGTTTCTTAGCATTCCATGGTTGATGTTGGACAGAGCCATAGAGAGCCCTTCTTCTTTTTTTCATTATCTTTCATTGATTTATAATTTTGATAATTTATTTTTTTCTACCAGGTGCTCTCTTTGATTTACCCGAATTACAGCTTCTGGGACTGAGAAAGTTCTCATCAGACTTCTCCCATGACCTTGAGCTCAATTCTGGTGGCTCAAACAGTAGAGAACATACAGAAAATATTGATGGAGTTTTCTCTGGTAGCATACTTCTGAAAAACGAAAGGTTCCCATTAGACTGATCCTTTTCAGATCTATGTTCCGTTTTAAGCTCATGTCTCGATTATTTCAATTTCTATTAGAGTTCTTTGAATCTATGTCACATATGTCAATGGTCTTTGTCACTTGTCAATAGTGTCATTGTCACACATTGTCAATTCAAAACTTCACTTCCACTTCAACATTCAGACAGACATGATGTAGTATCTCATATTTGACTCCGGAATAATCTTAGAACAGGATGAAAAATGTTCAATTTTAAATATGTTTTATATTATGTAAAATTTTAAATTTCCCTTTGGTCCATGGACTTGATGTTTTTATACGGCTTCTTGTGCACCTGACGAGTAAGTAACCTCATATCTCAAAATTTTCCCAACGTTCAATTTTTCAATTTATCAGATTCAATTTCAATCATTACTTACTTACAGGTACGCACTTATGATGACTTTACAGTCGAAAGCGCTTTGATACGATTTTTAAATTAAAAATATTTTGCATGAAAAACAAATTTTCGTCCTTCAATAGTTAGCCGACGCGTAGAAACATGCTTTGATATCCGTGTGTGTTCTGGAAATGTATTTGGTAAAGATAAAATTAGTTTTGTCATTTTCAAGTCTAGATTAAGTTATAGGTACTTAGAAGAATTTCAGAAAACTAATAGTACATGTCACAGTATCATTTTCAGTTCGTACTTCACCAATTTCAATTGTCTAGTCATTTTATATAATTATCTCATTTTCACACATGACTTTTCCTAACAAAGCAGAATTTGAATCAAATTAAAGCAACCAATATTATCATAGTCATTGAGAATATTAGTGAACCAGAGCGTATGGTTATCCTCGCGTATGTTTATTTTTCGAACCAAGAAGAAGACGAGACGGATTAGTCAGAAGTAAGATCATTGTTATAATTGAGATGACACATGAGGGTTTTATAGCTGAATTCATCTCTACGAAAGTGTTATTTTGTTATACTGGTTGTTAAATGAGAGTATTTTGGACAGAATAGAACAAAAATAATTATTTCACTAGCTTAAAGAATTCACACGCTAACGGCCAACCGGCGCTATGAATTATATGTGAAAAACCAAGAGGAGGGGACACGAAGAGTTGATATTCAACTTAGAGAGTATACAACACGGCAATAGCCAGAGCTATTGTACGAGAGAGTCATTCTAAACTGATATTCAATTAACTAAATATTCAGCCCGCCTTATTAGAACTAGTAGCTAGTACATTTTATTCAATATAGATGTGTGGGTTATTTCTGAAATACCGCTCCAGCATAACTCCTCTACATATCCTGTCTCAAGCCACCATTCTCCGATTCCTTCGTTCGCAAAACGCTATCAACGAGTTATTTACTTGTTACATGAAGTACGCCCGACCACAAAACGCCCCAACAACTGCACCATTTATTGCCCAGATCCATAACAATAACATAAACGCGAACTAGATCTATAAATCAGGTGGATCGCAGCTCGCGTTGGGAAAGAATTACCCACAATCCTCGAGGGTCAAAGCCTTCTTGGTATACTGCGGCGGTTGTTATAATGAGTTGTGTCCATGGACGTGTGGCCAGCAAGGGCTGTCAATTATTCCTCCTACCAGGCGCATAATCGAGTACCTAATATGATTTCGTGCGAAACTAGTTTTTCACTCTCTGCTCAAAGATAATATTCGAAAAGCTATAATAAGTTTTCCAGCTTTCATTTGGTACTGTGAATCGCCCTGCTATTGCATTTTCGACATTTACATAATCGTGAAAAATTTCGTGGACTGTATAACTTTCGTTAAAAAAACTAGTTGATGATTTGAACAGAAATTTAGATTTTTAAGATTTTCGAAAAGCACCCCTCAAAATCCGTACCTATGGAATTTGGATCCCGGTGAAGTTTTTTGAATTGTTGGTATGATGTAGTCCATGTAATTCCCAACCAATGTTACCGGTGCGACAACCCAAAAAAAAAATCAACAGTTTTGCTGCTATACGGGGCGTTGAAATCACCCCTCGCGCAGATTAGAGTACCTATTTATTTTTGAATACGGTAACAATATTTTCACTGGTTCCACTGTTTCTAATGTTGCACAATATTGGGCTGTTTTATAAACAGAATTCTTACCTCCCTTCTTCCCCCCAACTCCTATTACGAAACGCAAAAAAAATATTTCTAGCTTCTAAATGTATCGTCGAATATTTAAATATGCCTGAATAAGGGATATAGCAGTTTTTTATAATTATCCGCCCTGCCCCCGACGGGCACAAAACGAAAAACTGGTGGATTTTTCTGAATTTTTAATATGATGCAGTTTAAGTTATTTTGAATAGAAATTATTTTAGTGACAAACTCCAAAAATGAATAGTTTTGATGCTAGGGGGCGTTGAAATCATACCTTGCTCAAAATGATTCATTATTTATTATAGGCGGAAACATTATGTCTACGTATTTTAGTTTAAAGGACCCCGCACAAATCAAATGAGAAATGGATCCCTGTCGAATTTTCTGAAATTTGGATATGTTGTAGTTTATACCCTTCTGATCAAAAGTCTTCATGGGCCCGAGACCTAAAAATGGACAGTTCTTTAGTTATCGAAGGTCAAAAGTTGCAACTAGTGCAAATCTCTCATGCGATCGAGAAAGAATTTGCATCTCTTCCTTTGCTCTCGCCTGCGTATGGCGATTTCACACTTGACATTCATTGACAATTCAGAAATGGTTATTATTCCTGTCAAAACTAGACAAAGTCATCTCAATTATACATGGCCGATTTGCACAAGTTGCAACTTTTGACTTTCGATACCTAAATAACTGTCCATTTTTAGGTATCGGGCCAATGGGGACTTTTGATCAGAAGGGTATAAACTACAACATATCCAAACTTCAGCCAATTCGACAGGGATCCATTTCCCATTTGATTTGTGCGGGGTCCTTTTTCTGAGCAATTATGTTATTTTAAAAAAAAATCTAAAACCTCTCCTTTATCCCCAACCCATATTTTAAAACACGAAAACACTGTATTCTCGACTACTTGTAAATTCTTTATCAAAATAAATGTACTCAGCTCAAATTAAGGAAATCGTACAGTTGTTCAATTCCACCTTTCCCTCCCTTCAAAAATATATTGGTGGTCGCTGATTGTTCATATTATTTGAAGATCAATTAATTGGGCGAAAATCATGAGAATAAATAAAAATTACACATCAACAATTTGAATTTGAGGTGGTGCTTGAATACATTTTTTTCGTGTTTTGATATAGGGGTTGGGACTTAGGGGGAAGTTTTAGATTTTATAAAAAAATTACACAATAATTGTTCAGCATAATCTAAACTGAAATACGTAGAGATATTGTTTTCGCCTATAGTAATGAATAGTCTATTCTGAGCAAGGTATGATTCAAACGCCCCCTAGCATTAGAACTTATCATTTTTGGAGTCTGTCACCCAATTAATTTCGATTCTAAATAACTTGAACTGCATGATACTAAAATTTCAGAAAAATCCACAGAATTTTTTTCGTTTTGTGCCCGTCGGGGGAAGGGGGGATAATCATAAAAAACTGCTATTTCCCTTATTCAGGCATATTTAAACATTCGGCGATACATTCAAAAGCAATAGAGAAATATTTTTTTGCGTTTTGTTATAGGAGCTGGGGGAAAGAAGAGGGGGTTAGAGTTTTTTTAAACAGCACCATATTGTGCAACATTGGCAACAATGAAACAAGTGAAAATATTGTTACCGGATTCAAAAATAAAAACTGTAATCTGCGCAAGAGGTGATTTCAACGACCCCTAACAGCAAAACTCAATAAATAAGTGAAAAGTTAACAAATTTTTTAATTTCAATTACTTACCAAGTACTTGTATATAGGAGATCTATCAAAAATCGACAAAATTATGGTTAACACTTGTTTGTATAGACATACCTTCAACATATTTATTAAACTACCCATTGGGGTTTTTTAGAATTTGCAAATTTAAATTTCGTGGCATTTGCATACTTGTTCTGGACTGGACTACCAGACACGAGGACCACGAGGTACTAACGGAAATTAAAAATAGTAAGTTTCATCAACACACCAGTTTCAACAATAGCAGCTTTCAATAACAATCCTATGAAGGAATTATCTAATTTCAAGACGAAATACTACGTAAGTAATACTGCAGATTTCGTAACTAAATTAAACAACTCAAATTTACCCACAGGGAACTATCTTGTGGTTTCTTTTGATGTCAGTAATCTTCTCACTTCAGTCCCCAAATCAGAAACTATACCTTTGTAGGTGTTTATCTCACAAGTAACTTTGTCGAAGAAGACACCGCTACACAAATTTCAACTTTATTAAATTTCTGCCTTTCTCAAGATTTTTTCGTCTTCAACGAGAAGTTCTACAGACAACCAGAGGGTTTAGATTTGTTCATATTGATATCTAGTTAGCCTAGACCAGTTCCCTGCATAAACAAAATATTGCGTTACCATAGCAACGAACAATAACTTATTAGAAGTGTCAGTGTAAAGTTTGACGTCAAAAAAGTAAACCAGTGTCACGCAATAAATTGAAAGAAAAAATATGTCCACCGAAATTGTGAAAATCGAAAAATTGGAGTATCGAGCCATCATCAAGTACCTGTATTTAAAAGGGTTAAGAGGTAAGCAGATTTACGAAAATATGCTTAATACCCTTGGTGATCAATGTCCTTCGTATGCGACCGTGAAAAATTGGACTGCAAGCTTCAAAAGGAGTAAATTTTCCATTGAAGATGATGACCGATCGGGAAGGCCAGTTTCTGTGTCAATCCCCGAAAATATCGATGCAGTTCATGACATGATATTAACAGACCGTCGAATTGGGCTAAAACTGATATATGAAGCACTGAATATTTGATACGAACGAATTTTGATATGAACGCGTTCATCATATAGTCAATTTGGACATGAGAAAAATTGCTGAAAAATGGATACACAAATGTTTAAATGTTGACCAAAAGCGTGCAAGGGTAGTAGCATCGCGTTTGATCTGTGCTCGATTTGAAAACTATGTAGACTTCTTGAAACCGAATTGTTACTATGGATGAGACTTGGGTACATTTCTACGATCTAGAAACAAAGCAACAATCGATGGAATGGCGACACTCCGGTTGTCCAAGACCTAAGAAGTTTCGTGTCCAAAAATCTGCTGGAAAAGTTCTTGCTTCAGTTTTTTGGGATTGCCATGAAGTAATCATAATTGATTTTTTGAATAAGGGTAGAACAATAACTGGAGATCACTATTCGACATTACTGACCACTCTACGGGAAAAAATTAAAGAGAAAAGACACGGAAAGCTATCCAAAGGTGTTTTGTTTTTGCAGGACAACGCCCCTGCACACAAATCTCATGTTGCCATCCAAATTTTCGTGATTTAGGGTTTGAATTACTAAAACACCCCCCTTTTTCACAAGATTTGGCTCCGTCCCTCTATCATCTCTTTCCTCAACTGAAAAAAAGTTTAAAAGGTCGTAAATTTCCTTCCAGCGAGGAGGTAATAAAAGCTGTGGAGGTCTGGTTTGCAGAGCAAGAAGAAACATTTTTTTTAAAGGTCTAGAGACGTTGCAGGTTCGCTGTAATAAATGTATCCAATTAAGAGGAGAATATGTTAATATTTTGACATTGAAATTTTGTTTGGTTCTCTGGTAGGCTAAGAATTTTTCAATATATCCTCGTAAACAACCTGGAAACTAACTACCTACATAATCAATGACAACAACAATAAAATATTACATTGGTTCAGGTATGTAGACGATTGTCTAGTCTTTATTGAAGGCAACTCAGATACAGCCGAAGATCTTTTGAACTTGAATCTGATAATAAATTAAATTTCCTAGACTTCCATCAATAAATCTGTTAATCTGGAACTAAGCATTTACAGAAAACCTACTCGAACTGATCATGTCATACATACCATTTTTCTCCAATCACCCACATCAGCATAAAATTGATGCCTTTAACTGCTACATTAACGGACTTCTTATCATTCCTCTTGCATCCTTAGACTATGATAAATATTGAACATTCTCAAACAAATTGCTTACAATAACGGTGGCAATCATCATTCGAAATTTAATTCAATAAGCCAAATAAAAGGAATAAAATCTAACATATCCTAGAGAAGAGAATCCCTCTAGTTTGTATCTCTACCTTTCTTAAACGAAAATATTTCTCAAATACCTCATTTCAATATTAATTTTCTAAATTTCTAGTTCTTTGCTCGCTTTTGACATTTGGATCGAAGATAAAAGTAGTTTCTTAAAACACATATTTTCCATGAAAGAACAATAATTGAGTATCACTTCCAGTTTTACTACGTCTGCATAATTTCTTTAAACCTTTCCCACACCTAACCCAGAAACATTCTCAGCTGTGTCCACAACAACTACCAAAGTTTTATCACAATCTGATGTATGGTATAAGAACTCATAAAAATTTCTCCTAAGTAGACAAGAAGGGTTTGGAAACAAATTGTAGAGGCAATTGGTTACTATTAGGTATTGTTTATGTAGAAGTAAAATAGTTAGCCAACCTTATGGGATTTATATTGGATTCTAATGGATGCGACATGTAGATGGCGACAGTGATCTCGCATCCAAGTCATGTCGTAACTTCAGTAATCTGGCCTCCAAGTCATGTCGTAACTTGATTGAAGCAATGGGACAGCATTAAAATCGGGTTTTTTTGAAGAAACCTGCATTAAAATGACGTCAAATATTCATGTTTGTAACTAATCACGCTAGATGTCACTCGCGTTTGGATCCAATACCTTTTCCACAGGTATTGACTAACTATCTTCTACTTAAACAATGCTATTAGAAACATCAAAATGGTTTGTTAAACGTCTTGTTCCTAATAGGTTTGATTTTTTATTTTCATTATCGTGTGTGGAAAATTTCCTTTGGTTGTATTTTGGTTTCAGTTTTATTGTTGGTCTTCTATAAGCTATGGTTTATAAACGAGAGCAACAAATTGACATTCTGCTTATCTATGGCGAATGTAGGCAAAATGCAAGACAGACAAGCGCAGATATTATGTGGATTCCCAGATCGTGACGCTTCTTCAAAAACTTATAATCAATGGTTAATTAAACACTTAAAAAATGAAAATAATGCAGATGAAGATGCCAATGGCTTTATACTAAGCGAAGAAGTTGAGACAAATGTTTTAGCTTATATAGAATGCGATCGAACTGCTTCCATTCGAGAGTTGGGCAACCAGTGCAATTCCTCTCGAGAAAGTGCTAGGAAAAAAAGAAGCTTGGTTTCAAGTTTTTTAAATATCAAGCTCGCCATCACTTATTCGAAAATGACTATGAAAGGCGCTTATATCATTCTAATTGGTTTTGGGAAAATTATAATGTTAAAAGATTATTCCATCATCAAATATTATTCTCAGATGAATCTAGATTTACCAATCTCCGTATGTTCAACAGACAAAACATTTGCTGTTGGGCTAAAGAAAATCAACGAAACGAAACGAAACTCCCAGGTTTTTGGAGAAAACCCCTCAAAAGCAGAGCTTGTGCGATCAAGGGAGATCCAGGAACTACAGTTTGAATAAAAGTGGAATCCGAACCACTTCAGCTCAGTGGCACGCGACCGGGGATCGAACCCGGACCGCCTGGATGGAAGGCAAACGCTCAAACACCACGATGATTGGTAAGAGAAGAGCGTTTTGGAGTTAATGTTTGGTTGGGTGTAGTGGGCCTTAACGTCATGGAATAATCTTCCATTAACATGGCGCTCACGGCCAAAATGCAAGACTGTAATGAACCACCGTGGTGGCCGTGCTGGTAGAGCGTTCACATCTCAAGTGAAGGGTAGAGGGTTCAAATCCACGAATGGTCATCATTCTTGTGCATGGCATCATACGTTAAAAGGTAAAGGCTGCGTCTTTCCTAGCTCATACATGTCTCTCGAAACACTTGTGAGGGTTGCGCGTAGGGGTACAATCGGTTGACGGAAATAAAAATGTTAACAATGACAATTTTTCATCCTTAGAACGATTTGGGGAGAATTGGTTGGGTACTAATGGTCCAATCCGGTGGCCAGCCAGATTGTACGACTCCAATGGACTTTTCCATAAAGGGTTTTCTCAAAGTGAAAATGTTAGCAACTCCATCTCCAACTTTCCTAATAGAAAATCGAATAAGACAAGCTATTGACATGATTTCGGTACAACATTCAAGAAACTTGCTCAGTAAAAATACAATAGAATACAATTGTGTCAGCAAGAAGGCGATCAGCGGATGGAACATTTGTTTGAATGAGTTTTTTATTTACCCCCCAGTTTCTTTAATTAATTATTTAAAATGAAATTATTGAAACCTTAAATACAAACAGACGTAGTTATTGATTTAAGAGTAATGAATAAGACAACCTCCAACGATTTTGTAATTGAAAATAAAAACAAGAGGCGTAGTATGTCAAGCAATTTATCTGTAGATACTGACTTAAACTTTGATGTTAACTTAAAGAAAGTACCATTTTCTAGGTAAAATTTTTCCATAGAAAACTCAAGTGAAAGAATGCCATTTGGAAGAATTACTAAAAGGAATCCTGATTGGCGAATTTTCAAAATTATTTCATCAAAAACTAATAGTCAAAGCAACCTGATAAAATAGCTAAAAAACGAAGTACGTTTATTTACAATTAAGTTGTTTGACGAAAATTCGATCGATAACGTCACAGTGTCGCCATATTGATTCCAGAAAAAATATCTACAGGGTTCCATTTAAAATTCTCGACCTAGGTCTATTTCCGGTGAAAGCGGAAGTGATACTCAATTTTTTTTTATGGAAAATTTGAGTTTCAAGGAACTATATCTTCGGTCCAAATGTCAAAAGTCTAACTTGAAAAACAACTGAATGACGCTTTGTCCAATGATTTCGTTGTAAACCGGTATACATTATATTTATTCATGTTCGTTATTTTATATTTCTATTTTCATTCCTTATGTTCTTTAGTGTCGACTATCTCTTAATTTTATTGACGTTTTCCTATTTTTTTTGTACTCCTACTCTGTTAAAATGTGTAGACTAATTTGAGAAATTAAAGAAATCATTATTATTTTTACGCTTATTAGACTTTTTTATAGGTCTCATTCAAAATATTCATTCGTGTGAGGTAATTATTAAAAACCGTTAAAAATGCGTTAAAAAAAATCAGATTGCCTAAAGCATATTTTTTGCAAATATTAATAAAACGATTTTGGGGTAGTCAATTCATACCACAAAACTTTCAAAATAGTCTGGAATTTCAATTTTCTATCGTTACTAAAATGATTGATTCAATTGATAACAAGTTGTCTGAAGAATATTTATTTTGATAAGTTTTTAGCTTACGTTATCGAGGCGCAGGCGCAAAATAACCCCAAATCCCTCTTCCTGGCTTTCGATTCCATATTCGCTAAGATCGATGATATTCTATTTTTTTATAATTTCAAATTGCCTCAATAACATGCCCCAAATTCGTTCCAGCCTTTGAACTAACGGTTTCAAATGATTTCATTGCCCAGCTGATCAATAAATCCTTGATATATCACACCTTAAATCCATCGATTCATCAATGAAAGATGAATAACAACTTTGCATCAGTATAACATTCTAGTTGCACACAATAAATATCATATTCCAGAGCAATAATTGGTACGAAAGCATTTCTCATTATACACCATCCATTAAACATTTTCTTGGGTAGGTACGCCAGTAATAATTGTCGATAGATGGTCTTCTCATCATTAAAGTTTATTTAAAGTGTAATTCACCTGAGGTATTCATCAAAAGCAAGCGTTCACAGCACAGGTGTTGATGCGAATTAAATTGTACACTTTAAGAGGGTGATTTGAAGTGGAGAATATAATGGAAGAAGTCTTTTCAAGTTTACAGAAAAGAGTCCAATTTATGACACTCCATTTTGACCACTGAAAGCATATTTGAGAGTGAAAGTGAAAACAACTGCAGCCGAATTCATTTCCATTATTTCCCACCATTGTAGACTGTAAGGAGGATTGTACAGGTTATGTGGCTCCACAAACACTTCGATCTAGCACGTTAACGACCGGGTGAGATCTAAGCGGTGTCACGGGTATATGTGTCGCCAGGACCACGTGAGATCATATGGTGTCACACCATATTTCAAGTAAAGAGAGCTGTGACCCACCGTAGAATACACGGCATAGTGTTACAAGGATGGATACGTTGAATAGCGGTCCGGGGGACTAGGTAAGGTTAGCGGGTTGGGAATTTTATTAAAAAAATTTCGAAATAATTCCAATTTACACGCATTGAGTTGATAAATTGTCTTTTTTGTGCTTGAAATATTTATTCTAACAAAAACATTGAATAATGCTATATTTGAAGAAAACGAAAAGCAAATGAATATATAAGTACATTGATACTTTTGATACTTTGATCGCCTACATTTTCGCTGAGCTTCGAGTCTTCCTTTTCTGTTTTCACATAGGCATAACATCCAACACATCTACCTTTCTTGTCAGAACGTGTTGTTTAGTTTCGAGTCAGTGGAATCTGAATATGGTTCGTATGATTCTTGGTCCCGGACGATTAATCGTAGAGCGAGTAATTTTTTGAATTTAGTAATAGGTATCTTATTGTGAGTTATTTCCTTATAAAGTATGAATGCATTCACCAATGCCGATCCAAAAATTAATTCGAGAGCCATTTGGTGCCTCGTCGCAAGCAATGCGAATAAGTCTTCAACTGATCGGATAAATCGATATAGTCTTTAGAATTATTGTAGTCAACGACAGCTTTGTGCTTTTCTGATTCCTTACCATTCTTTTTCACTTTAGCAGTGCCAGCATTGTGGACCGTGGTTAGCATCAGTACGTCTCGCTTATCTTTCCACTTCAAAATGACTATGCCTGTCCCACTTTCTTGGGCAAACACCTTATTTTTCTTCAGTTTTCTAGAATTGACTTCTTTTGGGTTGAATTTACGATTTGATCGCAAAGTTCCGACAAGATGAGTCTTGCGCTTAAGTAATTCCGACGCAAGAGTGATACTTGTATAATAGTTGTCGGTGTAAAGTGTTCTCCCAGAATCTAAAAGATTTCTCATGAGTGACATTACAACATTAGCCGATGCAGATCCATTTTCTGACTTGTCAGTACCACAGTAGACACGCACGTTGTACGTATACCCTCCACGAGTACATAACTTGTACAGTTTGATCCCGAATTTGTGGCGCTTGTTCTTGATATATTGCCGGAACTTCAAGCGTCCACGAAACGGCACAAGGGTTTCATCTATATATACATCATTTTCAGGTAGCATTACTGCCTGAAACCTCTCCACAAGTTTTTCTATCAGTGGGGTGAGTTTTCTTAGAAGATCTTTTGATCTTGATTATCATTGAAGTGCCACATTTTGTAAAGCTGCTCAAATCGATTTCTTGGCATAATTTTTTTATGTTATTCTCATACAAAAAACTCCCACTCCAGTATAATCTCAGAATTGCTAGAGGTAATAGACCATCCACAGTAGCATAATTTCAAAAAAAGTAGGGATGACTTTCATACATCTCGTAAAATTCAGACTTTATACCAGTATCTTCTCCAACAAAATCGAATTTCTTCAGAGACTTTCCATCAACAGGGCCCCCTTTTATATTTTCATTTGAATCATCGTCACTATCTTCGTCATTACTCGATTCCATAGTATATCTGCTGATCACATCTACAATTGATTGGTCGATCTGCAACAATTTTTTTAGTCAATAAAAGATAATGTACCTACTTATAAGTTTGGACACAAATCAAAACTCATTTATTGATATTTGGATAGATGAAACAAAAATATAAAAACAGTTTTCTGCTTCTGCTTCTTCGGTAAATATCTAAGCTGGTGAAGCATCATTCTCTTTTATTTTCTTGCACAACAGGCGTTTTTTGCATGGGCCCATTTACCTTTTTATTAATAATTTTTCCTTTAGAGGTACCTGCTCTCGTCAATAATTCTGTTTTATTTTCTTTATGCCGTACCCTGGATAAAACCACCTTTATCATGTAAAGGCCTATTGTGATGATCGTAGGGCTCATCATCCGAAGACGACGAAGTACAATGTTCAGTTGGTTAATTGACGAATTGTCATCATGAAATGGATCTTCTTCATCTGACAAAATTTCTTGCCAAAGCATTTCTAAACGCTTTACTTCCTGGTCATAAGTACCCATTCTACTTGCTTAAGTGTTCACAGTCAAACACAAATTAAAACTATGTAAACATTTGGATCCAGGGCGACGAAGGTTTAGACAAGAAATATTCTGTCTGGGACATCACATTGACCGCACGCGGTCCAATGAATTGAATTGGACTCTTGGGACACCGTTTCAAAAGTACCATGGGCAAATGAAAAATTAGACCGAAATCTATAGAAATATATTTTTTAAATGCCGGTCCCGGGGACTCCGTTCATCGTTTTGACGCCGGTCGTCAACGTGCTAGGTATTAGATCTTCTGTGCATGAAGATTGAAAATGGGAAAACTGGATTCGAACCAACCCAACCACAAACTGAGCACACAACAATCATCCATGAAGTCAACGTTACCGAACTGGAAATGATATCAGACTATATGCTACCACAATACTCGTACGAAGAACCATTCAAATCACAGCTCAAGAGGAATGAATGGGACTCAGGAGTAGAGTCACTATCATCATCTGGTACACAGATAGTTCAAAAACAGTTGTGGAAACAGGAGCAGGAATATATGGGATGAGGCCAAGAAGGAACGTAAAAGTCCCACTTGGCAACAACACCACAGTATTCCAAGCTGAGACATATGCCATGAGGACATGAATACAGATGAATCTAGACCGAGGGTATGAAAGAAAACACATCTAAATTCTATCTGACAGCTAGAGAGCAATAAAAGCTCTGAATTCAATACAGATGAAGTCAAAGCAAGTTTGGGAATGCCTTCAGAACCTCAATGAACTGTCAAAACATAACAAGGTTACACTTGTGTGCGTGCCCGGACATAGAGGAATTGGAGGCAATGAAAAAGCTGACCAACTTGCAAAACAAGCATCTGAATCACCATTCACAGGCCCGGAACCAGCGTTTGGAATTAGTGAAACCCGATGCGGAAACCTGATCAATGAGTGGAATAATTCAAATCACTAAGCATATTGAGACCAAATCGAAGGGTATCGACACAGCACAGCCATGGTGAGGCACCTGAGCCAAACACTGACCGCTGACACCTTCAAACTCAACAGATCTAAGATACGCACAATCACCGTCTTACTAACCGGACAATACGGCCTTGGAAAACACATACACATTACACACCATGGGAATAAATAGAGAAACCGAGGAGTGTAGACTCTGTGGTGACGAGGATGAAACAGCCTCTCACATCATCTTCGTATGCGAAGCGCAACAAAATATTCGGGAAGATCAACCTAGAAACAGGCATGAATCAGAAATACCTTGTCAATAGACTACTAAACCTGGTGAAAAAAACTGGTCTATTTAACTAGGAACCACTGACGAAAGAACAATACAATAGACTCCAGGTGGTCTCAGTGTTAAGGGAAAGCTCAAAGGTAAACCCGATATCTTGCTCGCCAGTCTTTAACCAACCAACCCTTCTTTGAAGATCGTGGACTAGAATTCTTCTTGTTAGGAACAGTCGGGCTAATGTGCTTCGAGTAGACGAAGTGTACCAAAGGCTACCAATGAATGGTAGCCATTATCAACTGATAGAGAGATAATAAAAGCTTCCTAGTAACACCAAAAATTTATCCTGTAACAAATCTGCTGACAATTGTTTCAAAACACAGTGTCACCTTCTGAGCTTGTTTTAAACTTGCTTAACTCCGAAAAATTATATCCTTGAATACTTGACAATTTCAAATGCAGGAAAAAAATATTGTTAAATTACATATCAATAGAGTGAAATAATTATATGTTAAAAAAATATTGTAAATTTAAACATCAATAGATTGAAATAATTATATGGTTTATAATCATCAGGGACGAGTTTGGTTGCTACTAATAAGATAGTTAATTATACAGGTCTACCTGATCATTCAATAACTAATTGCTATTGTACCTGTGCTTGTACGGGGCCAGGTAGCCGAGTGGTTAAAGCGACATTGTTTCAATCACTTTTGGCTGCCAGTCAAAGGTTCAAACCCTAGCGACTGCAGAACTTTTTCTGATGGCCCGAGAAAGTGCTAGGAATCGCACGTAAAAAGGTAAGACCTCGTTAATCCTTAGCTCGCACAAGTTTCGACTTCTGAGGGCTGCCGTTCGTAAGGGGATGACAGCTGGTTAACGGAAAAAACAATTTTAACAATTTTATGATTTCTGTTGTTTCTGATTATTTTCAAGCCTTTAGGTTGAATTTGCAAAATTTTTGGATTCTGTATGAAGTTATGATTATTGTCAATGAGGTGGCTGGTGGTCCCCAAATCTTTGATGAAACTAAATAAAGGAATTATATAATAAGAGATAGTTGAATAATTTTTGATTGAAGATAGATTTACCTCGTTATTTTGTCACATAATTCGTTTTGGGATTCGATGGATTGAGAAGGTGAGAACATTAACTGATTTTAATATTGTTATTTCCGTCAACCGATTGCACACCTACGCCCAACCCTCAGAAGTCTTCGAGAGACTTGTTTGAGCTAGGGAAGACAGCCCTTACTTTTTAACGTGTGATGTCATGCACGAGACTGATAACCATGCGGGGATTTGAACACTCGAACCTACGCCTTAGAGGCGAACGCTCTACCAGTACGACCACCACGGTCCATTGATAGCTGAATATATTTTCACTGTATACAAGATCATGATAAAATTTAGTGTTCTCTTCAGCCTATTAGCTGTACTGCTCTGTGAATGTAATATTTGATTGTCTTGATCTTTTCCGAGCTAGCATTTGTCAAAACATTTACTGTTAATTTTAATTGTGACGTCTCAATTATTGTGATTTTATTTTATTTACCGTACTTACAAATTAGACTTGCTACAAATGCATGTACAAGTGTGTAACGAAGTCAATGAATATATCTATCTATCTATCTACTTCAGGGCCTAGGTGAGTGTGACATATTTGTCCTACAGTTTGAAATGTGTAAACGTCTTCCTTGTACTATATCTGTGTTCATTGATGGGATATAATTTATTTTTATATTGATTGAGTAGTAGACTCTGACAGCATGTCTGACTTATATTAAGAACTTTGGCAAGATCATGTAACTCGTAACTTGGAAAAAGATGTTTTTTTTGATAAAGAATTTTCAGAGTTCTATTCTGAATCACTGAAAGGTGTTTAATATGGGTGGTCATTGCCCCTCCCCAAGCGATAATTCCATAAGTGATGTGAGACTGTCCCAGGACGTACTCAATATTTCCGAGGAGAGGAATATTGTTTTTTGAATACTAATTTTCAGGAGCTTATAATCAAAATCCCTTCTCACTTTCAATTTCAAGTTCATCCAATCATAATCCTCGTGAAAGATAGCCGTGTCATCTGCAAATGTAATGATTTATCCAAGGAGTGGCAGTGTGGAAAGATCATGCAGATATGCGTTGAAAATGATGGGTCCCAATACTATGCCCTGTGGAACTACATAGTGGATATCTCTTGGATAGCTGGTCACATCATCAATCACTATTGACTGGGATCTCTCAGATAGGTAGTTGCACATGAGGAAAGCCAGTCATCGAAAGCCCATTGATTCCAATGTTTTCAGCAGTCTCAAGTGTCACAGTATCAAATGCCTTGGCCAATCAAGGAAGATGCACATTGCTGGTCACGACTGATCTACTGCCTTATACAGTTTTGATGTTAAATAAAATAAATGAAGATATTCTGGATGCCGAACTACAATTAGCTTGGTTGAGGATATACTTCCAAAACAGAATCCCTTTAGCTTTTAGCTCAATTTAGTAATTTTTAGATATTTTGTTCATGTCAACACCCAACAACATTTTGACAAGTTATAACAGAATTGTGTGATTAGGATTGAATGATCCATAATGCATTGTTGCGCTATTTTCCATAGAAAAATCACGATTTATTTGGTTGCGGTGCATTTTGAGGCATTCATTTTTTCAAACCAAGGGTCAGTAATATGCTTATGTATACAGTGAACACCAAAATTCGGTGGTTTAAGTAATTACAAGTGATGAAGGGGATGAAATAAAAATAAAAGTTAGTAATCTAAACCTTTAAATCAATATCAATGATTTATACGTGTTGATAACATGAATGAAAAGATAACAAACTGGTAACTCGTATACAGAGTTTCCAAAGCATATTGGTAATAATTAGAAAATCAAAAAGTTATTCGTTAAAGGACGCGCAAGCAAGTAAAACTGTTCATTTTGAAAGTTATAAGAAGTGAAGGAATGCACTCGTATTCTTAAAAAGCCTATACAAAAGAGTTATATCCATTATTATACAGGATGTGTCCAACACTGAAAAAAAAATTGAAATTGAAAAACTCGTCTTGAAAACCTGGTGCTAATCTGCGAGGGAAATAAACTATCGACAAGATTTCGAAAACGAAATACTGTCATTTCATTTGTGTATATGATTATTAGTCTCTTGTTTGTTTCTTGTCTGTTTTTCCGTTAACCAGCTGTCGTCCCCTTACGAACGGCAGCCCTCAGAAGTCGAAACTTGTGCGAGCCAAGGGTAAACGAGGTCTTACCTTTCTACGTGCGATTCCTAGCACTTTTTACTGGACTCGTAACCAAAATTTTGTCGATAGAGAAGCACAGGTTTTCAAGTTGGGTTTTCTATTTTCAAATGTGTTTTTCGATACTGGACACCCAATATAATGAAGGGTATTACTTCTTTGTAATCCATGTTTATGCATACAAGTGCATTCCTCCACTTCTAGTACCATTCAAATCTTCTCTATTTCGAGAAGAAATGCATATCTTTCCAGAATCAGCAGTTTAACTTCCTTGAACGTTCGTCAACGAATGACTCCGATTTTCTAATTTTCAAAGCTATTCTTTTGAAACTATGAGAATGAGATAATCAGTATGTTGTATTTTTTTTATTCGTGTTTTTGTATTGAGTAACCAATTGTTAATGATTTGAAGATTTTGATTTCGAACTTTTTTTATTATTCCATCAACTTCACTAATTGTAATTACTCATTTTATTGAGTATTGATGTTTACTTTACACATGTGTATTACTGTATTACTGACCCTTGATTTGATAATACTTTTGCAATAAAAATGATTCGCAATAAAATGAATCATGACTTTTCTATGGAAAATACCATTAAAATATATTTTGAATTATTCAACTTTGCCGCAATACAATATCAAAGAATTGTTAAATGTTGAAAGCCATATTCATATGGTTTGGTGCCCAGTCCTTTGTACAAATGTTACGATTAATGCAGTTATACGAGGAAACGCATTAACGTTATCAACACATAAAAATGTTATTTATGCATGTAAAATCAAATTATATTACCGTCATTTGAGATTTGTTGTTCTATTACATAGTTGGTTGGAATAATCAGTATGATTTCCAGGTAGGACTTATACAAATTGATAGTTTGTTTGGATGTCTGATGGTTTGAATTTAAAAATATTCCAAAAAATATACTAACTAGAATAATTTGCAGAATCTTCCACGCTTCAAATTTAAAATTAAATATGTAGGCATTTTTAAATGTCTGTTAATTTATGATAATTCCGTAAATGTTACAGCCCTGTAAATAAATGATTTGGAACTTTCAGCATCATTGTCTTTATAAAAAAATAATGGTTTCTGATTGGTCAAGAACTCTGGCAACAACGCATATGGAAGAGCTATTATTTTGCTTCCGCCCTGTTACTCAAGAATATCAACAGATTTGAAATAAAGGAATGGAAACAAATCCCCATGTAGCGTTTTATTCTGTCGCCGTTACGAACTCGACCAAAGAGTCCAAAATACTAAATAATAATAATATCGCTTTTATGGGATACATGTTATATAGGCAGCCAAAATTGCACAAAAGAAGAAAAAAACCTCTAACCTGTAGTCTCAAAGGCAAAGTTCGGTCTCTTTCTGACGGTTTCTCAACAGAAAGAGTTGCGCTCTTCCACTTAAAAATGAATGTGTATGTATATCTTCATCTGTTAACGAAGTCTTACTTGATTATTTCAGGAATCGTTCCCAATTGGGCCCGATTCCAAGAACTGGTGTTCGGACACATCACCCGTTCTATGAAGACCCATCCCCATGTATGAAGTAGAGTGTGGTAGCCCGAAGAGGTGCGAGTACCTATTGCATACCCCCACGCGCAAGACCGCCTGTTGTTTACCGACTACCCGCGCCTATCTCTTTCCAAAGAAGAAGAAGATGAAGAGCATTCTCTCGAGCCAGGTTTTATTTACGACGAAGGTCTAGTTCAGCCACCCCACAGGATTTTTTTCGGTATTTGAACTTTTACATTTATGGAGTTTATAGAAGCAGTGACTCAAAAGTTCGCTTCTTTTCATTTATTTGACTTTTTCATACTTCTGACATTAGTCAAGTCAAAATATATACTTTATTGTCGAATATAATATATCTTGTTGACCAAGCATGAGATATATACACGATACATGTCAAAAATTTGAGAGATACTAAAAACAAAATTACACAAACAAAACATTTCCCTAGAACTTCAACTGAACTTCTCAATTTTTTGTTGTCTGTAATATTTTTTAGGATAGTAGGAAATTGTATACTTCAATACTTTCAAAAATCAGAGAATGCTTAGTAAATTTTGGAATAGGTTAATATAAGTCCTGTCTCGTAATGTGACAATCTGTTCTAGGAGTGTACATTTAATGGATGGTGGAATATTTGGGAAAACACTGTATGTAATTGGAGTATTTGCTATACAGTGTGTACCAGCTGAAACCATTCACCGTATCTCTGAATTCGACGCTTATAACATACGATTTTTATTCTGTGGATGATCTCTATCGCCGAATACGTCATCATTGTGCAATCATCCCCTCATCCCCTGCAACCCTACTTCAGAATTTTCAATAGGACTGCCATGCTTTCGATACATCAATTTGGAGGATATTCAATCAAAAATACATCGGTGTAATGGAATTGAAAATCAAACAAGAGTTGTGGAACTTTCAAAAAAAGTAAGAGTTTGAAATGTCTTCGCACATTTCTCAACATTTCAGGAGTCACTACACGTCACTCAACTACATTTCTTCCACGTAGATCACCAAGAAAATTGGGCTATCTGATTTGAACTTCGAATTTCAAATGTCCCCATAAAAAAGTCTAATCGTGATACGTCAGGAGATCTCGCAAGCCATTCTAATAGTGTCTGCATAATCATAAAATTAACGTGCAGGTCTGAAAAAAATGTGTAGGAGCTCCACCTCGACGAAAGATTATCTGACCTTCAAGTAGATTATCTATCGTCTCCAAGAGATTACCATCAATAAAATTTGGACCCACAGAATGGTCTCCAGAAATTCCATTCCAAAGATTATACTCCTGGGATGTTTGTGAATGAGTTTTCCGATAACAATCAATTTCTCATGAGATTTGCCCGTTCATGTTCTTTATTTTGCACTGATGTTGACTGTTAAATTATTCATCACTTGCTTTAGGTATTGAATTTTTTGTGGATGAATTTTGATCAAAGTTCGGAATAGGCCTGTGTTTTTCATCAGGTTTAGAAGTCTATTTATTAGGTGTTTCAGATTTATGCCTGTTTCTAGGTTAATCAGTCTGAATACGAATATTCTGTTGCGCCTGTTGAGCAGCGCGTTGCATTCGAAGATGATGTGAGAGGCTGTTTCCTCCTCGTCACCACAGAGTCTACACTCCACGGTTTTCCTACTTATTTCCATGGTCTGTAGGTGTTTTCTAAGGCCGCAGTGTCCGGTTAGTGAGCCGCTGATTGTGCGTATCTTAGAACTGTTGAGGTGGAATGTATCAGCCGCCAGTGTTTGGCTCAGTTGCCTCACCATGGTTGTGTTGTGTCAATGCCTTCGATTTGGTCTCAATATGTTTGATGTTCTGATTTCTTCCACTCATTGACAGGGTTGGTAAAAAACGTGTTTTTTTTAAAGCAGAACATTTCGCTTTTTTTATTTGAAACTGTTTTATTTGATTTAAATTGTTTTTCTGTACATTTAGAAATCATAATTTAAATATTAAAAACCTATTTAAAACAAAAGTTTTAGCTAAAAATACGGAAAAAACAGAAGAGATTGAATGTATTGATATTGGTATAGGATCAGAATGATTTAATTTCATATGTTTATTTCTATTTCCAAATTTTGAATAATTTATTTTTAATAGAAGTCATATTTTGTTACAGCGCAGAGAATATTTTTTTGATTTTTATTGTTTTTGTGTTATTAAAGTTTTGTTAGGGCCAATTTATGCATCACTGTCTTTATCATAGTCCTAATCACAGTCACTGTCTTAATCATAAAATCAAATTAAAACTGTACATTTCATTTGGAGCATTTATGCAATTTCTTTAGTTTTAGTCTCAATCATAATCAAACTTGGCAATTTTTAATTTTTATGCTTATGATTAAGACAAGATGCACAACGCGCAAGTGCGTCTATACCTTTTTGACAAATGAAAGAAATAATTATTTGTTTTGACTTGTGATCCTTGTTATTGTTTATTGTGTTTCAGAAAAAAAATTAGCCAGGAAAAGGGTACTCTTATTGAAATTATTGAAAAATGTCCCTACCTTTGGAATGAATTGATGAAAAGATACTAATGACAGTGTTGTCATCTGTCACTTTTTTATTTTCTAGCTAATGACTATGATGTATAAATATAAAAATTTCTTAAGACAACGACAAAGACTAAGGATTGTGATCATGACTATGATAATGATATGTTGCATAAATTGGCCCTTAATTTATTGATTGTCTAGTGTTTTTTTTTATCAGTAAAAAACTGATTAAAAACAATTGTTTTAAAACAAATATGTTTTAATCAGAGGCTCGTGTTTGAAACATGTTTTAAAACACTGTTTTAAAACGAATGTTTTAAAACAAATGTTTCAAAACGTGCCAACCCTTTAGGTTTCCGCATCGGGTTTTGCTAATTCCAAACTCTGGTCCTGAGCCTGTGGATAGTGATTCAGATGCTTGTATTACAAATTGGTCTTCTTTTTCATTGCCTTTAACTCCCCTATGCCCGGGCACCAACACAAGTGTAACCTTGTTGTGTTTTGTCAGTTCTTTGAGGCTCCGAAGGTATCCCCAAAATTGCTTGCAAAAACAATAACTGGTACTAAAAATGGGTATCTTGAGACGAGATACGTTCTCAACTCACTGCCTGTTTTCAACATACTTTATTTGGCACACGCTCTTCCACCGAAGGCGTCTACCGGGTGGTCTAAAACTTGAGGGCTAAAAGCTGTTGCCATTCCGCATCTACAACCGATATTTATTCTTGTATGGTATAAGCTATTTTAGAAAGTTTTCACATGAATAAATACACTGAATTGAAAATTATCGCAACAATAAGAGATCAAGTGAGGTGTTCACTTTCCAAACAAAAAAAAGGGCTACCAAAATCTCCATTTCGGTAATTTTCTTTAATTTACTATTTTCTCAAATATTATATTTGGAATGGGTTCCTTATCACCCTATATGCATCGGCCGTCTTCGCCAGCACGAAAACGAGCCGAGGGAGACCAGTGTGTGTCCAAGAACAGACGAGAAACCAGATATTCGTGTGCAAATTAATGGCAAGTGCGTGTATACATTTACTCAAAACTCATATATGTGAAGCGGTGCTATGATTAGAAAATCAACCAGTAACAAGGTGAACAAATAGATCCAGCAATATTCCAGGCCTGGAAAGGGACGACACTTTAGGGAACAAGGTAAGCTCATTCCAAATTTTTGTCATTCCTTTTTCCGCGTTTTGGATAAAATTTATCTCATTCAAACATTTTGGTCCAACGAGTCGAATCATTTGTTCATTTTTTACTAAATTATTCAACTACCAAGTTGAATCTCAACTCGTTGCCTGTTTTTTATAAAATTGGTAGCCTTTTTTTGTCGCCTATTCACAAATATTTCTCGTTAAACGCTTCAAATCGCAAGGTTCATTTGAAACGTACGCGCACCTCACTTGGCGCACCTCACTTGACGCACCTCACTTGGCTCACCTCACTTGGCTCATGCAGTCAGGCGCACTTGTTAAGTTATCCTCTCACTCTCGTCACAGATTGTCTGTGCTCTCATTGCTCTCCTGCGCTCGCTAGAAAATCACAGACCACGGGCCATCAGCTGATCGCCGGTGCACTCTCGCAATTCAAAATGAATATTTTCGCACTTTATGGGGTTCAATAACTTATGCCCCAAAGTTATAAGATTATTTCAATATAGGTATATTCATTGAGTATCACATATTTTGTAGCTCCAATCATTTTCGCAGCATTGTTTCATTTTTGTTGTTTTTTTTTCACAGTGATAAACAAAATTTTACTGATCCTAGGCGTTGGGGAGGTTACCTTTTACGACACAGAGTTGTATTCAGGTATCACTAAATATAAAATTATTATTCTCGATTACAAATTATTGTAATTCTCTTGAGTACTGGTAAATATACATTTATTAGTATGTCTTCCGATTCAAAGAAACTTAAGCAGTTAATTGCAACTCGGCAAACTTAAATAATTAAAATGTCGGAGATTGAAAGGATTGCAAAAGAAGCGTTAGTAGACAAAAATTCGCAACACAATCTTAAGTGTAGGTATAAATATCTTGATGAAATAAAAGATACCTTTGAAAAGGCACACGCTAGCATCACTCTAATAGTTTCTACACAAGATGGCGGGGATTTAGATGCCCAAAACAGAATTTACACTGAATTCGATAAATCATTTTTTGAAGTTTAAGCAATTCATTTGCAAATATTCGAAGGTGATAGTTCTCTCAATTTCTCTGATGCTCAAGCAGATTTGACTGCAAATTCTAGGAAAACTTGTAATGTTAAACTCCTTAAGCTTTCTATTCCAGTTTTCTCAGGTGACTATAAGCATTGGCAAACATACATAGATATGTATGACTCTATGGTACATAAAAACGATTCTCTAACTAATGTTGATAAATTCAATTATTTACTGACATCAGTCTCAGGAGCAGCCTACAATATTGTGGCTAGTGTTCCACTTCGCGGCTCTACATATAATGTCGGTTATAATAATTTACGCAAACGCTATGACAAAAAATTACTGATAGCCAGGTCGCATTGGCATGATATTTTAAATGCTCCTACAGTTGAAAATTCGTCAGATTACGAATCACTTAGAAAAATTATCGATACCTTTGATCGTAATTTAGCTATTTTAGATAACTTGGGTTATAAAACTGAATATTGGGATTTTGTTCTGTTCAATATGATGTTTGATCGCCTTGATGGAGATACTAAAACTAGATTTGAACTAGAATATCATGATAAGTTGAATATTACAGCACTCTTTTAAACTTTCTTAACAATCAATGCGATGCAATTGATAGCGTTATTCTCACAGATAATCCAGTTGGTAATGCCAGTAACTCAACTCCTCAAAAGCGATTTTTTAAAGAAAGAAACAATAAAAACTCACCTATTAAAATGCGACCTAGCCATTCTCTTGTTGCTAATTCGCAGCAAAAACAAAACAATTGTCAAATATGTCAGCAATCTCATTTGGTTTATGTTTGCCCAATATTTCTTGCTAAGTCTCCTAAAGACAGATTTCAATTTGTAAAATCAAAAAACTGGTGCTCTAACTGCTTAGGTTATAAACACAACTCATACTCTTGCCAGTCACCAAGTTCGTGTAAAAAATGCTCTAAGCGACATCACACGCTCCTCCATTTTGATACTCCTCAAAATACTGTCAATTTGTCTCCCCCTGAAATTACTAATATTAGTAATGATAACGTATATCCCACCACTTCTTATAATGTAGGAACTTCCGTCAATCTTTTTTCTCATTGTCAAAGCACTGTATTATTGTCCACAGCCGTTGTAGATGTAAAAGATTCCTTTGGTAATTTTCAACCCGTTCGTGTGATGCTCGATAGTGGCAGTCAGAGTAATTTCATTACAAACAAATGTTGCGCAAGACTTGGTTTGAAAAAAATACCTTGTTCCTTAGATATTAGAGGAGTTGGTTCTACGATTTCTCAACCGTCACAGGGAGTTACTTGTTATCTGAAACCACGCTCTGCTGAGCAACCCATTCTCATGTTAGATTTTGTAGTTTTACCACATTATATGTTCAGACATGCCCTCAGTGACTATTTCACGGGAAAAATTCCCACAATATTTTAATCTGAAGCGGATCCTGAGTTCAATAAGTCGCAAGCAATTGACATGCTCTTGGGAGCAGATGTATTTGCTTCGGTGCTTAAAGGCACTATAAATACAATTTCACAAAATTTACCCACAGCAATCGATACACTATTCGGTTGGGTTATAATGGGAAAAGTAAACATAAATGTTCCGAAAGTTACACATTCGTTTTTGATTTCAACAGAATTTAATCTAGAAACACAGGTTAAAAAGTTTTGGGAACTTGACTGTGTTCCACATAAGCCAATGCGCTCAAATGAGGATGAGTTAGCTGAACAACTTTTTCTTCAATCGGTTGAAAATCATTCGAATAGATTCACAGTTTCTCTCCCATTTCGCAGTGTTGCTCTTGAATTTCCTGGATCTAGGGAATTAGCGCTTAAGCGTTTTCTCGGTCTAGAGCGCAGACTGATACAAGATCCTAGCCTTTATGCACACTATAGAGAATTTATGCAAGAGTACATAGATTTGAAACATATGAAAAAAGTTTCGGTTGACCCGTCATCATCATCGGTTTCATATTATATCCCACATTTTGCTATTACCAAGGATGATCCAAATAAATTCAGAGTTGTATTTGATGCTTCGGCAAAGTCTCTTAATGGATTATCTCTGAATGATACCCTCTTACCGGGGCCGAAACTACAACAAGACATAGTAGCACTACTCATTAAGTTCCGACTACACCCTATAGCTATCACAGCAGACGTTAAAAAAATGTTCCGTCAAATACTCATTTCTGACTCTCATCTGGATTTCCAGAAAATTCTATGGAGATTTTCAAACTCCGAGTCCATTCAAGAATTTCAACTAAACACTGTAACTTACGGTGTGTCATCGTCTCCATTTCTAGCGATTCGAACCATTCTCCACCTAGCGTCAATTCACAAGAAACAATTTCCGAAAGCTGCCAAGCTTCTAGAGGAAAATTTGTATGTCAACGATTTACTGGGAGGTAGCAGCTCTACCAGTGAAGCTCTCTTAATTTTCAGAGAATTAATGGCAATTTTGTCAAGGGGTGGATTTGAGTTGCGAAAATGGGCGAGCAATGACAAACACTTTCTTGTTCAATTACCCCCTTCTTTACTGCAATCCGACACACTTACTCTTGATTTTGATTCTGAATACACTTTTAAAATATTAGGGCTTCAGTGGAACCCTCAGAAAGATTTCTTTTGTTATAAAGTACAAAAGTTTAATCAACCCTGCACAAAGAGAGGTATTTTGTCGGAACTTGCCCGGATATTCGATACGATTGGCTTCCTAGCACCCGTTACTCTATACCTAAAGATTCTCATACAGCAACTATGGACAGCTTCTCCGCCACATAATATTATTGACATTTGGAATAATTTCAAAGAACAGCTGCCTTCACTTGGTTCCATCCACATTCCTCGTTACATACTAGATCATTCTTGTCTCGAATATGAACTCCACGCATTCAGTGACGCTTCTGAAAAAGCATATTCAGCTGTAGTATACTTGAGTCATCACGCCTCTACAAACATATCCACCTTCCTCATATGCAGCAAAACTCGCGTGGCACCTCTTAAGAAAATTTCAATTCCACGCCTGGAGCTTTGTGGTGCCTTGTTACTCTCTGACTTACTACATTTTGTACGTAATACTCTCATGTCAAACTTATCTATCCGCAAAATATCTGCTTATACAGATTCTAGTATTGTACTCGCGTGGGTGAAGGCCTCGCCTCATAAATGGACTACTTTCGTCTCTAATAGAGTAACGCAGATACAGGAAAGGCTGCCTCCTTCAGTATGGTTTCACGTTCCTTCCGAAGAAAACCCAGCGGACCCCGCATCTAGAGGTCTTCTTCCTCACGACCTACTCGATCATAAACTCTGGTGGGAAGGACCACATTGGCTAAGAAAGCCTCGTCACTTATGGCCGTCAAACATTGTTAATGACGTTGTCACTGAAGTCCCTGATGAGCGTCGTCCCATAGTTTTAACTACTACTATAGAAGATATGAACTTTCTAGAAGCTCTCTTAACACGTTTATCTTCCTTTAAAAAAATTATTACGATAACTTCTTATATTTTGCGATTCATTCACAATTTACGTAACTATTTTCGATATTTGATTTTGATATTGCACTACAGCACCTCGTAAAATTCACTCAGCAACAATTTTTTTCTTCAGAAATCCTAGCCCTGACTAAGAAGCAAATTTTGCCAAAATGGATTCGAAAGCTCAATCCAATCTTGGATAGTCAAAATATTATTAGGGTAGGGGGAAGACTAGTTCATTGTCAACTTAGTTATTCTGAAAAGCATCCCATTTTGTTACCAAGTAGTAGCAGACTCACACAATTGATAATACAAGATTATCACACTCGATACCTGCACCCTGGAATGCAAACCTTGCAATCTTTTCTAGCCCAAAAATTTTGGATTTTAGCGACCAAACGAGCGATTCATAAAGTCACAGCTCAGTGCATGAAATGCTTTAGAGCTAAACCTACCCCCATTCAACCCGCTATGGGAAACTTGCCTGTTGCCAGAGTTTCACAAATAAAGCCTTTTCTAAGAGTAGGTGTTGACTATGGTGGGCCCTTTCTCATAACATTGAATCGAACGCGCGGTGCCAAGTCACAAAAGGCTTATTTAGCCTTATTCGTTTGCATGACCACGAAGGCCATACATCTGGAATTAGTATCCAGTCTGGATACTGACACATTTCTTGCGGCACTTCGCTGAATGATATCTCGAAGAGGCACAGTTAGTCACATCTACAGTGACTGCGGTACAAATTTTGTAGGCGCAGCACGATTATTGCAGAAAGCTGCAGAACAAGAGTCCATAAAATGGCACTTTAATCCCCCTTCAGCTCCCAATTTTGGAGGCTTATGGGAGGCAGGGATCAAATCGGTTAAAAATCACTTAGTCCGTGTGGTTGGTGACCAGATCCTCACATATGAGGAATTCTATACGATTCTAGTACAAATAGAAGCTGTACTTAATTCACGACCTCTATCACCACAGAGTTCAGACCCTCACGACTTAAACCCTCTAACGCCTGCGCATTTTTTATCTTTATGCCCTATTACCGTGCCCCCCGAAGATGATTTGAGCTCTGTAAAATTATCTCGTCTCACACGTTGGCAACTCGTCCAGAGGTTCCACCAGGATTTCTGGACGAGGTGGCATCGTGAATATTTGCACACCCTTCAACAAAGGGGTAAATGGACGCTACCCTCAGTGGAAATCCCATTGAACACTCTCGTATTAATTAAAGACGAAAATTTGCCACCTTTGAAGTGGTCTCTAGGTCGCGTAGTACAACTCCATCCCGGTTCAGATAACATTACTCGCGTAGTCACCGTGCGCACAGCTAAAGGTCTATTTAAGCGACCAGTGAGTAAGCTATGTCCGTTACCAACGGAATAGCAAATAGATTCCCAAACAATTATTTTTTTTTCTTATAATTTTTTTTTATCATTCCATCTTTTTCTTGTAATCTCAGTTATTAATTTAGTTTCATTGTTAAATTGTAATTTAGTAATACTCATCATGTTTGCATGATCGACTGGGTTAAAAAAATATTCATTTTGGCGGCCGGAATGTTCACTTTCCAAACAAAAAAAAGGGCTACCAAAATCTCCATTTCGGTAATTTTCTTTAATTTACTATTTTCTCAAATATTATATTTGGAATGGGTTCCTTATCACCCTATATGCATCGGCCGTCTTCGCCAGCATGAAAACGAGCCGAGGGAGACCAGTGTGTGTCCAAGAACAGACGAGAAACCAGATATTCGTGTGCAAATTAATGGCAAGTGCGTGTATACATTTACTCAAAACTCATATATGTGAAGCGGTGCTATGATTAGAAAATCAACCAGTAACAAGGTGAACAAATAGATCCAGCAATATTCCAGGCCTGGAAAGGGACGACACTTTAGGGAACAAGGTAAGCTCATTCCAAATTTTTGTCATTCCTTTTTCCGCGTTTTGGATAAAATTTATCTCATTCTCAAACATGAGGAGTACCTCAAAGATCAGTGCTTGGCCCAATTTTCTTCTTGATCTACAAATATGACCCCGCCTCAATGAATATTACGAGAAAGTTTACTCAGCTCGCAGCTGATAATACCTTGCTTTGATATAATGAAAATGACATTGATCTGCATCAACAAATCAATAATGATGTTATCAAGGTACAAGAGCGGTGTGAAGTTAATTTGCTATCTTTAAACATATCGAAAAAAAAAAATTTTCAGACGTCGAAATTTTATATAATTCAATTTTTAGTTTTCCATTTAAGTGTGCCATGATGGTTCCGATTTATTTTAATTGACCCGTCTAAAACTAGAAAAGTCGAAATCCCGTCCAAATTACTAAATTGCGTTTTTTATGAGCGATGATCGTAATCGTTTTTGGGGTAAAAATCAATTTTTTCAAATGGAAGCATATTGGTACCGTGGTACCATTTATTAGTACTATTAATAAGGAATTTTTCCATACCTGGTAATAAAGTGTGCGATCAATACAATCAAAATTGCAACTAAAACAAAATGAGAAAATACAATTATTTTGTTCTACTTCAATACTAAGAAGTTACTAAGGTGGCTTTGAAAACAATGAAATTATTTATTCAGATTGTCAAATAAATATTTGTTGGTTAATCGGTGTTTTTATTGTATACCTATTGGAAAAGTCTTTACATTTGTTGTTATTTTTGTTCAAAATGCCGCACATTTATACAAGGGATGAAAAAGTGGACATGTTAATGATTTATGGAGAATGTAGGAAAAATGCCGTTGTGGCTAGAAACCTCCATGCCGACCGATATCCTGATAGACAATGTGCAGTGAGAAATTATTTTAATCGTTTTCAAAATCAATTCCGAAGAGAGCCTAACCATGATCCCGAGGAAAACTCTATCATTGACAAAGGAACGGAAATTATTGTTTTAGCTCGAATAGAAGTTGATAAGACTGTTGCCTTAAGACAAATTGGGTTTGAATTGGAAATTAGTCACCAAACGGAAAGCCAAATCTTGCACAAACATAATTATAAATCTTTCAAATATCAATTGCACCAGCACCTGTACGAAAATGATTATGAACGTAGGATGGAATATTGTAATTGGATCTTGCAGAATAATGTGCAGCCAAATAATGCTTTTTTGGGAAGGATTTTATTTTCGGACGAGTCTAGGTTTATAAATATGGAATTATTTAACCGACAAAATACAAGGTATTGGTCACAAGAAAATCAAAATTTATCAAAATTTATTGCGGGAGGGCAACTTTCAAGTGCGGTTCGGTTTCAATGTTAGGCTTGGAATACTCGGTCGTAGAATCATTGGTCCAATAATATTTGAAGGACCCTTGAATGGAGCTAGATACTATTTCTGCAAAATGAAATTGAGGACAGTCTAACTGAATTACCTGTCCATTTACGACAGGGAATGTATTTCATATAAGATGGAGCCCCTCCCCATAATTCAAGAACAGTAAGTGATTACCTTGAATAGGCATTCGAAGAAAACGTAACTTCGACGAATGGTCCTGTGCGATGGCCTCCAAGGTCCCCTGATTTGACACCTCTTGATTTATTTGTTTGGGGCCATTTAAAAAACATTGTCTATGCAACTGCCGTTACAACCCGCGAAGACCTGGAGTTGCGAGTAAGACGCGCAATTAAGAGTATTACGGCCCAGCAATTAGCAAACGTTCTTCGAGAGACAGCTAAGCGAGTTCAGAAGTGCATTGACGTTAATTTCGAACAATTGTTGTAATGTTTTGTGTTAATTTTTTGTATTTCAAAGCCACCTAAGTAACTTCTTAGTATTAAAGTAGAACAAAATAATTGTAGTTTCTTATTTTCTTTTAGCAGTAATTTTGATTGAATTGATCGCTCATTTTATTACCAGGAATGGATTAATTCCTTATTAATAGTACTAATAAATGGTATCACGGTACCAATATGGTTCCATTTAAAAAAATTGAGTTTTACCCCAAAAACGACTACGATGAACTTTATTTGCTCATAAAAAACGCAATTTAGTATTTTTGACGGAATTTCGATTTTTCTAGTATTATACGGGTCAATTGGAATAAATCGGAACCATCATGGCACACTTGAATGAAAAAGTAAAAATTAAATTATAAAAAATTTCGACTCTTGAAATGTCACTTATGTGGTATCGTTGGATTCAGAAAATTATGCAGATTTCAGAAATGTAATAATATACAGGGTGTTCCATTCAAAAATCAAAAGTTGGTATCACTTCCGGCGAAACCAGAAGCGAAAAAAAAATCATTTATTGGTCAAAAAGTGTCGCTTATTATGTTTATGGGATATTCCAAATTTCAATCTATTACCTTCAAAACTAACGAAGATACGGGGGTTGTACCATGATCATGTATCATGTATAACCATTCAAACAGCCATTCTTCAAGTATGGTTGTTTAATATATATTTTATTTCTCAAACAATGCATTAATTTTAAACAACTGAATTTCGACATGTCATTATCATTAATTAGCATTCCAAATTTGCTAAACTGTAAAAAGTTATCGCAAACGAAACTGTGCACTTTTACAATAAGAATGATCTAAATATTCCTTTACAGATGTAGACACGTTTTGACAACATTCATTGATAAAAAGAATGCTGCATGCGCAAGGTTTTCATTTCTATACTTGAAAATACACGAAAATTGTATCTTTCAAAACTTTTGTTTCGCAAAATACACCTACAAACAGTTTTCAAGGAAAATTTGTCTGGTCTACATCACACAAACTACATCACACAAAGAAGGTGTGGATGATCTTCATAAATCCATACAATTGTCGTTCTTTGTTTCGATTTAAATACATTGAAAATGCAGAATAAATCCATAGTAATCTCTCGTTTGTGGTTTAAGCAGCTTTCGGTAAGCAGATTAGTTTATGAGTCGAGAAGCTGCCTTGAAGGAGATCAGAAAAAAATTTACACGCCATTATGTGCGCAATAACGCACCTTTAATGATAGGAATCCCGTATTTTTTATATAACGTACGATGTTGAACGTTCAACATTTTTCAACATTAACAATTCGATGAGTTTCATGTTGTTCTTAAAGATCTTCCCGCAAACTATTCGACTCAATTTCTCTAGGTAAAGATAAACAAGTGTCCCGTGAACCAATGAACCAATTAACGTAACTATTTATACCCCTAGTTTGTGAAAATCTAATTCACTACATTTCAAAATAATCCACTTCGAGATAGAGAAATCAACATTGGATCACTGGATTTTAATAGCGAACTAGCTATTCTTGTGGTTCGAAATATGTTCTCAACATTCGCTGGGACTGGGTATTTCATATGACACTGCCACAGAGAGAAAGAAAGGAGCATAAAGAGAAAAAGAGGTGCCAAGAGAAAATGAAAGTGATTGCTAAAAAAAATGAGGCAAAAAAGTGAGCTTAAAAAAGACGAGGAAATCAGGAAAACGCGTGGACAATTGAGTTTGGAAGAAAAAAGTTGCAGGTGTTTTCTCAGGTGGCAGTGGCCTGTCATCAGTCCTACCACCTTCCTGAGAGAGTCTCGGCTTAATTCAAGAAGGTGTCTTGATAGCCGGTCGGTTGACCCCATCATCATTTTTTCCGTGAGTATTGCCTGAGGCACTCTCCCAGAGAGATTGATGATGGTTTTTAATCCATTTCTTTGTATCCTGCTTGATATCCCCAAACGGGATTCCGCAGGCTGGTTCTGGTCCAGTGAGAGTTGTTGCTGCCCCCGCTCTTGCTAGGACATCTGCGCTCTCATTTCTCTGTATGCCCTTATGACCTGGTACCCAGACAAGTTTTACCCTGTTCTATGCTCCCAGGTCGTTAAGGTTTTGGTGTGCCTCCCAAACCAGTTTGGAAGTGAACCTGCATGAACGCAGGGCTTTAATCGCCGCCTGACTGTCGGAGAGAATTGCTATGGGTTGGTTTCTAGGACCCCTCCTTAGAATCTCTCTCGTGCAGACGGAGATTGCCGTTACCTTGGCTTGGTACCGAGGCTTAGACTGATGTCTTGCCTCGGTCTCTCCCCGTATATTCCAGCCCCTATTCCTTTGCTAGTCTTTGAGCCATCCGTGTACCAGATTTGCCCTCTTGACAGCATTGGTATGGCCCTTGATGGAACTTCCCCATCTTCTATGATGGTGGTGTATGTTCCATCAAAGGAGTATGTTGGAGTCATTTTGTCCGACGGCATCTCAGACGTGTCGATTCTTATGACCTCCAGTATGCTGGAGTGGCCTTGGTTATTGCCTCTCCATTGGCCCAGACATTTTAGCCTGGACGCTTCTATCCTCGCCTCTGCTGCAATATGCAAATGCAGGGGAGGGAGGTTTAGGATTACCTCCAAGCTAATTGTCGATGTGCTGGACATAGCACCAGTGACTCCGAGCATGGACAGTCTTTGTAAGCTAGCCAGCTTCCCCCTGGTTGTCACTTGTTCTACCTTTGGCCACCACAGCAGGGCTCCGTACGATATCGAGGGCCTAACCATTGCTGTGTATAGTCAGAGAGACTGTTTGGGTCCAAGTCCCCATGTTTTGCCAAAGGAGCGTCTGGCCATCATTAATAAGGTCTTTGCTCTTTTAAGCACTTTTTCCAGATGTTTGTTCCAGGTGAGCTTTGAGTCCAGGTTTAGCCTCAAGTATTTCGTTTCTCCTGACATTGTACACTTTCACCAAAGATTCTGTTGGTCTCCAGGTTTCTTTTTCTCGTGAAAGGAACTATTGAGGTTTTTTGGGGGTTGACCCTGTGCTTCTCCCTCGTGCACCACGTCTGTACGTAATTGCATCAGCTCCACACAGACCCCCATGTACTGTACTCTCTGGGGTGCGACTGGGTCATTGATTTCCCAAGAGTCAAGAAAGTGGGTATCAAGGAGGATCTCTAGAGATTCCTTACCTGATTTGGTGAACGATCCGTCGGCTCGTATTAGCGTGTCGACAGGATTCACCGGATCCTTTGACAAGATCTTATTCAGTCGTGAGCATTCAGCCGTGCTCTCGACTTCTTCGCAGAAATTCTTCCACGCCTTCCTTTTCTTTCTTTGTATGGCTCTTTTGAACAGAGAGAGGGCTTCATTGTATTCGTCCACTGCTTTGTTCTGAAGGCCTTGTTAAAGAGAGATCCTGTCCTTTTTCTTGGGATCTCCAGCACTTTGGTCCAGAATTGGACCGTGCTGTTCTGTTTCCTTTTGGTTAGAGGGCAGCTTCTTTGTTATGAAGAGGCTATAGCATCCTGGAGACAGATTGCTACCTCCTCAATTCCCTCAGCCCCTCCTTTGGAGAGTTTCACACGCTCGAGGTTTGCCGTTAGGGAGCTTCTGTACGTCTCCCAGTCGGTGTTCCTCGGGTTTCTGAAGAAGGTTAGACCTTTACTGCTTCCGGATATACGAAAGCTTTTATGCCGATGATCTGATAAGGATGACTCGTCAGAGACGTGCCAGCCTTTGATGAATGGGCTGACCCATGGGGTTGCCCATGTGATATCTATGACCTCGGATCTAACGCAGTTGGCAAAAGTTGCATAATTCCCCGTGTTCATAAAAATGTTTTGATGAAACTCTGGTAGCAGGTAACAAACAGACATTTTATTATTAGAGTTACAAATGGATCAATGAATCGTTTTTTTTTTAATGACACGAAGTTTAATTGACCGTCTTGCATAATTCTCATTCCTCATTCATCCACATAGAAAAATGTTATCCCATTTTCAATATGGGACGGTTGAAAATGTCGAAAGAAGCTAACCTTAAAAATGTATGACATTTCTCGTGATTCAGAATTCGGCATGCGCAATAGTTTCCCAGCGCCCGTTTGATAAAAGGTAAGATAGATATTTTTAGCTTCAATTTGATTACATTGCGTCTTATGGCGTGTTATCAATATTCGTAGTTAAGAGATATAGGTATGTTATTATGTCCTCTGTTATGTTTGGGATGAGTGAGGTGAAAAGAAGAAAAGTGAAGAAAGAGGAGGAGAAATCAGAATTAGAAAAGAGATGAGAGATTACAAGAATTGGAGAAAAGGAAGAAGCAAAAAGAGAAGAGAGAAGCAAGGAAGGATGAAAGGGGGAAGGAAAGAGAGAAAATTGAAAACGTCGAAAATTTGACTGGAAACTGCAATGCAAAGTTTAGATATTCCTGAAGGGACGCGGGATTCTTCAGTTCAAAGATAACAATTAATGGAAGAACCGCACATAACTGGAAAAAATAGCCCCAAAAATCATGAGTCCAATTCAGAATATTTGGATGAAGATGCTGTTTTTCCAATGACCTCATTGTATCCGAGAGCAATCCCATTTTCCAGAGGTTGGTTGTTTGAGAAGCCAAGCGGCTAGAGAGAGACTACATAGTGTTTTCAATTTTCTCAATACTTTTTAATACACTGATTGTTGAAAAAGTTATGTCGACCCATTCTCCTGGGGGAAACTGTGAAGGAGACATGAGAATTGCAAAGCAAATTTATCCATCCAATATATTGTGAAGATTGTTTACAACGTTTGCACCACTATATATATGGAATTTATAAATCAATTGAGGTTTCCTATATTAAATAAAATTTATTTTTGATTTTTTCCTATAAATCATTCGGTTTACTAGCATTGTTTTATTACATAATAGAAACAAAATTTAATATAATAAAACGAAGCATTGTCCCGCCCAGAAATTTATTCAAATATCCTGTATTTTGCAGTTTCCTACGAAAGAATCCAGACAACTAGCGTCATCTCGTGACAAAATATCATCCTAATCGCCGCCATGGCACTTGCAATTCTAGGGGGGACTTGAGTTACTCTGATATTACCTAATACGTGATAGTAGATGACGGAAAGGCTAAACTTTTGAGTTATCTTGACAATAAGAGCTCTCCAATGATGTATGTCACATGGCTAGTTGCCGTTCAAACTTTTGAAGTGGTGCTTAATGGGGTGGAGGGGGTGCGAATATTGAGGTTCACAAATATTCTATTTTGGTTTTAACGGTCTTGCCATGAAAGGAGTTCGTGCATTTCTCAATACATTTTTTAATGTTCGAGATATTCCCACTGGCAATTCTTAAATTTGACATACTATATAACCGATGAACAGATGAACTCTGATGATTTGGATGCAAGTTTCTATGGAGACGTTTTCTTGCGCCATTGTATTATTACAAGCTAGAGTGTTAAAATTACACACTATCTTATCCAACTCGGACTTTATGTTTATTAGAATTCAATACCTATATATATTTTACTATAATTACATTATAATGTACTCTTTAACAAATTGGAATACCCCGCCCATGGACGATGTTTGCAGGTATTCGTTTCCAATTGAGAATTTACGTTTTATTTTTTGTAAAAACTCTTGTTGCGAGAGAGAGAGAGAGAGAGAGAGAGAGAGTCGTAGATTTCGATAGACAGTTCAATTTTATTTGTAATACTTTTGCTGGCTCTAAAGCTTGGTGTTGATTCAAATTAGGTACTCAATTTTGGATTATTACATAGTGTTTGCTCTGAAGCTTAATGTTAATGCAAACTTACTCCGTTTTGAAATATTACTCACTGCATGATATCCCATCATTGAGGGCCTCTCGTACCGTGAAAAAAGATATAAGAAGACTTGGGTGAGTCCTGTTATATCATTTATTCACTCTCCCGTTCTTCATTCACCCAAATTCACAGTCTCTACATTTACTGGTTTTCCACAAAGTTTCGTTATTATTGCTATCATCATTACAATACAATGATTAATTGTTAATATCAAAAACAGGTATTAGGGTCAGTATTTTCCAAACGTGTCAGCGTGACTGGAAGATTCAGAAAATCACTTGCTATCTATCGTCTTTTTAAAATACTGTTCGGTAATATAACTTTTTATCTCTATCCAGAATTAATTATTACGCAAATAGCGGTTTGAATAAATATGAATACGGAGAGTTTTACAGGAAAACTTACGAGTTGATATATGCTCAACTCTCATGCATACTAATTAATTCAAGGAGAAAAATAGAAAATTCCATCTCAAGAGCTCCCAAGGAAACCATAAAAGCTTCAAATTAAAATGTTCAATTTATTTTAGCTTATACATATTTATGTACCGTAATTATTTGTTGTTGGTTCTTATATATTATTAGAGTTAATTGCCAGTTATGAACTGTCATCGAGTACTTACTTTCGAAACGAGGTACAGAATTTTACGCAGCTGAAAAAGATATAATTATGTTTGACTATTTCGAAGAGCTCATTAAATCAATTGATATCTAACTTGCGCAAATATTTCGATAATGGTACTGGTTATTGTAAAGGAAACAAAACAAAAAGGCTTGTTAGGAGGCGGGGTAGAGATATAAATCTTGGAAAAATAACTTTAAATAAAAACTCACCGCCATCAGTTTGTTATGGTGACGTCAACTCCAGGAATAATAATTTGAATTATTAAAATCTAATTGTGAGTTCAAGTTGCAATTATTACAGGGTACCCACAAAAAAAAACTATCGAACTGTGCAAAAAAAATTACTGAGTAATTTTAGAGGCAAATTCAACGAAATTTTCGATAAATACCTTTACCGCTTCGGACTTCAGCTACTTCCGCAATAGGAGATGCAAGACAATCAAAACGACATCTTATGGTCAGGGTTGAACTATACATGGTTAACTAAGACCAATTGCGAAAAATCATACAGTATGCTCTACCCAAGGAGACTGAACGTTATCTGACTAGGAGAGTTTATTCCCCATAATACAATGGTGACACTAACAGAATGAGCCCTCAGAGAAGGAAACGTTGTTCCAGCCCTGAACAAGTGGATATCTGCCATGCTTGGCTGCAGGGTAATGGTAATGGTAATGGTAATGGTAATGATAATGATAATGATAATGGTAATGGTAATGGTAATGGTAATGGTAATGGTAATGGTATTGGTAATGGTAATGGTAATGGTAATGGTAATGGTAATGGTAATGGTATTGGTAATGGTAATGGTAATGGTAATGGTAATGGTAATGGTAATGGTAATGGTAATGGTAATGGTAATGGTAATGGTAATGGTAATGGTAATGGTAATGGTAATGGTAATGGTAATGGTAATGGTAATGGTAATGGTAATGGTAATGGTAATGGTAATGGTAATGGTAATGGTAATGGTAATGGTAATGGTAATGGTAATGGTAATGGTAATGGTAATGGTAATGGTAATGGTAATGGTAATGGTAATGGTAATGGTAATGGTAATGGTAATGGTAATGGTAATGGTAATGGTAATGGTAATGGTAATGGTAATGGTAATGGTAATGGTAATGGTAATGGTAATGGTAATGGTAATGGTAATGGTAATGGTAATGGTAATGGTAATGGTAATGGTAATGGTAATGGTAATGGTAATGGTAATGGTAATGGGTGGGGGACGCAAGCGTCAGCGACTAGGCCCCAGTGGGCCCTTTTCGCAATCTCCGGCATCTTCACTCATCCCATGTCGGATACCTGCCCGAACCTCTTCGACCTTCTTATGAAAGTCGAAATGTCCTTCCATTGCAACGAGTGCAATTCTTCCTCCTTAATAGTGGCAGCTCCGAAGACGTTTTGTCTGAGCCTGCCATAAATACCACATTCGCACAGGAAGTGAAAGGAGTCCTCCTCTTCCCCACATTCCGTGCATAGTGGGTCTGCCTCAACTCTGATGAGAGCCAGATGCCTCCTGATGCCGCAGTGGCCGGTTAGAACTGCCACCAACAGTCGGAGTTCTTTGCGGGCCCCGACATCATCTGCTTTGACTCTTTGACTGTCTGCATCCGCCTATCCTTCTCCACTCTTTTCCTAATGTATCAACGGCCCACTCATTCAGTGCCGTTGTTACTTGTCCCCTTGTTATGCCGAGTGCGGGTTCGGGCCCGTAGTAGGGTTGTCCGGCTCCTCACTTGGCTAGCTGCTCCGCCTGCTCGTTGCCTTCAATCCCTGCATGGCCCGGTATCCACATCAGCGTTATTTCCTTTTCAGTCGCAAGACTCTCCAGGACATCTCTGCACTCCTGAACCAGTACTGATTTGGTTCTGGTTTCATTCAGAGCTCTGATGGCGGCCTGACTGTCCGAGCAGACATATACATGTCTCTCTGGGCCGGACCTCCTATTTTATTCTGGTTGCCTCCAGGATGGCATACACCTCTGCTTGGAAAACTGTTGTCAAAGAATCTAGTGCATAGGCTCTTTTCTCTCCGTATTCCAGGTAAACTCATGCTCCGGCTTGCCCTTCCTACAGTTTGGACCCGTCTGTAAAACAGACCAGGCTTTCTGGGGGAAATATCACCCTTTCCTCTTCCCACTCTCTCCTGTCTGGGATCTCTAGCGAGATCGTCCTTTTTCACCTAATTTTATCCTCTGCCTGTATCACTTTGATAGCGGATAGTGGGATTTCTTTCTCCGCTACCACAGCGATTTCGGTATGCCCTGTGTACCCCTCTCCTCGCCAGCTCCCTGAGTCACGCATTCTCAGATAGGACGCCATCGCTTCCTTCTTTATACAAGTTGGAAGCGACGGCAGACCCATCAGGGCGTCTAGGGCTGCCGAGGGGGTCGTCCTCATCGCGCCAGTTATTCCCCTACAAGCTAGTCTTTGAATTTTTTCCAGCTTGTTGGTTGTGGGTGTCTGGCTTTAGCCAGGAAAGTAGTTGTTTTCTGTTAGATATTACAAAAAAGTAACTTCAATTTTATCGTAGATTTTTTCCATTTCCAGAGGAGTCATGTATTGGTTCAATCTTCAATTGAGAATGTTTCTCTTTACAATACTGGTTGTGTTCTATTCGAAGTCAGAAAGTTGATATGTAACAAAAACTCATTGGGGAATACCTAACACATACTTTAAAAATAATTAACAAAAAAAGAACCGAAACTTTGCACAAGTTCGAAGGTTTTGCTGGAGAATACAAATAAATGATATGAATAAAATCGACAAAGTCGAAGTACCCAAAATCTGACTGAAAACAACTACTTCCCTAGCTAACCAAGACGGATATTGAACTACATCTGACAGATATTTGTGCAACGTTCGTCCTAGAAGACTCAATTACAAGTGCTTATTGTAAACAAATAAAAGATTATCCATCATTCGGCTGGGGACCACCTGCAGACATGTTTCGAGGTTCTTGCCTCTCATCAGTGCAAGGGTAGGTCCGACAACTTTGAGTTGTCCTGTCCCTGCCAAATATATTTTAATCTACTGTTTACCTAATAATTCCCAACGGATGAATTTTAATTTCTCTTCCTGATAATGGGTCAAGTGGGGGGGGGGGTCAAAATCCTGACGGCCGCCTAGGGCCCGATACACCCTTAACCCGGCACTGCCTGCAAATTTGATTATTATAAACCGTTCAAAAGACAAGAGGGGGAGACTTTTAACTAGCACTGAATATGGAACATAAAAAGAAATATTTGTCAACAGTAACACTTACAGTGCTTGTTACTCAAATTTCTGGAAACTCCATTCAGCATACCAACGAATTCATTATTTGTATGTCTAGGACCGAGTTTACTCGACGACAGGCAAACAAGTCAGGTAGCAACAGAATATAGTGTAATGAGTGTATAATGGGGTCGGTTTTGTTTGTGGAACACTACAAATAATATCAAGATTGTCGTCAGCACCCTGTTTCCAAGCGGTCCTTCTGCATCTCAACGAGTTATGGTCGGTTTGTCGACAAATAATTGCTCTTTGTTCGATGAGAATTAACTCGGTGTGTAAGGTGTGATAGGACACTAAGTGAATGTTTTCTTGGAAAACTTTTCATGGAACGGATTTCAGAAGACATTTTACAAAGAAAGTGACAAATAAAATGAAGTATGTGTCTGTGTACAATATACATGTGGTTAACTGAAATATTGGCTATCTTAGTGCATAGCCTACACATTTAAGAGGGAAATCAGAAAATAGAGAGTTATTGCAACCTCTATTGTAATGATACTTTAATAAAGTTTTCTTTTATTTGACATATATTCAACATGTCCTTTATAATTTTCTTTTATTCGAATACAGGCGTCCCCGTATTTAATTTAAATAAAGGAATGGAAACTTTTATTTAAGTCATCTTTATTTTGACATATCTGCCAAATTTTTGTGAATCATAACTCGTAATCTATAAATTTGCAGTTGACATCAAAACATAGTGTAGCTTTTGTGTGAGAAAATTGTGAGTTCAAAGTAGGTAATCATGAGGGAAAATTATAAAAAAAGCTCAAGATTCACGTACGAGGATAATAGTATTCTTCTCCAAGTAGTGCCTCGTAAGCATATTGCAGACGGATGCGCTGTTTGGGAAGGAGTAAAAAATATTACGATTAGGTTGATTCAAAAATAATTTTCTTTGTGTTTGGGATGAATGGATGAAAAGGTTTGAAAGGACCCTGCACTTTTTATAGGTTCTCCGTGAAATTGTCTGAATTTTCAGTATATTGTAGTTTTCGATGTACTGTTTGAAGGTGCGGAATTGCAAAGTTCGTTGATGAATAGATTTTGAAATACAGGGCGTTCAAGTTAAAAATCAGTAATTTTTATTTAATTATTTTCTCGGGATTTGAAAGTGGCAATTCCTTTTTTTTTTCGTTCTTGCCATCAACGTACCTTCATATTACTACATATCATTCAGAAGGTGCGAAAAATAAAAACATTTTAGTAATGTCTGAAAATTCGATGAAATAATGAAATATTAATAAAATTATTTTGGTATGCAATATACTATTCTTATTCCATCATTAATCACAATCCAGACTTTTCATACAGGGTGATTTGAAAAATTGGTGAAATATATGGCCGGTTCTTTCGTACATATCCTGTATATTCAAATGAATTATCATCCTCCGAAGATAGCTGATACCGTATAAACATGATTTCGTTGGGATATATAGGGTGATCATGAAAATTATCGATGATAAAAATGACAAAATATCAACGTTTCATTCTACTAGTGGCCAAGATTTTTCACAAATAGTGAAACGTTACAACTCAGGCATGAGCCAGATAAAATTCCTACTGCTTGGATAGTCTGACTCGCCCAATCGTGTATGAGGCCCCGGGTACGGAAAATCACTTATCACTGAAGATGACAAGGAACAGCCTTAACCGAATCCACCTCCCCCGTTGCAGCGCTACGGTCCTCATACAACAAGAAAGCCCAATCGGCTATTGGGTACATTTTGATTCTGTAGTTGACGGAAAGTGAATGAAAAAGAAATATCAATTAGTTCCATCAGTGATAATTATTATTACCTTTACGTATTGAATAACCTATATTGATGAAATATAATAGATGTCTATGTGTTTCTATTGATAGCCAGCAAATATAAAAAGTCATGGAAACCTCAATCCGAGTAGAACACGCATTGGAAAAAAACCGTCGCTGCCCAGACTCAAATTCTCCCATTAGAAATAAAGGGGTTCTACCAATCATTTTCACTTTTCCCAGATAGTTTGTTTTTTATTACGACGAAGCTTAAACCAACAAAATTAACTTAACTAACTGTACCTTACATTATTAAATTCATATATCTGATGTGATTGTTATATATAATCTTCATACTCTTTTACATTTATTTTGATCTCCACATTCTCACGTTTCACTATTTGTGAAAAATCTTGTCCACTAGTAGAATGTACGCGTGAACAAGTTCCTTGAACTTGTCATGCAAATGTTAATAAGTTTCTCAATTAATAACTATGAAACTAGTCATAGTAGGAAACTGAATTTTTGGGACAGTGTTGGGGAGAGAATGATGAATATACTAAATAATAATAAAGGAATTTCACCGAGTTAATCGTGAATTACAGGGTGAATTATGAAAAGTTGATATTTTGTAATTTTTATCATCGAAAATTTTCATGATCACCCTGTAGATTCCAACAAAATCATGTTTATACGGTATCAACTATCTTCGGAGGATGATCATTCACTTGAATATACTGGATATGTACGAAAGAACCGACCGTATATTTCACCAATTTTTCAAATCACCCTGAACGAAATGTATGAATTGTGATTAATGATGGAATAAGAATAGTATATTGCATGCCAAAATATTTTTTTCAATATTTCATTACTACATCGAATTTTCAGACATTACAAAAATGTTTTTATTTTTCACTCTGTACATAATGATATAATCTGCACCATCTGAATGATATTTAGTAATATGAAGGTACGTTGATGATGAGTACGAAAAAAAATGCAGTTGGCACTTTCAAATCCCGAGAAAATAATTAAATAAAACTTACTGATTTTGAACTTGAACGCCCTGTATTTCAAAATCATCATCAACGAACTTTGCGATTCTGCACGTTCAATCAGTACATCGAATACTTCAATATACTAAATGTTCAGACAATTTCACCGAGAACCATTTGGCCTATAAAAAGTGCGGGGTCCTTTGACGAACTTGTCAAAATAAAGTTTAACTAAAAGCATATAGAAAGAAGGTTGTTGCAATAACACCATTACGAAACAGAATTACAAATCACAATACAGGATACTTCAATTAAAGTTTCTTGTGATTGAGTAAACTTGTTTCAGTTTGCAATAAATCTCTATTATCTCTATTATCTTGTAGAATGTATCTCAGACTAAGCTAGTAATCGAGAACAAGTTATCCAAGAAAGTGATAACTTCTATACACCGGGTGTCCGCGGAAAGTGGAATGGAGGATCTGTATATTACATAAAACTGCGTTTCATGGCAAGGTATTCAGCTTTTGACATAAACTTTCGATCTTTAAATGGGAAGCCAGGTTGAGTGTAATAGCAGTCACTGACTGAACTCCGCCTTGAATAAAGACACTTTATTATTATTATTATAATTTCATATATATTATGGGAATTTTGCTAAAGATACCTCTTTGCTGTTTTCGGTCGAAATGTATCTACGTAAAGTTTGATTTTCATATAACTAATATAACAAATGGCAACATGGTGGCATATCGGGTTGAGAAAAAAAATGCATTTTATTACGATTAATTTGATAATGCACACTAGTAAGTTTAAAACAAACTTTCGTTAAAAAAATTAAAATGTTACATTACATTCTCAAATTGAAGTATCTTTTGAGATTAAAATAAGATTTAAATGTATATCGAGTAACCTATAACCAACGCAACTGATAAAACATAATGATTAATCCAACAGCTATTAACATATATCCCTGCATGAATATTATTATTATGATGGTTTTTTAACAATAACGTAAACAATAATTACCTATTCAGTGGTTAGAGCGTCTGACTTTGGGTCGAAAGGTCCGGAGGTCGAGCCCCAGTTGCGGCTGGGAATTTTTAATTTAATTTGACCGATTAAATTATTCAAATCTCGTGGCTGGACTGGGGTGAGTCCTGCACGATTCACTGTTGCGTTCCAATTACCAGTGATGCTCCTAAGGTGGCGCATGGAGTTAGTAACAAGGCCTATCCAGAACACGTGGCTAATGACCATAGCAGTCGATGCCAAAACACCAAAGAAAAAAAATTATAACCTAATTTACTTTGGCATAAGCGAGGTAAAATAAGAGTTCGACCTACTTTATGATATTATTTCAACTGTTGTGTTTGTCGCAGGTTTCAAATTTAAATCTTATTTTCTTACCAAAAAATACTTTCTTTTTCTTTTCAGTCAGATCTAACGCAATTTTTTCAAGGTCTTCAACGGAAGTTTGTTTAAAACCTTTTAGTGTGTGGTATCAAAGTAATCGTAATAAAATGTTAATTTTTCCTTACCCGATGAGCCACCATGTCGCCATTTGAAAAAAATTAGTAATACCAATTTAAAAATAAAATTTTACAAAGCACATACATTTTGTCCAAAAAAGTGAACTCGTAGTTTTCCCAAAATTTTGGGGTTGAAATTAGTGATTTGAACGCATCCATAGCACTAGAGATTAAAAATGAAATTGTAAAATTAAAAAGAAATTTGTTACAAGTGAAAGTTTACGTCATTTCCGGTGAGACCCAAAGTTTGCATGAACTTGAGTTACATGTCAAAAACGCAGTTTTATGTCGTATGCAGATCCTCCAAAGGACCCCGCAATTTTTATAGGTAAAATGGTTCTCGGTGAAATTGTCTGAATTTTTGGTATATTGTAGTATTCGATGTACTGATTGAACGTGCAGAATTACAAAGTTCGTTGATGGATAGATTTATTTAAATATTTTTTCGGAATTTGAAAGTGCCAACTGCATTTTCTTTCGTTCTTATCATCATATTACTAAATATCATTCAGATGGTGCAGTTTATATCATTATGTACAGAGTGAAAGATAAAAACATTTTAGTAATGTCTGAAAATTCGATGTCATAATGAAATATCGATAAAATTATTTTGACATGCAATATACTATTCTTATTCCATCATTAATCACAATTCATACATTTCGTTCAGGGGAAAAATTGGTGAAATATATGGCCGGTTCTTTCGTACATATCCTGTATATTCAAGTAATTTATCATCCTCCGAAGATAGCTGCTACCATATAAACATAATTTCGTTGGGACATATAGGGTAATCATGAAAATTTTTGATGATAAAAATGACAAAATATCAACGTTTCAGAAATCACCCTGCAATTCACGATTAACTAGTTGAAATTCATTATTATTTAATATATTCATCATTCTCTCCTCAACACTGTCCCAAAAATTCAGTTTCCAACTATGACTAGTTTCATAGTTATTAATTGAGAAACATATTACCATTTGCATGACGAGTTGAAGGAACTTGTTCACGTGTACATTCTACTGGTGGCCAAAATTTTTCACAAATAGTGAAACGTGAGAATGTGGAGATCAAAATAAATATGAAAGAGGGTGAATATTAGAGATAGCAGTCACATCAGATATATGAATTCAATAATGTAAGGTACAGATAGTTAAGTGAATTTTGTTGGTTTAAGCTTTGTCGGAATAAAAAAAAAACTATCTGGGGATAGGGAAAATGATTGATAGAACGCTTTTATTTCTAATAGGAGAATTTCAATCTGGGCAGCGATGGTTTTTTCCAGTGCGAGTTCCACTCGGATAGAGGTTTCCATGTTTTTTATCTTTGTTGGCTATCAATAGAAACATATAGGTAACTATTATATTTCATCAATATAGGTAATATAATACGTAAAGGTAAAAATAATTAGCACTGATGGAACTTATTGATTTTTCTTTTTCATTCACTATCCGTAAACGACAGAATCAAAATGTACCCGATAGCCGATAGGGGTTTCTTGTTGTATGAGGACCGTAGCGCTGCCACGGGGGAGGTGGATTCGGTTAAGGCTGTTCCTTGTCACCTTCAGTGATAAGTGATTTCCCGTACCGGGGTCTCATACACGATTGGGCGACTCAAACTATCCAAACATTAGGAAATTTATCTGGCTCATGCCCGAGTTGTAAGTTGTAACTAATGTGTCGTATATTCAGTCAGTTCCTAAATGGTAGAAGAAATTGGATGGACCGCCATTGGTCATCACCCTGCATATAATGTTACATTCATTTTGATCTCCACATTCTCACGTTTCACTATTTGTGAAAAATCTTGGCAACTAGTAGAATGTACTCGTCAACAAGTTTTTTCATCTCGTCATGCAAATGGTAATAATTTTCTCGATTAATTAACTATGGAACTAGCCATAGTAGGAAACTGAATTTTTGGTACAGTGTTGAGGAAAGAATGATGAATATATCAAACAATAATGAAGGAATTTCACCAAGTTAATCGTGAATTACTGGGTGATTTCTGAAACGTTGATATTTTGTCATTTTTATCATCGAAAATTTCCATGATCACCCTATATATCCCAACAATATCATGTTTATACGGTATCAGCTATCTTCGGAGGATGATAATTCATTTGAATATACAGGATATGTACGAAAGAACCGGCCATATATTTCACCAATTTTTCAAATCATCCTGTATGAAAAGTCTGGATTGTGATTAATGATGGAATAAGAATAGTATATTGCATGCCAAAATAATTTTAATAATATTTCTTTATTACATCGAATTTTCAGACATTACTAAAATGTTTTTATTTTTCACAATGTACATAATGATATAATCTGCACCATCTGAATGATATTCAGTAATATGAAGGTACGTTGATGATAAGAATGGAAAAAAATGCAGTTGGCACTTTCAAATCCCGAGGAGACAATTAAATAAAAATTACTGATTTTTAACTTGAACGTATTTCAAAATCTATCCGTCAACGAACTTTGCGTTTATTCGGTACTTCGAATACTACAATATAGTAAAAATTTAGACAATTTCACCGAGAACCATTTCACCTATAAATAGTGCGGGGTCCTTTCCTTCCATTTTCTTAAAAAATAAAAAAAGTTAAAGGGGCGAGTGACCTTCCGCGAACACCCGGTATATCCATTTCCAGCAAAAAAATTTGATATTTACTGAGAAAATTGACAAGGTATATTGGCCATATCATACTTTTTTTCAGGAAGATACCAAATCGAAAAATGTATACAAGGCACACAAAATGATCAGTCCTTGAAGTTACATAGATAATTGTCAAAGCTTGTTCTCGAAAATAATTTCATTGTATAAAAAAAATCATTTTCCAGGTAGGAGAGGGATCCGAACCCCCAAACGACAGTATCGTTTTCGCCGTGATATTTCATGAGTGAAACCGTCAGAAATTTTGCCGAATTCATACGAGTTCTCTATCTAGTCTTCAAGGAGGTATAGGGTTACATTTTTTTGAAATTGTAGTATTGCTATCGGTCCTTAAAAATTTTCAGTTAGTGGTATGCGTTTGCTTGCTACCCTTGCAAACAATAGAATGAAAATAGAGATTCCGGAAACTTGCAGAAAAATCACAGGTTTTCTGTAGTAAACGTGTAGAATATGGAAGACAAGTCGTAGAAATTACTCTCACAGCGCAGTTTTTTTTTTTCAATGAATATTATTACATTTCTACTGTTTTATTTTTTAAATTGATAGTTACGATTTTATTCCAATAATGGCATTTCAGATTTGTAAAAAGCATAAAATAACAAAAACCAATTTTGACAACGATAAAAAAGGTGCATTGTTTTTTTATCACCGATAAAAACGCCCTTTCCTCTTTAGCGTCTACATATACTATGTTATTTAAGTATTTATTTATTTATAGAAAAGATACAGGATTAACCTAATTACATGTTTCCTAACTAAATACTAAGTGATTTTAACCAGAATCATGGTAAATATAGATTGAAAAAGATTTTAAAAATATAGATTGTTGATAGTTGATACTGAAACATTACACCATGAGTCGTTTTGGGGAAGTCTCGACTCAACAAATAACAAAAAATATAGAAAAAGCAATCCCGCAATCTACAAAAAATACTAAAGCGTCAATATGGAGACAATTTATATTCGGTCGTTAATTTATCTTGCCAAAAAACACTCGAACTTTTATTTTAAGGATAAATTTCTTTTTAACTAAAAATTTTTCCATCAGTAATTTTACGAGAAAAACTGACATTTGACAATATCGCTCGACCTTCGGTCTCGCGATTTTGTCATGTCAGTTTTTCTCGTAAAATTACTGATTGGCAAAATTATTTCGTTACAAAAAGAAATTTATCCGATAAAAAAAAGCTCTTGTGTTTTTACTGTTGATAAATCGTCTTTATTCAACAGGTACCTATAGAAAGGGAAATGCATGAATGGTTTCAAAATCTCAGTTGATTTTGAAGGGAAAAAGAGAGCAAGAGTATTAATTAATGGTGTTGGCAGTTTCTTGATGGATATCAAATATGTGGTAACACAAGGATCAATTTTGGGACCTGTTTTATTTTTGATTTATATTCACTCTATTACAAGATTGGACTGCAGGGAAAAATCAAACAGTTTGCCGATGATACAAGTTTAATATAATTGCCAATGACCCTAACGAGATACGTGAAAATATGAAAACTGATCTATACTTGAGATTTCAACATGGTTACATCGTTTTAAACTCTCTCTGAATTCTAATAAATCCACATTCATGTATGATTGAAATAAACACAAATTAATCCACTAGTTTTTGGATCTAATGCTATGAAATATAGCAAACTTACTAAATTTTTAGGTCTTATTAATGACCAAAAACTATTTTGAAACAATTATATTGATAAATTCAGAATAAAATGAATCCAGTCATTGGTGTCTTGTTCAAAATAAGAAAATTTGTTTTAAGACCTTTTTAAGAACCAACCGTTCCATATAATCCCAAAAGATGAAGCAGTAGATTCAAATTCAATTTATAAAGTTACAATTTGTTCATTAATTCACTGCATTCGATCCAAATAGAAAGTTTCGAATTTAATTTTTTTTTCAAATAATTACCACACATGATCACCAAACACGGCAAGCAAACTCTTCAGACTGAGCAATTTCTGAAGTTACTTTGGAAAAAAATCAATATATAATGATGCTTTTGTAATTAACAATTAACTAGCAAATGAAACAAAAAACATAAAAAAGCGCAGATTTTCAAGATGAGACAAAATTCATTGTTAATTCTAAAACGACTGCATTTAACCAATACTTTAAGCCAATACTTAATTTTTTTGACCTCATTTCAACTAATTTGAATTCAATTTATAAGGAACTTTTTTGAGATGATTTATGAATTCTTTCTGAATATTCTGAATATTTTTTTTAGATTAAGGCATTCTGTAATTATTTAGTTTGTATCCCTACTATAAACAAAGATGTTTCTTGAGATAATAAACTACCACAATTTCAAGTTTTTCAACTCAACCCTTTAATCAATACAGGTGATAATGAATAGAATACCTATTTCCGAACTTTCCGTAATTTATTTATAATTTTCTATGCTATCTTCATCGATACAAAAGATCGACCACCTTGCCTCCTGTTCCGAATATTATACAATGCCCATGACTAATCGAGCTACTGCAGATATTAAGAACAGCCAGTTTGGTATAAAAGTGGGCTATATTAAATATCGTTTGGGTCTGTCATAACAGAACGGAACCTTTTGACTGCGCCGGTATTTTCAAATACAGCTGCACTTTGTATGGATAGACACGTTTTATTGCTGGGCATGTTAGGGCTATAAAAATTCGGAGCCAGGTTGTACACATTCTTGCCTAGGGTTGGTAATTATTGCATATTCTACTAAGAATGAAGTAAACATCATTACAACGGTATAAAAGCAATTTGGTAGTTAGTTATTTTATGAGCTTACTGAGATTACCATTTTATTATTTTAGTGCTATTCTTTGTTTCATTTCCTCTTTTTTCATTCATAGCTAGACACACCCTCTGCATTAAACTTTTCACGGTCTTATATGTCTTGGGACTTTTGGCGAATATAAATTATAATTGATTCTGAAGCCAAATAAAGTTTTTTTTTAAATCTATTCATACATTTAATACACTTGTTTAGTTTCAATCCGGGATTATTTCAGTACTTCACTTCTTTTCCTTCTCAGAAAAGCTATTGTGACGGTATTTAAACAACGCATAGTCTTCCTTGAATGTCTTGGCTGCTATATAATATTTTCTCATCGAACCACATATATCTGAGAGAAAAATTTCCAAAACTGTTTCATACAATTCAGGATTTTTGAAAATGGGTTTTGTGTCCAATTCCTCTAAGACATACTTCCCATCTCGCTAAAATTAGTTTGGCCCAAACAACTTTTTTATATAATAATAATAATATTAATGTATTAAACAAATAACATTTTTATTAAAAATTTAAAAAAATGCATGAGTAGAGACAGAAAAATGTTCAATAAAAAGAAAAGACAAACACAGTTATGTGCTAAACACTTTCACATATTGAAAAACTAAAAGAAAAGAAGGACCTTGTTAATAAATACTGTTTTAAACATGTCTAAAAAGTATTCATGTTTTGTTCTTATTTAATGCTATGTGGCAATCTATTATGAAACTTCATGCCTACATACGAGGGAGCTTTTTCATGAAATGTAGTCTTATGGTAGGGAATTTAAGTGTGATGTCATGTCTTGTTGATTAACTGCGGATGTCAAAATTTATTATGTTGCTTGAGCTTCTCTGTCTAACAAACGGTATAAATTTGTAGATATAAATACAAGGCAATGTGGAGTAGTTATTATTTTGAAAATAAGATAAACATGTATCCCTGCGTTGTTGTCTGAAGATAATCCTGATTACTCCTTTTTGTAGAATAAATAGTCTATTGACTGAAGTGGAACTGCCCAAATTATTATGTTGTGAGTTAGATGTGGGTTTACCATTGCGTAATATACACTCAGCATGTGCGTCATTGAATTTATTGTAGAGGTAGATCAGTTTAGATAAGATTTCTTCAGTGGTATTTCCATGGGTTGCCAATGAAACATCATATGCATATAAAACAATGTAATATGTGCTCATAAAACGCGACATATCGTTAAAAAACATTAATAATATAAGAGGCTCTAACACTGAACCTTGGGGAAATCCTAGATTAACTTCAGATACTTTTCAATGGGTGTGGTCTAATTTAACAATAATTTTTCGATGTCTAGGTATGACAAAAGCCAAGCAAGTATGATTGAACAAAACTAAGATTCAGACAGTCACATGCTTTGGTGAGGTAGAAGAAAAGAGATGCAAATTCATAAACAGCATCAGTTTCTTAGACCTGTCGGGATATAAACCATTTTGACATTTTGATATTATCTGATTTTTCTGTAGAAATTTTATAATCCTTTTATGCACGGCTTTTTCAACATCTTTCGCGAATAAACAGGAAACGGTTACCTGTCTGTAGTTGTCAATGGAACATCATCTATTTCATAAATAGGGGTGACTAACCTAGTATCAAGTCTTCGGGATATTTCCCTACTCAAATAGACAAATTTATCATCTTACATTAAGACTCAGCAATATAGCAAGTAATACTCTAGACGATCTTAGTGTAAATACAATCCACCCCCATAGAATAAGTATTTTTCAGGTTATTTATTATTTCAACTATCTCTGATACTGATACAGGACTAAAAAGAAATAGTTTTCATTATTCAATATGCACTTTGTACAATTGGAGCTGAAATTGGAATAAGACTAACCAAATTGCGATTCGGTGGCTAACTCGGCTATATATTGCTAAAATGATGAACAAAGCTATCTACAACTGAATATCAGAACTTACTTGTTCTCCAATTTTTAACCCCAAGTTTGTGTGAACTTTCGTTCTGCAGGTTTTTTCCTAAATATTTTCCATTTATATTTTTGTATTTGAAGAGGATATTGATTATTTTCAATTGCATTTTGATAGTATTCCTTTTTGTCATTGTTCAATTTGGTTTTGTAACATTTAGGCAATTTTTTATATTCAGTTTCCAAATTTTCATATATCATCATAATGTTGACATTATAACCGATGTAAATTTTTATCTGAAGAGCTCATTTCAACAAAGTTACTAGTAATCCATTCACTCCTGTTATTAATGTTTGAGTTAATGATAATTTTTTGTATGTCGATACGATAGGATTGGTAATTGTTCCATACATTATTTTCAACATCTCGTCCAGATTGCCACAGTTATCCAATATACAAAAGTTTTCGTATGCAAATAATTTCGTAAATTGACTAAAATAACTCAGCTTCTCTTAATAACAGCCAATAATAGTTCCCTAACAAAATATGTTCGTCTTGAAAGTTTCATCACACATGCTTCCTAGACTATCTGGAAAAAATTAAGATAATAATTACTGTCTAGACTTGATACTCATGAGAAACTTTCAGAACTGATTCTTCAGTTCCTATTGTCAATAATTCTTCAGCACGACACGCTCTTGAGTGACAGTTCTCTATGGGGAATTGAAATCTGACGTCTTAGAAGTATCGGAATTCTTTTTTTCAGATGTATTATATTTCTCTCACGACACTTCTTAGGGTGTTTACTGAACTAGTACTCGTTTGTTTTTCTTGACAGTGAAATATTCTCATGACATAAATTGGGGTAAATCAATATCCTAGCTAAAATATATGAATAACAAGAATAAAATAAATTTGAGTTTTTGAAACTAGTCTTGAATAGAATAGACATAATGTTTTGGAAAAACTTGAATTAAAACTCAGGGTGAGTCAGAATTAGACTGACAAACTTCGTATACAGATTCCTTAGTTTTAGTTCAAGTCAGAAAAGTTTCATGAAACTGAAGATAATATTAATATAATAGAGATGCTGGATACATGCAGCAAAATCACCGGGTTTCTTTCGTAACCGTGTAGAATGTGGAACTAAAATTCTATCAACATTTTAGGAAAAATCAACAAATAACAGTTACTTTATAATGGTGTGTTGTAATAATTGAAGAAAACTGAAATGCAGAATTCTTTTATTTGAATACAAGGGTATAATAATTCTAATAGATGATAAATCGTCTTCATTCAATATAAGAGGGAAAATGCAAGAATGGTTTCAAAATTACCTGACGAAGAGAAAGCGGTATGTATTAGTTGATGGTGTTGGTAGTTTCTTGATGTATATCAAATGGGTACCACAAGAGTAAATTTTGAGACCTGTTTCATTTTCGATTGATACTACTCCATTGCAAATTTAAACAAAAGAGAAAAATCAAAGAATTTGCTGATGAACCATGATAACATATTTTGCCAATGACCTCAATGAGATACGTGAAAGTGTGGAAACTGATCTACATGAGATTTCACCATAGTTACGTTTCGAACTAACTCTGCATTTTACTAAGTCCACATTCATGTATGTAGTACTTGCTTGTTTTTTCCTACATCAAATTTAACCATTACATTAATCTTCAAGACTCTTGGATTAAGTATCAAACACCGAATGTTTTTATCGCTATCTCATTACTGTGTAGATCTTATATTTCTCCAATATATCCATCTTCAATGTTGCCTGTTGAATTCATTGAACAATAAAATATTCTCATAATATATTGAAAATTGGGAACTAAATCATCTTTCTTGAAAGTTCAATTGAACAATGAAACTATCAATATTATAGCTATTATATATCAAAACCAGTCTTGAATGGAATAGACATAATGTTTTGAAAAAACTTGAACTAATACTTACAAAAGTATCATGAATCTGATGATAGAATGAATATAATAGAGATGCCGGATACAGGCAGCAAAATCACCGGTTTTGTGTCGTAACCGTGTTGATAATGTTGATAGTTTCTTGATGGATATCAAATGGGTACCACACGGATCAGTTTGGGACCTGTTTTATTTTCAATTTACTGACTCCATTACAAATTTGAACTGAAGGAGAAAATCAAACTATTTGCCGATGATACCATGTGAGTACATTTTGCCAATGACCTCAATGAGATCTGTGGAAATATGAAAACTGATCTACATGAGATTTCAACATAGTTTCAACGTTTCAAACCCACTCTGAATTTTAATAAGTCTACATTCATGTATGCAGTATTTGCTTGTTTTTCCTGGCTTCAAATTTTACCATTATATTCATGTTCAAGTCTTCTAGATTCAGTATTTAACACTGAATATTCTTACCGCTATCTCAGTTATACATAAATGTAATATTTCTCCAATATATCCATCATCAATGATGCCTCTTATAAATTGGGAACAATAAATCAGCTTTTTTGATAGATCAATTGATCAATGAAACAATCAATATTATAGCTATCTTTCACCGATTCAAATGAATATGAGTTTTCGAAACAAGTCTTGAATGGAATAGACAAAATGTTTTGAAAAAACTTAAACCAAAACTCAGGGCGAGTCAGAATAAGAACGACAAATTTCGTACACAGATTCCTTATTTCATTTCGAAGCGTGCTGAGTAATTTTGAAAATTTAAAAATAGAACATGACAGAATAAGGATCTATAAAAATGATCCAGAACGACCATATTTTTATAGAACTTGCCAGCTCGATTGTTAAAAAGAAACTCTAAACAGAAAATAGTTCAACGTAAAACAAAAAGATTCACAAAAAACATAATAATAATGACCCCTTCTGAGTAATTTGTTTCGATTTTTCATTCATTATCGATTCTGCAATTTTACAGTTCTCCGATATGAATAAAACCGACAAAGTCGAAGTACCCTTTCTCTCCAAATATTTCCATCAAGTTGAAAATATGAGGCAAACATCTGACAGAAAACAATGACCTCAGTGACTAATCTCATGACGGATATTGAACAAAATCTGTCAGATATTTGTGGAACGTTCCTCCAAGAGGACCCAATTACAAGTGCATATTATTAAACAAAAGATTGACCTTTATTTCGCTGGAGATGACCACCTGCAGACATGTTTCGAGGTCCTTGCCTCTCGTCAGTGCAAGGGTAGGTCCGACAACATTAAGTTGGCTTGTCACTGCCCCCCAACATATTATAATCAATTTTTTTAACTAATGTTTTCTCACAGATAAAGCAGCGACGCACAATAAGTCAGTCGCAACGACACCTGCAATTCTGAAATACTCTTCTCATATCCAAACCACTTGCTTAGACATTCAATAAGAGTTTGACGCAAGGTAAGTATATTTCCATCGGTTCTGGAAACATCAGATCTCGATGTATAAAAATGGTGATCGACAAAAACTCGGTTTCTATAATTAAAATAGTATTTTATTTTATTTGAAACAAAATAGTATACAACCAGCAATATGGCTTCCCGGCTATCCAAGTTTCTATCTTAAAGACATCTGAAATGTACTTTTACGGACCCGGTAATCAATATAAACATCAACTATTGATCAGAAAATGTCGTGAAACATATAGGAAACTTCTAAGCATTCAGCAGAAGCATCTAGAAATGCTGGTGATTGATCTTACTTTATATGCTTGAATATTTTAGAACACATACTTTCCTAATAAGAAATGCGACAGTGAGATTTGATAGTAAATAGTAAAAGTTCGTATATAACAATTATATATTTGATACATTCTGATTTTTCAAAATGCCTCAAGTTTATGGTCGACATTATTTTTGAAGTGCCACTTGTGTTTCAGAACTTTCTTTCCAGTGAAGTACAGTATTGCAAAGCTGATTTCTGGCCTGAGCTAATAAAGGTAGTTATTCAAAAACAAGTGAATCCCATATTGAAAAACAAAAAATTAACTGTACTCTGTTCTAGATTGTAGAAAGGTATATTAATTCCACACTTTTGTGTTCACTGTATACCACGAAAAAATCGATGGAAGTAATTTCGAAAGATGCTGATGTTGAATTGTCCAAATAAAACACTAAACGAACCATATCTAAACATTCACAGGTGGTCATAGAAAAGCCTCCAGGTACATTTTCAATAACCGTTAAGGTGTCAAAAACCGATTACCAGAATAATAAAACGGCCACCCCCGAACTAATTCATCCCTTACAAGAAACTTTTTTCAATTATTCAATACCGATACCACACCGAAACCAATTGTGACAACAATTTACAATCATTCCCGAAACCAGTATTGACTGTTGAATTTCGTCAAGCATTGTAAAAACTCATTGTTCATTCATTCTAAAGCTTTCACGAACTTTCACCACGGTCGGAGACCTTTGCAAAAGTAATTTTGTGATTTTTCGGAAACAATTTGAAAATACTTCATGTGGTTGGTTTATTTTGAATTTAACGAACAGAAAGCTTCAGTTGAGTGGCTTCCTATTCAGTAAATCACTGAAATAACTGTCGATTGTTCTGTTCTTGGCGAGAGAAATGAGGAGACAATTGAACGATATAGTTACCAAAGTTTATACATGCAGAAAAGGGCGATTCTGAATTTATTCAACAGTCCTGACATTGCATATGATTTGAAAGTCTTTAATAGAAAATTTGTAGTTTTAATCAAGAAATGAAGATGGCATATCAGATATAGTACTTACAAAATTACAGGAATCTCGTATCATCAATAATTTTTTTGAATTGTTTATTATTTGGGCTCCAAATTCACTCATTCAACAAGGAGCGAAAGCCAACAAAAAATTCCTTGAATCATAAAAAATCTAGAAATCTAGATTATGTTCCTAATCTGTGCATTCTGCTTAGTTCAAGAGTAAACAATTTGTGTTCAAAAGCCAATGCATTTGAATATGCCAGGTCGTTGATTACCGATATAATCTGTTTGTACATTTTTCAAATTTGAATTTGAATTTGATTGTACTTAGGGGGCTATTCTCGAATCGTTCGACTTTCAGTTCCTATTCGAATAAAAGACACAAACATATCTATTTCATGTGTATCAGTGTGAAAGAGTTAATCGAATTTGTAGACTCCGTTATTTACATTACGAGCTACGGTCAACACAGAGGCACAATTTTTACTGCCGCTTGTTTCGCGGCCATTATCTGCTTATATACATTGTATATTAGCAGATAATTCAGCGGAAACTCAGCTTTGCCGACTTATGGGTTGACTTGAATGTGACTTCATAACAAAATGTAAATAACTGAGTCTAGCCGTAATATGTCATTGGATATCTCAAGCTGTACTCTGCTGTACTACCCTGGTCCACTGACTACTCTTCGAAACTTAAACAAATCATGGTATTTTGATTTGTTATTGTTTGTTTCTAGTAGGCTCTTGTGGGCTATCGCCTGCTTTTTGAATTCAGCACATGATTTTTTCACGTTTTTTCAATAACAGAAATTCGATCTGTCAAATTTGACAACAAAATGGACATGTATCTTCGAAAATAGTCGTGACCCCTGAAAATTTCTTTCTGATTTTTTATAGAGGAGACCGAACTACGCCAGTTCCATTGTTACTTTAAATTCATGGGTCTCTTCAATGGACTCAAACCGAAGTTTTACCATTAATGTTTCTTAGCGAACGTCGAAAGGATATCACCCAGTAAAAGTATATAATTGAAAATGGAAATTGTGAGGGGGGGTGGAATTAGTGTCCATCACAAATTGAGAGGGCTCATAGTAAGTAACAAGAACAGGTACCAAAATATGCACCAAACCAAGTAAATTCTAGAAACGTTCCAATTGATAATAGCTATTTGTGAATTTAGAGCGCAAAGTGATTGATTGCCGCTCGACATAGAGAGTTACGAGAGCGGCAATGACACTTTGTGTTCGAAATACACAAAAATGATTTTTCCTACAAACGCAGCTCTTAGACATAAAAACGATATATCGAACTCATGCCAAGGTCGAAAACCCAGTTTAATAGGAAGCATCTCTAAACTTGACACCTCCGCAGTTCCTCAGAGTGCTTTGCATTTCTTGTGTTCACTTTCTATCATGCAAGAATAGGTTTGTTTTTAACAATAGCTAGGGAGATCGAGCGTTTTTTTCAATATTCTCGCTCTAGAGCGTAAAAGCTGTCACAAAATGGACATTCCTCGGAAAACGACAACTTTGCGTTAAGATCTGAAAGCGTCAAAGGCTACTTTGGTAGGCGGTAGTAGAAATAGTATATTTCATTACAAGTTCAGAATATAGGCTTTTCGTGTGTGCGCGACATGTTCCCGTGGGAGGCGAAGCTTAACAGGGGAAGTCGTGCAGGCACGGAAAAAGCATTTATGGACGAGTAATGAACGATATTTTTCATTATATCTACCTGAAAACCACAGATTGTTGAGGAACATTCATTTTCATTGATGAAGGAACAAAAACATGTATTATTAATTGAAATATTTATGGTACCAAAATATTCAGAAATTGCCACAAAACAAGCGTTGTTTACCCTGTTGGTAAGGAAATATTAAAAACAATTTGCAATTTCTAGAGAACTGTCAACAACATATTATTTAATTTTTACATTTAAATAGACAGCTATAATGAAACCAGCACACGGAAAATTTTTCTGTGCGGGCGCACGGAAAAAAAACCTTTTTCAGTGTGCTAAATAAGCATGTAAATATAGTGTTTTCAGATAGGTATAATGAAAAATACATTATTGTTGGAAAAGTGAAATACCGATAATAAATGTAATGAACCATTAGAAAAAAATATTAAATTATTCTATAAAAAAGATGTGAAACGCGATTGAAACCGGTTATCTATTCGAATAAGTCACGAAAAACACAGAAAGTGATTCAAAAAAACATAGAAACCAGTTTTAGTTAAAGTGAACAAAACATAGCGAGGGGTGAAACAAAAACCAGTGAAGTAAATATCGAAATTGAGAAATATTCATAGCCTGCTAGCTGACGCCGAGGTCAAAGGGCTTAAAATTCGAAGAACGAGTTCCTGTGGTCGTGCATCATCCTGTACACAAACCGTTGGTGGAAAAATCACCGAATCATCGAGGTAGAAGTTTAAAGTCGGCAAAGACCCGCATGAATTTCGTAATCAGCTTAACGATTGACATCACGCTTTTTTAATCGCTTTAAGTCCCGCCAGGTGTCGTTAAGGTAATACGGGCGGGTGGCTTTTCAATTCGAAATTTAGAAGTTAATTTTCACTGGGCAAATGGGATGGTCCTTCTTTTCGAGTAGGTCATTTGTCATAGCTTGTCGGGTGGTATCATAAATCTTTTATATAAAGCAGATGAAGAATGCGGTCGGTTTGAGAAATAGCAATTGGTCAGTTGAATAAAAGCCAACGAATGTTTTACCACAAAAGTCATAAATTTGTGAAGGTCTACAACCGAAGCTTTTATATCGTTCTCGTTTTCCTTACTGTCAAATGTGAATATGACTAGCGTGGTAACGTACTTTACTATTACTGAGGTGGCATAATGGTAACATCGAAATGCAAGTCTTATAATAACTCTCTTGTAACTCGTAATTCCTTTCGAGTTTTGAAGACAAGGTTGGTGATAGTTATCATTTGTTTTCTGGTCCATTTATCAGTTTCTTTAATATATTTTATTTCCTGGCAATAGGTGAAACTACATAATTTTTCAGTATTTGTACTTTTCATATCCTTAATTTGAGAACTCTCAATGAGTATATCTCGCAAAATGAAGAAGTTAGAAAAACGCAATTTGCACAAATGCTAGAGAGTTAAGGGGAACTAAATCCACCATGTTTCAGTTCAGGGGTGAGTCTACGCGCGACACCCTCTAACTCTAAAATGTGATACCTCAAATAAAAGGTCTCATTTAGTAGTATTCACCTGTATAAGATTTTTTTCCATCCAATGAAGGGTGTAACAAAATCATAAATGAGAATAAAATAAATTGTATTGTGTTAAATTGATATTTCATTTGATCAGATGTTTGAAATGCATTCCATTCTTCTGAGAGCAATATCATAATAGATTTTCAAATTCCATTCTGACATTTTCGAACACTTCTCTTGGAATAGATCTGCATTCTGCAATAATTCGTTGTCGAAGATCTTCTATTGATTTAGGTTGGGTTTTAAATACGACAGATTTTAAATTTTCCTAGAGAAAAAAGTCGAGGGGTGTTAGATCGGGAGATCTCGCTGGCCATTCTATTGGACCCCTCCGTCCAATCCACTGATCTGGAAAACCGTAATTAAAAAATTGCCTGACTGGAAAAACGTAGAGGAGTGCTGCATCGTGCTGAAAATGTATTAAATTTTCATTCAGGCCCCTATTCCCGTCAATGTCCAACAATTAGATGTTGAATGTGGTGGTGTCTAACATTTCGAAATAAGTACCGCCATTGAGATTGCCATTAAGGAATATTGTCATTCCCAAAAGTCATGCGGATTTTCGTCACTACAGTAACTACAGTTGTGTTTGTTCACTGAACGATTCAAAGGAAACGTGGATTCGTCGCTTACACAAGTATTTTTTAGCAGCTGGGAAGTAATACGTAACATTTCGTAAATTGAATTCTTCGAATAATGTGTATTTTGTATGGGTAAAACTTATTAAGTTTGAGTACCCTACGGAAAGCTTGATGAGAAATGTTATCGCTAAACCTTGGCGTAGAGATATTGTAGGATTCATGGTAAAATGTCTTAAAACTTCTTCTTGTGCCCCTTCATTAAGTACTCTTTGATGAGTCCTTTTTTTGTTTCTTCAAATTCAAGAATCAGTTTGTGTGATGTAAGTATATGACTTACCTTTTTGCTGAGGTTTCTTTCGTATAATTTTGCAGTAGTTCTTGAGGCACAATGATTTTCAAAACTATAGATAAACACCTTCAGAAATCCTCCAGCCAAACTATAAACCATGATGAACAGAAAATAAAAATTGTCAATTTATATGAGATATGTCAATTAGACAGTTTCTAACTTTACAGTATAACCTTACACAAACGACTAAATTTTCACCAACTTTGATAGGTAGGTACGTACCCTATAAATACAATGCTACTTTTTCGAGTATTTCAAAAAGTGCTCCAAAGTGTCTTTGTTTCTTGTTTACAAAAAAATTTAATACATGTTGACGGTTGACCATCTAATGATATAAAATATCATCTCAATAACAAGAATGGAATTTGATTTTACTATTGTTCAAAACTAAATGGAATTCATTTTGAATATCTAATTAAATAACAATAAATATTTTAATCGAATTTACTTTTTTGCTGTTTTTGTAATGGATGGGAACAAAATTCCTGTACAGGTGAATACTACTAAATGGCACCTTACATTTGAGGTATCACAAAAGAGATAGTATGCCATTTGACATTTTAAAGTTGGGATTTGTCGCGCCAAAGAGCTGACTCACCCCTTAACTGAAATATGGTGGGTCTAGTTCCCCCTAACTCTTTAACATTTGTGCCAAACGGCATTTTTCTAACTTTTTTAATTAGCGAGATATTCGCATTGAAAGTTTTCAAATTTACATCCTGCAGAGAATCCTGGTTGTAAATTATGAGAGGACTTTCCTATACGACAAATTTCTTACTTCAACCCCTTAAGAGAAATGATCCCCAAAAGACAGAAGCAAAATCTGCTTCAAAGTAAAATGACTACTTGACAGCAGCCTACTACTATTTGGTGGAAAATTAATAGATTAGAGTCAATTTCTTATATAACTTCTGCTTCGTCTTCGAATTTAATTTGTGATGCCAAAGTATATACAAATAATAACAATAAATGGACATTATTTCACTGAAGTTTAGCGCACAGTTATTCTTCCACTCGACCAAGTATGTACTATTCACTATATTACATGTTATGTTTTTGTTCGAAAACTATCAGTTCTATAGAGCAACACAAAAAAGTTTAGAAATACAAATTCTGAATAATATTTCAAAGATTAATATTATTCACAAAATTCAATCCCACAAAAATATTTTGAAATTAAAATATTAATGGTCGATAACTTCGCTTTCTTATAACATAACGGTCATTCAGAAAAAAAATCTCGTAATTACCTCCTTACCAATGTATTTACCCTTCAAAATTTAAAATCTTTACGTTAACTCGGATTTGAGGAAGAAATTAATAACTCAAATTTACTTTCGACATTTGATACATCTTAAAAGGGCATGAGCGCGATTATATTTGGGACGGTTTTTTTGGTAAAAGAGACGATAACTCAAAAACGGTTCGTCGTATCGATTTCAGACAAGGACAGGCTTCTAGAGGACATTAGATTATATGTAGCTACGTCTGCGGCAGCACCTCACGATGCTTTCCACCAGATACTCGAGGTAGCTGCAATGGTATTTCTCTTGCATTGAAATTTGAAGCAATCTTTATCCAATCGAAATGAATTTGGTATCAAAAGGAGGGTAAAACGTTGATCTATGTACATGCTGTAATGTTTTTTTTGAAATTATCTTATTATCTACACAAAAAATTACTTTAAAGTAACTGCATTTTTGGGACATTTTTGAGATTTTTTTTTTGTGAAACAGTGCATTGAAACTTCAATTCCCATTACAGCACGTACCTAGAATCCTGTCCTTGTTTGAAATCGATAGGACGAATAGTTATTGAGTTATCAATCTTTTACCCTAAAAACCGTCCCAAAAATGATCGCGCTCATGGCCTCTTAAGGGGTTGTACTGGAAAATATTTTTTCGGCAACCATCCGGGAAGTGTTCACTTCCCAGACACTTTTTCTTTGGGAAAGTAGCACCTCCCGGCCTAGGCCGGTTCATTGATTTGTTATTCAACATGGTTGCCGAAAAAATAGTGTACGCAACACGTCTAAAAAGAGTTTTTTTTGGACTCGCAGACTTCCAGGACTCGCTAACGCTCGTCCTAGAATTTGGTCTACTCGTACAAAAAAAAACAGTATTTTCCGGACTTGTTACGTAAATTACTATTATAGGACTGACCTCTCAAAATTCACATCGGTGCATTTTCTCTTCAATTTCTTCGCATGGATTTACAAAAGCTTTTCTAATGTCGCCTATAAAACAGCATTTTTCACGTGCTGGAATAACTTTAATCTAAACTATCCAATGGACTGGCATATTTTATTGTATTATTTCATTTCATTTGGCTGTGTATCACTGAAATTTCAAACGTAACAACTAAATAAGAATATAAAACTATACCGGATGTCAGCGGTAGATGGTTCATCACTATAATATTTTTTGTTTTAGAAGATAATGGAGTAAAATTAGGAGGATCTGTATAAAACACAAAATTGCATTTTTTGACAAGTGACTCGGCTCCATGCAACTTTCGGTTTTACTGGAAGTGGCATAAACTTTCGATTATTAAATGGGACACATGGAATATTTTCACTTTTTTGTCTCCATATGACATTCTGAACATAACCATGAATCATTTTTTCACACAATCTTTATTTACACTATTTTTCAATCTAGGAGGCCGTGGATATACGTTCAAATCACTAATTTCAGTCCTTAAAATTTGGGATTAATAAAACTTTACTTTAATCGGTCAAAATGTAGGTATCAGCTTTGTGAAAAAAAAAAAATTTTTATTTCAATTTTTTTTTTGGGCTAGGAACAAACGGCATTTTTTCCCGAACAATTTTATACCGCACACTACTAGGTTTCAATCAGACTTAAAATTATCATTTTAGATCTTTCTTCGAATTCTTTTAAGATTAGAATATAATTTCAATGCATCGAGTAACCTTTGACAAACTCAGCCGATAAAACAAAATTATTAATCCAAAAAATAATAACATATTTCCTTGTATAAACCACATTTTTAACATATTTTTTAAACAATAACGTACACCATAATTACCGAATTTACTTTTGCAGAAGCGAGGTAAAGATGTCAACCAGTAAAATGTTTTCAAGATAACCTAATGATTTTGTTTTACCAGTTTTTTATAGTGATAGGTATCAAATTAATGATAACGAAATGGTCTTCTTTCTAAACCGACAAACCACCATGTGACCATTTGAAAAAAAATTTAAACAAAAATGTAACGATTAAATTTCACAAAGTAGAAACAAATAATTTTGACTGAATACAGTGAAGTTGTATTCCAAAATTTTAGAAAAGAAATTATTGATTTGATCGTATCTATCCATAGCCCTCCAGAATAAAAACTGAATTTCAAAATAACAAAAAAAAGTTTTGTTACAAAAAGTGACAATGACGCATTGTTGTATTCAGCATGTCATATGGAGACAAAAGAAGTGAAAATATACCAGAGGTCCCATTTAAACATGTTATTTCCGTCAACCCATTGCACCCCTACGCGCAGACCTCAGGAGTATTCGAGAAACTTGTGCGAGCTAGGGAAGACGCAGCTCTTACTTTTTAACATACGATGCCATGCACGAGACCGGTGACCATGCTGGAGAATCGAACCCATGACCCTACGCTCGAGAGGCGAAAGCTCTACCAGCCGAACCACGATAAAATGGCAAATTTTATTTAAAAAAATTGCATATTTGATTTTTTTGATTTTTTGCTTTGAAAAACTTTCGAAGAAGGCCAATTCGAATTTTGTTTCAAAGTTAAGTTATGTCGGTTTAATAGAGCTATTGATGCTCATGTTTTAGTCAGATGCAAACTTGTACACTTGTATCAAAATAATATACTATTAACCAAATCTGAACGTTTTTCCAGAATATAAATACTTCTGCATCTGAAAGTAGTTCACAATGAAAACCCCTGCATTTTTTAATCAAGTTTTCCTTCCAAAATTATGATAGTTTACGATAAATAGTTCTGTGAATAATGAAAATTATAATACGAGGATGTATTGATATCTAGTTAGCCTAGACCAGTTGCCTGCATAAACAAAATATTGCGTTACCATAGCAACAAACAATAACTTATTAGAAGTGTCAGTGTAAAGTTTGACGTCAAAAAAGTAAACCAGAGTTACGCAATAAATTAAAAGAAAAAATATGTCTACCAAAATTGTGAAAATCGCAAAATTGGAGTATCGAGCCATCATCAAGTACCTGTATTCAAAAGGGTTGAGAGGTAAGCAGATTTACGAAGATATGCTTAATACCCTTGGTGATCAATGTCCTTCGTATGCGACCGTGAAAAATTCTGTGTCAGTCTCCGAAAATATCGATGCAGTTCATGACATGATTTAAACAGACCGTCGAATTGGGCTAAAACGGATATCTGAAGCACTGAATATTTCATACGAACGCGTTCATCATATAGTTCACGTCAATTTGAGAAAAATTGCTGCAAAATGGATCCCCAAATGTTTGAATGTTGACCAAAAGCGTGCAAGGGTAGTAGCATCGCGTTCGATCTGTGCTCGATTTGAAAACGATGTAGACTTCTTAAACCGAATTGTTACTATGGATCCAGAAACAAAGCAACAATCGATGGAATGGCAACACTCCGGTTCTCCAAGACCTAAGAAGTTTCGTGTCCAAAAATCTGCTGGAAAGGTTCTTACTTCAGTTTTTTGGGATTGCCATGGAGTAATCATGATTGATTTTTTGAATAAGGGTAGAGCAATAACTGGAGATTACTATTCGACATTACTGACGACTCTACGGGAAAAAATTTAAGAGAAAAGAAGCGGAAAGCTATCCAAAGGTGTTTTGTTTTTGCAGGACAACGCCCCTGCACACAAATCTCATGTTGCCATGCTAAAAATTCGTGATTTAGGGTTTGAATTACTAGAACACCCCCATTATTCACCAGATTTGACTCCGTCCGACTATCATCTCTTTCCTCGGCTGAAAAAAAGTTTAAAAGGTCGTAAATTTTCTTCCAACGAGGAGGTAATAAAATCTGTGGAGGTCTGGTTTGCAGAGCAAGAAGAAACATTTTTTTTGAAAGGTCTAGAGACGTTGCAGGTTTGCTGTAATAAATGTCTCCAATTAAGAGGAGAATATGTTGACTAATAAAATATTTTGACATTGAAATTTTGTTTGGTTCTATAGTAGGCTAAGAATTTTTCAATACATCCTCGTACAATCAATACTTTTATAGATTTATAGAATTTTGCTACTGGGAATTTACTTTCCTAGAGATTTATTTTCGTGGATTTTTTTAACAGGGTATGTTATTTCCTAAAATCTTCGTAAGAAACCATAGTTTTTAATCATTTTTATGAGTGTACTTATATACCAAAGAACTCAGGGCCAAAAGACATGTTACTTTCATTCCATCCCAATGGCATATTCCTCTTTTTCATTCCAGAGAATTGACTGACCAAAGGCACTATCAAGCATCTTGCTCGCATATTTCACTCTATTTTCATCGCGGGAATGAAATTCTCGCCAAAGAGAAAAATATAAATTTCACAAGACTTATAAATAATGCAAGTGTACAAACATACACCGATACAAAGAACATACGAAGATTCCTCGAGGCCTGCATACACATCACCTGTCAAGTTTTTAAAACACGTTCATCAGAATGATAATCATCATTGTTTCAACGATTCTGAATCATCTTTCAGAAGTTTATGCGAGATGGGACCTATTTGTAAGACACGCCGTGATAACCGCAATCCTACAGTGATATGTTATACAGGGCGTACAAATATTTTGTTACATTTGGAAATGTACTTGATTATTTGTTACTCAATATACCACGATGCCAAATTAACAGAGTAGTACGTACCTCCGACAGATTTCGAATTCTTTCCAGTTTTTTATTACATGAAAACGAAAATTAGGCATGTAGAAGAACATCTGTAGAATCAATTAACTTACTTTATAAGAACGGTAAAGATGGTTCACAGGTCAAAGACCTACTGTATACTTACTGTATGTTTACACTACTTCAATAATGTAAATTTTTTAGGTTATTTCATATATTCGATCGCCACTTTTCTCCAATATTTTTTATGTTTCATGATGACAGGTTTTGTGGTGAAGTATTTGTAAAAATTGCCTCTTTCATTTCAATCGAACATTCTTTAAGAAATATTAGCACAATAAAGCTTTGAAGATCTAATAAAAAAAAGTGACGTCGTTTGTTCCATACAATCAGGTGATAATTCGATGACTCATTAAAGACATCAATCAAAACAGATACTGACGACGAGAACAAACAGAAAAGGACCTTATGGATAATTACTTCGAAAGAACGAAAATTAATGAGAAAATCACCTGTAACAAAAAAGGTGATATTTACGTGACCTACTGCAGCATTAGAGGATATAGTGAACCTTCCACCATTGCTCCTATATGTAATGAAGAAAACAGCAATCAGTGCCTTCAGAATGAGCCAGAGAATAAATTCGAAAGCAGGATATCTGAAGATTCTTGGAATATATTTTCCTAGAATCCATATGTAAACCGACAGATAATAATGCCAGTTAGGGACGACTTCGAACTGCAGTTTGAAGTGGTCATAAACAACCACCGTACAGAGAACGGGCGTCTACTGAAAAGGGATGCATCAGGGTGGTAAACTGATGGATAGGTGAAAGAGCTGAAGTGTGCGTTACAGGCCGAGTTTCAGGCTATTAGAACCCCTTGGTAACACTCCAAACATCCTTCAAGCAGAAGTACATGCTACAGAGATATATGCCCACGAGTGTCTCGAAAGGGACAACTGGGGGGAAAAATCTATAAACTGTCAGATAGCCAAGCAGCACTGAAAGCTCTTATGTCATCTAATTGTGATTCTAAGCTGACTTGGGACTGCAAACAATCCCTGAGACAACTGGCAGAAAATAACCAGGTCACTTTGATGTGGGTGCCAGGTCACGAGGAAGGAGACTGCCTTGCCAAAGAAGGGGCAAACATACAATTACCCGGCCCAGAATCCTTCTGTGGGCTCTCCAAAGCCCACTTGAAAGAAGAATTCTGACGCTGAGTAACTGATGAAATGAAAACTCACTAGCATAAAGACCAAGACAAGTGAAAACGATAGTGAGACTATTGCCAAGGAAAGCTAAACAGCTTCTCGAGTTGGATGAGAAAGACTTGAAATTAGTAATAGGCCTCTGAGGTGTTACCTCAAAGAACCTGGGCAAATTAGAGAGTGATAGTTGCACTACTACGAGAAATTCGCTGAAATTGCAGAACATTTGCTTTGCGAGTAAAAAAAAGTTTATAGTTTATGGTTTTATATACACACACGTACCTGCATATACATACAGAAACATAGACACATATATGTACATGTATAGCATTCAATTTTAATGGTCAAGAAATACCAAAAAAAGCAAAGTAAAAAAACATAATTTAACTGAATCACTATCAATTGAACTAGCTTTTGAAATAAAGTACATACAAACTGAGCTTAACTATTTCGGCTAGCGTGTAAAAGTATCTTAATATGGTTCTTTACTTGACCAATTGGCTGATAATAAATGTCGAAATATGCACAGAATTTATTGCAAAATTTGTTCATTGCTACGACTGGCGAATAGAGGAGTATGTTAGTTCTTATATTGGGTAGGTGAAAAGTTGGTTCATTTCTATAACTCTAGAAAATTAAAATAGGAAAGTAATTTAGCACAGTCAATTAGAAGGCTGGTACCAAAACGAATTCTAACCCCCTAAAATAAGAAAAAAAGTAACAGGCAAGGACCAGGTCTAGAATGTTGTTGAGGTTCCAACTTTGAGGAAAAAATAAACTAAACAAGAAAAAACTCAAAATGGTGAAATGGGGATGCAGTTTAGGGGTTGAAAACGGTTTTTTGGGATTTGTGGCGGAACGTCACCTCTTAGCGGAAAACGCTCCTAGAGAAAGTTGTAGATAATAAAGTAATCGAAAACTTTCGTATTGAACACTTTTCGACATAACCTCAAATTATCTGTCAAAATGGCGAAAAACGGATTTTTAAGCATTCAATTTTTTTCTCTCGAATTAATGATGTAGGAATGTGTCTTATTTGGTGTCTAATGAGCATGATTTTTTCGCAAGTCAGAAGTCGACTAGTTTTCGAGTTATGTATATTTTTTGAAAAAAAATACCCTCATCTTCCACGAACAATAACTGTTCTGGTGTTTTTTTGTATTTCGAAGGTACATAAGTGATCATTTTAATCGTTGAAATATCTACTTTCAAATGGTCTATGTGACTTCGATGTTTACTGGTCGTTAAACCGCATAAAATTGAGAAAAACCGACATCAAGTCTCTCTGAATCATGATTTTCTCAATATTTTCAATGATTTTCAATAGTTGTAGAAACCAACTTACCTCAAGAATGACCTATGTAAAGTGAAGTTAATTATAGTAATATAATTATAATTAGCTACTTCAATAGGAAGTAAAAAAAGGACGAAAAGTTTCAGAGAAACCACTTTAGTCTATTTGTTTTATCTCGAAGAAACCAACGATGGAGAAATTCGAAAAATAATAGTCAACCTAAAAACTACCAAATCTCCTGGAATTGACAGAATAAAATCCGAAACATCAATCGAATTTGCGTACTATCTGACCAAACCCATTTCATTCATGATGAACAAATCAATGCAGTCAGTTATATTCCCGGATGTTTTCAAGCACTCCATTATAAAACCCATTTACAAAACGGGAAATAAGACGAAAGTTATAAACTATAGACCCATATCACTCATCAGTCATATAGGAAAAATATTTGAAAAGTTGTTGAAAATCATGATGGAAAAATTCTTGAAGAAATACCAAATACTTTCGGACAATCAATTTGGTTTCCGAGAAGCCAAATCGACCCAAGATGATCAAGCTCATGAAGGAAATAAATGTACGATACAATGGTCAAAGATGAAGCAGCTTTATGCATTTTTGTAGATTTGACCAAAGCATTCGACACCGTGTCTCATGAAAAATTATTGAAAGTTATGGGAAATACTGGATTTAGAGGCATCTCTTCGAAACTCTTTAGCAATTACTTAAGTAACAGAACGCAATGTGTCCAGATTAAAAACTCATACAGCTCTAATCAATATATAGAATATGGAGTGCCACAGGGTACAGTTCTTGGGCCATTATTGTTTAATATATATTAACGATCTTTATGAATCCAATATTGAAGGAACTATAGTCAGTTTTGCTGATGATACCGCTGTATTATATCGCGATAAAAATTGGACAGACCTAAAGAGTAAAGTTGAGAAAGATTTCATTACTATAATCCAGTGGTTCGAGAGCAGAATACTCACAATTGATTTCACCAAAAACCTTTTTTGTTCCATTCGCAAACTACAATAACAATCTACCCAACCGTGACACACTTGTGGTGTATTTATGCAGCAGTCATAAGTCATAAGTTTTAAGCCATAAAGAAGAATATTCGTCAATGATTGGTTGGAACAAACGGACCATCCAATCATTGACGAATATTGTTCCTTATGACTTAAAACTTATGATTGCTGCATAAATCCACCATTACCTTCAACGACGGTGGGACCATTCATAGATAGAAACCTGCGATGAAACAAACACGCTGAATATGTCGCAAGAAAATTAAGATACCTATTGAACAAATTCAAGTTTTATAAAAAAATATTCTCTTTGAGTCAGTTGAAAATATTGTATACTTGAATATTATTGAAGTGACCCAAAAATGGTTGTTGAAAATTATGTATAACAAAACATATAAACATTCATCACAGAAACTGGTTGAAGAGTCACAAACCTTTACTTGTCGACAGTTTTATTTCCTGAATCTAGCTATTTACCATCACAAAAATAAACAATTCATGGCTACCATTGAACATACTCACGACACAAGATTCAAACAAAAAACAACAAAAATACCCAAAGTGGGAACAACTAAACACCAAAAGTTTCTGTCTTATCTGAGTCCTATCGTCTATGCTGAAATACCCAATGAGTTAAGACATCCGCGCGGATAGCTCGAACGGAGCAACGCTAGGCGAGGTCAGGGTTTGGATGGGTGACCAACGGACCTCCTTTTGAGATTCTCCTCGGATCGTGCTAGGAATCGCACGTAAAAAGGTAAGACCTCGTTAATCCTTGGCTGGCTCCTTGTGGACGACAGCTGGTTAACGGAAAAAAACAATTTTAAACAATTTTCAAACAATTCCCGTAATCCACTAATATTTAAAAAAGATTAGAGAATGGCTTCAAATGGTACCTGCAGAAAAAGTGAACCAAATTATTGAAAGAAGGATGTATTAAATAAGTGCCACAAAGACAATGTTAAAAAAAATATTCTTTTTCCATATTGGGATACAAAACTTTAAAAAATAATGCTTTCAAGTTCAGTCATATAATGAGGGTACGTGGATGCAAATAATATTGAATGCACACCGTTGAGTGCTTAGGAATGATAATTTTATATATGTATTTATACGTCTAGATAATTTCATATTTACATTTTTTTTAATTTGTATGTTCACTTTCATATGTTCATATATTTTCATTTACATGAATTTTTTCTCTCTCAATCTCTCATATTTCACATTTTTACATTTAACATTTTCACAATTAAAATTTTATTAACATCTTACATTTTTAAATTTTTTTATTTCCCTATGTTGACATTTTAACATTTATTCTTCGATATTTACATTTTTACAATTTTTTTACTTTATATTCTTATTTTAATTTTTTACTATTTATTTATTTAATTATTTGTATATTTCATTATTAGTAACCTTTTTAACGTTTCAAGTGATCAATTAGTAAATTTGCTCATGCACAAGGTTTCACCTTTTATGGGCAACGACCCTATTTATTTGCCAAGATTCTACCTGTACTTTATCTTTTAATTAGTTTTTTTTTGGCAAATAAATTTATTATTATTATTATTATAAGAAGAATTATTTTTGATGTAAAACGTTTGGTTTTGATGTTTGTAATTGTGAAATAGAGTTGATTAGGGTTTGAAAAAAAAAGGTCGACAAAAAGAAGGAGAAATTTTGCGCAATTTTTTACCGAAAAAATCATGTTTGAAATTGGTCGATTCTCAATATTATAAAGGTCATAACTCGAAAAGTATTAGAGACACCCAATAAATTCGTGTTCAGGAGATAAAACTACCACCACTTTTCTTTCTATTTTTGAAAAAAACCGATAAACTTACCTTTGCCGCTTTGCGAATGCTTCCTGGGAGGAGCCCTCTTAATGTCGTCCGACGACAGGAAATTAGCTCATAGGAAATTGATACGAAACGAATACGAAGATTAATGGTTATGCAGATCTAACAGGTCGAAGTGATTGTGAGACCGAATAGCCCTTACAACCCCCCCTACAATCTACTTATCAATTAAGTCTATACGGCTTGACGCACCGAACAAAAAAACGTTCAAAAATTCTGAAAACACAATATTGAGAAAAATACAGTACGCGTATTGAAAACGAACACGTAATTGCAACGTCATATTTCTCGCGAAACAAAAATGAAGAAAAAACGTATTTAACCAGTCGAATGATTTTCGATACTCCCATACAACTTTAACGTGACAGCAGCGCGAGCGATTCGAAATGTATAATGGAAGAGAGAAAAAATGAAGCAAAATAAATAACGAGTATGACAGGGTTCAATTTAAAAGAAAATTATATGCTTGGAGGAGCTTAAAAAATGTCCATCACCGTCGTTGCCATATTTCACGTTCGTGCAAAAATAAACAAGAGCCCAGCTGCTATCTCATGTATATTTTCAACGTAAATAACAAATAATGTAATGAGGAGGTGTTATGCAAAGAATGAAGTTAATATATTATGAAAGAGCAACAAAAAATTCCAAGGGTATGGGTGGGAATAACCGCCGAGGTTTTCAATGAGAATTGCTACAGTAAAAACAAACCAATATGCATCTAATTGTGGACATTACCAAAACTCGTATTTCAAAACCCATTATATGGCATGTCAAAAAAATTCTCACACCTTCCTAAGGTTGACGTCCCTTCACAGTGAACTCTAGAGAGGAGGGAATGAATGAAAAACAAAATTGAGAAATCCTTCTAATAACAGGTTTTCACTTTACGAAGATCTACAGTGTGTCCCACTTTGAGCAGCCACTCCATTGCATTTTCTTGAAAAAAACTGTTCCACTTCATACAGTACTCAGGAATATCTACCTTTAGGTTGATGAAATGATCGCGTATTATTTTTTCAATACCTTCTGAAAAGCAAATGAAAAGCCAAAAATTAAAAAAAAAACAAACTATGGATTTTTTTTGAATCAGAAGTGATACCTACCAGTTTCTGGCTCAGAACACTCTGAAACCCTCAGATCTGCGCTTGATTTATTAAAATTTTCAGGGCGTCATCTGTAACTAGTCACAAAGTACCTAAACATTTTCAATTATTGCTATATAAAATAAACAAATGTTAATGTTTTATGGCTAGCTATGATCAGTGAAAAAGTGGGATAAACATGTTGAGGATTTTTTTAGCACAAAAGTAACAGCAACTCTTGTTCAGAACACCCTAAAACCCTTAGACCTTCATTTATGAATCATAAAAATATACAGGGTTTCATCTGTAGGTGGAACAATTATTCATCTTATTCATACGTAGTGTTTAGTTCATTTAATTTTGTTATCGCCTAGGTGTTAGTGTGAGGAAGTTGTGGTTTCGTAAGATACGAACATTTATGAGATAATGATGTAACCAGTTACATCAAATATAAAAAACAACTGATTTAGAAGAAATTTCTCCAACTAATTAACAAATCGTAATCAACATCACTCTTAGATATCTTAATTTCAATTATTATGCTTGAAAACAAAAATATCAATTGAAATCTACATGCCTACCTTTGCGCTCCATACAGAACATTGTTCTGGCCGACATTTCTGTATACTGTCACAAATAAAGTAAAATTGGTATGGAAATAAACAACATTCCTCGAATGATTTGTAAAGGTCAAAATACAATTTATCTCGGTTTGTATCAAATAGTAAATAGTGAAAAGTTTGCGTTAATTCTATTTTTAAGAAGTGAACTAGGACATCATTTTTTTTACAAGATAAAATTGAATTTATTTTGATATGCGGGGACCACTGCAAAAGCAGTAGAGAAACTGACGAAATTTTCAATCAGATGCATCCAGACAAGAACTTTCATAATTCTACTGTATCAAGATTTTTAAGTAAATTCAGAGAAACTAGCAAACTGGCTCTGTCGATCACGTATTCAAAGTTCTTCATGAAAGGACCGTAGCCAATGATGAAGATGCTTTAAATGTATTATTAGTAGTAATCAGCAAAACTCAACAAGACAACGTGCTGTCGCAACAAGCGTTGCTAGAAAATTTGTGAGGCGATTTCTGAAAAAAGAAAAGAAATCCCTTCGACACAGATCTGTGCAAGTTTTAAAAGACCAAGATTACGATTATAGGTTTAATTTTTATGCCTGGCTTCAAAGTTTAATTGAAGATGATCGAAATTTTCTTAAAAATGTTCCATTCATGGATAAAGCCACATTTACTTCCAATGGACATAGTTCCCAAAATTGTCGGTGGTGGGAAACTGAAAATCCCCATTTCGTTGTGCAATGTGAAGATCAATATTGTTTTAAAGTTAATGTATGGTGCGAGATAATTCAGTCGAAAATCTTTGGATAATTTTATTTTAGAAAGATATTTAATTTTTTAAAAACGGATTAGTTGGAATTCTTAGATAATACTCAACTATCTCAGCGAATTAAATTGTATTTCCAACAGGATGGCGCTTCAATCCACTCCATCCTAGAAGTCTGGGAATGATTGGATGGTGAATTTGGTGAAAATGGATTCGGCGCTATTCAGTCAATACTGGGTCAGCTAGGTCACCTGACCTCACCCCACTAGATCTTTTTTGTGGGGAAAGATTGCGACGTGTTAGTTAACCACAAAATGTTCGGAGAGAAATGTCGCTTTGGATAATGTTATGTATGGAGTGCGAAGGTGTACTTCTAGAATTTAAGTGATATTTTTGTTCAATGATTGAAATTGGAATTAAGTTAATTAGGAAGGATAAGTATAGGATTCTAGTCCGCAGCAGTCTGATATATATCGTGCTCCTTTTTAATTTTCAAATTTGTTCTGATTTCTAAAATAAAAAATTATTTGTTTCGTTTTTACATCATAAAAAAAAATTGGCGGAAATAAAAATGGGAATATTTTTTGAGGAAATAATAAAAATGAAGTACTCAGTATAAATAGAAAATCTCAAGTTTCCACGTTAAACTGTTGGATTGTTTCCTTCTTTTTCCACAAAACTTTATTGCGGCAGAGAAAAGAGGTTTGTTTATGTTGACTCATCAAATTTGGAAACTTATTAAAAAAACGAACGAGGTTGAAAAATATGAACCATTGCAAAAGCAAGATTCATATTAAAAACTGGTTTTTGATAGTTTTTACTACTATTTGGGAGCAAACCCAAAAAGTTCCATTTATTGATCACAAATGGTCTCTAAAAGTTCTTTAAGACCAAAAAAACAGCGTTTTATAGTCAAAGAAAAAAAAGGACCAATTTTCAATTTTTTTGGATAGACATTTCAAATTTCGCAAGTGGGTCTAATATAAAATGACGAAAATCGTTTTACATTTACTGTCGACGAGGACTACATCAGGCTTGTCTTGTATTTGCCTGAGAGTGGGGAATGAGTAGTTCCAGTAGATCCGGCACTTCTCATTCTCCACTAGGGACTCAACATCCTCCGGAACGTTAGGCAACATCGGTGTCTCGTCTATACCGTACGAGTGTCGTAGATTATGAAATAACACTCGTAGCGCAGTGTTGCTGAGACCGCATTTGCCAGACATGCTGACAGCAAATGCGTCTCTATACCCATCGCGCAGCTACGGTAACCCAAGGTGTTGAAGACACCATCCTGTCAGGCCATTATGAATCCTTCGGTCTTCAACTTGAGCCCACTTGACCTAAGAAAGGCGTAGGTAAAGTTTTTGGATATTTTTGGAGACTGTGCTGATACTTGCCGCGGAGAGAGTTTTCTGATCGTTATAAGTTCTTGACAGTAGTGTTGTTCCACTCCCAAATAGGTACCCAGGTGACGTAGAATGCTTTTGTTTACAATCAGGACGTCTTCTCCGTAATCCTCGCATCGTCCTCTTTTAAGATGAACAGTTGCACATTTGTCGATCTCAAAGTTCATGCCAATAGCCTGAGTGTACTCTTCCACCACCCTTAAAGACTGAAGTAGGTCCTTTTCAGTCTTAGCCTCGACACATAGAACAAGGTCACAGAGGCATCGAGGAGAATGAGAGTGCAGATGCCCTAGCAAGAGCGGGGCTGCATCAATACTTATCGGACCAGAACCAGCCTGCGGAATCCCGTTTGAGGACATTAAGCAAGACACGAAGAAATGGGTTGAGATCCATCACCAATACTCCTGGGAGAACGCTTCTGGCAATACGGAGAGATTATAAGTCCAACCGATCAGCTCTCAAGACATCTCGAACTTAGCCGGAACTCTCCTAACTACCTGTGCTTCGGCCGATAGCCAGCCCCGCCGAGCAATAATGATAATAATAAAGGTCCTCTTCACCTGAGGCATAAAGTTTAAGGTCATCCATGTGAAATAGATGGGGGACCTTAGTCCTCCGGTTGCGGGGGGTGCCGCAGTTGTATCAACAGACAATGGCAATAGTGAGATGCAAAAGACAAGGGGGCTGAGAGAATCTCCCTGAAACACCCCCCTACTAAAGATAACCTGATCTGTTTGGACTTTAGCTTGACCTTATTATTATAATTATCACTATTTAAAAAATGCAGTCAAGCTGTAAAATTACCTTTATATGTTTTGGGGCACCATGCCATATCTATTCTTTAGAAACAAATGTCATTACTATGCTTATAGCATTCAACTTGAATCAAATTCATAATTTAAAAAATGGTTGATTCGATTAAATCTCCACTGAAAAAAATGCTACTTAACTGGACAGAACGCATAAAGCATAGCCCCCCCATGCTTATTTTGCCATATGTAATGAAAATTATAATTCGCATAAATCCGCTTCCAACAAATACCCGACATTTTTTCATACAACTCATATGCCAACAATGCACGTACAGAAGACGACGAAGAATTCAAACACCGTGTACGCATATGTTAATACGAGTTTCTTTTATTTCTCGAATGCAAATTTAGCGACCCTCGAAAATTTCTACAATTTAAAAATATATTAAATGGAAGCACCACTGCATTCCAGCGTCGAAAAACACAAAGGACGCAAAATGCCAAGTCGCAGGTTAACAAAATGAATACAAAACTTACCCACTGCGCTGGACCAAATAGCTCGGGGACGAGAACGGTTGGCTTACCTGAAAGAACGAGGAAAATTAATTTGATTTTAGTTTAGCGCGGTACAAAGTGGGTACATAAATTCCCATTCAATTATTCTGGGCTCTACGTTCACCGGAGGATAATATAATGTGTTCTTGTTTTCATCGAATGAGTCGGATATTGAGTTGAGTTTCATTTTTAATTTCTTCAGAGAAAACTACATTAAAATGCGAAAACAAGATACTAGTCTAAAGTCAATCAATAAAGTAAGAAAATGTAATGCCAACTTGTGATATTATATACATGTGCACATTATACATGTGCACAAGAAGCCTTTAAAGCATGCAACGAGTTTAAGGGCACGACGCGAATCGCAGTGTTTTTGAAGTTGCGAATTCTTGTAATCTAGTCCAATCAGGTTTTGAGGCGAGAATCGGTTGTAATAGAACCAAAACAAATGAGAATAAAAAATTTCAACAAAAGTCCGGGGGTGGAAGACCCACTTGTCCCGGATTTAACTTTGTTTTCAGAAGGTTAAAATCTTGAGAAAACATGTCAAGAAACGAATTTCCTCCAAAAAATCAAACTTTCAGTCAATACAAACCTGATTTATGCAATCCCATTGCATTCTTCACCAATGCACCCATTTGATTTGGCAATATTGAAAGACATCAGATATCAATTTTATTCTCACTTATACATAGCATATGGTTGGATACAGAATGAGAAAACAAATTTGATATATAAAAAAATATTGGGTATACTCCATCTGAAATACACAAGTTGATATAATTTCCGGTGAAACGTTCTATTTCAGGTTCGAATATGTTTCATAATATCTCTAATACAACATATTCAAAACTTATTTCCATCTTTAAATTTAACCAGATGGCGTGACGTAACAAATCTTGTTGCCAGCTGGTAAATCCACTGTCATTGCAGTCGAAAATCCACCAATTTCTTTTAGCAACTATCCCTGTCGACAGGTCTCTGATTCATTATTGTACCTTCCAATTTCTAAATGAAACATTCATTGCACTATCATTACACTATCTTCAGGTTTGGTTATTGTATGTAATTTTCGAATATCGCGGTTTTTTCACTTATAATTACACGAGAGCTTTTTTTGTCGAAGTAAACTTGACATGTATTAATGATAATTTTGTTATCTGGCAATTTAACGAAAAAAACTGCCACTGAAAAAATTACGAGTCCGTAGGACGAGTATAATTCGAATTATAAATGTCAAGTTTACTTCGACAAAAAAAAAGCTAGAGTGTAATTCGATAAGACAATTTAATGAATATGTGAATCAATTAATTGAAAAATAAGATGTAAATTAGTTTATTTAATTTAACGGAAGAGTACAAGTTTTAAAGACACGATCATTAAAAAAAGCTTGATTTTCAAAACTTTCTTGTCTTTTGTTAGTAGTTTGCTGCATGCTAGTATTTTGAGCGGTGGTAGTAACTGTTTCCTGGACGGTAGTACGAATGGAACCAATGATTTTTTGATGATGTTCTTCATCTAACTGATGGTACGGTTTTAATGATGATGGGTTGCTATGTCCCGTAATTTTCACAAGTTTTTGTTCACCTATACCACGCCTGGACAATTCAGTTACGGCGGCAGATCGATTAGAATGGTTCGTAATTTTCACCCGCTTGATATCAAGTCCAATATTTTTCACCGAGGATTTGGTCCATTTAGATATTTCATTTATCCTAATAGAAAAATTCTTATACCATCCTTTCGAAAGAAACGGTTTGAAGTTAAAAAAAAAAATTCACATGTGATATGGATTGCCGTCTTCCCATTTGTTTAAACAATTTTAATGGACATACACAATCTTCTTCAGTGTTTGCTACCAACCATTTACTGTCGGCCAACTTCTGATTTCCACATTGTGCTGTCTTCGAAAACACTGGGTTATATTCAACTCTTCCGGTCTCTCTTCCACGGTTGTCTGTCTCGATTTTAAAATAGAATATTTGCTGCTTCTCCACCTCTCCAAGCCAATTCATAGGCAGCAATATGATAATATTTTCTATGAAGGCCTACAGGTTCTTCTTTACTCCAGAACAGTGCCATTTCAAAAATTTCTTGTTTTGTGAGAGCCTTAGAACTCACCTTCCATTTTTCTGGGATTGCTTGCAAAATTTTGAGTTCTGTGTCGCGTGCATTTCTCGGTTTCTTAAACTGTATGTCCGTGAATGGATTAAAAATTCTTTAATATTCTTTGAAGTACTTCTCTTGTAACATTTTTGCGGAAGTGTTCCAAATCGTTTTGACTGCTCTCTCTTTATAGTCTTCTGCATTGTTCTTCATGTTGAATGCCCAGTCACATAAAATAGAAGCTAACTCTTCAGTGGAAGTTTCTGCAATGAGTTCATTTTTTTTCCAAACAAAACATCGCAAATTGTCGCCAAATTGACGTAGTTGAATTCACACTATTGCGAGTCACATTATTATTGATGGCTTCTTCAGTTTCTCCACTCGAAGACTGTCCAAAACGCGACATTTCCACAAATAAGATACTTTTCTGACAACGCAAGTTTGAGAAAAATTGACATAACGTCATCAAAAATTTGTCTACAATGCTGGTTGTCACGCTTTCAAAAGCTAGGTTCCGTTTTGTCGCTGGAAAAGTTAGGGCAAAACACCGCGACATATGGCATTTTTATTGCATGAATTGAATTGTCGGCATAACTCTGGATCTTGATCTCATTCGCGGGACAAGCTTGACAGAAGGTATACCCAGGACCATATTTGCTGAAATGTAAAACCAGAAAACGGTCACAAACCGACTGGTTTTCAAACTCCCTCCCCCCTGCTTCTTGACCATCACCTGGAGAAATCCGAAAACTACATCTAGGCGACTTGGGGCAACACCAAGAATGATTTTTCGTGCCCAGCAGACGGTTCCTTTACCTGTCGGTAAATCATACAGGCAGCTCTCTAACTATAGACGTGTCATACCTTGGAGTCCTTGAGCGCGATCGTATGTGGATGTTTTTCCTATAGGGATTATTTGAGTGGGCAACTATGAGAAAGCTAATATATTAGCATGAAATCATCCTGTTTGAGTTAACAATATAAAAAAAAGTGTATTTGGATATGTAGACCGTGGTGGTGATAGATGTGATTAAATTTCTTCACTTTTGACAAAATTCACAAAAATATTCAATTAATACCTAGTGCAAATAATAACCAAACATAACTTTTCCATGGCAAACTGTGGCCACTTGAATAGTAAAAAATTAGGAAAAAATATTTTGAGGATCTTTTATTGAAAAATTAACCCCAACTCCTGGTTTTGGAATGTCCCAGAACCCCAGAACTCAATGCTGAATCATTGAAATATAGTGTGTCCCACTTACCATGCTCACCATGGGTATCTTTTTAATGGTGAGATATACGAGGTCGATTAAATGACACCAAATGTAGAGTTTATCAAGGCCAACTTTAATGTGAAAAAATATTTTGATAAAATCTATTCGTTTTTGTTTCATACGCAAAAAGCAGATTTTGATCATTTTCATGTCTCCTCCGTAACTTTTTTACTTATGAATATATTTGAATAGGAATTTCACATTCTCATGACAGTTTTTCAATGAGATTTCGAAGAAAATGTGAAATTTATCCCAACTCTTCTAGAATTTGAGATATCAGCACCAACTTTCATTTTTCAAATGAAGGTCACAGTTTACTATGACTCAGTTATGAATAACTTTTTCTCTTCTTACAGTAATAGTTTTTGCTGATAACAACGGAGTTATCGTCATTTATACAAAAACTGTTTTAGAGTCGCCATCTTGAATTTATAAATTTTAACAAAATAATCATGATCTCCGACCTCAAAAATCCTCACATACCAATTTTGAATGGAATCGGACCATAATCACAAATCTCGTCCGCCATATTGGAGCCGCCATTTTTAATTTCAACAAAAATTCCGTAATGCATTGTCACCGGAATTATGAACATCTGCCAAATTTCAAGTTATTATGACGGCCAGAAGTGGGTCAAAATTCACTTGCAAGATTTGATTACAGACAGACCCCAAACTATCTGAGAGAGAGGTTTCCGGGACAATGGATTGTTAATAGAGGTCATTGTTTATGGCCTGCCAGATCCCCTGGTCTCTCCCCAATGGATTTTTTCTCTGGGAGTATATGAAGAATAAGGTATATTAGAGAACTTATAACAACGTTGAGGAATTAAAAGAGGCTGTTCTTCACACTTGTAGAGCAATTGACCATAAAACTTTAAAAACGTTCTAAGAGCAAGTGTACGAAGATGTATCAAATGCGTAGAATGTGAAGGTGGACTTTTTGCGTACTTTTCATAGATTTTTTTTGTTTCTAGTATCAGATTAAAAGGGAGTATGTATTGCTGTATTTTTTTAACTTTTTGAATAATTCTTATTACAGCATTTATTTATGGTGGATTTATGCAGCAGTCATAAGTCATAAGTTTCAAGTCATAAGGAAGAATATTCGTCAATGATTGGTTGGTCCGTAAATTCCAACCAATCACTGACGAATATTATTTCTTATGACTTAAAACTTATGACTTATGACTGCTGCATAAATCCACCATTAGTTTCACCATTCCCGGTGTCTGCCTGTCTGTAATCAAATTTTGCAAGTGAATTTTGACTGGCCGTCCTAATACCTAACTTGAGATTAGGCAGATGTTCATAATTCCGGTGACAATGCATTATGGAATTTTTGTTGAAATAAAAAATGGCGGCTCCAATATGGCGGACGAGATTTGTGATTACGGTCCGATTTTTTTCAAACTTGGTATGTATGTATGGTCTTTGAGGTCGGAGATCATGATTTTTTTGTTAAAATTTATAAACTCAAGATGGCGACTTCAAAATAGTTTTTGTTTTTGTATAAATGACGATAACTCCGTTGTTATCAACAGAAAACTATCATTGTGACATATCATCTGTAAGAGAAAAAAAAGTTATTCATAACTCAGTCATAGTGAGCTATGACCTACATTTGAAAAATAAAAGTTGGTACTGATATCTCAAGTGGGACACACTGTATATGTAGCTGGCAATATCACCAACTCTTATTCATTAATAATGCACAGTTCATTTTGAAATGTCGTTTTTTGTCACAAAGTGCAAATGTTCCATTATTACTGTATAAAGTAACCAATCACTTTTTCATGGCAAACTATGACCAACTGAAAATTGAAAAATTGGGAAAAACATATTATGGATTCACTAACTAACATCAGATTCTGCATCAGAATACTCTGAAACACCCAGATCTCAATTCCTGAGGAATGTATAGGATGTAATCTGTATATGGTAAAAGTTCAACACCTAAATTGACTTATTTTGAAAATTATTGCACTCATCAATTTATTCCTTTTCCGCAGCTACAAATTCATATCAATTTATAATATTGCTATTTGCAGGTGACTCGGGGATTAAGATCTAAGAGTTTTTACCCATGTCTGATGTTAGTTCAGAGATATATCTTCCCTAATTTTTCACTTTTTAGCTAATCATAGTTAGCAATGGTGAACTGATGCTTGTTTACATTCTGCAGTATTAATGGAATACTTCCGGGCTCTTTGTCACAACAGAAGCTATTTTCGAAATTGTCCCGAGCATTATGGACGAATAAGAGTTGGTGATATCAATTTGTTTTTTTTTCAATCATTGAAAAAGCGGTCACCTTGTATATCACCCCCACTGTATGTAATAGATCGTTTCCGTTAGATTTCTACGTCTATTTGTAACATTATTCTCAACCAAATTAATTATGTCTTATGTTCAAGCAAATAAACTTATTATTATTGAACAGACAAATTTGATATAAACATGAAATTGGTGTATGGTTATGATACTTGAAAATAATTAATTTTTCTCCTCCACAATTTTCAAATTTAGGCAGGAATTGCTCATTTTGTGACTTTTTCACAAATATATTGACGAATCAATAAGTAGGTACATATTAATTTTCAAGCAGGTACCTACTGTTTTTTATAACGTCAAGTTTTACATAAATCCAATAAAAGACATTTTTTCACTTTTGGTGACTCTGCAGACCCACTGTCTGTATATTACTCTCTCTGCTCTGGCGTGATGGCCACAAATGTCGTTCACATAACTTCATTCAACAAAACCTTTTTTCTTCATCTTCACCTTGGAACCCAAACTCGAAATAGTTCAGTTTGAAAAATAACCATATAAATCCCAAATTCAATTCCAACACATGAACGGGCCCGTCCTGGACCCGCAATAAAAATTAATGAAAACGATCCTTTCACTATCTCTAAAAGCCGTTTCATTTGCATTTTCGTAGTTTTTGTTTTTCTCGTCGACAACGGCAGATTCCTCCGAATTTAGGAGCCAATTTGTATTTGTTTCTTTTAATGTGGCTTTTTGGCCGATGCCTTTTACACTTACATTTATAAGTAACGACGCTGCGGTATTAATTTCGTTAAGTACGACGATTTACAACGACAGGTTCGAGAGAGAACGCCATCAGTCCGCGAGGAATGCTAGTCCATAAAAATGTTGTAAGTGAACTACAAGGTGGGTATTTCGATTTAATCGCGGAATTCGAAATACTTATAATTGGCTCGAGAGTTGCGAGAAGACGGTAGAAATCTGACTCGAATGACCGAGTCGACCAAAGCGAATCGACAAGCTTCGTTGTTTGTATCGTATTCTATTCGCTAACTGAACTGTACGACTAAAATTTCCAACATCATCATTTCGTTTCATCAACATCGATCCGATGAGTTAGGTCTTCCCACCCTTCTTTTTTCAGCCTGCAGATCTGTCAAACACACCATGCGGCTTTTTTAGTACCCCCTCCCCTAAAAACTTAGAACAAAAACCATCTTTAATGGTATCACCGATACTATTTTCTGAAATAAAAGACATTGCGATTGCCTGATAAGAGGCGCAGGGAGGCACATCAGTTGAAAATTTTCGAAAGGCATGGGGGGAGAAACTACGCATCGTTGAACCATATATATATTTTTTTTCGTTAATAAATTTTTTCACAATTTCGATCTCTTTGCATTTCGAAATTTTCAAGTTGATGTGCCCCCAGCGCCATTTGTCGAGTAATACCATTCAAAATATTTTTTTCTACGACAGTGCTTAAACGAAGCTTTTACGCACTGCTGACAGTGCGTAAAATAATACTTTTTCGAACAAGTGCGTAAATAAATCACCTGTGCGTAAAATCATCAACTGTGCGTAAAGTAATTTTTTACACACTGTTCATACATTTATGCATTTTTGAAAAATACAGTATTTTGCGTCAAATATAACTCGGAAGTCTTTATTTGATAATACGGCGACAATTCATATCATTAATCATTCAAATTATTGATATAATTGCTGCATAAATAGCTCAAATTTATCGAGATATCAGATCCGCACTTATACTACATATTTCGAGTGAATATGGTAAAAAAATGATGACAAAATCTGAAAAAATATAGATGGTTGAAAAGAAAATTGAATTATCTGTTCAACGATGGGTAACTTGACCCCACATGCAATTTGAAACTTTTTATTGTTGTGTGTTGTTGTGTAATCACATTTTAAAAACCGCACTGTATTTTTGCCAGAATTCTTTTAAAAGGATGCTTTTTAATCAGCACTTGGAACTTGCCATAATAGATTATCAAAAATCATGTGTACCGGGTGACAATGGGACTAGGGCCATGCCTATAGCCCCTTCACTTATCAACCAATTTTAATTAAATGTGGTACATACAGCGATCGGCAGAAAGTAGGCATAATATGGAAAATTATTTTATTGATACATTTTGACGAAAATCGATCCGTGCAACCGCTTCTGCATCGAAATAAACCCCCAAAAGACGTTGTACAGTGCCGTTTCTCTTTTCATGTTTGACGGTAAATTTAGGAAATTTTAAACTTATTTTCCAAAACACATTTGTCTGGAAAAATATCGAGAACTGTTATTTGAAAAAGTTGTTCATAAAAGTTGTTCATAATGATATTTTATAGCTATGTACATTGAAAAAGATCTGAGATTAAAAAATTTAAAATTATTCTTTGGTACAAAAAAAAATCTGTTTGGAAAAAAGTAAAGCCAGCAGTAATATTTGAAATAATTATTCGTGAAGATTCGCAACTATTTATATTTTGTTCGGAAAAATTTTTAAATTTGTGAATTTGCCATGTGTTCAACTACTTCATAAGATACACCAATCAATAGAGCATAAAATGAGTGATTTTTCAACAGAAATACTAGTAGAAAACTAGAAAGACAGTCTGTAGTAGATGCTGATGTTGGAGTAGACGCATGCACTGACTTCATCAGAAACACCTTCGGTCGTTGCTGTTTCGGTGGTCGAGATCTCTTCTGGTTCAGTTTCCGTCATTGGCTCCTCTGTCGTCGTTGTCGGAATGGTTGTGCTAGTATTTATTTCACAAGGACATTTGTAGGTGAGGTCACATACCTGCTGGGCCGGATTGAAGAAAAATGTCGACGGACATCTATATAACGTCTGCAAGAAAGAACCATTCCTCAACAGGTTGCAGAGATAATACGTTTGTTTCACAGGACGGATCATTCTGTTATGTTTTCGACTCGCAACTGTTATTAATTTGTTATAAAAATTTTAATACAAAAAAACTCGTTTTTTTCTATTGTTTTGCTTAGAAAATTAAAACTAATAGAGTAATCTGGTTGCTCCAAAGAGAGACATTGTAGAGATAAGAAATACGATCAAAATGGGAGAAAAACTGGAAAACCCGAAAATTTTTACGACTTTTTCAAAAACTCATAACTCCGCCATTTTTCAAGAAGTAGGGTTGACCCTTCTGTTGAAGGTATAGAATGGATGTGCACTTTATGTGCGCACAAAACAGTCGCTGTCGGTTTTGGCACAATTGCAATGTGATTTTTCTGCACGATCTTACAGCGTGCCTGGTTGCTCTAATACGATTTCCATTTCTTCAGATTCAACAGATTTTGAAAGTAGGAGTATACAGGGTGTTTCATAATAAATACGCAGGACTTCAGGATGTGATAGCTCGTCCAAAAATATGAAAAAAGTTTCTATTAACTTACCCTCTAAAATGCACCATTTTCGAGATACAGGGTGTTGAAATTTTAAAAATATAATTGTTTTTTGCGAATATCTCTGGAACCGTTTATCGCACAGAAAACAGATTTCGTAGGCATTTTCTACTCATAATAAGCTATGTTTTGTGCGGATTTTTTATTTTTTCAAATTCATAATCGGTGAAAATTTTGAAGGGGTAGTGGGTGTTTTTTTCTCCAACTTCTACGCCACTGGAAAAAGTACAGTCTCCTATATGAACCGCCAATGTTTTCTACACAAAAAAGGTATTCTTGGTCATAAGCTCTAAAGTTGACCGTTTTCAAGAAAAATCAACTTTCGTGTTGTTTAAATAATGTTTTTTCCTCGAAGAATTGCTGCGTGAATTGAAGCTAACGGCGGACATTTCCAACAATTCATCTGAGTATGATTGTTATTGTTTTTTTTTATTTTGCAATTAAGAAGTCAACGTTTGGATTTGTTACTTGTTTTAACGTTTAAATAAATTTTGTATAATTGGGAAAAAAATATTTAAAAAAATTTACTATGTTTTTCTACATGAAAGTTGATTTTTCTTCAAAACGGTAAACTTTAGAGCTTATGACCAAGAGTACCTTTTTTGTGTAGAAAACATTGGCCGCTCAAAATCTTTTTTTTCCAGTGGCGTAGAAGTTGGAGAAAAAAACACCCACTACCCCTTCCAAATATTCACCAATCATGAATTTTAAAAAAAATCTGCACAAAACATAGCTTATTATGAGTAGAAAATGCATTCAAAATCTGTTTTTTGTGCGATAAACGGTCCCAGAGATATTCGCAAAAAACTATAATTTTTTTTAAATTTCAACACCCTGTATCTCGAAAATGTTGAATTTTAGAGGGTAAGTTGATAGAAACTTTTTTTCCATATTTTTGAACGAGCTATCACATCCCGAAGTCCTGTCCCGAAGAACATAATATATTCTCATATGGGTGAAAAATGCTTGCAAACATGACTGGAGAGACCAGGAGATGAGGGGAAGTGTATTATCACGTAACCAATTAGAAGAATTCCCCTCATCTCCCGGACTGTCCAACCACATCATTTCGCCCCTAACACATACTAATCACTATGGTTGAATCTATTTTGTCTCATGGTATTATCATAAGGGGTGGTACTTACCAACACCAAAAAAAAAATTATTATACTAACACAAAAATGGACCTTGAAAGTTTTACAATTGGGACCAAAAATATTTTCAACAACACAGCTCTTCTCAGACAAAAGAATTATGGACATACACGAACTTTATATTTTCAGTATTTCTAAATTTACGATTACAACACAAGAAAAGGAGACAACATAAGAACATAAGAAGTGAAACAACTTTTGCTACTAATGCTAGAAAAAGTAGCGTATTTCTCATATCTTACTTAATTTCAAAACGATGTATTGCTCATACTGTGAGAAATATGTTTTTCACGGCACTTTGCCCACAATCAACAAAAATCGACAAAGACTAATTGGCTATGTAGCTGGCTGCTGTTCATTTTTAGATAGTTATCAGAACTGTCAGATTATAGAAGTTTTTGAAATTCTTCAGATAGTTTTCATTCGTGCTTTCATAAAAATCGCAATTTCTATTGAATATTATTTCAATAAGACATACTTACTCATAATAAATAATATGGATACTGACAATATTGACGATTTTGATAATAATATTCCGCCAGAGATATTAGAAAAAGCTGCGAAAGTAACGTTGGATTTGATGCCGGACATTTAAAAAAAAAAGTATGAATAGGCATACGAAAAAATTATTTATCTGTCAAGAGGTGGGATACTTATTGTATTATTGTAGTTGTGCAGTTGTAGGAAAAAATAAATATTGAGGTATATTATACTTGTATTTTTTTTAAATTTTTGCATTTGTAGGAAAAGTATAGTGTGAAACACGTGGGGAAAGTACTTTTTCTCACTCGTGTTTGCACAAACTTCCACACTCGTGAGAAAAGTTGAACTTTCCCCACTTGTTGCACAATATACTATTATCGCAAAAATTCACATGTACAAAAAGCTTAAAAATTCACAATTGTCTACCCCCAAACCTGAAAAGTATGAGAAATTCCAAATTATTTGGCAATAAATTGAAAAAATGTATCCTCGATAACAGGGAACATATTAAGTTCAAACCATGATTTAAAAAAAAAACCGTTTAAGTCTCCTTAATCACCAACTTAACCAACTCACATTGTATATTAGAAGTATATGTAATTACTACGTATATTATTTTCTATTTTTCTTCTTTCTGATTATGAAACTGTCAATTCAGAATAAGCATTTTCATGTTTTTATATTTAATTTCATGAACCTATACTTAATACTTGCCACCAGGCACACTACAACTTCTTCAGAACATAAATTATACCATTTACCCCGAAATGTATGTTTCTTTATCAGCTTTATGAATTCTTCGTTATTTCAACGTTCACGAATTATTTAGTAATGTGAGTTTTAGTAGTTCGTCCGGAACAAATATATCAACTTTATCTGGCACAACCACTAAAATTTATCTTAATGGTCATTCAGTTTGAATTCCTTGATAGTTCCATTAATTAGAGTTTGAGCAAGTGTTTAATAGACTTGGTTCGAAAGAGATAAGTAGAATTTGTTTTAAAATGAGCTACTGTGTGATTAACGTTTTGTCTTGGTCTAGAGTAGGACCATCAAATCAGTACGGGTGGTATGTTGGGAAAATTAATCAGTGTTGCAACACTAGAACTGCAAGTGTTCCGTTCGTATCATTCAGAGGCTAAAATAAATATTATTTCATCATTCGTACACGTTCTCTTACTTTCACTCTCAGAATTTTTAAATAAGATTTATTATAAAAAAAATGAAATAAATTTTTTTCGGCCGAAAGTAGGCAAACTCTTACAGACAAAAATCCAGAAGAAAATCCTTGGAAGACGATTGAATACGTTTAAGGGACCCCCCAGTATTCGACCGGCAAAATCAACATACTTAGGAATTGATGATCGCAATAAGCTGCTTCTTAAGTCACTTGATGACAAAAAGATAGCAATAGCCTCTTTCCTAGTCATCGGAGATAAATCAATGATGTCTCAACAATGTCTATTGCACCCATTCGGTGCAGATGGATAAATGACGGACTAAGAGACAGGTCCGTAATGGCCGCTCTAGGAGAAGCAACCTTAGGAAAAGATACGCCTTATTGCCTCTAATGTGGATCATTCTGATGGACTATCTCCTCAGAAAGGCATGTATTGTTAAGAATATCCAGATGATCTCGCAAAGGTCATAAAGGGGCTTCACAGGATCTTTCCCAGAGCCAACGCAAAGAGCGATAAATATAATAAACAAGTGACACGAGCAAAAGCAACTCTCAGTCAATGCCCAGGAAACTTCTATCATACCTTTCACTAGGAAAAACGCACTCAAAGGTATACATCCATCATTCAAATGTCTAAATCCACCAATACCCACTCAATCAATTGGGCCAAGGGACTTGTAGAAGAATATCGGTAAGAATTGGAGTTTGAATCCAATGTAGCAGTTGAACTCTTTGAGTACGCCACTGCTAATGTGTGTCGTTCAATAAGATCACATTGAAGAAGTCGCCCATCTGGTCAACAAATTTTTTGAACGAAAGAAACCAAATTCAGATAGTTGCTTCGCATACCCAAAAATGCAATTCAATTTTATAATAGTTGAAGAATTGTTTATTGCCAGTCGAAACCAACTAGAATCACAATTGAAAATAATGTTAGGAACCATATTTTGGACTATTTTGCCGTCATAAACTCCTTCTTTCTCAAGTCAAAATGCAGGAATACGTAATCGATCAAACAACGGAATCGAATCGATATGTCATATGTAAATATATATTTGTTACTAGGGATAGGGGCTACGATAGTATTTGCGTCATTCGAAAGTTTTTTGGACATTTTTCTCCCAAGCCAAATATTCAAGAATGATATAATATGTTAATGAGTATGTACGGGGTTGTCCACCCAAGCTATCATTTGGGAAAGTCTATTTATTAGAGTTGTCACACAAAACGATTCATCCGTAACCAAAATTCCTTCACGGACTAATTACGAAATTACTTAAGAGTGATATTCTACAAAATATATAAAAATCAGCCATACAAATTTAAGTTAGGTAACTCTTATTTTTAGTTACCTTTCTCACCTGGTACCTGCCCAGGTGTCACAGAGCGAACTCCACAAGCACGCAGGTATTAAAAGTACATGAGACACCACTCAGAACGTAGGTCTTCATCTTTTTAAAAATAAGTTATGTCTGATGGTCCTGGGATCTTGGAATATGAAACATACCAAAAAAATTTAATCCAAAAGCCATTTTCCTTAAGCATAAGGATAGTGCGGGGTCCTTTCTGGAAAATGCGATAAAAAAAAAAAATTAAGAGCATATACCGGTAACTACCGGTAACTATCAGAAAGATTTTTTCGCCGTTTTTCAATATGGTGGCGGCCGCGGATAGGAAGAATTGTGCATTTTGCATTTTGAACTTCCAATAAACATCCTAGCAACCATATCAAAAATTTAGAACTACCGGACCGTTTGTAAGGTAACCCCCTTCGTTTAGTCTCTATTAACCCTTTGCGTCCTAGTGGTACCTTTCAAGGACCACCTATGAAATTTGAACATGTGTCTTTCTTAAAAGCTATAGAACATCAGAAAACTCTTTTGAGTGCTGACAATAACTGCCATCTGTTGCTTGGTTACCAAAATACAACGGAAAACAACATTTTGGCGCGCTTATCGTGTGAAATATTTAGCGAGAGTAGGGTTCTTTCACGTTCCAATAAGTTACTTGAAAAGTGTTTTCAATTCTGGGAATAATGGCAGGTAACTTGTAAATAATTGATGAAATATAATATATCAGTAGTATATAATGTTCGTTCTCCGTGTTTCAATTGAAGTTTTCATTAAATAAGTTGATGGTCCCTCTAAGGACCACTAGCTCTCTATGGTCAATTATTTTAGATATATGTCTATTATGTTACAAAAGACGGATAACTGAATACAGTGATCTATTTTCACATAACAAACCAAAAGTCAAGCAATATCACAAGCAAACTAGATGGAGTTTCGATCAGCTTGAGAATTTGACCCTTCGGATATTGAATTTGATTCGGGAAACTACTCAGATTCATAAAATAATAACCAAGATGGGCCGTGCTGGTAGAACGTTCGCCTCTAGAGCGGAGGGTCGAGGGTTCAAAGCCTCGCATGGTCATTGGTCTCGTGCATGGCATCACACGTTAAAAGGTAAGGGTTGCGTCTTCCTTAGCTCACACAAGTCTCCGAAGACTTCCGAGAGTTGCGCGTAGAGGTGCAATCGGTTGACGGAAATAACAACAACAATATATGGGCGGAGTAGATAAGGCTGATATGCTCAATTCGATTTATGAACTGGATCGGAAGAGTAAAAAATAATGGTATCGGATTTTTTTTCTGTTTGGATTTGACCATAATGAATTTGATCATGATATTTAAAACTAGACTACCAGGGACAACTATGCGGTTGCTGTTAGCGTGGGAGGGGAAAATCCAGGATCCACCCCCAAAAAAGGAAGACCATTAAAAGAGAGTGAGACCTGTCATTATAAAAATGTCACTTTTGTATCCCTATAAGTGATCCAAACCGTACAACGTCGATTTCTTCAAATTGTAAGGTAGCCTTATGTCTGCGAGAAAACCAAAATCGTTTTTCTATTTCATTCAAAAACTTAAAACCCATCTGGTCTGGTGGTACCCCATGTGTACCACCATTTTTTGTATACCTTTAGTAAAAAGTATTTGTCCTCATTATTTAGGTCTATAGAGTGTAATTTTTGCAAAAAAAAACATTCATTTTTTCATTTCAATTAAATCCGGGCTCAAAGGGTTAAATGAGTTACATGTCAAGAAGCCAATTTCCTCTAAAATATCAAACTTTCAATCAATAATTCGCAATAACATTCATTCCCACTACCCATAGTTTAGTCATTTCCATTTTTGATGAACGATTCAAAGCACACATCAAATTTCTTTTATCACGAAAGTATTAGTTTCTGTGGTAACACTGACTTCACCAACACAATGAAAACGTGTAAATCTGCGGTGTTCATGACACACATCATAGGATAGCATTGTTAGAAATGTATTTCACAGTGTTTCTCACCTTTGTTAGGCAAATTAAACTGGAATTACTGCTTCTGGCATTCAAATAAAACTCATTCAGTCGTTCGGAAGGATTTAAATTCGTAGTTTTCTCGAAATTACACCAATAACATGCTTAAATGACTTTGAATCGTTCGAAAATGAAAAACAATGTAGCTTGGAAGCGAAAGCTGTTCTATTCGGATTGTAAAAATATAACTTATATGGATAGGTTTATATTTTTCAAGTTTATGTGCGATGTGAAACGCTTCTGCACGATAATCATCGAAGCATGATTATAAAAAGGAAATTACGATTGTTTATGATAGAAGATTCACCGTACACACTCCAACATCTTAGAATTTTGACCAAGATAATTTTACACCAACGTACAGATTCAGAATCAGAAACTAATTCCAAAAATTGATAAGCGGATTTCAAATTTACTACATAATTTCCGGGATATCACATTATCAAAATTAGATGGTAGGTTGGTATACACTTCTCAAACATTTAGAAATACAGATATCGAAAGTATAGAAATGCCTTGAATGGGTACAGTAGTAAACTGATATCAACATTAGAAATATGAGTAATCGAAAAAGGTGTCAATGCTGCCAACTGATTTGCCCCATGCTATTAACGCATTTTCCATTTACCCATAACAGTATATTACCGATATCAATATACCCCAAGAAGCACACCAATATTGGTATAATAATGGGAACATATTGGCAAAATATTCTCGAAGCAATATTGGTCTCTAAATATTCAGTGATATTAGTACAATATCACTGGTACAATATTTTGAAAATATTGGCAAAAGGCATTTTAATAATAGTATTGGTGAAATATTCTAGAAGCAATAACAGCCTCAAAACATTCAGCGATATTGATACAATTATATGCAAATGTCAAATAACTCTGAAAATCTTAATTTACAGTTCTCCTTCAGTTAATTAAGGTGACACCAGAGTCTGCCTTTTGGTCGTCATAACCTCTGAGTAAACTATCTTGAATACAAGTTGTGAGAAGTATGCAATATATTATTTTATGTCTTAGATTACGTTCTATGTGAAGAGAATCCTTGCGGTTTTATATCCAGCTTTGATCATAATTTAGTTTAAAATGGTTTAATGAATATTCCACCACTATTCAAAATTCAATAATGGTAATTATAGGTATTGTTTGTAATAATGCATCAACAATATGATTTCAATATTAGCTTGAGGTATTTTAATCAATATGGGTTAATATAATCCGTTGAATATTCGTGAAAAAATGTTCAACAAAATGTGCGATTGAACTTAGATATTTAACATTGCTTTTTAATCCTAGAAACGATGTGACAGGAATATTAGGATTGCAATTTTTATTCTATGTGTCAAATTCTCTGGTGTGCAAAGAGGCTTACATCATTTTCTATGAGTTTTGCACATAGGTTTTTATTTTTATTTGATATTCATTCAATATTAATTGTATTTTTATTATGTTTATATTTATATAAGTGGACTATTGGGATTGCAATATTTATTTTAGATGTTGGAAACAATATGAAGATAATATTGTTTCATCGATATTGGTAAATATTATTAAACCAATATTGACCCAAAAAAAGTTTATACGAATTGTTGAATATTGGCGAAATAATACTCAGCCAACGTGCAATCAGCAATGAAGTTATTCATTCCCAGAATCGTTATTACAGGAATATTGGGATTGCAATATTTATTATAGATGTTGGAAACAATATGAAGACAATATTATTTTATTGATATTGGTAAATTTTATTGAACCAATATTGTCTCAATATTAAGTCAATACAATTTGTTGAATAAAGCTGAAAAAAGTAATGTACTATAAAACAAACTTGGATATACGATATGAATTGCAATACTTATTCAGATGTTGGAAGCAATGTGTAAACAGTATTCGTTCAATGGTTTTTCAAAATCAATGAAATTAAAGAAAAACTAAGTACAGAGAGTCGGTCAGGAAGCAACCCATTCTTTTTAAATAGCATATCCTGATTCGACCTGACCTGGAATACCTTTTCCCATATGGAGTGTAGTCCTTAAACACACGCTGAAAGTTTTATAAGATTAAGTCCTTCCAAGAGCTTTCAAGCTTGCTCACTTCTCTGGAACACTGCAGAAAGGTTGGCGATCTGTCTCAGTTTTATAGATATTTTCTGTCATATTTTCATCATCTAATACAAACTTTTTATTTTGGAAATTTTATGACAAGGATTATTTCTGTCATGGGAGCTTGACTGTTTCGTTTTCGAGACTGGGAAGGTCTCCGAACTTCCTCCAGCAATTGCGCCTATCTCAACTATACCATTCAATCGGTTCGTTTAATCGCGGGGTTGTTTTAATATTCCACCCAAAGATGGCTTTTTCGTGTAGCTGAATTCCTCGGAATCGTTATTAATTGGGCAATAACGTGCCACGCCGAGCCGGACACTGTTTTATTGCGCCGTGGCCTGCTCGATACATTCGCGGTTTGTCCGAGAAGACTACGATATTCATTTATCAATTGGTCTCGAGAAGCAGCCGGTCCGATCCGAGTGTTTGTATGGGGATTCGAATGGTGATTTATGCGGTGGTTCGTATGGTGGTGTGGGAGGTTTATTGGGATTAATTGGTGATTAACTTTTAGAAAGCTCTGTACTTTATCTACGCGCTGAGTTCTTGAAGGCATGTCTGGAGATTTTTCAATTTTACCACAGTGTGCAACCTAGCTGTTTAAGATTTAACCTTCAACAATTATGTCATTGGGATTTCATATCTAATTCAATATATGTTATAAACGATAACTTACCGTCTTATGATAACACTGAACCGTAATAACAAACTGACTTCATGATTATGTCTTCATGTATAAAGACTGAACTGAATTAATTGAAATGAGTATCACATCAACTCATCCAACGTGATGACTATAATACCAACAGTCTTTCAAATCAACCAAAGGGCAATTCCGACCTTTCCTCTTACATTCATCAGGGGAAGTAACACCGCACCTCATTTGTTTCAGATAGGGAAACACTCAATCAATCAATCAAAATATAGTTTATTATCGGAAGATTTAAATTTCATTGATAAAGTCACAATAAAATATAAATATATATAAAATAGAATAAAAAGGTATAAAATTTACAAAAATAAATGGTATGGAGCAGGTACTATCACATTGTCACAACTATAAAAAATATATATTTACGAAAACAGAACAACAATACCAAAAGAGAAGAAACATATATCAAAACACTTGAACAATAAATATAATAAAATATTCAAAAGATCCGATAATCAAATATAAGCCCTTACAAATATACAGGGTATCCGGTAAACCTTGTAAAATATTGAAACTGGTGATAGACCAGGTCATGACTGTCCAGAATATCGGAATTTCACCTTAGTAAAAATCTCACCGTTTTCGAGATAATGAGCATTATTTTTATTTCTGGAAAATCACTACCTCATCTTGGATTTTTGAGTGCCATGTCTACAAATTGGAACCAATTAAAATATCTTTGCTGCTGAAGATTGCTGATGAGTGATGCTTTCAGACGTATGAAACAGTTTTTCAGGAAACGATACAATTTTTCAAGAAATGAGGGTGAAATGCCAGATTTGAGTTTCACCAATTTTTTTAACAACAGTTTTACATTATTGTTTGAAAAAAGCATAACCAAGTGGAAGTGGATATTCATTACAAAAGAATGTCCATTTTATCCAGACTCTACCATGATATAAAACATACCATAATTAATTTTGGAAGGAGTAGAATTTCGATTATATTAGAGTATGAGCTAAAATCAACTCCATTAGCCTTTGTCAGTAATGTCTTTTATTTTTATCCTATCAAGACGAAATGATTAAATAATTATGAGTAATAACGAATCAACTGCTTAGAAGCATTCAATGAGATGTAAAGACGTAAATACTAATTCAACGTGTTTTTGAATCAACATACGCCATACCACAATAACGATCATTCAACATAGCACTGAATAATATTACAAAAATGTTATTTTCCTTCCATTCGTATGTTTTCAACAAGAACCTTTTCAAACGCGTTATAGGTTATAGCCCACAAATTAGCGATTCTCTGAGCGGCATTGTGCAATCGGATATCGTTCTGCATAAAGTGCTGCTGCAGCAGTAGCACTACCTCCACATTCACCATAACTGTAGTGCATATGCGCATATTCTCGTGGAGTATAACGTGTGTACGGCATGACAAAGAAATAAATACCACTGAATGAAACAAGCCGAATAATTTAAAAAACTACGACAGAAGTCACAAGTTGTTCAAACAAAATGTGACAGCCACCTGTTAGATTTTTTCAATTATATTTACAGAAGATCCGTTCATGCGCAATGCTGTATTTTATGTTTTCATTAGAAAACTATTGTTCCTACGGACACAACACAGGAGTTAAAAAAGTTTTTAATTTTCGATAAAGGATTCACCTCCTAAAAAATTTTACACTTATTTGGTTACACCCTTTATGCGCAATGCTGTATTTTATGTTTTCATTAGAAAACTATTGTTCCTACGGACACAACACAGGAGTTAAAAAAGTTTTTAATTTTCGACAAGGATTCACCTCCTAAAAAATTTTACACTTATTTGGTTACACCCTTTATATCTGTCGGTATCTGAAACTCCGTTGGAATCTGAACAAGAATGAACAATTGCGACATTTATCGCAAGAATTCGTATTAATCGTTGCCATGTCGGAAATTCGACATTTCATTTCGATAATTTTATTAGGCTAAATTACATGAAAAGTTAATTTTATAGATCTACTATTTAATGCTACCAATCAGTCTATTCCTCATTGTTAATAATCATTGCCCATTTATCTAGATAAAATCGAAACAAAATAATGTTTGGGCGTAAGTATAAAAGTTGATGGAAGCATAGAATAAAACCACTTCCCCCAAAAATAATTATAGTTTGTTCCATACCATGGTAGAGCCTGGACAAAATGAGCATTCTTTTGAAATTAATGACCACTTCCAATTGGTTATGTTTCTTTCAGACAATAATGACAAACTTTTTAAAAAAAAACTGATGAAACTCAAATCTGTCATTTTACCCTCATTTCTTGAAAAATGTTTTCACTTTCTGAAAAACTGATCTGTACATCCTAAAGCATTACTCATCAGTAATCTTCGGCAGCAAAGGTATTTGAATTCGTCTCAATTTGTATACATGGCACTCAAAAATCCAAGGTTAGGTAGCGATTTCCCAGAAATTCTGAAAATGCCCATTATCTCGAAAACGGTGATATTTTTACTGAGGTGAAATTCCGATATTCTGAACAGTCATGACCTGGTCTATAGCCAGTTTCAATATTGTACAAGGTTTACCAGACACCCTGTATACATACATATTACCTATTCCAATCTTTCTCAAGAAACTCTTGGACACTATGAAACACTTTATCGACAGTAATCCTTTGACATATCTCCTAAAATGAGGAAGCGAAACGATGTCTTTGGAGGTAGGAGGGAGATGCTTATATAATTTAAATGCACCATAGATCAGGGAATTCTTCGTCATATTTGAAGACGGAATCGGAAGTCTCAAATTGTTATTTTGGCGGGTGATCCCACATTTGCATCGTATTATGCTTTGTTTGTGTGTACTAGACACACCGTTTCAAGAATGAATAATGACGTAAGGGTGAGGATTTTTATTTGACCGAACAGTGGTTTACAAGATTCTCTGGGTCCAACTTTGCAAAGGTATCGAACTGCACGTGATTCTATCAGAGCGTGGTATACCACCTTCGCAGTGGCTGTGCCCAGTTCTGTTGAGACGATTCGCACAGCCAGATGCTAGTTTTCCATTCAAAGACTTCACATGGTTCTCAAAATTAATGTTGTTATCCAGATGGATTCCAATGAATTTACTTGTATACCTTTGCTCAATGACAACTTCGTTACTTAGTGGGATATCTGGTAAATTACACTTAAATGATAAGAGCTTCGTTTTATCTATATTTAACTACAGCAAATTGGAGTTGAACCACCTTTTCACGCCGGATATATCATTGATAATACGGGAATGTAGGCTGTTGATGTCGGCTGCATGACAAGATGGTCGTGTCGTCTGCAAATATTGTAAAATTGCCATCAATCTTGAGATCAGCCAAATCGTTGAAATACAATTAGAAGTACAGAGCCCTGAGGCACACCATGTTTGACCGATCTAGTTTGTGAATTGGTGTTTGTTCTGACGAATTGTGTACGTTCACGCAGATAGGATTCAATCCAACTAAGGCTCTGATTTCTGAAGCCATAAAGTTGAAGCTTGCGTAGGAGTATTCTATGATTTACACAATCGATCGCTTTCGATAGATCACAAAACACTGCCGCGCAAACCTCTTTGAGGTTGACTCTACCGTATAATTTTTTCAGAAAGGAGAAAACAGCGTCTCCTGTACTTTTCTATGGTTGGAAACCAAATTGTTGGGGATTCAGAACCTTTCGAGCGGATAAAAACTTCATCAATCTATTTTTAACCAGTTTCTCAATAAGTTTTCCCAAAGGCGGAATAAGGTAAATAGGACGAAAATTTGCAGGATCCGAAGTATTTCCACCCTTGTGAAGAGGAATAACAACACTAATTTTCAAAAAATTTGGAAAAAGTCCTTTAGAAACCATTGATCAAATGGTCCAGAAGTTCTAGAGTGAAAATAGGCATATTCTCGAGGATTCTTATCAAAATATTATCCATTCCGCAAGAAGTTTTATTTTTTATGTGTTTTATTGTGTCCATTAGCTCTACCAAATCCGTATCATCTAGAACAAATGCTTCAGTAACAAAACTACCAATCATATAAAATAGTGGATCTGGGGCCCTATTCTCAAATGTAGCATGCGACAAAATATGTCCATCGCCTTTCTCGAATATGCATTGAAAATAGATGGAGATATTTTGTGGCATGCGACATAGGCTAGTAGACATTTGAGAATCGCACCCCTGGTGCCACTTCTATTTTTCCCGCCAGATTACCAGCTATGGAGCAATAAAATTCGTTGAGGACGTTAAGATCTAAAGCATTATCATTGGACACAAGATTTTTTCCACGAAGATCATTCACAACTCGCCAAGTTTCCCTGGATATGTTATTGCTATTAGAAATTCTGTTATGGTAATACATTCGTTTTGCAGCCGCAATGACATTTCTGTAAATTCTTCTATAAGTTATGTAAAAGTGATGAATACAGCCTTTGTTGTAGTATTTTCTAATATGATGGAGACCAAATTCCTAGCATAAATACGAATTCCTTTAGTCAACCGAACTTTTTTGTTTCTATTTTTTATTTTTTGAATGGGAAAGGAAATTTCGAAGCAATTCGATAGTATGTTATGATATGAAAGAAAGGGATCATCGGCCAACTACACCATATCCCACTTGGCAATTAGAAAATTATTGTAAAATTTCTTATAATTGCCTTCACTGAATAATCTACCAAATTTGAATTAATTATTGATGTTGTTATGCATAATCTTAACTTCACAGAGAATAGCCTCTATTGTGATCGTATCAAAGGGAAATTTTGTTCAACGAAAAGTGTGTTAAACGATTATGTCGATATGATTTAGAGAAAGGAAACTAACCGCAATTTACATTTCTATGAAAATTTACCTTGGCTAGTTCACATACAGAGTGGCCCATTCAACTAGAAACAAGATCTTCGAAAAAATTAGACTGATTAAAACAATACTCTGGATGGTCTTCTGTTTCAAGGTGGAAATATTTTCAAATAAAGCCTTCGGTTTACAAAGCAACACAAAAATACGAATTTTATGATTACTAAGTGCAAGGGAATACAGGCCAACCTATTCGGGGGCACAATGGAGGTACATTCTACGAGAGGGTGCCCGCAGGGGAGAGTACTATCCCCACTAATGTGAAACCTAGTAGTAGATAACCTCCTCACAGACCTGAACCGCAGAAGATTGTATATCTAGGGCTATGCTGACGACATCTTCATAATGCTTCCTGATGGGAAGTATATGATGGTCTGTAAGGATCTGACGCAATCAGCCCTCACAAACGCACAGACGAGGTGTAAGAGGCAGAACCTTAAGGTCAACTCTAAAAAAACTACGATTATCCCTCTCCGCAGGAAGAGAAACCTAGGGACCCACAGAGCTCTTCGAATCTTTGGTAAAAGTCTAGGAGAAAAGTCTAGGAGAAAAGTCAGGAGATGCAAAATATCTGGGGTTGAACCTAGATTCGAAGCTCTGGAAAAAGTGCTAACAAGACCAAGAACATCACTGATGATGGCCAGGCGCTCCCATGACAAAACTTGAGGACTTGAACCCAAACAATCCCTTTGACTATACACAATGATAGTGAGGCCCCTGGATAACGTATAGAGTCCTGCTATGGTGGCCAAAGACTGAACAAGTGATAACCAGAGGAAGGCTGGCTGGTTTCCGAAGACTGGCCATGCTCGAAGTCACTGATGCTATATCCAGTACATCTACGATTAGCCTGGAGATTATACTAAAGTTCCTCCTCTGCATTCGCTAATTGCAGAGGAGGCAAGGATAGAAGCCTCCAGACTAAAGTTTCTGGGCCAATGGAGGAGCAATAACCTAGGTCACACCAACATAATGGAGGTCATAAAAATCGACACATCTGGGATGCCGCGGACAAAAGGACTCCAACCTACTCCTTTGATGGAACATACACCACCATCATACATGATGGGGAAGTCACATCAAAGTCAATAGCAATGTTGTCGAGAGGGCAAATCTGGCATACAGTAAAAACTGGATGGAAAAATACAGGCCAAAATGTAAAATATGCATACTCTTCCTAGTATTATAACTTGATTGTGCAAGTAATTTAAAATTTAAATGTAAAATAAGGTAAATGTCCTCCATTTTTTATGTGTTTTACAGTGAGCATGTAATTCAATGCTTTATTGCATGTAATTTCCTTTGGTTTACATGATGACTGTGAATGAATATAATAATTAGTAAAACGACGTATTGATACAGTGGAATGACGCCAATTCACAGAATATTCCAGGTAATATGTGAATTTTCTTTTGGCTAAATGTCTAACCACTCTGTATGAAAAGAAAATTCAAAAAGTTCAAAACTCGTGCCTTAGAATAATTTTTGTTATTCGTCGGCGGCAAAGAATCACATATAAACTTCAAGAAATTGGGTGGTTGAACATGGAGAAAAGAAGGTTATTTCACGCTGTGTGTCTTTTCCATAAAATAATTTAACAAAAAAGCCTTCATATCTACATAGAAAAATTACATATCGTACAGACATTCACAACTTGAATATTCGACATAAAAATATGCTTGCAGTGCCGAAATTCAAAACAGAAATTTTCGGGCGGTCTTTTAGGTACCAAATTTGTCATAGATACAATTCTGTCCCCACTTCTCTCAAACAATTAAATTTCATCAAATTCAAAACTAATTATAAGATTTACTTATTCGACTGAAATGAGAGGAAATGTTTGATATATTGTTCAAATTAGGTTTGGTAAGGTGTTTGTTCGTATTCAAATTATAAATAGTATTATATATATATATATATATATATATATATATATATATATATATATAATAGTATTATAATAGTATTATGTCACAGGTTTTTTAGGGTTAAGTGGGAGAACATGTTCTGTGATGCTTAGCATTACAGACGATTAACTTCGCCCTTTATTTCGCTTGATAGCTTAAATATATTAATTATGTTAAGTTTTCACTTTATGAAATAATAAAGACGATATTATTATAATAATTATTATTATTATCTATCAAAAAATTCTAACTGTACCTTGTTTGTTCCTTTTAGAAACCGCATGTCTAATACATAAAAAATATTCTAATTCAGCAGTAGATAATATCATCCAAGAGGAAGTCCGAATCTAACTTTGCCAATTCCAAAATTAGCGATGTATGAAAGCAAGACCGTACTTCATAACCACATTCCGATACTCTGCAGGGTAACAACAACTTTGAAAGTATTCAGGAAATTAATTGAAGGGTTATTTCTGAAAAAACCTACTGTGGCATAAACGAATATTATAATGATCCATTTTAACGATTACTATATATGTGCAAGTATTTCCGTTGTTCACTTATCTGTAATGTTTCATTCATTCATGTTTTAAATTTTATAATGATTGTTCATTATATTTCATAGGTATTTGAATGTTTATGGCTATATACAATTTACATTTACTCAGTCAATAAGGAATGGTTCTTGGACAATGAAGTAAATTTAATTTGATTTGAAATATCCTACACTGTTTCAAATATATGAGGATTCAAATCGCTGTTATAGACTACAAGCCCATATAACGATTTTGGGGTGTCATTTTATACAGCATGAAACATATTCAGAACGATGTTGCTATATGAAAAAATAACTTCAGGCACTATGCCGTCAATTCTTGGCGGGACAAATGACTAATATTAATAATAGTAATTTTTCATCGGAAGATGTGCTCTTCCGACAAAATATTCTTGTACGGCATTCCTCACGTTGGTGGATTATGAAATAATAATCTCCTAGAACCTACTGCCGTACAAAAATAATGTAACCGAAAGCCAGGAAAATTTTTCAATTTCCGAAAAAAAAATAAATCCTGGATTTTGGTTTCATTATTTTTGTACGGCAGTAGGTTCTATGAGATTATTATTTCATAATCCACCAACGTGAGGAATGCTCTACAAGAATATTTTGTCGGTAGAGCACATCTTCAGGTGAAAAATTACTATTATTATTATTACAGCCATTTGTCCCACCAAGAATTGACGGCATAGTGCCTAAAGTTATTTTTTCATATAGCAGCATCGTTCTGAATATGTTTCATGCTGTATAAAATGATCCCCCAAAATCGTTATATAGGCTTGTAGTCTATTAGAATTGAGTGGTAAAAAGTAGTCTACAAAAGTCTCTATTTGTGGATTCGCACGTATATCTTATGGCTCGTATTTACAAAATTAAAATATTTTGTAGTGGATAAACACTATACATTGACGGCCCAAAATAAAGTTCCAATATCTCAGGTCAACCAGAGCCAAATGAACAATCTTGGCTTCTGAATCATTTGCGACTGCTCTGACTGCATAACAACCAGAGTATATATACAGGGTGTTTCATAATAAATGCGCAGGACTTCAGGATGTGATAGCTCGTCCAAAAATATGAAAAAAAGTCTCTATTAACTTACCCTCTGAAATGCACCATTTTCGAGATACATGGTGTTGAAATTTAAAAAAAAATAATCGTTTTTTGCGAATATCTCTGGAACCGTTTATCGCACAGAAAACAGATTCCGTAGGCATAATAAGCTATGTTTTGTGCAGATTTTTTATTTTTTAAAATTCATAATTGGTGAAGATTTTGAAGGGGTAGTCGGTGTTTTTTTCTTCAACTTCTACGCCACTAGAAAAAATATAATTTTGAACCGCCAATGTTTTCTACACAAAAAATGTACTCTTGGTCATAAGCTCTAAAGTTAACCGTTTTTAAGAAAAATCAACTTTCATGTTGAAAAACATGGTAAATTTTTTTAAATAATTTTTTTCCTAATTATACAAAATTTATTTAAACGTTAGAACAAGTAACAAAACCAAACGTTGACTTCTTAATTGCAAAATAAAAAAAAAAACAATAACAATCATACTCAGTTGAATTGTTGGATATGTCCGCCGTTAGCTTCAATGCACGCAGCAATTTTTCGACGAAAAAACATTATTTAAATAACATGAAAGTTGATTTTTCTTGAAAACGGTCAACTTCAGAGCTTATGACCAAGAGTACCTTTTTTTGTAGAAAACATTGGCGGTTTATGTAGGCGGCTCAAAACTGTAATTTTTCCAGTGGCGCAGAAGTTGGAGAAAAAAACACCCACCACCCTTCAAAATTTTCACCAATTATGGATTTGAAAAAATAAGAAATCAGCACAAAACATAGACTATTATGAGTAGAAAATGCCTACGAAATCTGTTTTCTGTGCGATAATATTCGCAAAAAACGATTATTTTTTTTTTTAATTTCAACACCCTGTATCTCGAAAATGGTGCATTTTAGACGGTAAGTAAATATAAACTTTTTTCATATTTTTGGACGAGCTATCACATCCTGAAGTCCTGCGCATTTATTATGAAACATCCTGTATACACAAGGTATGAACATGGTCTTCAAATTTTTATTTACAAGCGATATGCACTCCATAAAATGTTGAACTGCTTTTGTTTTTAATTATATCATTCCCAATCAGTGTATAGTCAACATCATATCTGAAAGTTACTATAGGTATGTGTTTTCAAAATATTGAGAGCAAGAGGATTTCAATCACACCAATTAACTCTTCACTTTCTTCATATCAATATATTGCACTATCCGAGTGCCAAAAAATTGTGCAAAGAGTGTGAATCTTGCGGCGAAATGTATATACTCAAATCTTTGATGCAAATAAGAAATAATATTTGCTATGTTTGTCGAATTTCTGGTCGATGGTTGATTTTCACCATCTGACTGTATCCTGACGAATATGAACTGAACCAGCTCAGTATCACTCCTCTGAAGCCGTGGTAAGGAAGCTTCCACAGCAGTATTTCGTGATCCACACAATCGGAAGCCTTCGAAAAATCACAAAATACTGCAGCAGCAACCTCCCACCATTGATCAGTTCTATGAAAAAAATAAAGTTAAATTAAGTAAATTCACAAAATTCGATTCCACTAAAAAGTTCTGACACGAAATGATTCAAGGGTTGTTAATTTCACCCCCTTATAACATAATGGTAATACTGAGAGAAATACCCATACTTCCATCTGTATACAAGTTTATGTAATATATATCATTTGAAGTTTCCATATAAAATCGGATTGGAAAAAAATTAAACACTCAAATTTACTTTCGTCCTTTCAGGTGTGAAATCTCGTCAGGGGTTGGATTGAAAATTTTGTTTGTGGGACAGACGAATCTCCTGATTTTTTCCTAATGAATTTAGTTACATCTTGTAGCTTAGCAATGATGATGACAAAAAATAAAATAATTAACCTATCATTGACGGTTTTATTAACGAAATCATGATATGACAAATATTTTTCAAAAAGATAATATCCCATATTACATTTTATTTACTCAAGAAATTCAATTGTTTGATTCTCCACTGTGAATTAACCCATAATCATTGCCAGATATGAACCCGGAATTTTCTACACAGTTTGCGAAATGAACGTTAAATTATGTGATATGTATCAGAGAGATCAATAAGCGATGAGACAAGAAACCTGTGCGAAAGGTATTATGAATAACTAATTTATTAATCATTTGCTCGAATGATATCCACGTTTTTATTATGTGACATTTGACAGGCAGTAAACAACATTTCCAACGAAAAGAGTCTTTGCGATAATAAAAAAGACGTTTAATGTCCATTGAAAGTGACTTCCGAAGAATTCTTAAAAAAAGTATAGAATCTTTTTTCCACGAATGGATTAATTTTGAATAATTATTGTTCAATAATATGATTGAGTTACCTATTAATTGCTTTGAAGTGTATTTTAATGGTTCCTTACTGACTTTTATTGATTTTTTTGAGTAATATTCACATCGCGACACGGGCAATTATATTTATTAACAATTATGTCTGAACAACATCAGATTATTAAATGTGAAAAAAAACTCATACAAGAAAATAGAGAGGTAACATAAGAACATCATACTAGGTCATCTCCTCAACAACCAGATATAATAAAACTAAAAAAATCCTTTCACTTCTTCGAATTTGATATCTTCCATTATCAAATAGTTTCGGCTTACTTTGGGTACAACCACTGAGTGTTATGATCAATTTTACAAGTTTCATATCTTTCGTTGCTGTTAATACCTCCTTATCTACAAATTCGCCATAAACCCATGATTTTTTTTGTTTGCAAACCAACAGTTCTATGTCTATGAAAGATAAAACGTGGAGAAGTACAACACGATATCTGAAAAATATATTTCATCCACAAAATTCCACGCCACTGAAATGTTCTTACACAAATTATTATAAGGGTAGTTAATTTCACCCGCACTTACAACATAATGGTTATAATGAAAGAAATATACCCACATTTACCACTGTATGAGTGTATTTAATATCTAAAATTGAGAGTTTCGAATTGAATCGGATTTGGAAACAAATTAAAACTCACTTTTACTTTCGTCCTTTCTGGGGTGATATCCCTTAAGGAGTTGGATTGAGAATTCTGTTCATAGGGCAGATGAAACTACTGATTGTTTTCTCATGAATTTAGCAACATGCTGTAGCTTATTCATACAACAAGAATAATTCACACATCACTGGCGGTGTTATTAGCGAAATCATGAAATATCGAATATGATTCAAAGTGTTTACACCCGATATTACTATTTTATTTTTACTCAAAAGTTCAATTATTTAATTTTTCCCTCCCAACTAACCCATCATCATTACCCGACATCAACCCGGAATTTTCTTCTCCGTTTAATTTGCGAAATGAACGAAATGATGTGATATGTATCAGAGAGATCAATAAGCGATGAGAAAAGAACCTGCGCGGAAAGTATGAATAACTAATTTATTAATCATTTGATCAAATTTGAATGATATCCACGCTTTTTATATATGTGACATTTGACAGGCAGTAAACAACATCTCTAACATGTCCCGGATTGAGTTTAAAAAGAAGTATTTGCAATAATAAAAAATACATTTAATGTCCATTGAAAGCAATGACATATTACAGTCACATTCTAAGAACAGTTTTTGCTGCCGCTTGTTTCGCGGCAATTATCTGCTTATATATATATATATATATATATATATATATATATATATTGTATATAAGCAGATAACTCAGCAGAAACTCAGCTTTGCCGACTTATGGGTTGACTGGCAACAATTTTCCGCGAAACAAGCGTTAATAAAAATTGTGCTTAGAATGTGACCGTAGCTCCAAATGTTAATAACGTAGTCTATCCGTAATATTTTATTGCTTGAAAGTGTCTTCCGGAGAATTCTTAAAAAATGTATAGAATCTTTTTTCCACGAATACATTAATTTTGAATAATTATTGTTCAAGAATATTATTTAAATATACCTATTAATTGTTCTGAAGTGTATTTTAATGGTTCCATGCTGACTTTTATTGACTTTTTGGGTAATATTTACATCGCGACATGGACAATAATATTTAATCATAATTCTTAATTAAAAAACATCAGATTATTAAATGGGATAAAACAGTCATTCATGAAAATAGAGAGTCAAAATTATCTAAATAAATACTATTCGTGTTCACAATACTATCGATGATTCTATTCTGTCAGAAATCTTAAACTCTATCAAATTTCTTTGAGGTAGCACCACTCATCCTAAAGGACTCGTGGTGTTACCAAGTAATTTGATCTCGTTGATTTCTGACAGAATTACTATCGATAGTATTGCGAGCACTCGTGGTATTACCCCCGAAAGAACTATGAATATGATTGATTATATAAACTGTCAATCATGAACTGCCGAAATTATCTCCATGTCAACAATACGTGACACCAGAATGAAGACATTGATTCAATGTATTTGGATACAAGAAACATTAATATTATCAAAATTCATTTCTATCTTTATAGATAATGCAGGTACACAGATAAAAAAGATTTCTTCAATAAAAAATATACATATTCTTGAATAGAATAATCTTCTGAAGAGAATAATTATTTCTAATTGATGAATATACTCTCATTTCAAAGTGATTAAGATGTTTGCTTCCTTACATAAATTCTCTTGAAATGAATTTGCTTGCAATGAAAACATTCTACTCTTCATCCTAGAACACTCACATTAACTCATTGTGAAACATACTCCTCTTGACACAAGAATATAGTTCCTTGGTAGATATAACTACCCGTGCCACGTGACACAATCAACCAATGAGCAATCAAATTTTATATATTTTTGTCTTCTACAGTTTTGTGTCTAAAAGCGAGTGGCGTTGTTTATGTATTCAATCAAACTGCAATATGCGTCACTACTAACTGGTTTTATTGAGAATAAATACAGTTATTAAATTTAAAACTAATCTCGTATAAAACCATCATTTATACCTAAATTGATAGTAGTTGTGAATCTATGCTTCAATTAATCTATTCAATGTTGCCAAAATGAAAATGGCTTCCATTCTATATTTTATAGCCAAGTGCAAAGTGCAGATTGGAACTCAACCTCCAAGTTGATAGAAGAATAGTATTTATTCATTATTGATATTGTCTCAACCTACTCCCATGATTCAACAAAAAAAGTGCCCATTATTAAAGCTTAAATATTTGTGCCTCAACCAACTTATGAAGCAAGTGATCACTTGTTTCAAAATATTTTCCTTGTAAGTGGCCAAGAGGAATCCATCAAAAAATCAAACTAATATTCGGTTGGACCTATTCAAGAATACAATCTCTTTTAATCAATGCAATTATGCGTTGATGCAAAACATCCTTTTTATCAGTGTATAATGATGAATGGTAATTATACACGCGTATAAATGCTTTTTCAATAACTATCTGAAAACAAGACAATACATTTAAATGCTTATTCAGCGCACCAAAAGTGGGCTTTTTCTGTACGCACGTATCATTGCTGCCTACTTACATGTCAAAATAAAATGATACGTTATTGACAGTTTTCTAGAAATCGCAAATTGTTTGTGTACTACCTCAGCAACTGGGTAAATAACGAAAGCATTCAGTTCAATGAAGCTGAAATGAATATAGGTGCAGAAACAAAACTTTTAGGAGTAGGGAATACTGTATGCAGCTCTGTCATGGGAAAGTCACATAAAAGAACTCACTAAAGTATTAGACTAGTCTGCTATACAGTGAGGGTAATGTCACAGTACTTGAGTGAAGATGGTCTGAGAGTCATTTATTCTTCAATTTTTGAATCTCTTGTTAGATACTGTTCAATTTTATATGGTATAGTAGCAACTCAGTAAAAAAGATATGCATATGCCAGAAAAGAGCACTATATTAAAAAACTTGATTCTAACTGTTGATGCAGCAATGAACAATGAAGAATGGCTAATGTTTCTATTCGATAATAAGGATTATTTTACGTCAAATTTACCAAAACACATTATAGATAGATAGAAAATTTAATCCATAAAAAATGAGCACATGAAAATGGCTATTGGACAAGTCAAAGGCTAAAACTAATTAAAGTTATATAACATACAATACCCGGAGTACCGCAGGGCTCCAACCTAGGGCCATTATTCTTTTTGTGCATGATAAACGATCTTCCCAAAACTATCCATCACTCTGAAAGCTTATTATTCGCTGATGATTTCAAAATATACCGAAAAATAGAAAACCCCATAGACTGTTTTCTCCTTCAAGAAGACTTAAACCATATACATAACTGGTCAGTTGAAAACAAACTATCATTCAATATTTGCAAATGTTTCGTAGTAAAATATACCAGAAAAAGTATTATTACAAAATATGACTACCACATCAATAATGAACTACTTCAATCAAAAGACCATGTGAAAGATCTTGGGGTGTCATTCGAATCCAATCTCAGTAGCAACACTCACATCGAGACCGTTGTTAACAAGGCTTATAAAACGTTGGGCTTTGTTATAAGGAACTCGTGTCATTTCAAAAACGAGAACACCCTTATATACCTCTACAATGTTTATATGAGAAGCATTCTGGAATACGCATCAATCATCTGGTCTCCTTTGTATTCAGAGCATCAGAACAATATCGAAAAAGTACAAAAAAAATTTCTTCGATATCTATATTTTAAAAAATATGGAGTCTATTATTTTGATATTCCGTATGACACTTTGCTTACTGAATTCAAGTTCCAAAATCTTGAAAGTAGAAGAACAATTGCCAGCCTGTTATTTTTACATAAACTGATTAACAATCAAATCAACTGTACCCAGCTACTGAGTATGAGTTATTTTTATGTTCCTCAATTCAATAGGAGAAATGTAAATGATTCATTTTGGCTAATGACTCCACGTTCCAATCTTGGCCTGAGCGCCCCCCTGTACAGATTGTGTCTTATAGCAAATAACTACTTACACAACGTTGACATCTTTTTCAAAACCTTGTCTAGTTTTAAACACGAAGTATTAATATTATTTCCATGTTGAAAAGACTGCATATTGGATGAGCCTCTCTCTTCAATTTTTCAATTTTCTACTTTCTTTCCATTATTTTTCTTAATTTTTCTGTATTGTATGAATAATTCCAATGAAAATATGTTATGCATTACCTATTCATTTATTTAACTGTGTTTCATAAGTATAATTATTGGTAGAATTACTTTTTGTTTCCTCAGCATCCTTTGCTAAAAACTATTCAAAATGTATCTCTGTTCACGTGAAAACTTATTCTCTACTTCTGAGTAATTTTCCTATAGCATTAAGTAAAATTGTTATAAACACGAATCTATCTTAGTATTAGTCAATGTAACAGTGGTTAATTGTAATCTGTAAATGGATTTTTTCTGTTGATTACACAATAAATAAAATAAAATAAAAATAAAAAATAAAATAAAATACACTGATCAGGTACCTATACTTATAGATTACAATACAAATACAATATGAATACACAAGAATAGTACAATTTATTTTTTTTTTCAGTCAATTTGAAATATTCATAAAACTCCGTTATTGTGTAAGGACTTATTTCTAGAAGTAACTTACATGACTTTTTTTAAACAATGAACTGTTAGTATATTTTATGGGATCCGGAAGAACATTATACAATCTCAGACCTAATATTTTGTATGATTGTATGATTTCATACAAAGTGTGAGGTGAGTACTAGGGATATGAAAATCATTTTTTGTTCTCGTATTATATTCGTGAAGGATTTGATTTCTTGTAAAAGAATTTCTATTTTTGTGAACAAAAACTAAGAGTTCCAGAATGAAAAGTCCAACTAGAGGCAATATTTCGAGTTTCTTGAAAAGGCTACGACATGAGAATGTTGATACTCCTGCGATTGCTCTTATTATCCGTTTTTGGGAAATAAATACATCTGGTACTCCTGTTGAGTTCCCCCAAAGCAGTATTCCATATGATATTCTTGACTGGATCTGACCAAAGTAATACTGTTTCAGACCTCGATTGTCCAGAACATTTTTGAGAACCCTGACTTGGTAACAATTTGAGTTCATAGATTTGCTTAGTTTACTGCAGTGAGTGCTGAAATAGATATTGTTGTTCATATTTATACCTAAAAACGTGGTACTTTTGTGAGTTTCTACTTTGGTATCATTGATAGTTACAGTTAGATTCGGCAGGTTATGATTTTGAGAGGTGTGAAAAATCAAATTGGTAGTTTTTTTGGGATTCAAAAATGAAGAATTATCGCTTAACCAAGAACATAAGGTGGACGTTGTACGGTTTATTTTGTCTTGCATTTCTGATTTATTTTTACCAATGAATAATAATGTGGCGTCGTCAGCATACATACATATAAATGCATCTGAAGTAATAGATGGTAATTCGTTGATATACAATAGAAACAATATTGGACCCAGAATTGATCCTTGAGGAACCCCAATATTATTTTGCAGAGTATTTGAAAAATATAAAGATTTGGTATTTTTATCGACGTAATTGATTTTCACATTTTTGTTTCGGTCTGCCAGATATGACTGGAACCATTGATGTGGTATTCCCCTAATACCTACCTGATATAATTAGTTCAACAATTGTGATTGATTGACACAGTCGAAGGCCCGACTGAGGTCACAGAAAACTCCCAACGGAGTTTCACCTGCTTCAATAGAATTGAGGATTTTTTCATATAAACTCATTACTGCTGTAGTAGAAGAGCGTCCTGCTCGAAAACCGTGTTGCTCTTCGTGTAACATTTTATGTCGATCAAGGAACTTGAGAAGCTGTGCCAACATTGCATATTCAAATATTTTTGAAATAGCAGGAGGTATTGTTATTGGGCGATAGTTTTCCATGCTTTCAGAATTTCTTTTTTTGAAAACAAGAGAAACAGTGGCATTTTTCAATCGAGATGGAAAAATACCTTGACTCAGAGATATGTTTATTATATGTGTCAATGGTTTGATAATAAAGGGAGCTATTTTTGTAATGAAATTACTAGAGATTCCGTCTGTTCCATGAGAGTGTTTGTTTTTCGTGTGTATGATGGAGGCAACCTCTTCTTCAGTTATGTTATAGATATAAACATGCTATTCGATATATTTCTACTATTAATATTGTAATCAGATCTATTTAAACATTTAATATTATTTATGACTGTATGAGGAGCCTCAATAAAATATTTATTGAAAGAGTTGGCAAGTACAAGAGGATCATCTATTGGAGTATTTTTTATCTCGATGGCTATATATTTTTGTGGCACACAGATTTTCCAGTCAGTTTTGAAATAATATTCCATTCATTCCATTTCATACAATAGTTAGAGAAGGGTACCTAATAGTTAGAGAAGGGTACCTACCTATTACCGGATCCATTTCAAAAATGCAATACACAAAATTCTGGTAGATATTGAACCCTATACCCTACAAGATTACTTAAATGCCTCTTTGTTAAATATGTAGATTTAAGTTTTTATGACCAATATTTCGTTCTGAATGTGTGTGTAATCTTTTTTTATGTATATAGGTGAGTGATTTTACAAATAAATATTATCATTATTATTACTATAATCAAAACACGTTTACCACTAACATCCGCCAAGTGGCAAAAACGTTTTTCGATTGCCAGCGAATTCACAACATCTCGCCACCGCGTATAACGGACCCCTCTCCTCCACTCATAATTCCATTCGATTCGTACAAGTGTTGTGAAATCGAATTAACGATCCTCCTGTCTCTCGAACGAAAACAAAACATGAGAGGTGTGAGAATCTCTTCGGCGATTTCAACGGGCGATCAAATAGAAAACTCCGACGTTTAGGTAGAAAAAACGCGGTTCGACTCGACAGTTTTTTGTGAATACCGCCGACTCGGTCTATTCTTATAGACTGGTCAACAAGGGCCTTTTGGGTCAAACTTTTTTCTCCGCCTCCGAAAGAGTTGTCATTCGATTAGGAATAGCGAGTAGATGGTTTTTGAATAAATTCAAGAGCCGCTTGCACAAATTGCAAAAGTTATTTACAATTGAGTTAAAAAACAAAGTGGGGTTTGTTTTTTTGAAAATATCTCAAAAACTATTTGACGTTTTCCAAATTTGAAAAAAGATTCAATAAGAGGAGGACATTTCCAAAAAAAATGTTACCTCCCGGATCTGTAGGACCATTATTTAATAAGATAATTAAGGATTGAAAAAATTCAGGCATCTTCTGGATAGATGAATGAACAATACCTAATCAGCGGTCAAAAAATCTTTTTTCGCGATTTTTCTATCAGTTACCGTAAACTGGGGCTACTTTGACATAGTTTAGAGAGTTGTTGTATCGTAACTTTTTTTTCAGGTATCCGAATAAAAAAATTATTGTTTTTTTGAACCAATGGATGTCTTAGCAACATTGTCTGCAATCGACAACTTTCAAAAAGTACTCCTTATGATATAAAAAAAATAATTTTTTGGTGTCAAAGTATCCCCATGCTCGGGGTTACTTTGACAGGGCATTGTTTTGTACTGGAGGTCAAATTAGTTCCATTCGTGGCCTAGTTTGACACCAAAAAAACATATATATATTTTTATTTTACAATATTTCTGAGAGGATAAATATTAAAAATACAGGTTTATATCAAGCTCAATTTATTAAGTATAAGTTTTAATAATGTTAAGAAAATGACAGCTAACAATATAATGGTAACGCTAACAAAAACAAAAATAATATTCTTTAAAAAAAATGTTTCCATTAACACCTTTATTCATCATCCTCACATCTTGGACAATGCATGGTAGCGAGGATTCTTGGTGCCTTTGTTACAATGTCCGCCAGCCCATCTCGTGCAATTGACGCAGCAAATCCAATCCTTTCCAACATAATGTCGAAAGTCACATACCTAAGCAGATCGAACAAAGGTTATCGTTATCTCCTATTTTTTCTCGCTTCCTGGTCTGCTTGGTGGATACATTTTTGAGTGGAAGGCCTTCATCTGAAGAGTCGAGCAGACTTATCTGGTGAGGTGTACTAGAAGTAGCTTGATGAAGACCTTTCGCCTGAGTTTGAATATTAGAATTTTCTTGTGCTTTGGAGGATGAATTTGGTACCCGATTAATGAGTGGAAGGTCGTCATCTGAAGTGTAAAGCGGACTTGTAGGGCGAACTTTACTAGAAGTGCCTAGATGCAGATCCTGTGTATGAGTTTCATTCTTGGAATTGTTTAATGAAATGCGAGTACCTGACTTTGTGGTCATTTTCTTCCCTCTTTTATGACGCAATCTATTTTCATCAAAGCCCCTAGATTCTCTCAGAAATTCAAGTAAACTGACGTCTAAAACTCTACCAGTATTGGTTTCTCCGGAAGGAAGCCTGTTTAGCTATATTAGGGTCAAATGGATAGAGGCCAGTTCCTCGGAAAGCACCTTAAAGATTGGATTCCATCTTGGTTGCTATAGAATTCCATAGTCTCAGCAGGAGCACGGGGAATTGTTCCTTGGGAATCGTTCCTCGACGCCTGGATTCTTGTCTCACCCTATCCAAAACCTTTCGCCATTGCTTTTTAATGGGCCCAAAAACTCCAACGTCCAATGGCTGTAGCAGGTGTGTGGCATTAGGAGGAAAAGCACTGAAATAAATGTCGTTTTGTATTGATGCCCTCACAACCTCTGGTGAAAAGTGTGACGCCAGGTTGTCACCCAAAACAACGACCGTTTCATTTTCTTCCCGATTGGCATCAATATGCGGTAGCAACAATTTAAAAAACCACTGTTCAAATAACTTCATATCGTACCATCCCGATTCGCTGTGATTGTATATAGAACCCACTGGCCCTCCTTTGGTCCAATTTTCATATAAATTTTTGGACTTGGAATATACCACCATAGGCGGCAATAAAACTCCTGACGCCGTTCCACAAAACATCACGCTGATTGATGTTCTTGAATGCTCTCTTACTCGCTCCACTCTTTTTCTTTCTCGTTGCACAAGAACTTTAAGTGATCCTGGATCATCCGTAATGTTCGTTTCATCGTAATTATAAATATGATGAGGTGTCGTAGTGGTTAGAATATTACGAATATCATAAAACTCGGTGAGATCAGTTTTCCCTACCGATGCTCTCTGCTTCTCAATATTTGTAGCTAGACGAACGGAAAGTCCATTTCTGGCGGCAAAAGAATTCACAAAGTCAATACCCGGCACATTATTTTCCCACTGTGGTTCAACCCTGCCTTGTTTATTAACAAATTTCTCGATCACACCTCGTACATCTGATTTAGTCATCGGGAATCACCAATCACTAACAGTTCCCAGTGTTTCTGCTATCAATTCTTCTTCGACTTTAGATAAAACGGTAGGATGTCTGGGATTTTTTTCATGAGACCCACGAACTTTGTACAATAACGTCGTTCTGTTTATTTTATATTTTTCAGCAGCCGCCTTTTGTGATAGCCTACCGCTTTTAACTTCACACACGGCATTTTTTAAGTCTTCTTCACTGTAGTTTTTGTATGCACGAGCGCCAGTTTCTTTTTGTAGGTTCTCACCATTTTTACACTATGATTTTGAATATTTAGGGCACAATAGAACACCTCAATACGCAGCAGAATTCTCAAACAGGCGCCTACTAATAATAACAGTAACATAACCTCAACGTTTCTCGCATTTCTGCTTATACGAGGGACTTTGTCAAAGTAGCCCCAAAAAGTGTCAAAGTAATCCTCGATGTTAAAGTAGACCCGGTTTACGGTATACATTAGTTAAACTACAATTCTTTCCGACTTGACCATGAACATTGCATGTGCGATAATTGTCAAATAACAAATCTAAGATTATTTTCCTTTTAAGGAGTAATTTTTTTAAAGCCTCAGAAGAGATTCTTTTTGAAAAAATAATATATATATATATATATATATATATATATATATATATATATATATATATATATATATATATATAAATATATATATATATATATATATGTATATATATTTTTCACATCATCAACAATTTTAAAAATTGAAAATGAAAATGATTCTTAAACTATTTTTATTTCCTATTGTTTACAAAATTCTTATAATCAAATGCGTCGTTTATAATATAAGTAATTTTTTTTGAAACATAGTCTTTGATGCAAATTATGATTAAAAACAATAGTTTCTCAAAAAATTTTGTTATTGCTTGAAAACGAATTTGTTAATTAACAATTTTCTCTACCACCTATAATTATTATTAGGGAACATTTTATTTATCACAATTTATTGCTCTTTGATAACTAAAAAAGAAAATTGTTTTTATTTAAATTTTCAATGTACCTACCTATATGTAATAAACATTTATTTTTAAACAATTAAATGTCTTCTATTTATAATTTTCTTTTTCTACATAATGAAACAAAAACAACAATCTGTTATTTTTTGAGAAAAATAATTTATTTATATTTTCACCGAATTTCAAAAATTCTGTTCTCCTGTACTCGATAATTCTCTCCTGGTTTTTTTATGTTTAAACTTATCATAACTTATGAAGTTTTCACGTGCCAAGATGATATTTCTCTTGTTCAACGGTCACGAGCAAGAGTATTCAAACGCATTATTCTAGAATATACATTTTTAATGCCAACGTTTCGACGGAAATTTCCGCCTTCTTCAGGGCTGCAAAAAAAGGAATCCATATGTTTATAATATCCTACGATTTCAGAAATACAACATACTCATGTTTAAATTGTTGAAATGATACAGATAAAGTTGTGTATAAATAAAAGTTAAAAAGATTATTGTCAATAAGGTAAAATACTGTAGAACCCAAAACCTATATCATAACAATTTCAGAACTGACTATTTTTCCACTCACCTCTAGTGTAATTAGAATAATGATGTTAGTTATAACAAAATACGATTTTTCATTGAGAAATCCATGCAATTCGTCCTGAAAAGGAGTATGGATGAATAATGCGTTTAAATAATCCACTTTCTCGTGACCGTTGAAAAAGGATAACGTATAAACTGATTAAGATACGACACTACGGTAAACGCGATAAAATGTCCACAGATTTATTGTCTACGCGACATGTTTCGATACACAGTATCTTTCTCAAGCGAATGTAATACATTAAATTATTCTACGTTGAACATTACTTAAAAACCCTTCTTAACAATTGAGGTAATTAGGAGCTACCTATGATAAAAATAAAATAATAAAATAAAATCCTTCATGTTGAAAATAAGGGTATTAGACTTAATTATTTAGAATTTTTGGAAATTAATAAATTGAAAAATTCGAATTGTTTAAATGATCAATTGGACCTTAATAGTTAAGATAAGATAATTTATTTCCGTGGACAATACAGTACAGCATCGTATAGAAAATTGTCATATATCAGGCATGTAGTATTCTAAATACTATATGAAAAAGAGAAGTATAAATTGATAAAAAAAGTAGACATAATTACAAATATACATCATAGACATACAGTGATTGTTCAATATGAAACAACAGTAATTTTTACACAACACAAACAATATAAAACAACATTATTTTCACACAACACAAACAAATGATCTCTAAGTCATAAAATCTGTCAAATTATAAAAGCACTTTTCATAAAGATAATTTTTAAGTTTTCTTTTAAAAAGTCCCTCAGACTGAATACATTTTAATTCTTCGGGTAACAAATTAAAAAATTTCAATCCTAAGTACTTTGGTGTATTCAAAGTCACATTATATTTACAAAATGGAATATATAAGTATTTATTCTGTCTAATTGACTTCTCACGTTTACAGTCATTGGTCAGAAATAGTTTTCTGTTTTTGAAAACGTAAACGGACATTTCCAAAATGAACAGACAAACCAAGGGCAGAATCTTGTACTTAACAAATAATGGTTTACAGGAGCTGCGTGGAGAGACACCAGCGATCATTCTAATAAGTTTTTTCTGTGCTGTGAATACATTAGGAGTCAAAGACGAATTTCCCCAAAATTGTAGGCCATATCTCAATCGGGAATCGACTTGAGCGAAGTATAATGTAATTAGCTGATTACAAGTTAACAACGGTTTATGATTTCGAAATAAAAAACAAAATGAATTTAATTTTCGTATAAGTGACTCGCAATGAGCTCTCCAGTTCAGTCATCCAAAACAGTTCCCAAGAGCCTCACAGAATCTAACTGAGTCAAGTGTTCATTCCCATTATTAATACTGATATTCAGTCTTTGCCCATACTTCTGTCTGTTATGAAATCTCACAATTTGAGTTTTATTAAGATTGAGAAATAAACTGTTTTTAGAGCACCAATCTACAGTGCGGTTCATAATCTCTGAACAATTGTCATTCAAGATGTTAATAGTCTTATCGCTGACGACAATGGAAATATCGTCTGCAAATAGAATATACGAATGATCATTAAATAGTTCCCCTTTGTTAAACCTTTTCAACTACTTGAGTAGTAGATATGTTTTGAGATTTACAGGTACATTGTATTGCCAATTTTATTTTTATCATAGGTAGCTCCTAATTACCTCAATTGTTAAGAAGGGTATTTAGGTAATGTTCTACGTAATAATTTAATGTATTACATTCGCTTGAGAAAGATATCGAAACATGTCGCGTAGACAATAAATCTGTGGAAATTTAATCGTGTTTACTATAATATACTATGAATTTCCATCAAGTAAAGGCCACGTCAATCCAAAAAATTATTAAGATAGAATGAAAAATCCTAAGACTTATGTATTATTCATTAACTGTAGAACAAATTAAGCCCAAAATATTTATTTAATTTAGAAATATTTTTTTCATCTCTTTTGTTTAAATATCTTATAAACTATAATAAATATGACTTTATTACTTATGTAACTTGTTATCTGACGTATATTAACCAACAATAAGACTTGAAATTTTTTTTTCAATCAATCAAGCTTATTAATTTTCAACCTAAGAAAATTGTAGATAACAAAGTGAAAATTGTATATTTTTACACAAGAGATGAAAATAATGTTGTTTCGTGAGGTGAGAGTTAGTCCAAGAGCGAAGCGGAACGGAATTAAAAAAAACGTATTTCTGCTCGAGTAGGAAATGCTGATTTTTCTACGATAGATATTGTTCATAAAATACTGGATTACAATTTTTAGAACTTTATTTATAACACAAATTTGATAATAATACTGGGTACTAAATTAAGTACCAAGTAGTGAGATTGACTGTCATTAGTGTCAAAATCCATCAATTTGTTTTTAGTATATTCCCATCGGGTCGCATGATAATATTCATTTGTTTCATCTCTAGAGTGAAAAACTATCACATGTAGGGTATCTGGTTGAAAAATGATCATTTTCATATACATGAGTAGAAAATAGCTATTTATGATACAAGTTCGTAAAGTAGGACTTTTTTGAATGACCGTGAAGTTTGTTGAATGAGTCATAGCAATTATATCATCAATTTGAAAGATTAATGATATGAATTGTCGTCGTATTATCAAATAAAGACTTCCGAATTATATTTGACGCAAAATACTGTATTTTTCAAAGATGCATAAATGTATGAACAGCGTGTAAAAAATTATTTTACGCACAGTTGATGATTTTACGTACAGGTGAAATTTTACGCACTTGTGCGGAAAAGTATTACTTTACGCACTGTCAACAGTGCGTAAGAGCTTAGTTTACGCACTTTAGTAGGAAAAATATTATTTTAGTACCTAGAAATGGATGATAGCTCCAAAAAGGAAAAACTCTTAGATTTGTTATTTAACAATTATCGCACTTGCAATGTTTAAGTTCAAGTCGGAAAAAATGTCTTCGTGTTCGGCCGTATTTTCAACCCTCTGGGAAAATTATAAATACTGGTCCTACAGTTCCGGGAGGTGTAATTTTTTGCGAAATTTCGTTCTCTTATTGAATCTTTTTTAAATTTGAAAAATGTCAAACAGTTTTTGAAATATTTGCAAAAAACCAAACCCTATTTCGCTTTTTTAATTGTTAATAACTTTTGCAATTTTTGCAAACGGCTCTTGAATTTTTTCAAAAATCATCTAGGCGCTATTCCGAATCGAAGACACCTCGTTCATATCATAACGGAGGAGAAAAAAATTTGGCACGAAAAGCACCCGTTGACCAGTCTATGAGGCCAGAGCGCGAGACTCCGGTGTGCCTTGTCGAGAACCGAGAACCAGCAGCAGCAGCACCGTCGGGCGGGGGAACCGTGCAGAGGAGGGCGAGAAGCGAGAAGTTAGTGGCCTTGTACGAACGACTGCAGTCAAGCATCGAGCAGCTCGTGAGTCGGACATGCGACAAGACATCGCCTGTACTGCGTACGATGGTGTAGCGCGAAACGATACCCTTCCGACGAGTCATGAACACCACCGTAGTGTGCGCGCTACTGTTCGGCGCCATCTTCGGAGTGTTGTCGGCGTCTCTCAGCAAAACGTTGCGCTACCAGGCGCCCGACGAGTGCAAATGGGTCGTGGTGGACAGCGGTACCGAGGACGACGTCGCTCTCGTGTGTCGGCTGCGCACCATCAACAGCGAGCTGGAGAACACCAACTTCAGCGTGATACAGCCGCAGCACACGGTGCGGCTGAGACTCGAGTGTAGTGACGCGCTCTTCTTCCAAAGTTCGTTGAGTGCGGGGAGTTTCAAACCGCTCGTAGAGCTGCGCGAACTCTCGATAGAGTACTGCAAAATCGGTAACCTCTCCGACGGCGCTTTTCGCGGACTCAAGGAACTCCGCAACCTCACCGTCCGGACGCATAACACGGATTGGTCCGCGATGACGCTGGAAGTTTCACAAAACGCTTTCACTGAAGAACTGAGACAATTAGAACGGCTGGATCTGGGTGAAAACAACATGTGGAGTTTGCCCGAGGGTGTTCTGTGTCCGCTCTACGCCCTGGAGGTGCTCAATTTGACCCGAAATCGTCTCCGTGAAGTGACAAGTTTTCGGTTCACGTCGAATCCATCGGAAAGATGCGGCGCTAATTTAAGACTGTTGGATTTATCGCGCAACAACATCGACAGGTTACCACCGAGCCAATTCTCCGGGCTGTCGCGGCTTCAGAAGCTCTACCTGCAGGGCAACGGGCTCAGCCACCTAGCCGATCGGGCTCTAGAGGGCCTGACAGCTCTCAATATCCTCAAGCTGTCTGACAACCGTTTAGTCAGTCTACCGCCCGAGTTATTTTCGGACACTCGCGACATACACGAAATGTACTTACAGAACAATTCGATAAACGTGTTGGCACCGGGCCTGTTCAGCGAACTGACGCAGCTCCTAGTTTTGGACTTATCCCACAACGAACTCACTGCTGATTGGATAAACACCGCTACGTTCGCGGGACTCGTACGCCTTGTCGTCCTGGACATCTCCTTCAACAGGATATCGAAACTGGAGCAGTCCGTGTTCAGAGACCTGTACAGCCTGCAAATACTAAGAATAAACGACAACTTCATAGAAATCATCCCCGAGAGCACCTTTTCGGCGTTGTACAATTTACACACGCTCATCATCTCTAATAATAAGCTGATGAGGATAGACAGCGAAACTTTCAGCGGCCTTTACGTGCTCTCACTTCTCTCGATTGATAACAATAAGATATCCTGGATCCACTCGGAAGCTCTAAAGAACTGTTCGAGCCTACAAGACCTGCACCTGAACGGAAACAAACTTATGCAAGTACCGAAAGTGTTAAGCAACGTCCCGTTACTGAAAACCCTCGATCTCGGCGAGAACCACATAGACGTGATAACGAACGAAACTTTCGCCGATCTGAAGCAAATGTACGGGTTGAGACTGACCGAAAATAACCTGGGCAACATTTCGAAAGGTGTATTCGACAGGATGACGGCGCTGAAGATCCTGAACCTGTCGCGAAACAAAATTCAAAAAGTAGCAGCCGGCTCGTTCGAAAACAACGTTAACCTGCAAGCTATCCGCCTCGACGGAAACTACCTGACCGACATCGAAGAATTATTCGCCAAATTACCGAGTCTGGTGTGGTTGAACATATCCGACAACCAACTGAAATGGTTCGATTACGCCTTGATACCCACCGGCTTACAATGGCTAGACATTCACTCGAACCAAATCGAGGAACTGGGTAATTACTTCGAAATCGAATCGACCTTATCGCTGAGTACGTTCGACGCTAGCGCGAACAAACTGACTGAAATTACCGGCAGCGCGATTCCGAACAGCGTCGAGGTGTTATTTCTCAATGACAACATTATTTCCAAGGTGCAGTCGTACACGTTCTTCAAGAAACCCAATCTCACGAGGGTGGACTTGTTCGGTAATAAAATCACCAATCTGGACCCGAACGCGCTGCGGATATCAGCGGTGCCACCGGAGAAAGAACTGCCAGAGTTCTACATCGGCGGCAACCCTTATCAGTGCGACTGCACCATGGAGTGGTTGCAGAAAATGAACCTGGGGAACCGAGCCCGTACCCAGCCGAAACTCGTGGACTTGGAGAGCATCTACTGCCAACTGCTGTACAACAGAGGCACTACTTACGTACCTCTGGTAGAGGCGGCTCCATACCAGTTCCTGTGCACGTACGACACCCACTGTTTCGCACTGTGTCACTGCTGCGATTTCGACGCCTGCGATTGCGAGATGACCTGCCCGACCAACTGCACTTGTTATCACGACCAGTCGTGGTCGGCCAACGTGGTGGATTGCTCCTCCGGCGGGTACGTCAAGAAGCTGCCAGACCTAATACCTATGGACGCCACTCAACTATACCTCGATGGTAACGACTTGCGCTCCCTCAACAGTCACGCCTTCATCGGTCGAAAACGGCTGAAAATACTGTTTTTGAACAATTCCAACATCGAGCTGATACAAAACAGGACTTTCAACGGCCTGAAGGAGCTGGAGGTGCTGCACTTGGACGGAAATCGAATCGGTGAGTTGCACGGGTTCGAATTCGATGGGCTAGACGGCCTCACCGAAATCCACCTGCAGCAGAACAGGATAACCGCTATACACAACAACACGTTCGTCGGGTTAAGGAAGCTGCGCGTGCTGAGGATAGACCACAACAGGCTGATAATTTACAACATGTGGAACCTTCCATCGACGCTCATCGAGGTGACGTTATCGCACAACCCCTGGTCGTGCGATTGCGAGTTCACAGAGCGTCTTCGAGAGTGGATGCGCCGCGGCGACGCGGTGCAGGATACCTCGAAGGTGAGGTGCGTCTTGAACGATACCGACATCGACTTCTACAGCATGGACGCATACCTGGACTCCGCCGACACCGGTTTCTTCATCAGTCAAGAAAATGGTTCCTGCACGGGCGTCGCGAATATAGACAACAGCGTCAACGGGAACCTGACGGCGACGAAAACCATCATTCAAAGACAAATCATCCAGGACTATCTCCCGCTACTGATAATAACGTTAGCGGTATTCGCCATCGTCGTTGTGATAACACTTATACTGTTCATCTATAGACAAGAAGTGCGCGTCTGGTTCCACTCGAAATTCGGGGTGCGCCTCTTCCAAAGGTCCTCCGACCTAGACAGAGACGAACGAGAAAAATTGTTCGACGCGTTCGTTAGTTACAGTTCCAAAGACGAGGCGTGGGTGGCTGAAGTACTTGCCCCCGCACTGGAGCCCAATTATAAACTGTGTTTACACTACCGAGACTTTCCCGTGGGCGCGTTCCTAGCCGATACCATAGTGCAAGCGGTCGAATCCTCCAAAAGGACTATAATGATCTTATCCGAGAACTTCATAAAGTCCGAGTGGTGCCGGTTCGAGTTCAAATCGGCGCATCACCAAGTGTTGCGCGATCGCAGGAAAAGACTCATCGTCGTGCTCCTCGGCGAAGTGCTCCACAAAGACCTGGATCCGGATATCCGGCTGTATCTGAAAACCAACGTGTATTTGCAGTGGGGCGATAAACTTTTTTGGGAAAAGCTCAAGTACGCTTTGCCCGATGTGCCTAACAATCAGAGACACGCAGGTTCTGTGAGGACTCCGCATGTCCATCACCACGTACATCGACACAGTGCCAGGGGCCAAGCCCCCAACCCTCCAGGGGGTGGAAACAACGCGGCGAGGACGGTGGCTATCCACATATGACAATGACTGTTAGTCAAACTAGCAATGTCAGCATTTTTGTGATACTACGTAAAAAATAGACTGTGAGTGCAATGTGAGGGTGCGGTGTGATATAGTCAAAAAGTTCGGGAAGTGCGTGAATGATGAGGGTGAGAAAATTTTCAGCGTGAATGTTGTCGTGTGATATCCCGAACTACAACTCTTGTTCCATTGGAGTCTAACTATTTGAATGTATATATGGACATGTATAGATAAGTATCGAAATTGTACTTGTAAATTTTGTAAATATTATTTTCTATAGCTTCCGTATTTATTTTTGTACGAATTCCGATTTTTCTGACATGACTTGCCTTTCGTGAGTTCCACGAATAATATATCCTTGGGAAAACTTTATATTTTTGTAAAGACTTTTATATTTAATATAGTTGATGCCTTTTATCCTGTGAATATGAATAAAACACGATTAGACTTTACTTCGCGTTTTATTTTGAATGAGAATCATTCAAGAAATATGGGAATCAAGATAAAAAGAAGTCAAAAGATTAGATTTTTTCTCTTAAGAAATACAATACATCTTATAGAAACAAGTGAAAAAAAGAACAAATTACAATTAGTTGCTTCTCACTAAATTTATAAAAAAAATATTTTATATCAGACAGAAAAAAACAAAGTGAAAAAACTATGCATCTGATTAATGACCAATTATAAATATTTATTTCAAAAGTTATTAATTTTGACAAGAAATATAAATCATCGATTAGATGAATAATTCATGAATTGAAGTTTTGTGTAAGTTCGAACTGAAGGTAAGTAAATATTTAATTTAACTCTAGATTTCTGCAATACCTAGAACACTTGTTTGAAAATATGTTTCCAAAAGAAAATGAAAACATTCATTGGAAAAACAAGAATTTTCTATTCCATTTAAATATCTATATCATCAATCAACTGAATCAATGGTCATGGCAAGATAACAGATACAATTTCCATTTCACAAGGAGCTAAAAGTTGAATAATAAAAATTACAGACTTTCATCAAAATTTATTAATTTCCAAAAAAGAAATTCGTATTCAAAAATAGCACTTCCTCATTATGTGACAGTGCAAATAGTTCTAGATTACTTCCCTCATCATTAAATAGACCAATCAAACACCACCATTTTTTTGAATAAATTCTGTTTAGATAAGTCCTGTTTAACCGCTGTTAAATTTTTGTCCTCCTTATTGGTTTTCGTTTATCACTAATTCTTACAATTCTGTGCAACATTTTATAAAAAAGCATCAATTTATTACTCGTTTGAATGACCTAATAATAACTTTTATAAGTAAAAACTCCATTTTTGATAAAAATATTCAAATACTTGAAATTGGGCGATAAAAATTTGTCAGAATTTGAAATGATTACATGCAAACTTTGACTTAAAGACTACTTCAAAGCATATAGTTGGAATGCCCAAAAATATAAAATTTTGAATTTGTTGTCCGCAAAAAATAGTTAAAATATGTCAAAATCTATCAGTAAAATTCAGGAAATGATCTAGCCGTATTATACCACTCGATTTATAAATTTGAATGGATTGAACTCTCAAAATATTTTTGAATGATTTTGCTTTTTGGGAAATAGTTTCATGCACAACAATTTCATAATTAATAAATAAATCAAGACAATTTTATTGAATTATTGTACATTCAATTCTTTATCGAGCAAACTCATGCTCAAAATATTTTGGGGTTTAATCAATCAAATTCAAAGGTCCTGTGATAAAATATATGAATATTTCTATAAGATATCAATTATCACTAATCCGAAGACATAGCAATCTAACGAATTGACTGGAAAAAGCTAAAATCTCCAGACTACTTCTTCAAAATGTTCACAATAAATATATTTACCAAACCACGACAATAGATTCGCCATAAAATTGCACTTTTTAAAGTGGATGACTACAGTTTTCAAATTTTGGGATGTTACTTTTAAATACCAACGTTGAGCCAATTATGATTGTTTACCTGCTACCGTATTAAAAAACAATTAGTATATTCAAGGATTACAAACCTTTTTTGTGAAAACAAATTTGATGGTGGTAAGTTATTCAATTTCGCTTAGTCATTACACAGGTATTGAATATATTCCCGTTTGTTTACCTTGAACTTTCTAATTTCAGTAGGTATAAAGCCTTTGTTTTCAATGACTATAATTTCAAAATAATTTTGTGAGATACATGGATAGCAAAATTAGAGCGACAAAACTATTTCTATGTTCAGTTGCTGATGGCTTTTCAATCTATTCGATTTAAAATTCGAGGCAGGTACTACAAGTCAATTATAGATTGATATTCAATTCTATATTTCTTGTGTTTAATATGTTCATATGAGTTTTTTTTTATCTCAGAAGCAATAACAATACCCGTTTGTATCGGAAAATTATATACTATTTTACTTCGGTTCTTCCATGTAGATGAAAACTATGAACTATGAACCTTTGGTTATGGTCTTCAAGAGGAATAAAATTTGTCGTGGTTCGGTAAATATTTGATTGTGAAGTTTTTCTAGTACACATATAATATTAACATGGATTTTCAGCAAGTAATAGATAATTCATAGAATTAATCACACAAAAATTTCGTTAACTGTCAGGATACATTTTTAAGAAGTTTCCGTTGCATATCAGATTTTTTCAACATTGTACATTTCAGTGATTTTTTATTAATTTTCAAATACACCCAGTTAGCCAATTACGATAACAAATGCACAATGAATTTAAAAATATGTTCATAGAAATGACGTGTATACAGAGTTCATTCTATGCATCCACCAAAATTCTGATTAGGACTATGAATCATCGAAGAATCACTTGTGGGTATTTATACATGACAAATCAATAAACATGAAATTAGCTCAGCAGAAAAGTACATTCATTTAGGAAAACATCAACACGTACAGTTTTGAAAAGTTAGTACTTAGATCTGGAGTTGTAACAATGTTCGTCAAATTTTAAATATCTTAGATTTTTAGTTAAAATAGTATGAATACACTTTTTTCCAAATGAACTTGTTCCACACGTTTCGCATGAAAATAATAGATTTCTCTTTATTTGGGAACTCAGATGTGAAAAATCGCAAATATTATATTTGAAACACTAGCGTTACTATACCGGGTGATTATGCCAAGTAATCGGGACCCCATAACTTTTTTAATTAAAGAAAAAATCATAACGTACCACACCTATTTTTCAATAGTTTATTGAAAGCAATTGAATAATTGATTCCAAGTATCCACATATTGTCACCTATCAAAGACTCTCCTGTCAACCATTTTTTTAAAATGAAATATCATATTTTTTATTGTTAATTATGATATAGGATTTTCTGGTTTCAAACATATAAAATATCATCATATTCATCATAATTGCGTCGAACAGTACGAGGATAAAATGGCCTGCTAAGTCACCAGATCTTACCTCACTGTACTTTTTTTCTCTGTCCCAAATAATGTGTTTACGTTAGAGCCATTTCATACATGGAAAATCTTAAGCAGAATACGCATTGAGTGTCAGGCATTGAACAGAGTCAGACTTTGAAGAGAATATGCACTTACTTTGTTACAACAGGAGGCAGTTGTGTTTTCAAAGCAATTAACGTCACTTCGAACATTTGATGGACTAATACCTATCTTTGATTGTATTTTCTTGTTGTTCCATTTTTGTAGAAAAAAGATGAACAAAGAAAGTTGTATTGACATCCGAGTAAAGTGACGGCTAGTTAATGCATACAGGTGACAAATTATGAATAACTGGAATACGTGATTAAATTTCTCATAATAAACCATTCAAAAACTTTAAAGGTATTTTATGATTTTTTCTTCAAATGAAAAAGTCACAGGATAGCAAATACCAGTAGACCAGTGCGGAACCGTTTCTCAGAGGCAAAAAATCAAAAAAAAAATCTTAGCAGTATATGGGTGGTAGGAAAATGTATTATTTCATTATGTAGTGGAAAAAAATATTTGATTTTTATGATTTTTGGTGAAAATATTCATTTTCATATCTCAAAGAAGCATTGGTGTTTTTGCGGAATATTAATTTTTTGTTTTTTGACTCATTTAGTTTTAGAAAAAGGCCTAATATTCTATGAAAAAAGTTGTAAACTAAACCTTTGTAATTTTCAGGACGGCTTTTGTATCTTTGAAACCTCTATGTGAAAACGGTGTAAAACAAGTATAATATCAATATGGAAAAACATCATCAAAATTGGGAAAAATCGAAAAACCAAATGATGCAAATCGGTCATTTCAATGTAATATCTAATGAGGGAACTTTTCTCAATTGTTAAGGTTTTTATAAATTACCATGAGAAAATATTGACACTACTTGGCGAAATACCATTAATCTAATAATGAAAAATGGGATTATATAATCCAAGTCTTCCACTTCAACCTATACAATAGGTATATTCGTCGGCAAGTCTCTAACACCGTTTCAGAAAACTTTTTTCTATGCTTCATGGGCACAAATACATTGAAACTAAGTAACATACATATTTGGAATTGAATATATTTACATAGTAGAAATACATTATCAAAATTTATTTGGAGCTCGTTTTTTTTAAGAAGCTACTCGACATCATCAGAATCAACATACTTTTCGGTTTCTTCAGGATCTTTGATAAGGTCTTCGACTTCGTCAAGGTTCTTGAGTTCACAGAGATCTTTATTTTCAATATTATTCTGAACATTTGTTGTTGCTTCGTCATAAATTTCAAATTCAAACTTGACTTGGTAAAAAACTTACAGCTACGGATTGTGGGTGGAAACACAATGTGATCGGAATAATGCCTAAATTGACAGAAAAGGAAGAAATTCCTTAATGTTGGTTGATATACGTATATCCGGTGTTGCTGTAAAACTGGTTGTGATGGTGAAAGCTGTCGAAAGCATGGAGTGAAATGCTCCATTCTATGGACCAATTGTCGTGTAGCCCAAAACTATTCTTACTCTGAAATACAACCATTTATGACGAAGCCGAGGGGGAAACATCTCCTTTAAATCTTTCAGTCATCGGCTTGAGTCTTTCAGTCATCGGTTTGAGCCTTTCAGTCTTTTCAATATTTTAAATCTTGTACACATTTTAGCGAGATGTTTCCCCCTTGGAAGAAGCAACAAGAAATGCCCAAAATAATATTTAAAATGAAGATCTTGGTGAACTTAAGGACCTTGACGAAGTCGAAGACTTCATCAATGATCCTGAACAAACCGTAAAATATATTGAGTCTGCTTTCCAAAAAAATAAGATTACAATAAATTGTGATTATGTATTTTTACTTTATAAATTAATTTTTAATGTATTTGTGCCAATAAACACACAAAAAATTGTTCTTGCCTTAAAACGTCAATTTTTAGCTCGGAAAAATTCAGCTTGGGTGAAATTATTGCTTGAACATTTTGTTTTTCAGCAGTCTAAACCTTAAACGGTTATTTAAAGTTCCCCAATTAGATATTACATTGAAATTACAGCTTTGCATCACTTTTTCACCGCTTCATTCAAACAATGACGAATTAAAGACATTTATTGAAAATTCAATCATTGAAAATGCGTTTTTTTGTTTTTTCTTATATTTGAGTTTTTCAACAGTAACAGAATTATTTTTAAAACCATTTTAAAGTAGAGGATTCAATGAGAAGAAAGCCGTCCTGAAATTTTCAAAATTTATAATTTTGTTAATCAACTTTTTTTATTGAATATTAGACATTTTTTTAAATCAAGTTAGCCAAAAAACAAATAAATTTATATTTTGCTTTGAAAATGCATTACTGCATCTTTGAGATGTAAAAACGTACATCTTCATCAAAAGACAAGGCACAAAACTTATAAGAGGATCGTATAGTTAGGAGAGCCGCTAGAGGACAGCAAAGTTGAATAATCCAAAATGCATTATTATGGTATTTTGCAAAGAAAATTCATGATTTTTTTATTGCTATATATTTTTAAAGCAAAAATCTTTTCAAATCAAGTGTAAGTAATATTCACATGTTTATAGTGAAGTCAACTCAATGGTTTCAGTAAGTAATTACCTACAAGTGTAGAAGAGGATGTAAAGATGAAAAAAGTTAGTAATAATAATAATAATAACATGAACGAAAATATAGAAGAATGAACACTTGTTCACAGAGTTTTCCAAGCATCGTTAATAATTAGAAAAACAAAAAGTCATTCGTTGAAGTAAAATGGAAATGAAACTGCTAATTTTGAAAATATATTCTCATATATATATACTCATTTCTTCTCGAACTTGACAAGATTTGAAAGTTATCAGAAGTGAAGGAATGCACTCGCATCCATAAACATGCGATGAACAAAGTTTCATCCTTTATTATACAGAGTGTCCAACTTCGAACAAAAAATTTGAACTTGAAAATCTTTACTTGAAAAGCTACGCTTATCTCCAGAAGGATAGCTTAACTATCGACAAGATTTGGATACCAAAAAACTGTTATTTCATTTGTGTATATGAGTCTAGGTCTCTCAACTTGAACTGTTTAAATATCTCTGTATAGTGGACTTTCATTTACTTGATTTAAAACAATTGAAAAGATGACTGGGAGGAGGATGAAGAAAAAATAATCATAACCGTTACTCGGAAAGAGTTAACAATAGTACGTCCCAGATGTTTTACGCCAATTAAAGACGAAATGATGAGAAGCAAAAATGATCTATAGGTTACCCAATAATCAATAATTTCAAACAAAACGCTATTCATTCACCCAAATGAAAATACAGTCTCTATTCAACTCGTGACCAAAACCTTGTGTCGATTCGATAGTTGAGCTAATCATCAGGAGAGAAACACAAGTTTTCTAATTGAATTTTCTAGTTTCAAATGTTTTCATCGATGTTGGATACTCTGTATAATAATAAATATTACTTATTTGTAATTCATGTTGAGGTTTACAAGTACATTCCTCTACTTCTAATTAACTTTCAAGTCTTCTTAATTTCAAGAAGAAATTACACTGCGTTACTCACTGTTAATGATTTCCAACTTTTTCTATAATTTCTTCCTCTTGACTTTTTGTAATCTATCTATTTATTGAGTTTTGCTGTTCATTGTTCAGGTGAGAATATTACTGAACCATGATCTGATAAAATGTTAGCAATAAAAATGCAGCGCATTCAAATGAATCATGATTTTTCCATAACAACTAATACCATAACAATGCATTTTGGATTATTCACCTTTGCCACTCTCTAGCGGCTTTTCTAATCCTATGCGATCCTCCTAGAACTTGTCAAAATTGTATAGGGTCTTGGCCAAACACATTATCAAATAATTATCAAATTTTACTGAAAGCCATTTTCATAGGGCCCTGTGCTTTCATCAAAATCTAATCATTTTTGTGGAAGATAAAAACCAAAAAATGGGCTTTTGGCATTTTTCGAAATATATTGGAAGCCATACAATTTAAAAAAAAATAAGAATTGTAGATCTTTCAGTTATCTACAAATTAGTAATTAACTTTTTTCGATAGGTCTACTCATACCAGAAATCGTAAAAAAACACCTACGAGCACACCTTTCCGCAGCCCAACTATGTTCTACTGGCTGAATCACCCGATATAGTTAGTTACTCATGGAAGCATTCGTTTGAAAATATCCAGACACTACAGTAACGTTTGATGTTACAAGTAAAAGTGGTACAAAAATAAAGAAATTCTTTTATCTCATTTTTCATAATGATCTACCACGTAGTAACGGTTACATCAATCAATTTTGTAACAAGAATAATCGCACAATCTTGGTGCATTTTACCAATTATTCAATTATGCAGCCGCACAAAGGTATTTTCACACGATTCTTTGTTCGAATATATTGAAGATAATAGTGGAGTTAGCGCTGATAATGATAATAATAATAGTAATCCCTACGCTTCGGGGGATATTAAGTCCATAATGGAATATAAGACGTTTGTTCTTTGTTTGTTATTTCCGGCATCCGGATGCTTCCTTACCAGCAACCCACAAAATACTTCAGAAGGCTTGTGCGAGCTTGGAATGACGAGGGTACTATCTTTGAAGGTGTGGTCCCAAGCACGGTGAATACCAAATCTATTGGAACTACTCATTCCCAACCATCTACAAGTCAATAAGCCTCCCCGACCACCAAAGTAGGAGGACTTTCGTTGTCGAGTTTTCCGCTCTAGGCAAAACTAACATTGCCCGTAAAGAGGAGAAAAAACGAACAAAATAATGCTAATTACCTTTTTGAACTCCACAGCCTTTACCAGAACCATTCCGATGAAACAATAGTTCTAAAAGGGGTTCTTGGTGAAACGATGAACGCGCAACTCTCTAACCTAAATATTATGTTGGTTTGCTGGACCACGGCCGAAATCTTAGCCAGAAGGCCATCTGCTCAGGGCACATGTTTTTCGAAGCCAATAAATAGACCGTCAGATAACGACAGATTTTGGTGACTCATTTTCTCTCTTCTGGGATTTTAACCACTGGAAATTATGTCAGTGTTGAGCCCAAAAGATGAAAATTTAGCGATCGGACGTGTGCTAGGCATACCGGGTGACACAGCAGACATGTAGCAGCCTGTAGTTTTTTTATTTGAAGAGATGAAGATTTGAAATTTGCAGAAGTTACGTAATCAATGATAGCGCTCCATTTGAATCTAACGACAACTTGTTTCAATTACCTGTTTGATCGGAAGTAAGTCCAACTTCTTTTTTTTGAATGACACCCTGTATATTTATCCAGCCTATCTTATTTTTCTTGAAATTCTCTATTCAACCGTGTATCACAGAGTGGCATTCGTTTCTCAATTCACAGATGAATTGCATTTTATTAAAAAACATCAACTTGGCTGTTATCCGAATTCGACAATCTTTCGATGCTTGGTAGGCTTGGAAATCCAAAGAGTATCAGTTAAACGATATAATTTCAGTTTTTTCTATACCTGATCACTTCCTACAGATTGTCAATAATTTCTTTTATGAAAAGAAAAAACATCTGAAAATAACTGACGATATTGCGAAAACTGAGATAGGAACATGTTTTTTTCAATTTGGCTACTTGTGAAGGAACTATCTGTCTTTCTCTTTGGCCATGTAGCCACATCATGATCTTTCCATTTGGAAACTGACGGAGATAATCAGTACAATCAAATGATGTTTACCTGTCAAACACAAAACATTCAGTGTACACCGCCTACCAGGCAAAATATTATTGCAAATATCTAGACTAATAGACTTGTGAATTGGAGGATCAGGAAAACAATTTTAATTTTATGTTTCCAAATGGAAAGATCATGATATGGCTACATGGCCAAAGAGAAAGACAGATAGTTTCTTCACAAGCAGCCAGATTGAAAAAAAAAATGTTCCTATCTCAGTTTTCGCAATATCGTCAATTATTTTCAGATGTTTTTTCTTTTTATTAAAGAAATTATTGACAATCTGTAGGAAGTGATCAAGTATGGAAAAAACTGAAATTATATCGTTTAACTGATACTCTTTGGATTTCCAAGCCTACCAAGCATCGAAAGATTATCGAATTCGGGAAACAGCCAACTTGATGTTTTTCAATAAAATGCAATTCATCTGCGAATTGAGAAACGAATGCCACTTTGTGATACACGGTTGAATGGAGAATTTCAAGACAAATAAGATAGGCTAGATAAATGTACAGGGTGTTATTCAAAAAAAGGAAGTTGGAGTTACTGTCGATCAAACAGGTAGTTGAAAAAAGTTGTCGTTAGATTCAAATGGAGCGCTATCATTGATTACGTAACTTCTGCAAATTTCAAATTTTTATCTATTTAAATAAAAAAACTACAGGCTGCTACATGTCTGCTGTGTCACCCGGTATAGAAAATTCATTTTCCTTTTGGAGATTTTTTTTTCATTTTCTCGTTTATGGCATTTTAACACATGAATAGGTATAACAATCTAATAGTGAAAAACCAATGCCATAAGGTTTGCACGTGCTTAAAGGGTTGAAATAGGGGCGCGATCTTATGACAAAATAGTTGGTTGCTGATGCATTTTCTCGCCTTTGGCAATCAACAGAATGAAATTTAATATCGTTAGGAACCCGAAAAAAATTTCCCATAAGCCGGTCAGTTTTTGAAGTAAATTTTCCGGACGGAAAATTTCGTGAAACTTTTTTTCGTTTTCCGGCAAACTTTCTCGTTTATGGCATTTGAACCATATGATTCTGTTGATGGATAAACATCATAATAAAATTCCCATAAGCTTTGCATGTACCTCAAGAAAAGCCATAAGTTGTAAAGTTGTTGGAAAATTTGTGGAAATTTTTTCATTTTCTCGTTGATGGAAATTGGCATGTGAGAAGAAAATAGTATTTCAAGACCAGAAAAAACAGCCATAAGTCGGAAACTATCGATGTTTTATACAGTGTGGCCCATTTAAAATGGAAGCACCCTTATAAATCACACTTTTTTGAACCGAATGGAATGCTTTTTTTCATTAGGTAGATAATCAAAAAGTCCATTGGGACACCAAATTTCATGAATTTTTTTCATTCTCAGGGCCAACTAATCTTTTTTTTTTCGAGGTAAAAAACTGAAAAGTTTATTAGCAATTTTTTGAGAAGACATCAGACTACACCACTGGAATTGTGACATGTTCAAATGGTTAATTTTTGAATTTTGTTGGAATTCGTCCATCGATAAAAAAGTTATGGGAGAATTACATTTAAAAAATATGCCGGTTAAATCAACCCACCATTTCAATTTCTACTCTTATCCAAAATTCAGAATACACCACTGGATTCAGGGAGTCTCAAAATATCACTGATCAGAATTTCATCAAAATCTATTGATAAATAATAATGAAAAATCTTAAATAAAATTATGTTTTCATGAAATTCCATCAATATATTTTTCAAATTTTGTTATCCTGTAATTTTCTTACTTATGAATAGATGTTGATGAAATTCTGACCAGTGATATTTCGAGACTTCTTGGTGTATTCCAAATTATGATAAGAGTTCTGAAATTGAATTGGTGGGTTGATTAACCAGCATATTTTTAAAATTTCATTTTTTAAATTTTTATAACTTTCTATTGATCGACGAGTTTCAACAAACTTTCAACAAGAACTATTTAAAAATGTCGCGAATCCAGTGGATTGGTGTGATTTTTTCTTTAAAAAATCATTTTAGATTTTTAACCTTGAAAAATGAGAACAGTTGGCCCAGAAAATGAAGAATTACTCATTAAATTTGGTGTCCTGATGGACTTTTTGAATGTCTACCTATTGAAAAAATATCATTCCAATCGGTTGAAAAATTAAAGTATGATGTGAGTGCATCCATTTTAAATGGGTCACAGCACTTTATAAATAAATACTTGAAAATTCTGCTGCGATAAACTAAAAAGATAAAATTACACATTTCTTTCTCCATGGGATTTGGCATATGCATTGCAAACTTCATTCTTAGGCCATAAAAAAAGTCGGAAGTATGATAGTAATATTGGAACCAAATAATTTATTTTTTAAATAATTTTTTATAGAGTGAAAAAAAATTGTTACGGGCATTATTGTGACAAACTGATTGACAACTGGGTTGTAAAGACAGTTCAAGCAATTTTGCCTCAATCCCTATAAGTTAAAAATCTTAACTGTGTAATTCCCCCACGCCTACTGGCTTGCTGTGTCATAATCGGATGATCATTCTAATTTGAATACGGAACATCAGATTTTTGAAATAATGTGTATTGTGACCATCTGACACGATGTGGCGAATCAAAGTTCACAAAAAAGTAAACACAGCAAGCCAGTGTGCGCAGGAATATAATAAACACTAGTTCGTTTCCCCACCACCTTAGAGGCAGAGCTTCCGGCGCGGTTTTTTCATAGTGGCCTGTCCTTCAGGCCTAGTTCACCTTTTAGAAGTGAAAGTTCCAGAATAATAAATTGCTTCGACGTCTAAATGAAAAATCGAACACATTTCCAGATTAGAAGCAGTTCTGAACCATAGGTTGAAATCGATTTGCAGTGTCTTCGGTACAATTCAAATGGTGAACAGAAGGAAATGTGATATTTTGTTGGTTCCTTCGTATCCTAGGAACCATATAACACTCGATATGTGTGCACAAGTCTCTCATGTCCTAGCACTGGACTTCCAAGTACCGTTGTGACCTAAGATGGGCTATTCTTCTAGATTATCATTCTCGGTTTCTCTAAAAACTGCCCATAACATAGGTTCCTTGGAATTTCTGAAAATATTTGAAACCCCAAAAAATTATGTTCTTCAATGGATTGGTGAATCTCAAGGGTTTTCAACTGAGCCCCTGCTCCATTAAAAAAATTGGGTGAATGACTGTCACCTTGAGGGGGGTGCAGGAGAGGTGATTTTTTTATGTCACAGAGTGTCTTTTCGAAAACATAACATGACATTTTCTTAAAAATAATAACTTAGAAAGATAATGTATCCATCCGTTACTTCAGGACCACACTGTATAAAACATCGTAATCATGTTTCCGACTTATGGCTTTCTTTTTCTAGTCTTGAAATCAGTTTTTCTTCCTACGTGCCAATTCCCATAAACGAGAAAATTAACAGAATTTCCTGTGTTTTTCTGCAAGTTTTCCAGTTTCATATAGTATGATAAGCACGAACTAGACTTATGGCTTTTTATATGACAGACTTTTACATTAATAAATTTCTATTGCACATTATTTCGTTCACGAGAAAGTTTGCAGGAAAACGAAAAAAATTTTTAAGAAATTTTCCGTCCGGAAAATATACTTCAACAGCTGACCGGTTTATGGGAAATTTTTATCGGATTCCTAACGATATTAAATTTTATTCTGTTGATTGCCATAAGCGAGAAAATGCATCAGCAACCAACTATTTTTTTACAAGTTTGCGCCCCTATTTCAACCCTTTAAGCACGTGCAGATCTTATGGCTTTGGTTCTTCACTATTAAATTGTTATACCTATTCATGTGTTAAAATGCCATAAACGAGAAAATAAAAAAAAAAAATTCTGCAAAGGGAAAATGAATTTTCTATATGCCTAGCACACGTCAGATCGCTAAATTTTCAATTTTTGGGCTCAACTCTGACATAATTTCCAGTGGTTAAACCCAGAAAGAAAGAGAAAAAAGAGAGAAAATGAGTCAGCAAAATCTGTCGTTATCTCACGGTCTAAAACACTTATTCCATGAAAATAGGCGAATGGTTCGCAGCTTAAAGAAAAAGACCTAAATGAGTAAAAATAGTAACGACAAGAATAATTTATCATCAGCCTCTCTCGTTTTTTTTTTAAAGCTGAGAACCTGAGAGAATTTTATAAATTCAAACGGAATTCATCTGAGACAAAGGGCAGTAATAATTTTTATTTCCCAAAAAAATAATATGAAGCAAAGTGGCCGTGGTGTTAGAGCGTTTGGCTTTCACCCAGGCGGCCCGGGTTCGATCCCCGGTCGCATGTCACTGAGCTGAAGTGGTTCGGATTCCACTTTTATTTAAACTGAAGATCCCTGGTCTCCTTTGCTCGCAAAAGCTCTGCTTTTGAGGGGTTTTCTTTGAAAACCTGAGAGTTCGTAAAAACAAATATTACAATTTGTCTTACAATGAATAATAATGAATAACAATATTGTTCTTATCTCTAAAAATGATTGTATCAGACAACAAAATTCTTTATGAAAATAACTTTTTGAATAAACCTTATTTTTCAAATACCCTCACAGAAAAAGTACGAGTCAAGTCATGGCCCTTCTCATGAAAGTATTGAACCATGAATGTGTATTGTATGTGTGCACAAACTAGGCGCTGTTGGACCATTAATTTTGACACAATTGCGATTTGAATTTTTTGCAGCGTGTCTGGATGCTTTAGTGGTAGTCTGATTTCAATTTCTCAAACAGATTTTGAAATTAAAAGTATAATAGGTAGTACCACAAAACGTATAATCCCATTTTGCGCTACAATGCTGTGAAATGGGTGAAAAATGTTTGCAAACATGACTGAAAACAGCTGAGCCCGCTTAAGCGATCAAGTAGTAGGAGAGACCGGGAGATGAGGGGAAGCGTATTATCACGTAAGCCGTTCATTAAAGATCGGACATACCGTTCAACCAGCCAAATATATATTTACGGGCATCAAGACATAATTTATTTCTCCCAAAAAAAAAAATAAAAATTCGTTCGAGAGAATTGGTCCGATATATAGGAAGACTAAAGCTGAAAGAAATACATTCTTGTTATAATTCATATAATTCATAGATATATCAAATATCACAAGTACAAATCACAGGTATTTTCATACTGGTTATCAGAAACGAGGTTATGGCAACAATAATTCCGAAAAAATACTGAAAAAAACCCGATGAGGTAACTGTTACTTCACATTTGGATACTTCAATGAATTTGAAGTTTTTTGTCCATAGGTATTTTGTGTATTCAATAATTATAATACTTCTGAATTGTTTTCATTTTTTTTAATTATTAAGACAGCTCTAATACAGAGGAAAATAAACAAAGTTGCAAAGTGTATTCGAAGTTTGACAGAGTTTATAATTGTGCATAAATTAAAAAAATATATATTATTTTTATCCAAAAATATCACTACATTCGACAGGCTACCTGATGTGATCTTAAATCTTTGCCCTTAACGTCTGATGATCCGTATAATTCAAATGAAAAGATCACAAAAACGTTTGAAGATTTTTGCTTTGTGAGTTGATTTGTTCTGCTCAATCTATAGGCATCTATAACGCCCTAAAAAATTTAATTGCGGACCAAAATACATAAACGATTTGAAACTGCAAGATACGAAAACTCCAATGGATTCATGTATTCCAGGGACAAGTCATATTTTTTTGATGTTTGGATATATCATTCTAGAGATAAAAAGAAGCAAGTTTCTTCCTTAGACTATTTGTCTGGCCATACAAGGTGAACTACAAAAATGAGTTGAATATCTAACGCTAAGTATGGAAAACACTGTTTTCGAGTGTATTTTTATTGATTTTTTTGATATATGCTGTGAAAAATATCGATTGACCTTGTAAGTATCAATTATGGTGTACAAACTCACAGGATGAGGCAGAAAATACGTGTTTTTCTGGGACCCCTTTATTGACTTTCTCGAAGCATATTCTGTAGATGAAGCCAACGCACTGTTCTGAATACATTTTCAACGTTTCTACATAGTAAGCAAAAAATAGTGTTGAACTATGTGAGATCATACGAGTGGATTCAATGTTGATTTCCTAGTTTGATATCTCACAGAGAATGAAGTAGAAGATCGCCTTCTCTTTTGTGTGACGACACACAGTTATACAGGTATAAAAAAAATGCCACCAATTGCGATCACCCAGGTTCCCTAGGGTTTCACAAAAGTTGGCCACTATAGAATGTCAGAATCAAAGTTCAACAGAAAATCCACTAGTAATAAAGAGTTTTTTGTCTAACCATGTAGACACATTATTCATAGCTTTGGTATCAACAGAAATTAGATAAATATTCACCCGCCATTTCATAGGTTTTCGAGAATTCGTCTTTTTGGACTGATCCTGAGTTGTTAAACAAAATAGTAGACGAAACTTGATCTTCTTTCTTTGTGAAATATCAAACTCGGAAAACAACAATGAATCAATCCTTCGTATCATCTCCCCCAATTCAAAACTATATTTTGCTCACTTTGAGGACACGTTGGAAAATATATTCACCACAACTCGTTGGCTTTATCAATAGGATATGCTTCGAGAAAGTCAACTAAAAGTCCACACTTGGGCGAGAAGTTAATAAGCGGTTTCAGAATAAACCCGTTTTCTGCCTCATCCTGTAAGTACACCATAATTGATATATTTAAAGTCAATCGATATTTTCCACAGCATTTTATACTTAAAAATTAGGAAAAATATACTCATAATTCATAATTGACGCTAGTCATTCAACCAATTTTTGTTGCTCACACGTAGGGCCAGAAAAAGTCCAAGGGTACTCAAAAATAAAAAAATCAAATGAGCCCCAGGAAAACATGTTTTCAGTGCCACGAGGATATATTGAAAAATGCTTAGTCTACTATAGAACCAAACAAAATTTCAATGTCAAAATATTTCATTACTAAACATATACTCCTCTTAATTGGATACATTTATTACAGCGAACCTGCAACGTCTCTAGACCTTTCAAAAAAAATGTTTCTTCTTGCTCTGCAAACCAGACCTCCACAGCTTTTATTAACTCCTCGTTGGAAGAAAATTTACGACCTTATAAACTTTTTTTCAGATGAGGAAAGAGATGATAGTCGGACGGAGCAAAATCTGGTGAATAAGAGGGGTGTTCTAGTAATTCAAACCCTAAACCACGAATTTTTTGCATAGCAACATGAGATTTGTGTGCAGAGGCGCTGTCCTGCAAAAACAAAACACCTTTGGATAGCTTTCCGCGTCTTTTCTCTTTAATTTTTTCCCGTAGAGTGGTCAGTAATATCGAATAGTAATCTCCAGTTATTGTTCTACCCTTATCCAAAAAATCATTCATGATTACTCCATGGCAATCCCAAAAAACTGAAGCAAGAACTTTTCCATCAGATTTTTGGACACGAAACTTCTCAGTTCTTGGACAACCGGAGTGTCGCCATTCCATCGATTGTTGCTTTGTTTCTGGATCGTAGAAATGTACCCAAGTCTCATCCATAGTAACAATTCGATTTAAGAAGTCTACATCGTTTTCAAATCGAGCACAGATCGATCGCGATGCTACTACCCTTGCACGCTTTTGGTCAACATTCAAACATTTGGGGATCCATTTTGCAGCAAATTTTCTTATGTCCAAATTGACGTGCACTATATGATGAACGCGTTCGTATGAAATATTCAGTGCTTCAGATATCCGTTTCAGCCCAATTCGACGGTCTGTTAAAATAATGTCATGAACTGCATCGATATTTTCGGGGACTGACACAGAAACTGGCCTTCCCGATCGGTCATCATCTTCAATGGAAAATTTACCTCTTTTGATCAACAAGGGTATTAAGCATATCTTCGTAAATCTGCTTACCTCTTAACCCTTTTAAATACAGGTACTTGATGATGGCTCGATACTCCAACTTTTCGATTTTCACAATTTCGGTAGACATAGTTTTTCTTTTAATTTATTGCGTAACTCTAGTTTACTTTTTTGACGTCAAACTTTACACTGACACTTCTAATAAGTTATTGTTCGTTGCTATAGTAACGCAATATTTTGTTTATACAGGGAACTGGTCTAGGCTATCTAGATATCAATACATCCTCGTAAGTTATCATAAAATCCAAATACAAGCCTTATTTTTAATTGAAAGTATCAATCATTCGTACTTTATTGTCTATTAAAATACTAAAATTAACTATCATTGAGCCAAGTACTTTTTTATTAAGATCGAACAAAATATTTGAGCAAATAATTAATGTATGAGGATTCAGTCATCTCTATGGTATAACCCAAAATTACTGCAAAAGCAATTATCTTTTTGACGGGTATGTACGTAGGTTTTTTATTCGATTCACTTCCAAAAACATATATTAATGTCCGATATATTTATTACCAATAAAATCTTCATTATGACACAAACTTCAGGTATCTCTATACATTCCGGTAGTAATATTTTCCAAATCTATTAATAAAAACTGTCTAGGTTGGGAATTTACTGTACAGCTCGATTAGCATTTTTATGAATCGAGTTTATGGCCTTTTTTCGGGCTTCACTAAATTACCATCATTTGCCTACTTGGTTTAACAGTTGTGCTAGGAGTGGAAATATTTTAACAAGCATTTTCACTTCTTAGGGATAGGCAACAAAATTTACAACATCGAGCTTCCTAGGATAATTTAACAAAACCACACATTAACAAAAAATCTTAAATGAAAATACGACATGAACTGAAATAATCACAGATGAAAGTAGTGGAAAAAATCCACTTTATCTATCGAATTTACAGATATTTTAGTTTTGTTTAGTTTTTATTAATCCATAATAAAGTGCATAAGAAAACAATTGAAGAAGTCAATACATATTGAAATAAAGTAATGTAACAATAATGTGATCATTTGAAACAAAGTTACAACTATAAAACACTGAAGTAAAGACACAAATAAGTACAGCAACTATAGAATATGGATTCATTTTAATTCTGTATATATTAAAAAACTGATTTATTGTAGGGGACCACTTTGAAAACAATTTGTTTTAATTAATTAAGCAATTCCTTAGTTACAATTTAAAATTTTCCGGAAAAGCACTATTTCTCATAACGCATGCATGCAGCATGACTTCAAAGATAGTGCTGGAAATTAATTTAAGATCAGGATAATATTCCTGGAATTTATATTACATCTAATCAAGTAGGTATTGGACATCTGATGACACTATTGCTGACATGGAAGTATACTTGACAGATGGCAGTTCATACGATAAAACTGAGAATTTGGCGTTGTTACCTAGCAACAACCTTCAAACCACTTCAATCTTGAAGATTCTGCTTGCTTTTCATTTCATGTAACGAGGATTTGTGATGAAAGTTTGATAATTTTTTATTTCTGTGAATGTATCCAGAGTATAAATACTTGAAAGAAGGACAATGTTTTTTTTTAATGTTCTACACAATAATTTTTTAAGGGTTTCCTTTTGCTTATAAAAGATTACATCATAGTATGGATCCATAGCTAAACCCAGATTGTATTTGCTCAAGGTAATATAAAAACAGAACAGAGCTGTCCACAATTCTTTTCAGATTTATCAGCAGATATTCTAACACTGTTTTAGTGAGTTCAATGAAAATAATTCCAGTGATGAACGAAATTGACAGCTATCTAGAAATTGACCCGAAAAACCGGAAATTGTAATGTTAAGGTCTGCAACGTTTCGAGAGGTAATCAATGAGTTATCACAGACATAGTTTAGCAAGCTTTCAAAACTAGAATTGACATTATATTGCAATTCAGTTAAAACATTCGACTCACATGAAAATGAATAATCATTAGCACACAGACAAGTGAATGGTTTTGGCAAAACAAATGGTAACTCGTTAACGTACTGAACAAAGATGGTCGACCGTAAGACTGATCCTTGGGGAAGACCAATATCATTAAGTGATCAGTTGTTGCAATTATCATTCGAATTTTATATTTTGACAGTTTGAGTGTGATTAGAATGGCATGATACGAACTATTATACTAATATTATTCAATTTATCCCAAATACTCCCGTGTTGCACGCAATCGAAAGCGCAACTAAAGTCACGAAAAATACCACTCGAATATTCACCTGCTTCAACAGACTCTGACATAATCGGATGAAAAGAAATAATTACTGTTACAATGGAATATTTAGAATGAAATACGAGTTGGTTTAGGGTTATAATATTTATTGTCAATACTTAGTTATTATTATTTCCTTTTTTGATCATTGAAGAAACTATTGAATGCTTCAGTAACGAAGGAAACTGTCTTTGCTAAAAAGATACATATCTACAATAAATTCTCTTTTATTGATTTAAAAATTTTTTGAAGCAAAACACCTGGTTTGGTTGGTTTCTTAGAAGTTTTCAACGAAATTTTCCATTTCAACGAATTATCTCAAAACTCATTTAAATAAAGACGCTCCATTCTCAGACAGCATTTGGCACGAGTTCGTTTCAACGTTGAGGAGAGAGAATTTCTCTTCATGTGTAGGTATCATTGGACCCCCACCTGCTTTACTCAAAGTAATGAGATGTGAGTTGCCTGGAAGCCAATCCTGGAGTCGACTTCATGCTTGAATTTACACTGAATACCTGGAATGGTGCTAAAGGTTTCTACAGGTAATCAGAAAGATAGCCAGCACAAATCAGTAGGTTGCCCTGGACTGGTACGGCAAATAAGGCCGCTCGTATACCAGCACTACGCAATTGCTACGATACCGCGACTCGTTATCGCTTAGAGGTCGAGGTACATTCAGCCCTATGCTGTATCACTTCCGTTATATTTAGCGGTGTCGCGTACGTTGTGCTATGTGCGGATATCTACTACTTCGAAAAGCTAAAAGACGCAAGAGAATGTGGTGGACGTTATTCCTAAATAAGACTGGAAAGCGGAAATTCAAATATTTGGTCGGACGAGTGACGACTACTCCATTTTTAGTAAATAATGAACTTCCGTATACACTTATTCGCTTCTGCAAGCCAACTCAGGATAAGGATAAATCAAAAATAAACTTGTATAGACTCGCCATTGAAACGATGAGTGTGGGAGCAGCGCGCCCATTGGAAATCCAATTAATCACGAGTATGAATTTCCTTTGACTCGGTACAAATGTATCGACAGTCCGCGGGTATAGGCAAGTACAGGCAAGTGAGAGTGCGATTAGCAAATATTCGCTAGCATCTCTTCCCACACACATCGCAAGTGCCCGTATTTGCAAATATTCGCGATGTGTCTGGGAACGGGATTTCTTGAAGAGAATAACCGTGAAGGGATCAATTGTTATTACAAATTCATTATAATATTTTTCTTCGGCCATATTTGCAGTGGTATTCTATACGGTTTTTATTACTGACTCCTCATAACCACATTCGTTTTTTTTTTCACAAAAAACCCTCAGTCTTCTAGAATATTGACCAATGTTCGTAGTATATTCTGGAAAAAAATTCTTCATCGTTGAATGCGAATTCAATGATGATGTCAAACTGATGTCGTGTCAACCAAAAGTGAACATTTTTGCCGATTTAAAAGTTGAAGTGCACTAATGGGAGTGTCAACACATAAATATCAAGGTACATATTCATCTACACTGGTTCAGAAAAGTAAGGCGTTTAATTACCAATAAAATCTTCCATTATACTAACTGGAGATCTAAATATAAACTATGATGAAGACTCAACATATACAAAGTCACTAAAAAATTTACTATTATCTTTTGATCTTATCATGCATGTAAACGATTCAACTCGCCACTCTATGTACTCAGCAACCAAAATTGACTATGTGTGCAGCAATATGCACGATAATTTCAGTTTATGCTCGGTTATAAACGCGGGTTTATCAGATCATGAAGCTGTTTAATGTTAATTGTACTCCTCCAAAAACTAAGTATGGTCGATTATATAGCAAATCAAATTTTGAGAAATTCAAAGAAGCTTCTATTCACTCAAATTGGGAATCCTTCGTTGATCTAGAAAAAACTTTCGAAACATTTTATGAACATCTTGTAACTCTATTCAATAAGTCCTTTCCGGTACAAAAAATTAAGAATAAGAGAAAGAAGAAACCTTGGTTGACGCTGGGAATAAAAACATCTTCTAAAAATCTAAGATGTATGCACTATATCAGAAAATACATCAATTCAGATTTTTTTAACGAATATTTTAGTAACTATCGAAGAATTTATAGAACATTAATCAAAACAGCTAAGGAAAGCTATTATATAAATAAAATAAATGAATCTGATAACAAATCTAAAGCTAGCTGGAGTATAATAAATGAATTAAGAGGAAAGCAGAGCAAAAATAAATCCGAAATAACTCTCCCTATGAACTAAACAATCACTACTGTACTATTGCTGGTACACTAACTAAAGACTTACCAAGAAATATCAATCCCATGGACCACTTTTTAAATCCCCCTATCCCTCAATCATTTTTACTTTATGAGACTGATATTAGAGAATTGAAAGAAGTGATAAAATCAATTAAAAATAAAAAAACCTATGGGTTAGATGAAATTTCTATAAAAATCTTTGAAAATCTCCCAGATCAGGCTCTTGATGTTCTGGCCAAATTGATAAACGACTCATTTAACAGAGGAATTTTTCCTGATTTCCTGAAAACGTCCATTGTTATACCTATACACAAAGGGGGAAACCAGGATGAGCCGGCAAACTTCCGACCAATATCTCTTATACCCACTCTAGCTAAAATCATAGAAAAATTAGTTAAAAATAGAATTACAAAATACTCTTTAAAATATAACATAATCTCGCCAAATCAGTACGGTTTTCAGGAGAGAAAAAATACCAGTGATGCCATCTTCTCTTTCCTACAGGGAGTATATACAAATATCAATAGTGGTGAAGCTGTTGCGGCAGTCTTCTGCGATTTCTCAAAAGCATTTGACTGCGTTGATCATGAGATACTGTTGGCTAAGCTTCACCACTTCGTCAGCTACGGCAGCTGTAAATTGTGGTGTACCACAAGGATCCATATTAGGCCCCACTCTATTTTTATTATATATTAATCATCTGCTTGGAAAAAACATATCAGGAAAGTTCACAGTTTTTGCGGACGACACAACTATTTTATGGCAAGACAAGAACACAAACTCTCTGCAGGAAAAAATCCTTACTGATACAAAAACTTTAAAACAGTGGTGTAATTCAAATCGTCTGATCTTGAACGTAACAAAAACCAACCTAATCTCTTTCAAGTGTGAAATAAACAATATCAAATTGGATAATAGTTATCGAGAGCAGTGATAACACCAAATTTTTGGGTATATTCATCGATAGTAAACTGAAATTTGAACAACATGTTTGCAACTTAAACAAAAAATTAGCTTCTGGATGTTATGCTGTGAGACGTGTTACAAAATAGCTAGGACTCTCAACAGGAAAAACAACTTACTATGCCTTGATAGAGTCCCACCTAAGATACGGAATCCCATTTTGGGGAGTATGCAATAAAACTCACCTGCAAAACACACTCATCTTGCAGAAACGGGCAATTAGATACTTATCTACAGCAAAGACACGCGATCCATGTAAACCATTATTTGTATCCCATAAAATACACACTGTCTTCGCCATCTTCATCCATGAAACAGTATGCTTAATAAAAAAACACTTTAACCAATTCAATAGTACTCCTTCCTATTACTCTATACGCAAACAAAATAATATTAACCTACCAAGGCCAAATTCAACCCTAGCGAAGGACTCACTTATTTACAATGGTTGCAAGATGTTCAATCATTTACCAGAGCATATAAGGAATATTAGCAACACCGACCATTTCAGAAAGGCTGTGCAAGTGATATTAAGTGATCGACCTTACTATAGTCTGGAAGAATTTTATTCTGACAAATTTTAACCTCTGACTCCTCTAATTTTCTTTATACTCCTAACTTTACAATCATATATGTTTACTGTTTTGTTTTGTTGTTCTCTCAATGTCATGTCATGTCCACGTTATATACCTATAGATATAATTTTTAGATTTAAGTGAGCACTTTGTCCATAAGAATGTTTTTTTTTTCTTGATGACAATAAAGTATATATCTCTCTCTCTCTCAATTTTACCAAATGATATTTTAAACTTCCAATAGTGATTTTTATTTATCTTCAGCTGAACCCACTTGAATTCTCTGCTCTAACATTTCGTGGAATAACTTTGTATTTCAAATCATTATTCGATCAGCATATTCACATTTATCATCTTGCAAAGCAAGAGAACATGTTCCGAATTTAAAAATCCATACAATGCCTGAATACTCTATGTATGGTATATGGTGAGAGATACCTCTCGATAGTTGATCACATACACATACTTTCAATATATTTGAATAAAGTCGCAAATATTATCATCGGAAATTTGGAAAACTAAATTACTGTTAAAGATATCAGACAGAAAAGACAAAAGAAATAATTGTGCACATCTTAATGAATGAAAAGAGATGACATCATTTCAGTCGGAACACTGAAGCCACTGAAGCTACAAATGTGCGGTTGGTTTCCTATTGGTTGACTAGGCTTGTTTGTCGTTTCACATGCGATCAAGTGTTGCACATCCTTATGCACTTGTATTCACAGTACTGATGAGAGCCTTAAGCTCGAAACACGTGTGTACGGTTGCATTTTCACAGAGGGCTTAGTCCATTAAATCTTCCTTTCCTGTTTTTCAGTTTTCTTTCGAGAGCACATCTTTTCTTATATATATGAAAATAGATTATTTTTTGATACATATACAGGGTGGGTCACGGTCGATGGTACCTTAGACGTTTACGAAGAACGGGACATAGGATCATTCTGAAAATATGGTTCCTCAAGTAGTTGCTCTTGGTCTATCGATCTAAAATATTTTCAGCAATGCAACTTTGCCGCTTATACCAGAAAGTAGCAGCATCTTTGTTATCTCAAATGGGTCACCCTGTATATTACCGCATTTTTGAACTTGTCATTCCTTTCTGATTATTTCTGCATCATACTCCCCTATACCTATCTCTAACGGTTTTTGAGATATTGGTTATTTTCCATATTTTTTATCCAAAACATAGCTCGAATTGAATGTTTATTTCTGCGGTATTTGGATTCTTAGGAAGTTGCAATTTTGTGTTTAGTTAATCAAGATCATGTACATTGATTATGTATAGAGAAGTTTGTTCTGCGTTATGCAGGGTCGTTCAAAATTAATGATCTTACTGCTAGATACGAAAAGGGTTGAAAGTGCGTTTTTTTAAATGCAACATCCTGTATATTATGAAATATCCTGAAAGATGACTAAATTCCCTTCGAATTGATATATCATGATCCTATACCTAAATAGCCAGAATTCCGAGATAATAGCAATTTTCACTTGCAATCTCCCAAGTGCTTGAATTATTGCCGGAAATTTTGCGAGTACATGAATTTTTTCCCGAGTCGCGAAGCGACGAGGGTAGTTTTCTTTGAAAATTCATGGACGAGATGAATTTACGGCAATTAATTCAAGCACGAGGGGGATTCGGTAAGAATATTTCACACCGAGAAATGAAAATCATCCAACAATTCATAAGAAATAACTAACGATGGTTTCACCTGAAATATTAATAACCACTGAATTATTGATATGTAAAATACTTAACAAAATTTTCATCAATAAATGTGTTTAAATTTGGAACAAAAAAGAATAAGTTATGTTCTTTATCGTGGATTGAACCATCGACCTAGCGACTCACCGCAACACTACCGCTGAGCTATGGAATTTGTAACAAATCGTGTATTTAACCTCTTCTGAAATACGATTTCAGAATTGACAATTTCTGCAATAATCGTGAATAAAATATTTTCAGACACATTCCAAATATCTAGTAAATACATAATTATCTCCTTTCATATGAAAACTAACCTCCATTTGTACATTAAAGCAAAATATCAACTTGTCACATGTAAAATTTTTGACAGAAAAATTTCCACTTATTATTTTCGCCCGGGGAATCCAGGAGAACAAAAATTTCCGGAAATTTTTAGGGTTGCCATGGTATCTAAACAAGAATGAATTTTTTGATTGGCTACAAAAGTGAGGTGTGAAATTTTCAAAAAAAATCGATTTATGGTGACTCAAAAATAATTGAAATGGAGGGAAATAACTATTCAAACGAAGTTCTGGTGAAATTGTTTATTCTTCATGGAAAATGTGAAGGAATTATAGCAAGAACGTGTAGAAAATTCAATGAAACGTACCCTGATTTACAACCAATGAACAAACGGAAGTTTGTACAACATAATTTCATTAATTATTTGTCAAAAATTAGAAAACGTTCACAATAAATTTTCAAAATGCCGACTATTGGCTTTCAAGCATTTCAAAATCCGGGTATTTGGCGATACAGTTGTATGTAGCACTCCTTATTTCACTGGCATCTAGCTCTTCAATGCAGTTGATCACTCGTTGGCGCAGGTCATGTTTACTGTGCACTGGTGTCATGTATAGTTTTCTCTTCAAATTATCCCACAAGTAAAAATCAAGTGGCGTGAGATCGGGTGATCTCGCAGGCCAATTCCACGGACCCATATGTCTGAACCAGCGATCGTCGAATATCTCGAACAACTCCTCTGGTACTTCCCTAGTGCAATGAGCCGGTGCTCCATCCAGCTGAAACCAACTGCTACGATACTCTTCTAATGACAGATTGTCCAAGAAGTCTTCACAACTGACCTTAGAATTTGAAGATATTTCGCTGAATTCAACGGTTCATCGTAAATAATAAAACTCATTCGGTTATCCTTTAGAAGGCAAAATACGTTGAAATTAAACATTTCCTGATATCCCATTTCCTTGACAACATTTGGATTTTGATCAGCCCAGAAATGCTCGTTCCTTCTATTAAAAATTCTTTCTCTGAAAAATTTTGATTCGTCTTTCCAAATAATTTTTTTTAAGAAGTTAGGATCTTCTTGGGTGCGAATAAGGATTGTTTCGCAAAATTGTACACTACTGGTTTCACAGCTTGAACTTTTCTAAACTTATATGGGTGCATGTTATGAGTATGAAGGATTCTTCGAACAGAAGCACAATCCAAGCCTAAATCATATTCGGGACTTCTAGTGGAAGCTTGGGGATTACCATGGAAATAGGCCAAAACATTTATCATGTTGTCTTCATCTGAAGTTATAGGCTTCGGTAAATGACGTTCCGTTTTCAATTTTGATTCATAATTAATGACATCATGTTGTAATCGTACAAACTTCCTTTTGTTCATTGGTTGTAAATCAGGGTAACGTTTCATTGAATTTTCTGCACGTTCTTGCTATAATTCCCTCACATTTTCCATGAAGAATAAACAATTTCATAAGAACTTCGTTTGAATAGTTATTTCCCTCCATTTCAATAATTTTTGAGTCACTTTCGTTAAGAAACACTCAACGGTATTATTAATAGTGCACTAATTGTCAAATTTTCATAATGTCATTTACCATCATGACATTTAATGATGAATATGAGAAAAATAAATCGATTTTTTTTGAAAATTTCACACCTCACTTTTGTATCCAATCAAAAAATTCGTTCTTGTTTAGATACCATGGCAACCCTAAAAATTTCCGGAAACTGTTATCCTCCTTTTCAAAAAATTCATGGACTCGAAAAATTTCCGGCAATAATTCAAGCACTTGGGAGATTACAAGTGAAAATTGCTATTATCTCGGAATTCTGGCTATTTAGGTATAGGAATATGGTATATCAATTTGAAGGGAATTTAGTCATCTTTCAGGATATTTCATAATATACAGGATGTTCCATTTAAAAAAACGCACTTTCAACCCTTTTCGTATCTAGCAGTAAGATCATGAATTTTGAACGACCCTGTATAACGCAGAACAAACTTCTCTACACAGAATCAATGTACATGATCTTGATGAACTAAACACAAAATTGCAACTTCCTAAGAATCCAAATACCGCAGAAATAAACATTCAATTCGAGCTATGTTTTGTATAAAAAATATTGACAATAACCAATATCTCAAAAACCGTTAGAGATAGGTATAGGGGAGTAAGAGGCAGAAATAATCAGAAAGGAATGACAAGTTCAAAAATTCGGTAATGTACAGGGTGACTCATTTGAAATAACAAAGATGCTGCTACTTTCTGGTATAAGCGGCAACGCTGCATTGCTGAAAATATTTTAGATCGATAGACCAAGAGCAACTACTTGAAAAAACAAATTTTCAGAATGATCCTATGTCCCGTTCTCCGTAAACGTCTAAGGTACCATCGACCGTGACCCACCCTGTATATATATATGTACATAGCTACATCTTGAATGTGAATTATGTGAGTCGAATGTACCGTATTGAGATGAACAACAACATACAAGCAGTCTCTCTTATTTCTGTGGTATCACTGTTTATTCTACTTCAAAACCATTTGTAATAGGTACAAATGCTAAAAACATTATCAAAAACAAATTTTCGTTATAATAAAACTATAGTGATGAGATTACTACTTTCCACACCAGAAGTGGCAGTTTTTTACAGGAACCATAGTTATGAATGGTACGAAAGTATGAAAGGTGCTATTTCAACCAATTTCTCTATTTTAATAAACATTTTCAGTGTCAAATGTATTTTATAACCACGTCAAGAAACATTTGAGTTAGTGTACAATTTATATTGATATACAAACACAGAATGTATTTATGGATAAGCCTCAACAAAATGCATGACTATTATTACCTCGTCAAGGAAATCATAAGCACTACTTTTGGAACCTCTCAGTATTTATAACGTCTCTGCGAAGTGGAGTTTTATCAAGAACGATAGGATATAGAATTTGCCACCGAGTTGCACGGAATTTTAGGCTCTTGGATATATTGCTTTCAAGAGAATTAAAACATTTTGTATTCAAGTCAGTCTGATTCAATATACCGGGTGTCCCAACAGTGCGCATTTGCTCGATATATCGATAAGGCTGATTCATATGAAAAAAAGTATTATTCAAAAGTTACACGGGTGTTGTATTTTTCCGTAATAGCAAAAACAATATTTTGTTAAAATGGAACAACCAGTTCATTTCTTGTCATTGAAATAGTCCCTTTGATCCCGGTTCAGCACTGAATTTTTTTCCAGCCACAATAAGCCGGTACCAACTTATTAATTATTCGACAAAACGGGAAGTGATGCAATCTCTGAATGAAATAACTGTAATTAAGCTGTTTCCACAAAGATCTGAATTTTGTCTGTTGGAAAGACGAAGAAAATAACAAAGTAGCCGGTATTGTTCTGATCATCATGTTTGTTCATACAGGGTGTCTCAAATGTTACGTTCATTGTCGTCCACTTCGATTTAAGTTTATGCGAATTTTTCAAGTGAAATATATTGTATATTAGTTTGTCTTCACATTCTACATGAAATTATCTATCTGAGGATACCAACATGTTATATGTTATTCCTAACAGTTTTTTGATTATTTGTGTTTTTCAAATTATTTTTACATTTTGAAGAAATATGTTTAATTTCCTATATGTAAAACAAAAGCAAAATGTTCAAAATGTCTGCCATCCTGTTCCATACATTTTCTCAATCTCTTCATGAAGTTTGTTCTCACGCTGCTCAAATGAAAAGGCATAATTCTTTGAAATGCCTCGCGAATTCCTATTTTCATGTCCTCCCGTGTTGTAGCAGCTTTACGATACACCTCCGATTTCTCTGTTCCTCAAAGATAAAAATCCATTGATGTTAGGTCCAGCGACCTCGACGGCCAAGGAATAGGTCCTTCTCGTCCTATCCATTTAGCAGGAAATATAACATCCAACTCGTCTCGTACTTCTCCCAAAAAATGTGCTGGTGCTGACACCACATTTCATTTTTAATGTGATTAGGTAGGTGTTCGGTCTTCTCTGAGAAATCGAAGAATCTCTTATCCATTCAATTTTCATTCGAAAAAATATTGTCCGACAACATAATTATCCACAAATCAGAAATCTTACATTTTCCATAATTTTATTTTGCATCGTCCGACAAAACTGCACTCTCATAAGAAAATCTGCTTCTAGCAACTCCTGGTGCAGTTACACGTGATAAGGGTGAAATTTGTTAAATTTTAAACTCCGGGCAACAGAAGATTTCGATATCTCTAAATCTCTGTTTATTTCTCTAACACTCAACTCAGGATTTTCTACCACTGCAAGACTAATAGCTAATTGATTTTCATTGGTCAATATTGTTTCAGCACGATTATTTTTTTCGTATTCGATGTGGCCTGTTCTATCAAATCGTTCCTTCAATATTACAAAACTTTCCACTTGTGGATGCCTTCTATCAGGATATTTTGCAGCATACAAACAGGAAGCCAACAAACATTTTTTTTCACCAGCGCCCAACGCATACCTAGACCATTTCAATTAACTCTTCTTTTGTATAATTCATAATGAATAATCACAGTTTTCTAGCAAATCACAGAACAGACTGTCAACAATTGTCACACTTTATTATTTTGTTTTTGGCGATATTTGAAATTATAGCCAACTTCAGTTTTTACTGTTTGATAAAACATTCAGAAAAACGCGTATAATTGAAGATCTCTAAAGCCGGGAACAGACATGCGGTATTCGGCAATTCCCGAATACCAATTAATCGCTTGTCGGCAAGTAGCGACTAATAGTCCCGGAGCCAATGACAGATTTCCATGACCAAGTTCCTCTCAAGCGAAAATTAGTGGAATGCATCAGAGAGTTATATTATAAAGCTTCGTGAACGTCAGCTGCGGTTCCGTGGGGGGATGAGCGGTGGTAGCCTCCCACGCACAAAGAAGAAGAAATGTATTCAATTTTGTTTTCCTACCTGAAAACATGTTAAATTATCGCTAAAGCAATATCTTGATACGATACACAAAAAAAATTGTACCTTCTATGATATCCTCTAATAAAATTTTACCTTATATTCGGATTGCGTCAATTTAACATGTTTCCGGGAAGGAGGACATAATTGAATATATTTTTTTTCTTCATGCGTAGGAAGCTACTGTGCTGATCATCCCCCCCCCCCCCCACCAACGGAATCGCAGCTGACGGTCACGAATCTTTATAATATGACTATCTGATGCATTCCACTAAATATCGCTTGAGAGGAAATGACTATTATACCGTTATAGAAACAAAAATTGAAGTTATGATTCTTATCAGTGGAAGCATCGTTTGTATTTGAAGGACGAAAATTCGACCTCCATCCAAACACTTTCTTTCATTTGGTTTTAGAAAAACTAGTGCACGTAACTCTCATGTAATTATAACATTTATGACACTCTACTTCGTTCCTGTTACTTATTTCCTACTCACGTATTAATAGTACTCATCACATGAACATTGCATAATGCATACAAACAGAAAACATTATTTATTACTCGAATCCTCCTGTCCGCAGACATGGTAACATTAACAGCATTTTGTCACGAATAAAAATACCCTTTTATGTCATCGCTCAATTTCATCCATTATATGAAGGGTAAAAAATCCCAACTTAAATATCCTTTCGAGTACATTTTCATTACACTGAGAAACATGTTTACAACAAACTAGTATCTTCAAAAGCAGATGAATAGTTTAGACGATTTGAAGGAATGTTTGATGAGAAATGTAAGGAAAAAATAGTTTATTCGAAAATTTTCAATATTCCTGAGCGTGCAGCTCGAGCTGTTCATCCGAAAAAAGTGTGGAATTTGAAAATTATGTAGAATTTTATGAACTTCAATTTAGAATCGAAAAATTTTTCTCTACGGCGCATCGGTCTCGAAAATACAAAACGTGGGTCCTTCTTTGTCCCCCCTCACTCCGGCTTACTTCACGCACTGATAAAAAGGATTGTTTGCATCAACGCATAATTGCCAATTCGTTGATTGGACTAAGTAGATGGACCTTATTTTTTTATATTTCAAGTGTTATAATTGCAGGTACAAAGTCTCTGAACGAAATCGTGAATATAACAATGTGACACTGATTTTAGTTTGATGAAATTAGTGAAAATTATTTTAGAGGTATAACCTGAGTTCACAAAATTTTTTTTTCATTATTATTAAGTGTTATAATAGTAGGTACAAAGTATCTGAATGAAATTGTGAAAATAATAATGTTCCACCGATTTTAGTTTAATAAAACTAGTAGAAATTAATGAAAACAAATTTGTTTTACATTTTACAGTTACACATAGAAAAAAGGATTCTTCAATCAAAAATATACACACTCTTGAATAGAATAATCTTCTGAAAAGAATAATTATTTCTAATTGATGAATATACTCCCATTTCAAACTGATTGAGATGTTTGCTTCTTTACATAAATTCTATTGAAATGAATTTGCTTGCAGTGAAAACATTCTACTCTTCATCCTAGATAACACTTGCATTAATTCATTGTGAAACAATCCTCTTGACACAAGGAACATCGCTGGAACAGCTGTTGAAGTGTCTACTGTCTGAACGCCATCGGATTTAACCTATATATAATCTTGACAAATGAAAACAAAATTTACCATCACGATATATGATCAGAGGCTCTGAAATTAATAACAAATAATATCAATAATAGTTATTTATTGTATAAGTGTTTTAGATATCATTTTATTTGCGCAAGAATGTTTAAACGCGAGAGCGAAGCTCAAGCGTTTAAATTTCTTAAGCAAATAAAATGTATCTAAAACACGCATGCAATACAACGTTTTATTCACAATCACATTCATTTAGAATCAGAATCGCGGAAATTTTTCATCACAAAATTATTTGACGTTTTGCTCTGACAGCGGCTGTCACCTCCTCAAAAATTATTGAAATAACATACAAAAATATAGGGAGGTTTTGAATGGTTGCTATGTATTTTCGATTGTTTATCGACTCCATTTGTAAAAATTTGTGAAGTTGGTGAAAATAAGTAAAATGTGATTGATATTCAACATTGTATTTTTCATTATTCCACTAGTGGAATAAAGTAATTTCATTATTCCACTAATGGATAAAGTGGTACTTTATACGGTTCATAAGTGTGGATAAAACTTCAATATAAGGTGATTGTGGATAAAAATATGAATAACACATTACAATAAAATGGAAAAATAAAGATAAGGTATGTACAGCATCATGATTGTATAATAAGTAAACAAAAGCTAAATAAATGATTTTCATTGTTTGACGAAACAACCCCAATATACGGAATTGTTGTTCAGTTCAGGACGATGGTACAATTTAACGCATATGTGTACTTTAAAGAAAGGCATAGTTTTGATAGGAAACTTTGGTCGCTGAACGAACAGGTGATGAAAATAAATATACAGTGAGTGGAAATTAACAGCTGATTTCATTTCAGGTTATGATGGAACTTTTCAATGTTTTATGAAAATCAAATGAATAAAGCGAAAAAATCCTGTGAAATTCTTTTCATTTTGAAATGTAGATATAAAAACCAACAATGTAATAAAACTCGTTGTGCTATACAAGGTACTTGTCATACTATTTAGGTATAAACACAATAGCATTTTGAGGCTAGAAAAAATAAATGCTATAATGTGTTTACCAAGATTTCTCGGATTTGTAAAGTTAAGTTTAACCGGATTGTTTCAAAATATTACATTTATTTACTTAAGCATAGACAGTTAGTTGATACGAGTGTACTTTCTTACTCACCACCACCAATGAAAGAAGATTTTTTCATAGATTTTAAAATCCATTTAATAGTTGTAATTAATAACATAAAAAAAAAAAAAAAGAATAGAAGATTCAGAAATTGTTCAATTTTTATTTGCATAAAAAGTTATCAAAAAATCTTTCATATAAGCAAAATGTCAAGTTAGTATATGTCTCATTATTTTTAGATAACAACTTACACTTAATAATTTCGTCCAGGGTACCCTGAAAATTTACGGAAAGATTCTGGATTTCCAAAAAAAAAGATAGACTTTGGATGTCTTAATAATTGCGGCGTGAAATGTTCATAAAAATTATTCAACTCTCACTGAGAAAAATCTAGAGAACATACCGGTTTCTTTTGGAAATTATGGTAAAATTAACAATAGTTTTTGGTAACCCTAAGGATTTGGAATGTAAGTGGTAAAATAACTATAAAATGTTGAAATATTTTATGTATGAATTTGGTATATATTATTGCTGTCATAAATTATGGTAAATATCACCATACATTTTTCTCCGTGTTGGCTGTGGTATAGTAGTGGTATAGTCCCGTATAATAGCTACTATTACAGGCTCGTTGAAGAATATACTATTCTGCGATGACAGTGAAAGAATCACACCGATCTAGAAATTATTATTTCTCTATAACCCTTTCAAATAAAAATCTTCCTTTATGACCCGTTTATAAAAGGTGCGGCTGCAATAGAATATGTTATTCATGTCGGAAACGTTGCTAATGAAATTGTCGAAGCTTTCACAACAAGAAGTTTACCAACAATTTCACGGACTCATTACCATACAGTTACAACCATACATTTCACATATACTGCAATTTTTCAAAGATATTTATGGAAGTAACGTGTGGGATGACTTGCATGTTATTTTTTAGATACTCGAATTTTTGTAATTGTATCAAAACCCACATCTTCATTATGTCTGGTTCATGACACTGAGATAGGATCTGTGAGGCAGCGAAACAGTTTTGCGAACAAAGAGTAATTGTATTGTTTTATGGGACGATAAACTAAGTAAACAGAAAGAAAGTGCATTTTGATGAGAGTTCATTGATAAAATAACACAATTTCAACGTAATCAGAATAAAGACCATATTATTCAATATAGGACAAAATTATTCTGTTGAAAATTAGTTATAATTATAATATACAGTTGTCCCAGCTGAAACTTGTCACCTCCCTTATATTCGAAGTCGTAGAAAAACTTGTCTCATACCCAGCACCTCCTGCTTCAGACTTTCAAGTAATAATAATAATACTCCTTTATGAACACTCGCAGGGTGTACACATAGGCATAGCCTGTGCGGGAAAAGGACGGCTATTATTATAATTTGTAGTAGATCTTACAGAAAACTTTGTGTAGTATCAAACAGATATAATTCAACTGTCGTAGGGAGCAGTAATTGTTTTCTGGTGAATACTTGCCGACGAAAAACCGAGTACAGGTTTATGCGGAGAATTGATTTTTCATTAATAAAGTTAATGGTCTTTCATTAGGTACTGTCGTCTACTCTTCATGAAAAGAAAACAACTACCCTAGTGTATTGCTAGGCGGATACTGATTTACATTAGTCAGACATATGTGCAAAGATCCTGATCATATGATCAATGAATTCTAAACGATAAGACAAATATTACATGAAAAAAAATGCTAGTGTTTCACAAGGCATTAGATGAATCATAACTACGTTATTTAGCGGGTAAGTTTCAACAATGTAATAAAATATCATCAATATACCCAAAATAGTATTCTGCTGAAAATACTATACTGAAGAAAAGTCTATTCTCCACAGGACAAATTTAGTTAGATATGAAAGTTTTCAATACACGATTTTATATCACGCAATTTTTTTTCTGACATATAAAGATAACTTTTTATCCAGTAAATCCAAAATTACTGGAAACGCGTCAACCTGGAAGCTGATGGACACTCCACTTTTCAAGAAGACTCACACAAAGATACGTTTCCTATTATGGCACAAAATTTCCTAATCTACTACCTCTTCATCTTAGACAAATATCGAACCTAAAAACAATACACAGGGTGTTTCCTAAGTTGATACTTTTTTTAACTGTGTATAGAACTCGTCAAGGTATTTGGAACGCTAGCGCAGTTTTCCTACACATACAATGAAAATTAGGTAGGTGTGATATTTTTCGACAGTGGCTACATCAACCGAGTTTTTTTGAGAATTTTCGTCCATTTATGGTGGATTTATGCAGCAGTCATAAGTCATAAGTTTTAAGTCATAAGGAAGAATATTCGTCAATGATTGGTTGGTCTGTTTATTACAACCAATCATTGGCGAATATTCTTCCTTACGACTCAAAACTTATGACTTATGACTGCTGCATAAATCCTTAGAATCGGAGATAATTGTACTTAAAGTTGTTCTACAATAGACTTTTAAATCATAGCACCATAGGCCAAATGGTTTCAAATAACACGCTGTACAGAAGAAACGTGTCTTACAAATTTGATTGAAAACTTACAAATGTTGATAAACCCGATAACAATGCTAATAACGAAATCTGAAAAAATTCATCCATCTAATTAATCGAAATTTAAGCTCCCAAAGTCGGCAAAGTCGATGAGAGCATAAAAATGACCACGTCCAGAGCAATGGCAACAACGCGCTGCAGCTCGTAAGGAACACGAGAAATATATCCCGAAATAAATAAACCAGGAAATATAGAAAATTGAAATACTAGAATTGGAGAATAGGGCAGCCTTCCTGCCCATATTGTCGTCAGCATACATTATATGGGAATTTTGGAAAAGTAGACATGGAATTGGACTAACTTTCTGAACCAAATGGTCAGAGAAAATGTATTTGGTGGAAAAACTAGTTCTTTATCGCACTGAGTGCAATAAAGTCTTTATTGCACTCATCTGTCATTCTGCTACAGCGTTCTGTCATCATGACAAACATAAAAGTCAAATCGACGCCATATTTAGCACATTTTCTATGAGAAGGTATTACGTTTCAAACAGTTGCATATTTTATATTATTGTCAATCATATTCATCACATACTGGGATTACAGCATTACTAGAAAATGCAATTTAATAAATGTTAAATTTATTTCTTTCAATATTATTATTACTTTCAGCAGCTACATTTGAACAAAGAATGTCTTCCTTAAACGTTAGTACCACCTTAATGAAACAGTTTTTGGTTTTTGCAGAAACGTAGAAAAAATATGGTATGCAACTCTCGTGAAAATTATTTATTGCACTCGATGACAATTGACAATTTCATGTCGAGTGCAGTAAAAACTTACTTTTTGCACTTGTTGCATAAATAACTATTTATTGATGTTGGTATTTTCACACTTCGATACTACTGTCATTCCATCAAATTCCCAAAAGAAAAAAAGTGAAAACCTATAATTGTTAGTTGACAACATAAAAAATTAGTTCATCTTAACTGTCATAGGAATTAAACAAGCAGGTTTGCTTACGTGGATCCTCATCGATGGGGTGGATAAAACTAATAATCATGTCATTACAATCATAACTCAAAAAACATAATGTTTTTTTTATTACCGATGTTACTTTGATAAACTGAAATTGAATTCAACGGAATTCAGACCCAATTCAAAATTCGTGTTCCTCATCGGTGCAGAACATGTCTTCAAGCACTCTTGTGTACATGTGGGGCTCCATCTCTGCATCAGACTATACTGCAGTATGGGAGGTGGCAAAGCGGATCGTAACATACCCGAAAGTAATATGGGCAATAAACTTTTTCAGCACATATAAATCGCCTGGACCAGATGGAATATTCCCTGTCGTACTACAGTAGGGAATTGAAGATCTAGCACCGGAACTATGCAGACTGTACAGGATGAGTCTAGCACTTGGCTGGATACCACAAACCTGGAAATCTGTGAAGGTGGTCTTCATTCCGAAACCTGGCCGAAACTCATACGACCAGGCCAAGGATTACAGACCAATGAGCCTATCATCCTTTCTCCTGAAAGGACTAGAAACACTGATAGACAGAGATATACGGGAGGTAGCTCTCATAGACCGGCCATTACACATAAACCAGCATGCCTATCTAACAGGAAAATCGTGCGAGACGGCCCTGCACCAATTGGTGTCAAGGCTGGAGGACACTCTGGCGAAAAAAGAAATAGCACTATGCACCTTTATAGACATCGAAGAAGCCTTTGACAATACATCCTTCGAAAGTATGGTCTCAGCGGCCAGGAAGAGAAGCGTTGATGAAACCACGTGCAGGTGGATAAAGTCAATGCTCCAAAATCGACAGGCCCATACCAACATGTTTGAAGACTCCGCAAAGCTGGAAATTGCCAGAGGAACCCAACAGGGAGGGATACTATCCCCCTACTGTGGGACATGGTAGTAGACGAACTTCTGGAATCTTTAAACAATCAGGGATACTACTCCCAAGGTTGTGCGGACGACATAGTAGTCCTCGTACAGGGAAAGTATGCCACAATAACCTCTGAGCTAATTGAAAATGCACTGAGGACAGTAGAGAAATGGTGCAAAAGCGAAGGACTGAGGGCAAACCCCAGCAAAACCGCACTCATTCCCTTCACACGCAAAAGGATTCAGGGGGACTTGAAGTCACTCAAATTCTTTGGCGCAACACTACAAGTTGCTGATCATGTCAAATATTTAGGGCTGTTGTTGGACAAGAAACTAACCTGGAACATGCATCTACAAAATGTAGTCAACGAAAGCAAAGCATCGTTCATGATGTACAGAAGAGTTTTTGGAAAAACATGGGAATTGAAACCGGAAGTCACCAAAATCATCCATGAAGTCAACATTACCGAACCGGAAATAATATCAGACTACATGCTACCACAATACTAGTACGAAAAACCATTCAAAACGCAGCTCAAGTGGAACGAATGGGACTCGGGAGTAGAATCACTATCATCTGGAAACATTATCTGGTATACAGATGGTTCAAAAACAGTTAAGGAATAGGAGCAGGAATATATAACCTTGTCAGCTACGGCACCTGTAAATTGTGGTGTACCACAAGGATCCATATTGGGCCCCACTCTATTTTTATTATATATTAATGATCTGCTTGGAATAAACATATCAGGAAAGTTCACAGTTTTTGCGGACGACACAACTATTTTATGGCAAGACAAGAACACAAACTCTCTGCAGGAAAAAATCCTTACTGATACAAAAACTTTAAAACAGTGGTGTAATTCAAATCGTCTGATCTTGAACGTAACAAAAACCAACCTAATCTCTTTCAAGTGTGAAATAAACAATATCAAATTGGATAATAGTTATATCGAGAGCCGTGATAACACCAAATTTTTGGGCATATTCCTCGATAGTAAACTGAAATTTGAACAACATGTTTGCAACTTAAACAAAAAATTAGCTTCTGGATGTTATGCTGTGAGACGTGTTACAAAAGAGCTAGGACTCTCAACAGGAAAAACAACTTACTATGCCTTGATAGAGTCCCACCTAAGATACGGAATCCCATTTTGGGGAGTATGCAATAAAACTCACCTGCAAAACACACTCATCTTGCAGAAACGGGCAATTAGATACTTATCTACAGCAAAGACACGCGATCCCTGTAAACCATTGTTTGTATCCCATAAAATACACACTGTCTTCGCCATCTTCATCCATGAAACAGTATGCTTAATAAAAAAACACTTTAACCAATTCAATAGTACTCCTTCCTATTACTCTATACGCAAACAAAATAATATTAACCTACCAAGGCCAAATTCAACCCTAGTGAAGGACTCACTTATTTACAATGGTTGCAAGATGTTCAATCATTTACCAGAGCATATAAGGAATATTAGCAACACCGACCATTTCAGAAAGGCTGTGCAAGTGATATTAAGTGATCGACCTTACTATAGTCTGGAAGAATTTTATTCTGACAAATTTTAACCTCTGACTCCTCTAATTTTCTTTATACTCCTAACTTTACAATCATATATGTTTACTGTTTTGTTTTGTTGTTCTCTCAATGTCATGTCATGTCCACGTTATATACCTATAGATATAATTTTTAGATTTAAGTGAGCACTTTGTCCATAAGAATGTTTTTTTTTTCTTGATGACAATAAAGTATATATCTCTCTCTCTCTATACGGGGTGAGGCCAAAAAGGAACGCAATAGTCCCAATTGGTAACAACAATACAGTATTCCAAGCAGAGACACATACCATAAGGACGTGCTTACAGATGAATCTAGACCGTGGGTGTGAAAGAAAACACATCTATATTCTATCTTACAGCCAGAGCGCTATAAAAGCTCTGAACTCAATACAGATAATGTCTAAGCAAGTCTGGGAATGTCTTCAGAGCCTCAATGAACTGTCGAAACGCAACAAGGTTACACTTGTGTGGGTGCCCGGACATAGGGGAATTGAAGGCAATGAAAAAGCAGACCAACTTGCAAAGAAAGCATCTGGATCACCATTCACAGATCTAGATCCAGCGTTTGGAATTAGCAAAACCAGATGCGGAAATCTAATCAATGAGTGGAAGAAATCAAAACACCAAACGTATTGGGACCAAATCGAAGGGCATCGACACAGCACAGCAATGGTGAGGCACCTGAGCCAAACACTGACGGCTGACACACTCAACCTTAACAGATCTAAGATACGCACGATCACCGGCTTACTAACCGGACACTGCGGCCTTAGGAAACACCAACACACCATGGGAATAAATAGAGAAACCGTGGACTGTAGACTCTGTGGTGACGAGAAGGAAACAGCCTCTCACATCATCTTCGAATGCGACGCGCTGCTCAACAAGCACAACAGAATAATCGGACAGATCAACCTAGAAACAGGCATGAATCCGAAACACCTAGTAAATAGACTACTGAACCTGGTGAAAAACACAAGCCTATTTAACTAGGAACCACTGCCGACAGAACAATACAATAGACCCCAGCTGGTCTCAGTGTTACGGGAAACCTCAAGGTAAACCCGGTATCTCGCTCGTCAGCCTTTAACCAACCAACCAACCATGATATTTCGAGATATGAAATAATATGTGAAATACAAATGTGTTTCAATGTGCAATAAATACTAAATTTGTCACTGAAAGCTCTTGAAAAGTCGTTACGTTGAATTTAATTTTAAATATGGTAGATCACCTTCTCATTTACTGTATCAGACGTAAACTGCAAAACACTGACGTTAATAAACTGAAATGTTATGCGGGTAACTATGTAGGTGAAAAAAAAAATTACCGGACATACTGTTATGATAATTTCTATCAACTCTAACATACGTAGGTACTTCGTATTTAGTTCATTATACGAGGGCACAACCAAGGGTGCCACTCAAATTTCGAAATTTATTTAAAAGCCATATTCTATGCCATTTTTGTGGCTACGTTTGCCTGAGTGCCGGTGGCTGAAATTCAATACAAGGTAATTAATTGCAAGGATAAATGTGGAAATGTCATGTTTGCCAACACATGCAGTAATTATCTCTTTGATATATTTGCACTAAATACTACTTCTGGTTCATCTCCAAAGCTTCACCCACCATCTCCTGAGAGCTCTTTTTTGTTTTCTTATTATTAAAATAAGTGTAACGGTAATTAGTAATGTTTTTTCTAATTTCATTTCGTCTTTTGTTGTTCGCGGTATTGTTTTCATCTCTCAAAAATTCACATAGAATGAATCTAAAGAAAATTCGAACAAAGTTCGAAGGTTTTGCCGGAGAGTACATATGAATAAAATCGACCAATTCGAAGTACCCTTTCTCTCCAAATATTTCCACCAAGTTGAAAATATGAGACAAAAATCTGACACACACACACACACACGCATGGAAGGAAAATTAACGAAAGTAAAAAGAATGAGTGTTGCTAGAAGTGAGCTGGTCAAATGCGCCGATTAGAAAGCAACGACCAATAAATACATTAAGAGCGAGAAGAAATCGTATCTTTTTACTTAGTGGAGTCACAGCTGATGAACAATAAGCGTTTCAGTTTGATCCGCATTCATGTAATAAAAACATGTTCAAGAAGTCTAATTGTTAATTAATTATGTTTATCTCTCGCTTTTCCACTTATTATTCGACCTCAAGTTTTCATATCTTCATTGGTAGGCAATTAATTATTCTATTGTGTGGTTGGTACGTACTGATTTTATTGTTTTGTTTTGTGTTGTATCATGTGTTAGAACTTGAATATTTCTGTCTTGGGCTCCATATGTATTTTTTTTAACGGTTGGTTTTCTTACCGTCTCATCGCAGCATTTAACAACAGAACATCTTTCCAGTGCGGCTTTTTTTAGTCACCCCACCTTTTAAATTTTGAATAGTTCGACGTACAACCATGAAAAAATAACAGTTTGGAGGGTTTCACTTATACTACTTTTTGAAACAAACAATATGGTGATTGCTCGACAGGAGGCGCTGGGGGCAAATTAACTAAAATTTTTTAAATGGAATGGGGGGTCAAGTGTCACATGGTTGAAAAGAAAATTCAATTCTCTTTACAACCATTAATTTTTTTTTAATTTCGTTAATATTTTTTTGCAATTCAAATTCGAAAAATCAAATATAAATGAAGATCTGAAAACTAGTCATACCTTGATAAATTTGAACGGTTTATTGTGGAATAATGAAACCAAAAACATTTTGAAGGGTATTACTGATACTACTTTTTGAGAGAAGAAACATTGCAATTACTCGACAGATGGGGCTGGGGGCAGAACAACTTGAAAATTTCGAAAAAAGTAAAAATCGAAATTGGGCAAAAATTTCTCAACAACATTCAAAAATATCTAAATGGTTGTAGAGAGAATTGAATTCTTTTCAACGATGTGACACTTGACCCCCCATACCATTTAAAAAATTTGAGTTGATGTGCCCCCCGCGCTCCTTGTCGAGCAATTACCAAATTTTTTGTTTCAAAAAGTAGTATCGGTGATACCCTTCAAACGATTTTTTTCCCATGTTTGTTGGTCGAACCGTTCAAAAGTTAACAGGGGGGGGGGGGCTAAAAAAACCGCACTGTATTATATAACTCATTCGGGATAAATTCATCTTGTTGATAGTAAAGTACCTGAAGATGTGGCAGATGAAAAAAAAACAGTCACCCACATTATAATTCGGTGTACTTACGTAAGAAAATGCTGACCTATTCTATAATCCATATCTATAACAATGACTGGATAAATAACTTATCATTAAAAAAATATGTAATAATATTCTACATAAAATTCATAACAGTTCGATCACATGGTTGAATCAGATGGTGGTACTACAAATTTTGTTACTTTTAGGGGGCTACGTTCACAAACCTGGACAATGATGCTTCTGATATAAATTTATTAATTAAATCTGTAGAAAATGTTTTGGATTTCCTTGGTTGATACCCGTCGGACTTTAAAATTCGTTAATACCTACCTATAATGACAGTCTAGTAGTTCACGAAAGTCGTAGAAAATGAAATATTTCGATACAGCTAGCCCGTGGGAAATGAAAATCGGTGTTACAACGTGGTAGGTTTCTTAATCGAAGACGCAATTGAAATGTTCATTTTTCTTAATGGTCGTAGAAAAAGTTACTTTCCGAACGTGTTTAAAAAAATTCAATATTGGTAATGAGAAAAAACAAACTTTTCAACGAAAGTGAATCATTAATTAAATTAAAAATTATCCGTAAGGTTACTACTACACTAATGGCATATACGAAAAATATTTGGATTCACAGAAACGTTTATCCTACCTTATTTTCGATGACGTTCATATTAACTGAGATTTTGACTATAAGTCTGTACATGATGTGGCTGAAGAAATTATCTTTACTTTTTTGTACCTGTTCTATTAAAATCTTTCCTATTTTATTTCAATCCATTCCCTTCAATAAAATGGATTATCGGGGATAATACTATAACAGGTCTTTCCTCTAAAAAGTCATTATTTAACGAGTCGTTAATTAGCGACTGTAGTTCAATTTACGATTCGTTAATTAGCGACTGTAGGTAGTTCAATTTCGATTACGTCAATGTAAGAGACAATTCAAAAATTCGTATTCTTTAAACACTGTCGTTGCGGCTTCAGTCGTTACCAAATGAATAACGACAAACCGGAGTTTTTGAGACGGTACAAGTAAATTCATGATTTGTGATTATGTGATGGTTGAAAACTAAATTTTAAAACTGTATGAGTCAGTTATTTGATTATTTAATGGAAATTTTAATCAACTATGGAAATTGGTGAATATTACGAAATTGTGGAAAAAAAGTAGTAAAAGTACTACACAAACAACAATTTTCTGTATATTTGAATTAATTGGAAAAAACAATTGGTTTCGCGAAAATAAGTAAAAACTAAGCAAATCAGAAGTTCTTAAAGAAACTTGGAACCTCCTAACAGCCAAACTCAACAGCTCTGTAGGGAATTTTATGATAGAGGGGCCAAATGATCAACCAATATATCTGACACTTCGTGAATACAACTGCTTACACACGAATTATCTTTTACCATAGACTTTTGGTAATTGCTATGGGCAAAGAAATTCAACGCTGAAAGAAATCTGTGCAATTGATTATGAAAGAGAAATTCACAATATTTTGTTTGTTTGTTCCTGCGGTACATTGCAAAATGATCGCTCAATTCGTTAAATTACTCCTAATAGACCGTCAGATAGTGACAGATTTAGGTGCCCCATTTTCACATACAATCCTCAAACAGGGTTGAAAAGTACATCGATGTTGAGTAAAATAGAGGGAAATTTACGAGTGGCTCCTGGGGAGAACATATGGAAAATTCGATTTTCCATGGAAAATTCGATATTTCCATATTTTAACGCGAGCCGTGTTCACCTAATCATTAATTAATAGAACCTGGCTTCGGAATACCAAAGGCTTGAATGTTGCAGGTTGCTAAAGGGTTAAAATGAGTGCATATTCTTGTAAAAAAAAATTGAGATTTTAACAGTACATGTAAATTCATGTTTTGTGAATGATGAAAACAAAATGTTACAACTGTCAGTGTCAGTTATTTGATAATTTGATGGAAATCTGAATAAATAAGGAAATTGGTAAATATTATGAGAAATTGTTGAATAAAGTAGTAAAACTGTTATATAGGCAACAATTTTCCGTATATTGAAAAAAAAAGCACTGGTTTCGTACAAATAAGTATTAGTTTAAGAGCTAGCAACGTTTTCGAGAGAGCATTTCAGGTCGGCCAGTTTTTAGAAATGTTATCTCTCCCGGACGTCATACGGGCCATCTGGCTGGCGGTAGAGGTTGCGTTCATCACTGCGCATCGTACCTGTCCTGTACAGGTAACATATTGATTTTTCAAAAAAGTTTCTTTCGTTTATTAGTTTCATTTAACTTTTTGATACATGTATACATTATTGCCAGATATTTTTATCGTTGTTTAAACTGTGCCAGACGCCAATAACAAAATAAAGAAAAGAATTGAATAATATACAAAAAAGAATTCAAAATATTTTAGTATGGCTGAAATTTTTATATGATGTTTCTTAAGTATCTACAAACCCAAATTTAATTTGCCAAACAATAATTCGGTTGTTAAACCTCCGGCCAGACCGATAAAGTAAAGTAAGTCAGGCGCTAGTTATGCAAGCGAGATGAACCACAACAGCCGTTTGCAGCTTTGACCGGCTGATGCGCCTGCGCATAAGCCTCACAGTGGATCATGTTCTTTGGGGTCTGTGGAATCATGTTAAAAACTGAAGTTGGTGATGATTCTCAGAGTACAATGTGGTACATTTTGTTCCCATAATAATACCACATCACTTTTCACTTTCAAATCGGTCTAGCTGGAAGTTTAACAACCAAATTTTTTTTCCCTTAGGTGTTTGTTTAGCAAATTAATTTTGGGTTTATAGATAGTTATTTTTTAATCAAAATTAGCGTCTGGCACAGTTTAAACAACGATAAAAATATCTGGCAATAATTGATTCATGTGTCAAAGAGTTCAATTAAAATAATAATAAGAAAAAAAACCTTCTTAAATTAATTTGAAAAATAAATATTTTACTTGTATAGGAACGATGCGCACTGATGAACGCAACCTCTACCGCCAGCCAGATGGCCCGTATGACGTCCGAGAGAAAGAGAGAGGTAACATATCTATAAACTGGCCTTACTGATATTCTTGTTTTCCCGACGTTGCTAGCTCTTGTACTATATGAACCAAGCAAACCAGAAATTCTCAAAGAAACTTGGGACCTTCTAACAGCCAAGCCGAATAGCACTGTTGGGAATTTTATGAGTGATGGCCAAATTATCAACTAATATTCGGACTTCGTGCAATATTTCTGATACTTCGTGAATACACCTGCTTACAGAAGACTGGGACATGGCACAATATTTATCTTTTGCCATAGACTTCTGGTAATTGCCATGACCAGAAAATGCAATGCTAAAACAAAAGTGTGCAATTGGTTATAGAACGAAAATTCACAATTTTACGTTTACTTGTATGAGGTAACCTCGTGTTCCTGCGGGACATTGCAAAGTGATCGCTCATTTCGTTAAATAACTCCCAAGCCAGTTCTCTGGTTAATCTAACATCTTTCCGAATTTTTTTCTGGATTCTCGAAATGGTTGCTGATATCCCTCAACTACCTATTGAATCTCCGATTCCACTCTCTACGAAATACAGATACGTGATCCGTTTTACCTTCAGAAATCATCATAATACCTTCTTCGCAGTTCTTCCAGGATTACAACCAATACGTCCTGTTCGAAGTGATCCATTTGCATTTTGATTACAATTTAAATTTTGCAACGGACGTGTAAGAATTTTTTTTTTTGCTGAACACAGCTATTATCATTGACAGTTACGTCAGCCAAATAGGTGTCGTCTGCTCAACGATGTTTTGGCAACGATATATCGATAAATAACGGAGAAGAAACAGATATTGGATACGATTCTGAGATTTTGTCGTTATTTAACGGCTTATCGCTTTATAACGACTGCTAACGATATCGTTGAAAGATAGTGAATATACCTGTTACAGGTCTATACGATTATATGATTTTATCGTTATTTAACGGCTTATCGCTTGATATTGTTGAAAGACAGTGAATAGACCTGTAAAGTGCTGTAAGTTTTTTAATTCTGAAAAAAAACTTTTTAACTGCTCTCGGTAATTTTTTCGTTGTTTCGAAGCATAAATTGCCTAACTCTGAAGGAGGACGTCAATTTTTTGAAACAACAAAAATCAGTCACTTTAGTTGAATTGTCACCTAGCGCGCTGAATTACAGCGAATATTTCCCTATTATCGAAAAATTACAGCGTTAATTGCACTGCGGAGCGATAATTGCACTGCGAAAACATCCCGTCGGCATGACACCAATAACAACAACACTGACTGACAATACTGATAAATGTCAGACATACTTGTCGCGTTTTGGTGAGTGGTCCATACAATCTATTGAGGAAAATGTAGCTGAGAGTGAAACAGCAGCACATACATTTTAGTCACAACTCAAAATAAACATTATAATTTTCCATTCAAGCATGTTGTCAGTGAAAAACTGCATTCGGTTATTTTCATATTTTGTAGAAAGAGCCATCCTCCTTCGGAGTCGGGCTCTTTCATAGAAAATTATCGGTAATTTTGATGCACTTGTGTAATTACTTCCGACAATTTCCCTCATATCATATAAACCAATCAAATGCGATGATTTTTTGAATTCAAACCAATGAGAAAAGGAGTTTTCGAAAACACTGTCTCCGGCCCGTGGTATTTTCAAATCGGTGTTTCGCCTCTTATTCATACGTTCAACTCTTAAACTATTAATGACTCAAGATTAACCGTTCCTGCAATACGCATTTAGTCCATAATAATTTAATGTCTTCGTGAAATTGTCTGATCGAAAATCCCTTCAAAATGCAGAATTTTCAAAATACTTTCACCTTGCCACTCGCTCAAACTGTGTTGCTGTACAAAACACCACTCAAGCAAGATCTCGTGGTGTTTCTGAGCAACACAGTTTTCATGACAGCAAGGTGAAACTATTTTTTGAAAACTCAGCATTTTGTCGGGATATTACTACTGATAATCCATATAGTAGGGTGATTATCGGGTATTACGAGAGCTCGCAATACTATCGATAGTAATTCTGTCAGAAATCAACGAGATCAAATTGCCTGGTAACACCACGAGTCCTTTAAAACGAGTGGTGTTACCTCAAAGCAATTTGATCGAGTTTAAGATTTGTGACAGAATTATCGATAGTATTGTGAGCACGAATAGTATTTATTGAGATAATTTCACGAACCAACAAAGTGAAAAAAGTTCCAATGTCGTGAATTCTTCAATAGCTACACATAATGCCTGATAGACATGTAGTCTGTCAGACTGAAATTCGTATTAGTCGCTAGAGATTACCGGCTCGAAAGCAAGGAACTGCGTATTATCGAGGCATACGTCCCTTATTGGTCCTAATATTGCAGGAAAGGAGGGTTTCAGACGGCGAGTGAAATTATCGATAGTATTGTGAGCACGAGTAGTATTTATTGAGATAATTTCACGAATCAACAAGGTATCCCTTAAAGCACCATCGCACACAATTGTGACTCCTTATTCAAAGTATCATTAAGGTTCAGAATACGTTTTGTATCGGCCCGATACTGCTTCACACGATTGTGAAATATACAAACAAAACGTCTGTATCAAATTGGCGCGGAATATTCGTCTCAGTAGTGTTTTGTACGGCAAAAGCTGAATGTGTGCCGTGACAGTAATGGCTTCCAGAAGTAAGTTAACGTTTTTTCTAGTCTAAACACCAAAAAATTTCATTCATGGAATCCATTGATGAGTGATCATAATAGAGTTTTTCAGTAGAAAGAATAATATATTTTAGTATTGTGAATCGAAAGAATAGAATTAAATTCGTCTTGCACAATTGTTAGTGTCGGTACTAAACCCCGACACAATATGAAAAATGTTCTGAGCTTTCCTCTTATTTTCAGGTAATAAAGTCGATTTGGATCATCTACAGAGAAATCCAGATGCATTATTTGACTTATTAGATGAAATTGGATCAGACTTGGAAATTGAGGGAGAAGGGGACATAGATGAAACTTATGTTCCAGAAGAACTTGGAACTATGAACGAAAATACCGATGATAGTTCAGAAGAATCGGAGGACAAGTAGGACAATATTCCTTTGTCAACCTTTCAGAAACTGCACTGGAAAAGAGGCAGCTTTATCAACAAGGGAGACCAAGAGGAAAGTTTGGAACCAAACACTGAAGTTCTCACTCCTTGGAGGTATTTCGAAAGGTATTTGAACGACGATTTCTTCCAGATGGGGACCCATTACACGTCACAATACCATTTACTAATGAAAGGAACTGAACTGAATGTAACAAGTACGGAAATTAAACAGTTCTTTGGCTTGCAAGCAATTATGGGGTGTCTGAAGTATCCTCGCATTCACATGTATTGGAACAAAAAATTTAAATTCCCTTTTGTGGCTGATATCATGTCACGTACCAGATTTTTTCTTCTACGAAACAACTTTCATGTGATAGATAATCTCAGCATTAGTGAAGATGTGAAAAAGATGAATAAGTAGTGGAGAATTCAGCCAATGGTGGATTTGATCCGAAATCGTTGTAAGGCAATCAAAAGGAAGGCCAAGGGTTCTTTTTCCATCGATGAGCAAATGATCCCATTTCTTGGCCGATGCCCTGTAAAACAATTCGTCAGAAACAAACCAAGACCAGTTGGTTTGAAAAATTTCGTATTGACAACATCTGATGGGGTCATTTTGGATTTCGAAATTTATCAAGGGCCAACATCACCTTTTCAATTTTCATCACAATTCGGCTTAGGACCATCGGTGATCTTGTCGAGACTTTACCTAAAGAATCGTATTTTTTGATAGATATTTTTCCACAGTTGCTTTGATGGAACAATTAGCCATTCGAAATATTCATGGCACTGCCACCATTATGGCCAATAGAATGAAAGGACCTGAATTCAAAAGAGACAGAAATATGAAAAGGGGTGAGTCTGAAGTATTTGTTAGGAGCGACAAAAATTGTGTGTCACCAAATGGATGGACAATAAATCCGTGTTGATGGTGTCTACTGCTTTTGGGGTGCAGCCTGAATCTTCTGTCAGAAGATGGGACAAAATCCGAAGAGAACGAGTGGAAGTCACTTGTCCAAAAGTTGTTAGTATGTACAACAAAAAGATGGATGGAGTTGATCTTGCAGACCAAATGATCGAGTATTATAGGTCATTTTTCAAAACGAAGAAATGGACATTTGTTTGACTTGACTGTGGTCAATAGTTGGATGGAGTACACTAATGACATGAAAGCTACAAAGAAAAATACTAAAATCAAGTCCTCACAGATAACAATATCAACTCAGGAGAGAGTACGAAAAGACTTGGTAAAAATGCAATTCCATGTCTGGAAAAACGATATGACGGTTTCGAACACTGGCCAACGAATGATGATTTGAAAAATCCTGTCCGTTGTAGATTGGAAGGCCGTGAAAGTAGGACAATAATGAAATGTTTAAAATGTGATATTTATTTATGTGATATTTATTTATGTATCACAAAACACAAAAAATAATTTGCGCCATTCATTTTTTACTAGAGGACATAGCTTAATTTATTAGGTTTCTTGTATCCGAATTTGTTATTTCATTTATTTTTGATAGTTTTGTAAAGAATATATTTTAATTTTACAATTTCATCCCAACTTCACTGAATCCTAAACTCCTTACTAGATTAATACAATTGTACCCTATCATCATAATGTGAATTTCCACGATTGTGACCAGACATTGTTGAATACCGTAGCATACGATTATGAATCTGCACAATTGTGACTCTGCATGGTTGAATACCCTGACACACAATTGTGAAGGTCATCAATGACCCGAAAGGAAATATATATGTGACAGAAAACACCAAGATATAAACAAACAAAGTACTTTCCATGTATCCATGTTTGTTACCCAATTTCTGAATTTTATCTCTTGGTTCTGAAAGGGGTATAAAAGTTCCATTGTCGTGAATTCTTCAATAGTTATAGATAATGCCTGATAGACATGCAGTCTGTCAGACTGACATTCATATTAGTAGCAAGATGATATTATATTCATATGGCGAGTCGAATTATCACTATAATTCAGCGATAATTCCACAGTATGGACATTTTAACATAAGAGTGAAATTTTCTATTTCATTATTTTATCCCTTCCTCGTCTCGCATATTCAATATTCTATGTAATAATGTAACGTGCATTCTGCTGAATGTTCTTTAACCTGGCGTTTTATCACTCTCCTGAGTTTTTCTTATACCAGCTGTATTCATCATTCTATTGAATGGAAAATAAATCGAAGCACGGAGTTTCTTTAGTGCATGTCCGAGTAAATTCAACACTAGTTAAGAGTCGATATATCGAACTCATCAGTCTGCAACTCGATGACGCTACAAGGAATGAACACGAGCCGTGTATCGAGAAATCTTATCTACTTCCGCGATTCTACCGTTACTGAGACGAGAACTCACCTTTCCAAATTGGAGATTGACATCGGCATTTCTGTGGGGAATTTGTAGCGAAAAGTAACATCTTCGGAAACGAGTTCAGATGGACAATTTCCATGTGTGGAAACGATTGCAAATGACAAGTATCAGCGTCCTCGGTTTGAGTATTTGATCATGGCTGGGCATACAGGGTGACCTAGGGTTAAACCGCCGAACGTCTAAGATCGGTTATTCAGGCAAAAATATGATTATTGTTTTCTATAATAATGTGTCCAAACTTGCTTCGTATCCGAGATCCTTGGCCTGCACTCCTGACTTGACTCCTATGGATTTTTATATAGGGTGCAATGAAAACTTAAGATTATGCAGAGCCCATCAACGACGAAGGTCCTCTCCTGGAAAAAAAAATTCAAGCAGTACGAAAGATCACACTATTAGAGTGCCGTGCAGCTGCAGCATATGTCGTTTGTAGGTGCGAACTTTTCATTGAAAAAAATTTCAAATATGGTCATTCCGAAATGTTTTTGTGAATTTTTATTTTTCCGTTTTCTAATATAATTAAGTAAATAAATTTGTCCTAATATCAATTATTGAGTAGTTTTTGCCTGTTAAGTATAAGGAATCAGTTTTTAAATGGTTCTCAAAAATGAAGCGAGATACGAAATACATTGAGAAGTTTCATTGAAATCAGCTCAAAGGTTTTTGAATTATTGATAAAAAAGAGTTATTTCTAATATTTTCAAGAAACTTTGAACGCTCTGTATCTTGAAAAAGAAGCAAGTTAGGAAACATCATTGTAGAAAAAAATATAATTTTTACCTAAAAAACGATCCTAAACGATTGGCGGTTGAACCCTGAGTAATCCTGTATAATAAAGCATAAGTACTACTAGACGAATTGTGTTGATGATATGTTGGATGATCAACAAATCGATGGGCACGAAGGGCAACTGACACAGCGATGAAAAGATAATTCAATTCTCTTTTCAACCATCTCAATCTTTCCGAATGTCGATAATATTTTTTTCACAGAATGGAATCGAAATATCAATGAGTATGCGTGCGGATCTGACTGGTATCATTACCTCGATACATTTGAACGGTTTGATGTGGCCAAAAAAATACATGGTTGAAAAGATTAAATTTATTTATCTTTTCAACGATGTGAAATGGTTTCTGCATATCGGAAAATCAAAAATTCAATTTTGACATATGTCACGTAACCACTAATATGGCAGCAATTTTGAAAAATGCAATATGAATAGGCAAAAACTAGGGTTACTTTTGAAGTTGGCAAAAAAATGTATTTGAAAAAATTGTTTACAATTCAATTTTATGATATAAATGAAAATTGCATTTTTTATTAATTTTTCTTTCAGGAGTGAATGTAAACTCATTAAATTTAGCGAAAATGAAGTAGAAAGTCTCAAGTTTCCACGTTGTACTGAGGAATACATATTGTTTTTCTTTTTTTCCAGAAAACTAGATTATGGAAACTAGATCAATTGTCATGCATTAAATTTAAAAAAAATTTTGACAAATTAAATGAACTTGTGAGATATGAAAAACTGCAAGGTAGTAAAAACCAGTTTCTTTAAATTTTGAAATATCATTTGATTTATAAAGTTCGATTTTATTGATTGAATGAGTTTATATAGATCCCTAATAGTTATTGAAGACAGAGAAACACCGTTATTTAATCATCAAAAAATGTTTTAAATAATAGTAATTTCCAATTAATTCAAACAGAAAATTTCAAATTTTCCATATGGGCCTAAAATCCAATTGTAAAGAAGTTTATCAAATAAGTTTTTTTTAATGTTCATTGTGCGTAAAGGTTACTTTTCTGCGTAAAATAAATCTACTGTGTGTATTTTTTATGCGCTGTTTATAAAGGTACGCTGTCTTTGAAAAGGTAGTATTTTGCGTAAAATATTACACGGAAATCATTTGAGAATACCTACGACGAAAATTTAGAACTTTATAAAATAAAATATTCAACAATTGCAACAATTTGTCAATATATTAATTACCGAGCTTTCCTATACTCGCGTATTGTAAAAAAGCCTTATAATACGAACTTGTATATAAAAAATTATTATTTTTGCTATCTTTGAAAATATTCCACTTTTTTCGTATTTGTAATGAGTTTTTTTCTAAATTGGAAATGGAAATATGTTTCATAATAGTATATCATAATAATGTAACAAGTATTATTAACGTATCTTCAGCAGTATATACATGAGTGTCTAGAAGGAGTTTATGAACGCCTTACATACCAAACTTTTTCGACGGACTGATATTGAAACAACACAAATCTATTTGTTGATTTCTCTTATGTCATGACAGTTTCAATTGATAGACCAAGACCTAGTCCGTCAAGAAAGTTTTGAACCTCTGAAATCAAACAGTAATCGTAGTGGTTGGGTGTATTCGAAAAATGGAGATGCCATGGTGATTTTTATATTTTTTATAAAACACAGATTGTAAGTATGTGATCAATTGATCATTCAGCGCGGTACATATCTGTAGGCTATATATATATATATAGATTAACCTTCTCGACAGATTCGTTGAGACTGCAACCCTCTTTTCTTTACAGTTAAATAAAAAGGGGCAATGCAGACGGCAGTTCTTCGTCAAAACTATGAGAGACTTTAACATACTATGTTGTCAAGTTGATGAGTGTTATTCAATAAATGAATAAAACATAAATAAACACACAAACATTAAATATGAATTACTCTTCACTGGTTAGAGTATCAGTTTCCAAAAATAAGAATGTGAATTTTCTCAGCGCATATGGTGGTTTACAGATCGTCTTTGAAAGACATAAACTTCAACCGGAGACATTATCAATATTGAATAATGTTAAATAATTAAAATTGAAATGGTAGGATTTCATCCTATATAAAAAATTGTAAATGAAACCTGTTCCTCTGGTGAAACCAACGTGAAGATTTTGGACTAGATCCTAGGCCAACCAGGACTGTAGTGGAGGGAAGGGAGTCTACGAAGACTATCAATGAATGAATGAAGAAGGCTTCATCGTATCTGACAGCTTATCAGCATTTCATCAGGCGAAACCAGGCATTCTACATTTCGGCCAAATGAGCTATACTGGTAAAGTTTTCAAATGCCAAATTGTCGTAACTGTCCATGTTAGCCATCTATCAAAAGCCAGGACTTTGGAGTTGATGGTGAGATGAGTAGAACGGAATATCCACAAAGGATCACTTTACAAATTCAGGATTCGTCAGCCGAACAAAACCAGGAACCCCTGAATGGCTAGACACTTATAGCTTTCACCAATTCTACCTTTTGACTCTTCGTCTCAGTCGAAAACGAAATCCACCTTGAAGATTTTTTCATCCAGGAACTTAGGGTACCAACATTCAGATATTTCCATATTTGCATGTTCCATGCATAACCGACCAATCTGACCAGCTTAAAAATAATGTGTTTGGTTGTCTATGATCAGTCACCCCAAAAGCGAAGACACTCCATATGAACCTTTTCAATAACCAGAACTCAGACATGCATATAAAGCACTTACGAAAATTCTTTTGAAGAACACATTGGATGCCAAAGTGAGTAGGATATATTTTCCTTTGAAGAAATTTATTATTCACCTTTAATAATTTTATAATTATAAATTGTAAACATATCACACTTTCCTACTAAGCAGAAATACAAGCGCTAAGTACTTCGAAAACCAAACAGGACCACCGCGTAAACAGTTGCAATGAGAACAAGTAGAAAATAGAAAAGTTATGATTGATTCTGATGGTGCATCCAGAACTTAATTATTCTCCTTGTAGTGACAACTTGTAAAATGTGAATTGAAAATTAAATGTGGTTCATGAATGGAAATTAGCATGGGAATGTTGATAAGGTTTCTATGAATGACGTTAGACACCAACTATGAGCATATATGTATGTTGTGTTAAGGCTTATTGAAAGTAGGTCACCACAGGGTGAAGTCTACCTTGCTCTAAAGCTTTCTAAAAATTACCAAAATAAAGTAGCGAAAATTTACATGCTACAAGATTTACAGCAATTTTTCTAATCTTCAAACAATGCTTTTTTACCACAGAATTCCAGCAAATATAAATTGGTTTCTATGAAACTGATGAAATGAAACTGAGAACACTACTAGTTGGATCAACTTGCTTATAAAAATTGTCTTTTATTTCTGACTAAAAGTAAAAAAAATTCATAATTTACTGGCAAAGGCAGAAATATGACAGTTCCATGATTTATAAATGTGCCAAAAAGCCTACTCACACAGCTGACGGTACAAAAATACATTTCGATACATCAACATAACCACTTTCTTCAGTTATGTCCATATCAAATTCAAATTTATTATTCTGGGCCATTTTTCAGCTCCATATATAGTAATAACAGTAATAACAGATAATCAGATTATTAAATAGAAAAGTATCATTGATCGTCAGCAGCATTACCAAATTATCTATCCTAATACAAAGTGAGAAAACAATCGAAAACCGCATTAACATGAAATTTACTGGCCGATTTGCAGCTTGTAAAGTAGTATTCTCTTTACGGCTTTCATACATAATTCGGTAAAAATCTGCAATTGTTTCGCCTGCATCCGTAAGTACGTGCCGAATGACGAGAAGGCGTGAATCCACAGTTCCTCACATCACGGTTTTGTTTATGTGAATAGCCATGAACTGGCCATTTTCTGGTCTGCATTCGAAATGCGTCACGTGGTTTTCTCACTTATGTGAACCATTCAAATTAAGCATAGTGTTTATGTCGGCGTATTACGGGTTTATTTTGCACCGTTTTGGTTTAATTATAGAAACGTCAGGAATTCTGTGTCATGGAGTAAACTCGCCACTCCTTACGCCATTGTTTCAAAATGATAACTTGGTCGTTGTCATGTACAGCTCTTATCGAATTTTAATACTTACCTTTGCCCTACTAATTCGAGCAGACATGAACTAACCTTAAACTAAAAGAAAATAGTAGTATACAATGTTCAAGTTACAATAATGTATGCAACCTGCATTTTGCGACAAATGACAGTTATCAGTTGAACTAATTTCGCGGCATGCGACATCGTTATTTGAGAACTTCCAGTAATCAGATCTATGTCAGGACAAAGCAAAGAAACCCTATGAGGGTAATGATAATGGCAATGGGTGGGGGACGCAAGCGTCAGCGACTAGGCCCCAGTGGGCCCTTTTCGCAATCTCCGGCATCTTCACTCATCCCGAATGGCGGATACCTGCTCGAACCTCTTCGACCTTCTTATGAAAGTCGAAATGTCCTTCCATTGCGATGAGTGCAATTCCCCCTCCCTAATAGTGGCAGCTCCGAAGACGTTTTGTCTGAGCCTGCCATAAATACCACATTCGCACAGGAAGTGGAATGAGTCCTCCCCCCACCACATTCTGCCTCAACTCTGATGAGAGCCAGGTGCCTCCTGAGGCCGCAGTGGCCGGTTAGAACTCCCCCCAACTGTCGGAGTTCTATGCGGCTTAGCTTCAGTATCTTGGCCGTCCTTGCACTGTCGGGCCCCTATATCATCTGCTTTGACTGCCTGCAGCTTCAATCCCTGCATGGCCCTGGACCCACATCAGCGTTATTTCCTCTTCAATCGCAAGACTCTCCAGGGCATCTCTGCACTCCTGAACCAGTTTTGATCTGGTTCTGGTTGCTTTCAGAGCTCTGATGGCGGCCTGACAGTCCGAGCAGACATATCTCTCTCTCTCTCTGGGCCGGACCTCACCTCATCCATCCTGGTTGCCTCCAGGATGGCATACACCTCTGCTTGGAAAACTGTTGTCAGATAACCTAGCGCATAGGCTCTTTTCTCTCCGTTTTCCAAGTAAACTCCTGCTCCGGCTTGTCCTTCCTCCAGTTTGGACTCGTCTGTAAAACAGACCAGGCTTTCTGGGTAAATATTATCCTCTCCTATATGGGATCTCAAGCGAGATCGTCCTTTTCCACCTAATTTAATTTTCTGCCTGTATCGGATAGCGGATATTGGTTTATTTTTCTCCGCTAGTACAGCGATATCACCCTCTCCTCGCTAGCTCCCTGAGTCCCGCATTCTCAGACAGGACGCCATCGCTTCCTTCTTCATACAAGTTGGAAGCGACGGCAGACCCAGCAATGCGTCTAGGGTTGCCGAGGGGGTCATCGTCATCGCGCCGGTTATTCCCCTACAAGCTAGTCTTTGAATTTTTCCCAACTTGTTGGTTGTGGTTATTTGATCCACTCTCGGCCACCAGACCACTGCTCCATATAGGATTCTGGGTCTATTACAGCAGTGTAGATCCAGTGAAGAATGTGAGGTTTGAGGCACATCCCTCCCAACACCCGGCACAGACTCCATATAGCGACCACCGCCTTCTCGACTACCCTATAAAGGTAAATTTGAAATGTAAAATTAATTTAATGAATCAAGAATCAAGTTTCTAAAGGTAACAAAACCAGATATCAGACAATTTTTCAGTATAAGTAAGGATTAAACGAGTTACTTACATTAAGGAAGTTGAATCCAAATTATACGAGACTGGTCACATCCGAATAGATCACATTGTAGTACTGATTATGCGCAAGTTGAAAGAATGAATCACCCTCGTTTCGTCACATCTATCCTGCTCGCTGCTCGAATATGTTTCAATATACTTTGCGATGACAGTTACTTGATCGCCTTTGGGTCAGGGTTAACAAAAATGGATACTTGTCTACGTATACAATACTATATACTCTTATATGCATATACACACATAAAAAAGTGTATCCCTTGGAGGGTGTAAGTCGTTTAATCCTTAATTATACTTCGACTAGTCACATCCGAATAATAATAATAATATGTCTTTATTCATCATAAGAAAAAAATCAATACAGAGTTAATACAATCCTAATTCTGATGAAAAGGAGGAGTTCAGCTATGAAAGCTGCTTTTAAACCCAACCTCAAAAAAAAAAAGAAAAAGATGTAAGAAAATGAAAACAAAATAAAAATAAAATGAAAAGAAAGTGAGTACTTATATTTCAACATCAAATATGAGTAATTGAATTTGTAGAAGAATATTAGAGCTAACAGTAAATGTGTAATCAATGCCAGGAGGAAAACTTCACGTGCCTTGATACAAACATTAATTTCAATCTCTTCTTGAAGTTTCTTATAGTAAATTCCTTCAATTCCAGTGGAAGATGATTGTACAATTTTGCGGCATTGTATGAGAAGCACCGGGTGAGAATCGCAGAGGAGTGTGATGGAATAAGTAAAACATGCCTATTGCGGGTTAGAATGATTGTTACGTGAAAGTGAAACCAATTTTCTACGTAGATAAGGAGGATATCCAGTTCTCAAGATTTTATGAACGAACGTAAGCATTTGCAACTCTCTTTTAGCCAACCTGAATCCTGGAACGATAAACTAATATGATCATACTTGCGGATACCGTCTGAGAATCGTATGCAGAATCGTATGAAGAGATCACATTGAAGATGTTTAAAGAATCTGAAGAAAAGGAAATCTGAAAAATCGACAAAGACGTTCAATCAAACGTTGCTCCACCTGAAATTTGTATTCATGGTTTCTTGTTTTTGGAATGATAATTTTGGCATTTCTCGTATGTGATTAGTAAGGTTTACACAGTCAGTGTATGCATATAAATATAGTGATTATTCAGTTGTAATAAATTTGTATTTGTTGCCTAATAAGAACGATTCTTTAGAGTATTATTATAGAATTTACAAAATAATTTTTCAGGACAACCTGTATTTGTTCCTAATGTGTCCATACTTATGCCCCCTTGATATTTCTCAAAACTGGAAACATGCTGATGATAATCATTTTCTATACTGATTGCCAGGTGTATGTGTTGTATGGAGAACATTTTTCATTCAAAAAGCTCGTAATGGTAGTGGTCTCTTGGACCTGGATATCAACCGTTTTCATAATCATTCCTTCACCTCTAATACTGATGTTCATTAATCTAATCTAATCAAGGTTAACAAAATAATAAGTTTTACGAACACCGTTTCGAAGCTGAGATTTTCTAAGCAATGGAGTTTCTCCAAATGGACAAAAATATAGTGGAATTTTCATATTTCTGTAAATCGAATAATTTTTATCGTATTTTGAAAATACATTTCATAGAGCTTTTCATTAGTTCAAAGGACCCCGCACATTTCTTATGGGAAATACCTTTTTGTGAATTTGTCTGAATTTTTGGTATGTTGTAGTTCTGGATGAGCTGATCAAAAGTGTCCATGGCCACAAAGCTCAAAAATGGACAGTTTTCGGGATATGGAGCTTTCAAAATAAATGCTTTCCATTTTTTGTGGTATTTGCACTCATTTGTTGTTGGGGTGGAATTTAAATGTTCGGCGCCCAGAACCCGACTGAGAAATGATCTTTCTCAGTTACATTAGGCACCGCCATCGAAAAAAAAAATATGCACTGCTCCACACTGGCTATGAAATGAGGGACTAATTCCAAGATCTTCCGTATATCTTTTCATGCTACAAGATATTTTGTGTTTTCGAAAACGACATAATGTTGGGTATTATTTGAAGAACTGATTCTGAATATATCTGATGTCCAATATCGAACAAGTTTTCCAAAATGTTCATAACGAGGTTCAACAAGCTTTAATAGGGGAAAACGGAAAGATCATAATCTTGTGTTCTCAGAAATAACAATTGTGATCACTATGTCATTTACATACGATTTGTGATTTATTTCTCACAAATCTCCATAATCTGAAAATGGTGAGCCAAGACATTTTCCTCCAGGTGCCTCCAAATGGATGATAGCATCTCACAGCCAAACGAATCCCTTAAAAATGTCTGCATCTTTGATACATGATAGTACTTTCCAGGTAGAATATGGAAGTTAAGGTGTTGGAAATAAGCTATGAATGGAATTTTCGAAATTTTCCCCCGATATATTGAAAATACTATTTTTATCGTTTATCGTTTGCAAGATCGTTTGCAGGATGGGATATCCAAGCTCAAGCGCAAGGCCATAGGATACGTTTAACGAGAACTCTCCCAATCCCAGAAGAAACAGCTGGATCCCACAAAAGAAGGGCCAAAGTAACCAATAACGTTCACGAAATTATCAAATTGTTAATGTGAATATCTCTGTGGTTCTGTTTATTAGAAACCAGGGAAAGATGATAAACTGGGAGAAAGTCTAATGAGAACTCGTCCCAGGGTATGTGAAACACAAGAAAACAATACCCAGAGTTGAAGTCAAATTTGAAGTGAAAAAGATTTCATGTTCTCAAAATTGAATGGAGGAATTATAAGGGGAGGGAACAAACAAACTGCAAAATGGATTCAAGCAATATCATTGATTATTTCATTCACACATGGCTGCACCAATGAAATTTCATGATTGAAGTCACATGATATGTGAAATGAGCGGCTATTTAGGTTAACAAGTAGCTATTCAGGTAAACACGGCTATTCATTTAAACAAAGAAATATTAGCGGCTCTTGTTTGTTTGTATAAGTGTCAAAGTTTGACATAACTCAGTCACTGAAAATTGAAATGTCTCATTTTGAGTTATGAACGAGTATATGGATGATTTTATGCTGTTTATGAAATAATCTTCCTGAATATCACTCGACCATGACAATAGCGACTATTATTTTCTTAAATTCATCTCGTGTAACTTGTATTTTGTTACAATTCAATTCGACCATATGAACATCAATAATCAAAGAATAACTCCCTCGAGCTGAAGCTTTCGGGAGTTATTCAAATTATTAATGGTCATATGGCCGAATTGTCAAAATACAAGGTATACACTCTCGATAGAATTATGACGAAAATAATAGTCGGCTATTGCTTATGGTCTTGGAATATTACCTACGAACATTTCACTCTCAAATATTTTTAATTACTTACTTTCAGGTATCACTGAAAATGAGTCATATGCATGAAGTTGAGTGGACTTTCAGAAGTAGCTACTCCATATTGTACTGAGTAACTACTCCTCTTAGTGAGCGCGAACTCCGTTTTGGTATGCATAAAATATATAACGAAAAACGGAGATGGTACTCGAGTCTAAATGAAACAGTCGAGTGGGCACTCTGATTGGCAGGTTTCGACTTGTCTTTCGTGGTCTCCCCGAAGTATGTATGTATGTTGTGTATGTTTAATAAGAAGATTACAAGATGTCGAGCTGTTCTGGAGCGGATTCTTCTGAAAGTCAAACCGTATTTGTGAAGATAATTAAAACCTTTCCGTGACGGGGCCCATATAAATTCCGTAGTCGCCGGCGCGGGGTAGGAGTGCCACCCCATTCTAAAATCGTACTTATGAGCAAGAATTAAAATGAACTTGAAAAAATTTTGGTTACCTTCAAAAAAATATTATATACTGAAAATTAAACATAACATAGATAACGAATTTTGCACGATATTTGAATGGTTTATAATAATTATAATGAGTTTATTTTTCCCCACATTCACCACATTCCGGGCACAACACTTCCCTGCGTATTTGCCTATGAATTACACATATGAATGTTTTGCAATTGGTACAAACGATTTTCTCGTAATTCATCGTTGGTCAAATATTTTTGTTTAGCCATGGCTAATAACTCACAAAGTCACAAACTCACAAAAACGTAAGATATTACTCGTACCTGTACGTCTTTTTCAGTCACTGAACTCAATCTGTCAAGTAGGTACCTCAATTGTACCGATTTGTTACGTGTGACGCATGCGCGGAGTCGATAAACATAGTGACCAAGTTGAAACATTTGAGCCGGAGGGGAGTATGTCACCTACTCCAACGCATAAATCTCTATCTAACGTTCAAATTATTTATGACACCTACAATATCTTATTATTTCAATGTTTGTAATGAATCGTTTGACGATTAGCTATAAGGAAAAGCACGATCCTTTTTTATAGCAGAGCTACAAAGAATAAAGTAAAGTTGGGGTATACGGCATACCCCGCACCGTCACGAAAAGGTTAAACAATATCTTGTTCTGTTAGAGAAATCTAACATCCCGGAAGAAAAAAATAAACGAAGTAAATCGGTTGAAGAAATAAAAGAAAAGTGAGAAGCTGAATTAGGAGTAAAATTTAATGAAGGGCAGTGTTGCTTCCACACGCAATTGTGTGTATTTCTTTCATTTGTTTTTATATTGAAAGTAATCTTATTTTCCATTTTTTGAATTTACAATATTATGTAATCTAAAATTAGATTTTATATGATCTAAAATTAATATCTAATTATTTATTATCACTTTTTGAATGCTCAATCCAAAATTGGTTCATAGTGGCTCACCGTGCATATATTTTATCGCGATCAGCCTTCCAGATTTCAATTTTATCCCCTAGCGGACAACAAGTGAAACGGTCTGCTCTGTGTCGGTAATTGACAAACTACTCGTTGTGTGCGAGACCTTTTATGGTTTTTCCGTACAATTTTCGTTAATCTATAAAACGTTCCGTTGAAACCTTTTTATGGTTTTCACGTATAATTTTCGTTAAACTACAAAACGTTCCGTTACAACCGTCAAATCGGCGACGTACAACAAGAATTCGACTTGGTTGGTGCGAAACTGCGAACTTTTATGAGTGAAAAGAAGTTCCGTGGATGCCAAGGACGTTCAACTCAGATCCCAAAGTTGCCGGCCGGCCAAACTTCAGCCTTCCTTGATCATCCGATAAGGTAAGAAATTTGAAAGGCACACGCCGACTTAACTTTCCAAATTAGTTTGAGTTCGTTTTTCCTTCCTGAGTATTTTTTTTATATTGGAACATCAATTTTAGGATTTTCTTCGTGCAATCTTCCCTAACAGGCAGATTGGGAAGAAGATTCCAAACAAAAAAACCAGAATGAAAGCGAATACAGGCAGAATTCGAACAGGAAATAAATTAATGAAATTTAAATGATGGGAGCAAGAGCTATTTAATTTCTTGCAGGGAGAATCAAATCCTACTACAGCTCGATCACAAGGAACATGAGTACAGTATACTCTAAGGAAAATTGACCTTTTCTTGGTACTTATTTTTAGCATGGAGGAAATTTGATCCAAACATTTGATTTCTGTACAACACGTGCTATGACGTTGGTAACGTTGGTAAAATCATCATTCTTTCTTCATTAATGAAGGCTCAGCCCCTACATTCTTCAGTATTTCCAAGAAAATAATATCTACTGAACATTTTCTCTGCTAAACCGATATAAGGCACGATACTCTACTTCTCTTGATTCCCTACGAACTTTAAACACCTTGGTAAGCTGATAAATTGGCATAAATGAAGCTGAGTCTGCTACTAATGAGCCTCGCATTTTTTGAAGTAGATACTCAGTGGACGGAGTTGACGCTCGCATTTATGCATCTAAAAATAAAAGTAGGTACTTAAGGAGCGAGGACATCCTCACAAGTTGGAGCTTATAACTACATGATTAAGCATATCAAATGGAGTAGCTTCTTTAAATATGTGAGTAAAAAGTAGCCACTCAACTTTATGCATATGACCCATTCAATATTATAGTAGAAAGCGCTCTGCTATAATTTTAATAAATATATTTCTGCACGAATTACAAAATTTCTTCCTCCAATTCTATTGTTTCGTGAACACAGCTTGACAATTTCTCTCTACTATTTTTGTTCAATAGGTAGGTATATGATTTAGTCCGAAATTACTACCATGACTTTTAAAATGACAAATTGAAATACGTTGTTGGCTCTCCCTCTATGACGACAATAAAGCAACGTAGATCTACCGAATCCATACCTACCGGAGAAAGAATCACATAAAAACGAGATTTGCATAAGTAACAAACACTAAATTTATTTAATTGCAGCGCAGTTAGCGGTGAAATGGTGCGAAGTACATTGCGGCGCGTATAAATTGAATTGTCTTATTACTACAAGTAATTAGTCGAATAATAGCTTTGTAAATTACTGCTTCTTTGCGTAAGCCGAAATGGTAGTAGTAGTGCAACACTCGAAGATGAAAGCCGGACAACCGACAACTGGAACTGAATCATTATTTTTCGTTATTTTTAAGGTTTATCGCCAGGACATGAAAGGTTTATTAGTTCGTTGTATAAGGCTGTTACGGAGCAATACTAGAAATATTTTCCTATCGATAACCAATCGTCAGAAATAATGAGATGTAAATATGAGAAAAAGTAACTTGTGACATCTGTAGTCACTCGTAACGCACTAGAAACTTGATTGAACCTCGGGTTGGTCAGAACAACAAAATATTGTGGCTGCCTGTCAATCTACTAACTTTGGATTCCGTGGATCGTTTCAAATTGAGTTTTAACGAGTGTCTATATATGTCACAAGTTACTTTTTGTTATATACTCTCGTTGCCTAATTATGAGTGGATTCGATTTGAATTCGAGAGCTTCCAGAAATCCTTTCATAAAAATGGCTATACACTTATACAGACATGGTATGAAGTTTTCAGTAAAAATGATGAGGAACAAGAGCCCGAGAATAGAACCTTGTTGTGCATCAGAAGTATCGTATATTGATATTCATCAAGTAAATACTTATGAATTAGTTTTATAATTTTCTAACATCTTTTGCTAAGTTTGCCAAATATTCAAAGAGGATGAGTCGAGGGGAAAGCATCTATACTTTAAATCTTGTACAAATAAAAATTTCAAGTCATTTGAGTTGATTTTCAGTAACTAAATCTTCGCCTCAGTCCTCAGTCATCGGCATGAGTCATTCAGTCTTTCAATCTTCGGCTGACTTTGAATCTTTTCGAGTCTTTTAAAAATCTTGAGACTTCAGTTAATAGATTTCAGTCTACGAGTCTTATATCCGTGTCTTTGAAATTTACGGACTGGACTATAGGACGGAAAAATAAAGAGGACGAGAAAATAAAAGATTTTATGCACTAGCGGGCGGTAAAGTACACTTTACCGCCCGGTTCGCCGGGCGTAAAGTACACTTTACCCCTCGGTTCGCCGGGCGTAAAGTGGCACTTTACCGCCCGTGTGCGCATTATGGCCCGGCGGGCCGTAAAGTAGACAAAATTCTCAAATTGTCTATACTCACACATCATTTCATGCAATTCCTAACACGAATTAGAATCGTTTCAGTTCAATAGAGCAATACTCTTTCTAAGATTTGTTCATAATCGTTGGCAATTTTTTCGGTGATGATCTATTTATTTGAAATAGATTCTCCAATATAGCACTCAGCTACTATAGTTTCACATTCCTCATATTATGTTACCCTTAATTATTGTATGCATAACGTATGAAACGTGTAGACCATTGCAGTTCAAGTCAGTATTTGTGATTCGCGCTATAAAACCGCTAGTGCATAAAATTTTGTATGTATCACGTGCGTAAAATGCGTTTAAGGCCTGCGGCGTGGATGATGGCCCGATGGCATTAGCCGAGGGCCATCACACGCCGAAGGCCATAAATAACTATTATCAGTCTAGGTTGAGGAAGAAGTAGTGGTGTCAGAGAATTTGCCTCTCACACATTAAACACACATTGAATTTCGGTGTCCTCCACCGTGCATGATAGAGATACCATGTTTTTACTAAGTCGCTATATTATCTGTGTGTTTATTATAATTTACCTTCTCTGAATTAATTTTATCCTACTTGTTTTGGATTTGATGACAAAATATGTCCTGAAAATTAATGACTTTTTGTGAAGAGAAGAAACCTTCATTGAACTACGAACTTGAACAATTGGCTGTATGGAGTAGGGCCCTTATCAGCATTCATACTATTTTCACTCTGAGGGCAGATATCGGGATCTCCTGCTCCGCCCACTTCGCGATTTCCGCATGACCTATCATCGCTCCTTCGTTTTCCCAGACTCCCGAGTCCCGCATCCTCGAATGGGCTGCCATTGCCTCCTTCTTGATCCAGACTGTGAGCGGTGGCAGTACCTCCAACTCTGCGGTTGGAGTCGTTCTCATTGCGCCCGTTATTACCAAACAGGCCAACGTCTGGACCTTGCTAAGTTTTCGGCCTATTGTGCTGCTCTGTGAGCCTGGCCACCACACGGCTGACTCATAATGGATCTTTGGTCTTACGACTGTATACAGCCAGCGCATGATCTCTGGATTGGTGCCCCAATTGCTTCCTACTATTCTCCGCAGTTGCCATAGGATTGAATAACCCCATCTACGTGCGGCTTCCATGAAAGTTTGGAGTCCAGGACCACCCCCAGGTATTTGACCTGCTGGACTAACTCCAGCTCTTGCCCAAACATGGTAGGTGGCCTGAATCCATATTTTTTCCTCCGTTTGATGAACAGTATCATCTCTGTTTTGGTCGGATTCACTGAGAGCCCTGATTGCAATTATTCTGCAGGCAGCCTGCATACGGTCGCAGACGACTCCGATGAACCGTTCACTGATTAGGACAACTCCGTCGTCCGCGTATGCCTGCGCTTCGAAACCTTCATCTGTGAGTTTACCCAGGAGTTCATCCATTACTAAGCACCACAGATGTGGAGAGATGCAGCCCCCCCTCCACCTCGGATTCCAGTCTGATGTCTCCCCGGGATGCCTCGACCTTTCTCCTCGTAAGCGACGATACAACCCAGACCAAGAACATACAATTCATTGAGGTTATGGAAATACTACAAAACTAAATTTAAAAGCTAATGGGACCAAGCCATCTGCTATCTTCTAATGGTGTATTAATTTATTTACTAGTTGAACTGTTACTATAAATTCTAGATGTCGAAATCCTGAATAACAGAATCGCCACAATAACAAAAATAATGAGTAGGTCCTTTTTAGCCAATAACATCCTTTCATAAAGATGGAAATCTTCTCAAAATATTTTCATTCCCATTCGTCTTTGAATCATGGATGTTTAGTTTTAAGTCTTTTCAGTCAAAATCTTGAGTCTTTGGTCAATAGGATTTGACTTTTAGTCATTTCATTACCAATATTGAGTCTTTGAGTAACTTGAATTTGATCGAGTCCTTTTAGTCCCAATCTTACGACTTGAGTCTTTAAAATATTTCAAGACTTGTATACATTTTTGCTAGATGTTTCCCCTCTCGGGATGAGTACAGCTGTTTCACCTGAGTCGGTATCACTGATTATGATATGATTTTTCAAACTTTATATTTGATAGCTCATATTCAGTTTTGGATCACGATGTATTAAGAAATGTTTCCGATTTGCAAAATACCTTTTTATAATTTTTCAGGTTCTTTGAGAGAACCCCCACAGATAAATTCATAGACACGCTGTGAACGTGAAACTGAAACTCTTACGAAACAGTCTGCCACTCATCGACACTGCAGAATTTCTGAGAACAGGTGCAAAATCTACTCGTAGTCGTTAGGTATGGAACAGGTGTTTATTATATTCAAACTGAACGAACCATGAATATGGAGGTGTTATTCATTGTTGATTGTCAGAAACTATAGTTTGATTGCTACCTCTAAGAACATATGAAAATACATTCATTTCTACAGGTATAGTCCGTAAAATAAAGGCATGGAGTAATAAACCGCTCAGATTCATCAACTCCATAGACGTACCGTAATTTCTCGGACCGGATAGGTCCAAAAAACCCATAAGAACAGCCTTTTTATAACTCTAGAAGGGTATAAGAATTGGTTATAAGAATTGCAGTAGTAGGTACTCATTATTGCTGGCATGTAGTGCTTACTGGAAATTATTTGTGTGTGCTTCTACGTTGAGCTTGTGTTCATAAAATAAGTTCAATATTATGGCTGCTGAATAAAACGGCCAAAATTGAGACATCATATCTTTAAATGGAGAAACATTAATTTTAAACTGTTTAAGTTCGATGCAAAATAACAATCAAAGTGCCAGTGTAGATGATACTGTAACAAAATCATTATATATGTTGAGCATAGCGAAGTCCACATCTATAAATTAATAAGAGGAACTCTTCAAGCACCAAAAACATCTTCGACAACATATCACAATAGACGAATTTAAAGCAAAGGTTGAGGCGTAAAGTCCATGCGTTTAACCTACACAGGCTGGTGCCAAAGCGAACTTTAAACGCTTAAAATAAGAAAAAAAGTAACAGGCAAGGACCAAGTGGAGAATGTTGTTGAGGTGCCAACTATGTGGAAAAAACAAAATTAAACACGAAAACACACAAAATGGTGAAATGGGAATGCAGTTTATGGGTTGAAAACGGTTTTTTGCGTTTTGCTGTGAAACGTGACCTCTTAGCCGAAAATGATCATTAGGAAAGTTGTAGATGATAACAAAATCAAAAACTTATGTATAAAACACTTTTCGACATAACCTCAAATTATTCATCAAAATTGCGATAGGCCGATTTTTCGGTATTTAATTTTTTTCTCGCGTAATTTATATGAAAATTTGTGAGCATATGTATTTTTTGATGTTTCAGCAATTCAGAAGACGACTAGTTTTCGAGTTATCTACATTTTTCAAGAAAAACACCCTTATCTTCCACGAACAATTGTTCTGGTGTTTTCCTGTATTTCTAGGTATTTTCAATATTGAGAAAATCATGATTTAACGATGCTGATGTATGGATTTTACATAACAAATGAGGATTTATTACTCCACTCCTTTGACTTACGGCAAGCGCCGCAACCCAGTATACAAAGTGATTCTGAATAAAAAATCATATAATGTTTTCGTAATAGACCTGTTTTGAGTTGTTTTTTTTAAATAAATGTGAGTAAGGCGTTTAATATCCAAGGGTCTATAATGTTTTCCTTTCAGTTTCACTGTTCACTACAGTCCCCAACCGTCCCCAACCATGTAATGTCTATGGATAGCTTTGTTTAATATTAGTTTCAAAGAAAGGATTTCAAAAGAATTTCGAAAGTTACCTTTCAATTTGTTGAGATAACATTTGTTGTATATGTGATATATGATTTCGACTTTTTCATCTCCTGAGATTATTTGGAGAATTGTAGTGAAGTAATCTGTAATGCATGGGTTCATAACGAGAGGCAGTAAATTAACAATTCTGTTACATCTCGATTTGATGGAAATATGATAACAAGAATTACATGATTTTTGGAATTTTGATTTATATGATATAGAGAAAATGAGAAAGAGCCAATAGAAATATAACAATTTCATGGCCTGAAGTTGGTTAAAGAATGTAGTCAGACATGAATAGTAGGAATTATCCAAGTGGGGCAACTGTGAGATACCAACTAGTCCTGTCAAAGGCACATTTTAAAGATATACTAGAAAAACTGCATGATAGTCGTGTAGATGGACACATTGGAATCAAGAGAACACTGGCTCAAATTCGAGAAATTGGTCGCGTGGAGAGGTTAGCAGAGTATCAAGAGAGGCCACGATGCCCAAATTGGTTCAAGAGGGAAAATCAAAATAGTATGATGGCCTTATCCAGGTGGGAAACACCAAGAGGAGGAGGCAGTGTTACGGACCTGGCATTTAATGGAAACAACGTCAGTTAATCTGAAAACACCATCAAACATTGCAAGAACTCCACTGAAGTACTTAGAAACATTTGTTCTTGTTTTAGTTCATAATCTAGAATATTCTTATTGTAGTCTAGAATTTTTTGATGTTCGAGAACTTATATTTCATTAAATAAGGAATTCGATTATTCGACAGTGAATAGTTGAAAGGCTGAAATATTATAAATAATTGAAGTCTCAGTATTTTAAGTGTCAATTGTGTTGTGAAGTCAAGGTTGTCCTGAGCTAATAAAGGCGGTTATCCAAGAACAAGTGTATCACTCACTCAAAAACACAGAAACCTACCAATAAACTGTATTATTAACTCAAAAGTAAAATTTAAGTTTTTTCAACTAACTTCGAAAGCACAGCAAAGATCCAACAATACCGCAACAACAATTTGACCCTCGATCGATGGCATAATTAAAATCATCCATCACTTTTTGTGAAGCAGTCTCGCATGAGAACACTTCAAAGCTAGACTGATTATGACAAAGTAACTTTTGTATGTCAATAAGTTCAGTTGATTGTTTGTAAACAAAAAGTTTAAGAATTTATTCAGCGCATGTTTCATCCATGTACAGGGTGATTCAACCAAGTATTCACGGCTCTGTAACTTTCTTATTTGAGAAAAAACCCATAAAAAACCAATTACAGTTTTTGAATGGTAAATAGAAAGCAATTAAATGTCTGATTCCAATTATCCACAGTTGGTTACCAGACAACAGTGTTGATCATTGATCGATTAAATGACTAATTTCAATCAATTAAATAATTGATTTAAAAAATAATTGCGATTAATTTTATTGCAGTTAAAATTAATTGCATTGAAATTAATTGCAATTGAACTATTAATATCACATTGCAATTAATTTATTTGAATTAATCTACATTAATAGCATCTGGCAACTGAATCAATTAGGTACAATTAACTTTTTCAATTGTTCTAAGAAGCAATTGAAACTTACAATAATTATACAATATAGGAATACTGTTATTTTGTGAGAACATATATTTGTATCGATAACTATTTGAGGAAGAGCCAGCAACGCATTTGAAGTTGTCATTTTATGAGTCGACATAATTTGGGAACTGAATTTTATATACCTATTTAACAAGAAAGTCCAGTCTGGCAGCCATCAAATGCCGGGATATTCTCAAAAAAAATAAAAAATTGTAGGAAATTAAATTATATCGGCTCAACCTGGTCCTTGTTCAGAATCAATTATACTTGAGTCTTATTTTATATACACAAGCTAACCACAGAACGCACCACATACCAGCGATACCGAGAACCTATACTACTACAATTCTGGCTTGCAACCAATTCTAATACACTTTTATCAGTACCTACGGTTATAAAATGGGTTTCGTACTTATCCGGTCCGAGAAATTACGGTGCGTCTACAAATTTGATGAAACCGAGTGGTTTATTTTACCGACTATATTATGATAAGAATAAAATCGACAAAATATTTCCACAAAGTGGAAAATATGAGGCAAGAATCTGACAGAAAACAACTACTTCCCTGGCTAATACCACGACGGATATTGAACTACATCTGACAGATATTTGTGCAACGTTCTTCAAAGAAAACCCAATTGCAAGTGCTTAATTATTGTAGACAAACAAAAGTTTATCCTTAATCTGGCTGGGGATGACCACCTGCAGACATGTTTCGAGGTTGTTGCCTCTCATCAGTGCAAGGGTAGGTCCGACAACTTTGAGTTGTCTTGTCCCTGCCAAATGAATTACGACCTATTGTTTATTTAATAATTCCCTAATTTTCCACTATGTGGAAATATTTGGAGAGAAGGGTACTTCGACTTTGTCGATTTTTTTATTATCATTTATTTGTACTCTCCGGCAAAACATGCGATTTTGTTCGAATTTTCACATTTACTCTACTTGGAGTCTTTTGCTGTCTCGAGGAGTGCTTATTGATTTTCCTGGCGGATGGCGCAGCGACTGACTCACTGTTAGTCGCTGCTTCATCCGTAGGGAATTATTAGATAAACAATAGTTTGTAATTCATTTGACAGGGACAAGACAACTCAAAGTTGTCGGACCTACCCTTGCACTGATGAGAGGCAACAACCTCGAAACATGTCTGCAGGTGGTCATCGCCAGCCAAATTAAGGATAACCTTTTGTTTGTCAACAATAAGCACTTGCAATTAGGTCTTCTTGGAGGAACGTTGCACAAATATCTCTCAGATGTAGTTCAATATCCGTCGTGGCATTAGCCAGGGAAGTAGTTGTTTTCTGTCAGATTTTTGCCTCATATTTTCCACTTTGTGGAAATATTTGGAGATTAGGGTACTTCGACATTGTCGATTTTTTTCTTATAATTTATTTGTACTCTCCGGCAAAACATTCGAACTTGTTCGAATTTTCGGACTATATTATTTTACATAAAATTTTAAATACATATGTATTTTTAGAACTGATCCTGGAAATAGCAGGAGCTTGCAGAAGGAACGAATTGTAAAATATGAGTAAAGGTGCCATAGAAGATCTTGAAAAATTCGAAGCTGTGAAATTTCCGAACTCTTAAACCAATATACAACGGTGTTTTACGGTAACAAATAAACTTGATGTAAAAATCCAGTACATAGAATTTTCAAGAATATACATGGCGCTGCGATCAATGCAAACAAAAAGAAAAAAAATTATTTTGAATAATCGGAACGGAAAATATAGTATACAGGTGGTGGGATGCTGTCCGGCAAAAATTACCAAATATTTTGGATTAGAGAACCGTAAGGAACATGCCTTCAGAAGAACGTCTGCAACACTATTATCAAATGAAGGTATGGACATCTTAGGGATCAAGTTGCTATGAAAATTATACACAATGCCAATGGTACCTTGACTTCTGCTGCATCAGTTTCCGTGAATACCAATGCTACTGAGACACGAGGCATTGCTATAAATAATTGTAATAATTGTACGTTTACGTTTAATGTGTATGGGTAATTTTGTTAATAAATAAATGGAAATTTTCTTATTTTTGTTTCTTATTATGTACCAATTATTATGGAGACGACGGTAAGTAAATTACTTACCAGTAAACAAGACTTTTACCGTTTTGAGAACAGATATTGTTTCATAAAGTTTCGGTAATTTTACTCCTTATGTGTTTTGTACCAAACAATTGGATGGAATTACATACGGATTGAACGTGACATTGAAATAATTCAAAATCATACCTTAGTGCAGGGTGTAGGAGATGAACCAATAAAGTTTCGGGACTGACCTGAAACAAGGAAATGTATATTAATAATAATGAATGCATTTATTCTGAGTTACAAGAATCCCTTTTTTTATAATCATCAATTGATTGATGACTCATGGCAGGGATTGCTCTTCCATTTAACCAGCAAAGTTAACCCTTCGAGGCGCACAATTATTTGGTACAAATTTCGTTCTTTTATACAGTGTCCGCCAAAATGTTGGAACCATATGAGAAACTTTTTTATTAATAGTTTCTCAGAAAATTTTTTTCTACGTAAAAGTTGGTGCATTCAATTAGACTGAGTACACGTATATCGATTATTGCCAGTGGCATGCGGCTAAGCGGGAAACGGCCGATATTCTGAATTAACTATAGAGTAACCTGACATTAATATGGAAAATATCGAAATATGTTTTTGAAAAAATTATTTGCAATTGAATGAGATTCCCAGTTATTCAGTTTACTCTACCAATAACCAATTTCAATTTTTTTTGAGGATACTGGCTTTTTTTCAGTATTTTTCCATTACTGTTTTTTTACTCATATTAAAGATTTTTTCAGAGCATGTAATTGCTTTGACAGACAATTTATACTAATTCGGTAACTTAATACTCGAAAATTATTGTGGATAACTCCTATTAAAAATTGAGTAGATATCAAAATTAGTAATTGGTAGACAAACTGGACAACTGGGAATATCATTCAATTGCAAACACTTGCAAACACTGTATATATGTATCACTCGATCCTAGTATAATATCTGTTGGCTCCAAAGTCAAATTCATTTTCAAGAAATATATGTCAACCGTTTCACCAGTGATCGTTTAGATGGAATAATATCTGAAGATTTCTCTGGTACCTATACCTGTTATACCAACATGAATGAAATTCATCAATATATCTATACATTTTAATTTTTTTTCAGATATACATTGCGATGCAGATAGATTGAAGGTGACGTGTTTGTACCAGAATGATTGAACTTTCGTTCCCATTTGTCATTTTGGTGGAAAACTGTGATATCACTCTCAAAAAGCTGGATTGTGTAAAAAAAAGTTATTGCCATATTTTTATTACAAGCTCCTAGTTAACTTGCCTTGTTTTTCTGTTCATCTATTTCTGTGTGTGCATTTCTAGTCGCCCGATTATGCATCATGAAATTTTGCATAGGGAAAATAACAAAATGGCGGCTCCAAGATGACTCACGAGTTTTATGATTATGGGCCGATTTTTTTGTTAAAATTTATGAATTCAAGATGGTGTTCATGACTATTCAAAATTTGTATGTGGCGGTTTTCAGGGTCGTAGATTATGGATTTTTTTTTTAATTTTCATAAAATAAAAATGGCTGCTTCAAGATGGCGAACGAGTTTTGTGAGGTTGAGTATGATGAATTTTGACGAACAAAATCAGTACTAAGCTTTTAATGAAATGCACTGAAAAAGAAAGGAACCACCCTACAAAAGCCAAGAATATTCGAGAATGATTTTTTTGTTCGCTTGGTTACTATTATAGTCCATAAACATATCTGAAGCCAGAGTATATTATGGGTTAAAATTGTCTCTAATATACAGTGCGTCCAAGATAAGGTTTTCCGACACGGGGATATCTAAAATGGCAGTATAGATACAGTTTTGGTTAAATGTGAAACTACAGGGTATTGAAACTACAATTATAGGGTTACACATTTTACAAAAAAGAGTGTACACATCGAAAATGAGGTAAGGAAACTAAAATCATTTACTGTAAAGCACTTAATAATAAGAATAGTAATATGCTAATTGATTATATAATATATGTTTATTCACAGAAATAGATACATATATATTTATACATTAAAATTGTTGTAGAATCTGTCTGCAAATAAACTGTTCATTTCCACAGAAGCTGATTTGAGGTATCAGCTTGTACGTGGTACTCACAATAGAGTTTGAACATGTTGAATCTAAAAACTAATTAAATTAAGTCTAAAAAATAGTAAAAAATTCATTTATGCAATAATTGGTTGTATATATAAAATTTTAAAATTAGAGGTAAAAATATAAATTTCAATTATTATAATACATTCGAAATGGAAGTGAATAACGAAAGTCAGAGTTGTTTATAATTCACAATTTAACAATCTTGCCGCCCTTGTACTAGGCCGCAAATTTTTATTGTTTCATTGAGCACAAAAATACAACTTTTGTGAAAGTTTGCATTGTTTTGCAATTTTTTCCCCATTTTTGCTAGTGTTTGGCCTAAGAACACTAGACTATTCCCCCGATCTGTTCTCACATAACTTCCATAGAGAGCAGTAGAAGTCATCAACAATGCATACCTCCATTCGACTAACAAATTCAGTTTTATCGCGACGAGAAAATAAACCCCACCCTTTTTGTGTACAATCGTTTCCGAAAAAAATGGAACCCATTATTAAATTAAATGATGCATTCGTATTTGAGACAACAAGCTAGATGCCATCCAATTAGCCGGCACAAAAAGGCGCCGTAATTGAATCCAGAGTGTATATTATTTGTAATTAAGTCGATTAATGAGCGTTGCTCCGGTTGTGGCACTTGTTAACTAGACAGCTACGCATCGAACAAACTACACAAGCGAAAATGTTCGCGGGAATATTCGAGATCGTTTAGACCAGCATGCTTATTACGGTAATACGCCCGATAATGGCACTGACTGCATTTTCTCATAGGTTGGATCGCAGTTTTATTTGGTGTGAAACTGTCTTTTGAAAGATTGAAATGGTTCTTGATCTACAACAATTGGAGTAAAAACACTTGTGGAATATTGAAGTATTCTCTAGTTGTATACTATTATTGGCTATTTTAAAACTAATTAGCTATTATTTATAATTAATTAGCAAGTTGGTTTTAAAACAATCTGATCTGGGAAAATAGTTTTAATGCAGTTTTATGGAGTACCCTTGATGTATTCTTTAAAACCCATTAGGAAAACTATTTTATCCCAGGACTATAAATTCAATATAATATCACATTGAATCCAAAAACATAATTTTTAACTTTTAATGAGTACATTAAGAGTATTATAAAGTTTAAAGGTTTTAATTTGGTCTATTTGGTTAGGAGAAATACCTTTTAGTCTTTGGACGACTTCATTAAAACTAATTATATCCCCTCCACATTCAGATCAAACGCCATCATGTCAAGAAACTATTTCAGTGAACCAGTGTAGTTCGCATGTTTACAAGTGAAATAAAATTTTGAATCAACAGGTGAAATGGAACGTATGAGCGATAAATAATGCACTACACGCTTCACTCACAAAACCGGCAAAATTTGTGAGGTTAGGATTCCATTCGAACGCAAGACCACTTTAAATCAATAAGGCCAGATTGGTTTTTAAAGGGAACGTAAACAGACTCCTGCGAGAGTCATTGGATTTAAAGTGGTAAACAAAAAGCTGTTTCAAATCTTGTGAGATTTAAAATATTCAATAAATGAACAATTGGTTTTAATCTAGATCACGCCATGTTTTACTGCAATAAAGACTCCGGCATTTTGGACGTTTTCAATAGTAAACGAAAAGAATATTATTATTCAAATAATTGCGTCTTGGATCTTCTTGAAAAATGAAGAGCGGTGTGTTGAAATATGCCATTTAATTAAAAAAATGCATTCAGATGCTCATATGCAAAATAAAATTTGATAATATTTTTGTAATATTTTTTAAATAATAGAAAAATACATTAACTTAGTGGCGCTCGAATTATGTTGAAGTATTTTATTACATTTTATCAGAAAAGTACCATTTGTTGGTGAATTTTTCATCAGAATAGTTTGCTTTCGAATATTATTTTATGACATGCTTATTATACGTTTGCGGCTTAAAATAGTATCACTCTGCCTGCCATTATAAAAACTTAAAAGTTGTCGAGTGTTAGTGAACAAAATAAAACTCTTTTAGGATTAATTAATTATTTTTAAGTCAATTTAGTCCTCTGTAAATACATTTTAAGAGCAAAACGTCAGATAATAAGTTTTGATTTATGTATTTAAAGTTGCCTTATTTATTTATTTATTTAGTCATTTATTCAGTCTTCTTAAGTACATATACATGAAATACAAATTTAAAATAAAATATGATAATGATGATAATGGTAAATGAAACATTGGTAGTACCTAAGACAGCTGAAAAGGGTTATAGTTAGTTCCATTGTATCAGATACAATGAACCCAATCTTCCCAATAACCCTTAAAAAAAATACACACACATCATATACATATACATCGCATATAATAATATAATATAATTAAATCATATCAAAATGAATGAGACACTTGCTCCAAAGCAGTGAAGAACAAACAAAAAAAAAATAAGAAACGAAGTAAAGTTGAGGAACCAGATGAACATTTTTTTTTTACTTCATTACCACACATATGTTTACACATTGAAATTAATTATGATTTCATTCTTCATTAATATCTGTTTCACACAATTTTTGAATTTTTTGGGGTTCATTTCTAGGAAATCGGACGGTAAGCCATTTAACAATTTGCAAATCGTATAGGAAAAAGATCGCTGGTATAAAGAACTGGTGTGACGAGGTAGAGAGAGGTTATTCTTCCTTCTAATATTTATGTTGTGAATATCAGACCTGAAGGTAATTCTACGTGCTAAATAGATGGGTTTTTGGTTTCTAAGGATTTTATGAAATAAACAAAGCAGAATGTAGATACCTCCTTTTGATCATCTCTAGCCAGCCCAACCCAGAGAGTTTGTTGTACACTGAGTATCTCCTGCCAATACTATAAATGAACCTGACACATCTATTCTGAATAGTTTGCAGCCGTCAGCGATTATCATTTGTGAGACATGGTCCGTATAAAACATCAGCGTAATTCAAATGGGAGAGAACCAGGCTCTCGCACAAGATAATTTTTGCTCTCTGAATATGACGATTATTGAAAAGAAGTTTCAGTTTGAAGAAGGCATTTTTGACTATATAATTCACCTGCTTGACAAATCTCATATCTGTGTCAAAAAATACTCCTAGATTTTTTGCTGTCTCGACAAGGTCTATTGATTGGCCATTAATACTGATGTCAACAAGATTTTTCCACCTCATTCTAGCAGGTTTACTCCCAAATAGCATTATTTGTGATTTGGTAGGATTTAGGGACAAACAGTACTTTTTTGACAGTCTGAACAAGTTGTCTAGGTCAGAGTTTAACATATTGTTGGCTAAGCCAATATCCGATTCTTTGAACGAAATATAAGCCTGTGTGTGGTTGGCGTAAAAATGACTCTTACTGTGAATGAAACACTTCACGAAAGATGAAACATAAATTGAGAAGAGAAGTGGTCCCAATATGGAGCCCTGCGGGACACCGTTGGGAACTAGTAATATTGATGACCTTTTTTCTCTGTGACTCACATACTGTCGCCTGCCAACTACATAGCTCTCCTTAAGTTCAAACGATTTCTTACTAAATGCAATGTTATTCAGTGTTGCCAGCAGTAACCGATGATTAATTCTGTCAAATGCCTTAGAGTAATCTAATAAGACTAAAGTAGTCAACAAATTTTTATCAGTTGCGGACAGAATATCATCCGTCACTGCTAATAATGGCTTGAAGAACTCTTTGAGAATATAGAATTAAAACTAAATAGTTTTAATACAGTTTTAAAATTTAGTCTTGAAACCCTTTTTAGGATGTGCCCTTTTTGGATAGAAGCTGCTTTATGATGGTCTCAGGGCTGTCTTGAAGATCACTTGAATTTATTTGAAATTTTATTGTGTAGTATTAAAGCGAACTTGAAGATCGGAAAAAGAGCGTTATTGTTCCTCGCGAGATATATCACTTGTTTTCTTTGTTTACTGTGTTAACATTCATTTACTGACGATTTTTGCAATTTGTTATGGATATCATTGTAATGGATTTGATAACTTATTGTTGATTAAAGTATATTATTTTTGAACAATTTCCAATTTTGACAGATATTTTACGATGCGCTACATAACAATCTAGTGTCGAAAAAAGAAAACGTTATTAGTTCGAACTGAACTTTCATGTTGGGATTGCAAAACTGACAATGAAGTTTATTAGGTTTTACTTAGTATTTTACATGTTTGTCGGTATATTTCATCAAAACATTTCTGTTTGGCCAATTCTAAGAGGAAAAGCATGAGTCAAACAATTTGTCCCGAGCATATATCGTGGAAAATGGTAATTTTTAGGACGACCTTGGTATGTAAAAATTGTGTCGAAGTTGTGAAGAATCAAGTTAAAAGTTGATATTTGTTAGGGGCAAAATTTAGGGGAGGACAGCAGTGCATGTGCAATGATGTTTCACGCCCGTATCGTACCCGATAACTCAGTTGGATGTGGATTCGACTATAAAAATTGATTTCGATAAGATTGAAATTGAGGTTTAATTTTCCAGAGTGCCACGGATATATCGCCAATGAAAAATTCGAAACCACCCTAATGAAATGGGACAACCCTCTGCAGTAATATTACTGAAATAATTAGCAAAAGATGGTATAAGTATAATATATAAATATGTAGAGGTTCTGTTATCACTTACGTACATGGATTACTTGGAGTACTTGGACCAGAATAAATGAATAGTCATATTCCTTACTAATGAAATATATTGAATTATGCTACACACTGTATGTGCACAATTTGGCACACGATAGAAAATTAAATGAAAATACCCAGATAGCACATCATATCGGCTGAATCTTGGTTCCATATCGGGCCAATATAGATATATTGTAAATGAAAAAATAATATTGGTCCAATAGGGGTGAATAATCAAAAAACAATATTATATTAATAATATTGTTGGAATAATGGTTGAACCTGTTTCGAATGTAGATTGTAACATGTAATATTGGATCAATATTGGTTGAATAATTTCTACCAATATCGATGATACAATATTGTCCATATATTGTTTTCCACATCTAGAATAAACATTGCAATCCCAATATTTCCCCCATATCGATTTCAGGAATAAGAACTATACTGTTTATCCAAGTGTGATTACACAATGGTTGAACATCATTTTGCCAATAATCAACAAATCTTATTAATTAATATTGGGTCAATATTGGTTTAATAATATTTACCAATATCGTCAAAACAATATTGTCTCCATATTGTTTCCTACATCTAGATTAAGATGAATTTTGAATATTGGCCGAATATTCAATGAAACACATTAAAATTGTATCATGATCAAACCTGGATAAAAATCCGCTAGTGGCTCTACATAGAGAACGTCTTCTAAAACCTACGGAAACATGTTAAATACTTCCCATAACTTGTTTTCAAGACAGCTTACTCAGTGGTTATGGCGATCAAAAGGCAGACTCTGGTGTCACCTTGATCAACTAAAAGACATTTAACAATATACCAAAGTATATTCACTTCCACCAATATATCCAAATGATATTGTTCCAATATCGATAAATATTTTGGGGCCATCATTGCTTCAAGAATATTTCACCAATACTATTTTTGAGAAGTCTTAACAATATTCGACCAATATTGCAAAATGTTCCCATTTCACTTCTCGACAATATAACGTTTAAATAATCTGCCAATATTGTCAGAATATTGTACCAGCGATATTGTACCAAAATCGCCGAATATTTTGAGGCCAATATTGCTTCGAAAATATTTGGCCAATATTATTCATGTAATATTGGACAAATATCGCCGAATGTTCACATTTTTTTCTCGCCAATATTGCATTTAAAATATTTCGCCAATATGTTCACAATATTTCACCAATATAGGTGTGCTACTTGGGTAGTTTGAATATAACACCACCAAGACATGCGGAATGTTACGCTATGATAGAGTGTTGAATCGGTGTGACTGAATATTACACTTTCAGTGAGGGCTATCCTTGCGTCGACACGGTAATAGGGGCAATCTCAATCTCAAGCTAGACTTATCTGATAGTTGTACCTAGTTCCTCAATCAATGCCTTGGTGAGAAAGGGTATGCACAGTGGGTAGGACAGAACCAAACTAAGAACATAGCACGTGTACAGCTAGGACGAATACCCATATAGCAGAAGGTGATGCAGAGATCCAAACAAACAAAGAAATGGGGAAAACAGGGAAGGAACCACAAACAACAACTGGTGACACCAACGTGAAGATTTTGGACTAGATCCTAGGTCAACCAGGACTGGAGTGATGAGGGAACGGAGTCTACGAAGACTATCAATGAAGAAGGCTTCGTCTTATCTGACAGTAATTTTATCAGGCGAAACCAGACATTCTACATTTCAACAAATCATCTGTACTAAAGCCATAATACCATAATTATCCTCAACAGGAAGACGTGGGGCTTAACCAAAGCTTGTGAGATACCAACCAGGCAAGAAAACGTGACAATTCCCTGGGATAAATTCCTCCGGGTACCCTTCTGTCAAGGGTTTTATCTTGTAGAAGAAAATGTCGGCGTAGTACAAAGTTTTCAAACGCCAAATTGTCCAAGATCTATCAAAAGCCAGGACTTGGGAGTTGATGGTGAGATAGTAGAACGGAATATCCACGAAAGATCACTTTTCAAATTCATGGTTCGTCAGCCTAACAAAACCAGGAACCCCTGTATGGCTAGACACCTGTAGCTTACACCAATTCTACTATCAGACTCCTCGTCTCTCAGTCGGAAACGAAATAATAATAATAATAATTTGTCTTTATTTGTCCTCAAAGAAAAAAATACATACAGAGGGCAAATGGGCGAAGTCTAGTCATGACTAGACGAATCTAGTCAATTCCTACTCAACTCAATCAAATCCACCTTGAAGATTTTGCATCCAGGAAGTTAGGTTACCATCATTCAGATATTTCAATAGTTGCATGTTCCATGCATAACCGACCAATCTGACCAGCTTAAAAATAATAGTGTGTTTGGATGTCTCTGATCAGACACCCCAAAAGGTAAGTTGGCTACACTGATAATTTAAAATATGAAACAGTTGGCAGCTGACAGTTGAAATATCGGACAGCTGACAATTGAAAATAAAAGTAAACACGAAAGCAATCAAAACATTTGGGTTATAATTACATTAAACCCTAAAAACTAAAACAGAGACAATAATCCAAAGACACTCCTTATGAAACTTCTCAATAACTAGAACTCAGGCATACATATCGCTCCGTTGATAGAAAAGTGACACAACTCAAAATCCGACAAATTTTAGTTAACCTCTCAAACGGCAATCTAAACACACTTATTTTTATGTAGAAAAGTGACACATATATCAGTTGGTTTGTTTGGCAGCAGATGGCGCAAATGTCATTTTTCCATTTTTGCATGTTGGTACCCATGTTTGCGGAACAGTGTCAGTTGAGTATAAGGTCTCGGTGAGTAAGGACGTGTTTGCTCCAACATTTATAGAAAAACGACTCATTTCTGTTTGTGACTTTGTGTTTACAAAGGTAAGCTTATGTCGATCAAATGTTTTTATGAAATAATGTCACTTTTAGGAATGTGTCACTTTTCGTTATAATAAGTGTATGTTTATTAGCGTCATAATTCGAAATGTGTCATTTTTCTGTAAATTCATCATTGTGAAGTATTATTAATACCCGTTCATATTTTTAAATGTGACACTTTTCCTCTAACTATTATACAATACTTAGTAAATATGACGTTAGTGTTTCAGAATGTGTCAGTTTTCTGTATAATGAGGTTTTGTTTTTGAACGTTACATTATTGAGTTGTCAGTTTCCTTTAAATTTTCTTTTGAAAAGTTTTATTTCTGACTAGTTCACAAAGTTAATCTTTGAAATATGATAAATTTTTGTTAATTTTTTTACTGAGACCACATAATTGAAATTACAGGCCCATCCATCTATTGGCAATGTCAAAACGGTCGGCATTGATATTAACACTAGCTAAAAATGCGTATAAACCTGATTGGGACATTCTCGAGAATCAAAATGATATTAATACTGATCTTTCCAACAACACAAACATGGAATCCTCTGGTAACGGTGATCTGGACTTGGGAAAAGGTAAATTTTATTAAATATTGTGGTTTTACATTTTTTTAACAATTTTCTCTATTTGTAGATGATGCAAATCTGATAAGTAATGAGAGTAGTAATTCTACAGATACACTTAGTATATCTTCTACTGTTCTGCAGAAGAATGATGATTCTGGTAGTTCCAGCGAGAAGGAAAATATTGATCCATTTGCTAATTCAGATGATAGTGACAAAGACCGAACCTACATTGCCCCTTCAGTTAGTGAAAGTTCTGTGGAAGTAGAAAATCAAGATCTGTCATTAGATGACCAAAGTACAGAAGACAAAAAGCGTACTAGAAAACGTAAACGTAACAAAATCCAGTGGAAAAAAACGGCTGCCAAATTGGCCAGGAATTCCGGAAAGGAGTATGTTTCTTGTTCACGTTCTAAAAAAGTTATTGAAAAACGGCAAATGAGAACACCTTGCAAAGATACCTGTAAATATAAATGTACAACAAAGGTTAATGAAGAAGTTCGCCAACATATTTTCAATAGTTACTGGGCTCTGGGGGATTTACAAAGACAACGAGATTTTTTGTCTTCTTGTATGGTTCCATTTAAACCTAAATACCAATATCACCGAAATGAAAAGAAACGACGGGATAACAACGGATTTTATTTCCATGTTGGCGAAGAGCGGGTTCGTGTTTGTAAATATTTCTTTAAATCCACGTTAGACATTACAGATAGACCCATAAGGACTGTAATTAGTAAAAGAAATGATGTGGGCATAGTAGTGGCAGATCTTCGTGGCAAACATGGACGCCATTCTACATTAGATGTAGGTATAAGAGAAGGAATTCGGAAGCACATAAACTCGATTCCCAGGATTGAAAGCCATTATACGAGGGCCCGTTCAACTAGAGAATATATTGAAGGCGGAAAGTCTTTACGTGATTTACATCGAGATTACGTCAAGGAATGTGTGGAAAATAACGTTCCTTTTGGAAAATATTTAATCTACCATCAAATTTTTACTCGTGAATTCAACATATCTTTTTTCACGCCCAAAAAAGATCAATGTGGAGTTTGCGCAACTTTTATGAATTCTACTGAGGAAGAAAAAGTTAAATTAGCTGACGAATATGAACTGCACCTCTCAGAAAAAGAACTTTCTCGTGACGAAAAGAGAAAAGACAAAGAGAAACTTTCTGAAAATTATATTGTGGCCTGTTTTGATCTTCAGGCAATGTTACCTTGTCCCAAAGGAGAAACATCAAGTTTTTATTATAAATCCAAGTTGAGTGTATTCAATCTCACAGTATATGAAATTAAGAATAAAAAAGAAGAAGATCAGTGCTATTGCTATGTGTGGGATGAAACTCAGGGGCGCAGAGGAGCTAATGAAATAGGCTCATGTCTCTTGAAATATATAGAAAAAAGAACACAAGAAAAACCAGATGTTCCGATGGATATTGTGTTTTATTCCGATAATTGCTTCGGCCAACAGAAGAACCGGTATATTATCACCGTGTATATTTACGCGTTGTTGAAATTTCCCAACTTAAATTCCATCACTCACAAATATCTTATTGTGGGACATACGCAAAATGAGGGTGATAACGCCCATTCTGTAATCGAACGACAAATCAAACGATGTTTAAAATCGGGGCCCATTTTTATACCAACAGAATATGTTGCAATAATAAAAACTGCCAAGAAGAGTGGAAACCCATATTCGGTTATAGAAATGGGTTTTTCAGACTTTGTGGATACAAAAACTTTGAACAAGGCAATAGGAAATATAGACAATAAAAAGAAAGAAGATGATAAATTGAGTAATATGCAGATCATTAAAATAGAGAAAAGAGATCCTTTTACAATTTTCTATAAAACCTACTATGCTGATAGCGAATTCAGTCAATATCCAATAAAGAAACCGCGAAGGTCAGCAAACCGAGACCTTCTGAAATTAGAGCCACTATACAAGGAGAAAATAAGCATAAGTGAAACGAAGAAAAAAGGCCTTCTTGAATTATTGGATAAAAATCATATTCCCAGTCGATACTCAGAGTTTTATAGAAATTTATGAATATAAGAAAAATTTCATTACTTTAATCTCAGTCGAATATAAGTTTAAGTTTGTTGTGTTCATTTCTCGAATTGTATTCTTTCAAATATAAAGTTTGAATGAAAATATTGTGTTTAATTTACAGATGAAAATGAAAAATTTGCTTGCTCATATGCGGAAAAGTGACATAGCTCTAAAAAGGGTGGGGATTCACCACTAGTTTTAAAGTCTAAAATTGAGATTGAAATCAGTTCGAGTAGAGTATATGTCTGTTTATTACTTTATCATAAAAAAAAATCCATGTACTGAAATGTAATGCCCTGGTTATTGAATTTGCGAAACCACAACATTTAAAATCGTTTTCCTGAAAATTTTAATATTTTGGTTTGTGTCACTTTTCTATCAAAGGAGCGATATGAAACACTCACGAAAACGAAAATTCGTTTGAAGACAACATTGGATGCCAAAGTGAGTAGGAAATATTTTCTTTTGAAGAAATTCTTATTCTCCTTTAGTCATTTTTAGACCGACTTGCAAAGCGTAAAACAAATCACACGTTTCCAGTAAGCAGGAATACTAGCACTACTTGGAAAACCAAATAGGACCACAACGTATGCAGTTTCACTGAGAACAAGTCGAAAATAGAAAAGCTATGACTTATTCTGATAGTGCATCCAGAACTTAATTATTCTCCTTTTAGTGACAACTTGTAAAATGTGAATTGATCATTAAAAGTGGTTTTTGAATGAAAATTAGCATGGTAATGTTGATAAGGTTTCTATGAATGACGTTAGACGATCAACTATGAACATATATGTATGTTGTGTCAAAGCTCATTGAAAGTAGTTTACCTCAGGGTGAAGTCTACCTTGCTCTAAAGCTTTCTAAAAAATTAACAAAATAAAGTAGCAGAAATTTACATGCTACAAGTGGGAGGATTCTGGTAACAGCTCTTGTTGGCTAGTTTCTTATTCCAGCGGTTTTACCAATGAAGATTAACACTACAAGCCCTTAACCTCAAAAATCCGGCTACAGACGAACAAAGATTTCCTCCAAAATATACAGCGTCAAATAGCGCAAACAATTTGGGGAAATCTCCAGAAATGAATTTCTCTAAGATCCACCATAGATTATCAAAATTTAATTTGACATAGGAAAATTCAGATAGGTCAATGTCCAAGATGTCAGCGATTATTCTTCTCTCTCTCTCTCTTTGTTTCCTGGTTTGTCTCCCTCGAATCGGCGATATTCTTAACTCAACGTCGAACAGAAAATGAAAATTGACACTCAGACGTAAAAGTCGAAAACTATCACTATTGGACAAAGGCGCTTTCTAATTGAGAGCTTGCTACCCCTGATTGTTCGTGGTCTGTGAGATCAGTCCAGGAACCACCCCAAGCTAATCTGAGTTACTCCTTGGGACAATTGAACAGAGACCTAGAGATTCAGTGTTCTGTATTCTAACCACAAAGAGTTGTAAACGAAAGTATGTATACAGAAGCTGTCACACTTTCAGCTAAGGGTTAGCTCATGTCGGCTCGAACTAGTAGGGCAAAGGTGAGTACTAAAATACGAAAGGAGCTGTACATGACAACGGCCAAGTTATCATTTTGAAACAGTGGCGTGCAGAGTGAAAAGTTTATATCAATGACAAAGAATTTCTGACGTTATGATATTAAAACAGAAAGGGTTTTCTAGTGCAATATAGACCCGTAACATTTTTTTGAGACGTGCAGTAAAGTAACTTCACCACGCCAATGCGTGGAGTATATACCGCGCCAATGCGGTAAAATAACTTAACCAATCTGCGGTTAAACACTACTTTCCGCAAGCAAATAACTGCGGCGACGTGTACTTTAACGCACTAAAGTGGGTAAAAAAATAAGAATATATAAGATTGTCTGATAAGTACCATTACTGCTAGTGAGTATGGGACGAATCCTATGATGATGAATGTAAATTCCAAACCCATTTGCTCAATATTTATTCCCCATTTATAAAACCGTAGAGGTCAAATTCCTGGGGTCTAGAAAGCTAGGTATCGATACCAAACTCGAAAATACGTAAAATGAACCCTTCAATCGAGACGGAGTGCATTTCTGAATCACCATATAATCATAGTCGACCACTAACCATACGGATATCATATCAATCACACAACGAACAAGCGTCCTCGATATCCCGCTCCAATAATCGAGCCGCAGGCATCGAAACATCATCGAAAGAGAAAAAATGTGTATTCAATCACTAGAGAAATGTCAAAAAAGCGGATTGGCATTTGCCTCGCTCACGAACAAAGTGTATTATGTTCAAGGACGTCCATAAAAATGGCGATTGTCATGATTTGCATGATCGTGACATTTGATATATCTAACGGTACAAGACGCTGGGTATATATTGCAATTACATTATTAAATTGAATCGAAGAGTGTATTATTGAATTGAAAGAGTCACAACGGGGTCTTGCATCGATGTGGGTGAGGTGAATTATAAACGAGGAGATAGATATCCGATACTGCAAGTCGTTTGCAACAGTGAAATTAACGGGTCAGAAATGGAGAAGTGAGATAGTGGATTACAGAATAAATTATTCGATAAAATAAATAGGGCAACTAAGAGAGGATTTTTACAGACAAAAGGGTTTTTCGGAAACCTACTCGAGTTGATGGGTCCCTAACCTGAGTTACCAACCCGCGTTCGGAAACTTTAATGTTGCAAACGCCGAACACTGGGTTAATTTTTTGAATCGGGTTAGTAACCCTGAGTAAGTTTCCGAAAAACCCTGAGGATACAAGGGGGAAACCGACTGTGTCATCTCATGAACGAAAATCTGTACTTACATTGTTTTATTTTTTGACTCGCAACTGTCATTGATTAATTTTCTTTAATCATTTAAATACAAAAGACGTGATTTTTTATAGTTTATGGCTCATTAAATGAAAGCTGATGCCGCCTTCAGTAGCAGAAAAGCAGTATCTATATCAAAACCGTCACTACGAAAAAGTGCTCTAAAGTTAAAAGGTAGTAGGTACTCGATGAACAATAATTTTTTAAAATTCAATGGTGCTTTTTTGACTTTTTTAACAAAGCTATTTTTCGCTTATTTTTATATCTACAATTTTATTTATTTTATTAAATTTTTCTATAAAAATAATCAGTTACTGCATTTTGGTTCAGTAGTCTTAATTCATGAAAATTTCCTTTACTCATAAGAACGCTCCACGTTCCTTTGGCCAAGAATTCAGTTTCTTATGAACTATATAAACTAACCAAACTTAATGAATAAAAAAACAGTGCCGAGTGAAACTCAAATATATTTAGTTAAAAATTAAGATTTGTATATCAATACTCTAGCCTAAGCCAAATTACCAGGATTAAAGTACTCACAGATAAGCATTATAGCGAAAGCCGCAAGGCAGAAACTATGGCCACTCATCGGAAGAAGTAGGAACATGTCAGTCGAGTTGAAACTACGCCTCATCAAAAATTCCTACTGCCAATTATGCTGTACGCGTTGACTACTTGGGAGCAATGCGCGTACATGCATAAGCAAAGGATGCAGGCCTTCTTCAACGTTTGCCTAAGAGTGGCAACGGACGCACCACTATTTATGCCTAACAGGTTTATATACCCAGACTTAGACATCCATCCGGACTACGTCGACAGACAGACAACATGCGGGGTCTACTCTCAACAGAGTAGAGACCAACATGAACCCGCTGCTCACGGAGCTCCATGAGAACAGACACAGAGACAAATGCAGACGACCAGTAAACCTGGGAGACGACACCCCTGAAATAGTTCGACGGAAGCAGAACCTTCGGCGACGCCAACTTCAACAGGCCTTACACCACGATTATTCATACATATATGTTTCAGATACCATAAGAACCGACTAAGAAGTAAATTCAGTAAATTCAATCAGACAACACTTAGCTCTCAGCCAAGTGTTAGTCCAGGCCTTCGGTCAGTTTTAGGGGGGTACCATGCACAAAGTAAAGTCAATGTCTTAATAAAATTCAACTCGTGGCAGAAATAGGAGAGCTTCAGGCAAGCAAACGCTGAGAACTCCATATCCAATAATCAGATTTTGTTCTGCTGATCGCCAGTCAACAGGATGAGGAACAGCTCTAACGAGTGGGGTGGTGGACAGGGAGGGGGGGGGGGTGAGCTCTCGAGTAAGTAGAGCGGTGGGGAGTTCCAGGCATCAACCTTAGAGGGTGCATGGTTTGTTTCCTCAAATTCAAAATGTAGCAGTTTCATCATTTAGACTAGGCTCCAGTCTATGATAAGCTCTGTTTCAACATGATGTGGCTCAGAAGTTACGTTATTTTTGAGTTGTTCCAGGTCTATGCCTCCAGCACCTTAGGGTTTCCTTTCAGTCTGTCAAATTTTTGCCATCTCATTTGACGTAACTTCAATTTCCAAACAGGCAATATTTGCCGTAGAAGTATAGACCTATATCAATTACTACACTGTCATTACCAGTATCACAAGTGGTCTTGAATTTTTTTCAAGACTTTGCTGTTCGTCTTTATTTTCTTTGATCTCATTCATAATAATAACCCCCTTCTCTGCATGGTCCGCGACCATGAAAAAGTAGGTACTTAGGCAGCCCGTGGTCTCGTATTCGACACTAAACGGTTGAACCCAAACTTTGAAACCGAAATGGAACCCGTTCAGCAGAAAGCTGCGGAGACTCAGGTTCTTCTACACGAACATACGGATATGTCAATGCATGGGTTTTTTCAACACCATCGAAAACCTTGGCTTATCTAAACATTTGACCTTTGTTTTCCTCAGGTCAAGTGAGCTGAAATCGGTGACCTTGCCAGGTAGGTGTCTTCAACACTCTAGTCTATCGTATGATGGGTAAAGAGGTCCCTTGTGCTCCGGGGGCTTTTGAGTCCGTTGTGGAGAATGAGAAGAACAGTATATATTGGAACTACTCATTCTCCATTCAAAGACGAATTCTGGCCAACAAGCCTGATGTAGTCCTCCTCTAGTATTCCGCTACAGGCGAAACGAATATCATCCGAAAAGTGGAGGAAAAACGAATCGAGATTTACTCATTGGAATCAGCAGTCTTTACTCAAATCATTCTGTTGAAATGATGTTTCTGATCATACGAGTCCTTGGTAGAATGATGGACACACTGCTCTCAAATTTGAAAATCATACCGGCTTGTCGTAATATCACAGAAATCTTAGCCGGACGAATGCAGAAGGCCGTCATCCTGAGTTCACTCTGTCTGCTCAAGGCACATTATTCTTGGACCCAATAGTCACCTATGGACGTGGGGAGTGGTGATTGGTGTAAACGACACCAGCGCGCACTGGATGTGTCGGAGCTTCGGAGACGGGGCCTGACTGGGATATTCCCAACAGAAATGATAATAATGGTAAAAATTGTGATTTAATGGCGGGGATTAGCACAGTGGTTAAGCGCTCAGCTGGTAACCGAGAAGTTCCAGTTCGGTTCCCAGCCGTTGCGATCTTTTTTCATTTTCAGATGTGAAAGTCTGAATGATTGAGGCTCGTATCGACTGGGAATAATCCTCCACGATTCACTGTTGCGTTAAAAATTAACAGTGCTGCTCCTAAGGTGGCGTATGGAGTTAGTAACAATGCCTATACAAAACACATGACTAATGACCATAGCAGTAGATGCCAAAACACCAAAGAAAAAAATAGTAATATTTATTCAGCTCTGAAATCGTTACATCAACAACACAAAAAGTTTGTTATCATAAGACCTATTAGCCTTGTCAAAGTAGAACTGTAAAACATATAAAACTTATACAATAGATATAAAAAAGTGTAGATTTTGGTTGTTATATTGTAACAGGCTTTCGTGGATATATACACATTCTTTCTTAACATTTTGATTTTCTAACGTTTCCGCATATCGTTGTGTATCTGTTGCAGCAATCAATTCCCTTGTATATGTGGGAGTTCTGACCAACCGATAGTCTTGAGAATGTCTGGTGAAGTGCAAATCGATTTCTTGCGTTTTAGTTATGAAAACTGTAATTTGCTGAGAGATAGATAATTAACTGATATATGTATAAGAACGGAAGTGTAAGTATTTAATAGGATGGTGTTGCAGCATGATGACTGGGAAATTTCAGACATATTTCTAATAATTTTTTGATCTGCACAAAAAGTGAGTGAGGTGAGGCCAAAATGTGTCATTTTCATCAAATTTTTTATTTGACTCATTAAAGAGCAGACAATGCTTAGTTTGTTCGATATTTTGTCAACGTGATTTTCCCATCTTTATTTTTTGTAAGTGACTAGTACTAAAAATTACTAGCAGTGGTTTGATTCACAGATTGGTGATTTAGTCTGATTAGGTAGCTAAAGTAGTTATTTGCGTTATTCCGGACTACACATGTGAATATTTCATAATGCATTGATCAATGGAAAATATCGGGAACAATCAACGTGTCCTCCAAACTATACACAGTTTCCTTGAAAATGGCCTCAATTTCGAAGGGGTATTATCTGTTCAACAATTCATTTAACCACACACCTTAAACTCACTTTAATGTCTATTAAGCATGAAACCTAGCATTAGTATGGCATTGCGTGATTTGTTGTGAAATTATAAAAATGCATAAACACATGTAAAGCTTATCGACGTCCGATAATGATTTTTTTCTTACCATAAATGTATTGTTAGTAACAGTATGAGCAATATTTACTGGTGTGGTCGCATATATAAATGTTTGCACAATCTATTTAATAGGTGAAATATTACCGATTGGAATATTTGCAAGCATAACGACAATGCAGGCCATATTTCAATCAAATGATTGTATCTACTTTCAAAACATAAAACCATCCATGGTATGGATAGGACCCCGCTATTCTTTTTGAATAATGGCTCTGTTTTCGAAGTTAGCATCTTCAAGAGCCAAAGCTGTCTGACATGAAAGATGGAAAGCTAAGTTTGTTGGGAAACGTGTTTGGGTAGTTAGATACATGTGCAAAGCTAAATTCAGTGACTCTTGTAAGAAATCATTCATAGAACAACGAATCTTGCCCTTACCTTTCATTATGCCTGATTCACAGTAAGTTTAGAGATCGAGTTCATACCAGAGCACAATATATAACAAAACAAGCCCTTACTATATCTTCACCACTTCCAAGATCTACAAAATTGAAAACTCTATTGTGACGGCATAAAACTGTTCAATCACTTTCCTAACGAAATAAAAATGATTATGGATAAAAGATAATGCTAAGTTTCTGTGAGAAATATTTCACTCGGCAGAGCATTCTACTCGCTGGACGAATTTTAATCTGTGAAAGGAGGGTATGCTTTTCTGGGTCCTATACTCCACTTTTCAAATCTTATTAGTTTCATTAACTCCATTGTCATCTTTTTATTTGACACTTCCAAATCCACTCCTGATTTTCCTCATTTTCTCTTCCATAATTTTATAGAATTCTGAATTTTCTGTCTCTATTTTTGCCTCAAATTTTCTGCATGTAATTACAATCTCTTTCTTATTCTTCTCCTATCCATACTTTTTTTCCATTCTTTCATAATCTCTCTCACTCAATTTTCTATCCTTTTTTCATCCACCCCATAATCTCTCTAATGTTGTCTCTCTAATGTTTTCTCCTATGTTTTCTTTCAATTCATCTTTCATTTTCTCCATACTACTTAATATAAACTCTATCAGCGTTTGTATGTGCTAAATAAATATTCATTTTCTCTTTTCTCTGACTTTCTTGTTCTGTTCTTGGAACACTTGTTTCTCCACCATCTCCATGACTTCAATTTTCCATAATATCTTCATTCTCTCCTGCTCCTCTTCTTGGAATTGTTTACCCGCCCCTTAGATCCATTTTGTCTTACTTTCTTTCACTCTCTCTTATCTCTTCAACTTACAAACTACTCCTACTTTAAAACCATGCGTTCAAAATTAATTTTTCCAGAATAATTTTTCAAAATAACTTCAAAATTATCTTTCAAAACTTTTTTACTTTTCAAGAAACTGTCTACTTTTCGAAAAAAATTGCACAATTATAAAAAAATAGAACCACACTTTGCGTTACCATTTATTCTGTTGAGATATTTTTGTTGATATGCAAAATATTTGTTTTCAAAATTAAAAATTTGTATAATATAAGTTAAAAAATGTGCCCGACTTTATAGAAAACTTTACATTCTATATATTTTTGCTCCACAGAAACTTGTGATTGCCTCTCTTTCAAGAGGGTTGCAGTTTTGGGTTTCTTCATGATGTCAATAGCATTATAGAAATTGTGATATGCGAGTCAGTAAAAATATACTCAAAAGTAAAAAAATTTATATTTCTTTTATTACTTATACTTCCAAAGTGCAAAATTGCCAAAGTAAAATATAAAAACATTGAAACTGGACCAAAACAAGACAATTTTTACTTAAATTTACTATCTTTCGTCTACCTGATCTAAAAGAGAACTAACTGATCAAAATTGTCTTCTTTATAGTCAAAAATATTGTAATTATATTACAATATTGCGAATGTCAAAATTTTGCTAGTCTATTCACTGTGCATTTAGTGAAGTTGGTGAAACAACTTCGGAAATTTTTATTTTTTATCAGTTTTGAAGTATCCACAATTTGCCGCTTCTTTGTCGCTAATTAGTAGCGGAGAATATAATTTGTCGATCATTTCTTTTTAAAAATATGACATGTTTCGCTAACTTCAAATGTAATTAGCGAAACAACTTCAGCAATTTTTACATTTGATCAGTTTTGAAGTATCCATAATACGCCGCTATTTTGCCGGTAATTAGTTGCAGAGGAAAAAATGTGCGGTTTGTTTTTGGAATATACGATGTTTCGCTAACTTCATAATGTAGTAAGCAAAACAACTTCCGCAATTCCTACCTATGATCAGTTTTTAAGTATCCATAATTTGCTGCATTTGAAGTTTGCGAAACATCTTCCGTAATCTCTATCTTTTCTCAGGTTATATAAAAACTTGTCTCTTTCCTTAAAAAAAGTTTTTATCTTCTCTCATTTATAGTTATCCACAAATTGCTGAGTTTTAGTCGCAATTAGCTCTGGAACGAAAATATTCGTCTGGTTTTGAAAGAAAATAGCGACAAATTGTTTTCTCCACAAATAATTCGCGGCAAAAAAGCGGCAAATTATGGATACTTCAAAACTGATAAAATGTAGAAATTGAGAAAGTTCTTTCGGTAATTACAAATGGGGATACATTGTTTATTATTTTTTTGAAGAAAAGAACGACAAAAATTTTCTCTCCGCAACTAATTATAGACAAAAGAGCGAAGTTCGTCATTAGATTTTTGAAGTTACATTGCTAAATTCATATAGATAACACAACTACCAGTCGGATATAATATAATATCCGGAGCGGTGTAAACCAGGAATGTCCTTTATGAGATGTCAGATTATAGAAGAGTATGGCAAAAACAATTATTCATTTCGAACGTAGGTACATATTGGTACTTTCATTTGTCTAGACTGAAACCATTTTCTGGATTCCCACAAAATATAGCAGGTGTGGTTACATTCGGAATTATTCATATATCACTTTCGTCTGCAACCTTGATGAAACTCGTAAACTGTGAGAAAATCATCTTCGCCGTATAACCTGTCTGCTGAACAATTACCGATATACAGAACACAGAATGTTATTTTACCTACCTAGAAATTATATCTACAGTTAGAGAGACGTAGTTGCCGTGTACGGTTTTCTCGCCAACATTTCTTGTAGTTGTTAGGAAGAATAAAACACGTTGTTTCCTGTTTAGTACGAAGTTCCTAATCATGTCGCTAAAGTATAATCTATTCAATGTCCAGTCAATTAGGTGTTTTGCAATGATTATCAACATGAGCAATCGTTCACTAACGGTGATGTGGACAAAATAGAATGTGTGGATTCAATCAACTACTTTTTGTTTCATACAGTGTCGAAGCCACTTATGGAACATTACTTTTGGGGTTATGTTAGGGATTCGTGAGATGTCGATTTTTAGTCTGCACGTGGCTTTAAATATACAGGGTTATTCAAGCCTTTTGTAAACACCCATAATAATACTTCTTGACGGACAGTCTAGAGAACTAACACGTGTCCCATATAGAACTTCGCTGGCAAATATCTGAGTAGAGGTCCATCACTAGGAGTCATTCTATGGGACGTCGCGACACCGACGCCTTTTTTTTAATAGCACTACAGAATTTTAATACCTTTTTGTATTCTGCATCAAATTCTGAATTCTGCGAATGGCTTTCTAAGTAATAATTTCCCTTGAATATTGATGAAAAATTGCAGTTTCATTGCATACTATAAAGAGGGCCATAAATGTATCAACATGAAAAGCAATAAGTCGAGTTTAGTTGATCTACCTGTTATAATATTTCCTGTTCAACGTCATCTAGTTGTGTGTTACTGTTTAATCGCAGGCAATTCAAGCGGAAACAAATGTTTCAAATTAACAAAAAATTATTTACTTTGAAAGAAATTCGACCAACGTGATAATATGAAAAAATTAATAGAATAACATAAATTAATTCAGGAAGTGTTCAAATTGCATCCCCTCAGAAAGATAAATCCGTTGACATACATTTTCTGTCACTGTGTGGAAGAAGGCGCTTACTTCGGTGAATTAAAAAAATCAATTGTAACAACACTGTTGAAAAAACAGGAATTCATCTATCATCACAAATTACCGTCCGATCTCTCTAGAAACTGGTCCCTCGAAAAAAGGTTTGATACCTTTCTTAACAAATAATTTTTTATTTATTTTTTATTCATTTATTAGGTACACACAATTACGAACTTAAAAAAATAGCATAGCAAATCGGAATAACGGTCTAAATACAATATAAAGACGTACAGATTGTGTACAGAGATAGCACCTAAGTGACTCAACACTTGTGTTGTGTTGTGGAGTGATACTGAATAATCTATAATGAAAAACTAAAATTAAACTACTGTTGTGTACAGAAGGTGAAAGAGCAAAATAGTGGTACAACAAAGTTTCAATGTAAATGTTGATGTTCTAATATTTTGATGAATTCAAAGTAATTTTCGAATACTTATAATTGTTTTGCTTCTCTTGAGAAGGCTTTGTGATTTTTTATATGTTTTATTCTTTATGGAACAATTTTCCAAATTTTTGGTAATATGTAAGTTAGAAATAGACGAAAAACATTTTTATGGAAATTAGGAATGGGTAGCAATTCATTTGTTAGGCTTTTAGTAGCATAGACTGTGGAAACAAAATCATGGAAATTTTTTATTTTTGAATGCAAATATACAAAGTCTATGAAAATATATCGGATATTACTGATATCTTCTGTGTATAGAAGGTTAGTATGAAAAGATCTTTGTTTCTTGAGAATTATTTTCAGGATATAGTTTTGTATTATGTTTAGTTTTTGCAATGAATCTTTATACATTGCTCCCCACACCAAAACATATCGAAAAAGTGATTCAGCTGGAGACTGAATTATTATAAGTAGCTTTCTTGATTCTAGCTGGTAAAATTTATAAATTATCTATCTCACCTTTTTTGTTAAATAATCAACATGATTGTTGCATCTTAAGTTTTTGTCGATAATTATGCCCAAATATTTGACCTTGTTTATTTCTTTAATTTCACCTTTTATGCCTGAAACATGGATTATATATCAGGTGAGTAAATATGTTCAGAGAAAAAAAATATAAAACATTCATCATGAAATGATAGTCACTTGTTCAGTTTGTCATTGTTTGTTCCATAATATTATGAATAACATCAGAATTATTATAGGAAATCGAATCGAAACTTCCGTTGTAGCAGACCCAATTGTGAGATAATTTTGAGTATTTATTCGACTTTCAAATCTCAGGTGGATAGATATCTCAATTCGATTCCAGAACATGATATCGGAGAGTGGGCAATCTTATGAGCTCAGCTAATTTCGTTAATTTATAAGTTGGAGTATAAAGATATTCTGTTATATAATTGTTTGTGGTACCATATTTGAATGATTTGAGTAATTTTCCTCCAATGTTATGATGAATAAAGTATTTTTAATTCCGATTTTATGTCTTTTTTGCAGATCCCTTCCCCCTCTGTACTATTAAGTTATTATAAGCCTATATCTAAAGTTAGTTGACATTACTTGAAAACAATGGTGAAGACACCTTAACAGAAATGTAACAATTTCTGTTAAATCTGTAATTAGGGGGAAGATCACATGAAAATACAAGTGATTATCGAGGAAGATTTGGAAAATCACATTCGGGTTATGTAAAAATGCATGTTAATCCAAGTTTGATTTACAGCAAAGATTGATATTCCTCACAAATACTTGAAATATATCCAATAATACATACTGAATCATGGATGTCAATTGGCACTACTTGAATATAATGGTAAAAACACCTAACAAACATATAGAAATCGCCATTGACTCTTGAGTAATGGAGAATATTACATAATATCATCTACACCACAACTCATTATATATATTTTTTATTTTTAACAATGTTTAACATTGCAGTTTCACTAACTGGGTGGTTAAACATTGCTTTCAGATTTTTCTCACTGTTACTTAAATATGCCTAATTTTTGTTGATTCTCAGTGATTCAATTGCATCGGTTACCTATTTGAAGAAGTTATGCAGTGTTTCAGGTTTTGTTCATCATTTCATGTATTAATAAAAAAATGAATTTTGTAGTTATTGATGTTAAGTCAGTTTTTGACAAGTAATATAGGAATTGTTTGCCTTTCATTCCTTATTGCCAACTTTCTTCAATTTGCCGAAACAAAAAGGTCCTGCGGGTATTTTGCCAAGGATTATTTTCCAATCAAGCATAAGCAGTGTACTATTATAGAAGTTTGAACATTACCAATCCCACTTATACTTTACAGACTTGTCAGACTTATTATCAGACAGTCATTCTTTGTTCATGAGGTATTTTCTTTCCGTGTAACTTTTTTATTATACTCATTATAACAGTAAATATGCCTTCACTTACCCTAATAATAATATAGAGAATATTCAGTCGATTCTTCCAGTTCTGTATCCCAGAGGATCATTTACCACAGTATGCTCAATTCTTGTTTCCTGGATTGAGAATGTTAATTTCTGATAAAAAATTTCTGAGGTGAGGAGGTTTGTAAGGTCTCAATGCTGGATTAGTATATTCTGTAACAAGGTTAGAATGAAAATTCGATGCGAGTGGAAAGTTCCGAGCGCGAGCCGAAGGCGAGCGTGTGGAACCACGAGCATCACGAATTTTCATTCTAACCGAGTAACAGACTATATTTTCTCCACGATCAAAGATAGGAAACGTGACAGCAATAATTTTGACACTTACTCAAATTTTGCCACTACGATGACAATCAACTGCGTCAAGGGTAATGTTATTATTGCTAACCAGTGTGAGAATATTATTCTATCACAAGAGAGAGAATGCAAAACATTTAAATTGCATGGGGGCAGAGGTGTTGCAGAATATTTCTTCAATCTCAAGAGAGAGAATTCCAGCATTCTGTAATCAAATTTGATTTCAGAATTGGCAAATTCTGTGATGATCGTTGAGAAAAAATATTATCTATACAAAATTGTGATGAGGGTGAAATTTTTTGTTTTTCATATTTGCGGAAATTCAATATCAATATTTCTATATCTGCACCTGGAGGCTTATACAGATAGATATTACCAGCAGCTTTCCTTTTCCTACAAAAACTTCACCTACTGCTTACTCAATGTGTTTTTTCTAGGCAACTTTTTGTACACCTTCCTTTTTATTTCTTGTTTCCCTCTTCTTAGGTAAATTGATGTATATTCGCGTTCATTGATATTTTGTCTACAATAACTCGCTACCAAGATAATTTTATTCTTGAATTATTGAATAATTTTATTCCATATGTTATCTCAACACTCTATGAGTCCTGAATATTTGGATGGTATCAAGTTCTTATTAAGTCAGGTGAGAGTGTACCTTGATTTTTGGGAACAGAGACATTTAGCAATCAATATTCAAATTCCACAGAATATTTTTCACTGTGAAAGAATGAATTTATGCTTGGTTGACGTACAAATGCTGCGGTCAAAAATAGGCAGTGGTATTTGGAATTTAATTCATAGTAAACACAATCAATCATGATTTATTTGTTGTAATAATCAGTCATATTTTTTGGTAAGCCGATTTAAATGAGTTATATGAGCGAATAAATAATCCATGAGTGATTAACTCTGACAGCGTTACTTAATTATTCGAGTGTCGTAATTTATTCGAATATTCATGTCTCAACATGGATTGATTCATTTATTAAAAATTAAAATTTCTGGAGTCTCAAATCACCAACTGATATAAGTCTGATACTGCTTGATGGCAAGTAAACAATATTTTTTCTTTAGTGATGAAGAACTCATTTGAAGAGTTCTCAGGCTGAAGTGCCAGATATGAAGGAGTGTGATGTTAGGTGCATGTACAGGGTATACCACGATGAGCTGGGTCGAAATGCATGTGAGAAGGTATTGGGAGTATTTTTCTGAAAGTTTGTATACGGAGTTATCCGAGGAGCTCGTTTCAGTTGAAATATTTTCAGTTGTCAACGCCTACCGGTTATACCGGAAGTGAGCCCCATCTTTGTTTTTTTTTAGCAACACCCTGTTACATTTTAGAATCTTCGATAAATTTCAATAAAACTTTAGTAGAAACATCATGTCAAAATGTCTCCAATTCTCAGTTTTTTTTTTAAATTTTGACAGATGCAGCCCTTCACAAAAAAATAGTTTTTGGAAACAAAGACTATCAGGTCAAAAATAGCCAAAACATTACCTGAATCAGACCTGTAACTTTCTTTATCTTTGGGAAATTTTCAAAAAAATTCTCAACAATTCTCATTTTTCCTTAACGCCAGTGGATGCTACGCTAAAATATAAGAGGAGTTTATACAGACAACCCTATATCTAAATTAAACGGTTTATGTAGAAACTTGGAAAAACTAAACTTTTAGTTTGGTTATAATAGAGAAATCTGAATCTTCAGTAGGCTTTTTGGGAACAAACAATATTTGCTAATAATTCGCGTTATAACTGTAGTGAAAATTTTTATCATGTCCCGTTTAGTATTTAGAAATGAACATTACTTCAATTTGTTAATCGACTACATCACAATATTGATGAAAGTTTCATAACCGAACTAGTTAGTAGATGAGGTGCATTTAGTCAACATCATTTTAAAGTTGTGCTTATACAGAGTGTTTCTTAAGTACGTGTAGAAACTTCAAGAGCATGTTGCTGACGTCGAAATAAGAAAAAAGTTCCCATAAACACATGTCCGCAAGTTATTCGTTTCTAAGATACAGAGTGTCAAAGTTTAATTATTATATTTGTTTTTTTGTGAATAAATGCCAAAATATTTGTGATATTCGAGTAAAGTTTGGTATCTGGGATGATTTCTCAATGACAAAATCAAATTTTGTGTTAATTGTGAAAAAAACTAATTTCTAATTGAATTTATTTTGAATTAAAAAATCTTGTCATTCAAAATCACTTGCATCGATTATTTCAAATCTCAATAACTCGAAAACAGTTGCTCGCAGTGACCTATCAAGAATATATTTTTCACACAAACTAAATAATGAATATTCCCAGATACCAAACTTTACCCAAATATCGAAATTATTTTGAAATTATTCACAAAAAATTAAAATAAGAATTCAACTTTGACACTCTGTATCTCAGAAACGAATAACTTGTGGACATATGCTTATAGGAACTTTTCTTCTTATTTTGATGTCGGCAATACGCCCCTAAATTTTCTACACGTACTTAAGAAACACCCTGTATATCAAAAGTGAAAGTTGAATCTGTTATATCAAATGGCGCAACAATGTCAAGTTTATGCTAGAAACCTTTGATGTTACCGTTGTGTTTATGATAATGCTTGTGCTAAAGTTGACTAAATCCACCCTTGAATATAAATATTTGTACCGTAAAAAGTAGTAAACTTAGATACGTAAAAAAGTTTTATGATGTTTTGAATTATGATTTTAGTACTGAAAAAATTCCTTGAATGAATTTCTGTCCTGAATACTTGAAGATTCGTCAACTTTGCATCAAACAACAGAAATGTTTAGTATCATTTTCTAGAGAAAATAGTATATTGTGTATCTAGTAGTAAAAGCAATACATTCCCGGATGACAATGTAAATTGTAGCCTGGGAATGTGCTTTTACTACGAGGTACACATACTATTTTTTCTGAAATCGCAATCAGCATTATCAAAAACTAAGGAATTCTACATATTGTTTGCGTGAATTCAATAACTGTCTAAAATGTAAACAAGCCGGCAAAAATTTTCTCGTATCGTTTTCGATACGGGAATAGTAATTTACGTAACAAGTCCAGAAAATACTGTTTTTTTGGACGAGTAGACCAAATTCTAGGACGAGCGTTAGCAAGTCCTGGAAGTCTACGAGTCCAAAAAAACTGTTTTCTGATGTGTTGCGTACACTATTTTTTCGGCAACCATGTAGAATAACAAATCAATGAAACGCATTTAGTCTAAGAGGCGAACAGAGGTCGACCTTCACCCATCTGTTAACAGAATGACACATACTTTTTTTTCAGTTACATAAATAGACGAAAACGCCTCAAATGGGGTGCCTATGAAAGGGTGGTCATGACTATATACAGTGAGTTTCAAAAATTTGCACCATATGGAAACTTTTTCATTATCGATTTGTCAGAAAATTTTATTCTTAATAAAAATTGGTGCATTACGAAATAATTATATTCAAGTTATCAAACTTCTAAATTTCCCAACGGTGTACAGGGGGCAACAAAAAATAGAACTACCCTGGCTGTGATTCCAAATTTGAATATTTGGAACATTTTAGTTCTTATTTGTAATATATATTGAAATTCGAACAGAAGATGGCTACCAACAGAAACATTCTAATTCTTATTTATATTAATATTTATATTAAATTTCGAGCACTTCCCGGCCTAGTCCGGGAAGTACGTACTTCCCGGACTAGGCCGGGAAGTGCTACTTTCCCAGAGAAAAAGTGTCCGGGAAGTGAACACTTCCCGAATGGTTGCCGAAAAAGTACTTTCCCGTACAGTTTAGGTCCGAAAACGGTCCTGGAAAGTTCGTTGCTTAGCAACGGAGTAAAGTACTAGATTAGCGTATTTTGAGGCCTGAAGTTGTTCCGAGAAAGTGGGCATTCTTGAACGATTTCAGAAAAACATATTTTCGTTGATGATTCTGAATTGAAAGTTAGTCGCATATTAGAGCTACTCGTATTGAACAGTTTTGTCGCAGTTACGAATTTTTTTATATTCCATAAATTTCGTATTTATCAAAAAAAATTGCAAAAATCGAAAGTTGCGATAGAACGATGAAATTGGAAATATAAGTGTGAAATCGAAATTATTAAAATTGTTATTTCCGTCAACCGATTGCACCCCTACGCGCAACCCTCGGAAGTCTTCGAGAGACTTGTGTGAGCCAGGGAAGACGCAGCCCTTACCTTTTAACGTGTGATGCCATGCATCACAATATTTTGAAAAAATAGTGCTTTTGTACAGGTACCGTAAATTGGGGAGAATAGGATTAATGTGGTCAAAAGGTTTTGAATTAAACTTTAATAATGTACAGTGTGTTTCACTTCTTATGGATCTTCCATAGTTTTTGAAGTAGAAGCATGAAATTCATGGATCTACCTACAGATACACTAGAAATGAACTCACCGCACAAAAGGGGTCATCCTACGTGATTTACACTGCATGCCAGCAGCGATGGAACCACCCATTTTTCCGGAAAGTTATATTAGGGGACAAAATTGGCCAAAAATTCTTTCGAATTCGTATTCAGGATCCCCACCTTACTACTTATACACCTATAACCTGAAAAATTCTAATTTGTTTCACTTCTCAAACGCCCCCGTATCTTTACGACTTAGAACCATGAAATTTTCAGGATCGACAAATTACGGAAGATACGAGGGTGTTTCCATGAGAAGTGAAACACATCGTATATCAAATATCAGTTCTGCATGAATGTATCATTTGAAATTTGGCAACACTGACTCCCACAGCTCTCAACCTACAAGACCAAAATTGGCGCGCAAATCGTAGTCTTATGAAGTTGATGGCTTGTGAAGTTGTTTATTCGAAAACAAGGTGAGTATTGATATTTTAGTCATAAATGTCAATAAAATCACTGTAAGCATTTGTATCAAGAAAACAAAAATTTAGTGTGTTGTATTTTTTACAGCCCTCATTACAGAACACACACACCTGTTGTTAAGGGCGGTGGGGTAAAAAGAATCACCAAATCCAAACATGCAGCGTGTCTACAAACCTGATCCGCATGGAAAGCATTATCGAAAATATGACGATTATGTTATACAGAAGACAAAGGGTGCAGTTGCTAAAGGAATGAGCATTATTAAAGCTGCGTTCGAGTACAAAATACCATATACAGTGTTGCAATGTTGAATGAAAAATCGCCAGATCAAAAAGCATTATGGGCCGAGGTGGTCGGCTGGTAGAGCGTTCGCCTCTCAAGCGTGGTCATGGGTTCGATTCCATGGTCACCGGTCTCGAGCATGGCATCACACGTTGAAAGGCGAGGGCTGCGTCTCTCCTAGCTCGCACAAGTCACTCGAGAACTTCTGAGGGGGTGCAACAGGTTGGCGGAAATAACAAATGTAACAAATATAACAAATTATTGGTGGAGAAACATCAGATATGCGTGGAATGGAGATATCCGTTGGACATGTACGGTTTACGATTAATAATAAAGGGATATTAAGACAAACCAGGCAAAACCGTGTTAAAATTCAAAGTTTGTATACCTGGTGGGGATTTTGCAATTGGTTCCATGAGCCGACATAGAGATAAACTATAGCTGTAAGACTTTGTCAAAAAATCAAACGTGCGAGAACTCATGTGTCTCCTGATATAATTACTAAGAGAGGCTGGTTTGACAATAGAACTTTTACAGATTGGATCCAAACAGTTGCTGTATCCTACGTGTCAAAATTGGATGTTGTGAAAGATTTAATCGTCCCATTTATCCCCAAAAGTGATGGTGTTCGTTTGTATTCGTGATTCGTTTTTTTGCCAGGGAACTCTACAAACCTAACACTGCCTTGGACATTACTTTCTTCAACCTACTGAAGGCAGCTTGGCGTAAAATTCTTCTAGAGTGCAAACAAGGTTCAGGTATGAAAGAACCATCCATTCCCAAACGTGTGTTTCCCAGGCTCTTGGCAAAATTAATGAAAGACATTGATATCAATTCTTTTAAAAATTTTAGGCCTAAAGTCATAAGCTCATTGTGAATTACAGTTTTCTTTTCCGTTTCTTTTAAAAATGTTGAAGCAAAATTTTTCAAAGCTAGACTTATCCCTTTAAATAGATTTAAATAGTAGGAATGATTTCTAGGAACCTACCGAAAATAATGAAATTGAAACAAATGTAGAAAACTCCTTTTGAGTTGCAGTGGAAACAGAAAAAAGTGTACAGTATGACGAGGTTTCAGAAATCGACAAAGATTCAGTGCACAAAGAGATTTTTTTCGATTGCGTTGGGTGAGCTGCTCTGCGCTGATGATTGGCACCATGAAACTTCTCGTAGGTGTTCCTCCATGTGGGTTGAGACATGTTTTGGCGTTGAGATTGGGAGAAAATAGCAAAGCAGTTCTTGTAGAATACTTTGCCAAGAATCTAACAGATATAATTCAATCGTCGTAGGGGGCAGTAGTTTTTTCTGTTGGAGACTATTTTACCTATTGTATAGGTTAAAGCAGAAGTCCGGAGTGCTTAATTCATTTTTATTATTGGAAGATAATAATACTCAAAATTGAAAATTGATTCTTTTTACCCCATTTCACGTGACCACATCTGAGTAGGTCAGTTTTCATAATTTTCAAAGCACAACTTAACGCTCAAGTCGAATGTCAAAATAGATTTTTAATAAAAGTTTTTCCTATGATGTCAACTCTTTGAAGGACACTGTATTAAATTCACTAACTCGTTTTATTCACCACTTCTGTCATATCCTATATATTAAAAAAATTGTTGGGATGGTTGATATAAATTATAACTGTCACTTAAGATTTTAGGCGTTGTGGTTACAGCGCAAAGGGGAGAAATATTTTTTACTCGCATTGTCCTTGTCGGAACTAATTGTGGAATTTCGGGACGGTAATGCATCTAAAAGGTGTGGGTTAACTGAATACATGTTAAAACTGAAAAATTGAAGAATTTCAAAGCCGATGTATTAATACGGGCGGACGGATATGTTGAAATTATAAGGGTTTCTTCTGACTATAATACTGCAAGAAAAGGGAGTCCACAGTTATGTTAATAGGAGATAATCATCAAAAATCACGTGTTAGCAAATTATTTAATTTGCGAGTTATTCAGAGTGGATAGTATAGCCCAGTAGACATAGAAATGATATTTCAAAAATGTAATAGTAGTAGTAGTATTTACAAAAGTTTTCAAAGTTCAGTGGAATGAAGAGTACATTTGAATCATATTGAGCTTTTCTACAATAATGCACATTTTCTAAACGGAAGATATTGAAAACCAGGATTCAATTAATTTTCGTATTATTGTCCCGGAAAAATTCTAAAAGTTCTGGAAACTTTCGAAATGTTGACAAATAGTACTTTACATCTCCTGATAAATTTGCTGTCATTCGAACAAAACGGAATAGTTTGTTTTATCAAAAAAAAATTTTTGTAATCCAAATTTTTCGAAGAAAATTCCAAAAGTTTTGCAAACTTGAAAAATATCTGAAATATTGAAGTTAAGAAGTGCTCTAATTTGCAACCTCTTGTTTCAAACGGAAAATATTTATAAATTTTTTGGAAATAAAATATGCATAGGGATTTATACAAAAGTTTTGAATAATGGTTGCAAATGAAGATGTCCTCACATCCAATGTTTTCATTAATTTGCAATCCCGCGTGCAACACGGAAATGACGGTAGAATCAAAAGAAAAATATTTTCGTACTTGTATTCTATCAAAAGAATTAAAAGTTCTGTAAACTTCCGAACTATTGAAAAATACCAGTTAACATCTTCTGAACGTTTGCAACCATTCAAACAAGAAAGAAAAGATACTTTTATAAAAAAAATATTATTCCTAATTTGTCGAAGAAAATTCAAAAAGTTCTGCAAACTCGAATATAGTATATTATGATACAAGTGCACAATTGAGCCTTTGAAGCACGCGCAACGAGTTTGTGGGCGCGAAGCGAAGTGACCTCAAAGGTTGCGAGTGTTTTATAGGCACTTATACACGTGTATCATAGGATATATTTTTTTGCGTGCATGGTTGGTTACTCAAAAACAACGCTAGAAATGTATTTTAGATCAAGAAAATGTCCCTTATATAATTATATCTAATCAAGTAGGTAATGGACATTGATGTCACGAATTGTTGACATGAAGGATTATTTGAGAACCTATCGACAACCTGTCCTGCACAGTATGTTTTAATTTCGAAGATTGCCCATTCCTTGTTGTGCATTTGACAAGGATTATGATGCAGGTATAACAAAAAATAACTAAAATAACTAAAAACTGCTCCAAAATGTGGTTTTATAACTTTAATTAACACTAATTGTTAAAATTTTTATATATTATAGAACATTTATTTTCTTCTCCATGTAAGTAATCTTATATTGGGCTTTTCGTTCTTTAGTTACATAGTCTTCTCCTTTTTTGTAGAATTTCTTGAATAGCTGATGATGGTCCTATATAGGACCGAAACATGTACTACTGTTTGATGGCTATCTGATTGATAGAGGTCAGTCACCGTTCACCATTCTATCATACTAGATGGGATTTAAATTGAGGAGACGACTTTGCGTTTCACTGATTTGTATATCCATACTACTCCACTTCGAGATATAATGGACTTCTACCACAGGTTAAAATAGTGTTCTTGAGAAGTGCTTTGATTCCCAACCTCGTATCAAACGGAGAATGTATTTTTTAAATTTTTTGTTTTGAATAAAGGTGGCAAATGAAGATGTTCTCAAGTACAATGTTGTCTGACAGATTGACAGACATCATACAGTTAACCTATTAATTTCCATATACATTGTCCAGTGATATACATGGCCCAATGCAATGGCCAAATGGAGTTTTCTATTTGAAAACCACGAGAAAATTCAATTGTGTATAAGTTTATTATACCTTCTAAGGGCCGTTTCAGATGCAACTGATGGTCAGCGCTGAATCAGTTAGCCAGTCAGGGCCGTTTTGCATTTAGGGCCGTTTCAGATGTATATAACTGTCAGCGCTGATGACCATAGTACATTATACAGTGAGCACATAAAGGTTGGAACAAATTCGTCAAAAGCTTGATATGGCCATTGGGGAAAAAAGATCAGACAAGTTGATTTTCTTTTTCAGATTCGCATTTTTTGGTATACTCAGATTATTGATGACGTCATCGCTGTGTGAGTTATGACGTCATTATAATTTTTTTAAACGGCATTATCCTATTTTGATGATACCTTCGACAAGAACGTATTTTTCTGTGTATGAATGTCATATTTTTTCTTATGTTACATAACAGTTTTTTCGAGAAATAAACGAGATTTCATTCATAATTTTAGGTCAGTTAACGTAAACTTTCGACTTAAGGAATCCTCACAAAAAAATCTAGTGGGATTAGATCAGGAAATCAAATCTAGCTGGCCACTCTAAACATTCTCGTCTGCGATCGAAATCCAGAGTATAAGGGAATTTTTCCCAAGTACATCGGTATCGGCTTGTTGTGAAGCAAGTGCAATGTGAGTTGCCTAGATGCCAATCCCAACGTCTGGTGTTTGCTCAAAGTGTGCAACCGACCACTCGGAGTGGAGCTGTAGGTTTTTCCGGGTTTTCCTGCTGCTGAAAAGTGAATACGCCACCAAAAATTTGAAAGTTGCCCCGGAGTACCACGGCAAATGATAATAATAGCCATCCTCCACCCGCAGATGAGGATTTTTACAGCCGTATTTATAGTCAATCGCCAGCGACTCGCCAGAGTTTCGCCGTTCGCTACACAATGATTATAATGCACAGTCGAGTTCCAAAAAAGTGACAACTACGCGATAAGTCACCTTTTGCCAAAACGCTGGCGATGTACCACTTTTTTGGAGCTCGACTGTGCATTATAGTTCTTGTGTAGCGAGCGGCGAAACTCTGGCGTCGCTGGAATTGACTATGCATACGGCTGTTAGAGTGGCCAGCTAGATCTCCTGATCTAACTCCACTAGATTAAATTTTGTGGAGACACCTTAAGTCAAAAGTTTACGTTAACAGACCTAATATTGCAATATTACGAATAAAATATCTTTCATTACTCGAATATGCGGTTATTTAACATAAGAAAAAATATGACATTCACACAGAGAAAAATGAGTTCTTTATGAAAGTATTATCAAAATATGCCATTTGAAAAAAAAACAATTACGTCATAGCTCGAACAGTGATGACGTCATTAAAAATCTGAGTAGACTAAAAACTGCGCAACTGAAAAATAAAATCGACGTGTCTGAGCTTATTTTCCCTAATGGCCATATCAAGGGTATAACAAATTTGTTCCAACCTTTACGTGCTCACTGTATGAGATTAAGCATATCAGACGTGTTTCGGACGGTCAGTTCGTTGAATCTAGTAGGTCGGTCGTCAGTTGGGCCCCAGCTGATGGCGTATAATTTGATGATGCATTGTGAATGCATGACTAATGTACAGTTAACCAAGAATTGAACTGATCGTCCGCAACTTCTGAAACCAAAATACAAAATGGCCCTGGTCGTCCGCGCTGACCGTCAGTTGCATCTAAAGTAAGGCTTTTCTACATTTTTATAAATTGTAATTTCAACGAATCGTTTTTTTCTGTAATATTGGTTGAAAGGGACTTGGCAGGTTAACATTCTTTGTCAACGATTTTCAGCTTCAATAATGGAAATACCTACTATATTATTCATTGTATCAAGATTTGAATCGACCAAATTTCGTATTATATCAATTTTAATAGGACATTTTCAGTTTCTATCAACTTTCTACTCCATTAGAGAGCTCGCGTAAAACGACGTTGCCAATTTGAATTTGAAAATATTCAATGGGAAATGTATGTAAAACCTTAAGGCATATTCTTTCTCGTCTCTTCGTATTTCACCGGACCGATTCAGTAAATTCAAATGTGTCCCATCACATTGCTGCACATCACCACATGCCAAATATTCACCGAAAACTAAGTGTCATCCATAGCAGAAATGTTTGAAACAAATTTTTGAATAAAGCACAAATTGACCCTTCACTATAAATCTCATGCACCTAAACAATAACAAAACACCTATCTGGAAATAATCAGTTCCAATCAACCAGTAAAAATGTAACAGATATACGTGATGGATGACCAAGGATTCAACTGGACCACTGTAAAATGATCCCTTCATAGTTCCGCTTTGACTTTGAGCGAGTTCTTCCGTTTCGACTGCTGCAGCTATAATACAAATTGAGATAATTAACATTCGTGAATAGTTAAGGTTCCGTTTCTCTTTTGAGTTGCAAAGTTGCGAAGTTTCATATCAACGGAGACTCATTTTCTCTTAATTTACAAGCACGATAAACTTTTGTAATTATTTAAATGATTGGGTGTATTGCAAATGGTAGCGTCGAGGAAAACAATTTGATAAATGAATGTGTTTTTCAGACATGGTTGAAAATGTAAATGAATGTGTTGAAAATTTATTTTCATTCACTTAAGTATACAATTTGCATAACTAATTAGAATGGAACACTAAAACAAATGAAAAAAAACAAGGTTCCGTAACATTTACAAGGTTGAAAACTTAATGCATGTTCTAAAACATTATTACTAGCAGTATTCCTAGTTTGCAGAACTTTTGCAATTTTCAATGCAAAAATACAGCAATAAATCGATTTTTGAGAAATTTCCTAGTTTGTTTTCATTAATGCACTAACATACCACAGAAGATTGAAAATTTTTGGAATTACTGTGAATTGATTGTCTATATCTACTCCACTACTCGTTTGAAACATTCCTTACCTCTTTTATATCTATCCTTTTTATACTAGTTTTCTGCTACTTCATGTATAGGTATACCCATTAAACGAACTATGCAGGTTGGAGAAAAAACCCATTTCGCGATATTATAAAAACTCGCCAGGAATGATGGATTGATAGACATTACTATCTAATGAATTTCTTAGCTCTCGAAGTGATAGAACAATATTAATGATATGCCGTTATTAAACAGCTCATTTGAATACTTGTTCGAGAGATATTTCAGAATATATGAATAAGCCCTGGTTGTGTAACAGTATTTAATAAACTCATCAGGTAGTCTCGAAGCAATTTGCTTATCTGAACATGAAAGCATCAGGAGCAAAAAAATCGTTTTTTAAGTGTCGTGACTAATTTTACGATGTTCTCCAAATGAAATTGTTGATACCAGGAAGATGTCACTCAATCGACTGGTCGGTCATAAGTAATAATCTACCTACTGTATTAATGACCATGAAAATGGTCTCAGAAAAAAAACAAGTCTTTAGTGGTGAAGAACAAATGAAAAAGATCAGACGTTCTTAACGAGCGTGAAGAGCCAAGACATACGAGTGCAAATTAGGCAGTAACTAATTGGGGGTGGGGACTACTACTACACTACAAAAAATCAATGTAAAATTTCGTGATACTAACTGTATATTTTACAATAGATATCTGGGAATTCTTATTTTTCGAAACGTATAACGGAAATTTCTCCGTATGTTTTGATTTTTATTTTATAAAAGGTATAATCAAAATTATAATTGATCCAATAACTTCACTCTTGAATTCTTGCATAACATCGGGTTGTTTTCCAAACTGTTTCAAATCGGCGAAAGTTTTACCTTTATTCAAGAAAGGAGCTAAATCCCTATTTGATAATTACCGCCCCATTTCCAAAATTCTTGAAATCATCTTCAAAAATAGATTAGTTCATTATTTCGTGCAAAATGATATTTTTGACAAAAAACAGTATAGATTTAGACGTAACAGACACGGTGGAGTTCAGCACAGGAAGCCTAATATGTTATACGGACGGTTCGCGTCTGACTGACAAACAGGCATCGGGTGCCGGAATCGACCTGGAATAAGGAAGAGAAGTACGAGAGAGCTACGCTTTGGGCAGATATACAACAGTTTTTTTAAGCTGAAGTGTTCGCCATCCTATCCGTCGCTACGAGGCAAGAGATGAAAGAAGGGTCCGAATAGAGAATTTATATCTGTTCGGATAGTCAGGCAGCGCTCAGAGCCATCTGCCATCCTAAACCAAGCTCAGCGCTTGTACAGGAATGCGGAGATGCGCTCGAGAAGTTAGCTGAAACGAAGGAAGTTCAGCTGGTATGGGTCCCGGGTCACAGTGGGATGCGCGGAAACGAGGTGGCAGACGGACTTGCCAGATCCGGATCCGCAACGTCGTTCTGTGAGCCGGATCCTGTACTAGACATCGCAAGAAGCCAATCCTCTTCAACCCTCGACGAGTGGGCAGAAGAAGAGCTGAATAAACTTTGGAGAGATAACACCGGCTGCAGGCAGTCGAAAGACTTCGTGGCCGGCTCCAATAAGTCAAGGACGACATGGCTCTTAGGCAGAAACCGCCAAGCACTACGCCACCTTATAGGAATACTAACAGGACATAACAAGTTAGGCAGACACCTATCACTTATAGGTATAGAAGACAACCCCACTTGCCGCAAATGCGAAGAAGACGAAGAAACTTCATCTCACTTCCTCGGCGAGTGTGAGGCATACGGAAGGTTAAGATTTGGAACCTTCGGTGTTGAGAAACTCCAACAAGAGGAACTAATCGACTTGGAGTGGTCGGACATACTGACCTTCATTAGGAGGTCACAAAGGTTCGAAAAGGAAAACTAAGAGGATGAATGTAGATAAGTGGAGACCAGGGGATGGCAAAAAGGGTCCATGAGAGCCTACTTGCCTGGCCGCGGTTGCGGCCTCCCCAAAGAACTACTACTACTACTAGAAGTAATAGATCAACAGCTGACGCTGTTAAGAAAGTGATTGATCTGGTGGTTGAAAGTCTTGAAAATGGGGAGCATGTGGCTTTAACCCTCTGCGACCTCTCTAAAGCTTTCGACTGCGTCCCACATTCTTCACTGCTCAGGAAAATGGAATACTATGGGGTGAGAGGACTACCTCTTCAACTATTTAAATCATATTTGAGTAACAGATCTCAATCGGTATTCATGAATGACGAATTTTCTCCCAACAAAATTGTCAAACATGGAGTTCCTCAGGGATCGGTTTTGGGGCCAACTTTATTCTTGATTTACATAAATGATTTTAGCCAATGCATGTTACCATACAAATGTGTACTCTTTGCTGATGATACAACCATCTTAACATCCGACAAAACAGTAATCAACTTAACAGAGAAAAAGAGTGATGCCTCTGATCATGCTTCTAGATGATTAACAGCCAATCAATTGCAACTGAATGAAGAGAAAACACAAGAAATGTTTTTCCAGTAACAACATTGTTGATAACAGTCGAAGTGGTAAATTACTTGGTTTGACCATCGACAGAAATTTATCCTGATCAGCTCAAGTGGACGAATTATCAAAAAAAATTATCCAAGAGTATGTTTGCCTTCAGACAACTCAGGAAATTCCTAAATCTTGATGCATTGAAGAGTGCATATTTTATGGGGAAATTCACCTCATTCTGTGAGAGTATTCTTGTTGCAAAAAAGGATCATTAGAATAATATTGAATGCTGATTACCGGGAACATTGTAAACCCTTATTTATGAAGATCGGTGTTTTACCGTTACCTTCTTTGTTTATGTATAATACCCTTTTAGAAATACATAAAAATAAATCTAACTTCACTACACATTTGGATGTCTATGATTATAGAACACGTTATTCGCATCTGCTCGTACCACCTCGGTACAGACTAACAAAGTCTCAGATAAGTTCATTGAAAGTCAGTTTGTATAATCATTTACCAGACGATTACAAGTTGCTCAGCTTCTATTTATTCAAAATGAAATTTGAATCATTAATACCAGAGAGCTGTTTCTATAGTACTGAGGAATATCTGAATTAGACTTTTTCTTGATGTTATACATTTTTTAAATTACTAATTATACTTATTTACGTATATTATATCAACTTGTGACTACCTGTTCGGTCACATATTTTACTTTTTTTGTTGTTTTTGTACTCATACAATTTTATATAATTATTTTACATATTTCTGTTGTATTTGTTTTTATACTATTTTTAATTGATTTTTTATTCACTCACTGACCTGCAACAAACATTATAACATGTTTGTTGCAACATGTAATGTAACGTTACCAAATAAAATCTATGTATCTATCTATGTATTATTTTCTTACAGATACAGTTTTCTTATTAATCTATATACTTTTTAGCAAAATTATTTCAATTTTCCATGATTTTTTTTGTACAATGACCCCGCTCGAAAACAAATTGGAAATTGGCTCTCTGTCAAATTTGCTGAGATTTTATTATATTATAGTGGGATGAGTAGTAAGAAAATGTGTGAGTCTAAATGATTTTGTATGTGTAGTTTCTGAGATAATTAGTCAAAGTAAGTATAAACGTCGTACTTGTTTATATAGAACTGACAAAGAAACAACCAGGTTTGTTATTCGAAATTGAGACAAATTCAGGATCAACATGTATTTATCCAATTTCGTTGACATGTCCAATTATAATTTTATCGATGATAGATAGTACATTACGGTGTAAACGGGGCATAGCCAAAAAAGTAATATTCGGGATTTTTTTTCTAGCACTTTTCCACTACCAACAAGATATATTTTAGTAGTGGTTTCAGTCTATTCTAAGCGATTAAAACGTGTTATGTTTTTTGATGACTCTCTCCATTTGAAATATAAATTTAAAATTTTTTAAATTATATCCCTGCACTGAAAACAACTAACAGGTCATTTTTTTAAGCGAAAAAAAATTATTGCTACTGTTGATTGAATAAAAAATGAGGTTGCTCTCTGATGAATTCAATTGTTCAATGTTACCTTTCATTTGGTTACAGGGTGCGTTACATTTTTTTTTTTAGATTATTTGATCTTCAAATTTCCATATCTTGGAAACGCAACATACAAAGTTGACAAAATTATCACATATAATAGTCAAAATTTTCAGAATATTGTGAGTAAAATTAAGTCGAAATAAACGGAACAGATTTTTATATATTCAAAGAAAACATTGTAAATGACCTAAAAAATCAATTGAACGTACCCTGTATTTAAATGAAAGGTAATATTGAACAATTCATCAAAGAACTAACTTATCTTTTGTTCAATCAACAATAGCAATTACTTATTATTTTGTAGTAAAAAACAACCAGTCAATTGTTTTCGGTGTAGGGGTATAATTAAAAATTTTAAAAATTTATACGAGGATGTATTGATATCTAGCAACGAACAATAACTTATTAGAAGTGTCAGTGTAAAGTTTGACGTCTAAAAAGTAAACCAGAGTTACGCAATAAATTAAAAGAAAAAATATGTCCACCGAAATTGTGAAAATAGAAAAATTGGAGTATATCGAGCCATCATCAAGTACCTGTATTTAAAAGGGTTAAGAGGTAAGCAGATTTACGAAGATAAGCTTAATACCCTTGGTGATCAATGTCCTTCGTATGCGATTGTGAAAAATTGGACTGCAAGTTTCAAAAGAGGAAAATTTTCCATTGAAGATGATGACCGATCGGGAAGGCCAGTTTCTGTGTCAGTCCCCGAAAATATCGATGCAGTTCATGACATGATTTTAACAGACCGTCGAATTGGGCTAAAACGGATATCTGAAGCCCGGTATAATTTATGGCATTAGGCACTTTTAAAAATTCAGCAATATTTGTAGGTATTTTTTCCAACCATTTGGTTGATACATTTTCCTGCTCTATAGCAGACAAATAGACGTGTTTGATCTGTTTTAGGCCGTAGCGATACATATTTTCTATAAATGTCAATATAATCAGGGCCATTCCCCGGTGAAGCATTGATTACAAACGTTCTCTGTATATTTGTTTTAGAATCCGGTATATTAACTATCAAAATTAAACCTTTATATATGTAGCGGCCATTTTAAGGAGCTCTTTACACCTGCATGCTCCTGAAATTCCGAAAATGAGAACCCACAAAACAAAGAAAAAAGAATTTAAAAAAAGCTGTCGCCGCCCGAATTCGAACCAACACCTACAAGCCTAACATGAACAGTGAGCGGTTAAAAAAAATATTGAATTAAATAGCATAAAATGTATAAATGAATTGCAACAAATAACGAGTATATAAATAGATAGATAAATGAATATGTAAATATATTATGTAAATTTAATATAATAATGAACAGTGAACACCAACGCTACCTGGCGGCCTATTCTCGAATGTCGAGTGAGATTTGTCGCATTCGACATATGTCGATAAAAATTGTCGCACAACATTGGCATGAGGTATTCTCAAATGGGTTCGACATTTAAGTCTCATGCAATAAATTTTGTCAAATAACATGAGCTGGCAACACCGAATTTCTGGTGTAAGATCGTGTTCTATGCCCCTTCACTTATAAAATGTTAATAACAAATAAAATGACATTTGCTTTCGGAAGTAAGATTACATCCAAATAAACATGGAAAGTGAAGCCAAAAAAAATTATTGCACCCAAAATCAAAAGTAAAATTTAATGCAAGAAAAAGAGCATCTTTTATCAGGGATGTCTTTATTAATCTGAACGTTTCATTCAATACATTTTTTCTCAAATGAAAATGTAAAAGTACTTCTGTATATTACTCGTTTCTCTCGAGGTCGCTGATAATTTCCAGATTTTCTAAATTTTCTATAGCTATTCCTAAAGATATGCTCACTACAAAAATCTCTCAAATTAAAAAGTATCAAAGAATGTTTTGACATTTACTAAACTATTGGACCCAAAATTTCGCATCTTATGAAATTCTCGCATTTGACATAAATTGTCGACTGCCTTTGACCATTCTACAATTTGTCTATCAAAAATTTGAGAATGCGACATTTGAGAATAATAATATTCAGATTTCGTTCGACAAAGAGCATATCTCGCATGCGACAAAATATGTCACGGTTTGAGAATAGGGTCCCAGGACTCACAGCCAACTTCTGCGGAATCATGAATATAGCGTATTGTTGTAGCTCTATTACAATATTTGACGTTTAACTTTTATTTTCTTAATATATTTACTTTTCGAAAGTATCTGACCTTCATTAATAAATAATTATCATAGGGGGCTTCTAGTAAAAATTTATTTACTTCCTCTCCTGAGAAGGTTTTTACCTTATTAGGTTTATATCCCCGGTACGAATATGCTTTGTTTCCGTCCATTGCTTGAAATGGCTATCTTTTGTATTTTTATTCAGATTTTTCGGGTAATAGAGATTGTACTGTTACATTAACTTGTTCCAAAATATCCGGTGGTGTATTATTTATATCTTCAAATTCGCTTGAATCACTCATTTTTTAAACATTATTTTATATTTTGTAGATATATTGCGTAACATACTTTGAAACTGTTAATTTGTCAATCGACCATAGCATGCATGATAAATTATTACTGTTCTAAATTCGAAAAGCAGATGAATCTATGAATAGAAGTCAACTTAATGTAAAAATCGTTAAATTAAAATAACAATTTACTGATTTCTACCATTTTGCAAAATACAGTGTGTTCTATAAATAAACAGTAACATTTATACTCATACCGGGTGACACAGCAGACATGTAGCAGCCTGTAGTTTTTTTATTTGAAGGGATAAAAATTTTAAATTTGCAGAGGTTACGTAATCAACAAAAGCGCTTCATTTGAATCTAACGACATGTTTTTTCAACCATCTGTTTGATCGGCAGTTACTCCAACTTCTTTTTTTGACACCCTGTATATTTATCTAGCCTATCTTATTTGTCTTGAAATTATCTATTCAACCGTGTATCACAAAGTGACATTCGATCCCAATTCGCAGATGAATTGCATTTTATTGAAAAACATCAAGTTGGCTGTTACCCGAATTCGATAATCGTTCGGTGCTTGGTAGGCTTGGAAATCCAAAGAGTATCAGTTAAACGATATAATTTCAGTTTTTTCCATACTTGATCACTTCCTACAGACTGTCAATAATTTCTTCAATAAAAAGAAAAAACATCTGAAAATAACTCACGATATTGCGAAAACTGAGACTGGAACATATTTTTTTTCAATTTGGCTACTTGTGAAGAAACTATCTGTCTTTCTCTTTGGCCATGTAGCCATATCATGATCTTTTCATTTGAAAACATAAAATTGTTACCCTGATACCAATTCACAAGTCTATTAGTCTAGATATTTGCAATAATTTTTTGCCTAGTAGGCGGTGTACACAAAATGTTTTGTGTTTGACAGGTAAACATCATTTGATTGCAGTGATTATCTCCGTTAGTTTTATGTTGATTGAAATTGCATCCTTTAATTAGATACTAAATATGTATTCAAAGAACGAGAAGGTCGATATGGTGTTGGTATTCGGAGAGTGCAATAGAAATTGTAGACAGGCTGAACAATTGTATGTCGAAAGATTTCCGGAAAGATGCCATCCACCTAATAATTATTTCGCTAGAGTAGAAGAGCAGTTCTTTTCAAAACTCTTCTAGCGGTCTCTCGATTCACACCGATTTCGTCCTCAATTTGTCTCAGTGATATCGTCGGATCTGCATGTACTATGGCCAAAACGTTTACTTCCATTTCCTCGTCGAAAATGTATTGGAGATTGTTTTGATTTTCCGGTTCTCTTCTGAACTGCTCTTCTAATCTAGCGAAATAATTATTAGGCGGATGGTGTCTTTCCGCAAATCTTTCGACATACAAAATGTTCAGCCTGTCTATAATTTCTCTTGCACTCTTCGAATATCAACAACATATCGACCTTTTCATTCTTTGAATACATATTTAGTATCTAATTGAACGATGCAATTTTAATCAGAATAAAACTGACGGAGATAATTAGTACAATCAAATGATGTTTACCTGTCAAACACAAAACATTCTGTGTACACCGCCTACTAGGCAAAGTATTATTGCAAATATCTAGACTAATAGACTTGTGAATTGGTGGATCAGGGGAACAATTTTAATTTTATGTTTCCAAATGGAAAGATCATGATATGGCTACATGGCCAAAGAGAAAGACAGATAGTTCCTTCACAAGTGGCCAAATTAAAAAAAAAAACATGTTCCTATCTCAGTTTTCGCAATATCGTGAGTTATTTTCAGATGTTTTTTCTTTTTATTAAAGAAATTATTGACAATCTGTAGGAAGTGATCAGGTATGGAAAAAACTGAAATTATATCATTTAACTGATACTCTTTGTATTTCCAAGCCTACCAAGCATCGAAAGATTATCGAATTCGGGTAACAGCCAACTTGATGTTTTTCAATAAAATGCAATTCATCTGCGAATTGAGAAACGAATGTCACTTTGTGATAAACGGTTGAATAGAGAATTTCAAGACAAATAAGATAGGCTGGATAAATATACAGGGTGTCATTAAAAAAAAAGAAGTTGGATTTACTGCCGATCAAACAGGTGGTTGAAAAAAGTTGTCGTTAGATTCAAATGAAGCACTATCATTGATTAGGTCACTTCTGCAAATTTCAAATCTTCATCTCTTCAAATAAAAAAACTACAGGCTGCTACATGTCTGCTGTGTCACCCGGTATAATAGAATATAAGAGGCATAAGATGTCCGGAGGAAAAGTTGGGTCGAAAATCCATCAGAAAACAACTACTTTCCTGGCTGCTGCCACGACGAACATTGAATTACATCTGATGAAATTTCCGTGCAGAGTTCCTACAAGGTTATCTCTGCAATTGCTTGGTTGCATGGGAATGTTCATCGAAACATTCGGACCACCTATATATCGATTTCGGAGTGTTGCTCCTCATCAGTATAGGGCAGGTCTAGCAGTCAATAACTAATGACTGCAACGAATGAATCGACAACCAAACCCATTTAAAGACCGAAACTGAGATCGCGCCCGCACAGTGGATTAACTCCAAACTGCGAGCGCCATCTCAGCGCCGGAAGCCCAACCAAACAATACCCATGACCACGATCGTCAAGACCGTATATAAAACGGCAGTAGCCAGGAAAGTAGTTGTTTTCTGATGGATTTTCGACCCAACTTTTCCTATTGTATAGGATATTTATTAGCAATGAGCAGTCCTCCGGACATCTTATGCCTCTTGTCATAAGCTCATTGTGACCTAGTTTTCTTTTCCGTTTTATATACGGTCTTGACGATCGTGGTCATGGGTATTGCTTGGTTGGACTTCCGGCGCTGAGATGGCGCTCGCAGTTTGGAGTTAATCCACTGTGCGGGCGCGATCTCAGTTTCTGTCTTTAAATGGGTTTGGTTGTCGATTCATTCGTTGCAGTCACTGGTTACTGACTGCTAGACCTGCCATAAACTGATGAGGAGCAACACTCCGAAAACGATATATAGGTGGTCTGAATGTTTGGATGAACATTCCCATGCAACCAAGCAATTGCAGAGATAACCTTGTAGGAACTCTGCACGGAAATTTCATCAGATGTAATTCAATGTTCGTCGTGACAGTAGCCAGGAAAGTAGTTGTTTTCTGATGGATTTTCGACCCAACTTTTCCTATTGTATAGGATATTTATTAGCAATGAGCAGTCCTCCGGACATCTTATGCCTAAAGTCATAAGCTCATTGTGACCTACAGTTTTCTTTTCCGTATAATAGAATATAGTTTAGGTCGTCAATGCCGTATAAGTTATTTCATTGATGACGTACCATGACGTCACTTTTACTTTTCCTCCCTAGGGAGGAAAAGTACGACTTTGCTCCCTATAATGAGGCCAGGAAATGTATACTTTAGATAGAGGTAGGCGGAAAAATTATTAAACTCAATTGTTGTTTTGATTTATTCATCATTTATGGTCAATGTAACAAGATCAAAGATTCGCGAGAGAGAAAGTAGAGAGTCCGAAGTCTTGCTTGTTCCGATTTTCAAACGTGAAAGCCTGGCAATACTATTTTATGAACGGTTTATTGCAGGCAATACTATACCATCGCGGTTATTATTAAATTATCTATCTTGTGATATTAATTTCGAATGGTTAATATTACATCAGTGAAGTTACCTATATTTACTTACCTGTTCATACCTGTTTGCAGGTAGTCATGATCAGAACAAACCTTATATAATATGTAAGGATTAAAATTACTATTAAATAAAATTAAAATTAATATTATTAAACTCGGAAATTTTAAATTCCGAATTTTGAAGTAAAATTCCGAATTCAAAATTTCGAATTACAATTCGGAGTTTTTAAATTCCGAAATATAACTCGGAATTTTGTAATTTAAAATTTCTGGAATTTTGTAATTTAAAATTTCGAGTTATAAGTCGGAATTTTAACTAAAAATTCCGTAATATAACACAGAATTTTAGAATTCTGAGTTATAACTATGAATTTTAGGAAGATTTTTTTTTTATTTTATCTGTCCCTTCCAGAGCTTCGTAGAGTCCATATGCAACAATGCCCCACATACTTATAAATTTTTTTCCCGATTCCAGATAAGAATTAAAGTTATTCCAAACTTGCGCCCTAATTTCAAACAGTGCATCCCACCTAAAATATCTAGCGCCTTTGCAAAAGCCTAATAGGAATTTTATTATGCTTGCCTGAGCGTTTATTGTAATAGCCAATGCCGTTCGGATGGCTCTACGGTCCATAAGACACAAAGTTTACGATGACAGGGAGGCTGTGTCATTTACAGTCTTCTGGCTTAATTTATCGCTTGCTCATATCCATAACGTCCGAACGGAGTGAGAAAATACGAGGTTCGTAAAAAGAATCAGCGGTCGGCGGTTTTCAAAGAATCACAAAAATACTAAAGAGTTCCTAGTTGAGATATGTTGGGAGGAATGATATTTAAAGGATATCACGGAAACGCTTAGATTGTGCTACCACTACGTATGCGTGAGAAAGTTGCCAACATTTGTTCTGGGTTGAATTGTCACTTATGATTTACCAAGTGCTTGAATTATTACAGTATTACGGGGGTAATACAAATAATAGACAACTTCATTTCACAGTACTGGATATAATATTGCAAAACTAAATAACTACTGCAACTTTCTTTTCTTTAAAGTTAAATAAAAAGGAGCAATGCAGACGGCAGCTCTTCGTCGGTAGGCACTTTGGGTTCGTTTATACTTTACAACAGAATTATATCACTGAACAGTAACAGAAGGGTCACAGAAATAAGAGAGGGAGCCACAGCAACTTTTAATATGCCTATGTGAAAGAGTACTTACTTGGAAAGTTGAGCAACCGAATAACGACAATTAGATGTTATACCCAAACTATAAGAGACTTCATTTACCATTAGATGTTGTCAAGTTGAAAAGTGTTAATCAATAAATAAATAAAATATATAAACACACAAACATTTAATATGAATCAATCTTCACTGGTCAGAGTAACAGTTTCCAAAAATAAGACTTTGATTCTAATTATATTCAATATTCGATATCTGTTGCATATGAGGTTAAATATGTAAGATTTTATTTTCCCAGCGCATAGTACTATGTGGTGGTTTACAGATAGTCGGTGGAAGATATAGACTTCAACCGGGGATAATATGAATATTGAATAATAATAAATAAATAAAATTGTAGGATTTCATCAGATATAAAAACAATTGTAAGTGAAACCTGATCCTCTGGTGACACCAATGTGAAGATTTTGGACTTGATCCCAGGCCAACCAAGACTGGAGTCATGAGGGAAGGGAGTCTACGAAGACTATCAACCAAGAAGGCTCCATCTTATCTGACAGCAATCGGCATTTCATCAGGCGAAACCAGGTAGTCTACACTTCGGAGCCATAATACCATAAATATCCCCAAAATGAAGACGTGGGGCTTAACCAAAGCTTGGGAGATATCTAACCAGACAAAGAAACGAGACAATTCCCTGGGTTAAATTCCTCCGGATACAACAACCCTATAAATGTTTATTTTAGTAAATAACTGTTCTAAAAAGTCGCTAGCATGAAAACGATGAAAAGAAAAGTTGGAAAACTCACCTTCCGTTGTAAAAAAAGGTGTCGACGTGGTACAAAGTTTTCAAAAGCCAAATTGTTGGAACTGTCCAAGATAGGCATCTATCAAAAGCCGGGACTTTGGAGTGGATGGTGGGATGAGTAGAACGGAATACTCAAGGATCACTTTACAAATCCAGGATTCGTCAGCCGAACAAAACCAGGAACCTCTGTATGGTTAGACACCTGTAGCTTTTACTATCTAACTCCTTGTATCTCAGTCGGAAACGAAATTCACCTTGAAGATTTTTTCATCCAGGAAGTAAGGTTACCAACATTCATATATTTCAATATTTGCATGTTCCATGCATAACCGACTAATCTGACCAGCATAAAAATATTGATGTGTTTGGTTGTCTCTGATCAGACACCCCAAAAACTAAGTTGGCTACATTGATATTTTTAAATATGAAATAGTTGACAGCTGATAGTTGAAATATCATCGGACAGATGACAAATAAAAATAAAAGTAAACACGAAAGTAATCAAAATATTTGGTTTATAATCACATCAAACCCTAAAAATGTAAACGGAGACAATAATTCGAAGACACTCAATAACAAGGAACTCGGACATACATATGAAGCACTCACGAAAATCCGTTTGAAGACAACATTGGATGCCAAAGTGAGTAGGATATATTTTCTTTTGCAGAATTTGAAGAAGTTCTTATTCACCTTTAATCATTTTTAGACCGACACTTTTGTACGCAGATACACAAGCACTACTCGGAAAACCAAACAGGACCACCACGTATGCAGTTTCAATGAGAACAAGTCAAAAATAGAAAAGTTATGTTTTATTCTGATGGTGCATCCAGAACCTAATTATTCTCCATGTCGTGACAACTTGTAAAATGTGAATTGATCATTAAATGTGGTTTTTGAATGAAAATTAGCATGGGAATGTTGATAAGGTTTTTAATAATGACGTAAGACAACCAACTATGAACATATGTATGTTGTGTTAACGTTCATTGAAAGTAGGTCACCACAGGGTGAAGTCTACATTGCTCTAAATTTTCTGAAAAATTAACAAAATAAAGTAGCGAAAATTTACATGCTACACTATCTTATCACAAGAAAAGTGGTGTAATGTTTTACATTGTGGTCGTGCATAACATGCTACTAATACAAATGCAACCTTTAATAATCATTAGGAGGCAAGTAAAAAGATATTCAAGAAAAACACTAATGAGACACTCACCTGTTTTAGAACTAGAGTACAAACGTTATATTACATATAAATAAATTCCTGAAGCAAACAAAAAATCAGTACTACTTGAATCAAATACAAAATTGGAAAACATAATTCATTATCCAACAAAGTCCATGTTTTTGACGAATTTTGATGATGATAATGAAATGGAAAACAATGATTGTGTCAAATATTTAACCAATAAAGGTATCGATATGCTGAAAAATGTCCTTACTCAGCAATTTAAGATGATGACTGATTTAGGTGCCCCATTTTCGCATACAAGCCTCGAATAGAGTTGAAAAGTACATCGATGTTGAGTAAAATATTCACGATATTCGATTTTCCAGAACAGAAATAAAAGGAGTATGTTGCCCATATTTTCACGCGAGCCGTGTTCACCTAATAATTAATTAATAGAACTTGGCTTCGGAATACCAAAGGATTGAGTGTTGCAGGTGGCTAAAGGGTTAAAATGAGGCGTAATCATGTAAGGAAAAATCAAGATTTTAACAGATTATCCCAACTCAGCCAATCGAAACTATGAAAACCTTCATCGTCACTAGATCGAAAAATATAATGGCTTGAGTGGCGCGAATGGACAAGTAGATTTTGTCGTCAGAAAATTCAACGGAAATTCTTTTTGATTTTTCCATATATTCTCCCCAGGTGCCGCTCGTAAATTTCCCTCCATTTTATACAATATCGATGTTCTTTTCAACCCTATTCAAGGCTTGTATGCTAAAATGGGGCACCTAAATCTGTCACTATCTGACGGTCTATTACTCCAAATCGAAACTCCAGGTTGTAAACTCCCGTAATTGATACTGAATTGATACAACAAATATCTTAACTAAAAAAGAATTGCTCACCTGGAATAGATAATATTACCATTGAGATTATAAAAAATATTCATATTCACATCCTGGGCTGGGACTCTGTAACTGATTTCGAATAGCGATAGCGAAGCGAAACATACGCTATCTCTTTCCGTTACACCGGAAAGTTATAGCGTGTGCTTCGTTTAGCTTCGTTTTGCTTCGCTTCGCTTTGCTAAATCAGTTACAGAGTCCCAGCCCTGGTCCCTCTTTTCCACATTTTCAATCCAATCATCCCAACAGGACCTTATCAGTTCAATCAATAATAACGTCTATATTCCAAGCCCGAATATCTGTCATTAACATGCATAAAAAATTTTTTGAAATGAAAAGATCATGTACGTCACATGACAAATATGAAAGAGAGATACTTCTTCACAAGTAGTTATTTTCTCTTTTCCACATTTTCAATCTAATCTTCTCAACAGCAGTGGTACCTTATCAGTTCAATCAATAATAACGTCTATATTCCAAGCTCGAATATCTGTCATCAACATGCATAAAAAATTACCAAAAATTTAGTTTTTGAAATGTAAAGATCATGTACGTCACATGACAAAAATGAAAGAGAGATACTTCTTCACAAGTAGTTATTTTCTGAGATTGATCGTGGTATCAAAAAATTTTCATTAATATCGGCTTACTAATAATGTTGACATTTCAGTGCCTAACACGCATCAAACTGACCACGAATTCTGGCCTCTTGATGGTTTCCAGCCAATTGAGAAAAATATACCAATTTGTGATACTTGGTTGGAAAGAGAAGTTTAAAGCATATGAGACAGGCTAGAAAAATATAAAGAGTGATATTGGAAAACATTTTTCCATATAATCTCCGGTGACCCCGGTGGTTGAAAAAAATTGTCAGGTTGACCCCGTAAAGCTAGCAGAACCACTTTGGAATATTACAAATTTTTTCAGGACATACTTTTAGACTAATTTTAGTCTCAATTGTGGGAGATATCGCGGGTTCTGCTAGCTTAACGTTAAGCTGGCAGAACCAAACCGCCAAACGAATGTTTATGAAAAGTCCAATAACACGATAATTTTAGGCTCTCGTTTGAATCCATCGTGAATTATTCTGGAATATGTTTTCAAACAACCATGAAAAAACAACTCGAAGCAAATCCAGTAGAACAATAAATATAGGGCTCTATTCAGGCTAATTTATTATCAAATTATACAGGGTGTCCGGTAAACCTTGTACAATATTGAATCTGGTGATAGACCATGACTGTTCTGGTCATGACTGTTCAGAATATCGGAATTTCTTTTCAGTAAAAACATCACCGTTTTCGAGATAATGGGCATTTTAAGAATATCTGGAAAATCGCTACCTAACCTTGGATTTTTGAGTGCCATGTATACAAATTGAGACAGATTCAAATATCTTTGCTGCTGAAGATTACTGATGAGTGATGCTTTTAGACGTACAGAATAGTTTTTCAGAAAGTGGAAAAAAATTTCAAGAAATGGCGGTAAAATGACAGATTTGAGATTTATCATTTTTATTTTAAAGTTTGACATTATTGTCTGAAAGAAACATAACCAATTGGAAGTGGACATTCATTTCAAAAGAATGCTCATTTTGTCCAGACTCTACTATGGTATGAAACAAACTATACTTATTTTTGGAAGAAGTGATTTCCATTGAATTAGGCTTGGTTTTATTCTAGGCTTCCATCAACTTTTATACTAACGCCCAAAAATTATTTTATTTTGATTTTATCCAGATAAAATGTGGATATGATTATTAATAATAAAGAATTGGTAGCATTAAATGGTATGTCAATAAAATTAACTTTTCATGTAATTAAGCCTAATAAAATTATCGAAATGAAATGTCGATTATCCGAGATGGCACCGATTAATACGAATTCTTGTGATAAATGTCGCAATTGCCCAACATCCAGATTCCAACGAAGTTTCAGAGACCGACAGATATACGGGGTGTAACCAAATAAGTGCAAATTTTTTTAGGAGGTGAATCCTTGTCGAAAATTAAAAACTTTTATAAATCCTATGTTGTGTCCGTAGAAGCAATAGTTTCCAAAAATAAAATACAGCATTGTGCATAAACGGATCTTCTATGAATATAATTGAAAAAATCTAGTAGAAATTATTCCGCTTGTTTCATTCAGTGGTATTTATTTCTTTGTCATGCCGTACACACGTCAATACTCCCCAAAAATATGCGCATATGCACTACATTTATGGTGAATGTGGAGGTAGTGCTACTGCTGCAGTAGCGCTTTATGCAGAACGATATCCGATTTGGGGGCTATAAACATTTGAAATGGTTCTTCTTGAAAAGATGTCGTTTCTGCGTACGAGTGGATGAAAAATAACATTTTGGTAATATTCAGTGCGATGTTGAAAAATCGTTATTGTGGTTTGTAGTGTGTGTATGTTGATTCAGAAAAACGTTGAATAAGTATTCACTTCTTAACATCTCATTGAATGCTTCTAAGCGGTTGATTCGTTATTACTCATAATTATTTAATCATTTCATCTCGATAGGATGAAAATAAAAGACATTACTGACCAAGTCTAATGGAGGTGATTTTAGCTCAGAATAACATCACACTCTAATATAATCGAAATTCTACTCCTTCCAAAAATAATTATCGTATGTTTTATACCATGGTATAGTCTGGACAAAATGGGCATTCTTTTGTAATGAATATCAACTTCCACTTGGTTATGTTTTTTTGAAACAATAATGTCAAACTGTTGTTAAAAAAATTGGTGAAACTCAAATCTGGCATTTTACTCTCATTTCTTGAAAAATTGTATCGTTTCCTGAAAAACTATTTTGTACATCTGAAAGCATCACTCATCAGTAATCTTCAGCAGCAAATTGTAGACATGGCGCAATAAAATCCAAGATGAGGTAGTGATTTTCCAGAAATTTAAAAAATGCTCATTATCTCGAAAACGGTGATATTTTTACTGAGGTGAAATTCCGATATTCTGAACTGTCCTGACCTGGTCTATCACCAGTTTCAGTATTTTACAAAGTTTACCGGACACCCTGTATATTTTGTTTGTTCTTCAGTGTTTAAGGAGAAATCATAGGTTGTGTTAGCTCAACACTGAGCTGGCTGTACCAAAAGGCTAACCGAATCGTTATGAAAAATCTGATTACACCATAATTTTAGGATCATTTTAGGCTCACGTTTGAACCCATCGCCGATTTATTTTGAATGCGTTGTTTTGAGAAAATCCGGGGTTCTGCTAGCTTTATCGTTAAGCTAGCAGAACCCTACCATAAAAATCCAACACAGAACAAATTCAGTTAGGCAATGATTGGGCTCTATTCAGGCTAATTTTATTACGCAATTATATATTTTTGTTCTTCTTTCAAAATTCTTCATCAAAAATTATGGTGTCATGACGATTTGGTTAGGCCGCAATCTACTGTTACACGTGTATTTGAATGTACATGTTTCCTTCCAAGCGGCGGCCGCACACGTCAGCCGTGAACGATTGCGATCGTTGCGACGGTACTTTTATTTATTTAGTATAAACGGGAAAACCCTCAAGTACAACGTTGTAAATGTATATATATATATATATATATATATATATATATATATATATATATATATATATATATATATATATATACAGTGCGACGCTAAATTATGGAACAAATTCATTATTTCTGAATATAAAGATATTTCGGAAAAATCCTCGGACAGGTCGATTTTCTTTTCCGATGGACCAATTTTTGAACCCCATCCAAAATATATAGGGTTATCCGCAATTGAGTAAAAATGACTTTGGTGATAATTTTAAATTGGACACCCAGTATATTTTTTCATATTTGGTTAGGGATCGTCATTACGAATCCAGTGATACCAAGTTTGATGGGATTATGTCAAACGGCTGCGGAGATATGGCCAAAAAACTTCCTCGTATGTCTAATGAGTATGACTGCGAGACTCCACACGATTCAGAAGGTTAAAAGTCTCAGTCGCACTCATTGGGTATATGGAGAAGTTTCTTAGCCATATCTCCGCAGCCGTTTGACATAATCCCAGCAAACTTGGTATCACTGGATTTGTAATGACGATCCCTAACAAAATATGGACAAATATACTGGGTGTCCCATTTAAAAATATCACCAAAGTCGCTTTTCCTCAAATGCGGATAATCCTATGTATTTTGGATGAGGTTCAAAAATTGGCCCATCGGAAAAGAAAATCGACCTGTCCGAGGATTTTTCCGATATATCTTTATATTCAGAAATAATGAATTTGTTCCATAATTTAGCGTCGCACTGTATATAAATAATTAAAACTTAAAGCTAAATTAGTAAAAAAAAATTGAAAATATAATTAAAATAAAAAAAAAACTTATAACTAAAATAAGACTAAGTACTAAATACTAACAAACATTCTATAGATAAAATACGTAATTGATTGCAGACTTTTTGAAGGCCTCCAAAGAATTAGTAAAAAAATTAGATTCTGATGCATTAGCTTCCCTTAACATTCTTGAAATTGGACTATTATATCCATAATTGGAAAAACAGTTTTATCATCCCTTGTTTCTCTTTGCTTGACTCTCAGGCCGACTAAAGAGAGAAGTTCAGGGCAATTAAATTGGCCAGCCAGTAATTTAAATAAAAATATTAGGTCAGCTTGAGTTCGCCTGTTTTCTAATGTGGTTAGGTGTAGTGTATACAGAATATCAGTGTAGTTATGTCACTGATCCATTTGAAAGCCCATTTTGTAGGCAGCACTACGCCAAAATTTATTTTGAACCCTTTCCAGTGACGTTTTGTACAAAGAGTAAGAGGGACACCATACAATGGATGCATATTCCATGTGTGACCTGATTAATGAACAATACAGAATTTTCATTGCGTTTACTGATAGGTCTTTAGCGATCCTACCTACGTATCCAAGAAGTTTGAGTTATTTCAAGGTTGTTTTATTAATATGGGCTGAGAATGACAATTTTTTATCAAATATAACACCAAGATCTTTAACTTCATCAACTTGGTTCAAAGGCAAAGAGTTTATGCAGTATTCACATGTGATTGGTGACTGAGAACGATTGTAATACATGACTAGACATTTGTCAAGATTTAGTTCCAAGCAATTATTTCTACACCAATTGGTTGAATGGTTCACATCATCTTGAAGTTTCAAACAATCAACATACGATTCAATCACACGGTATATCTTGAGATCATCAGCAAATAGCAATCCCTCTGAGTCAGTAATGCGAGTAATAAGATCAATAAAGATATTGAAAAGTTGTGGTCCACAGTGACTACCATGGGGAACACCAGAACAGGCTTCAATTGTATGTGATATATAATTATTAATTTTTACCAACTCAATTCTGTTTGTAAGAAAGCTGCTAATCCAACCCAAAACATTACCCCCAAAACCAAAAGATTCTAATTTTCGAATTAATACTTCATGATTAACTCTATCAAACGCGTTTGAGAAATCTGTATAGATTGAGTGAACTTGATACCGTTTCTCAAACGCGTTTAAAATGTCTATCTGATAGGTCAGCAAATTTGTGACTGTGGACTTGCCTTTGGAGAAACCATGCTGTTGATTGGTAAGAGCATTGAGACAGTGCCAAGAAAGCTGTTTGGTGGAATAACAGATGGTAAACTGATGCCCCTATAATTCTTAACGTTGCTCTTATCACCTGATTTGTGGATGGGTCTGATAAAACTGTTTTTCCAGAACATGGGAAATTCACCATTTCTGAGATAAATTGAATAATAAAAAAAGTGGAAAGTTCTGGGTACACACACATCTTTTCAATAATATCGATGGCACACCATCTGGTCCAGAACAGAAACTGCTCCAGAAGCAGTGTAGTCGCAGCCGCAAGAGAGTTTTCGTATTCCTCTGGGGTTATTACGTACCAAACTCGGTTGTATGACTTTGATTTTACATAATCTTTCATCAATTTGAAGATGTACTCAAACTGCAACTTGTTCAATCTGAAATATTCCCTATATCTGACTTCATTCCCAAGTAGATGTCGATTAATTGATGTAACAGAACACCCCTCTTCACGCCTTTTTTTGAATATTGGATTTATATCCGCATTGCTTTTTTCCAAGGCGATTAACTGCAGGATTTCCTCATCGTCATTAAAGTCGAAAAGATCATTCATCGTCACTTCAACTACTGTGAACTAGCAGTACTAGCACCATCGGCGGAAAACCGGCTCCGTCCGCATGGAAGAAACCATGAGATCGACCGGCTGACGCATCCGGCCGCATGGAAGGAACCGTACCTTTGCCAGCTCCGTGTTGAGCTAACAGAGCCTAGAATTATTGTCCAACTGAATTTGTTCTGAGTTGTTTTTTATGGTTGGGTTCTGCTAGCTTAACGGTAAAGCTAACAGAACTCCGGATCAAAAAAACGAATTCCAATAAAATCGGCGATGGGTTCAAACGTGAGCCTAAAATTATGGTGTGATCAGATTTTTCATAACGATTCGGTTAGCCTTTTGGCTTAGCCAGCTCTCAGTGTTGAGCTAACACAACCTATGATTTCTCCTCCTACTTAAGAGCAAAAAAATGTACAGATCATCTCACAGCACTGCTAACATAGAAGAGGATATGACTATCGTCCAACCCCATCAGTTTTTGCCGTTTTCGGTGTCGCTGTTCACGATGACAATAATTGTCATCGTGACATCCTAATAATTATCTATCAAAGACACTTATAGGTAGTTCATTTATAGACGTAATAACATTTGTTGAACATGGTTAAGAAAGTGCAAATTGTCAAATGGTATTTTCAAGGATCAAGGACGTACATTGCGTCAGATTGAAGTATTATTTGATGAAAAGTTTGAAAATAGGCCGGACAATTATCATTTGCTCTATCTCTACCTATGTTCGGTGCCTGTGAGAAGTACTGTATAATTGGGTAATGAATTAGCCTGAACAGAACCTAAATTGTCCAACTGGATTTGTTCTGAGGTGTTTTTTTATGGTTGGGTTCTGCTAGCTTAACGGTAAAGCTAAGCACAACCCCTGATTGAAAAAAACGTATTTCAATAAATTCGGCGTGGTTTCAAACGTTAGCTTAAAATTATGGTGTGATCAGATTTTTCATAACGATTCGGTTAGCTATTTGGTACAGCCAGCTCAGTGTTGAGCTAACACAACCTATGATTTCTCCTCCAATTGAAGAGCAAATAATATATAATTGTGTAATAAATTAGCCTGAATAGAACCTAAAATTACTGGCCAACTGGATTTGTTCTTAGTTATTTTTGTTATTGTTGGGTTCTGCTAGCTTAACAGTAAAGATAGCAGAATAATTTTTGAAAAGATAGTCAATTTTTAGGTAATCTGAACTTATTTTTTCATTATGCTGATTTCAGAATACCTACGATAACGTTACTAACGAAATTAAATAATTTTCTTCCAGACAGCAATCTTCTAAACGCAGTGACTTATTGGGGCAAATTGCCCTTTTACATTTATTCAGATTTCCTAAAATTCCCAAATTGCTATGTTCAGAAAACACCACCAACTTTATTCATAATGAATCAGGAATTTTGCGAATAAAATAGGGCGTTATTGCCAAGGAAATTCTGTATAATTTCTACTCGAGTAGTACACAGTGCACGAAGAAAAATATTCAGTTGTATTCATTCACGCTGACGACTCTCCTTCCATTTCTTTCTAATTCTACTAAACACATCATGGTTTGATCAATTTCACACTGCAACCTTTCTCTTTCATCAATTCCATCGCTCATAAATCTAACATGGTTTTTTGTTGGCCGGAAATAATTTATTCTGCGCGATATACCTGTCGTTTATAGTCCATTGTTTTCAATAAGTTAAGTCAAAGAGTGAGTGATAATAGGCTGGTTCGTTAGAAAACGTTTTGTTATGTGGATCCAATCGATGCTGCAACGAATCTCGAGATGTAGGCAGTGTAGCGTTCATATGGCGCTCTAATGAAATAGTGAATATCAGTCAGTATCGCTCATGCTCAGGGTTCAAAGGGTCGACTGTGGGATAATGAAGTGCCACCTTTTTTTAGGATTGACACTGAGTATTTCTAGGAACTGTATAATTACAGGAAGATCCAAAGACACACACATTGAAGAGCAAACTGAATCTCCACCAAGATAGATACTTTTCTCAAAACAAGAATTTCTAATCAACTTTCTTATTTTAACAGCCATTCTAGAGTTTCAAAAATTTCAAAGTACGAATTTTCTTAATCAAAAATCTTTCTAAATAATGGTTTCAAATATATTATCAATTAAATTGAAAATAACTCCAATTTCAAGCTATTGACCATTAAATGTGAACGGGTTATAAAACAAAACAATTTTCTTAACAAAGACTTGTTTAGAAGTGAATTTTCAAGATCTTTGAATAATAATTATTCACATTCTTTGATCTCTCTCTATATTCAATCCAGATATACAAATTTAAAAAAAAAACATTTCTAACAAAACGTCTGAACATAACCTCATTATTACCAAAGCGGATAAGGACAATTGTACCTACTATAATTTTGAATAGACATAATTACATTGATGAAGTATCGAATTTCTCAAAATCATATGGCTCCACCAAATTATCATTTGATCCAACTATTAATTATTTCAAATAATATGAGAATAAACTTGAGCACATCCCATACATTTTTACCATTTTTCATGGTACAAATTGACACCAATAAATCTCCCCACCTTCATGGTCTACCCTAAAATCCATGAAGATAGTATTCTAACCAGACCAATTTTGTCATATTGCAAATATCCTTCTTCAGAACTGACTGTCTCGTTAAATTGAAAAACTGAAAATATTACTAATTTCAACAACCCCTACAAAATCTCACTGACTAGATAACAGAATTTCTTGTTCCTCCCAACTCCCTACTATTACCTTTTGATAACGTGAATCTTTTTCCAAGTGTCCCACCATAAAATTACATCTCCTTGGTTCGACAATTATTGTTAGGGTCAGACACCATCGGTTTTCATTGTTTGAAAATTTGTTCCCAATTAGATAATTCGTTATTTTGTCAAACTTCCGGGAAAGCTATGTGTAACCTTTACCCCCATTTAGCAGAAAATTTTCCCTTCAACATGGAACAAAAAGTATAAAATATTAATAATTTTCATAACATTTCGTTCTGTTCTGATACGATGTTGATTGTTTTGTTATTTTCAATGGTTCCCTACAGAAGGTTGATACTTTGTTCATTTTCCTAAATTATTTACATCTATCCATCAAATTCACTATGAAAATCGCACAAAATAATTTATCATTTCTCTATGTATTAACTGATAAAATTAACAACAAATTCAATTCTTGTTTTATTTGGATTGTATTAACTTTTTGAACGTTTTTTGTTTGCCTCACATTTCGAAGAGGACTGAAATCATGTGAAGAAAAAGTTAAAAATACTCTTACAGAGATCTGGAACGGTATATAATTTTCTCCATGAAGATGTAATATGACCAAGGATGCACTCAAGGGGGGCGGGGGCCCTGGCCCCCCAAGGTGAGTGTTTTAGATATTTCAGCATAAAATAAGATAAAAATAGATTCAAGTTCATGGATCCACCCCACTACCCAAAAAAGGCTGGGACAGCTTCTGAACTGATTATTATTTAATAATTATATTCTCAAACTCATGTATGGGTGATAGAAGTTTATAATGGTTTTAAATTTCACCTTCCCTCTGAAGTAACATATGCAGTTACATTAAATGATAACTACATTTTGAAGCATTTTCAATATTTTATCTATAATCTGTAATATCTGTATTTCAACCTACAACTAAGTTTAATTTTTCTTAGTGTAGTTCTATGGCGTTTCTCTCATTCACTTTTCTCAGTGTAGCTATAAGTGGTATTCAAGGTTGACTTTTAACATGGAACATCAATTCATTCCCTTCCGAGGTCCATATTCTGTGTCTAAACGCAAAGTTGACGTTTTGAGAAATGTAATTTTTTGACAGCACTTCCGCTCTAGAGCGGCGAAATTGAAAAAAAAAGGAGAAATTGAAGAATGCTTTAAATAGGGGGCTTGGTATCTCCTGCAACTATCGACTTGGAAATAAAGGAACTACAGTTCAAATATAGTTCGAACAACTTTATTTTTATGGGCCTTCAGCTACAGAACGTCACCTTTACTGTCTAGTGTCCTAGAAAAAAATTAATTGACCGCGAATCAGCACATTCTTTTTTATGTTTTTTCTCTTATATATGATTATAACCAGGAAATGATTGCAAAAGTAATGAATGTTCGTATACATTTCAATACAAGATTGCAACATAACGTTAGGAAACCATCTTCTACTAATTGTAGTCATTGCATTGGTATTTTTTCGGTGTAATGTTTCGCTATAATTCCGTTGAAGCAAATTATATCCTTCTGATAATTTATTGCACTGGGTAATAGTATAATAGATAATTATACGGTTTCTAGAGCAATTTCTCCCGGAGGCACCGTTTTGACCTGTTACGCAATGCTTTGTCCTCAATTACTTTTTGAGTTTTTTGAAGAATGATTTCTTGAATGTTCCATGATTTCAACTTGGCATTCTTATAAATGAAAGGAAACCATACTTTGATTGCCTGCATCCTAGAAAAAATTGTAAGTGTGGACTAACCTGCAAGGTTATAGATGTCCCCAAGGAATGGTGCTATCGTATTTGCTTGGGCCATCCTAATGGACGAATTAATAGAAAAATTAAATAACTTCCAGAAGATTTTATTATCAACGATCTTGTGGTATTGCAAAAGACAAATTCGTGAGGAATATTTTGGAGCTTACACAAACAGCTCTACATATAATCGCCAGGAGGTGTAAAGTTAACCCTCATAAAACCACAATGATTAAATTAACACGAAAGGCAGTACTTATTGATAACGTCACCAGTTCTCAACGGTATTGAAATTCCTTTTGCCGAAGACATAAACTTGGCAAAAGGTCTAGAAGTACTAATAACAGATCTGCGTAAAACTTCAGAGCATGCCTAGTCTGCGGATACATACCAACAATATGGCAAAGGGCAAACGACTCTATGCCAAAATAATTAGAATATCTACAAAGTCAGAACAAAAGCACACCTAGAACATTAGTGCCGGTTCTGTTAAAAACAGAACACATAATCTACCACAGGGTGGGTTTGTCAACACTAAAGTTTCGAAATGCTGGGAAAAAACACAGTTTTTTCATATATATGGAAAATTTAAAACATAGCCAATGGAGTCTCGTAATGAAGACAGAACGAAGAACTCTTCGATTCCAAGGGCATTCATAAGAATAGAGCTTCAAGAGCTCTATTATATCGCCATTACTTTGGAATAAAATTCGAAATGTCAAGGCCTTCTTCGAATTTTTTGGGAACAACTAGTACTTCGAGATTAACTTCACAGAAACAGGAATGAAGTCACAAACGTGAGAAAACTGGGGCGATGAAGTCATTTTTGCATTGCTTTCTTCAACATTTAGAAAACTCACTTGGCTAACATGTGGGTTAAAGAACTAAGGATATAACATGATTTAGATTATGTCGTCCTGACAATCTGAAAAGTGACATCCAGACGGATACAGATAACCGTAAGAAACCTAAATGCCCTAGAGTACCAGAGTACAATAAAATACAACAGAAAAGTTGATGAAATTGCAAGGCAAGCAACAGGAACTCCATTTGTAGGCCCTTTGATAGCATTCACTTTGGTGAGAGACAAAATTAAAGCTGGACATTCCAATAAACTGATAATGACGTATCGTACAGAGAAGCCTAAAAAATATTTATATCCTATTGAGCTATGAGTACAAGGACAGAATGGGATATCAGGAAAATAATTATATAAGAGCTGGCAGCCACTCTGACTAATGTATGAGATACAAGGATGAAACTTTGTGTGTACTCAATTAGAAGTCATATAGGTAAGAAAACAACAGCCTGGCAAGATTTGCACGGGTGCAACATAACCTAACAAATTTTTGAATACGCAAAATAATTTTAAAAATAATGTCTTCCAATTTATACATATTTGTTTATCAAAGAAAAATGGCTAGAGTTTTCGGACGAATATGTGTCCCTGCCAGACTGGCCGAAAGTTGCTGGAAGGGTAGTATTCCATAACATACTTTCACAAGGCTGAAATTTTGAGGAAATATTCTCTAAAATGCTCGTAGACGATACATTGCCAGCCAGACGATTTGGATGGTTGCGAATACGCCACAGATCAGTATACAAGGTGGGGCATTCTCAAACGACACGATCTCAGGACGCTGAACGAATATTTTTTCGGAAATCTGTCAGATTCCCGAAAAAAATAGAGAATGAGCACCCTGGGCAAAAAGATCAATGTATTGATTAAAAATCATAACGATGAGGCCTGATAGAGGAAACTGCAGAGCCTAAAAGTCGGAGAAAATTCCCTGTGGCGGATGCCTAGACTTCCAAAAATTTACGTAGGGGCATACCAGCCGTATGGAATATAGTCCAAGAAACGAGGAAGCAGCCCAATGTTAAATGTGCAAAAATTATTATCCAAAAACTAAAAATATGAGCGTATAGGAAATTAAAATTCAGGATGAGTTTCTATTTCATGCGACTCGATCCTGATTACCGAGCATAACCTAAAAAATTGGCAAAGTTGCGAAAAGCGGTTTTTTGTTGATAATTAAAAAACTATAGCTCCGATCAGAAAAAGTTGAATTAGGAAATTGTATGTATTGAAAAGATCTATCAATTGAATAACCTGTAATTTTGATACTTGATTGATACTTATCGAGTTATATCGGAAAAACCGTAAAAAATCGGGTTTTCTATAACTCGTTTATTGTAAGGTATTGAAAATTGTTACAGTTTTGTGTAGCCTATGGCAAGCCAGAAAAGTATTTTTCTGAAAAATTGATGAATATTGATTATTTTTCAAAATATATGAAGTTTGCTCAGAAAAGATGCTCTCTCAATATGGCTAATCTTGCTCCGGGAATGATGCTACAGTAACGATTCATGGTTTATTTTTTTCTGTAAGAGTTGTTCTTTCATATTATCGAATAAGGGTCAAAAAATGACTTATAAAAAATTGCACAATTTTTTTAAAAATACATTGCTCAAATTTGTTTTTAAATGAATGACTTTCATGGAAATGGAATTCCTAGCATTATTTCAAGCATTCAAAAAAAAAGAATTCCTACGATTACTAGGTGCCGAGATAATTTTTTTATTTCAAAGGAATCTGGAAGACGCAATAATCATCGTACAACAGTCACTTTCATGGATATTAAGGTTGAATACCTATATTTTCAATAAAAAAATACTAGGATATGTCTAGTTCATTTGCAGTATTATTAATTGATGAATAAAGTTAGGCGTGCAGGCGCGGATCGCGATGCTGTAGCGGGTGACGGAGTGGGGATAGCACTAAAAACTTATTTCGTGCGTTCAAAGTGGCTTGTGCTTTACAAATATTGAGTATCTCGGCTTGTTGTTCACGTAAATTTTTTTTGCAATGTACACTAGTACTTGAAATTGAATCAATAACGACTTTTCAATAACACTGTCAGGACGAAAGTGTCTTTAACGTCAACAGTATTTGTATCCCCACTGCGCCACCCGCTAAAATTGCATCGCTACGCGCCTGCACGCCTCACTTTGTTCAACAATTAATAATACTGCAAATGCGTTCGTTCGGTATGTGCATTGTGCTAGAATTTTTGTGCAGTTTTTTTGGCTCTCGGCAATTTCTTCAACAGTCTATGCTCTCTGTTCGTTTGTGTTTTCATCATCTATAAATCTCATGGTGGGAATGTCTGGGCTACAGGTTGGGCTTGCGGATCTGCTCTGGACTCGGCCAGTCTAGGTCCGGGACGTCTTTTGAGTATTACATTTACCATCTTCGGATTTCTGCCCTTTTCCTTCTCCAAGCTCGTTACGTACTTTGGTGTTCAATTCTCTGTCTTCCAGTTTTTTCATTCCTTTCTGTCTTGATCTGTGTTCTGTGGGTACCATCTGATAATGTGCTGTCAACTGCTAGATTATTGTGAAACAGACACGTTTGGATAGGTTGATGCTGGCAAGCGTTGGTCGTCGCTGGCCGGCAGCTCGCTCACGTGACCAGTCCATCACAGCACGTTCGTTGTTTGCCGGAAAGGATCGGAGAGCTACAATACTTTGCGGCGGCGGACGCTATTGGATGTGCCGTGCCGGCATAGTGGGCAGTTGTCCTCTTATTTGCAATGTTCCATTCCTATCCGTGTTTTGACGGGACGGGACGTGCGCTGTGTCGGACAATTGGGCGACAAGCTTAACAGCTCGAAATTCCAAGCTGACATTGGAAAACAGGCAGCTGATTTATAAACAGATAACCAGGCCGCTATCAGGTGAAACCAATTTTAAGCCTGAAGGGCACTCACTAGTCGCTAGGATATAAACAATTGGAGGATGAAAGTAAGAAGGAACTAAACAATACACCAAGTAACGTTTATTAAAGAGGATCAAAACAGTTGAAATGACTGAATTGGTCGTGTGATCACTTTTTGTAAAAGGAGTTCAACCGCTACTATTTCCAATATGGAACACTATATCCTTAAAGATAATGAAGATTCAAAACATTACTGAAGAACAAAGATAATTATCGAGCACCGTACAAAACGGAAAAACGATAGAAATGAAACCGCAGAAGGTACTATTACCACACGTCGATAGTGTCGATACTCGGTGGAACGAACGTCTTGAATGAAGTTTGTCGGATGGTCAGGGCTCTTTAATTGCTGCCTGTCCTTGTGCGTTTCGATGCGAGGCATTGTTAGTCCATCACGTAGGCCATGGTCGTAGCCGACTCGCTCAGTTTAAGAGGAAATTCGACTTTGCGGAATGCAGAGCCGTGCGGTGACTTTCTAATGATTGATGAAAGATTGAGAGTGCTTCGTAGACGCGACTGTTTTATAGGCTTTGATAATTTCGAGTATGAATACTGAAAAGTACATAGTATGTGTACAAATGTGCATTATAACACGAATTCCAATTTAGAGGTGAACATCCTTTCTGTTCCCAACATGAAAACGTTCGGAAAGTTAGCAATGTTACTAATTTGAAAGTCGATCTTCATTATCGACTATCGCGAGTCTTTTAGTTAGAGAGCCGCGGATCTAAAAACGCGATGAGAAGATATACGTCTTTCGGTTGGTGAGATAAGTCCATCCCTTGAAAACCTGAAATTCCAAATATTTTTGAAATCGGACAGGGCCATCTTCAGTAAGAAGGAAAAGTAAATATCGATTTTTTCGACGATTTGTATATGTCTTCCGTTATGATAATTTTGTTGAGAAGGAGACTAGTAATCATCTGACAAAGTGGAAGACGCTTTTGTTGAGGTGAACAATTTTGGGACCCAATATCGACCATCGCAAAATTCGACGTCTCATATGCTTAGTTTTGTGTTCCTCCACTTTGTTATGGTCTTTACTTCGGGAAAATCCGGAACACTTTTTTAGTAGGGTACGGCCGTAGGGTTGACTGAATAAAAAAATTGAAGAACTCGCGGGAGCGGCTAACATGTAAAATTGAAAACTGTACTTGGGTACAATCTTAAGCTGCCAAATTTTGCATGGAGGATCTTCAGAGGCCAGAAAACCAAACTTCCAAAGGGAATACTTTTTGGCCAACTTTTCACCCCTTCCCACCCCTTTCAATTCCCTTTAATTTTTCTGTTCATTCCTGGTAATGTTTTTCGTGGGTGGGACAGGTTAAAATTTTAGCCAAATAGTCTTACCGTTCGAAAGCAGGTTTTGTGATCCCTGAAGAAGCTCCATGAAAAATTTGGAAGCTTAAGATTGAACCCAAGTGCAGTTTTCGATTTTTCATCTTAGCCGCTCCTGCGAGTTCTTCAATTTTCTTTATTTAGCCAACCCTGAGGCCAAGCCCTACTGAAAAAGTCTTCCACTACGATTTTCCCGAAGTAAAGGCCATAGCAAACTGAAGGAATACAAAATTAAGCATATAAGAGACATCGAATTTTTGCGATGATCGATTTTGCGTCCCAAAATTATGTACCTCAACCAAATCGTCTTCCGCTTTGTCAGATGATTACTAGTCACTTTCTGAACAAAATCGTCATAACGGAAAACAATATAAATCTTCGAAAAAATCGATAATGTTTCCTTCGTACTGGAGTAGGCCCTGCCCGATTTCACCTCACCAAACGGAACACGTATGTGGGTCATCGCGTCTCAGAACCCGCAGCTCTCTAACTATTTGCACAATTATATTTTGATTAGGGTAATTCATCCGCAAGTTGGGACAGAACAACAAAATGAGTTTCCATTTTTGTACCCATCCTCTACTATTTATTGAATTGGGTATCCATCAATCGCAAGTATGAACAGATTTATTCTAGTACATTTTTATTTGAAAATTATAAAATGTTTCTTCAGTCTTAAATTTTAATCTAAAAACCAGGAGCCATTCATGATGTATGGAAAAATCTCTATTGATGTGATTTATTATATCTTCGGTGCGGGTACTGCTATTAACTAGAACGGTTTCCTCAGCAAATTTGGAGTATGGTGTCCTGAGTCCTGCCTATTTCAGACTGAGAACAAACATTGGGTAGAGTTGGGAACCGATAACAGTTCCTTGCGGTACACTACAATCGACAGAATCGATGTTACCTTTTAGCATCACATATCCTCTAGATATGAATTTGAAAGCATATGAATATTATTTCTTAATACAATATTATCCCATTCAGTTAAACGATTGCCTATAGTAGATCTATGAATACTGTCATATTGAATACTTTTTGTCTACGATTCATGAAAGATACTCAATAAGATCAATACTGCCACTTAGTGTGAAAATCTTTGAAATTGTTTTTTCTGTTAACCAGCTGTCGTCCCCTTACGAACGGCAGCCCTCAAAAGTCGAAACTTGTGCGAGTCAAGGATAAATGAGGACTTACCTTTTTACGAGCGATTCCTAGCATGATCAGAGGAGAATCTGGAAAGGAGGTCCGTTGGTCACCCATCCAAAGCCCGACCTCACCTAGCGTTACTTGGCTTCAGATATCGCTGACCTGGCGCTCTCCGTTCGAGCTATCCTCGCGGTGTAGAGCTACTGTTTTTTTCAATGAGTAATTCTGGTATTCTAGCAATTTCAAAAGAAGCATTTAATACTGTTAATGGCCTTTTGTTGCCGACATTGCGTTTATTTCCAGTTTTCAATAAGAGAAACTTTACTTTACTTTACTTTACTAGGTATTATTGTTTCAGAAAAGTATTCAGTAGTGAGTATAATATTGTTTGAAACGACTTTACTGGTACTGGAGATTGTTGTACTGATTTAAGATCCATGGTTTGAACGTAATTGGTTCAGACTGTTATTTATAGAACAGGGAAACAGGAAAATATTACAGCTTTTCAGCCCCTCCTCTATCAAATTATCAAATTTTGATCGGTTGGGCGTACAAACATGGAAAAAAATCATTTTGAATGGTATCAATGAAAGACATTACGATGGCCCGATAGGGGGTGGGGAGGGCATATCAATTGAAAAATTTCAAATGACATGAGGGATCAAGTGACACATCATTGAAGAGATAATTCGATTATCTTTTCAACCATCTGAATTTTTCCCGTATTTCGTTAATATTTTTTTCTAACATTTGCAGTCGAAATATCAAGTATGAGTGAGGATTTGAATGGTACCCTCACCTCGATACATTTGAAAGGGTTGATGTGGAGCAAAGTGACAAAAATATTTTGGAAAGTGTCACCGATACTACTTTTTGAGATACATTGCAATTACTTGACAGATGGCGCTGGAGGCATATTAACTTGAAAATTCCGAAAGACAAAGAATTCGAAATTGGGAAAATAAACGAAAATTTAAAAAATATATCTGGTTAAGAGACCATTGGATTCTCTCTTTGACGATGTGTGATATGACCCCCCCATGCCACTTGTAATTTTTAAATTGATGTTCCTCCCGCGCCCCCTATCGGGCAATCGCAATGTATTTTATTTCAACAAGTAGTATCGGTATATCATTCAAAATGATTTTTGCTCCATGCTTTTACGTCAAACCGTTCAAATGTTAAGAGGAGGGGGGCTTAAAGAGCTGCACTGTATACATTTAGAAAAATCCAACAAAATGCTAGTATCCTGTTTACGCTGGAGCTTTCCCCTTTAACATGCTATGAAATATTATTACAGGAAGCGGAAAAACAAATCAGAATAGTTCATAGAAATTTTCAAAAGGAAACGTGCGGGCTTAAAAAGAAGTGGAGTCTATAATGAATATATTTTTAAAGTAAAGAGTGATATACACATGAATATAATGTTTACTGGAGTTAGAAAGAAAAAACATCTTCTCAGTGGAATAATTTCAGATAAAAAATTATTGTGGGAGAATTTGCTGACCACTTTGGCTCAGTTTTTGAAGACTATCCAAATTATGAATTTAATAACATTGATACCATGGCTAGAAACAATATATTATGGAATTCTGAATTTTGATACTTCCAAGCAGGGTTCGTCTGATTTAAATCAAATGATTTTATTATTTTATTCAATGAATAAAATAAAAAATGTGAAATCAGAAATAAAATTTATTTATTTTATAAAATATACTCAAAATACAAATTAAACTGATACAAACTGCAAATAAAACTATATTCTTAATATGGAAGAAAAATAATAGATATTTTCCAAAAAATGCAACGTTAATTTTCATTTTCATTATAGTATTTGTACAGAAATACTAATTTTCCCGCTTTCTCCACTCCTAATTTATTTCGTAAATTGGAGTGAACCACTCCAAATGTAGAAAATACTCTCTCTACCGAAGCGGACGCGGAGACAGCACATAAAAATTGTTTCAGAATAGGAAGAAGTTTAGCAACTTCAGGAATACTCTTTTGTGAAACCCACCACTGTAAGGCACTAACACTGGATAATACCTCTTCTGAAAACATAACTGTTGAAAATGGTTCAGTTTTGGCTCAAGTTTTATAATGAGTGGTAGGAATCCACTATTTCCATACATTTCTTGTATGATATTTAATGCTGAATTTTTGTCTGCACTAGTCAATTTAAATTTGGTTCTGGTTGTATCCGAAATATAAGGCACAACATGATAGAGCGTTAGTGCCTGTTTATATCGGTGTTCCAAAATTTGCATTTGAGATAACGATAATTCTAATTCGTCCTGGAATTCTTCTTGTAATTTCTTCCATACTTCTACTGCTTCAGATAGGAAAGCATTTTTTTTTGTAATTTATCAAGTCCCACTTCTATAGGCTTTAAGAAGTTTAGGTAATCTTCAGCTGATGTTTAAGACCAATGTTTGAAACTTTTTCGTATATTTTTTATTCTCCTCACATACTTTTAACAATTTCTCCCATTGACTTGTATATACCTCTAAACAATCTGACATACTATTCCATCTTACGTCACTCGGAAGCACTAATCTTTTTCCTCCCTGCGTGTATTTTGCCCTAGCCTGATGATTATTTCGGAAGTACTTAATAATTTGTGTAACATCTTCTTTGATGATTTCATTGAAAATATGAACAGGATGTTCATAAAGTCAGTTGTGGAATCATCTGCGACGGGAAGTTGGATAGAGTCGCTGTTCAATGAAATCAACATGCCAAACCCACGACAGGTTATATGTCAGAAAAATATTTTCAAAGTTTCACCGCACAAGAAATAGTGCAACAATTCCTCATTACAGTGTGAAATTGCTTCTGAAGAGTATGTTTTCCAATTCTTCCGACCTCCCTGATGATCTTAGAAAAGTGAAATAGATTTTTGTCGACCAAAATGTATTGCAGGCCTAGTGAAAGAGATGCAATCCACGCATCAATGAAATGAGCGATTTTCTGTGAGTAATACTTCTGAATAACATTCTCCCTTATCTCATTCATAGATAAGAATCTCCAATGGAAACTGGACATTTAATAAATAGTCCACTATCTGAATGAAAATGCAAATTTTCACTTTCAGATTTTTTCTCTCAAGTTATATAGGGTCTTTCTCAATATCTATCAGATGTAGTTCAATGTCCAGCGTGGCTTTTGCCGGGGAAGTAGATGTTTTCTGTTAGATATTACAAAAAAGTAATTTCAATTTTATCGTAGGGTTTTTTCCATTTCCAGAGGAGTCATGTATTGATTCAAATTTCAGTTGAGAATGTTTCTCTTTAAAACATGTTCATTGATATTTTTTATTTCTAAATCTTTGCAAAATAAGTTTAAAAGGTGAGCTGAGCATCCATAAGTTATGATTTTAGAGTCTACTTTTAGTTTATCTGATATATTTCTTTTCATAAGTGAAATGTTTGCTGCATTATCTGTTAAGAAAGATTTTACGTCACAGTTGTATTTAGATTTACAAGATAAAATTAAATTGCAAGCAATCCCAGTTGAATAATCGCATGTGTGTGGATTTCCTGATGCATCAATCGTTTCAAACAAAAATGATTGAACATTTTCAGTGGTTATTGTGGCACAAACTACAGGCTCATTGAGGACATTAGACCAACCATCAATAGACATGATTACACTCTGACCAGAAAGACTTCCAAAACATTTTGTTCTTTCTTCCTCGTGGATTTGTTCTAGAAGAGTTGTCGAAACGGTTTTTCCTGATGGGGGCTTATAACCAGGTCTTAATATTTCAATCGCCTTTTTCACATACGGATAGTCTAAACATCTGAAGCTAGTATTAGTTGCAAATACAGCTTTTGCGATTTCTTCTTTTTTATTTGCAGGTGTCCGCATAACAAAGTTTATTAAATTAGCGGACCGGGAACGTCCGTTTTTCGTTTTTTATAGACTGAATCATTAGTTTCATTAGAAAGTGATAATGACGATGTTGATGGCACTGACAAACCAAAAACAGACAAACTTGACGAAGCTAAATTTGGCGGTCGATTTTCAAAACTGGTGGTTGAATTGGAAAACGTTGAAGCCCTTCCGCTTGCAGTAGTTGCTTTATCTGAATTAAGATCTGATCTTTCATGTTCTGTAAAAAAGCGAGAAAAAATTTAGGTTGATAAATGATAAGATAAGCTGTTGAATTAATAATAATAATTAAAATATTTAAAAATAAAATATATGGAAAAAAGTAAGATTTTAGCGCTCATTGTAATCCTTGTATTGTATTTCTATTTATATCAAATCATACCCCGTACTAAAATCTAGCACTTTTTCCTTGTATGAAGAATAGCAATTAATAATGAAATAATAATATTTTTTTAGTTTCTGTTTCTACTATTTCATACCTTTACCATACTAGTCATATAATACATAATATGTGTACATAGTACATACCTTCAGTTGTTAAATTAACTTCTTCATTACTTGGCCCAGCGTTCTTACACTTTTCATGGCGGTCTTTTAATCTTTGGACATTTACTTGCATTTCCTTTCTGCAATTTTTACATATAGCTCTACTACACGTTTTTCCTTTTTCTGATTTTTTTTCTATAAAATAATTCCAAATTGGATCTTTCCTCCTTCCACTAATTTTTATTCTACACTCACTTTACTTGGTCAGTTAAGTTCACTACTTGGACACAGACACACAGTCTCAATAAAATTTATCAAATGAATCATCTTACGAGTTCTCGTCGTTTTATTGTATTTTGTGTTGTTACGTTGTGACTGGTGCAATCAAGATTCGACAAGATTTTTAAAGGGAAATCACGGCGCGAGGCGATTTCTTGATTTCGCAAGGTCTGACAAGAATAAACCAATACAAGATATGTCAAAACAGGAAAATGCTATTTGTTATTGTTTGCGTTTGCATGTAAAGGTACTTAAAATGGACCAAAACATATCGATTATTATTCAAAATAAAAAATAAACTGAAAAAATCACGTTTTTCTTTGATTTTTTTGATTTTTTTAATAAAAATCGCGATTTTTGAATAAAAAAAAAAAATCATGATTTTTTTCCAACCCTGCTTCCAAGTTATAAAGAACTGGAATTGGCTTTCTAAAAACATAGGCCGAAATATTCAGCGAGTCCTGATAATATTCCAGCATATGATTTCAAAGCATTCAAAGAACACCTGCTATATCCTTTTTTAAATAAATACAATCTATCATCAAAAACGATGAATTCCAAATGGCAAAATTAACGCCTATCCATAAGAATGTCGACAAACAGCATATTGGTAACTAAAGACCTGTTTAAATTCTCAATTGTCACGCAAAATTTTTTCAATTTATTTTACTGCATGGGTTCTGCAATAAAAGATCAGCTGATCCAACCTTTTAGCTTTCATGGATAATCTACAAAAAGTAATAAATAGTAAGTCGAAACTGGATTGTGTACACCAAAGCATGTGATGAAGTGAAGCTCGAAATACTTGACCAAGCTATAGAGGTTCTTTCCTCCACAAAATAAAAGATGCAAATGGTCTATACTAATTTTTGTAAGACTTTTCGTTGATGAAAACGCCAGTTTTCGCCCCAGCAAAATAGCTTTGTGAAATTTTTTAAACAAGGAATTGTGAAAAAATCACAAGTTTTTTGTTTTTCTGGAATTATCTAAAAAATTATTGCAAGAATCGTTTCATAGTCCATGTAACTCTTGTAGAGATTTATAAAACCTACAAAATGGATTTTCATACGACTAGATTGGTGCATTTTCTACTGAGCAAATCCGGGAAAACCTCAAAAAAGAAACAATTTTTCAAAAATTTATAATTTTTATAAGTATTAAGCCAGACAAACAATATTGCGGAGACTGATAGATAATAATGTGTGGTTTAAGAGCAAACACTACCTTGGTAAAACGGGAATCCGTTTTGAGACCACAGTTTTTGTTTGAGAATTTTTCAATTTTTTTGCATTACCCAATGTTTTTTTGTTAATTCCGGAACTTCAGTGATTTTTGGTTATGATAATTTTTAAGAAAAAAAAAATTAAATGAAATGATGAATTAAAAAAATTGATAGGTTCCGGAGACCACCGATCCCATACATAAAATATCTCTTTAATGAAATCAATGAATTTTGCAAGAAACGGATTCTACGATCGGAAAATTTATATCTGATTGGCGCTGTAATCGAGAATAGACAGGTGCTGTGTTGCCAGTGTTCATCGAATTCATTATCTTCACCCCCATTCTTGATAAGTATCCCAACAAACCTTAGCTGGAAGAGATGAGGAAGAAATTCGACTTTTTGATGATGGTAGCTCTTAACTGTGCGCAAGATGTTTTCGGTCCGATGAGTAGTTTTTGCACAATCGCGTTATAAACTATTTAAGGGCACATCTTGCAAAATGCGACGATTTAAGACAAATTGTCTTATTCAAACTCTTCAAATGACATCTGGAAGTACAGATCAAAATCTACAATTTGTATGTTTTAGATTTTCACCTGAGAGGTGGGCAATATGTTGAAAATGTAGAAAAAAACGCTTCAAAGTGCGTCCGAAGTCACCCGAAGTCGCATTCTGGAGTTGACTCAGTTGAGTTTGGGCGACTTCGGGTGCACTTTGAAGCATTTAGTGTAACTTTCAGTGACATTATCAACACATTTTCCACCTCTCAGGTGAAAATCCAAAATATACAAATTGTAGATATTGATGTCTACTTCCAAATGCCGTTCACAGAATTTGAAAAAGATTATTTCCCTTAAAATGGCGCATTTAGAAAGATTTGCACTTGAATTGTTTATAACGCGATTGTGCAAAAACTGCACATCGTACAAAAACCATCTTAAGCACAGTTGAACCACATGTTATTACCTACCAGTTTTCGCATTATTGTTTGTCCAGCTTCAGATTTGTAAAATTTATGAATTTTTAAAAAATGGTCTATTTTTCGAAGTTTTCCCAGATTTTCTCAGTGAAAAATCCACCGATCTGGTTGTTTAAAAAACCATATTGTAGGTTTTGTAGTAAAGGCCGTTTGCGTCTTTTATTTTGTGTGGAAAGAGCATCTTATTTTCATCTACAACAGCTTGGCCTATCTGCTTACTAAACTTAAACTTTACGGATTCAGTGATCATCCTATTGAAATATTCATTTCATGCTTGAAAACAGTATTAGTACAGGAGCCCGGTAAAAATTTGGTCAGTCATTTCCTCTCAAGCGATATTTAGTGGAATGCATCAGAGAGTCGTATTATAAAGATTCGTGAACGTAAGCTGCGATTCCGTTGGTGGGGGGGGGGGGGATCAGCACAGTAGCTTCCTACGCACGAAGAAAAAAAATATATTCAATTATGTCCTCCTTCCCAGAAACATGTTAAATTGAGGCAATCCGAATATAAGGTAAAATTTTATTTGAGAGGAAATCATAGAAGGTACAATTTTTTTTGTGTTCGACCAACTAGCTGTCGTATACACCATGCTATAGTCAGCTGATTTTTTCTTTCTTCAAGATATTGCTTCAGCGATAATTTAACATGTTTTCAGGTAGGAAAACAAAATTGAATACATTTCTTTTTCTTTGTGCGTGGGAGGCTACCACCGCTCATCCCCCCCACGGAACCGCAGCTGACGTTCACGAAGCTTTATAATATAACTCTCTGATGCATTCCACTAATTTTCGCTTGAGAGGAACTTGGTCATGGAAATCTGTCACTGGCTCCCGGACTATATGTCAGTTATAGCGGTGAAGAATCTCATTTACTTTTGGAATGGTCTGGAGTACCCCAAATATCTAATTTGGGACCCTTACTTTTCCTGAATGGTTGAATCAAAATGTCTACTATATGAAGGAATAAGAGGCGTAAATGATTACTCAATGCTCCAAAATGATCTGGACAAGGCATATGAGTGGACAACAAAAAATAAACTTCAGCAGAATATTGGGAAATGCAAATCATTACTTATTCAAATATAAAAAATGCGAATGATTTACAGGAACACATCATGACCAGAGAAGATAGGATCAATGACTTGTGATGTTCAATGTATTAACACTCTTTATGACTCTTTAGTGCGAAGCAGGTTAGAGCATCAGTGGTTTGGAATCCAACTAAAGATTTAAAGAAACAGTGGGATTGATTCAGAATAATTTTATAAAACCCCTGTATTACAAAGTCCATGGGATCAAAGTGATGTCATAATCTATCGAATGTAGAACCTGGATGGGTTTTTTTAATTAGACTAAGGTCAACTGTCCATAATTTCACAAAGCAAGTCTCGACCCGCTTTCAGACATTACATCCTTTTGAAATTTCAAGAATTAAAGAATATCACAAAAATGGGGTAACATCATGGCGAAAAGTACGAAAAAAATTGCCCAATTTTTTATAGTCTATAAACCTATATGATTTATTAAATGTTGGCATTCAATATAGCAAAACGTCACGAATGACACGTAAGCCAGCTGTCGATACTCCAGCATAAGAAAAAACCGAAGTACCAACACAACAGACTCCACCGGCGATAAACAACGCTAAAGAATCTTTCCATTTCCTGCCGTTCGTCAAGAACAAGTGAACGACGACCGTGGCGACCTGCGACCACGTTCGCGAGAACGATGAGCCAATCACGCGTATAAATCTCGTCGCGATTCTGCTCCTCGGCAAGTTTGCATACTGCGAAGACCTCGGCTGACAAACTAAGCCGAGACTCGAGAGACGAGCGACAAGGAACACCCATCTCGATCGAAATCGCATTACGGGTCGAGCGTTAAAAATGGAAAGAATTTAAATCGCGCTTTGCGCTGTAACTCTCCAAGCAAAGGTCGTGAATTCGCACAATTTTCGTGTCGGGACTAATGACGGGACATCTAGCGGGTCGCCGTTGTTTGCGAAGAAGATACGTCGAATCTGAAGCGGGATGACGATGTTTCTTTACGCAAAACACTTGATCGTTATATTCAGTGACACAAATATTTAAAGACGAATGGAAAAAACTATTTTTCTCCGAAGTGGAAGTGGACCCAAACTTTGTTTTTTAAATGGAACACCCTGTTTTTTATTGCATTTTAAAATCTACGATGAATTTCATTACAACTTTATTGAAACTACCAATGGTTAAAACGGCTCCAGTTTTCAGTTATTTCCATATTAATTTTTTAAGAAACAAAGAGAGTCAGCTCAGAAATTGCCAGAATTTGCCTGAATAAGAATGTTTGGAAACTTTTCAACAAAATTACACAGGGTACAGAAATGGGCGCCTGATTCGGCCATCTCGAAAATTGGGTAAATTTTTTTTTCAAATGGCAATTCCATTTTTTCTCAACGCCAGTGATTCTACGCTGCATAATAGGGGGAGTTTTTATTCTCACAATCCTATATCTGAATTAAACGGTTTTTATAGAAACTTGAAAAACAAAAATTTCCTTGTGGTAATGAGAGATATCTGAATCATCAGGATTTTTTTGGAAGAATCGACAAGAAACAAACACAGAAGTGTCAACAAACGATATTTGGTAGGTAGTAATTTCTGAAGTTGAAGAATAATTATATCGAAAGCATTTGTCATGTCCTGTGTAGGATTTATCGCGAACAGCTTTTTCGATCTGAATAGAAAACAGTTCAAAACACAATAATATTTTGACTTACCATGCTATTAAAGCCGAGAGCGAGAAACGTATGAGTTGATCGAGGCCAATCTTCCCATTTTGATACTTTTCCCTATCAGCAGTATACAAGACATGCATGGTTGTTTGGTATGAGGTTAAATAAAGTAATAGTTGGAGGTAAGGAAATGAATAACGTACCTTGTTATTCCAATGACGAATCGACATAGGAATTTACCCATTATATCACCCAAGAGATGACAAAATAGCTAATCACATTGTATATTAATTACAAATTTTGAATCATAATACCAAGAGAAGTGTTGATTGAGTTTTTCTCTCACTCTCTATCCATTCCAATACGATTCTTTCCTTCACGATTACACCGAACATTGAGAAACAATTGCTCAGAATACACTCACCTATGTCCTATATTGGGTATAGGCCGGGCAACCCAAGGCAACTTCAATAATTATTATCCCTATTAAAGTGATAATATAGCTTTCCACCATACCTAGAACAAAAATTCATAGATCAATAAATAGAGAGCATTATAATACTTGCAAATATTAATAATTAATAATTAGTAAGTAAAATGGCATTTCCTCATCGACAAGTCTCAGAGAAATCCATCAAAACTCTTCTCACTGGTACTATCTCATTTCAACTATTGTGAACTATACATGGTCCTTGCCTAACCAATACAAATATTAATTGCATCCAACGGGTTCAGAAATCGTGTCTTCGGTACATTCATGGAATAGAAAATATAAGAATAAATCATAAGTCGAATTTTTTTGAAGTTATAATAATAATAAATAATAATAATAATAAAGGCTTTTATTGACAAGAAATATTTTTTTCTACATGATTTCTAGATATAGAATTGTGTCTCGTCAAATGGCAGAGTTCAAACTACTTGTTGACACAAGTGTTTGCTCTTCCACTCAACCGCTTTGACTCAAGCGAGATTGGTGATTTGATTTCTGATTCGATACAAAATGGGTATGTGCAGGTTTTCGGGGTCGTAGATTATGAATCTTTCGTAAAAATTAATAATTTCAAAATGGCGGACGAGATTTGTGATTATGGTCCGATCCGATTCAAAATTTGTCTGTGGGTTTTTCTGGCTCAGTGATTATAAATCTTTTGTCAAAATTGATGAATTTAAGATGGCGGTTCCAAGATGGCGGGCGAGTTTTGTGATTATGACCGATTAGATTCAAAATCGGTTTTTGGGTTAAGAGATCCTGATGATTTTTATTAAAATTTGTGAATTTGAAATGACGGAAAAGTTTTGTAATTTCTGGGCGGGTTCTACCCTACCTATATAGTGGTTTTTGAGTTTGAAGATAATGATTTTTCTGTCAAAATTCAGAAATTGAAAATGGTAGACGAGTTTCATAATTCATGCTCGAATTCTATACCGTGTGACACAGACTCATGGTACACGCCCTTTTCTCTTTTGTTTCTGTAGCTATATTTCTGAAATTTGGAAAATTCAATATGACATATTGGTTATACATAAAAAAAGTTAATATGGATGGATACCCCATCGATGGTACTTTCGAATGACGTCAGAGTACCATTATGGTACCATTTGAAAAAACGGAGTTTCGAGTAAAAAAAGGTTTAGGATTACTTACATATTTCGAACCACGATACTTTTTAAATCGAAATTACGACAGTGTAGCATTATTTTGATTATTTGGACTAATTTTAGGGAGTTCATGGCTCTCTAGATCGAAAAATAAAATGGGTATTCTGACTAATGAAATATCAACTATGACGTATCATTGGATTCAGAAAATTATGCAGATTTCAAAAATGTAATATTAATATACACGGTGTCCTATTTGAAAATCGAGAGTTGATGTCATTTTTGGAAAAACCAGAATTTGGATTTTTTTCGAAATATGTCAAAAAGTGCTCTAAAGTGAGCATAATCAATGTTTCAAATTTCAGAGATATATCTACAGAAACAAAGGAGAAAAAGGCATGTACGATGAGTCTGTGTCACACGGTATAAGAATGGTATCTTGGGGTTGAATATAATTAATTTTTCATCAAATTTCAGTAATTCTAAATGGCAGCTCCAAGATGGATTTGGTTTATTTTGTGAGTTATAGTCGTATTCTGTTCAAAATTACTATTTAGGTGTAAATGAAATGCATTAATTTGAATCGATTCGAAAATATAAAATCAGATGTGGAATCATGAATAAAAAATTTAAAACTCATCAGTTATCAGATTTTGACTTTCAAGTTAGTTATTGAAAATAGTCACCAATAAGATCTGATCGCAATTTTCTTAAAAACTATTTTCTAAATTTGAATGTAATTTTTTGCAGGAAAGGTACATAGTTAAGGTACCTACATATGTCTTATTCCATATAAAGGGTGAAACAATATAAGACTCCATCACCCGTGAAACACTCAATTCAACCGATGTGAATTAATACAACTGTTAAAAATAAATTAAACAATGTTTTAGCTGGATGTTTTACTCTAATATACCTGGATATTGAAAAAAATTAGATATTTCTTTCTTTTTTTTACATTTCATTCTCTACCTTCAACAACATTAGAAGCATTTATCCCTAATTCTCATTCCTCCAGGAAGACGCCCGTTCAAAATTACAAGTAGAATGAAATTTACATAAAATGCTTTCAGCTTTGGAAGCATTATTGATTCCCAGACACAAATGTCTTTGTCTTTTTACATCGAAATCATTTCACGTATATATAACTAAATCGCAATATTTTCTTCTGGTTAAGTATATTGTTTTCCTTGAATTTGATAAAAATAATTGTGAACCTTCTTCAACATAGATTCATTAATGAAAATAAAAAAACGGAGTGAATAAATTCGAATGATTACGATTCTCGATATAAATGCCGCCAAAGAAACAAAGCCGTAACAATCACCTGGTATCAAGTGGTATCAATATGTTTCGTTTATTTACCTTGCTGCGCTGCCCCATTGCAACATTCCGCTGTAGCTTTTCAACTTCAAAGGAACATCAAAAACGCCGAGTTGCCACAAGAACAAATTATTCAGTAATATGCGTAAAAATATATGCCACTAACTCCGAAATTCTCGCTTAAAGCCCTGACGAAGTGGAGACTGTATTTCCTGATGAATATAAATAAAAAAATGTTTTAAGACAAGATTGTATTCAAATGCACGAATAATTTCTTCAGATCATTCGTGAAATATGTCACATTGAATTATTTAGTATTGAAAAACTCATCTCCTATTCCAAAAACTCCTAGAAACAAATTTGGAATAGAATCTGACCTTAAATCTCGAGGCCGCCATCTTGATTTTTTTTATTTTGACAGTAAAAGTCAAAATCACCGATCCAAAGAACCCCTACATTCTTATTCTGAACGGAATCGGATAATAATTATTCGTCCACCGTTTTGTAGCTGTCATTTCGAATTATCAAACATTGACAAAAAAATCATGATCTCCGACCACAAAAATCCTTATACCTATACCAACTCAAAATAGAATCAGACCAAGAATCAGAAATCAGAAAAAATTATGACATCCCAAACCCAAAAGCTTCTATATACCAATTTTGAATGGAATCGTATCAGAAATCACGAAACTCGTTCAACATTCTGGAGCCGCCTATTGGTTTTTCCTAATATAAAAATGTTATGGAGTATTGTCCCCCAAGTGATGAACACATGTTCTTGAAAAAGCTATTAATTGTAAAAGTTAAAATATTCCATAGTTTCGATCGACCCATGAATTTTCTTTTTTCCCATTCCCGATCCGACCCTGTGCCAGATGTCATACTGGCTATATGATACTCTCTCTATTCCTCATCAGTCGTGTGGGAGGAGCAACCTGAGAGGCGTGTCATTTAAAAGAAACTCAGTTACATTTCTGAATCCAGAATTGTAAGTAATATTTAGTTTTCACTGGTCGACGGCTGAACCAAACCTTTATTAGTTGACTTTGATAAAGCTGGATATTTCTCATTTCGAATGGAATAAAGCAAGGAAACACATTTCGCGAAAACAACACATTTTTGTAAAATTATTCACAAAAAAAAGGAAACATCTAGGAGAAAAATAAGAAAGTCGTTTAACTGGGTGAATGATAGACTTCTATGCCGAAATGAAACAACACCAAAATATTCGTTCGTTTTGATTGGTTGAACTGAACAAAAATGCCCAAAAATGGGAGGAAATATCCTTTGCATTCATTTAAAACTCAAAGAATATTTTTTTCATTATTTTTATCTGTATACAATCATACAACCCTTCACCACTCAGAAAAAAAAATCGTTTCTGACTCCCCTTTTTTCAGGGATAAAGACCCTTAATGTCTACTCTTTACACACATCCTTCATTTGATAGCAACATTAGTGGCAGATCCGGCAATACGACATAGAAAAGGATCCCAAATTTCAAATTACTATCTAAAAAAATAACCAAGGGGCATATTTTTGAGACGCCTAAAGATTTTTCGCTCCACTGTGCGGCAGCTTATTTATGCGTTTACCACGGTCGGCACGCGGCTAGCAGGTCAATGGTCAAATAAAGAAACTTAATTTTAGCCAGTCTCCATTATAGATTAAAACTGAATTATTCCAATAAAGTTAAAGGGATGCGGAATCAACATTTTTTCTGCAACTTTATAACTACATAAGGAAAATGTTATTTCAATTTCTTCATTCAATTCAAATTTTTCAGATATTGTGGCTTTGACTTGAGAATCAATAGAAATGGATCTTTTTACCCACAAATATTGAAAACTCTGCACTTAAATAATTTAACTCATAGAAGATTAGAAATCGGTGTGATATTCCTCCATACAATTATCGATGGCAGCATCGATTGTCCTCAAATTGTTGAACTTATTCCGCTCTCAGTAAATGTTAGAAGAAATAGAAATAGTGACATTTCGAAGATTCCTTTCTGCAGAAAAAATTATTGTTAAAATCAGTCTCCCAATAAAACAATGAGATCAGCAACCACTCACAGCAACAAACTGTTCGATTCATCCTTAGCTTTCTTCAGAAAAGCTGTTAGAAAGTTGTAATTATTATTGTTGTTTTTCTCTATCCTTTTATTTTAATTTTTATTCATATCATGATTACATTAATTTGTACACATGTATTTTTACTTTGTATATATCGATGTAATTGTAAATTGGCTTGCTGTAAATAAATAAATAAATAAATTTTGATTGAACATACAATAATAATGGCAGACACAATCAAGATGAGTTTCTAACGTCAACGACAAACAAGTAGGTACTAATTAAAATATGAAAAAATTTCTAGAGGGGCGGCAAATAAGGTCTTTGCACACAGGCGGCCGAAATCCTAGAGTGGCCCGAAAGCAAATTCAAAGTCACGTCAGGCCCTGCACCTAGTGTCTTATTTGCAGCTTTAATCTGGGCATTCTGCCCCAATTTGGTGACAGTGCGGATCACCTCGTCCACTGTTGATTATATTCCAGTTCACCTGAATAAAAGAGAATAGAAGTACACCTCTCAGAAAAGCCATGCATGGCCTTCTTTGTTATTCAGGAAGAATCGAGCCTCGGGCCGGTGCTCGTCTTTCTTCAGCTGTTGTTATTACTACCACCATTATCATTATCTGTTCGATTTCGAAATGCCCACCTCGTACAATATGCAAATCACAATGGCCCATCTGTTTACTCAGTGCCGCGGATGCTACAACAATTAAAAACATATCAATTGGCACTATCTGCTAATGAGATGAAGCGAACTTGTCGATGGGCTGTACCGATACTATTCTTGTTCTCTTACGCAATATATTTCATTATAACATCTCACAACTTTATCTCGGACGTTGTTCCTCTTAAAGGTGTTGTGAAACTGTGATTGTATCTACAAGGTTCTAATTCTGACGTGGAAACAAACATAACGTCGCTTTCGTAGTTCGTACATGTTGCATTAATGTGACAGCTATGAAAAAGAAACGGTACGAGTGGCAATTGCAGCTTTTTGTGGCTTTTTCTTTGATGACCACAATGATAGGGTACGATCCAAACAATATTGCGGAAACTGATAGTTAATAACATTTAGTTCAAATGTGAGCAAGATGTTTTCGGTCCGATATGTAGTTTTTGCACAATCACGTTACAAACAATTTAAGGGCAAATCTTTCTAAATGCGCCGATTTAAGAAAAATCATCTTATTCAAAATCTCTAAACGACATTTAGAAGTAGAGATCAATATCTACAATTTGTATATTTTGGATTTCTATACCAGAGAGGTGGGACATGTGTTGAAAATGTCACTGGAAGTTACTCTAAATGCTTCAAAGTGCACCCGAAGTCGCCCGAACTCAACTCGAGTTAACTTCAGTGCGACTTCGGGTGACTTCGGACGAAAAAACTGAAAATATTAAATATCTTGGCCTAATGATTAACAATACACTGAAATGGGATAGCCACTCTGAGTATTTAACAAAAAGACTGAGAAAACTGGTATACACGTTTTATGAACTAAGAAAGTTTCTTCCAATAGACATTCTCATAATAGCATACAAATCGCTGGTTGAATCTATTTTGTCTTACGGTATTATCATATGGGGTGGTACTTACCAAAATCAACTGAAAACACTTATATTGACACAAAAATGGATCTTGAAGGTTCTACTATCAAAACCAAAAAGATTCTCAACATCACAGCTCTTCTCAGACAAAAGATTCATGAACCTACACGAACTCTATGTTTTTAACGTTTCCAAATTCATGTACAAAAATAAAATTGAGAAAAACTCAAATAACCACGATTACAACACAAGAAAAAGGGACAACATAAAAACACCCCAAACTAAAACAACTTTATACCAAAAATTTATATGTACAACAGGCCCAAAAATTTACAATTGTCTACCCCAAGACTTAAAAATTATACGAAATTTCAAATTATTTTGCAATAAAACGAAAAAATTCATACTTAATAACAGAGACAATATCGAGTCAATAATATGATGAAAATAAAAACAAAAAAGTTATACACTCAAAAAAACCCTGTTCTGGTCCTCTTAATCACCAACTAAACCAAGTTATAATGTATATTGTAAGTGCAGGTAGTATGTATGTATGTATATTATTATTTTACTTATTATTATTTTAATCTTTTTTTTCTTGAATATAAAACTATCAATTAATGATAAGTACTTTCATGTAAACAGTAAAATTAATTTTTATTTTAAAAATATTTTCTATTTCTTGTGCTTAAATAAAAAAAACTGTCAATTTAGAATAAGCATCTTCGTGTATAACGATATAGGTAATTCACTTGATTTTAATTGCTGCACAAATCTACCAATCAGGCACACTACAACTTCTCCAGAAGTTAGGTGCAATGTATTTATATTAAAATATAGCATTTACCCTGAAATGTAACATTAGTTCAATAAATTATCTTATCTTATCTTATCTTACTTTGGAGTGTTTTCATCAACTTTCAGTGACATTTTCAACACATTTTCAACCTTTTAGGTGAAAATCCAAAATACACAAATTGTAGATATTGATCTCTACTTTCAGATGCCGTTTACAGAATTTGAATACGATGATATCCCTTAAATCGGCGCATCTTGCAAGATGTGCCCTTAAATTGTTTATAACGCTATTGTGCAAAAACTACACATGGGACAGAGAACGTCTTGCGCACAGTTGAACCATACATATTATTATCTATCAACTTCAGAAATATTGTTTGTCCAGCTTCAGATTTATAAAAATTATAAATCTTTGAAAAATGGTCTCCTTTTCGAGGTTTTCCCAGATTTTCTCAGTGGAAAATGCGCCGATCCTGTCGAATGAAAATCCATTTTGTAGGTTTTTATAAATCTCTAAAATGTTCCAACTGTTAAACAATTCCTTGAATAATCTTTGAGATATTTCCAAAAAACCATAAAAGTTGTAATTTTTTCCACTACTGCTTGTTTAAAAAATCCCGAAAAGCGGATTTGCTGGGGCAAAATCTATCTTATAAAAATTAATATAGGCCATTTGCGTCTTTTGATTTGGGGGATGGAATTGGTAAATAAATTATCAAGGTGTTGTAAAAGAGGATGGAGCCCAAAATAAATCTTGCGGAAATCCAATAATAAGCGATATTTTAGAGCCATTCAAATCAACTAGACACTCGCCTGCCTTGACATAATCAACAATTCTTTCAAAATTGTTCTGTAGTTGCTAGACAGGGACTTGGGTGGAAATGCCGCTAAATCAGCGATGGCAAATACATTATTTATATAAATATCAAAATGTCGGAAAATTATCAAATATTTTGATTTTGTTTCTAGGCTAAAATGCAAAGAACATAAAATACCTCCATTTAGGTAAAAACTAAAATCAAACTTAAGTTCAAAATCACAAAAAACGAGACAAAAAATAACATTTTGCCTAAACTATATAATATGAGAACTTGTCATGTGGTAAATTTTTAAGTAACGCAAAATCGGTCAAGAGGAATATCATCATCTTCATTATTTTCGCTTAAGACAAGCTTTTGCCTTTTTTTCGGTATTTTGGTGTAAACATTTGAAAATAAATACTAGTCTATCGGCTTTTTCGTTGTCATACGTAGAAATATATTATGATATGTAACACTTGATATACAGGGTGTCCGGTAAACCTTGTACAATATTGAAACTGGTGATAGACCAGGTCATGACTGTTCAGAATATCGGAATTTCACCTCGGTAAAAATATCACCGTTTTCGAGATAATGGGAATTTTAAGAATTTCTGAAAAATCGCTACCTAACCTTGGATTTTTGAGGGCCATGTATACGAATTGAGATGAATTCAAATATCTTTGCTGCTGAAGATTACTGATGAGTGATGCTTGTAGAAGTACAGAACAGTTTTTCAGAAAGTGAATTTTTTTTTTCAAGAAATGAGGGTAAAATGACAGATTTGAGTTTCATCAATTTTTTTAAAACAAGTTTGACATTATTGTCTGAAAGAAACATAACCAATTGGAAGTGGACATTCATTCCAAAAGAATGCTCATTTTGTCCAGACTCTACCATGGTATAAAACAAACTATAATTATTTTTGAAGAAAGTGATTTCTATTGAATTAGGCGTGGTTTTATTCTAGGCTTTCATCAATTTTTATACTTACTCCCAAAAATTATTTTATTTCGATTTTATCAAGATAAAATGTGGAAATGATTATTAATAATAAAGAATAGACTGCTTGGTAGCATTAAATAGTATGTCAATAAAATTAACATTTTTTAGGAGGTGAATCCTTGTCGAAAATTTAAAACTTTTCTAACTCCTGTGTAGTGTCCGTAAAATAAAATACAGCATTGTGCATGAACGGATCTTCTGTAAATAAAATTGAAAAAATCTAGTAGGTGACTGTCACATTTTGTTTGAACAACTTGTCACTTCTGTCTTAGTTTTTGAAATTATTCCGTTTGTTTTATTCAGTGGTATTTATTTCTTTGTCATGCCGTATACACGTTATACTCCCAGAGAATATGCGCATATGCACTACATTTATGGTTAATGTGGAGGTAGTGTTACTGCTGCAGCAGCGCCTTATGCAGAACGATATCCGATTGCACAATGCCGCTCAGAGAATCGCTGATTTAGGGGGCTATTACTATAACGCATTTGAAAAGGTTCTTCTTGAAAAGATGTCATCTCTGCGTACGAGTGGATGGAAAATAACATCATTGTAACATTATTCAGTGCGATGTCGAGTAATCGTTATTATGGTTTATAGTGTAGGTTGATTCAAAAAAACGTTGAATTAGTATTTACTTCTTTACATCTCATTGAATGCTTCTAACCAGTTGATTCGTTATTACTCATAATTATTCAACCATTTCATCTTGATGGGATAAAAATAAAAGACATTACTGACAAAGTCTAATGGAGTTGACTTTAGGCCAGAATAACATCACCCTCTAATATAATCGAAATTCTACTCCATCCAAAAATAATCATACAATGTTTTATACCATGGTAGAGTCTGGACAAAATGGGCATTTTTTTGTAATGAATATCCACTTTCAAACAATAAAGTCAAATTGTTGTTAAAAAAACTGGTGAAACTCAAATCTGGAATTTTACCCTCATTTCTTGAAAAATTGTATCGTTTTCTGAAAGCATCACTCGTCAGTTATCTTCAGCAGCAAAGATATTTGAAAAGGTCCTAATTTGTACACATGGCACTCAAAAATCCAAGATGAGGTAGTAATTTTCCAGAAATTAAAAAAATTACTATCTCGAAAACGGCGAGATTTTTACTAAGGTGAAATTTCGATATTCTGAACAGTCATTACCTAGTTTATCACCAGTTTCAATATTGTACAAGGTTTACCGGACACCCTGTATATCAGCCAACCCTGCCGTACATTTCCAAAATTATAGGAATTTAGTTTATCAAACGCGATCATTTGTTTTTCTAAACATAACAGCACCCTACACTCACACTTTGTTTTGTTCAGGTTCAGAAATATTCGAACCAAAATCCGTAAATTCCGAGTGAAATCCATAGATGTTTTCACGAAAAAACGGCAATTTTCAGAGCTCAGGTGGAGGCAATTATATATAAACCATGTACGAAGGAAGTATGATCTGTGCTTTTCTTCACATACCGCCGAAAGAGTTAAATCTTCCAAAGTTTTTTCAATTGACAGTTAAACCGGCCCGTTCACAAAGCCTGATCACAAATATGTAGAGAAAAACTCGTCAGCGACGAAACAGTCGAAAGTCGAGCGGCGTTCGTCGGTTATTCGGTTTCGTTGTACAAGTTTTTACTTTTAGGCTTATACGGTGTAAGTGAACGAGGCGAATGACGTGCGTTCAACTCTGCCGGCCAGATATTAGATATTTCGAATTTTGTATGGTTTTCACGTCTTCACGAAGTCCTTTTACACATAGGAATTACCGAACAGATGCTTATTCACGGTTTTTGATATTTCAATAGATTGTGGAATGGAATTTCATTTAATTTTCAATACGAAAAGCGGTACGTCTTCATAGGCAAATCTTTTTAATCCGATTCATGCTGAGTCGAAAGCAAATGATATGACTAATTATGATCATTCAACTAGGTTGGGATTCTTGAACCGTTGGTTACTTCAATAATTTGAGGAAAATGTCTCCACGTTTCCAAAACCTTTATTTCTATGATCATATCAGAGCTGTGTCGACACTGACAAAAAGTTCTTCGAGCACTTAGCACTCTTGGAAAGTGCTCCGAAATCTCGAGCACTAAGCAGTTTTATTAATAAAATGGTAGAGATTACTAAACACTTTCAAAAAGTAATTCTAGTCAGCACTAAGCCCTTCTGAGACTATTAGATACTAAAGTTACTGAAACTTAATTAAACAAGTAAGATTTCCATAATTAATATTACATTGCGGTTATTGTTTAAACCGCTTGAAAAGCTACAGTGTAACGAAACATGTCGCGATGTAATAAATTTGGTAAAATCTTATCTTGTTCTATCAAGTTTCATTATCTAATAGTCTGAGAAGTGCTAAGGATTTCCATCAATTGACAACCGAGTCAATTAAAAACTTATTCTACACACAAAACTAAAATGACATTCAGATTAAATGATCAATTAATCACAGATTCACAATCCACACCAGGAACACATTTTTAAAAAGATGACCATAGCAACTCCATTCTTTCAATACATCGCTAGGGTTACTGTTTGATATCAGTGGTTGAAAACCCTCCTGACAGAGTAGGTCTTGACCTGTCAGTTGGAACTGTTATGATAACCTGTTATGACAAAAAAGAGATCAACTCAAAAGCATACAACTTTTGTGGTTATATACGAGGATATATTGAAAAATTCTATAGAACCAAACAAAATTACAATGTCAAAATATTTTATTACTCAACATATTCTCCTCTTAATCGGATACATTTATTACAGCGAACCTGCAACGTCTCTTGACTTTAAAAAAAAAAAAATTATTCTTGCTCTGCAAACCAGACCTCCACAGCTTTTATTACCTCCTCGTTGGAAGAAAATTTACGACCTTTCTAACTTTTTTTCAGTTGAGGAAAGAGATGATAGTCGGACGGAGACAAATCTGATGAATAAGGGGGATGCTCTAGTAATTCAAACCCTAAATCACGAATTTTTTGCATGGTAACATGAGATTTGTGTGCAGGAGCGTTGTCCTGAAAAAACAAAACAGCTTTGGATAACTTTCCGCGTCTTTTCTCTTTAATTTTTTCTCGTAGAGTGGTCAATAATGTCGAATAGTAATCTCCAGTTATTGTTCTACCCTTATCCAAAAAATCAATCGTGATTACTCCATGGCAGTCCCAAAAAACTGAAGCAAGAACTTTTCCAGCAGATTTTTGGACACGAAACTTCTTAGGTCTTGGAGAACCGGAGTGTCGTCATTCCATCGATTGTTGCTTTGTTTCTGGATCGTAGAAATGTACCCAAGTCTCATCCATAGTAATAATTCGGTTTAAGAAGTCTACATCGTTTTTAAATCGAGCACAGATCAAACGCGATGCTGCTACCCTTGCACGTTTTTGGTCAACATTCAAACATTTGGGGATCCATTTTGCAGCAATTTTTCTCATGTCCAAATTGACGTGAACTATATGATGAATGCGTTCGTATGAAATATTCAGTGTATAGAGGCTAAGTAAAACTCGAAGTCGTCTCCACAATATATATTTGACCCCTAAGGTAGGGAAGGGTGGGCTGTTGTCAACACAGCTTCAGCAATAAATTGTCAAAAGTGTGGTTGTATCAACATGATACCATCAAAAACATGTTTTCGAGCATAGAAATGCTCATCATCAGTTGAAATTACAGGTCAAAATGGCATGGAGGCGTAGTAAAATTTAAATTATTAACAAAACATATTTAAAAAATCTTGAACTAGGCGCAGTAAGGCCTACCACCTATATTAAGGTGGAATGGTGGGTGACCATTCAAATGTATGGATAACCCACATTGAAAAGTTTTAAAAATTAATACGAAATTTGCAACGACAATGTGCTATGGCAATGGCAATTGTTTTTTTTTTCTTCGACAGCCATTACCAGAGCACATTGTCGTTGCAAATTTCGTATTAATTTGTAAAACTTTTCAATGTGGGTTATCCATACATTTGAATGGTCACCCACCATTCCACCTTAATATAGGTGGTAGGCCTTACTGCGCCTAGTTCAAGATTTTTTAAATGTTTTGTTAATAATTTAAATTTTACTACGCCTCCATGCCATTTTGACCTGTAATTTCAACTGATGATGAGCAGTTCTATGCTCGAAAACATGTTTTTGATGGTATCATGTTGATACAACCACACTTTTGACAATTTATTGCTGAAGCTGTGTTGACAACAGCCCACCCTTCCCTACCTTAGGGGTCAAATATATATTGTGGAGACGACTTCGAGTTTTACTTAGCCTTTATATACTGAAACTCCACTTCGAGGAGGGACTACTTCCTTCACATAAATATTCAGTGCTTCAGATATCCGTTTTAGCCCAATTCGATGGTCTGTTAAAATCATGTCATGAACTGCATCGATATTTTCGGGGACTGACACAGAAACTGGCCTTCCCAATCGGACATCATCTTCAATGGAAAATTTACCTCTTTTGAAGCTTGCAGTCCAAATTTTCACGGTCGCATGCGAAGGACATTGATCACCAAGGGTATTAAGCATAGCTTCGTAAATCTGCTCTCTTAACCCTTTTAAATACAGGTACTTGATAATGGCTCGATACTCCAATTTTTCGATTTTCACAATTTCGGTGGACATATTTCTTCTTTTAATTTATTGCGTAACTCTGGTTACTTTTTTGACGTCAAACTTTACTCTGACACTTCAAGTTATTGTTCGTTGCTATGGTAACGCAATATTTTGTTTATGCAGGGAACTGGTCTAGGCTAACTAGATATCAATACATCCTCGTATGAGTTCGTAAAAAAAAGTACGGTTGAAGCGTTTATAAAGTCCTCGAGACACTTTTATTAAACACTCGTTTCGCTACTCTGCACTCGTATTTAAAATGCTCGTTACTGAAAGGACGTTTATAACACTTGCCACATTAACTATTTTGAAATAGAATTGCCGAAAATAACAATTAGATACGAATATAATGGGAACATTGATTGAATGTTTGGTTTTGTGGTTTTATTTACATAGTTTTTTGGGTGTTTAACCTTCCAGAGTCTGGAAATGAAAATATGTAAATCAAAATCAAATCGAAATGGGCCGAACATGGTCACCTCTTCACAGAGAAGAAGTGAAAATAACAGAATGATGATTGACATACCGCACAACACCTTTATCAAGATAGCAAATGTCACCCTAACGAAACTTTTGGCACTTTTCTTTTGACTTTCGTCAAAGGAATACCTATTTGTCTCGATGCAAACATAAAAAAGATATTTTTTTGAGGATGTGATAACGGAGATTACAACATTGAGAAATAATTCTATTTATACTATTTTAGACCTATTAATTCTACAAATTCTGCGTACCTGCAGTAAATCTATATAAATCTTGCAGCAAATTAATTTTGTTCACCTGTCCCTACCAGATTAAACATTTTAAAATACTAGAAGGAATCTCTCATTACATTTTTATCATCTGCCTCTCATAACTCAATTGAGTTGATCAAACAGTTGAAAAAAATCGGTCATTGATTCTTATTTACAGTATAATTACATTTTATTGTTTTATTTTTATAATTTCAAATGCGCCCAACAATTCAATGTTGGAGATATACATTTTTGAGTATCTTATGTATCTACATACTCATATTCAAAACGATGTTCAGCTATATATTGTTATGATAATATGGACTAAAAATACTGTAGTATATGCAATCATTTGAAAAAAAAATATTGTAGAAATTTGAGTAGAAGTTTTTTTTTCTTGAAAACTTGAAAACTTGAAATTGCCTTTGATCAATCCTATTTTGGCATCAGCAAAGTTGATATGGTTTCGAACATGATTATTATTATCATTATTTTGTTCAAATGTTGATATTCGACATAAAAGTAACAATTTTTCAAATTCTTGGTACAAACAAATTATTGAGTTGAAAACATAGTATAAAATTCGGAACACCTTGAGAGAACTGTCAAATGTGAAATGTGAAATTTTGAAATTGAAATGATAACAAATAATGCAAATGAATGCTTTTCTGTCAAGAAATTCAGAATGAAAAGGAACAATTGGAAAAAGTAGATTATATTGAATAGATTTAGGAAAGCAAGAACTATTTCTGTTGGTAATTTAAAAGATGAAAAGTGATTATTATTTAAAAATAAAACAAGAATTATAACACTAAAACGGCCAGAAACATTTTATCTACAAAAAATTTCCAAAGTACATTTATTATAACAAAGATTTGAAGACAGCAGCAGCAGTCGAGATATTTTACCAGAATTATCAATGAGACAGTCCAGGAGACTGATTTCCAGTTCTACTTCGTCTACGTAAGCCTTCTATTTAGAAATCTGAAGACGGAAACAAGGTATTTACCAAATTCCTACATTGAAAGATTCAGCTGAACTATGATGTTTATTTTTGCAAATCCACATCCAATTTATGAATAAATTTCCTAGTCCCAACAAGAAATAGACTTTTTTAATCTTGTTACGTCCACAAGTTTTAAAAGAAATGACTTAATAATTTATTTGATAGCAAACCTCCCTCTTAAGAATTTTCATTACCATTGAGTGCAACTGAAGTAGCACATACTACCTAGTTGTCGTACAGTTAGTACAAGTATTTTTAGGCAATGATATTCTGATCACGCTTTCCTAATATCATTTTGATTTTTCAAAGTTTCGATAGGTATACTATAATTTTTCTATGGTTATAATATAACTATCAATTTCAAAGCACAATATTATAACAATATTATATGTTTTGTGAATATTTGTATATGAAACATTTTTTTATTTAAATTCCATTGATTTGGGATTTGAACAAAATGACTGACTACACAATATGATATTTTGATAAGAAGCTTTGATGCGGATGGAAATTCAAAGTTGCTACGGAAATTGCGTATTCATTTTTATTAAAAATAGAAGATGTATAGAATTGAAAGTGGTTTGAATTTGTGACAATGATTAGAAAAATATGCAAGTACATAATTCAGAAGTAGATTCCTCTTCCAGGAAGAAACATGTCATGGTATCTTTTGGGACATTCACTCATTACTATAAATATTCCACCACACTTCAAGGCAGCTTTGTTCAAGTAGTGGGTAACTGGAAATAGCAAATATTCGTCGTCTCATTATCGAATTACCAGTTATTTGTCTTCAGGTGTTATATTTGAACAAGCGATTAGCTTGAATAATTTCAGTTCACGTAGTATTCTAAGAACAAATTATCGAAATCTATGGTTATGAATAATTCAATGAACGGATTTCTCAGAGTTCTTTTATATATTCCACAGAGCTGGACTGGCATCATACGTTGTTTTCTTAACACCAACTAGAATATTGGACATATCAATGAACAAAATTCTAATAAATTGCAAATAAATGAATATGATAATTGAAATGTCAAAGAATTCAAGTTTAATATATCGTATTTTCACAATAGTCACGAGTATCATTTTAATCAGATACATTTCTTGCTCCTGCACCTCTTATCATCTATGTATAATCAAGACATTAAGGATACCAAATACCTGATGAACAGAATAAGGCTACTGTTACAAGTTCTTTTCACTTTCTGATTTGTCTAGGCCCTAGGCAATAAAAATATCTATGAACGAGATCACGATCGCTAATTGTTTTTTAAATTGAATCTGAGAGTTTGAGTATATGGCAACAGTATTCTGCAACAAGTGGAATCTATGCCTAATGATAATCTATATTTGTTTTGTTCAAATGAAAAAAAAAGAATAAAGATCGACCGACAACCGAAGACAGATTCTGCACCTCATTTTGAGATGAAAAGATTATATCAAAGTATATCCTAAAATGCATATCCTCTGAGATACAGGTTGTCGAAAGTACGAAAAAATAAAGATATTTTTGTTTTCCTCAAAAACTCCTTAAGGAAAAAAATTGAAACTTGGTAGGTACACTAATCAAGGTTTATTAACGTGACAATTTCAAGTTATAATTTTCAATTTTCGATAACCAAGCGGCGTAGTTACGATGGTATCTGGCCATATTTTCTTTGGACAAGTAAATATCATAACATTCTATATGCCTAAAAGTGGAGGTTTCTGAGATAATTAGGTAAAACATATCGAAATATTTTTCAACTTCAAAACATTTTAAAATGTTGGGAAAATCGAAAATGTAGTGCGGGTGTGTCAGATTGGTCTCATTAATGAGATCGTCAACAACTCCGTGTTTACATTCATCATATTCCTGCATATCATTGTTTTGACAGATCAACTGACAAACAAAACCAACGTCAAATTCATAATACTGGAATCAGATAAGATTTAAGGTCTGATATATTTTTTGCGAGAAACTGAAGATAATTTGTTCAATTTTATGTTGGAGTCATCAGAACATTTGCTCTAAATGTCCTGTAAACCCAATAAACCGTGTCTATCATTTAAGTAGATATTAACACACAATAATTTTTTTTTTGTTCCATCAAAAAATGATGATTGAATAATTTTTTTTTAGATAACTCAATCAGAAATGGCTTCAGAAATGACCATGCAAGAAAGCATGGTCACATATCACTGAATCTAAGACATCGCTTCGATCAAATAATATGACGAATGAAAAAAACGGAGTTTGTCGGTCCCATTCTGACTTAATTGTGCTATGTTTTGAATACTCTCGACATTTGAGAATATTCAGGAGGTTGACAATCATTCCTATATGCTGAAAGAAAGATGCATTATGCGATCATTAAACAAAGGAAATTATGTCAGTCCTCAGGACATACCTTCAGTTTTTCGCAAATATCTCAGAAACCTCCACTTTCAGGCATATGAAATGTAATGACTTTTAGGACGAATATCGATGAGCCTAACTGATTTCAAACACTCATCTATCCATTCGATTGTCTAAAGAAAATATGAAGGAAAGTATGGCAACACAACACCGTAACTGCGCCACTGGTTTACGAAAAATATAACTTCAAATTATCACATTACTAAACCTAGATTAGTGCACCAGGTTTAATATTTTATTCTCCAGGAATTTAGAAAAAAAATCCAAATTTTTTTTTTGTACTGTCGATACCCTGAATCTCAGAGAGTATACATTTTTTAAGACATACATTGATGGAAACTTTCGACATCAAAATGTGGTGAGGAATCTGTATGCGGAGTTTGTCGGTCTTATTCTGACTCAGTCGGTATGAATATTAACAAAGAAACGAAACTATTGTGAACAAATTGATATAAATCAATCTATAATAAATATAAAGTAGGTAGGTATGTATAAATGGATACAACACAATCGAAAATGAGAGAACTTGTATATTCAGATAAAAAATATATGAAATAAAATAAAATCACAATTATGGATTTTTAAAACGTATTAATGCCATCAATGGTGAAGACATTCTTTGATATGATAAACATGCATGACTTGATGAGTATAGGCCCAAGATGAGAGCCCTGGAAAACAAATCTCTCATGACATCAAAACCTGCTTTATACGTAAAAATATTTGGTAAAAAGGCATTGTTTATATGGGCAAGTAGGATCAAACTTTATGAGAGTGATCAAGATACATTTTTAATCTGATTTTGATAATTGAGCCTAGTGAAGTGATTGCGACTCGTGTATGAAATGCGGGGTGAAGCTTATTCCTTTGTTCATTATTATTGCAAGTATGTCAATTTGTGTTTTCACTCATGAGATCAAAGCGCAGACAATCGATTTATGGGTGAAACCACGACAATAAAAACATACGCATATATTTGTCCGATTTTCCGATAAATTTCATAACTCACATTTGTATTATAACCTACAACCGTCGTAAATAACTCAAACACGGCATAACGGAACATTTTGTTCCAGTTGATAATTATACGATAGACATTGAAACCGAACAAATAAATCATTTAAGCAAACATATAATGAAACGTAATGACTGTTTGTCGGGTGCGCGGACGATTTTAATAACAGCGCGAGAAATTTAAATCATTTCCAGTTTATACGACTCACGTTGGTGCTAGACTAGATGACACGTGGTGCACTTAGAGCATACGAGGAGAATTTACAGCAAACTATGAACCATAGAACGAATTACAAGTTGTCTATTTAACCGTTCGATATTACTACTATGTAATTTGAATATCACAAGTATACAAAAGTTCTATAATTCTTAATTCCATTCCAGATAGAGAATGAAAAACCTATAAATGAAATATATATTCGACTAATTCAACATTCATCTAAAATGATTTCTAGTTATATGCCTCTGTATATCAAAACCATGTTTAAGTGCAAGGGTTCAAATATTCCAAAATCTTCAAATCTATCTTCCTCTTTTAATGCATATGTTATACAAAGCCACACAGGAGTTTATTATTTTGAACACATATATGGTATATAAGGTAGTACTCTGTGCTTCAACAGGCATCTTTCGATAGTGAAATTGTCAAGCTGTGTGCATGCTTCAATCATTGTTTAAATAGAAGATAGTTAGTCAATGCCTGTGGAAAAGGTATTGGACGCAAACGCGAGTGTCATCTAGTGTGATTAGTCACAAACATGACTACTTGACGTCATTTTAATGCAGGTTTCTTCAAAAAACCCGGATTTTAATGCTGATCTATTGTTTCAATCAAGTTACGACATGAATTGGTGGCCAGATCACTGAAGTTACGACATGACTTGGATGCGAGATCACTGTCGCCATCTACATGTCGCATCCATTTGAATCCAATATAAATCCCATAAGGTAGGCTAACTATCTTACTTCTATATAAACAACGCTTCAATATATTTGAAGGACGAAAATTTGTATATCATGCAAAATATTTTTTCGTACTTCCGGGCCTAAAGTGACAACTTCACTCCCTTGTGACAGGTACTAAAGTGTCACATTTAATCCCTCCGGGATTAAATATTGACGAAACTCCCGGAACGATTAAATCACAAACAAACGAATTTAAGGGATATTTCTTCTCTTCAAAAAAGCTAATAATTTTGGAAATTTACTTATATCAATATCTTCTCTAATGTTAATAACCGATTTCAGCATTGAGTAATGTGCCCAGAGAGTTGAGGCACAAACCGCTTTTGATTTATCATCGAAGTAGACTAACAGCGCATTTTCAGTAGGTTGTCTCACATTTTTTAAGCGGCACCACTTTTTAAAAGCATCGTACTGCTGCTCGTATAGTTTTCTAGATTTCGGTGGTAACAATTCTTCACCTACTTCGGCTGCTCTTTTATCAATATCAGATACACCTTCTTCACTCATGATACCAATAATTATCAATAACAATGTTTCTTTACAATGACACTAGTAATGACAATGTTTCTAAATTATAACTGTCACAACGCAATGTTACTATGGTAACTTATTTTAAAGACAGTTTATTAAATGAGTTGAAGAGAGAAAAAACTGATTGAAATTATTGAAATAATTAATAAAATCATACCGGAAGTACGAAAAGTATCGTATATACCTTGCGACTGAAGTACATTTAATCCTTCAGGTAAATTATGGCCCTCCCTGCGGTCGGGCCATAAACTTTACCTTCAGGATTAAATGTACTACTTCAGTCCCGCGGTATATAATGTACTATTATTTTAAAAATCGTAGCAAATCACTTTTGACTGTCATCATCAGTGCGTACCTGTAAGTAAGTAATAATTGAAATTGAATTTGATAAATTCAAAAATTGAACGTTAGGAAAAGGACCAGGCAGCCGGCTTATGGAGAAATGGGCTTCGGTGAAATTTCATGAATTATTAGTATATTGTAGTTGACGACTTTCTGAACAATAGTGTCCATGGGCCAAACTCAATCCTATGTCTAGTTTCGGAGATACAGGGTATTGAAGTTGGAAAATGGTCATTTTTTAAAAGCATGCATTTCTTATTTTCTTCAATGTATCAAAAATATTTTTCCTGTGTTAGTGTTCTAATGACACTAAATAATAGTCCCTCATAGTTTTCACTACGATGGGCCAAACTTCATGAAAAAAAAAATCTACTCCCAAAACTTCCAATAAAAACGTTTCTCACAGCCCCCCTCTGAAATGTTCGGAGTATTTTCGTAACGTTTTAAGTTAGAATAATCATTCAACAATATTTTACCGAGTAAATGAATTAGAAAAGTGTAAAATTGTACCAACAGCATAAAAAAAACTACTACGAGGGGTAAAAATTCAAAATTTTTATAAAAATTAAATGTCTCGAAAACGTTGAGACTTTTATACGGGGGATTTTTTCATATCAGGTAAGGCAATCTGATCTACATTCTCTTTAAGTTTGACGTGGTCTCTACGGAACAGCCATATAAGAAGAAAATAATGATAGGCTTGTTATCATATTGTCGGGTTGAAAAAGCTGATCATAACAAGTTGACAAAACTTCTGCATCCGACCAACAAACTCAAAGAGAAGGTAATATGGAAGTATCACAGAAATTCACCACGGAAATATTTTATTACAGGGAGATTTCCAAAAAATAAATTATGCTTTGATTTTCTTCCTTTTGAACAGCCCTGTATATCATTTATAAATTATACATATTTCAAAATGACTCAATGTCACCTGCTAACATGCAGTGCCAAGTATATAAAATTTTATTAAATATAGGATACATGGGCGATCAACTTTCTGACTAGCCCTATAAAAAATGTTTGCATATCTTATTATTTTAAACCAACCAGAAGCAAATCCAGCCAGATATCGAAATTCCTGAGAGTTGAATTATATTTCAAGTCAAAGGTCCGTTTTTTTAATTTTTGAGTATCCCTGTAGCAAATGAAACTTTTTCCCATGAGGAACTGACATTCACTGTCATTGGAACACTATCACTGGAAAAAATCCCTGATACATTGAATAAAATAAGAAATACGTGCTTTTACAAACTGGCTATTTTCCAACTTCAACAACCTGTATCTCTGAAACTAGTCATAGAATTGAGTTGGGCCCATGGACACTATTGTTCAGAAAGTCATCAATTACAATATACTAACAATTCATGAAATTTCACCGAAACCCATTTCTCCATAAGCCGGCTGCCTGGTCCTTTAGAAAAGTGAGTTTACTTACTCGTCAGGTGTACAAGAAGCCGTATAAAAACATCAAGTCCATGGACCAAAGTGAAATTTAAGATTTTACATAATATAAAACATATTTAAAATTGAACAATTTTCATCCTGTTCAAGGATTATTCTGGATTCAGATATGGAATACTACATTATGTTTGTTCGAATGTTGAAGTGCAAGTGAAGTTTTGAATTGACAATGTGTGACAATGACACTAATGACAAGTGACAATGACCATTGACATATGTGACATAGATTCAAAGAACTCTAACAGAAAATGAAATGATCGAGAAATGAGTTTAAAACGGAACATAGATCCGAAAAGGATCAGTCTAATGGGAACCTTTCCTTTTTCAGACGTATGCTACCAGAGAAAACTCCATCAAGATTTTCATAAACACATGTCCGCAAGTTATTCGTTTCTAAGATATAGAGTGTGAAAGTTTAATTGTTATATTTGTTTTTGTGAATAAATTCCAAAATATCTGTGATATTTGAGTAAAATTTGGAATCTGGGATGATTTTTCAATGACAAAATCAAATTTAATGTTGATTGTGAGAAAACAAATTTCTGATTGAATTCATTTTAAATTTAAAAATCGTGTCATTCAAAATCACTTGCATCTATTATTTCAGATCTCAATAACTCGAAAACAGTTTCTCGCAGTGACCTCTACCAAGAATATATTTTTTACACAAACTAAATAATAAATATTCCCAGATACCAAACCTTACCCAAATATCAAAATTATTTTGAAATTATTCACAAAAAATTAGAATTCAACTTTGACACTCTGTAACTCAGAAACGAATAACTTGCGAATACATGTTTACAGGAACTTTTCACCCTGTATATGCACAGGATACAACAAATCCTTTTTTGGAAGAGGGTATATTGCCACATTGGTACAGTCAACGCATCCTATAATGCCTGGAAAACCGAACGAATCATAAAACCTAGAAGCGAATATCAAGATGCAATCAACAGCTATATGTGTTACAAGAATGTGTTGGAAGTCTTCAAAGGTTTGTGGAAATTTAACCCATCGATTGAAAATTTGATGTTCATTGATAGCATTGGTTACTTCTTTAATGCACCGACTAGCAGATGATTGACAAGACAACCAGATGAGGTAATTCATCTAAATTTTCCATAATTTTGGAATTCTAAACGAGTTCGTAAGATTTTGATTTAACGGAGTACAAATCTATGACATGACTAAATTGTCATAATAGTTATTTATGTATCAAGGACGTAAAGTAGGCGTTTATGGCCTGCGGCGTGGATGATGGCCCGATGGCGTTAGCCGAGGGCCATCACACGCCGAAGGCCTTAATAGTTATTTGTGTATCAAGGGCGTAAAGTAGGCGTTTATGGCCTGCGGCGTGGATGATGGCCCGATGGCGTTAGCCGAGGGCCATCATACGTCGAAGGCCTTAAACGCATTTTACGCACGTGATACATACAAAATTGAATGCACTAGCGGTTTTATAGCGCGAATCACAAATACTGACTTGAATTGCAATGGTCTTCACGTTTCATACGTTATGCATACAATAATTAAGAGTAACATAATATGAGGAATGTGAAACTATAGTAGCTGAGTGCTATATTGCCAACGATTATGAACAAATGTTAGAAAGAGTATTGCTCTATTGAACTGAAATGATTCTAATTCGTGTTAGGAATTGCATGAAATGATGTGTGAGTATAGACAATTTGAGAATTTTGTTTACTTTACGGCCCGCCGGGCCATAATGCGCCCACGGGCGGTAAAGTGCCACTTTACGCCCGGCGAACCGGGCGGTAATGTGTACTTTACCGCCCGCTAGTGCATAAATGACATTATTCACTGATTTTCCTATGGAAAAACACTGATTCGTCTATGATTTAAAGCATAGGAAGCGATTCCTATAAATTGTGTAGGAATTTATGTACTATTTTCGAGAATACACCATCTTAAAATTCCGATGGGAAATAATTTTTCCTATAAGAAAATATTCATACAGACTTGAGAATCGGGCTCCTGAAGAAATAAGTTCAAAATATCCAAAGATAATATTCTGAGGGAAATCGGCAGTATTCCTTCATACATCAGAATTATCTTGGGACTTCAACATCTAGATTCTTGCAAGGAACGTTTTAGTCTAAGAGCTGGCTATATAAAAATGCTTGTATCTGGTACACGATTCATTTCTGTTGAAAAGCGTACCTTTGGTATAGCTAAACACAAATCTGCCGGTCCGCCATCGCAAAGCCGTGGCTGAAAGCGGGGGCGTACGGTTAAACATGTGAAATTTGGGTGTGAAAAAAATTATTAGGTACACGGATTCTAATTATGGAAAAAGCTAGTTTTTATATTAAGGAAACGCGGAAAAATATTGGCTGACAGTTTACTAGGGGCTAAAGTGCCGCCAGAGCGCGCCAAAGAGGTGTAAAAGTTTTAAAAAATCACGAGGTACATGAAAAAAAAATCTTTTATATTATTATTTAAACATTAACTGAACAATGTACCAAGTGGCTGACAAAAAAGTGGTGGCTAAAGCCTTGGCAGACGGCATGGAAATGCAAGTTATCATTCAAGCTCTTTTATTGGGCACAACGCGATATTCAATTATGGAATAAATATGGAATTATAGTGTGAATACATTAATAGAAAGACAAAAAGTGCCATTATATGTTATATGTATACTCATATTTTTATTAATCGAATACTACAAAAATATAAACAGATGCTACTCAATTTCGCTGGCAGTGCCTGACTAAGATGGAAAATCAACTTCGCTTTCATATATCGATTCTTCCTCACATTCGATTACTGCATCTTCCTCAGATTCGATTCCTGCATCATCGCCTGAAATATAGTAGGATTTTTACACATTGAAGTAAAAAGAAATTTTATACAGTGAGCACGTAAAGGTTCGAACAAATTCGATAAACGCTTGATATGGCCATTACGAGAAATAAGCTCAGACACTTCGATTTTATTTTTCAGTTACGCATTTTTTGATCTAATCGTATTCTTGATGACGTAATCACTGTTCGAGTTATGACGTCATTATATATTTTTTTAAATGACATTACCCTATTCTGATAATACTTTCAAAAAGAACGCATTTTTCTGTGTTTGAATGTCACATTTTTTCTTATATTACATAACCTTATGTTCGAGAAATAAAAGATATTTCATTATTTATAGTAATGTAATGTTCGATCTGTTAACATAAACTTTTGACTTAAGGGATCCCCACAAAAAATCTAGTGGGGTTAGATCATGAGATCTAGCTGGCCATTCTAAAAATCATCGACTACTATCGAAATCATCTTCATTAAGTTCATGATTCATATGAGTATTTATTTGAAATGATAGTAATACATCCAATTGTTGATCTTCCGTAACGCCTGGACGACCTTTCGTATAAGTATCACCTACATTGTCAAAATTTCTAAATTTTGCTTCGACTTTGATCGCTGTCCTATGTGTAATAGGTCTATCGAGATATTTATAGTTAAATAAGTCACAAACGTCAGCTTGCGTACTATAGTCTTATCCCCATAACCTGAAATCATTAAAATATCTTTGCGTCATTTTTCGCTTTTCGCATGGTGTCGATAACTTATTTATACCACAATTATTTGATAGCTAACTATTATTGTTAAGCCGAATTTTAGAAACATATCTACGTACAGTCAGTGTCTAGTTGCATTGGAGCAATCAATGAGTCAAACATCTGTTTTAAAATGACTAAAAAAGAATAAGTGGCACCCATATGAAGTGAAAGTAATTCATGAACTTAATGAAGATTATTTCGATAGCAGGATTTTTAGAGTTTCCAGCTAGATCTCCTGATCTAACCCCACTAAATTTTTTTTGTGGGCATACCTCAAGTCAAAAGTTCACGTTAACAGACGTAATATTACATTATTGTGAATAATGAAATATCTTTTATTTCTCGAACATGCGGTTATGTAACAAGAAAAAATATGACATCCATACACAGAAAAATGCGTTCTTTTTGAAGGTATTATCAAAATAGGGTATTGCCATTTGAAAAAAATTATGATGACGTCATAACTTGAACAAGGATGACGTCATCAAAAATATAAGTAGGCCAAAAAATGCGCCACCGAAAAATAAAATCGACGTGTCTGAGCTTATTTTCCCTAATGGCCATATCAAGCGTTTAACGAATTTGTTCCAACCTTTACGTGCTCACTGTATATTCTAAGTATTTTACCTTCAATCATTTCAGTATCAAGTACTTCTTTTACTGTATTGGGCAGCTGCGGTCTGTCAAACCAGTTGAATGTACATTTGTCTTCAGATATTAACCATCCACAATTCTCTGTTCTTAATAAATGCTGCGTCAATTCAGCCTGACTGGGTGGTAAAGTCGAAGCATCAAAATTATGATATTTTTTTTCTGGAATGGTTCGTCTAATTCGTTCACTTCATAAGTTTTCGAAAATAATGCGAATCGGGCACTATTTACAGAATTCATAGACTTAAAACTATTTAAATTGCAAAACAAAGGACCCCGCACTTTTTATAGGTAAAACGCTTCTCGGTGAAATTGTCTGAATTTTCAGTATATTGTAGTACTCGATGTACTGATTGAGCGTGCAGAATCGCAAAGTTCGTTGATGGATAGATTTTTAAATACAGGACGTTCAAGTTAAAAATCAGTAATTTTTATTTAATTATTTTCTCAGGATTTGAAAGTGCCAACTTCATTTTTATTTCGTTTTTATCATCAACGTACCTTTATATTACTAAATATCATTCAGATGGTGCAGATTATATCATTATGTACAGAGTAAAAAATAAAAACATTTTAGTAATGTCTGAAAATTCGAAGTGACAATGAAATATTGATAAAATTATTTTGGCATGCAATATACCATTCTTAGTCCATCATTAACCACAAATCATACATTTCATACAAGGTGATTTGAAAAATTGGTGAAATATATGACCAGTTCTTTCGTATATATCCTGTATATTCAAGTGAATTATCATCCTCCTAAGATAGCTGATACCATATAAAAATAATATCGTTGGGTGATATAGGGTGATCATGAAAATTTTCGATGATAAAAATGACAAAATATCAACGTTTCAGAAATCACCCTGTAATTCACGATTGACTCAGTGAAATTCCTTTATTATTATTTAATATATTCATCATTCTCTCCTCAACACTGTCACACTATTCATTTCCTACTATGATCAGTTTTATAGTTATTAATTGAGAAACGTATTACCATTTGCATGACGAGTTGAAGGAACTTGTTCACGCGTAGATTCTACTAGCGACCAATATTTTTCATAAATAGTGAAACGTGAGAATGAGGAGGTCAAAATAAATGTATAAGAGGGTGAAGATTAGAGATTACAATCTCATCATATATTTGAATTTAATAATGTAAGGTACAGATAGGGTTAGGTGAATTTTGTTGGTTAAAGCTTTGTCGGAATAAAAAACAAACTACTTATCTGGGAAAAATTAATATGATTGATAGAACGCTTTTATTTCTAATAGGAGAATTTGAATCTGGGCAGCGACGTTTTTTTCCAATACGTGTTCCACTCGGATAAAGGTTTCCATGATTTTAATATTTGCTGGCTATCAATAGAAACATATAGACATCTATTATATTTCATCAATATAGGTGATTCAATACGTAAAGGTAATAATAATTATCACTGATGGAACTAATTCATTTTTCTTTTCCATTCACTTTCCGTCAACGATAGAATCAAAATGTACCCGTTAGCCGATATGGTTTTCTTGTTGTATGAGGACGGTAGCGCTGCTACGGGGGAGGTGGATTCGGTTAAGGCTGTTCCTTGTCACCTTCAGTACCTTCAGTTCATGCACGATTGGGCGAGTCAAACTATCCAAGCATTAGGAATTTTATCTGGCTCATGCCTGAGTTGTAAGATGTCCTATATTCAGTCAGTTCCTAAATGGTAGATGGAATTGGGTGGACCGTCATTGGTCATATCACCCTGCATATAATGTTACATTCTCACGTTTCACTATTTGTGAAAAATCTTGGCCACTAGTAGAATGTACGCGTGAACAAGTTCCTTCAACTCGTCATGCAAATGGTAATAAGTTTCTCAATTAATAACTATGAAATTGATAATAGTAGGTTGATATTTTGTCATTTTTATCATCGAAATTTTTCATGATCACCCTATAAATCCCAATGAAATCATGTTTATACGGTATCAGCTATCTTCGGAGGATGATAATTCAGTTGAATATACAGGATATGTACGAGAGAACCGGCTATATATTTCACCAATTTTTCGAATCACCCTGTACGAAATGTATGAATTGTGATTAACGATGGCACAAGGATAGTATATTGCATGCCAAAACAATTTTATCAATATTTCATTATTACACCGAATTTTCAGACATTACTAAAATGTTTTTATTTTTCACTCTGTACAAAATGATATAATCTGCACCATCTGAATGATATTAAGTAATATGAAAGTACGTTGATGATAAGTCCGAAAAAAAATGCAGTTGGCGTTTTCAAATCCCGAAAAAATAATTAAATAAAAATTACTGATTTTTAACTTGAATTTCAAAAAATATATATCAATGAACATTGCGATTCTGCACGTTCAATCAGTACATCGAATACTACAGAATACTGAAAATTCAGATAATTTCGCCGACTACCATTTTACCTATAAAAAGTGCGGGATCCTTTCTCAAGCACCGTAAATACACTATTTTCGTCATAGTCTTCAGAGCAAATTTGATTAAAGGCTTGTTGAAACTATTCGTTTTTTTGAGTATTTTCAAATGGCGTTGCTTTCTCTTCCTGAATAATGCAGGATTATAGTCGCAGCCAGTTAAGGCATGAAGTCCTGTCAATGATTGACAGAATAAATCACCTAACGTTTCATACAACGCTGAAACGTCAATGATTCTCTGGTTATTCCAAACTCCTGTTTGTATATGAATAAACTTTGCTACCTTGTCGAACATTAATTATATTAGCTAACATTCTAATTAAAATGTCTGTATCGGAACATTTATTTTTATTACAATATTTGCTGTTGATTTAATATTGCACGCGTGGTACTGAGCACTGAACTCCACCTCTAGCAAATGACCTTCGGCATCAGCACCTCCAAATATCCAGTGCGTTGAGCGCGATTACAAATCTTCTCTTTAGCGCGCTTTTTCAAGCCGTCTGCCAAGGCTTTAGCCACCACTTTTTTGTCAGCCACTTGACATTATGTACTTAATGTTTATATAGGGTTATGTAAGTAATGCACAAAATTCATAAAACGTACAACGATCACTTTTGAAAAAAATGCAAAAACACGTCAAACTGTTTTTTTTTATTCCGCATCTTTTGACATAAGTTACAAAAATAACACGTCAAAGTTGTCAAAGTTATGACGTCATCAATAAATTTTTTTTAATGGGAAGCTAAGATTTTTATTACATTATGTGATAGAGCTTGTGTTTTTACACAAGGGAAAAATAGTTGTAGTAGGGCTCACATAAGAAAAAAAACGAGAAAATTAATAAAAAACGAAATAAACGTAAGTTTCATAATAATTTTTCAATTAACTAAACAGTCCATTAAACCAAATTTGACGTGTTATTTTTGTAACTTATGTCAAAAGATGCGGAATAAAAAAAACAGTTTGACGTGTTTTTGCATTTTTTTCAAAAGTGATCGTTGTACGTTTTATGAATTTTGTGCATTACTTTATCATAATACTATATAATGAAATATGATAGTTTTTTTCATGTACCTTGTGATTTTTTTAAATGAACTTTTACACCCCTTTGGCGGGCTCTGGCGGCACTTTAGCCTCTAGCAAACTGTCAGCCAATATTTTTCCGCGTTTCCTTAATATAAATACAAGCTTTTCCATAATTAGAATCCGTGTACCTTATGATTTTTTTCACACCTAAATTTCACATCTTTAACCGTATGCCCCCGCTTTAAGCCACGGCTTTGCAATGGCAGACTGGCAGATTTGTGTAGAAATGAATCGTGTACCAGATGAAAGCATTTTTATGTAGCCAGCTCTCCGTCTATTTCATTCGAATGGGCATTTTAACATTACCTTAACTTTATATTCTCGAGGTCTTATGCTTCGTCCACAAGAATAGAACTTTCCATGCTTTCAGTTCATCCTCTACTCGTCAGTGCAACCAATTGATCTTACTACCTAGGCATAATATACCGCTTCTTGAGACCATTGTGCAGTATAGTGGTGAAAAACTGTATAATAAACTACTCCAGGATTTCAAAAGTATGCACTTCAATAAATTCAAGAGGTCAGTTAACAATCTCTTAATAAATAAAGCCTACTATTCTAAATGATGTAATCAAAGGTCACATTGTATAAAAAACACATCTAATTTTGATCATTCCTATCGCGTTTCTAATATTTATTTATTTTCATATTTTTTTAATTTTCAGACTGTGCTGTGTTAAAATACACAAAAAGTTATGTCAAGAGACGAATTTCCTACACAAAATCAAACTATCAATCAATATAAAAAGCATAATATTTTCTCAGAACTGTCCATTAAAATGGGAGTCTGCAGGGTTTTACATACTTTATTGATTCACACATAATGTTAACGATATATCTCGCCTTTAAATTTACGAATGATATATCGATTCTCTGGCATTAAATTAATACTATTGACCTTCACAAAATTAATTGTTCAGCAAGATTTATCGACTATTGGAAAATAGCACATTGTCAATTACTTATGTCTGAATTTTTTCATTCCTCTTAATGTGTTTTGGAATCAAATTTGGTACAGATCGTTAACCAATCAAAATCAAAATATGTAGTCATCAAAGTTCATCAATCAACTTACTGTAGAAAAAATAATATTGACTTATTTTCTTGGGGTACAAATTATATCAGAACATTTTTTCTGGACTTTCATTGTCTAAAAAAGAACAAAGAAAACTAACCTTACTCAAAGTGAAACATTGTCAACCACTTCCAAACAAACGTAGAACACTTTTTGTGCAAATGGGACAATAATCCGTAGCAACTGAAATAATATAGCTACTGATTAGTTCTGAAGATTTTCTGTAACAGTGGGCACGGTTATGTATTGTTGGTGTACCTTGTATACGACGGTCCTCAGGTTAAAAATATCGTATTTATATTAATTCTGTTTTATTTAACGGATTTATTGCATGGAAGTTCATAATTCTGAATTCATATGGAGAGAACAATTTTAAAAATCGCTAACATGTGAATGGTTGCTCTCTCTGGGGTCGTGGACAGACCCCGATATTGTATTTCCTGAGTTCCAAATATATCTCGATATAGTAACATACTAACACTGATGCAGGTTTGTCAGGAATGTCTAGATCGGTGAATGAATTTCACGAGAATGGATTTAGGGAGATTCGGTATCGGTGCGTCTGCCAGTATGGCCATCCTCGAAGAAGGGCCACTAAAACGCCAGGTTGGATTTGAAAATATATTTTGAGCACTTCTCTTGGTCAAATAATAATTACAGTGGTTGTTTCATTATAAATATGGGATGTTCAACCGTATCAAAGTGATTTGTACAATGATATTTGAGGCTTTTTTTTTTCAGAGATAATAGTGAGGGGGAACCGCTGGGGAATTTTGGTGTACAAGTGGTATAACTTGGGTATTAGTTGGGTGTTAGAGGAATTAGTTAAACATTATTGGGTATTAGTCTGGAAGTAGGTGTATTACCTGAAAATTATTGGGAATTAGTGGGTATTAGTCGGGAATTAGGGGTATTCGTCGATAATTAATGGGCATTAGTCGATTATTAGAGATATTACTCAAGTAATACATGGGTATTACAGGAATTATTTCGTCAACAGGACACAAAAAAATGAATTGTTGAACAAAAAAAGGTCTTCAAAATAGTACTTGATAATACGAATATTGGAAATTAGTGACACAATTTTCTTAACGGTTTCCTCCTCAAATAATAATACGGTCAATAGTTTCGTTATATTGTTTGAATACGAATACGTATACGTGGTGTTTAGTTGTATCGCCGAGTGTATTTTAAAAGTGTATCTAGGGCTAAGAAGAATGAACTTGCAAGAGTTGAGTTCCCAATTAGGAGAGACATGTAATGGACAAAGACAATTGGAGTTTTATATTGGCAAGTTGTCTGCTTTCAGAAACAGTCATAAATAACAGTGGAGCAAACTTCGATTTACTTTATTAGGATTTATTTTCCTTTGCAAATTGGTTAATTTTCATATTTTACATGTTTAACAAGTTTGTGATATTCCTCGATGGAATATTTTCTCCATAATTTTATTGTATTCATTAACTCTGTTGAGTCCAAGTATCAATACAGAGATATTTCAGCCACAAGACCATCTCCTAGTGCAGACGACCGAAACTAATCCTTTTTGGACAATAAGAGAAAAAAGAGCCAGTTAAACCGTAAACAAACCGATGTTCAATATCCCCTATCCAGCAACATTCTTTTAGCTTGGTTATAGTAATACCAATAATCAAAAATCGGGATGGTGACTGAATTTTGCATTTTATATATTTGAAAGACTATTCAAGTATTGTCAAACGAACTGGTTTCAAGGGCTTCACACTCAGTCAGTGCAGTGGAACTAAAAACAGCCAGAGGGAGAACAGAGACTTCCAGGTACTGTATTCAAACGATAGATTACACTGGTTACCAATAAAATAAAACCCATCTTATGATTGAAAATTTGCTAATATAAAAATATGTCCTAGGGTGGGCTTATTTGGAGCAGTTTGCTTTGGTATACGAGTTTGGCATTGGTTCAGTATTATGGTTCACTAAATATTTGATTCGCGAGATTATATAGTCAAAAAACATCATTTTCTGTTTGACACCTTGGAAAACATCAAAAAAAAAGAAAATTCTTATTTGCCCTTAAAGTATCCAAGAGATCGAAAATTCGAAGCAATATACCAGAAATTCGAAATTGAATCGCAGGATATTCGTGATGCAGGACCGTCAGTGCCACAAAATGATAGAGAGACGAAGACACCAAATGACACCAAATGAAACCAACTCGTATATTCGTGTAACACTTGTGACAAATCTTTTTCTTCACAACGCGGCTTGAACATTCATTTTGGAAAAGTTCACAAAATTTGTGAAGAGCAGAAAAATACCCAAAACAAACTCGAAAAATCGATTTCCATTCTAAAGATGACGATGTTGAGTCATCCCCTTCAAGGAAGGCTGGTTCTAAATGTTCCTTCTGTGAAAAATTGTTTATGAATATACCAATTCATTTAAGTAAGTCACATCCATCTCAATACAGAAAAGTGATAATGAAAAAATACGATTCCAAGAAAAATGTTGCTGAAGAAAATATTCCTCAAAAATCTGACAAAGTAGATGATGAGTTTCAAACGGAGATAACTAAGTGGAATGAAACCTTTTCAAAAGAATTTGAAAACAATATTGATTTCGACGAATCCATTTCAAGTTTCATGAAGTTTCTTTTGAAAAGAATGACGAAATTATCAGGTCCAAAACATCCAGCTACACGATACTATGAAATGCGGCGAAAGAAAAATACAGTTTCCCAAAACAGATCTTACAAAAATGCAAGAAATCCTCAAAAACTGACTCAAAAAGACCGACAAAAGAGGAAGGAGAAGTATCAATACGAATTGGCTCAGTACTTTTACCATAATCAACGGAAAAAAGAAATTAGAATGGTTATTGGTAATACAAATAAGTCCTGCAACATACCCCTACATGAAATTCACACTCACTTCAGTGATAGATTTTCAACAGAGAATGGTTGTTCGAGAGAGGAATATCCAACAAAATTAACTAGTCAAGAAAGAAATAAAATCAATCAAGAATATGATTCAAACATCACACCTAAAGATATCGAACTGTCCCTAAAACAAATTAAAATTGACACCTCTCCTGGCCCAGACCGAATTATATTGAAAGTACTCAAGAACAAACAAATCATCGACGTGGTGTCAAAAATAGCATGTATTATATCAAAAACAGGTTATGTACCACAGAAATTCAAAGAAGCAAGAACTATATTGATACATAAAAGTTGTAATGATCAACTACCAGAAAATTGGAGACCTATTTCAATATGTTCAGTTATTAGGAGAGTAATTGAGAAAGTGTTCGACAGAAGATTCAGAAAATATGTTAATTTCAACGAAAACCAGAGAGGATTCACATGCCTTCCAGGAGCTCATATAAATACTTCGATTCTGAATGGTCTTTTGAAAGATGCCAAAATCAATAAGAAGAATATTACAGTGGTTTTTTTAGACATTAGTAAAGCATATGATAACATCGGACATGATCATCTTAATGAAACTCTAGTCTCATCTTCATTACCTGAAAAATTACAGAAAGTTTTGATAAACTTTCAGTATGGAAACTCAACTCAGGATGAAACATCCGAAGGAAATACCAAACGAATATTCTTGAGAAGGGGAGTAATGCAAGGAGCACCGCTTTCACCTGCCTTATACAACTTAGCCACAGATTTCATCATGGACGAATTGTCTGAACTTTCAACTATCGGCTACTGTATGCATGAAGACATCCCACCAGCAACAGTTTTAGGATTCGCTGATGATACTGTCATAATTGGTAAAGATGAAAAAAGTGTCATATCTCTTCTAGAACTGGCAAAGGCAAATTTTTTAGAAATAGGTCTCAAATTAAATACAGAAAAAACAAAAATTATAAATGTTAAGAATGGGAAACTCAATCCTGTTGCACTGTATTGTTCTGAATCCATTCAATCCATATCGGAAAATGAGAAGATAAAATATTTGGGAGTGTCTTTCAGAGATGAGATAACTTTGGATTCTAGGAAAGTTATAGATGATTTGAATACAAATTTAGAAAAATTAATCGAATCTCCTTTATTAAAATGCCAACAAAAATTTCAAGTGCATAACTTTTCCATATGGCCCTCATTACCAATGAAATTCCTAACAGACATTGATAAATTAATAAAATCGTACCTCAAGGAAATTTTGGATTTACTATCCGATATTCCAGATAGTATGCTATATTCCTCTCCGAAATTTAAAGGTCTCGGTCTTTTTCGTGCTTCATGGGAAGCTATTTTACAAAATTTCAACATTTGTAAAAAGCTGAGAATACAGGAAAATATTTACTTGGAGAGAGTGAGGTCTTTTGAGGAAGAAGCTGATTTTTGCATACAAAAATTAAAAATTGTTTTGGAAGATGACAAGTGGACTTACTCTGGTCGTAAGTTACGAGAAATACTGAGGGAAGAGGAATACTCCAAATGGAAGAATTTGAAACAAAAGGGAAGAGGGGCAGAACTTTATAATCAATACACACCTGCAAATTCATGGACCAGAACACAAGAAGGTTTGACAACATCTGAGTGGAAAGAAGCCATTAAAATGACAGGATACGTGGTCAACTTGAGAGGTGTACCACTGTGTGATACTGTACTGAGATTGAAACCCTTCCTCACGTCTTGGGATCTTGTCAACATGGTAATCTCTTGAGAAATACAAGACACAAAACAATTCGCCATTCAAAAGCAACTGAACTTTCCAAAACTTTTGAAGTTTACGAAGAAATCAAATGTACAGCTACCAATGACAGTCTTCGAAGGATTGATATCATAGCCATCGACAGGAAGAAAAACGTTGCTTACATATTGGACCCAACAATAAGATTCGAATCAGACGAATCCCAACCATTTGATGTTGATATGGAGAAAAGGCATATTTATGAACCCACGATCCCTTTCTTCAAGGACAAATATAAAATAGCTGGTGATATGAAAATTATTGGTTTATTCATTGGTGCTCGAGGAACCATCACTAAATTCTTTCTAGATTTTGCTAAAAAATTCAATTTACCTATGAAAATTGTTAAATTTATAGCACTTGAAGTTCTGAAATTTTCCATAAGAATAATGAGAGCACATATTTATTGTCAATGACAGAAAACATCTCTTCAAATAGTCTTAAGATATTTTGAATTTATTATTTATCGTATTCTTATACGTTTTTATAGTATTCCTTGTTATTTATACAGACCACATATGTTGGTAGGATGTTATTATTTTTTATAATTACTATATATATATATATATATATATATATATATATATATATATATATATATATATATATATATATATATATATATATAAATAAGGATGGATTTAGCGAGGGGCAATATATGAAAATATAAGTAGAAAAATTATTGGCTATAACCCTCAGAATGTTCTGCAACCGTAGACACGTGTTTCGAGCTTAAGCTCTCATCAGTACGGTAAAATCAAGTACGAAGATGTACAACACTTGGATGTAAAAATAGAAACAAAGGAAGTCAACAACAGGAAGCCAACCACACATTTGTGGCTTCGGTTAGAAGACCTTGTGCTTACAAGGCAACAACTAACGTCGCCACGGAGGCAGCTATAGCTAGGGTAGGATTGTCACGCTGGTAGCTATAGCTGCCTCCGTGGCGACGTTAGTTGTTGCCTTGTAAGCACAAGGTCTTCTAACCGAAGCCACAAATGTGTGGTTGGCTTCCTGTTGTTGACTTCCTTTGTTTCTATTTTTACATCCAAGTGTTGTACATCTTCGCACTTGATTTTACCGTACTGATGAGAGCTTAAGCTCGAAACACGTGTCTACGGTTGCAGAACATTCTGAGGGTTATAGCCAATAATTTTTCTACTTATATATATATATATATATATATATATATATATATATATATATATATATATATATATATATATATATGTATATATATATATATATATATATATATATATATATATCTAGCGTTATTTATTGAAACTTGGCATCGCATCAACGTTAGTTGGTGTGGTGTCCATCAGAATAGACCAAGGCCAGCCTTGACAAACCCCACCAGTCCTCTACAACTCTGAGCGGTAAGGTAACGCACTCTACATTACATTAACCTGAAAAAGGTTGGTTAGCGCTTTAGATGGCTTTTGATTTCCAAAACCAGTTTCAACCGGTAACGAAACAATGGTTATCAATCGACCTCCCCTGGTATTTGAAATTCTCTAATTACCACACCATCCATCCCGAGCCATTGAAACATGAAACAGTCGATAGCGCACTCCAAGATGATAATTCATCATACGATTACTCGAATAGGCTGCTGAGAACCCCGTGCAGACGAATAAATTATTAAGTTATGCATCGCGAAAAATTAATGCAGATTTATTGCAATTTGAAGTAATGGGTAATTGCGGCAATAAACTTTATCGTTTGCTTTGAAATGAGAATCCTTCCCACATAATGGCCGCTCATGTTGATTTTCGTGAGTAATTGCCGATGCGGACGATACAAGATGGTATCGTTCTTAGATTATCGTAGCTAACGAATGCAATAACTGGCTAATCAGGGTATGCAATGAAACAAAAATTTTTAACAGAAAGCACCCGCCTGTCAGTCGATCCTTCAATATCGACAGACCTCGTGATATTTTTTGAAATAGTATCTTTACCTAATTTTGTCGAATCATTGTGGCATATAATCCATGGGATTTACCAAAATTATTTTTTATACTCCACTTCAAGAGCTAAGCAGCAATGTACAGGGAATCAAAAGCCCATTTTAAAGAACCCCATTCCCATTTGAAAAAAGTTTGAGGATGACATCTCCACTCAGGGAGTTGCAGGATTTGCTATGTTTCTTGCGTCAAAAAATGTCTCCCTGGCAAACTTGATGTGTTTTTGGATTTTGTTGAAAAAATTTTTCCCAGTCAGTAAGGCCTTGCGGTACGTTTTCGATAAGCCACCCTGTATATTAAATGTACCTATACATAACCCACAACTTAAATAATTATACTTAAATGAACTTTAATATCTATTACTTATGAGCACTCACTTTAATTTAATATTTCAATAAAAATAAATATTTATATTATTATTGGTATATCAAGACAACAATTTGAGTTGAAATACAGGGTGATTTACCACCACTTACACACAATTTGTCAGCTTGTTGTGGTTGGAACCATAAACCACATAAACAAAATTAGCATGAGAAAGTCCGAGAGGTTCACTTAAAAGTAGTTTCGTTTTCTGATCTAATAGCTGTTTATTACGAAAGATCAATTTGAGATTGGTATATCCACGTTTGAGAATACCACGAACTTAGGCATACGTTTATGGAAAATTTCCTTGTTGTTTTGACGTCAGCAACTCGCCTATGTAATTTTCTACGAGTACTGAAAAACACCAAGAATAACTCCAATATCACAGATTCAAAAATATTTAAAAATACATTTATAAATAGCACATACGATGTATAAATTGTTAAAATTGTTAGGTGCGTCTACCTTTTGCACCCATACGCGCAATCTTCAGAAGTCAGAGACTTGTACGAGCTAGGGAAGATGCAGCCCTTATCTTTTAACGTGTGATACCAGGCACGAGAACGGTGACCCTGCTGGGATTCGAACCTACGACCCTACGCTTGAGAGGTGAACGCTCTACCTGCCGATCACCACGGCCCATTTAAAATAAGTAAAATAAAATAACACTTTTGAGTAGAGACTTCGTAAATAAACTGGATAGAGTGATATCAAGTCGACTTCTTTCTGACGTACATCATTTAATTCCAACAATTGTGAAATTAAAACCACTTGACGCATAGAAGAAAAAGCAGATTCAAATTATGGAATAGTCTCGATGCTAGAGACACAGGCATTTTCACTTACTCTTTCAGCTCTATACAATAAGTCGAACAACAGTAGCCCCAATATCCCGTACTGCAATCAATCAAAGATAAACTTCACTAACTGAAATGTCGAGGAAAGGCCATAGAATTAGTGTTGATTCCATCCCACAAAGGAATACCCAGAAACGAGGAAGCAGACAAAGCCGCAGAGATGCTCTCATAGATCCTACATTTTTCAGAGTAAATTATTTCCAGTACGATAATATGAAAGCTGATATAAAAAAATACTTGTAAGGCATATGGCGAGATACATGGCAAGAAACAGGAACCGACAAGTTTTTTGAACTTAACTCTAGTTGTTCCCCATTCAGCATGTAGATGTAATCAGAAAACACTAGGATACTTCTTGACATACCTTTTAGGGAATTTCAACCTTCCACTGTCTGAAAATGAAAAAAATGTTAATTCAAAGATATCTGTTCAAGTGTAGAGGGGCAATAATCAATTTGCCCCGATCAGTTACTGCGTTTAGAAGACTGTTGTCTTGAAAACAATTTTATTTTGTCAGTAACGTATCGAATACTAAATTTGCCTTTATGACGAGAAAAAATTTAAATTTACTAAAAATACTTCTCTTTTTCGAAAACGTTGACGTTTCGGAGACTAAATCTGTCTCCGTTATCAAAACTCGAAGGATGAAGACTTGCTAAAATTCTATTTTTATCAGCTTGGATATGAAGGATTTGTTTTGACAAAGTCAAATGAAATCTGCCAAATATTTTTTATGACATTTGCTGTCTGGATACATATAGGGTGTCTGATATCAATCAATCAATCTGTTATTTCTCAAATCTTCTCTGAGGAGAGGTAACTATGTGCTATCCATTTCTACTGAGTTGGTCGAAAAACAGTTCGTCGATAATAAAATACAGGCAGTTTCCTTCAACTTTCTCTTTTTTTTTCTTGATTTGATTGATTCATTAAAATTTTGGTGTCATTCCATTTCATCACATGATCGCCATCCGATGTCAGAATATGTTCGGATATTTTCGAACCAGTTTTCCGATAACTTATATAACTTTTGTGTTCTTCCTTACGCAAATTCAAAAGTCTTGATGTTTCACCTATATAACTTTTTCCACACGAACAAGGTATGTTGTAAACACAATTTTTGGAACACTCATCAGTGTTTTTTGGTTTTGTGTGTAAGTATTGATCTCAATGTATTGGTTCTCTTGAATGTTGTTTTTACATCATTCCTATGGCCAATCCGTATTATCTTTTCAGACAATCCGGGGACATATGGTATTATGTTGGTTGTTTGATGTGTATTGGGTTGAAGTATTTCTGGTGGTTGCGTTCTTTGGTTGTTGGGTGTATTATTATTATCGACTAACTGTTTTTCGACCAACTCAGTAGAAATGGATAGCACATGGTTACCTCTCCTCAGAGAAGATTTAAGAAATAACAGATTGATTGATTGATATCAGGCACCCTATATGTATCCAGACAGCAAATGTTATAATAAAAAATATTTGGAAGATTTCATTTGACTTTGTCAAAACGACAGATTTAGTATCCGAAACGTTAGAAAAAGAGAATTATTTTTAGTCAATTTAATTTTTTTTCTTGTCATATAGGCAAATTTAGTATTCGATACGTTACTGACGTAATAAAACTGTTTTCAAGACAACAGTCTTCTAAACGCAGTAACTGATCGGGGCAAATTGATTATTGCCCCTCTACACTTGTACATATTTCTTAGAATTAACATTTTTTCATTTTCAGACTGTGGAAGGTTAAAATTCCCAAAAAGGTATGTCAAGAAACGAATATCCTCCACAAAAACAAACTTTCATTCAATAATAGGATAATCTCCCGCGACTCTGAATTGGGCACACAAAATTCACCCAGCTCTTCGATTGCATCCAAGACCGGTAATTCTTGGACGAAAACTTGCTCACTTTTCTGGAACAGCGCAGAAAAATTGTCAATCTCTGTCTCTCTCTTTCTCGCATGTTTTTTTGGCAAATGTCTAAAACTCATCAACTTATTGTACCACTGTTAGCAGTTTTATTGAGTTTGACCTGACTCGTTCAGTCTTCCCATTCCTTGGTTGACAGCCGAACATACTTTATCAGAATTCATAAAATTCATCAATCGGATTTTTTTTTTAAATCAATGCCGAAGTGACTGTTCTCCAGAAGTATCATCCAAGAAAAATTTAATAAACTGTGCTGAAATCGTATATTGTATAAATAGTGCAAAAATATCCAGTTTCCGCACGAGTTTTACACTATACTTTTTCGACGACCGATCTGAAAAACAAAAGAATACGAGATTTTACTCATGGAACATTAACAAATAAACTAAATTTTGAGTGACTCCCATTATACCTACCATTACATAATTTTTACAGAAAAAGCTTGTTTTAGGATTAAGTGTGCTTTATTTAATATTTCGCACTAGTCTTTTCTGTTTAGGACCTATTTCATGATTCGCACTAGTGCAAAATATATCATTTTCTGTTTTAATTTACAAAAATTATATATTCCAATTATCCTATGTTCCGCAACCAATGTATATGGCACTTTTCCCATCTCGCAAAGTGACGCGAACTGAGAAATAGATATGTACCACCCAACTCTAAATATGAATGTGAAAATGAAAAAATAATATGAAACAATGATTACAATCAATTATCTGATATTGGGAACTCGTATCCTCTTTCAGATTCAGAATAAATTATTATTCGATGTATTCAACAGAAAACTACTATCCTGGCTAATATTTCGCCGAATATTGCGATACGTCTGTTGAACACCTTAGTTGTTTTCCATTAGATTCCACCACAATATATTCAAATATTCCATATTGGAGTTCTGCATATTTCATCAATGATTAATACAGGGTATCTTATTTTTTAATACGTCAAAATTAACTGTTAGCCCACAGAGGAATTGATTTTGTTTCAAAAAGAATTCTTTATAGATAATGTATTTCTCTATCTCGGTTCCTTATTAAGAATTAAAATTTACCTGATCCGATATTTATTGACATTTCGAACACAAAGCTTTGAAGGTTAGATGAAAATGATGGAATCAATTATGTTCTTCAATATTGTCAGATGTAATTTTCTTTTCACCGGTACGTAGGTGTTCCCGCATTTGAATCGAAACATAATATTAGCTATGATATTCAAAGAGCATTGCAAAGCAATTTTGTAGGAAATTTGCCAATTATCAAAACAGATATTTAACGGTCGCAGGGGGCAGTGTTGTTTTCTGTTGTGATACTTGCCGACGAAAATACCTATTGTATAGGTTTATGCGGATGATTATTAGCTTGAATACAATTCTTGACTCAAGAATGTATTTTTGATAATTACGTTTTTCATTTGTTTAATCCATTAACGCCCTTTATCAAAAATGTTTTCATTCGGAACTAAATAAAACAAGTATAAATGTGGCAATTCCGATAAAATAATTAGTGCAGCAATTATCGCAATCCTAGCACGTAGATAAACAGTCGGGAATTATCTGTACACATTATGAATGGTTATCAACACATTTTATTAATATATGAATGATAGTATCGCATAATGGTAATTATTACTGCCCTGGGTGCAGCGTTCATTTATTATTCCTTCCGAAGTATGGCGCGCATGAGGTGGTACATGTGCAATATTTAATTAAAGTTAGGGGATTTTTAATTTGATAGTTTCCGCTGGAATTCCTGTGGTTCTGTAACAGTCAACAATAATTAAGAAATGTGCATGAGGTGATTAGTTTCAGGTGATTGTTTCTGCTGCAATCTCATGATGAAATGAAAGTGAGTTTTTCCTGAATTTACGTTACGAAGCAATGAAGGTAGTCTCAGACATCATTTTGTTGTATAATTGAATAAATTCAATCTGTAACAAAAGAACTCAATGAAAACACCTTTGTGGTAGTGGTCAAATGAAATAAAAACAAGCGTTGATGAGCAATTATATCGATCCCAATGAATTAAAGCAATGATCCAGAGTCACCTTTCAATATTCCTTGAATTTGGAACGTTTTAAACCATTCTGAAAAGATCATGAGATGCGAAGGTTTCTAGAGAACAGCTCGAAAAGAAATTCAATTCATGGAATATATCATCGCTGGTTCAATTTCTGGCCAAATGGCAGATGCTAGTAGTCTGTGAATAAGAGCAAAAAATTAAAAATAACTTGATTGAACAGAGTTCCCACAAAGGCAATGTAGAAATTTTCCCTTTCCATACTTTTCCAATCATTTTTGCCTTGAGTAATAGTACAAATGAGTACATGAAAAATCTGACGTCGATAACAATTCTATTAATGATGAAAATAAAAAAATTATATGATTGTAATATAAAACCAGAATGTATATTTGTAGAGTAATAAAAAAATTAGGAAATTAAGAAAAACAAAAAAATGCACCCACTGATAATTTTTTTAGTACCTATCAGCAAGTCAGGGTGAATCCATATATAAAATTTTCATCTTTCAACATAATATGTAAAACACATAAGTGATATTCTGTTGCAATTTATTTCAAAAAGTTAAACTTTTAATTTTATAAAATGACTTCTGTTTTTTTAAATTAAAATTTTGTTTCTCAATTCTGATAAACGGTGATTAAGTTGCTCTGTATCGTATTGGGTAATAGTATTCAACCTAATTTTTTTTATTTTCAATAGACTTGATCTCTTTCATTGTACGCTTTCTTTCCTCTTGCTTTCTTTGTATGTCAATGTCTTTCTTTTTTGTTTCAAACTAATTGTTTATATTTGAGCCTAGCATTTTTCATTTTAGGGTTTACATCAATATTTTCTGTACCCCCAAAATAAAGCATACACCATAAACCTGTTGATGATTTTTCTTGCAAGTTCTCCATTAACATTTGCTTATTTACTGAAAATCCACTTTCCACAGAATCGAAATCATTCAATGTCGTAAAATTCGGAAAAAAATTTGTGTTGCAAATTTCTTTGCTAAAATAATTCAAAATTTTCTCTTTTGACGAAGAGATGTGGCATTAAATGAGGTATTTATTTTTGCTAGCCAGTTGAGCATTTCCCGATCGAGTAAAACCGAAAATTCACGGAGGAAGTTAAAAGTAAACATGTGAATCTTCCCGATGGTCTTTAACTTTATTGCCAGAAAAAAATTTGAATTTCTTTATTTCAACAAGAGTGGTGGATGACCTGCCAATTACACTCGAGAAGAGTGGAGACAAATCACGAAATCACTTGGATAGATGAGGAGGGCCTTCAAATCAAACATTGTAGCGTTTACCCGAAGAAGGAAGTTAGAGAGCTTAGGACATCTGACCCTCCAAGGTACCCTCATGCAGCTGTCGGGGGAAGCCAAATATCTCAGGGTGATTTTAGACTCGAAGCTCACCTGGAACCAACAGCTGGCAAAAGTAAAGAAGAGAGCCAAGGTGACGTTAATGATAGTCAGACGGGCACACGGAAAAAAATGGGGGCTAAATCCCAAAATGATGTATTGGATATACAACATTGTGGAAACCCATGATCACATATGCATCTTCGGTATGGTGGACAAAGACAACACAAAAAATAGCCGTGGCTGAGTTGAGCAAGGTACAAAGACTTGCATGCCTTAGCATAATGGGAGCTATGAAAACACACCTACATTATCCATGGAAGCACTGTTGGACTTCCCACCGATTGAAATAACAATTATGGGAGATGCAAGAATGGGACTTCTAAGGCAACAAAAATCGAGCAATAGATCGGATCACAACAAGATAAAGGATATAGTGGGAGGCAACATTCTTGAAATGGAACTCGGACCACATGACTCCTAGTACTTCTCCAACTTTAACTTCAAGGTTATCATAGAAGATCGAAGGGAATGGTCAGATGATAACATAAGGACGGATCCAAAACCAGGAAAGGAACTGGTGCTGGAATATACAGTGAGGGGAAAAACTCTCAAATAAGCGTCTCCGTAGGAACCAACATCTCCGTATTCCACGCAGAGATGTACGCTACCTTGCAATTCGCAAGAGAAATCAACAAGAGGGAAATGCGCAATACATGGATCAAAATATGCTCAGACAGCCAGGCGTCACTGAAGGCTCTTATGAACCCGAAGGTGACATCAAGACTGGTATGGGAATGCTGAGAAGAACTAAGTGTCCTCTCAGAACACAACAGAAAAACTTTGATGTGGGTTTCAGGACACTGTGGCATCGAGGGCAATGAAAAAGCTGATGAACTAGCCAGAAACGGTTCATCAACTCCATATATTGGCACAGAACCCGCACTCAGGATTCCTAAATCCGACATTCGAAGATGCATTCGGGACTGGATCAAACGAAAACGAAGGGAGAGGTGGAACGAAGCATCTCTGTGCATTCACCACGGGAAAACATACTTTAAACACAGGCTAACTCCCGAAGAATACAACAGTCAACCAGTGAAGGACCTGTACAGACTGGTAAAGGGGACTAGAGTTACGGAGTGGTTGCTGTGGAACTAATTGGAATGCACCAAAAGCCCAAGAGGCAGAGGTGCAGCTGGTGACAGAACCAGCATCCAGAAGGAAGAAAAAAAAACATGAGTGACCGAAAATTGTTGTAATCAACTCTTATATTGCGATTAAATTATTAAATGCGATTATTGATCTCGAAAATTAAAGCGATCGCTTCGCTTACGCGTTAAAATATCTCGATATATCACCGTCTTCATTAATACACCAAAGTCCAGTTCGGAAACTGAAGATAGTGACTAATTGTCAGTTTACTGGGACTCTGAAACCACGTAAACTGAAGATGAGTCACTATCTACAATTTCCGAACTGCACTATAGTTGATTAAATATCTGTATTTTTTTTCAACAGGATCTTAAAAATAATGAGGTTGCGAACTTATAGTGATATGATCTATTGTTATATCATCCATGGATTGATATCATCAAGTATTAGCAACAATCATGTAACACTTTGTTAAGAATTTTTTTTTTAAGAAATATTAGCAATTCTAAAATAATAATAATAATCAATAATATGTCGGGGCGTGGCGCAGTGGGTCGAAAGGTCCGGAGTTCGAGCCCCAGTTGCGGCTGGAATTTTTTAATTTATTTTGACCGATTAAATAATTCAAATCTCGTGGCTGAACTGGGGTGAGTCCTGCACGATTCACTGTTGCGTTCCAATTAACAGTGCTGCTCCTGAGGTGGCGCATGGAGTTAGTAACAAGGCCTATCCAGAACACGTGGCTAATGACCATAGCAGTCGATGCCAAAACACCAAAGAAATAAAAAAATAATAATAATCAATAATAATCCAAAACACCTGCTAGCAAACAATCACGATCTTCGACTCATCTACATTTTCGAAAATACTCGATATGAAGAACCAGGGTATAACACAAATCCCATATAAAGTAGAGTATAAATATCGCCAGATCCTACTACTGTTACCTTCTATGCACGAAAGCTAGTTCGAAGAACAGTTCCCATAGAATATTATCAGTGTCATAATGTATCTTGGTCTATGTAAATTTCGAAATCGCATTATTCGTTTTTTGCAATTATAATGGGGGTTTTGTATTAGAGAGCGATAAGAAAAGTCTCGTGTTCCATTCGTTTCGCCATTGTTTTCTATAATCGGTCAGCATTAAACTTTGCAATATATCAAGTTTACGAGTATTTTTGTAAATGTAATATGTATGGTAATAGGATAATGAAATTATTTCACTCATATTCTTATTCTTCGTTCCTCTGTTTCACCGGTCCGTACATTGTTTGATTGTATTCGCTAATGAATGTAATCATTTTGTAGTAATTGCATTGGATGTAATTGAGTGCAATAAAATGAAGAGTTAGAGATAAATTAATCAAGCGCGTGTCGGAATCGACTCACTCATTGATTGTTTTTTCTTGAGTTCACATGAAAACGATAATTATGTACTGATTAAATTGTAGTTATGAATCTACATCGCGATATTCTGAGTAGAATTTCCAATCTTCTGAATATCTGGAGAACATATGGAATTGAAGTACATTGTAAAGATTTTTCTCGGCGTTGTTACAGGGGGGCGGGGGTCAACTAATCTATACGGTTAAGCAAGGTTTTATTTAGTTCGTCCGGAATACACTATCCCAGAATAACCCGGTCAATTGGAACGATATCCAGTATATAGAAAAATTGAAAAATATACAGTGTCTTCCCCAAAGTATGCACCATGTGGAAAACTTATTTATTAAGGGTTTTTCGACGAAAAGTTATTCTTGATAAAAGTTTGTGCATCCCCTTAAACTGAACATGCACCAACAAAATACAGTAAAATATACGTAATGTACGAGGAGCCTTCAAATATTTGATTTTGAGACAAGAGTAAAGTACTCTTATTTTGAAAAATCTCGGGAAATGTTATTTAGAAAAGTTGTTCAGCATTAAAGAGTACATCTAGTTTTGAAGTCATGGCCATCTAAGTGAAGTTTTACTTTTTTACCAATTTTTTTAAATGGGGACTACGAAAAAAATAATTTGCTAAAACGATAAATAGACAGCATCCTGTATACGACGGCTTATTTTAAAAGCCTGTAATATTACAAATTACACAACTATGGTGTTAACCACGGTCAATTTTTCTGAGGAGTAAAATTATTTTCAAATTTTTTGGTGCAAAGTTATTTTTATTTTCTGTTAACACCGAAAATTACTCAAAATTATACAGTTTTGTAACAAGAACTTAATATTCAATAATATAAAATCACAAAACATCAAAATAAAATAGGTATTTCGGAACAAAGTCATTGATTTTCTGGAGATTTTCTTGTCCAAAATAGGTGTTTGAAGTTGGCTTTGAAACCAAACGTATGTTTGACATTAAGTACGTGACATATTTGCTGAATATTTATTACGTAGTTATTGTTATTATTTATTTTGTTAACGTTTCATAATAAGTACTATTTAAATAATATCAAGATGCTTAGAAAAGAAGGAAAAGTTGAGATTATATTGTTGTGTGGGGAAAGTACTCCAAGCACACAAGTTCCAGACATTTTTAATGCCAGGCATCCTAATCGCAAGGTAAATCACACTACATTTACCCGTATTTTAAATAAATTTAAAGAAAGAGGCAGTATTGATAACAATTTCAAAAAACCTCACTCAGCTGCAAAAGTATCTAGAGAAGTGGAAGAGGAAGTGTGTTTAAGTGTTATCGATAATGGTAAGACATCAATTAAACCTATATCAACATCTCTTGATGTACCTATTACTACCGTACAAAAATTTTTAAGATGAAATAAATTCAAAGCTTTTAAACCAAAATTTTTAAATACCCTAAAAGAAAGGGATTTTATTCCAAGATTTGAGTTTTCCGCATGGTATCAGAGAGAATAAGAAGAAAACGTACGGTTCCCAATAAATATTTTATGGACTGATGAAGCAACATTTACAACTAATGGAACCGTAAGTTCACAGAACTGTAGATGGTGGGCTATAGAAAACCCTCATTTCACTATAGAGTGCAAGGACCAATACTCATTTAAGGTGAATGTCTTATGTGGATTGTTAAACAATACTATAATTGGTCCCTTCTTCATTGATGGAAACCTTAATGCCAACCGATATTTGCAATTTTTACAAAAAGATTTATTAACAATTTTAAATCAAATGCTGCGAAGACAAAGAGAAATAATTTGGTATCAGTTAGATGCAGCTAGTGTTCACTGTAGTGTTGCAATACGACAATTTTTAAATGAAACATCCAATGGAAAATGGATAGGACGTTACTCAGAGTATCCAATGCCAGCGCGCTCACTAGATTTAACCCCAATGGATTTCTTCTTATGGGGTTCATTGAAGAATGAAGTTCACAAACATCGTCCATTTAGGGATAGAGAACACAGTGCCATTCAACCAGAGCACATTACGCATGAAGTCAAGGATTGTGTAAGAAGAACCGAACTGTGCATGTTGCGGGATGGACATCATACTGAGATGTAAAATAATTCTTTCGGAAACATGCTTTTGTTTTTAAAGCGAATATAAGAATTATTTTGGACAAGAAAATCTCCAGAAAATCAATGAGTTTGTTCCGAAATACCTATTTTATTTTGATGTTTTGTGATTTGATATTCTTGAATATTAGGTTCGTTACAATTTTCGGTGTTAACAAAAAATAAAAATAACTTTCCACCAAAAAATTTGAAAATTATTTTACTCCTCAGAAAAATTGACCGTGGTTAACACCATAGTTGTGTAATTGATAATATTATAGGCTTTTAAAATAAACCGTCGTATATATACAGCTGTCTATTTATCGTTTTAGCAAATTATTTTTTTCGTAGACCCCATTTAAAAAAATGGGTAAAAAAATAAAACTAGATGTATTTTTTAATGCTGAACAACTTTTCTAAATAACATTTCCCGAGATTTTTAAAAATAAGAGTACTTTACTCTTGTCTCAAAATCAAATATTTGAAGGGTCTTCGTACATTACGTGTGTTTTACTGTATATTGTTGGTGCATGTTTAGTTTTAGGGGATGCACAAACTTTTATCAGGAATAACTTTTCGTCGAAAAACCCTTAATACATAAGTTTCCCATATGGTGCATACTTTGGGGATGACACTGTATAACAGTAGCTACAACAGGTTTAGGTACAAGGATCCTTTGTTATACTATACCAGTACGTCTCGATAATCGGTGTTTTGATATGTTTGCGAAAAATATTATATTTCGGAGGGGGTTATGCCCAGCTCTGGTTCTATCATCCGTCTACCTACGATTTGACCTCTTCCTCAGAAAACCAAGAGCAATACCAACCTGGCCTATCAAGTTGCCAGCTAGTGAACATAGTTTCCAAGGAAACCGTACTGTTCGTTGGCCTAAGACTAGATTTCCTCCAGATGTTGCTAGTCGAGTTGCTAATCCGATATATCAGGTAATGGGTTCTGAGGGTGCGAAAGTCATCGTGCACTCAACCCCAAGGAGACTAAACGTTATTTGACTAGGGGAGTCTAATCCCCATAAAACAATGGGGGCTCTGATAGAAAGAGATGAAAAAAAATATGTGGAGAAATGTGACGTAGTTGGACATGTCGTAGCCGCCATTCTCCATAGACAGTGACAGACTAGCGCACTCCGCACTCTTGGTATATGAGAGTTACATGTTACAGTTTTGTTTCTTCTTTCAAGTTCGACTCTGTACTCATGTCCAAGTACGTCACTATGACGCGTCGATGCTACAAGATTCTGATTGGCTAGAGCTTATTAAACCCTCCTGTTAGTTTACTCTCTTTGACTCACCCCTCTTTTAGTCCAAGATCCCAGGGCCGCCAGACGCAACTTTTTTTAAACGACCGAAATGTGTACAGTTGGGTACTGTTACTATGTACTATGAGCGCATGCCTATACCAGCTATCTATATAGCTATATAGAAAAATTCCGTGTTTCGAGACTTTGCCTTGCACTAAGGAAATCTTAAGAAAATTTTTTATTCACTATAATTCTGTTTTCAAGTAAAATTTCTTCTTAAACAGAAATTCCTCCCCAGAGTCGATGCCGTTTCAAAATGAGATAGCTGACTCTAGTGTGACGCGTCTTGCTGGGTTTTATTAAAAAAAAAATATATCGGACACGAGATTTGAACTCAGAGCTCCAGGGTTGATACCCACGACACTGTCAACGAACCCACCAGGCGTTACAAAAATATATCCGTAGACTGTGGATTCAACTAAAGTAAACAACAACAATTAACAATGTTTTTACGTACATTGATTCCCTAATATCTGAAAAATGGTCAACTTGCCAAGCTAGCAGGTAGGCATGCGATCATAGTACATACTAACACTACTCAATCGTACACATTTCGTTCGTTTAAAAGTAAGTGATGTCTGGCGGCCCTGGGATCTTGCTCTATTCAATCAGTTCTCGGTAAGACCAAGATAGATACCGATCTGGCCGATCGAGTCGTAACTGGTGAACGCAGTTTTCTTTGAAAATTCAACGCTCAGTTGCCTTGGACTCGATTTCCTCCAGATATCGCTAGTGGTTTATCGAAGAGGTAATCAAATAGCAGGCTATGTGGACGTAGTTGCCAAACGAACGCAGTAACTATAGGACGTTTACTACTTTCTCAACCTCTTCCTGACAAAACCAAGATCAATCAATACCGACCTGGTCTATCAAGTAGTTAGCTGGTGAACGCAATTTTCCAAGAAACTGTGACGCTCATTGGCCTCTGACTTGATTCCCTCCAGATATTGGTAGTGGGTTTTTCGATGGGGGAATCAAGCAGTTAGTTTTATGTACGTAAACCAAATAAAATGCGGGGATGATACTAACTTGACAGAATCTGACACAGACTGCAAAACAAAAACCTCTTGCTATGGCGGACTTGTCGGTAACGGTTAGATAAGGAAATTTTCAATTATATTTGGTTATTTGAAATAGTGAATCTGCACTCTAATACAGAGGACGTAGATTTTTGAACTGTTACTGGAATCAGTGGCACTATATTCAGTCTGGTTTGAAGCCCGTCGTTTTGTAGAATTTCTTCCTGACGTTTCGCCAGAGCGAGTATGGCCTGGCTTCTTCAGAGGCTTGCTTATACATCTTCGATTATCTCGGATGACTGAGGATTCCGTCTCCGGAGATTGTATTTAATCTGACTCAGGTAGATCCGCGTGCTCATTCCCGTATCTGGATTAGGTACATTTTCATTAATCTTAGTTGATTCCTAATGTCGTTGTCTTCTTTTGTTATTTTTGAATTTTTAAGAAAATAATTTCATATTCGATTGAGCCTTATACCCGAGATCAACAGGGCCATGAAACCGAGGACTTCCACGAGTCAGGGTGTACATCGGATCCACAAAAAGATCCATAGGTACAAGACTGAAGGAGCACCAGAGAAACTGCAGATTAGGCCCAACGGACAGGTAGACAGTGGCAGAACATGAGCTCAGTGAAGGAAACCACAGGATCCTGTTTGAGGACGTGGAACTTCTTGCCCCCAAACAGGAATACCATAGTCGACTTATACGAGAGGTAATTGAGATCCACAAACACACGGAGAATTTCAACAGAAAAGAAGAAGCTGAGCCTCAATCGAATATGGAATCCGATTCTTAAAAATAAAGAAAAACAAAGGAAGACAACAGGTAAAACGTAATGAGAGCAATGCAAACGGATAGGCGGCAAACCAATATTCTTCAATAAATTATGAAACGGTATTCAATAGAATTCCGGCTACGGAAAGCTAGGCATAATGAGATCGAAATATGGTTTTGAAATTTATAGTAAACGGCGACTAGCAAAATATACACTTGGTACTGACAGATATAAAGCTGAAGCAGAAGTTTTCTGTCGAGAGCAGGGTTCCAAATTTATGTTTCGGATTTCAGCAAGAAAGATCATGAACAAGAAGCTGTCTTAGTTTTTGCTTGAATCAAAGAAGAAATGGTCCAAAATTTGGTATGGGGAGATAACGTGTACAATACTTTTTCTATGAAATGAATCAAGGCCAAGTTTTTTATGCTATTTCCACAGATTTTCGTTATTAATGGAAATCACTCAATTTTTCCAACGGCAAAAATCGTAGATAGTTCCTGAAATCTTACAATTTGAAAAATTTCTGTCTATGCACATAGGCACAAAGACACAATGTCAAGGGCGTTATGGGAGTGTTTTCAAGCATAACTCGGAATTTTTACATGAAAGTACAAAACTGTAAAGAGGCATTTCTACAATAACTTATATAAACTTTTACAGGCAGGTGAATATGTACAACAACTTGCTAGGTACATATACTGATAACTATAGACACACAGCATCTCATACCCATCGTTGAGGCTGTAAAACAGTTGCTATTCGGATTTTGTGGGAATTATTAATGATATATATCCAGACAATCTCTTTGACAAAAAATATTTAACATTAGGAACTTTGAACGAACTGGGAATCTGAGTCGAGGGGGAAACATCTCACTAAAATATGTACGAGACTTGAAATATTGAAAAGACTGAAAGACTCAACCCGATAACTGAAAGACTCATGCCGATGACTGGAAGACTCAAACCGATGACTGAAGCGAAGATTTAATGACTGGAAGTTGACTCAAATGACTCAAAAATTCTAGTTGTACGAGATTTAAAGGAGATGTTTCCCCCTCGATCTGAGTAATATCACAAAAAGTGGTCGATCATATGTCTAGCAAAACAAGAAAATTGATATATTGGTGGATCTTCAAGAAAACCTCCAACAATCTATAACTGAACTGGCGGATGAAAATGATATCCCACTTTGCCATTTTGAGGGGCAAAAACTTTTAAATAATGACACCAAACAATACTTTGGCATATTTACCAACTTTCCCACCCCTCTACATCACTATGTGTTTACCCTACCCGCGAGTAAGCGCATTCCGATTTCTCGACTTTGCATGGTCTCACCCGGTACACGAGTCTCGTGATCATGGTCGCATGATGGTAGTACCAGCCAGCGTCCCAAACGGCCATTAGAAGGACCATAGATCAGAGGGGTCACTAGCTGGTAGCATCGCGTACTACCAAATTCCTCGCTACATAACAATGTATATGCGCGGTTTTTTCAGCTAATGGCTTGTATAGAGTGAGCTCTTACCACCAGCATCGACCAGTATATCTGCTGCGGCACGACCGATCGTGAGCATTGTGCAGGCAGTTTCTCACACGGAGCAACACAGGGCGGCCCTTTTCAACCCTGTTCGATTCGTTGCGGAGGTTGCGTACCATTATTTCGGGTGGACGACTGGGATAAGAAGCAGGGATGCCATTATATAGAACTGGTCGAACTATCCTGCAGATAAATCGTTGTCAATGGTAGAAGATGTGTCTATTGTTAATGCAGGTACATGGTAAATAAGCCACGACCTACTTTGTGTCGTGAAGAATTAATTTTGATAGTTATGGGGGAGCTTGTAGGTGGCGTAACGACAGGATTTTTTTTTAAAATTCCCCATAACCTATCATAAATATTGCTTTTATGATATAAGTAATTGAGGTTTGAGTAAATGCTTTAGTAGTAATTTATTTGACCTGGTTTTTCAATTTAGTAATTTCCATTATGGACATGCAGCTTTTTTAGCCCCACCACTTGTTAACTTTTGAACGGTTTGACTTGGTTTTGAAACCATTTTGAATGGTATCAGCGATACTACTCTTTGGAATAATCGACATTGTGATTGATTGGTAGGGGGGCGGAGATAACATCAAGTAAAATAATTCAAATGGTAAGGGGGGGGTCAAGTGACACATCGTTGAAAAGAGAATTCCATTATCTTTTCCACTATCCAGTTTTTTTCTGATTCTGTTAATATTTTTTTTTACCTCATGCACTCGAAATATCAAGTATCTGCGGATCTGATTGGTACCCTTATCTCGATAAAGGACACAGCACATTTACTACGTAAAATGGCTTTCAGCTAATTTTGCTAACATTTTGATATCTTGTGGATCCTGGGATCATCATTACGTAGTCCAATTGACAGATCGTATGACCAGTTATATATAGAGCTACAATTGGCGAATCCACGCTCGCGAGTCTGGGAGAGCGTTTGCGGTTATTTCGTTACTGCGCAGCATATAACATTTGCAAAAAATATCACAAACACATATTTTTGGCAACTTGATTTTTCTTTATCTTTTAATTTAGATCTTGAATACAAAAAAAAATCCCACACTTTTTTGTTGGTTACAAAAAGTATTACCAGACCCCTCCAAAAATATTTTGTTTGAATTCCTAAAAAATATGCTTTTGGTAATATGAAATTACTATCACGTATTTATGGAGTAATTCTGATAATACCTGAAAATCGCCAGACAAATTTAGCGGTGTAACAATCTCAGGGAGTTGGTAGGTTGGCTGAATGAAATGCAGGTGGTTCTGGATACTATTTTATTGTATACAGGGACGACAGTGTTGGTTGATCGATTGCGATTCTATAAAGATAAATAGATAAATAGAATATCACTAAATACATTGTGTGTAGGAATATGGGCTTGAAAATCCAGACAGAAAAATACAAGCGGGGTAAATTGAGTTTTACTTACCTATAAAGACAAATGCAAGCACAGGCCGAGATGATTCCAAGATCCATTTGACACATAAAAACCAAAAGACACTTCTTTACGTTTGAATCGTCGAATGCAAATGATGCCTTGAGAAAACTGCCGTGGAATGGCCTGACCCGCAAAGACCATTTCGTGCATCCTAACTTGATAAGAAATATCAGTGGCGGCGACATTGATTTGTTACAGCGGTATTAAACAACGCCCAGACGTGAATGAAGTTTACAAAAAATGCATGTTGTTGTTAATTGTTACAATGTAAAAACCTTCATTTTGTATGTTGAAAGTTTATTTATCGATGCTATTTCACGTCTGAAAATTCTGAAATCAATTCTATCGATCAATATTTCTTGTAACTACCTAACTACTTAGAAAATGAAAATACCTATTCAGGTAAATGATACATTCATGATGCGATTTTTCGTTTCATTCTCATTTGCAGAGATGTTCACAAAAATAATAATTAATTACTTGTTTGTCGGGGCGGAGGTGGGGGAGGTGGGGGAGTTTCCACCAGCTATTCAATGAGGTATCACAAGTAGAGATTTTTACTGAAAGTATTTGAATGCGTGTGGCTGTAAATCAAGTGGGATGATGGAGGTGGCAGGAAATGATGGAGGGTGATGAGGAGGATTATTCCATGAGTCATTTCAGTTTATCTTTCATAACCGAGTAACAATTTTGTTTATGTGATATATAGCATATGTAAGCATTCAAATTGTCATGGAAAACCAGGTACTGTTGGAAAGGAAATCATATGAATCCTCATGTAGTTGATGAAGAACCATAAGTTTTCAAAAGATTGGCAAATTCTAGCAGTTTGTTTCCTGGTTTTAATGGATCGAGTATGGTATTGATATTTATCTATTTCTTTGAACATTGTCTTGCCATGCTGTAATGCAACACCCTTTCATGAGCTACAACTTAGATGTGATGAGTTCATTTCTAAGGAAGTTCAATTTCGAATTAGAGCACAAAGATTGAATAGATGCATAATGTCCAAAGTAACAAAAATCGAATTTTTAACACCCTGTAGCTCGAAAAGTGATCATACGATCGATCTGTGAATTTGACTACGTAATGAGAATGCCAGGATCTACAACATATCTGAAATTTGAGCAAAATTACATGAAAGCCATTTTACGTAGTAAATGTGCGGGGTCCTTTGAACATTTGCAATTACTCGTCAGATGGTGCTGGGGACACATTGATTTGAAAATTTCAAGCAAAGAGATCGAAATTGTGAAAATACGTATAACGAAACTTAAAAAAAAATTTCATAGTTGAAAACAGAATTGATTTATCTTTTCAACGATGTATTTGACGTCCCATGCCACTTGGAATTTTTTTCGGGCAATCACAACATCTTTTATTCTAAAAAGTAGTATCGGTGATACCATTCAAAATAGTTTTCGTTCGACATCCTTATGTCGAAACCTTCAAAAGTTGAAAGGAGGGATGGCTAAAAAAGCCGCACTGTATAACTATCTATTTGATAAAAGCATCAATACTTTTATTATTATTATTATTATTATAGCGCCATTTGATGGGGGAAGTAGGAATGAATCAGTTCCCTTTTAGTAGAAAAAATTGTTCATGTTATGATAAAATTTCAGGTTATGAATAATAAATTCGCAATTGCATTACACTGGTGTATTAGTTATTGAATTCCCTTCAAAATGATGTATCACAAGTTTGGTAGTCCTATTGAAATTCCGGAAGAAGGGGGTGCTGGAGATTAGGAGGATTGGCAGCACAATGGTGACGTATTTGGTGGAAGAGTTCCCCCTCGAAATAAAAATTGACGGATCTAAACGATTTTCAATTTTTTCTTCGAGACAATGACAATGTTCTGTATGTAGAATTTAATTGATATTTCTGTTTAATGATTACAATTGAAATTAAGGATGATGTTGATTATGCTTTCCTAATTAGTGTAGGATTCTAGCTCTCATCAGTCTGATAGATATCGTGTGCCTTTTAAATTTTATCTTTGTTCTGGTTCGTAAAATAAAAAATATTTTACATTTTTATATCTAATGTTTAATTTTTTACTTTATTAAAAAAAATGATTTATATGTGAATATTTTTTGAGGAAATATTAAAATGAAGTAGCTAAAATAAAAAATCTCAAGTTTCCTCGTGTGTCCAAGTGTCCATGTTGAGTCTTCAAATTTCCAGACAAAAATATTGCATATTTTATTTTCGGTAATATTTTAATTTTGTCTAAAATTTTTGTGATTTGTACTGGTATATCTTGTTCACTGGGGTGTTTTAAGTATTTTGCAATTGTTATGAATTTAACCTTTTTTAGATATTTCCGTTATAAGTGAATGAGCGATAATGAAATAAGAAATAAATAAGCTTAGTGTGCCTTGACCTATTAAACAATGACAGATAATTGATTATCTCTACTCGATTCTGTAGTTTCGGTTGGCGAGGTGCCTCATCAAAGTGTCATAAATTGTGTTAAATTTCTTCATTTGTGTTAAATTGTTTGTTTTGCCAATGAGGGGTACACACAAGAAGATATTGCACGCAGATGGAATATCCATCAATCTACTATTTCTCGAATATTAAGATGAGACTGAAGAAGACAAAAGAAAGCCTATTCAAGGACGTAAAAGATGTACAGTGCCAAGAGATGAGCAATATTTGAGACATCAATCTCTACGAAATCGCGAACTAACAGCACCACAACTTAGAAATGAATTGTTGAAAACAAGTCAATGTATCTGTCAAAACAGTAATAAGGAGACTTAAGGAGATCAGCTTGAAAGGAGATCAGCTTGAAAGGAGATCAGCTTGAACGGAGGTCATCTTGACTCTAAACGTCCTGTAAAAGTACTTCGGCTTCTTCCACGTCACAAAATTCGATGTTTGGAATTTATAAGAGTACATGCTAATTGGAATGAAGATCTTTGGGGAACGGTTCTCTTTATAGACGAAACAAGAATACATCAGTTATGGAAGCCTGATAGACGTAGTCATGTAACAGAAGGTCAGGGGAACGTTTCGCAGATTGTACTCTTGCAGTTTCATAATGATCATTGTAAAATTAGTTGTTAACTGAAAGAAATGGATATAATATTCGAATTATCAAAAGCTATTAACAAGAAGTAACATTACTAAAATCTTACTGTTTCAAGATTATGTTATTTGCAACTGCACACTCATACCCTTGACGATGAATGACGGTGATAAAATGTTGTGGTTTTTCAGTGTGCTATTTCGACTGACAGGTTTTATTTCAACTAAACTACTCAACACTAATTTCGTCGCACCCCAAAATTTTGACCATATTAAAATCTGAATAACTTTTTTCTGCATAGGACAATTTGAATGCTGTAAACACTGTTCGCTAGCCCAGTCTTCTAGCTATAATCTCGTACTTCTTCAAAACATAAGGTTTTCCGTATAGAATCACTACAGGGTATTATCTGAAACTGTGCAAAATTTCTGAATTTTCAAAAGGATCCCAAATGAAGAAAAATTTTTTTTTTTCAAATTTGACAGCAGTGGCATGAAGATGAACTCATTACCTCAAGATATTTTTCGAATTGTCTTATTATCTCTTTTGTTTACAGGGTGATCTCAAAAATTTAACTTTTTGGTTTTGCAGTCATAACTTTTTTCCTCTTCAACCGATTTTCAAAATCTCCGGCTCATTTTGAAGCTGAAACTTTAGATGAATAGATATGAAGATCAGAATAGATGAAGATTGAAGATCAAGGGTTTCCTCAAAGGTGACCTAAATCTGAAACACCCTCAAAATCCGGTTGGTAGGAGAATTAAATGAAAATCAACTTGATTTCGGAATGATCATCCATTCTGAATACGTCCAGATCTTCCTTGCTGTCAGTAGTCAAGAATTGGGCATGAAAAAACCCAATTGTAACGGCAAGATTTTGAAAAAAATAAAATCAACCCATTGTTCGCCTGAAATGAATGGCCCGTAACCAAGGTAACAAGAATCACAATCAATGACTGACAAGCTAGGTTAGACGTCAATTTTGATTCGTTTGCAAAAAAAATTATCATATCGATGCCGCATCTAACGCCCGACCAGCTGGAATTGATTCCACGAATGACGGAACAAGGATTATCTACCCTCCAAATTGCCAATCTGCTTGGAACAACAGTTAGATCCGTCCAAAGGGCCCACGTCCGAGCTAACGCTGGGGATATTCAGTATCGACCTAGGGGGCCAAGAAGGGGTACAAGAAGAAGAACAACTCCCGCTCAAGACCGCCTTATTGGAAGATTGGTACGGCGGACTCGGACTTCAACCGCCCCCAAAATTCGTCGTGAATTGATCGATGCTACGGGAATTCAGGTTTCAAGTCAGACAATCCGACGCCGGATCCACGATCTTGGATTACACGCAAGGAGACGAGCTGCCTGCCCCTTACTGAAACCTGTACATCGAGCAGCAAGACGATTATGGGGGGAAGAACATCAAAACTGGGGAATAGCAGAGTGGAGTAGGTGTATGTTTACGGATGAGAGTAGGTTCAACTTGTTTCGAAAGGATGGTCGTTTGTTGGTTTGGAGAGGGAGGAATGAAAGGTTTTTGGAAGGAAATATGGAGGCGAGGGTGGCTTTTGGAGGTGGAGGAGTGACTGTGTGGGGTGGAATATCGATGAATGGGAGGAGTGAATTGGTGATTCTGAGAGGAGATAGTATGAACGGTGAGAGGTATAGAGATTTATGTATTAGAGAAATCGTGTTCCCTTACGCCGCAAATATCGGCAACAACTTTCTTCTCGTTGATGACAATGCGAGACCGCATAGGGCTCACATTGTCAACGAGTTTTTGAGGAATCACGGTATTGAGCGAATGAACTGGCCGCCTTTCTCTCCGGATATGAATCCGATGGAACATGTCTGGAGTCGTATGAAATTGAAATTGAAAGAAAGGGAAGGGCGAATGGAAAATTTGGATGACTTGGTGAATGCGGTACAGCAAGAATGGACAGCTGTACCACAGGAGTTCATTGATAGTCTGATAGACAGCATGCCGGAAAGGGTCAATGAAGTAATTGCCAAAAGGGGAGGCCCCACTAAATACTGAATATCAAAAAGATTTTTTAGTTCTAAAGTTATTCAAGTTATTTTCTCTTTGTTGTTGTTCAATAAAAACTCAATAAAACTTGTTTTCTTGTTCTTGCTTACTAACACGATTAATGCTCCACGATTGAGAAAAAAACCGCTATTGTGAAATGAGCCTCAGTTAGTCAGGCTTGTCAGTCACTGTATGTGATTCTTGTTACCTTGGTTACGGACCATGCCTTTCAGGCGAACAATGGGTTAATTTTTTTTTTTTTTTCAAAAGCCTGCCGTTACAATTGGGTTGTTTCATGCACAATTCTTGACTACTGACAGCAAGAAAGATCAGGACGTATTCAGAATGGATGATCATTCCGAAAACAAGTTGATTTTCTTTTGATTCTCCTACCAACCTGATTTTGAGGGTGTTTCAGATTTAGGTCACCTTTGAGGAAACCCTTGATCTTCAATCTTCATCTTGAGTCCATTCTGATCTTCATATCTCTTCATCTAAAGTTTCAGCTTCAAAATGAGCCGGAGATTTTGAAAATCGGTTGAAGAGGAAAAAAGTTATGACTGCAAAACAAAAGAGATAATAAGACAATTCGAAAAATATCTTGAGGTAATGAGTTCATCTTCATGCCACTGCTGTCAAATTTGAAAAAAAATTTTTTTTCTTCATTTGGGATCGTTTTGAAAATTCAGAAATTTTGCACAGTTTCAGATAATACCCTGTAGTGATTCTATACGGAAAACCTTATGTTTTGAAGAAGTACGAGATTATAGCTAGAAGACTGGGCTAGCGAACAGTGTTTACAGGATTCAAATTGTCCAATGCAGAAAAAAGTTATTCAGATTTTAATATGGTCAAAATTTTGGGGTGCGACGAAATTAGTGTTGAGTAGTTTATAATGAATTATCCATTACGAATATACCGCAGAATTTTATGGAATCAACGCCCAACCTGCATGATGCATTTTATTAATTGCGCTTCTTGTCATTACTTTCTTTATTGTCTACCCAGTGAACTCAGTTACTATGTAACATTTCTAGTGACCTTTCGTATAGCTTCCATATTCATTGAGATTATAATTTTTGTAGGTGTTGATGTTAAGCAAGATGAAAAAGAGTGTCAGGGTCCCGTTTTAAATAGCAAAATTAGCGTACAGGCGGTCTATAATCAAGCACCTAGCATCCCCAATTTTATACATATGAAAGCTTTATTGTATCTAAGTTGAATAGTTACTCTAATTCTTAGTTTCGGTGGAGGTTCCATTATTTTATGAGCAGGCATTAGTTGGGAGAGTCGCACAGAGCTCGTTGGGGTAAATTTAAGGATGAAATACCATAGAACATCTTTGGAACCTGTAGGAAAAAAAATACGAACATCAAATCCAGCACCTAACTAGATTGCAGACTTAAGGATCGCTGCTGCACAGGAGGAATGGAATCGAAATCCGCAAGATTCAAACAAAGATCTTTTGCGCAGTATGTCTAGAGAATGTAGGCTATTATTAGAGCTAGAGGGGGAAATACTAAGTAGTTTCAAGGTGTTATTATGTTGCGTGGTTATTTAGTCTAACAGTAGGAAATGTTGCATTTTCAAATGAAAAAACAGCTTACATTTCAGCCAAAAACGAAGTTACTTTAATAATTTCTCCAAGAATATGTTACTGATGTTAAGCATGAGTTTATTTGATTAATAACAATTGAAACACTCCAGTGGTGAAGATATGCCAGTACAAATCTCAAAAAAATTTGACAAAAAACTCATAGTAAAACTACCATTTGGGAACAAACATTTTATTGATAACATAAGTTAATAGTGACCCCTTGAAGTTATTTAAGAAAAAAAGAAGCAATCAATAAAACGATATTGAGAAAAAATTGCTATTTTAATTTTTTTCAGATATACCCAAATCTCAAATTTTTCAAATAACTTTTTTGCTATCTTTACAAATAACCCCACTTTGGCCTATTCGTTATGAATTTTTCCAAATTGCCGCCATATTAGTGAGGTATGTCAAAATCGATTATTAGTTTTTTCAATATGCAGAAATAATCCCCCATATAGTTATTTTTGTATCAAGTGCGTAAAATGAGTTTTTTTTAATGGCACATGAGAGTGTTAAGTTTTGGCCGAAACCGCAGGTCGAGGCCAAAAATTCTCTCGAATGTGCCATGAAAACACAAATTTTATACAGGAAATACAAACAACATTTTTTGTATAACTGTGAATTTACATCGTCTGAAATATATCAAAAATAAATACTTCCAATCTCGACGTGGTTTTTTTGTCCCGATAAGTCCCGCTTTTAAACGACTGTTGTCTTGATTATTTTTCGACATATCTTGCAACCAATAAAAACCATCAATTTAAAGCAATCAAAACATTATTATAGTGGGAATTTTCTACTTAGATTATTGCCTCGGGAATATTCGTGGTATTTTGTTTTAATTGTGTGACAACAACTGATACTTTTGATTTGACGTCTGTCATCAGTTTGCATGCAAATTGAAAAATGAATTTAGATAACCGTAATGAATAAAATTGTTATATGAAGGATGTGTCTATGATTGGGGCATCAAAATCTATCGAATACCACACGAGAGTTCGATAAAGTAGAAAATAATTCTCCACATTCTGTCTGTCTGTCGAATTATTTTCACTTTATCCTCACTCTCTTGTGGTATTACAACTGAAAATATTATTCAATATTTTCAGTAAAATCGTATTCAAAAATTTTTCCTGTCTGAAAAAAAATAAGTCCAAAATAACTAAATAAAACTTCTCTTTTATACATCCAGTAGTCTTTCTGTGTCGTTACTATAGAAACAGTTTGTTGGCACGCCGCGTGTTTGACTGTGTTTGCTCGTAGTTGCTTCAATTTCAAGTTATTTTCAAGAAGATGGATGTTTATTATGATAGTGGTAGTGATACCCCATCAGATATATCTGAGATGGAAAATGCAAGAGTACCTAATATGTTACCGGCCAAATCCAAGTTAATACATGAATAAACATATGACCGATTTCGTGAACGGTGCGACAAGAAACATGTAAAAAAGGTTTCTGAAAATGTGCTTATATGCTGTTTTGAAGAAAAGTTATATTTTTCACGTTGAAAAAAATACGTTATTTTCAAGGTGAAAAAAAGTAAATATTCACGAATCAATATAGATTAAAAAATGTCAAGTTTATTTTACAGTTGTACAAAAACGTATTTTTTGTTATTCTGATGATAATTTTTATCCATATGCTGCAAAAATTATGGCCCACACTGTATAAAGTGATTTTGAAACGGATATGTAACAGAAATCAACTAAATCCCTGGCCACTACTGCGACAAATATTTAATTAAACCTACTTTCATTTATTTTTGTCGATATCCTTGCTCGATCCTCCAGTATAAAATAATATTACCAACTTCTAATGTTCGATTTACAACAAATGTATCTAGCTCTCAGATCATCTGTATTCTACTTCGTAGCTCCCTCACATTCCTAGTTCATGAAACGATTGAACTCACGAACAAGAATTGATATTACTAGCCATTATCAAACATTTCCAGAATGAGTTTGGCAGAGTCTCGAAGATATCTGAACGGGCATTGTAACTATTCGCAATCGGTTTGTAATCTTTGTTTATAGCGACCATTCTAGGGAACGAGTTATACTTAAAGGTCATAGTTCTAGTATACCCGCTACTAATTGGAGTAAAACTCTGCCATGCGACTAAATAAGGATCTTCAATAATAATCAATTGTCATGATATACCAAACAATATGTATATTGTGTGAATAATAGTAAATTTTCATTCAAGTACTTACTAGATATCTATCTGCTCATTAGATGCATGTTATCGACCAGAAAATAAAAAATTGGAATAGCTCAAGGATTTTCTCGATTCTGGTAAAACGTAAAAGCCGGTCAGATATAATATGACGAAAACGTACGTTTATCAGATATGGTCTCTGTTATCGCATGGCCGAATTATTTCAAAATCCCAGGTCTGAGATGACCTCAAACAGATGAAATCAAATAAACGTTCCAAAATATTATGATATAGAAGAAATATTGTTCCATTCTCAGCATCCATTTGTAAATATTATCATGGTGTGACATAGAAATTATTCTAGAATATATTGGTTAATCTTGTTCTATCAAGTTTTTCCGTTTGAAATTTTGAAATTATCTATTATGTAAATATTAAAATTTGCTTCTATTTTTTGGATTGGAGATCCAGAATAAACTTCTGAGGTGTTTATATTTCAAGCAGCATCATGTATGGCCTGATTCAGTTGAGGTCCGAATTTCAGATACTATCCCTGGAGCAAATAAGAAACTTAACCTTTATGATGTGCTATAGTTGACCTGATCCCTCAAAGAGGGAGAGTTATGGTCTAGAGTGAAGTAACAAAAAAAAGTATTTATAGTGCCTTCCTTTCTCGAAAACCAGTCACTTGCTAGCATTTGAGTTTTCAAGTTATTTTGGAAAAACGACTGTTTCCATTTCTTATTTTACTTTTTTTGGCGTTATCGTCAGAGTTGGGACGAAATAAGAGAATACTTCTTCATAGAAACTTTCAGTTTAACTGTCCACCGTTTCGTTATCTAACAACTATCATCAACTTAATTTTTTTTAAAACGGTCCTGTTTCGAAAAATACCGTTTTTGAAGTATTTGTTATCCAATACAATGATGCATCCATCATATATGATAGTTCAATTACGTTTCAGATGCTTTTCGGCCATCATTAGGAATATTTGAAAAAATATTCAAGTACGGGACGGAATTGAAGAAAATTTACTGAAATTAGATACCGTAGAAGATCGAGATAATCAAAAGATCAAGTTGACTTGTTTATAGTTATTGCTAAAACAAAACAAAAACATGGAATAACAATAAGTCACACACTTATACAATTACCTAAATAAAAAATACCTGCTATCATCAGAAATTATAAAAAGTGTTCAAACAAATGTTAATTGTTCTTCAAACATAAATAAACTTCTTTTAACTGTTGAATTTAAAACTTTATTCAACATATCGGCTGTAATGCTTTCGAAAGCTTAAAGAACTAATTTGCTTCGTTCCTCTTCCGATTCGAAAATATGCTGGTGCACGTTATTCTCGATGTAACCTCAGAGGAAGAAGTCTAGCGGAGTGAGATCCAGCGAACGGAATGGCCAGGAAACTGCTACCTATTCACTTTTTCGGAAATATACTCGATAAGTATTCCTCCACCATTATGGCATTGTCAGCAGGCGCACCATCTAGTTGGAACCAACGTTTACTAATATTTGCAAGTTATCTAGGGCTTTTTCCAAATCGGGCTGGAGTAATTGTGCTATGACGCTCCTTGGTGAGTTGTGGTAAAAATAAGGGCCGATTAATCGTATGCTAAAAATTCCAGTCCATATATTGAAGCCAAAACGGTGTTGGTGTCTACCCATTCGGTGTACCCTGGGGTTTTCTCTTGACCAACATAATATGTATCATGTAGAATGATATCAATTAATAATGAGTATTTCGCCGGTTGAAAATACCATTATTAGTTACCATACTCTCGTTTCCGACCAAATCATTTTATGGGGAAAGTTTTCATCATCATGGCATATTCTCGTATACCATTCGCAGAAAGCTACTCGCCTATCCTCATCGCCTGATCTGAGACTTTGGCAAAGTCTGAATTTGTGTGGATGGAATTTATGTTTCCTTTAAATCAAATGAGCAGTTGATTTTGGAATCTCACTGGTACGCTTAATTTTCCGAAGAGATATTTGTGGATTTTCAGTTTCAGATAACATTACATTATCATGTATGGCAGCATTACTATGGCACAAAATAAAACGCTTCACCATATCAAACTTTTCTTCTGGTGAAAAACTACTATCCATTTTATAACAAGAGAAAAGCCGGCATTCAACAATCAGAAGTCGTGACGTGTACTGAATGATATTTGGGAGAACCATCAACATTATTTGAGACTATTTTCATTTCAGACTACATATACATAAACTATTAAATGAAACTAAATCTACAAGAACCTCTTTTACACATTTCAAAATAATTTTGTGACGTGGTAGGTTGAAGTTTTACATTTAACAATAATAATTACTTCATTGTAGCTATTAGGTGCGTGTTATTAATATATGGTTGCTCTAGGTGTGTTTATTTTAGCAATAATTCCTGAATTTTAGATTATCTTGATCTACGATACCCAATTTTGGTGAATTCAATTCAACTCAGGTTCGTGCTCAAAAGTTTGTTAAAAAAATCGTAATGATTGCCGAAAAGGACCTGAAACGTAATGTAATGGTCATAATATGTAACATATCCTTGAATTTAAAAACTACTTCAAAGAATAGCATATTAAAAAATTTAAGTATATGGTGGTTGTTCGATAAAGAAACGTCGGATTATAAAACTGATATCGTTTCATGAAAGCCTGTAAAAAGTTTCTATAAAGAAGTATTTTTTGTTCTGTTCCAACTGTGATAACATCAGAAAAAATAAAATAAGAAGTCGAAAAACTCAGTTTTTCCAAAATAACTTGAAATTTGAAAATATTTTTGTAAATTTCATTCTTCCAAATGGTTAGGCAACTTTTTTTTCGTTGTACCGTTTCAGATATCCCTGTGGTGGGCATTTCTATCTTGGACTCACTATATCGCCAGAAGGTCGTGGTCGACAGCACTTATTTCTATTCGGAAGGGCTGAGTTTGTAGAAACCAAAAAAACTAAGTGGCTTCCAAGCAGCGTTACACCACTGCCGTAAGGAGTCCAACATCGGGTGAGCGAACAAAGTCGCCTGTGCCAGGCTGAGAGGGTAATTTCCCATAGAAGGTTTAACAACAAGCGGCTGGTTCAACCCATGCAACTTTGTTGGAATCTACTGAGCAAGCGCCAAACTCGAATTGAAATATTGCAATTGAACATGGCGGGGTGTTTTGGTGACAAAACAAGGAGACAAACTGAGATGAAAATGCATGAATTTGTTTTTTCGCTCGTAATTGACACACCTAACGTAACCTGAGCAAGCTAACCTAGCTTGCTAGACTCGAAAATGAGTGAATCAGTTTATCGCACACAATTCAGACTACAGGCCCGTGTCAAAATTCGATGGGTCATCTGAACCACCAGAGGACCTATGTAGTAAGATAGAAGGGCTTAAAATAATGAGATTAAGCACTATGCCGTCACTTGTAAGCTGTCCAACTGAGTGCAGGTGAGAATTGAAAAGCACAAGTTGAGTAGGCATATTTTGGTCAAATGTTTTTGTACGGCACTCTGGCCACCTATAGATGCATCAAAAATAATGAGGAAACGCGTAGTGCCGAACAAAAATAGTGCGCCAGTAAGTCGGAATATTTTTTTATTTTCCGGCTAATTTTTAGGGTAATTTGGGTCATTTGATCGTGTACGGCATTAGTTCCATACTGTTGCAGTACCTCTTACAATCCATTATTCCGCAACGCCGTACAAAAAATCATTTGACAAGGGGAAAAGATCGAGGGTTGAAACCCCCTCTTTTCCGTAGTCCGGGGGGATTAATTTACACAACATGAAATTAATTTATTCTGAAAGTATTTTATGCATAGATAACATTTTTTAACATGCCGTACATTTTTAATAGTTCAAAAATCAGTAGAGGGGGAAAAACACCTGAAAAATTCATGTAACGAAATGTACCATATGTTTTTATACGGCATTCAGATAATTTATTTCAATTTAATGCATTCGTCTATAAAAAGTCAATGCCGTACAAATCTGAAAGTTCATATGAAGGGGAGGGGGGTATTTTATCAAAAAAAATTTCATTTTCTTTTTATTTCTTTAAATAAATGTATAACTCTTGAAGAATATTGTGCCAAAATGTAAAGTCATTCTGAGCAAAATTGACGAAGAGCAAGGTCTGACTGTAACACTTGTGGTATGGTCAGAAATTGAATCCTGCCATTTGACGGGGTTATGAATGTAACTTTGTAATTTCCTGTCAATAAAATCTATTATTATTATTATTATTAAGATATGAGCATCGGAGCCAGAACGGTCTCCTCTACCTGCTCGAACGACCAAAACTTTAGAGCGTTTTTCTGTAACTCGTGATTTATAAAGTCTGTGTTCACGGTATCTCAAAATCTACCAAACCAATCGCTTTTAAATTTTACACAGTTCTTCCTTGGATGATTCCCCAGGTATTGTGGAAAGCTTTTTTTAATTTTTAATAATTATTGATCTTACAATAACAAATAGGCCGATTTTTCTTAGCGAAAATCGGTAGTTCAACTTCAAAGTGGTACCAAAAATCGAAAAATAAAAAAAAAACTCGACATTACCTCGAACAACATATCCTCTAATGAAATCAATTTGATTTTTCTGTTTCAAATGATTGAGTCGCGACTTACGTTGAACACCACAAAACAACTTTTTTCGAGGCGTCTCCGAAAATTAACTATCACTCGCTTAATTTTCAATCTATATCTATATATCTGTATATATAACATCAAAAAGTACACAAAACTGTTGATACTGCGAATGACAGTTTTCATTTCTTGGATATAATATACATACCGTTTCACTTCAGATAGACGGCATAATTATTAATGCATATTTTAAATTGTTCTCTTCAAAAATATGTCAATGCCGTACAGTATCAGATGACCATAAAGAACTCCTGGAAAGGTAGTGTCATTTTTCATCAGCCAAAAAATATGGTCTGCATGAAAATGTACGGCATAATTTTTTTCTAATTCATTTATCCGAATACTATTTAAAACAACAATAATATCTAGAAAATTGATATTTTTCATTAATCTATGATATTTTTAAACTTTTTAAATAATTGAAACAACTGCATGTTTTCTATTTCTCTATACATTTGTTTAGAACAGTTTTTTTTGAACGGCATTATTATATAACAATAGTTTTTAGCAATGTCATGTTGAAAAACAACTTGCCGTACAGAATCAAATGATTTTTCACCTTTTTCAATAAAGTATAAGATGAACTTAAGATAATAATCGATATTCATTCAAATGAACAATAATTTTTGGACGGCATTATTTTTAATAGTACTTCCGAGTGCTACATTATGTTTTGGAACCGATGCCGTACTTTTTCAATTCACCCCCCCCCCGGACTACGGAAAAGAGGGAGTTTCAACCCTCGATCTTTTCCCCTTATCGCATCATTTTTTGTACGGCATTGCGAAATAATGGATTGTAAGAGGTACTGCAACAGTATGGAACTAATGCCGTACACGATCAAATGATCCAAATTACCCTAAAAATTAGCCGGAAAATAAATAAAAAAATCCGACTTACTGGCGCACTATTTTTGTACGGCACTACGCGTTTTCTCAACATTTTTGATGCATCTATAGGTGGCCAGAGTGCCGTACAAAATCAAACTTGTGCTTTTCAATTATCACCTGCACTCAGTTGGATAGTTTACAAGTGACGGTGATAGTGCTTAATCTCATTATTTTAAGTCCTTCTATCTTACTACATTGGTCCTCTGGTGGTTCAGATGACCCGTCGAATTTTGACACGGGCCTGTAGTCTATAACCTGAGCAAGCTAACCGACCCAAACATCTGCATTCAAACCGAGTTGAAAATGCGTAAATTACTAGCCCACCATACCAGACCTGACTAACCTTACCTAGACATAATAACAATACAAAATTGTTACAATATAACGACTATTTATCCAAAATTCAGAGAGATCAGCCAAATTTGTACATATTTGGAATCTTCTGAGCATGCTCAGTAGATTCCAACAAAGTTGCATGGGTTGAACTAGCCTCTTCTGGTTTCACATCATTTTGAAGGATGTTCACTTCTGTGTTGTTAATGCTCACATACTGATCTCTATTATAAAGGAAAAGATTCAACGGCTACTTATATCTGTAACACCGCAACGATTCAAGTTCGTAACGAGAGCTTCTTGATCTAATCCATGGAATGACTCAATGCTTGCTATGTAGCAAATCAATCGAGCGTAGAGGCTCTAACGTATAATACAGGGCGTCTCAATAGAGGATTGTTTGCTCGTCTCGCCGGCGCACGGTCCACGTTCCCCAGACTCGGCTGCTTCACAAATTCGGCGCCGGCCCTCGTACACCTACCATAATCTCGATTGGCGAAAAACGCACATTCTGGATGGCACGAAAGGTCTACGATCGCGGCTGTACTCTCACACAAAACAACCGAAAAGCACTTACGATATACGGATGTGTTGAGTGAGCTGGGCGGGCAAGCTCGTGATCGCTTACGTATAATTATCAGAGAAACCTAAAACAAACAAGTGCTTGTTGACTCGCTGACCCGACCGCTCGAAATTGAGCCCTACGCAGGAGGGGTTTAGAGAGGCGGCGCGACCAACCGTTCATTTCGGTGAGATTCGTGATTTTCTGAAATAATGATGCTCGGCCGGCATCATGATCAATTGGGGATGGCCTAGTTTGTTATAAGTATACGGTGTGTGATTATAAAGCCAACATATTCTTGCATACGAGAGGAGATAACGAGGCTCTCTCTCGAGGGAAAATTGTGGGTTAGTCTGGGCTGTATGAACTACCGAATGTGAGATATATTCCGTAGTTAACATTCCGGACGATCTCTGGGAAGGTGATCTCGGATGCCTCTTGGGCTATTTCTGAACCCCGCCTGAAATAATGTGAACCGTTTCTCAATGAGAAAAAAGCTTTTTATCGACATATTTTACGAACACCAGGCATTAATAAGATGTGGAAAAATTTGTATCATCGTAAAAAAGCCAACATTGACAGAAAATTTGAAGGATGCGAATATAATCAATGAATTTTTCATAAACTAGATTCCGAAGAGCTCCGTTGACCAAGGTACTAATGATGAAAATATTTCAGAAAATACGTGGGAATTCAACTTCCATGCAGTTCCCGAGAATTACATTCAGAACGCCATTTATAATATGAAATAAAATGCACAGGGATCAGATGGAATTATTCTGAAGCTAGTAGATAGATAGATTTTATTTAACCTCTTTACATAAATGATATGTTTGTAGCATGTCAAGATACAATACGTTCATGGATACAATAATTCATATACACGTCAAGAAACAAAAGACATTGAAGAACAAAACAGATTAAAAGACAAAACCATTCCGTAGAAATTACGTTATGTCGAATTGTGTATTTGTTACATTTTGTATGCTGTAAAATACAAATACATAATATTTAAAAAATTTAAAATTTTTGCATCTTAAAAGTTACCTATACCTACAATATCCAAATAAGTATTTAGAAAGAAAAATATATACAGTGTGTCCCACTTACCTTGCTCACCATAGGTATCTTTTTAATGGTAAGAGATACGAGGTCGGTTAAATGACACCAAATGTGGACTTTATCAAGGCCAACTAAAATGTGAAAAAATATTTTGATTAAATCTATTCGTTTTTGTTTCATACGCAAAAACAAATTTTGATAATTTTTATGTCTCTTGCCAGTTAATTTTGACCCACTTCTGGCGGTCCTAATAACTTGAAATTTGACAGATGTTCATAATTCCGGTGACAATGCACTGTAAAATTTTTATTGAAATAAAAAATAAAAAATGGTGGCTCCTCCAATATGGCGGAGGAGATTTGTGATTATGGTCCGATTCCATTCAAAATTGGTATGTGAAGGTTTTTGAGGTCGGAGATCATGATTTTTTTTGTGAAAATTTATAAATTCAAGATGGCGACTTCAAAATAGTTCTTGTTTTTGTATAAATGACGATAACTCCGTTGTTATCAGCAAAAAACTATTACTGTGACATATCATCGGTAAGAGAAAAAAAGTTATTCGTAACTAGTTATAATGAGCTATGACCTACATTTGAAAAATGAAAGTTGGTACTGATATCTCAAATTCTAGAATTTCAAATTTTTTTCGAAATCTCATTGAAAAACTGCCATGAGAATGTGAAATTCCTATTCGAATATTTTCATAAATAAAGAAGTTACGGAGGAGACATGAAAATGATCAAAATCTGTTTTTTGCTTATAAAACAAAAAAGAATAGATTTTATCAAATAATTTTTTCATATTATAGTTGGCCTTGATAAACTCCACATTTGGTGTCATTTAACCGACAACCGACCTCGTATCTATTGAAGTATACCACAAAAGATGAACTACAGGCAAAAATACTTTATTCGTGTCAGGTTTTATAAAAATATATGACAAGTCTCATTAAACAAAACTATCAATAGATACATAGCAATTCTTCTATATATCAGCCGTCTTGAAAAACAGAAAAACAAATAATGTAAATATCTCAAAACTTACCCTCATTAAAATGTTTTTCTAGTTGAATAGTCCCATTTCTTGACAAAGCTCTTGGAATCTGGTTTGTGGAATCGGTTTCGTCATCATATCAGCTAGTTGAAACTCTGTTGCTACCTTTTTGACAGTGATTTCACCCTCGTTGACAAGCTCTCTCACAAAAAAATGTCTTAACTTTATATGTTTCGTTCGACGGTGATATTCTGGATTCTGAGCAAGTCGAATGGCTGCTTCGTTGTCGACTTGAAGATCGGGAATAAAATCTATCTATATTGTCGTTTATGTATCTGATTCCATAATTCATAGTCCCTCGGATATACCGAAAAATGCGTTTAACCTTGACGACATTTTCTTTCGTAGGATTTTCTAAACTTCGGGAAATAACTCCAACTGCATAAGCAATATCAGGTCTAGTAGCTACCATCAAATACATCAGCGATCCAACGGCCTGTCTATATGGAAAATCATCACTACGTTCACAATCAGCTTTCCCTGAATCAGAACCGTCTTTTATAATTGGAGTAGAAACGGGTCGACTCCCTTCCATACCAAAACGTTGTAAAATTTTCTTGGTATAAGCATTCTGGTGGATTTTAATCGAGCAATCATCTTTCCTATCGATTTCACTTCCAAGAAAGTATGTTGCAGGCCTCACAATTATTTTAAATTCACTCTTCAGCTTTTTCATTAATTCTGAGGCTTCTTCTGGATCGGTAGCAGCTACAAGTCCATCGTCTACATATAAAGCTATCAGAAGTTTTCTTGAACCGTACATTTTTATGAAAAGACAAGGGTCAGATTGACTTTTTTTAAATCAAGCGTTGCTAAGAAACTGACAATTCGTTTATTCCAGCACCGTGGCGCCTGCTTGAGTCCGTAGAGACTTTCATGCAATAGACACATTCTGTCAGTGTCATCTTGATAGCTTTCTGCCTGTTGCATAAAAATCCTCTCTTGAAGTTCACCATACAGGAAAGCAGTAGATACGTCAAACTGAGTTAGTGCCAAATTTTCACTTGCTGCAACACTTAATAAAACTCGAATGGTTCCTTCTCTAGCTACTGGACTGAACGTTTCGTTGTAGTCGATTCCTTTCTTTTGTGAAAACCCTTTTATCACAAGACGAGCTTTAAATGGAGCCATCTGGATTGGTCTTAACTTTGTAAACCCATATACAAGGTAATGCTTTGACTCCAACTGGAAGTTTTTCGAGTGTCCAGGTACTGTTTTCTTCAAGGGAACGTATTTCGCAATCCATAGCTTTCTTCCACGAATCTTTTTCTTCTGAAAGCATTGCTTCTGTGAATTATGTTGGTTCATATGAAGTTCTCTGCTAACTAAAGGTTCTTCATTGAAAGTTACATCACGTTAACGTATCAGTGTATTATCTCTTTGCACCATACACGATATCCATCAAATCCATCATATCCAACTAACACGCCTTTCACTGCTTTCTTGTCCATTTTCTTAAACCTGACACGAATAAAGTATTTTTGCCTGTAGTTCATCTTTTGTGGTATACTTCAATAGGTTATGGGCCCAGATACGCAGTAATATCTGTAGAGTCATAAAAGTATACCGATCGAAAGTTATCGAAGTGATCGAAAGTTTAACAGTGTCTTCAAAAGATGGAATTCACTGCTTTCTTGTCCATTTTCTTCCTCTTTTGCTTAGGAATGTGAGCATAACAGGTACTGCCGATGATGCGAAGGTGTTTGATGCCTAATTTATTTCCAGTCCACATCTCAAGGGGCGATTTTTCGGCTACACTTGATGGTCCAGTGAGATTCAAAATGTATCTTGCTGAATTTATCATCTCAGCCCATAGTCCTTGAGGAACTTCTGAATGTGAATGCATCAAAGACCGAGCCATTTCGACTAATGTTCTGTTTTCTCTTTCTGAACATCCATTTTGCTCTGGAGTGTATGGCATAGTGAATCGCTGCTTGATTGCATATCTGTTCAAAATTTCTTTCACTTGATGGTTGTCAAATTCTCCACCGTTATCACATAAAAGCTCTTTGACAACGTGTCCAGCTGATTTCACTTCTTGAAGCATTTGTTGTAACTTTTCGGAAACTTCTGATTTTTCTTTCATGAAGAAAACTTGGCGAAAGCGGGAAAAGTCATCTTTAAACAAAACGTAATAGCGATATCCTGAAATTGAAGTCAGAAACGGCCCACACACATCGGTGTGCATAATTTCTCCAGGCTGTGTTGCGCGTTCTCTGGTACCAAACTTTCGACGATGAGCCTTTCCGTAAACGCAACCTTCACAAACTTCACTATCTAGACTGACTGTTACTCCAAATTCACGCTCCATGACTACTTTCACATGCCTCTTATTTTGGTGGCCTAGTCTCTCATGGAATAGTTGAAGTTGATGGGATCCGCTTGAAACCATATTCATTTCAGCTCTTTCAGAAATATTAGAGACTTCTAGCTTATAAAGTCCACTATTCTGACTTCTGAAGTCTTCTAAAATGACTGTTTTTCATATACAGAAACTGCATTTTTGTATCGTGGAGAAGAAGTGACTTTCGGGTTGTTTATCTTGGGCAGCTAGTACAGAAAAGAGGTTTTACTTGATTTTTGGTACAAACCAAACATCGCTCAAGGTTATTTTATCTTTCTGCTCTCCAACCACAGCTTCCACGATGACTGTACCTTTACCGCAGGCCTCAATGGAATCACCATTAGCAGTTGTGACTACATGGGAAGTGGTAAATTCCTCGTATGATTGGAATAAGTCGAAACGATGCGTTATGTGATTTGTGGCACCATTATCAACATACCAGCTATCATAATCAGACTGGTATGAATGAAAACACTGAGTAATGGAAATGAGAACGACATTTGCTCTTGACTTTTCAGCATTCCACTTTGATGTAGATGGTTTTGGAGGTTTACCATCAGCGTGCCACTTGGAACAATGCCTTACTCTGTGGCCCTTCTCATGGCAATAAATGCATGTCCATTCCGCTGCTGACTTTCTGGGCTTGGAGAATTTCTTCTGCCTCGAGTAGTTGACAACTAATACTCTTGACTGACGTTTCTACTTCGGTCTTTTTGCATCAGAGCTCTTTCATAAGCACACAATTGATTTGTTAAGTTGTCGATTGTTCTTTCGGTTTTGGCGATTAACATCCAGCTTGATCGAAACGAAAAATAGTTTTCTGGTAAGGTTTCCAAAATTTTACAAATCAATAACAATTCGGGTAATTCAACTGCGTCTTCTCTCTTGATCTCGATTTTCAACTTATTCCAGAGATTCTTCAATTTAGACATATGTGTAGCAACATCATCACAGGCATCTTTTTGATAACTGAAGAATTGCAAGCACAGATCGTAAGCTTTGTCTTCAGATATGCCGTCAAAAAGTCTATGTAGTTCTTGCCATATTTCCTGACCTGTGGAAAACCTCATAATCTTCTTCAGTGTTTCTTCCGTCATATTGGTCGTCAGTATTATAGTAGCACTGCTTTCTATTCTCTTATAGTCGCTCAGCTCCTTGTTGTACTTGGTAACTTCTTCAGTTGTAGCGCCTGCATTCAAAGCCTTTGGTTCTCTGAAAGTTCCGTCTACAATTTCCATGGCTCCGACGAGACCTCTAAGTAGCATGCATATTTTGTACTTACAGGTGGACCAATTTGATTTGCCTTCTAACAGCCCAATCTGCATTCTGGTGAGTTCCATCTTTTGAAGACACTGTTAAACTTTCGATCACTTCGATAACTTTTGATCGGTATACTTTTATGACTCTACAGATATTACTGCGTATCTGGGCACATAACCTATTGAAGTATACCACAAAAGATGAACTACAGGCAAAAATACTTTATTCGTGTCAGGTTTTATAAAAATATATGACAAGTCTCATTAAACAAAACTATCAATAGATACATAGCAATTCTTCTATATATCAGCCGTCTTGAAAAACAGAAAAACAAATAATGTAAATATCTCAACAGTATCTCTCACCATTAAATAGATACCCATGGTGAGCATGGTAAGTGGGACACACTATATATACAGTTAATATAGTTTATGAAGTTGGGGTGAGTATCATGTGTTCATGGTTGAACGAGAGGAATTCCTCAGTTAAGTAGAAACAATGTAATAGTAAATGATTTCTTACCCATTTCTTGAATTGGCTAAAATTGAATGATTTTACAACTGGTGGTAAAAAATTGAAGAATCTAACATTTAGAGAGTTTTGCTCAGAGCCAGATAGTCTGAATTTAGGAGTTCTGAGTTTACTCGATGATATCGTATCATGGTTGTGAACATCAGCATTTTTTGAGTATAGATCTCTATTAGAAAAAGTCTCTAGTAGAGTTTGGTAGATAAAAACACAAGGGATTGGTAAGATTCGGTATTTCTTGAATAGTGGCTGACAGTGGGCACGGTAGGTTGCACCATCAGTGATTCTTAGGGCCTTTTTTTGGAGCCGAAAAACTCTAATGGAGTGCGTTGCGTTACTACTCATGTATAGTCCGTATATTCTGACAAATATATCACATACTGTAAACTTTTGTATTACTAACATTTTTCCAAAGAACTGGAAACACGCCTTTGTTCAGCCAGTACCAAAAAAAACTTTAGTTTGTGACTTGAAACACCTTCGCCCTGTAAGTATTCTCCTAACACTTTCGAGGTTGCGTGAGTGTTTCTCAGCTCAACATTCTTCCTGGGGCCCAATCTAGATTTCGAAATCAACATAGTTGTGAAACTACTCTGCTGTCTAGTACGAACAATATTTTGGGAGGGATCGATAAAAAAGCAAGCCACAATATCAGTTTTATTAGATTATTCTAAACCTTTCGACACAATTGGACATATACTTCTATTAACAAATCTTGAATACATAGTTCATCTTCCAAAGCTATCAATTTCTTTAAGAGTTGTTATTCATTTAATAGAAGTCGAAGTGTGAGAATAAATGAAGGAATATCACTTCCTCTCCAGATATCTACGGGTGTTCCTCAGGGTGTTCCTTTACTATTTGCCCTTCATAAATTCGATTTTGAGAGTGCTATCAGCTTCTGTAGAATAAACTACTATGCGGAAGATACCCAATTACATTAAACATTTTTTCCTACAGATTTAGATAATGCACTGGATACTAATACAGGGACAATTTTACACTGGTTGTCAAATATAAAGATCATTGTCTGAATATGAATGCAGATAAAACAACCTTAATGGTTTTCGGTTGTGAGAGTCATAGAACTCTTCTGAGAGATTACCTGAGAATATTTGTAGGGAATGCTGAAGTGACATCCAAAAAGGTATCTAGGAATTTAGTACTGATAATGGACGATGAACTGAGATACAAATCTCATATTTGTCATATCCATCGAATAGCATAAATGAAAATCCGGAAGATTTATAATAACAAGCAGTCGGGTACTCTGTGAGGCCTTGGCCTTATTATTTATTTTTCTCTGCTCAAGAATAATAACGAAGGTTTGTGTGCTGATGTGTACTTTGTACATAGTACATCACCTGATCTTCGGCATTTATTTATATTTGTATATTGTTTTTAATTTATTTATTTGTTACGGGCAATAAAGACCTATTATTGTTATTATTAACTGCATATCTGCAAAACTCAGCTATTCATATAAAATTACAACAAGACTCATAAATATAGTAATCTTAATCGATTATTCATAACACCTATCGATCTATTTTGCCGGTTTTCAAAAAGATTTTGATACTTATATACAGCGTATTCCATTTAGAAAGTAACTAACACTCTAAATATCTACGAAAATACACTGCAACAAATTTCCATAAAAGGTCGATCTTATTTTCGTTGGCACCTAGGCAGGAGTAATCTGAAATTAATCCCTTACCTACAGGAACACTCCCAAAAATTTTGAATGGTTCATGTGGTCGAGGGTAATCCCATTTTGAAGGTAATTTGAGGGTATTTGCAGAATTCTTAATTCGAGCTCGTATTTTAAAAAATCATCAAATTTTCCGGTTTTCCAGTTTTTTTCCGTTACTAATGATCTGATCGGGCAGTGGAAAAACTCATTTTGTTAATTTTTCAATTCTCTACAATTTTTTCCATTGAAACAACCAGATTTCTGTATAAATTTTCAATTATAAGCAAAATTCTGAAATAAAAAACGTTTTATGTATTTAAATATTTATAACAAATTAATAAATGACGTTGCGAATCCAAATCGTAACAGAATATAACTGTGGACTGACTTTCATGTGATGGCACAGTCGGTTTCCTACTAGTATTTTTGTTACGGAAACATTCTCTATTAATTGGGCTACGATCAAAAGGGAATTTGTGTCCTTTCTTCTGAATTTGCAAAGTGAACATCACATTGGTTTAACGTCACTATACAAACTTTCCTCCCTAGTGAAAAAATCAAAACATTATGTCAGACAGACAAACCTGTTTCTTGTGGTACCGATACGGAAAGATCTCAGACTGGATCAAATGTGAACAATGACCATTTTCACTTTCATTTAAATTATCATCAATCTCTGATAAGAATTGATTGTTTCCACGTCATTCTGTCAACATATTCTTGCAGACATCCCGTAGAAATTCCTGAGCATCTGGTTCCGATCACAGATTCTTAATCAAACCACCCTACGTACTCTTGTTTGCATCCTTGAAGCAGGCATCGAGAACTATGTGCAGCCTGATGATATTGAAACTGTTTGAATTGCGTTTCCTACTGCTACTTGCTTCCAAGTAGTCTTAAATAGTGTGAATATCTCTGTCACTGGAACAGTATAAGAAGGAATTCGAGTTTAGACTGCCGGATAGTGAGTTTGATGGAGAAGTGGTGGATATTGGAAAAGAATGCTGTCAGAATCGTTGGTCAAATTGGATGGAGACAATCATGTTCAAATAAATTCAAAGAATTAACGAACTTTGCATCTACGTATATAAGAATAATCAGAGCTCCGCAACTAATCAGCATCAGTACTTGACTCGTTCTAGAGATTTACTGATACCCAATATGCACCGAACTACTTTATACCAGAAAAGCCATTTTTATCTTTATATTTTAATTATTTATTTTGTTGTTTGCAATTTAATTTTTATGATAAATTTATGTTTGTTCATTTCTGTCTTTTTACAAATTTTATATTTATTCTTGTTAATTCGCATTTTTTTTGTTTATTGCAATATTTTATATGAGCGTAATTCATGGCAAGTATTTTGTCAAGCTTTCCTTGTTATTGTATTTATAGAAATCCTTTCTACTTTATACATTTGTTGGGTACTGGATGATTTGAAAATGCAATGCAAGATTACGTGAAACTTGATGTTACGTGAATATCCTTCAAAATGTTACGAATAACAATCTTCTGAATAGAATTAATCTTCTCAGAATCTTTGGACAAATGAGATACAAAATTGGAACATACAAAATAGTGTATGGCTCATGTGTGGCTTTTCCACTACGATTCAGGAAGGTATGAAATTTCATTCAGGTGGTAATCAGAGGGAATACTGATGACAGTGGAAAATTATTGCCAACCGAATGGTCAAATAATTCAAAATGAAAGAAATAGTGGATGTAAGACAGTATATAGACCCCGTATATCATCTAATCAGTGGAAACATCACGAAGAGTACCCCACATAATTGCCCAAGAATATTTCCATTCGCATGAATAACATCCAACAAAACACCTCACATCTAATCTACATATAGGACAATCTTGTTCATTTGAATATATGATTCATTCTTCTCGCCTCGCATACATGTTTCCTCGACAATTTTTCACCTCCACCAATAAATATACAACGCATTGTACCGAATAATAACGCCTACTCCAAAAATGTCGAGTCGAGACTATTGAATCGAACGCAACAGACTATGCAGGTAACTTGTAACCGGCAGATACCATGAGAATATTCATTCGATTGCAAACGAACAAACAATATTTGAATAATTATAATAAACACAACCTAATTCTCAGGCATATTTGAATTCAGTACCTATGCCTGTCTGGATGGAATTTATTGTCCGCAGTACCATCGCCAGCACTTCGTATAGAGAAACTCGCTGTTTCAAACATTAATTGAGACAAAGTTGGAATTGCCATCGTCCTTGATGATAATATGCACAGACAGATAGACATACAGACAGTAGACAGATAGACGTACATACAAACAAGAGGCAGTTTTATTCAGCACATCAATTTTTTCTACATTGGTAGCAAAGCAAAAGAGCAAAAGAAAAATTTATTTATTAGATTAAATTTCAATAAAAAGGGGGCGTACACGTATAACAGAGAAATATGTAAAAACAGTTCAGGAATAGAAAACTTTAATGTCGGGATCTTGGTGAATGGTCCTTGGTCAAGTAACAAACTAAAAATTGTCCTGTTCACACCAAGTATCAAGCTCAATCTATTTTCAGTAAGCTCAGCTCTGGACAAATGGTTGGTTCTTAGGTCAAATAAAAATAAATGCGATGAAGCCGAAAGAAATGATTTGGAAGTAGTTGTTCCTACAAAGCACCATGAAGCTCATGTTTCTAAAACAACTGAGATACAGTTATGACACGAGCGGTTGGGATTTCAAAATATGAAAATTGTCAACAAATCGAAACTTTCTACATCCATATCCGATTCGAAACTCCTCTACGAAGACTGTCTACCAGGTAAACAACATAGATTACCGTTCCCTGTCAGTAAAACCAAAACAAACAGAATAGGAGAGCTCATTCATTAAGATTTATGTGGGCCGATGGAGGAATGTTCTATAGGAGGGTCAACATACTCTGTCTTGTTCAAAGATAATAACACGCATTATCGAATGGTATATTTTGTCCAAAGTAATGAATAATGTCTAAAATTGAAGAATGTTTAATCTACAAGAGGAATATTGGCCTTCCAGTACAGACTATCTGCACAGATAATAGCAAGGAATATTGTGACAAAGTCATTTTCGAAGAATATTTGGAATCACACATAAAAAGAGTGTAATATACATACCAGAGCAAAATAGGTGTAACGAACGAGAAAACAGAACTGTTCTGGAGATAGGCTGGTACTACAATTCATTGTAAGAACCTCCTGCACAAATTATGGAAAGATACAACAAATACAGACGTTTATATTCTAAACAAAACAGGTCTTAGTCCCGTCCATATGATCTGTGAAATGATGAACACTTCGAAATAAATTCACTCAATGTTTTGTGTTTGTTCATTTTCCAAAAGAAAAGCGACTAAAATGGGATGATAAAAGTCGAAACGGGACTTTAGTCGGATATTTGTTGAAGGATATACGATCTGGTTTGGAAATAATGAAGTTCAAACCTGTAGAAATATTGTTTGGGAGATGAAATCGTGAAAAACAAGGAGAATGTAGTAGAACAGTTCACAGAAGTAAGGTAGGTAGATAGAAGGCAACATCCACACACATGAGGCAGCAAAATGAGCAAGAAAATAAAATAAAGTACATTAAAAATACTATGAAAATCGAAAAGAGATCAAAAATCTCTCAGAAGAAGAAATAACAGTGTAAACTGAGGAAAAGAGAAAATACTCATGATCCATAAGATTTGTAAATTTGACAGAAGCTGATGCTCTCATAGCTGAAAACAATGCGCAAATTTCATTTTGGGGAAGCAATATCCGGTAGAAACAGGAAAGAATGAAAGGATGCATGACAAACTGAAATCCCATAAAGTTACCAATACCTGGACTCTAACAAACCTACCAGGTGATAAAAAGCTGGTTTCGAATAGATGGATATATAAGGTGAAAAGAAATGCTGATGGAGAAATAGAGATTTCCAGAAGTAAGTAATTGATTATGAAGAATAGTCCAGTTGTGGAATTTGAATAAATTCGAGCAATACTTGCAGTTGCAGTACAGAAAAATCTAGTTTTATTCCAATTTGATGCAAAAACAGCATTTTTGTTCGGTAAGTTACAAGAACATATCTATGTGGATCAACCCTACGGTTTTGAAGATGTATAACACTACAATTTCCAAGCAAGTAATGATGATGCCTGTGTTTTCATCATTTTCGTAAATGATGGACTTGTAGCTACATCTGACAAAAATGATCGAATCGAAAATGTCTTATATTTTCTCATTAGTGAATTCGAGATGGAATTTGGAAATTTGAAATTTTACCAAGGTCTCGACATTGTCAGAAAATCAAATAATACAATATTTATTCACCAACAAAACTATTGCAAACGAATATTGGTGAATTCAAAAACTGATTCTACGACGATACAAACCGATTTTATACTTGAAAACGGAGAACAAGCAGTGGGAGTTCCCTATAGAGAAACTGTTGAGAGTATTTTTGGTGGTGGGAAACAAACCAGAAATATCTTTCGCTGTTTCCAAGGATATGACACATATTGTTTACCGGATCCTATCACGGGGTACCGTAGGGCTTGCCTACCTTTCGATATTAAGCCTTTTTTCCATCGTCACCATCTATCTTCGTCCTCTGCCAAAAGAACCCATCCCAACTCCGCCCCAACTCCGCACTTCAAAAACTACCTATTCAAGAGATCATGTTTACCCGTTTTTATTTTGTTTTATTTTATTTACATCTATTATTAGTTTAAATTTTGCCTTATATTTACATATACGTTTTCTGTTATTTAGCTGTCCAGGGGATGCATAAAAATCAGTGATGTCCTTGAAAGCTACACTAGTCCGTTTCTTCATCCAGGATCATATTATTTTCGCCCCAGCTAATTAATTGTGTTATGATTGTTTTGTTTAGTGTGCTTCTGTTTCTGCTACACATGCATGTTCCGTCGGTCACCCTCAGGCCGAAGCGTTTGTAATATGCTTGCACATTCCCGTGTCCTGTGACTAGCTGAACCGTTTTCCATGACTGGTCTAGTTTTTTCTTCCGCTTCTGTGGGAAATATTTCTTAGGTGCTCCTTCCTGTTTTGGATTGATCCCAATGGTGTTGCCATGTTCATACTTTCAGTATTCGTTTTATCATGTTGAGTTCTTTTTTTGCTGGGATTTAACATTTGTATGTTTGCGTCGTTTATGTGTGCTTCTGCCGTTGTTTCTGCTCTTTTGATTCCTGTGTTGATCCTTTGTGTGTTTTATGTGTATTATATGTCCACTTTCACATTTGTTTTGTATCTCTTTTTGTACGTGGATGGCTGTTTTGTTGGTGGTATTTCAGTTGTCCACCATACTTTTGGCTCTTTTGGAGTCTGTGGCTATCAGAGCGTTTCCATTACTTGGTTCTGTCCATTCTATAGCCTCCTTTATCGCTAATAGTTTCACTTGGTGTACATCTCTACCGTCAACGACACTTTTTCCTTTATCTCTCCAGTTGTTGTGGTCTCTTGGCTCGACTATTCCGTATGCCCTATTTTAGTTATCTTCTACTGTTGCGTCGGTATATGTGTATGTTGTGTACTCTTCTGCTTCTTCTATTTTCCTATATGTCTTGGCTGGATGTGATTTTTTAATGTGTTTCACCTTGTTTCTACCTTTGTTTATCCTGTGTGTTTGCGTGTGTGTATGCTCTACTTTGGCTTCAAGCTGTAGGGGTACCGTGCCCGCAAGCAAGTGGAGGCTGTCTGTGGATGTGGTTTTGTATGCCTTAGTAATCGCTAGCAGGAATGGTCTCTCCGTGGCTCTCAAGTGTCTTTGGATCCTTGAAGCCTTTGCCCTCTTTCCACATAATTGTACTCTGTATAATATGAGGGGTTTCACCGCCTTATCTCATATTGTTCTTAGAATATCTTTGTCTGTTCCCCATTCTCTGCCGGCGATCACGAAGAGCTTGTTCGATATTTCTTGGGTTTTTGCCCTTGTGTTTTTAATATGGTCTATCCATAGCATTTTCCTGTCTATAACGAGCCCGAGATATTTTATCTTCTCCAGGTTCTTTGTGGTGTTGTCAAACATTGGCGACTAGAACATCAGACATAGACTGCTATATAAAATGTCATATTTTGAAATATGTACGAAAAGCTTCGGGAAAACCAACACTCTGCCATGAGATCTCGTATCCATATAGTATCTTAAAGTATAAGTGGCTAAAAAGGTCTTTCAAACACGCAATATTTTGCGAGCACGACGGCGCAGCCGGAGTGCTCGAAATAGAGCAAGTGTTTTAAAGACCAGTTATCCACGAATACTTTACGCAATTTTTTTATTGGCGCAGTTTGAAATCATAAATACTGGTATTATTGTTAAATTGTTATAAAATTGTTATTTTCGTCAACCGATTGCACCTCTACGCGCAACCCTCGGAAGTCTTCGAGAGACTTGTGTGAGCTAGGAAAGACGCAGCCCTTACCTTTTAACGTGTGATGCCATGCACAAGACCGATGACCACGCGAGGCTTTGAACCGTCGACCCTTCGCTCCAAAGGCGAACGCTCTACCACCACGGCCCATAATTACAACAAAAAATGTTAATATGAACTGATAATGTAAAATAGTTGAATTTGTGATATGACATCAGTATACCTTCCGTTGTCATGGAAATGAGAAAAATAGAAATAAATTTGCAATTTGTCATCAAAGATTAATTGTTGTCACTGTAGTGCATAAAAATTAATTCTTATATCGATTATTGGAATGGTAAAGCAGAATCGCGGTAACTATGGCAAAATTTTAATGATGCGCATAAAAAAGAGAAGTTCATCAAATGGATGGATAAGCAAAAGGTAACAGCTATAATTGAACAAGTTGTTTTTTTGACGTATCAAGTTACTGCTGTCAGATCAATAATCAAATAGACCTCACATTTTTCGAGTTATTGATGTTACAATGGTAACTTTAAAAAACGCGCGTTTTGAAAGTTCGATATAAACACGCTGATGCGTGCTTCAAATAGGTAAAATGGGGCATCAATAAAAAAACAGTTTTTCGTTATTTTTTGGTTCGATTTTTTGGGATATAATGCATAAACCATAGCTTTTGTATGACTAGTCAATTAAAAAAAAAATGTTCAGCACTGCAATGCAAGAATTATTTACCTGCAAATGTGTCCATGCACTCTTTTCCAAGAAATTAAAATTAGCTAAAATTAAAATAAAACTGAAAATCGAGACACTAGTTAATTAGTTTTATATATATATATATATATATATATATATATATATGTATGTACGTTTACAGTGAGAATTTATTTTGGAAGATTTCACACCTAGTAAGAGAATCTCTGTTTATAGTTCGCGTAAATTATTCCAATTATATGCTAGACACAAATGACACTGAAACGATTGATAAAATGGATTATTCCATCACAAAAAATTCCAGAAAAAGTTCATCGAAGCAATGAAATGAACATCGATGATAGAACTTTAGTGTTAATTTTCACAAAATTTTGGTTTACAAAACCGCGACATATGTTTCGTGTTTCGGCAATATAATGACTTCTTCAAGTATGAGTATGCTTCTGCTTGAAGAAGTCATTCTAAGGGCGAAACATATGTCTCGGTTTTGTAAACAAAAATTGTGTGAAAATCAACATTAATGTTTCGGCTACATCGATTCCAAACAAATGAACTCTGTAGACAAGTTCACAAACACCTCGCTCATTAAACAGTATCTACCTCACATAAACAATGAAACATGAATACTGCCTTCCTGTCGACCACAGGCCTACTTTTTGGGCATAAATTCTGAAAAATTTCAGCTAAATAAATCTTGAAAGAAGCTCTCCAAAACTGAGAGTTGGAAGTTAAAGATCAATATTTGAAAAAAATCTGTCAACATAGATGATTAATGTTTGCTTTGTTTTCCCGGAGCGCCACCTGGTGCCAATGGTGATCGCGAATAATCCTAGTTTTCCTGTACTATCGACAGAAAAGAAAACAATCGAACGGTAACGCGAACACAGAACACAAGCACTGATGTCGTGACGGAGACTTCGCAAATATAGAAATTCATATCCAGCAATAGTGCACACGCGAAATCCCGATAAGAGGAAGAAGAGAATACTGGGAACCGAGCGCAACGATTTCGTTATTCGATGTGCGATTATAAGTCGATACATCTGATAGGACCCGTTTTATTTTAGCGTGTTCACGAACATTTCCTACAAAGATATTGACAATGGCGAGCTACTTGAACGAAACTCGTGCATACTCCGGTAATAATGATTATATGATTCCATCTACATGACCCTCATTGTTCCTGCCATGTAAAAATACACTCCGTTATTCTTTTTTTGAAAATGGTAGTAGCATAGCGACGAAGGTCAGCACAAAGAACTTACATCAGCAAAATCTAGCTGATAAACTGATGTTGCCGATACTTGATGAAAATCGATGTTAATATCTATTATGAAACTATAACTGGAATGATTTTCACTAAAGAAGTTTAGGAAATCTAGACATTTGTTTCGTTGTACAAGAGCTGCTTCAAGTGGAGAAGATGATCTAATTTACATATTTGCTGTGTTCGCTCAAATACTCATCGTAAATTTGATAAGGGTTCAGTTGTATACCTGTCTTCCAATAAACCTCCGATAAATATGTTTAAAAAAATTGTTTTTCTCGTTAACCAGCAGTTTTCCCCTTACGAACGGCAGCACTCAAAAGTCGACACTTGTGTGAGCCAAGGATTAACGAGATCTCATCTTTTTACTTGTGACTCCTAGCACGATCCGAGGAGAATCTCGAAAGGAGGCCCGTTGATTACCCATCCAAAGCCCGACTTTTTACTGTGCACAGAACGCGTTAAAATAAACAACTTTTTCAAATAACTTTTTCCAAAAACATGAAAAATTAAAAAGTTACATTATTACAAACTTGTCCGATACGGTCCTGTCTAACTTAAATAAGGGGTTCAAAGTTGTCACAAACTAAACTTCTCATAAACCCCCCCAAAAAAAGTCACACGGATTTAGGTCTGGCGACCTTGGTGGCCATGCAACTGGTCCATTATTTCGACCGATCCATTTATTCGCTTATTTTTCTGTTTTCTGAAAAAAGTTATTTGAAAAAGTTGTTTATTTCAAAGAGTTCTATACACAGTTGAAAAAAGTATCAACTTGGGAGTCACCCTGTATATTACTGATTATATTTAATTCAGCCTTTCCAGGAAAATAAATTGAGTAGGGGTGAATTATTCAGTTCGAGTTAGTCATTGAGAGGTTCTGAGAATTTTTCCATTTATCCATACTTTCTAAAAGATTCAGCCTCATGCCCTTGTTTTGAACGTGAAGGATTTCAAAATCATGATCAAAAGTATGGTTTTCAGTTAATGAATGGGTAGCATAATTATGTTTTTCCGTTTAGAAACCTGTTTCTATGTTCGGTTAGTAGACAGTGCTGAGGCATTTTTGAGATAAAGAAATTATTAACACCATGAAACCTATTGGAAGAGGAGCAAAATATTGTTCGAATGACGGGAAAAAAAATTGGATTCGAAAAAATGTAGAAGGGTGGAACGGAATGAACTTTTAGGGGTTGAGAGTGACATTTCACGGTTTTTCGCGATTGACAACGAACGTTGATCTCCTATCAAAAAAAGTTAAATGGCATGGTTGTTAAAAATAAAAAGATCAACAACTTTTGTATTAAACAGATCTCCACATTACATTACATTACTAATTTTTTTCTCGCTGAAATATCTTTTTTTTACGAGATTTGTTGGAAATATAACTTATTATGTTTCAAGTGGGCTGTAATTTTTTTGTAGCGAAATACAGATTTTTCCTTTTTTTTCGACTTTTTTTTCGACTGAAAAAACGACCTCATTTTCAACAGAAAAGTTTCACCGGTAAGGTTCGTATTTTCAAGCCATTTTTTGGTTAAAGCGTCTACTTTTAGATTTTTTACAGAAAACTCGAAAAAATTAAATGAAAGATTTTCAAAAATCTATTTTTTTATTTTTGTTCTAAACTCATATTTATTTATTGAAATATCGAGAATATTGATTTCATGTTACTCCAATAGGTAAAAAGATCAAACAAGGACATAAATGAGGATTTGATTATGATAGGAGAGCAAAAGGAGGTGAACTTTTGGGGGTAACAATAATTGTTTCTCACGATTTGCAGTAAAAATCAATCTCCTACAAAACAGTAGAAGAACAAAGTTGTTGCCAATAAAAATATGAACAATATTTGTATCTAAGATTTTTCCACATAACCTCAAATTTTTCGGGAAAATCAGAGAAACCGTTTTAATTTGGATTTAATTATTTTTTGTGTAAAAATTGTGTTTGTCGCAAAATCTAGTGGAAATATGGAGCTTGAAAAGACGAACTTTACCGGTGAGACTTTTCAGATGAAAATGAGGTCGTTTTTTCGGAATTTGTCGAAAAAACGAAAAATCTGTTTTTAGCAGTAAAACAATTACAACAAGTTATATTTTCAACAAATATCGTGAAAAAAAAATTTTGCGAGAGAAAAAAATTAATAACTGAAAAATTGGTTTTTCGATAGGTCAACTTTCGTTGTCAATCGCGAAAAACCGTGAAATTTTTCTTTCAACCCATTAAAGTTCACCCCATTACACCCTTCTCCATTTTGTCGACTCCAATTCATTTTTGCCGTCATTCGAAATAGCTATTTATGATACAAGTTCGTAAAGTAGGATTTTTTTGTATGAGCGTGAAGTTTGTTGAATGTGGCGCAACAAACACGCGAGTACAAAAAAGCCCTTTATGCACTAGCGGGCGGTAAAGTGTACTTTACCGCCCGCTTTACGGTTCGCCGGGCGTAAAGTGGCACTTTACCGCCCGTGGGCGAATTATGGCCCGGCGGGCCGTAAAGTAGACAAAATTCTCAAATTGTCTATACTCACACATTTCATGCAATTCCTAACACGAATTAGAATCATTTCAGTTCAATAGAGCAATACTCTTTCTAACATTTGTTCATAATCGTTGGCAATTTTTTCGGTGATGATCTATTTATTTGAAATAGATTCTCCGATATAGCACTCAGCCACTATAGTTTCAAATTCCTCATATTATGTTAACCTTAGTTATTGTATGCATAACGTATGAAACGTGTAGACCATTGCAATTCAAGTCAGTATTTGTGATTCGCGCTATAAAACCGCTAGTGCATAAAATTTTGTATGTATCACGTGCGTAAAATGCGTTTAAGGCCTTCGGCGTGTGATGGCCCTCGGTTAACGCCATCGAGCCATCATCCACGCCGCAGGCCATAAACGCCTACTTTACGCCCTTGATACATAAATAACTATTACGAAAGTGTTTCACATAAAGTTTTTCCTTCGACAGTTATTATATTGCCAAATTGTAGCAATTATATCATTAATTTGAATGTTCAGAATTGTCGTCGTATTATCAAATAAAGACTTCCGAGTTATATTTGACGCAAAATACCGTATTTTTCAGAAATGGATGAATGTATGAACAGTGTGTAAAAAATTACTTCACGCATGATTTTATGCACAGTTGATGATTTTAAGCACAGGTGATTTTTTTACGCACTTTGCGAAAAAGTATTACTTTACGCACTGTCAGCAGTGCGTAAAAGCTTAGTTTACGCAATGTCGTAGAAAACATATTTTGCTCCCCTTCCAGTAGGTCGCATGCTGTTGATTTTTTCCCGATAAAACTTGAGACAGCTACCACAGGTTATTTTATACACTCCACACTTTTCTTGTTTCTCTGTTTATCTTTGTTGTTTTTAATATGTTTGCCAAAAGTATTGTTTGTCTCAAAAGCAATATTAAAACCTTGCTTTTTCAAGAAATCACCTACTTTATTGCTTGGTTCACCGATATACGTATTTGTTTTTTCGTTTTGAACCTTTTAAACAAGGGATAGATAAACTTCTTGAATTGCTTTCTGAAATTAATAATAATAATTCATTTATTTCTTCAATTCAAAAGCATACTTATACAGTACGATGCAAATGTATGGAATAAATTCATTATTTCTGAATATAAACATATATTGGAAAATTTCTCGAACACGTCGATTTTCTTTTCCGATTGGCCAATTTTTGAACCCCACCCTAAATATATAGGGTTATCCGCATTCGAGTAAAAATTACTTTAGTGATATTTTTAAATGGGACACCCAGTGTATTTTTCCATATTTGGCTAGGGATCGTCATTACAAATCCAGTCATACCAGGTTTGATGGGATTATGTCAAACGGCTGAGGAGATATGAGCACAAAACTTCTCTATATGCCCAATGAGTGCGCCAGAGACTTTTGACCTTCCGAATAGTGTGAAGTCTCAGTCATACTCATTGGACATACGAGGAAGTTTTTTGCCCATATCTCCGCCGCAGCCGTTTGACCTAATCCCATCAAACCTGGTATCACAGGATTTGTAATGACGATCCCTAACCAAATATGGAAAAATACACTGGGTGTTCCATTTAAAAATATCACTGAAGTAATTTTCACCCGAATGCGGATAACCCTATATATTCAGGGTGGGGTTCAAAAATTGCCAAATCGGAAAAGAAAATCGACGTGTTCGAGGAATTTTCCAAAATATGTTTATATTCTGAAATAATGAATTTATTCCATACATTTGCATCGTACTGTATATAGTACAGTGTAGTATATATAGTGCAATAATAAAAGAAAACGTCACAAAGTGTAAAAGATCAAATATAAAAATTCGTACATATTAAAAAAAAATACAATAGTACAATAAGAAAAACATCACAAATTGTAAATGCACACAGATTTAAAAATTCCTAAATATTAAAAAAAATCAATAGTACAAAGGTAAATATTCTGCTTACAATACAGAAAAACTGAAATATTCGTGCAAAATGTAACAGTTTCTGGACAGTAACAGTGATTTCACTCGTTGTTTGAAAATAAAAATATTTGAAGATGTCTGTATTTCATGAGATAGTGAGTTAATATTTTACAGCCCATGTAATGCAGGTTTTTCTAATAAAATGATGATATATGAACATCTGGTAACAACAAATGCAACAAACCTAGTTTCATAGTCATGAACATTTTTGTTTGATAAGAACAAGGATCTATGTTTGTACACATATACAGGGTGGGGCACCGAAAACGAAACAGATCGAATATCTTCAAAACGCATGTGTTGTGAATAAAATGCAAAAACAGGTCGATTTTTAATGCAAGGGGGACATCTTCTTATCATAACCTCAACTGTCATACCTCTCCCCCACCCCTTGGGCACTTTCACCCAAACAATTTGAATAGGGAAAGTAGTAAGTGTGACACATCATTGAAAAGGTAATTTCATAAGGAATTCAGCCATGTCAATTTTTGCCACCTAACTTTTTATTTTGTCTTGCGGGAAAAATAACTGTTTCGTATTCCAAATTATAATACTGCATTTGCGAGCTATTTTGACATAAATTCGGTGACAGTGCATTATGGAATTTTTCTAAGAGAAAAAACAAAATGGCGACTCCAAAATGGCGGACATGATTTGCAATTATGGTCCGATTCAATTCAAAATTGAAATGTTGTGGTTTTCAAGGTCGGAAATTATGATTTGTTCGTCAATGCAAAAAAACAAGATGGTGGCTCCAAGATGGCGGACGAAATTTGTAATTCTGGTCCGATTTAAATCAAAATTAATAAGTGAAGATTTTCAGGTATTTTCAGGCGCGGTAAAATTCTGATTCTGTTATGCACAGAATAACCTACGTCACACATCTAAATAAAATATTATTTCCTAATTTGTATAAAATCTTTTTTTCCTCAATTCAATTAATTCACTGTAATCATACTGGAAACTTGTAAAACCTTCATATGCCAATTTTGAATCGAATCGAACCACAATTACCAATTTCGTCCACCATATTGGTTTTTTGTATTGACAAAAATATCATAATTTTTCACCCTGAAAATCCTCACATATCAATTTTGATTCGAATCGGACCAGAATTACAAATTTCGTCCGCCATCGGAGCCACCATCTTGTTTTTTTGCCCTGACAACAAATCATAATTTCCGATCTTGAAAACCACCACATATCAATTTTGAATCGAATCGGACCTAAATTGCAAATCATGTCCGCCATTTTGGAGCCGCCATTTTGTTTTTTCTCTTAGAAAAATTCCATAATGCACTGTAACCGAATTTATGTCAAAATAGCTTGCAAAAGCAGTATTATTATTTGGAATACGGAACAGTTATTTTTCCCGCAAGAGGGCGCCAAAATAAAAAGTTAGGTGGCAAAAATTGACTTGGCTGAATTCCTAAAGAAATTACCTTTTCAATGATGTGTCACAATTACTACTTTCCCTATTCAAATTGTTTGGGTGATAGTGCCCAAGGGGTGGGGGGAGAGGTATGACAGTTGAGGTTATGATGGGAAGATGTCCCCCTTGGATTAAAAATCGACATGCATTTTATTCACAACACATGCGTTTTGAAGATAATCGATCTGTTTCGTTTTCGGTGCCCCACCCTGTATACATATTTCATAGTTTTATATATATATATATATATATATATATATATATATATATATACATATATATTCCAGCTAAGGTGAGTATCTTCAGATTTTGGAATGCTATTCTACATGATTCTCGATAAGCAAGCTTGGTCATAATCCTAACAGCATATTTTTGTACTAGAAATACCCTGATTATGTTGGTTGCACATCCCCAGTTGAGTATACCATATCTCAAGTGACAATGAAAATTAGCATAATAAATTGTCAGAAGTATTTGGTTACTACACTGTTTTTCCATGAAATTAAGAGAATAACAGCTGGCACGAAGCTTTTTACATAGGGCATCTATTTGCTCTGTCCAGTGACTCTGAGAATCTATCACAGTACCCAGCAGTTTAGTATGTTCGATAAATGAAATATCACAATCTGCAGCTTGAAGAGGGTCGGGAGTCTGTAGAGATGCTTGCATTGTGGAATGAATGGCGTGGGTTTTTGTTGCATTTAGAATTAGACAATTTTTTTCTGACCATTCCGCAATATGTTGATAGAGATTACACACAGATGCCCTAGCTTGTTCCATAGTGCTTTCAGCAACAATAATGTTTGTATCATCAGCGTAGCACACTATTTGACAAAATGGTAAACTTTTCTGAAGAGATATTATTAGATCATTGGTATAAATAACAAACAGATAAGGTCCCAAAACCGAACCTTGTGGGACGCCACTTTTAATGCATATTTTGGAACTCAACAGGTTTCCTAGTCTAACCAGCTGGGATCTACCCGCTAAGTAAGATTTGAACACATCCAAGCAAGGGCCCCGTATTCCATATCTAGATAATTTATAAATCAATAATTCATGACTGACACAGTCAAAGGCACGTGAAAAATCAACAAATAAACATATTACATGTAATCTATTATCTAGAGCTGATACTATCTTCCTATGATATTCATATAGTGCAGTTTCTGTGCTACAGTTACGTGAGAAGCCATGTTGTGAAGGTGACAATAATGAATAGGTATTAAAAAATGAATCTAATAGGGCTTTCATTTTCATTTGATGGATTTTAGAAATAATGGATAGAACACTGATAGCACGATAATTGCTATATACATTAGAGTCTCCCTTCTTGTAAATAGGTGTTACTAGTGCCAATTTTAGTATTTAGTACCTGTCTCTAGTGATAAGTTCAGAAGATGCATCAAGGGCTGACATAGCTCAAACTTACATTCTTTTATCAATTTATTGGAAATATGATCATGACCAGCAGAGTTAGTGTTCTTAAGCCTGTTTATTGTTTCTTAGACAGAAGGTTATCTATCAAAGACGAATTATAACCATTGTTGACTGCAATTTGTTTGATGATTTCTAGTTCTTCATTAAAATTTGAAGTACTGAGAGCAATTTTAACTAATCTATGTATAACACTATTGTAAGCTGCTACTTTATGTTGATATGGGTGTGATGAGCTATTGTATGAATTGTGATATCTGCATGAGACGGTTTGTGGAAAATAGAAAATTCATGTTTATTATTTACTTCAGTTATTGTTATGTCCAAAAAATTTATCGAATAATCCTTTTCTGATTTTACTGTGAAGTTAATTGACGAGTGAAGGGAAATTGTTTAATTGTTTCTGTGAAACGTACCAAAATATCATCAACATACCTATATGAAGTTTTTGAACGTGTTATTACCTTTCATTTGAGTTTCTAAATTATCAATGAAAATTTGAGCTAAGAAAGGGCTTACCGGATTACCGATAGTAAACCTTCTTAATAATAATAATAATTTTGACTCCACTTATAGTTTCATCAAAGATATAATCTAGTTAGTATTTAATCAGAATCAAAGAACACCCACCTCAAACCAGGGTCGAAATGATTCAAATCAATTGATTTGAATAGCGAGTCACATTACTATTTCAGTTTAAATCATGACTAAAATCAAATCTCGAAATTTCACAATGAATCTTTGCAGTGTAGGTTCGGTGGAAGCAAAAAAGAAATAGAACTAGAAATTGTAAGAATCTGAAGATCGGATAAAAAGTCTCTAAACAAGAAAATAATCATCTCGCACTTCTCTCACTACCTTCGTTGAAAAAAACATGAACGCTCATTCAAAATGTTATTACTACTGCTATAGAATGCATAAGAATCAGTGCATAAAGTCACTCAATGAAGGGCGAAAGATCATGTGCAAAAGTTCACACAAACTGGAAATTAAGCTCCCGACAGTGTTGAATAGTTAGCTGTGACGACGTTGAATGCAACCGCACCTCTCTCTCGCTTTTATTTAAATATTGCAGTCGGTTGCTAGAAAAGATGAATTTGTGTGGAAATATGAGCTAGGATGAAGTGATATACACTCTTTCTGATATCCGTGAGAATGCTAGGAGACTTAACCCTTGACATCCTTCACTCATTATCAAGAGAAAAGTATCAATATCAAACGGCATATAATCAATTTATGGAGTGAAGAAAATGCAAGGAAGTTAAAGTCTCGATTTCGATGTTGTAATTAAGATGCAGGAAGTCTTTTTAGTATTTTGAAAATAGGTACCTTCTATTTGATGTTAAAAATCGTTTGACAATAAAAGAAAATGTAATTTTGACTTCTATATCCATTTGATAATGAGTTTAAATTTTTTTATAAAAATATGGACAGATTAAACGAATACAGAAAATGTTATTTATACCCGACGACATCCAGGAAGGTGCGAAATTATTGAATGTGTCTTTATTATCGGAAAAATCAAGATTCCGGTATAAAAAAGAGTATGATATTTTACTAAACTTGATGATGAATAAAAGACTGAACAATTTAGGGAAGATGTAATTTTGGCGTATTTTGTAAAACTCTCAAAGACCTTTCAACTTCTCACATGCTCAAAATATTCAATGCTACGTTCTAGATATAAATATAAAGTATCCCAAGTTAATAGCATTTTTATACATCTATGAATAAGGCCAATAATGCTGTTGTTTTTTCCAGAGAGGAGATTATCAAGTTTATTGTCGAAGCACAAGATGTCCAGTACTTAATGATGGAGGTATATTTTAGTCATCGGTGAGTTTTTCGTAACTGATTGGTTATGTTTTTGTAGGTTGCTTTGATAATTGCGAACTTTGTTGCATGCCGATGTGACGAATTATGTAATATGACCGTTGAAGATTTACAAGATAGGGGTAATATTATTTTAATAGTGCAGCCGTGTTGGTCAGCTGGTAGAGTGTTTGCCTCCCAAGCGTAGGGTCTTGAGTTCGATCCACCGATTCACCGGTCTCGTGCATGGCATCACACGTTAAAAGGTAGCAAGCTCGCACAAGACTCTCGAAGAATTCTGATAGTTGCGCGTAGGGGTGTAACAGGTTGAAGGAAATAACAATTTTAATAACAACGATAACACCAAAACGAAAATACAAAGGGAACTTATTGTTACAGATAATACAATTGGCAATGTCAACATCCTTGACATCATCAAAAAGTATGCTCTCTGAGAGCAGCGAAAGAGGATCATCGTCGATTCTTTTTAACTTATAGAAAATCAATATGCTTAGTACAGGTTGTGGGAAAAAATACCATTTAACGTAGCCAAATATATTAAGTTGCCTAATCCAGATCAACATATCGAAATGTCAACAAAGTAAAAATGCTTACGGCTCTGATCCAGTCAACTGAGGTTCGGCGGACAGCGGTTCCCAAAATGTCAACAAACTTTAAAAACGAAATAAAATTTTTCCAATATATTTTTTTGTACTTCTGATCACTGTAATTTCTCCTAAAACTGCATCATCATACATCCGTCATTAGGTTGTCTTTAATGTTTTTATAATGTGTAAATAAGTACTCCACTTAATTGCTTCATGCTATCGTTATGAGCTACAATTTGTTGCATATACGGTAGAGTACAATGTGCAACAAGTGTAGAGTACTTTCCAGTTATACCGTCACCCCTTGTCTGGAAAGTGCAATTTTCAACTCTAGTTATACAATAAATATACTATTCATTGAAAGTTATGTTCCTCGTATATACAGAGTGTCCGGTAAACCTTGTACAATAATGAAACTGGTGATAGACCAGGTCATGACTGTTCAGAATATCGGAATTTCACCTCAGTAAAATCTCACCGTTTTCGAGATAATGGGCATTTTAAGAATTTCTGGAAAATCGCTACCTAACCTTGGATTTTTGAGTGCCATGTATACAAATTGGGACGAATCAAAATATCTTTGTTGCTGAAGATTACTGATGAGTGATGCTTCTAGATGTACAGAACAGTTTTTCAGAAAGTGAAAACATTTTTCAAGAAATGAGGGTAAAATGACAGATTTGAGTTTCATCAATTTTTTAAAATTATTTTTCAAAAGAATGCTCATTTTGTCTAGACTCTACCATTGTATAAAACAAACTATAATTATTTTTGGAAGAAGTGGTTTCCATTGAATTAGGCGTGGTTTTAATCTAGGCTTCTATCAACTTTTATTCAAGAAGAAAAGGAAACTACCCAACACCAAAACTACGTCACAATTTCACTCGACGCGCGTTTCGCCAACAAAGTTAGCATCTTCAGGAGCTAAAAGTAAGCTTTTAAATTTTTAAGATTGTGACGTAGTTTTGGTGTTTGGGTATTTTATTTTTTTCTTGAATTGTATTTACACCAAAGGTTCGAAAATATTCATTTATTTAACCAACTTTTATACTTACTCCCAAAAATTATTTTATTTAGATTTTATCAAGATAAAATGTGGAAATAATTATTGATAATAAAGAATAGACTGCTTGGTAGCATTAAATAGTATGTCAATAGAATTAACTTTTCATGTAATTAGGCCTAATAAAATTATAGAAATGTAATGTCGATTATCCGACATGGCACCGATAAATACGAATTCTTGTGATAAATGTCGCAATTGTCCAACATCCAGATTCCAACGAAGTTTCAGAAACCGACAAATATACAGGGTGTAACCAAATAAGTGCAAACTTTTTTAAGAGATGAATACTTGTCGAAAATTAAAAACTTTTGTTTGAACAACTTGTTGAAGTTTTTTGAAATTATTCTGCTCATTTCATTCAGTGCTATTTATTTGTTTGTCATGCCGTACATACTTTTTACTCCCCGAGAATATGCGCATATGCACAACATTTATGGTGAATGTGGAGGTAGTGCTACTGCTTCAGCAGCGCTTTATGCAGAACTATATCCGATTGCACAATGCCGCTCATAGAATCGCTGATTTGGGGGCTATAACCTATAACGCATTTGAAAGGGTTCTTCTTGAAAATATGTCGTCTCTGCGTAAGAGTGGATGAAAAATAACATTTTTGTAATATTATTCAGTGCGATGTTGAATAATCGTTATTGTGGTTTATAGTGTATGTTGATTAAAAAAAAAAACCTTGAATTATTATTTACTTCATTACATCTCATCGAATGCTTCTAAGCAGTTGATTCGTTATTACTCATAATTATTTAATCATTTCATCTTGATAGGATAAAGATAAAAGACATTACTGACAAAGTCTAATGGAGTTGATTTTAGCTCAGAATAACATCACACTCTAATATTATCGAAATTCTACTCCTTCCAAAAATAATGATCGTATGTTTTATACCATAGTAAAGCCTGGACAAAATGTGTATTCTTTTGTAATGAATATCCAGTTCCACTTGGTTATGTTTTTTTCAAACAATAATGTTAAACTGTTGTTAAAAAGATAGGTGTAACTCAAATCTGTCATGTTACCCTCATTTCTTGAAAAATTGAATTGTTTTGTGAAAAACTGTTTCGTACGTCTAAAAGCATCACTCATCAGTAATCTTCAGCAGCAAAGATATTTAAATTCGTCCCAATTTGTATACATGGCATTAAAATCCAAGATGAGGTAGTGATTTTCCAGAAATTACAAAATGCTCATTATCTCTAAAACAGTGAGATTTTTACTAAGGTAAAATTCCGATTTTCTGAACAGTCATGATCGGTGTATCACCAGTTTCAATATTGTACAAGGTTTACTGGACACAGTAGAACAATCTACTATATATTTTTTTTGATCGCTTCTCCTGATGTAATGTAAACATTCGTTTTAGCTCAAATTCAAGGTAAAACTGACAATAATTAAAAATTATCAACGAATCTCTCTCTGACTAGTTTCAGTCTAAATGAATAACTTCGAAAAGGTCTATTGTAATGTACTTATCGTCTGTACTACCAAACTCACCGGTGTGCAAACAGCGGCCAAAGTTAACAGACCAAATCACCGAAGATATCCGTTTCATAATTATTAATAAATATCATCTGTAAAACTGAGTTTAAAGATGAAACCATCAGTAATATTTCTAAATACTCTCTTTCTCCATTTATGATACGAACGAAGACAAGTATTTTTTGCAAATTACCCACCTTATTATAACTGATTCGGTACAGGATTGATTTTTGACACAAGTCAGGCTTTTAGATCAGATATAATCAGAGAATTATTGCTTTTCGTAATACAAAAGGGAGAAACAATGAAATGGAAATTCTAAAGTGGTGAATTCAATAAAACAAACATCAAACACAATAAATATAGTTACAGAAAGACGATGTTATCTTTAGTATCTAACAGGAACATGAGTTTAATTCATTAAAATTCACCAACTTAATTTGATTTCTATAATGATTTCCGCGTTGCCCTGATTTTCAGATTAAGCGGTCTGATAATTTCCGATACAAATATAATATATTTGTTTCGGAAATTATTGTTGGTTTTATGATATTATCATAAAACCAACATTCATGAAAGTAAAACTCTATTTCCTCATTTCATAACTCCAACAATTCCTGAAAATTAAACTATATTTCCTTGTTGCTGTATGTATTATATTTGCTGTGTCAAATCGACTTCATGACAATAATAATCACGCAAAGACAATGAATGGAGTAAACAGAATTAGACGAAACCATCTAACTGTACATGTTTTATGGTGAAAGAACAGCGTAATTTCACCAGTCATTAGAGCGTGTAGTGTATATAGTTGATTTCAGGAAATGTGTACAAAAACATAGAAGAATTATCGCTTCTAGTAATTTGGACAAGTTCATCATGTAGCCAGTGAATAAATATAACTAATATGACCGGGTTTTAGATTCATCTGAAAAAAAACAATTTCGTTATCGACAAAATGTTTATTTGTCGATTTGCTAGTGCGATTTCGTTATGTTAGCTAGCCTATTTATTTTTATTTCACCAGTACCTACTCTTTACATGTGGTACCTAATACTCTTCGCTGAAAAATCAGGTAAAAGCCTCTTGATACTTTGAATTATTTTTGTATACTAAAATGCAATACCATGAAAACTATTCAATTATCTGTCATCAACTTCGGGCCATTGGCCTATTGTAGCTCGTATTCTTGGTGATAGACTTTGTAACTAACTCCATACGCCACCTTAGGAGCAGCATGGTTATTCGTGGACCCGTCAACCATGAAATGTGGAAGAGTAATTCAATGAGCCAGACATATTCCCGAACTTACTGTTACGTCGTCAACGGTTGACGTTTTGTTAATGGATATTTTCTATAGATGTTGCCATTTTTCTTATGATTCCCTGAAATATCATCAGTAAGACCATTGGTGAAAAGTTTCATCGATATTGAACCGACGAATTCTGTCTGTACACCCCTTTGTGTCACTTACGAACGACTGCATTTCAGGGCTCGGCCTTTCAAGGAATAGCGAAATTCTGTAAGCTTGAGGAAATGATCCCTATGTTCAAGAATTCAAGAAAAATACCAATTACCCCACTACGTGGCTGTAAAGTTGGTATCCGTACATCACAATATTTTTCTATTCCTAAAGACCAAAAGATGAAATAATTATGAAGTTGTAGTTACCTCAACGAACTACAGAGACAAGCGTGCCTGGCGATTACTGGAACCATTCGCTCCACGCCAACGGCAGCATTTGAAGCCCTTCTTAGATTACTCCTCTCCACATAGTTCTGGAGAGAGAGGCAAGATGGGCAACATACAGACTCTACCAAGCGGCCATTAGTCTACCGCAGGCATGTTAGAATATTTATTCTTGAATAAGGCAATACAAAACAGAACTCAAAACTTTTATTGAAATTATAAATCAACAAATTTCAAAGTTATTTTTCTTTCACTTTTTTTATCAATAACCACAAAACAAAAAACAAACTAAACTTGATGATTCGGCGAATTCCAACAAGGCATGTGTCATGAGAAGCAGCAGCATAGCTCACAACATTCTGGGAATGCCCTCAGAAATCATGCCTAGAACTATCAACCTTCACACGCCCTACACTGCGATTTTTCCCGAAAGAGAAGACGGGCTCCGGAATGAAACCGACCTATGTAGGGCAAATGAACGTTGGTTTACCGATGGTTCCAAAAGTTTGGAAGGCGTCGGAGCCGGAAAATATGGGATGAGCCCAGTTGGGAAACGCTCATTCAGCACGAAAAACAATAAAAATATTTTCTGATAGTCAAGCAGCATTGAAAGCGCTTGAATCAAACTTATTGAAATCTAGAGCAGTATGGAACCGCAGAGACACTTCAAACTGACTAGTACAACGCAACAACGTTACCCTAGTCTAGATACCAGGTCACACAGGCCTATAGAAGGAAACAAAATAGCGGAAGCGCTAGCAAAAGGGGGGGCCGAAACAACGTTCACTGGACCCGAACCGGTAATTGGTTTAGCATATAGCACTTCCAAGAGTGTCATAACAGCCTGTGCAGACAATGAAAGACTCGAGTATTGGCTTAGTCTACCGGGTCTGCCCATTCCAAAGCATTTATCGCTTGTACATGGAAAAAACATGATTCTGACAAACTGCCAGAACTCAGTAGAGGACATCTCAGAGTTATAGTAGGTTTGTTTACTGGCCACTGCAAACTCAAACATCACATGAATAAAATCGGACTTGCACAAGATGCAGAGTGCGGGCTATGGATGGAGGATGATGAAACGACTCAACACATTCTGTGTACATGCCCTGCAAAGGCTAGAACCAGACTTTTAATATTTGGCAATACGACAGTAAGGCCAGAAAACCTCGTAAATTGTTCTCCCAATGCATTCCTCAATTTTGTTAAGAGATAGAATATACTGGGAGAAATATAACCATATAGGGTGAGCCACAATAGGCCATTGGCCGCAGTGGAGGGCCTGATAAGGGGCCCACTCACGTTCAAACCTAACCTAATCTACCTTATTGTACAACAAATGGATGCAACTGTAAGGAATCCAAAGGGGATAATAACATAAGTGCTTTGAAAATTACCGATATTTCTGGAAAAATGCATTTTTAAAAAACTGCACCAGTTTATTTTTTCGTTGTTTCAAAGCATTGACGAAAAACAGAACCTATTTCTGGGGATACATAAACAAATTTGATGGAATTTGCTGGCACCCAAGTAATCTGGTGATACTATTTAACACTAACACTTGTATGTTGGTATATGAAGAACTCATGAAAACGTCATGTGATTCGTTAACCAAGCTAATCACGACGTAAATAACGACCGCGAAAGTTGACCTTGGCACAGATGGTTGTCAAAATTAGCTAGAATTAATTACATAAATTTTCAACTATCATTTTAATAATTACCTCCAGTATATCCGACGCATCTATATAGGCAGTATTTGAATTCGTACCTGAAAAAGAAATGATAGTTAGCATCGTACACAAGCAGACATTGGTGATAAATGTTAAGTGATGTTATGTAAAACAGAGCGATAGTATCGACAGGTCAAGAAAGAAATGTCAAGCTACTACATTTTGCAGTAAAATCTTCAAAATTTTTATAAAATTAGAAGCTGTATTTATTCACAACCACAATCCACCCATTTCAGATATATTATATTGTCCATAATATACTTTCTTAAGCCTAATTTGAATTATGGGAGATAATACCATAAGTGCTTCAAAAATTACCAATATTTCTGAAAAAAACGTGTTTTTCAAAAACTGCATAAGTTTATTTTCTTCGTTGTTTCAAAGCATAAATTGCCCGACTCCGAGTGCAGTTTTTTCAGAATTATTTGGTTACTTTTTAAGCACGAATGATACACAGAGAAAAAAGACTGCAACAGGCAACGTTGTGTAGATATTTTACACAATTGTCCATGCTTTCATCATACGCGTTTTGTGAAATTCAATAAATACAATGCCTAAAAATACACAAAAATATGCACATCTACCATAACACAATTTATATGGAAAACATCTACAACGCATTGAACTCATCTTACACCCGTTGTGCACTTTCTATTTGATATGCAGAAATTGTAAACTATTTCAACACAATTGTGTAAGTTGCCACAACTTGACCAAGGTGTCGCCTCTCCCAACTAAATACGCATGCGCGGCACTCCAAATGTCCAGTCCATCATTGTTTTATTGTTTTATGCTGGTTTTAAGCTGGTTAAGTGTACTTACCTATTATTTATTATTTGCTCATATGTATGTGGTTTTGTGTCAACTTCCATTTGTAAGAATATTTGCAAACTTATTCCAATATTTGAAGGTGAGTATTGCTATTATTTCTTTTTATAACATGAAACCTACAAACTGACTCATTTTCATCATTTTTAACGGTTTGAAAGGTGCATCCTCGTATCTACTTCCTACTAGAATAAATATAGTTTGACACAAAGATTACTTTAAACTTTAATATTATTCAACGTGTTCTAAATATCAAAATGTATGGTTCATTTATGTTCTATTTGGTATTTTGTGTTTCTGTTATTTTATTTGTAATTAGACTTTATTCAAGTACGTGGCCAAACTTAAAGGGGTGATTCTTTGAGTGATTCTAAGACGAAAAGTTCATATAAACTTAGGTCCGGTAATGCTTCGTTTTCAAGATACAGGGTGTCAAAATTTTTAAAAGAAATCGTTTTTGTAGTAAATATCTTAATAACCCTTCAACCGATTTTATTGAAATTTGGCAGTGTTATTGAAGGTCGTGAAGGGCGAAATTAACCCTAACTATATCAAAATTATCATGTCCAGTGGCGTCCCGGAAGGCACTGTAACCAATATTTTTGACAGAAAACATGTGCGCCACTGATTTTTTTGCAATTTTTGTATTTGTTTCACATTGAGCAACTGAAATTACAACTTTTTTATATCTAGAATTTTTTTCGTATCTTGCTTTGTTTTTGAGAAAAAACATAAAAATCACTTCATTGCACGTCACTGGCACAACACAATAAAATATTGTTTTTATAGGGTTTTTAATGGTAACAGGTGAATCTGTTATGCTTAAAAATTGTTTGTTTCATTTGGCCAGTGCGTGCATAGTGGTAACGCCGGAAATGCCAAAGCAACATCAAACAAGAAACACCCTTTATTTAAACCACACTGAAACAAAAATGGTACCTAGGCAATTTGTTTCAGTAAGAATACATTCAATAATAACTAACACAACACTTACAATAGTTGCTCAAAATGTCCTCCTTCAACTTCAATACAAGCATTAACTCGTCTTAACATCGATTCCCGAACACGTTGAAATATTTCCGGCGTATGTCTTATCTGATCACATGAATCCCGTATTCGTTGGATTAATTCTTCTTCAGTGTTGACTGGAGTTTTATAAACGAGGGACTTTAAATGTCCCCAAAGGAAAAAATCCAAGGGTTTTAAATCCGGCGACCTGGGCGGCCTTGACTGTGGACCTGCGCGACCGATCCAGTTTTCTCCATAAGTTTCATCCAGAAATTGACGTGCTACTATGCTGAAGTGAGGTGGAGCCCCATCGTGCATGAACCACATTGCTCCTCTTACTGCCAGTGGGACATTTTCTGGTAGTACAGGTAATACAAATTCCAAAAAATGACGATACTCTTGACCATTTAATCTCGGGGGTAAAAAATGAGGTCCAATGAGATAATCGCCAACAAAACCAACCCAGACATTCACGGAAAACTGCTGTTGATAATTATTTTCTATTACCGCATGGGGATTTTCTTCTGCCCAGATATGGTTGTTATGAAAGTTCATAATTGAATTGTGGGAAAAACACGCTTCATCGGTAAATAATATACTGGATAAAAATGTCGGAGATGCAACCTGTTGTTGCAAAAGCCACGTAGTATAAACAACTCGCTTGGGAAAATCCGCAGGAAATAACGCTTGAACACGCTGTATGTGGTAAGGATACAGTTGGTACTCTTTCAAAATCTTCCATACAGTAAAGTGAGAAATGTTTAATTGTTGTGCAATTTTGCGTGTGCTTGTATCGGGGCAACGCTCAACTTCATGTAAAACTTCTTCCTCCAGCGCCACTGTTCTTACCGTTGCAGGTCTCCCAATAAGAGCAGCCGACCTTTGAAAGGTGCCTGATTCACACAGCCTTTCATGTATTCTCACAAATGTTTGCCTATTTGAACATTTCGATGAGGATATCTTTCTTGATAAATGCGTCTAGCCGCTCTGGAATTGCCTTGGGCCATTCCATAGACAAAATTCATATCGGCCATTTCCGAGTTCGTAAACCGAACCATTTTCAGATATCAGTAACAAATTTTATATCTCAAAACTCTTGAAAACACTTCAAATAATTACTATCAAATAATTACGTATGTACCGTTTCAATTTGTGACAGTTATGAAGTTAAATTTGTTTGAACATTTGTTGTTCCTTCCATGGCCCTCTTACTTTAGTTTCAAAACACTGCAGTAATACATAACAACATTATTTGTTTCATCGAAAACAGGTAATATGAGCGAAAAAAATTAAAAGATGACTTCCATGTAATATTAATTGTTTAATCATAAATAAAAATGTCTTTATTGCATGAGCCCATTTTGCAGCACAAGCCGAAGCCAAGAGCCGAAGGCAAGTACTGCAATTCATACATATATTTTTTTTTTCATTGCATTAATTTTGATAGAAAATTCTAAGACTAGAATAGAGTATTGATATGAAAAAATATTAATAAGACCCCAGTTTTTGATGGTTTAGTAGTTGAAATGTTTTATTGTGTTGTCACAGGGATGTGCAATGAAGTGATTTTTATGTTTTTTCTCAAAAGCAAAGCAAGATACGAAAAAAATTCTAGATATAAAAAAGTTGTAATTTCAGTTGCTCAATGTGAAACAAATACAAAAATTGCAAAAAAATCAGTGGCGCACATGTTTTCTGTCAAAAATATTGGTTACAGTGCCTTCCGGGACGCCACTGGACATGATAATTTTGATATAGTTAGGGTTAAATTCGCCCTTTACGACCTTCAATAACACTGCCAAATTTCAATAAAATCGGTTGAAGGGTTATTAAGATATTTACGACAAAAACGATTTCTTTTAAAAATTTTGACACCCTGTATCTTGAAAACGAAGCATTACCGGACCTATGTTTATATGAACTTTTCGCCTTAGAATCACTCAAAGAATCACCCCTTTATGTTTGGCCACGTACTTAAATAACACCCTGTAGTTCAGTTATTTTTGTTATTAAGTAGTTCTTTGTGATGAAATAAACATTATTTGAATGACATTTAACTTTATTTCAACCTTCTGGAAAATGAAGCTTATAATTTCTGAACAGAATAAGATATGAAGAAGCGAGCAGGTTGAAAATGATGCTTATTCTTATATTATTCCGTTTGGATGTTATGTGCCTCAAAAGTGTATCCTTTCTTAAAATTATTAATCGTACCTTTAAAAATTGCCTTGCATTGTACACAAATATGTACAATATACCTACACAATTCATGTATGCGGAATACACAAATTTGTGACATTTTTGCATCCTTTATTTAAAATACCTACACAATTTGTACAAACTAGGTACACAAATTGTTGCCAATCATTACAGTTTATGCATAAATAGTACACAAGCTGTTGACATTCGTCGCACAACATACCGATTAATTCTGTATATATTGTGTATAAAATTAAAACAAAACTATTCAGAATAATACAACACTGAAGTGTATCGTTTATACACAATATCTCTAATACACTATTATAGAAGAAAAATGAATAAATTGGTGCTGTCAACTTATTAGAAACAAATTATGCTGAAATTATTCACAATTGTGTAGAAAACGTACATTTATTTCTCTCTGTGTATTCGGTAGAAAATTCCAAGAATACAAAAAGAGTCATATTATTTATTGTTATAGTTGATACTACAATAATTGTAAGTAATACTGTAAACATTTGTATTTGTCTTCTTCGTAACTGAAGTTGATCTTGAACCTCCTCTTGGCGCGCATGGTAGTAGATTTTTGTTGCCACGCATTTTTTCAACGATAGTCTGATGGTGTTCTTCATCTATCTGTAGATAGCTTACAATAGCTTTGGAGTTGGCATTGTCATTCATCAGTCACTTCAGTTGAATTATCACCTAGCGCGCTGAATTACAGCGACAATTTTCCTCATATTACATAAACCAATCAAATGCCATCATTTTTTGAATTCAAACCAATGAGAAAAGGACTTTTAGAAAACACTGTCTCCAGCATATATCTATTAACTACAAATATTGATAACACGCCATAAGACGCAATGTAATCAAATTGAAGCCAAAAATATCTATCTTACCTTTTCTCAAACGGCCGCTGGGAAACTATTGCGCATACCGAATTCTGAATCACGAGAAATGTCATATATGTTTAAGGTTATGCTTCTTTTGACATTTTCAACCGTCCCACATTGAAAATGGGCTAACATTTTTCTATAATGTGGATAAATGAAGAATGAGAATTATGCAAGACGGTCAATTAAACTTCGTGTCATTAAAAAACCGAAACATTGGTCCATTTGTAACTCTAATAATAAAATGTCTGATTGTTACCTGCTACCAGAGTTTCATCAATCAATTTTCTGCCAAAAGCGGATAACAACTCATTATACTTGAAGAAATATGGATTGGGTATGTGACGGACAATTGTTTGAAAAGGTAAATCTCGTTCCACACCTGCCTCAAAAACGCCGAGAAAAATAGTTTGCTGGTAGTGACGTATTTTTCGCCTCCTGAACACGAACTCAAAGTAAAACGCGGAGATCTTAAAGTCTTTCAGGAATGAATCTAGAAATTTATAAAATGATAATATTCTCAGGAATAAAACCCATATAGTGCTGTCCGCTTATAATTAGCACAATCTACACTTGCTCTCTCTGAACTTATCCATATTATGAGGTTATGTTGGAATTTGCCGATTTAGAACCACATAAGATTTGCTTCTCATATCTTTGATAATTGTTGCTGCCGAACCATGCACGTTAGAAAGAGATGAAAAAACAAAATCGTGTCTTTGAATAGAAATCTCTAGCGCAAGCGCATTAATTTAGCAGCGTCCAATTCGAAGTCGATGCTCATTTTTTTTTGGCATCACATAGGCTGTCTTTATTACCAATATTCGTAGTTAATAGATATATGGTCTCCAGCCCTTGGTATTTTCAAATCGGTGTTCCGCTTCTTCCTTATTTATACGTTTCCATAGTTACAACAATTTCTGTGAATAGAGAAAAGTCAGTTTGACGGTTCAACTCTTCAACTGACATTAATGACACATGATGAACCGTTCCTGCAATACGCATTTAGGCCATAATAATTTAATGTATTCGTGAAATTGTCTGATCGAATATCCCTTCAAAATGCAGAATTTTCAAAATACTTTCACCTTGCCAGTCGCTCAAATTGTGTTGCTGTACAAAACACCACTCGAGCAAGCTCTCGTGGTGTTTCTAAACAACACAGTTTTCGTGACAGCAAGGTGAAAGTATTTTTTGGAAATTCCGCATTTTGTCGGACTGATAATCCACATAGTCGGTGGATTACTGGGGGTAATACCACAAGTGCATTGTAAATTACAGATAATTCTGAAAAAAACGTGTTTTTTTTTTAAACTGCACGAGTTTATTTTTTTCGTTGTTTCAAAGCATAAATTGCCCGACTCCGAAGGAGGAGGGCCATTTTTTGAAACAACGAAAAAAATAACCGAGTGCGGTTTTTTATAAAAAAAACACGTTTTTTTCAGAATTATCTGGTTAATTTTCAATGCACTAGTGGTATTCGGTAGGAAATTTCACACCTCACTCTTTTAGCCAATCAAAAAATTCGTTCTTGTTTAGTGAAAATTTCAAGAATGCACAATGAATTTTCATTATTTAATGTTATAATAAACAGTACAATAATTATAAGTAACATTATATCCCAAGCTTCCCATACCATATTTCTGGAAGTATTCTTCCATAATCATTTTGGCGGTGACATTCCAAATAGTTTTCACGGTGCTTTCTTTGTACTCCTCACCATTATTTTTCTTCATGTTATAAGCCCAGTCCTTCAAGATTTTCGCAATTTCGCATACTGGCGTGTCTTTTTCTAATTTATACCCTCTTGCTTTACAAAAATCCATGAACTGATTCCAAATAAACTTCTTACTTTTCTTAGTATTCGCTGGAGTCGTTTTTGCGATATTCTTATCGTTTTCGGCTTCATTAAAAGTTCCGAAACGGTTCATTTTAGACGAGAAATATGAAAACAATGATATTTGTTTACTTCAGATTAGCGTTGCTATGTCCGTAAGCTTCTCAGTTACTTCCGTAGCAATCGCGATATGAACACTTGTAGGTAGATGACACATTTGAAGTCTCACTTCTGACATTAAAATCGCGCGACTTCACTTGAATTGACATCTAATGCGATAATTGCACTGCCGTGACGCGAAACGTGTCACTACAGTGCAATTATCGCTGTGAGCCAGCGGTAATTGCATTCCTCTTATGGACGTTTTTACACGTGAGGGAAATTTCCGGGGGTAATACCACAAGTGCATTGAAAATTACCGATAATTCTGAAAAAAAACGTGTTTTTTTAAAAAAACTGCACGAGTTTATTTTTTTCGTTGTTTCAAAGCATAAATTGCCCGACTCCGAAGGAGGAGGGCAATTTTTTGAAACAACGAAAAAAATAACCGAGTGCGGTTTTTTATAAAAAAAACACGTTTTTTTCAGAATTATCTGGTTAATTTTCAATGCACGAGTGGTATTCGGTAGGAAATTTCCCACCTCACTCTTTTAGCCAATCAAAAAATTAGTTCTTGTTTAGTGAAAATTTCAAGAATGCACAATGAATTTTCATTATTTAATGTTATAATAAACAGTACTATTATTATAAGTAACATTATATCCCAAGCTTCCTCCTGGCGTGCCTGGTTCTAGATTTTTATTGTTTATGATTTCCACAGAACTGCTGCCTTTTTCATTGTGCCGCATTTTTTCAACGATGACCTGATGGTTTTCTTCATACATTTGCAAATAGCTTCCAATAGATTTAGAGTTAGCATGTCCCGTCATTTTGATGAGTTCTTGCTCAGCAACTCCGCTCTTTGCCAGATTTGACACCGCTGTTGCCCTCAACGAGTGATTGGTAATTTTCTTTTTTTCCACATATAATCCCACCTGGTTTGCTTGTTTCTTAGTCCACTTCGCTATCTCGTGTCGCCCTACAGGTATGTTTTTGAACCATTGATTTGTTACTTTCCAAAATGGATTTGCAGTTAATAATAAGCGGTCATTTTCAATGTGTTCTCTTTTCGATTTTAATGCGTGAAATAATCGAACTGGACATAAATTACTGTTACTTCTATTCGTTACTAACCACTTGGATGAAGCACATTGTTTGGATCCACCTTGGGTAGTTTTCCCAAAAATTGGATTGTACTCAATTCTCTTTGTTTTTTGACCTGCATTATCGAGTTCTTCTTTGAAAAACTGTAGTTTTGCTCTGCATCCTTCGCCACCTCTCCACGCTAATTCATACGACAAAACAAAGAACTATTTTTTTTGTAGTCCCTCTGGGGTACCTTCGTCACAACTGTTTACTAGTTTTTTCAATTCTTCAAACTTCAGGGCAGTTGAACTCACTTTTCTTTTATCTTCCTGAGCCTGTAGGTCTCGTCTCTTTGCATTTTTGGCGTTCTGTGCAGATTTAAACACGACATCTTAGAATGGGTCAATTTTCATACTATACTTCTGGAAGTATTCTTCCATAATCATTTTGGCGGTGACATTCCAAATAGTTTTCACGGTGCTTTCTTTGTACTCCTCACCATTATTTTTCTTCATGTTATGAGCCCAGTCCTTCAAGATTTTCGCAATTTCGCATACTGGCGTGTCTTTTTCTAATTTATACCCTCTTGCTTTACAAAAATCCATGAACTGATTCCAAATAAACTTCTTACTTTTCTTAGTATTCGCTGGAGTCGTTTTGCGATATTCTTATCGATTTCGGCTTCATTAAAAGTTCCGAAACGGTTCATTTTAGACGAGAAATATGAAAACAATGATATTTGTTTACTTCAGATTAGCGTTGCTATGTCCGTAAGCTTCTCAGTTACTTCCGTAGCAATCGCGATATGAACACTTGTAGGTAGATGACACATTAGAAGTCTCACTTCTGACATTAAAATCGCGCGACTTCACTTGAATTGACATCTAATGAGATAATTGCACTGCCGTGACGCGAAACGCGTCACTACAGTGCAATTATCGCTGTGAGCCAGCGGTAATTGCATTCCTCTTATGGACGTTTTTACACGTGAGGGAAATTTCCGCTGTAATTCAGCGATAATTCCACACATCTTATGGAAATTTCAACACATGAGTGAAATTTTCGGAAGTAATTACACAAGTGCATCAAAATTACCGATAATATTCAGTAGTAGGTAATATCCCAACAAAATGCTGAATTTTCAAAAAATACTTTCACCTTGATGTCGAAAACTGTGTTGCTTAGACACACCACGAGAGCTTGCTCGAGTGGTGTTTTGTACAGCAACACAGTTTGAGCGACTGGCAAGGTCGCTCACAGAAATTGTTGTAACTATGGAAACGTATAACTAAGGAAGAAGCGAAACACCGATTTGAAAATACCACGGGCTGAAGACAGTGTTTTTGAAAAGTCCTTTTCTCATTGGTTTGCAATTTTTTTAAATGAATGAATTTATTCGACAGATCAAAGTTTTCAACTATTTTTACGATTTCAGTCTCACGAGTTTTTGCAACCAACTGACATTTTTTTTTTCGTAGAAATTTTCGACTTCTGAAACCTTTCGTACGCCATTTCTGTCTATTCAGGGGAGCAAATGGATATTTTTTAAATTATTGTATCATCATCTGTTGTTAATACGTGTGCACAATTTCAGCTCAATCGGATGCCAGCAATTGCTTGAATGTTTTGCAAATTTTGTCCAGGAATGACAGACAGACAGACAAACGAACAAAGTAAGTTAAATGAAAACTTGTAATAAATGCATGAATATTTCGAGGTAAAACTTTGTACATTACAATTTTGTTTAAATGTAACGAAAGTGATATTTCTCTACGACAGTGCGTAGACTAAGGTTTTACGCACATTTCTCAGTGCGTAAAATGATACTCTATAGCTTGAAAAATCAACTGTGTGTAAAGTAATGTTTCACAAACTGTTCATACATTTAAGAATTCTTGAAAAATGCATGATTTTGCGTCAGAATTCACTCAAACCTCACCATTTGATAATACAACGAAAGATGAAACCTTTATAAAATAAAACATTCAACAGTGCTTCAATTTGTCAATTTAATAACTGTCGTAGAAAAATTCGCCATTTTGTGCAGCACGCATTAAGCACAAAGTGGTGAGTTTAAATTTCATTGCTAATAGGGCGTTGAGCTTTCCACCTGATGATGAACGTTTTCAGAATGAAATAAAAACCATCAAGGAGATAGCTGGTGAACATTGGGTATTCCCCAAATATAATAGATAATTTACTGACAAAAAAAAATCAAAATGTCCTTGAGACAAATAAGCAAACTGGATTGACCCAAATACAACAAGAAATTCATAAAAATTATACACGATACAAGGCTTACGAGAGGTATCAGTTCCATCTTCCGAGACACAAACTTTCTGCTTGTACAAAGCAGTATTAACAATATCCAAATGTTAGTAGACGATCCGAAAGAGAAAATCCCAACTTTAGATAGATCCAAAATTTTCCAAATTTAGTAAAATAGCTGTCAAAATTGTGATTAAGTTTTTTTTTTCTTTGGTGTCTTGGCATCGACTGCTATGGTCATTATAGCCACGTGTTCTGGATAGGCCTTGTTACTAACTCCATGCACCACTTTAGGAGAAGCACTGCTAATTGGAACGCAACAGTGAATCGTGCAGGACTCACCCAAGTCCAGCCACGAGATTTGAATAATTTAATCGGTCAAATCAAATTAAAAAATCCCAGCCGCAACTGGGGCTCGAACTCCGGACCTTTCGACCCAAAGTCGGACGCTCTAACCACTGCGCCACGCCCCGACATGATTAAGTGGCCAAACTAACAGATCTACGAATATCCGGTAACTTGAACATTCGGCCCATGCTAAATATTCGCTGGAAAACGAATCTAGTGTTTGCAGGTCATTATTTATTAGAAACTCACCATAAATTTAACATTCAAAATTTAAAATCAGTAAAACCCGTTGAAAATCACAGAAAATTGGATAGTCATGAGAGTATGGCAACATACAAGAACAGTTTAAGTAAATCCCTTCTCAATAATGATAATAGCCCATTTAATTCTAAATTATTTGAGTTAATTCGAATAAAGGAATACTATTATCGGTATGGGTGGGTGAAATCATCACTGACCACATCAATCAGATTTGATCCCTCTCAAGTTCCATATCAATATTAATTCATAGTAATTAATAATTTGATATTAATACGACTGGTTTGGATATTTACTGTTAGTTCAGTATTCTTATTGATGAAGGTTATCGAAATGCGCATCTGGGAGTGGAAATACTTGTGTCGTAAAGGGGAAAACACTATCAGCCATATGCATAGTCAATCGCCAGCGACTCGCCAGAGTTTCGCCGTTCGAGCTCCAAAAAAGTGACAACTACGCGATAAGTCACATTTTATGGAGAAACGCTGGTGATGTACCACTTTTTTGGACTGTGCATTATAGTTCTTGTGTAACGAGCGGCAAAACTCTGGCGAGTCGCTGGAATTGACAATGCATACGGCTGTATTTGTTCTCAAATTACAACATTGATAAAAAAACTAGGCTTCTTTTGTTTATAATCCATAATTTTTCCTATAAATTATTATCTGGGGATGTAGCTCAGTGGTAGAGCGTTCGCTTTGCATGTGAAAGGCCCGGGGTTCGATCCCCCGCATCTCCAATCTTTTTTTATCACACCACTACTATATTATTTTCTACGTATTTTCAGAACATAATTCTACACATATTCTATTACAGATCAATCACTCAGTATCACAAAAAAACTTTCGTTCATTACTTGGCTGCATCTGACATTCATCATAAGATGGGATATGTGCGCACCATACCGCACCATCGCGTCTAGGAACTTTTCAGTATTTATATTCAAATGACGGGGTTGTTTTGAAATTTTTGGCGATTCGCCCTTTTCTCTCTAATTTCTTTTTGTGTTGCGAGGCGGTCGCTCTCACTTGAATTGGAACATGCAAGGCAAAAGATTCCATCTTTTCCTCCTTTTCGAAACACTGCACAATTGAAACATATTTACCTTTACTTACTGCACAGACTTGTGCATTGGCATTGTTGAATGATTTTTTGCCATGTCGGAGGTGAAGTGGTTCGGAATCCACTTTCAGGTAAACTGTAGGTCTCGGATTTCCATGGCTCGAACAAGCTCTGGTTTTGACACCAACAACAATTTTTTACAATTTTTTATTTTACAAAATGTTGGCAAATTAATTCTCGATTCATTTCATCAGAATCGATTATTCTCTTCCAGAACCAGAAATATTTCTTTCTTCGAAACATTCAAAGGAGCAGGGGTTTTCTGATTCTAAATCTGATAGAAAAAGTTATCTAAAATCAGCCCTTAATCCTTTTCCCAAAAAAGCTGTTTCTAACCCCCCAACACCGCACGCCAATGGTAAATAAAATTGTTTATGATTCCAAATACTTCATTTTTCTAACATACAATCACAACCAAAATTTCAAGGAAGTCGCATTATTAATAACTGATATATTAGCGTGTATTCATGAAAAGAGGGTCACATTATTATGGTACCTATATGGTTTCAAGAATCAATTAACAATGCCGATGTTGCAAAAAGTCACAAACAAAAAAATTGATTTAGATATAAATACAGAAGTCTTTCAGCTCATGTTGTATTTTGTCGTTCAGTGAAACAACAATCACAATTTGTAAAGATTACTGAAATGGAGGATTGCTGTGGAGATGCAGCCTACAAACAATTTTTTTCATCAATCTCATTTGTATAACTAGAAATGAGTGTTCATTCCAGATATCAAAAAAGTGTGTATCTTCGTTTTACTGAAGAGCAAACAAAAACAATTGCATTTGTTTGCCATGATATAGCTTATAGACTAGTCAACAATCTCAAAATTTAGGGAAGTCGCTGTAAAATTCTCCAAAGCGACATGAAACAGTTTCACTGTTTTCCTTCACAGTCATATAATAATAAACTTATATAATATGTCATTTGGATCACCAACTTTTCATGGACTCATGAAAAATAAATCTAAATGTGTATTGAGATTCGGAAACAAACTAGTGGTGATGTAAAGGGTGAAATATCCTAATGTCGTAAATGTTCGCAAATGTTAAGTAATAACATTCGAAAAAGAAGGTGAACAATAGCTGTGAAAAAGCAAATGTCATGTTTGGTGAAATGAGTAAATAGACTCTTTGAGAGATTATTTCAGATGAAAGGTTTGTCACACTAAGATATCATTTCAATTAGTATCAAAACTGCTAAAGATATTTTGCACTTTCAAACATCATTGTAGATGTTTTGAAACATTTTTCTCATCTTCTTTGACACCTATAAGATTTAGTGAAAGCAACTGAACCGCAGGGTAGTTCAGCTCGTTGGAAGTTTTTGAAAGTAACTCTTGTCTATTATTGGCGTTCTCATTGCCAGATTACCCTCACAGTAGCAAGAAGTTTCATAAAATCTGCACGCAACGCCATCTAATCTCATTGCAGTGAAGTGAATACTTGAAATTGTCAAGCTGTGTGCATGCTTCAATATACTTGAAAGACAAAAATTTGTATTTCATGCTAAATATTTTAATTTTAAAAATCGTAGCAAATCGCTTTCGACTGTTAAGTCATCATCAGTGCGTACTCGTCAGGTGTACAAGATGCCGTATAAAAACATCAAGTACATGGACCAAAGTGAAATTTAAAATTTTACATAATATATTGTTACATATTATGTAAAATTAATATGTTTATTTAAAATTGAACAATTTTCATCCTGTTCAAGGATAATTCTGGATTCAGATATGGGATACTACATCATGTCTGTCTGAATGTTGAAGTTCAAGAATATTTTGCAATTTGATGATTTTCGAAAACACAAAATTTCGCAAATAACATTTCATTACCAAAATATACATACAAAGGTTCATAATCTACAACAAATGTTGAAAATTACTACCTCCAGCGAGGATGCAAGAATCCATTCTTCTCCTCGGTGACTTGTTCAAAAACACCAGGGTCAGCGTTTCTAATTGAGTAATTGTCCGATTCCGCTGGTCTTCTGCATTTTCCACTGGTGTAGTGTGAAGAACAGTTTGGCAAACATAGCTGAAATTGTGAAATTTCCACTTATTGCGCGAACAATCGCGTGAATATCACTGATAGTCCGCTGTACGACTAATGCGCATAGTGGGTGTGCATATTTTTACAATTGCAGCTATGTTTGCCAAGCTGTAATGTCTTTAGATGGCCTAATAGGAAATAATCTCGGAGGTTTAAGTCCGGGTATCGAGCATGCAATCGAACAGGTCCAAACCAAACCAGCGACCTGCGTATGTTAAGTATGGTGGTACATGTTATGCACCACATATTCCTAGAACTTTAAAGCATGAAATGCACAACATATAAATCAATTATTCTCGGAGTTGCATGGTTTGGTTTGTGAACCACATGGTGTTGAGCTTTGTTTGCATATAGACTCGACATTTCAAGACACCACCTGACGGTTAAATTATTGTGCATCATATTGGTTGTTTTGTGACAATAGGATGTGCTGTCGTTGAGAGTTTCCTCTCGTAAACAAAATTAATTTGTTTCCTTGTTATTTTGATTGCATACATCGATAACTGATACATTCAGGTAAAAAATTTTGTAGGAAATTAAATAAAATACTCGAATTTACTGTAACTGAGAGTCTCATTTGTGAATGTTCAATATTCGTACCACCATGCATATAGTTTATTTCTGTTTTTAGCGCCAATATGGATGATCATGAAAAATTGCCATTCAGACTAGTGGGTATATACAGAGCCGAATTGTATGATGAATAATACACTGATATTCCTTCAGTAAATGAATCAGGAAACGATTCGGATGATATTGGTGGTGATTCTAAGAATGCAAATGAATTTCAGAATATCGAACCATCATCAGAACTTGAGATAGATGATGATTGGGGGGTTGAGGATCTACTTCCACTCTAAAATTTGGTAGATGTTTCGGTCGTTCGGCAGAAACCAGAATGGAATAAAACTTACAATGTCGGTGTTGTGACCCATTTCTCACCCCTGTGAATATTACTGGCATTCCTACACCCTGTCAACTTTTTGAGTTGTTTGTATCTGATAACATGTTGGATGACATCGTTTTCCAAACGAACTTGTATGCAACTCAGACTAGACAAGGTCGTATGTTCAAAGATGTGCACACTGTAGCACCAGAGATAAACAGATACGTATCGACTGGATGAGTGAAACCTGCAACATTCCATTATGTTTATCTAAGTCTAAGAATTGTTTTTCTTAATATCATAGTGTATAATCAAGGATGATAATCAGTTTGCATCAACATAATATATCGGGCTTGGTTTTCGTGTTTGTTCATCCTAATATCCCTAGTTGCATGGTGGTACATATGGTATAGCTCGTCCAAATAGTTATTTAAACAAAACAAAAAATTCTATAAACGTACTTAATTTTATTGATTGGAGATCAACAATAACGAAAGAAACTGAACGAATTACTAAAATATATATTCTGTGCTGCTAGGGTGTATTTCGAACTGTTCACTCTGTGCCTCAAAGAGTTAATGATAAAAACTTACCAGCAACCTCACTAAAGTGCGATGGTGCAATGTGCATGTTGATGAATACTTTGTAGGGTTTTTCTTTCAGGAATATAACGGCCAGGAAATCGTTCAATATATAACCGACCACCTTGTATTGAATTGCCATTAGCAAGCCCATAAATGAAACGCATTTTAGTCGTATCGGCGTTCGTACAGAGAATCATGATGGAGGACTTCACCAAAAATAGTTTTGCTCTCAAATACAGGACATAAACGTCAAATAGCCGAACGTCACTCAATCTCAACAACTTCGACAGTTACCACAGGATCAATCACGAGATAAACTGAAATTCTGGTTTCAACTGTCTTCGAGGTTGGACCGATTTCTACGAAGCAACGTAGGTTTCCAAAAATCATCGTGTATGGGACAAAATATTCTTAAAATAGTACAGGGAATAGCCCATTGGATTTTTTCCGTGTGTTTACTGAGCAACCTATATACAAGTTAAACGCTAGAAGCTGTACAAATTTATAGTAATAGCATGGGAGCGGAAGATATATTGAACCAAATGGTGAGATACTACCGAATTTTTATAAAAATCAGAAAATGGATTCAGCGGGTAAAAATACATGCCGTAAATATGGCATCTAAAAAAACGTCAGAAGAATGTAAAATAAGCTATTTACAGAAGGGTGCCCAGAAACAAAATACTGGATTTCTTACATTTCATGGATAGGAAACCCTCTAATTTCTAAAAAGAAAGTTAGTAGACCACCATCATCATCAGAAGGAGCACCACCGCCGGTGCTCAGTTAAAGGCTTTCACACCAATCCATAGAGCATAAAATGAATTGTTTTTTAACAAAAATACTAGTAGGAAACTGACTGTGCTATCACATCAAAGACAGTCCGTACTTATATTCTGTTATATTATGTTTTGGACTAGCAGGTATCTTTCACCCATTCCCAAAATTTTTAAAAGAATCGCAAAATATTCCGGTTTCTTCAGTTTCTCTCCGTTACTAATGATACAATCGGGTCAGAAAAATCTCATTTTGTTCATAATTCAATTCAATAATCCTATTCTTATTGGAGTAACCAGATTGCTGTATCAGATCACATAAGCAAAACACTGATGCATAATACTTTTATTTGTCGAAGAAAACAGAAATCTTTGGGAGATCGTTTGCTAACGAACAGTCGTTACCGACCGATGATGAACCCTTTACTCCCATACCTATACACCTACTACGTAGGCTTATTATGGCAAGTACCTGTCAGAAAACAACTGGCTAAGACCACGACGGGTATTAAGTATTAAGTAGCTGTTTGATTTAATTCAATACCCGTCGTGGTCTTAGCCAGGGGAGTAGTTGTTTTCTGACAGGTACTTGCCATAATAAGCCTACGCAGTAGGTGTTTATGGGAGTAAAGGGTTCATCATCGGTCGGTAACGACTGTTCGTTAACTTTTATTTGTGTTTAAATGTTTATAAGAAATTAATAAATAAGAGAGCCGAAAACATAAAAGAATATAAATACACTGTCTCTCATGTGATGGCAAAGTCGGTTTCCTACTAGTATTTTTGTTACGAGAAAATCCTGTATTGATTCACCTAATTGTTATGATGTTATGATGCAGAAAAGGGTCTAATTGTTATGAAGTGATACCCCTTGCAGAAAAGAGCATAGTTCACCAAATGCCTAAATTTGATGACAAGATGTAAAAATAAGTATCACAAAGTATCGTTTGTGTCAAATATACACTCCATCTGTATTAATAAATATGTTCTTGCTTAACTTTTATTTCGTTCTGAAAGGGATAAGATGAAGAATTGAGTTGGTAGACCAAATCAAATGAGAGTCTTGATTGTTGTTTGATTTTGTGGAGGAAACTTTTTTCTTTGTTTTTAGGAAAAAAAATTCAAGGCAATTTATACAAGGTTAAAAAAAACACCCAAAAAAATGTCAAAGCACCAGACCCGTTATGACATCACAGGAGTTTTGATAGTATTTGGAGTTGTGAGACATAATATGTGAAACGATTCCCTTCGTTCACTAGTCCACTTTGTCTGGTCTATAAAACAAGACCGAGAAGAAAATAGAAACGAATGCGCGTTCAGTCGTGCGTATAATCAATGCTTAGATTCCGTATTCACAGGCGAGGGCTCAGTTTTGATTGTAAAATGATACATTTTAATGTTCGTGGAACAATACCTGCAATAAAACATGGCCCAGTTATACACCATGAATAGAATAACACACATTAAACAAGAATGATAAACAAATACAAACATTCCACAATTGCTGAGAAATGAGATCGGAAATAATGGCTATTCGAAGAGAGTAACGGATTAATGCCTTTTTACGGAATGGCCCGACAATGGCTTTGTGGTTGCATTTCGTCTTAGGACATTGTTAGAAGTAAAGTGGATTTCGTACGGTCCAGTTGCTGTAGCACATAAGGAATAATAATTGGGAATGTCATTCGCTTTCATAATTGCCTCTGGTTTGTGATGAATCGCCAAATCGATGCTATAAACATCGATTAGAACAATTTCTCATCTGAAGTTGTGGTCACAAACTACTTTTTGTGAATGAATCAGATTCACCCAATCAGCGATATCTCGTAAAGAGATTAAAATGGTGAATTAAAAGAAATCTAGTTTTGCTATGGTAGATCCCTCAAGAAATAAAACACTGCGCTATTATGACTATTAACAATAATTTCTTGGTAACATCATGGAAATATTGAATCAAAAAGTCAACGCAGAGTTGTGCAAAACATTTTGAAAAGAGCATGACGACTAAAGTTGTAGAAATCAAAAAACTGAAGTGTTCTGGCCCCCGTGAATGGCATCACACGTTGAAAGGTATGGGCTACGTTTTCCCTAGCTCACACAAGTCTCTCGACGACTTCTGAGGGTTACAGGTAGGAGTGCAGCCGGTTGACAAAGATAACAATGTTCATGCAATACCTTGACGGACATTAAACCACATCTGACAGCTATTTGTGCAACGTTTATTCAAATGGACACAATTGCTAGTGCTTATTGTATTTGATCAAAGATTATCTTTCATTTGGATGGGGATGACCACCTGCAGACATGTTCCTAAGTTTTTAACTCTCGTCAGTGCAAGAGTATTCCTTTCCCTGTCCAGCAAATGATAATCACCTGTAAAATGATATTTTTAAGCTTTATTCAAAATGAAATTCTGAATTGACCCTAAAAACATAGGTTTCACCAAATCAAGTTTCATCATTTGATTGTGACAAAATTGACAAATTCAAAATTTAGTACTGGATGAGTAAAAAAGTCACATTATTGTCAGAGACATTTTCTATCTTTTAATTGCATATTTTAAGCTTTATGAATACTTGACTAGGAACCATTCAAAATTCTTTTTGTCTGAAATTGATATACACTAAAAAATTTCGTCGGTTGAATTTTTGCAATTTTTTGTCACCAAGTTGTTTTGTTTGAATACACTATTATAATGTCAGACACTTATGCCTTTGCTTTGACCAGTGTTTGAGATACACGGTGTAATACATGGAGAGTTCCAACTAGCTAAACATAATATATATTCGGATATTATAAAAGTTATCACGCCACTGGATAGGAGCATGATAGACCAAGTACAAAATTTTGAATTTGTCAATTTTAACACACTTAAATGATGAAGAGTTTAGTATGAAACTTGGTTTGGTCGATTCTTCATTTTACATTTATATTATAATATATACTGAGGGACCAAGGACCACTTTACCATATCTTTGTTGTTATTTTGAATGGATATTTCTAATTTGTTATATCGTTTTGATTTCATGAATGTACCATTTTATAAGTAAATGACAAAATATGACACTTCAGGTTTAACTGGAAACGCTTTAACTTTTTTTAGTTTAAATACACAGAAAATATATTTTAATGGAAATTACAATTTGGTATCGAATTACATTTTCAACGGTATATCACAATCATACTTCCAATCCACAAACTCCTGATTATTGAGATTAAATAAAAAAATAACTTTTTCATTCCCCTCGTAACGGGACATTTTCATGAAAGTGTGATATGGAAAATTAAACAATACAATGTGAGTAACAAAAATTCGATGTCAAGGTCTTGACAAAATTGTTGGTATTGCAGACTTTGTCTCCAATTGTATAGTTTTTCTTAATTTTTTTTGACAAGAATAAACTCATTTCTAGTATTTTGTAAGAAAATTATCTAATAAAATATTTTGTTGCTGCCGAATTCTATAGTTTCAATACCTGCAGAAATTCAAAATCATAGCCTATCAACATGAACTTCAATGGTTCAGTACAAAGGTAGGTATAGCATAAAGATTATCTTCATAAAAAATAAATAGGAACAAAAAATTAGAAGTTTTTTCATGTTTATTATTTCAATATGAATTTCTAACCAACTCAAGACATTCAGATGTTACCATTTGAAATAAATGAGTAAATATGTTCGTGATGAATAAAAAATTAAGAAAATTTTATATTGGAAAAATTATTTGCATACAAATAATTGTGTCAAAGCTTTGACATCGAATTATTGTTACTTATATCGTTCCGTTATGAGGGGAATGCAAAAAGATTTTTTTTAATAAAACCTCAATTATATCACATGTTTGTGGATTGGAAGTAAGATTGTAATTCTAATATACCGAAACCGTAATATTCGAAAAAAAAAATTCCATCTGAACTAAAAAAATTGAATGCGCTTCCGGTCAAATTGTAAGTGTGATATTTGGTCTGGTACTTGCTAAATTGTATATTCTTGACATCAAATCGGTGTACCAAATAGCAACGAAGATAGAGGAGGGTATGTTGGTTCCGGGTCACCCAGTATATTTTACATAAAATATTTAAGAATTTCATACGACTTAGGGTTAAGCAATATCAATTGCGCCAAACAATTACATTTTAGATGTATTCCTAAGAACAGCATTACTTTAAAAAACTTTGCACTTTCCAACTTCAACACCTTGTATCTTAAAAACTAGTCAAAGGATTGACTGTATGGACACTTGCTCAGGAGTTCCAACTCAACAACAAAGAAAATTTTGGATTGACGTGGCCGTTACTTGATGGAAATTCATAGTATATGACACTAAGGTACATTATATATTACATTCGCTTGAGAAATATACTGTGTATCGAAACATGTCGCGTAGACAATAAATCTGTGGAAATTCAAACATGTTTATCTTAGTGTCATAAAGAAGCAAATATCCAGAAAGATGAAACTTTGGCAGTTTTTTCATAAGTCCGCTGCCTGCTTCTTTGTTGGAAAAGTTAAAATTCAACTTTGTGGGATTATTATGATAAATTTTCTTGATGAGGTAAAATTGTATTAAAATTTTGAAAAAATTCAAATTGCGTAGTGAGGCCAGATTGGCGTTGGACACTCCTCACCCCCAAAACATGTACAATAATAGAAGTAAGAGTCATATTGCTTACATACATTGAAAATTGAATGAAATTACTTCAACTGAACTTCCTCAACTGAAATTATTCCTAAACTCACGAACCACTTCTTCAACAAGGGAATTCAATCGCTGAAAAAGCTTCGAACGTGAAGAATATTAAAATACATGTCGGTTATTAATCTTCTTGCAAGATCTCAACTACCTATCGTTAGAATCGTATCCACGATGAAGATATTTACTGTTAATCCTTGAGTGCAGTAAACTAATATTCATGTGGTGGAAACTTGTATGTTGATAGGCTAATAAATAAGAATTTGTCAATTATAAAAATAAATATTTGTGACGAACACACCTTCGACGGGATATATTTTAACGTCCGGAAAGAAATTTGTAATCAAGTCCATAACAAGATATTAGGTGGCATTCAACTTGTTCCATTTTACTGCCGGGAAATTTATTACGATTGCTTAATAATCTGACTACGGGGGGCTTTCGGTAGTATGTGATATACCGAGGTTTTGAATACAACATATTATGGTTTTAGAGGAATGTTAACCTGGTAGCAAACTGTCTTCCTTTCAAGTTCCATAGGAACGTGGAACTATATCAAAGTCAAAAATAATTAATGTCTGTATTTGGTACACTGAAATAGTTGCCTGATCGTAATATTACACAATAAACTGGTACCTAACATATCTGTACGAACGGTAAATGAAAAGACCCTCTCACCATCTCGTTCAGTACGTATAACTAACTGGGCGAATCTTCTCCACATAGATTGTTGCTCAAAATTGTTTAAATTGTTATATCAGTCAATCTGTTGCTCACCTACGCGCAACCGTCAGAAGTCTTCAAGAACCTTGTCCGAGCTAGGGAAGACGAAGCCCTTAACTTTCAACGTGTGATGCCATGCATCATAGATGATGATAGACTGGTGGATGTAGAACAGCAGAATAGCCAGTTGATCTCCGGTCCTAACACCGTTTATTTTGGGTTTACCCAAATTCAATGTTTATTTAGACCGAAGTAGTGATAGAGCGCCGGTTCTAGATAATGTGGTGGTGGTGGGTGTCAGAGGGCGCCACTTGTTCGGTGACGTCAGACAAGGCCTTGAACGGCACGTGTTCGAATGACGTCAGGCATGACCTTCGAGCCACATTGGTGGGTGTCAGAGGGCGCCACTTGTTCGGTGACGTCAGACAAGGCCTTGAACGGCACACGTGTTCGAAAGACGTCAGGCATGACCTTCCACCGACCTTCATGGAGCTTTTAAGGGAGGGTGGGCTATATAATGATATTTCTAAATAGTGGATTCGGTGGCTATGAATGGGTATTTCTAAATAGTCGGGACAGAGTATCTGAAAGTCTTTTTTGTCGTGGGTGTATCTAGAAATCGACGTTGTGGATTTAGTGGGTGGGGTCAGAGCTGTGACATAATGTTTCAATGTTCGACCTCCCAGTGACCTTCACGTTGTTTTCAAATGCATTGATGAAATCAGTCATAATTTTGGTCACCTATTCGACATGTTAAACATTTGCATTTTTGTTTGGGAAGGAAGCACTTATAAAAAAAAATATCATAGAAATTTCATGTTGGTTTGTGTTCGACTATGAGTTGACATTGGTATTGAATGGGAGATATTTCATTCAAAGTTATAAAGATTTCGGTTCGGTACTGTAGGGCGCTACTTGTTCGATGACGTCAGACAAGGCCTTGAAGTCCACGTGTTCGAGTCAGTCATGACCTTCCACCAACCTACAACCTGTTCGACCTTCCACCGACCTTCATGGAGCTTTCAATTACCTTCACGTAACCTCCAAGTACACGAATGATGTCCGTCACGCCCTACATATATTTGGTCACCTTTTCGACCTTTCACCGATCTTCCTGGAGCTTTTTTTGTATAATACTACCACATCAGGTTCCATTGTGGGCATATACGAGATGTATCTCGGTTTTTTCTCATTAAAACTCATCAATTTTTTTTTTCATAGCTGATATTGTAGGTTTGTAACTTGCTCCGAGAATGACAATATATGTTGAACAATATTTTTAGCTCATTTCAGCGTATAGGTATACATTTTCTTTGCGTGAGTTGAAAGATTTTATTTCCCCTCTATCAGTCAAGATTACATCAAATGACAACACTAAAGAACACATTCACTCAATAAAAGACTAGCAATTAGTAAATACATTATTTATTTTCGAATATACTTATCACAAAATCTCTGAAAATATATTTTTCGTCTATGTGTGACATCCAAAATTGGTTCTATGATGGTGGAAGTTTCCTTTATTCGCCTGTTGAATCTCCATCTATCGATGCTTTTATATTCCCAGAATTTTTTTCTCACATGTCTATATGCAAAGTTCCATGATATCATATAGTGAATTTTATTATACTTTTCATCGAATGTTACCCTCTTCATAGTGTTTTCATGACTTATGTTTTGAAGAGAATAACCTGTATTTATACTTGCAATATTTCACTACAAAGAAAATGCACTATTCATTTTTTGATATTCACATTCCTGGATTACAAGAAGTTCACATGAGGATTTCATTCAACTTATGATTAACCTTGAATGAGTGTGTAGTATTCAATTACATATGACATTGTAACGATCCATGGCATAAACACTTCACTTCCTTTGTTGGCATTGGAATGCCACGCCTACAACCACGCCCACAACCACGCCTACAACCACGCCACCACCAGTTGGTATATAAGTGATGTGTTGTACTCTTTCCTCAGTCAGATTCTTCTGGTTTTCGTGTGTAATCAAAAAGCTCCTCTTGTGTGTTATCAAAAATAATACTCAGTTTGAAATCATGTTTTCTTGCATTTGTGGAAAATCTTTCACACGAAGAGATAGCCGTCTCAGGCACCAGCGTGGAAGTTGTTCAGTGACATCTTCGCCAAAAAGAGTGAGGGGTAATGATGAAGCTTCCACTAGTGGTGCTTATCTTCAGTCTGATCAAGTATGTATATCTCTAGCTGGCCCTTCCAGAAAAAAGGTGAAAGTTAATAATGTAGCTTCCACTAGTGGTGATATTCAATCCAATCAGGGAGACATACATCAGGCTGGCCTTTCTAAAAAACGATTAGAATCTCCTGTATTGCCACTTTATAAGTGTGATTCCTGTAGTGTGATAATTCCGCATTCCAAAATCAGCTCTCATAAGAGGACACTCATTCACAGAACAAATGCATGTGTTGATTTGGGTGTTGGAGTACAACAAATCAAAAGCGCGTTCAAGTGTCGAATTGCCAGCTACAGGGTATCTGCTGAAAACACATATACTGAGTATAGTCCATTTTTTAATGAGATCAAATGCCAAGTCGTCGATGTTTTGGAGAAAGTAATCAAGTTGCACAACTCTGTCAAGGTCAACATGGAAGTATTTGGCAGTTATGTTATCCAAACCCAGGAAGTTATGGATATCAAGTCATTCAACTCACAAAATCGTATAGCTGATTTATCCACTGACTTGAATGGATTATTTGACACCTTCCGGGACACCATAATTGCTCAAACATCGGAATTTGCTGATCGTGATTCAGGTTTGTGATGAAATGATTGTATGAAAATAATAGGTCTAATAATTAATTTATTTCAGGATGGAGTTGTGAAAAAATTCTATTTCTTGAAGTGAACATAAATAAGTATACCCCCTTGGGTGGATCTTCCTACATCAAACTACCACGATTTATTGAGATGAAGAAGGCTGTTGTCAATGTGAAGAATACTGATCAATGCTGCTTTGCGTGGGCTATAACATCAGCATTATTTCCTGTTGATATCAACATTTCGCTAGTGTCTTCATATCCCCACTATAGCACCGTTTTAAATGTTACAGGTATGAATTTTCCAGTTAAATTACGTGATATTAAATCGTTCGAGAATTTGAATGATATTTCAGTCAATGTGTATGATTTAGAATCAAAATTTGAAGACAATAAAGTCATGTACGAAGTTGTAGGTCCATTACGATACTCACAGAGGTAGTTCGCAAGACATGTCAATTTGTTGCTTATTGCAGATGATGTGGGAAATAGTCATTTTTGTTGGATAAAAGATCTTTCACGTTTGGTATCTGGTCAAATTTCTTCTTATGAACACAAAAATTTTTTTTGTGATGGTTGTTTACTTTACTTTTCAAACGAACGATTACTATTACGTCATCAGATGCATGATTGTAATCATGTTTATACAAAAACACCACAAAATGACTTTAAAATCAATAAATATGGAAACTTGGTTGCTGGTAATGAATTAACATTTGAAAATTTTGAAAAACAAATGAAGGTGCCATTTGTTGTTTATGCAGATTTCGAGTCTGTGTTGAAACCCATTCAAACCAGTGAACCAAACCCAGAATTCTCATACACGAATAGAACCTTCCAACATGAACCATACTCTTTTGCATATCTGATAAAGTGTTCTTTCAATGATAAATTATCAAAATTTGTTACATATAGAGGTGCTGATGCTGCCAAGATATTCACTATGCGAATCGAAGACGATTTGAAAAATATTTATCATCAACATTTACGGTATGTGAAACCAATACATAAACAAACTCCACAAGAGGAAGAAGAGTATAATAATGCCACCAAATGTGGTATATGTGAAAAACCTTTCACAGAAGGGGATATTAAGGTGCGTGATCATTGTCACATCAGTGGTAAAGAAGATTCCCTGCAGCGCACTCTGTATGTAACTTGAATTTCAAAATCCCCACTTTCATTCCAATTATATGTCATAATATGAGTGGTTACGATTGCCACATGTTTATAAAAGAATTGTATAGCGAAAATGATAGGGTGGAAGTAATTGCCCAAACTAAAGAAAAGTACATTTCTTTTTCTAAAAAGATCTTCACACATAGCTATCAAAATAGAAAGGGTGAAACGAGGAGAAATTATTTAAAATTGAGGTTTATAGATAGTTTCAAGTTTATGTCTAGTTCACTGGAAAAGTTGGGAGCTAATTTAATCATTGAACAATGTATAGAAATTTCCAAACATTTTCCCGATTCAGAAAAATTCAATTTAATGAGAAAGAAAGGTGTCTTTCCTTATAGTTTTGTTGACAATATTGACAAGTTGAATGTTACTACCTTACCGACTAAAAATCAATTCTATGACAACTTGAATGAAGAACATATATCCGACACAGACTATATGAGGGCTAAACGTGTTTGGAATCTATTCGAGTGTGAGAGTTTGGGAGATTATTCGGACTTGTATTTGAAATCTGACGTACTATTACTATGTGATGTTTTCGAAAATTTCAGAAGGATGTGTTTAAATACCTATAAATTGGATCCAGCTCAGTATTATAGTGCACCAGGCCTATCTTGGGATGCAATGTTGAAATATACAGATATTGAGTTAGATCTTCTCACTGATATAGATATGATAAATTTTTTCAAAAAAGGTATACGTGGGGGGATAAGTCAATGTAGTGAAAGAAAACATGAAGCAAATAATAAGTTTCTACCCGATTTTAATCCTAACGAGCCATCATCTTTCATCTCATATTTGGATGAAACAAATCTTTATGGGCATAGTATGTCACAAGCATTACCAACTGGCGATTTTTCATGGCTATCACATGAAGAAATTACAAATTTGGACATAATGTATGTGGGAGATGATGATCCATATGGATATAATCTCGAGGTTGATATTCATTACCCGCGAGAATTGCATGATTATCATGCTGATTTTCCATTTCTGGTGGAAAGTATCATTCCACCATATTCGAAATGTAAAATCCCTAAATTGATACCGAACTTGAATGACAAACGAAAGTACATAGTACATTATAAAAACTTGAAACAGGCAATAAACAATGGTTTGATTGTAATGCACACTCACAGAGTGATGAGATTTAAACAGTCATGTTGGATGAAACCTTACATCAATCTTAATACAGAAATGCGAAATAACTCAAGCAATAAGGCTGAGAAAGATTTTTATAAACTAATGGTAAACTCAGTGTATGGTAAGACGATGGAAAACGTGGACAATGGAATAGATGTAAGGCTTATCACACATTGGAATAATATTCAAAACAAAATGGGGGCTTCCACCCTTATTGCTGAACCAAACTTCAAAAGTTGTGCAATTTTTTCTGAAAATTTGGTTGCTATCCAATTGGGTAAAGTGAGAGTGCATTACAATAAACCCTTGTATTTGGGATTCACTGTTTTGGAGTTATCCAAGACTGTGATGTATGATTTTTATTATGGATGTGTTAAAAGAGAATTCGGTCAGAATGCTTCACTTTTGTATACTGATACGGATTCACTAATTCTGAGAGTGCAAACTGAAAATTTCTAACTTCAACAATATGTAGATTTGATACATTGAATTACGTTGAAGATAACAAATTCAATATACCTGTAACACCTTCAGTCTTAGGAAATTTCAAAGATGAATTCCCAACGATCCTATAATTAGTTTTTATGGTACAGGTGCCAAAGCATACTATGTTCAATCTGTTGCAAATGAGGTAAAAAGAGCCAAAGGGGTGAAAAGATCTGTAATAAAGAACCAATTGACCTGTGAAGATTATAAAAATATTGTTGAAAATGGGGGTCAAATTTTTAGAAAGATGAACTCATTCAGAAGCATCTCACATGATATGTTCACTGAAATGAGAAATAAGGTAGCCCTATCATTCAATGATGATAAACGTTTCATCATTCCAAATACTACGCATACACTTCCATGGGGCCAAAGTGATATTGAGTTTTATCAAAATGACCCCAATGAAAACATTCGTATATGTGATATGATGGTCGAATCTTTGTTCGATGAATTCGATATAGATCCTGAGAGTAGACTCGATTATCTAATCATACTATTGGATGCAGAAATAACTGAATATCATTCAAAATACTAAAAAAATTCTTTCACATAAAACAACCGGAAAATTCATATTTACTATGGTCAGAAAATTGCTTATACATCACTCAAATATTATTTTATTTATATTAGAACATGTTTTTTGTTGATTCAGGTGGAGGTGGATTCATATTCATATATACTTTCCTTCAATATTTTCGTACACTTATACTCGAATATTGAAATATGTATCAGCGAATTAAATGGTTATATACAAAATTATTTCTTATCATTGTCATTGTTGAAGTAACTTTGTGGGAGAAAGATGAATAGAGCTATAGATAAATTTGGACGTAAGAGAAAATGTGGAAATGGATCAACTATACGTGGACCTGCAGGTATCGGTTTCAAGTTGACAACAGATGGGCAATATGATATGCAGGGAAAAATATTGAAGAATATTGGAGTTCCTGTTGATGGAGAGGATTGCGTGATCCGTTCCTATCTCGAAGATGAAATAAAAAACGTAAAGGACCTAATTCTTACAGCTATTCAATCTTTTCTGCAAATAGCATTAACTAATATATCAATGAAGGATGAACGAATCATTGCAGCTGTAGAAGCTTTCATGTATTCGATAGAATCGATGAAACATGTTGATCAAATTCAAGTTATCAACACAGGAGGACTTGGGAGCATGCAGAGAAAAATGAATGCAGAGAAAAATTAATTGGTGGGACATGTATAATATTCATATAAGAAATTTAAATAAAGATGAGTATCATCATAATCGTGTTTTATTCTTTATTTGCATGAAAAACGTTAGATGACGAATTGATTAATATATGAGATCCTACACTGAATGTTGAGTGAGTCAAATAGCTATATCTTTTCCTTTGAATCAGAATTCTTCATTTTCATCACTTTTAATGAATTGTATGTGAAAAAAACGAGTGTATGTTTTCCAAAGTTTATTAATAATTATACAACTTACTGAAAATAAAATGTAATACAATTAAATGAGAATATTAAATCATAGCACTTTTATCTATCCATGAATTATGTTCACTGGGGAAGCCTAACCACTTGACATATAGTTCATTATTTTTTCTTCTCAATACTCTTTCAACTAGATATACATCAGCATTAAGCGTTTTCAATAGTTCTGATTCATAAAAACATCCTTTAATCGGGCTTCCATCAATGTCTTCAAGAATATAAGTAATGGGGTGTGTTTGGTTAATTTTAACAATTTTAAATAGTTCTGTTGTAAAATTGGCAGTGTAACCCTTTTCGAAAATATTCTTGTACTTGCTTATACGTACAATATCATTCATTCGGAATTTAGGTGTCTTTTGTTTCTTGTGGAATTTATGTGCACCCAGTCTCTTCATTTCATTGAATTTTATTTTTGTTGTAGACTTCACATCGATGGGTTTCATGCCTATCGTACGATGTATTTTGTTGTTATATTTCTTTGTTAAAATAGGTAAAATATCTAACCATTTGTGATGTCCCATCATTGAAAATTCTCTGTAAAGCCACGTCTTTATTGTTCGAATTACCCTTTCTGCTATGGCAGCCTTCATAGTACTAAATGTGAAAAAATGGTTGATGTTATATTTCCGCATAAGAGATGAGAAACTACTATTGAAAAATTCTTTCCCCTGGTCGCTTTGTAAATGATTCGGAGAATATTTGGCTTCTTTCAATACAATTGCCATTGCATCGGTAACAGCGGCACCTGTTTTAGTTTTAACAGGTAATGTCCATAGGTATTTGGAGTAGCAGTCAATCACCACAAGAATATAACGATGTCCTTTGTTACTTTTAGCATAGGGTTGTAATTCAGCAAGATCAATTTGCCATAAATCTGCAAAACCTCTGATATTGGTCATTCTTCTGGGAAAATTACGTCTTGCCGGCTTATGTAATTCATTGACTACTTGTCGTTTCGCATCACTTATTTCATTATCCATCCTATCTTTCGATAATGTTACAGCATCAAATGATGAGGACAAACTGATGAAATTTTTGTGATTGCATCAATATATTATACCTTCTTCTCGTAATTCCTCGATTATTGAAATTATTTCATTATCATGCCCTGTATGGCCAGCTGACTTTGAAGCTATCAGTAGCCGTAGACGGTCCACTAACTCTTTAGGTGAGTTCCAGTAAACATAATTCACAGGTTTGCGATGAAACATTTTCTGAATTTTTTTTCGATTGAATCCAGCTCCTTCTTTTGTTCGACTCCTAATCGGATAATGTGATGAGTATAACAGTGGTTTGATAACTTCACGAAATTTTTTAGAATTTGTTTGTTTGAACCCATTCTTCAATTGGTGTTGTTTATATGGAGCATTCGTTACTTTCAATATCTTGGCATATGTTTTATGAATTTCCTCATCGTCGACATGATGTGGATTTTTCAGAAATATCATATCATATAAAGCTGCACTACTTGGACATTCAAGTTTCTTCACTTTATCAGCATTCCAAAACGAAATGTTTCCACTTTTTTGAAAACGTACCTCGAGACTTCCCATTTTTAGTTTTTGTGTAGTGGGATCCAAACGTATACCAAATATGGTATCATATGCTGCATTTTTGGTTTTGACATTTTTCAAATGATTTTTCAATACATTTTCAAGATTGGAAGGAGACATGTCCAGATCCGATGAACTGATTCCAGATGATGAAGGTGTTTCATATAGTGTTGTTCCCTCTTCATCTTCCAATGTATCCGTATCACTGTCAGCAGAAGATACACTTCCAAAAAATGTATTTTTTACTATTGGAGTACTCATTGCATGTATCGGAGTAGGCCGAGAGTTTCCTTGATTCATTGACAACACTGAAGGTGGTTTCATGGTAGCAGCTGAAGATAGAACGTTTAATGGTTTCGTTATGGGATCATACAATTTTTCGAGTGCCATCCGATTTTCAATATTTCCACTCTTAATTGAGTTGAATTTCTGCCGTACAGCTTCTGTTGTCTCAACCACTTGACGTTTTAAATTCATTTCTCTATTTTCAGCAGTTGAATCATTATCTGTCTTCATTTTGATTATCTTTTTAATATAGAGAATACAATGAAGCAGTTACCTCTATGGAATTCAACAATCAATTGAATCTCGAAAGCAATGTCATGGATATATAAAACTATCGAATCCCATGCGGTATCTACCTCCATGTCTTTTTCTATCTTTATCGATGACAAGAAATCCATATTGATCTTCCCAACATTTGATACACATCAATTGAAACTGATTAAATGTTACATCGGGTGATACATGATCGGAAAATATATGGTGAAGATTTGTCTCATCCTGTTTGAATATCACAATGAAATTCGTATTATCACGCACTAGTTGCTTGGGTACACGTGAATATGTCTGTGCAAGATAAAAACAGTCGACATCCTTATGACGTCCCATACAGAAATATGATCTTATGATATTCTGTTTTTCACATATCACATCGTCGAATATGAAGACAGAGTTTGGTTTAGCATCACATGGTTCCACGATTTCTGCATTATTACTGAATGTGTAGAAACCTAACCCCTTTATGGGTTCCAATACGTTTCGTAGATATTGATACTTGGGCTGATGAAGTGATTTCGAATATAGATAAACATTTGCGAATCGCAGTCCTTGGGGATGTGTCAATAGCGAGATCATTGCATTCGTCTTTCCGTAATTTGATGGTCCAATTATGAGTCCTCGAACAGATGATGGAAGTAGTGGACCATGTCGCAATGACTTCTGACCATTTAATCCACTCCCGAATTTTTCATCTAGATTGTCTACGGTGAACTTTTCTTTCTGCTTCACAATGCGCATCGTACCGTGGTTGAAGACTATGTAAGCGATCACATGTAATGAACATTTCATTTAAATGGCTACCACGAAACGATACGGACGTACTATTAGTGAAAAGAGAAAGAAAGGTCTTGGATTTGTTAATACGTTAATAAACAAACTACCGTTCGAGCTACATTTACCTGGAGGTTATCAATACTGTGGACCAGGAACAAAATTGCGAGAGCGTTTAGCTCGCAACGACCCGGGAATTAATAAATTGGATATTGCCTGTAAACGTCACGATATCCAATATTCAAAATTTCCTACTGATCTCACTTTGAGACATAAAGCAGACAAAGAACTTGAATACGCAGCTTGGAATAGGGTTAAATCAAAGGACGCTGGAATTGGAGAAAGGGCAGCTGCTCTACTAGTAACCAACGTTATGAAAACGAAGAAACGTTTTGGTATGAGGTGCAGTGTGGATGCTATTAAAAAAAAAGGTAAAAATCATCCCAAGAAAACAAAAAAGAAAATAAGAAAGGTTGCATTTGGTGCTGGTGTAGTTCATAAAGTGCGGAATGTATTGAGAAACTCTGGAGGTGATGAATTCGTAACAAATGATAGAAAAAAGGCTACTACAGTGGCACTGCAAGCGGCACGGAAATATCTCAAAGCTGCAGGTGGTAAGAAAAAAATCCGCACACCCCGTATAATTCCGATTCCCAAGGTTGGAGGAATTCTGCCATTGATTCCGATTTTTGCTGGATTGTCTGCCCTTGGAAGTTTAGCAGGTGCAGTTTCAGGTATCACCAAAGCTGTAAATTCGGCCAAAGCAAGTAGAGTTGCTTTGATGGAATCGTCACAATAAGAAAATGGAAACTATTGCTCTGGGTAGAAGCGGTAGTGGTATATTCCTCAAACCATATCGTAAAGGACTGGGACTCTACTTGAAACCATACAATTAAAAAAACTAGTTGATTCCCTTCCTCGAAGACCTCTCACCGACCTCGACCTCAAATATTATGCCAAGAAAATGAAAATTCCATATTTTCGAGGCATTTTCATGCGTGATAGATTGCCATCTTCAGGTCCACACCATCGCGAGACCGCCATCATGAATTTAGATGAAATGAGTGGCCCAGGAACACATTGGGTGGCATACAGAAAATATGGAAGAGAAATTACATATTTTGATAGTTTTGGTGATTTACCCCCACCAATGGAATTGATTCAATACTTTCAAAAAGGATCGAGTGTCAAAATTCTGTATAACTATCACCGCCAGCAGAAGTTCAATACAGTTTTATGCGGTCACTTGTGCTTGAAGTTTCTCTCCAAATCATAAAATGGACATCACACCAGAAATGGATCGAGAGGCTATTAAGAGGATGGGATTTTCTCTCAAGATGTATTCAAAATATCGCACCTTGACAAAAATGGATCGAGTCATGCTTTTAAATTTGCCTAAAGAAGTAATACTTGCATGTGCAGCACATGAAATTGCTTGGGTTTGGGAAAAGTTACCCAAACACCTCCAAGATGATCCGGACATAATGAAATACAGATATTGCAGTGAGCATCACCCTGGCAAAGGAAATGATGATATTTCCGATTCTGATGTAAATGATGGTCCTGCACCACGGAAAATATTCTGTTGTTATTGCAATATAAATGATATGAATATTGGTACCAATAAGAATGAAATGGATTTCGATGAAACACCTCCGAAAAACGTAGGTTATTACGCATGTGTTGTAGACAACAATAAATTGATGTGATGTCATAGATGAGTCATCAGTCATGTCACGCAAGTTTGAGTTACAAGTTGTGGGAAAAAGCGTTCTTAGCGCGGATTTTTAGCCACCCATTGAATTGGATAGGAATGCTCGTTATGGCTTGGGGCTAATAGGATTCTATGGATGCAACACTATCAATAACATCACGAAAAATAACAACATAATCGGCATCAGGGTCATTGAAGATGATGGCTCAGACACACTTCTTTTCAAGTGGACAGATTACTCCATTAGAATACCATGTGGTGCATACGAGATAGAAGAGTTAAATGTTGTTATTCAAAAGAAAATTGAATCTGAAGTGCTTCATGGCAAAAAGCAGGACGAGATCAAATTGGATGACATATTCAGTCTTCGAGCCAACAATAATACATTCAAATGTATGATGCAATCAATATATGAAATTGATCTGACCCATGAAAATTCAATAGGTCGAATGTTGGGATTCGATCGTCTAGTGTTTGAGCGGAATAAACTGCATGAATCTATACTTCCTGTGAATATTACAGCTGTTCGACTCATCCGTTTGGAATGCAATATCATATCTGGTTCATATGTAAATGATGAAGAAAATCACATTCTTTTTTCATTCGATCTCGATGTTGAGCCGGGATACAATCTCACAAAGGAGCCGCATAATATTATTTATATGCCAATCAGTCCGGAAGGACGCCAGTCTGTCGACAACATTACTGTACGTATTTTGGATCACAAAAATAACCTCATTGATTTTGGAAGTAAAGAAGAGATTGTTATCATTTTGGAATTGAAGAAAATCGAATAACTACTACTACACCATGGGTTTTTATTACAATAGACGTAATCATCAAATAATTGAAAACGTTACACAAACCAATTCCGTTATAAAGCAAGGTTCGAGTAGAAAGAAGCTCATTCCACAATCGTATGCTAAACAGCTAGCACACACTCTATCAGTGAGATATCTTGAATTTTTGAAAACAATTGGACTCAAATTAAAGAAATAACGATGGTGTTTGAAACAAATAATGAGAAGTTGAATATATTTGATGAACCGGTGCTTGATCATTCCCTCACAAGTTTTCATGAGCACACCTACAAACCATATGGATCACCATTGTTTAGAAATTCAGATGAAATCGGTATCGCGATCAATAACCAAGATGTGATACTTGACATTGCTGAGAGTTTCATTTATATAGAAGGAAAATTCACTCCCAAAGAGGTCAGCAAACAATGCTTTCTCTCCAACAATGCCATTGCTTTTCTGTTTGATGAAATTCGTTATGAAATGGGAGGTGAGCAAGTAGCTGTTGTTCGAAAACCAGGAATAACATCCACAATGAAAACCATGATTTCATTTGGACAATCACATGCTAATACATTATTGACCACCGGATGGGGCCTCTCAGAAGTCAAACAGGATATCTTGGATGAAACTAGTCATGTATTCAGTGGTAAATTACCACTCAAATATTTGATGGATTTCGCAGAAGATTACAACAGAAGCATCTTGAATGCCAAACAGGAATTGATTCTGATCATTGCACGATCTTTCAAAAACTCGTATATTGGCGAGGTTGATGCTGATATAGAAATCAACCAAATTGAATGGAAAATAAGACACATAGTTCCCGAAGATAAACACAAACTCAAACTTTTGAGTAGGATCAACAAAAGTGGTCTGAATGCAAAAATTAAGTTGGCGTATCGCATGTGGGATCTATATGAACTTCCATCACTACGTGGAACATCTTCAGACATATGGGCTATAAAGACGACTAATGCTCTAGAAACACCTCGTTACGTCATCATCGGATTCCAAAACACTACCATATCTGAAGATAGAACGAGAGACATCACAAAATTCACAACTGCCGATATCAATAATATTCGAGTGTATTTGAACTCTGAAGTGTATCCATATGAACGTTGGAATTTGGATTTCGATAAAAAACTCGATACTTCAGCATATTATGCCTATGAGAGTTTTCAACGCAGTTATTATGACAAAGACATAAGTGAACCTCTAATGGACATTGGACAATTTCGACAGAATCCACTGTTCGTCATCGATTGCTCACATCAGCCGAATGCCACAAAATCATCAACAACTGATATAAAACTTGAGTTTGAAACCAGAAAGGTTAAGTTTCCAGACAACACCAAAGTATATGCACTAATTTTGCATGATACATTTCTAACATACAACGCATTGGATGGAACAGTTCATGGCAGATATTGACGAAACACATACAGACATTTTGATTATTTTTATTTGTATTCATTAGTATCCATTTCCTTTTTTTTATTTATTGATGTTAAAGAGAAATAGGTAAATAAAAATATGAATAAATGATATTAGGTTTTTTATTTAAATATCACTAGCTTACAATTCAATTAGTTTTGGGTATATGTAAACTATCTAAAATAATTTCTTCTTCGTCATCACTACTTTCTTGACCATTTTCGATTTCATCATACCTTTGCTCATCCAGCTGGTACTTTTGGATGATCCCTCCAGGTAAGTATGGCAGCAGGCGGTAGAGAAATCTCTTCAGCTCACACAATCATGCGATTGCAGAGTTGATCCAAATCCAAATTACCGTCTGAATATTTCTCGCAAAGATGCACACCCTTCTTGTAGTTCTCGCAGTTTTGCAACCACAATTCACTTTGCTCTTCACATCATAACATACACTCAAGTCGTAAATGGTGGCATGGTGAACGTCTTCGGCCAGAGCATACAGCTCTGAAGACAACCTTGCAACAGCGGAATCGATATCTGTGGCTTTGTTCCAATGTTCGCTGGCATATTGCATCCACATCTCTCAAGAATGGAACTGAAATCAAATAGAAATTATTGAAATGAGTTTGCTTACGATATAATCAGTAATACTCACATCGAACTTTCGGCAATCAGACTTTTGGTGACACACAAGAAAGAGTGTGTTTAAAGATTTATGAAAACTTTTTATATTCGCCCTACAATTATCGTCTATAATATAAATAATCAGAATTAGCTTATGATAAGTGGAAAGTAACTATTACTATTGGTCAATGAGATTGAATTTGACCAACGATCGCGTTTTCATGCCAACGAAACTCTGTTGACTTTGACCCAAATATGCTAGCGTATATTTACCACCCGAAGAATTGATACAAGTAACATCAGCATCAGTGAATTGCTCTGAAACACGTTTTGGTAGCCATGTTTTGAATAATGTATTATTGTTTACATCCACTAACGTTGATAAAAGGGATTTACCGAACCGAGTTGAACAAATTACCATATTCTTTATTATGTATGCTTCATTCACTGGCAATGATGATAACACTCTCTGTTCTAATACTTCTATTTCTTGTTCAATCATAAAATTGATTTTTTGTAAATCCACTTTCGAAACTGACATAATGAAAATAAATAAGGAAAATTTTCAAAACTAAAACACACTCACTATTCTTTCTATTGGGCACCGAATAACTCTTCGCCACCTTGCTAGCTGCTATGGTTATATTTTTCTACTGAATCTGTAGTAAATTAATTTATTTTATAATCAAAAGTAAACAACCCCCACTATGAACCAAAGTAGCGCCCTCTGACACCCACCAATGTGGTTCGAAGGTCATGCCTGACGTCATCGACCACGTGGCGCCCTCTGACACCCACCCACAAAAACTCCATGAAGGTCGAGCAGATCAGCAAGTACATATAGGGCGTGACCAAGTACACGTATGGTGTGACTAACAAAATTCATGTACTGTGATTGGTTGAAACTGAATTACCCCCACATCAGAGTCGTTGCCATTCAAAGGTATGAATACAGTCTTTGGGATATGTCCATCTCAAATCGAAAGACAGCTTCATACCATTTCAAACAAACTTACATCTGATTCATGAGTGGATTGAAGAGTTTCAACCGTACCGCCATGAAAATTAAAAGCCTACTGGAAAAGCATTTGGTAAATATAAGAATACTTCAAATGAAAATTCAACAGTATGAAGACAAAATTGAAATGATGAAGAAATTCGACAATATAACCTTGGACACGGTGAGATCACGCAATGATGTTTTCACAGAATCAAGAAATTGTATCAATTACAGTGTGTAACATTACGAATAATGTATCTGGCCTAATAAAAAAAAAATTGACCAATGTGTTTTTTCTATATAACTCTATTCAAATAATTTATTATGCTGGGACTTTGTCAAAAAGTTCATATAGGCTAATATGACTGATCCATGTAATTGAAAGTCAATTTGAAGGAGTAATAAGCAATTGCAATAGTGTATGGAAATATATAAATTTCACCATGTGTGAACAGTTTGTTTGAAGATGGTCAAACCTTTTGGTCATCTTCAAGCAGACTGTTTCAACTAGAGTGTAATTGAAATAAAGAATTACAATAGTGCATTGAAAGAATAAATTTGAAAATAAAGTACTCTAGAGGTAAATTACAAGTATTCAAGGTCATACCCTTCAATTACTCTAATTACCCGCATTACTCTCCAATCACCCGTAATAATACTAACTATATATGTCTCAAATACAGCACCATGTACTTGAAAGGTGCACGCAGTTATGTGAAGGTGATTGGAAACTTCATGAAGGTCGGTGGAAGGTCGAATAGATGGCCAAGTACACATAGGATGTGACTGACATCATAAGTTCGGTGGAAGGTCGAACACGTGGCCTTCAAGGCCTTGTCGATCTTTATTACCGTGAATGCAATGTCTCCCATTCAATACCAATGTCATCTCCTAGTCGAACACAAACCCTGAATACAACATGAAAATTCTATGATAAATTTTTTTATAAGTGCTTCCTTCCCAAACAAAAATGTTTAACATGTCGAATAGGTGACCAAAATTATGACTGATTTCATCCATGCATTTGAAAACAACGTGAAGGTCACTGGGAGGTCGAACATTGAAACATTATGTCACAGCTCTGACCCCACCCACTTAATCCACAACGTCGATTTCTAGATACACCCACGACACAAAAGACTTTCAGATACTCCGTCCCGACTATTTAGAAATACCCATTCATAGCTATGAGAGTACTAAAAACACCGCATCCACTATTTAGAAATACCATTATATACCTATGAGAGTTCTGAGTACTTACGCCACCGAATCCACTATTTAGAAATATCATTATATAGCCCACCCACCCTTAAAAGCTCCATGAAGGTTGGTGAAAGGTCATGCCTGACGTCTTTCGAACACGTGTGCCGTTCAAGGCCTTGTCTGACGTCACCGAACAAGTTGCGCCCTCTGACACCCACCAATGTGGCTCGAAGGTCATGCCTGACGTCATTCGAACACGTGCCGTACAAGGCCTTGTCTGACGTCACCGAACAAGTGGCGCCCTCTGACACCCACCACCACCACATTATCTAGAACCGGCGCTCTATCACTACTGACCGACCAATGTTGAAGAATAAAAGGACAGAAATAATAATGAAATTGGAATAATTGCACGTCAAACAATTACCCAAGTTCTGGGAATTTTATCTAGAAAAAAATGACCGGCACTTCGAAAACATAATTAGACTTTTCAAGAATTATTTGAAAACTGTTTTACATCTCATTGCATCCAGTAGTTGTGAGTAGTTTATAGTTTGGTAATTGAGATATTATATTCCTACAAACCATGTTATGAAATCAAAAGTAATGTATCCATACTTTTATTCTTTTGAATTACACTCTCAAAAACGGAAGTTGATATATGCTAAATGCGAACTATGACTTCACACAAAAACATATCAATACCTAGACACTAGAATATTGAAAATATGTCAATAGGAAATTTTTGTGATTCAAGCCTTTCTGCGTTCTCTCCAAATCTCATTCGCATACCATTAACAGGAAGAAAAAAATACTTATTATTGACTGTGATTTATAATTTGTATTCCATTATTATTCTTATTTTTTCGATCATGATGAAATTTGATTTGTTTTTTTATTTCAATCAATCCATTGTGGAATAGTTTTTCATAATTGTTTGTTGTTCAATGATGCTATTTGATTCGAAATCAAACGTATGGAGGGATGACTAGAAAGATTTCTATTTTGATTCTGTGAATTTTGTAAATTTTTGCAGTTTCTTTTATAATTAACCATCCTGGTTGCTGAAAACTTTCCTGCCCACGTATTGTCACTTTGTGACATTTAACATGGTTATATAAATAAAATTAGATTTTTGGGCCCCTGTTGTGTAAGTATTTGATCACGAGCAAAAATTGTTTCAACTGTTATCAAATGTCTTACTGATTATGAATTGAATTTTTTTAAAGTATGGATAGCATACGGTTGCTTGACAATTTTTGAGTTTGCTGCTGTTTTTCACCATTTTTGTGTATTGTCTGTGCTTGAATCTAAATTTTTTACCCCAGATTTGGGGTAGCATTTATTTGTAACATTGCGTCGTATGCATAAACCTTTAACAAATGCTTTTACTTGGATTTCTTGAAACAGACGTATTTATTCATTTTCTTGAGTTAAGAGAGGGACAAACCTGTAGTAAGGGCATTTGCTACCTTTTATGAATACCACCCATTGTTTGTATTAATTTTAGGATCTGGTTTTTGGAATTGCCATGTGCGGTTCGTACTCATGATCATTAATATTCTGTACCACTGTGGACAAATATATGAAATTTAACATATAAAATATAAAAAAAAAAGAAAATTTGTAATATTCTGAAATTCATTTCTGTAATGAATATGAAACGAAGAAAAATTTAGCCCTGAAAATTTCTACCCACCTAACTGGAATTCTGATGTATTGTTTTTACTCAACTCAACCATCATCAACTCAATTCATTTAAATAAATACTCAGAAAATAGTCCTTTCAGCATCAAGCATTCAACGTTATAAGTATAGCATGTTGAAGTTCGATGATATTTCAAATTCGTGCAAATCCCCTCCAGTGAGGCAATATGTCTGCCTTTTCCAGTGGATACAAGTTGACCGCAAAAACTGGTAGTCTGGTATGGTAATAACCAATTCGAAAAATTGCTTTCACTTTCGACGTTGTACCCTCCAATGTTCTCTCTGGATACATAAAAAGTGTTTTCGCTACCACTAACTTTGAACATATGAATTTCTTCGAAAATAGGAATCAACATAACAATTCCAAAACGCTATACTGACCACACCAAACTCCAAACTGAAATCATATCCCTTAGCTTTCCGAATTAGAGAAACCTGGAAATGTCGAATGAATGGGCAAGTCCAAATAAAATGAAAAAAATACCAACCAATCAAATTAGATTTTCAGCATATCCTTTTATGCTTCTCGCCAATTCAGTAGAATCCAACTAATAGTGGCGTGTCTAGGATTTATGCCCCCCGCGAGAATTGTGCCAAGGCCCCTTGTTTTCAGGTGAATCTCTTTACTAATTTAGTTGTGAAAACATGAGTTTTACTTCTATGCTAAAATCAAAATAACAACTTCTCAGAAAACTGGGAGAAATTGTATTGAAATCTCAAAACAAACGTATAGTTCTTTAAAATAATATAAAATATATTAAAAAAAACAAAGAAACAAACTGTGATCATTAGAAAAGTTCATAAAATATGATCAAAAAATTAATACAGTATCAAAATCCTTCGGAAATGATCATTGAATATAACCAAAACAAGTAGTATAATAGAAATTCAGTGAAAATCACTTCTTGTTTTCATGCTATCTGCAGAGTCGCTTATAAAAACTGATTTTTCCATTGCAGCTGCTTCTTCTGCTTCTATGGATAATATTGCAAGTCCATTAATTGTCTCTCTTTTGACATTTTGTTCTGTAAATAATTTTTAATGATTTATAATTTGGAAAATGGCCTCTCATCAGAGGCCACAGTTATAGGTAAGGTCAGAAACAGTAACAGGGATGTAATTACTTCAGAAAAGTTGGAAGATAGCGGCGAATTTATAATTATTAGGAACTCTGCAAATTCTCTTATTTCTTTCAATTTCACTATTTCTTCTTTTAGAGATAAAAGCGAAATTTTCTCGAAAAAAAAGTGAAAGATAAGTCACTGGGGTATAACTTCTGTGGGTTTTCGGATGATCTGAACAAATCTTCTTCCGACATTTCAACTAGCTATTTTGGATTAATAAAGTTAAACTTGCTGACAGTGGTATTCATGGTATCAAATCTATTTTTGATATGAAGAGAACGATGTCAAGAGTCTTATAGTAAATGTTTACTTTGAGAAAATGTCCTCTTTCAGAAAATAAATATTGTTTAATGAGCTCACACACTGCACACAGAGGGTAGAATATTTGCAGCACATCACAGTGAGAGTCGCAAGACTTGCGAATATATTCTGAAAACTTATTCGCATGTGGAAATGTTTTCGAGCAGCTTACGAGAATAACAATTTCAAACATGGTTACCACTTACGCGTGGGCCCTCTGGGCCTCCGTAACATCCGCCCCCCCCCCATGTACCACGGGGTTTCGCGGTATACTAGAACCGCCACTACCAATTAAATGAGGAGAACGAAGATAGTATAGTAATAGCATGGTATTTGGAGTTCCTGCAGTGATTAAACTCAAAAGTTGCTGAAACATCATCTATAAGTAAAATCATTAAGATGCACCACCTTTTAATCAACAAAAGTTATTTTCTCCATCAAAGTTCAATCAGAAACAGAATAATTTTATAACGAAAAAAACACCAGAAGGCACTTGAGTTCACAGCAAAAACTGGATAAGGAGCTTATTGACAAAAAATTCAAGAAGAAATAAGTATGTGATCTGAACGAAATATTCAAAATTTCCAGAACGAATACAAACTCTATGGAAAAGGGTCAATAATGCACATAAAATCCTTTTCTAAAGGTAAACTTGAAAAAAAATTGTAGTGACTCATTTGATTAGAAAATTCTGGAGAAAGTTATTGTCCCCTGAGAATTTTGGATATGAACAGTTATACCTCAGACAAGGCTTGCTGAAGAGACAAAAATTGATGTTCGATATTTGTTTCATTTGGTAGTCGGTGTACTAAGTAGCATTTTATCCCCCTGACTACGTCCCAAGCGAAGAGCTCATTCATGGCTTACCTATTCAGCACTATTCGCGACAATATAAAGGAACAACCATTCTACAAGACCTGGAAGTGTTCTGGGTTTACGGAAGGGATACTCGAGCCCCTCTAGTAGTGCCTTCGAGCCCCTAGCTGACAGTGGAGATAATCCCACATATAGGCCCCCTTAAAATGTTTGAATTTCTCCAGGAACTGGACTGGTGCTTAAGGGGCTTCTTTGAGGAAGCATAGAAGTTGGGGCACAATAGTCACCATTTACTTCCACCAAACCAATTCCAAACCGTTCAGCAAGCAAAATTCAGAAAGATGGCTCCTCGGTTAATCTTCAATTGCTTATATAAAATCTTTGATTGGGTTGGTAATATGCTGATTTATATTCGTTATATTATTCGTGCAGATATCACCATAAAAGAATGCCTTTCCTATGAAACTTCGTGTTCCGGCAAAAAAGAAGATCAAATTAAATGCAACACGTTGACAGTCCATTTATTGGTTAGAAAGCTGTACCTTTCACGATTCCTGATATATCTCGCCGCGATACGAACGGTTTATATAAGAAGTCGAATGATAATGGCAAAGTGTGATAGAACATCGGAGTCGGACAAGAGTTCTGCCTCGTGATACAAAGAAATACCTATGAAAATTAGCTGCGACGGACATTATTCACCGCTCTTTGGCAATAAAGTGTCCGCAAATAAGCAATTCTGTGCCTGAATATGCTATTAATACCCACGTCGGAATCTACTTATAAGGCCGTTTTACACACGCCGCACTAATTATTGTGAGGACATGTCTGAGGTGATACATTTCTCTTAACATGCTGAACTGTAACATTTCATTGCAGCACTAATGCATTTCTGCTTCAAAAAAAAGGAATAAGAACTGACAATCGAAGCTTTTGTGAAGTGTTAGTGGAACAATAGTCTCACGGAGTGTAATTCTGCGCAAGACTGTGGATTACCAGAACATGATGACCAAAAATGACATCAAACGGTTTGAGAATGCGCCGACTTGTAAATTGGCAGAACGTCGTAGATTGAATAATTTGAAGGTGTAAATACACAAGGTGGTTCCTAACTGAAAGGCATAATCTTAGCGAATACTACCTTATGATGACAACTTAATCACTAATGATGCAAATATTTAGAGAACGATGTTATTATTTATGATTACCTTTACTATACTAGGGTTATGTGTCCCCAGAATGAAGAGCAAGTAGGTTGAAGTCGGGTGAACGAAGAGGTAGGGCTACTACTGGCCACTTCGACCTCAACCTACACACAGTATTTAAATGTTGTAAAAATTATCACGCAAAAATAAAAAAATAAGTGAATCACTTCAACGGTTTTCCGGAATAAAAAGGCCAATATGTATTCGGATATTCACAAAAGTTATCTCGTAAGAAATATCCCTCAGAAGGTAGCACATAATATTGAATGAACGTCAATTTCATGTTGGGACAATATTGACATATTGCTTCTGAAAAAACTGCATTGAACCAATGAGACTGAATATTGAAATATAAATATTGATTAAAATTAATTACTAAAATTGAAATTTGAGGAGGATGTTGCCGGAACAATATTGAAATTTGAGGAGGATGTTGCCGGAACAATATTGAAATGTTCTTTAATAGCTATGAAAATACTTGTAAGATTAGAAACGAAAAACGTGGGGCGCAAAAGATAATTGTTGATGCATCAATAGTTCACCTAAGTCACCATTAGTAGATTTACTACAGTTTTTGAAAGAACAAGAAATCAAATGAAAACAAGAACAAGAACAACAAGACGACAAAAAAAACAAGAGAAACAAGGGAAACAAGAACAATCAGAGTTCCTCCAACAATTCCAAGTGCAGAAGAGAAACAAGAGAAACTAGAACTGAAGAGGAAACAAGAACAAAAAGAACAAGAGGAACGGTTAGTTCAGAAATTTCAACAACATGGTGAACTTTTACAACAAATCTGTCACAGTCAAAAGTGTTTCCAGAAGGAAGTCATAGAAATAGTACTTGAAGTCGAAGGATGTCCAGGTGGTTAGAGGTGGAGATCAAGAAGTCAGAGGTGGAGTCCAGGCAGTCAACAAAGTGTCCAAAACGTCGAATATGGACTGTCCAAAATGGATGAACGGGTGGCACGAGAAGTGGACAAGATTAACGAAGAAGTGGATAAGATCAGGGAGAACCTGGGAACAATACATCTTCCACATAACCGGGCGCCCTCTGATGAAATCTCCCTCACCAGTGAAAGGTCATTGTTACTGACATCTACAAAGCCTAAACAAGTGAAAATATTGAAACCTCCAACACTTGATGGGCAATCTTCGTGGACTATGTTCGACATTAATTTGAAGCAACAGCAAATGCAAACCCTACAGGAGCCGACAAAGCGACTCAGTAATTTGGCCTACCCACAAGCACCGAAGGAGTTCAAAGAACAAATTGTGGTGTAGACTTTCATCTATACTGATATGCAGCAAGCCCTTCGATCAGAATGACTTCAAACCTTTATCGCAGCACTAATAGCATCATTGGAGTCCGAAGCGGCGAAACACGCATCAAGAAATATAAGACGTGGAGTTGAATTTAGTAAAGATTCTTCTACGGTGAGGCGCTATTGAACAAAATATTGAACTCCATATCAGCATTTAGCAACTATGTGCCTGCCTTCCTCAGAAATGTAACAAAACGTAATCTTGAAATTTATTTTTAATAGTGCTCGAAAAGGAAGTCATTAAATTCAGCATTTACGATACCGAGGAGGGCACCAAAACCTTCGCCCATGTGGTTGCTATGAAAATCGTTTCAATACAGTCTTGAGAGTTTTACGACGGGAATTTATAAATTCGAACCAAATATTATGTACCCAATAATCAGTATCATTATGAATTCAACGTCATACTTCCATTTGTAAAAATTTATTCAAAACCATAACTAAGTGTTACAGAAAGATCCACGACATAGAATAAGTAGAAATAAGATTCGTTGTTTGGGTATAAAGATTTTTTTTTTCATAATGCGAAGAATTAGCATTATGTTTTTTTTCTCGTAACGTGGGAATATCTGAGGTATAAAATATTTAACGCATAAGCAGATTGTAGAAGAAACCGAAAACAGAGTCAATTCACTATTTAATTTTAGAAAAACCCTTATATTTGCCAGGCATAAACAGAAATTGGGATTACGAGACTCAGGCTAACTTGAGTACAGATATTTTGAAATTTCATTCGATTCACTGGTTCCAATTGAGTTTGGTTTGAGAACGTTTAAATTTAAAACTTCTTAGTTATTCGGCGTTCCAATTTTTTTTCTTTCGACATAATAAATGATTTTGGCCGATTTCTTTGTTTTATTAAGTTCAATTTGATATTCCACCTGGGCCTTTGGACCGGATATTAATAAATAACAATTTGATGAGTATTTGAATAGATTGAAGTCCAGAAAGGTGTTAAAGATAATAATAGATGAAGTAACTTGATTAATTAAAACTAGTGTGTGTGCAGAACTGGTAGCAGCTTTCTGATATGGTTTGGGGGAGATTGAGATTTGGTAGGTAAGTAAATGTATAATTTTCCTGATGTGTTCCTATATAAATGCTTTTATAAAATACTGACAAAGGCATCGCTCGTCCTAATAATTAATAGAATCAGCTGTGATGAAACTCTGTTTCACCGGAATAGCGTTTTATTATAGAAAACAGGAACTGCTATTGTGGAAAAACCGGCCACATACAGAGGACCTTCTGGGGGAGATCAAGATTCAGAAGGAGAGAAAGATAATCATCTACAAGCAATGAAGCTAGATCGAGATAAAGCCCAGGAATTGAACAACGTGGTCGTTTTACCAGAGAAGTCTTCAGGAGGTCGCCCACGACAGAAATGAGACATCCAACGTCTGAGTTAATTAGTCGTGACGACTTTCAGTATTTCTCAAAATCCCCAGTAGAAGAACAACGCCGACTTTGTAGAATTCAAGTTCAAGCTAACCGAAACACCAGGATGGACATTTCAGCAAATTTTTGATATTCCACTGTGAATCTGCCGTAATTCGGGTGACCCTAACCTCCCGGATACCTCATAGAGAACATCCTAGCAAATTTTTGATACTCCACTGTGAATCTGCCGCAATTTGGGGGACCCTAACCCTCCCGTCCCAAAATCCATTTATCGACATTCAAGAAAAGTGGACAAATTTTACTAATGAAAGGACTAATAGAATATCAAAGATCAATATGGTTTTGGAAACAGCAACGGAACAAACTGCACATCATGGGGGAACCGCTTGTACACATCTAGATGGGACCTATTGGGACGAGATGTGGAAGAATGGTGCAAGAGATCCAACCTACGTACCTCTACTCAAACTAGGGGTTGAGGAAATATGACGCAGTGTCCATTTGGTGAACCATTTGGAATGCCATCCAAAAATGTAGAGGACAAAGTTGTTCCAGAATACATCGACAAAATTCATGAGTTCTGAAGACGTCGTCTCTTCGAAAAAGGCACTATCTTCGAGCCAGGTGATGCCGTTCGGCTCTACTAACCTCACAGAAAAAAGGATATGCCCCATACTACATAGAAATTTGACAGGCCCCTTGGCAGTCATCAAGATCAACGCAAGGTTGTTCACGTTGACAGGTTAGCAGAATACCAAGGACACGAGCCCCAAAATTGGTTCCAGAGTTATATCCAAAATGGTGATATCCGGGACGAAATAACCGTGAGGTGGAGGAGGCAGTGTTATAAATCTGAAATTCACGGAAGCATAGCGTATTGTTCTAGAAACATTAGGAATCTTTCAATAAATTAAGTGAAAACATTTAGAAACACAAATTTTTGTTCTATATCAAACGTCGAATAGTCTTAATGTGTCTATTCTAATTTCATTGATTCTGAACTTATATTTTGATAGTTAATGATTAATAAATATTTGAAGTGACAAGTATAGTACAGTGTTGTCAAGATGAGTTGGGATAATAAAGGCGTAGCGTATGACTTATTAAGAACCCAAAAACACAACAATATATTTGTTGAATTTTTCTTCAATCAAATAATGAAATGGTCCGACTCTGAGTCGAAACGTTCAGAGTTCGAACCCTGGTTGGGCTGGGATTTTTTAATTTAATTTAACCGATTAAATTATTAAAATCTCGTGGCTCGACTAGGGCGAGTCCTGCACGATTCACTGTTGCGTTCCAATTAACAGTGCTGCTCCTAAGGTGGCGTATGGAGTTAGTAACAAGGCCTACCAGAACTCATGGCTAATGACCATAGCAGTCGATGCCAAAGCACCAAAGCACAAAAAAAATGAAATTAATCTCCTAAGACTGCAATAATAGAGCAATGTATATGAAAATGAGTTTGTTGAAACCCCATGAACAACGCCATGTCCATTCTGGGTAAGTATATTCAATGTGAATCTCGCTGAGTTATGATTCATATTGTCAGACCCGAAGAAAATTGTTCTTAACAATATTCTTCCTCTAATGGTTCGTGTTATTGCATTGTGTATCGATGTATCATTTAGAATGTTAATTTACAAGTGAATATGAACAGTGCTATCGATCATCCAACGTTCATACTATAATAATAGGAGAGAAAAGATTATAAATTATATGCAGGCTTGACCTTTCGTGTGATATAATTTATGTCAATTTTCATTTGACATTCTCCCGGCTTGTTTCTCCCACTTTTATCGATGTTATTAGCGCTGTAAACGTTATTACATTGGCGGCCTTTTTGACTTGATATACACTCCTTTGAACTTGAAGCGGTTACTCAGATTATCATAAAAACATTAACCAGCAAACAACACTGACATTTTCATTTACTTCAGTGGATTGGCGATTCAAAAAGCCAATCTATCCTGAAGTAAATTGGTATAGGAATCAATCGATTTTGAAGAAAAACCATCGTTTTCTAGCATACGTTTCGAACTCACAGCCCTCACGATGAATTCATTAGATACAAAAAGTAAAAACAATAGCCTTTTTATTCTCAAATAAACTAATTCTTATTCCAATATTCTAATTATAGCAAAATTTTCTTCATGAGTTACTAGCTTCTTCTTATACAGTTTTCTTCTAGTTGTGGTCGATGAGACTTCATCTTCCACTCTAACCATAAATGCTGGTGTCCTGCAAGGATCAATTCTGGGCCCAACAATATTTCTACTTCACTTTAACACGTTCGCGAAAACTCAATCTTGTGGTAAATGTTTTACTCCTTCCGACCGCAAAAAGAATACGAAAAGCAAAAAACAAAAACAGTTGTTTCAATGGTATGAAGAAATTGACATTTTGGATAGCGATTTTGACGAGAAGTCAAGTATATATTGTTATGATATATCGAGTGTTATAGTATGAAGTTATTACTTTTTCAAATTTCAGATTGCTCAGGCCAAATACTTACACTGTTTCAGATCTTTCCTTTTCTTTATTTTTCAGCTACTCAGCTCAGACAGTGCGCCAAACATGTAGATCTCCCAATTTCAAGTAGAGTTCTTGGAAAATGACGTTTGATAACTTTAAATAAAATGTATTGTGATAAAAATAGAAATTTTTGTAGATAATGAATATAGTAGATTCAAACTCAAATTTGGTTTTATTTTATAAACCAGTTGTAATAATTATGACAATGTGAACACTTTTGTAAATACCAAGTATTCAAAACCTTAAATTACCTATTTCCTGTGACATATATATACCTTATATCTGATAAGTTTTCCACCAGGAATAATAATAATATACAAATTCTAAATTCAATCGTGCAATTTTACTACGATTCCGTTACCGGTCATCTAACTACAGCCTATTAAATTCACTGGTCGAACATTTCCATTAAAGGAAAGAGAAATTGGTCTAACATAAAACATAATATTTAATATTTCACAGTTGTTTTTGTTGTAAGATTCTAACACAGCTAGATATTCATTATAGTTATTATCAATAAATCTTATCTATGATTGACTTTACTGTTTTTAAAAGAGTGTTTTTTCACTGAGTTCAAAAAGTTTCAGATGCAAAGTATCCTTGTGAATTGTGCCGAATTAAGGAATATTTCACCAAAATTCGTTTTCGAAGTGCTGTACTGCTAATTTCAGCTTGGAATTTGGAAATATGTTTAGTCTAGAAATACCTTTTGTGTCTGGACTGTTTGGAGATTGATGCTGCTCGTTGCCTGCTCTGATTTCTCGTGGTGCCCTTCTAAGGTAAGTGGAATTTAGTTGTGCTGGTCCTGTCAGTGTTTGTCTGCATAAATCTTTCACTGTTGGTTGGTTGATATTGATTTTTCTTGTTATTTTTGGTTTTCTAATCTCTGGTTGAAACAATGACTTCTCTCTCAAAAAAACTTTTTTCATCCCGTTTCTATATACATTCTTCCAATTTTTTCCCCTTTTCCAAGGTCCATTCCATCGGGTTTTTCACAACACTCGCGATCACAAATAATTTTAAATTTTCCCTTATTCTTATTATCCTAATTACTGCTTGAACTATGTACATTTTATTTTAATTCTATATTCTTGACTTAATAATCTTTATCTATTTGAAAGTTTTCACATTTTCTTCTCAATCTTGAAATTATAATTTGGAAACTGATCTGACTCCTCTCATTTGAAGTTTGTCTCTGTCAAATCATAGTTTTCTTTGACTTTATACCAAATTTCCTATACAGTGTGATGTTTTATTGCAAAGTTATTCTGACTCGTACTATCCTATTTCAATCTAGAACTTGGAATTCCAACCTTCTGACTGTTTTTTAATGAAACTATAGTATGTTGTATGTCTTCAGAGTTGAGGCATCGTATTTGTTTGGGTTTTCTGATATTTTTTAATAATTTTGAAACTTTTCTATTCACTGTTTTATTAACTACAATGTTTTTATAACAATATACATGTTACTTTCAGTACAGATTGTTTGCAAATTGTTTAAAGTTGTGTTTTCCGTTAACCAGTTGTCGTCCCCTTATATACGAACAGCAGCCCTCAGAAGTTGAAACTTAGACGAGTCAAGGATTAACGAAGTCTTACCTTTTCACGTGCGATCCCTAGCACTTTCTGGGGCCATCAGAAAAATGTCTGCAGTCGCCAGAGTGATAGCAAAGATCGTCGCTTGCGACTCTGCTACCCGAAGATTCGGTAGATATCTTATTGAAACCACCAACAAACACAAAAAAGATAAAATTTCCCCTTCTAGGTATTGCCTTATGAAACTCCCAATATATCTATAGGCAACATCTTCCAGATAATACTGTTCCAGAGTTTAAGATGATACAAAACTTTATTAGGAATTTCAACAAAACAGTAGGACAGCCGAGATTTTCCAAAGGGTTACAGATAAAAACAAAGACAAGAGCATCTGAAAAAGCTAGAATGAATACATAATAAGTTCTCGAATCAATACCAGTACCAGAAACCTGTAAAATTAAAGGAAAATTCTATATAAGAAATGTTTTCTGCTGAACAAAAGTGGAGTGCATTGGAAAATCACCTTTTTGTGTAGGAACATGCTTTCAAGACACATCAGGAAAACAGATAAGTATGTTTATTGTGTCCTTGAAAAATATGCTCATTACAAAGAGTTCACATACATAAAAAAGTTGGTGAGAATGTTGATTTTATTGAAAATATTAACAGGAAGTTCATAAAATCAGATGTGGAATCATCTGCGACTGAAAGGCAAACTATAGTCGCTATTCTCCATCGTTCTTAGAAGGGATTCATGTTGAAAAGGTAAAGATTCTGTTTTTTCAACTGAGAATGTTTTCATTTTCTTGGTGAGAATGCTACAATAATCGTGGTAGGATATATCGTAAGCAATCTGAAGTCACCTCTATACGTGTGATATGACACTATAGATTGTCATACTCAAGTTACTTGTCACATGGTTGATTAAAATAACAAAATGAAATAATATTCCACATGGTGGAATGTTCAGTTTAGTACTAGGTTCTTTAACTATAAATTATTCAATATTCACTTATTTTTAATTTTCATTCATTTAGTAAATTCAGAGAGAGATAGTACAATTGAACATACTGATTTCTGACGAACAATTTTTATTGTCAGTTTATTATAGCTTACATTTTTTATACGGAGAGGTACCTAACTGATTATACAATTTTGACCAAACTGAGTGACAAACTCAGTAATCGACCCCAGGCTATGATAAAGTATCGTATAACAGACTCAACCAAGGCGTTATAAACCAGCATCATTACTTCTCGTCCTAAGATATGTAGGAGTTGATAAAATTTGTAAATTAACTTTTTACGTTGTTTCACCGTGTATTTTATATGATCATTCCAGTGTAGAGTTTGATCAATCCTAGATACTTAATTGATTCCGTTTCAATCATTTGAAAACAAGAGCAATTTTGATTTCTGAACATGTGGATTGGTGGATATTCAGAAATATTTCTTTTTGATCGATATTTTTTTGTTGATTAGAAAGCTATAAAACTATATTTTTATTTATTGAGGCTGAGTAAATTAGTACTTTGCCAGTTGTAAATTTGTTTTATCCCATAATTTCCAGTTGTTCAATTACTTCGTTCCATGATTCGCTCACAAAAACTACAGCAGTATCATCTGGATACAATATTAGTATTTCTTCAAAAAAATTTATATTCTAAATTTTATTGGCATACAGTAAGAATAGAATAGAACCAATAACAGTTCCTTGTGGCACACCCTTATTGACTAGTAGTGGATCACTAAGTGAATAATTTAGTTTCACTCTCTGTATTATGTTTGACAGATAATCCTTGAACATATTCAACGGAACGACTCTGATTCCGACATCTTCCAATCTCTGTAGAAGTATGCCATGATTGACAGTATCAGACGCTTTGGCTAAATCCAAGAATACTGTTACACACTTGTTCTGGTCCTAAAGACAGTTGAACTCCTTGTTTGCCAATTCGATATCCCCTTTTTCAGTTGACAGATTTTCTCTTAAACCATATTGAGAGTTTTTTCTAACTATTTGGAAGAAAATACTTGTTCACCAGCGTCATATTTCCGATTCGGCCAAGTTATGACATTATATAATTAAGACCCTTATTGATGGTTTTTTTTTGAATCGCTTAATAAAAATATAGAAAATTTAGTAGTTACATTGCCCAACAAACTTTTGGAATATTTCTGGTTGTTCCCCTTACCGAGAATATTCACAAATAACATGTTCCCAACTCGAGACATGATGAAGTCTCAACGTTTGTGTAATAACGTTTTTCCTGAATTGGGCCGAAGGACTATTATTGTAAAATCGCCAATGGCAGTTGCAACGACAACAACAATTGGTGCACATTTTTTAGTGACCCGTATAATACCCAGTTTACGAGAGTTGTAACTATAAACGTCACGATGTAACGAGACCATGTGATAATTACCATAATTTCAGGTGTTGCTCATTGCGGGCAGTAAATTATTCAGCGTAATTGAACCGGGTTATCTGTACGTATAGGTATAATTTTAATAATTTCGCGAACGAATAAAATACAAGATTTAGACTCGATATTTGTCGCGAACCATTCATTAGCGTAATTTTACATTAATTATTCAAAATTATGCACAATTTCTGAACGGCTAATGACAAAAAACGCTCACGTCTTGATATTCATTAGACTTGCAAGCAAAGGACGTTGACATATATTTGCTGCATATTTCTGTAAATGTGTTTCTACGGTGCACAAGAGCATACCTCCTCAGAAGGGTGAGCCAAAGCTATCTACACCAAGCAATGGAGCATAAAATGAATGAGTTTTAAACAAGAATACTAGTAGGAAACCGACTATGCCATCACTAGAAAGACAATCTGTAGTTATCATCAATCTGGTTGCTCCAATGAAAAGAGTTGTAGATACCTAATTGAAATACGGACAAAATGGGATATAGGATCATTATTAAAGGAGAAAAACTGGAAAAAGGGAAAATTTTGCGATTTTTCATAAAATTCATTACTCTGCTATTTTTCAAGAAGTAGGATTGGTCTTTCTCATGAAAATACTGAATCATGTGCTCTTTCTGTGTGCACAAAACAGGCGCTTTCGGATCGTTAGTTTTGGCACAATTGCAATTCGAATATTTTTTTGTACTATTTTGCAGCGTGCCTGGATGCTCTAGTGATAACTCGATTCCAATTTCTCGAACAGATTATGAAAGTAGAAGTATATTACTAAGGTAAGTGCAGGCTATATGGCCAGGTATAGCAATATGGCCAATTCATTGTTTCTCAATGAGTTGAACTATTGAACCGTAGATGTCTCCAGGCATCATCAAAGGGTTGTTGTGGATTGCATACCCACCGACCATTTATCGCTATTTGTTTACCGCGAGCTTTAGTTGGGCATCTGTCGTTGCGCAGTTGATATATGAACTCCCGTTCTTATATAAAATCGTAACAGAAAAGTGTATTCAAATTGAACCAGGTAAGTTTTTGAATATTTTCCACCTGTTACATATACTTTGGACCCTAAGGAATACTATAGTTAAATTACTTTCGCATGTATATTTGTTTTACTTTTTTAATAGACTGATAGAAAAAAAACAACGACGTCGAGCAATGTGGCCAGTTACCATGTAGAGCAATACGGCCATGGCCATATTGCTCTTCACTATTATTGCCAATGTAAAATTTTGATATTCGTTTATCTTTCAGAATGCCACGTCGTCGATGTCAGGGGTTGCGGGGCACATGGACTGGAGATAATTTGAGTCTTGCTCTCTCGGCAGTATCTGAAGGAATGTCACTCAATAGAGCTAGTATTACATATGCCATACCCAGACGAACACTCAGGAGATACGTAGCAGAAGGTAAAAAGGAAAAGTCATCTCTTGGCCGGAAGACCATCCAAACAAGTGATCAAGAAGCGGAATTAACTGGAAGAATTCATCGACTTGCTGAAATTGGTTATCCACTCACTTCGAGAGTACTTCGAAGATGTGTATATCGATATGCCCATACTAACAATATCGTCAACCCATTTCGACGAGGAAATGAAATGGCTGGGCGTTATTGGCTGCGTGGATTTCTGAAACGGAATCCAAGGATCAGCCCACGGAAGGCCCAAAACCTCAATCCAGCACGAGCTCAGAAGCTCAATAAATTCATTGTCAACGACCACTTCACAAAACTAGAGGCTGTTCTCAAGGAACTCGACATGATCGATAAGCCAGAGAGAATCTACAACGTGGATGAGAAAGACTGTAGGTTGAGCCTACATCACCAACAGAAAGTATTGGCGAAAAGAGGCGCAAGAAGAGTTCATATTGTAGCGAAGGAACACGGAGAAAGTGTTACCATTGTCTCCTGCGGAAATGCACTTGGAACAGTTATACCCGCAATGATTTTGTTCAAAGGCAAACGTATGAAGCCGGAATGGCTAGACGATCTTCCTCCAGGTGCTACCGCTCATATGACTCCAAAAGGAAGCATGAACATTGAAACATTTTCACTCTGGATTCAACACTTCGCTAAATTCAAAGTGCCTGGACCTTGCATTATAATTTTTGATGGTGCAAAATGTCACTTAGATGATAGTATAGTTATAACTGCTGATAGATATGATATCACATTATACTGTCTCCCGAGCAATACTTCACATGAACTGCAGCCAATGGATAAGGTGGTGTTCAGGGCCTTCGAATATTATTGGGATGATGAAGTTATGAAATATTTCTCCGTTCATAGGGACCGTACAATTACCAAACGGCGCTTTGGAACCATATTTTCTACTGTGTGGGATAAGACGATGACTCCTACTAACATCAAATCAGGTTTTGCCTCCACTGGAATATATCCATTCAACCGGGATGCAATTCCAGAAGTAGCATTCGCACCCAGTACGATTACCCATCAGGAAAATAAAGAACAGATAAACGTGACTTCTGATGAACGTATTGACAATCCGCATCATCCTGAAAGTGCTCAAACTGATGCAGTTCCTTCAACTTCTGGGTTGCAACAAAGAAAGCGTCTTCGACAATCAGTCACACCAGATGAAAGTTCCAATTCCGATTCCTCTGATTTCAGTGTGCACGATTCCAGCGAAGAGCGATCTGGAAGTGATCATGGACACTCCCCTCAACCGAACGTATCATTCACAGAAATGCTGAATACACCAGAAGGAGCACTAACCAGAGGAACTAAGACATATCGAAAACCTGCCATGAATAGCAGAGCTCAAATTGTAAAGATAGACCTATTCAAAAAACAAGACAAGACACAGAGTAAACTTCCTAAAGGCACCGCTGTGAAGAAGAGCTTAAGAAGTCTTAAAAAATCTACACTGGGACGCAACTCTGCCACTAGTAGAGCTCCCCAAGATAGCAAGAATTCTCAAAAACAAACAACTCGCGAAAGCTGGTATTGTCAGCTTTGTGATGAAGACAGGATAGCAGATATGAGACTGTGCAACGCTTGCAGCACTTATATGCACGAGGAATGCCTGGGCCTCACAGCTGAAGATGAAATTGAGCATTTTATTTGCCCTGAGTGTGATGCGAATCATTGAACCAATATGTTCACTAATGAAATAAAACTGTTTTTCTCCATAATTAAACACACGTTCTCGAAGTAAGAAACCTTTGTTTTAATTGAATAACAGCCATTTATTTAAAGTCCAAGCAATAAACTGATCTAATAATAGATTTTGACCTATGGCCATATTTGCAATAATATGGCCAAAAGCAACTTTTTCAAATAATCGATTTTTTTTCTTATAGAATGTCTTTAAACTGACATTTTTTTGTGTGAAATGTTAAAGTAGATATCAGTTGTCCATGTCCATATTGAGCAGCTGAAACAATTGCCTTATTTATTTCTGGAAAAATTCCGGAATCTTAAGGTGGCCATATTACCTGCACTTACCTTACAAAAGTATTTTTTCATTTTGCGCTACAATGGTGCGAAAAGGGTGAAAAATGCATGCAAACATGACTGAAAACAGTCGAGCCTGCGTTAGCTGCCGAGTGGTAGGGGAGATGACGGGAATTTTTCTAATGAACGGGTTACATGATAATACGCTTCCCCTCATCTCTCGCTCTCTCCTTCCACTCGACCGCTTCCACCAGCTTGGCCGTTTTCAGTCATGTTTGCAAGCAATTTTCACACATTTCGAAGGAATTTAGCGCAAAATGAGAATATACATTTTGTGGTAAGTACAGTATTTCTACTTTCAAAATCTGTTTTAAAAATTGAAATCGGACTATCACTAGAGCATCCAGATAAGCTGCAAGATAGTGCAAAAAGAATATCAAATTGCAATTGTGGCAAAACTAATGAACAGTCAATGCCTGTTTTGTGCACACATAAAGTGCACTTGGTTTAATACTTTCATGAGGGGCCAACTCTATTTCTTGAAAAAGTGCGGATATATGAATTTTTGTAAAAATCGTAAAATTTTCTGGTTTTTCCGGTTTTCTTCCGTTACTAATGATAATATAGGGTCGTTAAACAATCCAATTTGGTCGTAATTCAATTATAAACATTTCTTTTCATTGGAGCAACCAGATTGCTCCATTAGTTTTTATTTTATAAGCAAAACAATTTAAAAAAACACGTTTTTTATTGTTTAAATGTTTAAAACTAATTAATAAATTACAGTCGCGAGTCGAAAACATAACAGAATATAACTACGGACTGTCTTTCATGTGATGGCACAGTCGGTTTTCTACTAGTATTTTTGTTAGAAAAAACTGCCTATTGATTGGCCTAATCTTTTACCTCTAAACCTCGAATACACGAATAATTCATTTTTGAAATGAAACAAGTTATTAACGAAATATTGATTTTATTGTGTAATTATTTTATATACTTATAACTACTTTCATAAATAGCTACAATGAACTATTCATAAAATTGTATGTTAAGCACCCAACTGTGAACTTGTATACTAATTAAACACTTCTATTTTCAATATTTTAATCCACAACAAACGATTTCCAACACGACAATTACGAAAGCGTCTGAACAGCCCGCACAACGGATAGCAACTAACTGACCGTTCTCGATATCATTCTATTATCTAAACTTGCTTCACTCATTGCACCATCATCCCATTACTCATTATCGCACTCTGACGTGGTCGTCAACACCTTTGCCTGTTCACACAACGCTTTTCACAATAAAATTAATTATTTCGTTAATTACTACTTGAAACTTATCTCAAATTAAGTATTTATCTTTAATGAACCATTGGACTTTAAATCGCTATAATACAACTCTTCTTATTTCAAAAATTATTTTCTCCTTTGTAGTTCGGATTGCTAGTACAGCGTGAGTTTTTTTAATTTTTTAAAACTGTTTAATTTTTTACTTCTTTGTTTAATTTTTTTAAAATTAGTGTTTGATATCCGTTCATTTGTTCAGACAAGAGGATGACTGTGAGATGAAGGCCATCTACAGAAAGAGTCTTTTATATTTGTTAGATTCTTTGGCTAAAATTCTAACAGCCCTGAAATTAATATTATGACCTTCGTTATTTACATGTTCGCTAAGTGCACATCTTTCTGGATGCAATCTACAGTCACTCTTGTGTGAGCAAATTCTGTTTTTTTTAATAATCTGTTTATTTTTCCAATATATTCATTAGAACAATTGGAACATGGAATTTTGTCTTTCACTTTACTGAAGAGAGAATTGATCGTTAACACTGTTTTATTTGCAATTTTAATGTTGTCAAAAGATAATTTTTTTTCTCAATTTCGGAGTAATATTGGTTAAATAAGGAAGAGATGTATAAAACGTATTGACTAATTGAACCCGATCATCAAGATCAGGAATATCCAAATATCCAGGTATTATTATTAATATTTGAGGGAGTATCCATTGAGGAGCTAAACGAAATTTTATTGAGGAGGAAATGAGGATGATGGAATTATCATTCTTTGAATCTACCGTCAGAAAAATGGGTGTATTATTATTATTATATTATTATATTGGAACCATATTGAATTTATGAATTATAAAAAAATGTATAATCTCCAACTCCGTAAACCCCCACAAATCAATTTTGAAACGAATCGGACCATAATCACAAAACTCGACCGTCATTTTTTTTTTCTCTAACATAAATTTCATAATGCATTGTCACCAGAATTAGGAACCGCACCGGCCAAATTTCAAGTTGCACGCGGACTTCTTGAACTTGGTCAAAATTACGTTGAAACATCCCGTTAATTATATAAATAGATAAAAAGGTAATTAATGTATTTACAGGGTATTCCAAATTAGATGGCCGATTAGACGTATCTGGATAACCAAAATAGATGTTTTCCAAACTTTAGTAACTATTGTAGAGTGCTGTGATCTAGCCTTCAATTTTTTTTATTTCCATATTGTTGCCACATATACATTTTATAGACATCAACTTAAATACTACAAATGGAACACCCTATACCTATATTAGGTATACCAATTTTGAATTCTGCTTCATAATCGAAATCATGTCCTAAACCTATCTCTCACCATTCTTTAGATATTAATCATTTTGTATTTTTTCACGAACAAAACAAGATAAACCTGTGGTAGAAGTCCATTTTATATCTCGTGGAGTGGTTTAGATATACAAATCAGTAAAACGCTCGTCTCCACAATTTAATATCACCATCCGGTGCAGTAATAGTATATTACGTAACAAGTGCTGTAAAAAGCATATTACGCACGAAGGGAAAAATTACGCACGAAACCGCGAAGCGGCGAGTGCGTAATTCCATGAGTGCGTAATTGCTTTACAACACGCATTACGTACTATACTTTACCTACGGCCAAAAAAGTCTGGATATATGACAGAGTATTTCATTTTTTCAAATGGGATACTCTGTATTTTATTGCATCTTTAGATTTTTTTCATAATTTTATTTTGAAAAATTTCACAAAATTATATACTAAGTATGTTTCACAACTCCACAACAATTATTTTTTAATCTACAATAGGAACATTATAATGATTTATGGTTACTGTACAATTATTGAAGACATTGGATGTATTTCGATGTGTCCAATCATATGACATAGTAATATTTTCATTTGTTGAGGTTACGTTACTGCAACTTGCGTTACTATTAGGTAAAATAGCGGAGGATATTCTCGATGAGGTTAGTTCTTTGTTTTTCAAGGAATTGTTAACATAACCTTCTGCTACTGAAGACGATTGCCAGCCACCATGCCTCTTCAAATCCGATAGATCCCTGCCAGCATCGACTAAAATATTTGCCGAAGATCTGCGAAAACAGTGTCCTGTGTAGCCATTAAGAAATTCTGCAATACCTCTTGGTATACTGCCTAATTTGTTTAATCCAACGGGTTGTTTGGTGCATTTTCCATTCATATATTTAAAAAAAAGGTAAATTAATTTTCTTTCAGTATTTTCTTGTGTTTAGTGTAATAATTTTTTATTATAGAAAAAAAATGTTCAGAGATCACAAAAGAACGTTGAATTTTGGTTTTTGTATTTGGAATTTTAATAATGAAATATTTTTCTGTGTCCTCAACATCTTCAACTTTCATATTTCTCAGTTCCTGTTTTCGGCATGCACCACTTACGCCATTTATAAGAACAGTCTAAAAATAAAAATTACTGAAGTGTGGAAAATAGTATTAGTGGACATATTTTACCTTCATAAACAAGTACTGATTGTCAGGAGCCGTTTCGAGGAAATCTTGAATATTTTTGGCAGTCAAAATTTTAGATTTTTTGCTTCTAAAGCCATCCGATTTCCTTTTCAATAGTGCTATTAACTTGGAATAGGCTTCTATATTTATATTGTTTTTTATGTTTAGAGTCGAACTAAGCATTGAGTAAAAGGCACTTCCAGAATAATTTCAAACTGCGCGTTTTGATTACAGAAACTGTGCGATTTGTTTACTGTGCGTAACGAGCTATTTACTGAGGCTGCGCGTCGTGTGTTTTCGCCTATTTTCTATAGTGGCCGTAGGTAAAATGGTAAAAAGGCTGTCAGAAAATATCCGCTTCATGGTGCGGATCGGAGTAGCTGTTCCGTGGCAGTTTCTTCTCATATTGTTCCCATTGTTTGATTGTTCATAATGCAACTGGTATGGATATATGACGTGGGATCTTCTCACTCAGGATAATGTTGGTGTTAGATTTATTTCCTCCTTTATCATCCTGTGTATCACGTTCTCTTGTCATTGTTCCGTGTCAAGGTTGACGTTAGACAATTTTGACAGTGGTTCTGGCTTCAGCACTAGTTTATTTCCGTTCTTCCTCCACGTTTCTTTCACAGACTAGCCAAAATTCTCCCATGTGGTCCTTTAATTTTCCCTATAGGAATAAGGGATGTAGGCTTCTCAGACTCCCTTTTTCCAGTTTTCATAATTAATGATACAGAACATTTAACCTAATAAAAACCATGTTCTGCACTTAATTTTATCATGTAGCACAGCAATTATTTTTCACATATAATTATACAACATTTTTTCATCTCCATGTAAGTAATCTTATAATAAGCCAAATTGTCTTTAGTTACATTGTTCTCCTTTTATTGTGGAAATACTAAATAGCTGATGATGGATCTATGTAGGTCCGAAACATGTACTACTACTATGTGACTGTCAACAGACTGACAGCCTTTTCACCTTCCTGCTGCACCGGATGGTGATATTAAATTGTGGAGACGACTTTGCGTTTTACTGATTTGTATAAAAATCAAGATAAAGTTAAATATCGCATGACTCAACTAATACACCAAACTCAAATTCTGGCATCTTTCACATAAGGTTTGGTGGTCTTTATTTCACAGAAAACTCAGATCCTATTTCATACAGAGTATCTGAAAGTACGTCTCCGTTCGTATCATATTTGCACGAACATATTTGGGGCGCTTTTTATAGTAAAATAGTCAATTGATAACTCAAACACGGTTCGTCGTATCGGTTTCAAACAAGGACAGGATTCTAGAGGACGTTCGGTTCTAGGCACGTGCTTCAATGGAAATTGAATTGAACTGTATAGTTTTTGTTTTTTCAGTATCAAATGTATTATAATTGCTAATTAAGTATATTTTGTAATATTATCTCTTGTGTCGAATGAATTTAATCCATTATTCAAACTGTCAACATAATGTTTGTCATACACCCAGTGTGAAGGGCTAAAGTCTTCGTTAGGAAGTTGTGACATCAATTTTGCTGACAAGTGGGTTTCACCAGAAGAATTTTTCGTTTGAATGTCATTTTCTATTGACTTCAGTTCAGTTAAATCTGTCTCGTACAGCGAATTTATCGCAGAAATCAATTTCTGTAAATTATCAAGTGGAGTAATCATTGGAAAGATATTCTGCATTAATTGATGGGCAACTGAACAATAATGTTCATTTAAATAATTGGGATATCTGTTCAGTTCATACTCGCATATTTACCTCTCCAGTTCATTGGTCAATGCCCACATCTCTTTCAAGTTGTCTGATTGATTCAGTCTCTCCTGATAATACGAATCTTTGGCTAGTTTTATGATATGTTTATGAAAGTTAATTGTCATTGTGAGAATAATTAATTTGTTACAAATGATAGATCGCGTGGAAATTTTCCAGATCAGAAGCTTACATAACGTCTTACAGGTACATTATGCACTATGAAATCCCTTGTTTCTTCAACACAATAACGTCAGAAATTCTCACTGAGATAAACTTTCCACTCTGTACGCCACTGTTTCAAAACGATAACTTGATCATTGTCATGTACTGCTCTTATCGAGTTTTAGTCCTTATCTTTGACCTACTAATTCAAGCAGACATGAACTAACCTTAAATAACATACCTACAATGTTCAAGTTCCAATACTTTATGCAACCCGCATTTCGTGGATGCCAGTTATCAGGTAAACTATTTTGCAGCATGGTATCGTTATTTTGTAAACATTATTTTGGTCACAACTGTATTGCTTTGTGGTTAGAATACAGAACCATAACATTTCTTCTTCGAATACGTGACTTCGTTTGTATTTGGGTTGGATAGTGACCAAGGATGGATCGTTTTCCGCTGATTGTTGTCTTAGTTCAGCTGACACCACACTGAATCTCCTGAATGTGGGCCAAACAAATATCATGCATTCATGAAGGCATGACATTGATATTCCATCGAGTCTGAGTTTCTGTGTGTTCTGTCACTTCAGCGACTTCGATGGATTGTCTGATAGTTGGAGTATCCGGTTCGACTTTGAGGAAGAACTGAACATTTGAATTGTTCTATGTCGTGATTATTTTGACCATCACTTGGAAAAATTCATATCTGGAGATTTCCACGTATTGTTTGTGATAATTGAAGCTATATATTTTGGAGGAAATTTCCCTCTGCTGACACAGGATTTTTGAGGTTCAGGTAAGCACATCTGAGTGATCATTGTTCTCGATGTACAGGCCTACTTCGTTGTGTATTTAGGCATTCTTCATTGGAACAAGAAACTAGCTATCAGACAGCAAATAAAACATCAAGGCTGGCACAAGAACCCTCCCACTAAATGGAGGTTGGTATTTGCATTTGGGCTCTACTTATGGCCCTGTACAAGTGTAATCAGAAGTTAGACTGGTATTGCTTATTCCAATGTTCCTTTATTTTTTTGGAGTTCCTTCTCTGTTCTCCCCATTTCTTCGTTTGTTTGGATCTCTGCACCAATTGAAATTATTGGTATTCGTCTCAGCTTTCTACGTGTTCTTCGGTTGATTGAATCGATCCCACTGTGAACACCTGTACTCACCAAGGCATTGAATTGAGAAACTACAACCGGCATTCTACTTACTATTAGATAAGTCTAGCTTAAGATTGAGACTGCACCTGAGGCATATTTAAACATCATAAATAACTGTATATCCGCGACGTCACAGGCATAGCCCTCACTAAAGGTGTGATTTTGATATCATGAAACGATTCACCACTCTCTATCATAGCGTACACATTCCACATGACTTGGTGGTTTTTTAGGAACATTAACTATTGTGCTCGAACTGTGTACATACAGTGTGTAACATAATTTAATATATTGTATAAGTAAGGGACATGACAATTTCTTTATTCAGGTCCAAGTAATCCAAGTAATCCAGGTACATAATTGAAAACGAAATATTTACATATTAATATAATATTTGTATACATACCATTGGAGGTATCTATTGTCTATTATCTTAGTAATATTACGACAGTGGGTTGTCCCATTCCATCAAGGTGGTTTCGGATTTTTCACAGGCGATAAATCCGTAGCGCTCCAGAAAATGAAACCCCACATTTCAATACTATTATTTTATTGTAGAATCCACGTCCAACTGAACTATCGGGTGTGTTACGAGCGATAAATATCTTTGAACATTCACTGTTCTTCCTCCCTAAATTTCGCCCCTAACAAATTTCGAGAACTTGATAAGTTTCGAAATATCACTGACACATACACTAAACAACAGAAGACCACGATACGATCTGTGAGGTATATCTGATGTTGTGTTCACTGATTTTGAAAATCAAATGAATATATCTTTGTAAATCGGGTTACCCAACTCTTCCAAATACTTGTATTTGATGAATCGATACCTCAATGTACTTTCACCATTTTTCTGAGAAATTGTTCCCACACAGTTGTGTTCACTTTGATAACTCTGTATCGAATGATGGAATCAAAATCATCGAAAATATCATCAACGCAGACATGAATTGCATCCAAAGCAGTAATGGATTACAACCCAATCCTTCAAAACTGACCATTAATCAAACAAACCTATTATAAGAAGTGACTTCCTGTATTATGGTATTAGTGCATTTAATTGAAAATTAGTCCTGGGCAAGCGCAAAATACCGTTGCGGATGGACTATTCTCATTTTACAATTTCCCAGTGGTAATCCGAGACTTGCACAAGTTGATTAGCAATAATTCTGCGGACGACGTGACGAAGCGAAGAGAAACTATTAAACTATTTAATAATATGATATCGCCTTGTATGTGAAAGGTGTGACAGAGCCGGAAATCCAAAATTGATACCAAACGGGTCTATTCATGGTATGATTGCTCATCTTGCGAAGATTGCAATAGCCATACTAACCAATATAAATTTAGCGACAACTTAAAATGAAATATAGACGGATTATTCCATAATTTGCTGCTTTCCGTAGATCTTTTTTGAAAAATGAGATGTTTCGCTAACTTCATATCAAGTTAGCAAAATAACTACTGTAATTTTTATCTTTTCTCAGTTCGAGCATCCAAAATTTTTCGATTTTTTTAGTTGCAGAGAGAAACAACTTTTCTTACACTTTCCCTTTTCTTAAAATAAAATATAACTTTCGTAATTTTTATCTTTTCTCACTTTTTTGTCCTTTCTTTATTTATGCTGATACCCTAACTACGTATGAAGTTAGATGGCATTTTTGTGAGTTGTGAGTTTGAAGTAATTTCCAGTTGCTTTGTTCATTACATTAATTTTTGGAGAGAAAGGGGTTTGTTCACTGTGAATCAATAGAAAATTGAATATTTTGGCGGAAATTCCGAGAAAAATATTAAAAATGGAAATTGAAAAACTAAATTAAAAATGTGGACCAGCCGGAATTCGAACCTGGACCAGCCGGGATTCAAACCCAGTCCACTCAATGCATAGTCGAGTAAACTACCAACTATGCTACTGGTCCATGGTTCGTAAATCGGCACCACACTCTCAATAATACAGCTTTTTATGTTAGCAAGTGAAGATGATGGTTAGGATAATAATGGAGAGAATTTTCATTTTTCATTTTTCCTGTGTGGATTACCGCCATTATATTTCATTTTCTATTAACCTTTGAGAATCTATTTTGAATGTGCTATTTGTTGACCAATGTGGATATTTTTTATCATGAAAGCTATTTCATTGTTCTGATCCCGATTATTACACTAAGGTAAGATATAATTAGGCCTTAGAAAACACCTATACACCAAGGAGATAAATAGAGAAACCGTGGATTGTAGAATTTGTGGTGACGAGGAGGAAACAGCCTCTCACATCATCTTGAAATGCGACGCGGTGCTCAACAAGCGCAAAAGAATGTCCGGACAAATCAACCTAGAAACAGGCATGAATTCAAAACACCTATTAAATAGACTAATAAAGCTGGTGAAAAACACAGGCCTATTTAACTAGGAACCACTGACGACAGAACAATACAATAGACCCCTGCTGGTCTCAGTGTTAAGGGAAACCTCAAAGGTAAACCCAATATTTCGATCGTCAGTCTTTAACCAACCAACCAACCTAGATTTAATCATTTTGTTCTAGTTATGCATGGTAGAGGAATTACTTTTAGCGATAGTGTACCTATTCATTTACAACATGAATGGTATAGTTTCCTTACAAGGGGTGATAATCTTTCTCTTAATGACTACAATTCTGAAAGTTTTCGTACGAAATTCCATAAAATGCTAGACTAAAATTATCTGCAATTTTGTGTATTTGTTTTTATTGAGGTGTTCCTAATTTTCAAACTTCCGATTTTGTACTGACTATTCCACTTTTCTTGAAATATTCACGTAATCTTAATCACAAATTGAAGACAACTTGTATTATCGCGACAATTTCCCTCATATTATATAAACCAACCAAATGCCATCATTTTTTGAATTCAAACCAATGGAAAAGGACTTTTCGAAAACACTGTCTCCAGCCTGTGGTATTTTCAAATCAGTGTTTTGCTTCTACCTTATTTATACGTTTCCACAGTTGCAACAATTTCAGTGAATACAGAAACGTCAGTTTGATGGTTCAACTCTTCAACTGACATTAATGACACATGATGAACCGTTCCTGCAATACGCATTTAGTCCATAATAATTTAATGTATTCGTGAAATTGTCTGATCGAATATCCCTTCAAAATGCAGAATTTTCAAAATACTTTCACCTTGCCAGTCGCTCAAACTGTGTTGCTGTACAAAACACCACTCGAGCAAGCTCTCGTGGTGTTTCTAAGCAACACAGTTTTCGTGACAGCAAGGTGAAAGTATTTTTTGAAAATTCAGCATTTTGTCGGGATGTTACTACTGAAAACACCAGCTGTCTTTCAATTCTGATTGCTCTGTCAGCGTTTTCAACGATGCAACCATTGTTTAAATAGAACATAGTTAGTCAATGCCTGTGGAATAGGTATTGGACACAAACGCGAGTGTCATCTAGCGTGATTAGTTACAAACATGAATATTTGACGACATTTTAATGCAGGTTTCTTCAAAAAACCCTGATTTTAATGCTTTTCCATTGTTCAAGTTACGACATGACTTGGAGGCCAGATCACTGAAGTTACGACATGACTTGGATGCGAGCTCACTGTCGCATCCATTTTGATCCAATTATAATCCCATAAGGTTGACTAACTATCTTCTATATAAACAATGATGCAACCATGGATGACAAAGGAAAGTTTGACATTTTGAAAGAACATAACTGTCGGCGAAGACGTCAAAATGGCAGCTCCAATATGACGGACGAGTTTTGAGACTATAGGCCGATTCGATTCTAAATTGGTATGTGGTACATAGTGGTATGTGGACAAAATTCATATTCGATAAGGATGCTCCAATATGGCGGAAGAGTTTTGAGATTATGACCAGAAAACTACTGACAAATGCTGATTTGTTGATATATTTTGTCACTGATACTCGCACGCACTGGTGGGAAATTGAGCAATTTTTGGTAGCGAAAAACTACCTTCAAATACTGAATAACGGAAATATTCATATTTTTTCATTAATACACTCATACAATTTGGTTGGTTTTATTTTTCTACGCCAGAAAATTCAATCAAAAGTTGTCGAATAACTAAAACATATTTGTCGTGAAAGTCTTGACTGAAAGTTGTGACCCTTCGACAAATGTTCAATAAATTTCAAAATATGGAGAAGTGAGGGGGCTATAAAAAGCCGCAGAGTATAATTTCTCCTCAGGACCATGATAGCCAATCAAAAACTGTTGAAATTTCTTTGGATCTGACAATCGAACAAGATTTGTGTGCCAAAATTCAATTGTCTAAAATAAATAAATAGTTGCTAGAATCAGAAAGACGGTTGACTGATTCAACCATATCATTTGACTAGAACAGTCCATTTTGATCAAACAGTTGAATTAGCATTTAATTTGATATAAATAATTATTTAGTCGCTGTAGGTTCCTTGATCTTATCACACGCAGTTTTTTCTCAAACACTTGTATTCTTTTGTAGAAGCTGACTCAAATCATATTCAAGCCCATTAACCAACGAAAGAAAAAACGCATGATTGACAATCACACCTCATCAATAACGGGGTCAATAGTCCCACTCTCCAAACTTACACTCACTTACTTTTGCGTGTATTTTAATTCGTTATGCGACAATCACGTTCATTATAATTCTTGTATTTTTTAACGAGTCGTCATATACCACCAACCGATGCTCTGACCTATTGAGACTCAAGGTTAATCGAAGAAAGGCCCGGTAAGGAATGAAGAACTTCGAATCCTAGTTGAGGTGATGCTATTTTAATGCCGAGTGGAACCGGATTTGTCGGCTAAGAAGGAGCAATTGCTGGGCTGGTCTCTGTACAGTATGTGTGAAGAAGTTGTAAAGAATTAACATTATGTCTATGATAAAAACGCACCAAATAAAAATGTCTCCTTGCTTTAATTGCCCCATCAACACTCGAAATCATTACTTATAAAATTCCAGAAATCCTCTGACGTCATGCATATTTGAAAAATTATACCGGACTGAAGAGAAATAATGTATTCCTTGAAATATTGGTAAACCGAAACTTTACAATAAAGGTATTATCCTGTAATTTTTGTAGTACCGTGTAATAATGTTTATGAAAGAAATTGAAAACTTGTCATTCTGAGCTGTGATCAATGAACATTCTATGTTTGGAGAGGATCAAATAAACAAAACGAACAATTGAGATGACGTAGAAATACCCTTCTCTCCACACCACAAAGTGGGGAATATAAGGCAAATAACCTAGATTATTTCAATCGTGATGAAACCAATCAGACACCACCATTTTTCGAATATATTTTGTTTAAATAAGTGATTTTTTCTCAATAGCTGTTTAATCGCGATTAAATTTTCATCCTCCATAATGGTTTTTGTTTTGACGTTTTTCAGGGATTCTTACAATTCTTGGCAACAGTTTATAAAAATAATTTTCTAATCGTTTGAATTACCTAATATTGATTTTCATCAGTGAAAACTCCATTCTTGATAGGATTTCTAGACAAATATTTTGACATAAGGCAACGAAAATACGTCAGAATTTAAAATATTTACATGCAAAATTCGCTGCAAAGGCTTCTTCGATAATTTGTTGGGATGCGTAACCAAAGTAATATATAAACAAATATCATCAACGAAGCGTTTGATTCTAAAACGTCTCGTATTTAAAGCTTAGGCAAATATATTTTTTAATAAAGAAATTGTTAGAAAATGTCGGTGTTTATTATCAAAGAAATTCTTTGTTGTTGGTTACAATCTACTTCTTTCAAGAAATAATCTCGTCGTATATTATACGACCTATAAATTTTAATTGATTAAACTATCAAAATATTTTTTGCATGATGGTGCTTTTTGATGAATAATTTCATGCTCAATAATTTCAAAATAAAACCCCTCGACCGCTTCGCGGTCTCGGGATTTTATTAAATTACTGTGCATTCAACTATTTTCCAAGCAAAATCATGCTAAAAATATTTTGATACTTTAATCGATGAAATGTATCTTGTGAAACATACGAGAATACAATGTCCGTATGGAGAAGCAGTTGTTTTGTGTCGCTTTAACTTCATTGGAATCTAGGAATATATGCTTATAATGGGATAAGGATACACCCAAGAAAGTTTTTTCTCCACAATCATCACAAAATTTGCCAATTCTGAAATCAAATTTGATTACAGAATGCTGGAATTCTCTCTCTTGAGATTGAAGAAATATTCTGCAATACCTCTGCCCCCATGCAATTTAAATGTTTTACATTATCTCTCTTGTGATAGAATAATATTCTCACACTGGTTAGCAATAATAACATTAGCCTTGACGCAGTTGATTGTCATCGTAGTGGCAAAATTTGAGTAAGTGTCAAAATTATTGCTGTCACGTTTCCTATCTTTGATCGTGGAGAAAGAATAGTCTGCTACTCGGTTAGAATAAAAATTCGTGAACTTTCCATTCGCATCGATTTTTCATTCTAACCTTGTTACAGAATATACTATTCTTTCATAGCTGCAAAAGAAAAAGCTTGGAGAGACAACAAATACGTTGAAGATACTATGAAATCTGTACATATGCTAAATGGCATATTGACAATTAAAAAATTTCTGAAATGTGCTTTCAAATAAAGTAAAAATTTGTTCAAAGAATTAAATGCAATAAAAAAACTGTTTTGAAAATGTAGGCCAGCCAGGATTTGAACCCAGGCATTCCGATTTCCAGTCGAATACATTACCAACTATGCCACCAGTCCTTAATATGATGTTGTCAACTGTATTTATTGGAATGAATTCCAACACCAGAACCCTTTCCATACATTTTGTTGCTCAATTTCTTATTAAGTTGGCCTTTGTTATAACGCATGCAAACAACCACCTTGAAACGACCTGGAGACAAAAAAAATTGTTAAAATTCCACACAAACGAAAAAAAAATATTGTTTGGAAAAATTATTTAGATGATTACTCATTAACAATGATGTCTCGGACTAATTAATTCATTGGCTTTGTCAAGTACTACGTCAGGCAGCCATGTTTTCATCAATTATTTTTTTGAATAATTTTTCAATATTTATTTCTAAATATCTATTTAATTACAAAATAACATTTAAATACATATAACCACAGTAAAACATATAAACAATAAAACATAATAAATTAGAAATGAAACATGAAAAAAAGACTAAATATGATCTGAAAGGTGCAATTTAGTGCCTTCCTGTTCATAAAAGAGAACATAGGCATATCCGCTCACGATGGATCTGGATGGAATTGGGGTCACATGTGAGTCATCATATTCGTGCCACGGGCTAGCATACGGATGTCTACTCAGGAGGCTGTGTAGTGTCCGCTGTAGGTAGTCCCACTATGATTAGACAATGCATATAGACTATAGCGACAGCATAATTACCCAAGTCCAATCCCTCTAAAGGAAACTCAATGGTGACATTCAACTTCCCTCGGAATCTTTCTGTTGAAGAAATTCGTTTCAAATGGATTATTAAAATTATCGGGAATTTATGAATTGATAGGGATTTTGAACACTTCCTTCTCTCTTTGCACTTCGCACATGTCGGCTTCTCGTCACCATCTAGAGTTTCTCCCCTTCTGAATAAATCCAAATATTGTGATAGTCTTAGTTGACCTGTTATTCGTGGTATTGAGAGGGAAAGATCCCAGAAAGGATCGAAGGATACTGAACAATGACCAAAATTACATATTTTAACTGTCCAACGAAGTAATCCACAATTTTGGAATTGTCTGTCCTTGAGTATCTTGACCATGACTCTTGGGCCTTCTCACTATAACTTAATTTCTCGTCTATCTCTCTCATTATGGGTTTCGGCTTCTCCGTTGCTCTATTGACATCTTCATGAAGACCCTCTAACAGGAATCGTTAGAACTCCTGAGCATCTTCCTGGGCATAACCGATAAAACGAGGAACGAATCTTTCGATTTGACTTTTCAATGCGACCTGTATCAACAACTCCATCTGACGAATCTTCTGACCAAAGTTCCTTGATCACCTCGGCAAATGCTTTGATTAATGCTCCCTTCCTAGATACATTAGTGTTTATATCATTTGTGTAAGAATCTCTGTTCAAATACTCCAATAACCATCTTGTATTCGATAAAAACTGGATAACAGTATTCATAAAGCACGAGTTACCATTATTTAGAAATTGAAATCCTACTACCGTCAAAATAGGAGTGCCTCACGGAACGATACTGGGGACAATACTCTTTCTACTCTCAACCCATTCAATGCTTTCACTATCAATTGCTTGAATTATTTTCTATGCTGATGACACTGTTATCTTATTCGAGGGTGATACTTAGCTGTTCACAAGCTAAATAACATGTCCAGAGACAACTTAATATAATAACTGGTCAAATGCTTTCTAACAATTACTGAATGTTGAAAACAACATTTTCTGTCAATAATGCAAAACGACCAGAGTTCCAGAATATTAGCATCACTAATCTAAATGAAAACATCACAGAAGAGAGTCAAATACTTATGCATTATAATTGACAAAAATCTCAGATGGGAAACTCATATCAACTACTTCACATCAAAACATAGAAGGCTAATTTGCAAATTCCATATACTGAGAAATACTGTCGATTAAACTATTACTCCTGTCACTCCTACGCTATGGAATAGTAGTGTGGGGTGATCTGCATGTGAACTCACTACAAAAGTTTAAAGTGATCCAAAGTTTTATATTGAACATCATCTTCAGACGAAAAAAATGATCCTCAACAAATGCATCCAGATATATTTAATATTCGGTCATTATATTTCCTGACAATTTTAATATTTTCCAATTTTTCTATAAGAGCGGGTCATTGTCAGCAAACATTCAATCATGGTTACAATCCACGGGTCACCTTGAACCAGCTACTTGTTACACCTCCCAACAACAAGAACATTAGTCACCGTTTTGTAACATGTATTCAACCTAAATCCTATAATCTATTACCTCTTGCCATTCGAAAATCTGCTAACCTCAAGAAATGCACCTCAGCTATTAAACTATATATTTATAGTAATTACAAGGACTTCTTGAGAATTAAAGATACATAAAAATTGTAAATTGATTACTTACCATTTTCAGTAATAATAAATACACGGTTAAATGTTGATTCACACAATTACTGTTCAATGTGATGTATTTTCACTTCGTATCTTTTCACCCTCCATTTCTTTATTCTATATAGGTACTGTTCCTTTCTTTTTTTTCATTTTCTTCTTCTTATTTACGACTCCTAATTGTGTATGTATTCATGTTATGCTTTTTTTCTCACTCACAATACAAATGTGTAATCATTTAGAGTGTGGGAGGAAAAATATGCTAATTTGAAATATCCTAATTTTCCCTTATTATTAGTAGTACTAAGTTATTCATGTATATGACTAATTTTTTGTAATTTTTTTTACTTGGTAATTTGGCATTGACTTCTATGGTCATTAGCCATGTTTTCTGGGTAGGCCTTGTTACTAACTCTATACGTCACCTTGGGAGCAGCACTGTTGATTGGAACGCAACAGTGAATCGTGCAGGACTCACCCCAGTCGAGTCACGAGATTTTAATAATTTAATAGGTTAATTAAAAAATTCCCAGCTCCTACTAGTGCTCGAACTCCGGACCTTTGGCTTAGAGTCGGACGCTCTTACCACTGCGCCACGTCCCGACAAATCATTAGTTATTATTAAATTTTTCTTTTTAATATTGTATTATATCTCATATTCCTTCTAAGGAATGAATAAATAGATATTTTCATTAGTAAAAGTACACGTACTTACGTTTTTGTTTCTTGGATAACTGCTTTTATTAGCTCAAGCCAAAAATCAGCTATACTTTACTTGGTAGTCCAAAAAAACACACTTGACACTTCAAATACAATGTCTGTATGAGGTATGTATAAGGTATATAACTCCAATTATTTGAACAATAAACAAAATGATGTAAAATCTTACACTCATATTCCTCATAAAGTGAAAAACATCCAAGGAATTATAATCGTTTTTAGACTAATAGACAACTATAAGATTATTTGAGATTGAGAATTAGTACAAGAACGTGTGTTTCTATCAGATGATTCTGGAAAATTATTTAATGGATTTATAGACATTCTATGGATGAAATTGTATATCAAAATGCGTAAAGAAGAAACATATCATTTGTTCTCCTTGTAAAACACCTTATGTGTATAGACGCATCCCATTTTAGTTATCTATAATACATTGTTTATGGTTATAAAAAATACTAATTATTAATAAAATAATCTAGCAATATACCAGATTGTCCAGGAATTATCTAAAAGTTCTGTCGTTTATAAATTGCTCACGTAGATAAGTTGCTACGGATCAATACAATTTGGTAAACAACAAACTGACATAAAAATCATGAATTCTCATAACTCCGTGATTTTAATACTGAAAACAGGAAAACATATTTTGCACTCCGACTGAACATCAAGGAGAAACAAGAATCGTTGGATCATCTAAAGATATCTAGTCGATCCTTCTCCGTGAACTTTCAACCAATTCAGATACATATCTGATCACGCAGAAATCCCAGTTGAACCACTAGAAAGTTCTGCAATAACACACATTATCACTGGTAGAATAGCAGAAAGTGAATAATCGACAAAACAATGACAAAAAGGTCAAACAACCCAGCGTGTTTCTTCGATATCAAGATTAAATCTTTGGACAGCGTCACGCTTGGAGAGGGCCAAAAGGTTATTGTCGCCTGCCAAACCAAAATGGAATTATCCAATTTACATGGGGTACTTTCACTAAGCTATCAGTGCCATTTCTTATGGTTATATATAAACAAAGTTGCATGAAAGTTCAAATTCATAAAGTACTAATACGATTGAAATAAGTTAGAATTCAACAGTGATATAGTTGAAGAAAGAGTTGTCAACGAAGGAGAGACTGAAGAAAATTTACAGTAATCGATACAGGTTTGACTTGCAAAAAAATATACCAGACAGTGCGAATGTACATAAATATTGGTTCATATATCCTTTTAGCTAACTCGTATCGATATCAAGTGTGTGAAGCAAGGTCGATGATTTTAACCAACCTTCGACTTAGATATTAGAAATAGAATGCTTTTATCGTCCATTAGGAACAAGGAACAATAACTATATCAATGTTTACTCTGTTCGTCTTTACAAACATTTCACGAAAATCTCTACGAAATACGCAAGTGCTAACACATGAGAATTATGGGGATCGTCGAAAACGGCCACGAAATGAACATGTTCCATGATCCATAGAAAAACAGCCACGGCGTTCAAGTATGGGGACAGTCGAAAAGAGCCACGTATTACCTGCCTATACCTATAGAAAGTTCGTTTTTGTCCTGAATAAAGGTATAGCCTGAAATCGTCACATGTATATTCGAATGTGGCGAAGAACAATAATTTTATGGGAGTAATTTTCCAGTCTGTTCCAACCAAAACGAAATACCTACGTAGACACTTCGGCGCGAGGAAATGGAACACAACATTTTTGCGAAGAGTAATTTTTCAGTCTGTTTCAACCAAAACACGACTATAATCTTAACCATAATTAAACTGAACCTATTATAGGTAGATTTTACGTGGCAGTTTTTGATAACCTCGTGAATTATAGGTAAAAATTATTGAAAATTATCTCTAGCAAACTTTTCAACAATCAATCTTTGAATTGGCCGGATCGATGGATTCAGAATATTCACCCAATTGGTAAAGACAATCTGTAACGAATGCAATATTCGATATTCACCGATTTTGTTCTAACCGATTATGTCCACAATTTACAACACACTACCTGACCTTTGTTTCATTTTTTATTTAGTCGCAACCCTTGAAGCCAGATCATAAATGTTTTAATAGAGAGACACAGAGAGAGACATAAGGGGAGAGAGAGGGACAGAGAGAGACAGGGGGAGAAACAAAGAGAGAGATAAAAGGAGAGGGACATATAAAGGCAGGACGAGAGAGAGAGACATGGAGGACAGGAAGAGAGAAGGGACAGAGAGACATTGTTTATTTAGTAAAAAATACCAAGATACACGTTCAAACTAGTAAAAAGCCATAATTAGTTGAATAAAAAAAAAATTGGAGGTAACCTTTTAATCTTTCACAACTCGTATTTACAGTTCATGCATTTTTAATATACTACGGCAGGTTATTATATTCAATCATCCCTCCAGTTTCATTTAATAATGTAGGGTTAATATGGACATGACCTATTTGCCTATAGTATTATACGTTTGAATATATCTTATTTATTCGATATTATTTCATTACATATCTGACAATTTTGATGAAATATGATATTGTGTACAAAAAGCAGACATTCTTGGAAGAAGTGAAGATTGTACGCTCAAGAATGTGCTTTTTTCTCGAGGCTTAACATGTTATTTATTCAGCAAGTCGTTCAGAAATCATTGAAACGTCTCGCGATATTGAATTGTCAAACCTGATGCATTGCACAAATAACTGTTACCTATTTCATATCTTTTCAAATTTCAAAAATTACTTCTCGTTGCTTGGAAACGACTACAATAGCAATTTTTTTAAAATCGCCCTCTTTTTCAGAGCAACTTCAGACCCCAAAATCTAGTATTTTAGTCCGTTGCTATAAGCACATTTTTGCCGTAAACAGGTATTAAACCGAAACAAGTAGTGAATCTCTGACTTTTGTCACAACAATAAATAAATAGTGATTGCCAATGAAACTATTTCATTGGCAATAAGATGGCAATCAAAAATTGTAATGCTTTTATAAAAAATCCTTAATTTGTGATAATGTAGATTGCGAATTTTGATAAAATAGTATGTGTACCTCGTATGGTGAAAGCACATTCCCAGACTTCAATGCTTGTTGGTCTCGGCCAGCAATTTACATTTTCATCCGGGAATATATTGCTTTTACTACTAGATATTCAAAGTATTTCTTAAATAATTTTCATCAGAAATATCAATATTTCTGAACGATTTGCGAACAAAGTCTGTACTTATTTCCATGAATTTTGTGATTGCCAAGTAGATGAATTATTCGTCGTTTTGCAATGCAGAAAGTTTGATAATTGGCTTACGAATGCCAGCGTTCTCTACTGAGTAATAGTATAATAATTATTGTATTTCCATTATACTAACGCAGTAAATTATTTGATTGTTTATAGAAATGAATGTATGGAATTTGATATTGTCCTGAAGTACAATTCATACTTACCTGATAATTATATAATTAAAGATTGGTTAACATGAATTATATATTCCTTGTCTAGAATTCAAATATTATAAAAAGCCCAGTTTCTTTCACTTTTTAGATTTTTGGCATGCTGTGGAAGTGTAAATTTGTTGTCTACAATAATGGTACTATTTAGTGGACTGTAATATTTCTCAATATACATAATCAAAAAGTTGAATATAGTTTCTTTGAGATTGGTGAATTCAGTTGGCAGTTTTACCCATTCTAACAATTTGTTTTTTCGAAAATTAAAGTTTTTAAAAATTTACTAATGAAGCTTTTTTCAAAACCACCTATAAAACTCGATGAAACAAAAGTTTAGAATGATCCGAATGTGATTCCTATAACTCAATAATAAACAATTATATAACTAACATAAAATTCAGCTGCCACGCCAATTAAAATTTTTTAGAGTTTTCATGATACAAATAACATAGTTTAGGAATTTTGATCTCTATCTAGCTTCCTAGAGTGAAAGAGGGGTACTTTTTTCTGAAACTGTATTTTTCAAAGGTCAGATAATTTTCACTATTATTTCCGATTTCTATTTCCGAATTTTTCTAATTTTTTTCATGACAGGAAAGGGAAGCGAGCCCCGATCGATTTTTTCCAGTCCGAAACTGATGAAACATTTTCCGAATTACTTTGCGTTCTCTATCCAGCTTTTGGGGGGGACAGGAAGGGTGGAATTTTTTCAAACCATAATATTCGATGAGCAGATATTTTTCACTATATTTACGGATTTTTCCGATTTTATTTTCGCGAGTTTTCCAACTTTTTTCGAGAAAGGAGGGAGGGCGAGCCCCCTCTACCTAGTTTTTTTTTCGCTGTGATTTTTGACATTCAAATCTGTCAAGAAAACTTCCGAAACTCTTTGCGTTCTCTATCTTGCTTTCGGGGGAAAGGGGGAATTTTTCTCGAACTTTTTGCCATTTGGCAGTAGCCACTACTCACACAATTTGAAATTGTTTATTTTTGTATCAAGTAGTGAAACTTATCATTATCATTATTTAGTAAGAATAAACAAAATTCCCGTTTCTTGTCATTCATTCAATAGCAGTCGCATTCGGAAAAATACCACTTTTCACACTTCTTAAAAATACCTATTTCGATTCCAAATTGTAAACAACAAAATATAAAGATTTATTTCTCTCCTTTGTACCTCCAAGGGAATAACATCGCAAAAAAAACATTCATAGGAAGAAAGGACCCCGCACAAATACATGGGAAAATGGCGTTCAGCCAATTTTGATAATTTTTTGAGATATTGTAGTACAAGTCACTAGAAGTTACCCATGTAAGTTTAAATTAGTTTCTATGTCCGGTTTCGGAGATACGAATTTTTGAAAATCATAAAAATTGCTGTTTTACCAAAATATAGCAAGGTTCACTCATCCAAAAGTATTACTTTTTAGATGATTAGTAACAAAATAGTAGCATTGTTGGTTTGAAGAAAGTCGAATAGCATGTCAGTCAGTCGGTCGTTGCGATAGAAGAAGCCACCTATTATACAGGGTGGTTCAAAAATAGCGACAATTTAGGATATTTTGCCAATCTTTATCAACGGTCCCATTAGTGAGACTGAGCATTTTTCACTAGGAAAATACCTATTGGGATTCTTTTCCTATGACAAGAAGATTTTCTGTAAAAGTTTCGACTTTTTCACAACACAGTAATTTTTTTTTCAAATGTTTGTTTTTTATACTACATGTTTTTAACAATAGACACACAAAATAGTCTTTTTGAGTCAATAAATCCGCTTTGGAGCCAAAACTATTTGAGAAAGACTTATGGCAATTGCTCGACATGATCAGCTTCAAAAAGATACGATCACATTTTATACGGGGGCTGTTTACAAATATTAGTTGAAATCGGTTTTGTACGTAATATATATGTTTGTTAATTATTTTTGAACGGATCTCCCGATTTGAATCATATTTTTCAGTTATACTTCCAAGTAAATTACCCTACACTCGGGTAAGTTTCATTCATTTCCTATGTCTGGTTTTTAAACTATAATTTTCATCAGAAATAAGATTGGATAATATCTTCTATAGAATATCAATTTTAATTTATAGTTCAAAAACCAGACATAGGAAATGAATGAAACTTACCCGAGTGTAGGGTAATTTACTTGGAAGTATAACTGAAAAATATGATTCAAATTGGGAGATCCGTTCAAAAATAATTAACAAACATATATATTACGTACAAAACCGATTTCAACTAATATTTGTAAACAGCCCCCGTATAAAATGTGATCGTATCTTTTTGAAGCTGATCATGTCGAGTAATTACCATAAGTCTTTCTCAAATAGTTTTAGCTACAAAGCGGATTTATTGACTCAAAAAGACTATTTTGTGTGTCTATTGTTAAAAACATGTAGTATAAAAAACAAACATTTGAAAAAAAATTACTGTGTTGTGAAAAAGTCGAAACTTTTACAGAAAATCTTCTTGTCATAAGAAAAGAATCCCAATAGGTATTTTCCTATTGAAAAATGCTCAGTCTCACTAATGGGACCGTTGATAAAGATTGGCAAAATATCCTAAATTGTCGCTATTTTTGAACCACCCTGTATAATATGTGGCTTCTTCTATCGCAACGACCGACTGACTGACATGCTATTCGACTTTCTTCAAACCAGCAATGCAACCATTTTGTTACTAATCATCTAAAAAGTAATACTTTTGGATGAGTGAACTTTGCTATGTTTTGGTGAAACAGCAATTTTTATGATTTTCAAAAATTCTTATCTCCGAAACTGGACATAGAAACTAATTTAAACTTGCATGGGTAACTTCTAGTGACTTGTACTACAATATCCCAAAAATTTATTAAAATTGGCTGAACGCCATTTTCCCATGCATTTGGTGCGGGGTCGTTTTCCCAAGAACTAATTCTCACCAAGTCATGCCTCTCGTGCGCCACTGACTGGCATCCCAATTGCGCAAAGTGCAATAAACTAATTAATTCGCACCGGCAGATATTTCACGAGTGAATGGGCAATACAACAAATACGATTCCAATAAACAGATTAGACGCCAACATCACGAAGGAGGAACAATAAACGAAGGGAAAGTCGGAATGCTGCCGACGGAGAGCCGATTTTTTCCTTCGTTCCTCAGGATCATGTGTTTGTTTTGACCTTTCGACAATGAGGTTATAATTTATGTTTTCCGTAGTGGAAAGTAGGAGATTCGTTTAATAGGTTTTACATATTTATGTATGGTAAGTAAGCCGTGTTCCCTAGTTGGTTGTCTGCTATTGATTAATTTATTATGCTTAACTGAGATTTCGTGACATAGATCTTAGCGAGAAAGGGTTTTTCTCTACAGAGATTTATCGCCTTTAATGATTTAATTAGGTAAAACCAACTGGAGCGAATTAATTATGGTTTCACTAGTGAATTCAAATTTCAGTTGATAGATTAAAATATTTCAACAAATAATTTTCTTTCAATTACTTATGCTATAACCGCCAAACATGAGTTTTTCTGAAAAATCCACATTTCCAACCAGAAGAGTTGAGTAAAAGAACAAGAAGGTAGAATAAGTTGAACAAAGTCCAAAAGAATGAACTTAGCTTTAACACGGTGGCGTATTTGTCGAAATTCATAATTTCTCAAAGGTAATGCATCTTTCTCATCAGGATACCAATCTTGTCAAAATAGATCATGGTACCTGAAATCACCTACATAAAAGTCGAAAACTACGTAACGAAGTTGCAAAACAAAATTGGCATCACTACGGTCCTGGTATATTTACCAAAAACTCAAAAGTAGCATTAGTCATTGCCAAACGGCAAAATAAAATGTCTTTGTCCAGGAGTGCATTTCTCAAATGTCTACTAGCCTATGTCGCATGCGACAAAATATCTCCATCTCGTTTCAATGCATATTCGAGAAAGGCGATGGACATATTTTGTCGTATGCGACATATGGAAGTCGACATTTGAGAATAGGGCCCCAGGAACCCAGCGACTGCCAATAAGGTAGAGTGGTTCAGAATGCAGTCTCGCGTAAGCTAGAGTATTGGCATAATTATTTGAAAGCAAATGACAAAATTCGACCCTTGGACGATAGGGACACAATTAATAAAACAATAAATGCTCTACTTTGGGCTACTTGAATTAACTTTCAATGTGGAACTACTACCTACTAGTTGATGGATAGTCAGCCCCTCCAATCTCTTATTACAACCACTTTTCAGTAAATTTACAAACATGCGAGGTGTTAGATGTGTCAAAGGAAATGTATCGGTAACAACAATTATGGTGGACTCATGCAGTTTAAGTCATAAGAATGTTCGTCAATCGGATCCACCAATCATTGATGAATATTGTTCCTTGTGACTGAAAACTTATGACTACTGCATAAATCCACCATTAGTCTGCAATTACCGTGATTTAACAGATTGTAGATCAGTTTTTTGTTATCCTAAACATGTTGGCTACTAATGCGATATTAGTTTCGGGCTCCCATGATACTATACAACGTGTTCCAAATTAAGTCGGCACCATTGCCAACTCCGTTATTATTGATGCTACGAATTCGGTTAAATGGACGAACTAGTGGCATTCTTAATGAAGACAAAACAACAATTAACTGTCGCATTTTCAAAATATTTCATAAAATAATAATTTCAAATGGAACACCGTACATGCTATTATGCATTTCAATTCGTAACTACATTCTCAACAACAAAGTTCATATATATTTACAGAAACCATTACAACTCGAAAACTCGAAAACGCTTCGAGTTACATACAGGAAATCCTTTATCAGTAGGGGCAGAACTAAATTGAGAGGTTCAGTTATTCGATAATATCTAGAGCGTTTTATTGAAAAACAAACTTACGGGATGTCAAAAACATGCAAATGACAAGAGATTTCTGACCACACCGTATTACCGATAAAACTGAAAATTTCACTTCGAAGATCATCATGTATACTAACTCTGGTGGAAATTTGAACGATTCAGTGTTGAAACTTCTTAAGATATGCATTTTCGATGATACGGGTGCATAGATACTCTAAATGTTTCACAAAAATCGCAATAACGCGAAATCAGTTGGGAATTACTACAGGAACATTGTATACAAATTGTTTTAAAATCATAGGCAGATTTCAAAAATATAAGAAAATACAAAGGGTTTCATTTCAAACGAGGAAGTTTGTGTTCACTTTCTGGTTTACTGACGATATTTCAAGTTGTTTGTTTAAATGGATATAATGAATGTAATTTAACCAATGAATCATTGGATGTAATTCAACGTTCGTCGTGGTATTAGCCAGGAAAGTAGTTGTTTCCTGATGGATTTTCGACCCAATTATTCCTATTGTATAGGATTATTGCAATGAGCACCGTCCTGGTATGGCAGAACACCTTGTTTCTTTCGTGTCAAGCGCTCATTGTGAACAATGCAGATTTCTTCATTTCTATAGGTGGTGTTAGTAATCACGCATCTTTGGGTATTGTTATGGTTGAGAGGCAGAATTTGAGATGGCGCTCGTGGTTTAGTGAAAGCTACACTGCGAGCTCGGCTTGGCTCGGCTTTTGTCTTGACATGAATTATTAATTAAACCATTTGTTGCAGACATATACCCTATACTGATGAGGGGCAACACCCCGAAATCGATCTATAGATGGTCCAAATGTTTCAATTAACATTCCTTGCAGGAACTCTGCACAGAAATTCACCAGATGTCATTCAACGTTCGTCGTGGTATTAACCAGGAAAGTAGTTGTTTTCTGATGGATTTTCGACCCAACTAGTCCTATTGTATAGGATTATGGTAATGAGCACCGTCCTGGTATGGCAGGACACCTTGTTTCTTTCGTGACAAGCGCTCATTGTGAATAATGCAGATTTCTTTATTTGAATAGTAACATATTGATATAATCTCTGCTATCGAGATTGAATTTTACTTCATGACCTTCATTAAATTTTTTTCTGAACTATATTTTGTATAGTTTTAAATCTCCGTAATCAAAAATTGCGCTCAGAGAAACGGATCCATATGCAAGACATAGGACCAAGTCAGTGATCTCTACCACATCTGGAACAATTGAAAAACTTTTTGTATCTGTTGAATATTGCTCAACAGAATCTCAACTTCTGAGGGAATATTCAAAAAGTCATCTTGGTCCACTCCTTCAATGAAGAGGAATATTTGATACACTATCGAATTGTCTTGAATTTAATTCCTTGGAACAATTTTATATTCTAGCAATAGCTTAAGATTTGCAATAGTCACTAATTTTTCGCTATCCCTCAATAATATTCCATGTACACATTTTGAAGTAACACTCCGTTCTATTTGTGATTTCTCAAGATAGGTTAATTCATTTATTCTTCTCTTGTCCATAACTGCTTTATAATACCTTGACAACGGTTGCTATTAAAAGACACATAACGCTCGGGGCGTTATGGAGGGCATTATGAATCATAACCTAAATGTTTTTTCTGTGGTACAATAAATTAATTAATCAGAAAAGTTTGATTCATAACTGTACATAAAAAAAGGACTAATTATTTTCTCTCCAACAGAAATTACAATTTTCAAATGTTCCTGAAAAATTAGTACCAAGTTTGAAGTTCTGTGAGTGATGATGAACTCCTCAATGTGCATTCGGTTTCTTTCGGAACGTTAACATTTTCTTTTTCGGAAACGGAATGGGCTTTCATTGTAGCAATATTGTTCTTCGAGGAGATACTTTCTTCAATATAGCTCTCCGCTACCGTACTACTCTTCCATTTTCCATGTAATTTTAGTGTTTTAAAGGAAGCACCACCTTGAACAAGAAGCGTTGACGCCGTTCGGCGTAGACAATATCCGGTGTAACCTTTCGGGTTTTCCAAATTAAGGTATTTCGCTATGATAGAAGGAACACTTCCTATAGTATTTTTAAGTACAGGTAACTCAATGCATTTATTATTTCTGTAGGTAAAAAAAAAACTACGATGTTTACATCATTTTGGTCGTAGTGCAATGTACGTTTTTACTAAGTTTATTTCGCTTTCTTCAACAATGGTGACACTTTTTAAGGTGCAGGTCTTGGTTTCTGGTACCTTGATCAGTAAAACGGCTCCTCTGTCTTCAATGCCATCAATTGTCATCTTGACCATTTCATCACGTCTTAAGCTTCCAAATACGCCCATTACCAGAACAACTTTATGTAGCAGAAAAGTATCATATGGAGCTTTTCTTATGAAACGTAATACTTGTCCACCTTCCAACACCTTTGATTTTTTAGGAATGTATCCATTTGATTTAACTTTCAGAAAGGCCATCAGTTGACTGAAAGCTGATATATTAATATTATCTTTAACAATCAATGTTGATTTCAGCTGTGAGTAATTGCACTATATTTTTCAGACTGAAATAATGTAAAATAAATAAAAAATATTAATATTTTTCATGATATAAACTCACCAGTTCCTGGAAGTATGCCATTAAGACAGTTTCATTTACGGTATTCACTGTGTTTCCATTTCAAAAAATGGTCATATTCCTTGTCGTATAAGTATTTAGATTTCACAGGCAGTAAATATCCTAACGATTTTTTAGCTTTGAGGGTCACATTCTGTAGCATCTCCATAATTATTATGGACAAAACCGTTTTTAGTTTCCTCCACTAACAAGTTTGTCAATTCTTACAACAATGCAGCGTCATTTTATTAAATAAACAACCCTTAGCAACCTCTTAAATGTTTCCATGGCAATTGCATAGAAGCTCACTTGTGCTCACTTGCCGACCAGAACGCAGTATATACTATGAGAAGAAATGTATGAAGTAAACAACGTCGCTTAGGATAATTTTTTCATGAAAAATTAAATCTATGCACCACGAGCGTTACTAGATCCTAACGCCCATCGGGCAACATTCATCCCTCGGGCCAAAGGCCCTCGGGTGAATGTTACCCTCCGGGCGTTAGGATCTATATAACGCACTTGGTACGTTATTATAATAGCTATTCTGATCAAAATATACTTTGTCCAACCCTGCCACAATACAACCACTGCACTTCTGAACGTCTTCGACGACTTTTTTCCATCAGCAGATAAAGGAAAACTCTCACGAGGCATTTGTTTTTCCGAAGATTTCCTTTCTTTCGGCAATGATCTGATCACGCCGAAAAATTTCAGAAAAAAGGAAATGTAAAACGTTTTGCTCAGTTCAATGGTGGGAAACTTTACAGGGTAATCCGTTTGAAAAATGGATGCAAGGTGTTGCTCCGCTTTAAGGAAACTCTCTGTATACTTCGAAATATTTTTATTATCATTCAACAAAGTGAAACGTATAACTTGTGTTGGTAGAATTCTTCTGTACTTCCATTGACAAGAAACAAAGAAAATGATTTTTTTGCATGTGTTTTGAGCTTAGAATTTATTTTCTTTGTATCTAGACAATGGAAGTCCAGAATAATTCTACTAACACTAATACATTATCAACCACTTTCAAACAAATAAGTATAACTTATGTATAAAACATTTTTTCAAACTACTCATGATAGTCGAGATACTGTACTTCCTCACAATAATGGGCCACCTGTATATTGCTTTTATCTATATTTACTGTAACGCACCCAATATCAAACAAAAAGCATACGTATTTTTAAATGACCCCGTTCCTGATATTTCTGCTTTAAATTGCCCTTTCTGTGTCTTTGGAAGTCCACATCGAAACAATTGAGAACGCCAAGTTTCAACTACCCCAGATTGTTATCTCAATAATGCTTTTATTACCTCTATTGTACCCAGAATTTGAAACAAGAATTCCTCCTTATCCTTCAATTAAAGCCAATGTTAGAAGGAGACTAAAGGTCGGTTGACTTCGAGTGACATGGAAAATCAGTACAAAGCGAATAATGATTGAAGAACTGGTATTGTGAGAAGAAGATATCGTATATGAGATAACTCGATGATTTGCCAATATGTTGAGAAATTTATGTACCTCCACATCCGTCAGCGATATGTAAATGACCTCTATATATCGTTCACCATTCAATTCGTCAAATAAATAAAAATAGGCACGTACATCAAAGAGAAGACTCGTATAAACATACGCCGGTGAATGGAATTATCATACAACTGACTCTAATACAGAGTGATCCAATGAGGCAGTCAATAATGTTGAGCGAATAGGGATTTTTTAATCTTGATTATTGATTGGAATTGATTGCTTTCTATGTATCGAAAGTGACCGAATTTCTCATAGTTTAGCCTTTTACCCAAATTACACAAATATCGAAATATTGGGGCCATGAACGACCACCATGACTGACGCTTGGTTGTGAAGTTGTTTGCCGCAAGGAATAGGCCAATCAATAGAGCATTTTTTCCTAACAAAAATACTAGTAGAAAACCTACAGTACCATCACGTGGAAGATGGTCTGTAGTTATGTTTTCGACTCGCAACTGTAATTTATTAATTTGTTATGAACATTTAAAAAACAAAAAACGTGTTTTTTAAAATTGTTTTGCTTATAAAATGATAAAAAACGAATAGAGCAATTTGATTGCTTCAATGAAAAGAGATGTAGATAATTGAAATACGAACAAAATGAGATATTTCACGACCCTGTCTTATCACTAGTAACGGAGGAAAACCGGGAAAACCGGATAATTTAACGATTTTTTAAAAAATTCATAGCTCCCACATTTTTCTAGAAATAGGGTTGGCTCTTCTCATGCAAATATTGAATCATGTGTGCTTTGTGTGTGCACAAAATAGGCTATGACGGATTATTAGTTTTGGCACAATTGCAATTTGATTTTTTTTGGACTTCGGGCAAACAGGCACGCTGCAAGATACGGCAAAAAAAATTAATTGCAATTGTTCCAAAACTAACGATCCGACAGCGCCTGTTTTGTGCACACATAAAGTACACATGATTCAATACTTTCATAAGAATGGCTAATCCTACTTCTTGAAAAATGGCGGGGTAATGAATTTTTCAAAAAAATCGCAAAATTTTCTGGTTTTCCAGTTTTTCTCCGTTAGTGATGTTCCGACAGGGTTGTGAAACATCCCATTTTATTCTTATTTCAATTATCTACATTTCTTTTCATTGGAGCAACCAGATTGCTATATTAGTTTTTATTTTATAAGCAAAATAATTTTTAAAAACAAGTTTTTTGGTATTTAAATGTTTATAACAAATTAATAAATGACAGTTGCGAGTCGAAGACATAACACAATATAACTACGGACTGTCTTTCATGTGGGCATAATCAGTTTTCTACTAGTATTTTTGTTAACAACTCCTGCGGAAACCACATGACAGATTGCTGAGGAAAAAGACAATAGAAGCGTATAATGAGTGATACGGTGTACATGACCAAGCAACCAGTAGGTATAAGATAATTAGATAATAATATATGCTTCTTTGTCTGAAGAAATACTCTGAGCCTTTGAGGACCCGTTAAACTTCTTTCGGGTTTAAAATGCTGCTATGTAAGTCCATGGATACGAGACGCGTGTTCGACCTCATCGACCTCATCTTAGCTTCTATCTTGTGTATGGGTCCCTCATCCTTCTCAATTATAGAGGGATGGTATTGCTCCTCTCCGTTTTCATTGTTATTCCTATTCTTGCGCCGTCTGTAACACTGAGGTTAACTTCACTATGGTAACAAGAGCATATCTTGTAAGTAACGCCACGGCAAATAATAATAGTGGCACAGATATTTGTGAAGTAACTTTATTACTATCATAGTATTATTATAAGAACAGAAGATATGTAAAATTATACAGATATGTCACGCGATGCTACCGAGGGTCATTAGTGCTAATCGAGCATTGTTTTATAAGAACTGAAAGTGTAGCAATTATTTAATTGATAATAATTACAACTTTAGTCAAGGGAAAGTATTAATTTATCAAAAACAACTAACATATTAAAATGAAACTGATTTAACGAGTGTATATCGAATGAACAGTTATTTGATACGGGATGCCGGTGGATACTCATTATTATGTTGTCATCATTATCATAAGAAAGCAGGAATTCTTTTTGCAGGATAGATTACCTTTAACATTTATAAACGCGGATTTTTTTACCAGGTCTGTTATTGAGGAAGATAGTATTTTTTTAATTTTTTAAGCTGCATCCTAGCTATTCTTGGAAGTAACTAAATTAAATGGAATAAGTAGATATCCCAACCTTATTGGTATTTTGTGATTTATTCATAATTAAATGAAAATGAAGTTATTTCGTACTGTCACCAATGACACTACAATAATTTATACGCGGTCAACATATGACAGAAAACAACTGCTTCCGTAGTTGACATCGCTACGGAAATAGAATTACATCTAAAGCCGGCATCCCACGGCGCGTGGATCGGCGAGCCTGGCTTGTGGCTTGGGCTCGTCAAGGCTCGTAGAGGCTTTGTTCGAAATTAAGGCTAGGCAATTTGTATGCGATCTCACGACGCGTGTGAGTTCGTAGTGAAGGATCGTGTTGGCTTGTACAAATCTTGCTTTTAGTCTTGCCAGTGGTGTTGCACTTCCTCAGTCCGAACATGGAGAATCGGCGAAGACGAGTACCAGCTTGTGTTGTTGCCGCCTACACATCATGTTAGGTTGTTTTTTTCTTACCAATTAATAGCAAAAGAAGAGGCGTTGGTGGAGAGCATCTTTACACAAAAGCCGCAAAATACCCATAATGGGTATCTTTTCAATCCCGTACAACGCGATTCTGCGTACTCCTACGGTACGAATCAGTCGGTTTAACCCAACTCAGCTCAGTGAAAAAATTAATAGTAACTCTCCTATTCTCATTACATATCGGTTCTATTCTTATTACATAAAGTTTAAATATACGTCCTGAGATCCAGATCCAGTTTTTGTCGATGTCTTTCTGGAAAAGCTTCCGAAAAGTAGCCATTAGGCTATCCTTTTTGTTCTTTAGTTCTTCGATTGAAAACTTCACAGACATTTGGTTTTCAATGCGTTTCCATGCATCATGGACCAGGTTCCTGTTCTTATGATCTGGGTCCTTAAGGTTTCACACTGCCGGCTCTCCTTCGTGAATTGATAGAAACTACAACCACTCCATAATTAGCACATATCAAGACAAAGTTCCAGACGCTACGCTTCGAGGGTCGTTAAAAGTATACGAGCCAAGCCCAAAGAGGCTCGCCTTCCCTTTGACTCGCGTCAAGTTTACCGACAAGAAGCAAAAAAGTCCAAGCCGTGCCAGAAATGAAGAAGCCGCGCCAGAAATGGCAAGCGAGCCCATTCCCACGGCGCGTGGTTCAGCAAGTCACGAGCCAGGTTCGTCGATCCTCGCGCCGTGTGATGCCGGCTTAATAGTTGCAAGGAAAAGAAACATTAACCTCAAAGTCATCAAATTAGAAGGGAAAGTTATTGAATGGAAACCAGAGGTCAAATATCTGAGACTAATATACTAGATTATGCGGAAAAGATTTGGGGATGTAACCCAAAGACCCTGCATTGGATGTAGACGTCTATAGCGAGACCGTCCATTACTTACGGCTAGCTAGTACAAGGGCAAATCTTTCGAAAATCCAAATGATAGCCTGTACATAACAGGTGCAATGAGAACGTACCAATGATGTAACTATAAACATTCTGTTCTATTATAACCCAATAGAATTCTTACAGGGAGCACTGGTATTGTTTCCTTCACTGAGAACATTTCATCTTTTTTAAAACAATGCCGAAATAACGGAGATATCATTGATTGAAAATTGTGGAAAGTTTGGAAAATTCAACTACGGTCCTGGCCAGCATTCGACTTGAACTCATGACAACCCTGACATACCACTGATGTTTCTTTTTTGTGATATGGGGCGTTGGAGGGAACAACGAGAAGGGCTGAGGTCTTTATAGTAAGGAAGATAAGCACTAAGTCCATTGCACGCCAGACATTGAGACAACAATTGTATCCGAAGGTACCATTATCACGGTGAAGCCTTACAACCCCAGGAGCACATCTTGTTTTCATATTGTGCCAATATAGATATATTGTAAATGAAAAAATAATATTGATCCAATATGGGTGAACATTGAAAAAACAATTTTATAGTAATAATATTGGTGGAATATTGGTTCAACATATTCTGAATGTAGATTGCTCAATATGATATTGAGTCAATATTGGTTGAATAATTTCTACCAATATCGACAATGCACATATTGTTTACAACTTCTGGAATAAATATTGCAACCCCAATATTCCACTTATATCAAATCTACCGATGAAAAACTATATTGTATATCCAAATTTGATAGCATATTGGTTGAATATTATTTCAACTATAGTCAACAAATTGTATTAACTCATATTGGGTCAATAGTTTAATGATATTTACTAATATCGATAAAACAATATTGTCTATATATCGTTTCCAACATCTAGAATAAATAATGCAATATTCCTCTCATAACGATTCTAGGAATAAAAAACTATATTCCGTATCCAAGTTTAATTGCACATTGTATGAATATTATTTCGCCAATATTCAACACATCGTATTAAGTTATATTGGGTAAATATTGGTTCAATATTTACCTATATCGTTAAAACAAAATTGAATAAATATTGCAATTTCAATATTCCTCTTATATAAATTCTGGGGATAAATAACTGTCTTTCACATCAAGTTTGATAGCAGATTGTTTAAATATTATTTCTCCAATATTCAGCAAATCACATTATTGGGTCAATATTGGTTTGATAATGTTTACCAATATCGATAAAACAATATTGTCTACATATTGCTTCCAACATCTAGAATTAATATTGCTATCCTAACATTCCTCTAGGGATAAAAAGCAATATTATACAGTGTGAGTCTTCATATAGTGCACATAATGGAATGAGGGGAACTATTCTTAACTTTATCGACGGAAAACGTATTGAAAAAATCTAAAAAAAGAATACAATTTTTACATAATTTTTTAAATTTCTGTTCGATACCCTGTGAGAACAAAACGGTCTAACTCATGAATTAAATTATCTATTCCGATGAAACAAACTCCATAATGATTGGAAGTAATTGGGCATCCTCGTAAAATGAAAATTGCTGAAAAAAACTACCCCCAATTGAAAATAACCATTTTTATTTACCCAATATCTGTTTGTGTTACACCAATTCTTACAACAATGGTAAAAAATTTCAATAAAACGCACTCATTATATTTTTCATTACTTTAAGTTATTCTTCATCGTATTAGCTACCGAATGGTAACAATCTGATGTCAATAAATCTATTACAACATTCTCTATCTACTGTTGAAGAAACCAATTATCTCCCCAAATAAAGCATGTCTTAGAAGTGTCCTCTTTTGACAGTTGATATAAAATGTTACGATTGAGTTATAAACATGCAATTTTCATCATCGGGTAGCTAATACGATGAAGAATAATTTAAAGTAATAAAAAAGGTAGGTAATGTGGACGTTTTATTGAAAAATTTTACGATTGTTTTAAAATTTATGAATAACAAACATACTTTTGCTAAAGAAGCATGTTTATTTTGAATTGGGGGCAGTGTTTTTCCACAATTTTCATTTTATAATAACGCCCTATTACTTCCAATCATTATTGAATTTGTTTCATCGTGACAGACCATTTAGTTCGAAAGTTACACTGTTTTGTTCACACAGGGATCACGACAGCGAACAAAATTTTAAAAAATTCCTTATAAAATTAAATTTTTTTTTGATTATTTCAAAACGTGCCGTGCAGTGTATGAAATTTAGCATAGTTTTTCTCATTTCAATATGTGCACTTTATAAAGACTCACACTGTATATCCAAGTTTAATAGCACATTGGTTGAACATTATTTCACGAATATTAAAAAAATTATATAGCTCATATTGATTGAAATTGTTACGTCAACCTCACCCTAATATTGAAATAATAATATTGATACAATATTACAAAGAATACCTATTATAATTATCGAATTTTGAATATTGGTCGAATATTCAATATACCATATTGAAACATTATGATCAAACCTGGATAAAAAAACCGCTGGGTGGCTAAACCCACATACAAAACGTCTTCTAAAACCTACGAAAATATATTAAATACTCCGCACAAGTGGTTTTCAACCTGATGGAGAATTGTAATTGTAGAAATTCCGAGTTATTCGACATTGAACAATTCACCAAGGCATATTCACTTCCATCAATATTCCACCAATATACTCTAAAGGTACTCGCACACTTGTACATTTTTGTGGCGCAAGTTCTTCTGGCGCCATTCCACAATTGCTCGATCTGTTCACACAGTAGCAAAATTGCTCTCGAAATTTCGACATAAATGAACTGCGCAACTCAAAAATGGCAAAGACATTTTTAATAGTTGCAGGGCATAAAATAATAACCAGCCATTAAAAAGTTGCTCTCTATACTGTGAATAATTTTTTGATGTCTACAAGTATAGCTCGTTCGTGTACTGTGTTCGGAAGCTATGAATTTTTTTTTCAACTTCCTCAGTAGAAATTTTCAGCTCAGCAGCAATGTTACATACTGCCTTCTCTCTATTTAAGCGATCTTTGAATTCAGTCAATTTCACATTCCATAAGCGCTGGTTATCCTCTATTAAACTTATTAAATCTAAAATGTCCTCGGACTTCCACTTGATTTTCTTGTGTTATATAATTTTCAATATGTAGGTATTTTCTATTTTTATTTATTTGGTGTTTTGGCATCGACTGCTATGGTTACTAACTCCATATGCCACCTTAGGAGCAGCACTGTTATTTGGAACGCAACAGTGAATCGTGCAGGACTCACCCCAGTCGAGACACGAGATTTTAATAATTTAATAAGTCAAATGAAATTAAAAAATCCCAGCCGCAACTGGGGTTCGAACTCCGGACCTTTCGACTCAGAGTCGGACGCTCTAACCACTGCGCCACGCCCCGACATATGTAGGTATTATTATTACTAGAGTTTACTCGTATATAAAGCTTTCTGATTTAAATACGTCTTATTATTGTATTAACCTCGAACGCAAAACATCAACTCATCAAAGTTGCACTAGATATAATATTGCGACACATTATTTAACCAACTTGTCGGTCCATTTATAGATGACGCAATTTTATTTTTTTTGGACGTTCACACACTGCAATTTCTCAAGTGTACTGATCGTCAAGCGTAAGGATGCCTCCGAGAATTGGTAGTAGACAAAACCCTGGAGTGGGGCAGGAGCTCAATCGCTCTACCTTATTAAACAGTAGTCGATCTTTGTCGCACATCTACTCATGCTTTCTATCGTTTGCGCATCTCAGAGGCATCCTTACGCTTGTCGAGTTGAAAGAATGTAGTCAAACTTTGATTGTTGCGCAATTTTTACAGTTGCAACGATAGTCTCACCTTGCAATGTAAGAATGGCGCCAATTTTCAGATTGCGCAATACAAAAAGTGTACAAGTGAGCGAGTACCTTAACGATATTGTACCAATATCGCTGAATGTTTGGGCGAAACAATATTTGAGCGATATCGCAAAATGTTCACATTTTATTGCTCGACAATATAACTAACTTTTGAATATTATTCCAGCAGTGCCAGCGATATTTTAGCAATATCGCTAAATATTTTGAGGCCAACATTGATTCAAGAATATTTCGCTATTATTATTCAAGTAATACTACTGTTTTCCGTTATTATTAACGACATCAGCGATCAAGCTATTGAAAATAATACAGATTGTTTGAATTTGCAGGCAGACCTCATCAGATTGCAAAGTTACTGCGAAACTTTTCCTGAAGACTCAAAAATGTAGCCAAATTACTTTTTCCAGATTACATAATACCATAGTCTTTAAATTCACTATTAATAATAACAACTTGTCTAAAAAGTATGTGATAAGAGACAGGTATTTTGTTGGACTCTGCTGACATTTGAAAAACACATTGAATTGTGAAAAAGTCCATGCGCAATTTGGGGTTCATTATGCGTATCAGTAAATCATTCGCCAGTCATAGGTCTCTGATCATCTTATACAACTCACTAATTCGCAGCCATCTAGAATTTTCAGGCATTATTTGAAACCCACATTATCAAAAACATATCGATCGAATCGAGAGAATCCAAATTCGTAAACTTTTTGAATTTCAAATTCAATAGGCAACTGGACTATCAAAACTATGAAACAAGTCTCAAGTATTTTAATTTATCTAAACTGTCCGCGCGGAGAATAGTCTCGTTTGTACGCTTTCTAAGATAGTCAATAATCAAGTTGACAGAGCATACTTAGTAAACAGTCTCAACTTCAGTATAAAACCCCATATTGGCCCATATCACTCGTTCAACTCAGTTATTTTACACAGGCTTACGAAATACCAACTATTCAAAGAATTCACCCATGATGTCAATTCAAGACTTCTACAATAATTATTTCACACACATTGCTTTGTCTTCAACCACTCCTGCTCAGGTAAAAATAAAATACCTTTGATGTATCCAAATTATAGTTAAATTTCAGCTAGTTTTACTTTAGTTTTAGTTTCCATTAGTTTTATACTATTTATTAGTTTTTCCTCCTACCTACCTCGTATTAACATGTCTGTTTAATGATCTTCAATGCAAATTAAATCGTTCATTAATAGGGATCATTAATGAACGATTTGTTATTAATGCATGATTTCGATAAATCGTCCATTAATGACCCCTTATAATGAACGATTTGTCATTAATTGTCGATTTCTCTATGAAATTAAATTCCTTTATTTCAACAAGAGTGAGGTAGACCAAAAATATTGTAATCAACTCTTATATTAAAATGCGATTACTGATCTCGAAAATTAACGCGCTCGCTTCGTTCACGATCATGCTTTAAAATATTTCGATCATTAATCGCCTACATTAATACACTAGTTGATTAAATAACTATTAAGGATTAATTATGCCACACGCATTATTTTTGTCAAAATGCGTAATTCTGTAATTGGAACTTATGTTCAGTTGAATTACATTCAATGAATAAATAAATAATGGACCAATATCGGCGAATGTTCACATTTATTTCTAGCCAATATGGCATTCCAAATATTTTGCCAATATATTCACAATATTTTACCAATATAGGCATATGCTACTTGGGACCTGTAGATCGTCCAGCAAGAGTTGAATTTTCTCAGTAGCTTAAGAATAAACAGAATAATACTCGTAATGGAGAATTGGATAACTTGGAAAGACGGAGACAATATAAAACGCCTGTGAAGTTATTAGTGAAAGAAAAAATTGTATTATTGCCGCCTGTAGTAACAATGTGCCTACTGAATGTACCAGGACCGTAATAGGACAATTTGTGTGCGTGAATTTTGCAGTTCCGTTATTTTTAGACCTATTTTGAGGATGTTGTTAAAAGAAACGTCCCCCCTGTGAGACTGTGTTAATAAAGTAACCCTGCAATCATAAAATTATCCTCTAATAATCGCTGTCTGCTTTCAATTTCATCTTCGATAATGAATCATCCTGTATAACCATCGGCTTCATGCGCTTTCGGCAATCGAGAAACCCACAGACGAGACGGGATGATTATGTTGTTCGAGAAGTCGAACGGAAGAAGTGATGGCAACCGCCATTCGGTGAACAGATTAGGGATTGCGGTCCATTGTTCTGAATTTTCTGTCTTGTTAGGAACGAAATGGTTGCCACCGAGTGAACATCATGCTCTCTGCGATTTCGTGAGTGGTTTCGATACGGCAATGAAAACATTTCGCAGAATTTATGATAGAAAATCTTCAATCGGATTTGTACGGTCCGGTCTGAAATTATGAAGTTGCGGATAATTACTGTATGAATTGCATTTCCGCTTCGAGGGCAAGTAAAGGATGGCCTTAGAAGGAAAGTTTGTTCATTTGATGGAAACATTTGGTGCTGAAAGAAAGGCATGAAGGTTCCTGAAAGAAAATCACTTGGTCTTTTGAGATAGGTGTTTGTAATTCAAATTTTGATCATCTAAAACATGATCGTGGTCCTTACGATGCAGTTCTTTCTACATTGAAAAAAAATATGATGTGTACCACCAACCTCATTTGATTAGGGAATTATTGATTCCTTGAACCATTATTCTGATTTCTATAACATACTAGATTAGATTAGATATTTATTGTTTGTAACCCTGAACTGGTATTGTTGGGTCACTTTTGACCCCTAGCGTTTTTTGGCGCATATATTTAGGTAACGAAACACAATACATTCGAGACTGCAGGTATTCCTAGAGGGTTTGACGTACTTGCGAGTGTAGTGTTCACGCGTCAGTTGCCGTTTGCTCTCTGACCGGTACTCACCGTTTGGATCAAATTTGACCCAACGATACTAGTTGTGTGCCCTGTTCGAAATAGTGTCTCGTGTTCAAAATGACACGTCATCTAACTAACGCCGAGTTGCAAGACATAATAAACAATCTATCTGACTCCAGTGACAACGAAGCACCACTGCAAACCGAGTTTCAAGAGAGTGACAGTAATTTTAGTGATAGCATTATTCAGAGTTTCGAAAGTGAGACTGCCGCCACTGAACGAGACGAGCCGCCACTGAACGAGACGAGCCGCCACTGAAAAGATGACGATGTAAAGAGTGTCCTGTCCATCTACAATTGACAAAAAATATTCTACATATTGAACAACATGCAAGAAAACGTTTTGTAAGCATCATTTGCATCAACAAAATTTTTGTAATGAATGTAAAGATTTACATAATTAGTTTTATAGTCTCCTCATTGGTTCCTGAAAAGCCCTCGTTAGTTAGAATTGTTTTTTGGCATTTTTGTAATGTTCTTTTTCATTTTCCGAGTTTGTTTATGTCATGTTTTTTCTAATCCCACATATTTTCATTGTGTTTATGACAAAAGAAAAATAATTTGACTAAAAACGTTGAACGATGTTTTTTTTTTCATGTATATTTTTTATTTTCGTGTTTATGTATGGAAATTTGAATAAATTTTGAGTTTATTTCATTTCAATACAATTGGTCAAAAAAAGTTTAACCTCCCCTCTTAAATTAGGGCTGGGCCAAAATTGACCCAAGAATACCAGTTTTGTAGCCTGGATATCACCATACCAGTTCAGGGTTAAGAATATAATATTCTTGTAACGAGTGTTTGATCTATGCTGAGAAAAACTTGAAAAAACAAGTACAACTTCAATAAACTATTTGTTGATGATGAAAGAGCGAAGCTTCAAAATGTCCATGACACAATTAGATATAGCAGTGAAGATTTTGGTGGTGGCTGTCTGTAACAAGTCGGCCAATTCGAGTAAAGTGTTAGCATACAACCTTAGTTGACCTCTGGCATCTTCGTAAATGGGGCATTTAAATATCATGTGGTCTATAGTCTCAAACTCTAATAGGTTACATATTGAGCATATTTCGCCTGTGTTAATAACGTAGGAGCAGTTCCAGAAAATAAAAAAAAATTACAGGCGTTATTCCACAAAAACGCATCTGAGCGATTATTCTTGCAGTAGCCACAGGCATACTGAGCATTAAATAAAATAGTCCATTAGTGTTGGTGAATACATTGTTGAATAGTGAGAAGTTGGACTGTCTTAAAACCCTTTCAGACCCGACTTTTTCTTGAACAGATGATAAAATTGCATAGTTAGTCCTAAGATTACTTAATTTTTTCTAAGATTTTTGGCACTTGTTGGAAGGTACGAAGTTTATCGGTTTTTGACTTTTGATATGTTCACTACAGTGGACAGTGGGACTTAAGGGTATAATAATTGCTAAAGGAAAAATTTCGGATAATTAGTAATTTCATTTATTTTTGGGTAATACCTTAGTAAAAAACAAAGTATTATTACAACTTTCATTTAAAGTATGATATAGACAAAACAGTTTTGTTTTTTGCAAATTTATAGATGAACCATACTTATTTGGCACATTACGTGAGTTTTGTTTTTGCACTAGGAGAATATGCATCTAGATGCAAAACTTTTTGGATTCATACGATTCATCAAACATGTATGAAAAAGAAATTGTACACTCTTAGTCTACAAACAACAAAAACAGCTAAAATTTCACATATACTTCTATGTTGGTGCGAATCTTCTTATCATCTATTATTTTCGTCGCTGAGAATGTCAATGTCAGAATCATCATTTTCTGAATAGTCTAATAACTTTTCATAGGGTGGGCCTACGCAAAAATCTGAACCTAGGACGTTTTTAAGTTTTTTCAAAAAAAACATGCATGTAATATTTACTCCACTTAGTCCTGATGTCCACTATAGTACACAAGGATTCAGGAGGCCAAAATACCAAGGTATTTTCAAAATTGTAATAAACTCGGGTAATTACATCAATAACTAACTATATTTATATAATTAATAATTATTTAAAAACACCACACTGCTCGGTTAAATTAAAAAAAAACAACGATATACAAACAGCTGCACGTCATTCGGTAAATGGCCTCCTTCTCAGAACAAGAACTGCGTAATGTGTTCATCTTTTCATGGATAGATGGCAGAAAATATGCGGAGTTTATAATAAAGCCTGCATGCAAACATGTATAGTGGAATGTGGCGGTCAAAATTGAATTTTAACCCGTTTTTATATTTGATTAAATGCTGTCCACTTAAGTGCACACCAGGATCGAAAGGGTTCCGAACATAATCCTCCCTTTGCAAATGAGTTATTGTTTGCTTTTTGCCGAGATAATCAAGAAGTTATCACATAGCTCATGTCTTTCCACCCTCTCAAAATATTCTCTGATTTGGGATACCCAATTGAATTCAGTTGGAACATTAGTGATAGACCATAACCTTTCGTAACAAATTTTTGGTAGGCGAGTATCGGTTTGTTAACCAGGATATGGCATTTACAGTTACAATATAACTTAGTTTCGCGGTGTTAGTTTCAAGCCTTACGATAAAATCTGGTGTGATATTTGGGAGATGAAGAAGGCGTTTAAAAAACATTACTTGTATTCTTTCTATTACTTCGGTATATCTCAGTCCCCAAACTTCCGCACAATATGAGAGAGAAAAAATTATTACAGAATTATATAATTGCATTCTAGCATTCCAAGAATGTAATTCAGCGCTAACCATGATGCTTGTTACTGCCTCTCAGGCATGTTTAGTGTTACTAACGGTGGTCCTTGCAATTTCTGAGAGTAGCACAGAGGAAGAAAAACCACTCCCAGATTTGTGAAGGTAATAGTTATTCACTACCATTGACCATTATAAATAAAATCATAATTTTTATGTACTGAATAACCTCCTTTAGAGCAAATTGAGATTTAACTTTTTGTGGTATTAACTGTTAAGCAATTCACACGACAGTAATCTGCTAGCACATTTAGACTTTTCTGTAAACTACTTTGTCACCAGTGATGACTATGTCATCTGCATATAACAACAAAAGTAGTTCATCTATACCGTTGATGTTTACACCTTTACTTCCTTTTCCTTGAAAGTATGTCAAAATATTTGAAATGAAAATGGAAAATAACGTTGAGCTTAGTGATTCTCCTTGTAGTACACCGGTAACCTTTTCAAACTAAATGAAATGGCACTCGTTAGGAGAATGATAGGTTTTATTATAATATTCTCGTTCCTATAAAAATGATATTTGTTATTTGTACAATATTGATATAAATGGGCCGTGGTGGTAAAACGTTCGCCTTTGGAGCGAAGGGTCGAGGGTTCAAAGCCTCGCATGGTCATCGGTCTCGTGCATGGCATCACACGTTGAAAGGTAAGGGCTGCGTCTTCCCTAGCTCACACAAGTCTCTCGAAGGGTTGCGCGTAGGGGTGCAATCGGTTGACGGAAATAACAATTTTATAACAATTTTATATCTAGATCTTTCAAAACAAACCCGTTTTGGTTCAGATGATATGGTTGTATTAACAATCGATGTCGTTGGGACAACAATTAATCTGTAGATAAACACATTTTCATAGACCAGATATGTACTGCCAACCTAACAAAACTTTCTGTTCGCATTTACTGTCTGAATTATCAATACAAAAACTTATTAGCTTGGTTATATTTCTGTTGTGGTTTAATGAGATAGGTACTCCTGATCGTAAATAGAAAATGATTTCCCTGTGTCGACACATACACACATTCCATTAAGACACTTCTTCCAAAGAGCCACCAATTTTGAATCAACTTACTGGTTCACCACGATAGTTTTATGAACCGTTCTCGTGTTACTTTTCTATCTTTTATCAAACGTCCAGAAAATAGTAATTACCTTATTTTCTAGATTACTTATGATTTGATAGGCATAACTTTGTTTTTATTGCCCGCTGAACCATATAACTTTGTTAACCCCAGGTAACAGGTTGCGCCTGTTGTGCGACCTGAGTAACGGTTGCAATTGTTTTTGCATTCGGATTAAATGTCTACACAGTACATATGAAGTGTAGCTAAAAATATCCAGGGTCCATGGTCCTGGTTTTAGTTTTATTGTAGCTTTTATTTTTTCGTTTGGGATGTGATTGTAATAATATTATTATGGAAGAAGTAAAAACAATAATTGTGTGTTCGAAGGAAATGGATCACTTGGCTCTCGAATGTAAGTCAGCCTTTTCTATATTCAAGTTGTTATATTTCACGGCGGCGTTTTACCAAATCAACAACCACATTGAATTTCCTGTTATGGAATTGTTACCAGTGTTTTGAGTTTGTGAAACAATTTCCTTCCGATTTTGATTAACACCTCCATTCTTAACTGAAGGAAAATAATCTGATAAAAGAAAGTGTGGCTTCTATAATAGCGGAGATTTTACTGAAATGTGAATTAACGGGCACATCTAACTAGAAATTTGCCAGATTCATTTCTGTAGGTATATATTTTTTCAATTTTTTTTAACTAATTTTGTATGAGACTATTTGATTGGTTTCATCCGGAAACACCACTAATTGAATTTTGAATTTATTATTAGGTACCTATTGAAACTCATAGCATTTGTAGTTGACAGAGCCATCGTAATTAGCATATTCCATACAAATTTTCATCAAGAACCTATCACTCTAAGGGCCAGTTCTTTAGGTTCTAGTTAAACTCCAGATTAATTAACTAATAGTTAGAAAGTGATCCTTCAAACATCATTTAAAGAATGTCATTCACCATCTAAACTATCAGAGTTATCTGTAGTTCAACTCGAACCTGAAAAACTGGCCCTTAGAATCGTGACGATATTTAAATGCAAATGCAGAATGAGTTGCTAGATGGTCATCAAAATAATTGGTAATTATTATAAACGGCAGTTTTATTGAGAAAATTGAAAAGTGAAAAATTAAAGAATGTTCTTATGGCAATGAAGTATATTTAGCAAATCAAAAATTTACATAATTATCAGTTATAAACCAGTTGAGAAAAAGAGTTCGAAAAAATATATTATTGAGGTTAGGACGAAATAGGCGACTGATTATCACAGGTTGAAAAGACCTATAAAATTATTACATTCGGTTTGGTAAGAACTTTTACCATTTTAATCGGCAATAATCTTTACTAATAATTGAAATGTGATCTTTACCTTACAGTTTTGGATACCCAGGTAGCACATCCTATCGGCGGAATCTTGGATTCCATATTGGGCCATTATAGATATATTGTACATGAAAAAATAATATTGGTTCAATATGAGTGAATATTCAAAAAACAATATTATATCAATAATATTGATGGAATATTGGTTGAACCTGTTCTGAATGTATATTGTCATATGTAATATTGGGTCAATATTGGTTGAATAATTTCTACCTATATCGATAATACAACTTTGTCTCCATATTGTTTTCAACTTCTAGAATAAATATTGCAATCCTAATATTCCTCTCATATAAAAACTATATTTTATATCCAAGTGTGATTGCACATTTGTTGAATATTATTTCGCCAATATTCAACAAATCTTATTAACTTATAATGAATCAATATTGGTTCAGTAATATTTACCGATGTCGATAAAACAATAATGTCTCCATATTGTTTCCAACATGAAGAATAAGATGAATTTTAAATATTGGGCGAATATTCAATGAATCATATTAAAATTATATTATGATCAGACCTGGATGAAAATCCGCTAGGTGGCTCTACACATAGAACGTCTTGTAAAACCTACAAAAATAGATTAAGTAGTTCACATAACTTGTTTTCAAGACAGCTCAGTGGATATGGCGACCAAAAGGCAGACTCTGGTGTCACCTTGATCAACTAAAAGACATTTAATAATTCACCAAGACATATTCACTTCCACCAATATGGCTTTGGTAAGGGAAGTAGTTGTTTTCTGTTAGATATTACAAAAAATTAACTCCAATTTTATCGTAGGTTTTTTCCATTTCCAGAGGAGTCATGTATTGGTTCAATTTTCAATTGAGAATGTTTCTCTTTACAGTCCAAATGATATTGTACCAAAATCGATTAATGTTTTGCTTCAAGAATATTTCACCAATACCATTTTTGACATGTTTAAACTATATCTATTTGACCAATATCGCAAAATCTTCACATTTTACTATTCGACAATATAACGTTTGAATGTTTAGTCAATATTTTCGGAATATGGTACCAGCGATATGTACCAATATCGCTGAATATTTTGAGGCCAATATTGCTTCGAGAATATGTCGCCAATATATTATTCAAGTAATACTGAACCAATATCGCCGAATGTTCACATTTTTTTCTTGCCAATATTGCATTTCTAATATTTTGCCAATATGTTCACAATATTGTACCAATATTCTACCAATATAGCTGTGCTACTTGGGTACTTTCTTTTCGAACACTTGTTTTGTGCATTTTCTACAAGCTCATAATGTCGAATTACGTTTCATCAAACTAATTCAAATAGTGTTTATTGTTTTTTTCAATTATACATCAGTAAAATCAGAATGAGAATCATTATTTTCTCTGTGAAAAAACAAAATGACGCCCATATTGAAAAAAATGCCAACGTATAGCTGAAAAATGTATCAAAGAAAATATGTTTTTGGTTTTGTGCATTGTTGTCAAATAACACTAGAAAAAAATTAAAACGAAAATTCCGATTTTCAGTTTTTTCCGGATATTTCTAAATGGTTTTTCTTGTATAATGTTACAAGTATTATTGTTCTAGACCTCGACATTTCCACTTCAACACCACTAAAAATACCGTTTCCAGTTTCTACTGTCAATGCCAAATAGGACGTTTGCTTTCAAAAAGTTAATAATAAAGAGTATTTTTATTGTATTTCGAAAAAACATTATTTGAAAAAATCGTCTGTTTTGCTCTTGCGAGGTTTCATAACTCGCCTACCGACTTCCCGGCAACAGAATCACAACCAACATTCGATACTCATGCTATGTAAAGCAATATTAATATAGTTTTTGACCGATGCCCGTATTTACTGTAATCTTTTATTGTATATGAATGCAGATCCCAACGAAATTACAAAATGCCATGTACGAGGCATGTCCACAAAGTAAGAGTTCTTTTTGGCAGTCGTGCAGTGAGATTTTTTTTCTAAGTGGTAGTGGAGGGTCTCCTGGACCCAACAAGCGCCGCCGATCAACGTCATTACCTAGTACGCCTAGTAGTGTTCCTTTCTGTAAAAAATGTCAATAAGAAAGTGCGAAGTGCGCGCTGTCATAAGGTTCCTTCTTGCGGAAGGGAAAACTCTGACAGAAATTTTCTGAGTTCCATTGTCATCACAGTGGCGGCACACTGGTTCCCCTTCTGCCAAATAGTTCAAAACCTCAATTTCAGCCAAAAAAATCATGGGGGAAGACAATTACTGCAGCACGATACTGTGAAACCCTACAAAAGTTAAAGGGAGCAATTCAAAACAACCGGAGGGGAATGTTAACGAAGGGAATGTGTTTGCTGCAACGCCCGCCCACACACGGCTAACGCCACCAAGGCCCGTTTGAACTCATTTGGTTGGGACATTTTGAACCACCCTGCAAATTCCTCTGACTTAACGTCTTCAGATTTTCATCTTTTCACCCTCCTGAAGACTTACATGGGTGGAAAAAAATTTCAAACCGATGAGGAGGTGAAACAAGAGGTCTTGATGCATATGAAGGAGATGGCAGGAGAATTCTACGAGGAGGGCATGAAAAAACTTTTGCCATAAAATGCATAGAACAGGAAGGTGACTAAGAGGAAAAATAAGTAATATTTATACCTACAATCTCCGGTTTTTTGCACATGCCTGCATTCACGCCTTGTTATATAAATAGCTGGTTACTTTCTGTATCCTGGGCCGTGATGGCCGTGCTATGGGCTGTGATGGCCGTGCTGGTAGAACGTTCGCCTTTGTAGCGAAGGGTCGAGGGTTCAAAGCCTCGCATGGTCATCGGTCTCGTGCATGGCATCACACGTTAAAAGGTAAGGGCTGCGTCTTCCCTAGCTCACACAAGTCTCTCGAGGGTTGCACGTAGGGGTGCAATCGGTTGACGGAAATAACAATAACAACAATTCAAACAATATACTTAAAAAAATATTGAAAAAAAAAAACAATTTATTGCACCTTACAAAAAGAAACATTTCTTTGGCGTATCTTATATTTAGGGCCATTTTATGCAACATAGTCATAAGCACTATCACAGTTCTAGTCGTTGTCTTAAGAAATTTTTATATCTATGCCTCATAGTCATTAGCTGATGTAACACTGTCATTACTGTCTTTTTAACCCAAAGGTAGGGACATTTTTCAATAATTTCAATAAGAGCTAGTACCCTCTTCCTGGCAATTTTTTTTCCGAAACACAATAACCAAAATCAAATAACAAGAATCACAAGTCAAAACATATAATTATTTCTACCATTTGTCGAATCGGTATCGACGCACTTGCGCGTTGTACACCTCGTCTTAATTATAGGCATAAAAATTGAAAATTGCCAACTTTGAAGGTCAAATTCATATGATTATGATTGAGACTAAAAATACAGAAATTGCATAAATGCTCTTTTACTTTTTATTAATTTGAAGCATGCCACGCCACACTCTCGCACAAACCAGAGCCCTCGAAAAAAATTCCTCCAAGATGAACCCATATCCAGAAACGACCAAAAAAAAAACGAAAACCGAAAGCGAAGCGACTTCAACAAGTGAATCTCATGGCTCATCGCCTGCATTCTCGGCAGTAAATCACACATTTCCCTTTCGGCGTCGCAACATACCTCGACGACATTGTAAAATGGGACACATTACATACGTGTAAATACCGAGCCGTACCTAGATAAGGCACAAACACGGGCCCGTTTTCCGACCGTCTACCGGCGGTGGTAGAGAGAGACGGGGTCAGAGGGCTCCGTGCCGGAAATCTAGCGAGCCTCCATGCGTCACGCGAAGCCCCACTACGAAGATGATCGATGATGACGGATTGATTTATGCGTAACGGCGGAATTCGACTGGGAATTCGAGAGAGCGAGAGAGAGGGGAGAGGTCATCATTTTTCAGTAGTCTCACTGGAAACGTTTGAAAGAATCACACAGAAATTAATCAATTATTCGCTAGCGTGAAGGCTACCTTGATTCGTGAAATTACAAATTAGAAATTTTAAAACATCACGTCTTTTCTGTATTGCGTCTGAGAAGTAAGCGAGTTTGTGAATGCGATCTGAAAGAATCAGTTTATGTTCCGATGGAGAGTTTCATATACAGTTGCTAAGAAGTTTGACAAATAGGTGTTTTACTTCAAACGAATGAACCAAATTAGTCCAATCAACTAATGGCACAAAAAGGGGTGTGGAGTGCGTAAACAGGGACCTGAGAGATTCTTTCAGAAACTTGTTCAAGATGCTTATAGAGCGAATATAGTGAAAATCTTGGCGTGTAGGAGGTGAGCACGATGGACGAGGGACGAAGAAGGTACCAATTTTTAGCTAAGATCTCCGAAACGATGCCCCGCACACAAAAATTTTCCTAAACCACAATAAAGCTCATAAAATTCTATACAACTTTCAATCCTTACACTTTTTTCGAAACAACAATCGTTTTCGAGCTACACGCTCAGGAAGAGTGAACCATCAACCTTCTTTCATATCGTCTAATATATTCATCTGAGAAAAAAATTCTCTGAGAGTAATTTGTGTTTTTGTGTGTTCTTATTATGAAGTATTTGGTTGAAAAGATTCGAAATCATTGCATCAGTGACAATGAATGTTTATTGCGATACAAACTCTTAGCATCTGTCATCATGACAACTGTCAGAATGAAAATAAAAGAAACAAGAACAAGTTGTGGAGAGTTAAATATTTCATTCGAAAACACTTTCCAATTTATCTCCAACCGGTTAACAATTGCACCATTTTAAGATTTTTAGACATCCTTGTCCCTGCGGTCCAATAATTTTAGCCTGGGACATTTTTGATGGTTTTGCTCCACCAGATCCATACGTGACAGGTCGAATGACAGTCATGCCAGCTTTTAGAGGACAACTTTGTGGCATATTGACCTTTTCAACCAATCTAGCCCGATTCGTCTTTTTCTTCTTATTAAAGCATACTTTGGGTCAAATTTAAAAGTAAACGAAGGAAATATCACAGAAATGAAAAAAGATATCAAGAAATACTCTGACTCCGTCCGTTCTATCAACCCCTTCTTCAAAAGTTTAAATGGTAACCCCTCGTGTGCGACGCGTTTTTGAAAAGTTTAAAAATACTTCTCAGTGGTGCGCAATTTTGAGGGTGCTATAGTCATTCTATTTTTTTTTAAACTCAGTTTATAAGTTGAGCCGTTTCATCTAATATCATTTCTTATTAGGTATTTTCTCGGTATTTTCAGAGTAACTCACTTGTCGACTCAGTGTCAAGGTGATGTTGGTGGATTTTCCTAGTACAGTGGCCATTCAAAATAACAAACAAGAAATGAACTATCGAATCATAAATATAGAGCTGGGACTCCAGACTGCTAAAACAGCATCACTACTAAATTGAGTTACATTTTAAGGTACGTGATAACCTTTTTGGGAATGTAACCAGACCTCCACAGCTTTTATTACCTCGTTGGGTGAAAATTTACGACTTTTTAAACTTTTTTTCAGTTGAGGAAAGATATGATAGTCGGACGGAGCCAAATCTGTTGAATAAAGGGGGCGTTCTAGTATTATAAACCCTAAAGCACGAATTTTTTGCAAGGCAACATGAGATTTGTGTGCAGGGGCGTTGTCCTGCAAAAACAACACACCTTTGGATAGCTTTCCGCGTCTTTTCTCTTTAATTTTTTCCCGTAGAGTGGTCAGTAATGTCGAATAGTAATCTCCAGTTATTGTTTTACCCTCATCCAAAAAATCAATCATGATTACTCCATGGCAATCCCAAAAAAACTGAAGCAAGAACTTTTCCAGCAGATTTTTGGACACGAAACCAGAGTGTCGCCATTCCATCGATTTGCTTTGTTTCTGAATCGTAGAAATGTACCCAAGTCTCATCCATTAAAACCGGAGTGTCGCCATTCCATCGATTTGCTTTGTTTGTGAATCGTAGAAATGTACCCAAGTCTCATCCAATGGGTAGAGTGAATGAAATTTAGTAAATGCTAATATTATATATTTATCTCTTTCATTTCTACAAGAAATAAATAAGTCTGCCTCAAGAAAGTATGAGCATTTACTCAAAATTTATTTTATTCACATCTGCCATTGTAACAATTGGGTTTAAGAAGTCTACATCGTTTTCAAATCGAGCACAGATCGAACGCGATGCTACTACTCTTGCACGCTTTTGGTCAACATTAAAACATTTGGGGATCCATTTTGCAGCAATTTTTCTCAAGTCCAAATTGACGTGAACTATATGATGAACGCGTTCGTATGAAATATTCAGTGCTTCAGATATCCGTTTTAGTCCAATTCGACGGTCTGTTAAAATCATGTCATGAACTGAATCGATATTTTCCGGGACTGACACAGAAACTGGCCTTCCCGATCGGTCATCATCTTCAATGGAAAATTCGTCTGTATTGGTGCAAGTATTCCATTGGTTTAGTTTATATTTGATCCCAGCCATAACAAAAGTATCCAAAAAAGATTTTCTTCAGAGTCATGATAAATGAACAAAATATTTTCTGTCATTCTCCAAACAATAATCGAGTATGTTTTCAAATTTGTTCCTAACATTCGCGAATTTTGCTCAAAAGATATTTCGGCATTCTCGACTGAACTTTTTGAATTGAAGCTGGTTGAGTTCAGATGACCCCCACAAGAAAACATCCGAGAAGGGTAAATCTGTAAATCTTGAGGCCACTCGATAAGTTCTCTCCTTTCAACCCAACGGTTGTAATAATGATCATCCAACCATTGCCTCACAGGGCCGTAATAGAGCGGATGAGCGTATTGTTGGTAACAATCCCCCTAATACCGACAGTTTTGCTCAGAGATCTATCTATCCAGAAAGAAAGTTCATTCATCACTTTAAAAGGTGAGGGATACTTTTCCCCTTGCTCGCATAAGCCAGTTGTCGAAAATAACAATTTCCACTACTAAAACAAATGTTTTTTTATGGTTATATAATAATAATAATAATAATAATATTTATTCACACACCTGCATGGTACAATACAATTAAATATTAATAATTAACTGTGAATAAATGAATACTCGATAAGTGTGAAACACTTGTTTCGAGAAGAAAACCTAATAAACAATTACATGACAAAATGTGTAAACATAAAAATTTCTAAATTCAATTTAAATATAAAATGTAAAATTATAGTCATCATATTGACTCATAAAAACAAACATATATATACAAATATACACATACAGACACTTTCACGCATACATACATACATACATACACATATACACATATAAACTATATAAAAAGTACAAACATATATTATAAAAAAATTTAAAAAGTATATAAAGTTTGATATAAGGAATGAAATGTATGAAAACAAGATCATTTTATTTTTTTGTTTCCTTATCTACTCGAATATTCTATGTAGTTCAATTCTCTTACTTCGAAGTATATGTTTTTTTAGTTTTTTTTTGAAGCGATTGATATTTTGTAATGATTTTATTGTTTCAGGTATGCTATTATAAAGTTTGGGAGCGAAGTAAGAGTATGATCTTTGGGCAGCGACCCTAACCATCAGGGGTGTTACATAATGATCTTTTTGGCGAGTGTTATATTGATGAAGGGGGAGCAGTGCTGTGTGCTTATTTGCGTGATAGTTAATACAAGAACATAGAAAATACAATTGTCTTATGTCCAGAATTTGAGTCTCAGAGTACAAAGCATCAGAGGAATATCTACTGTTTTTAGAAAATATCAATTTCAGAAAACGTCTTTGCATTACTTCGATAGGGTGGATATGAGTTTTCAAAGTTCCCCCCCACACTGCTATTCCATAACGAATGTGACTTTCAACTAAAGAGTAATACAATGTTTTAAGGTGCTTCAGTGGTAGTAATTCTTTGAGTTTCCTGAATTTGTATAATATGGTTCTCAATTTGTTTACATTATATTTTATATGCAAATCCCATTTCATATGAATATCAATTATTATCCCAAGATATTTAATTTTGTTTTCGGGCAGAATGTGGAAGGGGTTTTCTGTCCTGATTACCAATTGATCAAATGGAGGTGTTCCAGCTGAATTACAACAAAATGGTAAGTAATGTGTTTTATCTATGTTAACTGTTAATAGTTTCTTATCCAACCAACATTTTATCACAGAAAACTCGGTTTCAACCATAGCTTTCAATGAGTTCCAGTCATCTGCTTTATAGAAGATGGCTGTATCATCCGCAAATCCAATAATGTCTCCGTTGTTACTCAATGAGAAAAGTCCGTTTATGTAAATATTAAATAGTGTTGGTCCCAGCACGGAACCTTGAGGTACTCCACAATCAATCACCTTTTCACTGCTCAGTACATCATCTATTCTTACCGCCTGGCATCTTCCTGTTAGATAACTTTCGAATAATTTCAAAGTGTTACCTCGCATTCCAATATCTTCCAACGACTGAAGAAGAAGGTGATGACTGACAGTGTCGAAGGCCTTGGACAGGTCTATGAACACACACAAGGACGGTTTCTTCTCATTTAAAGCTTGAGTAATTTTTGAATTCAGTGACAGAACTGCATCCTGTGTAGAAATATTTTCTCTGAATCCGAATTGATTATCTGAAATTATTTTATATTTGTTGAGGAAGGTGACGATCCTTTTTTTAATGATTTTTTCGAATATTTTCGATAGATGTGTAACAAGTGAGATCGGACGATAATTTGTTATGACGGACGTATCTCCTTTTTTCAACAGTGGTGTAATAATCGACTTTTTGAACATAACAGGGTAAACACCTTTTTCCACACATCTATTGAGTATATACGTCAAGGGTTCTAGGATATATACTGTTATAAGTTTAATAGTTTCCGCTTGCAAGTCATCATAGCCTACTGCCTTGTTATTTTTTAATCCAAAAATTATGTTTCTTGTTTCCATTGAGTCAATTGGTTCGAACACAAATGAATTCATAATAGGTGATCTTTTTATCTTGTAATTTTTGTTTTTTGTTTTATTTGGCCAGCGAGAGTTCTACCTGTTTCAACAAAGGTTGCATTGAATGTATTCGCAATTTCCATTTTGTCGGTAAAGATTTTGTTTTCAGTAGGATGTTTAATTTTATCTATAATGTGTTTTCGTTTTTTTTGTTCTTGATATTTGTTGAATAACATCCCACAACATTTTTGAATTATTCTGGTTTTTTTCAATTAATTGGTTATAAAACTTGGATTTAGTTTTGTTGATTAATGAAGTTAGCTTATTTCTATAGCTTTTGTATTCTTTCTTCAGATTATCATTGTGTGGCTGTTTCTGCATAAGATGAAACATCCTGTTTTTTTTATTAATAGAATTTAGTAATCCGTTCGTAACCCAGGGAGCTATTTTGTTGTTTTTTCTACGAATCTGACGTCTCTCTGTACATGCTACTAATGTTTTTGTAGTTATATTGATGAATTTTTCTGTTGCAGAGTCTGGAGATGATGCAGTGTAGACGTCGATCTAGGAAATATTACCGAACATGTTGTGCATTTTATTGATATTTAAACATTTAATTGATTTGTTTTTGTTTTCTTTTGCCCTAGTGTTTTCTGGAAGTACAATCTGAAGTAGAGTAGTGTAGTGATCTGTTATTGTAGTTTTTAATATGATAGGTAAAATATTTTCATTCAAATTAGGTAGGTGCGTTTATTGTTGAGATGTACCCAAATTCATTCAACGTGTTCAAGTATTCAGTTGTATCCCTGTCATCTGGATTACACAAATCGATATTAATATCTCCCAAAAACAGAGACACATCTGTGTTTTCGTGATGGTTCTCAAAAAAATTAAAAAGATTGGTATTGAACTCTTGAGTACTGGAGTTTGGTGATCTATATAAAGTTGTAATGACGAATGTATTTTCCATGCCTAGATCAAGTTTTATTTGAAGCGCCTTCAGCTCATTGAAAATCTCAATTATTTCGTAACTAAAGTTAAAACACGATTTGATATATGCTACTACCCCATCATTCTGGTTATAACGGCTTTCATTAAATAACATATTATATCCATTTATGTGAAAAATGCTTTGATCGATCACATCTCTAGTTTCGCTTAAAATTATGCAGTCAAAATCGGTTTTGAAATTTTGTAACATAACTAAAAATTCATCTAAGTTTTTATAAATGCTACGGATATTCATTTGCAAGATCTTGAAATTTTTGGAGCTTTTATTAATATTAAGGATTTGACTGCAATCTTCAATGGTATCTAGGCTATAAGTGTCGATATGATCAATTTTGAAGTCCCTTATATACTGATCCATTATATAAAAGAAGCTCTACACTATTAAAAAAGGTGATAAAAAAGTTTAAAAAATTGTTCGATACATACACGTTAATTAATGAAAATGTTGCGAAAAAGTCTATGATCTTGTACTGTTCTTTCGTCGTAAGGGTTCGTTTTGTCCTTGTTGGCGAGTAATTGGCTTATTGATCTTACCTTCTGTTAATATGTTATTCGGTGTAATTTTGTCTTGTTTTACCTTGGTTGATTCCTGAATTACTGAATTCTCTGGCTCTGTACCCGGTCCTTTTGCAGTTTTTGGAGTCGCAGGGCAACTATTTGGTTTTGTTGTGGCCTTTATTTCCAGTTCTTCGTCTTTTCGAATCAAATCAGCTACTTCGTATGCTTTTCCGTTAACAAATAATTTATCTCTTTTTATGTAACAAGTATTCGCTTCATCCAGTTTCGCAAGTTGAAGATGTTTTCTGAGAATTTTTGATACTTCCCTCTGCTGTGTTGTTTGGTCGGGTACTATAGTAATATTTCTGCCCCTGAGATTTTTAGAGTTTTGTAAAATACTTGATTTCATCCAATGCGTGACAAATTCAACTTTTAACGGGCTTGTGGATGCTTTACCTAGCGTATAGAATTTGTTTATATCTCTTGGTTCAACTTGCACTCCCACCAGAGTTTCAAGCTGGTGACAGATATTGGTTATCGTGAGTGTTTCTTTCTTGTTATCTAGTCCAAAAATCACTATACCATTCTCTTTATTTTCCCGTTTTAGATTTTCCACTTCTTCTTTCAGGATTTTATTTTCTTTTTCTAATTTCTCTTTTTAGAATTTATTCACTCACATAAACTATACTTATAATCACTTTACATTGTGGAGACAGAACTATGTTTGTCGCGGCGTTGCCTCGATGTATAATAATACAACAATAGCTTCAGCATCAATGGAGTTGTCATCAATTCGTTAAATTCTATTCTATATACTATCAGGGTTTTCTTCACCTAGTTCATGTAAGATTTTCATTTTATGAGAAAAATACTTATGATGTTTCAGAAATTTTCGCATCAATTCATGAGAAAGTCCCTTGTCCCTTGCAGCATTTCATAACAAATATTCAGGATTCAATGCAACTTGTATCAGTACTTCCACATTGGCAACTTCAAGTACTCGTGTAGTCCTCTTTTTGTTCTTTACGAAGCCCGATTCTTCAAATTTTGTTACCAACTTAACATGTAAAACGGTTACAGTTTTACCAAAACAATTATCCAGGGGTGGGACTATGAACACTCCATACGCGAGCTGTCACGATACGTAGTGAAAATCGCTGTGATTACTTTATGGCTCAACACTCATTTCGGTACGAGTCACGTCACAGTGTTCATAATCTCACCTCAAAGGGTGTTTGACATCTTATCCGAATTTTTTACCCACAAATCTACTGATGCTACGATTGCTATAAAAAAATTTAATAGTCCAACAAAAAACGAAATAAAAACTCATATTTGAAAATGATAAGAAGTAAACATTGAAGAAAAACCTTACCAAAAAAGGTGTAGATGTGTGCAGGTTTTTTAACAGACTGGTTTTCTTTTGAACTTTTATAAAAAATATTTTCAAGAAACCAAAACATTATTTAGAAGCTAAAAAAAATCGAATAAGTTGAGAAACACCCTGCATGTAATGCGTTTCAATTCTTCCATCACTAGAATTAATCATTGTCGTGAATCAAAAATATTCTTACAAAACGAAAGCAATGAAAATAAATGGACAAAGTCACAAAACATAAATATTCACAATCCGAAAATAACTTATAAAAGAGGAATGCAAAAGGAATACATTCGCCACTCAGTTTTTTGCAGTTGTTTGGGATCACGACACTGGTTTGCATCGTCATTTCGAGAAAGGATACAACGTATACGAAGCAGGATAATTGTTTTAGAATTCATTTAAGGATTTTTGAAAAGATTTTTTATCATTTGCGAGATATTCCTTACCACTAGCAATTTTCAAAGACGTAGTACAAATTCTATGAAAAATCTAATAAGTAAGGTACTCGTCATTCATGTGTCACCTGAAAACTCCTGAGGAGGGTTTGTAAAGATGAAATAGGTTAAAAAAAAGAAACATTTTCAACCAAACAAAAAATATTCGAAAACTGCCAAATCATTTCCAATACCCTGCCTATTAAATTTGCAAAAACCGTTCGTTTGAGCGTTCCTGCTGAGTTGGAAACCATTCGCGCCTATCGATATCAAGTTCACATCATCGAATAATATCTGCGCGATTTATTGAGTAATGAAGATGAATAAATTCCGGCCGGTACCCGAAGATTTATCGACGTAATAAAATTTGCCGAAATGAAACAGGTTTGCGTAAAGTGCGAGGTTGATGTTCAAAAGAGACAATTATTCAAGTTTATCTGAACGGTTATGCAGATATGGTTAACAGGATGGGTGAATCTGTCAGAACAAATTAATCGAAGATATATTTTGAGATGTCTCGGCTCAGGACATTGCTATCCTTAAAGTTAACCGGTATGACATTGCAATTTTTCATCGCAATATTGTAATCTGCGATGGTTCCTTTTTGGTTGAAAGATCGTGCAAGGCTTATTTTGGTATAAAATGTCTTTCGATTAATTTCATTCCCTAATAGAATTCGACAATTTCTTCCATGTCACGAACAATGAGATATTTTCATTCAGATTAGTAGATCGTAACAAAAAATTTATATTTCAACAAGTTTGAAGAGGACCATGAAAAACATCAAAAATCTCAATTTAAATTTGGCCCCTTAACCCCAAAGATAGCCACCGACGGGACCAACAGAGGTGGAACTCAGAAGGACACCGTCAGTGTAGAAAAAGGACAGGATAACCAGGAGAAGGGCCCCAAAAAGCCAGCAGCTATCATCATACGCGACAAAAGCAAGAGCATAACTGAAGATTTCAATAGCCTTAAAAAACCGAAGGAACGCTTCTAACAAGGCTCAGGCAAGGACATAATCTATCTCTATATAAATTCTGAGAGACAGGCTGGAAAGGAACTACGAAGAAGTCAGAATTATTTACCTACCAACTGAAGTCGAAAATACACGTGGTAATCAGAGGCATCCCCGATAATATAACTCCGGAGGACGTTGAATAGGACCTGGTCGCGAGAAACTTCGAAATTCTCGAATGTCACAGGATGACGTCGAGAAGTACTGAAGCAGTGCTACCACTGTTTAAGGTTCCAATATTCAGTTTCTAAAAGATTCAGCTTCATGCATTGGTTTTCAACATGAGTTTTCAACATGAAGGAATTCAAAATCATGGTCGAGAGTATGGTTTTCAGTTGTTAAATAGGTAGCATTTTATGTTGAATTTGTTTTACCGTTTACGAAGCTCTTTCTATGTATGGTTAGGCACTATTTGAAGATTCTACCAGTTTGGCAAAGATAACTACAGGTTAATTCATGGACTCCACACTTTTTTTGTTTTTCCACTTCATCTTTGTTGTTTTTAACATGTTTTAACATGTTTGTCTTAAAAGCAATATAAAAACCTTTCTTTGTCAAGAAATCACCTATTCTATCTTGGTTCACCGATATAAGTGATTGTTTTGAACCTCCGATGGTCTTCTAGAGGAAGATTAACTTGTTGAATTGCTTACTTTTATTGCTTCTAGATAGAAGCAATAAAACGATTAATAACCATTATGACTGCAATTTGTTTGATAATTTCCTAATAATTATTTATTAAAATTTGATATACTTGGATGAATGCTAACCAGTCAGCTCGCTGCCACATTGTGTAATGATTTTATAACGTATACTTTTTAGGGTTTTGGTAGTTATACATATATTGATCAATGAACAAGCAAAATTAGCGCTATCCCGTGGAACTTAATATTAATAATACTTTATTTTCTTACAGACGTGCATAAACACGTATAGATTCAACAATGTCCTATTTCTCAACACATTTGAGGGCATATGGTGACTCTTCTAACCCACGCGACACATATGCCGATCGGTTTCCGTCTGATTTTTTATCGATGAAATATCGTTTGGTATACTATTGTAAGCTGCTACCTCATGTTCATATGGGTGTGTGCGAATTGTGATATCTGTATGAGACGGTTTGTGGAAAATGGAAAATTCAAGTTTATTATTTTCTTTAGTTATTGTTGTCCAAAAACTGTATCGAATCGTCCTTTTATCATCGTACTGAAAAATTAATTGAAGGGTGAAGAGAATTATTCAATCTCAAGAATTGATACAATATTCTAATTGTTCCTGTGAAACCCACCAAAATACCATCAACATACCACAATATATGAAATTCTTGAACATTTTATAATCATTTTTATTTGAGTAACTAAATTATCCATAAAAATATCAGCCAATAAAGGGCTTAAGGGATTATCCATAATCAACCCTTTATTAGAATTTATTGTTAAAGTGGAAACAATTAAATTAGACTTTTCTCTATCATCAAAGATATATTGGATGTACTTCGGTGTTTCTTTCACTTGTTGCTGTTACATACAAGTGGGATTTTTCTGCAAAATGTACCAGAATTGTATGTAGTCAGTTTGGTCAATTGTAATGATTTAAAATTATTGTATACCAATTTGTTTAAAATGACTTGAGAAACGTTATTATTGATTGATGTAGTTTTATTTTTGTTGAAAAGGGGTAATTTTCATATGAATCGACCCCAAGTATCCAATTTCAAATAAAGGTTTTTGTTATACAGCATTTTCAGAAGGAACATAAACTAGAGTTGTTCGAAACTAGAAAGCCAACTGACATACAGCTTCTGACCTAATGCTATCAACACTTTTACAAACATCTTCAGACTGAAAGAAAATTATTGCTCATGGTTACGAAACTCCATCGAAATAACCCTAAAAATAAACATCATGAAATACAGTCCTCGTTAAGTCAACATGCTCATTTTCCTTTCAACACAATAATTTTCCACCGACTTAACAATTTCGTTCACATGTTTACCTTCGATACCTCGAAGGTTCGCTTCGAGTACCTACACACAGCCAGCATACACACATTCTCCTCTCGGTCGGATCGAATCCGTCTCTTGTTGCCACTACAAAGACAGTGATAAGTATAGGGGGCGATCTACAGTTTTCTCGCATTCCATAATTATAGTGATTAAGGTCGGCCGGAGACAACGAGAAACGAGACGAGATGCCTCGAGTAGAATGATGGAATGCCAGCATCAGCATGACGATCATCGCATCCGAAGATCGAACAGTGCCGTCGCGTTTAACGCCGCAGCGGCTACGAGAGACATCTGCTGGGATGCGGCAGTACTACTACTGATCGGAGAGGACGGCGGTCAATTCCCCTAAAAGCCCACACACGCATCGGTTACAAAAAATATGCCGTTATAAATAAACTAGATATGAATATATCGATCGATTTCAACACCGTCAAGATCTAGAAACACGTTGTCTCCGGGATAATACCGCGACGGCATTTTTTTTTCATTAGATTCCAGCGAAAAAATATTTTATCACTCTTGCAATGTTCGATACTCCTGGAGTCTCAGTTTTACAGGAGTGCTTCTTGCTGTACTCTTAAGATGGTAAGGCGGGAATTGACAATATTAGTGATCGTTTTTTGCTGCCAGGTTGGTAATAAATTTTGTCATTAAATGTTTGAAATACTGAATTGATACACTGATATGTGTCAAAACTGTTAGTGTCAAATTATTTTTTATCAATTTGAATTTATTGTCAAAATTTTAATGAGCTAGTAAAATTGAAAATTTGAGAAAACACTTTCATTATGTTTCCTTTCTAGACCCCATTATCTGAAAATGATCCCAATACTTCAACCAATGATGGTGAAAGAGAAACTGATGATTGTGTTTCTTGCAACTTTGAAGTTGGTAAGATTTACTTTTGTAACTCTGATATTGTTGAGAAATAAATTTGAGGCATTTTCAGTTAGGAAATATTTCTGGGCTGAACTTTGGTTTACTGGAAATCTAATATAGAAAAAACAATTCAACTTCGCGATTGTGGACCCTCTGCCAATTGTTATGGTACCATTTCTGTTTAGCGGAAATGCCCTGTTGCCAAGTTGACCTCATCGGATTACTGGAAATCTGATTTTAAAAAAACAGTTGAACGTCTCGATTAAAGACCCTCAACCCATCCTAATGGTACTATTTCTGTTTTGCGGAAATGCGCCGTTGCCAAGTTTTGGTCACCTGGGATTACTGGAAATCTGATATGAAAAAAACAATTGAACGTAGCGATTGTGGGCCCTCAGCCAATTGTAATAGTGCCATTTTTGATTTGCGGAAATGCCCTGTTGCCAAGTTGGTCAATTCGGAGTAGTGGAAATCTTATATGTAAACAACCATTGAACGTATCGATTATGGACCCTCAACCTATTCTAATGATACTATTTTTGTTTTGCGGAAATGCGCCGTTGCCAAGTTTTGGTCTCTTTGGACGAATGGAAATCTGATATGAGGATAGTTCTGAGTGGATATCATTCTATTAAGTTAGATGATTGGGCAATGCAATTTAAACCTTGCAGAAATGCGTCAATGTTGCCAAGTCGTGGGCGCTGGAAATCATTAAAAAATTAGTTAAGGAAATTTTGTTCAAAGAATATCATTATAAATATTCATCCTTATCAATTTTTATGATAAATTTTTTGAAAATACTTTTGGCAATGTGATGACGCATGATCCAAAAATCCATTTTCATTTCATTTAGGTTATCTCACTTTAAGTTAAAATGATATACTTTAGGAATTCTTGAATTAACTAAATGATGCGAAACAACGTTGAAATGCTCAAGTTCTGGAATCTCAGTCACAATGTCACAAATTATCATACTACTTACAGGTCACCGACTATAAATGGTCAGGAGTTTGACATCAACTTCATTTCCATGGAAACAAATGTTACAGCGTGTCTCTTCCCGCTGGAAGTTCATAAAATGCGAGCGCAGCGAGCATTTTACCTTTTCATTCTGATCAGTGATCAAATTACCAGCAACTTGGATAGCTAGGTCAGTTCGGTTAGGTTAGGTTGTGTCTCTTTTTTACGCTTAGAAATTCGGTCCATAGCCAAAAACGTGGGCATTCAGAAGAAAGAAACACGCCGAAGGCGTGTCTTTTTCTTCTGTTAATTTATGAAATGCGAGCGCAGTGAGCATCTGCTGTGATTTCACGTTTCCATATTAATCAGAAATCGAATTACCAGCAACTTGGATAGCTATAGGTTAGTTCGGCGTGTCGTTTTCTTCTGGTAATTTATAACAGCGCATTTCCTCAAAACAAAAATGGCACCATTAGAATCGGATGATTTATATCAATACCCTCCATCGAAAATTTCTATAAAGCTTCTCCGAATGATTTCCCGCATCCATAACTTGGCAACAGCGCATTTCCGCAAAGTCAAAATGACATAGCAGGAACCACCTGATTGAATAATGTACACTTCGACCCATCTCCATATCAGATTTCCAGTAATCCGAAGTAACCAACTTGGCAACGGAGCATTTCCGCAAAACAAAAATGGTACTATTAGAATCGCCTGATGGCACAAAATAGCGACGTTCAATTATTTTTTTTCATTTCTGATTTCCAGTTATCCCAAGTGACCAAAACTTGGCAACAGCGCATTTCCGCAAAACAAGAATAGTATCAATGGAATAGGTTGAGGGTCTATAATCGAGACGTAACATTGTTTTTTTTTTCATATCAGATTTCCAGTAATCCGAAGAGATCAACTTGGCAACAGGGCATTTCCGCAAAACAAAAATGGTACCATTACAATTGGGCGAGGGCCCACAATCGCGAGGTTCAATTTTTTTTTCATAACAGATATCCAGTAAACCAAATTTTTACCTATTTCTGAAGAAAGTAATACTACTGGTGATATAGAGGAAGATCACCGAACCCACGATGGTTATAATTGTGCAAAGTTACTAGATAGTTGTTCCCTGGCGCTGAGTGAATTACTTAACAGAAAATAAAACAGTCTTCTCTAATTTGAAGAAGAGAAAGAATGAATAGGATTACATCAGATCTTCCAAATTTGGTTCTATGATTGAACGTAGGGCCGCCAGTCAATGTCAATTTTCTGTACCAAATTTGGTCCAAATGACAAATATTAACAGCAACCATGAAAGCTGGGTTGAATAATGATGCGGCTATAGCTAAATATGAAACAGAACATTCTCATTGAGACTTGACCCAGGAATCCCTTTCTTGGCAACGTTCTCCGACAGATTTGTTCTTGATACCAATATCTATCATTTGTTGGAAATAAAAATATTGGTAACGAGATGATTGAAAAAAAAACGTACAGTCTAAAACAATGTGTAGAACAGGGCTATGCCCCATTTCTTGAAAACAATAAGGAATTGTTAGCTTAAAAAAATTTTATTTTGAGAAACAAGGCCAATTAGCTCTAACGAGACTACATTGTTGTGGACTGGGTTCTGGATCTTGTACCAGTATTAACAAGAATCTATTTTGAATATTTCAAATCGAATTATGAGCTTTATACAGTCATCGTTCACTGTGGTTTTGGAGTTGATTCTAAACACTACTATATATACTTTGATAACTCCGCCATAGCCGGTCCCAAGCCCGATTGAGAAAGGAGGAGGGTACATCACAACATAATACACCCACACTGACACATGGGGAGAAAGGAAGAAATTTCTGTATTTCCCTAAGGACGTTGGGATAGGACCCTGGAGAGCACAAGCGGAATGGTAGCGGGAATAAAACTAGGTTAGGCACACCTAGGCCGCCGAACAGTACAGGGGCCCACCCTTGTCTAGCCCACGTAGGGGGCTGCCCCATCATTCGGTGAATAATCCCGATTCCTGCAGCAGTGCCAGGCGGCGCCTGGGGATAGGCCCTGCTGCTGGAACCGAGAGGCTTCTACCGCGGCCGCCGCTCTGTCTGAAGGGAACAAGTCTTGTCTCGAGGAACTGGGGGGAGGCAGGAGATAGACACCTGGACCCGCATACAATAAGCACACATCAATCTTCAAAAAAAACCATGGACGACGAAAAAGAGGATGGAACCGTAAACGTGTCCAGTCCTCACGGGGAACGCCCTAGTTCCCCATCAACTGAAGGGAGGGACACCAGCTCCCACCCTTCCAACGCCTCAGGGTCAGAGAGGGAGTCTAGACACTCTACCGATGACTCTGAGAGAAGGAGAAACAAAAAAGGGAGAAGAAGAGGAATGCGAGGAGGAGACTCAGACAACAGGGGTCTGCTGTGCGTCTGAAAGGTGAGGAGCAGGAGAGGGATTCGGCAACGGATCTAACGACTGCAACCGAAGCTGACCAAGGCCCAGGGTCTAGTGCTCCCCCTAGGGGGTGTCTTGCCCAGGGCCAAGGACGGTCCTCCCAGGAGCAGGCAGACCTCAGTAAGAGAGGACCAGGTGCGAGGAAGGCCCTTCGGCTCCCGTCTGCGCCAGCCTCCCAGGAAGAGGCAGGGGGTTCGTACGCCCTGGAAAGCGAACGACTCCTAAGCCGGCCAAGAAGAGGTTCAGGACGGGCGGCAAGACTCCGCCGAAGAGAGGGGCCAAACGGAGTAAGGGAGAACCACCCGCGAGAACCGAAGAGGGTAGGCAACACGTCTCTCCTCTTTTGAGGGGTGACAAAGGCCGGCATTCGAGGCCTCAGGGTGGGAAACCCAAGCGCCTGCAGGCCCCGACCTCCTACAGCGGAGTTATGAAGCCCGAAAAGAGGGAGAAGCAGGTGGTCGTCCTGTCGAACAGGATCGACACGAAGATCACCCAGGAGGAGGCTGGGAGTCTTCGGCAGGATCTGGTGCGGGAGATGCTTCGTGCCATGGAAAGTTCCGAGGGAACGGACCAGGCACTGCAGCTCCGGTACCGGAACTCAGGATTGGTCGAACCAGGATGGTTCCTAATCTCTGCCCAAGACGACCAGTCGGCGGAATGGCTGCTCAGAAGCTGGTCACCGCCGGCGCGGGGAGAGGTCTCCTTCACGGTGGTGAGGGGAACCGAGGCCCCATGGCCGGAGGTGATAGGCTTCTGGATAAGGAGCCAGGAGCTGAACCTGGAAGAGGTTCGTCGAATGGTGACTCTCCAGAACCGCGCATTGCGCGTAGGTACCTGGGAGCACCTGGAGACGAGAGGCGGACCTGGAGGATGGCAGCTCATCTTCAGGGTCAGCCGGGAGATAGCCAGGCTATTGGAGGAATCAGGCTGGGAGCTGTACTTCGAGCTGATCACCGTGACAGTGCGTCGGGTGATGGTTTGGGGTGCGGCTGCTGCCTCCTCTAGGCCAGGCACCTCCGGGCGGGCCGAGGAGAAGTAGGTTGCCTCCCTTGATCTTCGAAGTCCTCGATGGATCAAATCAGGGTAAGTCAAGTCAATCTGCAGCACAACCGGGATGCGTCAGCAGAACTGCTGCAAATCCTGACGAAACGCCTTGCAGATTTGATACTAATACAGGAACCATATTTATACAGGTCAGAAATAAGAGGACTGAAGGAGGCCAGCTTCGAGACGTTTCACGGAGCTGGAGAGGATGAAAACCCGAGGAGCTGCATCGTGGTGTCAAAAGCCCTCAACGCGTCGACAATGCCGCACCTGGGGACCAGAAACGTCACCGTGATGCTCCTCGAGTTGAAGGTAGGTGGAAGTAGAATTAAGATTGTTGTAGGTAGCGTGTATCTTCCTTATGATGCCGAAGTCCCAACCCAAGGGTTTGAGCGCTTGGTCTCATACGCGGAGGAAAACAGATTACCACTAGTAATAGGCTGCGACGCTAATGCACACCACACAATGTGGGGAAGCACCGGGATTAATACCAGGGGTGAAGCTCTTCTGGAGTGCTTGGCATCGACAGACCTAGAGATATTAAACAGAGGAACAGAGCCCACTTTCATTAATAGGATTCGAAAGGAGGTTATTGATATAACGGTGGTCTCGAGGGAAATTGAGGACCATATAAGGAACTGGAGGGTGACTCAGGACATAGCAATGTCCGACCAGCGCATGATACGTTTTGATATCAAAGCGGAATGGGAAGAAGTCGCTCTTAGGCGGAACCCAAGGGCCACAAGATGGGACACCTATACAGAGTGTCTTTCAGACCTCACAGGTGTCTCACAGGACCTAACGTCCCCCGAGCTATTGGACGAGGAAGTCGAAAGAGGAACAAAGGAAGTAATAGAAGCCTTCGAGAAAGCGTGTCCCTTGAGAGCGCAACCGCCACAAAAAGTAAAGTGGTGGAGCACAAAGCTCCACCATCTGAAGACGGCTGCTAAGCGAGAACATCGCAAGGCGGTCGGGTCGGGGCGGGATGACGATTGGGATGGCTTTCGGGAAGCGAGAAGGAACTTTAAACGAGAATTACGGCGGAGTAAACGGGACAGTTGGCGAACATACTTAGGGGAAATTGACTCCCTCCCAGAGTCCGCCAGACTGGCCAAGATACTGAGCAGTGAGACGAAGGGCACAATTGGATCGCTCAAAAGGCAAGACGGAACTTGGACGATATCCAAACAGCTCTTGAGCACCTACTGGAGGTCCACTTTCCTGGACAGGCGGGTGACAACCGGGATCGAAGAGAAACGTTCACCCACAGGCACCCCTCCGAGGATAATCAACATGCATACCGCAGTGGACGGTCCACAGAAACTGCCCTTCATGCGGTAGTGCACAGGATAGAAAAGGCACTCCATTTCAAGGAGTGGGCTCTCGGAGTCTTCTTCGACGTAGAGGGTGCCTTCGATAAGGCAAGAACAGGTGTTATCTGCAATGCACTGCAGATTAGGGGAACCCCTCCTACGCTGATTAGCTGGGTAGCTACGGCCATCGAGCGGAGGAAAGTGACGGTGTCTCTAGGAGAGAGCCATGCCGACATCGAGGTGAGAGGCGGCTGCCCGCAAGGTAGCTGTCTCTCCCCTCACCTTTGGTGTCTAGTCATGGACGAATTTCTCAAGAGACTAGCCGCCAACGGTTTCTACGCCCAGGCATACGCCGACGACGGACTCGTCCTGGTGACGGGCCCTTTCCTAGATGTGGTCTGTGGCCGGATGCAGTTGGCGTGCAGGAAAATAGAAAGGTGGTGTGAGGAAGTCGGCCTCGCAGTTAATCCGACTAAAACGGAGATGATTCTCTTCACCAAGAGAAGGAAGGTAGAAGAGTTCAGATCACCAGTAATGGGTGGAAAACCCCTAGAGCTGGCTAGAGAGGTAAAATATCTTGGGGTGATTCTGGACTCGAAGCTAACTTGGGGGCCACATGTCGATCGAGTAGTTTAGAAGGCGGTGGTCGCTATATGGAGTCTGCGCCGGACAGTGGGAGGGAGGTGGGGACTCAAACCTCACATCCTTCACTGGATCTACACGGCGGTAATCAGACCCAGAATCCTATATGGAGCAGTGGTCTGGTGGCCGAGAGTGGACCAGATAACCACAAACAACAAGCTGGGAAAAATTCAAAGACTAGCTTGTAGGGGAATAACCGGCGCGATGAGGACGACCCCCTCGGCAGCCCTAGACGCCCTGATGGGTCTGCCGTCGCTTCCAACTTGCGTAAAGAAGGAAGCGATGGCGTCCTATCTGAGAATGCGTGACTCAGGGAGCTGGAGAGGAGAGGAGTACACAGGGCATACCGAAATCGCTGTGGTAGCGGAGAAAGAAGTCCCACTATCCGCTATCAAAGTGATACAGGCAGAGGATAAAATTAGGTGGAAAAGGATGATCTCGCTAGAGATCCCAGACAGGAGAGAGTGGAAAAAGGAAAGGGTGATATTTCCCCCAGAAAGCCTGGTCTGTTTTACAGACGGGTCCAAACTGGAGGAAGGACAAGCCGGAGCAGGAGTTTACCTGGAAAACGGAGAGAAAAGAGCATATGCGCTAGGTTCTCTGACAACAGTTTTCCAAGTAGAGGTGTATGCCATCCTGGAGGCAACCAGAATGGAAGAGGTGAGGTCCGGCCCAGAGAGACATGTATATGTCTGCTCGGATAGCCAGGCCGCCATCAGAGCTCTGAATGCAACCAGAACCAGATCAGTACTGGTTCAGGAGTGCAGAGATGCCCTGGAGAGTCTTGCGACTGAAAAGGAAATAACGCTGATGTGGGTCCCGGGCAATGCAGGGATTGAAGGCAACGAGCAGGCGGACCAGCTAGCCAAGCAAGGGGCCGGACAACCCTACTACGGGCCCGAACCCGCACTCGGCATAACAAGGGGACAAGTAACAACGGCACTGAATGAGTGGGCCGTTGATACATTAGGAAAAGAGTGGAGAAGGATAGACGGATGCAGGCAGTCAAAGCAGATGATATCGGGGCCCGACATGGCAAGGACGGCCAAGATACTGAAGCTAAGCCGCAAAGAACTCCGACTATTGGTGGGAGTTCTTACCGGCCACTGCGGCCTCAGGAGGCACCTGGCTCTCATCAGAGTTGAGGCAGACCCACTATGCACTGAATGTGAGGAAGAGGAGGACTCCTTCCACTTCCTGTGCGAATGTGGTATTTATGGCAGACTCAGACAAAACGTCTTCGGAGCTGCCACTATTAAGGAGGAAGAATTGCACTCGTTGCAATGGAAGGACATTTCGACTTTCATAAGAAGGTCGAAGAGGTCGAAGAGGTTCCGACATGGGATGAGTGAAGATGCCGGGGATTGCGAAAAGGGCCCACTGGGGCCTAGTCGCTGACGCTTGCGTCCCCCACCCATAACCATTACCATACATACTTTGATCAAGGACAGAACAGACTAGGTAAACATTTGATGAAAGTTGCTTAAATTGAATGTTTTCTTTCGAATGGGACCTTCTTTAGCATCTGGAGACACCATACATCATATTTTACCGAAAAGCAGCTATTCATAATTCGTAAGGAGTTTTCATTAATTTATTTCCAACTATACAAATTACATGGTGTTGCAGGTTTTTCCAGGTTTTCCTGCAGTTGCGAATACGCCACCGAATCAATTTCAGCCGCCCAGAAGCTCCGATAATAGTTTTTTCATCATTTCTTTGTTTATTATTGTATTCATTATTTCAATGAAAGTTTTAATGGTCAATAATGATAGAAATAAAATTCTTCTTTCTGAAACTCGATGTTTCAGATGTGTTGACCAGTTCTCTGCTATATCATGAAATGCCTATTGAAAGAGCAACGACTGATTCAAATTCAGATTTATGGATTATGAAGAATATAATTATAGAAAATATTTTTTTTAATTTATTGATTTTTTTTAACTCCGATAGTTGAATACGAAAACAATTTTTTTCTACTTCACAGATCACGAGATATATGAATAGAAAAATGTGAGAACTCAGGGCAACGTATCGATGTTTCTCTAAAAAAATTAGGATATCTGATTCCATAAATTTTTCATTATATTTTCAGATATTCGTTGAAATTCACAGATGACATATAATTATAATTGACTTGAATCAGTTTTCCAACATTTAAAAACAAAAGATATCAACAAACTGACTGCAAAAAACGATAACCGATAGCCTGTGGAATAATTCAATAGTGGTTAGATACAGTTTCATTACTTTCTTCTCAATCAGAAAGTAAAATTTCTATAAAAAGTTTCGACACACATGCAATACACCACACCGTATGATTAAGATAGTACTTATTATGACTATCTGAAAATTTGAAATCCATGATGAAATTGAGAGACACTTGAGCCCAACTGAAATTTACAAATTATTATCATTTCTTAGACATGACTTCAATAAAATAAAGAATACTATTAACGTAATTTTTTTTAAGAAGCTTTTATTTCTATACTACTGAAAAAAATAATATTTACTGTATATATGAAGACCATAGAACTTGTCGAAATTCAAATATTTTGAAAGTGAAAATATTGAATTTTTTCTGACCTTTTATGTTCTTCAAACACTAAGGGTCAATTTATGAGAAGATTTTTCATCCTTTTGGCATTTAAGAATCTATTGGCTGAATTATGTTGTATTATTCCAAAGAACTAATCAGCATTCATAGATTCTCAAAATTAATATGTACTTTTTTATACATTGGCCCTTAGTGCTTCGAGAACGTAAAATTTTGAAAATTTTGAAAATTTTTTCACTTATTTATTAATTTTTTGTTGTTAAAAAAAAAATTGTCAACCTGTTGAACGCGCAACCCTCAGAAGTCATCGAAAGACTTTGTCCGAGCTAGGGAAAGAGCAGCCCGTACCTTACAACGTGTGATGCCATGCATGCACATTCTATATTTTATAAATAAAAGCTTATTTCCAGAAAGATAGAACTCCCAGTATAATAAACGATTGTAATTTTTATATTTCAGTAGAGCTTCATTTCTCAACTTCATGGATTTAAAATTTTCGGAAAGCCATTCTCTTTTGATATACGAAATATTACATTTCTACTTGCTGAAAGATTTTTTTAAATTACTGTTTCATGAATTTATAATTGACACTTTATCATAATCACAGAACAGAACAGAACAGTTTGTTTGTGTTTTCATGTTAAAAAGAAGATATTTTGTGGATTGTGATTTTTAGTGGGCTCTTGAGAATTAATAGTTCATGGATTGTATTTTATTTCGCATGGTACTATTTGGAGGGGAACGTATAAAACCAATACTCAAAAGTCCAAAACTAATGAATTCGAGTAATTTATCGAATTTATTAACGAAAACGAAATCTTACGCCACCTTTGTACAAAAGGCAAATTTTCAGACGTTCATTCCAAATCGCATCATTATGTATTTATCATAACATTATCTCACATTTTAAAATTTATATTAAATATTTTCGAAATGTTATTGAAATAGTAATTATTTCAAACAGAGCAAAAGAAACATGAAAGTGGTTCTTTTTAGTATTCTATTCTTTTTTGACCCTTTCGTAATTAATTTGAATTTATTTGAGGCACTGATTTTTTTTCAAGATTCAGGTTGAGTGAGTTATAACATCACATGTGAATGAAAGGAAACAGAGATTTCAGTTGTTTTTTGAAAATTCAAATGTCTGAAAAGAAGATAGAAACAATAGATAAGAAGTTCATTCTTTTGGTACTATACCCATACAGTGTTTTCCAAAATTCTCTCCTTCCTTTCTAACATTCAAATCAGACAAAAAATAGACTAGAGATGAGTGTGAAATATGAGCTTATAGCAAAACAGTTAATCTAGGCATTTTTTCAACGAATGGCAAAGCCACTACTTTTCAGATAATTTTCCTTCCTTTTCAATCGATGATAAAATTTACATCCCCCTCCGTTTCTGTCAATTTTATTAACTACATTATGTTTGATGTCAATTGTGTGCTCATAGCAAAACAGTTCATCTAGGCTTCTTTTCAACGAATGGCAAAGCTCCCTATTGTTTTCAGATGATTTCCCTTTCTTTTCAATCGATGATAAAAATTACATACCTCTCCGTCTCTGCCAATTTTGTTCGTGATACTCTGTTTAAGGTCAATTAGCCTCAGTGTACAATTTAAAACTTACTTATTGAGACGAAAATTACTTTCTGATAAATGACTCGTGTCAAACTACTTCATCTTTTCTGGGGTACGACTATTAATAATAGCCTAGCTACTTTTTGTTTAAGGTATTGAATTATCACCCGAGGTCCCTTTCAATACATTCTATTTGTTAAAGCTGAACAAGTTAATTTATGGGAGGTATTCACCAAGTCTCAGTCGTTACAAATTGGTCTATCTATAAAACAATTAACTATAATAAAATATTTGTGTAGTACGAACATATGACCACACAGTTCAGATTTACAAGATAAAGAGAATTAATAATATACCACGTTAAGCAAGCATTGGCGTGGATTTGCTATACCTTCAGGGGGTGGGAAATCAGGCACAAATACATTAGATAATGACCCTCTCGTTAGCCAACAACGTAACAAACTATTGTAACATTTCAGTTTTTGCACCGAGAAACATCGTCCAAGTTGAATTTGTTGCTGACTTTTCTTCATTACGGGTAGGTGAAATTTTCTTTGAGGAGGATATTTATACAACTTTCACCTACCTGTTTTGTCCCAACAGTAATGTCTGCTTGCGAATAAAATTTCGATTGATAAATTCATAATACTGAGCCACAGGTAACTGATTGGGTCAGAAATACTAACTGTTATTATTGAACCTATATATCCGAATTATATATACTGGGTGTCCCATGAAAAATAGGACAGGGAATATCTCGAAACTCGAGAGTAGTAGAGAATTTTAATTTCGGGATAGTAAATTAAAGCAATTTTTGTTTTCGGTCACGTGACATCAGATTCAAAATTATCAATAGGACAACCTGTATATTTTGTCATTTCTATGTTCCTCCCGACAAAACGATTCCAACAAACTATCACACTTGTGGTCTAAAACGATTAGTTCAAGAACTACAGGTACTTCAATATCCTCTGTCCCACGACGTTTTTTAAAAAAAATATGGATGATTAATATAGTTTTGCCTTGTTTTAATCATCACAAAAAATATAGGACAGACTCTAAACGTGAATAATTTGGCAATTGTACGTTTCAGACGTCGCTAGACAAAGGATTTGAAGTACCTGTATATCCTGAAATAATCGTTTCAGTGGGATGGTTCGTTGAAATTGTATCATCGAGAGGAACATAAAAATGCCTAAATAAACAGGTTGTCCCATTAATAATTTTGAATCTGATGTCATGTGACCGGAAACAAAAAGCTCATAGGGTAACATAATAACAAAAAAAGCTGCACTAATTGCATTAATTAAGAACCACAAAATCACAATAGGACTGTCATTTGGAGAAGCACTGGACATATGAAATGAAATATTGACAAAAAAAGCTCGACCAGATAAAAGCCGGTCGAGGAGCTCGAAAGACGGAGAACATCGCGGCTTGAAAAATGAAGTCAACTATCTTTTAGACTCCATCTTTTCATTGCAGATCAGAAATAGAGAAAAACCCAGCCTACGTCATTCCAAATTTCCACATTCTCCGGCTTACGGAAGGATCACATAAAACTAATAGCTGGCTGGCAATGTTCGCATCGTAGGTAATCCGATTACTAGAAATCTAACTATGGAATTCCAAGTTCTGAAACTATTTTACCGGATTTTAATATTTCCCAATAAAAACATTATACTCGGACAAAGGAGTTTTTGATATTGATCTCATAGGATCTCAGGGTAGGTGAGTTTTAGTGAATTTTTATTTTCATTATTTGTCAAATATATAAGATAGAGTCAACTGAATATGAAAATTCATTAAATTTTCATTATGAAAACATTTTAATCTTGTAGGTGGATTTTAGTGAATGTTTGTTTTCGTTTGACAAATATATTATAGAACTAAACTAGACTACTTATGTATGAGAAATTATACTTTCAGATCTTTCTTATGGGAACTAGCTTTCAATAAAGGCAATTTTATTTCATTGTTGATTTGAATTGGAACCCTCTGCTTGTCAATGTACTTTTGTTCTTTCTTTTACTTATTTCAGTTGATTTGAACTTTCCACTTGAATTTGGCATAGAGGAAATGCCTGACAAAGTGATGGTAGATTATAGTGACGTATTTATTATATAAATTTTGATATAATTGATTATCATCTCTCTTGTGGTTTACCATGAACTGAACAGATTTCTATTGCATGAAAAAACAGGTAGTTGGACGCCAGCTTGTGTCAACTGGAAGCATGTTACTTTGTATTGAAAACAGTGGAATGTGCGATGGTCAATAATTTTTCAATATCATCTGAATCATTATGTGGATATGATAAACACATTTTGCACTACAGAGCTCTTTTGGAAAATTGCTTTGGTTTTCTTATTACACGTCTCATACTGATTTGACCTGTATGATATATGCAGGTATGTACTGGAATCGTTGAACTTGGCATTAAAAAATCCAAGGTGAGGTAGTGATTTTCCAGAAATTAAAAAATGCTCATTATCTCGAAAACAGTGAGATTTTTACTAAGGTAAAATTCCGATATTCTGAACAGTCATGATCTGGTCTATCATCAGTTTCAATATTGTACAAGGTTTACCGGACACCCTGTATATATAAAGTCATAAAAAAATAAAAAAATTCTGTTAGAAAAACTTTTATACCAGCTTCATATGCTGGCTTTTGTATAGCTTGCAAGATTTTTTTTAGCATACTGTTTTCCAATTAATAGTTGAATGATGGAGAATGAGAATTTCTCATTCAGCAGACAATCAAAAATCAGTACGTGATAAGCCAGAGCTCTCATATGAATATAGCGTTACGATTAATTTGGGTTAATGATTATTCATCAAGATGTGAAGAATGAAACTCTGAAGTCTGCCAAACTAAATTTTTGATTTTTTGTGAATGAAAACAAATATTCACTAAAATCCACTTACTATAAAATCATATGAGATTAAAACAGTTTTTAAATGAAAATTTTATAATTTCTCATACATAACTCATTCTACTCCATTTAATATATTTGACAAATGGAAACAAACATTCGCAAAACTAACCTACCTATAATGAAATTGACATGACTTTATATACCGAAAATGTTGAGTTAACAACTTAATTGTCCAGATGACCAAAAGATATCCAATACAAACCAAGCACGACTATGTTCCGGACGCCTATGAGTCGCTTGTTTTGCTCTACTGCTACCAGAGCACGCGTGACAATTTTTTCGGGAGAGTTTTTCTGGTGTTTCCTAACTCTAATAATGATTGCAGTAACCAAGCGGCACAAGTTTACATCGATCAATGACCACCAATCTATAACATTGTCACATTGTCTGTTGGGATATCCATAAAAACATTTTTTGTTTTGTGTTTTGCTCTTGATGCAGTGAATCGTTGAAAGTGTTGTTCGGAACCACTTTGTTAGAAAAATAGGATGTTCGACGCCTGTGATGTAACAAAATGAAAAAGATAAAGAGAAGTTACCTTTTTGTCAGTCGTTTCCAATAAATTTTTTGTTTTAGCCTTATTCTTGTCGTTTCTAACGGATTCGCCTTTATATCATTTACAGGGGCGGAAAGAGATAACAATTTTGTAATAGTTTTTGAGACAACCTGTGGAGTGAACAACTGAATTGTTAGCTATACCGGGTGTCCGCGGAAAGTGGCTCACCCCTATAACTTTTTTGTTTTTGAAGATTATGGAATGATATTTGGAGGATCTGTTTAATACTTAAAACTGCATCTTTTGACAAGTAACTCAACTTCATTCAACTTCCGGTTTCACCAGAAGTGACAAACTTGAGAACTTACAAACACTTGCAATACCTAAATAAATATCCAAACTCTCCCGGATAATTTTATAAATGTTAGTAAACGATTATATTTTACGAAGTTGAAATGTGCAACCAAAATGAACCAGGCATCGGTACAACCAATCCAAATATTCATCGCCATAGTTAGCTCCATGAATTCAATTCGAACAACACCTGAACAATATGAGCGACACAAACAAATGCCATCGATGGCATGGAAGTTATCACGATAGGAGGCAATTGTTCGAGTTGTTCTGCTTCGGATTCGAGTAGGTTGGCGAAATATACCCAGGATTTGTTTATAGCGTCGTTTGGTCTCGAACTGAACTATATTTATCTGACCGGTCTGAAATTAGCGACACATTGTTGTTCGGCCAGTGTCGTAAGATGTGTGAGTTATTTCGCAGGAATGCATTTAAAGGATAACGATACTTTACTTACCTTGTTTGAACTTGGTCAATGGCGACAGTGGCGGAGCCACTATGTAATTTTGTTCTGTGAGGGGTGTACATTTTACTAAAGCCATCGAGACAATTGATGATTTTCATGTATTTTTCAACATTAGTTATACTATCGTTCGTATGAAAAATATGTAGAGTAAGGCTGTTTGTCCACCGCCGCCGTCAACGAGACGTCACCGAGAAACGAGATTTTTTTAAGCGAGTTCAATATGGCGTGACGGGGAACGTGTGTCCACCGCGACTGTTCCCGTTCTTGACGGTTCAGTAAAGTCGTGCTGCATTAGGAATAATTTTGCTTCATACTTTGTAAGCCCAGAAAACTCTTTACCTTGGCAGATCAAAATCTAAACACAAAATTAATTAAAATAAACATAATAAAATTGTCAATTACTAACTCATTCCGTCTTTGTTTTTCTGGTCCATATCCTCGAAATCAAGCTATAAAAAGCGAAAAACTTCGCGTCATGCAAAATCTTTGGACACATCCTTCGTTTTGTCCCACAAAGATACTTTGCTTTATACAAGCTCTATGAATGTGTAGACATCATGTTTAAATTTCTTGGCAATTTTTATTGCAATTTGCCAAACCAAACGAAAATCGGACAAACGGCGTGGCGCGACGACAGTGTGTGGACAAAATCGAACTTGTTTTGTATTGCCGGCATTTCGGTCCGTCAAGATTTCGGGCCGAGTTCTGGCGGTCAAGCCGAACTACTCGAAATCTCGGCGACCGGGGTGACGGCGCTCGGGCGACGGACGTGCGATGGACAAGCGGCCATTACTGTGTATGTATCGCTACTTAGGCGCCGTCAACTCGTTCTCGGTGACGGCGGCGGTGGACAAACGGCCTCAAACTTGTGGTAAACAATCGCCATTACTTTGCATCATCATCAAACATGAGTAACACCACTTTAGGTACTGGAATGCTTCGTTGAGTAACATAGTTTTTTAGTTTTGCAGCGTTTATTGTTATTTATTTACTTATTTATTTATTTATTTGTATATATATATATATATATAAATAGAAAAGTTATTGGGTATAGCCCTCAATTTTTTTTGTGCAACCGTAGACACGTGTTTCGAGCTTAAGCTCTCATCAGTACGGTAAAATCAAGTGCAAAGATGTACAACACTTGGATGTAAAAATAGAAACAAAGGAAGTCAACAACAGGAAGCCAACCACATATTTGTGGCTTCGGTTAGAAGACCTTGAGCTTTCAAGGCAACAACTAACGTCGCCACGGAGGTAGATATAGCTACCAGCGTGACAATCCTACCCAGGAAAATACAAATCAGGATGAATTTATCGAGAGGAAATATATAAAAATATAAATAGTGTTACGGGTTTATTTTGCACTAGAAAACCCTTTCTGTTTTAATACAATAACATCAGAAATTCTCTGTCATTGATAAACACTTTCCACTCTGTACGCCACTGTATTCTTCTTCTTCTTCAGATTCCTCAAAATGACAACTTGATCGTAGTCATGTAGAGCTTGTTCCGAATGTTAGTACTTACCTTTGCTGTACTAGTTCGAGCGGACATGAACCGGCCTTAAGCTAATGACAGTTATCAGTTGTTCTATTTTGCGGTATGACAGCGTTGTTTTGTAAACATACTTATGGTTAGTCTATTGTTTTGTACTTAGAACACAAAACCGTAACATTCCTACTCTATCTCTATCTTGTGTCCTTGATGTACCTATTTCACATTCGAATACTTGACCTTTTGTTTGTTTGGTTCTGAGATTGAGAGGCTGGCGTTTTCGTGTTGTTTCAGTTGGCAACACTGAATCTTAAGGTGTTCTTTTCATAGCTCCTATTAGCTCAAGTTGGTTCCTGGACTGTTCCCACCGAACACTAACGAACAAGAAAGCGCCTTGTCAGATATTGACAGTTTTGACTTTGACGTCTGAGAGATACTCTCTTCTTCCTTATTTGATCTTGATGAGTGACTGACCTACTTTGAAGATTTCCAATTAAAGTTTGATCATCGTTGATGGATCTTTGGAAAATTCATATCAGGAGAGTTTCTCATATTGTTTGCGATTTTTGACGCTTTATATTTTTGAGAAATCTCCGTTCGCTTTGCGGATTTTTGAGGTTAGAAGTCACTTCATCATTGTGTGAAACCACTGGAACGAGAAACTCGCTATCAGACAGCAAACAGACCATCAAAGCTGTTATCAGAACCCTCCCACTTAATAGAGGTTAGTATTTGCATTTGGGCTCTACTTATGGCCCCATACAAGTGTAATCAGAAGTCAGACTGGTATTGTTGATTCTAGGGTGCTACTTCTCTGCTACCACTCCTGTTTCCACTCTGCTACTGCTCCTCTGCGGTTACCACTCGGCTACTGCTCCTCTGCGACTACCACTGCTACCGATTATTGGAGTTCCACTAATGTGATTGTTCCACTGTTTCGTTGCTATACGATTGTTTTTCCACTATTCCACTACTGTGATTGTTCCTGCTCCACTGTGGTTGTCCCGCTGTATATCTGTTGTTCAGCATTCCTTCGCTATTCGTCCCAGCTGTACATGTACGTTGATTGATTGTGTCGTACCCACTGTGCACCTGTATACACCAAGGCACTGATGAACTACAACCACAATAATTGGTGAACTGGCATGCTTGAGAATATCTACATAGTATCAGATAAGTTTAGAATAAGACTGCCCCTAAGGCGTAAGTATCCATAACTGTAAGCTATCACCGTGACGTCACAGGCATAGCCCTCACTGGAAGTTTCATATTATATATTCAAACAATATCATACTCTCAATCACAGCATTCACTTGAATTCATCTTGGTGGTTGATATTTACATTAATTTCATTTTCTTTTGTACGGTGAGCTGAACTGTGCACATACAGGGTGTGTAACGATCAATATATTTTATTAGTAAGGGACATGACTATTTCTTTTATTCTGGTCCAAGTTATCTAAGCGTAAGGGAAGACAAAACCTCTACATAGTTATATATTCTTATTATACCATTTACAGGTATCTATTTTTTAATATTTTAGTAATATTAGTGCAGTGGGTTGTCCCATTCCATCAGGGTGGTTTCGGATTTTTCACTAGCGATAAATCCGTGGCGCTCCGGAAAATTAACCCCATATTTCAATCTTATCGAAATCAATTTTTATTGTCGAATCCACGCCTACTGAGCTGCTGGGTATGTTAGAGGCGTGACACATCATTGCACATTCACTGCTCTCCTTACCTAAATTTCGCCCCTAACAATAGAAAAGTTATTGGGTATAGCCCTCAATTTTTTTTTTATGTGCAACCGTAGACACGTGTTTCGAGTTTAAGCTCTCATTAGTACGGTAAAATCAAGTGCATGTACAACACTTGGATGTAAAAATAGAATCAGAGAAAGTCAACAACAGGAAGCCAACCACACATTTGTGGCTTCGGTTAGAAGACCTTGAGCTTTCAAAGCAACAACTAACGTCGCCACGGAGGTAGATATAGCTACCAGCGTGACAATCCTACCCAGGAAAATACAAATCAGGATGAATTTATCGAGGGGAAATATATAAAAATATAAATAGAAAAGTTATTGGGTATAGCCCTCAATTTTTTTTAGTGCAACCGTAGACACGTGTTTCGAACTTAAGCTCTCATCAGTACGGTAAAATCAAGTGCAAAGATGTACAAAAAAAAAATTGAGGGCTATACCCAATAACTTTTCTATTTATATTTTTATATATTTCCCCTCGATAAATTCATCCTGAATTGTATTTTCCTGGGTAGGATTGTCACGCTGGTAGCTATATCTACCTCCGTGGCGACGTTAGTTGTTGCCTTGAAAGCTCAAGGTCTTCTAACCGAACCCACAAATGTGTGGTTGGCTTCCTGTTGTTGACTTCCTTTGTTTCTATTTTAACATCCAAGTGTTGTACATCTTTGCACTTGATTTTACCGTACTGATGAGAGCTTAAGCTCGAAACACGTGTCTACGGTTGCACAAAAAAAAATGAGGGCTATACCCAATAACTTTTCTATTTATATTTTTATATATTTCTCCTCGATAAATTCATCCTGATTTATATATATATATATATATATATATATATATATATATATAATTACATGGATGAAAAATATACAAACATCTCTACATTTCAGTGCCCAATGATAAAGTGAGTTGTGTAGCATTTCAAAAACTTTGAGGAAGTAGTAACCCGTACTTCAAACTTAAATTTGGTTGTACAATCAAATTAATGTCGATACAATACAATAACTGAGTGAAGACTTGGCTTCAACGGACAGAAAATGTTATTAAAGAGTCGATGAGAAATAATAATTATAACATATGTACCGTTTCAAACTGATATTTTGGAAATATACTCTAAAATTTCCACTTTTCAATCGAGTAGGAGAAAAACTTTAGGATTTTCATTTGTTTCATCAGTAGTCACTATCTCGATTTTTAATTTTTTAAAAATATTTCCCAGCCCCGGAAAACATTTATGAAAATTTTTTGTAGATTTTCTGAAGGCAGTTGAAACATGAAAAAGATGTCTTGGTAAATTATAACAATATCAACAGTTTCATATTTCGTATTTTCCAAAATGCAAATTTGGATTTTCAGATTTTTCAAGTTTTCCCTTGCGATCATTTTCGTTAAAAATAGTTCGGATATTCGAGCTCTACACGTCGCACTTCTTTTTTTTTCAAATGGACATTTCTCCAAAAATCGCCGGAAAAACCTTGTTAGCATTTTCCGATCATTCTAAAAAACAATATACTTCTATAGAACATACTGAAGTATATCTTCAAAAAATACTGAATAATAAATCAAATCGATTCCTGGCCAAAAAAACGGAAACACCCATAACAGTTTTCCAGATTATCCGATCACAAAAATATTAAAACTAGTATATAATGTCCTCTAGTTATTGAAATGATCCAAATTCCACAGCGTTAGAAAAATATCAATGCTTGAAATGCTAACAGATGGAAAGACAATTTTTTTTTATGGAGATCATTTTCTCCAAAGGAACCATGGGTCTGAAATGTCAAAAAAAAAGTTGACGCCCGCATGAGCAACCGTAGTGAACTATACTCTCTAAAGGTCGTAGTACACGGAGAAAAATATATGGTGATATTTACCATAATTTCTGGTACTATAAATATGTGACAGAAATAATATTTACCACGTTCAACCATGAAATATTTCCTCTTTTTATTACCTTTTACCACTTACAATCCTAGTATTCAGGGTAACCAAAATGTACAGTTATTTTTATCATGATTTATCATTAGATAGATTAGATTTTTCTCAGTGTATAATTAGCATTAATTCAATTTAATTCGGGCTGAAATGGACAGGGCACAAACCTCATTAAAATGGCATTCAGATTTGATAATTTTTTGATATTTTGTGCTTATCAACAACCTACACCCTCCCACATGATGTTTGAATGCGAAGCTCTGGCTCGCATGAGGATGGATATCTTAGGACACTGCGGTGTAGAAGATATCATCCCGCAGGAAAACCTTGTGAGGAATTAAAAGATCCGGAATACTCACGAGATAGACCTGATAGCGGGGTGCAGAAAGGTTCTTTACAGAACTACCTGCATTTCAGCCTCTGGCTAGCCCCGCCATCTAACGATAATAATAATAAAACCCTACACAATTTTGACAAGTTATAAGAGGATCATATGATTAGGAGAAGCACTAGAGGTCAGTAAGTTGAATAATCCAAAATGTATTGTGATGGTATTTTCCATAAATCATGATTGATTTAATTGCAATTTGAAAGCAAAGATCTGTCCAAATCAAGGGCTGTAACAATCACATGTGAACAGTGTTAACCAAAACTCAATGGAGGGGATGAAATGAGTTATGTACTGTTAATAACACGAATAAAAATATAATAGACTGCGACAAAGTTTTCAAAGTAAATCGCTAATAATAATGTTGATATTGGAAAATCGAAAATTCATTCGTTGAAGTGAGTTATTCAAGAAAGTGAAACTGCACATTTGGAAAATATATTAATTTCTTCTCGAAATTGAGAACATCTGAAAGTTATTAGAAGTGTTGGAATGCACTCGTATTCATAAACAGGCCATACATTATTATACAGGGTGACCAACATCGAAAAATCCTCTGAAAATTAAAAACTCGACATGAAAAACTATACTTATCATCATTTATTAATTTTATTAGAAAAATTTACATTGAATTGTTAGTGTAATTTTATGTAGTATATAAACAATGGAGGGAGAAGAAGATGAAAAGAAGAGAAGAAGGCTATTTACAGTTTAAAGGTTTTACACAGTGCCTAACATACAGTGCATGAAAAAATGTATTATTATTGAACAATTATCAATCAGATATGTTTTCAGTTTGGCTTTAAAATCAGTCAACTACTCACTAGTTTTTACGTAGTTTGGCAACTTATTAAATACTGTCAAACCCATATGATCAGGTGACCTGTGAGATATTTTGTTTTTGAAAAAAGGTACATGATTTGATAAAATGTTTGCAATAAAAATGCATCGCAATAAAAAAAATAATAGTTTTTCTATGGAATGTACTAAAACAATTCATTTGATATTGTTCAACTTTGCCGCCCTTTAGCCGCTCTCCTAATCGTATGATCCTCTTATAACTTGTCAAAATGGCATAGGGTCTTGGATCAAACAAAATATAAAAAAATAATCAAATTTTGCTGAAAACAATTTTCATAGGGTTTTGTGCCCTGTCCTTTCTTACCGAATCCTCCACGTGCTTGAATTAATTGCAGGAAATTTTTCTCGTGAATAATTTTTTAAAAACATTTTTGAATAAGATTTCAAAGAAAATTCATGTACTTGAAAAATGCCAGACAATAAATCAAGCACTTCGTAAATTACAATTATTGTTTATCTTACAGGCCAGAATTGAAAATAAAAAAATGTAATTTCCCCCTAGAGCGAATTTTAAAAGCCACCAATGTTGCTGTAGTATTCCAGAACATCTCATCGATATTCGATCCGCCACTGGCCATAACGACCATAATCATCCACTACTGAATATACACTCCGAAGCAGAGTCAACCACTAAAACATTCGAATCGAAATAATTGATCTTATAAAACAGCATAACATTAATATACACATCAGTAATTCGCTTATGCGGCAGCGGCACGGTGCGGCGGCTAGTGTTTCGATTAAAGCCGAATAACAAAAATATACACTTTATTCGACGTATTTGGATTTATTCTAATTCCCGCAGCCATACCGACTTGCCCATTGAACTGGTTTATCGACGTGAATGAGCATTTGTTCGGTTACCGTAGCGAGTGCGAACAAGAGAAAGACTCACCTAGTATGGGAAATGATACAAGCAGCGAAACACCTTACCTGTAAAGAAAAAAAACACTGTCAGTAAAAAATTTAAACAGAATTAATAGGGCAAAAGACAAAGATGTCAGTAGTAAAGCAAATTGGTTATATTTCAGCAAGCGCACCGCGGCCAATGAGTTCCACTATTCAACATTCATCGAAAAAAATTGTATGCCAAGAAAATAATGAAGAAAGTTGGTATAATTCAAATATACATATACCGCAATATTTTTCTCCCATTGATGCAACAAAAAATACTTCTTTCAAGCAACTATAAATCGCTCCAAGAAGTGAGAAATATGAGCCAAGAATTATAGGTTTGAACATTCTGTATGATGAATTTGTCAATATCACTTGCTTAATTTAATTCATAATCTCTTACAATCAAATTCCATTAAGAACTGTTTTGCTGTTATGCACACAGAAAAAATTGCTGATGATTTGTGATCAAGATCACCCAGCAACAGAATCATCAATTAAATCTAACAAAGATTTCAACCATCTGAAATTTTACAACTTTTACTTCAACTTCAAAAGAAGAGAGAGAGATTACATTGGACTCAACTTCTACTTTTCAGATTGGGGCTACACAAATTTTCATGCTACAAAAATTGTCTATAATATTTTATATAGAGGCATAAACAATCCCATTTCCTATATTCGCTTCAGCAGACCAAAATTCCCTTGTTGGTTGAACAACCATATGAAATATTTGATATATGAGAAGAAAAAGCTCCTATAAGTTATAAAATTAGTAACAGCTGGGATGATTATTTAATTTTTTCTGAGCATAGAAAACTGTGTAAAATAATGAGTAAAGAATATTTTGATAACCATATAAAATGTACGGAAAATAATGTAGGAAGAAATATAAAACATTTCTGGAATTTTGTCAACTATAAAAAGGAAATTTATGGTTACCTCGATACTATGTAGGTACTTATAAAAACAATCATGTATAACAGGAAATGAAATAGCTAACGGCTTTCTATGATACTTCCAATCAGTCTACAAACAGGACACTTATAATGGTAATTCATAAGAATTCAATGCGATAACACTATCAATATGAATTCCTGTGATTTCAGCTCCGATACCATATTGAATGAAACCCCAACAAAAATGGTCCGGGACCAAATGGAATAGCTCCACTGTTATTGCTCGTATTTAGATATCCTGCTTGTGCCCATGAACTACACTCCATATTTTCATTATCGCTTTCTTTTAAGGTGTGAAGGAACCTTGGTTTGAAGGGCTTCACATTATTATATTTCCTAAGATTTCTCCTTATTGTTTCACGCGGTAATTTACACACTTATGTTCGGATTATTATTAAAATAATTTCGAATTCGTTCAGAATTATTTCGTCTGTCTTTGTACAGTATGGCCATTCTCCAGAATATGTTTACAAACAGCTCCATACTGATTGAAAATTTTGTTAACGCGGCCAACTGTAGCTCTGCTAATATTTCGACGCTCCGGATGCATGTTATTGAAAATTTTAAATACTTCCTTTTCGGATCTGTCGTTGTTACCACGAAGTCTTTTCATTTCAATTTTCTCATGCGAAGTCAAATTATCAGCCATACTTCTTTATTAGTGTAGTTACTTGAGGAGTTATAAACTTCACTATTAACAATGACAAACTTGTGTCTTTTCGTCTTTTATTCTGATGACTTGTCATCTCTATAGCAACTGAAGTTTCAAAGCATCCTAATGAAAATAAAATTTATGAAATCCCAAGTGTGTTTGGATGAAACCAAGATTGATATTTGGAATAACTGTCGATCACCAAAGAGGACCTGCGTGAAAGAATACGCCTCGATAAGTTGAAAAACTTCTGACATTAAAGTATATTTTAACTTTGACTTTGATATTACCCCAAACCAATGATAGAATCTCATGGTTAGTTAGCATTAGAAAATGGTAGAATAAATGTATCGAATTGAATTGGTTGGAAAGTACGAAAATTGTTGTATAGGCATTCTCATCTCAATCCATTCTTTTGTTGTAGTTCATTTATATTATCAATATTGGTTTTATTGCTAATTGAATATTGATTACTATTTGATTGTAAAGATTTCTTCGACAAAAACTGCAGTATTCTGATGGACATAACTACCTCCCATACTATGGAGTCATGTTTGGGAGAAACAGAATTTGACACCATTTTCAATAACTGCTGTTTACAAACTCGACAGCTAATGACCTAAAAGAGCATTTTAAACGATATTTTCAACAAGATTGTGATTTATATAACGACTAATCCAAATATTTTTATAAAGTGATATGAATTTATTTGTGCTATATTTCTGTTAAAAAATATAGTTTTATCGTGAAATTTTGGTCACACCCATTTAAGAGCATCACAAATTCAGTGGCATCGTCAAATTTTATTTAGAAAATCGCTGGTATGTTTTTTGTATTATTCACCTTGAGAAAAATTCGAAATAGGCATTGAAATTTTTATTTTTATTTCGACAAGAACTATTGATGTTCTATATATTGAAAAAAAAAAACTTCTGAATCGGAAAATAAATAACAGTTGGTCCTCTTTCAAATGTGCCACTCTGTAAAATTTTCATAACCTACTGTCCTTATAATAAATGTATCACTTTGTTTTCTGCTCGTGTTTTACGAATGGAACACAAATACTGATACAATCAGGAAGAAAATCTACGCACACAATAAAATATAGAAATTGGTAATTTTTTTGTGCATGTGTAGGTATCACTCATTACATTGATTGTGGAACACTCAGTACACTACATGGATTTTCGTAATTGCATATCAATCCCTGGAACACCTGAGAATTTGCCGAAACTGGAATCTGAGTAGGTATCAGAATGAATATCTTCCATTGAGGCGGATCCGCCATTTTTTCGTATGGCTTTTGTGGCCAAATTGAAAAAAGATTAATATAATCATAAAAAACCATTCTCTCTACACTAATAGTAAGGTATTATGTACCCTCCAAACATTTCGAACAACTCAACTGGTTGATGTTTTCGGAAAGTTCGAAAGGTATAGGTATATTGAAAATTTTGTTTTGTATCCACAGAGTTTGATGGTACATCAACAAACCAAACCACAAAAATCAGTTTTCAGTTCCCTAAAGTAGTAGTAGTAAACGATCTCCCAAAGAACTCTGTTTTCTTCGATTAAATCAGGAGATTCGAAGTGTTCTCCCTCTGCTCGCTAGGTGGAGCGGCCTAGAAACCGCTTCACCGCGTGAACCAGAGCTGACCAAACCAGCGGAGTGTGTAATGATTTGGACGGGGAACAGATGTCTTTAGTGCTATCTGTGTTGACCTACCCTTGCAATGATGAGAGGCAACAACCTCGAAACTAGTCTGCAAGTGGTCACCCTGTCCAAATAAAAACATAATTCTGCTGGTTGGTCATAAAGAGCACTTGCAACTGCGTCCTCTGATGCTTTGAGGAACGTTGCACAAGTATCTGTTAGATTTAGCTCAATTTTCGTCATGGTTAGCCAGGGAAGTAGTTGTTTTCCGACAGGTACTTGCCATAATAAGCCTACTTGGTAGGTGTATATGGGAGTAAAGGGTTCATCATCGATCGGTAACGACTGTTCGTTACTAAGCAAATGCTTATCAAACCGAGAAAGTGCTAGGAATCGCACGTAAAAAGGTAAGACCTCGTTAATCCTTGGCTTGCACAAGTTTCGACTTCTGAGGGCTGCCGTTCGTATGGGGACGGCAGCTGGTTAACGGAAAAAGCAATTTTAACAAAAAAAAAAGTGACTACCTGAACTAGTTTCACGGTTCTATCGATCATCAGTACAGGATGGAGAGCAAATGCTTATACCAGTCATCCTGCAATTGAATTCCATTTGTTTTTGTCAAATAATATGATTCAGTTCGAAGAATAACTGGGAAATATTATTATAGTTCGTGGTAAGCAATACCTCATTTTTCAATGATAGTGGCCTGATCTACCTTCAGAATAGTTATATGTATGAAGAAAGAGATCGTACCATTTCTCTAACTGAACTCCACAACATTCGATGAACCAAGCCTCGATGTCGGTTATCTCAGAGCACAAATCAACGCGATATATCTTCAACTAGCCACCAGTGAACCCACCAAGACATTATTAAAATCTTTCATTACCGAGAACATCAATTCCACCTGAAATGAAATCTGCCAGATATTAATTACCGGAGATCACGTCACAAAGTTGTTAAATTCGAGCGGCCGTACGGTAAATTAATTTTACTATGCGTTTTACGATTCCAACGAAGAAATGAAGAGGTGTCCGAGAAGATATCCGCGAGGGTATATCGTGAAAGATTAAGTGCAAGATTGATGGCGGAAAAGAATACGTTCGTCTTATCGGACATCTTAGGAGCACCGGATGTCACTGCCCTGGCCTACGCCTCTCGCGACTTGAGAGATTCGATCGCGTCGCAGAGAGAACTTTATTTCTTTATGATCTGCTCTGTTGCATTATTGTTAGCGTGAATGTCAACACTAATTGATGACATTACTTGATGATGAAAACGACAAGAATAACGACTATGACGATGATGATCAAGATGAAGATGATGGTAAAGATGGCAACGATGATGACTTATTCGTAGATTTCAAAAAATTTGAAGACCTAGCAAGATTGCGTCCCAGAGAAAAATTTGACAATAAAATGCCCTGTTCTAATAACAGCAGTATTTGGTGACTTGACTTGATGACAACGAAAACGATAAAAATAACGTCTATGTCGATGATGATAAATAGACTGGGAGATGGTGACAGATTTCAGGTGACGATTTTCTCGTTTATACCTCTGAGACCAGTGAAAGATATGAAAATTCTGACAAGAATGATGAAAAATTTAAGATAATAGCAGCGAAAAATGAAATGCATGAGGGTTGCACGTGGCCATAGATGGTCAATGATGGCGTAAACTTGTGAAAAAAAAATTTTAGACAATTTTCTCGATGCTGCCAATTGAAATAATGGAAGTTTCCATCATGAATGTCCCATACAAAATTGGCATGAGTTTACGAATGTCGAAGTGTGGTTAAGTGCCGGAATTGAATTTTTTATATGAAGGCCACGCGGCGACCGCTCAAATTTTTCATCCTTTTGGTCAGAATTTTCATATCTTTCACTGGTCTCAAAGGCATGAACAAGAAAATCGCCTCCTGAAATCTGTCACCATCTCCCTGTCTAAAAGGTCACGATGGTAACGATTTAAAAAAATTAGCAATTCTGATATCCTGACAAAAATTTGAGGACCTAGCAAGATTGCGTCACAGAGAAAATTTTGATAATGAACAGTAGTATTTGGTGACTTGACTTGATGAAGACAACAAAAACGATAAGAATAACGACTATGACGATGATGATCAATATGACGATGATGATAAGGGTCACGATGATAATGATTCAGGTATCTCAACAAGAACTTGATGAACTAGCAACACTGCGTCCAAGAGAGAAATTTGTTAATGAAATGCTCTGCTGCAGTATTGAAATTAGAGCAAACATGCAAAAAACGATAAATCCATATTTATTCGTTCTGAGATAAGAACAAAAAACTTAAACAGCGCGATCCCTGAATAATTGGAAAAATTCTTTAAATGGTCTTACCTATCCGTTCATATATTATGAATCCTTACTTTTACTTACATAATATTTTTTGTTATTTTTTTGTTATATTTTTTTGATTTACTTAGGGATTTTGCTTAAAATCTGATATTAATAGGTTTTTGCATGAATTTCAGATTCCGAATGGGGTTACCAGATGTAAGTTGCTACCTAATGCCAAACCTTAATTTTTATAATTTGATTTTTAAAATGAAAAAATACAACTGAAAATTATTATTTTTATTCCTGACAAAAGGCACTATGAGGAAAAAGTCTGAATTACAAATGTTTCAGTCAGTTTATGCAACCCGTCTCACTTATAACATCAGGCTTTCAATCCCCGCAACCACACAAATGGAGAATTCAATAACCTACAATGGAAAAAAGTTATTTAACCCCCTTCCATTTACCATCAGAAAGTTGAATGAGAAATTAAGTTTCGTAGAGAATTGAAAAACTACTTCTTCACAGAGAATATTATAATTTAAGTGAATACTTCATGAATACACAACAAAATAATATTACATTCTTTTTTAATGGGTCTAAATTGTTAAAGTGTTTTGTGTAATATTACAAATGGAGTGATCTTAATTCTTTGTTATTTCAAGTTTTTATTTTATGTGTTTGTTGCACAGAATTACATTCTATTCTATTTTTACAATTTGGGTTTAGGCAAGTTTTGTCAATAATGGCAGATGTGGATAAAATAAATTTGAAGTAAATGCTTATACTTTCTTGAGACAGACTTATTCATTTAAAACAGGAATAAAAGAGATGAATGAGCATTTACTAGATTTTATTCACCTCACCCATCTGTGATTAATTTTAAAATACAATAAAGCATTTCTGATTCTGAATGCGTGAATGTAATAATCGATGACGAGACCTAACAAACAATGACAGTGACAACGACGACAATGAGAATGAAAATGATGACGATAATGGTAACGATGGCGATGTCATGTCAATTGGATCTTGTTCGATTTCAGAACATGGATCGATTCAGGTATACTAACAAAAAACTGATGACCTGGCCTGATTGTATCGAGGGAAGAACTTTATTTTTCTATGAAATTCTGTTATATTATTTTTAGCGTGCAGGTAAACACTAACTGATGAACTAAAAAACAACAGGAATAACGGGTCCAAAGACAAAAACCAAAATCAAGAAGAAAAGAACATGAAAAATAAGACTTAAGTCTGTTGAAAAGGAATGCATAAAGAGAATAATAGTAACCGATGAAACAAAAGAAAACACGACGAAAACTTTGATGATGATATTGACTAATCTTAAAGCCTAAGTGTGATCTTCTTAGAAGAGCGAGTAATATGTTTAGATGGAATATAATGGTCATAATAATAATAATAATAATAATAATAATAATAATAATAATAATAATAATAATAATAATAATAATAATAATAATAATAATAATAATAATAATAGTTATGTCGGGACATGGCGCAGTGGTTAGAGCGTCCGACTCTTAGTCGAAAGGTCCGGAGTTCGAACCCTGGTTGGGCTGGGATTTTTTTGTTTAATTTAACAAGTTAAATTATTAAAATTTCGTGGCTTGGCTAGGGTGAGTCCTGCACGATTCACTGTTGCGTTCCAATTAACAGTGCTGCTCCTAAAGTGTCGTATGGAGTTAGTAACAAGGCCTATAAAGAACACATGGCTAATGACCATAGCAGTCGATGTCAAAACACCAAAGAAAAAAATAATAATAATAATAATAGTCATGATGACGACCAACACCTGAGACCCTGACACCAGCTATCCGAGCAAATAATGAAAAAAAACGGATAGGCATTACAAAAGACAACTCTCCGATGCCGGTCGTGGTTGAACTAGGCCCCCAACTAACCACCAACATCTGTTATGATGAATGGATGTACATGCCACCCATCCAGGTCGGACCAATAACGATGATTTGCCATTAGAAAACGAACGCAACAACGGAGACCGAGTAGATAAATGACTTTCATGGTATGGATTTTATGTATTGCCACGAGAATAGTGAACCCACCAGAAGAAAATACTTGGAGAAGAAGCAAGCTCTATGATATGAAATACACACATGTAACGTAATATGTTCATCCTCTATCCGGACGTTACAATGACGCAAGATCCAGGTTTTTAGTTTATTTTTAAATATTTCAGAGGATTTTGATGGGTAATGAAATTTTCTCTCGATCCTTCTACAAATTGTAAGCTTCTACATTCACATGTTAAATATTATATTATCTTTGCCTTTGTTTCGTTCACCTTGTTCTGCGGGAAGAAGAAGAAATTGTTTCAGATTAATTTCTACTCTTTAGGAAATAGATTTACTTTTATGAGTAGGAGTAGAAGTTAAAGAAATATCAAGTTGTAATTCTACAGTACAGTAGTATGTTTCTTGACAGAAACAATCTGCAGTGTTGAATCTCCCTTTCACTCATATAATTGACAGGAAAATCCACATTATCTTCATCATTTCGACGCGCTTGAGGAACATTTACTCCTATGCACAACTTTACAGCGAATCGAATTCTATCAACTGAAAGTATATAAACATTCAAGTATGATGTTGCAAGGCTGTTAATATTTTTAGTTTTCCTAAACAATACTTTTTTCATGAAAGCGAAATAACATCATTTCCACCCCAACTTCAAACTACACGATAAATATTCAAATGGAAATCTTCATCGAGATCTCATCAACAATAATTTGTATCAGCAGATTAGTCTCAGCTAAGTCTGACAAATTACGTTTCCATTTTTATTTTTCCATCTTTCACAACACTCATAAACATGATTTCGAAGACAGAAATTATGCATTTCCTAATTTCTATAACCCGTTTCAGTAACAAAAGGACGCGTTGAGGCATATAATTATTCTAGCCAACGGTATCGCCTGCCTCTATTCAAATAGGATGCGATAAATCCACAGAAACGTCCCATATAAACCTCTTTTATCTCTACCGTTGTTTATTGCTACCTGTCGATCGAATGACGAAATGTTTACCGAAATTAAGGGGACAAGTCAAGTTAGCTGTGAAGAATGAGCGGGTCTGCAGAAGTTTGTAGAAACACAATGGGAAAACAGCTATGAACGGAATTTAACTGCAGTAGACTAATCCTAAGAAAAAAAAAATCGGTTAAATTCATTGAAATTTCTGATGATGTCAGTGATGTATACCGTTGGGCAATCCTCCCTCACGACACGGTTTTCAGTATGGAAATTTACAAGGTTCAAGATTTGGAATATTCATCATTGTTGAATCGACATACATTTTTACATTCACTCAGGAATGTATGAAATCAAAATTACCTCATATGAGTTCCATATAAGACATGGCATAGCATTTTGGGGATTTTGTCGTCGACAACTCTTGAATGAAGTTTTCGTACTACAGAAAAGATGTATGAGATATTTATCTAAAGCTATTTAGGGAAAAAAGTTGTAGGCCAATTTTTATTCAGTAAAGTATTTTGACTGTGATCAGCATCTTTATTTTTGAGGTGGTAGGCCTAATACATAAAAGATACGCTACCAATTCACCTCAAGGTAAATCCTACAATACCAGACTGAATCAAAATAACCCCTAACAAAACACTCCAATATGAATGGAGGCAAAAAAATATTCAACCATTTACCAATTATTCTTAGAAATATCCTTGATCCACAAAAATTCAGGAAATTGGTTGATAATTTACTTCTTAAAAAGGCCTACTTATAGCCTGCAGAAATATTATGATGAGAGGCTACTAATAAATAACTGATATATATGTAAATAATATAGTTTCAACAATTCGTGTTCTTATTTTTATTTGAAGAAATTGTATATTTACACTAATTTGATTCATTTTTGGATTTCATTGTCGAATTTTTATATTTAGGTACACCAATTTTATTTTTGACAAATTGACATATTCACGCAAATTTTAAATTTTATTTTTAATTTATGTATATCATAAAATTGTATTCATTATATATGAGCATATGCTAGTGTTTACACAGCAGAACTATACCATATATCAAGCGCTATTATTGGCAAATTCAATAAGGTGCCAAAAGTTTTTGATTTGTTCACATTCACTCAGTTCTCTCGATGGCCTGAAGAATAACTTTTCGGAAGACCCTCTCATTAAACAGATAATTGCACTCAGGCATAGTATTTTCCTGGAAAACAAACTCGTGATACTCGTCTGGTGCCCCAGTCATGTAGGAATTGTGGGTAACGAAAGAGCTGATAGAGCAGCCCAGGAAGCCTGCTTTTCTCCTTCAGATACGATTCCGATAAGACCCCAAGATCTCAAAAATACCATAAAAGAGAAATTACCAACCTTTGGCAACAACAATGGAATGGAGAAACACAGAAATTGAAGAGCATTAAACCCTCAATTGAAAAGTGGCTCCTACCTGTGAATATTTCGAGAAAGGATCAAGTAGTAATCACAAGGTTAAGAATTGGACACACGAAGATCACGCATTCCTATCTACTCTCGAATCTGAATCAACCTCTGTGTGAAGCATGTCAAGTTCCGCTAACTGGGAAACATATTATAGGAATGGCAACACTCCGGTTCTCCAAGACCTAAGAAGTTTCGTGTCCAAAAATCTGCTGGAAATGTTCTAGCTTCAGTTTTTTGTGATTGCCATGGAGTAATCATGTTTGATTTTTTGGATAGAAGGGTAGAAGGGTAGAACAATAACTGGAGATAACTATTCGACATTACTGACCACTCTACGGGTAAAAATTGAAGAGAAAAGACGCGTAGAGCTATCCAAAGGTGTTTTGTTTTTGCAGGACAACGCCCCTGCACACAAATCTCATGTTGCCATGCAAAAAATTCGTGATTTAGGGTTTGAATTACTAGAACACCCCCCTTATTCACCAGATTTGGCTCCGTCCGATTATCATCTCTTTCCTCAACTGAAAAAATTTTTAAAAGGTCGTAAATTTTCTTTCAACGAGGATGTAATAAAAGCTGAGGAGGTCTGGTTTGCAGAGCAAGAAGAAAAATTTTTTTTGAAAGGTCTAGAGACGTTGCAGGTTCGCTGTAATAAATGTATCCAATTAATAGGAGAGTATGTTGAGTAATAAAATATTTTGACATTGAAATTTTGTTTGGTTCTATAGTAGGCTAAGAATTTTTCAATATATCCTCGTATACTCATTGGATAACTCTGATGCTAATGGTACTAGATATCGATGCCACTTTAAATACTAAATGAAAAAAAAATAAAAACAATTCATGTTCTTATTTTTATTTGACAAAATTGTATGTTTACACTAATTTGATTTATTTTTGGTTTTTATTTTCGAATTTTTATAGGTACAACTATTTTATTTTTGACAAATTGACATATTTACGCAAATTTTAAATTTAATTTTCAATTTATTTATATCATAAGACTGTATCCATTATATATGTGCATAAATTCATGTATGTACATACAGTTGGTCACCTATTTTCCAAATATATTTTTCAAAAATATTTTTAAATTCCTTTATTTATTTTGATTTAACTTTATTAACAATGTTGTTTATATAGTCAATATTGTTTCAGCTATTTAATATGTTATACACTTCTTTCTTGACGAAAATCGTTTTATATATGTATATATAAGTATTTTTAATAATATTATGGTTTGACTCCTTTTTGATTTATCACACTTTGTCAATAAGAATGTTTTCTTGGACAATTAAGTATATATCTATCTATTTGTTATACTTGACATGTGTGTGGTTGGGTGTGCAATTATCTTGGGAGCTAGCAAAACACACACCAAACCAAAACTACAACTCGAAAGTCGCCCACGCTAGCAAATATTTTTATATTATTTAAATGGCAGTTCATGATGTTAGGTTATATTTTACTGGTCACCAGTGTAATACCTGAAAATCTGTTTTCTCTCTCTAGCTACTTGTAGTTTCACTGCACTGACTCTATATGGTATCTCAGGGTGAAGCCCTTGAAACCACTTCTTTTAATAAAACTTGAAGAGTATTGAAAATTAATAAATGGCAAAATCTAACCCGAGCTAAAAAGAAAGAATGTTGCTGGCTAGGGGATACTTGCTATATGTGTAACAGTCAACAACTTAAGTTGATTAGACCTTTTATAGGTAATTTTGCTTTAATAATAAAATGGATTATGCAATCCAGACTTCTGCATTTAACCTATACAATAGGTATAATCGTCGGCAAGTCTCCAACAGAAAACAACTACTGCCCCCTAAGACCAATGAATTATATCTGTTAGATTCTTGGCAAAGTATTCTACAAGAACTGCTTTGCAATGTTCTTCTAATCTCAACGCCAAAACACGTCTCAACCCACATGGGGGAACACCTACGGACCGGTTTCTTGGTTCCTTGCCAATCATCAGCGCAGGGTAGCTCACCCAACGCAATCGAAAAATATCTTGACCTCAAGATTCGAAGAGCACTCCGACTATGGTGTCGACTATGGTGGCTTCAGACGAAGTCGACACCATAGTCGGAGTGCTCTTCGAATCTTGAGGTCAAGATATTTTTCGATTGCGTTGGGTGAGCTACCCTGCGCTGATGATTGGCAAGGAACCAAGAAATCGGTCCGTAGGTGTTCCCCCATGTGGGTTGAGACGTGTTTTGGCGTTGAGATTGGAAGAACATTGCAAAGCAGTTCTTGTAGAATACTTTGCCAAGAATCTAACAGATATAATTCAATGGTCGTAGGAAGCAAGTAGTTGTTTTCTGTTGGAGACTTGCCGACGATTATACCTATTGTATAGGTTAAATGCAGAAGTCTGGATTGCATAATCCATTTTATTATTAATTTAATGGGCCTCTGCCAAGTAGTGTCATAGAATATTTTCTTTTGAAATTTTGCTTTAATAATTCGAAACACAAGTTTCAACATTTAATGACAACTTATCAGTCTACATGACATATTTCCCTTGATCCCTCATATACCGGAACCTCTAAACAACTAATATATTTTACATCTCTTCAGTGATCTTTTATGTTTTGTAGAAATCATTCATCCATCTTGGAGGTATTGTAACGAAGCATTTCTGAGGCTAATTTTTAAGTACTAAACAGTAAATGATAATGAACAGAAATGATTCGTACGCCTTTCTAAACCATTTTACTGTAATATCAAAATTTATTGTAAACGGAAAGCAATCTTTCAAGTCAGAAAATGGTAGATGATTCCATCCATATTTCCTTATTTTGGAACCGACCACATTTTGCTCGTCTTGACTTTTTGCGCCTAAAATATTTACTTATACATAGAGTTTGGGTCGCAGTTAACTTTTTATGATAGGGAATATTTTTTTGCTGAAATTGAATAGTTTTTGTGCCTTCTGCTACGACGGCCACCGTTTTTCATGTGTTTTGCTACGAAGGTCAACCGATGGTATAAATAGTCTCTCGAAAAACTTCAAATGGTAGAACATTTACTTCGGCACCTATATCCAGTTTGAAATTGATAGAAATGCCAATGATGGTAAATGTTCCAACAATTTTGACCATTAAATGTGATATCATGTATCAGGGTTCGGAGGATATATATCCAGTGATATAAATCATGATATATATCACGATATATATCATGATATTTATTACTTGATATATATCTGATATATTCGATAATTTTATTTATTAAATTAAAAATGTTTTCCATCATTCTAAACATCCGAAAATATCTTGAAAGGACCTTTTCTTCTTTCGGATTGGTTCAATCGGATTTACGGAATCGCTTGAGAAACCAAAAAGCCAGATGACTGGTTTTTATGTTCAAGTATATGAATCAAAATATAGATAAAAAAAAAACAACCTTGACTGAGCATGGAAACCAGCCATATCTGAAGATTCTGACGTAATTGTCAATAATAGGAATGATATTCATATTAATATTTCATCTGATAAGGATATACCAATATCAATGTTGACATAATAATGTTAATAATGTTATTTAAAATTTAAAATCTATTTGTTTTTGGTTTTATTCTATTTAATTAGAGTTATCAATGTTAGAAAAAGGTTTTTTAATTGTGTATTTGTGTTGAAATAATAAAGTAATGTTAAAACATGTTTATTTTATTAATTGTTTTTGTTTTTTCTTTTTAATTAGAGATAGAATGAACCTTTTTGTTGTTTAGAATATAGGTTTTTGTTAATGTATTTGTGTTAAACAATAGTTTTAGCTAGAAACAATGATCTTTCTTGATTAAATAATTAAATTTTAAATAAGATATATATATCGGATATATATCATATGATATGATGATATTTATACAAATATCATGATATTTTCGAACCCTGTCATGTATATAAAATCCAATATCTCTATCATCACATTGCTTCTTGAGCTCATATTCTTCTTTATCACTGATCACATTGTTTGAGTCTTCCTGCTGTAGTGCATTGATTTTCTTTTTATTTCTTGTTGGGCATCCCTTAGCAAAATGATTCTTTTCTTTACAAAAAGCACAAACCTTCCCGAATGCGGGACATGCTCCAAAATTATGAGTATAACAGCACTTTTTACAAAGGAATGCATTACTTGAATCATTTTTCTTTTTATTCAAGGACAACACCTCTAATTTAGGAGGTAAATCTTTCTCTTCTAGTTCTTGCAGATGTCTCTTACTGAGTTCACATGAGCGACAGTAGGCGATAGTTTTTTCAAGATCCGGATTGTTCCGCAGCAAAAATTGTCTTATTTCTTTGTCATTAATACCGTATATTATTTGAGCTCTTATAATACTATCTTGGAGATCACCATATTCACACATCCTTGCAGCTAGCTTAAGTTCCGTGACATATTGATCAAACTGCTGATCCGACTTCTTTCTAATACTTAGGAATTTGAATCGCTCCATGCAAACATTCTTCTTAGGGGCACAGTGAGTGTCAAACTTTTGAAAAATATCTTTCAATGTAGAATTTTCATAGTCTAAGCTCAATGAATTGAAAATCTTTCTTCCTTCTTTGCCAATACAGTTGAGAAAAATTGCAACTTTCACATTTTCCTTAACAGTTTCATAATCATTTCCACAAGCACGCAGATATATCTTAAATTCCTGTTTCCATTCTGCCCAACGTTCTCCAATATACTCATCAAAGACCAGTTTATCTGGTCGGTCAAAATAGGCTTCAGCCATACTTCAATTAGGTTCTTTTTAACCTGACACCAACTTAAGTTGATTAGACCCTTTATAGGTAATTATGCTTTAATAATTCGAAACACAAGTTTCAACATTTAATGACAACTTATCAGTCTACATGACATATTTCCCTTGATCCCTCATATACCGGAACCTCTAAACAACTAATATATTTTACACTATGTTTGTTCATGACTTAACTCTTTTTGTATCTCAAACTGCCAAAAAGGCTTAGATCCGGCAATCTGCACTAAGAGACAGTCTTGTAGTTGAAATATCCGTGTATTAGAGATCTTAGAAGGTAAATAGTCTCTTAAAATAATATGCTCTGGATTAAATTAACAGATATAATGAATAAAATAAAATAATTCAAAGAATGCAAACGAGGAATATCGTAAACGTGTAAAACCTATAACATACAAAAATAACCCAATTCGTAGAGGGAAATAAATCCCAATGTAGATTTCATACACTCCGTATTTGCAAACAAGCGGAAATATCAGTTTGTCAAATAAAAAGCCACCCTCTCATAAAAAATATAACAGCTTGCTCTACTGTTATAATAACGGTTTCTGAAAGCAGGCACTTTACGAACAAAAAACTCCAATTGTCTTTGTGCATCAGATCTCTCTCCTATTTGGAATCTCGACTCGCCAATTCCTTCTTGTTACCCTAGATACATTTCTAAACTCACTCGGTGATAAAACTAAACTGTCATTGCGTTGACACACATTAACCACGCCCCAAGTTTTTTAGCAAAATTATTATCCTTTTTATGATTATTTCTGAACATAGAAAAAATGTCACTTACTGCCTTTAACCATTTTTTGGACAGTGAATAGAACCCACCTTCATTTTCTCCTCTCGAATTTCTATAACAGTTGAATCTGATGAACATTCTGGAGCAGCCGTGGTGGTCGGCTGGTAGAGCGTACGCCTCTCAAGCGTAGGTTCGTGGGTTCGGTTTCCCACGTAAGAACTGCCTTTTATCTAGCTCGCACAAGTCTCTCGAAGACAACTGAGGGTTGCGCGTAGAGGTGCAACAGATTGACAGAAATAACAATTTTAACAAATTTTTTATTTTTTTTAATAGGGAATTCATACTTCAGTGGAATCCGACAAAAAACAAATCTTAACAAGTCTTCGTTTTAAGAAAGCCAATATGATAGTGTCCATAGTGATTATATCATACTAGGAAAGCCATCCCATTTGATGCTCGGTATGACCAACAGCAATAATCTTTCTTCAAAACCCCACGCGAAATTATTGCCATAGATTGCCATTGGCGTACTTTCAGGACTGGTATGTTATTCGATTTGTCTCTTATTTAGTTTATGTTTTTGACAGTGGAGTAGCTAACACCCCCGCAAACCCCAAGGCGGGGGGAGAGGCGCAAGGAAACCAAAAATTTTGCACCAAATTATAGTTAGAGCTCCAAGGAGGTCCCTGCGGGGGGAGGGAGGCGCTCTTAAAGTTAGCTACGCCACAGGACTTTTTGATTGATTTTTTTATTTTATCTATTCTATTTTTAAATCTACACTGATACTCAATGAAAATGCCAATATTTCTCATGTTTCACGGCTGATATAATTTGTAAAAATCAAATCCAAAGGATATTTCCCGAAAAATTCCAAGATGCAACATTACTGCTGTCTTTCTATTTTTATCATTAGTTAAAACAATGTACACGTATTAAATGCAAACACTATAGCACATTTACAGACACACTATATAACTGTAGGTCCCGGATCTCCCTTGCTCGCACAAGCTCTGCTTTTGAGGGGTTTTCTCCGAAAACCTGGGAGTTTCGTAAAAAACAAAAAATTTTACTATAATTAGTTGAAAACCCTTTTCCGAATATCAGAATTCGACACGGAGCATCTGATTCCTTTATTGTTTTATCTTTATTAATTTCGCGAAAGTGTTGACAATGGTGGTGCGCCTCACCAGCATGGGACCGATGTCGCACGGAGCACAGCAGTTGTTCAATACCCATTAAACCACTTCACGTCCTATTAGCAGAACGCATTCGCCTTCAGTTTCATCTTACTCATTGATACTGAAACAAGGTTGTGAATCTCACAATTATTTCATTCACACGCGAGGAGAGCCACTGTAACACAGAGGCGGGTTGTAATGTCACTGGTTAGAAGGGTTGCATTATACTGGAGTCCTGACTTTTCTGAGTCTCCTACTTTTTTATTATGTGCATTGGTTATTAGGATTCGCCTCCATTTTTCCATTCTTTTTCAATTGTATCAAAACTTTCACATCTTCTAGAGTTTTTTCCTTTAATAACCAATTTCTGCTTTTAGGTTGTTACCATGTGTTCCGTAGACTGCATTTTTAGTTCATTATTACTTTTCTCACTGAGCGTTTTTTCGGTTGTCTTCGGTGTGTACCAAGATACTAAGATCGAACATCATCAGAAACGGTGAAAAATATAGTTTTGATTAAATAAGAAGTAGGGTCATTCATATGACAGTGTAGAATTTCCAAAATAATTTTTTTATTCAAATATCTGCGAATTATATTTTGTTGACAATATTGATTTTCTTTAAAAATAAAATAAGATATTCGAAATTGTTCACATCAAGTACATTCCTAAGTTGTTTGGGAAGTCGTGAGCTGCTTCTTTCTTCGTCAAGTCCTGGGCTGTCGCATAGAGTATGTGCTTATTTTATTTCAAGTTATTTCTAATTCTAGGCGTAATCGTCATAGCTGGAAGAGAATAAGAAAAGTTTCTTCACAGCCACTTTTTATAAGATTTTTCGTGATGATGTTAGTTTGATTGTCCGACGTTTCGGATAAACCACTATCAACTACAAATTTTAAATACGTCCCTGTTTTAATAAATACACTTTTTCAAAGTATTGCAATTATGACATGACAGTTTCATTACGTATCAGATCTTTTTAACCCATGAACATGAAATTTTGAAGGAACTTTCACCATTTATCAAAAATTGTCAACTCACACTTTTGATTTTAATCAGCTTGAGGATACCCAATATTACTAAATTGTTTTTTCAATTCAGGCCCGTACGCGAAAATCTGTTCATAAATACGATATGATCTGAAACTTGATGAGACTTTCATATAGTATGCTACAACGTGAAAGTTGGAATCAAAGATACTTCAAGAAACTATGATTATTAAAACAGGTCTTTATTTCAAGAAATTGAGTTGATGATGGTTGATCGATACAGATACATTGGATGCAAAGATGAAAATTCTGTAATGTTCTAAGAACATCGTCAGAGCCGAGAGAAAGTAGGTGCGAATTGGTGTTTTTCTTGAATTTCTGCAGGATGTATGCCTCAGGGAACACCTCCCGATGCAGTGAGTTCCAAAGCTTTACCGTTCATTGAAACAGATGATTGGCATTCTGTAGCATGTTTGGCATGTCTCCAAAGTGACGATATGATATGAAGACTGGCCTCTACTCTACTCATGGGACCGCTAACGGTGGAACTATTAATGATATTTCAGAAGAGCATCGTACATGAACATATCTGTAAAACAGAGACAGATCGCCAACCTTTCTGCAGTGTTCTTGAAAAGTGAACACTGAGCTCTTGGCACAAAACAGAAAACCAAGTTTTTGAAAAACACTTTTGGTAATGCACATCTCATGGCTTTTCCTTGACAGGATACCGCTGATGGTAATAGCGAGCATCGAAATGGAGGAATCCATTGGTACGGAGACTCCTGACATAGTTACGTTGGCCAATATGAGATCGGCCTATCTAGAGAACAGACTTGCCTAAGTTTCATTCGCATTGAATTCTACCAAGTTGTTGGATCCCATTCTGGAATTTTTGCTAGGTCTATTTTTAAATCGTTCCTTTTCCGTTCTCTTCTAGTTTCACCGTCTGATATTGGAACTTTGGAAGTGAATACGGTATGAAGGGTTAGGTTAGGTTTGAACGTGAGTGGACCCGTATCAGGTATGAATGGTAGTAACGGTACTGTCATCCGCAAAGCTATGCACTGGGCAGTGTTGGTACTGAAATGGAACCCTGTGGAACACAAGCATTTATAGGTAGAGAGTAAGATGAAACTCCATCCACCAACCACTACATGAAGAGAGAAAGCTAGGTAGCAAAGAACACAACTGGGGGGCAAGTCATAAGATGGCAGCTTGGCGAGGAGTTCCTAGTGCCAAACGCGATCGAACGCCTTGGAGATGTGCAATGCCCCATCACAAGAAAACTTGTAATTTTCTTCCAGCTCTGACAAAACAACAGAAAACATAAAAAAGTAAGATATTGAAACTTTCATATTTCTCCACTTGATTTGTATCAGAAAAATGGATCTCACCATACGTGTGCCGAAAATCCTAAATCAAACGTTAAACTTAACGAGAACTTAGTTATCTTTTCAACGATGTGACACTTGATTGCCCTCTATGCTATTTGAAATTTTCAAGTTGATGTGCCATGCCACCCGCGCCATCTATCGAACAATCACAATGTCTTTTATTTCAAAAAGTAGTATCAATGATATCATTCGAAATGGTTTAATCCATCTTTGTACGTCGAACCGTTCATAAGTCAACAGGGGGTAGCTATAAAAACCTGCACAGTATATTAAAAAAAATTTAATATACAGAATTTTTTTGTCATTGTAAAAAATAATACATTTTTTTACAGAAAGTTAAAACTTTGAATAAACCCGGGTGGGAAGTATGCGTTGGGCCACCCTGTGTATAAAAAGATTGTATGGTGCTCCAACTCCCAGTTCAAATAAATCGGTTTAAATCATGTGAAAACCAAAATTCCAAAAAGATTAAACTATTCTTGGTTTCCGGGATGGGACATGAACTGTGATGATATAACATTTCAACGTTCTTGGTATTCCACAAAAAGCCATTCGAAGCGATTGAATGGTGAACAGGAATCCTCATATGGGAATCTCTATTATAAAACGAAATTCTCTCATATAGTTTTATCCCGTCATGGTACTAACAAGCACGTCATGCATAACTTCACAGTCCTTATTAACTCACTTTATTAGTAATTCGAATTTGTTAGGTTATACAAAAAAATGTTACGTTCAAAGCATATAATTACTGGTTACGTTTTGCTACATCCTGTTCCAGTAATTATGTTTGTTTAAGAAGGTTTTCCATTCAGGTGGTGAATGGTGGCACGATGTGACGTGAGAAAGTAGAAAGAACAATACGCCCATAATCACAGCTAGATTCTAGGATTAAGTGCGGTCAAATTTGAATGACAGTTGAGGCGTGAGAACAGTGCGATGAACCATTAATTAGTCAGGTTCATAGGTTAGCTCGACTACTGAATTGAATCTACTAATTGCTGCTCAAAACATTGCAGAAAAAACTGAGTATCTGTTAGTGATATGATAATAATAATTATCTTATCACATAATTGATAAAAACAATACTTATACAGTGCGAGTTTTTATAGTCCTCCCTCTTACCTTCTGGATGGTTCGTCAAAAACAGGGCAATAACCATTCTGAATAATATCACCAATACTTTGACGAAGTTTACTCTTACATCGTAAATAATACCATAACCGAGCATGATCCTATAATACTTCTGATTAAAGTCAACATTTTGACAAAACACTCTAAAGGAAATTCAATTGAAAATTACAATACCGTCATTGACTATAAAAATTGAAAAATGAGATCATCAATGAAATTTGGGAAAATGTCTATAGAATGGACAATACATATTTTAATTGATTTCAATGAAAATATACCTATAATAGAAAACACAATATACCTATTTCCAACAACTGAAAGAAGTTAACAATATCATAAATAGTCTGAAATTAAATGAGGTACCTGGAATTGATAATATTAGGGCTGATGATCTAAAGCCTATAGCAGAATTCATTGCTGTCCATCTATGTCATATAATGACAAGTGCATCGAAAAGGGTTATTTTTCGAAATCTATGAAAATAGAACTGATCAAACCTATTCACAAAAGTGGTGATAAAACAAAAATTGGTAACTATCGACCTATATCATTGATCTCAACTCTTGCCAAGATATTTGAAAAAATATTGAAAGTTAGAATCGTCCAGTCTTTAGACAAATATCAAGTGATTTCTGATAACCAGTATGGATTTAGAGAGAGAACGTCAACCGACGATGCCATCCGATCATTAACAACAATGATATACAATGAAATTGATGCGAAAGAACCAGCACTATGTGTTTTTATAGACCTCTCGAAGGCATTTGACACGGTTTGTCATGAAACATTGTTGAAGAAGTTGAATATATATATATATATCAGAGGAAAAACATACGACCTCCTAGAAGGCTATCTTGTCAAAATCTTGTCAAAAATCTTGTGAAAATCTTGTCAAAATCAACGATGTTATAAGCCAGCCAATGGAAGTGACCTACGGAATACCTCAGGCAACAGTTCTTGGACCTGCTCTGTTTACAATATATATGAACAGTTTATCAACAATGTATCTGCAGATGACACCGTAATATTTTACAGATCAAACACATGGATGTCCCTTAAACAAACGGTAGAAAGATATTTCAGAGCAATCAAGCCTTGCTTTCAATTGAATAAACTTACTCTCAATATAGACAAAACGCAGTATCGTCCATTCACATCATATGTTAATAACTTACCTCTACTAGGGAACTTAGAAATTGACCAGAACACCCCAATTCCAGAGGCGGTATCATTCAAGTATCTAGGGGTTGATAGACATTTACGCTAGGATCTACAAATGTTCAACTTGGCAAAAAAAGTTTATTTAGAAAAATCATCAATAATACTCAAATCACCCGGTGATAAACATAAAAATTGAGATGAATATAATTGTATGTATTTATAATTATACTTGTACATATTGTCACAGAATAAAGGAGACAAACTCCGATGGTAGAATTTTCACTTCATTTTAAAGCTATAAGTTCCAATAAAAATATACCCTAAGATGAATAATAACCGAGCTGCAGGGTGTTGAAAATGACAAAAAAAATTATGTTTTCAGAATAACTCCATAACGGCTCATCTTTTCTTGATGAAATTTGGTATGTCACATGACAGCATTCAGTTCCAAATTTCAATGCAAGTACATAGTCCAGGAAGCTTCCAGGTAATGTTGATGTCATCTAGACTTCTGTATTTCATTTTATTATTTATACTGGCAAATGTACAAAAAATTTATGAATAAAATTGAATTTGGATAAAAAACATATTTTTTACCAAAATTTGTTCGTTGAAACGACATATGTTTCGCCAAGACATTCATATTGTCGTATATTTATAGTCTGATTCACTCTAAAATAATTTATTTAACGAAATGCAATGATTCGCAATACTCTAATTTATATAACAATCACTCTACTACTTATATTCGACCTTCACTTAACTGACTGTCTGTCCCCGCTGCGTGGTTCTTCTTTTTATATTCACCGTTCATTTCGTGGAAATTTCGAGAGCCCTCGAATCGTCCAGATTCTTCTCGGTGCATAGCGCCTCGAAGGTGATATGCGGCCTGCGTGAGCGTTCTGGCCCAACATCGCCCACAGCTTCGCCACAATATCATTAATATCGAACAAAAATTTTCATTATGTTTATATATTGTTATGTCATGATTGCAGGAATTCAACAAAACCGTTTTTAATGCTCGGTCTAGCTGGGCAGACGATATCCTCAAAACAGAACAGTCGATCAAACATTTACATATCACGCATCCTATAATTTTCCAACAATTCCAACAAAACACTTCTCTTATAATTGATAACAATATGCGGTCATTACATATACTCAAACATATACTTTACCGGATATCTCATTGTTTTGTGAGAGAAAGCATGCCCCTCTGTAATTACACGATGTAACCTTCAGATAATCTCAATCCTACCTGAAACAAACTGGTACAATTGAATGGATATTTTTGGAAATAACCAGAATTTCACAGTCACTGGAATTACACAATTCAAATACCGTCCTAACTGCTGCATTATCTACGAACGGTTTTTCTTGAGGTTTCGAAAGAACATGCAAAGTTTACTGAAACAAATAATGAGACAATTATATCCAATAGTTTCGGAGAAATAATTCTGAATTATGGGTAATTATGATATTACGGTTCGTTGGAAGATCTAAACTCTAATCTGGTTGCACACATTTTGTGCAACTAGCGGCAAAATATAAATAATGACATAGAAAAGAAACAGAACAAAGCAAAGCATGTATATTTAATGAAGATTCCGAGAAATATTCAGATTTTCAGGTCTCTTAGCTTGAGAAAGAAAAACTGCCTGGGACCATCGAGAACTTCAACAGAACACATACCTTCTATTCAGAAAACTCAGAATGGTATTTGGGGTAGACTAGCATGGGAAAAGTACAAACAAATCGAAAGCTACTAAGAGTGACATTAATATCGAAGGCTAGTGTATTACTCATGTCTCTGAGGATAAGCCTAATATCTTTTCCATTAAAATCGTTAGAAACACTGTTTGAAATGCCACACCCACCACATCCCTTTCAATGTAGTATTACAGATCATCTGTAGATTTCCCAAATAATTACTTCAGCATGAAAACTCATCTACCAAATATTTTGGAAGTAACTTGAATGCTATATAAACTCTTCAGAAATTATAGACCCAATACATGGAGAGGAGGCGATGCTTTTCGAATATGAGGAATTATATGAAAGTATCTGTTTTGTTAAATGACAATTGGATAATTTCCGATAATGCTTATATTTCAAATCAGAGATTGGCATTAATCAAACATTTTTGCATAAATCCTCAATTGAAAGAGTCTGAAGTCCACGGTATTTGTATATTGAGGCATTTAATCATTTACGTTATAATGGAAATCGAGGTAGCCAATGATTCTATACAAGTGAAACAGTTTGTTTCAAGAAGCTTTACCCACATTAAGGTGGATTATTTGCAACATATTCTTAAATATTAATTGGGTTAGGATTTGCAACATCAATTCTATAGACGAAAAGGCTAGTTTCTTCATTCGCGAATAAAAATATAATAAATCCAGTGGTCATGACGGTTTGGAGGCGGAAACGTATATCTGAGTATCTTGTCGAACCATTAGTATTTTTTATAAATAAGAGTGCTTCTATGGGAACATGGCCTTCTGCTTTTAAAGATACAATCGTTATTCTAATATACAAGAAGGGTGAAAATGCCTTGGCCAGTAACTATCGAACGATATCATTAATTACAAACTTCACTAAAATATTTGAAAAAGTAATAAAAAATAGACTAGTATCATTCCTCAGCCCTACAAAATATTTGATAAAAAATTCGGCTTTAAAAAAAATGTATCACACACAAGATACCATCACATACTTGACAAATCCAATATTTTTTGCACTTGATAAAAGTATGCCATGTCTGTGCTTGTTCAAAGATCTGGCCAAAGCATTTGACACCGTGAGTCATCCCCTATTTCTAGAATCCTTAGAAGACATTGGAATAAGAAGAATGCCCCTTCAGTAACTTGAAAGTTATATTTCAAACACAACTCAAACTGTTGGAATTGGGAATTTATGCGGCAATAAATTACCTATAGAATATGGGGTCCCCCAGGGCACGGTTCTGGGACCAATTCTATTTTCTATCTATTTCAATGATTTATAGAAAATAGAAAGTAGAGGTGAAATCATAGGTTTTGCTCATGATACAGCTATTTTTTACAAAGCGTCTAGATGGAACGAACTACAGGTCAAAGTTGAAAAAACTTGGAAAAAACTCAATACCTACCTCCCATTTCACTGCTATGGATCTAGCCAACCAAAATTCAACTTCATATATATACAGGGTGTCCGGTAAACCTTGTACAATATTGAAACTGGTGATAGACCAGGTCATGACTGTTCAGAATATCGAAATTCCACCTCAGTAAAAATATCACCGTTTTCGAGATAATGGCAATTTTAAGATTTACTGGAAAATCGCTACCTCCCCTTGGATTTTTGAGTGCCGTGTATACAAATTGAAACAAATTCAAATATCTTTGCTGCTGAAGATTACTGATGAGTGTGCTTTCAGACGTACAGAACAGTTTTTCAGAAAGTGAAAAAGTATTTCAAGAAATGAGAGTAAAATGGCAGATTTGAGTTTCATCAATTTTTTTTTTAAAAAGTTTGGCATTATTGTCTGAAATAACCAATTGAAAGTGGACAATAGAATGCTCATTTTGTCCTGAATCTACCATAGTATAAAACAAACTATAATTATTTTTTGAGGAAGCGATTTCCATTGAATTAGGCGTGGTTTCATTCCAGGCATCCAACAACTTTTAAACAAAAATAATTTTATTTTGATTTTATCAAGATAAAATTTGAAAATAATTATTAATAATAAAAAATAGACTGCTTGTTATCGTTAAATAGTATGACAAAATTAACTTTTCATGAAAGTAAGCCTAATAAAATTATCGAAATGAAATGTCGATTATCCGACATGGCACCGATTAATACGAATTCTTGTGATAAATGTCGCAATTGTCCAACATCCAGATTCCAACGAAGTGTCAGAGACCGACTGATATACAGGGTGTAACCAAATAAGTGCAAATTTTTTTTAGGAGGTGAATCCTTGCCGAAAATTAAAAACTTTTCTAACTCCTGTGTTGTGTCCGTAGAAGCAATAGTTTCCTAATGAAAAAATAAAATACAGCATTGTGCATGAACGAATCTTCTGTAAATAGAATTGAAAAAATGTAGTAGGTGGCTATCACATTTTGTTTGAACAACTTGTGACTTCTCTCGTAGTTGTTTGAAATTATTCCACTTGTTTCATTCAGTGGTTTTTTATTTCTTCGTCATGCCGTACACACGTTATACTCCACGAGAATATGCCCATATGCACTACATTTATGGTGAATGTGGAGGTAGTGCTACTGCTGCAGCAGCGCTTTATGCAGAACGATATCCGAATGCACAATGCCGCTCAGAGAATCGCTGATTTGGGGGCTATAACCTATAACGCATTTGAAAAGGTTCTTCTTGAAAAGATATCATCTCTGCGTACGAGTGAATGAAGAATAACATTTTTGTAATATTATTCAGTGCGATGTTGAATAATCGTTATTGTGGTTTATAGTGTATGTTGATTCAAAAAAACGTTGAATTAGTATTTAATTCTTTAAAACTCATTGAATGCTTCTAAGCAGTTGATTCGTTATCACTCATAATTATTAAATCATTTCATCTTGATAGGATAAAAATAAAAGAATTTACTGACAAAGTCTAATGGAGATGATTTTAGCTCAGAATTACATAACACTCTAACATAATCGAAATTCTACTACTTCCAAAAATAATTATCGTATGTTTCATACCATGGTAGAGTCTGGACAAAATGGGCATTCAATTGTAATGAATATTCACTTCCACTTGGTTATGTTTTTTCCAAACAATAATGTCAAACTGTTGTTAAAAAAATTGGTTAAAATCAAATCTGGCATTTTACCCTAATATCTTGAAAAATTGTATCGTTTTCTGAAAAACTGTTTTGTACGTCAGAAGGCATCACTCATCAGTAATCTTCAGCAGCAAAGATATTTAAATTGGTCTCAATTTGTAGACATGGCACTCAAAAATCCAAGGTGAGATAGCGATTTTCCAGAAATTTGAAAAATGTTCATTATCTCAAAAACGGTGATATTTTTACGGAGGTGAAATTCCGATATTCTGAATAGTAATGACCTGGTCTATCAACAGTTTCAATATTGTACAAGGTTTACCGGACACCCTATATATATATATATATATATATATATATATATATATATATATATATATATATATATATATAAGGTTAAATACTTAGAAGGCTTTATTGAAGACCATTTAAGAGGGGATGTTCACATTCAACATACATTAAAAAAAATTGCAATTTATATCTTCTATATAAATTCACATTGCTATGTGGCATATTACCTAAGAAACAGCTGAAAGTTGTTTATTTCGCACTCAAAAACCATATAAGTAACCCTTCTAAAAATTTTACAACTCATATTCTTGAAACTTCTGCTACATACAAAAAGAGACTACTGAGCTCTCCTATAAATAATCTGGAGTATTTCAGAAAGGAAATCTTTTATAAATATCATCATCAACTATCATGTAGCTATAGTAAAATTGAAAACAGTATGCATGAACACAACACACGTCAAAAGAATCTACATCCCATCCCATTTATGTATATCAATCAGTCAAAAATCTAACGAGTTCTTGACCCTGAAACTTTCCAATAATCTCCCGAAAGAAATAAAAAACCAACTTGGATACTTATCCACAAAAATTTTACGGATAATATAACAGCAACATTCAAAAAGTATGCAACAAATGGAACAAAATCTTTATTTGTGATCTTTCAAAAGAAATAAAAAAATTGTCAACTTTGGCTCGACAATTAAAAATGTTCTTTTCGAACATGTTTTTTATGAAGTCAGTGAGTTTCTTGATAGTACTCTTACATTTCGCAATAACTTAGTAATCCAGAATGTGACCTAATTTTAACGTCTGCCATAACTTTTAATGTGTGATTGTATAATACAACCTATCTCTATTTAACCTATTTTTTCAATCAGTTTTATCTACATACTTTTGTGTAATATCACCAATAAATTATTGATTGATTGAAATAAATATTAAGGTATTGCTGGCAGGTGCTGGCAGACCGGAATCAAGTCAAACTGATATGGGTCCCAGGACAACGGGGAATTGCAGGCAATGAAAAAGCAGAGGAACTAGCAAGAGAAGGTTCGGCAAATCCCCCAAACCAAGGACATACACTAGGGGTACCGAAGTGTACAGTGAGAGCGTCTGTAAGAGATTGGATTGAGGACAGTCACAAAAATTACTGGGAAAGCATCCCAGGAAACAAACACGGGAAAGAATACATTAAAAGACCGTGCCATAAAAGAACGGCAGACCTGTTAACGATGAACAAGAGCCAGTTGAAAACCGTTACGGGACTCTTGGCTGGACATGCATCAATGAAGGAGCACCTCAACAAAATGAGACTGTACAATGGAGACCTCACCTGCAGACTATGGGTTAGGGATCCAGAGACAGTGGCACAACTGTGCTATTGCGAGGCACTAGACCGCAAAAGACAGGCAATCTTCGGGCAGCCATCTGGCGATCCAGAACTATACAGATCGCACCCAGTAAAGGACTTGTACAAACTCGTACAAGGCACGAACTTACTGGATTGTGTACTGTGACAGTGAACATCATAGGCATGATACAATGGGCCAATAGGCCTAAGTATCACCGGGGGCCAGAACCTGGAGCGCCTAGAGGTGGAGGTTTTAGTAGCCCTGTGAATCAGTGGAGTCTCACAGTAGGTCTGGGTCTTGAGCCTGAGACTCCTTACCTTTCTATAAAAGATTTCCTGCACCTCACAAAAAAAGGTATTGCGCTCTCCAACAAATATAACCATCGTATAATGACCGAAAACTCAGCAAGGGACTAGCTCTACTTGATACAGAAGCTCCATTTACATGACCTCAACCCTCAATTGTTAAAATATCCCCGAAAGCTATCACATACAAAGTATCGTTTTCTCTATTTTCATTTAACCTCTCGTACTGTACGATTATGTAACTGATTTTCAATCTAGTTACATAATCGATCCTCAAGCATGTTAATGAAATCAATTCTGTCAGCATGCACGCATTTTTCGAGATTCTCTGCACGAATGTGTTCAATATAGGTCGTCATTCAATTAAAGTCGTTTGCATAGCTTGATTAAAACATATATTGTTGAATTGACCAAGTCATGCAATAATTGAAACTGGCTATTGTGCGAGACTCAGACGTTTATCTTTTGTAGCTAGCAGACAGGATCAAAGAAAATGTGTACACAGGTTCGAATACTAGGCGTAAAAAAAATCAAGAATCAGTGTTCCTTTGAATTATGAAAGTGTAAAGTATTAACAAAGGATTACATAATTTTAAATGAATGACTCGTATTCTCACAAATAATTTAATACAATTTCAAACTAAAATACGGTGTCCTGCAAATTTTTGGGAGCAAATGGGAAAAAAGTTTATTTCTCAGAAAATGTTATCCTTCATAAAAGTCCCTGCATCCTCCCAAACTATTCAAATTTTAATTATCTCCTTTCGTATAAGAGGAAGGTAAAAAAATTAAAGTACATTTATTTTTAGAAATGCACTGAGGGAGAAACATCTTCAAATCTCGTGCAACTAGAAATTTTGAGACAATTTTCAGTCATTAAATCTTTGCTTAGGTCATCGGTTCGAGCCTTTCAGTCTTTTCAAAATTTCAAGTCTAGTACACATTTTAGCGAGATGTTTCCCACTAGAAATGCACGCAAAAGTTATTCGAAGCAGTGACTTATAATTTAGAGTGTCAGAAATTTGAAATCACAGCCTCCCATATCAAAAACAAGTTTTCACTGATTTTTTCTTTTTTTTTTATTTCTCCACCCTATGTGTTATGAGGATTTGTAATGTCAGAGTAGACTCATCATTGAATATTGACTGAACGACCAGATCAAGTTACCTAAGTATTGCCAACTGTCATCTAGGAAATTGCATTATTCTAACTTGGTGCTGACGAATTCTTATTTCTTGTGGCCATTGAGAAATAACAGGTATTTTTTGTAAACAGCTACAAAAAATGGCACCTGCAATTCAAAATCATTTGAAAGCAATCCAACTGTGTTGCAACCAACTTGAAAACAGGTCTCCCCAATGAATAGAAGCCCTAAATGGTATTTTATTTTTAAAACGAAGCTCTAGAGTGAACAGGAAATTGGTGTAATACGCAAATGAGGCTTTGGAAATCTGGTTTCAAGAAGTTGAAGAAAATACCTAGAAATACCTGAAAAATTATGTACTCCGATGAAGCGACTTTCACATCGAATTGTACGGTAAGCTCACAAAATTCTAGATGGTGGGCAGATGAAAATCCACATTTCAGAATCGAATGTTAAAATCAATATAACTTCAAAATGAACGTCTGGTGTGTAATTTTGAAAGATAAGAATGTGGGTCCTGTGGATTTCGACAAAATTTTAATGCAAAAGGGTGTTTAGAAATGTTACAAACGTTTCTATCAGATAATCTTGACATCCTTCCATTACGAGCCAACATGTATTGTCAACAGGATCGTGCACCTATCCACTTGACTCAAGGAGAAAGTCTATAGATAACGGCCATTCGGAGACACTCAACATTTGCAGTATACAATAAGAAATTGCTGTCTAATGATCACCCCGCAAATGGTCAGAAACGTACAGAAAGAAATTCATAGAAATTGAGGGCGACACATCGAATAATTCAGTAGGAGTTCCGTTTTATATTATTACTCATATGGAGTTTGCTTTATGGATATTTCTTCATAAACAGTGAATTATGAATAAAATTGTTCTGAGTTGCCTTCTGAGGGTATAGCCTACAATTTATCGTTACTATCAGTCTTTTCACGTTAATTGCAAAACAGTTTAGTACCTACCTTTCTCAATTGATTTTGAACTGCAGATTTCATTTATTGTAGCTCTCTACGAAAAGTACCTGTTTCTTTCTCAATGGCTACAAGAAATGAAGTTTTGTCAGCACTGAGTTCGATTAATACCACTTTCTGTATGACGATTGGTCGAAACCTAATTTGATCTGGTTGTTTAGATGATTTTTAACGATGAGTCAGTCTACTCTGATATTACAAATCCTCACAACAAGTGGTGATCTGATGATGATATAAAAAGAGATAAAATCAATGAAACCTTGTTTTTGGAATAGGAGGTTGTGATGAATAGAAGGCTGTGATTTCAAATTTGGGACACTACAAATTATAAGACACTGCTTTAATTAAATTTCATGTATATTTTTACTTGAGTCACTTTCAATTTTTCTTCAACTCCCTCGTATACATTAAGAGATAATTCAAATTTGGCAATGAGGAACAACATTATCTGAGAAATCTGAAATGAACTTTTTCCCATTTGATGCCAAAAATCTGCATGTCACTAATATTAAATTGGCGTGATCTGAAAGAAGAGTTTTCTAAATTCGATTCACGTAATAATTTTCTCCATAACGTTGGATTTTTCAGAGGGGTAGTATATCAAAAGAATTAATTGAGAAACCAATTACTGGAATTAACTCATCAACCTAAAAAGAATGAACGACCATGCAGCAGTCAAGGTTCTTCAATTTATAATGTGGCAGATGAAAAATATCAATTTCTGAAAAACACTTCGGTATTGTCTCTTGCAACTAATAGCAATCGAACCTTTGTTCTATAGAAACGTAACTGAATTGAGAAAAATTCATCTCTTCTCAAATATCTGGAATTAACAAAAAGGCAGAGCTCGTCTAAAATAGTAGAACAATTGAAGTAAACAAAGTATTATTTCATGAAAGAATATTTCTATTGGAAGTTTTCGTATGTCCTATTGCGACATTAAATCTGATACAGACAGCTTGTGTGGTTCAAGTCCATATTATCTCCAAAACACTCCAAACTAGTGAAAGCTGTGAAACGTCTTAATCGCATCGTAGTCTGTAATATAGTGAGTATTCCTTTTTATAAACCACAGCAAAATCTTAATGCTTTGTTGAAAATATTGAGGTGACCATGCAAGTTAAGATTTCTATCGAATTGAATCCCTAAATCGGCGGAACTTCATCAACGCACTAATTGCAAATAATAGGCACAGTACACACAGAAGTTTTCCATATCATTCTAAATACTTTCACTATCATCAGAAGATTGCATTGTTTTTACAAACTTGAAATGGTCTGCATGAAGAGAGGCATCACAGTGTTGAAATACAGATTTGACAACATTATTAGAAAGTAAGAATGATATAGGTCAATGTGCGAACCTTGAGGAAACCCTGAAGTCAGAAGTTTTGTTGCAGATATATTTTCTTTCTTCATTCTATTGGAAAGCTAAGACTACTTTTAGAACTGTAGCTCAAGTGAATTGTTGAAATCCAGTTAGAGTAAATTTTCAGTTTCATTGATTTCTGAATCCTGAATGAAATTCAATTTGAGTCCTTTATTTTCAATACATGGTCAAACCAATGCCCTTCTATAGTTAAGTCCAAGTAGCAGTCCAATATTTTTGGAGTTCGACCAGGGCGTTCTTCAGTTATTCGAGTTTGAATGGTACATTTTTCAATACACAAACAATGAAGCTCAAGCAAAGTGGCCGTGGTGTTAGAGCGTTTTGCCTCCAACCCAGACAGCCCGGGTTAGATTCCCACCGCCTGTCACGTAGTTGAAGTGGTTCAGAATACACTTTTATGCAAGCTACATCTTACAAGCTCTGCTTTTGAGGGATTTTCTTCGAAAACCTGAGAGTTTCGTAAAAACAAACAAAATGACTAGCAGACAAGCCGCGGCGTGGCGTAGTGGAAAGAGCGTTCGACTGTGGGACAAAAAGTCCAAGGTTCAAGCTCCAGTCAGAGCTAGGATTTTTTAAATTTTATTTGACAAATTAAATTATTAAAATTTCGTGGCTCGACTGGGGTGAGTCCTGCACGCAACGTTGCGTTCAAATTAACAGTGCTGCTCCTAAGGTGGCGGATGCAGTTACTAACAAGGCCTATCTAGACCAGTAGCTAATAGTCGATGCCACTATAAACACCAAATAAAAATGAACAAACAAAAACTGTTCGACTCCAGACAAATTCTTTCAGCACATTTGAAAATCTTTCTCTGGTAATTGCATTCTTTCAACTCATAATTTATGAACCGTTGTTATTATCAAAATATTAATCACAGTCACTATATGTTGAGCATAAAATCAAAATGGAACTGTACATGTCAGTAGGAGCATTTATATAATTTCTTTAGTTTTAGTCTCAATCATAATCATGAGAATTTGATCTTCAAAGTTGTCAAATTTTAATATTTATGCTTATGATTAACAACGTATGCAACGCGCATGTGCATCGATACCTACTTGACAATGAAATCTCTGTTATTTTCCATTGTGTTTTCGAAAAAAAATTGCCTGGAAGAGGGTACTCTGGTTGAAACAATATAAAAAATTTACCACCTCTGAGATCAACGGAGGTTAAATGAGTATGATTGAGACTAAAAGTAAAGAAGATGTATAAATGCTCCATCCGAAATGTACAGTATCATTTTGATTTCATGATCAGGAGTGATTAGGACTTTGATAATGACAATGGTGCATAAATTGGCACTAAACATTTAAATACAGTATAAAAATCACTTTTGAAGAGTCGAAATCTGACTTCTTGAACAACATTTCAGTTTTTCCTATCACAACCATTACTTTTTATATTTATTGAAACCACACCTAGTCCGCGAGTATTTTTCAATGGCCACTTGAAAATTGCCCGTTGAACATCGAGCCGCCATCTTCCTATCTTCATTACCACGATTGCAGTATTTGTTTGCGTCGGTCACATCATAAAATCTAATGACAGGCCATTTTCACTTGGTATTTGTGTCGATAACGAGGAAATTCCTTAAAAACAATTCTTTTTCAACTGGAATATACATTATGCAAATGCTTAGCTCTAGGTAAAATGACTGTGGTAATTTCCTAAGGCTAATCTTACGATCTATAGTAAATAAAATGATTGTTTAACAACTATATCGGTTGCACTTGGTAAAGCCAAAGAAAATATAATTGTTCACGATTACGAAGATATGATCGGTTGGGTAACGTTTAATAATTTCAATGAGAGTTTGATATTTAACGATCGCATTGCGCGATAAGGTGATTTCGGCTCTTGATTCAGATAATTGGTGAACACACCTTACTGAAAATTTCTCGTTTGTTGCATTTGTAGTAAATTTACTGCAGTACGTATAAGTATAGATCCAACATCACAGCAAAGGCCAAATGGATGGAGAGTTATAGCTTTTCTTCAATTTTGTATGACTGTTCAAATTTGAAGAAAAAATGTAATTTTCGTTATAATGGGTGACCACGAAGTGAGATACGCTCCCCAATTTTTCTATAGTTATGAAGAGTTTCAAATTTGGTGTGTCGCTATATAAGCCAATCAATAGAGCAATTTTTCCTAACAAAAATACTAGTAGAAAACCGACTATACCATCACATGGAAGACAGTCCGTAGTTATATTCTGTTACGTTTTCGACTCGCAACTGTCATTAATTAATTTGTTACAAAAACAGGCTCTGGCGGATCATTAGTTTTGGCACGATTGCAAGTCCGATTTCAATTTCTAAAACAGATTTTGAGAGTGGAAGTACAGTATCACAAAACGTATATTCTCAAACATGACTGAAAACGGCCGAGTTAGTGAAAGCGATCGAGTGGTAGGAGTGAGCGGGAAATGAGGGGAAGCGTATTATTACGTAACCAATTAATTAGTAGAATACCCTTCATTTCTCGGACTCTCCTACTACTCGACAGCTAACGCGGGCTCGGCCATTTTCAGTCATGTTTGCGTGCATTTTTCACCCATTTCGCACCATTGTAGCGAAATGAGAATATACGTTTTGTAGTACTATACTTCTACTTTCATAATCTGTTTGAGAAATTGAAATCGGGCTAACACTAGAGCATCCAGGCACTCTGCAAGATAATGCAAAAAAAATTAAATTGCAATTGTGTCAAAACTAACGATCCGACAGCGCCAGTGTGCACACGTAAAGTACACATGATTCAATACTTTCTTTAGAAAGGCCAATCCTACTTCTTGAAAAGTGACAAGAGTTATGATTTTTTCAAAAAATCCCAAAATTTTCCGATTTTTTCAGGTTTTCTCCTTTACTAATGATCCGGCAGGGTTGTAAAACATCCCATTTTATTCGTATTTCAATTATCTACAATTACTCTCATTGGAGCAACCAGATTGCTTCATCAGTTTTTATTTTATGAGCAAAATAATTAAAAAAAAAAAATATTTTTTGTTATTTAAATGATTATAACAAATTAATAAATGACAGGTGCGAATCGAAAACAACACAATATAACTATACGGACTGTCGTTCATGTGATGGCATACTCGGTTTCGTACTAGTGATTTTGTTAAAAACTCACTCATTTTATGGTCTATTGCTTGGTGTAATAGTACAAATTCGCCTATTTTGACGCTACATCTAATAATTTACCACTTCCGGTTCAACTTTTATTCTATGACACTCTGTATATTTTGTCCGGTTATCCGAAAGAGTTTCAAATTTGTGAGAAAAATATTTTTCAGAATTGAAAATTTATTGAAAATTGACGGAAATACAGTTGATTGTTCTTTTGTACAAAGTTGGCCATAAAAATTATACTTAAATCAACTACAACTGTTAAACGGCGTCGGCAGTTACCAGATGAAGCTTCAATGTGCCTGCGTCACTGGGTTGAAGTGATTCGGTATCCACTTTTATGTAAGCTGTATGTCCCGGACCTCCCTTGCTCATACAAGCTCTGCGTTTGAGAGGTTTTCTATGAAAACCTGGGAGATTCGTAAAAACAAAAAGAAATCTTTTTGAATATTGGGGTTCTCATGAAGTTACGCTTCCCGTATTTTTCAACAATTATTAAAAAATGTATCTAAACCGGTGGATACCCTTAAAGAAACGCTCCCAACCATCACTTCTCAGATAGCAACGCTTCATGTTGAAAAATTAAGAATTATCAGATTACTTGAATGAAAAGCTGTGGAGAATTTCGGAAGGAACGGAAAATACAATCAGGTTTCAATAAAAATGTTCTCAAAATTTAATGTTCGCCAACAAAGGCGGCTTCAAATATAAGCTGAACAAAGTAGCATATTTTATGAACAAACTGACTGTTATACTTTCATAGAATTGTAACTTGTTGAAAAATATTCCGATAGCGCAAAAATCGAAATGGATTTACTGCTAATTTATGGAGAGTGTAGAAAAAATGCAACTGCAACTACAGAGAACGATTCACTCTCAGACAACGCCAACCAAGTAGTAACTATTTTGCACGTTTGAAAAGGCAATTCAGGATGGAACCTTACGTCAATACTCAAAAAAAATAAACCAATGTTTTGGATATTGTGTATCCTGATACTACCTTTTTCGACAAATCGAACAAGTCGGTCGGAAATCAGCTCGAAAAATCCTAAAAAACATGGATTAAAGTAAATATCAGATACATCAATGCCTTTTCGAAAATGATCATGAGAGAAGAGAAGAATCCAATATTACAATAATTGGCTACTTGAGAACCACTTGAGGAACCCCAATATCATGAGAAACATTCTATTTTCTGATAAATCAAGAATTACAAAACTTGGAATGTTCAATAGAAATTGTTGTTGGTTTTAAAATTGTTTTTTCCGTTAACCAGCTGTCGTCCCCTTACAAACGGCAGCCCTCGGAAGAAATAACACCAGATACTGGGCAACTGAAAACCCCAGGCTCAAAATTTCAGGAACGCTTTCGATCCAACGTTTGGACGAGTCTGATAGGATCTCGAATTATTGGGCCAATAATATTCGATGGTATATTGAATGGGCAACGCTATTTAGGATTTTTACAGAATGAAGTGGCAGATTTCAAGTAGAATTTACCTATATATCTCTCAATGTCTAGCAAAATATGTATTTCCAGGAGGATGGTGCACCTCATAACTCCCGAGTAGTGACCAGTCACAATGATGTACAATTCCCAAATCGATGGAATGGTACGATTCGTCCTACAAGATGTCCTCCCAAGTCACCCGACCTCAAACCACTTGATTTTTTCATATGGGGTTGCCAGAAGAACCAGGCTTCCTCTTCTACACCTACATCAAAGGAGGATTTGAAACAACGCCTTAGAGCAGTCATTGCTATTACTCATGTTCAGTAATAGTGAGACGTGGCATTTTGTGCAAAAAACATAACAGAGAACATTTTGAAAAGTATTTATAACGAACTTTTTTTATCATTTTGATTTTTCATGGCTAGCTTCATCACAGAGATAATTTTTCAAGTTCTTTTTTTATGGTTAGACATTAGTTTTCTTCAATTTCAAAAATAAGAATAAATTCCTGATAGAATTATTTTCTTCTTCATCATGCGAGTAATGCGATAATTCATGATTTCTCAAGAAGATGAAATATAAAAAACTGCCGGAGAAGTTTGTCAATTGTGACGATTTAAGTTTGATTTTCATGGCCAACCTTGTTCGATTGAACATTCAACTGTATCTCCGTCAGTTTTCATTAAACTTTCAATTTTTTATCACAAATTCGAAGCTCTGTCGGATAACCAGTGAGAGAGAGATAATACATTAGAAAGAGAAGGAAACGATAGGAGAGAGTGGGAGAGGAGAGAGAGAAATAGTAGATGGATAGGAGAGAGAGAAGAGGAAAGAGATAGACGGGAGAGAGAGGAGAGATATAAGAGGAAGGAGAGGGTGGATATGGGAGGAGAGGATAGAGAGGAGAGATTAGAGAGGAGAGGATAGAGAGGAGAGATTAGAGAGGAGAGAATAGGGAGGAAAGGGAAAGGGAAGAGAGATATAGACAGGAAGAGAGGATAGAAATAAGGGAGAGACAAGAGAGATGAGAAAAAAGAGCAGCAGGAGAGAGAGAGTAAACGGGGGAGAGAGAAGACAGATGGGAGGGAGATAATAGAGTGGAGCGAGAGGAGAGATAAGAGAGAGTAGAGAGAGGATAAATAAGAGAGAGTAGAGAGAAGAGAGATAAGAGAGAGTAGAGAAAAGAGGATAGTTGAAAACAGTTGTCTCGAATTGATTCAAAAGATATGAATAGCGACAGCAGCATATTTGTCTAGTTTATCTGATCATCAATAATTATTTATAACAGGGCGGGGATTAGCGCAGTGGATAAGCACTCGCCTGGTAACCGAGAGGTTGCAGGTTCGATTCCCAGACGGTGCGATCTTTTTTCATTTTCAAATGTGAAAGTCTGAATCATTGAGGATCGTATCAGCTGAGAATAATCCTCCACGATTCACTGTTGCGTTAAAAATTAACAGTGCTGCTCCTAAAGTGGCGTATGGAGTTAGTAACAAGGCCTATCCAGAACACATGGCTAATGACCATAGCAGTCGATGCCAAAACACCAAGGAGAAAAAAAAGTTATTTATAACCAAAGTTTGTAGGTCTATTTCTACGAAAGGTCATCCTTTCTGAATCACACAAGGTTACGAGAGATGATAAATAGGAGAAGGGAGAAAGAGAAGAGATATAGGAGAGAGATGAGAGAGCGGAGAGAGAGGGCAGAGGAGAAAGGTGAAATAGTGGAGAGAAAGAGAGAGGAGAAAGTAATGAGATAGGGAAGAGAAAAGAGGGAGGATAGCGATAGTTTAGTTAATCTGATCACCAATTCACCAGATACTTATGTACCAACTTTTTAGGTGTATTTTACAGGTCGAGGACACATTTTGTAAAACCGTAGCCCTAAGGCTAGAACTTACAAACAGGTCTACAAAATTTCACCCTTTCTAAATCACATAAGGTTACACTTTCCGATAATAAAAAGTTCTTGCAGTAGTCCTCTTGCGGGAGATTGACCAAGTTTGTACGTGGATTTGAATTCAATATCGGTCGGCGTATTAGCCAGGGAATTTGGAGTTTCCTTTCATATATTTGCTTCGTACATCCCACTCGATATTATGAAACAGGTACTTCGGCAATGCTTTGATTGTATTGTATGATATGAGTTATAATTGCCTATTACGAAATAAGAGTGAATAAAAACTCCTGTTATACAAAGTAGACACTTTTATCATCATTAATGAGCGGTAACTAGGTTATTTTCTGGGTCACCGTCAGAGAAACTTGTCAAGCTGGGGTCATTGTAACTTGTATTGTTTTATCGAAAGTCCAGACCGAAAGTGAAAACTTAGAATGGAATAACAAATGAACGGTGACAAAACACTCAGCGAGAATGACACATCACACAATACAATTGTTTGCAAAGTATACGATCCACATTTCCTTTCATCGGAACATACAATACATATGACAATTATAAGTTTAAAGTAATTTTTCCAAACAAAACCATATAGTGTGTAGCTTCTCGAAGGAAAAGCGAATAATATACTATTCTGTAGAAATATTAATACATTTATTTAATCACTTATTAAGAATTGTTTCAAACTTAACTACAACTAGTACTTACAAGGGCAAATCTATCGAAAATCCAAAGACTACCTTGTGTATGGATATCAGGTGCAATGAGAACGTGCCCAACGGCCGCTACGGAAGTATTACCAAGCCTTACGCCCCTCCATGTTGTAGTGGAGAGTATAGCGAATATATTTCCAGTCTGAAATCTATGTAATCGAAAAATGCGTCCAGTTCAATATAGAAAGAAATTTTCGCAATCAAGAGATTATCATTATTTCGTGAGCACAAATTGTATACTATTTTTACAAAATTGTATAAACCGCCACCTCTTGGCAAAGGCGTCGTCTCATCCTACTAAATACGCATGCGCATTCTTATTATTCAATTTGTTTTGTGATTATGAAGTTGCAAAAAGCAATCATGTACAAAAAATTCCAAATTTGTGTTTACTATAGCTGTACTTATATTAGGTGGTATGTTATTTCCTGGCTGTCTTCTTGTATTCAATGATTGTTTCACTCAAATTACTTTGTAGAGCAACACATTGATGCTGATGCCTTCCAAACTTCAGGAAATAAAAACTTAAAATAACTGAAGCCAGTTCTTGGTTTTCGTAAAAAATTCCTGAAGAAATACATCGAATACAAATCTGAACAAAAGGTAAGTATTTGATTATCAAAATTCATAGGAACTAAGTTACATAAAATGCGTTTTTAGGTAGTGAAAAGCGACGTAAAGATCTTATTTTTGGTAAATTTATGTTTTGTGGTTTGTGTTTGCAGTCTTTTTTTTATATCTAGAGTTTATAATTCAGTTATTTGCTCTTTTTGATGAAATAAATATTATTTGAATGACATAAGTTTTATCTCAGCATTGTAATATCTGAACAGAATGTGATATAAGGAAGCGAATAGGTTTAAACTGCTCATTCTTATCTTGTTCTTTTGGAAGTTATACGACATGAGTGCATCATTATATCTGAAAATTATAAATGATAACAGTAAAATGTGTGCTTGAATGTACACAAATATGTAAAATATAATAAATAAACCCACACAATTCATATACAGGGCAATTCAAATTCGACCCCCACCATTGGGATCTCCTAAACTACAGGAGATACGTCGAATCTTAAATTGGGGCAAAGTTGCGTATTCTGGTGCTCAACAAAATACTGTTTTGAAACTTGGAAAATTCCGAGTATTTCCGGAAATATCGGGAAAAAACTGAAAATCGGAATTTTCGTTTATATTTTTTCTATCGTTATTTGACAACATAGCTCAAAACCAAAAGTACATTTTCATTGATACTTTTTTCAGCTACATGTTTTCATGTTCAGATTTACTATCCGACGTATCGTCTTCTGGCATCCATCATCAACTTTTTTTTCTGTTATGGGCGCCATATTGTTTTTTTGTACAGAAAAATAGTGATTCTCATTCTGATTTCATTCATGTATAATTTGTTATGATTTGCACTTCTGAAACCACAGATATTAAAAAAAACTTCATCTGAGATGGTCTTGACTCCACGAAAAATTTTGTGTAATAAACACTAGTTGTCAGAACTCATTAAACATCATAAGTTTGCACAAATACTTCACTCGAAATGTCCTCATTCTCAAATGAAGAAAAACGAGATATATTGAAACTTTATTATAAATTTGATACGAATAGTACGAAAACAACACAAATTTATTTTGAATTGTATCCGGAGAGACAACAGCCGGTTAGAACATTATTCGGAATTTTGGGCAAACACTTGGCTGAGTACGGGGAATATCTGTGGTTTCAGAAGTGTAAATCATAACAAACTATACATCAATGAAATTAGAATGAGAATCACTATTTTTCTGTATAAAAAAACAATATTGCGACCATAACAGAAAAAAAGTTGATGATGAATGCCAGAAGACGAAACGTCGGATAGTAAATCTGAACATGAAAACGTGTAGCTGAAAAAAAGTATCAATGAAAATGTACTTTTGGTTTTGAGCTATGTTGTCTAATAACGATAGAAAAAAATAAAAACGAAAATTCCGATTTTCAGTTTTTTCCCGATATTTCCGGAAATACTCGGAATTTTCCAAGTTTCAAAACAGTATTTTGTTAAGCACCAGAATACGCAATTTTGCCCCAATTTAAGCTTCGACGTATCTCCTGTAGTTTAGGAGATCCCAATGGTGGGGGTCGAATTTGAATTGAATCGAGTACACAATTTGTGACATTTTTTGCGCCTTACAATACCTACACAAGATATATACACAAATCGGTGACATTCGTCGCACAACACACTGATTAATTTTATATATTTTGTGTATATCACAAGCAATAATGCACAGGATGGTGCAACAAAAGAACATAAATTGTGTTTATTTTTTAAACAAAATATTTTATTTTCATTCATTCCTTGCATCCGGTAAGTAAATAATATTGGATTATGAAACTAAACAAAACTATTCTGAATAATACAATACTGAAGTGTATCGTTTATACACAATACCTATAAACCAATATTATTGAAGAATAATGCACAAATTGGTGCTGTCAACTTTTTAGAAACAAATTGTTCTGAAATTATTTACAATTATGTAGAAAAATTAAATGTATTCTCTCTGTGCAAGAGTCAACATTTTCAAAAAAGTGTGAGCATTCTGCTCAAATTAACGGAACAGTTTTTGAAAAAAAATAAAAACATTGTAAATGACATTAAAAAAATGTAACGCACCGTATTTTAATAAAAAGTAATATTGAATCCGTCAGAAAGTTACCTTATCTTTTGTCCAATCAACATTGTCAATGAATTTTTTTTTGTAGTCAAAAACGATCTGTCAATTGTTTTCAGTATAGGTTTATGATCCACAATTAATACAAAAAATCGCATTTCCAGCGGACAGAGTTAATCAAATCAAATCAAATCAAATCAAATCAAATCAAATCAAATCAAATCAAATCAAATCAAATCAAATCAAATCAAATCAAATCAAATCAAATCAAATCAAATCAAATCAAATCAAATCAAATCAAATCAAATCAAATCAAATCAAATCAAATCAAATCAAATCAAATCAAATCAAATCAAATCAAATCAAATCAAATCAAATCAAATCAAATCAAATCAAATCAAATCAAATCAAATCAAATCAAATCAAATCAAATCAAATCAAATCAAATCAAATCAAATCAAATCAAATCAAATCAAATCAAATCAAATCAAATCAAATCAAATCAAATCAAATCAAATCAAATCAAATCAAATCAAATCAAATCAAATCAAATCAAATCAAATCAAATCAAATCGAATCGAATCGAATCGAATCGAATCGAATCGAATCGAATCGAATCAAATCAAATCAAATCAAATCAAATCAAATCAAATCAAATCAAATCAAATCAAATCAAATCAAATCAAATCAAATCAAATCAAATCAAATCAAATCAAATCAAATCAAATCAAATCAAATCATATCAAATCAAATTTATTCATTTCATTCATTCATTCGGTTACATGATTTTCCCTGTAGTTTACAATTCTAATGAATTAATAAAGACAATTATCATGGAAAACATGTAGTTGACAATCTGAGGCCACCTAAGCTAGGCTTGTGGCGTGGCCGTAACAGATTGATATTATTTATATTATATATTATAATGAAAACTAAAATAGGTCAACTGGTTAAATTCTACTGTCAACCCTACTAAATTTAGAACAGCATATAATGAGAGAGAAGGAGGAAGATGAAGAGATAGAGAGAGAATGAGAGCAAGATATTTTTTAATCATTTTCAAAAATGTCCTTCAACTGGTCATAATGATTTCTGATGAAAGCTTTTATTGCTTTTTTTAATTTATTGTAACTACTAATATTCTTTATCTGAAGTGGTAGTTGATTGTATAATTTGGGTCCAAAGTAAGTAACAAATTTCTGATTATGACTCAACCTACAGCGTGGTACTGTAATTACCTGGTTGGAAGTCATTCGAGTATTATATTTATGATAAATGATGTTAACGGGGTTACTACAGATCCATAGTAGACATTGATAAGCATATAATTTTCTAACTTTGAACAAACCAGTTTGTTCGTATAATAACTCTATAGAGTACCTTCTTTTCTTCTTCAAAATTATTTTAATCAGTGTGTTTTGTATAACGTCCAAATTATGTAGTGATGTTTTGAATAACCCACCCCATACAATAATACAATATCGAATTATCGACTCCACCAAGGCACCGTACACCAGTAACATGACATCTCTACTGAGGATACTTCTTAGTTGATAAAATTTACGAATTAGTTTACGAAGTCTTTTCACTGTGTAATCTATGTGATCATTCCAGCGTAAAAATTTGTCAATTATGATACCCAAATATCTGATAGAGTTTGTTTTACTTATACGAGAACACAAACAATTTTGGTTTTCTACACATGTAGGTTTGTGAATCGTAATGAATATCTCATCCGGTTGGTCTTTTCTTGTAGACGAGAAAGCTATAAATTTAGTTTTGTCTATGTTGAGACTCAGTAAATTTTTGCTTAGCCAGTTAAATATGGTTTTAATTCCGTTTTTGCGTTCTCGTATGCTTCATTCCACGTTTGACCCACAAATACAACAGCAGTATCATCGGCATAAGATATTAATTTTCCTTTGAAATTGTTGATATTAAAAATATTATTTACATACAGTAAAAATGAAATAGGACCCATCACTGTTCCCTGAGGTACACCCATGGAGACAGGTAGAGGATTACTATATGAATTATTGATTTTTACTATTTGAATTCTGTTAGACAAGTAATTTTTGAAAATTTCGAGTGTCACACCTCTAACTCCAATGTCATACAACCGCTGAAAGAGAATGTCATGGTTAACGGTGTCGAATGCCTTGGCTAAGTCTAAAAATACTGTAAAGCATTTTTCCTGACCTTGAAAACAGCGGAATACTTCCTTTGACAATTCAAAAACAGCTCCTTCGGTTGATAAATTTTCTCTGAATCCATATTGAGAATTAGAAAGAATCTCGTTTTTGTTACAAAAATCAACTAACCTATTTTTCAAACACTTTTCAAATATTTTAGCAAAGTTATTAATGACCGTTATTGGCCTATAATTATTTGTTTTATGTGTATCCCCAGATTTATAAATCGGAGTTGTGATAGAATCTTTGAAAACGGAAGGTATTTTGCCAGTCAAAAAAATTTAATTGAAGAAACTTTTTCAAGAAAAATACTGAGATTTTATCTGGACCAGGCGAAGTATTATTTTTCAAACCAGAGATTATATTCAAAATTTCATTTTCGGTTACGGCGTGTAGAAACAACGAGTTTTTATTAGCTTTATTAATTTCTACTGATGGCTGGGTCGGTTTTTCTATTTTGAGCGACATGTTTTCACCTACATTTACAAAATATGAGTTGAATTCATCTGCTATTTCTTCACCTGTGCTACATTTTTGGTTACTATCGTTAAGTATGTCGAATTTTCGGAAATTACAATTAGTATTTTCGTTAATTATCTCTTTAATATTTTTCCAATTTTTTTTAGTATTTTTCCCAGATTCGTTAATTTTACATTTATAATATTCGTTTTTTGTTGTCCTGATTAAGTTGCACAGAAAGTTTCTATAATGTTTGTATTCATTTTTATGTTCTTCTGAAGGTTTCTTCACAGATTTTTGTTTGAGGTAGTCCCTATAGAATTGAGTAGGCCAAGCGTCATCCAAGGTTTCAATTTGGTATGTTTTCTCATATTTTTTGATTTAGTTTGTGTGCTGTTATCGATATAAAGTGATATTTTGTTTATGGAACTTGTGAATTGTAGTTCCGGTTCTTCAGTTTGAAATACTGTTTCCCAAGTTTCATTGCTCAGAAAATGTTTCAATTTGTTATTATTTACGTACGTGTTGGGTAACGCGGGAGTTTCATCTTTAGATTTCTTTATGTTGTCAGTTTTAATGGATAACAGTAAAGTATCATGATCACTTATATCAGTTTTGAAAATATATGTCTTTATATCCGTTTTCTTATTTATATTTTTATCCTTAATATTAATGTATATATGATCAATTAAACTTGGACTTTTAGTTGGCTTATTTATGAAAGAAAAAAATCCTGTTTCTGCTAGCATACATATGTAACTATTAACCGCCGTTTCTGTCAAGTTCAAAATATTTACGTTAATGTCACCCATGAATATGTTTACATCACTCATAGTATGGGTCGAGAAATAATTTTCTAAATCTGATAAATACATATCCAAATTTGTTGAGGGTGGTCTATAGGAACAAGTCAATGAGTATGTAATGTTATTAACTGCATATGAGATTTTCAATAGATTTACTTCAGATAAATGTTTGATGGTTGCTGAATATGAAATGTTACTTTTTATATATACTATCACACCGTCGTTTTGATTATACTGTGATTCATTATATAAAATATTAAAATAGGGTATCTTAAAATTTTCAAAATCTTGTAATATCCATGTTTCAGATAATATTATTATATCTATATTTTTTGTTTCTATATTTTCTATGTACATAAGAAGTTCGTCGAAATTTTTATTTAAACTCCTAATGTTGAAGTGAAAAACGTTAAAAAATTGCTCACCACTCCATTGTTTTATGCTCTCTTCGAAATTTTGACAAACTGTTGTTTCCATCTCTTCATCATTCTCAATCAAATCCAAAAATTCCAACATATTAGTTGTTAAACACAAGAGTATGAGAGAATAGTAGTGAAAGGTTAGTGTAGAATTATAGTTAGTTAAAAATTGCCCCTAACGTTTCGAGTAAAGTTATAATTCATTATCATCGGCCAGAAAGGGTAGATATAGAACATATACAAAATAAAATAAAGAGAAAAAAATTGATAGAGCTGGATACATTAAATTTACAGTGTCAAGAAACAAAACACGATTTGATCGCCTAGAAACTATGATGTTCTACCAAAATATTAGTCATTGCTTGCCGTAACGTACTATCATTAATAAAATCATAATTGAACATGTCAACGAGAACCGAAAAATACATTTTCATCCTGAATTTGTCTTATTTCGAGTAACAAAACAGTTTTTCTCTTTATCAATCCTACCCAATTATGAACTTTGGCCGCTATAACTCTGGAACGACACATACAAAATCATTTAAACTCACGTACTTTTTTAATAACTCATCCCGCTATAATATAATGAAATTTCAGCCAATTTCACCAAGATCCAATTTTCCATATTATGTTTTCGTGCGGGGTCCTTTAAACATTAAATAACCTAGTACGGACACGCGAAATAAAAAAATATACTATTTTCTCCCTTTGGGTAGATCTATTCAAAAACACCCTTTATCATTCCTAAGTAAGTGGTTGGTATTTCCCGATGAGATTCAAAGCGATACAACAAGCGTCTTCTCGACTTGCTGTAAAACATCTGGTATCAAAAGAACAAAAATTCGCCAGAGAAAACTCAAATTTCTACTTATAAGACAACAAATCGCCTAGCCTCGGGGAACAATTTAATGGAATCACCAATTATTCATCCACCATTTCAATTATACTGTCTGCATTCTGTGTAGTTTTTAACGTTTCATATTTAGCATACCTGAAACGTGACATGATATATACAGTGTGTGTCACACCTCCATCATTCAGATTGTAAATTGAAAAAGACACATACGGCCAGATATTTTTGCCATGATAAGTCTCGTTTCCTATACCCATCATCGTATATTATAATAGGATGGAGGTTTTCAATAAACACAGATTGCATTCAAATTTTATTGTCTTCTGGCGAAATACCTTAAATCAAGGAGAGTTCTCGCGATTTTTCCATTTGCATTATTCTCGATTGTTTCTAATGACACTGGAATTTTCATACAATTGAAAATGTATACAGGTTGCTTTCTAACTACGATTCGAAACGAAGTTGCTACATTTCTGAGATACAGGGCGTTAAAGTTTAACCAAATAAACGGTATTTATAAAATATCGTAAATATCGTTAAACCGATTTGTTTGAACTTTGGTACAGTTATTTGAACTAATAGCTAGATTGAAATTATTAGGTCCAGTGGCGTCTCAATGGGCACAACAGCAAACAATATTGGGAAAAAAAGTAGTCTTTTATGTTTTTAGATTAAGCAACTTTTCCGACTTTTGTTTTCTTCATATCCTCGATTATGAAAAAAAATAAATAAAAAATTGAAGCCAATCTATTGCATTTCATGAACACCTGCTTTGGAGACCAGCTGTCAGTGATTCTATTAGGAATATTTTTAAAAATTATAATTATACTAACGCTGAAATGGCTGACATGCACTTCATTAATGGATTAGCAAATGGAAATGCTGAATAAGTACGGAGAATTTACCAGAACAGAGTAATTCCATGAACTAAAACTTTCAGAACGCTACTTGCTAGATTAGGGTAATTCGAGGATAGATGGCCCAGGTTTTGAAATTTCATGTTAGCATGTTCAAACATTGAATTGGGATTGCTGTTAATTTATATAACAAATCTTTATTGAGTTTAGGAAAATGTCCTGAACACTAAAATTCATAAAAAAATTTAATTTATGTTTCATAAAAAAAATTTAAATAGTTTACAAAAACCATCTCCTCCACAGTGTTGAGGTGAGATGGCGCAACTGAAAACAAAAGATATTTTGGCCAAAATATCACTTTGTTTTACATACAACAACACCACAGTCATGGCAAAAGTTAACAAACTTGGAGCAAGACTCGTGGAACCATTTGGAGCAACGTAAGCAATTTATCCAGTCGTCAGATTTTGTGGTACAAACTGACAGCCTCAGGTTTCTCTGCAGAAATAACTTAAGCCATGGAAAACCAGGTAATCGTGATTCCTTATTAAAAGTTAAAACGATGTTTAATGCCCAGCTGTTCGGCCAATTTGAAAACCATACTTCGCACGTCAGTTCGAGTAGGAGCAAAGCCGTTTTATGGGAAGTTTTGGGATATATTGGACCAATTTTGCCTCAGCAGCTTCGCCTAATATGTAGGAGGGTCCAAAAGGACCTTTCTTCACATTTTTTCTCAGATTTCTTCTTCGTACAGTGGTTGCCGGTACCCCAAAGTTTCGAGCAGCATCATTCACTCCCATTTTATTTTCATTAACGGCTTCAATGGCTGCGGTTAATTGTTGTTCGGTCCAACTCTGGAACAACTTCCAGTGCGTTTGAATATTGTGGGCATTTGAAAAAAAAAAAATTTAATGAGCCATCTCACCTCAAAAATATGTGAGCCATCTATCCTCGTTGTGAGAGGAGCGTTGTGAAAGGAGACCAAACACGATTTGAAATATGCGGAATTTTAATGTTATGCAACAAAACTTGAATGTTTTTACTTACCTGAAACGATGAATTGAATAAAATTATTAAATAATTTAAAGTTCCCTTGCGCGAAAACAAATTCGGAAAAAATATATTTGTCCCCACCGGATCACGTATAAAAAGATTTTTCAATAGGCCTTCAACCGGTAAATTCAAACTTTACGGCAGCTTGTTTACAATAAACTGAAGTACATCAAATCGCCACGCTTCATCTTCAACACTAGCGGTGGCGCTGTAAAACCATTGCTCCATTTCACCTTCTGCGCCACCTATCCTCGACTTACCCTATGTGGAACGGGAAGTTTTAATAAAAATGCGGGTGGTAGAAGACCAGAAACGGTAACAACGCCTAAACTAGAAAAAGCTGTACTTGATGCGGTAGAAGATCCTTCAAATAGTACCAGAGAAAGATTGCACTGCAGCTTGGAGTCAGCCCAAAAACCGGGAAGTTCTAAAAAGAAACCTCCTATACCCTTATCACATACAGCGGATCCAAGCTCTACTACCTCGAGAGTTTCACCCAAGATTAATGTTGTGCAGGTGGCTGATTCATACGATGGCACAAAATAATAATTTTTCACCAAATATTTTATTTCAGGTTGAGTGTAAGGTGTAAGGTTGAGTGTATGAGCACAGGTTGAGTGTAAGCAGTCCATTGACTGAACTCCGCCTTGAATAATGACACTTTATTATTATTTATGGACGAGGCCAATTTTTCAAGAGCTACTATGAACTTTCACAATAACCACTTTTTGGGAAGACGAAAATCCCCAAGTTATCACAGAAAGTCAGTTTCAGCATCAATTTTCGCTGAAAGTTTGGGTGGGAATTATTGGTGACCACGTAAGTGGCCTATTTTTTCAAGAGCAACATTACACTGACTTTTTGCGAGATCATTTACCCATTTTGTTAGAAGTACCCGTACTTGTGAGAGGCAACATGTGGTTCACGGACGACGCTCATTTTGGTGTTTTTGCTCGTCAGCATCTCGACATAACCTACTCTAATCGCTAGATTGGACGTACAGGACCTCAACATTGGCCAGCTCGAAGTTCTGATTTGAATCCTCTAAATTTCTATTCATGGGGTCATCTGAAGGCTCTTGTTCATAAAACTCCTGTACTAGATGAGAATGACTTGAGGAATCGAATAATTGACCATTATTGCAATGTCATTAGGACTACTTCAGGTATTTTTGAACGTGTCAGGCAATCAGTGGCAAGTCATGTATTTTGTCAGAAGGCGGACCTTTTGATCATTTACTGTAAGGTCTAAATTGTTTATTTTGTATCGTTGGCTTTTATGTTATGTTTTCCATGGATAGTTTTTAGAATGAGTCGAAGTGATTTTTTTTCTGAGACCAAAAAGTTCTATTTTTAGTTGCTTAATAAAAAAAAATACAAAAAAGGACTGGAAAAAGTCAGTGGCGAACTATTATTTTTCAAATTTTGTTGGATGTGGTGCCCACTGAGACGCAACTGGACCTATTATTTTCAATCGAGTAAGGTATAAATAAGCGCCTTATTAGTTCAAATAACTGTACCAAATTTCAACCAAATCAGTTCAAGGATATTTATGAAATTTTATAAATAAAATTTTTTTCTTAAACTTCCACGCCCTGTATCTCAGCAACAAAGCAACTCCGGACATATTTGCACATGAACTTTTGTTCTTGAGACGACCTCCCGAATCACCCTCTGCAGTATCGTACCGTAGTTGGGAAACACCCTGTATTTCAATAAAAATATTATCTTTTATGTACTTACCCCTGAATATTTTCGAGAATATTAGAGATTATTGCATGAAATTAAATTGAAAAAAATACTTCTAGCACACCTAAAATTATCCGTTTCACAAGAAAGAATCCTTTTTGAATGTTATAGTTCAGTAGTAATATCCCGACAAAATGTTGAATTTTCAAAACATACTTTCACCTTGCTGTCACGAAAACTGTGTTGCTTATAGACCGTCAGATAGTGACAGATTTAGGTGCCCCATTTTCACATACAAGCCTCGAATAGGGTTGAGAAGTACATCGATGTTGAGTAAAATGGAGGGAAATTTACGAGTGGCTCCTTGGGATAACATATGGAAAATTCGATTTTCCATGGAAAATTCGATTTTCCATATTTTAACGCGAGCCGTGTTCACCTAATCATTAATTAATAGAACCTGGCTTCAGAAGATCAAAGGCTTGAGTGTTGAAGGTGGCTAAAGGGTTAAAATGAGGCTGTAATCTTGTAAAGAAAAATCGAGATTTTAACAGGTTTTCCCACGCAAGCCCATCGAAACTATGAAAACCTACATCGTCACTAGACCGAAAAACATAATGGCTTGACTGGCGTGAATGGAAAAGTAGATTTTGTCGTCGGAAAATTTAATGGAAATTCTTTTTGATTTTTCCAAATGTTTTCCCCACGAGCCAATCGTGAATTTCCCTTAATTTTACTCAACATCGACTTACTTTTCAACCCTATTCGAGGCTTGTATGTGAAAATGGGGCACCTAAATCTGTCACTATCTGACGGTCTATTAGAAACACCACGAGAGCTTGCTCGAGTGGTCATGGCATTTCGGCATTTGATTGGTTTATATAATATGAGGAAAATTGTCAGAGGTATAACCACGAATGATTGAATTTTCGCGATGAGTCTGTCGATTCATGTATGAACGAAACTCATGAGATAAATTCAATCACGAGTGGAATTTTATTAGCCTATTTCACAATCATCATTTCGATAGAATTTATCCCAAATCTGCTCATTATTAAATGCCATTACTTATATATTTGACGCTTAACTGTCATGTATAGGTACACAAATCTGAAAACACCGAACTTGACAGGCCAATCAGAGTCAAGTATGGTATTGTCGATAATCCGACAAGACCTGCTCCTGATTGGTTTATTTGACAAGTGCGTGAAATAGATAGTTCACTTCCGCTATATCAAGTAAAAGTATTTTTCAAAGCAAAATGTGTTTTGTCGATATGAAATTGTTTAAAAATTGTTGTTAAAAATTGTTGTTAAAAATTGTTGTTAAAAATTGTTTAAAATTGTTTTTTCCGTTAACCAGCTGTCGTCCCCTTACGAACGGCAGCCTTCAGAAGTCGAAACTTGTGCGAGCCAAGGATTAAAGAGGTCTTACGTCTTTACGTGCGATTCCTAGCACTTTCTCGGGCCATAAGAAAAATGTCTGCAGTCGCTAGGGTTTGAACCTTCGACTGGCAGCAAGAGTGATTGAAAACATCGACGCTTTTACCACTCGGCTACCTGGCCGAGTGGTATGAATCCTTGATAGAATTCGAAAGAGATGCTCTACAGATCACTTCAAGATCAATGACTTTATGAATGAGTTGCCATAAAAAATGGATCCGTTGCATAACAAGATGTGTAGGAAATTTTACTGCTGTGAACATGAAAACGGGATCCGTCGCAAATATAATAGTGGGTTCAAGTACTTTATCATTGAGCAACATACTAAATATCAGCAACCGAACTTCTTTCTCTATCTCATATTCGTTTCGTAAACTGTATAGAAAAAGATCTGAAAATCGATGAGTGCCTTCAGAGAATGAAATGAAATAAAAATCTCTCGAGGAAAATGCAAAAATAGTTATTTACGTTAAAAGTCCAATAAATATATTTTTACAGAAAATGTTTCCGGACGAGGTGATTTTCGGAGTCTGGAATTTAATAACGAGTAGTGGAAAAAATTTACCAGACCTGTGACGTACAACATTATATTCTATAAATGAATTGTTGACTTTTTGAAGAAGATAATACGTTGCAAAAACCTATTGGGTCCAGAAGAACATTAATGTAGTCCAGTAAACCGCACTAATCCAGTAAAATTTTCCAATAAACTTAACAGGAGTAGTCCGGTAAAAATATTCATTATGGTACTAGGTATATATAAAAGGTATTTTCCGACGACGACATGCGAAAATGACAAATAGCACACTATTTAGTTAATTCGAAAATGTCAAATATCACCCTGAAGATGAAAAGTTAAATAACTCTCTTGAGTGATATGTGTATCTATAGTTATTCAAATCAGGATGTATTTATCGAAGGGCAATATATAAAAATATAAATAGAAATGTATGGCCATCAAATTGTTTTGCAAACGTAGACACGTGTTCCGAGCTTAACAACAATTTGAGGGCTATACCCAATATTTTATCTATTTAAATTTGTATATATTGCCCCTCGATACCATCCTGATTTGTATTTTCCTGGGTAGGATTGTCACACTGGTAGCTATAGCTGCCTCCGTTGCTTTGAAAGCTCAAGGTCTTCTAACCGAAGCCACAAATGTGTGGTTTGCTTCCTGTTGTTGACTCCCTTTGTTCCTATTTTTACGTCCAAGTGTTGCACATCTTCACACTTGATTTTACCGTACTGATAAGAGCTTAAGCTCGAAAAGAGCTCAAGCTCGAGTACAACAATTTGAGGGCTATACCCAATAACTTTTCTATTTATATTTCAATAGTTATCTATATGTATTGCATAATGGAATTGAAGTGTGCTTTGAAATTAATATTGCGAAAACGTCAGATAAACTTCAAAAGTGTCAGTTTTGCATATGCATTATTCTTATCATATACAAAACAGTAAAAATAGTATATAAAATTCCTTAAAACATGCAAGCAGAGATTAATAGTGATGATCAATGTACTCCACCTGAAATTGAAGAGGACGCAAAATTAACGTCACTAAATTTACTGCCTGACACGTCCAAAAGGAGGTACGAATACGCTTACGATCAATTTCTTTCATGGCGAAGAAATGAAGAAATAAGAAGCTCCGTTTCTGAAAACGTTTTGCTTGCATACATGGTTGAACTTTCCAATAGAATCCAATGTTCAACATTATGGACTGATTATTCTATGTTGCGTACCACAATGTAGATATCTCCAAATATAGTAAACCTAAGGTATTTAAAAAAAGGAAAAGTGCCGGATATAAACCGAAATAAGCAAAAGTTTTGACGCAACAAGAAATTTGTGAATTTATGAATAAAGCTTCCGATGAGATTGATTTACTTGCAAAGGTAAGTCATCGGTATTTAAACAAAGTCTATACATTTATTTAATTATGTTTTTTTTAGGTTGTGTTGGTTATGGGTATATCTGGTGCATGTCGCAAGCACGAACCAAGAACCAGTTATGTATAAATAACATTGAAGATTTGGGGACTGCGGCTGTCATTCAAATTAATAATACAAAAAATAAATGCTGTCGCAAGTTCACTATTACTGGAAACTTTTATAGCATATATAAAAAATATGCCAATCTAACACCGTCAAATACCGAAACACGCTTTTTTCTTAATTATAGAGTCAAAAAATGCACAAAAAAGTAGTGGGCATTAACAAAATTGGAAATATACCTAGAGAAGTGGCTACATTTTTAAATCTAAAGGATCCTGAAAAATACACGGGGCACTCATTTCGCAGTTCTTCTGCTACTACATTAGTAGATGCAAGAAGAGATCTAACTTCTCTGAAAAGACATGGGGGTTGGAAATCGTGCAAAGTCGCAGAAGAATATATAGACGATTCTGCCTTCACTCCGCCTCTTCGAGAAACTGACATCGAGTCTACTACTGTACATAGTGTACAAATAACAGAGAGAAATCTGTATAACTCCTCATTGCGAAGTCCATTACAATTTACTAATTGTAATAATATTACTTTTAATTTCTACAATTCTAAGCAGTAATCTTGTTCAATTATTACTTTTTTTGAAAAATTCTCAAATTCTCAAAATAAAGTGAAAATGTATTAATTTTTTTTGCAATTATGCATTAATCTGTGGTCGTCGAAAAAATAGTGTGGAAAGTGCTATTTCACACTGATAACGTAATATACTATTTCCGGACTAAAATTAACCTCAATTGATAGACCGTCAGATAGTGACAGATTTAGGTGCCCCTGATTTGCCTACAAGCCTCGAATATGGTTGAATAGTACAACGATGTTGAGTAAAATGGAGAGAAATTTACGAGTGGCTTCTGGGGAGAACATATGGAAAAATCGATTTTCCTGAACAGAAATAAAAGGAGTATGTTGCCCATATTTTTTGGTCTAGTGACGTTGTAAGTTTCATAGTTTCGATGGGCTTGTTAGGGAAAATCTGTCAAAATCTCGATTTTTCCTTACAAGATTACACCCTCATTTTAACCCTTCAGCCCCACCTGCAACACTAAAGCCTTTGGTATTCCGAAGCTAGATTCTATTAATTAATAATTAGGTGAACACGGCTCGCGTGAAAATATGGACAACTTACTCCTTTTATTTCTGTTCTGCAAAATTGAATTTTTCATATGTTCTTCCCAAGAGCCACTCGTAAATTTCCCTCTATTTTACTCAACATCGATGTACTTTTCAACCCTATTCGAGGCTTGTATGCGAAAATGTGGCACCTAAATATGTCACTATCTGACGGTCTATGAGTGAAATAAAGGAACCATGCCCTGAGATACTGACGAATATAAGGAAATTACTTATAACTTGACAGCGCCGTAACCGATTTTGATTTTTTTCCAGCGATGAAATGGAGAAAGATGTGGGAATAAATTTCTGATAAAAAATACAGGGTGTTCCATTTTACAAATTCTATTGAATGTCGTCTATATTATACAATAATCAAACTGCAAATTTGAGCACCCGTAGAGGAATATGTAGCGAAAATCTGGATTCGTGTTCGCGACACCGTACCACTATAAAAATATTATCAAAATTTGAATGAATTCAACATGACTCTTCAATTGTGGTAAAAATAGGTTTGTTTTTCAATTATAACTTGGCAAAGCCGCAATCGATTTTGATTTTTTCACAATAATTTAAAGCTAAAACTTAGCGGAAAAAAATTCGAATAAAAAATACACGTTGCTCTATTTATATAAACTCGTCTCTGAGTCGACCAGCTTCTATAAAACACCAAGTAATGTTAAAAATATTTTTGGAATGGGAAACTTCTGTAACTGAAGTTGTTTGTTCCTCAAATGGGACACACTGTGCTCCTAAACTTTCTCGAGCAGTTTACACGAACAAAATCCGTAGTCGACCCAAACTGAAAGCTTCACAAGAAGTCGCCGAACGAAATAAATTCGATTTTCGAAAGAAAGCCGTAAAATAGCAGAGCCGAGCCGTTTCAAGTGGGCGGACACAGCTGGAAGCAAAAAGCAGAAAGGGGGCAGCACTGGGGCTCGCATACCTATCTGCACACAAGCTCGCCGGACTTTCATAAACGGGCGTACAGGTGTAATGTTATGTACGACGGCCGTTTCCATTAACATGTAAATAATATGTTTGAATTAGTGGTCATTAACTGCGATCTAGATATCGCCGACTGTTTTTTTGGGTAGTAAATCATACGGCCAACTAGGAGTCGGCGGTAGATTACTGGGAATTCGGAGATGCCTATCAGCGTTCTTCATGTTCGCAAACTTCATTTTGATGAAATGATTATATTGTTTTATTTCGAAACACTGAAAAGGTGGATGCTCCGCGGCATGATATTAGGCGAAAACAAGCGATTTTTATTTTGACTGTTGTGATATACACCTGCTGAAAGGAAAACACAATCGTTACTCATGTCCCTCCATGCCAATTATAGACTGGTCAACAAGTGATTTTTTTTCTCCACCTCCGAAAAATATAAAGGAGGTGTTATACCATCCGGAATGTAGATGAAAAAATTTAAGAGCCGCTTGCAAAAATTGCAAAAGTTATTAACAATTAACTGAAAAAACAAAATAGGGATTGATTTTTTGCAAATATCTCAAAAACTATTTGACATTTTTCAAACTTGGATAAAGATTCAACAAGAGGAAGAAAATTCCCAAAAAACTATCCCGGGACTGTAGGACAAATATTTATAATTTTCCCAGAGGGTCGAATATACAGCCGAAAACGAGGACTCTGGCTCGCGTAAGCACCTCCCACTTTGGTCCTTTAATGAATAAATATTATTTACACTAATTAAATATGATAATTAGGAATTGAAAGAATTTAGGTATTAACTGGGTAGACGAATGAACAATAATCCGGAGTCAAAAAATTTTTATCGCGATTTTTCTATCAATTATGCATTAGTTAATTAACAATTTTTTCAGACTTGGACATGGCCATCGCAAGTGCGATAATTGTTGGATAACAAATCTGATATTTTCTTCCTTTTTTGGAGCTATTTTTAAAGGTCTCAGAAGAGGTACCTGTTATAAAAATTCAAAGAAATAATTTTTTCACATTGTTATCAACAATTTACTTAGGGTAATTAAATTAATGAATTAAAAAGATTTATCATTGAACATTTTTATTTATTTTTTATATTACTATTAATCCGTTTTTCTATGATCAGAAGCCACATGAAAATGATTTTAAAAAATTTTCCTATTTGTATCTACGTTGTTAGGGGTGAAATTTATGAAAGGATAGCAGTGAATGTGCAATGATGTTTCACGCCACTAACATACCCAGGAGCTCAGTTTGGGAAGTGGATTCGACAACATAAATTGATTTCGATAAGATTGAAATATGGGTTTATTTTTCCGGAGCGCCACGGAGTTATCGGCAGTGAAAAATCCGAAACCACCCTGATGGAATGAGACAACCCACTGCACTAATATTACTAAAATATTAAACAATAGATACCTATCAATGGTATAAAAATAATATACAGGGTGTCAATTTGAAAACTTCCCACCCTTAATTTCTTCCTTCCAGTAAACAATATGAGTAATCGAAAAAACAGGTCAATTTTATTGTCAAGGGGGACACTTTCACGGACTATTTGTAGCCCTCGTGGTTCAACCCCCTAGGAGGGGTAGATGTTACCCTTAGAATTTTAAATGGGAAGGGGGGTCAAGTGGCACATCATTTTGATGGGCGTTCAATTCTTGTTCCAATGGTACCCTGACTTATTATTTTGTGATGAGCATTTTCCGAAAAATTGCGTTCTAAACTAACAGAAGTAATTATTAGAACGCCTATACTGAGATGCATTATTGTATTGACTCCCTTTAATAAAAATGGTTAGAAGAGTAGGTGGCACCGCTCCAACCCTTGAATGACAGGAATAAATTTATTACGCATGGGATTTTTTATTTGGTGGTTATTTTCCTTCTACACAATAAAATTTAATTTGTGAGAAAGACATTTCCAACATAAAATCTACTTACGCTTATCTTATTAGCTGTTCGAAATTTTGTCCATTTTGCTCTAAACAATAATACAGTCTGTTTTCGAACTCCCCTCTAACATTACGGAAAACTTCACTAGGAATTGACTGGCATGCTGCTGTAATTCGTCTTTTAAGTTCGTCAATATCAGAAGGTTGTGTTTTATAAACAACGGATTTAAGATGCCCCCAAAGAAAGAAATCTAAGGGTGTTAAATCCGGTGATCTCACTTATTCACCAAATCAAGCACATACCGGTGACTTACATTACAATTTGGATGTCTTTCGTTAAAAAGACATGCCGCCCTTCGTGCGCATTTTCCAACTTCTCCATAAATTACAATCATTTCAATTCTGTCTTGAAGAATGTAAACCATTTTTACACTTTTATACACTTATTAAAGTAATTCCTGAACAGCCCAACAGGTACAACGGTATTCACAATACTACCACATAGTTCAAATTTGCTAACCAATTTTTTGCCGGAAAACAGAAACTTTTTACAGCAGAAGTAGCAAAAAAGGAAGGCCATCTGTACAATTTCTGCGATGACACTTAAAAATTCAGCATTTAATAAACACAACGTTACTACCATCTACGTTTTACTATTAGACTACTTTTTTATGTGTGTTTGGAGCTAATGGCTAATGTTACCCCTAATACAGGGTTGGAACGGTACCACCTAATATTCTAACCAGTTCTGGCCAAACCATGCATCTCAGTATAGGCGTTCTAATAATTACTTCTGTTAGTTTAGAACGCAATTTTTCGGAAAATGCTCATCACAAAATAATAAGTCAGGGTACCATTGGAACAAGAATTGAACGCCCATCAAAATGATGTGCCACTTGACCCCCCTTCCCATTTAAAATTCGAAGGGTAACATCTACCCCTCCTAGGGGGTTGAACCACGAGGGCTACAAATAGTCCTTGAAAGTGTCCCCCTTGACAATAAAATTGACCTGTTTTTTCGATTACTCATATTGTTTACTGGAAGGAAGATATTAAGGGTGGGAAGTTTTCAATGTATGTATAAATATGTAGAGGTTTTGTCTTCCCTTACGCTTGGATAACTTGGACCAGGGTAAAAGAAATAGTCATGTCCCTTACTAATAAAATATATTGATTGATGTTACACATACTGTGCACAATTTGGCATACAATACAAAATGAAATGAATGTGAATATGGCACTACCAAGATGAGTTAGAGTATTACGCTATTGTTGAGAGTAGTGTATCGTTCAAGTATATCAATATTAAATATCCAGTGAGGGCTATGACTGTGACATCATGATGATAGATTTCAAAACATTATCACGCGAGAGGGAGGAAGTATTAGATATTTTTGCACAATATGGACTCAATAGTATAGTAGAACAGGATACACGAGTAAATGCACCATCTTGCACAAGAATTGATAACATTTTTTCTAATATTGAGGCAGAGAGCAGGGTCAAAGACACTCCTCTCTCAGATCATAGATATACCGGGTGACACAGCAGAAATGTAGTAGCCTGTAGTTTTTTATTTGAAGAGATGAAGATTTGAAATTTGTAGAAGTTACGTAATCAATGATAGCGCTTCATTTGACTCTAACGAGAACTTTTTTCAACTACCTTTTTGATCGGCAGTAACATCAACTTCTTTTTTTTGAATGACACCCTGTATAATTATCCAGCCTATTTTATTTGCCTTGAAATTATCTATTCAACCTTGTTTCACAAAGTGGCATTCGTTTCTCGATTCGCAGATAGATTGCATTTTAATGAAAAACATCAAGTTGGCTGTTACCCGAATTCGATAATCTTTCGATGCTTGATAGGCTTGGAAATCCAAAGAGTATCAGTTAAACGATATCAGTTCAGTTTAATCCATACCTGATCACTTCCTATAGATTGTCAATAATTTATTTAATAAAAAGAAAAAATATCTGAAAATAACTCACGATATTGCGAAAACTGAGATAGGAAGACGTTTTTTTCAATTTGGCTACTTGTGAAGGAACTATCTATCTTTCTCTTTGGCCATGTAGCCATATCATGATCTTTCTTTCCATTTGGAAACATAAAATTAAAATTGTTCCCCTGATCCACCAATTCACAAGTCTATTAGTCTAGATATTTGCAATAATACTTTGCCTAGTAGGCGGTGTACACAGAATGTTTTGTGTTTGACAGGTAAACATCATTTGATTTTAATGATTATCTCCGTGAGTTTTATGCTGATTGAAATTGCATCGTTTAAGTAGATACTAAATATGTATTCAAATAATAAAAAGGTCGATATGTTGTTGATATTCGGAGAGTGCAAATAATTTGTAGACAGGCTGAACAATTGTAATTCGAAAGATTTCCGGAAAGACGCCATCCGCCTAATAATTATTTCGCTAGAGTAGAAGAGCAGTTCAGAAGAGAACCGGAAAATCAAAACAATCTCCAATACATTGTCGACGAGGAAATGGAAGTAAACGTTTTGGCCATAGTACAGGCAGATCCGACGATATCACTGAGACAAATTGAGGACGAAATCGGCGTGAATCGAGAGACCGCTAGAAGAGTTTTGAAAAGAACTGCTTTGAACTGCTCTTCTAGTCTAGCGAAATAATTATCAGGTGGATGGCGTCTTTCTGGAAATCTTTCGACATACAATTGTTCAGCCTGTGTACAATTTCTCTTGCACTCTCCGAATATCAACAACATATCGACCTTTTCGTTCTTTGAATACATATTTAGTATCTAATTAAACGATGCAATTTCAATCAGCATAAAACTGACAGAGACAATCATTGCAATCAAATGATGTTTACCTGTCAAACACAAAACATTTTGTGTACACCGCCTACTAGGCAAAATATTATTGCAAATATCTAGACTAATAGACTTGTGAATTGGTGGATCAGGGGAACAATTTTAATTTTATGTTACCAAACCTTAGATCATGATATGGCTACATGGCCAAAGAGAAAGGCAAATAGTTTCTTCACAAGTAGCCAAATTGAAAAAAATATGTTTTTATCTCAGTTTTCGCAATATCGTGAGTTATTTTCAGATATTTTTTCTTTTTATTAAATATATTATTGACAATCTGTAGAAGCGATCAGGTGTGGAAAAAACTGAAATTATATCGTTTAACTGATACTCTTTGGATTTCCAAGCCTACCAAGCATCGAAAGATTATCGAATTCGGGTAACAGCCAACTTGATGTTTTTCAATAAAAGGCAATTCATCTGCGAATTGAGAAACGAATGCCACTTTGTGATACACGGTTGAATAGAGAATCTCAAGACAAATAAGATAGGCTGGATAAATATACAGGGTGTCATTTAAAAAAAGAAGTTGAAGTTACTGCTGATCAAACAGGTAGTTGAAAAAAGTTGTTATTAGATTCAAATGAAGCGCTATCATTGATTACGTAACTTCTGCAAATTTAAAATTTTTATCTTTTCAAATAAAAAAACTACAGGCTGCTACATGTCTGCTGTGTCACCCGGTATTACAGTAAAGGTGAATCATAACTTGTATGTTGATAGAAAAGATACAAAGGTAGGTAGAAACTATAGCAGAAAGAACAAACAAAAATTATCTCAACTTCTGGAAAATGAAAACTGTAGTATACAATCAAAATACCTGTAATGACAAATACAATCAATTTGAAAGCATTGTTCAAAATCACTTTTCTAATGCATTTCCACTACAAAATACAAAATCAAAACCAGTTTCCAAGAGTTAGGTTAATGATGAAGTGAAACAGTCAAGTGCACAGCTTAAAGATTTATATATCCTTCAGAAAAAGTATCCAATACTAAAAGACCACTATCAAATCAGAAAACATGATCACAAACAAATTGTGGAACAGTGTAAACGTAATCACTATGATAATATAATTCAGAACTCCGAAAACAAATGTAAAACTTCCTGGTCTATTATAAATGAACTGAAAGGCAAAACTATCCAAGTCCAAATCTAATATTAAGTTGATACATGAAAATGAGGAAATCAGTTCACCTGTAACTGTAGCGAACACCTTTAATAACTTCTTTGTTGATGCACCAAAGAATATTATAAATAATATACCAGATGTAGGTGGCAATGTTTCTTTCCCCTACTCAAAGAAATATTATGAATTCATTAGGGTTACTTCCTTATACAGAACTAGAAATTAGGGATATTTTTAGCAAACTCAAAAACAAGCGTTCTTCTGGTCCAGATGATCTGCCTAACAATATCATTAAAGAATTTAAGGAAGACTTAATTAAACCATTTTGTCATATCATAAACTCTTCTCTAGAAACAGGAATTTTCCCAGAGTCTTTAAAAGTAGCAAAGGTGATACCTTTATATAAAAAAAATGCGAAAAATTTATCAGAAAATTATAGACCGTTGTCTCTTACATCTGTATTTGCAAAACTATTTGAGTATTGTATGTTAGAGAGATTGACCTCCTTCATTGCAAGATTTAATCTGATACCAGATGAACAACATGGATTTAGAAAATCCAAATCAACCACAACAGCAACAACAGAAACATATATAGACATATTAGCGGAATTAGATAAAAAAAGATGTCCAGTTGGAATATACTGTGACTTGAGCAAAGCGTTTGATTGTGTTCCACACAATCGATTATTAGAAAAGCTTTGGATATATGGCATCAGAGGAAATGCACATCAATGGTTTCGATCATATCTTGACGGCAGAAAGCAATATGTATAAATATCTTACAGTGAGGTCGATGGTCAAAGCAGCAAATACTTCTCTGATTTGATATCGGTAAATGTAGGGGTACCACAGGGAAGTGTCCTTGCCCCTATATTATTCTCTTTATACATAGCAGATATTGTCAAATACCTGGATGAATACAAGTTAACACTTTACGCTGATGATTTGTCAATCCTGGTAGCAAAAGACTCCATAGAAAGTATCCAACAAAATTGTGATGATTTAATGAGAAGAATTATACTTTGATTCTCAACAAATAAATTATATGTTAGTTCTGATAAAACAAATTTTTCAATATTTCACTCTAGACAAAAAAGGATTGAAAACATAGAAATTAAAATGGGAGACGTGACTCTGAAACAATGTGAAAACATAAAGTTTTTAGGAATAACTATGAATGATACACTAGATTGGGAAATTCATATCAGGAAAACAATGTCAAAACTAAATAGCAAAATATACCAAATGAAATGCCTAAAAAGAGTTCTAAACTTGTCCGTGTTGAAAAACTTTTATTATGCTGAAATTCAGTCACGACTCACATATGGTATCTTACTATGGGGTTCAGCATCAGTAGCTCAAAAATTATTTATACTACAAAAAAAATGCCTTAAAGCATTACTGAATAAAAGTCAGAGAGAATCATGTAAACCATTATTTGCTAAGCTGAGAATACTTCCTCTCTCTTGCCTATATATTCTAGAAATATCATGTTACATATTTAAAAATAAAAAGAGCATTAGCACTCATGGTAATGACCACAGTTATTCAACGAGATTTAACCATCATCTAAAAACACCACGAAATAATTTGAATGTTACCCTCAAGGGACCCACCTCCAATGGCGTGAGGGTTTACAATAAGCTCCCGGAGACAATTAAAACGGAAGTTACTTATTTCAAATTCAGAAAACGTCTCAAAACTTTTCTGTTATCAAAAATGTTTTACAATACCGAAGAATTTTATGCCAGCTAGACAGATATTTTATTTTATGATATATGTATTTTTTTTATAAAATTCACTATTTTAAATTGTCAATTTTAAATGTGTATTAACTATATGTAATATGTGACGTGTTTTATATCACTTTCATTTTGTCTTTGGAAATCAATAAATTTTACTTACTAGCTAACAATTATGAATACCTATGCCTTAGGGGCAAAGTATTAATCTAAACTTATATGACACTAAGTAGATTTTGTCAATCAGGCCAGTTCACCAATTGTAGTTGTAGTTCACCAGTGCCTTGGTGTATACAGGTGACCAGTAGGTACGACAAAATCAATCGAAGTACGTGTGCAGCTGGGACTAATACATCAACGGAGAATACCAATAATAGGGGACGAACAGAGAAGGAATATTGAACAGATGCACAGTGGAACAGTTGAGCAGGAACAGTGGAACAATCACAGTAATGGAACAGTCATAGATGGTAGCGGAAACAACGAAACAGTAGCGGAGCAGTAACAGTAAAACCGTAGCAGAGCAGTAACAATAAAAATGTAGCGGAGCAGTAACAGTAGTGGAGTAAAACCGTAGCAGAGTAGTAATCATAAAACCATAGAGGAGCAGTAATAACGGAGCACCCTATATTAAGTGGGAGGGTTCTGGTAACAGCTTTGATGGTTTGTTTGCTGTCAGATAGCTAGTTTCTTGTTCCAGTGGTTTTACCGATGAAGAAATGACATAACCCCAAAAATCCGTAAAGCGAACGAAGATGTTCTCGAAAATATACAGCGTCAAATATCGCAAAGAATATGAGAAAATCTCCAGATACGAATTTTTCCAAGATCCATCAACGATGATCAAACTTGAATGGGAAATCTTCAAAATAAGTCAGTCAAAATGTCACTCATCAAATATCGACCGGAAAACGTCACTCCAAAAAAATGACTTACGTCAGTCAAAAACTGTCACTATCAGACAAAGCGCTTCCTTGTTTGTTCGTGGTCTGTGAGATCAGTCCAGGAACTACCTCGAGCTTCTCGGAGCTACTCCTTGGGACAATTGGACAACAACTCAGGTGCACAGAACACCTAGAGAATCGGTGTTACCAACTGAACTAAGACGAACCAAACACAAACAAGATCAAGTACTCGAAAGTGAAGTAGGTACCTCAATGGAACAAAATATTGATACAGTAGGACTGTTACCGTGTTGTGTTCTAAACACAAAACAATAGACCAATCCAAAGTATGTTTACAAAATAACGCTGTCATACAGCGGAATGCGGGATGTCATTATTTACTTTTAGCTTAAGGCCAGTTCATGTCCGCTCGAACTAGTACGGTAAAGGTAAGTACTAACATTCGAAAAGAGCTGTACAGGGTGTCCCAAATTCGAGCCTCATCATTGGGATCTCGGAAACCAGAAGAGATACGAGGTCGGTTAAATGGAGGCAATTTGAAGCTCATTGAAACGCCGCTTTCATACTTGAAAAATACCGAAGATTTTTGGAAAAAACCGATTATTCGCGATTTCATTTTTATTTTTTTGTGACTCTATTTGAATAGATATAACAAAACAAATTTCACATTCTCATTGCTACTTTTTCTGTTCTACAAGCTGGTGTTATCAGATTTTCAAAAAGACGTTTCGTATTTGAGCTACCATCATCAACTTTGTTTTTTTAAATACGGCCCTGGTTTTTTTATTATGGATTTTGAAATCTTCTAATGTCCCAAAACAAATGATGTATCGCACTTATTCGAAAAGTTTATATTAATAGCATTTTCCATAAGATCTCATGTGTTAGAGAGAGACAGAGAATAGATTTTTGGTAAGGTCTTAGCAGGACATCGTTAAAATAATTTTTTCGAAAAAGAACGATACATCATTGTTTTAAGGACCTCAGAAGCTCCTAAAAATTGATATAAAACAATGTGTGATGTTCAACAATAGGCATGATGTTTTAATTATTCCAAAAAAAGTCAAACAAAAACTATAAAATTGAATACCCAATGAAAGTTAAAGCAAATATTCAAATTGTAATTCACCTGCTTGAATGCATTTTCGTGTTAGTCTGTGAAATTTATGGATGGCACGCTGAATGGTCCTTGCAGGGATAGCCCTGATCTCCCTTATTAGGTCTTGTCGTAATACTTCAAGATTTTGTGGCGTGTTTCGATAAAGACGGTTTTTGAGAAATCCCCAAAGAAAGTAGTCTAGAGGGTTTAGGTCGGGGCTTCTAGCTGTCCAACGTACGGGACCTTGGTTTCCAATCCATTTATTAGGGAATAATTCATTTGATAAATTTTTAACACATCTCCCATTATGACGTGGTGCACAGTCTTGTAGCCACCATAGTTGACGTAATACACCCAAAGGTTCTTCCATTAAGGAATCCAATATATTGGTCCTTATTAATTCTGCATATCTATCGGAATTTAATTTTCCTTGAATAAAAAACGGGCCGATAATTTTATTGTGCCACATACCGACCTATACGTTAAATGATTGTCGTCCCTGAGGTCTTACTTCTTGTTTCTGCCTTGGGTTTTCTATTGACCAATAGTGTTCGTTATGTCTGTTAAATAGTCCATATTTTGAAAAACTGCATTCATCTGTCCATATAGTTTTATTTAGGAAGTCATGATTTTCATTGATTTTATTTTGCAACCAGTTACAAAATTCTAATCGTCTCTCAGCATCGCCAGGTCTTAGTGTTTGACTAATATGGATTTTGTAAGGTTTATATCCACGCTTATTTAAAGTTCTCCAAACTCTCATTCGCGGTAATCCTACTTCTTCTGAGAACACTCTAGCTGAAACTCGAGGATTATTATTGGCCTTAAAAAATAGTTTAAAATAATTCATTTTACTTTCTACTTTGTAACAGTTTACAAACTTACAGTGTTCAAGATAATTTGTTCCTCTTCTGGATCGATTCGTGTTCCATATTCAACCCTTGGCTTAACAAAACTTCCGTACTGAGCTAAATTATTATCAATATTAGCAAAATAACTACATTGCGGCTGCCGTCTTTCTGGATATTCCAACAAATAGCGCTCACAAGCCGTTTTTGAATTTTGATTCGAAATATAATAAATCCTTATCATGTCTCGTTTTTCTTCGTTAGAAAAAGTCATTTTCGTTTAATAAGCGTTAACGATTAGTGAACGAACAGTGAACTGTCAAAATATTGGATAATTTAAACATTAACAAATGAACTAAGATAGCCAGAATGCACGATGCACAGCCACTTTGATAAAATGTAAATATAGCCTAGGGCCTAGAGTTTGAGGGATGACACTTCAATTATATTATTTAGTAACCACCCACTTTTATGTTAGTTTTTGAGTTTTATGCAGTGCGTTATTGCAAAAAAAGTTTGTTTTAACTCTATTAAAAATCTAATTTTTGTCTCTCTCTAACTCATGAGTTCTTATGAAAAATGCTATTAATATGAACTTTTAGAATAAGTGCGATGCATCATTTGTTTTGGGACATTATAAACTTTTAAAATCTATAATAAAAAATCCAGGGCCGTATTTAAAAAAACAAAGTTGATGATGGCAGCTCAAATACGAAACGTATGTTTGAAAATCTGATAACACCATCTTGTAGAACAGAAAAAGTAGCAATGAGAATGTGAAATTTGTTTTGTTATATCTATTCAAATAGAGTCACAAAAAAATTAAAATGAAATCGCGAATAATCGGTTATTTCCAAAAATCTTCGGAAGTATTCGGAATTTTTCAAATATGAAAGCGGCGTTACAATGAGCACCAAATTGCGCAACTTTGTCTCCATTTAACCTACCTCGTATCTCTTCTGGTTTCCGAGATCCCAATGATGAGGCTCGAATTTAAGACACCCTGTACATGACAACGATCAAGTTATCATTTTGAAACAGTGGTGTACAGAGTGGAAAGTTTATATCAATGGCAGATAATTTCTGATGTTATTGTATTGAAACAGAAAGGGTTTTCTAGTGCAAAATAAACCCATAACAACGTTTACAAAAAAAACCAAATATTTATGGCAAATCAACAAGTTTAGCGGTTTGCTAATACCGAATCCCCACCGAACCTCTCTCTATCAAAAGAGTCATCTCTACCTCGGACCAAAACTATATAACAAGTTAGATGCTTCTATTAAGAACTCAGGAGAATATTTCCATATTCAAGAGAAAACTAAAAACGTAACTTGGTAGTAATTGCTACACCGTTGATGAGCTCTAATAACTTCTTTTTATAAAACGTAACTTAGTTCTATATATTTTAATCAATTTTCTTATGTCGCTTTGTTGGTTTTATCTATACAGAGTTAGTCAAATGTATGGAACCGCCCATTTTTCTCAGTTAATATGAGGGTTATCTTATCGAAAAAAAGTTAGGATGAAAGTTGAAGGGTATTTCACTCTGCACCTTTCTATAAATTCAAATATTTTTTTAGATGTGCCATTGGTGGAGTGACGTCATCTATATTTTTTTTTAAATGTAACCATTTGTCATGTTTGGTATCGCAGATAGCTTGTTTTTTTTTTCGTTTCAGTAGTACTGATATTATTTTAACTCTCTCGATAGGTACAGTGTGTTTCGTATTTTTGTGTCCACTTCTGTGCCTAATTTGTTCAAATTTTTTCTCAATAGGGGAATGTAGCCAGTTGGATATTTTGGGTGATATGGCAATTTGATTCAGACAGTAGCGTACGTATGTATAAGTTTATCAGATGCGTATTTTTTCGAAAAACAATACTAGTTATTTTTCTATTGGAAAATGTCAATGGAATTTTGTTCCAGAATAATTTACTGCCCGATTCCTGCATTTTTCTCAAACAGAAGGTAAGAGAAAAACAGAAATAGTTATTTATTTCAATAGTTCAAAGTATTACTATTTTTTTATTGAAAAGAAAAACATATGTAGACCGGCTATTTCATTTACTTATTTATTAATCCTAAGAAGAACTTTCTATTTGAGCACGTGATCTAAGATAAAAATGTAACGTCTCGAATGGCTGAGCCATTCAGGTAAATTTTGAAAATATTCTATAACCATTACTTATTTTATGAGAAAAATGTTAATTGTAAACATCGTAAGTGAAATTTTTTAATGAAACAACTGTCAATGTAGCCCACAAAAATATTTTTTATAAAAAATTACGTACGCCACTGTCTGAATCAAATTGCCAAATAGCTTAAAATATCCACCTGGCTACATTCCCTGATTGAAAAAATTTTTGCACATATAAAACAATAGGTAAGTGAATTACAGAGGTGGACACAAAAATACGAAACACATTGTACCTATCGAGAGAGTTGAAATAATATTAGAACTACTGAAATGAGAAAAACAAACCATCTAGACATACCAAACATGACATATGAATCCATTTAAAAAAAATGCCGATGACGTCACTTCTCCACCAATGGCAGAACTAAAAAATATTTGAATTCGTAGAAAGGTGCAGAGTGAAATACCCTTCAACTTTCATCCCAACTTTTTTTCGATAACCCTCATATTAACTGAGAAAAATGAGCGGGTCCATACATTTGACTAACTCTGTATATTATTTATTTCTACTGTGACGTCTTCCTTGTTATTGTATGAAAATATTTATTCTGATAATTTTCTACTTTTTAACAAGCGTAATAAATTTTATTATTATTGTTGACAAAATCTTGGGAATTTCGAAATTTCTAACTGCAGAGTTGGAAATTTCTCGTCTTGTAATGGACAAAAATCCCCAGAATGATTTAAGCTTAATTTAACTGAGAATAATTGTACAAAAACACTAATTGAAATTCATATGCATGATACTAACTTAAATGGTAATTGAAAAATATAAAATATACAGGGCTATTCAAATTCGTTTCTGTACATGGGGATCTCGTAAACGAAAAGAGATAGACTGTCGGTTAAATTATGGCAAAGTTGCGTATTTTAGAGACCTATTCAATGATTTAAAAAATCGAAATCAGCTCTTTTGGTTCTGGAGATATACAGAAAAACAAAAAAATTCCAAATAATTTTTTTTCCTGTATCTTCTTTATTCGCAGACATATTGAAAATCTGTCGACATTTTGCTATTAGCACTTGATGTGGGCTATCAGAATATGTCCATGAATCTTTTATACAAGGTGTCATCAGACTTGGGCCACCCCCATCTTTGTTTTTTTAAATACGGACCTGTATTTTTTGTTGTAGTTTTTGAATCGTCGACTTTCACTTCATACTAAGAAATTAAATTAAATTTTATATTTCGGTATGTTTCGGCAATATTTTATTATAATCGGGTGAATTATTCCCTTTTAAATTACGGCCCTGGAAATTGGTTGACTGAGTTAAATAAAAACACAATAGCAACTTTAACGTCTCCCCATGTACCATAGTGTTTTTCGAGAGTATTTTTTTCATTTTCAGGTACCAATTCATATTTCTTCGCATTTTCAATGCTCTTTGAGCATTTTCTACAATGAACTTCGAATAGCAAAATCTTTATGATTATCTGAAACATATCTAAAACAAAAATAGATTATATGTATTTTGATTAGCTGAAAAAGAAATGATAGCAATAATTACATCCGAAACGAACACTATAATTGTAATGAAAATTGAAATGAAGTGATTTATATACACAAAAAAAAATTAATGGCGCAATAAATGTTCGAATTGGAGTCCCTCCATTTCGAGACATTTTTGAACACGTTTTATTCATATTAATTATTGCCCTTAATACACATCTTTGCTGCATTATTGCGAAAGCATTCAAAATCCTCAATCTCAAGTCTTCCATATTTTATTGCACCATAAGTGATTCTTGGAGATAGAAAGATCATAACACCACATTTTTGCTGGTTACTTTAATACTTACCTATAAGTTGCTAACGTCTTTAGTTACCATGTTTAATACCGATAAAATCTCAGTAGACTATGAGAACAATTGTGGATAATACTTTGACATTTGTCATCCCGAAATATAAAATTTAATTTAATTTCTCAGTATGAAGTGAACGTCGACAATACAAAAATTACAATTAAAAATCTAAAAATTACAGCCCAAGTCAGATGACACCCTGTATAAAAGGTTCATGGACATATTCTGATAGCCCACATCAAGTGCCAATAGGAAAATGTGGACAGATTTTCAATATGTCTGCGAATAAAAAAGATACAGGCAAAAAAATAATTTGGGATATTTTGGTTTTTCCTGTATATTTCCAGAACCAAAAGAGCTAAATTCGATTTTTTCACATCATTGAATAGGTCTCTAAACCATAAATCATGATTCTAAAAATTCATCGGTAGAGTAAAATGCATTGCATAGCAGGTAATTTGATAATTTATTTTTAAAGCTAGTATTATTGTCTATCACACCGAAAAGATTTTGAAATTTATTGTGAAATTTTATTTGTTGATAAATATGTGAGTTTTGGCTAACCGTGAGTCTGGAGTAATATTGATGGAGCAGATTGCATCCCCTAGTTCCATAGTTATGTAAATCACTTTGTTTCATTAAATTACTATTATTGTTTCTTAAGTTTATCAACAAGTTATATATGTAAAGCGATGGTAGAGTCATGATTCTCAATTCCACAAATATGCTTTTACAGGAGGTTCTAGGGTGTGCTCCCTTCATGCAGCGTAGTATTCTTTTTTGGAGAATAAAGACTTTATGTATATGTGCTGAGGAGCCCCAGAATATAAGTCCATACGATATAGTTGCTTGTACCAGACCAAAGTATGCAAGTTTCAAAACATTAATTGATACCGTGTTCCTCAACTGTCTGATTAGGAAACATATCGAGCTCAATTTACAAACAATGCTATTCACGTGTTTTTCCCAAGTCATCTTACTATCGATTGTAATTCCCAAAAATGTAATGTGATCAACTTCCTGTAATGACCGTCCATTTAATCTCACTAAATTACTGAAATTATGACTAATGTTTTTCGTCATAAATGACAAGAAGACTGTTTTTACGTCATTTATCGTTAGTCCGTTGTGTATACAATATTGATGAAACTCGTTTGCACTTGAGTTGGCTTCAGATACCGAGTTGCATGTTTTGCCATCAATTCCAAAACTAGTATTATCTGCGTACGCTACAATAAGACTTGGAGTTTTGCAATACTCCCTCAAGTCATTCACAAATAGATTAAATAATAAGGGGCCCAATATAGATCCCTGAGGTACCCCAACCTTCACAGTAACTGCTTCAGATTTGGAATGATCAATGACTACCACTTGCTTCCTATCACTTAAGTATGAATCAATCCATTTATTAGCGTTGCCTCGGATTCCTATTCTATTCAGCTTTTCAATTAGAAGGGGATGATCAATAGTGTCAAAAGCCCTACTGAGATCAAAAGATATAGCTAATGGGGTTGACTTGCTGTTTAGTGAGTCATATATGAATGTTGTTAATTCACCCATAGCAGTCGCGGTTGATTTCTTTTTCCGGAAGCCATGTTGATATGTGGAAAAAAGATCATGAGTTACAAGAAATTGTGTTGCTCTCTCATTGAAGCATATATCAATTGCAATTTGGCTTTGTATACAAATGTTCCTGTAATTGATGATGTCATTTCTGGATCCCTTGTTCTTATACACTGGTATAGACTTGGACACTTTTAAACTGTTAGGATACTCTCCTTCAATAAAAGATATATTCACCAGGTATGACAGCGGTATACATACAATATTAGCTACCGCATGAAGAATTCGACCTCCAATTTCGTCTAGACCTGATGCAGGTTTGGATGATATTCTTTTAATCATAGTGATGATTTCAGTAGGTGTTGTAGGATATAGGAATAGTGTTTTTTGTTTGTAATCTGTGAGTTTCAAACCCTCATAATTTGGTCTGGCGCATTGAAAATTAGTGAAATGGTCACTGAAAGCATTGGCAATATTTACAGAATCTGATATAGTATTATCATTTATCAGTGAGACTTGGTTCGATATTTCATTTTTGCTATTGTTTTTTCCTCTCATTTCGCCAATGATTTTCCAAGACTCTTTAGCTATGTTATTTGACTGGATTATCCTGTTATCATTATAGGTTATTTTGTTTTGTTTTAGTTTTTCATTGTATATCTTTTTGAAGCTTTTGTATCTTTCTTTTATGAATTCATTTCCAGTTGACTTGTAATTTTTATGTAGTTCACATAGTGTGTCATGCATTTCCTTCAGCTCATGTGTATACCAAGTGTCTTTTTAGTCATTCTTTATTCTCTTTTTTTTTAAGGGAAAAGCATTGGCAAAGTGGTATAGGAAAGTATTGTAAAATGCATCAAATTTGTTATTAAACTCATTTTCCGCGTATATCTCAGTCCATCCTTCATATTTCAATAAGTGTATGAATGTTAGTATGTTATCACAGAAATCTCTTTTGAGAGTAGTGTTTGATTTACTGATTTTATCCAGTTGTGTTTCCAAAAGGCAAACTTGAAACGTATGATCGGATAGGTGAGAATCATTTATGTGCACATTTTTTGCTATTAAATTTGTATACATGATATCAATGAGAGTACTAGATGAATTTGTTATCCGAGTAGGTTCTGTTACAAGATTACTCATGTCAAATTCGAGAAATATATTTGTAAATTTCCGGGTTATGTTAGTATCAAGTAATAGATTTATATTTGTGTCACCGCATAAAAGATAGTAGCAATCAGTTTTATAAATTTGAGAGAGTAGTTCATATAGCAATTCCAAGAAGACATCGATATTCCCTTGGGGAGAGCGGTAAATACTGAACAAAGTAATATATCAACGTAACAAAGTTTGAACTTGACAAAATTTTCAACAGTTACGACATTCCGGTAGAAATATAAAAACAAGGAAATAAGTCCTAATGAATCTATTTTGAAGGCTTTCAGTAAGTAAGTACCTAATTGAATCTATTATTATTACTAAATCACATATTACTAAAAGGGGCGATACAACCAGATTTGAAAAACATGTTGGTTGGATTCTTGACAGTATTTCTGGAAATTTTCTAGAAAAAAATACGAAAAAAAGTTTTCTCGGCGGAAAATCGTTAATACAAAAAAAACATGAATCACTGATATGATTGAAGACAAGTTTCAGAACTTAGAAGTAATATCAGAACTTCATTCATTTGTTCTTTCCCAATGTGAGAACTTACATTGGAATACATCAGTAAAAATTGGCGATATATATATTACTATTATATTATTCTCGATTATTCTCGCGGATCTGAGCTCCTATAATGTGACTAAATAAAATATCCTTGGAACATTCACAAACCTTCCGCAATCTGACGACAAATAAATTAATATGGATAAAACGATAAAATCAAATATTAATGCATTACAAATTATTATGATTATCTATGTATGTTTACTTTTCAACTAAACGAATACATAATTTTCTATCAGGTCGGTAATTTCACTCCATACTTTTTCATAGCAGTTAATTGAAATAATTATGATTTCAATGAATAGACACGATAGTCAACATCAATTAGGTGATACAGATATTATTAAAGTTGGCTGATTAGAAAATGCAAATAACTGCGAAAATAATGACTATAACCATACGCCTGTTTATAGACATTAGATTTCAAGCAAGTTAAGAAAAATCAATGGTATCTTATTATTTACTCCTTGAACAATTTATCATAAAAGTGAAAGTGTTTACGTCCGTGATTATAATAATATTAATCAAGACTAATGGAATTGTAAAATACTGCTTTCAGAAAATAGTGTAATCAAAATCTCAGTGAACTTTTCGTATCTTTATTTCTCGATGTTGAAATTGTTGTTAAAACTGTTATTTCCGTCAACCAGCTGCACCCTTAAGCCCAACCCTCAGAAATCTTCGAGAAACTTGTGCGGGCTAGGAAAGACGTAGCTCTTACCTTTTAACGTGTGATGTCATGCACGGGAACGGTGATCGCTCTGGGATTCGAACCCATGCCACCAACTGATGAATGGGTTAAGAAGCGATCGCTTTACCCACGCGCAACCACGGTCCACTGTATTTGACATAAAACTATTTCCTACCAACACACATAACAGAGCAGAAAATTGAATAATAATGATAAAAATAATAGTTGTCTTTTATTATTTCACAATGTACCGTAGTGAAAATATTGAAAAATTCTTGGAGCGAAATTCAGATTTCGAAGTATACTGAGTTTTGCATTGACAACAAAGCTATACAGGGTGATTCAAAAGTACTTTGACAAACTTCAAGAGGTGATTCCTCACAAAATTCTAATATGAATTGTCCAAATAAATATATGTCCGGAAACGCTTCGTTTCCAAGATATAGGGTGTTGAAGTATTATTTTTATTTTCGTTTGTTTCAAATAACTTTTGAAATACTGAACTTAATTAAACGAAACTTGGTAATAAGAGGTTTTTGAGGTGTCGAATTCGAACCTGATGTTATTATTGCTCGAACTCGTAGGGGGCGCCACCAACACGTCTTTTTCTTTTTTGAAGATTCATAACTTTTTTGAGTGTTCTTCTAGCACATTTTTCAGTAAAACAATCGATTCCTCTATCATATCTACGTAAAAAGCTACCCCTGTTACAAGTCGCTGTAAGCAACCGTTTTCTAGATATTAGGACTTGAAAATTTCAAGTGGATTATTTGATAATCTATGCACGTAATAATTATTACCTTCATTTTGCATTTGCATTTGCATTAATTTGACGTTTAAGTAAGCAGTTTTGTTTTTTTTTTGTAGGGGGCGCCACCTATTCTATTACTTTTTACTCGCTTGAAGAGGTCATTGCTGTTGGATACGTTCCTATATGACATCCTTAAGCGAAATAGTAATTTAATAATAATAATTCAATAGTAATAATTAATAGTAATAAAATTTGCATGAAATGTCAACATTTTATTTCAGGAAATTTTGAATATGTAGAATAAACGAAACTAAATTGTATTCAAATAAATTGTTGAAAATGTCCACCTTCAGCGAAGATACAGGCAGTCAGTCGTCTAGTCATTGAATCTCGTACCCGCTCAAAAATTATTGGTGTGTTCCTTATTGTTTCACATGCGTCTACTATTCGGTTTCTAAGATCTTCCTCGTTCGCTACTGGAGTTTTATAAACTAGTGACTTCAAATGTCCCCAAAAATAAAAATCTATCGGGTTTAGACCTGGGGACCTTGTTGCCCACGGCTGGTTAGGTTCTTCTACACCCCTACCGATCCATCGATTTGGATAGACTGTGTTAAGGAATTCCCTGGCTACAACGCTAAAATGGGCCGGAGACCCATCATGCATAAATCACATGCGGATACGAATTTCAAATGGTACATTCTGAAGTAGTCCCGGCAATTCATTTTCTAAAAAGTATCTGTAAGTTGCGCCATTCAGTCGGAGCGGACGAAAGAAAGGACCTATCAAGTAATTATCAATTATTGCCTCCAATACATTTACAGAAAATTGATACTGATAATGCCTTTCACTAACTGCATGCGGATTTTCGAGAGCCCAAACATGGTTGTTATGAAAGTTTGTGATAGCATTTCGGGAGAAGTTTGACTCGTCCGTGAAGAGTAAATATCTTAAAAATTGAGGATTTCCAGCCAATTTTCTCAAAAACCACTGACACATAGTAATGAGTTGGGGAAAGTCTCGTGGCAAAAGATCTTGTACCCTTTCAATATGGTATGGATAAAACTTTTGATCGTGGATAATCCTCCAAACTGTGGACTGAGTAGAATTGACAGCGCTTCAGCAATTATTCTTGTACTTGTTTCTGGATTCTCCTCGAGAGCGTTCAAAACAGCTTCTTCCAATTCTGGAGTTCGGACTGCTCGTGTTCTTCCAATAATATCAGTTGCCCTCTTAAAGCTACCTGTTTCTGCCAAACGACGGTGGAGACTAGCAAATGTTAGAGCTGAAGGCAGTACTCGATTAGGAAATCGCTCCTGGTAAACACGTCTTGCTTCGCGCGCATTGCCATCCGCAAGGCCATAAACGAAACGCATCGGCTAAATGAGCATTACTGTTTAAATAATCCATTTTTTCAAAATTAGTATTTTCTACTTCTACTTACGGAAACTTCAACAAAACGTTTAACTGTCACAAAATATGTAATTACCAAAACTACTTACTTAAACGTCAAATTCTTTTCTAAAGCATTCTTCTGAAAAATGCAAAATATTGGTAATAACTTCAACATGCATCGATTATCAAATAATTGACTTGAAATTTTCAAGTCCAAATATTTAGAAAACGGTTGCTTACAGCGACTTTTAACAAGGGTAGCTTTTTTACGTAGTTATGATAGAGGAATCGATTTTTTTACTGAAAAATGTGCTAGAAGTACGCTCAAACAAGTTATGAATCTTCAAAAAAGAAAAAGACGTGTAGGTAGCGCCCCCTACGAGTAAGAGAAATAATAACATCAGGTTCGAATTCGACACCTCAAAAACGTCTTATTATCAAGTTTCGTTTAATTAAGTTCAGTATTTCAAGAGTTATTTGAAAAAAACCAAAATAAAAATAAAATTTCAACACCCTGTATCTTGGAAACGAAGCGTTTCCGGACATATATTTATTTGGGCAATTCATATTAGAATATTGTGAGAAATCACCTCCTGAAGTTTGTCAAAGTACTTCTTTAGTTTCATATCACACGTTCGAAAGTTTTATGTTACATACTGTGGATCTGAACAATTAACAATCCCATAAACATTTCCAGTGCCATATTCATAGCCTATTACAGCTCATTGTTTAAAACTGAAGGAGTAAAGCCATCTGAACGAATGACAGAAACAATCAATAAATCACCAATGACTGGCATTGTATTTTTGTCATTCATATTTACTTTGTAACTAACGTATGAAATATAGGATAGACAATAAAAATAAATGAGATATTTACCCTTATGGATTTTGAATTCTAGTTTGTCCACAAATTGAAAGTCATGATAATGGCAAATGCAAACCCAACATTATTATTCTACGCAATGAAGTATTTTATCAATATTATTGTTTCTTGTATGGAAATCGATGTATTCGACTCTTCCTGGATGGTAACGTAGAAAAGACAAGAAAGTACACAAAATCTCTATAGATCTAAAAAGTTGCAAAGATTTTAGTGACCCATTTGAAAATATTTTCATCAACAAAATGATTCAGGAGGAAATCAACATTGATTTTTCTTGAGAAGGGCGGATATAAGCAAAATCTCCGTTCTCTCCAATCTCTAGCGACACAGACTGAGGGTAAATCCCTATGTATCCTATACTACTACACCTATACTAGCCGTTTTTCTGATAGTTAGAATATTGAATAAAATATCGAAATTTGCTTTGGAAAATTGAGAAATTTTTTCAACTTCCAGTTTTGGAAAAAATATCAATTTTGGATTTTAAATGGAAGGCTCTGAACATCTCAAATTCAGAGAATGTGTGTAAATTTCTGAATACAATGATACCTCATAGTTCAGATTACTTTATATTGTCAGAACGATCATTTCCATTTTTCTCCAAAATTTCTAGAAATTATCAAAATCATGGTACACAAGCGCAATTTCGACTGAGCACGTCTAGTGGTTCGATATATGCAAAAAAACTTGAATACCAAAATAGTTTCGAGTCAAAACCAGTTTTTGGTCTATTATTTTGCACGTATCTCCAACTACAAGACATTTTTAATCGAACAAATATTCAATTCAATATCGGTAATAATATGAAAATTACTGATAATTTTGCAAGAAAGCGTGTTATCCAAAAATTGCACTATTTTATTTGGCAAAAAAGCCCGAGTTCGAAGTAGGAGGACTCTAACAAAATATGAAAATAACCGAGTGCAGTTTTTACAAGATAACAGGCTTGAATGAAAAATTATCTGTTCATTCTTGTGCACGAGTGTAATTGATTCGAATATTTCTCGAATAAAAAAATAAGCATATATTGATTTTTTTCTGAGACATATATTACTGACAAAGACTAAATAAAATTGTGCTAGAAACGCGACATATTTTTTTCACTTTTTGAAGTTTGTCTGACATTTTTCGGTATTGTATGTGGTGTCATGGCGACGGGATGTTTTCGCAGTGCAATCATCGCCCCGCAGTGCAATTACCGGGGGTATACCACAAGTGCATTGAAAATTACCGATAATTCTGAAAAAAACGTGTTTTTTTTTTAAACTGCACGAGTTTATTTTTTTCGTTGTTTCAAAGCATAAATTGCCCGACTCCGAAGGAGGAGGGCAATTTTTTGAAACAACAAAAAAAATAACCGAGTGCGGTTTTTTATAAAAAAAAACACGTTTTTTTCATAATTATCTGGTTAATTTTCAATGCACGAGTGGTAGGAAATTTCACACCTCACTCTTTTAGCCAATCAAAAAATTCGTTCTTGTTTAGTGAAAATTTCAAGAATGCACAATGAATTTTCATTATTTAATGTTATAATAAACAGTACTATTATTAATAATAAAATGGATTATGCAATCCAGACTTCTGCATTTAACCTATACAATAGGTATAATCGTCGGCAAGTTTCCAACAGAAAACAACTACTGCCCCCTACGACCATTGAATGATATCTGTTAGATTCTTGGCAAAGTATTCTACAAGAACTGCTTTGCAATGTTCTCCCAATCTCAACGCCAAAACATGTCTCAACCCACATGGGGGAACACCTACGGACCAGTCCGTAGGTGTTCCCCCATGTGGGTTGAGACATGTTTTGGCGTTGAGATTGGGAGAACATTGCAAAGCAGTTCTTGTAGAATACTTTGCCAAGAATCTAACAGATATCATTCAATGGTCGTAGGGGGCAGTAGTTGTTTTCTGTTGGAAACTTGCCGACGATTATACCTATTGTATAGGTTAAATGCAGAAGTCTGGATTGCATAATCCATTTTATTATTAATTTAATGGGCTTCTGCCAAGTAGTGTCATAGAATATTTTCTTTTGAAAGTACTATTATTATAAGTAACATTATATCCCAAGCTTCCTCCTGGCGTGCCTGGTTCTAGATTTTTATTGTTTATGATTTCCACAGAACTGCTGCCTTTTTCATTGTGCCGCATTTTTCAACGATGGCCTGATGGTGTTCTTCATCCATTTGCAAATAGATTTAGAGTTAGCATGTCCCGTCATTTTGATGAGTTCTTGCTCAGCAACTCCGCTCTTTGCCAGATTTGACACCGCTGTTGCCCTCAACGAGTGATTGATAATTTTCTTTTTTTCCACATCTAATCCCACCTGGTTTGCTTGTTTCTTAGTCCACTTCGCTATCTCGTTTTGCCCTACAGGTATGTTTTTGATCCATTGATTTGTTACTTTCCAAAATGGATTTGCAGTTAAAAATAAGCGGTCATTTTCAATGTGTTCTCTTTTCGATTTTAATGCGTGAAATAATCGAACTGGACATAAATTACTGTTACTTCTATTCGTTACTAACCACTTGGATGAAGCACATTGTTTGGATCCACCTTTCAGTTTTCCCAAAAATTGGATTGTACTCAATTCTCTTTGTTTTTTGACCTGCATTATCGAGTTCTTCTTTGAAAAACTGTAGTTTTGCTCCGCATCCTTCGCTAATTCATACGACAAAACAAAGAACAATTTTTTTTGTAGTCCCTCTGGGGTACCTTCGTCACAACTGTTTACTAGTTTTTTCATTTCTTCAAACTTCAGGGCAGTTGAACTCACTTTTCTTTTATCTTCCTGAGCCTGTAGGTCTCGTCTCTTTGCATTTTTGGCGTTCTGTGCAGATTTAAACACGACATCTTGGAATGGGTCAATTTTCATACCATATTTCTGGAAGTATTCTTCCATAATCATTTTGGCGGTGACATTCCAAATAGTTTTCACGGTGCTTTCTTTGTACTCCTCACCATTATTTTTCTTCATGTTATGAGCCCAGTCCTTCAAGATTTTCGCAATTTCGCATACTGGCGTGTCTTTTTCTAATTTATACCCTCTTGCTATACAAAAATCCATGAACTGATTCCAAATAAACTTCTTACTTCTTAGTATTCGCTGGAGTCGTTTTTGCGATATTCTTATCGATTTCGGCTTCATTAAAAGTTCCGAAACGGTTCATTTTAGACGAGAAATATGAAAACAATGATATTTGTTTACTTCAGGTTATAGTTGCTATGTCCGTAAGCTTCTCAGTTACTTCCGTAGCAATCGCAATATGAACACTTGTAGGTAGATGACACATTTGAAGTCTCACTTCTGACATTAAAATCGCGCGACTTCACTTGAATTGACATCTAATGCGATAATTGCACTGCCGTGACGCAAAACGCGTCACTACAGTGCAATTATCGCTGTGAGCCAGCGGTAATTGCATTCCTCTTGTGGACGTTTTTACACGTGAGGGAAATTTCCTCTGTAATTTTTCGAGAATTCCATTCGTTATATGAGAAATTTTATATATGAGGAAAATGTTCAGTCTAATTCATTGGGAATCTCTTTAGATACACTAGTAAAAGTAATTTATTTTGTTAATGTCAAGTTCAACTATCCTTATGAAAGTGAAGATTCGGCTGTTCGGCTGATCCTAAAAGGCGATAATCATGGACGAATTAAGAAAAAAAAATTATCTATTAAACATACATATAGTAAAGTTTTTTTTTAATGTTGGTACATGCAGAGTAAGCATAATTTTTTTTCCAGGATCTAGGTATTTTAATTTTGATTAGTGGCGTTCCTATTAACATGCCCTGCAATAATTTATTCATTTTATTAAAATAATGATACACCACTGTTTCTTTTTATAAACACTAGTTATATAATTCTCCTCTACCGTCTCATACAAATATAGTCTTCCTTTTTTTCGTCCGGAAGATAGTTTTAGATTTAAATAATAAGATCTATTCATTTGCTTGACACTTTGCCAATGTAGCCGTTGAAGACTAGAATTATCTTGTAGGCTAGAGACATGCTAAAAACAAATTTCGTTGTGAAATTAACATAAACAATGTTTATATTTATCTAGATCCGCGGATTGTGACATTATTGAAGTTATCCTAGGACAATCGCTAATGCTCTACATGTCACATTTCTATGAGAAATAAAATGTGCATGATAGTAGATTAATAACAAATGTCTACTCATACTGCAGAGCAGTTGTTGCGAATGCAATTAGATATTGCCATTTTTTTCACAAATCATATGTATGTGATTATTTCATTCACACATGGCTGCACCTATAAAAGTTCATGATCACTTGATGTGTGATGAGAACGACTATTTAGGTAAACGGCTCTCTTTTGTTAGTATAATTGTCAAAGTTTGACTTAATTCAGTCACAAAAAATTGAAATATCACGTTTTGGGTTAATATGAATGATTTTATGCTGTTCATGAAATAGTATTCCTGAATATGACAAGACCATGACAAATACACTAGTATTATCTTCAATTCATCTGGAGTAACTTGTAATTTGAGACAATTCGATTCGACCATGACATTAATAATCTAAGAATAATTCCCTCGAGCTGAAGCTCTCGGGAGTTATTCAGATTATTAATGTTCATATGGTCTCATCAAATTCTCAAAATACAAGGTAGGTAATCTCTATAGAATTATGAAGAAAATAATAGTGGGATAATTGTCATGGTTTTATTTTTTAGGCCAAATATATTGTGGCTTACTGTTGTTGGGTTGATCCATTAGAACATGTCTCCTGCAGTGACAGAAATTAGTCCTTGAAATGAATAATTGAAACGTAGAAGCACATTTTTCCTGTTATTCAATAATATTTGAAGAATCATTTTTGAACTTTCCTAAATTCTTCAGATGCTTTCTCAACTGTTGAGGTGGCATTTTTTTTCAGTTATCTATAGTGATGTGTCATTCGCATACATTACAAAGATATCGCTATACAGGGTGTTTCACCATTGGGATCTCGGAAACTATGAGAGATACGAAGACGGTTAAATTGGAGCAAAGTTGCGCATTTACGTGACTAACAATATGCCGTTGAGAAATCTCTGAAATTCCGAGTATATCCGGAGATATCAGGAAAAAACGGAAAATGGTTTCTATTTTTTTCTGGCTTTATTTTTCGAACGATTCGAAAATAAATCGCACTTCCACATTGTCACTTTTTCCCTCCTACATAATGGTACTTTCAGATTTGCTATCCAACGTTTCGTCTTCCGACCACCATCATCAACGTTATTTTTTCTTATGGGCACTACATTGGATTCTTATTGTTCTCAATAGAACCAAATTTTACCTTTTCAATGATGTATCATAAGTTATCATTCTTTTTCGAAAAATTGGGGATATTGAAAAAAAATTCTTATCATAACAGGCTTTGACTTTGATGTTTCTAAATTTGACTTTCAATTTGTTACACTCAATGACATTTCGTTATTGTACAAGTCATTGAATTTTTGGAGAAAAATGGTTTTCACGAATGAAGAAAAAAGCGATATGATACAAATTTATTACAAATACGATAGAAACAGTGTTAGGACTTCGGAAATGTATTTAAACTTGTATCCCGAAAGACGACAACCACATCGAACTATGTTCAAGTTATTGGATCAAAATCTCACCGAGTTCGGTTCATTTGAAAAGCCGAGGAAAAAATACGGAGACAGAATGGACCAGGAAACTAAAGAAAATTTGATAAATGAGGTATATGTGAGGTAAATTAGACATTGTGTCTTTTTTAATAAAAATTAATAATTTGCAGATAAACATGAAACCGGGGAAATCTACACGTCAAATTTCCTACGATATGATTATTCGTTATACAAAGGCTTGGAGACATCTCAGAAAATGCGGTTTGAAATGTTACAAAATACACATATCTCAAAAATTGCATCCAGGTGATCCCGAAAGGCGATTAGAATTTTGTAATTGGCTAATAAGAAGACCTGATTTTCCTGTTTTTCTGGAAAATGTAATTTGGACAGATGAAAACACTTTTACGAATTGTGGGATATTCAACCGAAATAACGAACACATTTGGAGCATAAACAACCCCAGGCAGATCCGAGAAATTCGTCCTCAAGTGCGATCTAGTATTAACGTGTGGGCAGGAATTTACAAAGATAGAATTTTGGGTCCTCATTTATTTGACGGAATTCTGAATGGAGAAACCTATCACCAGTTTTAAATATAGATTTTAGAAAACTATTTGGATGATCTACCTTTGGCTAACTATAACAACATCTAGTTTCAACATGTTGGTGCTTCACCGCACACTACCAAATGACTATCTAATTACCTGACTGAAAGATTTGGTGATAAATGGATAGGGAATAATAGGCCGGTGAGATGGCCATCAAGGTCTCCAGACGTAAATATTATGAATACATTCTTATGGGGTACACTGAAAAATAGAGTTTATGGTCAGAGGTCAGAGTTGGGTAGTATCCGAATACTTCTGTATTCGCATACAGTATCCGGATACTTTATGTGTATTCGAAAGCTGTATTCTGATATTTTTCGAATTTTGTATTCAGCATCCGTATCCGTCGCCAAATTTGTAAGTACTTATCCGAATACCGAATACTCTTTGCGATCTTCGGATACTTTTAAATTATTCGATGAGTGAGAACCAGGCCAAACAGCCCCATTTTATGCATGCGTATCTTGTCGGGCATCTCATTGCCCAAACCCAAAATAAATTGAAATATGGAGGAGAACATTTAGCAAAAATGTGCATAAAAAGTTTAAATACTCGTTTTGTGAAAATTATAGCAGCAGTTCTGCTTCCCAAATTTAAACTGAAGTGGTATAATATTGTGAAAAATCCAAAAAAATCTTTGGAAGATATTAAACAATGTACAATAAATGTTGCAAAAAAACAGATGGAATATGAATCATACAACGAATCAGATGAAAGCGGAGACCAAAATGTGGACGACTTTTTTTATTTCACGGATACCCAAGATAACCAAGAAGTAGGCAGTAGTAGTACTATGAACGAACAGGGTACTCAGGGTACCAGTGAAAGTAGCAATGAAACTACAAAAATTCAGCTGGAATTATTAAGATATCTGGAAGATAAAAGAACGAATTTACAAGTATTAGATGAATACCCAATATTAAAAAAAGTGTCACTCAAGTATAATACATGCTTACCTTCGTCAGCACCAGTAGAAAGACTTTTCTCTTTTGCAACTATGATTGATACGCCAAAGAGAAAAAATTTAAGTGATGAACACTTTGAGGTATTGGCACTGACGAAGGCAAATTCAAACTCAAAGGTACTTTTAAGCCGGCTACGGACGAAGATGAGCTATAATATAATATATATTATAGCTCGGCAGTAAGCTATAACATATTATATTATTACTGCAGTGCACGAGAATATATATTTGTTGATATGTCAATATAGTAAGTAGTCTCTGATTCAAGTGAACTAGGTATATGGTGTAGAAAATGGCGATGGCGAAAGAGTTGTTATTACTTGATACTATTGATAGCTCATCAGAAGATGAATCAGATGCTGAAAGCGACAATTTATTAGCAATTATGGTTAGTAACCAAAAAGAAACACCGAGATTCTGGGTATCTAATCATATCAAATACCGAAAAGAACGAGGAGAATTTACACTTTTCAACGAATTAAGTGACGAAAAATTTACAAATTATTTTCGAATGGACAGAACTAAATTTTATGAACTTCATGATTTAATAAAAAATGATATAGAAAAGCAAAACACAAATATGCGAGAAAGCATTAGTTCGTTAGAGCGACTAGCAGTTACTTTAAGGTATGTAGATGATAGATTATACTTAGTTATAGGAAAGTAAAATTTCCAAAAAACAAAAGAGTTTAGACAAAAAAATTTATTCAAAAATTAAATCTACAACTCGGTGTAGTGTGTTTGGTCACTTATGAAGCTTCTGATGTTTTCATGGTGATAGGCATTCGTTCCAGGAGAGACAGGATTACGGCATTGTGAGTTTGAGTCATCACCACATGAGTCTTCGAACTGTGTATGTACTGTAGTTGAAGTCGTTGAGTCCTCGAACTGCACAGTATGTACATTAGACTGTGGAATAGCGTAACCACTTGAATCTGATGAACATGGAAGGGAAACTAGATATGTGTTATTTTGGGACTGCCTTGAAAAATTATTTTGTGCTGGAGTTTCACGTTGCCTTGTCGATGCTTCTGCTCGGACCTCCATAACAATGTCAAAAATCTTTCGTTGGGCTCTCATTTGCAAATATTCTGGCAGATCGTTAGTATAGGCGTACATACTATCAAAAAACTTCTTTAATGCTGTGTCTTCCTTTGGCTTCACATTTTTTTCTTGACTGAGTAATTCTTTTCTAAATAAATCTCTGTCATTCGATCTTTGAATCCTCCTTTTTTGTTCTTGTTCAAAATAATCAGTTATTTTATCAATTTTTCTTTTAGGTCGCGCCGGTGTATTATAATGGGTTGTTTGCTGCGATTCATTATTTGTTGCCACTTCAGAATTTTCTTCTGTTTGTGTATTTCCAAGAGTTTCAACAGTTTCATTATTATCTATTTCTGTATCTTGAGTAGCGAAAGCGTTGGTGTCTCTTCTTCGATTTGTGAAATGCGGTAGTAGAAATTCCATTTGTTTTTCATATTTCCAGAATCTATTGTCAATACTTGCTGCTTGCCCTGTTGTAGTTTTTTTTTTTATTTAAAGCTTGTCTATGACCATCTCGAAGTTTCTTCCACATACATTTGGCTTCTTTCACTGAAAAAAAAAATAACTTATGTATTTTTGCAGGTCTCTAGCTACGGGGGACACATTCAGATCAATGGCTTATAGTTATAGGATGGGGGAGAGAACAGTTTCAGAACTTGTAGAAGAGGTCTGTGATGCACTGTGGACCCACCTTAGACCACGGGTTCTTGCCGAGCCCACCACTAGTGATTGGAAAAAAATTGCAAATGATTTTAAGAACAACTGCCAGTTTGCTCATTGTCTCGGTGCAATTGACGGCAAACATGTTACTATTAAAGCACATCCTAAGTCTGGATCTAATTTTTTTAATTACAAAAAAACATTTTCTATTGTTTTGTTGGCAGTTGTTGATTCAAACCGAAAATTTGTTTATATTGATGTAGGGTCTATGGGAAGATTTAGTGACAGTGGTATTTTAAACGATAGTGTATTTGGAAAAAAACTGAAAAATGGAAGCTTGAACTTGCCACATGATGAGCCTCTATATCCAGGCGGAGTAGAAATGCCATACGTTTTTGTAGGGGATGAAGCGTTTCCGTTGATGAACAATTTAATGCGTGCATATCCGCAATCGAGGTTATCGGAGTCTAGAAGAGTGTATAATTATCGGCTATGCAGAGCACGCAGAGTAGTAGAAAATGCCTTTGGCATATTGGCGGCTCGATTTAGAATATTTAGAAGACCCTTTGAGTGCCGCCTTGAACTAGTTGATAAAATGGTTAAAGCCGCCTGTGTTTTACACAATTATTTAATCAAATGTAATTTTTATACCATGAATGAAGACGAAATTGAAGATCTGGATGACAGTCAACTGACGCCATTGGGTCATTCTGGATGTAGATATTCCAACGACAGTTTTTTGGTAAGGGAAGAATTCTGTAGATACTTCAACCATATTGGAACCGTTCCTTGGCAAATGATGCGTGTACAAAATAGACTGTTTCCATTATAATTAGATAAAATGTATGTTAGGAGAATAAAACTTGACTTTCAATTGTGAACTGCAACCGTCTTTTTTCACCACACTTATTTTTATCATTGTCTATAGTAGGTACCTACCACTAGAATTGGAAAATGAAAAATTACCCAATTGACAACAAAAACTGACTGGTTAAATCCTCAACTCTACCTAGCCACCTATTACCGTATTTTCTTGAAAAGCCGGGGTATATAAAATACAGGGTGTTAATTGAGTATGTAGCCAAACAGGGTTTTGTTCCTTACTTGATATTAAGAGAAAAAGTTCATATAAACATAGTTCCTACACGGCTTTGTTTTTATTATACAGGTTGTTGTTATATTTCAATCACAATAAAATGGTACTACTTACCGTCTGGTATATCGCATTCAACTATGATATTTCTCCAGGCTGCTTCCTTAAGTTCATTGTTTTTGTATTCATTGGTATCCACTTTCCATAGACATGGATATTTTCTCACACTTTCTATGAAATATTCCATGTTCTTCGCAGAAATAGCAACTAAGTTTACAAACTCACACAAAATCTATTTATCAAATCACGTAAACAAAACATGTAAACACGCCGGTTTGCTTTCCTCGCGGGCAGCGCAACGCAAGAGGGGGGAAACTATATATCCTAAAAATCGCTCCGAAAGCATATTCCTTCAGTCATCAAATATATCGCCGGGCATCGCCGGGATATAGATATATATTATAGCATCAATGCGCGGCGACCTGCACTTTTTAATGCAAAGCGATATTTTTAAAATATGTGCACTATAATATATATTATATTATCGCTCCTCGTCCGTAGCCGGCTTTATAGATATAAATGTCATATCTAGCGAACAATGTCGTAAAAGCTAAAAATATATATTTTTAACTTGAAATGTTCTTTGTTTACAAAATAAATATAAACAGTTTATTGAGTTTCTTTTTTTTTATTTTCTATCTTTTTTATCACTTTTTGTTTTTGATATTTATGCCTAGTATTTTTACTTGTATCCGTAAAAATATCCGAAAAAAGTATCCGAAAAAAGTAACCGAATACTTGTATCCGAGTACATTTTTAGGTGAAAGTATCCGTAATTTTTTAAAAAGTATCCGGATACATTAAAAGTATCCGTATCCGGTATTCGGATCATTTTTTCCAGTATCCGACCCAACTCTGTCAGAGGTAATATCAAAATATTGAGGACCTTCAACACAGCATTGTTAGAGAGTTCGGAAGATTGAGGAGGAGACAAATTAATCGTGCAGTGAATAATATTCGAAGAAGGGCACAGTTGTATTATCATGAATGAGGCCAGCACTTTGAGCATTTGATGTGAGTTACTTTTGTCTTTACATTTTAGTTAATTATTGTTATTTGTTCAAAGTTCTATTTTCATTGAAAAGGACGCAATGTCTAATTCACCTCATACACACCTCATTTATCAAATGTTGATTATATCTACGTATTTTTTCATTGGCTTTTCAAATGAACCAAACTTGGAGAGATTTTGATATAATAATTTGAACATAGTTAAATGTGGTTGTCGTCTTTCGGGATACAAGTTTAAATACTTTTCCGATGTCCTAACACTGATTCTATTGTATTTGTAATAAATGTTATCTCTTTTTTCTTCATTCGTGAAAGCCAATTTTCGCCTATAATTCAATGACTTGTACAATAATAAAATGTCATTGAGTGTAACAAATTGAAAGTCAAATTTAGAAATATCAAAGTCAAAGCCTATTATGATAAGAATTAATTTTTTTCAGTCTCTCCAATTTTTCGAAAAAGAATGATAACTTATGATGCATCATTGAAAAGGTAAAATCTGGTTCTATTCAAAACAGAAAGAATCAAATGTAGCGCCCATAAGGAAAAATGAAGTTAATGAAGGTGGCAGAAAGACGAAACGTCGGATAGCAAATCTGAAAACATCATTATGTAGCAGGGAAAAAGTGGCAATGTGGAAGTGCAATTTATATTCAAATCCTTCGAAAAATAAAGCCAGAAAAAGAATAAAAACCATTTTCCAAAATTTCTGTTTTTTCCGGATATCTCCGGATATACTCGTAATTTTTGAACTTTCTCAACGGCATATTGTTAGTCAGGTTAATGCGCAACTTTGCCCCAATTCAACCATCTTCGTATCTCTCATAGTTTCCGAGATCCCAATGGTAAGGATCGAATTTGAAACACCCTGTATAAATCATTGACATAAATTAAGTACAAGGGTGGACTCAAATTAGAGCTTTGCCGTACCCCAAAAAAATAATTTCCAGATACTGATTTTATACCGTTTACCTCAACCTAGTGATTTCTGTTCATGACCCAAAAAATATTTAAGATAGGGGTAACTATGGTATATTTTTGGAATGGTTCGAAAACATTCCAAAAATTCAGTAATATACAGGGTATCCCACCAAAAAAATTATAAAATTTTTTGTATCCCATGACTGTATTTTTTAGAGCATTTTATCAATATTCAGTCTTTACCACACAAATTTTACATGTAACTTTTTTTCTATTGACAATAATAACGATAATGAAGGGTAGATAATTTATCCCTGTACGTCGAACCGTTCAAAATTTAACAGTACGGGGGCTACGAAAAGCCGCACTGAATATCAGCTCGAATAAAAACATCAGCTGAATTATACTCATTCGCACTGGTTAAGGCAATATCAAAACGTGTTCAGCCACATCTCATTATATGTTTTTCGTTGAAATGTTTTGGCGCCCATAACCTTATGTTGCGGAAAATAAGCAGCAGCACCTGTTGGAGGTTAACGCCATGTGCGACGTGTTAACTATTCGTAGCGGGTTAGTTTACTTTGTAGCGTTCAAGATCTAAATTACCTTTCAAATTACACGGCAGTTTCACGTGTGTTTTGAGTAATTTTTAGGAAAGTTGAACAATAAAACATCCATTATATAAATTGGATGGCAAATTTGATATAATTTTTTGTTCGAGCAAAAATAATATCTGCACACAGTTGTAGATCAAGGTAGACAGGTTGTATCATCTCTGTAGTGCATCCTGAATTGGGCGATAATAATTATGATGGAAAGGATTAGTGACAACGAAGTACTGTATTTTGTTGGATTCGGATTTCGAAAGGATTGTAGGATAATTTGTGGCAGTGAACTACCATTTTTTTTGTTTTGTCATATATCGAATACTGTAACAGAAAAATTGCCATTACTTCGGTTGCCTTTCTTGGTCCACCCTGTATAAATAGAAAAAAGAAAGTAATTTGGATCGAACAGGTATAATCCATTATGACTACTTACCTAAGGGGTCCTTATGGAAAATGAGTTCCAGTCGAATTTGCTGAAAATTCAGTATAATGTAGTTTAAGATGTGCTTATCAAATACCTCCATGGACCGTTTTAAGATATAGGGTGTCAAACATGCAGAGAGAGGGTTGTTATTTACCTTTAGAAAATCAATAATAATAATAATTATCTTGTTACAAAAAGTTAGGGATAATAATTGCAATCTTAATATTTTCGACTCGAGTTGTAATGAAAAGTTCTAAGACTCCGTATACAGGGTTATTTAGAATTTAATATTTGTAACAAAATGATCGCCACATTATTGATTTTCTAAAGGTAAGCAACAACCCTCTATCTGCATGTTTTACACCCTGTATCTCAAAAACTGTACATTAGATCTCGTTTTACCCGTGGAGACATTTGATCAGGGCATCATATACTACATTATACTATAGTTTCAGCCAATTCGACCGTGACCCATTTTCCACAAGAACCGTGCGGGGTCCTTTCAACTTTTTATCCAACTGCAAGATGAAAAACTTCCCTACGTAAATCATCTGAATTATGTGTTCAATTGTGAAAAAAATCATTACTATAATTCCCTCCACACCACCTCAAATTCAGAAATTACAGATTCGTTAAAGTTTTCGCGCTTTTTCCATCAATGAAACAAATAACTTCTCGAATAAACTTGAAAACTAAGCCTTTCTCTTTTTTTTCTCTTTTTTTTTGGCTTTGGTTTTAACCTTTAGCCACACACATATCGTTAATTATAATGAAATTTTCAACTGTAGAACTTAAATACATTTTCCGTTTCTTATAACAAATTCTACTATCATAATATATCACTTTGTCCTCCGTTGCTAGTAAGTTTTGAATAATGGTGGGAAATTGCAGGCTCAATCGTAGGAGTTTGTTGATGAAATTATTAATTCCAGGAATGTTTTTACAGTTAAAAAATTGGTGATTCAAATCAGCAGTTACATTATCATTTTGACATAGAGATGAATCAAGGATGTAGGTGGGCTGGAAAGCAACCCTGATTGGATTTGAGTCTTATTATAATAGCGGAATATTTTTTGGGGACATATTAATATGTGGGGTACTTTTTTGGGAAGTTCCTTGTGCATGAGGAAGAAAGGGTTGGTGGAGTTTTCTATTTCTGACCGCTTTTCCATCCATTCTTTTTCTACATTCTGTCTATATATGCTCAAGAGATCATTGTTACAAGGAATTTTATCCAAGTTAGCACAAGTTCGTGCTTCTTTGACTGCCTATTTCAATTCCAAGAATACCACTGTGTCCCTTGGCCCAGATAAATACAACTTCGCTGTTAATGAGCGAGAATTCATATAGTAAATACCCTATCCTACAAACATTGAGGTTTCTGTAGGTACATATTCTGTGAGAGATGTTTAATGCTTTCTAATACTGATTTTGAGTCAGAGACAATAACTGATTCAGTAATGTCATTGTCCAAGCACCAAGAAAGAAGCCTTTCTCTTGACATGGTTTTTTGGGTATTTTAAACTTCCAGAGCCTGGAAATGAATAGAATGAATGTGAAAGAAAATTTATTAGTACAGACTTTTATTTATAAATCAGTGAACTAGAACGTAAAACATAATATGTAAAAAACTTTTACATAAGACTATACTACAAGTATAGTCATTGTATCATTAATTTTCCTCTGAATATTTGTAAATATCTATCGATATTCCGGAAATGTCAGGCTGTATGAGCAACATTTTTGAAACAGCCCCACATAGAGTCAGGTCAGGTAAGCGTGGCGGCCAAGGAATTTCTGAATATATTTCTATTCACTTTTCAGGAAAACTTGTGACCAGCCAGTTTCTAATCGTCAAAAAACTAAGAATGGATGCCCTATATTATTTAAAATTGTCTATTATCATCTTGTAAAATTTTCATATTTTGAAACAAACTGGATATTTGGTCTATGGGGTCTCCACTACACTCTGCATAACCACGAACTCTCTTTATTCATGACCTAATACTCATGCCTTGTTTTGAAAAAGCTTTCGATACACCCAGTATTGTTGAATTTAGAAACAATTTTTCCACAGTTACGTGTGTTAGGATACCTTACATTCAATATTATAGCAGTTTCTCTACAGCTTTTTTAAGTGCCTCCTACAATTGAAATGAAGCTAATGTTTTCTTGTTAACTCAACTTAACCGTACCTACATTTAACCGAAATCTTGTATTATCAACGTCACTGAAGCAAAATACTGAAAAAACCAAATTTGTTTTGTTGTATCAGGTAAAATTCACGGCTATCATGATACTTGAGTGATGAAATCAAAAAGGCACGAAGATTCATTCTTTCTAAAAGACCGAAAGAATGTCATCAAAGTAGATTATACTAATATTATAAGGAGGTAAAATTTATTTGTTTGTAAATAGGGGGTAATCTCTAAAACTACTGAACCGATTCGAAATATTTTTTCACTGATAGAAATTTACACTATCCCTGAGCAATATAGGATATAATTCATTTTTATAAAACAATTTTCAGTTCAAAATTTCAAATTTTGTAAATAAAATAGGAAAAAAGTCTGCTCGGCTGCTTTAGTACGGCACGAAGATAGAAAGCTACACTATCCCTGAGTAATACAGGACACAATACATTAAAAAAAAAATTATTTCAAAATTCAAAATATGTAAATCAAGTAGGGATAATCTGCTTTGATAATTTTGCTAATTTTGAATATTGCGTTTTTTTCAAGAAACTGAAAATCACTCAGTTTCTCTGATAGGGGCTAAGTGAGTTTTCAGACCTAAGTTGATGACATTTTTTCTTATTTTGAAAAATCACGAAATAAATTTGTTGAGTTCGTTTTGAATATCACTGTATATGACAAAGATAATATTACCAACTTCAACCATAAAATATTTTATCTTTTTATCAGTATTTTACCACTTAAAATCCAAATCTTCAGGATTACCAAAAAATATTGTTATTTTCATCATAATTTCTTGAAGATACCAGTATGTTCTCTAGATTTTTCTCAGAGTATAATGAGAAAAGTTTGTATATCCCTATCTTTATTATGTTTCAGTGGCCATGAGCGCGATCATATTTGGGGCGCTTTTTAGGGTAAAAGAGTCAATTGATAACTCAAAAACGGTTCGTAGTATCGATTTCAAACAAGGACAGGATTCTAGAAGACGTTCCATTCTAGGTACGTGCTGTAATGGAAATTGAAATTTCAATCCTCTTTTTCACATAAAAAAACTCAAAAATATCCCAAAAATGCAGTTACATTGAAGCAATTTTTTTGGGTAGATAAAAAATTATTTCGAAAAAACATTACAGCACGTACATAGATCAACGTTTTACTTTTCTTATGATATCAAATTCATTTCGATTGGATAAATACTGCTTCAAATTTTAATGGAAGAGAGAAACTATTGCAACTACCTCGATTATCTGTGACTAGCATCGTGAGGTGCTGCCGCAAACGAATGTATATAGAATCGAACGTCCTCTAGAAGCCTGTCCTTGTTTGAAATCGATACGCCGCGCCGAACCGTTTTTGAGTTATCGACTTTTTTACCAAAAAAAATTGACCCAAATATGATCGCGCTCATGGCCCCTGGCCTCATGACCACTGTAAATGAATCAAACAAACTTGCATATTAAAAAAAAACTATAGCACCGACCTTCAACAAAACTGAATAATAACCTTTTCTTTTATTTGTAATTCTATAGAATTCGTAAATAACTGAACTCACAACAAATTCTGATTTATAAATCCTCCAACTTGAATTTGAATTTTAGATATAAACTGGCCACTAAGAGAGTTAGTTATAACTGAAAACCAGAAGAAACTGCATGACAGAATAATAATTAGCACTCCAGGTGTTGGATTAAAATGTACGCAGATGCCTGTCTCGATAATTATTACCGCTGTTGATTTCAACAATTTGCTCTGCTCCACGCCTTCATACCGTTTCGGAAAAAAGTATTGCCTACGCCTCGTACAAAGGACATACCCGGACATTTTATTCGTTCCATTAAATTTCAAGTTGTGCAATGAGATACATATCATACTTGTCATTGTCTAAGCCAGGTAGCTTGCATGACGAATCAACCTCAAGTCGGGTGCTTATCTCGAAAATAAGCACTTTTGAATTGCTTTTGCAAGCGATGGCATAGATAGGAAGTTTTTTTCTGTGTTCGTACAATTTTCTATTTATGACCATTTCGCCCTTGATCCGATATTACGAACAAGTATTGTATTACTCATACTTACCATTTACAAACCAGATAACTTCATTCTCTCTTCAAATCAAAAAAAAAATCTCGATAATGGCTGTAAATGTGAAAGTTTATTACTTTACCCATAAAATGGTCCACGATAGAAATGATATCTTCAATCAAATATAGACATACTCTTGAATAGGGTAATCTTCTGAAAAGAATAATTATTTCCAATTGATGAATATACTCCGATTTCAAACTGATTAACCTGTATGTTTCTCTACGTGAAATCTCTTGAATACTCTAGAGAATTCCTACAATAAATCATTTTGGAATAAATCAGGAAGCACTAGGAAGCTAACTAAGATATCTATCTATGGAAGTGACATTGCACTATAATGGTGTCAGCAAATACATTTTCAGAACGAAAAGAAAAGGTATCTATAATTTCTTCTTATCGGCTTTATTCACTGGTGGAAAACCATCTCATTAATTACAGCGGCAGTTTCACATAGCAGTAGACTGCTATAACAATGCGACTGCTTAGTGGGGGTTACTACTACTGCGATACTGAAAATCAGTAAAAATACCTACAATCAAAATGGCGCCAGATAAGGAAAAAGTGATTAGTTATGCAATAATGTATTTGTTATTAAAAAAGAAGCAACTATTACGAGATGATGTATTGCTCAAACGGAAATATGAAAAAAAATGCTAGGTAACAACATCTTTATTGAATAGGCCACGGTTTGATATGGAAAATAACTAACTGAATTATTGACAGCAACTGGGGAATTTCATAACATTACCCGTTTGCCATATGCAAAATTTTGAACATCACGAAAACGTAGATATAAAATTTGCTAAAATTATCTTTTTCACTATGACTTCTGGTAACCCTATTTTTTCCGCAATACTGGACAGTTCAGCTTCTCTTTTTATATTATTTTTAAAATCTGCCGATTTTATGTTCCATAAACAGTCATTCTCTTCATATACGTTTACTTTCGCCAAAATAATTTTCTTGTCATTTGCAACTGTTATCAACTGCGATAGCAAAAGTAGAAAAGTAGTAAAGTAGAAAAGTAGTAAAGTAGAAAACAGCCAAATGCAATCACAGTCGTATGTTAGGGAGGACCGAGACATACCTACTTCAAGGTGCACAATTATTGAGCTTATTGAGCTGAAGAAAGCAGAGAGAAAGAATTGGCAACCCACAAGAAATCCAATTCACACCTCATCAATCTGGGCAAAGATGTGAATCAGCTTATTAAGAAACACAAGGATGGTGTCTGGAACAGGAAACTCGAAAATCTGAACGTGGGCGACAACTCTCTCTGGAGAATGTCAAAAAAGATTCATAAAAAATTCAATTCAATATCCCTACAATAGAGAAGGGCCCACACGGGCGATGATCGAACAAGGAAAAGCTGTTATTTGAGGAGTACTTACTGCCTCGTCACTTTCCAAACATCAGCAGACGTCACCCCAGAACATGAAGAGGTGACACCAGTCGAAGAGTTCAGAGGGGAGAAAGGTGAGGCTCAACAGCAGAGCCTTCTCCAAACTGATGACAAGTTACGATTAAGTTGTAGAAACCATCCATAGACTACCAAAAAATAAAGCTCCTGAGATAGATTGCTACAATTTTACTAAGATATCTCCCGGAGAAGTCCATTGTACAATTCCTTTACCAGGTAGCCGAGTGGATAAAGCGCCGATGTTTCAATCACTTCAGCAACCAGTCGAAGGTTCAAACCCAAGCAACTGTAGAAATTTTACTGATGGCCCGAGAAAGTGATAGGAAACGCACGTAAAAGGGTAAGACCTCGTTAATACTTGGCACGCACAAGTTTCGACTTCTGAGGGCTGTCGTACGTAAAGGAACGACAGCTGTTCGAAGGAAAAACAAATTTAAACAAAAAAAATCATATACGGAATCATCAGTTGGCAATTTTATCCCAAGTGTTTAAAGCAGTCAGTGATCATTCCGATCTTAAAGCACGGAAAATTTGGTGGAAAGTTATTGACCCATCTAACTGCTTAGAGTCATAGAAAAGGTGGTGGATAGAATCCTGCCGAACAGATATACGAAGCTAAAAGGGAAGCTCAAACTTATTCCTATTGAACAATTCAGCTTCCGAAAAGGACATTCTACATCCTCTCAGGTGGTCAGGATTCTTCATGAAATAAGGGAGGGCTTCCAAGAAAAGCCTAATACTGTAATGGTACAGCTTGATAGCTGCCTGACCTATCATGAAGAAGACTCTTTGGAAATGACCAACAAACTAGTTCATCAATTGTCATGAAACTTAAAGAGTATACGAGTTCTATCATTTGAACAACAGTTTTCTATCCCAGTTATGGAATCGAGGGCAGACTTTCCCCGTGGTATGAAACAAAAAGTAACACAAAGAAAAATTGGTTTACTGACTTCAGCCTTAAATGTATGGGGAGATATTCTTCAATTTCTACAGAAATTAGAATGGAGCAAAATTTGTCTGCCTATATGTCAAACTATAGTTAAGTGGTATAAAAGATTCAAACGACATTTACATTATTCTAGAAAATTCTAATGTGCTGATGCTCGCAATCTCTACAGAAGGGATATACCGGGTGCTTCGGCAAAGTATTCGCAGCAGTGTAACATTCTTATTTGAAGAAAAAAAACATGATGTACGTCATACATTTTTTCAATGGCTTATTGAAAGTAATTGAATGACTGAAGACTCACATATAAACTTTTTTTAATGAGTGGTTACATTTTTATTGTAAATTATGACAGACGCTGGTTTTTTGAGTTAAACCATATAAAACATTATACATTTACTTCATAATTATATCGAAAAAAATTAATAAATCAGAAACTCTCAATATTTTGTATGCATATTCAACGAGCAGTTGTACACGGAAAATTTACTGTTATGAAAATATATTGTTTCTTCATAATTACGTGGAGTAGTATGGGGCTTAAATGGCCTGCTAGGGCGCAAGATCCTACTCCATTGGACTTTCTTCTACGGCCCTATCTTAAAGAATATCAAAGACCTCAATAATAGAATACGCATTGAGTGTCAGACGTTAAACAGAGTCAGTCTCCGAAGAGAATAAGCACTCCTAGTCCGGGGGAAAGTGACAGATTTTGGGACACGATTTTACTCAGTTTGGCTTTTGGAGGACAGTACTGTCCGTATATCCTCGTGATAATAATGCATGAATCAAAGAGTCGTCGTAGGTTCTTCATATTGAAAAATAATAATAATATTTTCGAAAAATTATCAGCCGTATGCATAGTCAATCGCCAGCGACTCGCCAGAGTTTCGCCGTTCGCTACACAAGGATTATAATGCACAGTCGAGCTCCAAAAAAGTGACTTATCGCGTAGTTGATAAGTCACATTTTGGCGAAACGCTGGCGATGTACCACTTTTTTGGAGCTCGACTGTGCATTATAGTTCTTGTATAGCGAGCGGCGAAACTCCGGCGAGTCGCTGGAATTGACTATGCATACGGCTGTTAGTGTTTCGGTACGATTCCAATCGGGTTGCCATGTGTTTCGTAATAAAGTAATAGACGTAAAATACTCGAAAAACCATTGGCATACCATCAGGATGGGCGGAAAATTCCTTTTTCCAAATACAATTTCACGTGACCATACCAGCCATTCGGACACAACCTAACGGCCTGCCAATCGTTTTTCGAGTATTTTAGTTTCATTATTTCCTACGACCTACGACGACTCTTTGATTCATGCATTATTATCATGAGGATATACGGACAATACTGTCGTAGAAAAAGCATACTGAGTAAAATCGTGTCCCAAAATCTGTCACTATCACCCGGTCTATCACGTTGTTTAATATAAGTATATTTTGACGGTACATTTTCATAACATTGCTAATTTCAGAATAATTTATTTTTCTTCACGTCATTTTGAAAAAAAGGAAGCTGTAGTATTTTTATAAGGTTGAGATATACAAAAATTAATTTCATCTAAGGGTCACCTCATATTGAATCATGGATAACATATAGGCAGAACGTTCTTCTAGTTTCATCCGGTATATCATTAGAACATATCTTCCGCCTCATGTATGTCAGCAGAATAATATTTGCTAACATCTTTCACAAATAGGTCAAAATCTCAAATATCGAAATTTTGTAATACTAATGATATGAATATTTTCCAGATATAAAATCTATCAGACATCTCTTGATAATTTGGAAAAAAATATCATCAGCATACAATGGCGTGGGACTATGGAATACCCCAAAAATATTTATCAAAAATCTCCCGGATTCTGGATCACAATAAAAAAAGGCAAAAAATGGTTTTCAATTTTATAAAAAGAATTGGCTACACTCTAAATACCCCTTTCATTTTCTGCTCTAGAACAGGCAATTTTTTTAATATTCCCATATTTTGTTGTTTTGTTAAACTTTTGTTGTGTTAAATAATTCATATTTCATTATATCAGACGTTTCTCATTTTATTATTCAAAATATTTGTCTGCACTAGTCATTATGTGAATGTTTTCTTCGAGCAATTGAAGCATCACAAACTGAGACAAGAAATTCCTGAACATTCAACCGGAACATTTCGAAGTGAATTCACATTGTAATTTACACCTGAAACCCCCCATGTGAATTTATAGTGAACAAATTCGGTTTTGTAATTATATCAAGTTCAATTATGAAATTTTAAAGTATTTGTCATATGATCCAACATCTTCAAAATACAATGTAAAATAAGTTACTGTATCATTGTCAAAAAATCAAAGTGCAAATAAAGTAAGATAACATAAGGTAAGGGAAGAGAAGTGAAAGTAATGGTATCTCAGGATAAAGACACTCTTTCCGAATAAAGATACACGAATAATGTTTTTGTTACAGAATTCAGTAGGTGATTAAGTTATAGGAATGTAGGCTTTCACGGCTGGCGTCAATGTTTTTGACGTATCAACTGAAACGTCAAGAAGAGTACTTCGACCACGCCACTGAAGATGACTCCGCAGTTGCAGTTGAACCGTTTGGAGATTTTAAACAAAGAAGACCACGGCAAAACCCGGAAACCAACCAAAACAGTATTAAGTTAATACAGAATTACTTGTAGTATCATATAATTTTACATTGGTCATTCATAACCGAGGAAATATTATGAGAATTTACATGATTTTTCTAATCAGTGTGTCTGATGCATTTTGTTAGGTTCTATTAATATTTTCCACTTTGTGGCACTGTGTGGACAAAAGCGTATTTCGACTTCATCGAAATAATTCATTTCATTTATTTGAAATTCTCCGACACACCTTTTGAACTATGATCGATTTGCCTTCTTTATGGAGACAACCAACTGACTTGCAACAAACATTTCAAAACATGTGACGTGAAAGTCTCTGCCTTATATACCTCACCAATCTAATATTGATTCTCGAAATTACTATTGGCACTTATTTGCTGCGACCTATAGCTGACGGTACTAATTTTCTGCTTTAGATTATATGGCACGGATAAATCAACAGGCTGTGTCACAACGAAAGGTGTATTGCGTATTCGTCCTCCAATTTGCCTGAAAATCCAATAAACAATATCGACACGTCAATTATGCCATGCAAACTGACAAATGCCTGCGAAATTCGCCGCGCGTAAATTCCGTCTCGGAAGATAATAGCTCAATGTCTGACATTTGAATATGGTGCAGCGTGCAACTCGGTTGCACAAAATATCGATTCATAAATTATTTATTAATCTTTGAATCAGCTACTAGAAACTCGGAAATTGTCGAGATTTAAGTCGTTGAATACAATGTTTATGACACTTTCACAATCTCACAGTAACGGTCGTGATGACAGACTGATTCATTTCTCACAAGCGAATCAATAATTGAATGATTTCCATCGCTACTTGATATTTTACAAATTTGTCTTTTCTTCCTTATTGGATTCCATTGCAGTGAGACTCGATTCCATTGCAGTGAGACTCAATTCCACAGCAATATTAATTAATGAAAGTCAGATAGCCGATATAGGTTTAATTTGTCTTTGTTCTCAACCATACTTTTTCTTGGAAAAACGCACGTGAGGTACAATGCCGAAAGTGCTTTTCAAAATATTCTCTCTATTGTCAAGATTATTTTTTTTAATATCTTCAGCTGCTATGATCCATAACACACAAATCCGACTTAAACAGTTCAGTTCAGTTCAGTCTCCGTTACTCGTGATTTTCTCAATAGTTTCAATGATTTTCAATAGTTGTAAAAAAGAATAAAAATTATATTATATTATTAATTTCGAAGTGTAAGTATAATGGATAATTTAATAAAAACTAATTTTTGTTATAAAAATAAAGAAGAAAGTCGAAAATAATTTGAAAGTAGACATTTCAACAGTAAAAAAGATCACTTAAAGACCTTCGAAATACAAAAAAACACAGAACAATTGTTCATGGGAGATAAGGGTATTTTTTTTCGAAAAATTTACCGTATTCGAAGTCGTCTTCTGAATTGCGAAAAAATCATGCTCATACAATACCCAAAAAGACATATTTCTACAAATTTTCATCTAAATTAAATCATTTATAAGCAAGAAATAAATTAAATACTGAAAAATCGGTTTTACGCCATTTTGACATTTAATTTGAGGTTATGTTGAAAAGTGTTGAATACAAAAGTTTTTGATTTTTTTATTATCTACATATTTTCTATTGAACATTTTCCGCTAATAGGTCACGTTTCGCAGCAAATTGCAAAAAAACGTTTTCAACCCCTAAACTGCACCCCCATTTCAACATTTTCAGTGTTTTCGTGTTTAATTATTTCTTTTCCTTGAAGTTGGAACCACAACAACATTTTCCACCTGGTCCTTGCCTGTTACTTCCTTTTATTTAAAGTCTATAGTGCTCAGTCATGACTTTTCCGATTACTTCCGTTACCTAAAGGATATAGAGTAAATACAGGGTGTCCCAGAATAAAGGGGACAAACTCTGGCGGTGAAATCCTCACTTCATTTCAAGGCTAAAAGTTCCAATAAACACATAATCTAAAGTGAATATTAACTGAGATACAGGGTGTTGAAAGTGACAAAAAAAATGTTTTTCAAGAATAGCTCCATAATAGCTCTTTTCCTAATGAAATTTGGTGTGTCACATGACAGCATTCAGTTCAAAATTTCAATGCAAATCACATGTTTGTAACTTTAAACAGGGGCGTACGGAGGACGGGTACCTCTAATCACCCCTCCCCAACTTTCACGACACTGGATTAATATCTACTTAGTCTTCATTTTCTTAATTCTTGATATTTTCTTTACAAAAAATGGTTAGGTTTCGTTATAAAAATTGTCAACGGTTTTCAAGATATTCGAAGTTGAATAAGTGCGTGCGTATATGATTCGGAAACTCATTGTTGATTGTTTTGTTAGAATTTCCCTCATATTATATAAGCCAACCAAATGCCATCATTTTTTTTATTCAAACAAATGAGAAAAGGACTTTTCGAAAACACTGTCTCCAGCTCGTGGTATTTTCAAATCGGTGTTTGCTTCTTCCTTATTTATAGGTTTCCGTAGTTACAACAATTTCTGTGAATAGAGAAACGTCAGTTTGACGGTTCAACTCTTCAACTGACAGTAATGACACATGATGAACCGTTCCTGCATTATGCATTTAGTCCATAATAGTTTAATGTATTCGTGAAATTGTCTTATCGAATATCCCTTCAAAATGCTAATTTTCAAAATACTTTCACCGTGCCAGTCGCTCAACTGTACAAAACACCACTCGAGCAAGCTCTCGTGGTGTTTCTAAGCAACACAGTTTTCGTGACATTAAGGTGAAAGTATTTTTTGAAAATTCAGCATTTTGTCGGGATATTACTACTGATAATCGGGTTTCGATGATCATCGTGCATGAGCATTTCGCAAATTTGTACCGACCAGACAAACATTATTATTATGTTAACATTATCATTATTAGCATGTAATCTAATAATAATGCTTTGTCAACCAGTTCTGAACAATGTTCAAAATTTCAAATTTGCAGCTCATCGCGGAGTTAGTATCGATTGCAAAATTTGTACAGCACATCAGAGAACCTAACAAACAACCAAACAAGAGACAGACAGAACAAAGCAGTAATAAAAAGAGCAGAAGTTGGAAAGAAAATCACAATTGAGCAACCAATGTGAACCAACCACTCAAGTATTAGATTCACTTCCAATGCCCACTCTTCAATGCCCGACGATTCACTAAATTCCAACATTTTCCACCGTTGATGGTATCCCATCCTACATCGCCGAATATTCAAAATTCAAACTAAGAAAAAAACTATAATCCGTAATGGGCGTACCTAATCTGTCTTGAGAATCAAAGCACTTAAAAGTAATAACCCATACACAAAGTTGCATCGTGCACGGTTGAAACACATGGGTATACCGGATAGAGGAGAAAAAAACGTCGATGGAATCAACTTCGAGAACCAACTCTGGTATGTCAAAAGTAGTGGCCGTGCATCTTTGCTGGCGATATGAAGCGCACTGGACCATGCACGCGTTGCTTTATCTCATAGCTTTGTTGCAGTACACAATGCGGCGGTGTTTTAAACATTAAAAATCGATGGTGAGCTTTCGCACTAGTAGGAACGCTGCCCGTCATATGCGACTACCATTTCAAAAGAAGTTGCTAATTTTGAAGTCAAAAGACACAATTTTTCTAAATTTTACTAGGTCAATTATCGTAAATACTCATTCACAGGGTACTGTGTCTTCAGGAACGGCCACTTTTCGTGCCATTTACTTTTTTGTCAATTAATACCAAAAAAATGTCGGGGCGTGGCGCAGTGGTTAGAGCGTCCGACTTTGGGTCGAAAGGTCCGGAGTTCGAGCCCAAGTTACGGCTGGGATTTTTTAATTTAATTTGACCGATTAAATTATTCAAATCTCGTAGCTGGACTGGAGTGAGTCCTGCACGATTCAGTGTTGCGTTCCAATTGACAGTGCTGCTCCTAAGGTGGCGCATGGAGTTAGTAACAAGGCCTAAGGCCTATGACCATAGCAGTCGATGCCAACACACCAAAGAAAAAAAAAACAAAAAAATATGTGGGTGGACTACATTCCTAACCAGAAAAAAAACCATCTCATCTGAAGGTGAAGTGAAAAATCTAAGAATGAATTTAGATAAAACACTCAACTGGAACGCCCAAGTGACAGTTGTGATATTGAACTTATCATGACGACGAACGATTTATTTATTAAAAAATATCCTTAGGTATCACTAACATTTCTGAACCGGAGTTAACTCCGACAAATAGTCCAGTAACCTTACCGGCTGGAATGAGAGGAACCTTGCATCAGATCCGGCAGTTTTGATTTTTTTTGCTGATGAATAATAAGTTTTCGACACTGTCAAAAATAAAAATATCCGAAAAAATTTGTACATTTCCTCAATTAAAAAATATCTATAGGTATCACTAAAATTTCTGCATGCATGCATTTCTTGCATGTATTGTTGACACCGCCTTAATTTCATGTTACCTCAAAAGGTAAACAAGCACATAAATAAGAATCTGATTATGATAGAAGGGCGAAAGGAGATGAACTTCTGGGAGTAAATATGGTTTCTCACGATTTGCAGCGAAAATTAACTTTCTACAAAAAAAAAACATAAGGAAAAAGTTGTTGGCAATGAAAAGAACTACAACTTTCGTTTTCAAGATTTTTCCACATAACCTCAAATTTTCCGGAAAAATCAGAAAATCTGTTTTAATTTGGTTTGAATTTTTTTTTGAATGAAAACTATGTTTATCCCAAAATCTAGTGGAAATATACCTTTTTATGTTCTGAATTTGATGTTTTTTTGCACCGAAATATTTAATTTCACGAACCCCTTTGAAGTACTCGGAAAGGGGGCGGCTCCTAGTTAGCAAAATGAATTTCAAACGCCTAAAATGAGAAATAAAGTATAAAAGGCAAAGACCAGGTGGAGAATGCTGTTGTAGAGGTTCATACTTTGACAAAAAAATATTTAAACACGAAAACACTCAAAATGGTGAAATTGGGATGCAGTTTAGTGGTTGAAAACGGTATATCTACGATTTTCAGCGAAACGAGATTTCTTAGCGGAAAATGTTCAATTGAAAAGTTGTGGATAATAAAAAAATCGAAAACTTTTGTATATCCAACACTTTTCGACATATTTGACAAATTGACCGTCAAAATGGCGAAAAACCAAATTTTGAAAATTTGAGGTAATGTGGAAAAATCTTGGATACAAAAGTTCTCCTAACTTTTCTTTTGTTAATTTTCGCGGTCAATCGTAAGAAACCATTTTTACCCCCAAAATTTCAACTTCTTTCGGCCTTTTATCATAATCAAATCCTTATTTTCAATATCCTTGTTTATTCTTGATATCTATGAAGGTAACATGAAATTAATATTCCCGAAAGGTTTCAACTGTTTAATAAATATACCTATATAGTATAGAACAAAAAGTTTAAAACATTGATTTCTGAAAATATTTTTCTTTGAGAGCTTGACGATATTCAAGATAAAGGAAACCTAATTATTGTGTAAATTTCCGATTCAAAAAACCATACCTCAAGATCCTTTGTTATATCTGAAGACATAAATAACGGAACCTTTTTGAAGCTCTATAGAAAGTATGCTACGGCCACCTACCACCACGCACCGTCGTTTTTTATCAATTACAAAAAAGGCAAATGTTCTGTTCAGTGCGTAGGCGTAAACACATTTGGTAAAATGCCGGCAGAGATCACTAACTACTCAAGCCTACCTAACCCAAAACGTTATAAAGGTCACAGTTTTAGACGATCCTCGGCAACGTTTCTAGCAGATTCAGGCGAAGGGATAACCAACATAAAACGTCTTGGAGGCTGGAAGTCAACTGCTGTTGCTGAGAGTTATTTGGAGGACTCCGTAGAACAGAAGAAAACCATCTCGAAAAAAATTATTTCATGTACTGGCAACTTGCAACCGATGCCGTCTCCGTCATCTTCATGCACTTTGCAATCTACGAGTGTTACTCTTAACAGCCAGTTATATACCACCAACTAGCTACTCTGGACCGGCTATTCTGACGCATTTGCAGAATGCAACAAATTGTGTTTTCAACATTAATATTAATAATAATCAGGGAATTTTCATGGAATGTTTTGTATGTTGAAATAAAATATATATTTTCAATGTGCTTTTTGAATCTTAATGCGGTCGTAGAAAAAATAATGTTCCTAATTCATGCGTAAAGTGTCTTTCCCGCCCTTGACTGCTTGCCCGAACTCCGCTTTGCGTCGTTCGGGTCAATGGCAGTCGCGTGCGGGAAAGTATCGCTTTCCGCACTTGTTAGGAAAATAACTATTTTTCATTTTTTCGCGTTTTGTGGAAAAAAAATCCACAGTAGTGCTACTTTTTTATTACATAATCTAAAAGTAGACGCTTCAACGAAAAAACTGGCGGCTGGCGAGCTTGAAAAGAAGAACTTTATCGGTGAAACTTTTCAGTTGAAAATGAGGTCGTTTTTTCGGAATTTGTAGAAAAAAAATAAAAGTCTGTATTCCGCTACAAAAAAATTACAGCTCACTTGAAACATAATGAGCTATATTTCCATTAAATTTTGCAAGTGTTCCCTATAACCAACTAGCAGAATTATGTTTTGCGGTTTTTCCTTTCATCAGTGCAAGTGTAGGTCAACACAGACAGCTTGAAGCCATCTGTTACCCGTCCAAATCATCACACATTCTGACTAGTTGGTCTACGACTATTTGACAACGACTTTCGTCACTAAACAATCTCACAAAAACAACTCTTCTTTTGTACAAAGTTAGTCAAATCTATTGATCCGCCCATTTTTCTCAGTTAATATGAGGGCTATCGAAGGTGAAGGATATTTCACTCTGCTTCTCTCTGTAGATTAAAATATGTTTTACGAGGATGTACTGATATCTAATTAGCCTAGACCAGTTCCCTGTATAAACAAAATATTGCGTTACCATAGCAACGAACAATAACTTATTAGATGTGTCAGTGTAAAGTTTGACGTCAAAAAAGTAAACCAGAGTTACGCAATAAATTAAAAGATAAAATATGTCCACCGAAATTGTGAAAATCGAAAAATTGGAGTATCGAGCCATCATCAAGTACCTGTATTTAAAAGGGTTAAGAGGTAAGCAGATTTACGAAGATATACCTAATACCCTTGGTCATCAATGTTCTTCGTATGCGATAGTGAAAAATTGGACTGCAAGCTTCAAAAGAGGTAAATTTTCCATTGAAGCTGATGACCGATCGGGAAGGCCAGTTTCTGTGCCAGTCCCCGAAAATATCGATGCAGTTCATGACATGATTTTAACAGACCGTCGAATTGGGCTTAAACGGATATCTGAAGCACTGAATATTTCATACGAACGCGTTCATCATATAGTTCACGTCAATTTGGACATTAGAAAAGTTGCTGCAAAATGGATCCTCAAATGTTTGAATGTTGACCAAAAGCGTGCAAGGGTAGTAGCATCGCGTTCGATCTGTGTTTGATTTGAAAACGATGTAGACTTCTTAAACCGAAATGTTACTATGGATGAGACTTGGGTACATTTCTACAATCCAGAAACAAAGCCACAATCGATGGAATGGCGACACTCGGGTTCTCCAAGACCTAAGAAGTTTCGTGTTCAAAAATCTGCTGGAAAAGTTCTAGCTTCAGTTATTTGGGATTGCCACGGAGTAATCGTGATTGATTTTTTGGATAAGGGTAGAAAACTAACTGCAGATTACTATTCGACATTACTGACCACTCTACGGGAAAAAATCAAAGAGAAAAGACGCGGAAAGCTATCCAAAGGTGTTTTGTTTTTGCAGGACAACGCCCCTGCACACAAATCTAATGTTGCCATGCAAAAAATTCGTGATTTAGAGTTTGAATTACTAGAACACCCCCCTTATTCATCAGATTTGGCTCCGTCCGACTATCATCTCTTTCCTCAACTGAAAAAAAGTTCAAAAGGTCGTAAATTTTCTTTCAACGTGGAGGTAATAAAAGTTGTGGAGGTCTGGTTTGCAGAGCAAGAAGAAACATTTTTTTTGAATGGTCTAGAGACGTTGCAGGTTCGCTGTAATAAATGTATCCAATTGAGAAGAGAATATGTTGAGTAATACAATATTTTGACATTGAAATTTTGTTCGGTTCTATAGTAGGCTAAGAATTTTTCAATATATTCTCGTAGATGTGCCATTGGTGGAGAAGTGGCGTCATCAGCATTTTTTTTTTAATAGAAATCTTGTTTTTTTCTCATTTCAGTAGTATAAATATTATTGTAACTCTCTCGATAGGTACAGTGTGTTCCGTATTTTTATGTCCACCTCTGTAATTCATTTACCTAATGCTCAATTTGTTCAAAATTTTTCTCAATCGGGGAATATAGCCAATTGGATATTTTAAGCGATATGACAATATGTGGCGTACGTTAGTTAAAAAAAAAAAAATATGTGCTACATTGACAATTATTTCATTACAAAATATCATTATTTTATCAACGGATTATATTCAATTATTAATAGTAAAAATTATCCCAAACATCGTGAAGTTAAATTTTTTAATTAAACAACTGTCAGTGGAACATTGTTTGAAAAAGCTTTACAATGGTAATCAATTTTGAGGTTATTATTGTCAAGAAAACTCAAATTTAGTAATCATTATCTAATCGAATCTGTCGAAATTGAATAAATCGAGACCACCGTTCTCGTTAACGTTCTAAGTAGTGGATTTCTCAACATCGAATCAATATCCTGATAAAAATCCGAAGCAACCGAACATGGCACTCCCAAGCATAGACAACAATTAAATGTGACAATTGCTCAATATCTCGCCTTTCGTCAAGTTTTCGGATTAAAACACCTAGCTGTAACGAGCTTCTTACGTAAAATTGTAACACTCGAAATGGAAAGGTTAAAATGACATCTTGCATAACCCAGCTGAGTTTATTTGGATGGAGTGAAATTTCAGATCCTCCTCTATTGGGATGAAAAGACAGCTACTTATGCGATCACGACATCGCCGGTGTGCAATTCTTTTTCGTTGTGTCGCAAATAAACTGGTGTTTCAAACGGCAGCCTTTGTTAGAATCTATAATACAAGTCGTGCTCTATCGAAATGCACGCATTCAGGCTTTCAGGAGTATCATTTTTTAAGCGACTTTTGATGCAAAAATTGGATCATAGTGCACTTGATCGATATTTACGACAGCACGTCTACACTGTTTGTTTGAATCATTGGGCAATTATCAGTAGGTGGGTGGGTTCAAACCCCAACGCATTCACCTGTCCCATGCATGGCATCACACGTTAAAAGGTAAGGGCTACGTATTCCCTGGCTCGCACTAGCCGTTACGTCTGATTCTCGGACGCAATAGTCACTTATCCCACGGACGTGGGGAGTAGTTATTTGAATAAATGTCACTAGCGTGCCCTCTGGAGTATCGGAGCTCCGGAGACAGGGATCGACTTGGATATTCCTGACGGAAAAAAAATTTAATGATAATAATCCGGCTGAGATTATTGTTACGATCTTTACGGGTTCGTATTTCTAAATAATACTCCGATCCAAACTAAATTTTATTTATTAACTTCGATACAAGAACAAATACAACACACTCACTAATAATTCAAAACACTTGGACTTTCTTCTTACTTGGAACTTATAACCTTTTAACGTTCAACTTTTATTCACCCCCTCGAGTGAAATGCGTCGGCCTTATGCAGGGTGATTCATTGGGAAATGCGCATACAGTTAGGGTAGATGGAAGACACCGAGGTTCTTCTAAATATCCTATATTTTATGGGTCTATCGTTCTTTATTACCAAGATACAGGGTGATTTATTGAAATTCCCCATTTTTTCAATTAATCATAACTTATGAACCACCCTATACATTTTTGTGATATTTGGTTTGTATGTTCTTTGTCCACAGTAGTGTCGATTAACATAATAAGAAAAAGTCTTACTCCAGGTCCTGCCTTGAAAAAATTAATAAGTAGGTTTCGAGTCGAAACAACATTCTGTATATCAATATTTTAAAATTTTATTTAAAAATTTGGAAAGAGCAGGAAAAACTAAATAAGACTAAAAGTATTTGATGTTTCCGCATAAAACTTTTTTACTTATTAACTTGAGTCAAATCTAGATATTTCGATAGTGAGGTGCCACAAAATTCAAAAAAAAAAAAATTTCTTCCCCAAATAGCACTTTTCCAGCTTCAATCCATGAAATCATCATCTATTTCTTATTCTCCTGATTCCTGGATCCCAACCTTATTGAAAAACTAGAGGACATGTCCGTATTTGGGACAAATTATTATTATCAATGAAGAACTTTCAAAGACCCTGTATGGTTAAAAAAATGATCATAACATTTGTTCATTGCGCTACATTTAGAAAAAAATTATAAAAATGAGGAAAAATTCCCATTCCGAAAAAAGCATAACTTTATTTTAAACAAAAATAACGTTGCAACAAATTGTATTAAGTCAAACGAAAATAATTAGACACAAAAAAATGTAAACAACATAACTTATAACAGTTGTTCAAAGTGGCCTCCATTTTTGCTCAATATATTTTCGTGCTCTTGATGTAAGATTTGTAATTGACTTTCTAATCATAGCTTGGTCAATTCTCAGTTCGTCGCAAGCGTCCTCAATTATCCGTAGAAGGTCCTCTCTAGTGTTTACTTCAGTTGAATAAACTTTTGATTTTAAATAACCCCAAACATGGTAAACGAGTGGATTAAAATTGGACCCCCTTGGAGGCCAGTTGTAAGGTCCTCCTCTGCCTATCCAATGATTTGGGAAGTTGTCATTTAAAAACTCTCTCACCATTACTCTGAAATGAGGTGAAGCCCCATCATGTTGAAAGTACATGCCTCCAACATCAACTCCTGCATCATCTAGCAATATGGGTAAAATATTTTGCAGGAACTCCAAATACACTTCACCCGTTAGTAGATGTGGTAGGATATGGGGTCCAATTAATCGGTTGTTAATAACGCCACACCAAACATTAAAGGAGAACCTAATTTGTGAATGTTTTTGTTTTATGGCGAACGGATTTTATTCGGCCCACACATGAGAATTCCTAAAATTATTGATCCCGTCTCTGGTAAATTGAGATTCATCGCTAATTAAACATCTGTATAAGATCCTATTATTTTGTAATACCAATCTACTAAAAGCCAATCGAGCAATTTCATCTCCTGCTTGTAGCCTCTGAACTTGCTGTAAATGGTACGGATGTAGACGATTTTTTTTATTCTTCGCCAAACAGTAGACTGAGGAACATTAGTGGCGTGACTAATTATTCTCTAACTAATTTTTGGATCATTTTGTACAAAATTAAGAATATCTTGCTCCAAATCGATATGTCGTCTTTCGTAACTTTCATTTTGTGCTACAGTTGGAAATTTACCGTATTCTCTAAGGTAACTAAACACATTAGAAAAAGTTTTGTCACTAGGTAACCGCCGACCGGCCAGGAAATCGCCGTGCATATTCTGTTCGGGTAGCTTTTCCATAACCATCACAAAATCCATATACATACATGTCTGCATATTCATTATTATCAAATTGGTGTGGCATTTTAAGTAAGAAATAACTGTTATCAACAAATAACGTAACAACACAAGTACAAAGTCATCAACTAATGTCAAAATTGTACTCTGACATCAGCCAACTTGGCAATTAAAACAATTTGGGATATCAAAGTGTATTATTTACTAAATCAAACAATACGTACAGACTGCTTGATTTTATTATTATTATCAAGAATGCATCAGAAGAGTCGAGAAATGATCATGCTGTAGTTAAAAGGTAATTAGACGCGGATAAAGAAAATTCTAGTTTTTTTATTTTCTGTTATGTTTAATCTTTGAAATGTAGATTTGTTGCAACGTTATTTTTGTTTAAAATAAAGTTATGCTTTTTTCGGAATGGGCATTTTTCCTCATTTTTATAATTTTTTTTTAAATGTAGCACAATGAACAAATGTTATGATCATTTTTTTAACCATACAGGGTGTTTGAAAGTTCTTCATTGATAATAATAATTTGTCCCAAATACGGACATGTCCTCTCGTTTTTCAATAAGGTTGGGGATCCAGGAATCAAGAGAATAAGAAATAGATGATGATTTCATGGATTGAAGCTGAAAAAGTACCATTTGGGGAAGAAATTTATTTTTTTTTGTGGCACCTCATTATCGAAACATCTAGATTTGACTCAAGTTAATAAGTAAAAAAGTTGTATGCGGAAACACCAAATACTTTCAGTCCTACTCATTTTTCCTGCTCTTTCCAAATTTGTAAATAAAATTTTAAAATATTGATATACAGAATGTTGTTTCGACTCGAAACCTACTTATTAATTTTTTTAAGGCCGGACCTGGAATAAGACTTTTTCTTATTATGTTAATCGATACTACTGTGGACAAAGAACATACAAACCAAATATCACAACAATGTATAGGGTGGTTCATAAGTTATGATTAATTGAAAAAATTGGGAAAATTAATAAATCACCCTGTATCTTGGTTATAAAGAACTATAGAACCATAAAATATGGGTTATTTAGAAGGACCTCGGTGTCTTCCATCTACCCTAACTGTATGTGCATTTCCCAATGAATCACCCTGTATAATAGCTAAACTTCAGTTTACTAATTTTCGACTTCCATCGATCGATCGATCCTGAGAAATCATCATTCATCTGCGCGGCGCGCGCTGCGGAATTTCTCGCTGCGGCGGACGGGCCTCTGTCATGCAATTGTTACTCCGCAGCGTCAACAAGGGAAACAGGGGCTGCGTTAGGAGGTTTGTTCAGTGTAGTATGATCAGTTCAAAATATATTATACTAGTATGGAGCAACGCGTTGTTGTTGCTTTGTGCCACATATTCGAAAGCTTTTTGATTCATATCACGATGTTTGTATTGCTCATTTGATGTATCCCAAATACATCGATATCGTACAATTAACGATATTAACATTTCGGTGTCAATCCGAAATTCTGATTTAGTTGTATTCGTCATTTTATTTCTGAATAGAGTTACAGTGGAAATGGTGGAAATATAGCAACACTGTGAACAATACGCAACGTACTGGAACGGATACATGTGAAAATCTTAATAATAAACAGTAGCTGTGACTGATGACAAGGAAGGTCGTGCGCAAGGGCTTGACTGATGCCCCAGCGTACTGGTCAAGATCCTGGCGGTAAGCAGTTCATGTGAAAAGGACCATTTACACAATGGAACGAACTGACCGTCAGGACTGACAGTACGGTACATGTGTAACAGCTGTAATGAAGTAGGATGCTTACGTCTACGAGCTAACCATCACCTCCGTATTCCTAGCATTGTCCTCTTTTGAGATGAGCCGTGGCAGATTTGCCGATCCTGAACTCCATTCCGATAGGATACATGTGTTCTTCCAACACTCTTAAGGACTGAGGAATATGGTTTGAGGTCATCCATATAAAATAGATGGGTGACCTTGTCCTTCCGGTTGCTGGGAGCGCCTCAGTTGTATCCACGGGTTTTTCTGAGTGCAACGAACAATGGCAATATGGAGATGCAGAAGAGGAGATGACCTGCTCTCTTGGACTCAGTCTTGAACAGATCGGTGAAGAGAGTCCTCCAGAGCGGCATCAATTGTCCAATGCATCCCAATATTTGATGAGGTGGCACAAGGCATCTGAGCAAATGCATGGTGAGCAAATGCCTTCCTGTGATCGATCCAAGCCATCAAAAGGTTACGCTTATAAAGCACGGAGTCTTGCGTGATACACTTGTTGATGAGCAGATTCGCCTTGCAGCCAGTGTTCCCCTTTTTTGCCCCTCTTTGATCCGTTTATACAGTGGGTCAATCTCCGTTCTAGGCAATAGGGACGATTCGCTCTTCGACAAACCAATCCGGAATTTGTTGCTTCCCATCTAGCCATGGGTTAACAACTCCTGCCAGATGGCAGTGGAAACTTGGAATTTATTTCAATCCATAGTGATTTAAACCCATCAAGGCCTGGAGCAGAAGAGTTCGTCGAGCTTTTGAGGGGATTGAAAACAATATTATTATTATTATAGATTCAATTATGGACCAGCTGGAATATTAAATTGATCCGACGGCAACGATGATCAGCTTCGTGAGCAAACACAACAATGGTTGGATGATCATAATAACTACCATTGGATTGGATAGAGGAAATACTCATTGTCAGATTTGCTTAATACTGCAGGAAACATGAATAGATTGTATTTTGTGTTTTAGAAGTTTTTTTAGACGACAAGAGACTACCAAAATTACCTCGACAGTCGACTAATCAGTGTTAAATTACCAAATAAAATGGAACGTCTAAACTTATTTTTTGTGACATTAACACCCCCACACCCATCACAATTATTGGGTAACACTGAAAACCATTTTAATAGCTTTCCAATGATGTTTCACACACGGGGGAGTTGTCATTCAAACAAGTGGGGGGGAGGGGGTTGAGAGTATAAAGATACAAAGGTACGCTCACATGCCTTTTTGGTTCCCTTGATCTAGGCTCGAAACGGGTTTAGGGCCGGTTTTATACGTTCAGTTTAGGTTTAAACACCGGATCGACTTACTATGGTTAGATTGTGAAACCATCCAACATCATGTAATATAAACATTCACATTCTAATCCATCCGTAGTTTAACTGGACCTATAGTTGAAAAATTGTTTTTTCCGTTAACCAGCTGTCATCCCCTTACGAACGGCAGCCCTCAGAAGTCGAAACTTGTGCGAGTCAAGGATTAACGAGGTCTTACCATTTTACGTGCGATTCATATCACTTTCTCGGGCCATCAGAAAAATGTCTGCAGTCGCCACGGTTTGAACCATCGCCGACTAGCAGCCAAAGTGATTGAAACAATGTCGCTTTAACCACTCGGCTACGTGGCCCCCTAATACAACATGGCACTCAGCCAGTACGGCGCATGTGCTTTCATAGCTGCAAAGAAAGCCGTAATGGCCTGCAGCACATCATCTGAGACGCAGGATTCAAAATATATGAAATAGAGAAACGAATAAAAACGAAGTTTCAGTAAATTACAATAAAACGGTAACAATCCCTTCCCTCAGTGTGTCTGCAAGGCAAATAAATACGCATCGTTCACTCCCAAAGGCATCCAGTTCTACATGCTCTGTACACGAAAATGTTAACATCATGTTTCTTTCGGCAATTTGCATATACCTCCAAGTGGGCGTACGTGCACGCACGATGCTTTTACAGGATTTACTTTCTAATAACATGCAATTATTGAAAAATCGACTCGAAAAATGAGATGTAAAATTTTTTATCGGTCTGGTTCTACTTTATCGACAAATGTATTGGCTTAAATATGGTTCGATTATGAAATTTATTCTCAGCCCCAAGGATTGCTGAACAATTATATGAACGATTATTCGTTGATTTTACACTCAAAGAAGTGCGAACTCTACCTTTTGCAATAGAATAATCAATCGTTAGAAGTTTGTTAAATCTCATTTTGGTCATTTTTATTATTAGTAATTGTTGTTATTATACTTTTATTATAGCATAATACAAAACCATACAAGAGAAATGAAGTGAGACAGGTCGTTTTTATGGTTGAGTTGTCATCTACTCTGGGTTTTCTATTGACAATATTAGAGACAACATACTGGCAATGGACGCATTACATCATTTCTTCTCACGGTCTTGGGTCAAAGGCCTATACCTACTACCTGTGGGTTTCGAGGCATGAGCCAAAGTAGGGGGAACTGAAATAGCAAAAACATCGCACACACACATTTCTTGACGAACCATTAGAAATTAAGAAAAGATAAAAACTGAAATTGATCAAAAAGAGTCCAAATGATTTATAATTGATAAGACAAGCGTAAATACTTCTGATGGGAACCCACAACCTTGGGCAAGGTTGAAAGATGAGGCATGATCGTGTAAACGACGGTACCTGGCACTAACTGTTCCAGGTACTACTACTAACTGTGATATAGTTCAGAGAGGTCTAAACATCACTAAAGAATGGTTTCAATCGATGGGACTAAACGTCAACCCCACCGAGACTACCCTAGTTGCCATTAGAAGGAAAAGAAATAAGTAACCAACAAATCGACGAAAGCCATAATAGTATGCAGAAACTTTGCGGGAAGAAACTGGGGATGCAACCCAAAGACTCTGCAGTCCAGTTTGGGTCTAACCAAACAGTAATCTAAAATTTTCTGTCATTTAATTCCTGAATAACTTTTTGTTCTTTATAATGAACCAAGAGTTCGATTGGTTTTTCTGTGTAGGATTAGGTGTTATCAAACATTCTCCTGGATCATCAACTTCTACTTTCGTCTTCATACTTGTGTAGTTCATTTGGTAATCGAACATAATTCAATCTTTTTTTCAAAGTATATGAGACGATATGCCATTTTTCTACATTGAAAAGAAATGTATTAATATGCTCCATTCGTGTACCCTATAAATGTCTTTCTGAAGTGCTAGACAATCCCTCACTGATTTTATTCGTTTATAGAATTTAAAATCATCCGCAACGCAAAGAACCTTCTACGATTCCAGGCAGGGCATTAGATAGTTTGTAAATAAAATAAAAAATAGCGGACTCAGGTTTGATCCTTGTTGAACTACAGAAATAATATAATATTCATTTAAGAAAACTCCTATATTTTACAAAAAAAAATCTGTTTTGGAGATAACTCCGTGTTTTATACCGAATTTTATCAATTTAAATTTAAGCTTTCCGTGGTATACTTCAACAAAGGCTGTCAAAAAATTTGTAAAAATCGTATCCAATTGATTTTTATTTTCAAAAACATTATATATCTACCTCATTTTTAAATAGAAATCAATTGGTGTTGATAGCTTTTTTGTTCATAAATCCATGATGACATTTTGAACATGCTGGTACAATTTATTATGTAAAATGTGCCCACATAAATTTGCTAGTGCTGATATTATAGAAATGCTTCTGTACTTTATCACCCGCTTATTTATCGGAAGTCACATTGCAGTTTTCCATAGTTTGGAAAAACTCTCTGTTTTTAGGGCTAAATTTTGAACAAACCTACAATAGGGGAACTGATGTTAGCCATTTCGAGCCACCTTTCAATTTACAGGGTGACTCAAAGTAAGATCGACAAACTCCGCATACCTCCTCACATCAATGATGTATGTCCTAAAGGGTGCAATCGGTTGAAGGAAATAAAATCAAAATGATTCTCTCTGAGAAACAGGGTGTCGAATGTAGGATAAAAATTAAGAATTATTTTTTTCTTCAAAAGTTCTGGAGAAAACAAATTGAAACCTGATGGTACACCAATCTAGGTTTATTAACGTGATAATTTGAAGTTATTATCTATAATTTTCGTGAACCAGTGGCGTAGTTACAGTGGTATGTGGCCATACTTTCCTTCATATTTTCTTTAGACAAGTGAATGCAGAAATGAGTGTTTGACATCAGTTAGGCTCGTCTAAATTCATCCTAAAAGTCATGACATTTTATATGCCTAAACGTGGAGGTTTCTGAGATATTTGCGAAAAACTGTGGAAATGTCCTGAGCACATACACAATTTCTTGTGTGCAATAATCATATAACGCAATTTTCATAAAACATATAGGAATGATTGTCAACTTCCTGGACATTCTTTAACGTTGGGAGTATTCAAAACATAGTACAGGTAAGTCAGAATGAGACCGACAAACTCCGCTTTTTTCATTTACCTTATTATTTGATCGAATCGATATGTGACCATACTTTCTGGCATGATGATTGTTTTTTTATCAACCGATAAACAAACCCAGCTCAAATTCATAATAGTCCTATTAGATGAGAGTTAAGGCCTGAAATAATATTTACGAAAAACTGAAAATGAGTGCCTACTTATAATTTGTTGAATTGAATTAGTGTCGTAGATACGCTGGTATGTGATTACTCTCCTCAAAATTTTTCTTTCGATTGAAAAGCCAAACCTTCCAGGCTCGTTTGTGGTAGACTCTTCAGTAAACCACTGATCAACGCATGGAACACACACGGAGTTTTTATTGTTCTTTATATAAAACATGCTGATTGGTTAATATTTTCCTAGATACATCAATCAGAAATGACTCTAAAAATTATACTCCAACATAAAATTCAACAAATTAAGAATACTTATAGCTTCAGTTTTTCGCAAAAATTATTTAAGACCTTAATTCTTAGTGTGTGGAGTGAGTGGAGTATTATGAATTCGGGTTTGGGTTTGTCCGTTGATCTGTCAAAACAATTATATACAAGAAAGTATGGTTACATACCAGTGAAGACATGGATTCGATCAAAAAATATAATGAATGAAAAAACGAAGTTGTCGGTCTCATTCTGACTCACCCGTACTATGTTTTCGATTCTCCCAACATATAAAAATGTTAAGGAGCTTGACAAATATTCCGATATATCGTAAGAAATTAGCATTATACGATTATTGAAAATTACTCGCCACTCAGGACTCAGTTCTTTTCAATTACCTCAGAGACCTCCACCTTTAGGCACATGGAGTGTTATGACTTTTAGGAGTATCGATGAGCCTAACTGATGTCAAAAACTCATCTGTCCATTCACTTGTCCAAAAAAAATTTGAATGAAAATATGGCCACATACCATCGTAACTACACCACTGGTTAACTAAAAGTAAAAATTATAAATTCAAATTATCACGTTGATACACATTGATTAGTATACCAAATTTCAAATTTTTTTCTCCGGGAATTTTGGAGAAAAAAAATTATTCTCAGTATTTTTCGTACTTTCGACATCCTCTGTAACTCAAAGGGGATGCATCTTAGGACATACCTTGATGAAAACTTTTCACCTCGAAATCAAGTGAGGAATATGTATTCAGAGTCTGTCGGTCTTGTTCTGACACCCTGTATATGGAGGAATATTGTCTGCACCTTTAAATTTTTTCGGTTTCATTTTCTTCAGTCTCAATTATCGAATCAAGGATAAACATATCATTGCCTAAAGGTTCGACATCAACATTATGAATGGAGTTTTGTTGTATATTATTATAGGTTTAATGAAAATACTTCCCAAAAGCCAGTGTGATCAGTAACTATTGAAGTATTGTAATGAAAGCTATTAGTAACAGGTATGCTTTGTTTTTATTGGGCAGTTTTAGTTTTTCCAGAATTTAACAATTTTCCGAACAACTTTTTAATTATTTGTATTTCCATTAAAACCTTATTAGAACTATCACGAATATTAAAACATAAATCAGCCAAATCGATCTGGGCGTTCTCAAGCCAACGAACATCATTTAATTTTTATTTATACAAATGGATAGTTTTATTAGAATGCACTGTATTCACAAAACGTTCAAAGTAAAAAAAAAATTGATGATGAACCATATATCTCGAGATGGCTCAGGTGGTTACTTAAAGCAATCTAGACAGGTACGTGATTCAGTTGTTCTTTAATTAGTTATTTACCGCTATCTCGACCACGTCTTAATTAGACCGTTAATTACATTCACAACTTTCACACCAAACAGCTCAGTGGCCCATCAACATCAAGATTCAAGTTTCCAGAAAATACTCACATTTAAATATGTGGACTTGTTTCGGTAATCACTGTTGAACTAATTGTCGTTCCCTGTATCAAAATAGTTTACGAAACAAAACTAGAAGTGATAATTCAGTGGATAAGCGAGAAAATTTGGTTCCAAGAGCTGTAGTCTCCATGGCAACAAACCTCATTCAATTATTTGTGTCGAAATGTTTAAAGACGGAAAATTTTGTAATTTTTTCAAGAAGCAGGTATGACCAAGTAATCTCTAATGCATGTCTAATGTATATTTCAATCTACCTTTTCCTTTACCTTTTTCCAACAAACAGCAATTTTATGTGCACCCAAAATATCATTCAATTCAATGGCAATTCCATCGCATCTCTCTTTTCCTATATTATGAGTGAAAGAAACTATTTGGTAATTTAACATTTCTTAGTTCTGCATCATTTTCAATGAATTCTAATAACATTTTCTTTTGAGCGCTGCTTATTAAACTTCTTTAAATGTCCATTTCTAGGAAGTTATAACAAAACCTAGCAAAAATCGTATCTGCAATCGTCAATTTCAAATGCGTGTTCCCAAAAATCCTATCTTATAATTGGTCAAACAAAATTCTCCTTTATTAGCATGCAAGACATACGTCCCAAAACTAACCTCCAAGGAAATGACTTCCTATGATGTTCAAAAATAGTGGTTCTCTCGATTCATTATTTCACTTGAGAAATGTTTCATGAGAGAATCATTTTCGACGATTTCAAAAATTGGAACCCTGAGGCGTAATATTTAACGGATGCATATCGGGTGGATTCCCCAAGAAGATGAGATATCAAATCATCGTCGAAAAAAAGCTCGAAGATCTTGATACTCAGAATAATCAGATTCTTGGCATGTTCGGATATTTGATTCTAGTTTTCCGTCTATCTACTAGTAAGATCTTTTTTGTTTTTTGAAAAGGATTTTTCAGTTCTATATCAGTATTAGATATATCTTATCTATACAGGGTGTCCTACGAAGTGTAGGATAGGGAATATCTCAGAACTCAAAAGTAGTGGAGAATTGTAATTTGAATTAAAGCAATTGTTGCAGCTTTTTTTGATATTGTGTTACCCAAACAGCTTTTTGTTTTCGGTCACGTGATATCAGATTCAAAATTATTAATAGGACTCCCTGTCAATTTTGGCATTTTTATGTTCCTCCCGATGAAACAATTTCAATGAACTATCACACTTGTGGCATGAAACGATTAATTTTTAACTCCAATTGGTAATTGTTCCCCACGGGATGTTGTTTTGATTCCGTATACTTCTTCCCAGCAATGGTATAGTCTATACGAACTCAATTGAGACAGCACACAACCGAACGATTATACGAGGTTGAATCAATATACAAATTGCCGCTGATGATTTGCATAGGCATGAATAACACGTTATTCTCTAAACACTCCTCGTTGCAGTCCACGTGGACTAGACATCTTCTGTCACGTGAAAAGAGAGGGTGAAATAAAAAACGATAGCCTTTGAATTCTGTCAAATTCTAATCAGTCAGACACCGAAAGTCTTTGTCATGCCGCTGAATTCGAATTAGTTTTTATTTGCGAGATCTATTTACCAGACAGTGCGGTGCTGCTAGGCAGAGAAGCATATTTACATTAATCTTTATTTATTTGTCTTAATTATATTATCTGTTCGGTATAGCATTCTGGAGACCTTTCAATGTTGATGTAGGTAGTTGAAACAGAAGATTTTGATGCTAATTCAGAACCGCTCCAAGTCTGCCGCCATAGTCCTGCATTTTCAACCCCATTGAGATGACTTCGGCTGCTATTAAAGAGACACTGAGAAAAATATAATGAATCGCCAATGAATATAATGAATCTGTATTGAATCAATCAATCCGAAAAATTAATACAACTAGCCCGTCAGCCCGCTGCCAAAATGTGTAATGATTTTATATGCCCTTTGGGGTTTTATTGGTAGTTATAAAGATAATGTTATTAATATAAAAAAAATATTATTATTATACTTCATTTTCTCAAAGATATGCATAAACATGTATAGATTCAACAATGCCCTATTTCTCAACACAACTCTTTCGGTTTTCGTTTCTGTCTTATTTTTATTCGATGAAATATTGTTTAGTATGCTTGGCATACGCTAAACTATCATTAGAATACGTGATTTCTTTATGCAATCAACATTAGTCAACTAGTTTCTGACAAATTCGATACGTGTTTATGCAAGTATTTGAGAAAAAAATAAAAGTATTATCATTATTATTATGAATTGAATATGGTTGTTGGGGTTACGTCGTCTTAAAGAAAAACCAGTACTTTTCAACAGTACAACGTTTCGGCAGTATATTTTGCCATCCTCAGGGCTATGAAGGGTTTTGGTTAGAAATTAGAAAATAACGTCGAGCATTGCAAAGCAAACTTCGAACGACTACTCAGTAGTCAAGTTTGCTAATCAGTAGTCGTTCGAAGTTTGCTTTGTAATGCTCGGCGATATTTTCCAATTTCCAGGAAACTTTCATTCAATTTTAGTCGTATCTGGTTATTTTAGTTTAATGTTATTATACTTTATTTTGATAAAGGTGAACCAAAACCCTTCACATCCCTGAGGATGACAAAATATATTGCCGAAACGTTGGCCTTTTGAAAAATGTTGGTTTTTCTTTAAGACGACCCAACCCGAACAACCATATTCAATAACTACATAGATGGTCGAGACTTCATCACTATTATTATTACTGTTGGAAGCGCTAATTTTGATTGTTCGTTGATCACTATATTTATAACTACCAAAACCCTGAAGGGCATACGTTATAAAATCATTACACATTTTGGCAGCGGGCTGACGGACTAAATATCCTACCACCGATCAATCCGATTATCATCAACGTTAGGATCGACTCCAATTCTCTGAAAGTGAAAATTCCCAGGATGATCTTGCTCTTTGTTCCTCTGAAAAGTTTAGTTTATGTAACAAAATGTGTTTTTGAAAGTGATAGGGATAATGTGAAACATTCTGCTAATTTTTCCTTTCTTAGATTGAAAATAATTTTATTTTATGTTGGAAGAATGATTATTTATTTCTATCAGGTTTTTGCTTTGAAATTTCGTTTCCATCGAAAAAAACGAATGGGGCGCAATTAAGGGCTCAGTTCACGTCTGGCAGCCCTGTTTCTACCGGAAGCCTTTGCGTTATGAATATTTCTTTGAGTTCAACAATGTCGTTTTATATACCGAATATATCGAAACAATTTCTGCTTCACACAACAAATTTTTATAAAAACATATACCTACCATCTTCCAAAATTAGTAATTATAGTATTTATTCTACAATGAAAAAAAAAATGTATCCGCCGCCACTGTTTCATAAAAGATATGCCTAAGTGGAATTTCAGTTTTTCTGCTGTCTCAACTGAGTTCGTATACAGGGTGTTTCATAATAAATGCGCAGGACTTCCGGATGTGATAGCTCGTTCAAAAATATGAAAAAAAGTTTCTATTAACTTACCCTCTCAAATGCACCATTTTCGAGATACAGGGTGTTGTGGGTGTTTTTTACTCCAACTTCTACGCCACTGGAAAAAGTATGATTGAACCGCCAATGTTTTCTACACAAAAAAGGTACTCTTGGTCATAAGCTCTAAAGTTGACCGTTTTCAAGAAAACCCAACTTTCATGTTGAAAAACATGGTAAATTTTTTACTAATTATTCAAAATTTATTTAAACGTTAGAACAAGTAACAAAACCAAACGTTGACTTCATAATTGCAAATTAAAAAAAAAAAAACAATAACAATCATACTCAGTTGAATTGTTGGAAATGTCCGCCGTTAGCTTCAATGCACGCAGCAATTTTTCGATGAAAAAACATTATTTAAACAACATGAAAGTTGATTTTTCTTGAAAACGGTCAACTTTAGAGCTTATGACCAAGAATACCTTTTTTGTGTAGAAAACATTGGCGGTTCATATACTACACTACCCCTTCAAAATTTTCACCAATTATGAATTTGAAAATTTAAAAAATCCGCGCGATAAACGGTTCCAGAGATATTCGCAAAAAACGATTTTTTTTTAATTTCAACTCGAAAATGGTGCATTTTAGAGGGTAAGTTAATAGAAACTTTTTTTCATATATTTGGACGAGCTATCACATACTGAAGTCCTGCGCATTTATTATGAAACACCCTATACTACGAACGAGTACGCTGATATCACCCCCCAACGACCACTCACCATTTCTGAAAAAGTTTTAGAATCCGATAATTACGACCTAGTATGCATCCTCCCGACAAAGATTTGTCTCTCATGAGTATAAACTTGAGATTCCAGAATAGTCGGTTTGAATAAATTCTACGAATTCATCATTACTGTCATTACCCTCTTTTAAAATAAGGGTAACGACAGCATAATGAGAGTTAGACCTAGATTATTGTAGCCACTTTTCGAAGGATTTACATTCAGTTCATTCCCATTTCTTTCCGTATAATTAGTTTCCGACTGCTAAACCAGATACACTACGTGGCAAAAAACTCAAATGATATACATGTCATACGAATCTACCCACAAGAATAGAGTACCCGATGGTAATCATCTGTCGTGCAGGAATAAAATATAATCGTTTTGCATTTAATTGTTAGTTTATAAATGAATAAACAACTGGAAGCAGCAATTAAAATCGCAAGGTGAATTATCAACACAAACATAAAAACAGATAATAATATACAATTAGCTCAAATAGAACAGTATTTCAAGTTTCTGTAACAGAAGTACCACCAGGCTGTGGCGAAGACCGGTATCATAGTTCGAATGATAATATATAGGGTTATACGAGAGATATTCAATAAGTAAAGAAATATATCTACACCTGTATAAAAGCCTCTGATGATTTGATTTGCTTTGCTCATACTCGTTTGGTGCGATTTAAACGCTATACTATACTTTTTATTTAATTGATTTGCGAAGAAATATTTCGTTTAACCTCTAATCATACTTAAAGTGGCCATGTAGATGTTTAGAGTACCGCGATTAAAAAGTGTTCTATAATTTCACTGGACATCTCTTTGAGATATCCAGATGGTTCCCTTTCTTCAGATTTATTTAAAATTTTGTCCACTATTAAATTCATTGTTAGAGAATTTTCGAAACATAGATAAGATGAGAATGATGTATTGCAAAATATGTACTTACAAATCTATGCTTGTATACGTATACAGGGTGTTTCCAAATTAGAGCAAACGTTTTTAGGGGGTGATTCCTTGTCAAAAATTAAGGAGGCCTTTCATGAAAACAAAAGCTCTTAGTAAATTAAGGGATGTCGCCGTTAAAATGAGAAATAAAACTTTCTGTGTTTTTATACCACTTCTTTTTGTAGCCAACATTACTGCAGTTACGTCATATATGGAAATTATCATACAAAACTAAGTTTATAGTTTTGTTTGATAAATGTCCCATATAGGCGAAACTGCAGTAACGTTGGTTACAAATCAAAGTGGTATAAAAATATAGAAAGTTTTATTTTTCATTTTTCGTGAAAAGCTCTTAGGCCTGTCCTTGAAAAGTTACACGCCTACAAAACATTTTTTCTAAAATCGCTAGAGTTAAAGAGATGGCATTTTAAGGACGTTTTCCAACAATAAAATGGCTGCCTGGGAATATTTTATAAATTTTGTTGTGATCTTATAAAGGGGTGAAACATGCAACCCCAATCCATTTTTGCCAGAACTTGTCAACAAAATTTCTTAATTTGAAAATATGTGTTGAAAAGGAAGATTCACTTCGAACTGACCCAATAATATTAATGATTTAATTACCCCAAGTAACTGCTGTCAACAATGTAAAATCCACAAGTACCGTGGAAAATTTTGTTAAAAAGGCCATTTTTATTCCAAGGTATTTTCCTTGATCAAATAATTATGTTACTCATTATTTAGTTCCGCAAGAACTGCTGTCAAGCATTTAAAAACCTCAAGCTATTATTACCGTGAAATAGTATATTGTATAACTATAGCACGGAATGATAGTCATTTCCCACGAGTATGAAGTTTGGGAGTGGGAAATGAGCATTCCGTGCAAGTTATACACTATACTTTTTCTACGGCTATAACTTATAATAGCGAAATGATTTTACAACAGAATTTTGAACTTTGAATTTAATTAGGTATATGGATAATGTTAAACGAAAAGGAACCAAGCGCCAAATTGCGAAAGAACCATACGACAATTACGTCTAGTAGTGAAATTTTCTCTACGTTTAGTATTAAATACAAATACAGAGAGATATGACTCATCAAATTTGGGTATTTGTATAAGAACTGCAGCTGAATCCAAGTCTCAACAATCTGTTGTTTTCATTCTATAAAGTTCGTCTATTCTAGAAGCACCCATAATCCCCCTGATTAATATAACCTAACAAATGAAAAAAAAAAAAAAAAAAATAATGCTTGAGTGGGAATCGAACCATCGACCTTCGTATTGTGAAGCGAGCACCTAACCACTGAGCTAACTTATATACACAATAATATTTTTGTACAAATGGTATTAGTAATAACGTATTTTGACATTCAATGGGAGACGTTATAAATTGTAAAATAAAACACAATGACTTCATTGTGTTATCAGGTAAAGAAACGAAATTGAAAGGCATACATTGTTTAATCAAAAACAGTTAGGAAAGAGCAGTATTGTGTCATGGCCGTAGAAAAATGGCATTGTATTATTTTTATAAATATTTTTTTCCGTTGGAAATATTCCAGTCTGGCTCCGAAGCTCCGACACATCTGAAGGGCGCGCTAGTGTCGTTTACCCCAATAACAATTCTCCACGTCCGACGGGTAAGTGGATCCGAAAGTCATGTGCTTTGAGAAGACGAAGTGAACCAAGGATGACGGCCTTCTGCATTCCTGCGGCTAACATTTCTAACATATTACGGCAAGTCGGAATTAATTTCAATTTCGAGAGCAGTGTGTCCGTCGTTCCACCAAGGACTTCTATGATCAGAACCACCATTTCACTAGAATGGTTTGCTGAGTTCAAAGAGTAGATTTGATATTCAGTCCATTTTACCTCCTCTTTACGAACGACATTCGTTTCGCATGGAGCGGAAAATTCTATGAAGAAAATCGTCCTAGTTTGGTGGTCGAGGACAACATCAGGCTCATTGGCTCATATTTGTCTGAGGGTGGAGAATGAGTACTTCCAATAGATTCGGCACTTTTCATTCTCCGCAACAGACTTAATATCCTCCGGAGTATAAGGCATACCGTACGAGTGTCGTAGATGGTAGTACAACACTCTTAGCGCCGCGTTTTGCCTGTGGATATAGGCTGAAACCGCAAAAGCTGACAACAAATGCATAAGGCCTCAAGTGCCCCACGACACACCCTGCTAGGAACCACCATACCCATCATGTGACTATGGTAGTCTAGGGTGTTAAAGACACCATCCTCGCAGGCCATTATGAATCCCTCGGTCTCCGACTTTAGCCTGTCCTGAGGAAGGCAAAGGTCAAACTTTTCGATGAGCCAAGGTCTTCGATGTTGTTGAAGAAAACCCCATGCACTGTCTTATCCAAATGTTACTGTAGGAGGACCTGAGTCTCCGCAGCTTTGATGTGAGCTTTTTGCTGAACGGGTTCCAACTCGGTGACAGAGTTTGGGTTACACCTTTCAGTGTCGACTACGAGATCAAGTCCATCAGCAGCAAAGGCTGCTGCCTTGAAAAGATGGGTGTTTGTAGTTTGGTTCACGTCAAGTAGTATATTACAAATTTATTTGAGATGCTTGATAATAATATGTAATTTAGTTTCCAATCTCAATTTTTGGCTTCTCGCTTCGGACACCGACCACTGCGAAGGCCCAAATTTCCACGCACTCAAAAGTCTACGTAAGGTTAGTTCGTTCTGGTTAGATCATACTGAAAAATTACTCCTCACAAAATGTATTTTCATGAAGAAAAATGGTGCAATATCTACCTACGCACTCAAATGTCTACGTAAGGTGAGCAAATAAAAAATTGTTTAAAAAACCTCGGGAACCAAATTACACATAAAAATCAGGTAAACTTAAAATATCGGGAACCGAATTGAACATTTTTCTGACCCGTCTTAATCTGGGAAACAAATTACATGTACCCGAAAAGATGTGCTCCAATTCCTGCTTATACATGGTCGCGGAACACGCAGAGAAGGGGTTCTGAACTCCTGGGGTCCTATTCTCAAGTTTGTAAATATTCGAATTCGATTTACTGTTTCACTCTGATACACATGAAATATGTATATTAGTCTCTTCTATTCGTTTACGAATTGGAAGTCGAATGATTGGAGAATAGCCACCCTGATATCTTTACAGGCTCCATTCAGTACCATTTTGTTATGCAGACACGGCTTTCCCGTTGCCTAGAGAAGTATAACTGTGGAAAGGACGATATAGGATGCAAGCTTCTATATTAGGACGCCCAATTTTGCGAGTTTTAACGTCGATTTGGCATTAAGTATCAGTATTGTGGTATTGCCCTTGGAAATGTATACGTAGAATCTTTGCACGGATGCCTAACAGATATAGTCCAATGGTTATTAAGGACAGTATTTATTTTCTGTTAGATGCTTGCAGATGTTTTAAAATTGTATCATAGGATGTTTGCACAAAGTTGGATTTTAATTATTTTATCTAATTTCTTCCATCAAGGATTACCAAAAAATCCACCCTGTATCAAACGATGCATATTTATTGTTCGAAGCGGGAATCCGCACAGTATGAGCTCCAATCGAAAACACCCAACTAGCCGCTATGTGTAATTAAGCTGTTGGAAATGAGCTAATACTTTTCAGCGATCCTGCAATTTGTTCGTCAATTATTAACACGAGTTTTTTGCGGAGAAGATCCGATTAAATTGTTATACCGAGTTCACAGCAACCGCACACGAAAAAACAAAAAAGGAATTTTTCTTCTGTGTTGTCATAATTCTGTTCGGTTTCTGGAAATATTTGACAATTTGTTACATATCGAAACGTGTCATTATTTGATTGTGATTCTTGTTACCTTGGTTACGGGCCATGCATTTCAGGCGAACAATGGGTTGATTTTTTTTTCAAAATCCTGCCGTTACAATTGGGTTTTTTCATGCACAATTCTTGACTACTGACAGCAAGAAAGATCTGGACGTATTCAGAATGGATGATCATTCCGAAAACAAGTTGATTTTCATTTAATTCTCCTCCCAACCGGATTTTGAGAGTGTTTCAGATTTAGGTCACCTTTGAGGAAACCCTTGAACTTCAATCTTCATCTTGAGTCTATTCTGATCTTCATATCTCTTCATCTAAAGTGTCAGCTTCAAAATGAGCCGGAGATTTTGAAAATCGGTTGACGAGGAAAAAAGTTATGACTGCAAAACCAAAAAGTAAATTTTTTGAGATCACAAAAGAGATAATAAGACAATTCGAAAAAGGTCTTGAGGTAATGAGTTCATCTTCATGCCACTGCTGTCAAATTTGAAAAAAAAAATGTTTTCTTCATTTAGGGTCCTTTTGAAAATTCAGAAATTTTGCACAGTTTCAAATCCCTGTAGCGATTTTATGCGGAAAACCTTATGTTTTGAACAAGTACGAGATTATAGCTGAAGGACTGGGCTAGCGAACAGTGTTTACAGAATTCAAATTGTTCAATGTAGAAAAAAGTTATTCAGATTTTAATATGGTCCAAATTTTTGGGGTGCGACGAAATTAGTATTGAGTTGTTTAGAAACTTAAATCAGATATTATAATAATCAGAACTCCTACTTAGAATGAATTATTCATAAAAGTTAACATGTATTTGACAGTTTGTGCAATTAGTAATATTGATTCCCTCATTTGGCGTGTACAGTTGGAGCATTTGCCGGCTGCGTTTTAATCCAAAGTTTGTGTGTTCGAATACAGTGGATAATTTTCTTGTTTTATGCTTACTAGCAGAAACTGATTATTTTCAAAGTATTTTATTGTTACAGTAACACTACTTATATATGGCTGTTTTGATCATCTTTTGTTTCGTTACTTCAACCATATTCACTTAACAATTTTGAGATGGTTAGTGTAATTATATATCTGGTTGTGCCTATACTGACAGAAGTATGTGGTTACCGTAACATTTTTTTTTCTTACCCTAACCAAACATTTTTTTCAGTGCGTAGTGAGTAGGTACTATCGAAGTATCTCTTGTAGAAGCTTTGCAAAAAATATGATAGAACATAATTCAGCTATCGTAAGGAAAGTGGGAAAAGAAGAACATCATGAGAGTCGAGGAAAAGCAAGTAGGAATTAGTTCGTTGGAAGAACGAACTCTGGGAAAGGGATGGTCGGCATTTTTCCAAAGTGACAACAACGGGATGTGAAGACTGATCTCGACGGGTCAGTCTCGATGGTACCGCTCACGCTGGAACGATTGATGAAATTCCTGAAGAGCATCGTCCATAAAAATATCTGTAAAACAGAGACATATCGCTAACCTTTCTGCGGTGTTGCAGATGAGTGAGTGAGCTTGTAAGCTCAGCATCACCGACGAGATGAATGGCTCTTGTTTAGGCAGAATCTAAATGTTTCAGTGTGTGTTTAGGGGCTGCACTCCATATATGGGAATAGTTTCTGAACAATCTGAACAATTTCTGAAATCATAATGCTGGGGATGCAAACATATATACCAAACACGTCAAGGAGAACATCATCTGTTAAGCACTGGTTCAGAAAAAAAACTGATGCACCAGAGCAGGCAGCATACCATCGATGGTACAAAAATCTAAAAGCTAGAAACAGTTGTAAGGAGACAATCTAATCTTCGAAAGAGGCAAAACTCGTTTTGGTCTTTTTCCAAAGCTGTGGAAAGAAACTTCACACTAAATTAATTTTCTCTCCTAACCAAGAAAGATGGAATACTAGCCACGAACGCCCAGGAAAAAGCCAATATTTTTGCCAACATGTTTGCTGAAAATTCTACTCTGGATTCATCGTGAAAACAACCCCAGAACATTACTCCAATTGACACTCGTATACCTGAGATTACCTTTCGCCAACGAACTATTAAGATACATTTTGCTTGGACTCAACACCAACAAACCTAGTGGATCTGATGGAATTCCTCCGATCGACCTCAAAAAATGTGCCCCTGAACTAACACCAGTGCTTTGCAAGTTATTCAACCTCTCTTTCAATTTGGGTGTATTTCCCTCCAACTGGAAAATTGCAAGAGTACAACCAGTCCAAAAAAAGGAGAAAAAACCTACCTAGCAACTACAGACCTATCGCACTATCTGTCATCTCGAGTTGGATGGAAAAAGCCATCAACATCGAGTTAATGAAATATCTAAAACGATCAGGAATTGTGAATGATCGACAATATGGTTTCCATCATCTGAGATCAACTGGTGATATATATGGCAACTATCCATTGAAAAATATGGTGAAACTCTGACCGTGGCATTGAATATTTTCAAGGCGTTTGATCGCGTTTGGCACCAGGGCCTCTTCGCCCAAGCTTCTATCTTATAGCTTGACCTCAGGTAAGTATGTACTTTGCTATCTAGCTTTCTCTCAGGCAGATCTCTCCACGTGGTGGTTGATGGAGTTTCATCTGTTCCGCAGGGATATATTTTAGCACCAACACTGTTTCCACATATCAACGATTTGTTGGGAGCTACCTCATGCCCAGTGCATAGCTTAGCAGATGATAGTACCCTTCATACCGCGTTCTTTTCCAAAGTTCCGATATCAGCCCGTGAAACTAGAAGAGAACGTAGAAGGAACGTGAACGATATAGATATGGACCTTGCAAAAATTTCAGAATGGGAATCCATCAACTTGGTAGAATTCAATGCGAATAAAACACAAGCATGTCATTTCTGTACAAAGGCCGATCTCATAGTGGCCAACATAATCATGTCGGGGTATTCATAAGATAAGATATAAGAGGGAGCCAACCCACATCCTAAATTCCCCAAGAAGGATAGGGCTAAAAAAGCGTCATAAATGTCGGCAAAATCATAAATGTCAAAAAAGGGGACAACAGATCTCGCATAGATAGCAGAAATGTACGGACTTATTACCCTTACAGTGCTTTCTCACCAAGACACCGGCTACATTGTTATGTTGATTTTAACTATGATTTTTCTCTCCCCAAGTGTTAGGTTAGGTTTGCACGTGAGTGGGTCCGTATCAGGCCCTCCACTGTGTTAACTAGATCCATAAAAGTTTATGAAACCGAGCTGAAAGCTGTTTGGAGTCCACTTTCACCGAAGCTGTAGGTTTCGAATCATCCATGCCCATGTAAACAAAAGAGGAACAAGGTGGATTCGCAGAAAAAAAGAAAAAAAACAAGATATTTTCAAGAAGGTGTCAGGTACATTATTTAATTTCATAAATTCAAAGCATTGTTGCCTTCTCCAGCAACTAATGAACCCTGACTTGTTTGTGGATACCGCGGCTAGGCTTTCAGATAGTGGAGGGGGTGAGTAGATAGGCTGAAAAGAAAGTTGTAACAAAAGAGAGATAGGTAACAAATATGATTTATTGATAAAGTGTAGTGAGATGGAAAAAGTGTTAGAAAATTTAAATAGTGGAAAGAATGCAGGTGGCTTCACCCTAATGTAGAAGAGGAAAAAGAAGAAAAGTAAATGAGAAGACCTTGGCTGCTGATTCTGGCTACCGTGGCCAACCGTAGAAATCAACAGGACATAAACATAGAAGAAGAAGAAGAAGATAGAAATTAACAGTAATTTTACAATTGGCGGTGTGCGAAAATTGCTAAAGAATAAAAAATAATTACCGATATAAATGCAATGGTTCGAGAACAAGAAATGCAAAGAAATAACAATACAGCTGAATTCGACAACAGTAATTATTGTACTGATGGAAGAATACAGTTACCCTCGGTATGCATACCACCGGTTTACACTCATCTATGTGATTTTCAATGAAGCAAATTGAACTCAAAATTACTATTTTATATTATTTAACACACTTTTCTCGTATGGCTCGATGATACTAAGATACGGATTTCGTCCTTTATTTATCCAAGAGACCCACCCACAGAAGTAAATAAATAATGACGTAGTGTTGGTGAATTTTAGCAGGGCTCTCTCGATATACTACCTTGGATTCCCTCCAGAGCAAGATGTTTGCTTCCACAATTACTGTCGTTTTATTAGATTCTTGGCTTGTACAGTCCAGCTTGATAGTTCAGTGCAAAGAAAAACCAAAAAAAAAAGAAGGAAAGGCTTTTTTTACGAAAGAGGGGAAACTTGAAGTTGACATGACAGTATGATAAGTCACTTTTCATATGTCAGTGATATAACAGAAATAACACGAAATTCATGAATACATGAATGATAGAAGTGGGGTACTGTCGTTTTATTAGATTCTTGGCTTGTACAGTACAGCTTGATAGTTCAGTGCAAAGAATAAAAGCTAGGAGCAGGTATCGTGCAAAGCTTAGCAGGTGCTAGTCATCTACAGGATGGGCTGGATAATAAGCTTAAGAGTGTGCGTATGCATGCAATGAGATAAGCGTTACGATATAAGTAGAAAGTTATACTACTTTATAGAAGGCCTGAAAAGTAATATCTTTCAGAAAATATTTTATAACGGCAAGTGAGATGAGTTTAAAAGCTAGTAATATAGGTTTCGAAGCAGAGCAGAAAAGTAAAGTAAAACATACTTTTGATTGAGTGTGGCCTTTCGAAAGGTTCGTTCTTCGACAAACAAAAGTTCAAAGACTTGTTTCAACATGAATCCAACCAAAGTTGGGTATTGATTATCAGTCCTATGATAAATTAAAGATTTTGTTATTTGAAACACATAAAATCTCAAAAAATCCGTAAAAATACGATGCTCTTCACGTGTCTGGTCTGGACCAAAAAAAGAAGGAAAGGCTTTTTTATGAAAGAGGGGAAACTTGAAGTTGACATGACAGTATGATAAGTCACTTTTCATTTGTCACTGATATGACAGAAATAACACGAAAGTCACTTTTCGGTAGAGAGAGATCATTATTCAATGATAGAAGTGGGGTAATGTTTGGTTGTTGTTTGTGTACAATCTGTTTACTATTGTATAGGACTATTTCCACCAGAGGAGGAGGTTTATAATTGATATATGACGAAGGAAGAAAGACAGAAGTATGTAAAACAAACGGTAAATTACTTTGAAAGCCTCCAAGTAGCTGTACGAAGGTTTAAAATGATCAAGCCGAGTGAAGCCAAAGCTATGCTACAGGAAAATACCATGAACCATGATCAGAGCAATTTTCAATAGCTGTGGTTTAGTTGTTGTAGAAGGTTTTCTGAACTACCGAGTTGCAGCCAATATACTAACGAATATACAGGTGGTTATCAAAATCAACGTCGAATAAGGTAGAGAGTTTCATCCAGGCGACATCCGAAGGCAATACTACTTGTGGTAGTTGAACCAGCCAAAGAATAACATAAGCATTTATGAGACCCTAAGAGAGGAAACATGTATTTTGGGAGCATAGACTAGAATGAACATTTACTTTTCTATGAAAATTGATCTATTCATTCTTTTGTTGCATTGCCGGCGTCTCAAATCTTAACTTCACATTCTTTCGTTAATTTTTTTAGACTTCTTTTTCGGCCTGCCACTGTTCGAAGGAACGCGAACCCAATAAAAGTATCGTTACTCGTCATTAATCACTTTTCACCGGTACGGACGAGCGCCTCTTTGATTATAGCAATCGAAAGGATTGTAAATATTTTGCAGCGCCGCCCTAATCGTGTACCACTTCGTCGGCCATGACGTTGCAAACGACTCGACGGCGGGGAGAGAAAATAAAACAATATTGTTAACACGAATATTGAATGCCCAATACATATCACTGACCTAGTGAGATGAGATTTCTCCTTGGGAGCATTAATAAGCTTCGGCGGGTCCCGTCTGGTATGAGCATTACGCAAGCACTGCATTGTGATAATGGTATTACATAATTGTACCGGGTGAGCCAAATGGTCATTCAAAGGATGTACCTACCTTTGTGCACTGAAAACTTGATAGCAGTATTTCATAAATGGACATGGGTATATTAGTCATCCGAGAATTAATGTCTTCATTCACATTTGCGGACAGATATAGAGATGTGAAGTTCTTGCAAATAGTTATTCAACAAGAAAACACAATTTAATGGATTTGAAGGTCGGGAGTAAAAGCAAAAAAATATCAAAAGTATCACGATATGATTTCACATACTTGTTGTGCGCAGAGTATGACCTAATAGTGAATTTGTGAATTCCCTGACTTTTCCAGGTTTTCCCTGACTAAATTCATAATATTCCATGACTTAATAGGAGTGATTTGAGGAATCAGACTGTTCTATGAAACATTTGAAGACATAGAAAATGAAAAAATATTTATTCTGCGATTAAAAAATATTAGAAGTAATAATAATAAAATGAAAAGATTGAAACATTCTCGTATACACACCCAGTGAAATTGTGTTGATGTATCAGCTGGTGTCAAGGATTATCGACCGATTTCACATCTGAAATTTCAAGTATATATGACTCAGCCAAGTAAATATAAATAATAAAGTAGTTTTATCCACAATCACCTTATAATTGAAGTTTTATCCACACTTATGAACCGTATAAAGTACCACTTTATCCACTAGTGGAATAATGAAATTACTTTATTCCACTAGTAGAAAAATGAAAAATACAATCTTGAATATCAATCACATTTTACTTATTTTCACCAACTTCACAAATTTTTACAAATGGAGTTGATAAACAATCGAAAATACATAGCAACCATTCAACACCTCCCGATATTTTTGTATGTTATTTCAATGATTTTTGAGATGACAGCCGCTGTCAGAGCAAAACGTCAAATCATTTTGTGATGAAAAATTTCCGCGATTCTGATTCTAAATGAATGTGATTGTGAATAAAACGTTGTATTGCATGCGTGTTTTAGATACATTTAATTTGCTTAAGAAATTTAAAAGCTCGAGCTTCGCTCTCGCGTTTAAACATTCTTGCGCAAATAAAATGATATCTAAAACACTTATACAATAAATAACCATTACATCTGTAGTTAAATTAATATGAAAATAAGTTTATGGCATAGCATACGCGAAAATGAAAATCAGAACTGAATTTAAAAAATGTAGATCAACCGGGAATCGAACCCGGGATCTCATAGTTTCCGACCATGTGCGTTAGACCACTACGGTATTGATCCAATTTAATCCTGATTAATTTTTATAATCATTAAGTTGATGAAGCTTGGTCTATAAGTTTGTTTAACTTCTCACGATGAAGTAAATTTTGACTTGACTGATACTACTTCATACAGTTGTACAAAAATATAGGGAATGAACAAAAGAACAAACCAGAAAATTAACTCCATTTACAAATATTTTTTCTCAAATTACCAAATTCCGTGACTACCAACGGAATACCGCAAATTTTCCTGAAGTTATCCTAAATTTCCTTACTTTTCTCTAACATTTTATTAAAAATTAAATTCTCTGACATTTCCAGGATTTCCAGGTTGGTGGCAACCCTGTAACGATAATTTTAAAAAAATGTGCAGAAATATTTGTGATTTTGAAATGAAAATGTGTAGAAAAATAAATGAATTAATTTGCCATAACTTCGTTACTGCGTTTGCAAACCTATTTTCTTGGAACAGTTTATTCGGTTTTGTCGGAAACTGATTGTATTCTGAATGTACCTATTCGAGAAATTTAGTTGAAAATAATTAAATTCTACTTCACTTTTTCAAAAGACGTTGACCCTTCGGAGTCTACAGTGTGCGTCCATTTAGTGCGTATTTCTTCGAAATTTCGAAAGCCATTACCACTATAGAAAAACATTGAGAAAGAAACTTCTTCAGATACTGAAGTTACCCATTTCAAAAATATTTTCAACATTACTGGGTCTTATAATGAATTCGGGACGACTCAGAGATGAGAATTGATAAACACTTACTTTAGGGAAAAGCCATGGTAATTGTCTCCTAGCCTCTACAATATATATGCTTCAAAAGATTGAAACAAATATTTGACAGGAAGTTTAAATTATGAAAAATCTACAAGGGAAAAACTGTTTTTACAGAAGAAAATTAACTGCAATTACTTTAACTGAGGAACCGATCTTTACTGTTAGATAACTAAGTAAACATTCACCTAGATATTCAGAAATCATCAGTAAGGAAGTCACTCAAAAAGCATAAATTTTATCCAAACCAACTTCAACTCCACCAAGAACTTAAAGGAAATGATTTTGGAAGACGAGTTACAATTTGCCAATGGGCACGAAGCAAAGTAATAAAAAATAACCATTCATATATCAAAAATGTGCTGTTCAGTGATGAGTCAACATTTCACAGAAATGGTTTTGTCACAATTTCCACTATCATGCTACCGAAAACCCGCATGCAGTTCCATGATTACGTTATTAGGACGTTTTTCTTCGAGCTGCTGCTGCTGATTTAACCGGGGAGAGATTTTTACGATTTCTACAACTTACCTCAGCATATTCCATTGGTGATTCAACATGACATGTATTTTCAATTGGATGGTGCACCTGCACACTATCACAAATAAATTCGGAACCATCGTGAACAATATTTTTCTCAAAAATGGATAGGTCAGGAATTGAATGGCCAGCGAGATCTCCCGACTTGACCATTATGGACTTTTTCACGTGAAATAAATGGTTTATCGCATACCTGTTACCACCATTGATGACATGATAGAAAAAAATCGGGATGCATTTCGAAGTATAATACCGATCAAGTTGTGGAAAATTTTAGAAAACGACTTGAGGTGTATCAATCAGAATGGCAAACATTTTGAACAATTTCTGTAATAGATATAGTTTTTCATTTGCTTCAATTCGCTCTCTACTTGTTTTTCTTTTATCTCAACCACAAACATAATTATTTGGAATAATTCGAATAAAAACATCTCAACACAAAATAAATGTATTATTTGGCAACTTCTACGATACCAACAATATTTTACAACTGGTGAGAATTTAGCAATATTTTGTTTGACATTTCATTACACAAATAATTGATAGTGTAATTCGAAAAATAAATTCAGTCTCCAAAAAATCTGTAAAAGTATTATTTTGAATTTTTCCTAACCCATTTCATTTCTTCTAAATTCAATCTTGGGGATCCTATAAATGTTCCTATATCAAAAATACAGGAACGATCTACGTTTAAATTTGATTATACCGCAGGCTTGCGACAGATTTCGTAATAAATTTAACATAAAAATAAAGTGTTCCATTTACAAAATTCGAATGAATGTCGCCTGAATTCTACAATATTCAACATCCGTATTTGAGCACCCTGTAAAGGAACATGTAGCAAAATTACTCGATTGGTGTACGTGGGACCCTGATACTACTGTATGCCATAATTATTTTCAAAATTTGAATAAATGAATATACCATGCTCAATTCAACATGACTCTTCAATAGGAGTAAAAATAGGTTTTATCAATTATAACTTGGGAACGCCGCAATCTATTTCAGGTTTTTTTACAGCAATGTAAAGGTAAAACTTACTACAGATAGACAAGCGTAAGGATGCCTCTGAGATGCGCAAACGATAGAAAGCGTGAGTAGATTTGCGACAAAGATCGACTACTGTTTAATAAGGCAGAGCGATTGAGCTCCTGCACCACTCCAAGGGTTTGTCTACTGCGCAACCAATTCTCGGAGGCATCCTTACGCTTGTCGATCAGTAACTGAAAAAGTTTTTACTTCAAAGTTTTTTTCTATAGGTTATGACTTTCATGATATTGAAGAATTACACACTAAATAGACAGTGTTTATCTACATGGTGGTTCTTCGGGTTGTAAGGCCGACGTATGTTTAGAGAATATCTCGACGTTTCGCCAACACGAGTGGTTAGCATTTTCAAGAGATATTTTCAAAGTTTCTTAAGTCGCTGTCAAATGCTTGACAATTGTTATACATTGTCTCAATAAATACCTGTGATTTGACGTTCTTATATCTGATTGGTCCATAGCGTTAGCTGACATCATAGAATCGTTCGTACCGTTATTTTGTGGGTAGGAAGCTAATTGAGAATTTTTGAGAACTGGAAGCCAAACCTTGTTCAATTGTTAGATGAAGCCATGAGGGAAATTGAACTACTTTTCCCAAGTGATATATCCAATCTCTTCAAAATATGCTTAACATCATCATATTTCATTTTCAATAACAAAATATATGAGCAATTAGATGGTGTTTCAATGGGAAGCCCACTAAGCCCAGTTATTGCTAATTTCTTCATGGAAAAACTAGAAGAAAAGGCAACTGAAACTGCAAATTTAAATCCCAAGGTATGGTTAAGATATGTTTATAATTTAAAGCCATGGACCAGAAAAACTCAATGAATTCCTTAACCCTATCAATGACATACACCAAAATATTCAATTCACCATGGAAATTGAAAATGGCAAGAAACTGGCATTCTTAGACGTTCTCATTTCTCGAAAAGAAAGACTTCTGGGGCATACGGTATATAGAAAACCAATACACACTGATCGATATCTCCACAATACCTCAAACCATCATCCGTGCCAAAAACAAGGTGTCATCAAGACATTAGTTGATCGAGCTAGAAGAATTTACGAACCTGAATACCTGGAAGCTGAACTGAAACATCTAAAAAACTATCTTCTTTCTAATGGGTACAAAGAAAGAGATATTGAGAGGTGTATGAAAAATAGAAGAGAAATCAGAGACGGAAGAATCAATAGTAGACCAAATGACTGCCCATCCAGTGAACCAAGTAGTAGTCAAACCAACACCGAAAAAAGAAAAGCATTCTTACCATATGTTCCCAGAGTTACAGATCGTATTGGCCGTATTCTACGAAAATATGAGATTAAAACCGTTTATAAACCTTCAAAAAAACTGAAAGACCACTTTAGATCAGCGAAGGACAAACGAGACGTACTATGCTCTTCTGGGGTTTATCGCATTCCATGTTCAGGTGGCAGCGTTTATATCGGAACCACGAAACGCTCCGTTAAAACAAGAATCAAAGAGCACAAGGCTTGCTGTCGGTTAGGGCACACTCAGAAATCCGCTGTCGCAGAACATACTCTCAACAACGATAACCATAGAGTGAAATTTGAAATAACCCAAGTCATCTCTTCAACATCTGCCTATTACCCAAGACTCTTCCGGGAAGCAATTGATATTCAGAAACACCACAACTTCAACAGAACCAAAGAAGGGCTACAATTGAACAAGATTTGGCTTCCAGTTCTCAAAAATTCTCAATTAGCACCCTACCCACAAAATAACGGTACGAATGATTATATGATGTCAGCTAACGCTATGGACCAATCAGATGTAAGAAAGTCAAATCACAGGTATTTACTGAGGTATTTACTGAGACAGCGACTTAAGAAACCAGAAACTTTGAAAATATCTCTTGAAAATGCTAACCACTCGTGTTGACGAAACGTCGAGATCTTCTCTAAACATACGTCGGCCGTACAAACCGAAGAACCACCATATAAGAGACGATGGTCGCGAAAGCCTTTCACAATTTAACAGTGTTTATGTCTTCGTTATCACAACTTGTTGAAAACTCTATTTGTATTATATCTGAAAATAATAAAAAAATTCTATAATCTGCCAAGAAATTCATCAGGTTATCTGTAGATGATAGAGGAAACTACAAATTACTATAAAGAGCAGAAAATGTCTTCAATAAATTGTTAACAACAGCGGTTATAACATTAACGTCATCACAAATTTTATTTAAAAGTTTTAAAATAAAAGAGAACAAAACCTAACCTATCTTAGGGAAGCGAAAGAATACCTGTAGGTATGTATCTCCACCATTTTTAAATAAAAAAAAAGCGTCTATGGTTTTATCCATAATAAATGAAGAGATGCAAACATTTATTTCAAAAGTAATAATAATTAAAGTAAAAACAAATTATCAAAAACTGGAATATCCAAACTAAATAGTAACGATTGTGAACAATTTTACATGGGAAATACTCGTAGACCTCTGCAGACTCGGACAAACGAACATGTGAATGAACCTGGAAACTCTACATTTGGTTACCATATTAAATTCAATAAGCATAATTTCAGCACCAATCGCAGTCAATTCCAAAAATTTCAATTGTTCAGGTTTTCTGGAGGATTTACAAACTGATAAATCTTCTTTAGTGATTGAATCTTCCAGAGAGAAGCCTCTCAGAAACTCGTGAGAGTTTGTGCGAGCAAGGAAAGGACCCTGGACCAGTCACCACGCTGGGACTTGAACCCAGGAGGAGCGAACGTTCTACCATCATAGCCACGAAGACCTAATCACATAATAACAACCTTTGAATACACCTAAATAGATCATATATTACTCTACAGAGAAGATAAAAATAACATTCATTACAATATTAATTTTCCTAATTTCCAGTTGCTTTTTGTTCACTAAGTAGACTAAACCATTCTATGATCACTGATGTTAATAGTCAAATTTAAAATTTCTTTTGACTTAGACCAGCAATTAAAACCATATTACAATTCGAAATTTTGTTTTATAACATTTAAACCAAATGAGTAATTAATTTTGAATGTATGTCTATTCAGATAATTGTACGTACATGGTTCTGTCAATTTTTATTGGATTTTCTTGTATAAATACTTGACGAGTAAGTAATTAAAATTTTCATTGTCTTCCACTTCTTCCACTATTTCACTTGCAGTTATCGCACTGATGATGGTGCACCAGCCAAAAGCGAGTTGCAATTGTAATAAATTTAAGACATTCTTCACTCAATCATTTGCCACATAAAGTATGCAAAAATTAGGTACTGGTCATAGACCTTCCTAACTGAGATGAGAAAACGAATCATAAACGGTGCTATTCTCGACTTTATGCGAATGGAAGGATGCACCAGTGGGCATCATATTCTCCTTTCAAACAATGTTGGTGCGTTGGCGTTTTTCGCAAATTTATCATTCTGTTTACGAGGTTAGGGAATGTTATCTCGTGCCATCTGCCAAACCCCAATGTAGATGCAAGTTTTTTCAATATTTTTTTGAACCAAAGATGTTGCTGATATCGAATACACGTGAATAATAAAGTGGACTCGTAAAATCAGTAACGTGTCGGTAAATCATGGACTTTATTCGAACATAAAGTTGCCATAAGAAATATTCGATTCGGATCAAAATTTAACACTACTCGGACACTGCCCATTGTCCTTATTGTGTATATCATTATCTCCATTTTGTACATCAAAATATGGGCATCACAATCAGTGAATTTCGTTTTATCCCACAGTTTTGTATGTTGACAAAATTAAAATTAAACTCTCCGTTAAAATCCTTTAATCCATTTTTTTTATTATTAAGGTACCTTCTTCAGGAAATACAACTGTCACCAATATGTATCTATTTTTTATAAGAGAAAAAAGCCAAGCCAAACTTAAAAATTGTGCGTCAAATTAAAGAGGCTTAAAGTTTTTAAATTTATGTGCGAAGTTAAACGGTCTTGAACGATTATCAACGAATCTTGATTATAATCGGGAGAATTCTGTTAGATACGAACCAATGTAACATCAGGGTCCTGACTAAAACCCTTTTTTCAATTTAATGCTATTTGTTACGCAGAATATGAGAAAATGCTGTCATTATCATCGAAACACAAATATTCCACTACAATCAGAAGAAACAAATATTTTCAAAAAGATCGTAAAATACATTTTTAGAGCCACAGATGAATCTGATGTACCGTACCTGGTTTTACTCGACTACAGCAAAGCCTTCAATACCATGGATCATGTCATTTTATGCAGAAAACTGCATTTCTTCGGATTCTCAGAAAGTGCAGTGAATCTGAATAAAAATTACCTTCTACACTTTCATCAGTAAATGCTCCATACACCATTATGCAGTCGACACACAAATATATTTGTCGTTCAGTCAGAGATATCAACGACGACCTTCGAGCTATATTCGACGACTTGTCTGCTCGTGGACTTTACTTGAATTCGAAGAAAACAATTGTTATGTTATTCGGACCACGAAGGAAGCGAGAACTTGCTGCGTCTTCTTTGATAATAGAAATTGATAATGATACACTGCCAATAATAAACGAAACCAAAAATTATATTTTGATTCCGACATGAGATTCGCCAGACATGAGAGCTATATCTGCCAGACTTCTTACAATACCTTGAGGTAGTTGTATCGTAATCGAGATATCATGTCAAGAAAACACAAAATGAAACTCTGCGAATCATTGATACTTTAAAAAATCTCATATTGTGACAGTACTATATACGGACCCGCACTGTTACACTCTGATTCTTACCGCTAGCAGCGTATTCAGAATACATGCCTACGTTTCTGCTATGGTATCCGAAAGTACGATCATATTTCTAGCGAAATGAACAGTTCTGTTTGGGTGAGGTTATAATCTCACAGAAAAATGCACCTATTATGTAACACACATAAGATTTTAACTTCTCATAAACCCCAGTAGCTTTTCGAAAAATTAAAAACGTTTTCCAACATCAACAGATTTGCTACTCGTCATACTAAAGTACTTGTAATCCCCAAACACCGTTCTGCTGTCTTCACCCGAAGCTTCTCGTATAATGCACCAAAAATGTACAATTCCTTGCCAAGTAAATTCAAATCATTCAGCATCATATATTTCAAAACAAGGTTGAAATCGTCATCGTCATTCTTAAGAACATCGAATCAATATTTTCTGTATCTATACATTTTTCTTTCTGTTTTCTCATTTTCATCAAAACTAATATTCATAAAGTTATGTAAAGTACGTAATTATAATATTCATAATTGATAATAACAATTTTAAATTTTTTTTAACTTCATCTTTCTTGTTTCATGGTGTATTGTATTATTTTATATTTCATATTACTGATGATGAATATAGTCGATTTATTATTATTATTATTATATGCAAAGAAAATTGCAATTTTCAATTTTCTCGATTTGTTACTTAATTTTTCAGCAACTTTTTCATAACTTTTTTGATATCTTGCCATACCAGTAATCACGTTACGTGTCAAATTCAATTTTCAGGTTGAAATCAATTAGAATGAAAAAACTAGCCAATGTTTCACAGACATCCGCTATATTATCGCCCGGACTGAAAACTCCACGATCGATGCAAAGATGGCTGCTGTATCATATTTTATGATACAAATGACTCAACGTAAAATGTGTGAAGACAAGTTATATTTAGCTTCAACTTGAACTAAATAATTTAGTAGGCCTGGAACAGCAAGAAACTAAATTTTGTTTTACATGCAATAACAAAGATTTGTTTTAATGTTGCATTTTTCATATTTGATACGTAATTTTATTATTTAACGCTAAAAGTTTTACAGCGTTTTTCGCTTACTATACTTGGTTTAGTAATATTAATTCAAGAGAGGAAGGTGAGTACATTTCAGTAATGTAAATTTAAGAAAAATTGTAAATGACTTCCGGACAGTGGGAAATTCATTCTTAACCATTAACCACTGAACGTCGGAGGACGAACGTATTTACTGAACCAGGGTCAAAGTCGATATTTAGCAATTTGAGCTAGTTTACAATGCTAAGTAGTATCTTTTCCAATGTTACAGAACGCCACTTTGTTCAAAATAAAATATATAATATTTTTCAACAAAAGTTATAAAAAGCGTAGCATTTCTGCAGTGCGTAATATTAAAATTGCCAAAATTAAAGTATTACATTTCAATAACCGTTGTTTTGGTAATATATGAAAAGTAAACATGTAAGGAATATGAAAAAATCATTGAATTTTTTTTGAATTAGTAACTGAAAAAAAATGAGCAATGGCTGTCCTGAAGTCGTCAGATCAGATCAGATCAGATTCGGATCATTGCATATGATTCATTCATTTTCTTGTTTACATCTGTTTTTGAATCCTCCATCCAATAAAGAAGTGTGTCTTCATAGTCTGGGTCTGTAAACTTTACTGTCCGTGATGAACTAGCCATAATACTTTCGACAAATGCCCTAAAAGAAAGAGTGAAAAAGAAAACGCATTTACCGTACCGGGGTCGAATTGACTCTGTAACACTTACTTTCGATATTTTCAACACCAAAATACACCTTCAACGTTTATTTAGCAACCGACGGAAAGGTACCGAGATGACCAAATGAAAAGATTGTACATGCAGCGCATAGTCATCAAATTAAAATTGTACAGGGTCAAATTGACCCTGGTTCAGCCATTGAGGGTTAAAATGTAGAAACATGAAAATGAAGCATTAACTTTATGTTAAAAATTAAGGTTTATCTTTTCCATAAACCTCCGCTTAGAGTTAGATCTTATTTGAAACTATATACTTCCAAGATTACTGCTGAAAAATGCATTCCTATGCGTTTGCACGACATTTTGCCATTTATTCCTAAATATTCCATTAGAGCTTTGCTATTAATTGCTACTACGTGTACATGAAAGTAACCTGAGTTCGTTCTGATTACCGACTCGATTTATATCCTCAAGGATTTTTACGGCCGAATTTGTATCTATCGATTAGAGAAGGTTTTGAGATGTAGACATTAGAAAACTTTTGCTTTTGCTGATTTTCCCCATTTTTCATTCTCGGTCAAAAAAAAAGATAGAAAGAAATAATTTTGGAGTTTTGTTAAATTTTACTCTTGGGCAAGCTTTAAAGAACTTCATTCTACTGAATTGCTATCTTTTGTAGGTTAGGATTCATTTGTTAACAGCGATGGTGAATTTCTAACCTCCAAAAAAGCTGTCACATTTCATTTATCACATAATTCAATACTCCATTTCGTTCATGTACATGGGATTCAGTCATGACTTAACACTTCCAAGAGAGGTTATCTTGAACGATGAAAAATAGCGACTAAAGTTTGTCTTTCAGTCGCAGATGATTCCACATCTGACTTTCCTGTTCATATTTTTTTTTCTGTCAGAATACTCGTAAAAAATCTTAGTAACACACCCAAATGTTATAAGGCTTAGCATATTCATATCTAGCTGTGACTTCTGTCGAACAAACTACTCCTACTAAATCTTCAAAAATAAAGAAGACTGTGAACATGTATGCATTGAAACTGATTCAAATAAGATCACACTAAGTTTTGTTTATCAATTGTCCTAAAATCACTTCCTCTTCGATACAGAAAAATTATACCCTCGAAACATAGATAAGACAAGAAAAAAAAATATCTCTAAAATGAAATATTATATGTGTAGCAATTTTTTTGTAATGACAGAAAAATACGTGAATGATAAGTTAAGAGTATTTCACAATAAATAAATGTAAGTTTTATCAGCATGCGACAGCAGTCAGTGTAGAAAATGGCGAAGGTACCAATCACAGAGGCATTTCAAAGAACTTGCCGAAGCATATCAACCTTTTTATAGGGCTGCTTGCAATCTTAATAATGATCCAAAAGAGCCAAAATCTAGTATCATTTGTATCCCCATTTGAATGGGGAGGTTGGGGTAAGATGAACAGTCACAAAAAAAAAGAAGTTGGATTCCTTCCCTATCTAAAAGGAAAGGAGGAGAGAAAGGGCACTATCCAGCCGGGGATGTGTAGAGGGGGCCTCGGGAGAAAGACACTGCGCGGATTAGCCTGCTAATATGGACAAAGAAGGTAACAGATTTCGGACCAACTGCCAGACGGCGGACATATCACCTCAACTCCAGTGGGAGATAGCAACTGGTGGTCGAGGGCGGAACCCCAAACCCCAAATGACCTATTACAGCGCGACCCTGAGGTATCATTCTACCAGGACAACCCTGAATGAGGACGCCAAGGTTCAGGAATTCCGGCGTCGTGGAATCATGATGGTTTTTAATTACCAACCAGAACCAAACTTTGACGTCGCTAGACTCCTCAGTGGCAGGATTGCATCGACTCTTGCGGACGTTCCATCAGGAAAGTGCCCTCAGCAGATGCTTCGTGACTGGTAAGGATCAGCTTCTGTTCCAGACGCAAAACAGTATACTTCAACGGGGAAGTTAAGCATTTAGAACTGTTTTCTGAAGGTGGACAGGTGGAAGCACCTATAAACAGCAGAAAATGAAGGAGAGTGATTCCTAACTATTCATGGGTTGCCGAGAGACAACCTGAGCCTTGCAGAAGCAGGGCATGAATGACGCTGTATTGTGATCCAGTCATTCTGACGCTATGCAGAGTCTCCAGGGTTCAAGCTAAGCTTCTCTAGGCAAAAGCGATAATCCCTCGGATAAGACCTTATCCTAATGAAACGACGCAATGACGATGTTGAACGGAAAGCAAATCAAACTGTAACACAATGCACAGGAAACTGGACAATTCCTGATGGGTTCATCTACGATTGTTCCAATACAGAAACTATCCATTTACAGGGAGAAACTAAGGAGATTAAGAGAAAGAGACTATACCATCTACTAACTGGACTGGGAAGATGGAGAGTACGCACCAAGTACAGCGATGATGGCATTCAAAGTTCTCGGAGTGGTCCATGTTGTCATGAAAGTCAACGGAAGAATGACTGAAAATTGTAAGATATAGTAGAGAAAATGGTTAACTTATGATACTAGGGAGTGATGCTAACGAACAAAACACGGAGTGGGGCAGTACAGACGTCAATAAGCACGGTGAAGTGCAGTTCGATTATGTAGCGACGACAAACTTGAAGAGAGAGGATGACGGAATCAGCCCTTCACGTTGCACCGTGAAGAACTGAAAGAACTTTGAGGTTAAAGAGTTGACGCAAGGACTGGTTTCAATGAGAAAGGTGAAGACAACGACCACACAGGCATCAATAATTGCCAGATGATCAGCAGATGGTCAGCTGGGTTGTATCGTCGCTAACGAGGAGGAGACCTCAGATTGTGAGCAGCGGTGGATCTGCTCAGTGATGGATAAACTCCAGGGTAAACTCAAAGATCAAAGTTGTGTGGCACAGGTATACTCAATCGATGGAGAGGTCTTCGTCAGTGGACAATACATTGAAGACATCTTCCACCATATGCAAACCACCTGCAGGATAATTGAAATGGGCAGTGAAGCTGGGCTCTCTATAAATCCGGCAAAAACACAGATTCTGTTTGCTAAGAGAAATAAAGGATTCATAACACCCCATATTCAGCAGTTATACAAAGAGGTCAAAGACCTGGGGATAGTCCTGGACTACACACTTAAGTCCATCTGTAAATTAGCTTGTACACATATTTGGAATAATCGTATGGCAAAAGAGCATTCTAGACCTAGCAATCCTATGGTAACTGATGCAATGCAATGCAATGCAATGCAATGCAATGCAATGAGAACTTCAACCCTATTACCACTTCCAGTCTGGTTCAAGGAGGTAATGGCAGTCCATTAGAGGATGCGGGACTCGGGGGTCTGGGTAAAAGGAGGAGAGATGCGAAAATCGCGAAGTGGGTGGAGCAGGAGATTCCTATTCCTACCATCAGAATGAAAAACGCACAGGATAGATTGTGATGGAATAGGAAGTTTACTCTCACTAATCCAAACAGAGAATAATGAGATAGAAATAAGGTTGACTTTCGCTCAGGAAGCCTAGGATGTTGTACGGACTGATAGCGTCTGAACGACAAACAGGCTGCGGACGCAGGCATCAACCTGGAGGGAAGAAGTATACGAGAAAACTACGCATTTGGGAAATACACAACAGATTTCCACGCTATTTTAACCGTAGCTATGAGGCAGGTGGCGAAAGAAGGGTCCGAGCAGATACTTTATACTTACTCAGATGGTCAGGCAGCGCTCAGAACCATCTATCATCCTAAACTAAGCTCAGCACAAAGTACAGAAATGTGTATATGATCTTGAGAAACTCCAAAGCGAAAGAGTTTCCCGCATCGGTATCTGACGGCGTTCTGCCGGCCGTACCCTGTACTAGAGAAAGCAACAAGCCAAACTTCTTCCGTCCTTAGTTGAACGATTGTAAGATTCGAAGGGCGAGGAATTGGATGAACCTTGGAGGGATACTTCCGGCTGCAAGCAGTCTAAAGACTTTGTGGCCAGCGGCAAGCAGTCTAGAGACTTTGTTGTCGGCGGCAAGCAGTCTAAAGACTTTTTGGACTGGTCCGGTAAATCGAGGACGGCGTGTTTTTCAAGCGATATCGTCAGGTATTAGGCATCCATATAAGAATACTTATATGTTATTCCACTCACTAATAGGGCTAATATCGCTAATAGGACTAGGAGACAGTCCCACTTACGCACATGTGAAGAAGACGGAAAAACTTCCTCTCACTTCATAGGTGAGTGTGAGGAGTATGGAAAGTTTCGACTTGCTATCTTTGGAGGTGGAAAGCAACAGCAAGAAGAACTGAACAGCTTGTAGTAGACGGATATACTGACCTTAATGAGAAGGTCACAAAGGTTCGAAAAGGAGGTTTATGAAAAAGATAAATGAATATTTGGAGAGCAGTCGATGATGAAATGGAGACGTGGGCAGCAGCAGCGGCCTCTTCACAATTACTTTCACTAATACTGTGCAAGGCATAGAAGATGAGGGCGTTACGTTTCATCTTGAGATCCAAACTATAATGTTCGTCTAAGTACGTCAGTCGCCCTTCCAGCTTTCCTTGACTTCGGCTATCGATAAGACAATTGAGTCTTCCCTCGACATGTCAGTCTATTATGGTTGCCCCAACTATAATATGGACAACTCAAGTGTTCGCAATGATACCTACCACTTCGTCAAAGTGATTAATTCACATCACCTTCTCATTTGAATTCCATTTCTCTAAATGATTCATTTTCACAAACTGAATGATAATCAGATAGACATCAATGCCCACTACGAATCGAATAAAAAAATCGAGAGTCATAGTTTCGTGCCAATTACTTCACGGCAAATTTGACGCAAACGGAAACGCGAGCTTTAATTGGGAAATTAATTTGTCAGAAAAATTAATGAAGCGTGCATTTTGTCTTTCTGTAACTCGATACGGATAATGATCTCTAAATTATTATGTAATTTCGGGTAACGCATATTAATTAGAATGGTGACCGGTCCGAATATGTCTTTGATAATTGATTTCGGTGTCATTCGAAATCATATCTAGTTCAGGGCTGGTGACATTCGGTCGGAGCGGCAAATCCTTTCTAGAAAAAGTGATCGCTAGTAGAGCAGTAGCTAGAATGCGGTTTGATTGATTATGACACAAAGCGGTCTACTTCATTTGTTTCATAAGAATGACAGTCGTTTCTCTTCAACGTCAACGAATGAAACCATTATTTATATTGGTATATCTCCTTGCAAATCAGTTAACATTTCAATCAATGATATACTATTAGTTCTCTGAAAAATGTTCCACTGGCACTAGTTGAAAGTCAATTTATTGTAAGGTTGCCTATTATAATTTAATAAAGAAATATAACAATAAGATTTTCATTCTCAAAATCTGTCTATCCACAAGCATTAATTTCTTTGATTCTTGAAAGGATCCCGTACATTTACTACTAGACCAAGATATAGAGATAAAAGATGCAATATGGATTTTCATACGACTAGAACGGTGCATTTTCCAATGAGAAAATCTAGGAAAACCTCGAAAAAGAGACCATTTTTCAAAAATTTATAATTTTTCTAAATCTGAAGCTGGACAAACAATATTGCGGAAGCTGATAGATAATAATATGTGCTTCAACTGTACGCAAGTTTTATGTCTGATATGTAGTTTTTGGACAATCGCGTTATAAACAATTTAAGGTGGCATCTTGCAAGATGCGCCGATTTATGGGAAATCATTGTATTTAAATTCTGTAAACTGCATCTGAAAGTAGAGATCAACATCTACAGTTTGTATAGTTTGGAGAGGTGGGAAATGTGTTAAAAATGTCACTGAAATCAAAACGCTTCAAAGTGCGTCCGAAGTCACCCGAAGTTAACTCGTGTTGCGTTCGGGCGACTTCGGGTGCACTTTGAACAGTTTAGAATAACTTCCAGTGACATTTTCAACACATTTCCCACCTCTCAGGTGAAAATCGAAAATATACAAATTGTAGATATTGATCTTTACTTTCAAATGCCGTTTACAATATTTGAATAAGACGATTTCCTTTAAATCGGCGAATTTACAAAGATTTGGCCTTTAATTGTTTATTACGCGATTGTGCAAAAACTACACATCCGACAGAAACTATCTCGCGTACAGTTGAACCGCGTATTATTATCTATCAGTTTCCGCAATATTGTTTGTCCAGCTTCAGATTTATAAAAATTAAGAATTTTTGAAAAATCTTTTTAGAGGTTTTCCCGGATTTTCCCAGTGAAAAATGCACCGATCTGGTCGTATAAAAAACTGTTTTGTAGGTTATATAATTATCTACAATAGTTTCATTGACTGTAAAACGATTCCTCGAATACGTTTTCAGATATTCGCAATAAAACAAAAAAGTGTACTTTTTTCACTATTTCTTGGTTAAAAAATTCCACAAAGAGATTTTGCTGGGGCAATTACCGAGGCTTTCATTTAAGGACTATCTTATAAAAAGTAGTATGAGCCGTTTGCGTCTTTTATTTTGTGTGAAAAGAGCCTCTTAGTTTTATCTACAGCTTGGCCTATACGTAAAATGGCTTTCGGCTAATTTTTTAGCTTCATCAGGGTGTCAAAAATGCGATATTTGTTATTTTGGGTATTGTGCATCGATTTGATTATTTTGCTCGAATTCGAAACTGAACTTTTTTAGAAATGAACTCATCACATCTAAGTAGTAACTCATACGTTCCTCCATTCGAATAAAAAAATAATATCTCACAAACGGTGTTGTATTACAGCATGGCAAGACAATGTTCATAGAAATAAATATAATATCAATACCATAATCGTTTTGATTTTGAAGAAGGGTAGAGCATTTTTGACCAGCTATTCAATGAAGTACCACAAGTAGAAAGTTTTTTAATGCGGGTGGCTGTAAATCAGAGGAGGTTATGGAGGTGGCTGGAAATAAGGAAGGATATGGGGAGGATGATTCCATGAGTCATTACAGTTTAACTTTCATATCCAAGTAATTATGGACATTTCCTAATAATTATATCATTTTGGTAATGAGCTACAGCATTTGTAAGCATTTAAATTTTCACCCTGTACATAGAAAACCATATATTGTCGAAAAGGCAATCATATGGATCTTCATATAGATAATAAAGAGCCATACTTTTTTTAAAAAATAGCAAATTCTAGTAGTTGGTTTCTAGTAGTTGGTTTCTAGTTTCAATGGATTGAGATAAAATCAAACCGATTGAATATTTTTTTCTACAAACGTCAAAAAATGACAAGGTTCGCGCATTGACAACAGTATGCGAAGTGGCACTTTTTTTCATTTTCATTCGTTACCATGACACCGTGCGCGAAGTAATGTGCGAAATATATTTCGCACACTGCATGTAAACTATATGGGATTTTCATATTCTAACCTATATGGTCCTCAACTCCTCAATCAAGCAAAAAACAAGAAATCGTTTATTTATTAATGTAGAACAATAATTAAGGCTTTCAAATTGTGAGAGATATTTTTTTGGCTTTATTTGCTTCACACCACTCTTTAAATTGCTGATATGCATTTTCATACTGCCGCCTCGATTTCTCCGGTAAAAGGTTGGAAATTACGGAATTGGCCGCATCTATCAAGTTAGGTGGGGTACTGCTTAGTTCATCGTCGCTCGAAATTTCCATTCTTTTACAATAATAAATATCACGCACGAAATTGACGCGAATAAAAAGTCACTTCAAAATAATTATCAAGAACTGTCACTTTGAAATAATTGTCAACAAATGCCATTTTATTTCCATAGTTACAGTAATTACTTGATTTGGAAAAATTATTTAAGCCAGTTCAATACTATTTTTCATAGTTATTACTTATTTTAGAACAATATTTTTGACGTTTGTAGAAAAAATTTTGTTTGCATGTCATGCGCGAAATACTTTGGTAATCTCGACTATTTTTTTTAACTCGGCTGCGCCTCGTTAAAAAAAATCAGTTCTCGATCACCAAAGTAGCATTTCGCGCACTAGATACAAAAATAACTAATCTATTTTTATGAACATTGTCATGCCACACTGTAATGAAATATTATTTTTTATTCAAATGGAGGGACTCATGAGCTACAACTTAGATGTGACGAGTTCATTTCTAAAAAAGTTCAATTTCGAATTAGAGCACAAAAATCAAATCGATCCAAAATAGCAAAAATCGGTTGACATCTTGTAGCTCGAAAATTGGTCTTAAGGTCGATCTGTAAATTGGACTACGTAATGAAGATGCCAGGATCTTCGTCATATCAATTTGTTGAGCAAAATTAGCAGAAAGCCATTTTACGTAGTAAATGTGCAGGGTCCTTTGATTTTCTTCAATATGCTCAAGGATCGTCCAAATTCTGTAACCGCTACGAAGTTTGAGTTAAATATAAGACACATTGAAAAAGATCATTATGATCCTTTGATATTACTACAGTTATTCAATCAACTAGTGTATTAATGAAGGCGATTACTGATAGAGATTTTTTAACGCGTGAGCGAAGCGAGCGCGTTAATTTTCGAGATCATTAATCGCATTTTAATATAAGAGTTGATTACAATATTTTTCCGTCTACCTCACTCTTGTTGAAATAAAGGAGTTCTAATTTTTTTTCTGGATATAAAGTTAAAGATGCTGAGTACTTTAGCAGTTTCCGCAACATTTGGCGACATGAATTTATCGTCAATATCCATTTTAGCGTCCATAACATCTGAATTCGTTTATGTTTGGTTGCCAATGCAACAATCATGCATTCATAGAGAAATCGACAATTAATGACAAATCGGTCATTAATAGGGGTCATTAATGGACGATTTCTCGAAAAATCGTTCATTAATGACCCCCTATTAATGAACGATTTCGTTTGCATTGAAGAACATCAGACATGTTAATACGAGGTAGGCGGAAAAAATATGACCATCACTAAATTATTTTCAAATGAATCTTATTGATCGACTTTCAAGCTTGATTTTTTTTCAGGAATTCATGGCTATTGACAAGAAACATTATCTATTTCTGGAGATGTATAAACAAAGGACCCGGCACTTTTCTTGTGCAAAGTGGCAACCGGTCAAATTTTCTGAAACTTTGGTATGTTGTTGTACTCGACCTAGTAACCAAAAGTGTCGAACTCATTCCTATGACTAGTTCTCTAGATACGGGGTGATGAAGCTGTAAATTGCCCAGATTTTCGGATTTTTTTCTTGTTAATTCGAGCTAGATTGAATTTCTGATGCATGCACACGTTTACTACATTTTTGAGTAATACAATGGTGGATACGTATAATTAAAAATATTCGTATTTTCGGGGTGACTTACAAATGAAAGACAGTAGTTTTTTTGCAAATCTCACTTTTTCTACTGTGATCTTAGGAAGCATATTATCGAAAGATACCCATCAATATGGTATTTTGAGGAAAATATATCGCATAGTACACATTTTTATACAGGGTGTTTCATAGAGAGAACCACATTGGCAAATATTTTTTTCAGGTTGTGGGAAAGTTAATACCGATAATATATGGGTGTTTCTGAGCTTCGAAATATACAATGTGGTGTATTTGTCGAAAGTTATTCAATTTTAAGGAAAGTACAAAAACCATGAACACTCTATATTCTAAAATTTCCCCAGTCCAATGTAATGATTTTCGTCTTAAGAGGTATGATTTCTGCATCCGATCCTATGACCAGTTTTCCTGATACAGGGCGTTAAAGTGGAGAAATGTCGATTTCATCAGTTTTTCCTGAAATTGAAAACCTGCATTGACTTATCGTATATCGTATTCAATATGAGTTTGGGTCAGATGTGAAAGGTACAGCTAAAAATATTTACTGCTACAGGGTGATTCACAAATGATTCACAATACATTTTTCAGACACTCAATGATTCAACATTTGCACCACAGAGATTTATTTATTATGTTTTCAATTGAAAAATATTCAAAAAGCATTTGAATCACAATAAACGCTGGGCAAACTGCACAACGCAATGGGGTCTAAAATCTTGAGTGGAATCAGAAACATTTGTGGGTAGAATAATGAGCGGAATCACTTGAAAACCCGACTACTCACCAAAGTTGAAGGATCGTTACCAGATTTATTTAGCGGTATCTTACATATACAAGACACTGTTCTAAGACAGGAGCGCCATTTCATTTGAATGGACTTGTGCAATAAGAAACTTAATTGGTTCAAATTAAGAATGCACCCTAAAGTTTTATGCTGTCAAACAAACGTGGAATTTACACAACAATAACTTGACCACTATGAAGAGAAACGCGCCAGAATCTCTATTTCTGTACCTTTGTGGAAATGACTTGACCGGGTCAGTTAATTTTTCAGATAGTTGTTGCAATATCGTTTGTACTCTTGGTTTTATATACTTTCAAACTCCCCCCACACATATATTGTGAAATACAAAATAAGTACAATATTTGAATTACATACATAAGAACATGGAGAATTATCAAGGGTAATATAACAAGACCTTGATAAATAGTCGACTATTTTTATTTCATCTTAATTTTGACTGTATTTTATAATAATTTAACGAGACATCTTTCATCTCTGATTATTAATGCCAAAATAATGTCGAGTAAAATTAATAAATACAAGAGAAATTTAGCAGCAATAAAATAGTCGACAATTAATCAAGGTCGTGTTATATTTGTGAAGATTATTTCTTGAATCTACTTCTTTATATCAGTCATATGAATGAATGAAAATTAAACCATTTGGAATAATTTATTCAAAATATCCAGAACAAAGCACAAAATCTAAACAAAAACAGCACCATCTTTATAATTTATCAATTGAAATTAAAAACACAATTATTGTATGTGACATTTTTTTCAACTTTTGAAGAACTTGCAGTATTAACCGTAGAAGGTCCACATTCATTCTCTTATACAGCTTCAACACGATTGATTTTATTTGACGTTTAATATGTATTTATTTAGAGTACTGTCAGATGCTCAGGCTCCTTGATATGAGTATCATGCTGAATAGTCGCTAATAGAGCGTGTTGATTGGTCCTGTCAAACAGGAAACAAACGTATCATTGGTTGATGACTGATATTTAATAGACGAAAGAAATAATCACTTATAATCTCCCTAGAACATGAATTATTTCCGGAAATTTTCTCGAAGTGCGAATTTTTTGAAAATGTTCTTAAAAAATTCGCAACTGATGAAAATTTCCGGAATATCAATTCATGCTCGCGGGATATTCGGTAAGGAAAATTTTTACCAAAATTTTTTTTAAATAGAAATTAAATTGGTGACATACTTAGGTGACATATTATTATCCCTGTAACGGACATCATAGTAGGCCGTTGTTAAGGCTTTGTCTCACAACAGCAAATTGCGAATTATTTGTTTTGCGGAATTGATATCATCGGTTGAAAATACACAAAAAGTAACATATTGTGTATTTTCAACCAATGAATGTTGCATAAAATGGCCATGATGACGAGTTTTTTGACGTTTTGCATGACAAGTTTCAAAGTTAGTAGGTATGTGTTTTGTCTGTTATGTACATCAGATACAGAATTAAAATGTCGCGTTTTGGTAAAGAAAATTGTAAGACGATAGGAAAAGAGGTGGATAAATTAATTCCAGATAATACAAAGAAATCAAAGACAATGATATGGAATCAATTTCTTGAATTTTGCAAAGAAAAAAAATACAACATCGAGGCATCAACTTCTGTCGAAGAGTTGAATAGAATTTTAGAAGATTGGGGCTTCAACATGAAAAAAATAAATTCAGAAGATTATAAAAAGTCTGTTGTGAAGGTAGGAGAAAATTTCCTGGAGATTACTATTTATTTTAAGCAAGAAAGTTTGTTATTATTTCAGGTTATGTGATATTCTGCAGCCAAGCAGCTCCAAGAAATGTGCTTTGCCAAATTTAGACTCAAATTTAACCCATTTTCCGATGTCGAATTTGTAGCAGCAAGAGCTGCACGGGATGCGAAACGAAGAAGCCTACAAAGAGACCTAAGAAAAAGGAAGTCTAGTGCAGCTGCCCTTACCAACGATGAATACACAAAAATAGTTAAAATATGGAATGAAAATGAACCTGTGGGTATACAGCGAAAATTGTTTCACATTATTTCACGCGAACTAGCCTGAAGAGGCGGTGAAGGGGTTACAGCAAAGCATTTTGTTCGTGAAATAGACCACGATGGAAATTTTACTGAAAGGATTGATTACAATCCCGTTTTTACGAAAACCACTAAAGGTGTTTCAAAGAAACGGGCTGACAGTAAATGGCTAGTAAGAAACATTATAAATATTGACGAGTGTCCCAATATTTAACATATATGTGGAATTTCGTGGGGACCTACTGATAGATAGATTGTTTGTAACTCCCAATCCGAAATGGAACGCACAGCTTTTAAACAGATGGTATAATAATAGTCCTGTAGGTAAAAACACAATATATTCTTGGTTAAAGGAATCCGCCTCTAAAATATATGATACAAAAAAAAACCAAGATCACAAATCATTCAGCAAGGGCTACAGCAGTATCAAACTTGGCAAAAAATGGTGTACAGGAACAGCAACTTATTAAGATTACCGGACACAGTCTAAAACCCAGTCTAGAACCATATCTTCAAACGGATGTTGAGCACTATAAAAATATAATTCAGGCCATGAGAGGTGATCATTCAGTGGAAAACATTCAAAATACGTCAGTAATAACGCCAGAAATTAACCAGTGCCAACAGACAGCCATACAACCTAGTAATATTGTTTATAATAGCTGTGTATTTAATACAAATAATTATTACAATAATGAAAATAAAAATTAAACTTATGTTTGTTTTGTGTAAGTTCAATCATTGTTTATATAGAACATAGTTAGTCAACCTTATGGGATTATAATTGGATCAAAATGGATGCGACATGTAGATGGCGATAGTGAGCTCGCATCCAAGTCATGTCGTAACTTCAGTGATCTGGCCTCCAAGTCATGTCGTAACTTGATTGAAACAATGGGACAGCATTAAAATCAGGGTATTTTGAAGAAACCTGCATTAAAATGACGTCAAATATTCATGTTTGTAACTAATCACGCTAGATGACACTCGCGTTTGCGTCCAACACCAATTACACAGGCATTGACTAACTATCTTACTTCTATATAAACAATGGTTCAATGCTCCTAATTTGTATTGTTAAATAAAGTACCATTTCAATAATTTATTTTTATTTGTATATATTTTTATAGTTCTACTTTTTCCCGTGTGCTTTAGTAAGGTGGTTACGTTAAAAAAATACATAAAAATCACAATAAGGTGCTTATACGACTTAATTTTGAATTACTAGAGGAAAAAGGGTCTACTATCCATATAGCCAACATACTGATCTATGCATACTACGTTACCATAAGATTAAAAGAAACAAATTCAATCAACTTTCCAAAATGTCAATATATAAAAAGCAATGAAAATAGTTTTATACCAATTTTTTTTGGGTTCCCTGTGCTCTAGCAAAATGTTGTTTAAATAATTGAATAAAATATATAATATTCTACCCATATCACATAATTTTATAGAACTAGAGGAACGGGAATAAAATTTAAGTAGTTAGGTATACCTACTTCTATCGCGGATTTGATATCAAATATTTTAATTTCCCTATGCTCTAGTGAAATGTGGTTTAAATAATTAAATAAAGAAGCAAATATTCTACCAAAATCACATAATTTTATAGTACTAGAGGAAAGGGAAAAATAGTTAAGGTCTACTTCTATCAGACGCTAATGGATTACATCGGCGGCACCTACATTTATTAATCTCGAATTTTGTTAAAATTGTTAAAATTGTTATTTCCGTCAACCGATTGCACCCCTACGCGCAACCCTCGGAAGTCTTCGAGAGACTTGTGTGAGCTAGGGAAGACGCAGCCCTTACCTTTTAACGTATCATGCCATGCACGAAATTTGTTGTCAAATATTGTAATTCCCCTATGCTCTATTAAAATGTGGTTTAAATAATTAAATAAAGGAGCAAATATTCTACCAAAATCACATAATTCTATAGTACTAGAGGAAAGGGACAAAAAATTAAGGTCTACTTCTATCGGACGCTAATGAATTCCATCGGCGACACCTTCATTCATTAACCTCGGATTTGATGTCAAATATTGTAATTTCCCTATGTAAAACACGGTTTAAATAATAATCTAAAATAAATATTAGTCTTTATACTTTTCCTAATTTTGTACTACTAGAAATAAGGGAAAGTATTAAAAGAATTAAAAATAATAACGCATACAAAATAAATGATAATTTTACGAGTTATAAAATTATTCAAAGTTGGCTATATGTAGTGACAGTGACAAGTTCCTTATGTCTATGGTTTCTTATAATTAATTGCATTGTTAACACTTGGGTGTCGTAAAATCTTTGTTCTTTTGTAAAGAATGTGAGCATATTCAAATTTATCATAAAAAAGTAAAGTATTTAACTGATCTGGTGAAAAATCTATTTAAGAACATGAGCAATATTCTTTGTGAAACTATTCCATATTTCACCCATAAATCCTGTGTGGAAAAAAACAAAATGGTGTCGAAGTATTACTATTATTTCATGAAGCATAGACATTTAATGGAAAAAAACAACGGATCCTTACCTTACTCGCCATTAAGGAGAAAAGACGTGGAAAAGGAATTTCTAATAAATTTGAAATTTGTAACAGATAACATGTAACTATAATTAAGTTATAAATAAATATCTTTCAAAAATATTTTACGCCACTGTGTGAAATTTCCACTTATTAATTTCCCTCTACGCAGGGAAATTTTCGAAGAAATTAGGTTATTGCCGTAGCAACATGTCAAAATGCAGACATCTGATTGGCTAAAATTAACTGGTATTAAATTTTCATCGTTATTGTCCTGTTGTACTTTATGAATATGTATATACTGATATAGTTTGTATAGGATATTATAAAACAATTCAATAACCCTGGATATTTCAAAATCTTGCGGTTATTCATACCTAATGTAATATTATATTGAGTTACTCAGAAGTAAATAAAAATTGCAAGTTCCCTTTTTAATAATTCCCAAGAGTAATTATATTTGATGGTTTCATGTATGGCTCACCCTGTATAAAAATGAAGGATAGCGAAATCTTCCAGCCTCCAAATTGTGAACGTGAGTGTGAGTATTAACTCAAGTCAAGTTCTCTGTGCGCACATATTGAATTATTAACTGTTTGGAATACGACGAAAACGTAAATATGTCTAGCTGTACCTATACCAGAAATTGTATAGAAACAACATACGCAATACAGGTCAACGCAGTATTTCAATTTGAGGAATAACACTGATGAAATCAGAATTTCTCTACTTTAACGCCCTATATCTAGAAAACTGGTCATAAGATCGGATGCAGAAATCATATTTATCAAGACGTTACCAAAATAATTATATACTGAGAAAATTATTACATTTGACAGGGGAAATTTTGGAACACAGAGTGTTCTTGGTTTTTGTACTTTTCTTAAAATTGAATATCTTTTGACAAATATACCACATTGTTCATATTGAAGCTTAGATACACCCATAATTAGTGGTACTAACTTTCCCATTAAGCAATTCATAAGTACAGGGTATTGAATAAATCTTTAAAAAAATTATTTGATATTGTGGTTCTCTATGTGAAACACCCTGTATGAAAAATGTGTACTATGCGATATTTTATCTCCAAAATACTATATTGATGGGTACCTTTCAAAAATGTGCTTTCCTAAGGTCACAGTAGAAATGGTGAAAATTTGCAAAAAACGACTGTCATTCATTTGTGAGTCACCCCGTAAATAAGATTTTTTTTTTAATCATACGTATTCATCGTTGTATTTCTAAAACATGTAGTACGTGTGTATGCAACAGAAATTCAATCAAGTTGGTTAGTTAACTAAAAAAAAAAATCGAAAATTTGGGCAATTTTCACACCCCGTATCTAGAAAAGTAGTCGTAGGATTGAGTTGGGCCCATTGACACTTTTAGTTACTAGGTTGAGTACAACAACATTCCAAAGTTACAAAAAATTTGACCAATCACCACTTTGCATAAGAAAAGTGCGGTGTCCATTGATGAAATTTGCTGGCACACAAGTAATGTGGCGATACTATTTAACACCTGAATCTCAGAACTTGAAAAGCTCATAAAAGAGTCAGGTGATTCGTTGACCCAGCGAAGTAAATTACCACCTGCGAAAGTTGACCTTGACACTGATGGGTGTCAAGGTTAGCTAGAATTCATTACATGAAGTTTCAACTACTATTTTAATAATTACCCACAGTATTTCCGCCGTATCTCGACTGTATCTGAATTTGTACCTGAAAAAGAAATGGAAGCTGTTAGCAACGTACACACGTAGATATTGTTGATATGTTTACCATATTATTTTCTACTTTCTTAAACAAAATTCAAATCATCTGGATAAATAATTATCTGTTTTAGCGGAATCATACATCATAATAATTACAAATACAAGACAAGTCACAACGTAGAAAGAAATAATAAAATTCCTATGCTGGCATAAACGAACAAGACTAACAATGCGTACTGCCATGTACTGTATCACAGTAAGTAGTTCAACATAATATTCGAGATATTTTTCTTTGTTCAGAAATAATAAGAATTAATTTTTCGTTAATGTCGGAACGTGGCGCAGTGGTAAGAGCGTCCGACTATGAACCAAAGATCCGGAGTTCGAGCCCTAGTTGAAGCTGGGATTTTTCAAATTTAATTCAACCGATTGAAATATTAAAATCACGTGGCTCGACTGGGTTGAGTCCTGCACGATTCAATGTTTCGTTCCAATTAACTGTGCTGCTCCTAAGGTGGCATATGGAGTTAGTAACAAGGCCTACCCAGAACACATGGCTAATGACCAGAGAAGTCTATTCCAAAACACCAGAGAAAAAAAACTGTTTCGCTAAAAACTCAGGGCGTGGTTTCAAGGCGATTATTGGTTAGGACTGTGCGGTGTTTAGTTGTAACGACGAGTGTATTTTGGAAGTGTTTCTAGGGTAAACAAGACCTAAAATGCGAGTCGAGATTACAATTATACATCAAATGTACAAAGACAATTGGAGTTTCATGTTAGGTTAGTTGCCTGCTTTTAGAAACAGTCATATAAACGTAGAGCATGCTTTGATTTTCTCATAACATTTTCGCTTATTTGCAAGTACGACATCTATGAACTCTTGTTGACTTTATGTGGCCAGTATTCTGGCGGAAATGGCACTTATACGGGAATTTTTCTTGATCTGTGGTGTCTCTCTGGTACCCAGTCTTCTTGAACGTATTTGAATGTTTACCTTGAGACAAAAATGCAGTAGACGATTGGTTTTCCCCTCTAGATTTCAGCACACCAGCACTTGTGAGTTTGGCCTCCTCGTCTAGCAATCTACTCTTCACTATTGGTAAATTAATCAGCGAATTGTCTGCCAATGATAACGTTTCCAGAGAGTTAATTACTGTTTGAAACTCCTTATTATGCAGAGACTGAAACAATTGAAGAACAGTTTCTCTTTCCGACAGGGAACCTCCAGCAGACTTGTATTCACGAATGAGCTTCTCGAATTGAGGAAGTGATTAGTGAGACTTTCTCCTGGACTTGCCTTCAGTTGGTATTTCTGCTAGTTGCATTGATTCCTTTACACAGTCCAGAAGATCCAATTCATCCAAAGAGATTTCCATGCGGAATTTCCAACTTGCGTAGTTTGATCCGTCAAACAAAGGGATCTTAAACCTATCATCTTCTGTAGCCATTTTTTTTTTTCAAAACAAAAAATGTGTTTCCAACCTCACTTTCTTAACCAGGTAATTTCCAAATTCCGGCGTCCTGGGCCCATAACCTGTTGACTTTAGTCATTCATTTTAGTTTTTAGTAGTTGATGTTGTACCGAAACATATAATAAAACAAAATTACATGTGGTTACTTTAAATGGGTACAATAGTTTAATTAAATACCTCACTATAAATAAAGAAGACTATAGTCAACAACTCTTTCGATGAAATCTACATTATGATTTATTAACCTTGGAGAATTGAGTTATTTTCATATTATACATGTTTTGCGCTTTTATGATATTCATCGTTAACATATTTTCCATAGTTTTTCATCATTATATCTGTTGATTCAATCCAGTGCTTATTATTTTGATAGTCCTAAGCAAGGCTCCAAAACAGAATGCGTGGAGAGCAATTTCCGGCACACGACAAAGCGTTTGAAGATAGAAGTTGCATGTTTCTGAGAAATCCACTTCTGAGCGAAATAAGAACTTTACGAATTGGCTCAAGCGAATGCGAAAAAGGCAAAGCAATACAGCCATTTGCATAAATAATCTCTTTTTTCCCTAGTTCAAAAAAATATTTTTATCTTCGTATTTAACGAAGCAAATACAACCAAGCATCGAAAAAAGCCTTATCAATGATCAATCTCCCGTAGTGGCTGTCATAAATATAATTACCATCAGGTATACGGGTTGGCTAAGCCGATGCTAAATACGATGACGACTTTAAGCATGTTCTAATTGTCGTTATCCTCGTTAATTACAATAAAACGACGGACTAGTAGTAGCATAATCGACTATAGTGAAGCTCTTATCTGACTAAATATGACAACTTTTCCACTGATTAATTCTGCTTCTGCAAACCGATTATATTTTTCAGACTCAGCAGCGTAGACATATATTATCGATTAATTCATTCTAATGAAGAGTTTAGTTGTTCGTCATCGAATAATCAGAATATTGGAGAGAAACTCACCTGCTGGTTGACAGCGAAATGTAGAATAAGGAGCAGCAAGTTGGCAAACAAAAATTATTCCAAACGTACTGACGCATACTTTTCGTATACGATTTTATTATTTTCAGAATAACACAATAATGAATAGTAATAACAGCTCTCGTCAAATGTTGTTACTAAAAAAAATAATAAGATGGAAAAATTCTATGGAAAAAATAACTTATGTCATAAAATATGGGAATGCAACAAAAAAATACTAAAATATGGTAATAATCATAACAATTATTCTTGTTCAGTCCCAGATTATACAAAAATAAGTCTCTACCTATGAATTCGGGTGTCCCGCAAGGAACCATTCTGGCACCAACATTATTTCTACTTCAACGATTGGTTGGGAACAACCGCATGTGCAGTACATAGCTAATGCGGATGATAGTACCCTTCTTACCGTATTGTTCTCTAGAGCGTGATTTAACAGAAACAAAACCCAAGGATGCCGTTTCTATAGAAAATCTGATCTTTGTGCCCAGCACTCTTATGTTAGGAGTAACTATATTATTAACATCAGCAATACCCTACTACAGATGGATACTGTCAATGCTCCAAAATCGACAGACCCAGACCAACATTTTTGAAGACTCCGTGAAGCTGGAAAATGCTAGAGGAACCCCACAGGAAGGAACTCTAGCCCCCTTCTGTGGGACATATGGTGGCTTGTGGAATCTTCAAATAATCTACTCCCAAGGTTATGGGGACGAAATAGTAGGTTTTGTATAAATATACATTGCGTATCTTAAGGCACTCTGGTATAGTAAGATTTCGAACTTTTATCTTGTAACGCATACTTCTTATGTGCGTTGTTGGTAATTAAATATACTTTAGTCTGAATAGTCTGTTTTATTTTCTATTCAATTGTCAAATTCTGAGTGCCAGTTCGATCATCTGGTTTATTATTTTCACGGCATAGCATATTCTTCAGACGGATAGTTTACTTAAAAGTGACCAATTGTTGATATTTCACCATATTTCGTGATGATTCTGGGTGACCGGTACGTCATGTATAGCGGTAGAGAAGATAAAGGAGAGAATGAGCGAAAGGCTGTTCAGTTGAAGATTTTATGGAAGCAGGTGGTGAGCTTATGGAAGAGGAAAAGTTTATATTTCATGTGCTTTTTATAGAGTTTTGTTAGAAAACCCCCTAAAAAAGTTGCAACGTTTTCCATAGATGTAAGAGGACAAATCTGGATTTCCAGTCCATTGTTATATAGATTTTTGTTAATTAAAGCATTGGGCCCACGTTGTTATTGGCCATTTTGTTGAGTTCTGCTCCTACCCCTCTTCAAAGGTGAGTGATTTTGACTGGTCATTTATTCAATCAGAATAGTTGTAATTTTATATACCGGGTGGCTACGGAAGTATTGCCTACGGAATATCTCAGTTATTGTATGAAGTAGGTTTGTGAAATTTGGAGCGTCGATATAATGACATAAGAGCTAGAATTTGAGCATATTGACATGTCGAAGTTAACTTCCGGTCTGACCGGAAGTAACATCAACTTTCTTATTTTAAATAGAAACCCTATTTTTTTTTCTTTTCGCTTTATTCAGCATTCAATTCCCTTTCTAATGACATATCACAAGTTGGTATCTAACCAGAAACTAGATCAGAAAAAAATTATTATTGAAATTCACCGAGTAGGCCGTGGAAGCAAAATGAAAGCCAAAAATTGAAAAGTTGGCTTTGGAAACCATACGTCACTTGATAACAGTTGCTACTACTGTGATATTTTATTTTCATTCGTCGGCGTTATAAAAAGCCGCCAAAAAAAATATTGGAAAAATTGGGAAAAAAACAATACTCTGTAGGTCCATAACTTAAATAGGAACATACAACTTTTTCTTGCCTGTACTATTCAGCATAACCATTCCTTTCTAATGATATAATAGAAAATAATTTTTTGAACTGAGATACCGAAAAATCCAATTATTATTCTTCAAATAACAAAACAGATTATCGCCATACGCAAAAATAAAATTAAAAATAATGTGGAATGAAAAATTATATCCTGTAGGTTCTAGGTTAAATAGGAACAAAAACGTACTTGGTCTGTGCCATCGTCCATAGATATTCTAATATCTACCTATGGACGATGTTTGTGCTATTCAGAATAATCATTCCATTGCAATAATCATTCGAACCAAAATATTAACAAGTAGGCTGATTAAGATGTATTTTGGAATGAAACAAAAAAGAAATGAGAGCTGTCACGAACGCTGCTATCCATATTATTTTGACGTTCGAAGTAGTGTTTTTGATTATGCCATTTTAAAAGGGTTTGTAAATCGAAATCAGTTAGTGGAATATTCAATAAATGCCCCATTATTCACGAACCGAACAAATTGACATGCTTCTCATTTATGGTGAATGTTTAAAAAATTCTTATGCCGCTGAACGATTGTATTTAGAGCGATATCCAGGGAGGCAGCAACCGTCAAGAAGGTATTTCCAGTGGCTTGAAGAAAAATCTTTTGTTCCAGGTACTGGGCGATAGCAAACGAGCACCGGTTTCGACAAGGCGGCTTCCAGGAGAGATTTGGTGTGAATGTTTGGGCAGGAATAGTTGGAACTCATATTGTTGGCCCCATTCTTTTTCAAGGCCAACTAACCGGAGAGAGATACTTTAATTTTTTAACGAATGAAATTTCGGAATTCATTAACAACCTACCAGCGGAAATAACTGAGAGAATGTACTTCCAGCATAATTCAAGAATAGCGAGAAATTATCTTCAAAATCGCTTTCAAGAGAGACTTATAACAACCCATGGTTCAGTCAGGTGGCCACCAAGGTCACCTGATCTTACTCCGTGCGACTTTTTTCTATGGGGGCATCTTAAAAATAGGGTGTATTCCACACAGCCTACAACTCTACATGAGCTAGAAGTAAAAATTTGTAGAGCTTTCCAAGATATCACGCCCCAAATGTTGAGAAACGTTTTACATGAAAATATCACCAGAGTCTATAAATGTATTGACGCTCAGGGAATGCATTTCGAACATTTGTTTTGAATTTATTTTATCTTTAATCCTATCAATTTGAATTTTTCGTTATTTGAAGAATAATAATTGAATTTTTTGGTATTTCATTTCAAAAAATTACTTTCTATTATATCATTAGAAAGGAATGGTTATGCTGAATAGTACAGGCAAGAAAAAGTTGTATGTTCCTATTTAAGTTATGGACCTACAGAGTATTGTTTTTTTCTCAATTTTTCCAATATTTTTTTTGGCGGCTTTTTATAACGCCGACGAATGAAAATAAAATATTACAGTAGTAGCAACTGTTATCAAGTGACGTATGGTTTCCATAGCCAACTTTTCAATTTTTGGGTTTCATTTTGCTTCCACGGCCTACTCGGTGAATTTCAATAATAATTTTTTTCTGATCTAGTTTCTGGTTAGATACCAACTTGTGATATGACATTAGAAAGGGAATTGAATGCTGAATAAAGCGAATAGAAAAAAAATAAGGTTTCTATTTAAAATATGAAAGTTGATGTTACTTCCGGTCAGACCGGAAGTTAACTTCGACATGTCAATATGCTCAAATTCTAGCTCTTATGTCATTATATCGACGCTCCAAATTTCACAAACCTACTTCATACAATAACTGAGATATTCCGTAGGCAATACTTCCGTAGCCACCCGGTATAGTGAATAAATGTGTTTTATCTAATATTTATTTATTCTATACTTGCATCTTGGTGCATTTGAAATTTTATATTGTATGAACGAACCGCTTATTATTATTAAAATACTATAAGAAATAATTTCTTATATAGGGTGGCACCCTGAAAGGTATCCGAAATGTTCATCTTCTTGTTAGGTGTACCTGCAGTCTTGTCAGACGTACCTTCCTGCAGCAATCTGATAATTTCGGCCCTAGGCGAGCTAAACTCATGTTGAAGAAACCATTTATTGAACTTTTCCTTTAGTGGGAATCTAGAGAAGTTTTTCTTTTATTCGTCGTAGTCCAAGGGGGTTGTTTCACAGAAAAATAATGTTTTATCAAGTATTTTTATTTCTGAACTCAATTACTAATAATTTATGCCGGAATCAATACGTTTTTGATCCTATTCGGTCATAATCAAGAATTGTGTGAGAGGTTTTTACCAATCATTTAACATGTCAACCAAAACCTTTGATTTTCTTCAGATCTAGGATGTCTAATTCCAGAACATTTTATCCGATTCAGACCCGTACTAGAAAATTCCTTCAAAAACTCGAGATGATCTGACACACAATGGAACCGGCATCATTGAATGAATTTAGAATGAAAAATATTTAAAAATCAGTAATTATTTAACAAAATAAGTTGATGATGGCTGTTCGATAACCAGACTTTGGATGGTAAAACTGAAATCAACGCAGAAAAGCTATTTAAAAGTATCATTGAAGATGACGATAACACGAGAAAAAAAATTCAACATGGCATCGAAAAATTCAGTTTTTCCAAAAATAATTCTAAAATCTAATATTTTTGAAAATTTCATACTTCCACATGGCCCTTCTGTTAGGCAACTTTTTTCCCATTTAACAAAAACTGTGTCTACTACCGTTTCAGATATCCCCGTGATGGATAACCTTATCTTGGACTCACTGTATTACTTATTTTATTGATATGATTATTTTGAAACGAAGAAACTCTCCTGATTTCTTAATCCTATCAATAGAAATTCCTGATATTGATGTTTTTGTACAGTGTTACTATCTGAGTGAATGAATAATTTGATTTCTGATTATACTTATTTCACCAATTTGGAAGTTTCATTACGAATTTCACCTCACCCACACTATCAAGTTTTTAGTCGGTTGAATATTTCAACAACTAGTGGACAGCATTTTAGAGTTCTCAGTCACCCAAATAAACTTATCTAACGTCCGAATTTAGTGGCGACAATGAAATTTTGCCAAAATTATATTGATGGACATGTATAATTATTCAATTTAATTTTGAACAAAAAAATGGTACTTTAGTTACCTTTATTGTCCTCTGAACATTATATGATCTTTTTTTTCGTGGGAAAAACAAGCATAAAAAAATCTGGCAATCTTTTGCAATTTTAGAATAGCAGCTCTTCTTAATATGGTCGAAAGGAAATTATTATCATCAAGCTGTGTATGCGATACTTGCCATGGTTCCTATTGATATGATAAAAGCTACTTCAAAGAAGAAATCTGTCAATAATCATATCCTGTAAATACGCCACTGAACAATACTTGGCATAAACAACTCATTTAAATACAAATCGCTCGAAGCTACCATCTCTTATAATTAATTCCTCTTCCTTCATTTTAAGGCGAAACTTTTCCTAAAAAAATAATTCTGCAATAAAAATATTTGCCACTTGATGAAAGAATGTTAATTTATGTTATCAATATTTCTTCTTTATATTACCTCAGTGACTTGATGTTTTCGTGTTTTGACATGTTTCTGTAATTTATAGACAATATATTGAAATGCCGTCTCCTATATCAAGAATAAGGTTTTTTCGTAACTGTTTACCTTTGCTAGCTGGTAATGGCCAATTTTATTAAGTGATAGAGCTGGAGGCTCAAGAAAATCTATTGCAAAGATTGATAAATCTCAGATTTGATATAAACAAGAAAATATTTTTCACCACGAAGATTATATTCTCCGATTCATGCGAGATTGTGCAAATTCATTCATTCATTTCGTTACCATTATTGTATGTCCATTTATAACAAAGAAAATTGTTAAACTAATTACTGTGAAATAGTTTTTGAGTTTATAGGGTGCACCAATTGTTCTCTTTTTTTAAATGGATCACCCTACATATTCTTTCATTTTCAGAATCTACTTCATGTGGGCCTAACCAATTATTTTGATTCACAGGTATCAGATGCAACGTTGCGAAAATATTCACATTTTAATGAAAATTCATGACGGGGAAAAAAGTTCAACAAAACCTTATTATGAGTGAACAATGAAAGAATCTAGGTATGCAAGTACCCAAACTATGTGCGAAAACATACACAATACTTGGAGCGACCTAACATACACAGGGCGTTAACGATCGAGTTTAGCGATTTTCAAATGGCTAAAACTCATTTTTTTTTCAAATGGAACACTTTGTATGTATTTAGCTTCATATTCTGAGAGCTTATCTGAGGAGCTATTCAATGGGACTATTTGGTCTATGGTCTGATAATACTTTTTGGTGGGTAAACAACGATAAAATTGAAAAAAATATAATGTCAAAAAATTGTTATTTATTTTTTTATCTCAGATTTTTTCCAAAACTTGTACATAGCTATAACATGTCGTGGTAACAACTTTCCCAAATAATGTTTTTTAATATTTCCAAGTGAGTTTTGAGAAATAATGTTTTTTTTTTAATTTCCCGCCAGGTAAGAAAAGACGAATGACACTGATTAACGTCTTTTGGGGATTCTATTGATGCAGAAGCGACTGCACTTATCGATATTTGTAATAGTTTATTAATAGCTATTTATATAACAAGTTGCAAAATGAGCGTGTTTTTTGCATCAGACGTGAACATTGGAACACGAGCGTAGCGAGTGGTCCAACACGTCGTGTGCAAAAAACCCGCTATTTTGCAATGTGTTATATACATGGCTTTTTGTAATTTCGTTGGAATATTTATTCATATACAATCATGGATTACACTGAATACGGGCATCGGTCAATAACTATTTTAATATTGCTTAGTACTTTACATAGCACGAGTCTAGAATGATGGTTGCGATTCGGTTGCCGGGAAGTCGGTAGCGGAGACACTGCCGGATATATAGCCGTCAGTTGACAGTTGTCATGGATAGATACAAACATATTGAATTACCTGACGGACTGTCTGATTAAATTCAAACGAAAATGAGTGATTCTGATACAGAAAATAATGTGCTAAGTAATATTGAAGCTGCCGTGGAGGAGGCAATTTCAAGTTTATTACCAGTGAAATCAAAAGCAATTTACCAATCAACCTACCAACGATTTCAAGAATGGAATGATCAAAATAAATTATCAATCATAAATGAGAAAGTAATGTTGGCATACTTTCTTGAGAAGTCGAAAAACGTCAGGCCTTCAACATTGTGGACTCTTTACTCTATGTTGAGAACAACAATATCTATGAATACTTCCAAATGAACATCAAAACTGATTTCCATATTCACACTAGTGTGAATATGAACTCTCATATTCGCACTTGTGCAAATATGACCGTCATTTTGACATTCAAATTGTAAACAAAAAGTCGCCATATTGAAACGAAATTACAAAAAAACATTTTTTTCAATATGATGCGTGTTTTCTGCCTGTCACTGTATACTTATGAAACTATAATGTTCAAGGAAGTGGGTTTTAATTTATTATATATTATATTTACTTAACACCCCTTGTTCGTTTGTATGTCTATTTGTTTGGTTGTATATTTGTCTGTCTGTTTGTACGTCTATCTGTTTGTGATGATTGTCTGTTTGTCTAACTGTGTTTGTCTGTTTTTCCGGTACAAAATTTGTAATAAAATTTTAAAGCACTTGCTGAAATGCGATTGAGCTAAAACTTTTGCACACCTAGTAAAATCCGATAAATATAGAATAGTTTCATAAAATTGTACCCCTTTCCAGACCCCCCTTCGACTCCTTGAATGCTAGATAGACACAAAGCGCAGAAATTCCGAAGAATTTCAGGTGGTTTCGAACGTGGAAAATTAGATCGAGGGAGCTCGAAACCCCGTCCTCTAAAAAATTGTACAAAAACTCGAGAAAAAAATTAAAAAACCGCGTATGTTTGTACCATTAAGGTAGGGCACGTGCCGAGAAGTTGGATGGCAAGGGAAAGCAAACCACTAACCTTTCAATCTCTGGGCACCTGGCGCACCTATTAGTGATAAAAAAGACATAATACAATAAACTTTTAATAAAAAATCACAAAACAATCTTTAATTTGTAAACTTCCGAACTACAAAGCTAAAAATTATATTCAATGAAATTTTGATTTTTTAATATTTTCCGTAAAATGTGGAGGCGTGAAATGCCATTACACTTGAAATACAGCCTTAAGTATCTGAGAAAATATTAAATTGAAAAGTTCAAAAGTTCTCATGTGCTGAATATTATATTTTACTTTTTATATGTTAATAGTTATGTGTAAATGATATATAAAATCTTGTAAAGAGAAACATTCTCAATTGAAAATTGAACCAATACGAGACAAAAAAAGTAACTTCAATTTTATCGTAGGTTTTTTCCATTTCCAGAGGAGTCATGTATTGGTTTAATTCTCAATTGAGAATGTTTCTCTTTACAACATGAATCCCTTCCAAGAGAAGTTGGAAAATAGCGACTAAATTCCAACTTTCAGTCGCAGATGATTCCACAACTGAATTTATGAACATCCTGTTCATATTTTTAATAAAATGAATATAAAATCTTCGTGAGAGTAAATGGCCGCTGAATATGAGAATGATGAAAACTTCATAATTTTCAACATCCTGAATATTTATAGTCTCACTCTTCCTTCTACATGATCCTACCATTGCCAATATCATTGCCTACCTAAAAAGAACAGGTATATAAATTGTTTCAACTGATGCTTCTGTGAAAATCATTTCGTCTTTAGTATTATGGTCCATGACCAATATTTATTTTTGTTTTGAGATAAACGATCAACATAGAGTTTTTAGAATTGTAGTCTTACTTATTTTTAAATATTCTTCGATATAAACGAGTACTTACTTATTTTTAGTATTGCTTTCTCTAAGTTATGCTCACTACTTGCCAACAAAGTGTCATCAACAAATGAGTTGATAAACTCATATTCTACAAATAACTACATGTAATTCAAATATAATATAAGTAGAAAAGGACTCAAGACACTGTGAGCAGAGGGAGAACACTCCGAATCTCCGGGTTAAGAGATTTATTCGAAGAAAACAGAGTTCTTTGGGAGATCGTTTAGTAACGAATAGTCGTAGCCGACCGATGATGAACCCTCTACTCCCATATACACCTACTACGTAGGCTTATTATGGCAAATACCTGTCAGAAAACAACTACTCCCCTGGCTAAGAACACGACAGGTATTGAATTAAATCTTGGTAATAATTATGTCAACTGATCGACGCGACGGATTAAATCTTGCGGAATGATGTTCTACTTCTCTAACAGTTGCAAACATTTGCTTGAAGATTTTCTGCTGCACATCGAGCTCATAATATTCGAATAGGAATGCCCCAAAAACATATTCGATGAAACTGAGATCGGGACTCATGGCTGGTCAATTCTATTCTTGAAGATATGTTCAGAACTGCCAATTGAGAAATACTCTGATTTTATATTAAACAAAGTAATGCCGTTAAAAAACTATTATTATCAATACAGTAGCTAGTGAATCTTAAATAATTCTGACAATGTCTTGCATTATCCTGACCCATCCGATTATCAAATGAGATGACAATGGAAAACATCGGCTGGCTATTAATGACCCGTTTTCAAAAACTCACAAAGTGGTGAGCGCTGAAAATTATTCCACCCCCATCGATTACGGATCCACCTCCGAAACACTTTCACCGATTAATCCTAATATCGTTTCCTTGTCAGATTATAGACTGGATCAAAAGCTTCATCGAAATGAAGAGTGAATCTGAATTTATGGGTGAAGAGACCGTGGTCTCGATGATTTGTGTGTCAGTTCGCGTCCAAGATGTCTCGTGGGACTACGATGTTCTAGCAATGGACTAATTTAAGTAATGTTGAAAATACTATATTTGGCGCGATGGAATTAAAATATAGATCAGAACTAGTAAATCAGTGTTTTTTTTAACCCATTAATAGATGACTGAGATATAGATTATTCAAATTTACGTATTTTGGCGCAGAACGTCTTTGGTTTCCGACTCGTCCTGTGACGTCACGCTATATGTCTGAGATCGCCACACCACATATAATTACGTATTAGATCCTTAGCCGAGCCAAGGCACACAATAGACCCAATTAAGTCACGCCTCATTAGTTTGCACCACTTCTTCCTTTTTCTAATGTTAAAAAAAAATTGTTAAAATTGTTTTTTCCGTTAACCAGCTGTCGTCCCCTTACGAACGGCAGCCCTCAGAAGTCGAAACTTGTGCGAGCTAATGATTAACGAGGTCTTACCTTTTTACGTGCGATTCCTAGCACTTTCACGGGCCATGTCATTTGGTACCTGAAAAAACGATTCATTGGGGTTTTTAATTGTCGTGCTTTTACACATAGGCACAATACAATATTTGTAGGATATTTTTTTATTTCAGCCGTCGTGTAATAAACAATACACGACACGAACGGCGCAAGTGATTATGCACCGATAAATTTGTAAGCACTCTGCGAAACTACGAATACAGTCGCCTCGTTCATATGGCGTGACGTCACACACTAGAGCGCTGCGTACTATGAAATTATTCTTCCAAGCGCAGATTCATAATCCCATAACTTGTTCATTTCTAGAGATATTTCAATAATTCTTTCACATTTTTAGTTCATTCATAATAAATTCATAATAAAAAAATTAAAACTAGTCCATTGTGCTTCGTGAAGTCTTCTGGATCGAGAAGGTGGATTAACCTCCACCAGTAACCCTAATATGGACATTTCTTTCGTAGATTCCATTCGAACTAGGCAGATTTAATTCGACGGTGATACCTCACTCACTTACTTTTCTGAAAATAGCAGAAAAGTTTATGTCACTCGTTCGTCGACATTCTTTCACTTTCAACAACTGTTCCATCTTCAGCAAAATTCATAAACCGAGGAGTTCCTCACCACCTTTCTTGTTGTCGGACTATAATTTCCTACCGTCTTTTATCCATATTGTCTGAAGAGAGGCAATTATTGGAAATATTCTTGGTTTTTCGTCTCAATAAGTAATGGTGTATTCGTTTACCCTCATATTGATCCTGAGACTCATTTCCCCGATTTTCAACAAAATTCTGAGGTGTCGCTTATCCGGTACAACTCAGAGTATCATAACTCATAATGAACTCACACCTGATCGGATGATTATCATCAGTTGACTGACACTATATATTATCAAATCGACTATTCCTAGCATTAAATAATGTGATAAACATAATCAACATCCTGAAATTATCCAGTACCTTGAAATAGTCACCATCACGATTGAGTGGTCAAGAATGAAAAAGGTTCAAATTGCTTGTTTATACCTTCGGCTATAAATAAATTTTTCAGGAAAATTTATCTGACCTCTGATGGCGGCCAAAATATAAACAAGCTGAAACCATAGAGGTATCGTTGGGTAATCATAGGGGGCCTGGGTGCTTTCCTATATTTTACAGATCTCAGGACCAGTTCATGCGCAATATTTTGTCACAACAAAGCTACATTTCTCAACCGATTTTTTATTAGTTTAGTTTAATTACAAAATCTCTACTTCTTCACACGGATCTCTAAATATTTGTCAATTTCGGCTAAAATTACCATTTATAAAACCATTATATGGTTAGGACCAAAATATAATTATGGCATCACAAAAACTGCAAATCCGAGGCATGACAATGATTCTGAAAAGTACACAAATGTCTGTTTAATTGTTAAAAAATCGTTAAAATTGTTATTTCCGTCAACCGATTGTACCCCTACGCGCAACCCTCAGAAGTCTTCAAGAGACTTGTGTGAGCTAGGAAAGACGCAGCCCTTACCTTTTAACGTGTGATACCATGCACGAGACCGATGACCATGCGGGGATTTGAACACTGGACCCTTTGCCCTTTGCAAGTTGCTTGTCCATTCAGGACAGATTTTACAGTCATCTATTTTATTTATTTTCAAGATTATGATATGTGGCCAACCTACTTTAAGGAATTTATAATATATAGAAATGTGATTATGAAACAAGACATAACAACAATTTTCACCTGCCTAGATGTAAATCATCGAACTCTATTAAAATATTAATCAACAAGGGTTTAAATCAAAACAATAAATTACCAGAGGAGGTAAAAAATACTAATAACATTACTGAATTCAAATCAAAGCTAACTTCGCATATACAATCGAATATTATATAAGTAGATAGTAAAAAATTGTTTAAAAATTATTTCCGTCAACCTGTTCCACCCCTACGCGCAACCCACAGAAGTCTTCGAGAGACTTGTACGAGCTAGGGAAGACACAGCCTTTATAGACCGGTAGGCCATAACGTATTTTTTCTGTCTCATTTGTTCACACTCAGCAGAATAAGAACCCCGTCAATTACACCTTCCACTACCCGGACATGGAGTCGCCGAATAAAAATCGTGGACCAAAGGGTGGGGGGTGCGAGGGTGGAGGTGTATGAAAAAACCGGGGGTCTCGAATCATTACTTACTATTGGCATCGCCGAACGTATATGGTGGATACGAGGCACAGTGGCGTTGTTTATTATTGTAAAAACATTTCAATGAAAATGACAGCGAATTAAGAAAATATCTCTTGAAATGCTAACCACTCGTGTTGGCGAAACGTCGAGATCTTCTATAAACATACGTCGGCCTTACAACCCGAAGAACCACCATGTAAGTGACGATGGCCGCGAAAGCCTTTCACAATTTATCATTTGTTAATGTTGGGCAGTTTCAAAAAGAGTTCTTCATAATTAGACGATTATTTTGTGCTGATGCTTCTTCCGTCGGCGTCGTAAGAATTGTCTCAACATTCGGTTTGGTCCATTCCATACTCAGAAATCGATTAGAAACGGAAAAAGCTGCAAAATTGTTTATTTCTTTGAACAAGCACTATAATTAACTAAAATAAACATTTTTTAGGTACATTTGTTTTACTATTTTGATATAATAAACCATTTATTAAAACCAAAGTTTATATTTTCTCTTAATTATAACTCGACAGAAATTTTGGTTTTAATCATAATTTAAATTGAAAAAAAATCATGTGATTCAAATCGCGATTTATATCATGTATTTAAATTAATTTATTAAAATAATTTCAAAACAGGCCAGGGGGGTCACCTGTTGATTAGTTCCGAGGTTTTTCAAGGCTCAGATATCTGACTAAATCTCTTAACCCGGAGAAGTTGAAACTAGTTTGCTGCAGGTGGTCCTCCTGTCCGAATCAAAACAAAATTATGCTAATTGGTTACACAGAGCAATTGTGTTATCTGCAATGAGGAACATTTCACAAGAATATGTGTGATATCAATCATTACCAGTCGTAGTATTGGCCAGGAAAGAAGTTATTTTTTGACGTAATTATGAATTTTCATGTGTCTACAAATTATCATTCCAGTTGCGTCAAGGAACGTCATCGTTGCAAACTGGTAATCAACAAATTCTAAAATCCCAACCAAAATATGAATTTAGTATTACTTACTCTGACAAACAACATCAATATTCACGAAGCATTATATTTTATGCCACTGCACTGGTCATTCGGATGATTTCAAACTTCCCTTTCACGCTTTGCACTGGAAAATCGATACGAATTAATCTATATAGGTCAATGTTGATATTATCCTTTGTATACATTTTTCTCATATGCACCTGAGAGGATTGAAAACTAGTATTTAAATGATATCGATGAAATATTTTTTTAGTGGTGAAGTATTGTCCAGACATACAGTTACAAAATGTTTCCAATAACTATTATCATTTTCAACATTTTGGGTTATATCGCAGGTAAGCAAAACACCCTTGTTATGTATAAGATAATAATCAATTTCTTCAATACATTTCGATAAGAAAGGGGTGGGTGCCCGTATACCAATAAAAATTTGTAATAATCGATTGATATAAACTAAAAAATTCATGCAATCGAAAACATCCAATGTTTTTCTATGTAGCAAATTCCTCAGTACTCAATTTGCCTTTTGGGGCTAAATTTTGAAATTACGAGAATTCGATCAAAGTACGATTTTTTTGCTAGCTGAATGAAATAAATGAAATGAATAAATACCACAATGTTGAAATAGCCTTCTCTTGAAAAATTACCACGGAGTGGGATATATAAGTAAGGCACAAATGTAACTGAAATCAAGTACTCTGATAGAAGAACCACAATAGGCCATTGGCCGCAGTGGAGGGCCTGATACGGGCCCACTCACGTTCAAACCTAACCTAATCTAATCTAACTCTGATAGAAAACAACTACTTCCGTGGCTAAGACCACGACGGTTATTGAACTACAGACATTTGTGCAACGTTCCTCAAAGAAGACGCTATAGCAAATGCTAATAATTGTAATCAACAGCAGAAATCTGCATTCTTCATTCATTGGGGATGACCACCTACAGACATGTTTGTGCTAGGGCAGGTTGGACAAAATTGGAGTGGTCTTCTCAGGGAAAAATTATCTTGCTGCGTTTCATTTTCAAATACTATACTTGTCCCTGCATTATTTTACTAGACTACAAGGATAATAAATAAAAGAAAATCAATTTTCTAAAGAAATATACTAGTCCCGTAGACTAGCCCAAACAGTCCATACTTTTAATTTGTTTTTTTCAAACTATTTCATTCTCTGAAGTTATCACTGAAAGTAAACTACAATGTAATTTCTGTTAGACCTGAAACTCAGAGTTAAAGCAAAAAATACTTGTCATAAAATTTCCAATTATGTATGTGGACTTGAGAATATTAACAGAGAATGGAAAGTTGATGTTTCCAAAATAGTCAAGTTTCTTTGAGAAATTAATGAATTTAGGAAGTTGGAATAAATTCGAGTGTCCATATATTTGGAAAATCTGAGAGAAATCCTCTATCAACTAGTTCAAAAATCTTTAAGTCCTAAGAAGCTGAAACTTCTGAAAATATTGTCAGTTAAAAAAGTTCAGCGTTCAATGAGCCATTGTATTGAAAATACTTTTTTACTGCAATAATCACATATAAACAATGTTTAACATTTTTGATCTTCCATGTGTTTCTTTTCATATGAAACTGAATATTGGAGAAATGAGTTTTTCATAAACCATACGAGGTTCAACTTTTAAAAGAATTTTTTTTTCATATTAAAATTTGTTCTTCCTTCAAACAAATTTGTTCCGAAGATCGTGTTTTTTTTCGGCATTATCTCTTGTAGTACCACGTATATAATCCAATATGATTGAAAGAGAACTGTTACAACTAATTACAAACATAATCGATAATAACATTATCTTGTTATACTTGGTATATATTTGGTCTCACCTGAATTTCCTTTATATGAAGTACATGATTTCATGTGTCACAATATATAAATAATCGTTCGTTTTGATCAACAGATGGCGTTTATGGTCAAACAGCATCTGGAAGTACTGGAGTCACTGCAACCGGTCAAACATATATTTGCCTACCAACTGGAACATTTTGTCCTACTGCTAGTACGAATATAATTGACCCCAGAATAGTAACCCCTACAGCGGTAAGGAAACAAAAAATCATTTACAAATTAAACCATAAGGTTTTCATTTCTTTGGATCAGAAAGGTTCTACTTTCCAGTTTTTTTTTCTTCATGTTCAAAATCTGAATAGAGATTTAATGTGCAATTCGTCAATTTCATGTTCATTTGTAAGAAGAGAAAGGCCTGTTTATGAGAAGTGTTAATAATTTTTAATTGTACAGACACATTTTGGTATTCGTAATTCTGATAGAGTAGCATGTATCTCCGTTAAATATGAACTAAATTGTCTAAACTGTTCAGAATAATGCAACAGAAAAATTCCTATATTTTTTTGGGATAGGTCAGAGAGGCCAGAAACAACAATGACTAACATTATTCTCATGGGAACTTCTAATTTTCACTTCACAATGAATACTAACGCAGTGAACAATGTACTTCATGGTGGTTCAGTACGTTGGAAACCTATGTATCAAAAATGTATTGCTGAAGTCAATTAATCCATATTCATCGAGACTTTGGTCATTCTACAGGGTTCAAACTTGAGGACACTACTATTTCTTGTCTCTATGACAGAAACGAATAAAGTTAGAAATAGAAGATCTTTCTACTACTACTACAAAACAAGGAGAACAAACCTAAGTATTTTCAGTAGACTTGATGGATGACTATTCTTAATTAAATATTATATAATTCATTTCCCATTAATTAGTTTGAAAGATATTGTCATGTCGAAGAATCACGTACAGATGTGCATATTTATGTGTAAAAATCTGTTTAGTTTCGAATGTACTCTTGAATGAAACATAATACCACGGACACGGATTCCCTTTTGTGGTCACGTATTTATTCAACAGTTATTTCATCATTTATATTTCAATCTGTTTTTTCATGTAATTTGTTGAATACATTTTTTATATTACTATTATATTATTATTACTTAGTCCTAAGAACTATGGATTCTGTCAGTGTCATGTCAAACATTCAGTTTTGTAACTCGACAAGAACCGTCGATATTGAAAATTACTTATTATGAGACATCTAGTTGATAAATTAAAAATTATTATATTTAGATTATTTTTGTATTTCCAATCTTCAACAACATATTGCGATCGATTAATTTTTAAAGGGTGGACTGTGCGCTGCGGGATCTTTCCCTTGTTTTGGAACAACCACGCAATGCGGACAAGTATTTTTACCACCCAACACTACGGCCGATGGTCCATCCAGTTTTGGTGCTTATCCTTGGCAGGCCTACCTCAGCAACGCGACCAGCACTTTTTCTGGAAGCGGAGTATTGCTGGATTCGTTCCACGTTCTCACCGCTGCTCATAAGGTTTACTTAGATATGTGAGTATAATTCGGTAACAAATCTTTCGTGGATCCTCCAAATAACACTGATGTGCACTGCTCTTGTTGGGAACCTCTGGTGTAGTAATAAATACCCTGGAGTCTTATCCTAACTCCAAACCACAAATTTTTTATACCACGACACGTTTTTCAATCACGACGTGACCATCTTTTGGTAGAAGATTAAACTTCCTCCATCTTTTGTTTGAACGTTTGTAAACCAACTTTTTTTTTAATAAAAAATGTTTTTTTTTTAAATTTAAATTCGTAAACAATTAAAAAAAATTGTTTGCTTCGAAAAAATTACAGCTTATTTGATTGAAACACAAAGACAAAAATTTTTCACCAAATTTCATTGAAAATTTTATTTTTGAAGGGGAGATAAAAATGTAAAACAAAAAAACGACGTTTAGTAGGTTATTTCCTCGTTAATTTTGAGGTTATGATAAAAAATTATTGATTCACAAGTTTTAAATTTTTCAATTATCTATAACTTTTGCATTCACCTTCTTCCGATAGGATGCATATTCCAGACACAAATCGCAAAAAACCAATATCCAACTCAGAAAACGTAAATTTCGCTACCCCCTTCCCGAAATTTTACGAAGTCGTCTTGATTTTTCTTAGTTCACTTATATCCTACCCTAAATTTTCCAACCGCCCACATACTGCTAACGATTCTGATTCGATGACTTAGATGGCGCAGGCTCACCGATTTCAATGTCTTCTTGCAAATTTCTTCTTCTTCCAAATGTTCTCTTCGTTGTCTCCTTCGACTGCGTCTGCGAATAATTTCGCAACGGTGAGGTCTCCATTCTCGTTGTCGTCGTCTACTGTTCTTGCCAAAATAACCATCAAAGGGTTTTAATACTATACAAATTCAAATATCTGTATCACTGTTAAGAGAAGAGTTTTCTTACGGATATTTCCCGACATTCAAATCGAATAACAAAATCTAACAAAATTAACAGCAATGAGTCGTCATATCTCTTACACACGCACTTATACTGTAGTGCAAATATCTTGAAGAGTGGAGGTTTTCAATGCGAAAAAATTCGAACAAGTTCGAATGTTTTGACGGAGATTTCAAATAAATGATAAGAATAAAATCGACAAAGGCGAAGTACCCTTCTCTCCAAAATATTTACACAAAGTGGAAAATATGAGGCAAAAATCTGACAGAAAACAACTACTTCCCTGGCTAATGCCACGACAGATATTGAACTACATCTGACAGATATTTGTGCAACTTTCTTCCAAGAAGACTCAGTTGCAAGTGCTTATTGTAGACAAACAAAAGATTATCCTTAATTTGGCTGGGGGTGACCACCTGCCGACATGTTTCGAGGTTGTTGCCTCTCATCAGTGCAAGGGTAGGTCCGACAACTTTGAGTTGTCTTGTCCCTGCCAAATGAATTATAATTAATTAAATTCACAACTCAAAGTTGTGTGTGTTGTCAGATGTAGTTCAATATCCGTCGTGGCATTAGCCAGGGAAGTAGTTGTTTTCTGTCAGATTTTTGCCTCATATTTTCCACTTTGTGAAAATATTTGGAGAGAAGGGTACTTCGACTTTGTCGATTTTATTCTTATCATTTCGAGGTTTTCAATGATGAAACCTTTTCTATTTTTGTGCATGATACATTGATACATAAAAAAAGGAGGCAAAATCCATATCAATTCGGTGACGTTAGCCCCAGGTTGAACTGCATTGAAATTTCACACCAAATGCTGTCAAATGACATACCGAATAATATGAGAAATGTTGAGGCGTTATGGAGTTATTCTCGAAAATATTTTTTTACCACTTTCAACACTTTGTAACTCAATACTCATATGTTCATTTTAACTTTTAGCCTTACAATGAAGGGAAGATTTTACCACTGAGACTGTCCCCTTTATTTTGTATAGTAGATATATAACCATGTCGCGAGTTTAATAAAATATGTGGAGATCTTATGGTCTTTAAAGAAGTGTCGTACACTATGCAAGTTACTGCCAAGCCAACTCAATAAGAGAAAAACAAAAAAAAACAATATACTATTTTTCTAATAGTCTCTTGTTTTTTCCCAGTTTCTAAAAAAAATGTCACTGTTACTCAGTTTTCCGAATGCGGATAAAGATGAAAATACCGATTTGAAATGATACATATAATATCAACAAAACTGGGGAGTTCTTATTGCATAATGATATATCTAAATTTAATAGCTCCAAAGCATGCACATTCGCTTCTTTCTTGACAGCACCATGATTCTTACTCACCGCTGTGATCGATAATACGCGTGAATATCAGTATAATCTAATACGAACTCCAGCATTTGCCAGATCACGTTTCCTCTTTTGCAGACTCTAAGAATTTGATATTTGTTTCCGTTTAATGAATATATTAGTTTTTTAACATGACCCTGTCCGTCATTTTTGTTTTAAATGATGTGGGCAATATTCTGTAAAACAGAAATAATTCCAATAAATCAGCATCCTAATTTATGCAACATGTAACTGGCACAGGAACATTTCTTGAAATGTCGGTATATATGGAAATTTAAACGACTGTGAATAAATTAAAACGTAACAAAAAAATGTGGAGAATACCGAACAAATCTATCTTTTATATGGAAGAAGTCAATAAACTGATCATCATGAGATGAGACTATTTCTCGAAGTTGATTGAATGCAGAGGAAGAAATATCTAACAACGGTGAACTACTACTTCTGAGATATACGAGGATATATTGAAAAATTCTTTTCCTATTATAGAACCAAACAGAATTTCAATGTCAAAATATTTTATTACTCAACATATTATCCTCTTAATTGGATACATTTATTACAGCGAACCTGCAACGTCTCTAGACCTTTCAAAAAAAATATTTCTTCTTGCTCTGCAAACCAATTACCTCCTCATTGGAAGAAAATTTACGACCTTTTAAACTTTTTTTCAGTTAAGGACAGAGATGATAGTCGGACTTAGCCAAATCTGGTGAATAAGGGGGGTGTTCTAGTAATTCAAACCCTAAATCACGAATTTTTTGCATGGCAACATGAGATTTGTGTGCAGGGGCGTTGTCCTGCAAAAACAAAACACCTTTGGATAGCTTTCCGCGTCTTTTCTCTTTAATTTTTTCCCGTAGAATGGTCAGTAATGTCGAATAGTAATCTCCAGTTATTGTTCTATCCTTATCCAAAAATCAATCATGATTACTCCATGGCAATCCCAAAAAAACTGAAGCAAGAACTTTTCCAGCAGATTCTTGGACACGAAACTTTTCGGTTTAAGAATTCTACATCGTTTTCAAATCGAGCACAGATCGAACGCGATGCTACTACCCTTGCACGCTTTTAGTCAACATTCAAACATTTGGGGATCCATTTTGCAGCAATTTTTCTCATGTCCAAATTGACGTGAACTATATGATGAACGCGTTCGTATGAAATATTCAGTGCTTCAGATATCCGTTTTAGCCCAATTTGACGGTCTGTTAAAATCATGTCATGAACTGCATCGATATTTTCGGGGACTGACACAGAAACTGGCCTTCCCGATCGGTCATAATCTTCAATGGAAAATTTACCTCTTTTGAAGCTTGCAGTCTAATTTTTCACGGTCGCATATGAAGGACATTGATCACCAAGGGTATTAAGCATATCTTCGTAAATCTGCTTACCTCTTAACCCTTTTAAATACAGGTACTTGATGATGGCTCGATACTCCAATTTTTCGATTTCCACAATTTCGGTGGACATATTTTTTCTTTTAATGTATTGCGTAACTCTGGTTTACTTTTTTACTGACACTTTTAATAAGTTATTGTTCGTTGCTATGGTAACGCAATATTTTTTTTTTATGCAGGGAACTGGTCTAGGCTAACTAGATATCAATACATCCTCGTAGTACTTTTCATCTTAACGTTAACATTTTTTTGAAATTGGTACAAAAATAATTACTCGTTACATTTTTCTTTTACTTTCGGGATCATGATGGAACCAACCAATAAAAAAACCATCTTCTATAGAAGTGGCTCTGTGAATAGGTAAACTGTCGATACTAGGCATCCTAGAACCTACATGAAAAAACAAACGGCAATTCATGCCTAGTTTCTACAAACGGTTAACGTTTGGGCAACATAATGTTAACGTTTGGGCAACATAATGTTAACGTATGGGCAACAAAAAGTTAACGTGTGGGCAGGAGCAGTGGAACCTCAATTTTGAGTCTATTTATCATGAATGATGAAAACTTTGGAGTTGCTCCAACAAATTATAATTCCAGGAATTACCGGGTTTTAACATCATGGGGCACTACCGCTTCATACGCGAATAATATGTGATCAATTGGAAGAAACTTACACATACGGATGGATTGGTTGACGCGGAATAGTGGAATAGCCAGCTAGATCTCCGGACCTAACGCAATTAAATTTTTGTATGGGGTTTCCCTAATCTAGAGTTTGTTTCAATGGAACGAGAAATATAAGAAAATAGCAGGACTGCGGAATTTTCAGTATCAGTATACCCTAAAGTAGTGGCAAGAAGGAGATGACAAACAATTTAAACAACTTATTTTGATTTAATGATTGTTTTTTATTTCATTGCAGTTATCATTGCTCTTTGTAGATTTCATAGTTGATCAAAAATGAGATACTGGACGCCTGTGGTGTCATTCAATGAGAACAAGTAGTATTTTCCCTTTCAACAAACAAATGTTCGTTCGTAGATGCGCATTTCGATAACCAAGTAGGAAACTAACAGTAAATAACCAAATCACTCATATTTACATCTGTAGGGGTTATACCAACAATAATTTTTATTTCCAGAGAAAATAATCATTAACAACATTTCTAAATATTTTATATTTATTTCCTTTTCCTTCTCAAATTCAAAGGTCCTTTGTCCGATGATAAATGTTTTTATGGGGAAATATTTAAATCCGGTAAAATAGTTTCAGAACCTGGAATTCCATAGTTAGATTTCTGGTAATCGGATTACCTACAATGCGACACCTTGCCAGCCAGTTATTGGTTTTATGAGGACCCTTCCGTAAGCCGGACGGACAATTTGGGAATTTTGGAATGACGTATGCTAGGTTTTTTCATTATTTCTGGCATGCAGGGGTTTGAAAGATTAGAGAAAGTAGCATTTATCTGGCCGAGCTTGATAGTCATTTATTAGCGAGCTGTAATATGTTCAATTGTTAAGTGTTTTGATTATGTAACATGTGTAAATATATCGTTATGGTTACTTATTAGCTGCTTTGTCCGTTATTTGATTACAACAACTCACCCGTCACCCTGTACTCCGACACATCAAGTAAATAACTACTACGAATTAATATTGTTGACATAGAACTTGATTGAGTGTGATCATACCTGTATTCAAATCTGATTGATGTGATCAGGTATGGTTTCATCCACCCATACCTGTATTAGGTAATTATTTCTTTATCGAAATTAACTCAAATAGTTTAGAATCTAATGAGCCATTATCATCATTGAGAAAGTATTTATTCAAACTGTTCTTGTGAATAGCAATTTCCTGTAATTATCAACTGGTATTACACAAATTTTAAATTTTTAATGTTAATATTAAAAAACTAAACAAATCAAAATTTAAAATTGGTAAAACCGGATGACGATTACAGAAAATAAGATTGTTATGAAAGTATTGCTATTCACAAGAACAGTTTGAATAAATCCCTTCTCAATAATTATAATAGCCAATTTGAGTTAATTCCGATAAAGGAATAATTACCTATTACCGGTATGGGTGGGTGAAATTATACCTGATCATATTAATCAGATTTGATCACACTGAGGTCCATATCAATAATAAATTCAAACTAATTAATTATTTGATTTAAATATGACTGGTTTGTTAGTACTCCTGCTGATGAAGATAACATAATTATCGAAATGCGCATCTGCAAGTGAAGACGCTCGTATGGTAAAGGAGAAAATACTATTCGTAAGTAGTTGAAATATTTTTTCAACATTCGTTGACCTCCATGACATGAAATTAAAATTACTGTACCTGCGCAGAAAATGTCTCTTTCGAATGACATTTTCAAAGAGAGGGGATACTATTTAAAAAATGAGGTGACGTCATCACCATCAAAATGACACACAAATTAATAACATTATAACAACCGCTTCACGATTGAATCTGAAACTGACCTGTCAGGACATTTTTCTCTTACGGCCCGGTACAGATTTCAGCAAACTTATCCCAATTTATACGCACTCCTTGTATATCAAGTTGACGAAACTTTGTCTACAAATTACATAACATCTTTTGACATTGACATATTATTAACTACATTCAAACAAACAGCATTATTTCTTGTTTCTTGTTTCCAGAGCCACCCCAACGAATGTAATGGTATGGATGGGAGTATGGAATCCGGCCAATCGCGTGAACGTTCAGAGAAGTGCCGTCAGAGTGTCGGGTATATGTATACATCCGCAATTCAATGCATCCACCCTCAGAAACGACATTGCAGTTCTCACATTGTCGCTGCCCATAGTACTGGGAATATATTCCAATATTAACACTGCGTGTTTAGCCGCAACTGGTGCTTCAACTTCTTATGTGGGACAAACGCAAGTTTTTTTATTTATTTATTTATACGAATTGTGTTTTCAGGATTACTTTTACAAAACCTAGAAAACGAGGGATTTTTACTCTTCAAGAATACTGTAAACGCTTTTTTAATAACTGCTTTAATTTCGGTGGAAAAAAAATTGTTGCCAATTTTTAACACAATATTCTACTTAAGATTTAACTTAACTTCGATCAATTTTACAATAAGTACTGATTGTAAAATGGTAAATACGTCCAAACTTTTAAAGAAAATTGATTTTACCTTTCTGATTCGACAGGGGATCATTAAAACGTAAATTAAGAATGTCACCATTCTGTAATCTCAAAAGTAATGGAGAGTGCCATCAAGATCGAGCTTATAAAAAATATGGAATGCTCAGAAGTAGTCAAAAAGCGACCATATTGTATCTGTCATGGGAGATAAGGGTTATGTTGAATGAAGTCCCGTTAGAGTGATGATCTATAGAGTTTCTATCTACAGAGGTCGCTATAGCATGAGTCTTAGTCGATAGGTAGAGACAGCAGAGGAATATAATTTGTATAGGATCAGCCAGTTTAACCACATCACACCGAAGTCACTCAGTTCCAAAATACCTTCACCTTGACAGAAGAAAGTGAAGGCATGCGCCATCTTTGAACCTAAATCAAGAACATTCGTAACCAAGACAGATCATGTGTACCTTGTTAGTGGATTTCAAATAAAGCTCAGCCTATCAGGACAATTTTGCTAGCATTATTTTGAGGACCTTTATAAGGTTATAACTTCATCACTCGGTTTTCAGGGAACACTGTCAGCTTCGTCGATCACTTACACACTAAATCACACTGAAATTTCTGAAGCGATAAGGTAAAATAATCCTATACTAATACTTAAATAACTTTCGACATAAAGACACTGAGATAACTGGGTGTCAAAGATGACAACGCTTTGGGCACATTGCAGCCAAGTATTGTAATCAAACCCCTAGATGCGTAAAGTGTGCCAACCAACATTTGCCAGAAACACGGCACAAGACCTGGGACCATCCAGCTACCTGTGCCGTGCTAATTATGGCTAATTACAGCAATCGCGCATCCTACAAACAGAATTTGCTAGATAAAATTGACTCCAATCAGATGAAACCATCCACTCAAATGTAGGACAGGATTTCATAGCCCACGGGAGGCCAGGGTATAGAGGTCACAAACCTCTCCTAGTCAGAAGGAAACCTCCAAGAGAGAACAACTCCTAGAGCGGCGAACATAAGAATTGTCGTCTAAGAGAAGACGAAGAAAATAAAACATAACTCCAAACACCAGCCTGCTGTGATGGCAGGACTGATGGAACCCAAAGAGAGTAAACTAACAGGAGGGTTTAATAAGCTGTCACCTGTCACTTTACCTGTCACCTGTAACTTTCATATACAAACAGTGCGGAGTGCGCTAGTCCGTCACTATCTATAGAGATCGGCGGCCATGACATGTCCAACTACGTCACATTTCGTCACAAATGTTCTTTCATATCTTTCTATTAGTGTCCCATTGTCTTATGGGAATTAGACTCTCCTAGTCAGATAACGTTTAATCTCTTTGGATGGAACCCGATTCCTCTTAGATACAGTCATGAGAGGTCTTCCAAATGAGCTTAACATCTTCGAGTCCTCATTTAGCAATCCAGAAAGCTCTGCTTGCTGTGCAGACAGGGGGTGCTGAAAATATCGGCATTACATCTGCTAGGGGGCGGGGGGTTGTAGACCTCACCTTCATCCGCTTCTTTTATTTTGAGGGCTTCGTAATGAATATTCAATGGAATAACTCTTTGAATTAGACTTAAAACGATGAATAAAACAATTTTTTATTTAATTTGGTACGGATTACAGTTAGCCGACGAACAATTTAATTTTCGGTCACGAGAGTGAGGGAGCGTTTGAATATTTTTCAATATTTGTAACAGTAACATATTTTTCATGCCTTTGCAGGTGCAGAGTTTCCGGATGGGGCCAAACCAGTATCACGACCAATGATGCACCAACGAATCCACAGAAACAAGTTACCGTCTCGATAGTGTCATACGCAACATGCAGAGCATCCATGGCGATGGCCACTCTTCTTGGAAACAATGTCGACACATACTTGGATTCCACTGGGGAAATTTGTGCCGGGGGCGTGAATATGATAGATGCATGTACGGTAAGTCTCCACTAAGTAGATAATATTACGGGCTTGATATCTGGAAACAACACAGTTGAAAGTTCCGGTTCTCTCTGAAACCTATTGGAGACATTTACAGACTAAGTTATTCCACATATTTCGAATAAATTGTGATGCTCGAAGAAAGTTCTTGATAGCAACGAAACAGGTACAGCAGGAAGAAGAAGCTGGAAGAAAACAAGAAACGAGATATAAACAATAACAGCAAAAATAAAAAACGAGGAAGATACAAAAACATCTCAACACAAACTTATATAAAACCAAGAAATTTCAAAGATTTTCAATATTTCAAGATTTATTCATTATGGATAGAATACAGTAATTACTAATATCACCATTCTTGAGTTTAATAACAGGTAATTTGTAAATAGGGTTTTCAGTCGACTCGCGCTAGGTTTGAAGCCTGTTTTGTGATGTCTAAATCAGCAAGGCGTTTGTACAAGTGTAAGTCTGAAACACCATTTCTGGGACCTGAACCCTTCTGGGAATAATTACCATCACAATACTTTATGAACTTGAAAGAGAAGTACACATTAAAAGATCCCAATACTGGATAGAATCAAAAGGAATGAGATTGGCCAAGATACTGCTGGGAAACTACATCCAGAAGAGATCAAATGACTGCACCAGCAAAAGTAAACACAAGCTCAGAATACTAACTGAAATTCTCAGAGGACACCTTAAGAAATGTATGGCAAGCGTAGTTGAGTCATATTTTTGTGAAATAGGAAAGAAAATGAAAAAAAACAATAAACTTAAATAAATGGAATGCACGTTTCAACACCTAAGGCGACAAGAAACAAAATAAAAGACCAAGAGGGGCCCAGAAAGTAGAATTAACGATTTCATCGAATCAGTCAAGGTCAACTGAGCTTTCAGAATAAAATCAACAAACTAATCCAAGATGAAAGAGAGGTTCAAGAGTTCAGAGGAAAATAAGACATTTATGTTTAATTGTTTTTTTGTTGTATTTTTTTATATTTGTCGGTTTCTTGGCACTTGTTTCATACACTTAACAAGTAAGCTTTTAAATCTACAATCAAAAATCACCTTCTAAACCACTGAGTCTACTCAGTAGAAGAATACTTAGAGACCCCGCTTTGATCTCCACATTTTTTCTCAGTTTCATTGGTACTCGCCCAGACGACCACAATTATATTTCATAATCTTTTATTCTTTTATTCTTTCACTCTTTTACTTTTGTATGTTAGTATTTTAATGTAAATATGAAATGGGACACTTGTGTATATGTATCTGTATAAAAATTTTTGTTCTTTGTACAATACGCCTTTTAGGTAAGATTATTTTACTGATGTTTGTGACCTGCCATAAATGCAACTGTACATACATAACGTGGTGAAATAAACTACTACTAAACTATTACTACTATTTGTGTAACAAATTCGAGTTTGCTGTTTTTATTTTTATAGAGATACGAAACCATTTTGGTATTGCCAATTTGTATAACATCCATCACTTCAATGTCCTTGAATAGCTGATCAGACTCATGTTTTTATTTTCAAGATGATTTTTAGGAATAATTTTTGTAACATCTGTGGTATTTTCTGTAGGTGAGTTGAGTATACGCCTCCACGGCCACTTATTCCATATGAAATTCAAGATTCAATTAGCGCATAATAGAGTATTTTCAACTGGTGCATATTTTGATATTTTATTCAAGTATTTGAATCTGCCTACTAATGATCTGAGGGTCTTGGAAATATCACCAATGTGATGACTCCATCTTGAATGGGAATCTAATATGATTCCAAGATATTTAATTATTTCAGTTGAGTTTATTATTGTTATGCAAACTATTGAAATTAGGTAAATTATTTTCGTAACTTGTGATGGGTATGTACATAGTTTTCATATAGTTTATGGATAATAGTTTGTAGTGGAGCCAAAACATTATTTTATCCATATTAACTTCTATTTTTGTTTGGTATTGTCTGCAAAACAAAATATTTCTCCTTCGATATCCATGTAACAAAGAGTTGATTTATATGACGAACAATATGGGCCCCAGGACTAAACCTTGTGGTGCACCGCATTTTAATGTTTTCTTTCTTGAGTCTGCTTACATCGCTCAACATCAAAGAGGAACAGGAAGTTAACCATTTAGAGGATTGAATACCACAATTTCAAGAACAATCGTCCGCCCTGATCAAGAGATCCGTCAATTCGAAAGTAGGAAACAGTATTGTGAACACGAACTAAACAAGCTGTTTCGAAAGTTGGATAGAAGTACTCGATTGTATTAATAGACTAAATATTTTTTCATGTTGATTTTTTTCAAAATCCAGGTTTGTTTATAAAGCTAGATAAGACAAATCATCCCTGAAGTATATTAGGGTATTCGAAATATACTTGAAATCGATCCACTGTTAGAAATTTCTTCCTACAGAATTTGATATGAAAAAAAATTGTAAAACAAAATATTCATGATTTGTTTCATTTTCAGCAAGACGGAGGTTCTCCCTTGATCTGTTACGATGCCACCACAGGAAGAGGGAGCGTAGCTGGGCTGGTGATATGGGGTAAAAACTGCGGACAACCAGGAGTGTACGGAGTTTATGTGAACGTGCCATTTTACTATACCTGGATTCAGAGTGCACTGATTTCAAACACGCAGTGTGGAACGGTTGGTACGAATTTCGGTTGAAGGATTTCATTGTGTAATGGAAGTTCCGAAATAGAAAGAGAAACTTTCAGTGATGAGCAGAGAGAAAATGGGACTTTAGTGGTTATTATAATATATTATATAGGATATCGATTACTAAGGCCTTTTCAAAATATATAACGTAGTTTAATTACTTACTGAAAATATTGTCAATATGATCTCGGTGAATTGAGAGAGGCCATAGTCTCAAAATTTTGTAAAAAAATTATTTTGTAAACAATTAAGTATATCATTAAAAAAATATTGTTACACACACGTTTAGTTTCATTTTTGTGACAGATAATTATACAAGGTGGAATATCCGGCTAGCTATTATCGCGACAGACATCGAATCATACTTATATAATGTTCCACAATCAGAAAACTACTGTTGAGAAATATATTCACGGTGAAAATGTTTTGCTCATACGATTTACAATTTTTTTCTGGATAGGATGCGTTCGTGCCTAACATCATAGTACCATTATTGGATATTGGTGAGGAGCTAATTTGGTATTTTTAAGAACTGGAAAGTGGAAAACGAAAAACTATACAGTGTGTCCAAGCTAAAACTTGTCACCCCCCTTTTCTACGAAGCCACAGAAAAAAATTTTTAAATCGCTCATCGTTGAATTTCATTTGGAGGGGGAACTCTTCAAATACGTTATTATTGTGCTGTTATACCCCCTCTTTCCCAGCACCCCTACTTCAGAATTTTCAATAGGACTACTATACTCGTGATACATCTTATTTAATTCATCACTAATACATCGGTATAATGCAATTGAGATTCGATCGAGTGATGTGGAAGTTTAAATGAAAACTAAATGTTATCAAGATATTTTTATTTTACATTACATTATCATACGAAAGGTTCGAAATATGAACCATTCAGTTCCATACAGAAGTATAAACGATTTTCGAAATGTCTTCGCACATTTCTCGACTTTTCTAGAGTAACTGCACGACACGCATCTAGAATACATTTTTTCCCAAATATTTACAAGTATAACTGGATTAAAAAAAAGGACTTTTCAATTTTTTTTTCCGTTTGGGTTTGATCCAGAAAAAGGCCTAGCTTTATTCGCGCGAAATATAATCGATATTTCATTGGACGAATTACAAGTGACGTCAAAGTCTCCTGACGTCAAGATATTTTGCCTATTTGCCTGTCTGTTGTCAAAACTAAGTATACCTTTCCACTGAATTCGAATGAAAAGTATCGAAAGAAGATTAATCAAGTGTTCACTGTGATTCTGTTATGTTCTGAACATGTTAATTTCCGAGCTCAATTGTAGAACACTTGGTTATTGAAATCATTCAATACTAGACTTGTCTAATAGTTTTCATGCTGTATTTATCACAATATTTTTCATACATTGTACAGTTAAACAAATAAAGTTTTACTTCTGAACCTACCGGTTACTTGTGTACCACAAACACAACAATCTGGCGCAGTCGGTAGGATTTCTACAAGCCTGACGTATATGTGGTCATGAAATTTCTTCAGGGCAATGATGACAGCGAGAGGTTATCTGTCCAGTTGAGCGAAATTTCTTTCTGATTTCGACATTGTTCGACTGTGGAATGCTATTGGTTTCTCTTCACCATTCGATTCTACGTGACTCATCACCACTCTCACACCATAGGGACTAGCATCACAGCTGAGGATTAGTGGTTTCTTCTCGTCATAGTGCGCCAGTGCAATACCAGATATTTCAACGTTTCATGGATACTCGCCCAAAGGGAATCACTGGAGTTTTACCATAATTCGATGATGTATGTACTGGTGGTCGGAAAATCGTCGAAAGAATTGAATCAACGACAGTTCTAAAGAAGTGGGGGAAAAAGTGTTATGTCCTGAACATGTTAATTTCCGAGCTTAATTGTAGAACACTTGGTTGTTGAAATATCTGAGGTTCCACACATACTCCAAATTGTAGTCGATTCACCCTGTATGCTCTCTTGCAAGTTATTATAGTCTGGGCCTGTGCTGATGGCCCTATCAACTGACAGTTTTAGATCTAATCTTGCAAAATATCTTCCGCCAGCAAGAGTGGCTGATATTTCTTGAATAGCTGGAATTGGATAGGTATCTTTGATCAGTGCTTTATTGATAGTAATTCGGTAGTCACCCCAAATACGTATACATATATATATATATATATATATATATATATATATGATGATATATATATATATATATATATATATATATATATATATATATATATATATCATATACATATATAAGCTATTATCAGGATTTACCACAGGAACAATTATTGGAGTTGCCCGTACTGGATGACTAACAGGTTCTAAAATTCAAACTGGAAACAATTCTTCCTTGTACAGAAAGCATTCTCTGAGGACTCAAGGCGTTTGAATCTCTCTCAATTTGAAACAGTTTTAAAGTGGATTGTAGTCGATATGAAATAAATAGGTTAGTGAAATGATTTTACATGCATCATATATACAGATAAGATCCTTTGTTCGAAACAAAACGTAATTTCTTATTATTATTCTTCTGCGAAGATCATCAGGAGAATTGAGCTGTGTGATGTAACATTTGGATTTCAAATGTCCCCATAAAAAGAAGTCTAATGGTGATAGATCAGGAGATCTAGCAGGTCCTTCTATTGGTCCTCGCCTTCCAATCCATCTTAAAACTGACGCACAGGTACAACAAAGTGTAGGGGAGCTTGTTGAAAGCTAAGCTGACCTTCAAGTAGATTATTATCGTCTTCAAGTAGTTGAGTGCTTCTACGGTTCACTGTTGTATCAAGGAGTTCAAGATACGTTTATACGTTGCGATTACCATCAATAAAATATGAAACTACAATAAGGTCTCCCCGAATTCCAGCCCTAACATTAAATTTCTGAGGAGTTTGTGAATGAGTTTCCTTATACCAATGAGGATTTACGTTAGTCCAGTATCTGCAGTTGTGCCTGTTCACATGTTCATTTAAATAAAAAGAAGATTCGTCAGAAGAGCACACATTGTACAAATTATTATGCTCAGCTAATAACTGATTCATGATTTCACAAAACTCTGTACGTCTGTCAGGATCATCTTCATTCAATTTTTGTACATTTCGCATTTTATAAGGAAATGAATGTATGTTCCCTCAAAATGAAATGAGCAATCGATTTTGGAATCCCACTGGTACGCTCAATTTCCCGAAGTGATATTTCTGGATTTTCAGTTACAGACAACATTACATTTTTTTCGTTTTCTTCATTACAGCATATATTTCTGGCTAACACCGGGTTTATAAAAGATCCATATTGCCCATATTTTTCTACTCGGTTTTTTTCTATCTGGATAATTATTCAGATACAAACGCTCAGCTTCCACAGCATTAATGTGGCATAAAATAAAACACTTCACTATATCAACTTTTGATTTTCTTGATCTACGATACCCAATTTTAGTGAATTCTCTTAAAGGACCTGAAACGTAATGTAATCGTCATATGTGATACACCATTGAATTCAGAAAAGAAGATACTTTTCAAAACTGAAGTTGATGGTGGTTGTTCGTTGAAGAAATGTCGTACAGTAAAACTGATATCGTCTGAAGAAAGCTTATGAAAAGTTTCTGTGAAGAAGTATTTTTTATTTCGATCCAACTCTGACGATAACACCAGAAAAAAACTAAATAAAAAATCAAAAAATTCGGTTTTTCCGAAATAACTTAAAAATTGAAAATATTTTTTAAAATTTCATACTTCCATATAGATGGCCCCTCTGTTACGCAACTTTTTTCCATTTAACAAAAATGTATCTATTACCGTTTCAGTTATACCCGTGGTGGACCTTATCTTGGACTCACTGTACCTATACGAAACTGCGAGAATCAAGGGGTGCGATGAGGGGCGACAGGGGTGCCAAAATATTGAATAACAATAATAATATATGCTTTTATTGACTGCGAATTTAACTATAACTCAACAATTGGGTAGTTACCCATAATTTATAATTATTTAGCAATGGCAGTCAAATGGTAGAGTTAACACTTGGTCGAATACCTGGGTAGTTCGAGTAAACATTCTCTTCCACTCAACCATTCTCGCCTAGGGTGACCAAATATCTACTGCCGGCCCTGAAAAAGTGGCAGGAGTTGGAAGACGCAAAACCACTGTGCTTAAATGTTGAATCTAATTGTTGGAGATTTTTGTAGAGAAATGTACTTCGACATTTTCGATTTTAATCATTATTAATCATGTTATTTAACATTTGATTGATTCCTGCACTTTCTTTGTTGTGTTGATTAATTTTGGTATTTTTTTTAGACGATCCAATATTGAATAATGTTCATTGATTTTTATGATCGTGGAGTTACTGGCATTGGTGTTTGATTCTTTTCAATCGCGATCTTGAGTCAACCACATCTTCATTTTTCTCAGTTGAAAGATCCAATTAACTGGTGTGAATACATTCTCTTCATTTTTTTCAAAAACACGGCTATGCTCGTTGCTTTCAAACAACGAACGCCACCATATATTGTTTACCTTCGCCTTAATCGGGATATAATTTCACGTATTGTTAACCGGATTGATTCACATGTTTACCCTATACTTGTTTCCACTGTTGACAAGACACACACATTAATTATAAATATTACCATCTGATATCCCCAGCATTTTGTCGTATATAATGAAGACATTAATGGAAGGATGCTCGTTTTTCTACTCGAGATCCAACAGATATAAGCCCTCATTAGTACGATATTCATTTAATCACTATAATTTCGTAGAAAAATTGTCAAATTCTGAATGACTTACTTAGGAGTGCATAGTTCCTCCACTAATGATGATTCCTTAAGGTGGTAGACGTGACGTCTTTCGTACGGTCAAATTATATATAAAATACTAGTCGTGTCGAGACAAATTGTTTTTCGTGTTCCAGTAGAAATGAATATAATAGACTTGATCGAATTTAATAACGCATTGTAATGATACTGGTTTTTTGTTCACAAGAAACGTTGAAGAACAAATTCATTTTGTCTAGGTTTGGTTATTGTCTGACAAAACAATAAATTCACCGAATATTTTTATGAGTTGTGGTAATCAATTTACACAGACAAGTTCTAGCTCAACTTTTGGAGCAGATGTTTCAATTTTTTATTTATAGCTTTGGCATTTCAACAGAACAACAAAGTTCCAGTTATATGAAGAGCTAGTGTAAATTCTGGTGTGACAAAAATTTATCAACAGTAAAAACACAAGAGCTTTTTTTTCGGATAAATTTCTTTTTGTAACGAAATAATTTTGCCAATCAGTAATTTTACGAGAAAAACTGACATGACAAAATCGCGAGACCGAAGGTCGAGCAATTTTGTCAAATGAAGAACTACTTATTAAATTTAGTGTTCTGATGGACTTTTTCAATGTCTACCTATTGAAAAAAAAAAACATTCCAATCGGTTGAAAAATTAAAGTTTGATATGAGTGCTTCCATTTTAATTGGGTCACACTGCATAAATAAATACAATTATTTGAAAATTCTGCTGCGATAAATTAATAAAGATAAAATTGCTCATTTCTTTCTCCATGGGATTTGGCATATGCATTGCAAACTTCATTCTTATGTCATAAAAAAAGTCGGAAGAATGATAGTAATATTGGAACCAAATAATTAATTTTTTTAAATAATTTGTTATAGAGTGAAAAAAATTGTTATGGGCATTATTGTGACAAACTGATAGGGGTGGAAAAGATAATTCAAGCAATTTTGCCTCAACCCCTATAAGTTAAGTATCTTAACTGCGTAATTCCCCCACGTCTACTGGCTTGCTGTGTCATAATCGGATGATCATTCGAATTTGAATACGGAACATCAGATTTTTAAAATACTGTGATTATGCCCATTACCTGTTTATTGTGACTATGTGACACGATGTGACGAATCAAAGTTCACAAAAAAGTAAACACAGCAAGCCAGTGTGCGCAGGAATATAATAAACACTAGTTCGTTTCCCCACCACCTTAGAGGCAGAGCTTCCGGCGCGTTTTTTTCATAGTGGCCTGCCCTCCAGCCCTAGTTCACCTTTTAGAAGTGAAAGTTCCAGAATAATAAATTGCTTCTATGTCTAAATGAAAAATCGAACTCATTTCCAAATTAGAAGCAGTTCTGGACCATAGGTTGAAATCGATTTGCAGTGTCTTCGGTACAATTCAAATGGTGAAGAGAAGGATATGTAATATTTTGTTGGTTCCTGCGTATCCTAGGAACCATATCACACTGGATATGTGGGCAAAAGTCTCGCATGTCCTAGCACTGGACTTTCAAGTACCGTTGTGACCTAAGATGGGCTGATCTACTAGATTATCATTCTCGGATTCTCTAAAAACTACCCATAACATAGGTTCCTTGGAATTTCTGAAAATATTTGAAACCCCAAAAAATTCTGTTCTTCAATGGATTGGTGAATCTCAAGGGTTTTCAACTGAGCCCCTGCTCCATTAAAAAAATTGGGTGAATGACTGTTACCTTGAGGGGGGTGCAGGAGGGGTGATTTTTTTATGTCACAGAGTATCTTTTCTAAAACATAACTCGACGTTTTTCTTAAAAAATAATAACGTAGAAAATTAATGTATCCGTTACTTCAGGACCTCACTGTATAAAACATCGTAATCATGTTTCCGACTTATGGCTTTTTTTTTCTAGTCTTGAAATCAGTTTTTCTTCCTACATGCAAATTCCCATAAACGAGAAAATGAACAAAATTTCCTGTGTTTTCCAGTTTCATATAGTATGATAAGCACGAACTAGACTTATGGCTTTTTAAATGACAGACTTTTACATTAATAAATTTCTATTGCACATTATTTCGTTCACGAGAAAGTTTGCCGGAAAACGAAAAAAATTTTACCACAAAATTTTCCGTCCGGAAAGTATACTTCAACAGCTGACCGGTTTATGGGAAATTTTTTTTCGGGTTCCTAACGATATTAAATTTCATTCTGTTGATTGCCATAAGCAAGAAAATGCATCAGCAACCAACTATTTTTTTACAAGTTCGCGCCCCTATTTCAACCCTTAAGCACGTGCAAATCTTATGGCTTTTGTTCTTCACTATTAAATTGTTATACCTATTCATGTGTTAAAATGCCATAAACGAGAAAATAAAAAAAAACACAATTTTTTTCTGCAAAATATGCCTAGCACACATCCGATCGCTGAATTTTCATTTTTTGGGCTCAACATTGACATAATTTCCAGTGGTTAAAATCCCAGAAGAGAGAAAATGAGTCAGCAAAATCTGTCGTTATCTGACGGTCTAATAGACTGTGGTCTTCTCACAACCCACAGGAGCGCACGCATTTGATAAAAAAAGGGTTCAATAACAAGAAAAAAATGCTGAATTTACATTCGATGGGACTTCGTGAGAAAGAAAAACTAGCATGACATTCCTGATGTCATGCAATACTTCATTGACTGAGATAGTATCGATCCTTAGAAAATTAGGTTCACAAAGTTTGCAAAATGAAAAAAAAATGACTCCCAAGACTTTTCGTTTTTAATCAATGCAAAGCTGAAGACAGTCGACTGAAAATAAAAGAATAAAAAAGTATTGACTAACAAATGGTAATTTATATATTCAATAAATACATGGGCTGAACTTTGGTTTACTGGAAATCTGACATGGATAAAACAATTCAACGTAGCGATTGCGAAGCCAATCGTAATGGTACCATTTTTGTTTTGCGGAAAGGCCCTGTTGCCAAGTTGACCTGTTCGGATTACTGGATATCTGATATGAAAAAATCAGTTGAACGTCTCGATTATAGATTCCCAACCTATTTTAATGGTACTATTTTTGTTTTGCGTAAATGCGCCATTGGCCACTTGGGATTACTGGAAATCTGATATGGAAAAAACAATTGAACGTCTCGATTATGGACCCTCAACCTATTCTAATGATACTATTTTTGTTTTGCAGAAATGCACGGTTGCCAAGTTTTGGTATCTTCAGATGACTGGAAATCTGATATGAGGATAGTTCTGAGTGGATATCATACTATTCAATTAGATGAATTGCGCAATAAAATTTGAACCTTGCAGAAATGCGTCAATGTTGCCAAATCGTGGGAGCTGGAAATCATTAAAAAGGAAATTTTGCTCAAAGAATATCATTATAAATATTAATCCTCATTAATTTCATTGAAGATACTTTTGGATATCTGATGACGCATGGTCCAAAAAACCATTTTTATTTCATTCAGGTTTATCTCACTCTAAGTTCAAATGATATATGTATACAAATTGTTGAAATAACTAAATGATGCGAAACAACGTTGAAATGCTCAAGTTCTGGATTCTCAGTCACAGATTATCATACTACTTACAGCTTACGGGCTATAAATGGTCAGTAGTTTGACATCAACTTCATTTCCATGGAAACAAAAGTTACAGCGTGTCTCTTTCTGCTGGTAGTTTATAAAATGCGAGCGCAGCGAGCATCTGCTGTGATTTTACCTTTTCATACTCAACTTATAACAGCGCATTTCCTCAAAACAAAAATGGCGCAATTAGAATCGGCTGAAAATCTATATTAATACTTCCCATTGCAAATTTTTACTTCACTAATTCCACTAGACGTTGATCCATATTGTATATGAATGAGGCATACACTTTCTAGAATGAATACACAAGAAACTGTTAATATTTCCTGGCTAATAAAAAGAGGTTTACAGTGATCACGGTACTGAGCTTTGCATAAGTATCTAATTGCCCTTTATTGTAAGACGAACACAGATTGAAATGGTTGATCACTGCATAGTCCCCAGAAGTCAATACCAAACCTTAAGGAACTAAGGAAAAATAAACCATCTTGGCTGAGGCTGAATTCAATTCTCTTGAGACTGTTTTGATGGCAAAGCAGCGAGAGGTTACCTTTTTACTCAGGGTCAAAAAACAAAGTGTAATCAAGACATTAGTTGATCGAGCTAGAAGAATTTGCAAACCTGAATACCTGGAAGCTGAACTGAAACATCTAAAAAACGCTCTTCTTTCTAATGGGTACAAAGAAAGAGATATTGATATGAAAAATAGAAGGGAAATCAGAGACGGAAGAAACAATAGTAGACCAAATGACTGTCCACTCAGTGAACCAAGTAGTAGTCAAACCAACACCGAAAAAAGAAAAGCATTCTTACCATATGTTCCCAGAGTTACAGATCGTATTGGCCGTATTCTACGAAAACATGAGATTAAAACCGTTTATACACCTTCAAAAAAACTGAAAGACCACTTTAGATCAGCGAAGGACAAACGAGACGTACTATGCTCTTCTGGGGTTTATCGCATTCCGGGAAGCAATTGAAATTGAGAAACTCCACAACAACTTCAACAGAACCGAAGAAGGACTACAATTGAACAAGGTTTGGCTTCCAATTCTCAAAAAATTTCAATTAGCTCCCTACCCACAAAATAACGGTACGAACGATTCTATGATGTCAGCTAACGCTATGGACCAATCAGATGTAAGAACCTCAAATCACAGATATTTATTGAGACAACGTATAACAAATGTCAAGCATTTGACAGCGACTTAAGAAACCAGAAACTTTGAAAATATCTTTCAAAAATGCTAACCACTCGTGTTGGCGAAACGTCGAGATCTTCTCTAAACATACGTCGGCCTTACAACCCGAAGAACCACCATGTAAATTTTAACTTGTCTGTAAATAGACCAAGAAACTTTGTTTATGGTTTATTTACTACAGTCTGGTTTTCCAAGTACAAAACATGAAAATCTAGTTTGAAAGTGACTATATATGTTTTACTTAAGTTAAAATATAAGAAATTGGAATCACAGTATTTATGATTTCAAAGTGTATCATAAAAAAAATTGAGCAGAGTATTCGTGGATAACTGGTATTTAAAACACTATTCTAGCACCCTGGCGTGTGTTTTCAATACCTCAATATCCACTTATACTTCGATATACTATCCTTTCTCCTCAACTAGAAAAAAGCCCTCACACCTGTCTCGATCCCCTAACTAATGCCGCGCCGACAATAAAACGAAACAAAGTCGTGTTTTTCGAATACACCGAGCAAATTGTCCGATACATCCAGCAGAGACGTTTATTTACCATAAACAAGCGAAATATTTGAATAATAAAGTACTTCCCCGTTAGCGTACGTCAAAAGACAAGCTTTTAGCAGTAAGTTAACCCCGTAATGAGCGTCACAAATCGCACGGCGTCCAGAGACCGGTAATCAGTGCGGCCAACTACGCGGAGTACAATCGCGACCGCTGGGTTTATGGGATAATGAGGAGGGTGATGCGTGGGCCGGTGTGGGACTAAACAATTGTCGCGAGACGCAACAGGTATTTATTAATGATATTTCATGTTTGCACGGACGCTAACGGTTTTTCGGTACGGAGACAAATCTGAAGGTCCGATTAATTTCGTGGTCTATGGCTTTTGCCGAAGATAATACTTCACCGAATAGGAGCATTCTTTTTGTCTTTCTCATGACACAATGATCAACTGCATTTTAACAAAACAGAATGTTAAATTGGTTAAAACGTCCGCGGCCGAAATTTGAACTATAAGAGTTTGTTTCGTATTTAAAGGCCGTTGTTCTTGGGAATTACTCCCTAACGTTTCTCTAGCGCGAGTGGCGAGCTTCTTCAGAACTCCGTCCATTTCCGAGATTGGTCCAAGTAGCTCCTACTTGAACTAAGGCAATATTTATACACGGCCAGAGGAGTTAGGGGCGTGGCTATGGGTCCTGTTGACATCCTATTAGCTGGTGCTTGATCGATGAACTTTTCTAGCGTTTTTGAGAATCGGATTCCAGATTTGGTTTAGTTTCTATTATCAGTGTGTTTATGGATTTCCATTGCTTCTCATACAAGTCGGTTGTAACACCATTGACTGTGGGCATGTTCAGCTACTGCCGATTTGTCTGTTTGACCTAAGCTGCAGTTTCTTTCATGTTCTTTCAGCCACGTACACATAGATCTTTAGTGGTTCTGATGTGCACCTTTCTACATATGCAAAGTATACGATACACTCCGGCAGCTCATGGAGGATAACACCTATCTTTGGCTGATATAAGATTTAGTTGAAGTTTCTTAGTCGGCTTGAAAACTATTTTGCCTTTGTGTTTTCCTAAGATTTTTCCGATTCTATCAGTCAACGTGATTCCTCCATATTTTAAATAAGGTCTTCGACCTCATGGCCTTGTGTAACTCGGATACCGTATCTACTTGATCTCAAGGCCACTTGAAGATGATCCAGTTGTTCATGTGAATGTTCTGGATCACATATTCTTCGAGCACGAATGTTTATACTTCTGCAACTCGACAAACCTGAAGGTGAGAAAATTCTGTTTTTCCGAAAAGAACAACCCTATATTTTCCCTATATCGGTATATCGTGAGCACCAAGGAAAATTGGAAAGGATTATAATTAAAATATTTTACTTCTCGATGAATTGACGCTTCAGACATTAGAAAATCAACGCACGATTTATCCAGTTTTTATAATAACTTCACAGTATATATTACGTAACAAGTAACGAGTGTTATAAACGTCCTTTCAGTAACGAGAATTTCAATCACAAGCGCAATAAACGAGTATCTATAAGTGAAATGAACGCGTAGACCATACTCTTTCTACGAACTCATATCAAAACAACAGAATAGTAATTTTTCAGTTGATTTATTTTATGTCTTCATGACAGTTTCAATTGACAGACCAAGACCTATGTGATGAGTGGGGTCAGGTAGCCGAGTGGTTGAAGCGACATTGTTTCAATCACTTTGGCTGCCAGTCGGCGATGGTTCAAACCATGGCGACTGCAGATATTTTTCTGATGGCCCAAGAAAGTGCTAGGAATCGCACGTAAAAAGGTAAGACCTCGTTAATCCTTGGCACGCACAAGTTTCGACTTCTGAGGGCTGCCGTTCGTAAGGGGACGACATCTAGTTAACGGAAGTAACAATTTTAACAAAATTTAAAGAAAGGAGTTTGTTACGTTTCAAAATGTTGCAAGGATTATTGATCCCATTATACTAAATACTAATTGAACTAATTGAATTCAGAAACTCTCAAACTGAGAAGAGAAATATCATTTGGGGATGCAGTCATCAAAAAAGGCCTGGTATAAGAAAAATTGTCATATTATCTCGAAGAAGACAAATGCATCCAAATATTTGAAAAGAAAAAGGATTACTTTCAAATTATTTGAACCTAACTGAAAATACACAATACCCATCATTCTCATTTCAATTGTTTTTTATTAAACACAGCATGCATGGGCCGTGGTAGCCGTGCTGGTAGAGCGATCGCCTTTGGAGCGAAGGGTCGAGGGTTCAAATCTTCGCATGGTCATCGGTCTCGTGCATGGCATCACACGTTAAAAGGTAAGGGCTGCGTCTTCACTAGTTCACACAAGTCTCTCGAAAGCTTCCGAGGGTTGCGCGTAGGGGTGCAATTGGTTGACGGAAATAACAATTTCAACAACAAAACAACAACAGTCATATTTCATCCTGATTCAAATTTTTATACAAGATTCATATTAATATTACAATTGCTGTTATTCTGTATGTTAATTGTATAATACTACAAGAAATATCGTTATCGATTTCGACATTTCCAATTTTCTTGATATCCCCACTAAAAAATACCGTTTCCAGTTTCATCTTCCACGGACTGCTCAACATAGTCTTCTGCAACGGTCGACGATCTCCATCTACCACGATGTACCACGATGTTTAGGTCTTAAAATATGAGCCACCTAGTCATCTAAAAGCGACTCAGAGGACCTTCTGAAGCTGTGGCCATTATATTTTGCAGTATATCAGTGTGAAAGCATCCACAACTTTCTTGTATATCTTCTGTTTGATGTTTCAAAAGCTTTTGATAACGTAGATCCTAGTAAATTATTTTCTAATGCCCTATATTTTCGTCAGCATGTGATACACTAGATACTAATAATAATAATAATAAGTTTATTCACATCAAAATGTTTACAATAGCATAGAACTCTGTGAGTCAATTGTAAATAAACGGAGAAAACCCATTTAGGACCAAATGGTTGCGCATAGGTCATATTTGTCGTCTGTTGTACAGAATGTTTCCCAAAAAAAATTACATTTATCATTTAAGTAAATAAGTAATCTAAGGATTTAAAATAATTATAAAATTTAAATATATTTTTACAAACACATACATTCATACAAACACATATATTTACAGAAGAAATAGACAGCAGTATTCAATTTTCGACAAGTGAATGTATTTTGTCTGTCACATGTAAGTAGCCTTTTATTATCTTTTTTATCAGTTCGAGGGAGTTCATACGGTGGATGTAGAATTTGTATATTTCTGGTAATTCATTGTATATTCTAATGCCAAGGTAAGTATATGATCTTTGTCCTATTTGTTTTCTAGCGAAATTTGTTTTCACGACTTCCCTTGATTTAATTCGAGTAATGTAAGTATGTTCGATTTGCTGGAGTATTTGCTTGTTTTTATAAGTGTAGATGATCACGTTGTATATGTATAACTGTCGCAAGTCGAATACTTTTGTTTCTTCGAACAAGTTATTAGAAGAATATGTAACTTTATATAAGTATAAATTATTTTGAGAATTCGTTTTTGCAGGACATCTAATTTTTTCAAGTGTGCTCTTGCTACGGAGCCCCAAGACAAGATAGCGTACCTCAAGCGTGATTCTACCAATGCATGATATAATATTTTTAGGTGAGTAATATCTAATATTTTAGGTCTAAGATGTCCGGAGGACTGCTCATTGCTAATGTCCTATACAATAGGAAAAGTTGGGTAGAAAATCCATCAGAAAATAACTACTTTCCTGGCTAATGCCACGACGAACATTGAATTACATGTGATGAAATTTCCGTGCAGAATTCCTACAAGGTTATCTCTGCAATTGCTTGGTTGCATGGGAATGTTCATCGAAACATTCGGACCACCTATATATCGATTTCGGAGTGTTGCTCCTCATCAGTATAGGGTAGGTCATCAGATGTAATTCAATGTTCGTCGTGACATTAGCCAGGAAAGTAGTTGTTTTCTGATGGATTTTCGACCCAACTTTTCCTATTGTATAGGATATTAGCAATGAGCAGTCCTCCGGACATCTTATGCCTAAAGTCATAAGCTCATTGTTTGTGAATTACAGTTTTCTTTTCCGTTTCAATATCCAATATGTTTTTTAAAAATTCGAATTTATATAGCAATGGTCTAATATTTCTTGTGACTTCGTTTATGTGAGTATTCCATCGCATATGTGAATCAATTGTTACTCCTAGATCCGGTCTCAGTTTCGGTCATTGTTTGTGAATTACAGTTTTCTTTTCCGTTTCAATATCTAATGTTTTTTAAAAATTCGAATTTATATAGCAATGGTCTAATATTTCTTGTGACTTCGTTTATGTGAGTATTCCATCGCATATGTGAATCAATTGTTACTCCTAGATATTTAATGTTATACTTAGTTTGTATTTGGATTTTTTGAGTGCTTTTGTTCACATCTAGCGTTTGATAATTTGGCAGTTTGCTTTTGTAACTTGTAAACGGAACAAAATTGGTCTTTTCGAAGTTGACTGAGTTTTTTATGTTGAAACCATAATCAAATAAATTGATCAGATCTTTTTCTGTTACATTCTTAAGATCTTCATATGTTTCAGCGGTATATAAAATGGCTGTATCGTCAGCAAAGCTTATTATGTTTCCATTGGTCTCTAATGAGAATATATCGTTGATGTACAGAGATAATAGTAGGGGACCAAGTACTGTACCTTGAGGTGTATCATAACCAACATTTCTAGGTGTGCTTAAGTGATTATCAATACGCACTATTTGCTCTCTTTCATTCGAGTAGGTTTGGAGGAGATCGAGTGATTTCCCCCGTATTCCTGTATTTTCAAGGACCTCCAACATGTGTGAATGATCCACTGTGTCGAAGGCCTTTGCTAAATCTAAAAACACACAGAGAGTTGGTTTACTTTCATCTAATAATTTGTAAATTGTTCCAGTTAGTGCAGAAATAGCATCATTAGTAGATAGCCCTTCGCGGAATCCAAATTGAGATTTTGAGATGATATTATATTTGGTTAGGTAGTTGGATAATCTTGTTTTAATGGCTTTTTCAAAACATTTTGCAAATGTGGTAATCAGTGAGATTGGTCTGTAATTTGATATTGTATTTTTTGGTCCTTTTTTGTGTATAGGTATTATTACTGCTTTTTTGAATATGTCATTGATAAGACTAACCAAGAGTGGTGCTAACTCTTCAGCTGCAGCATTAACTATCTCTGTTCTAATTCCATCTATTCCCGGTGCTATTTATATTTTTAGTGATTTTATTATATTTCTCATTTACAGGTACTAAGTAGAATGAATTCTGTAGCCGTTTTATCTTTGGGGATGGAGTGTTTGGTGTAAGAATTTTTCGGGCATATGTTTCACCTACTTTTGAATAGTAATTATTGAAAGCCTCCGAAATTGTTTCATGTTCTTTTAGTAGTTCTCCGTCGTCGGTCAGTATTTCTTTAATGTTATGTGCTTTTTCCACCTTACCTAATTCTTTCAAAACATTCCATAAGTTTTTAGGGTTATTTTTATTTCTATTTGTTTCTTGTAAAAGTTAGTTTTTGCTGTTTTTATTAGTTTTTCTGTTATTTTTCGATAATTTAAGTAAATTTCCCTTTTAGGTTGATTTTCAGGATCTATTCTGTGTTCGGAATATAACCTATTTCTTTTTTGTATAGAATTCATTAACCCTTTGGTTATCCAATGTTTACGTTTAATTAGATTTCTGTTTTTTTTGTTACAGTTGTGTTTTTTTCAATTAGGGAGGTGATTGTTTCGATGAAGTACTTGGTTTTATGTTCTATATTTTCAATATTGTAATAGAAACTCCAATCAAAATTTCGGATACTTCGTTTCAAGCTCTCATTGTTTACGTTTCTATTGACGTGTTCTCTTTTACATTTTGAATGATTTTTTTTTGCAGGAATCTTCGCGATTATTGCTTTGTGATCCGTTATGTTATTATCAAAAATTATTGAACTACAGTTTTCTTCGGCATTTATTTTTATACTACTTAAAAACGTATGATCTATACAACTGGAAGATCTACCTTGGGTACGTGTATCTTTATTAGAGAAACGAAATTATATTCAGCCATCAAATCCAGATAATTCGAGACTAATTCAGAGTCATCGTTCAGATCAATATTAATATCTCCAATTAGTATGTGTGTTTCGTATGATAGAGTTCGTTTTGTTTTTTCTAGGTACTCTTTTAAGTTTTCAACATATTCCTCGGCGTTGGTGGATGGTGGTCTATATATGGAAGTGATTAGGATTTTTGTATTATTTTCAAGATTAATTAAAGTTTGGATGCATTTACACGGTCCAATAGAAACTGTTTTATTATTATATTCTAGCGAGTTATGTATATAAATTATCACTCCATCATTTTTATTTATATTACCCTCACAGTATTCCATTACATATTGGTCTAATTGAATTATACTGCTGTCTAGTACATTAAACGTTTCTGTTAAGATGAGATGAGATAAGATACACGCATACATATAAGATAGTGAGATGTGATGACGTTAATTCCAGAAAATATCTTGTTGAATCTGGAGTTTCCCAGAGTTCAGTACTGGCACTACTTCTTTTCACTATTTTTATTACCTGAGAACGTGAAGGCTCACATAACTAGATATGTGTGCTGACGATACTACAATAATACTACAACAATACTACAATAATACTACAATCGCTAGCAATGATACTGACGAATTGAAAGCAGAAGTAATTAGAGTTGATGATTAATTTGGATCCTGGTGCCAACGTAATTCGTTAATATTCAACGTGGATAAAACTATGACAGTGAATTTCTGTCTAAGGCGCTCTATTCCCAATACGGTGAGCAGTGATCTAGATACCAAATTATCTGAAAAAGTGAAGTTTTTGGGGTCTCATCTAGATAGTCAGCTCACCTGGGATGACCGCATAGACAGTGTCTGTAGAAAAATCAATAAATCAAACTTCGCAATTTCTCAAATGAAGCCTTTTCTTGACACAGCTGGCTTATTGACGTATACTTATTATGTCTTAGCTTACTCACACATATCACAAAACATTGTGTGCTGGGGCAAATCTACAAATTCTACAAATGAGTTTGTCATACAAAACAAGACTATAGACTGGTTTTTAAAATAAGATACCTATGATTCAGAATGCTCCCTGAAAATATATCCGTAAGTGTCTGATGTACGCAGGACTAAATCAGAAATATCTACCCACTCTCTCAACTGCACATCAACACAATACACGCAACAGCAAAACTTTGATGGTGCCTACACATCGAACACTGGCATATGAGAGATCACTACTTTATAATGCCATCAAATAATATAAGCTCCCACTAAAAATCAGCAAATTCCTGACAAACTGAATTACAAATCCGATGCGAAAAAACTTCTTATAAATGATTGTATATTATTTACTTCATTATTTACTGCAAACATATTTTGACGTGTCATATGTACTAACTGTACCTGAAATGGTTAATACACTTCTATTCTATTCTATATTACTCTGATTTTGAGAAACAAAGTACACCTAAAAATCTACCAAACCAATTTTTTTTTCAGCCCCAGTATCTAAATCAAAGTCACAACTCTCTGTTGTTTACAACTTTGTAAAATCAGTTTACTGCGGTGAAATTTGAATACCTCACCAATCATGCATTTTGCCGAAGCATTCAAATACTCAATCAGAAACAGGGTGTCTATTCTATAGAAGAAGAAATGATTTTGAATGACAGACCTCTGAAACACAAAATTCCTTCACCTCCAAGGGTTCAATAACCGTATTGTAGAGTAGAATAGATGGATAGATAGATGGATATCACTTATTTTGCCAAAGATTACATTGTTGTTATATAGCAATAGTATATAAATAAACAAACAAATATAGTTTTGAAATCAACCTCCAGATATTTTTATGCGTGTAGAAACGTCGGCACTCGAGAACAGTGCCAGAGCGTTTGTCGAACAAAAGCCGAGTAATTTCTCGAATCGCAGCCGCATCACAATATTTATAATTACACGGACGACCCGTACCGAACAATTATCTCATTGAGATATCGGATTCGCAAAGGACAGCCGACTGCAGCGCCTGATGGTTCGCATGCGTTTTCACACGCGGAACGGGCGCAAATCGTCGAAATCCGGTGTTCGGTATCTCACAGGGTCGTTTGTTAAAATGGTCGGAAAGGGATATTGTGACGAAAAAAGTAACCGAGACACGGTGTATATACGACCGACGACAGCCAAGGGAAACCCTTTGACTAAGTCTCAGGTGCACCGATGAATAGACGGTGCAATCCTTTAAAAATAGAAAACGGTTTGCTAATACACACTAGGCACCAGATTATATGTAGGACAGTTCGGACAATGAAGGATATCACCAACTTCTGATTCTTACCTCAAGATGTACTCCATTAAAAATGAAAAAATATTGTAAATTTTTTTTTGATGCGTATAATAGTTTCCGAAATATTTAATTGTTTAGATAAGCATGCGACGACGCGGAGTCATCGGCCGCTGTGACGTCACTTTACAACGGTCGGTCAGTGCGTGCTATGCTCACGAAGTTTGCGTCGAAAACTGATAAAAATGTGGAATCCAGAAACTAGAAAATCGTGTATTGTTCCAAAGTGTATAAATACAACTACTAATGCACCCGAAAAGTTGTTTTTTATTGACCTTTTCGAACCTAAAAGTCGAAAAAAATGGTTGCAAATCATGAAAAGTTGTGTCTATTGTTGCGAAGATCATTTTGAAGTAACTGTATGTTACTACTATACACGTAATAAACGTAGGTCTAACCAGGTATATTTGATAAAGAACACATTTTTTGTAATTTATGAGGGTCAGAAGTTGTAAACATTTTTTTTATTTTATTGTGATTGTTGGAGAGTGTTTTAAAGAGTAAGTTTACCTTTTAGGTATACTTAGGTTCAATAATGGAAGTTTTACCTATTATCATATATTTTTCCTTTGTTCCTTTGTGAAGTATAGATTACTTGGATGTAGAATAAAACTTTAAAGAGGAGTTATTCCACATAAATTTGAATTCCTTAAAGCAATTAACGTGAAGCCCAAAAGACCTGCAGTACATAAACACTCGGAACCAAATTAAGTTTTTATGAGAAACTTTCACACGAAGATACCTAATCCTTTAACATTAGTCATACCAAAGGAAGTATTTGTTGCTCGTTTTCAAGAGGATGATCTATTAGAAACTCCATAAGATGATAACAATAATCAAAGCATAAAAAGTCTATAAATCACAAAGCTGCAAAAGTAAAATTGAAAAATAAAGCTGGGTACAAAGCAACAATCACCAAAGAAAAATATTTTAAGACGAAAAAGAACTACGAATTTTTGGTTTTATGCTGTACTGAAATATAATCAATCGTTATACTGCTAGCTGTCCCATCGAGACTGACCCTTCGAGGTCAATCTTCACTCTGGAGATATACCAAGCATCTCTTTTCCAGGGCTCGTTCTTTAAACAAACGGAAAGCTTTGGAACTCACTGCTTCGGGCGGTGTTCCCTGAGACATGCAGTCTGCAAAAATTCAAGTCGAACACCGATTCCTGCCTACTTTTCCTCGGTTATCACGATGTTCTTTGAGAATTTGAGAACATTACAGAATCTTCCTTTTCGTCAGAACCAAAACTTAAAAAAACATGCTCGTGTAGATTTAAAGCAAGTTGATTCAGTAGAGTTTATTGTGTTTTCTGCATGTGAAATAGTACTTTTGCAGAGTTGCTTGTTTAGTACAAAGTAATGTTCAAACTTTTATAATAATTGTATGATATTTTTCATATACCTGCAGCACCTGCTTTGAACCTCCAAAATCCACGTGCGCAATCAAAATAGTCCTATTTTTCCCAGTCATGTGCATTTGTGCTTGTATTTGAACATAATATACTGTGTGCCTATTTTTCCATTTTCGTAATACAAGTTTATTGTTATCTCCTTGTATAGACACTTTATCTCGATGAAATACTCCTTTGTGAGTCCATCAGGTGAAACACCAAATATCTGCCATTTGCTGTCCAAAATAAGCCCAGAATGCTTTATTTTATAATTTTTAATACTTATAACACTATTGTAACACTGATTCACATAAACGCTTATATTGAAACCGTTATTGTGATCGAACATATGGATCATCCGATAGCAAAGCAATGAATGAGTGTACGGTGAGAACGTTGCGTTGTAAAATGACGTCACGAGAGCATGGCGCGCTCGACGAAATCTTTGAATACGACGGAAAGTAAAATAGTCGTAACTTCCAACAAAACTCGCTTGATTTAAATGAAACAAAAACGAGTATATTTCTAAACATTTTGACTACACGGTCATGAAGTTTCAAGTCATTTATCAGACCCATTGAAATTCTTCATTGACAATATTCCACAGGCTATCGGTGATGGTTTTTTCGCTGTTAGGTTGGTAATAAATTCTGTTTTTAAATGTTTGGGACACTGAATTGATACACTGACATGCAAACTGTAACTTAAAATAGATGAGTTGGTTTTCGGAGTACCACAGGGCTCACATCCTGGACCTCTACTGTTTTCCCTTTTTATTAACGACATCAGCGATAGTTTTCTAAATTGCAAGTTTTGTTTGTACACAGATGAACTAAAAGTTTTCAAAGCTATTGAAGATTATACAGATTGTTTAAATTTGCAGGCAGACCTCATCAGATTGCAAAGTTACTGCGAAACTAATTAACTTTTCCTGAACGCTCAAAAATGTAGCCAAATAACTGTTTCCAGATTACATAATACCACCGTCTTTATACGCTATTAATAACAACTTGTCAAAAGTTAATGTGATAAAAGTCTTGGGTGTTTTGTTGTACTCTACATAAACTTACATTTGAAAAGTCCATGCGCATTCACTAGTCATAGGTATCTGATCATCTTATACAACTCACTAATTCGCAGCCATCTAGGATTCTCCAGCATTATTTGGAACCCACATTATCAAAAACATATCGATCGAATCGAGAGGGACCAAAAGAAATTTGCAAACTATTTGAATAGGCAACTGCACAATCAAAACTATGAAACAAGTCTGAAGTATTTTAATTTATCTAAACTGTCCGCGCGGAGAATAGTCTCGTTTGTACGCTTTCTATTTGAAACAGTCAATAATCAAGTTGACAGTGCATACTTAGTATACACATTCACCTCAGTTTTCACAGGCTTCCGAAATACCAACTATTCAAAAAATTCACCCATGTCAATTCAAGAACTCTACAATAATTATTGCACACATATTGATTTGTTTTCAACCACTCCTGCTCAGGTGAAAAAAAGGCGTTTGGTGTATTCAAATTAAAGTTCAATTTCAGCTAGTTTTATTTTAGTTTCCATTAGTTTTATACTATTCCTTAGTTTTAAGGATTAATTAAGCCACACGCATTATTTTTGTCACAATGCGTAATTCTGTAATTGGAACTTATGTTCTGTTGAATTACCTTCAATAAATAAATAAACACTGTCAAGTGTCATAAGTGTCAATTTCATATTTTTTTCAATTTACTTCAAAATATTTGCAAAAACATGCCATGTTGCAAATGTTTTGTTTCATTTAGCTGGAATGTGTACGATTATTAAAAAAATATCATTATACATCCTATTCCCGAAAACTGACTTGGTTGTTTCATTTGAATGTATTCCCACCGACGCACCGACGAACTAAAATTCTTTTATCGTAATATAATTCGTCGAGATCATTTTCAGGAAAGTAAAATGTTGAAGAAGGAAAACACCGAGTATGTCAAAACTCTGTGACGTTGATGAGTTCCATGCTCATGTAAAATTTCGAAAACACTCATTAGGTTTCCAATCTAGACCCCATTATCTGAAAATGATCCTGACACTTCAACCAAAGAAGGTGAAACAATAACTGATTCTGTTTCTTGTAACTCTGAAGTTGGTACGATTCACTTTTGTAACTATAATGTTGGCGAGTTGACTAAGACTGAAGAAAGTAATACTATTGGTTATGTAGAGGAATATGACCCAAATCACACCGAACCCATGTATGAATCTGTTGACTGTTGTTTTCTGACGATGATTATAGTTGTGCAGAGTTACTGGATAGTTGTTCCCTGGCGCTGAATGAAGTACACAACATAGAAAATAAAACAAAATCACACAGTGCATCTCAAATTTGGAGGACAGAACAAATGCCAAATTTGAATACATAATTAAACGTAAGTCGGTCAATGAAAATTTTCTTTCCCAAATTTAGCCTAAATGACAAATATTAACAGCAGCCATGAAAGCTGGGTTGAATAATGAGGATGGGGCTGCAGCTATATATGAAACAGAAAATGCACGTTTCAGATGTTTCCCATGAAGATTTTTTATCAACCCTGGAATTCTTTTCTTGGGAACGTTCCAAGATAGGTGTTTTTGACACCAGTACAATATCTACCATTTGTTGGGAATAAACGTAAACTGTGAAACAATGTGTAGAACAGGGCTATGCTCCATTTCTTGAGAACAGTAAGGGAGTGTTAGCTTTAAAAAAACAAAATAATTTTTTTCAAACACAAGGGGAATTAGGTCTAACGGGACTACAATGATGTGGACTGGGTTTTGGATCTAACCAGTATTAAATTATTACCAAGATTCTATTTCGTCAAAAACAATTATAAGCTTTCTGCATTATTCTTTCGCTGTGGTCAAGGAGTTGATTCTGGCCTCTACTAAAATTTGGCCAAGGGCACAACGGACTGGTACAAAGGACATGGCACTGGATACATGTATTCCTGGGACTCGACAGATTTTTTTTATTTCTGGATGAATCATTCTAGAGGTCAGAAGAAGCAACTTTCTTCATTAGACTTTTTTTCTGACCCTACAGGGTGAGCTAAAAAGTTGGGTTGAATGTTCAATGCCAATTGTGGAAAATACTGTCTGTAAGTTGATTTTTCTTGATTTTTGGGTATAATATGCTGTGAAAAATGTCAATTGACTTCGAGTGGTGTACATACTTACAGGATGAGGCAGAAAACGCGACTTTTCTAAAACCTGTTTATTAAATTCTCGCCCAAGTATGGACTTTTCATTGAATTTCTCGAAGCCAAAAGTTCACACAAGGTTGCTTCTGTTAGCATTCTTATTTTTTACATGTTTGCACAAATATACAGTGTGATTCACTTTTCATGGAGACACCCTCGTATCTTCCGTAATTTTTGACGTAGAGCATTAAAATTTCCAGGATTGAAACAAACACTAGGAATTAACTCACTGCACAAAAGGGGTCATCCTACGTAATATACACTGCACGCCAGCAGCGATGGTACCACCCATTTTTTCGGAAAGTTATATTAGGTGGCAAAATTGGAACGAAATTCTTTTGGATTCGTGTTCAGGATACCGAAATCACTTCTAATATACCTGTCTCCTGAAAATTATTCAATCCTGAAAAATTCTAATTTGTTTCACTTCTCAGGGAAACGTCCCCGAATCTTCCTTAATTTTGAACAATGAAATTTTCAGGATTAATAGATGCATTGAAAATGAACTCACTGCATTAAAATGATCATGTTACATGATATACACTGCACGCCACCAGCGATGAAAAAATGGGTGGGTGTAGGATGACCCCTTTTGTGTAGTGAGTTCATTTTCAGTGCACCCATTGATCCTCAAAATTTCATGGTTCTACGTAAAAATTACGGAAGATACAAGGGATGTCAGGGCGTGGTGCAGTGGTTAGAGCGTCCGACTCTGAGTCGAATGGTCCGGAGTTCGAGCCCCAGTTACGGCTGGGATTTTTTAATTTAATTTGACCGATTAAATTATTTAAATCTTGTGGCTGGATTGGGGTGAGTCCTGCACGATTCACTGTTGCGTTCCAATTGACAGTGCTGCTCCTAAAGTGGCGCATGGAGTTAGTAACAAGGCATATCCAGAACACGTGGCTAATGACCATAGCTGTCGATGCCAAAAACACAAAAGAAAAAAAGATACAAGGGTGTTTCCTTGAAAAGTGAAACACACTGTATATGGGTGCAAACAAGTGAAAAACAAAAATGCAACCTCTGGAAAACTTTGGGCTCCGAGAATTTCAATGAAAAGTCCACACTTGGGCGAGAAGTCGATGAAAAGTTTGTAAAACAATCGCGTATTCTGCCTAATCCTGTAAGTATGCACACCATTCAAAGTCAATTGATATGTTGATATTTTTCACAGCATATTATACCCAAAAATCAAGAAAAATGAACTTACAGACAGTATTTTACACAATTGGTATTAGACATTGAACCTGATTTTTTAGCTCACCCTGTAGGGCCGGAAAGAAGTCTAATGGAGGAAGTTGCTCATTTTGACCTATACAATGATATAACCAAAAATAAAGAAAATATGTCGAGCCCCAGGAATACATGTATCCAGTGCCATGTCCTTTGGTGTCCGTTACATAAATAGAATATTTATTTCGAATCAGACATTTTGAGGCAACTGCAGACTCAATACATCCTATTTTACTGAAAAGCAGATATTCATAATTTGACAGACCTCTTTAGGAGTTTTCATTCAATTAATTCCAACTTTTGAAATGATGTGGTGTTGCAGGTTTTTCATGCAGATTGATGTACGAGGATGTATTGATATCTAGTTAGCCTAGACCAGTTTCCTGCATAAACAAAATATTGCGTTACCATAGCAACGAACAATAACTTATTAGAAATGTCAGAGTAAAGTTGACGTCAAAAAAGTAAACCAGAGTTAGGCAATAAATTAAAAGAAAAAATATGTCCACCGAAATTGTGAAAATCGAAAAATTGGAGTATCGAGCCATCATCAAGTACCTGTATTTAAAAGGGTTGAGAGGTTAGCAGATTTACGAAGATATTCTTAATACCCTTGGTGATCAATGTCCTTCGTATGCGACCATGAAAAATTGGACTGCACAAAAGAGGTAAATTTTCCATTGAAGATGATGACCGATCGGGAAGGCCAATTTCTGTGTCAGTGCCCGAAAATATCGATGCAGTTCATGACATGATTTTAACAGACCGTCGAATTGGGCTAAAACGGATATCTGAAGCACTGAATATTTCATACGAACGCGATCATCATATAGTTCACGTCAATTTGGAAATGAGAAAAATTGCTGCAAAATGGATTCCCAAATGTTTGAATGTTGACCAAAAGCGTGCAAGGGGAGTAACATCGCGTTCGATCTGTGCTCGATTTGAAAACGATGTAGACTTCTTAAACCGAATTGTTACTATGGATGAGACTTGGGTACATTTCTAAGACCCATAAACAAAGCAACAATCGATGGAATGGCGACACTCCGGTTCTCCAATACCTAAGAAGTTTCGTGTCCAAAAATCTGCTGGAAAAGTCCTTGTTTCAGTTTTTTGGGATTGCCATGGAGTAATCATGATTGATTTTTTGGATAAGGGTAGAACAATAACTGGAGATGACTATTTGACATTACTGACCACTCTACGGGAAAAAATTAAAATGTGTTTTGTATTTGCACACAAATCTCATGTTGCCATGCAAAAAATTCGTTACTTAGGGATTGAATTACTAGAACACCCCCCTTATTCACCAGATTTGGCTCCGTCCTACTATCACCTCTTTCCTCAACTGAAAAAAAGTTTAAAAGGTCGTAAATATTCTTTCAACGAGGAGGTGATAAAAGCTGTGGAGGTCTGGTTTGCAGAGCAAGAAGAAACATTTTTGAAAGGTCTAGAGACGTTGCAGGTTCGCTGTAATAAATGTATCCAATTAGGAGGAGAATATGTTGAGTAATAAAATATTTTGACATTGAAATTTTGTTTGGTTCTAGAGTAGGCTTACAATTTTTCAATATATCCTGCGGCTTCCCTAGCTCACACAAGTCTCTCGAAGACTTCCGAGGGTTGCGCGTAGCGGTGCAATCGGTTGACGGAAATAACAATAACAATCTTTTTTTTTAATCTATGAGTATAAGAATAGTGAACTCAGGACAATACATGCCTATATAGATGTTTGTCTAAATAAACGAGGATATCTCAATCAATTTTTCATTATATTTCAACAATTTAAACAATCCTTTGAAATTGACAGCTGACAATTACAATTGACTTGAATCAGTGTTTGTTAATATTCTGAATTGAAGTCGTGAATGGTCACATTCTGTTCTCATGCTATTGAGTAGGGCGTCATCACATCGCTTGGGTGATAAGTATCTATCACAAACAAAATTGTCTTAATAGCGGATTCCAAAGAATGAAAGATGGTGACATTAAATTTCTTGTTCATTAAACTTGAACCTGCACCACAAGTTTCAAAATCGAAACTTTCAAAAAAATCATCGAGCACGCCTCCATTGTTGGGTCCGGTCATTTGTCAACGCTGTCGAGATCAGTGTTATTGTTTTCCTCAAAGTATAATTCTGACATTTCTGTTATTGTTTTTGTGCGAGTATTATTGAAACAGTCTATTTCGGACTTATTTGTGATCTTCCGTTGAAGTATAATCGACAGAGACTAATAATGTTTGGGTTTGCATATAATCTTAAACGTTCTAATCCGAATCTCAGATTTCATTTGTTAATACCGATTATATTGTCCATATTCGTTACAGTGGGTATCAATCTGTATTCGCCCAACAAAATGAAATAGGATTATTCATTACTCTGATTGCGTCCAGAATCTAGTTATGGTCAAGAATTGCTGGGTTTGGACAGAAAAACAACTGTTCTACTAACATTACAGAAAACATTGATTTTGGCGGAGGATCGTAATGGTTGGGGGTCTCATAAATTTGGAGGCACCTACAGAACTGGTAGTTATTGCTGAAGCGAGTTCAACAGCAGTACATAACAAATTATCTGTTTCATTTGATCCATTCATTGGCTAGAGTAGTCCGCTATATTTGCAGTACCTACCTCAATCTTGTCTCAATGATCTGGCCCGCGGAAAGTCCTTATACGAACCCCATTGAACATTATGGAATTGAATTGAGAGAGAAGTTAGAGCCAAGCAGCAGCCCGCAGTTATTTTGAATAAGCTTAGGGAGAGATTATCGTTGTCCAAAAATTGATTAATAATAACCCACAATAGATACAATACCGCGTATGGCAAGAAAGACCTGAAATACTAAATATCAGTTCAACCAAATGATTATAGATGTAGTAGCGTCTTTGAAAAATGAGAATTAGTTCGAGCGTATTCAAGAGAGTATAGATTTTAAAAGCGAGTACCTACTTTGAAACATTTAATTTTTTTTGTATTACCTTGTTTCGTACCAATTTCCAGAAATCTCACTTGCCTAAGAAATTATGCATTAGTACACAAATTTTGTAAATAAATTCGTCAGCACCGAAAATTAATTTTAAAAAAGTGTTCAAGTCAATGTATTAAAAATATCGTTAGGTTCAAACCTCGAGCAAAAGGTCATTATAATAAGGTAAACCAAGTCCTCGAAAAGAATACGTAATTTATTATCAATTCCACACCTCCGAAAAAGGAAACTCATAAAACTAATATGGGGTTCACACCATAAAACTAATACGGGTCTCACAGTGCGTTATCAAAACAACCAAATCAGGCTGAAAACAATAAAATGCAACGGATGAATGAGAACTCTTCAAGTATAATCTTTATTTAATCAAGTTCCGTGGACATTACGACGACATTCTTAGGACTATACATAAAAACCACAATTATTGTACTTGACATTTCTCGCGACCGTACCTACATAAAAAAAACATTTTGGGAGATTGATACCTTTCTATTCTTAAATTAAAATTGAGAAACTAAAGCCATTGAAAAAAGCTTCACAAATAGTATATTACGAGTTATATTAGATACCTATTAGAAAAAGCTGAAATTCGTGAAGGTTGCTTGTCAAGGCGCAACCCGAGAGAAGTCCAAGAATAATATGCCTTTTTCTACGACAGTGCGTAAACTAAGCTTTATCGCACTGCCGACAGTGCGTAAAGTAATACTTTTTTGCGCAAGTGCGTAAAAAAATCACCTGTGCGTAAAATCATCAACTGTGCGTAAAGTAATATTTTACACACTGTTCATACATTTATGCATTTCTGAATCTGAAAAATACAATATTTTGCGTCAAATATAACTCGGAAGTCTTTATTTGATAATACGACGACAATTCATCTCATTAAACATTCAAATTAATGATAGAATTACTACAATTTGGCAATATAATAACTGTCGAAGAAAAAACTTTGTATGAAACACTTTCGTAAAGGGCTTTTGTGTACTCGAGTGTTTGTTGAACTCAGCTTCGCCTCATTCAACTTCACACTCATACAAAAAAGTCCTACTTTACGAACTTGTATCATAATTAGCTATTTTCTACGTGGTAAACATGCAAATCGTTCAAAATACATCATACATATGTCAGATTGATTTACGGATTGAGGCATTTTTCTCATGTGTCAAGGAAATTCATTGGACATTCAGAGAACTTTTGGCCGAGTATGAAAAATAGAAGTTTTCTTCATTGTGCGTGTTTTTATCGGAAACTAATAATAACTTAAACCCCCCCTTATCTTTTAACAGAGTATTTTTTCCGATCTCAAATCCATTCTGCCAATGTTCGACGTGAAAACCAGATTCATATTGCTAAGAATTTTTTAATTTTTTTTCATTTTTTCATTGTTGAATCATCATGGTTCTCAACTAAATTGAATACGCAAAAACGTACGGTTGTTTCCTTGTTAGAAGATGAATTTGGATTTTTTAACTAAATTTTTTCAGTAACAAAGACGATGGTTGTTTTCATTTCGACCTATTTTGAAACCTACTACGATTTTTCAGAAATGGCGGTAGTTTCATCACAGATATACGAAATCTCAAAGTTTTGGTAATCATTAATTGTTTTAGGTATGTGCCCGAGGAGTAACATGAATAACCAGAATTTGCCCATTTCAGATATAAAACTATAGGGTATTCACATTTCAAATACGTACGATGTAAACAATGATAAATGAATGCTCGCTGCGTGTCCACCTCGTGATCACCAATTCTCGCAACGCTATTGGTAGTTAGAACATCAATCTTACCAGACAGTCCAAACTTCGCCGAGTTGTACTCAGGTTGGTTGCATTACATTACAATTATTAAAGCTGCGTTTTGTAGTTGCCACGGAGATTTCTTTTGTGTTTTTAATTACATTATTGATTGTTTACAAATTGAAATATTTCTTTAGTGTGAAATTTTTTGTTGGTTTCGGGTGACGTTAAACATTCGTTGGTTTTACTTCACAACGTACCACTTATAGAGTATTTTTGGGATTATCCCGTCCATAAAGACGATTATTCAGAAAATAAAAGAGTATGGTGAAAGATGATTTACGGAAAAATAATGTAATATTTTTGTGTTCCAATCATGTACAGAAGAAATCTCTTTCCGAAAAATATGAAGACAATTCAATTTAAAATGTAATTCAAAAAACAAGCTATTTTAATTTTTTATCAAAAACTAAAAATACTCAAGAAATCATGGCACTACAATTCTCCAATTTATCTTAGGCTACATTTTGCTGCTGGAAGTGCACTTCCCGGACGGTGTCGAAGATGACCAACGTGCTCTGTCATCACGGACTGGCAACTGGCAGAGAGGGTCGTTACGTCTGATGCGATAGCCTGGGCAGTGAACGAGTTCAACCCATAAGAGACAGCAGGACCTAACGCAATGCAACTGAGAGGCCTGGAACTTCTTCCCCAATCTTGAGAACGATAATCCGGTCCAGTATAGCGCTGGGGTACGTTCCAAAGGTCTGGAAGTCAGCAAGAGTAGTCTTTATCCCCAAGGCAGGGAAAAGAGACTACACAATAGCAAAGTCCTTCAGACCCATCAGCCTAATACCGTTCCCGCTTAAAACGCTGGAAAAGGTGGTGGACAGATTCCTGATGGAGAGGCCTCTAAGGGTGAGCCCGTTTCAAAGAAATCAACATGCATACAGAAGGGGAAAATCGACTGAATCGCTCCACACTGTAGTGCGAAGGTTTGAAAGGACATTAAGGTTCAAAGAGGTAACATTAGGAGTATTTTTCGATGTGGAGGCGCATTTGACAATGCAAAGACAGCGACTATTGAGGCAGCACTAATGGCCAGAGGAACGCCTCACTGGGTCAGCTGGGTAGTATCGTCGATTACTAGGAGAAAGGTTCTGGGAGGTCATCAGACTGGAATCCGAAGTGGAAGGGGGTTGCCCTCAGAGAAGCTACCTCTCTTCCCATCTATGGTGCTTAGTCATGGATGAACTCCTGGGTAAACTCACAGATGAAGGATTCGAGGCCCAGACACATGCGGACGATGGAGTTTTCCTAATTAGCAGGCGATTCATCGGAGTCGTCTGCGACCTTATTTAGGCCGCCTGCAGAATAATTGAAAGATGGTGTGGTGAAGCCGACCAAAACAGAGATGATCCTGTTCACCAAACGAAGGAAAAAAGACGGATTCAGGCCACTTATCATGTTTGATCAAGAGCTGGAGCTAGTCCAGCAGGTCAAATACCTGGGGGTGCGATGATAGGTCATGCGGAAAGCGCGAAGTGGGCGGAGCAGGTGATCTCTATCTCCGCCCTCAGAGTGAAAAGCGCACAAGATAGACTGCGATGGAATAGAGAGTTTACTCTTACTATTTCGAGCAGAAAACAATGGGAAGGAAATACGGTGGAGTTTTGCACGGCAAGCCTAATATGTTATACGGACGGTTCGCATCTGACTGACAAACCGGCTTCGGGTGTAGGCATCTACCTGGAGGGTACGAGAAAGCTTCGCTTTGGGTAGATGTACAACAGTTTTTCAAGCTGAAGCGTTCGTCATCCTAACCGTAGCTACGAGGCAAGAGGTGAAAGAAGGGCGCGAGCAGAGAATTTATATCTGCAGCACTCAGAGGCATCTGCCAACCTAAACCAAGCTCATCATTTGTATAGAAATGCGGAGATGCGCTCGAGAAGCTAACTGAAACAAAGAAAGTTCAGCTGGTATGAGTCCCAGGTCACAGAGGGGTGCACGGAAACGAGGTGGCTGACGGACTTGCCAGATCCTGATCTGCAACTTCTGGGAGCCGGAGACTGTACTAGGCATCGCAAGGAGCCAAACCTCTTCAGCCTTCGACAAGTGGGCGGAAGAAGGGCTGAATAACCTTTAGAGGGATAATTCTGGTTGCAAGCAGTCGAAAGACTTTGTGGCCGGCTCCAGCAAGTCGATGACGACATGGCTCTTAGGCAGAAACCGCCAAGCACTCTACGCCTTCTTATAAGAATACTAACAAGACATAACAAGTTACGCAGACACCTACCGCAAATGCGAAGAGGCCGAAGAAACTTCATCTCACTTCCTCGGCGAGTGTGAGGCATACGGAAGGCTAAGATTTGGAACCTTCGGAGTTGAGAGACTCCAACAAGAGGAACTATTTGACTTGGAGTGGTCTGACATACTGACCTTCATTAGGAGATAACAAAGGTTCGAAAAGGAAGATTAGGAGGACGAATGTAGATAAGTGGAGAACAGGGAATGGCAAAAAGGGTCCATGAGGGCCTGTTTGAATGGCTGCGGCAGCGGCCTTCCCAAGAACTACTACTACCAGGCTACATTTTTGTATCCATGATAATTATTAACGAAAGCCTTACCTATCAGAAGAATTACCACAAACCCAGTATAAACCCTTAAGGTTCACTACAATTTACCTAAAAGAAAAATTGGCAAGACAGAAACGACAAATAACGCTATGTACGACGCAGTGGTGATTGATGTAGCCTTCTGTCACCTTTTCAATATCAACTTTGTTCAAAATATGTTTTTTTTTCGCATTCACATCAACCCCTTCCTTCAATTCCTTGTTGTCAATCATCAAAACTTTCAAGCTTTACTTTTCGTGACTATTTCCATTCGATTATTAAAATCTTGGAGAAAAGGCAATTTTCAATCGCACTGATAACCATCTGAGTTAAGAGTAGAATACTCCTACAAGTAATCGATACAAAGTCGAGATAAACCGACAAACTAATCTCTCGACCGGTTTGGAAATGATGGTCGAGTAGGCGACATCATCAACTAATCCAAACGTCATAATCGTTAACACTGGAATGATTCAATTAATATTAATTATTGTACATCGTGAGAGACTTAGTGAATTACTCCTGAAAATGATTATTGGTAACAAGCAAATATATTGAATAAATATTAAATATTATAATAATAATAAGTATATAGTATTGACATCAAATTAGTTATAAGAACGAAGATCTAGCCCTGTTTCACACAACCAAAATAATGCAAATCATGATTAAAGTTGTTTGAACAATGCAAAACAAAAAGACCGAAGAACTAACTTCTGCGGAAAGAAAATAAGAAAATAACCATTACTGTAGAAAAATTCTGGACACAAACAAAAACTCGAAAATAATTTGTCAAGTTGATACAAAATTCAGTTTCAAGTAACGAATCAACCGAATCCTGTTCTATATACATTGCAGCGTTTTTCAATACCACCCTTGTTAACTTTAGAACGGTTTGACGTACCTACACACATGAAACAAAAACCATTTTGAATGTTACTACTACCAATAATACTTTGAAAAAGAAGACATTAAGATTTCTTGGTATAGGAGACGGGGAGGCACATCAATTTAAAAATGGCATAGGAGTCTAATGATACATTGTTGAAAATAGAATCCTATTCTCTTGTCAACCATCTCAATTTTTTCGAATTTCGTTAAAAAAATTTAAGCACTTGCACTCGAGATATCAAGGATAAGTGCGGATCGAATGATACTCTTAACTCGATAAATTTGAACGGTTTGATATGGAAAAACGGGACAAAAAATGTTGTGAATAGTATTACAGATAATACTTTTTGCAATTACTCTACAGATGGCGCTGGAGACACATCAACTTGAAAATTTCGAAAGGCAAAAAAATCTAAATTGTGATAATACTTATTAAAAAATTTTTTTAAAAAATATATGTGGTTGAAAAAAGAATTCAATTATCTTTTTAAATGTGTAATATGACCCCCCACGTCATTTGAAATTTTTAAATTGATGTGCTCCCCCACCACCTTTATCGAATAACCACATTGTCTTTTATTTCAAAAAGTATGATCGGTGAAACCATTCAAAATGGTTTTTGTTTCATGTTTGTACGTCAAACCGTTGAAAACAGGGGAAGGGGAATCTGATCCATGTAATATATCTAATACATTCATGAATCTTTTCTTAAAAATTGGAGATTTTGCAAGAAAAATGTAATCAGCCCACTCTCAGATATTGCATTGTTACCTGACGTAAAAGAGAAACCAATAGAAAAAAAACTCCCTATTCTTAACACCTGTTAGGACTCCAGAAATAATGACAACCTTAAAATGCCGCTTCAGGAATAGATAAAATATCAGCGAAAACTATCAAAATGATAAAAAACAATATTGTTGACGTTTTAGTTCACATTATAAATTCGATGTTCCAAAGTGGTGTTTTTCCATATAGGTTGAAAGATGCTGTAAATATGTCATAACTCCTGTAGGTATTTATTTAAAGGTGGTGACACACATTTCGTCAATAACTACCGACCAATATTAATAATAATGCAAAATTATTTGAAAAAAGCATAACCAGAAAATTAAAAATTCACATCGATCACCACCAACTCATCTCTCCTAAACAATTCGGTTTCAAGGCAAGATGTTCAACCTCAATAAAAATGAGTAAGTATTAGGTATCTTTTGGGATTTAGCTAAACCTTTCGCCAGCAGTCCACTCGATAAACTTTTGGAAAAACTTAAAAAATACCACCCTGTATATTCGAAAAAATGTCTTCACACTCAGTATAATCTAAACATTCTGAACCGTTGAATTTAGTGCTGTGGCGCATCGGAAACATTTGATCAGCATCACGAGTTCTACAATATATAAAAAATTCGAGCAAATTTCTCGGTGCGAGGTCCTTTCAGCCATTTTGACAGAAAGCCAATTTGCAATAAGGTTTCGTGCGGGGTCCTTTATTTGAATTGAAAAATTCAGGAAACTGCACTTCTATGATATGCATTGAGTGCGAGAAACGTGTTTTTCTATTTGGAGTCTAAAATGAAGTCATTATGAAACCCAAATGCGTATCAAAATGGCTTCTATTTCGATACGCATTTTAAATTTTTTCGAGATTGGTAACAATGGTAACATCAATTGACAGATGCACGTCAGACAAGAGGGATGGGATTTTCAGATATTAAAAAAAGAAGAATAACCTTTGAATGTCGTGGTGTTATTTGTTGCCTTGGATGGTGCAGTTATTGTAACCTTTAATTGTTACATGACTGGTTTCTCGGGCGTTTATAATTAAATTAGCTGGTGTGGTTTGGACTGGGTTTACAAAATTATGCTCAGTGGTCTGATTGTTTGAAAAGTTATTTTGACTGCAGTGGAAGTGTGGTGAGGCATCGGATACTTCGAAATTGTGAAATTCCTTTTCTCCACGATCATCACAGAATTTGCCCATTCTGAAATCAAATTTGATTACAGAATGTTGGAATTCTCTCTCTTGAGATTGAAGAAATATTCTGCAACACCTCTGCCCCCATGCAATTTAAGTGTATTTACATTCTCTCTCTTGTGATAGAACAATATTCTCACACTGGTTAGCATTAATAACATTAGCCTTGACGCAGTTGATTGTCATCGTAGTGGCAAAATTTGAGTAAGTGTCAAAATTATTGCTGTCACGTTTCCTATCTTTGATCGTGGAGAAAGTATAGTCTGCTACTCGGTTAGAATGAAAATTCGTGATGCTCGTGGTTCCTCATGCTCGCCTTCGGCTCGCGCTCGGAACTTTCCACTCGCATCGAATTTTCATTCTAACCTTGTTACATAATATACTATTCTTAAACAGAACGAGATTTTTTGGACAACAAATCATACACAGCCGTTTGAGCAATTACTCTCGATTCAAGATGCAACTTGAGTTTTCTTCATCAGTCATTTTAAAAAAGGTAATTTACTGATATTTGCATTCGAAATTTAAATAATTTATTTGACAGCATCCTTCATTAAATATTTTATCAATGTTACCAACTCGATATTTGTGATATTATTTATTAAAATTAAATCCAATTTTTTCCAATAAAAAACAACAAAAAAAATGCCAAATAGCAAAAATCGTATAAGAAACACGTTTTATAAGACACATTGTCGCACTTGTTCTCCTGGAGCACTCCTCGCTTCGCCCGTCGTACTCCAAACAACGCCTATGACAAAATGGTGTCTTATAAAACTTGTATCATAATATACTATTTTGTCCATTCATTTATAAAATAAATGTTATCGAAATAGTCTCGATGGTTTTTCGGGGTGAAAAAAATACTAGATGTAGAAATCAATATAATGAGAAATCAACCAAAGCCAGCGTCCCTATCATTCAGTAGCTATTCAGGTTCCTCCGATTCCCAACCGAGTTCGATCCGCCCATGCCGCGATGAATGGAATTTTTCTATTTCGATCGTTCGGAGGGTAGTAAGAAGTACTACCTACGGTCACGATCCATTGACTGCTGCGGTGGCGTAACCCCGTTCGGGCCATAACGAATCTACGAAATACAATGCGGCGCTGCTAATCGATCCGTTCGAGACGATCTACCCATCACGGTCTTCGGAAGTCTGACAAAGAGAAGGATCGTCCGTTGCGGTCGACCTCGCTCTCTTCATCGCCCGTCGAAAATGTCGAAATGATTGAGACGTTATCGGATTTTTTGGGAAAACGCCCGTTTTTCAATAGGTGGCTGTGGAGACGAACAATAGCGTGTGAAGAACTCCCTAATAATGTAATTGTGGAAGCATTCGTTTTAAATGACAAAAAACTTTACCTAATCTTGATGGTTGTAGGACATTTCAGTGTTCCACTCGCGTTTGCTTTTTGGTAATCACGGTATTTTTGTAAAGCGAATGTTCCATTGCGATTGATCCATTCATATTGATTATTATATTATTATAACGTAATACTGATTCCAATTATTCACATGTTGTCACCTGTCAAAGAATTATTTCAACTTTTTTTCAAGTCGAGTCCGAGTTTATTTTGAGTTTATTGATTTGATAACATTTCCATCGCATTATTGTGTATATTATATTATACAGGGTGTCAATTTGAAAACTGAAACCCTTAATATCTTCCTTCCAGTAAAAATATGAGGAATCGAAAAAACAAGTCAATTTTATTTGCAAGGGGGGCACTTTCAAGGACTATTTGTAGCCCTCGTGGGGTAGATGTTACCATTAGAATTTTAAATGGGAAGGAGGGTCAAGTGGCACATAATTTTGATTGGCGCTCAATTCTGTTTCCAATGGTATCCTGATTTATAATTTTTTTAATGAGCATTTTCCGAAAAATAGCGTTCGAAACTGACAGAAGTAATTATTAGAACTCATATACTGAGATGCATGGTTTGACCAGAACTGGTTAGAATATTAGCATACCGTTCCAACCCTTTATAGGGGTAACATCAGCCATTAGCTCCAAACAATTTACATCAAAAAGTAGTCTAGTAGTAAGACGTATATGGTAGTAAAGTTGTGTTTATTAAATGCTGAATTTTTAATTCTCATCGCAGAAATTGTACAGATAGCCTTCCTTTTTTGCTACTTCTGATGTAAAGAGTTTCTGTTTTCAGACAAAAAATTGGTTAGCAGATTTGAACGATGTGGTAGTATTGTGAATACAGTTTTACCTGTTGAGCTGTTTAGGGATTACGTTAATAAGTGTATAAAAGTGTAAAAATAGTTTACATTCTTCAAGACAGAATTGAAATGATTGTAATATATGGAGAAGTTGGAAAGTGCGCACGTGTCTTTTTAACGAAAGATATCCAAATTGTAATGTAAGTCACCGGTATGTGCTTGATTTGGTGAAAAAGTTTTACGAAACTGGTTCAGTGACAAATAAAAAAAGAAATAACCCCAGAGTACTAAATGAAGAAGCTCAAATTGAAGTTTTGGGGACATTTGCTGCAGAGCCCACGCGCTCCTTACGATCAGAACCGAGGGGGTAACAACTTCTTTCAGTAGGTGTACATCTTAGAATTTTCAGTATATCAGTACACCTATTATCAATACAAGTATCTCTTCAGTACTTGATTCAGTACCTCAGTCACACTAAAATATTTTCAGTACAAAAATCAGTACTTCAATCTGCATTAAATATTTTCAGTACCCCTTTCAGTATCCAATTCAGTGCTTGATTCAGTACTTCTCAGTACCTTATCCATCAGTCATTTCAGTATTAGCCGTGAATTGTTGCCGCTTTAAATTCGGTTACAAATTACGACAGTAGTGGCTATTGGCAAGTGTCTGCTACTATTACGCGATTGTTCAGTTTGGTTCGATTTTGAGTGTTAAAAATAGGAAAAATGCCAAGATCAACTGATTTAAATGATGAAGGTAAGTTGAATTGGTGCCGTTTTTATTTATTTTCATTACTCGTTGAATATCAATAACGTGATATTATAAGATATATTTTAATTTATAACTAAAAAACGGTGAGTTTGTATCTATTCTAATAGATGTTCTGTATTTCTTGACACATGAATAGTCGGGTTGTGAACTCTTCCCTAGCATTAAACAAGGTATGAGGTGTTATTTCTGAACACACTTCAATAATTCGACGACGCAGTTCATCTAACGACCCACAAACTGTCTTAAAAACTACGGATTTCACATAGCCCCAGAGAAAGAAATCAAGCGGTGTGAGGTCCGGTGAGCGAGCTGTACACTTTGTTGTACCTCGACGTCCAATCCACCTACCTGGATACCTTTCATCTAAGTAATTTCTCACCTCCCGAAAATAGTGTGGTGGCGCTCCATCTTGCTGAAATGTTACATCCAAGTAAAATTCATGTGGGTGGTTTTGCGCAACAATCTCATCGATACTGGGACTTATTGTGTCTTTTTTTCAGCATTTGGAGGTATCTGGGACCATTAAAATTTTCTTTCAAGAATATTGGACCTACAATGTGGTCACCTAAAATACCAGCCCAAATATTAATTTTAATTTTTTTAAACCCTTTTTACTGATGTTTTAGAAACATCGCATGTCTCAGGTACTTGCTTAGTTGATTGTTGCGGGTTATTTACCGGCTAGTACTTGAATTTCAACATCTTCCGTAATTATTTTCAGCTTCCCAGATTTCGGAGCATCTTTCACGGTGCCAGTTTGGTTTGATTTTGCCACCAATTTCTGCGGAAACCGTTCATTGAAAATCCGAATAGCAGCGTGGTAATTTCGGTTAGCTTCACCAAATATGATAACGGCTTCAACTTTGTCTGCTACTGAACGAGCCATATTAATCAACAAGAGAAATTGAAAACAAGTTTTAAAAACATACAAAATATCAATGACATTTGGCAAAAACAGATAAGAGTTTTTCTTCGTGGTCATGGATAAAATAAACGCGCCTAGCGCGAGCATAGCCTACCTCATTAATTTATTCGTGAACTGGTGCAAAAGTAGTCGAAATAATCATTTACAAGTGTTCCTAATTCTAAAACTATTCACTTTTTTGATAGAAAACTGTTCACCATACTTTTTCAAAATTTAACGTAAAATATATTGAATATAATAATACAATGAAATACAGGGTGTTCCATTAACAAAAATAAACTTCTAAGTCGCTTGGCTTTTTTGAGACACTCTGTATGGATGAAACTTAAACCATTAAAGAGATCGAATGAAACGCTACAACTTATATTTTCAACATTTTCTTGTAATATGTAGAATGAAGAAGCTACAGGGGGGCGACGCACTTTTGGTTCTCACAGTATATTTTTATTTCATTTGATGTATAATTGATGATCTCTATAGTCTCATTTGTTTTTGTTACATCACAAATATGTATATCCAATAAATGGGTATTGTTTTTCAAAGTTTATCTTTTTCAACCTTCCACCAACCAATTTCACCATTTTTTCGTATAGTACCTACAGTAAGTATATGTAATGATATTTTCGAGAACCCAGTATATGTTTTGATGTTAAGAAGTATTCAGATTATATATGATTCCAGTACTGCAGAAACAATTTCAGTCTTTCAATACTCATTTCAGTATTTCTGTTTCAGTCACTCTTTCAGTACTTTATAAGTACCTCACTCAGTCTTTCAGTACCTCATTCAGTCTTTCAGTACTTTATCAGTACATGATATTTAATTATGGTGTACAAAATTCTGCCTAGTTGTTACCCCCTCGATCAGAACAGACGGGAATGTTACGCGAGACTGTAAGAAAATCATTGAAAATGCATAAATCTCATCCATATAAAATGCAGATTCTTCAAGAGCTCCACGAGAATGATTATGATTAAGATGAATAGAGTTTTCTGAAGTCATGACTCATCGAGTCAATACCATCCCTAATCTCCTGTTAAACATCTGTTTCAGCGTTGAGTGTTCATTTTTTCTGAATGGCAATGTTATTGGATTATTGTATGCAGCTCCCCATACTATTATTTTATAGAATAGGATAAGGATAATGATTATGACAAATTATACTGACTATTCATATGCCAATTTCAACATTTTTTTCTGACAGAAAATCCCTGAGTTTATAAAATGTAAATACCAGTTTCATTAATAATAATTCCCAGATATTTGATTTCTTTAGTGTTTTGAATTGTGTTTTTACGACCACAGTTGGTCAGATTACACCTTTCTAGAAATTGAATTGATTTCAGATTGCGTTGTGTTTTTGAACTGTTGCTGACTGATATGAATTTACTTTTGCTTTCATTTAAGGCCAGGATATTACAGTCCATCCAACATTTGGCTTTGTATAAACCTGCTTCCACTTTATCAGCAATATCTTGTCAAAGTGTTCCATGGAATGGGAAAAGTTTATCGTTAGCATATGAGATGATATCTCCATATTCAAAATTGCATTGGGGTACACTATAAGTATCTAATTTCTGATGGTTCACCAAAATTATTTTTTGTTTTTACAACAGATTTTCTCTTTTACAAATAACTTCTAGATAACGACAACGGTAAGCCTCTAATCCCGTATTTTCTATCAGTTTTGTGAATTTTAGTTTTTACGTTTACTACAAAATACAATGAATACATTTGTCCTAATATCTATTTCTTAGATTTTTTTTCTTCATACAAGAAATCGGTTTTAAAATTGTTTCTCAAAAATGAAACAAGATACTGAAATAAACAAAAAATCCTGAAAATCCGTTAAAAAACTGAACATGCAACAAAAATAGTGGAGTACAATGATTCGTCCTGATTCGTCCTACCTAATAATATTTAGATTACCCACTGGAATTAATGATGTTGCCGTAAGTACATTAAAAGAATCCATGACAGGTTTTAATGAAATCAGGAAGACGGTTTTTAAATAATTGATGAAAAACTGATTTTGTTGCTATAAACGTTGAACACTCTGTATTTCTGAAACGAAGCAAGTTAGGTCACATTCTTATAGGAATTTTTTTTTTACCTAAACAAGTGATCCTGGACGTTTGGCGGTTTAACCCTGGGTCACCCTGTATAAACCAAATCAACTATGCCTTATTTATTCATATGGCCAAAACAAACCCACTATAGAAAGTACTCATTCCTGAGCAAACCAACGATATACAGGGTGGGTCCAAAGCTAGCAAGTTTTTGTGATTTCTAAAAAAACTGAGAGGTGGAATTTCATTAATTTTCAAATTTTCAAATATTCGATCGTTCATGATGAAAGTATACTCTACAGATACACAAAATATACAGAGTCTATAAAAAATTGTGGCCCTTGCTGATGATTTCTTTGAAGCAGTAGGGCTTGAGATTTATTTTGCTGTTGCATTTTCCATAAGTACATTTGTTTCACACAAATATTCTAACAATTTACTGTGGAATATTTTAAATAATATGTATAAATCTATATTTACTGCAAGTAGTATACAGTGTGTTTCACTTCTCATGGAAACACCTTCGTATCTTCCGTAATTTTTGACGTAGACTCATGATATTTCCAGGATCGAAAGATACTCTAGAAATAAACTCACTGCACAAAAGGGGTCATCCTACATGATATGCACTGCACACCAGCAGCGATGGAACCACCCATTTTCCGGAAAGTTATATTAGGGCAGTGCCTGATACGAGCCCACTCACGTTCAAACCTATATTAGGGGGCAAAATTGGAACGAAATTCCTTCGGATTCGAATTACTATTAATACATCGGTCTCCTGAAATAGTTATTTGTATGCTAAGGCCGCGAAATACCTTTTTAACGTACCGAAAGAACAGTTATCGCCGAGGCCGCTTGCGGCCGAGGCAAGATAATCTTGAGGTCGTTAAAAAGTTTCGCGGCCATGGCATACACACTATTTTTCGTGCAATCGTTAAAATTATTAAAATAGATAGTTGTAAATAAATATATTATTGCTCTAAAATCAACAGCAGTTCAATTTATTTAACAATATCACCGTGTGCTATGGAAATGATATATTTCAATATATACAAAATATTTTGACAGTTCTTGTCAAAACGCAAAATGTCTGATACTGATAGCGATATTTCAGTACCTTCCACTCCTCCTGAACTCAAAAGCGTTGTAAATTCGGCGCTTTCCGTTTTAATACCCGAAAAATCTAAACGGCAGTACGAAAAATGTTACGGCGAGTTTAAAGATTGGTGTGACAAACAGATGTCTGAAAACATTTTTGAAAGTGACGTTTGGTTTCGCGGCCGTTGCTATGGGTAACGTCCGCGAAATTAAATTTCGCGGACTGTGCTGAGAACGCGAAATACTGACCTCGCGTGCGATTGCACGAAAATTTTATTTATTTCACTTCTCATGGAAACGCCCCCGTATCTTCCATAATTTTTGACGTAGAACCATAAAATTTTCAGAATCGATAGATACACTATGAATGAACTCACTGCACAAAAGGGGTCATCCTACGTGACATACACTGCACGCCAGCAGCGATGAAACCACCCATTTTTCCATCGATTCAGATAGTAGGCCATAAACTTCATTCTGACAAAAAACTGACTTGTTATTCCTTAATTGTCATCCTGAATTCAAGTTGCGAAGGTATGCAAGTATTGAGTACGGCAGAAAATTATTACTCGAATCTGGTTTTGATGGAATTATTCATCATTTATGGTCAATCTAACAAGACTGTCAGCCGGTACCAAGAATTAGGGTTGCAACATGATTCAGCAATCAGACACGTTTGCAACCCCTGGAAGTGAGCTGGTCAATTGCGCCGAGTAGGAAGCAACGACCAAGAAATGCAGAGAGAAAGAGAGAAGACTGTCAGCAGAACATGTCGGTAGTTCAATGAAAAGTATCCTGATTCACCTCTCATGAATTTGAGAAAATTTAAGAGATTCAGTAGAAGTTTTGTTGAAATGCATTATAATGTTTCAGCTTTAATTGAGTAGTAGGTTGAAGTGTCAATGTAGGAAAACCATAAAAAAGTTGATTCAAAATTAAACGTCAACATAAATGAGATGAAACGTTTCGGTGATTATTTCATTAGTACAAGGATCTTAACAAAAAATATAACTCGGTTTATCGATAATTATCATAAATTTCTTCTCTTGTTCGAAACAAATTATATTGCTTCAGACAATCACACTTGCGCTACTCGCTCGTTTCGTAGCCATGCAGTAAATTTGATTCTTAAAATCGTAGGAATTAAACTTGATTAAAAAAAAAAATTGTGAGATAACCGTACGACACATTTTTAGGGCTAAAAATTCAGATTAAATCAGAGTTTGTGAAGATGAAACAAACTGCTCGTGGTGTTTGCCTTCCACCCAGGCGGCCCGGGTTTGATCCCACCGCCTGTCATGGAGCTGAAGTGGTTCCGAATCCACTTTAAAGTAAGCTGTAGGTCCATACATCAACCCTTTGCGCTCTATTTATATTTTCATGGCTTGTCTTCCTGCCGGGGCTGCCGCAACAAAGGACCGTAAAGGGTTAAATTCATTTATATACAGTGTATCCCACTTTGAGCAGCTACACCCTCATATTTCATTGAGAATAAAATAATTTGAACTTTTTTTAATTGTAGTACTCAGGAATACCTATCTTGATGTTGATTGTTGAAGAAACATTCGTATATCCATTTTCCACGGCTACCTACCTATATGACCAATTGAAAAGTGAAAAAGTAGGGCAAACATATTAGAGACTTCATCATCACAAAATTAACATTAAATTTTGTTTCAAGTACCCTTAAACCCTCAGATCTCAATGCATGAATCAATAGGGTGTCATTTGTTGCTGGCAATATGATTAACTCTTTTTCATCAGTAATATTTGCTTAATTTTCAAAAATTTCTTCACTTTTCTGAAAATTCACAAAAATATTCAATTAATACTGCGAATAATAACCAAGTACTACTTTTCCATGGCAAACTGTGACCACTTGAATAGTGAAAAATTGGGAAAAATATATTAAGGATCTTTATTGAAAAATGAACCCCAACTCCTGGTTTTGGAATGTCCCAGAACTCCAATGAGTCACTGAAATATACATGGTGTCATATGTAGCTGGCAATATCACCTACTCTTATTCATTCATAATGCTCGGGATGATTTCGAAAATGTCTTCTGTTGTGACAAAGAGCCCAGAAATATTCTATTAATACTGCAGAATGTAAACATTGAACTATGATCAGCTAAAAAGTGAAAAATTGGGGAAAATATATCATTGAACGATACGGGAATATTTTTGCCGGCTTGTTTACATTTTAGACAGTTATTGAATTCACGCAAACAATATGTAGAATTCCTTAGTTTTCTGATAATGCTGATGCGATTTCAGAAAAAATAGTATGTGTACCTCGTAGTAAAAGCACATTCCCAGACTTCAGTGCTTGTTGGCCTCGGCTTAACGCCTCGGCCAACAATTTACATTGTCGTCCGGGAATGTATTGCTTTTACTACTAGATACACAATATACTATTATCTCAATTTCCGCGTCATCTGCAAATACCAATATTTTGATAAATTGATAAGTGCAATAATTTTCAACATAAGTCAATTTAGGAGTTGAACTTTTGCCATATACAGATGACACCCTATACATATTTCTCATGCATTGAGATCCGGGGGTTTCAGAGTATTCTGATCCAGAATCTGCTGTTAGTTCAGTGATGAAAGAATCCATATGTTTTTCCCAATCTTTCAATTTTCAGTTGGTCATAGTTAGCCATGAAAAAATTATTCTTGGTTACTTTCTACAGCAATAATGGAACATTTTTGGGCACTTTATGACAAAAAGAGACATTTTAAAATCAACCAAACATTATGGATGAATAAGTGTTGGTGATATTGCCAGCTACATACAGTGTTACACATGAAGTTCGCGACATATGGAAGTTTTTTTTATTAATAGATATAAAGAAAATTTGAGTTCGCAGTTAGTTTGTGCTTGAAAAATGAGTAAAAAACAGCATCTTTCCTTTTTTTCATGTGCTACTATAAACCTGTCAAATTTGACATTTTCTCGAAAATCCAAAAAATCAGTTTTTTTGGAAATTTCGAATAATGCCAAAGAAAAGAGCTGCTCAGTTTCCAATTTTATACATTTGCTCCAAATTTGGACCCTCTACTGTCACTTTTTTCAATTTTTTTTTATTTTTCGAATCTTTCGTCTATTGATTCGAACTAAACATGATTCAAATTTCATAATTTTGATGAATATGAATAGTTATGAAACTGTAGGTTATTGTTTAGTTTACAGAAAAGTATGATATTTCGGGTTTGTTTGTAACTCAATTATTGGTCAGAAAAATAATCAAACTGAATAAAAGTCTATTAAAAAAAGGAATACGAGTGTAATAAGAATGAAGAGAAATTCGTTTATTCGATCACTAATATATTAACGTCCATACATTGAAAATCCGAATCAGTTTAACAATGAAATGAAAAAACTAGATGAACTTTGCAACAACAAAGACGAATTTCTGGAGGTGCATTTTTTTAATTTTCTGGTAACAGGCCAATGTGGGTATTTTCTGGGCAAGATATGATATTGAAGTCACATATTCATCAACATTATGAAATTTGAATCATGTTTCGTTCGAATCGATAGAGCGAAAGATTGAAAGATGACAATAGAGAGTCCAAATTTGGAGCAAATGTATAAAATTGGAAACTGAGCAACTTTTTTCTTTGGCATTTTTCGAAATTTCCAAAAAAAAACTGATTTTTTGAAGATTTTCGAAAAAAAAGTCAAATTTGACAGGTTTATAGTGGCACATGAAAAAAGGAAAGATGCTGTTTTTTACTCATTTTTCAAGTACAAACTAACTGCGAAGTAAAATTTTCTTTATATCTTTTAATAAAAAAAACTTCCATATGTCGCGAACTTTATGTGTGACACTGTATGTATATTTCAATGATTCAGCATTAAGTTCTGGGGTTTTGGGCCATTCCAAAACCAGGAGGTTAAATTTTCATTAAAAGATCATTAACATATTTTTCTCAATTTTTCACTATTCAAGTGGTCACAGTTTGCCATGGAAAAGTAATATTTGGTTATTTTTCTCAGTATTAATAAAATATTTTTGTAAATTTTGTAAAAAGTGAAGAAATTTTGAAAATTATGCAAATATTATTATGAAAAAAAGATGATCACATTGTCAGCTACAAATGACACCCTGTATAATCAATTGATTCAAGCATTGGGATCTAGGGGTTTGAGAATATTCTGAAACATAATTTAATGTAAATTTTGTGATGAAAATATCCCTCATATGTTTTCCACACTTTTTCACTTTTCAGTTGGTCATAGTTAGTCGTGGAAAATGGATAAACGAATGCTTCATCAACATAAAAGGTAGGTATTCCTGAGTACTATGAAATGGAAAAAAAATTCAAATTATTTCATTCTCAATGAAATATGAGGGTGTGGCTGCTCAAAGTTGGACACACTGTATAACAAATCAATAAATGTTAATAATATTTCAAATCGTTCCCTATGACAACGTAATAGAAAAAAATCAAAATTATAAACACGTTTTCACAAAATACTATCTATACTCTAACAATACTCGTCCACAACAATTCCCTTCGACCGCGAACACCACTACCTTGAGCGCTTCATTTGGCCAAGGCCTCGACGTCCGACACAGGCCTCCGTATCGGCCAAGATGAGTCGCCCGATAAGCTGGGTCATCTCACGATTTCGAAATTTCTTCTAGTCGTTTTTTTTCTAACCCAACTGTCCGAACGCTCGGAATTTTTTTGGGTGAATCTCCACATCGCGGCGTCGTGTGATACTGCCACTGATTAAATAGTTGTTTTCGTACGCGATTCGCTATTGGAGTTATACAAGAAGCAGTAGCGGGACAAAGATATCGTTAGAAGGATCAACGTTCTCTACCCCGGAAAGAAAAAAGTGAAACTGGGAGAGATTTACTGTGCGAGACGATGGATGAGGCCGTAGCACGTTGCGAACTCATCACAAATAACCATTTGTTCAACTAGGAAGGAAAGTGTCACTTTTCCTCACGCAGCAAATGCAAATAGAGGAGAAGACACTTTTTTCCAGTGTAAAACGTATGACTTTTTCTAACACCTCCAGCATAAAACTAACAATCGACAATATTCCACAGGCTATCGGTGATCGTTTTTGTGTTGTCTCGTTGGTAATAAATTTGATTTCAAAATGTTTGACACTGACACGTGTCAACACTGTCGAATAATATTTTTTCAATTTGAATTTATTGAAAAAAATATTTGTAAAAAATTCGAGCCTGTTGTAAATGTTGTGTTCTATTTTGCTGAAATGTGTACGATTATACAAAAAAAACATTTCACAGATTCCCGAACTTGAGCAAAAATGGTTGTTCCATTTGAATCTACCCATAGACAATCTGGAATTTTTTTTATTGTAAAAGAATTTTTGGAAATTATTTCAAGGAGATTGAAAGATTGAAGAAGCGGAAGACACCGTTTATGTCAAAACTCTGTGATGTTGTTGAGTTCCATTTTCATGTTTAAATTCGAAATTTGAGAAAACACTTTCGTTATGTTTCCTTTCTGAACCCTAATGTCTGAAAATGATCCCCATACTTCAACCAAAGAAGGTGAAGTTTGAAACACTTTCTGTTAGGAACTGATAATGAAGAAAGTAATACTATTGGTTATGAAGAGGAACATAGCCCACATCACACCAAACACACGTATGAGTCTGATGACTGTTTTCACTCTGAACATGGTTATAGTTGTGCAGAGTTATTGGATAGTTGTTCCCTGACACTGAGCCAAAGCACATAACAGAAAATAAAACAAATACCCAGTGCGCTTCTCAAATTTAGAGAAGAAAACGAATGACTAGGATTACATCTTCCAAATTTGGGTCCATAATTAAACATAAGGCCCAGTCAATGAAAATTTTCTCTCCCAGATTTGGCATAAATAAGAAATATCAGCAGCCATGAAAGCTGGGTTGGATAATGAGGATGCTGCTGCAACTAAATATGAAACAGAAAATGCAGGTTTCAGATGTTTCTCATGTGGACTTGTTATTAACCCAGGAATCCCTTTCTTGGCAACGTCCCCCGACAGAGTTGTTTTTTTTTGTATCAAGAGAATTTTAAAAAAACGTAAACTGTAAAACAATGTGTAGCTCAGGGCTATTTATTGACAACATCAAGGAAAGGTTAGTTTAAAAAAAAAATATTTTCAAATACTAAGGCAATCAGCTCTAACGGGACTACATTTTTGTGGACTGGGTTTTGGATCCTGTGCCAGTGCTAACAAGATTCTATTTTGAATATTTCAAATCCAATTATGAGCTTTACACAGTCATCTTTCACTGTGGTTTTGGAGTTGATTCAGGCCACTACATACTTTGGCCAAGGACAGGGCAGACTGGTACAAATTTGGCGAAAGTTGCTTGAATAAAATGTTTTCTTTCGAATTGGACCTTTTGGAGCATCTGGAAAAACCATACATCCTATTTTACCGAGAAGCTGTTATTCATAATTCGACCTCGTTATAGTCTAAGAGCTGAGGGACCAAAACTGCAAGAGTTTTATAAAAGCTGATATTTTGATATTGGGTCATGAATAGGTTGAATATCAATAGCCTGCCGTCAGTCAGTCAGTTTTTGGGACAACTGGCGTGGGGGTGGTTCCAAACTTGTAAAAAAAACACGTATGTCGCAACTGTTTTATAAAATCTGAAAATTTGTGTGTGGATAGCTAGGCAACCAACAAACTGTGTGGACATTCAGTCAGCACAATATTGGAACACTACGCGTCAGCGGTCCGGCAAACACGTCAAAAAAAATGGGTTCGTGAAAGAGTGTTATAAAATCTGAAAATTAGTCTGTGGATAGCAAGACAACTAACAAACTGTGTGGACATAGTCAGTCATCAGAATATTTGGCCACTTCGCGTCAGCGGTTCGTTAAACCCGTCAAAATAAATGGGTTCGTGAAAGAGTTTTATAAATACTGAAAATTAGTCTGTGGATAGCAGCATAACTAAGAAACTGTGTAGACATAGTCAGTCAGCACAATATTGGAACACGATGCGTCAGCGGTCCGGTAAATCCGTCAAAAAAAATGGGTTTGTAAAAGAGTTTTATAAAATATGAAAATTCTTGTGTAAGTAGTTCATATTACCTAAAATAAGACTAACATAATCAGTCAAACGTTTCATGGAACAAACGCCGTCAGCAGGCAATAGAAAGGCGCCGTTATTTTGACATGTACTCGTAAGAATATGGAAAAAGAACAACGTTACTCAAATATTCCTTTATTAGAGGACGTATAAAGGCGAGGATTGAAGTTCCTTTATGTTCTTTTCTGTTCCTTTATTTGACATGACTCATGATTGATAAATATATAATATGTTTAGCATGAATCGATGATTCAACCCCTATCTACCATAAGAATAATTTTATCTGATACTGAAATGAATCATGTAGAAAGAAAAATCGAAGTTTCTAAGATTTAATTAAGGTTATGAATAATGAACGCCACATATAAACTGGCAGAATAGCGGCAGTCACTATTAAAATAAAGTTGCCTTAAATACTGCCTGACGTTATTGCAATATCTCTCTAATGAGTCAGCAGAATCTGTCCTTATCTGACGGTCTGTAATAAATGAGTGCAAGCATATTATTTGTCAGCCATTTTTTTCATGAACAAACTAGTCAAACGTACTTAATATACGTTTACTAATTTACAGATGCTGAGTCGGAGGTGACCGACACCGAAGAAGAGTCTGATAAAGCCTATTATGGCAGCGATTCTGATTAGATCATTTATTTTTATTTTTAAAGTATTGATTTAAAAATAATATTGAAATAACCTTAATTTTTTTAAAGAGGTATATACGACATTCAAATTGAGACGTTTGTTTTTCATATTTCCAATCCCATAAACACTCAAAGAACATAATAGTTTAAATTAACCAAAAAGAGCATACTAACATGAAATTGCGTCTATCTAGTTTAGCATTTATTTCAAGTAGCTAAAAATAATGTTTAGGCGTATATAGCTACTATACTATTTATATAGATATTTCGAACAGTAATATTAGTTATTTATGTAAGTAAGCATTTTTCAGTAACATAACAAATGTATTTGATTACATGAAGACACAATAGTTCGTAATTACTACCATCTTGTTGCTCAACAAAATTAAAAGTAAATAAACCACTTTTCTTTGTTTTCCAATTGTCAATTCCTGGAATTATTTTCTAACGTTATCATATAAAGGTTGTTTCATTCAACAAAATCAACGATATTGTTGACGGAACATTTCTTTGCATTGAATTAACCTGTAGTACTATTTCTTTGAATGAACTAATTGTTATATAAAACATTTCTCCAACCACATTTTGTCCCATTGTTTATTTGAATGTTGCATGTTGACCAAAATATAGATACTGCTTGTTGCATTATTCAATATCTCTTTCCTATCGTTTCTTATTGAATATCTTTTAATCATTGTATTGTAATATTGAACAACTTAGTCAGCGCCACAAAACACGCTATATGAATTAAGCGCGCGGCGCGCCTTTCCATTGCCTGCTGACGGCGTTTGTTCCATGAAACTTCTGACTGACTATGTTAGTCTTGTTTTAGGTACTATGAACTAGTTTCTCGATAATTTTCTGATATTATGAACAGTCTTTCACGAAACAAATTTCGGCAGTTGACGCGAAGTGCCCGAATATTCTGATAACTGACTATGTCCACTACGTTTGTTAGTTGTCTTGCTATCCACAGAATAATTTTCATATTTTATAAAACTCTTTCACGAACCCATTTTTTTTGACGGGTTTACCGGACCGCTGACGCGTCGTGTTCCAATATGGTGCTGACTGACCTTGTCCACACAGTTTGTTAGTTGTCTTGCTATCCACAGACTAATTTTCAGATTTTATAAAACTCTTTCACGAACTAATTTTTTTTGACGGGTTTACCGGACCGCTGACGCGTCGTGTTCCAATATGGTGCTGACTGACCTTGTCTACACAGTTTATTAGTTGTCTTGCTATCCACAGACTAATTTTCATATTTTATAAAACTCTTTCACGAACCCATTTTTTTTAAGTGTTTACCGGACCGCTGACGCGTCGTGTTCCAATATAGTGCTGACTGACTAAATCCACACAGTTTGTTAGTTGTCTTGCTATCCACAGAATAATTTTCATATTTTATAAAACTCTTTCACGAACCCATTTTTTTGAAGGGTTTACCGGACCGCGGACGCGCCGTGCTCCAATATGGTGCTGACTGACTATGTCTACACAGTTTGTTAGTTGTCTTGGCTATCCACAGACTAATTTTCAGATTTTATAAAACTCTTTAACGAACCCATTTTTTTTACGGGTTTACCGGACCGCTGACGCGTCGTGTTCCAATATGGTGCTGACTGACTATGTCTACACAGTTTGTTAGTTGTCTTGCTATCCACAGACTAATTTTCAGATTTTATAAAACTCTTTGACGAACCCATTTTTTTTGACGGGTTTACCGGACCGCTGACGTGTCGTGTTCCAATATTGTGCTGACTGACTATGTCCACACAGTTTGTTGTTTGCCTAGCTATCCACAGACAAATTTTCAGATTTTATAAAACAGTTGCTACATACGTGTTTTTTTTACAAGTTTGGTACCACCCCCACGCCAGTTGTCCCAAAAACTGGCTGACTGACGGCAGGCTCTTGATATTCAACCCATTCATGACCTAATATCAAAATATCAGCTTTTATAAAACTCTTGCAGTTTTGGTCCCTCATCTCTCAGTCTATTAGGAGTTTTCATTCAATTCAAACTCCTCAAATGACGTGGAATGTGACAGCTGTAAAAACGAATGCACCACCGAACCAATTCAAGCCGCCCTAGAGCTCCGATATTTTTTTTTATTTTCATTACTTCTTTGTTATTGCTATATTCAATAGTTTAATAAAAGTTCTAATTGTTAATATTGATTTAAATAAAATTCTTCTTTCTGAAAATCGGTGTTTCAAATGTGTTTACTAATTTTCTGCTATATCGTAAAAAGCCTATTGAAAGAGCAACGACTGATTCATATATTAAGATTTATGGTTTATAAGCATATAATTAGAAAATTTTTTTTTTTACTTTAGTCCCAAATACTTTTTTTTTTTTCAACTCCGGTAGATGAATTAATACGTACACAATTTTTTTCTAGTTTTCAAAATTTTTCTACTTCATAGATCATGTGATCTATGAGTTGAAAAATGTGCGAACTCAGGACAATGCATAAATGTATCGATGTTTCTCTAAAAACCGAGGATATCTGATTCGATCAATTTTTCATTATATTTTAACTTTCAGATATGCGAACTTGCGAAATTGTCAAAAAAATAAACAATCCGTTGAAATTGACAGGGAGGAAACTTATATTTTTCCTCCCCCTCATTTCAAGTAAGTTGTAAACGATTGAACTTGTGAATCTATTATAATCAAATTGTTTCCGTAATTTCTAGAACATCTTATATATCCTGTATTCTGGTAAAAATCAAACATGAATGTTACTTCTATTCTAGTTCTTTAATAGCTATTTGTGTATTTAGAGCGCAAAGTGATTGATTGTTGCTCGACAAAGAGATTAATCTTTGGAGAACGACAATGACACTTTGTGCTCGAAATACACACATTATTTTTTCTACAAGCGCAGCTCTTAGAAAAAAAATTATCGACACTTCATTCAAATAGGCACATAACATCACTTAAGAGAAAATCACTCAATAGCAATCCAAAATGTATAAGCTATCTAAATGTCCAATAATTCAAGAAAAAAGTAAAATAACATTCTTGAAAAAAAAAAGTTGTAATTGCCAGGAGATGAACCCGGGACCTTCGGATTACAAGCCCAAGACGCTAGCCATTGCACCACCGCAGATTCTCAGATACACATGACTATAATGTCTATACTTTCCATCAAGTAAGAATAGGTCTATTTGCAAACAAAGTCACAAAAAGGTTTTATTGAGTGGGTAGGAGGAAAAATCATATGTATTACATGGGAGTAAAGTGCCTTTTCCTCCCTTGGATGTTTACTGCCCTCTGCTTCGCGTCGGGCAGTAAACTACATCCTGCGGGAGGAAAAGTGGCACTTTCCTCCCTAGTAATACAAATAGCTATTACCAACCTGAAAGAGAAAAAAAAGTATTACCGACAGCCTGTGGAATATTGTAAATTCGTTTCTCAAAATCGAAGGAATGTGTATTTCGATAATCACCAATACACTTCATTAAACAAAAAAATTGTCAGATGACCGTAAGCAAAATTTCTTAGGAAAAAAATTTAGGTCAAATTAAAGTTTGTGACTAAACAAAAAAGTGTGAGATGACCGTACGCAAAATTTTTAGGGGTAGAAATTTTTTTGCGTTGCTTATTGAACAGGAAATGCCAGAAAAAATACAGGCGATATTACAGTAACAATTATAATTTAACAAAAATATGTATTCCAAAATATTTAATAGGGTTTTAAAGCAGAAGCATTAAAAAAATAATAAAAAATAGATAATGGTAATACTATATTGTTTGAGAGTATTTGAGACCAAGAAAACACATGAAGATCACGTTGAACACATTGATAACAATTGACTAACCGCATAGAACGTGAGTTTATTGAGCAATTTGAATTCCAAATAGGAATGCTGAATACTTCTCTGAAGGACAACGTTCTGGTGGGTAAATTAAAATGTATAAACGACGATAGTTCAGAACTAATGATAAACACTCTAATTTATTGAAAAATATATTATCAATAATGTTCCTCCTTGAAATATTCTCTTAATCTCGTATCCAACAAACTAAATGACGACATTTCAGCAAATCATTAAAATTTAAGAAGATTTCGATCGTGCAACTCGTCCAAGAACCCTGGATGAAATGGCTCATTATTATTAAAAAATTCCTCGGTAGTCGCCAAAACATTTTCGGCCCGAAAATATTTTTTAATTACCCGAATCGTTAAAGAGGTCATAAAAATGATCATCAATTCAATTCGGGAAATAATTCAAAATTTTTCTCATTTTATGACCGTTTGCGTGAGCAGAACGGGTAGGAATGTATTCGTTAAACAAAACCGAAGGTAAAAACCACTAATCAGATCTTTTACCTGAGGAAAATTACTAAAGTGGGACACATAGGCGTAGGAATACTGGGTCTCAAGTGCATTTTTTCTACATCATACGTACGCGTAACTCTAAATTTAAGAAAGACTATCGAAGAAAAGCTAAGTACACCAAAAGGAAAAAATCATGGAATCAAGGGGGCTGTAACGCGGAGTGACAGTCGTAGGACAACTCATGTGAGACGAAATATGCGGGTGGAGCTCAAACAGAGGGTGCGTCTCAATGAATATTTTTCGTCATATCAATTAAATAATACAGGAGTTTCGCAAGGAAGTGTTCTTGGTCCCCTCTTATTCATATTGTATTTAAACGATTTCAATTTATTCATTGACGGTAAGTTCATCAACCTATTCGCAGATCATACTTTACTGGCCTGCAGTAGAACAGACTCGGAACAAGTAATTGAAAAAATTAACAGATGTCGAAACATCTCAAAAATAATGAACTGAAATTCTAAGGCTATGGTCATTACCAGCGAATACAAAGTCACTAAAATAAATACAGGCAACATAAATCTAATATTAGAAAATGAACTTATTGAAATTGTTACATCAGTTAAATATCTACACTTCCAATTAGATCATTATAATATTACATTTTAAAAAAATATATCAAAAAAATTATATTTCTTCACTAGAATTACCAGTAACTTGTCAACTGATACGAAAATAACAATAATTCAACCTCAGTATGAATACTGTGCTTCCATTTCATTCTCCTTCAACTTAAATAAAATGCAGCATAGCAACAATTACAAAATAGAGGAATGAAAATAATGTTGAAGTGTAGTAGATCCACACAAAGGATCTCATGGGAAAAAGTATTTTTGTGAAAATAGCTGGATTTTTTATATGTTGTAGCAGGAGCCGTTCTGAGTAAATAATAATTATAAAATCTTTATTTCCATCAACTTATATAGATAAGTATTGGATAATGTCAAAAAACACAATAAGTAAACATGCACAAGAGAGACTTAACAGTAAAATCGATGACTGTAGAGTAATTTTTGGAATTTAGGTCTCAGATTAAAGAAAACGATATTTCTTAAAAGCCGACGTTTTGTCAATTTATTTTGACATCTTCAGGGCAATAAGAGGAGTTTTCCGTGTTAAAAAATAATAAGGTTTGTCCACCATGATAGTAGGTTTCAGTCTTGACAGATATACATATAAAACTCAGCTTAAAACAACAACCACAACTATGAAACACGTTAAAATTTAAATAAAATAATGACAAACTGATTTTTAAAATCGAATAAATTACATAATAAAATTATGTGTCAAATATTCTTCAACCGAGTAAAATGATTCTATCACCAACAAGGACTTCACCGCGGTTTTGAAATGGAACATGTTAGACAACTGTTTTATCTTTATTGACAGTTTGTTGAAAAGTTTGGCTGGTAAAACAAGTGGGCTGTTTGCAACAATGCTAAGCCGATGAGCTGGTATTGTGACATTGAAATTTTGTCTTAAATTATGTTGATTTATAGCTTCTCGTGTTGTGCCATATTTATTTGGTTATGATTCAACTAAACAGACACTATTAAAAATCAATATATTAGGGAGTGTTAGAATATTTAACCTAGTAAACAATTCCTTACAAGAGTGCCTTCTCGGTTTGAATAGTATAGTTCGTATAATTCTTTTTTGTTGAACAAAAACTTCACCGGCACGTGTACTGCTGCCCCATGTAACTATGGCATAATTTAAAGTGGAATGAACGTACGCATAATAGTACATTAAAAGAAGTGGTAGGTCAACTTTATATCGTAACTGCCACAATACAAAACAGTGGCCAATTTCTTCAGAATAGTATCGATGTGCGTAGACTAATTTAACTTATGGTCCATTTGCACCCCAATAAACTTTGCATAGCTAGTTTGCTCGATAGACTTGCCTTCAAGGTACACAAGTAAACTGCAATTTGGATCCTTAAGAGAAAAGTGAATGAGCTCAGTTTTTTCCTGATTCAAGAGTAAACGATTATTTTTGCAATATTCCTTAATGTTATGTGCAGCAGTGCCACTTGAAGAACTTAATTTATTAATATTATGTCCACATGATACAACAGCGGTATCATCTGCATATAGGGAGATATAATTATTACAAGAATTCATTTCGAAAATGTCATTCACAAATATTATGAAAAACAAGGGTCCCAGAATGCTACCCTGTGGTACGCCATGAGTAACAGATTCACATGCAGAATAGAATAATTGATCGTTCTTCTTAATTACGACTTTTTGATAACGATCCGTAAGGAAGTTTTTAACCAGGAATGTGCATTACCACGTATTCCATAATTCTCCAACTTTACAAGCAACAAGTTAATATCAATAAGATTAAATGCCCTTCTTTGGTCAAAAAACAAACAAGATGTTTTCTTACCATTATCGAGGTGACTGAGTATTTCATTATACAAGGATACGATTGCATCTTGGGTTGAAACCCCCTTACGGAAACCATATTGATGACTGTTAAAGAATGCGACTTTGTCTAAAAAACTGAGTAACTGTATTTGTGGAGCTTTCTCAAATACTTTTGAAAATACAGATAGAAGTGCTATGGCCCTATATTTGCAGATGTTATGGATGTCACCTTTTTTTAAGATGGGTTGTATAGTCGTACTTCTCAGACTGCCTGGAAATGAACCTTCTTGAAATGAAAGATTGACAAGTAATGTCAATGGATCAACAATGATGTCTATTACACTTTCCAACAAAGAACAAGGCAGAAACCAGCAGAATTTTTCCCTGTAACAGACATTATTATATCCCGCATATCTCTATTCGTATAGGGAGCTAAAAATATGGATTGGGGTTTTTTTGAGTGGGTCGAAGGACAGCTATAATTTACATTCACTTGAGAAGTGTGTTTATCATTGAGGATCAATCAGTATGGTTTATTGATCGACCAAAATATTATGAAGCTATGAATAAAAAGTGTTTGGAATAAGGAATGGTCCATATTATATACATGTAATTACTCCAGATCACGACTTTTATTATTTTTGAGTGAATTTAGATAAATGAAAATTATTCACACATTATTTGTTATCGATAGTCAACTGTTGTTCAACTGAGCGTTACTACGATAGTATATAATTCTTCTAAAAAAAAAAAAAAATTCTACAGGGTGGTTTTCGAAAAAATCAATGTGGTGAAAGAATTCGCCTTCGAAACTGTGAATTGATTAAGTTAATAATTATTATTGATGATCGATCAGAATGGAAGTTTTCAGTGTTACAATTTTCACTTGGATTTGAAGGCTGTTGTTTTTTGGAATTTCTACCTAACGTTTCGCTATCGCGAGTGGCTAGCTTCTTCAGAGGCTTATACATCATAAATAATCTCAGACGACTGGAGATTCCGTCTGCGGAGATTGTATTCATTCTGAGAATGGAAGTTGATCTCTCAAAACGAAATGCAAATGAAAATACATAGTGTTTCACACAAGAAGGGCTCTATTCATTTTGATTAAGTAATTACTCTTCTCGAGGATTAAATCATCACTTCGTTCTCAACAGAGAGCTGAAGTCATTTCTATTAACCTAACTACGTCGTGATACCTAAGTTCGGTGATAGAAGGCGCCAAATAATTAATTTTGTGTTTTTGTAGGATTCCGAAGATTTTCTTTTTTCAGCAATAACTTGACAACGCCGCAAAATTTTCGAAAATAGGAAATACTTCCGTTTGTAAAAAGTTTTGCTCTGTTCAATAGTGAGAAAATTTAAATGGTATTCCATTTAAAAAATTGGTGCTTTGAAGAAATACTGTATATTTCGAAATATTTTTAAGACAAGCAACAAAGTAAACCGTATAACTTTTATCCGAAACATTTTTTCATACTCCTCATGATAGGCGAGATGATGTACTTCCGCATACTAATGGGCAACCCTGTATATAACATGAACCCTTCCTTATTTCAAACACTCTATATTAATAGCTTCATCATTGTTTATAGAGAAAGAAGATAGTTAGTCAATGCCTGTGGAAATCGCGTTTGATACAATCGCGCGCGACATCTAGCCCTATAACGACGAACCGAGGCAGAAAATACACCCGTACGAATGCGCCCCCTACAATCAACTTGCATTTTTTGAGGTATACTTGAGGATTTTTATTTTCGTCAAGGAATCCTAGTAGTGAATCGTTCGCCCTGACAGGGACGTACTTGAAATTTTCTAATGATAGTTTTTAACAGATGAGAAGAAGCATATTTTATACATAAATTCAATGTCATTCAATAAAAATGAAGTGCATACTTTTTTGTTTATTATTTGATATAATGATATAAATTGAATGAACTATTCATAAATGTAATAAAGTGAACGTGAACTTAATATCAATTTTGTCATTTTGACTTCAATCATCATGAACAATACTGTGGCATAGTTCAATTGAAAAATGAGTGTGGAATTTCAGTGAAATATATCTTTTCACCTACATGTGGTGTCCAGTGTATTTTTTAAGCCAAAATCACTGGGACGAAGCTCATAATACACTACCAGTGAACAGCACCTTTGCCTTATTATTTTCGGGGCAAACTGCTTTGTGTTTGTTATTGTTTGTTATTTAATTTCAATCACTGGGCAACTCATTTTAACCAGTAGGTGGGTGACATTTGTATCGCACACTTCACTAGTGAAAAGGTGGTGACACACAATGGAACAAATAGTATGTTTGTAATCATCAGTTTATTTAGTCTCTGTATTCACCTTGAAGATATCACTTAACTAGTGTGTACATTTTACACCTGTGCTCATTTATTCAAACTGAATTTATTTCTTCGAAATGGGGCTCCATATATACTGTCAGAAATCAGAACAGGTTCGAAGTGTTATAAAGACAACGATTATTGAATGAAGAGATTGAATGTGTTTACCAACTAAATTGTTATCTATACTGAGTACAATAATATATACAGGGTGGGGCACCGAAAACGAAACAGATCGAATATCTTCAAAACGCATGTGTTGGGAATAAAATGCAAAAACACGTCGATTTTTAATCCAAGGGGGAAATCTTCCTATCATAACCTCAACTGTCATACCTCTCCCCCTACCCCTTGGGCACCATCACCGAAACAATTTGAATAGGGAAAGTAGTAATTCATTGAAAAGGTAATTTCATAAGGAATTCAGCCATGTCAATTTTTGCCACCTAACTTTTTATTTTGGCGCTTTCTTGCGGGAAAAACAACTGTTCCGTATTCCAAATTATGATACTGTATTTGCAAGCTATTTTGCCATAAATTCGGTGACAATGCATTATGGAATATTTCTAAGAGAAAAAACAAAATGGCGGCTCCAAAATGGCGGACATGATTTGCAATTATGGTCCGATTCGATTCAAAATTCAAGGTCGGAAATTATGATTTGTTTATCAATGCAAAAAAACAAGATGGTGGTCCAAGATGGCGGACGGAATTTGTAATTCTGGTCCAATTCGAATCAAAGTTAGTGTGTGGGGATTTTCAGGGTTAGAAATTTGGATATTTTTGTCGGTGCAAATAACAAGATGGCGGGCGAAATTTGTAATTGTGGTTCGATTAGAGTCAAAATTAGCATATGGGGGTTTTCAGCATGAATAAAATGAATTATTTAAATTGATAAACAAAAGCTTTTATACAAATGCGCTAAAAGGAGATAACGGCAAATAAACGAAAAAGAGAGAAAACGTTTTCATATATTTTTTTAGATGTGTGACATAGGTTACTCTGTGCGTAACAGATTCAAAAGCTTGCCGCGAGTACAAAATAGGTATTTTTGCGAGGTAAAATTTTGATTCTGTTACGTATAGAATAACCTCAGTCACACATCTGAAAAAAAATATTATTTCCTTTTTAGCGCATTTGTTTAATTTTTTTTATCAATTTAATCATTTCCTTTTAGTCATCTGAAAACTTGTAAAACCCCCATATGCCAATTTTGAATCGAATCGAACCACAATTACAAATTTCGTCCACCATCTTGGTTTTTTGCATTGACAAAAACATCATAATCTTTCACCCTGAAAATCCCCACATACTAATTTTGATTCGAATCAGACCAGAATTACAAATTTCGTCCGCCATCTTGAAGCCACCATCTTATTTTTTCGTATTGACAAACAAATCATAACCTTGGAAACCACCACATATCAATTTTGCATCGAATCGCACCATAATTGCAAATCATGTCCGCCATTTTGAGCTGACATTTTGTTTTTTCATTTAGAAAAATTCCATAATGCATCGTCACCTAATTTATGTCAGAATAGCTTGCAAATGCAGTATCATAATTTGGAATATAGAACAGTTGTTGGTCCCGCAAAAGGGCGCCAAAATGAAAAGTTAGGTGGCAAAAATTGACATGGCTGAATTCCTTATGAAATTACCTTCCTAATGATGTGTCACACTTATTACTTTCCCTATTCAAATTGTTTGGGTGATAGTGCCCAAGGGGTGGGGGGAGAGGTATGACAGTTGAGGTTATGATAGAAAGATGCCCCCTTGGATTAAAAATCGACGTGTTTCTGCATTTTATTCACAACACATGCGTTTATTGCGTTTCGAAGATATTCGATCTGTTTCGTTTTCGGTGCCACACCCTGAATATTAATAGCAAGTGTTGAACAAATATAATATTCAAAAATACACGAAGGGTAACGTGACAATTTCACAAATGATAACGGCACAAAACAAATAAACACAAAATTCACTGGGAATGGTCTTGATAACATCAAGTTCCAGGTTAAATAGAAACACTGAAACTGAAATGAATGGAATCTCGAGTTTACACCAGTACAACGCTGGATAGGATGCACGTGTCAAAATTATATTTCATAGCCATCTATCGGATTATTCAATGAATCATATTTTACGAACTGATCAAATACATACGTTAAAATCAAGAACAGACGTGACTGGAGACTCGTGGACTAGCGACCTCTAGTGATGGTCTCCATTTGAATCCAACTAAAAGTACTGGCTTCATTATATTTTGGTCGATCCTCAATGATAAACTCAATCAACTTATAACCTCGAGTTGAGTATGTTGTTGGCTATACCCTGTAGAAAAACAGTGGCGTTTTTTTTTGTATTATGAGAAAGTATTTCTCACGAATTTTAGGAATGTCCTGTAACACACAATATTGAATATAAAACAGATATTGATATTTTGTATTTAGCTGAATTTCTCAAAAAATAACTAAATTAAGATTTGGCGCCTCAAGCGCCGAATCTGATCATACAATCGAGCTGGGCCAATTCAGACTTTCACTCAGGATAGCTGCAGCTACAACATATAAAAAATCCAGCCATTTTCACCAAAAGACTTTTTCCCATAAGATGTGTGCGTGGTCCTTTCTACGATGTTATCCACTCTACAGTGGCTTTCAGTATCTCAAAGATTGTACTATTTTGTATGTTTTTTATTTATAAAATATTAAAAACAATGACCCCATCATATTTCGAAGACTACAATTTCTTTCAATAAATTTACCCATAATTAATTGACTCGAAACAGCAACAATCTTAATATGATTCGAACAAACTTCAGAAGTTCAATAAGCACTATTTGATTGGAGGCTTTGTAAATTCAACGCATTAAAATTCAACGCATAGAATCACTGCAATATATTCATAAAGAAGCGCGATTGAATTTATTAGTATCATTATTTGTATTAATCTATAAATATATTTTTACATTTATGTACTTTTACTTGTTTGGATGAATTTAATTAAATAATTTTTTTATATCTTTACAATTATCCAACTTGTGCATTAGGATTCCTATTTCAATTCAATGAATCATTATCATTATAATGAATATATCAAACTCGAGTTAACTACGTTGTTGTTATGGACTTAAATTAAGCCATCAAAGCATAGTATGACCATATGGTCACACAAACATGCCATCTTTTAAAAATCATTAAAACTAATTTCGCAGCACGAAATTTTTTATGAAGAATGACATTTTCTTTTCTAAAACGAAATGTCAAAAGTGTTACCTACATTTGTCGCATACTTGAGAGGAAACACTATATATTTCAGCGTTTAACTATGTCAAGTCCAAAATATTTCTCGATTCAGTTGAAACCGCTAGATTGGTGTTTACCCATTTGAATCGACATATAACTTTGGCTTCAAGATTTAGAAAATGCAAAGTAGTTGTACAAAACTTATCCAAGAATCACATATTCAATTCAACGGTCGTAAGAGGCAATAGTTGTTTTCTGTTGGAGACTTGTTGGAGAATATACCTATCATAAGCGGAAGACTGGTTTACCTAATCCATTATTTCATTATTGGAAAATAACCTGTGGTAGAAGTCCATTGTATCTCGAAGTGGAGTGGTATAGATTTACGATGCAGAAAAACACAAAGTATTGGAAAATGTTTTATTTTCGGATGAATCAACGTATATCCTTACAGGCATTTTAAACGTCAGAATTGCCACAATTGGGTTACAGAAAATCCTCACTGAATGAGAGAGTCACATACCCAAATACCTGGAAGGGTAAATGTCTAGGACGCAGATGTATTTAGGAGACCATATTATTGGCCTAGTCTTTTTCGTCCAGGACTCAAGCAAATTACTTAGCTCTTCTCAAAAACGTGTCATGCCACATATGACAATTTTGTATAAATTCCAATAATTACGTTTCTTCATTCAGTTCATCCGTCAACAATACTTGAAAACTTCTGTGCTTGTAAATTTACCCTAACAGGAAAACCGACCGTGGCGGTACACGCAAATGCGGAATATTTGGGAAACAGGTCACGATTTCATTTGTTTTCTCTTAATCAAGCTGGCGAATTGTCTCCCGTTTTATCTCACAGTTTTGCAGATATGAGTCGACACACCAGGGTTTTTATACATCTCAATTACGCCACTGACATTGAACAATGTCGAACACCGCAATTATTTAAGATTGGATGCGTTGCTCAGACGTCCAAGGGAAATATTTCGAGAATCTCTTGGCATCATTGTCGTTATCATAGTCCTAACCACAGTCACTGTCTTAATCATAAAATCAAATTTAAAATGTACATTTCAGTATGGGCATTTATGCAATTTCTTTATTTTTAGTCTCAATCTTAATCATAAGAGTTTGACCTTCAAAGTTGGCAATTTTCAATTTTAATGCATATGATAAGGACAAAATGCACAACGCGCATGCGTGTCGATACCTATTTGAGAAATGACATAAATAATTATTCATTCATTGTGTGTCGAAAAAAAAAACAGCCAGGAAAAGGGACTGTTATTGAAACGATTGAAAAATGTCCCCTCCTATGGGATAAAAAGATACTAATGACAGTGTTGTCATCTATCAATGTTTTATTTTCGAACTAATGACTGTGATGCATAAATATAAAAATTCCTTAAGACAACGCCTAAGACTACGACTGTGATAGTGACTATAATAATGATATGTTGCATAAATTAGCCCTTCCATATTATTATGTGATTTATAATTTTTTTTCATTGAATCTGATGTTTTCGAAGGTTATTGCGGAAGGGAATTCAAAAAAAGAGAAGTAACATTATTGAACCAGTAGACCATAAATATCTGCAACACTCAAAATCGAATGACGTGTTTCAGTATATCAGTTACAAGTGTCAAAATGTGGCGATTTTGAATTTTACTTCATTTGTCTGATAGGTACAGTGTATGGGAACAGTACATACAATTATATGCAGATTAAGTCTTTTTCTGAAATCGTTCAAGAATGCCCACTTTCTCGGAGCAACTTCAGGCCTCAAAATACGCTAATCTAGTATTTTAGTCCGTTGCTAAGCAACGAACTTTCTCGGACCGTTTTCGGACCTAAACGGCATGGGAAAGTACTTTCTCCACGATCATCACAGAATTTGCCAATTCTGAATTCAAATTTGATTACAGAATGCTGTTCTCTCTCTTGAGATTGAAGCAATATTCTGCAACACCTCTGCCCCCATGCAATTTAAATGTTTTACATTATCTCTCTTGTGATAAAATAATATTCTCACACTGGTTAGCAATAATAACATTACCCTTGACGCAGTTGATTGTCATCGTAGTGGCAAAATTTGAGTAAGTGTCAAAATTATTGCTGTTACGTTTCCTATCTTTAATCGTGGAAAAAGTATAGTCTGCTACTCGGTTAGAATGAAAATTCGTGATGCTCGTGGTTCCTCACGCTCGCCTTCGGCTCGCGCTCGGAACTTTCCACTCACATCGAATTTTCATTCTAACCTTGTTACAGAATATACTATTCCATGGTCGAAAACGATACGGGAATATTTTTGCCGGCTTTTTTACATTTTAGACAGTATTGAATTCACGCAAACAATATCTAGAATTCCATAGTTTTTGATAATGCTCATTGCGATTTCAGAAAAAATAGTATGTGTACCTCGTAGTAAAAGCACATTCCCCGACTTCAATGCTTGTTGGCCTTGGCTTAACGCCTCGGCCAACAATTTACATTGTCGTCCGGGAATGGATTGCTTTTACTACTAGATACACAATATACTATTACCAGAACTCATTACGACCAAAATTCAAAATATGTATCAGTAACTACCTCTTTCTTTCCTTCTATCATGATTTTGTCTGAACATTACACATTTCAAGATACAAGAATCAAGGATTTTTTTTTCATTGAGTTTTGTCTGAAATGCCTCATCTAGTTGAAAAAGCGATTCGAGATACAAAAAATCCGGTATAGCTTTCCCTATCCTACCTACAGAAATCCGTTAAAACAAAATTTTTTAACTTTAAGTGTTTTCAAATGCTCCAGTGTCTTATAAGGAAGGTTCCCATTTTTGCTTTAAATTTAAAAACTACCGTGAATAACCGGTTTACTGTATTTGTAGAGACATCTTTCACGTTAAACCAAAAGTAACATTATAAAACGTATCCATCTCTAGAAATTGCCACTAACCAGAGCCATCCATACATTTTCGGCTCCTCGTCAGTAGATGGCACAAGCAGTGCATCTCTTCTAAGGACAATTGTAATAAGTTTATCAAAAGTACAAAACCAATACAAATTGAATTGAATTGAAATTGAAAAATCGCAATTTATTTTTGATCTGTGGGAATAAGAAGTCTTTGGGTGCCAAACAAGGACTGTACGGCGGCTGACCTATCACTTGTATGTTGTGACTGTCCAAAAACGTTTTTTTCTAACACCTTTGAAAATTGAATTTTCCTCCATAGTTTTAGGGTTCTTCCTAGGGAGAAAAAATTACTTTTCCTCCCTAAAAAATTAAATTATACAACTAGTTTAACTGGGATAGATTTTTTCTTCTTTTTTATCCAATGGCTATTTTAGCTTTTTTAGTGGGTGTTTCAAAAATGGGCTTATTTATTGTATGTATTAAAAAATGTGAGATGACTGAATAAACTACTCAACACTAATTTCGTCGCACCCCAAAATTTTGACCATATTAAAATCTGAATAACTTTTTTCTGAATAGGACAATTTGAATGCTGTAAACACTGTTCGCTAGCCCAGTCTTCTAGCTATAATCTCGTACTTCTTCAAAACATAAGGTTTTCCGTATAGAATCACTACAGGGTATTATCTGAAACTGTGCAAAATTTCTGAATTTTCAAAAGGATCCCAAATGAAGAAAAAAATTTTTTTTTCAAATTTGACAGCAGTGGCATGAAGATGAACTCATTACCTCAAGATATTTTTCGAATTGTCTTATTATCTCTTTTGTTTACAGGGTGATCTCAAAAATTTAACTTTTTGGTTTTGCAGTCATAACTTTTTTCCTCTTCAACCGATTTTCAAAATCTCCGGCTCATTTTGAAGCTGAAACTTTAGATGAAGAGATATGAAGATCAGAATAGACTCAAGATGAAGATTGAAGATCAAGGGTTTTCTCAAAGGTGACCTAAATCTGAAACACCCTCAAAATCCGGTTGGTAGGAGAATTAAATGAAAATCAACTTGATTTCGGAATGATCATCCATTCTGAATACGTCCAGATCTTCCTTGCTGTCAGTAGTCAAGAATTGGGCATGAAAAAACCCAATTGTAACGGCAAGATTTTGAAAAAAATAAAATCAACCCATTGTTCGCCTGAAATGAATGGCCCGTAACCAAGGTAACAAGAATCACAATCAATGACTGACAAGCTAGGTTAGACGTCAATTTTGATTCGTTTGCAAAAAAAATTATCATATCGATGCCGCATCTAACGCCCGACCAGCTGGAATTGATTCCACGAATGACGGAACAAGGATTATCTACCCTCCAAATTGCCAATCTGCTTGGAACAACAGTTAGATCCGTCCAAAGGGCCCACGTCCGAGCTAACGCTGGGGATATTCAGTATCGACCTAGGGGGCCAAGAAGGGGTACAAGAAGAAGAACAACTCCCGCTCAAGACCGCCTTATTGGAAGATTGGTACGGCGGACTCGGACTTCAACCGCCCCCAAAATTCGTCGTGAATTGATCGATGCTACGGGAATTCAGGTTTCAAGTCAGACAATCCGACGCCGGATCCACGATCTTGGATTACACGCAAGGAGACGAGCTGCCTGCCCCTTACTGAAACCTGTACATCGAGCAGCAAGACGATTATGGGGGGAAGAACATCAAAACTGGGGAATAGCAGAGTGGAGTAGGTGTATGTTTACGGATGAGAGTAGGTTCAACTTGTTTCGAAAGGATGGTCGTGTGTTGGTTTGGAGAGGGATGAATGAAAGGTTTTTGGAAGGAAATATGGAGGCGAGGGTGGCTTTTGGAGGTGGAGGAGTGACTGTGTGGGGTGGAATATCGATGAATGGGAGGAGTGAATTGGTGATTCTGAGAGGAGATAGTATGAACGGTGAGAGGTATAGAGATTTATGTATTAGAGAAATATCGGCAACAACTTTCTTCTCGTTGATGACAATGCGAGACCGCATAGGGCTCACATTGTCAACGAGTTTTTGAGGAATCACGGTATTGAGCGAATGAACTGGCCGCCTTTCTCTCCGGATATGAATCCGATGGAACATGTCTGGAGTCGTATGAAATTGAAATTGAAAGAAAGGGAAGGGCGAATGGAAAATTTGGATGACTTGGTGAATGCGGTACAGCAAGAATGGACAGCTGTACCACAGGAGTTCATTGATAGTCTGATAGACAGCATGCCGGAAAGGGTCAATGAAGTAATTGCCAAAAGGGGAGGCCCCACTAAATACTGAATATCAAAAAGATTTTTTAGTTCCAAAGTTATTCAAGTTATTTTCTCTTTGTTGTTGTTCAATAAAAACTCAATAAAACTTGTTTTCTTGTTCTTGCTTACTAACACGATTAATGCTCCACGATTGAGAAAAAAACCGCTATTGTGAAATGAGCCTCAGTTGGTCAGGCTTGTCAGTCACTGTATGTGATTCTTGTTACCTTGGTTACGGACCATGCCTTTCAGGCGAACAATGGGTTAATTTTTTTTTTTTCAAAATCCTGCCGTTACAATTGGGTTGTTTCATGCACAATTCTTGACTACTGACAGCAAGAAAGATCAGGACGTATTCAGAATGGATGATCATTCCGAAAACAAGTTGAATTTCTTTTGATTCTCCTACCAACCTGATTTTGAGGGTGTTTCAGATTTAGGTCACCTTTGAGGAAACCCTTGATCTTCAATCTTCATCTTGAGTCCATTCTGATCTTCATATCTCTTCATCTAAAGTTTCAGCTTCAAAATGAGCCGGAGATTTTGAAAATCGGTTGAAGAGGAAAAAAGTTATGACTGCAAAACCAAAAAGTTAAATTTTTGAGATCACCCTGTAAACAAAAGAGATAATAAGACAATTCGAAAAATATCTTGAGGTAATGAGTTCATCTTCATGCCACTGCTGTCAAATTTGAAAAAAAAAAATTTTCTTCATTTGGGATCCTTTTGAAAATTCAGAAATTTTGCACAGTTTCAGATAATACCCTGTAGTGATTCTATACGGAAAACCTTATGTTTTGAAGAAGTACGAGATTATAGCTAGAAGACTGGGCTAGCGAACAGTGTTTACAGGATTCAAATTGTCCAATGCAGAAAAAAGTTATTCAGATTTTAATATGGTCAAAATTTTGGGGTGCGACGAAATTAGTGTTGAGTAGTTTATATTCCAAACACTATATTTTTTGTTGTTAATTGGTGGTTTTATGCTGGAGGTGTTAGAAAAAATCATTACATTGGTCTTTTCCTCCCTTTGCGTCAGCTGCCCTAACCTACACAACCTACGGGCCCGAGGTCTGCAGACGGTAAGAATTAATCAATAAAGAACTTTTTATTATACCTGCGTCATAATCCTTGTCAAATTCATTAAAAATCGTATGAAATCTTCAAGATCGAAACAACGCGTACTAGAAAGGTTGTTGCCAGGTAAGAACGCCAAGTTCTCGATTCTATCATATGAAATGTCAAATAATCCTGTATATCAACAATACGTGACTAAGTATCTACTTGATTAAATGAAATAAAATATAAAGGGCATTATCGTGATCTAAAATTCATTCCCAGCAGCAAATATCGTTTATACACATGTACACAAGTGTAGCACTCGCAACGTTTAAAATCGTTGCGAGGAGGTAGATAGATAGATCTTTATTTAAATAGGAATCCTAATATACATATGATAGATATGGTAAAATATAAAAAAAATGTAAAAAAATAAAAAAAAGACGTAGTGTATATATCATAGCATACAAATAGTACTTTCTCGTAGTACCTACCCTAAGATAAGTTACATCACCAATTATAATATAAATCCAAGTTTAAAACATTAAAATACATGAAGAATCATTTCAAAATTTTACTACATATTTATGTATTAATCATATTAAAAAAATAATACCCAGAACAAACAGTTTAAAATATTGATATTGCACGAAACAAAGAAGAAACCCTACTGACAAATAACAATCAAACATATTTACACTCATTATACTTGTATGTATTTCTTCAGTCTGTCTTTAAAATGGATCAGTGAAGAGGATGCTTTAATGGTATCTGGTAATTTATTAAATTCTAGAAAACCCTTGAAAAACAATGAGTTCATAGGGTTGCGGTAAGTCGTTTTTGGTACATAGATTTCATTTTTTCCACAAGTATTATAGTTATGGACATTTTTATTGAAAGTTACGTGTTTCTGAAAATATTCGGGTGCCATATTATTAATTATTGTAAATATCAGAATCATAGTAAAATAGAAAAGTCTTCTTTCAACTGGAAACCAATTAAGGCTCATTAACATCGATCTAATTGGGGTAAGTCTACTAGTTTTCAAAATAACCCTCATTCCACGATTTTGCAGTTTTTGCAGCATATTTATTTTATTCAGACTGAACAGGTATACAATTGATGCGCAATAATCAAAATGCAGCTGAATTATTGAATTATACACTGTAATTTTAGACGCAGTCGAAGATGTTGCGATATTCGGATGTAAAAAAAAGTTTTTTTGAAAGTTTTTTATACATATAATCGAAATGATCATTAAAAGTCATACAATTATGGAGAAGAAAACCCAAATATTTAACTTTTGAAACCACGTGAATTTTTTCATTGTTGATGTTAAGGTGGATATTATCAATGTCAATTGTATTATATTTATATTTGGTAGTGAAGATCATTGCCTGAGTTTTAGCGACATTCAATTTCAATTTATTTGCACCCAAATATTTGCTAATTGATAATGATATGGTGTTAATTTTTTGAATAGCACTTTCAATATTGACATCACTACAAGCAATTATCGTGTCATCAGCGAATAGATTAATGAATTCAGAATCAACGAAAAGTTCAATATCATTGAGATATAATATAAATAGTAGCGGGCCCAGAACGCTCCCCTGTGGAACACCTACGTCATTATCCAATTCCGATGACATGTGATCATTGAAGCGTACCCGTTGCTTCCGAAGTTGAAGATAGTTTTTCAGCCAATCATACACTCTACCACCTACGCCATATTGTTTTAATTTAGACAGCAATATTTTTTCTGTCGATCGTCTCAAAAGCCCTCTTCAAGTCAAGGAATACGGCGATAACATATTTATTATCATCTAAATGATTTTTAATATGACATAGCGTAAGTTGCAAGGCTGATTCACATGAGTAATTTTTTCTGAATCCAGACCAAGAAGTTTTTCTGGTGGCAGAGTATTTATTGGTCGAAATTCTTCGGCTTTAGTGGTATTAGTTACTTTTTGAATTGGTATGACCGAACTTATCTTTAAATTTATTGGAATTTTACCTGTAACTAGAGATGTATCAAAAGAATTCAAGATAACATGTCCAATGGTTTCGAATATTTCTTTAAACATTCTGCAATTTAATGTTTCATACAAAGAAAATTTATTATCCAAGCTGCTGACTATTTTTCGTAAATCCTGCATAGAGAGTTCCTCAAAACTATCAAATGGCAAAAATACATTTTTATTTGAATTAGACCAGTATTATTTATTCCTTGAATAATGTTCTGAATACTTTCAATAAAATATTCATTGAAACTATATGCTGTTTCCCAACTATCTTTCGAAACAATTTGCCCATTGCCTGTGACAAAGCTTATATGTTGTGGAATATCCTGATTTGTATTCTTATCTAATTTTTTTAAAGTTTTCCAGATTTCCTTAGGATTATTTTTGAACCTATCTATTTTATCGTAGTAGTACTTTTCTTTTTTTAGTTTTAGAAGGTTTACAACACTATTTCTATGTTCTTTGAAACGTTGCCATTTTATATGTTTTTCATTATCAACACAAGTTTTGAAGTCTTTATACGCCCTATCCCGTATTTTAATCCTATCATATGCCTCATAGTCAAACCATGGAAGATTTCATTTATAATGGCATGTTTGAATTGGTGCAATCTCATTAATAATTTTCTCACATTTTTCCACAATTTCTTCACAAATAACTTCCACATCAATCGAGCCTAAGTTGAAGTTCTGCATGATCAGTTCAGTTTTAATGTTATTTAGATGTTAATTTTCAGATTTCTAAATTGTTTTACATTATGATTTGGTTTGATGATATTGAATAAATTAACTGAGATAACAGCATGATCAGTAATTTTCATGCAGCCATGTACAACAGATATCAAGTTGTTGAAATTACTTAAAACATAATTAACTAATGTTGAACTAGTAGCAGTAGTACGAGTAGGTTCAGTTAAACATTGTTCAATTCCATAGGTTGTTAAAAGATTTTGTATTTTCTTACCATAAAATGAATTTGACATTAGGTCTATGTTGAAATCACCGACTAACACACAATGATTATTGGACGAAAACAAGACCTCACAAATCATTTCAAAATCTTCAACAAATTTTGAATCAGAGCTTGAAGGTGAGTGGTATAAACATCCAACTAAGCATATTTTTGTTAAGAAGTCAATTTTCAATACCTTACACCAATTAATAGTTGCCTAGTAGTTTGAATGTTTTGTAAACAGAAAAATGATAGTCATTCCTGAAATAAAGAATTACACCTCCTGCATGTCTACTGTTAGAATCGCATCGAACATGATTGTAATTTTCAAGTTCAATTTCAGTATCATAAATATCTGCTGTTGTTCTAGTTTCACTGAGTAAGATGACTTTTGGATGGTAGCAGGTAATGCTTTCCTGAATTTGATCCCGGTTTTTAACCATTCCTTTAGTATTTAAATAAATAATGTCAGCTTTATAATGTATATTAGGGATTACTGAAAATTTCCTTGTTCTTGTTTATCTACAATGGTTGGCTTGTTGTTTATAAATTTGATTGTTTTATTGTTACATCCACTATCAATTAGGTTTTTGAGCTTATCCTTGACTGAGTTAAAATAAACGCGCTGACCCTTGGTCTGATCTCCATAAATTCTTACACCAGGTATATCGTAAATATGTTTGTTTTTTAATACTTATTTAGCATCTTCAGGAGATTTAAAAATAACATTGATAGGTCTAATCTTATTAGACACATACTTTCCCAATCTGAACATTTTCAAATCATTTATTTCAATATTGTTGAAGTTTTTCAATAAAGTTTCTATAGCTTTGTTGTCTTCGGAACTTCTTTCTTGTTGAGATTTCATTTTTGATTCATTTATATTAAATACAATGATATTTGAGGCACGAGACTACCTTTCTACCATATCACAAATCCAGACTTCTCTGTATTCCATTGTAGAAGCGCCAATTTTTGCCGAGTCTATTAAACTTTTGAGCTTATCCACTTCCTCTTCCAATTTATCTATATTTATGAGTAGTTTGGGAATCAGTCGAACTCCATTCTAGCAATCTTCACAGTAAAATTTGAGGACCCTTTTTCCTTTCAGGTCCACCACTTTCATTTCACTTGCATTGAGACCTGAACATTCTCTACGAGTTGAAAGTTGGCAACCGTCACATAATAACGTAGTTTCCCCCGATTTCTGCTTACAAGTAACACATTCCATTTCTTGTAGGTAAAATAATTCGTTTTGCCTTCGGACTATAAATAGATTTCAGTAAAAAATTCTCGACAACTGGTGAATTTTTTATCTCCACTTATCTTTGTTTTTATAAGAACTAATATTGTACTGTTTTTATTACTGATTTGTAAACTTCACTTGGATTAATCACAAGAGGGCTTGAAAGGCTCACTTGCGCACGTGTATCATAATATACTATTTTGGTTTGGTATGTGAGTTGAAGTTGAAAAACTGTAGCATCATTAATATCTAATATTTGGTATAGGATGGTGGATAAAGATGACTAATGTGATATGATGGGATTAGGTTTCAGTTTCCATCTGTTGAAACAAGTCAATGGGGTGAAGAGGAATTTATCAGTTCTTGAAATGTATGTGACCTCCTGTGCAGTTTTTCCATGAACCATAGAAGCAGTATCATCAGTATACTGGAGTTTGTAGGGAGTTGATGAAATATTCTTCTTTCTAATGTTGGTAATTAAGAGTACCTGTGCGGTACAGGTTGTGGAGCCAAGAAGGAACAAAAATTATAGAAGGAGTTGAGGTAAATTCCTCTCAGCTGACATTGGAAACACTGGCATTCAGTTTTTCATTTGTTGAAAGGTCTTCGATGATAAATATGTGTATTTTGGACGGTTCATCTGGAAGAGTCCCGTGTTTGGGACAACCACAGCTAAAACAATTTCCGTTTTTTCGGGTAAAGGTCATGAAAATTTGAACAATGTAGTCAAATATAACTAGAAAGTACGTACCTAATTAGATCTTCTATAATAATTTTCTTTCAGTTATAGAATCATTTTACCTTCGCCTTCGTCTCTGTATGGTAACTCTCCAGAACTGTAACTTACCTATAAAATATTTTTGCAGCTATGTCACCACTTATCAAAGTTGAACTTTCAATTTTTAGTCATTATTTGGTCACTGATTATTTGCTACTGAAGTTTTCCGACTAAAATGTCAGTATTTTGACAAACTGTTCAAACTACAAATTATGTTTCACTTCTCTTCAAAACACTATAAAATACTTTTTTGTTGTCGATAAAAAATTCCTCAATTCCTCAGACTTCGAAGACCCCACAAATAACGTTTCATTTTATTTGAATCTACTGAAAAATTGCTATAAAATCTGTTATAATTTCTATTGAAATGAGTCGAACATTTTCCCTCGTGAAAATATCGGCGACAGAAAATGTTCCTCTTCATAATTGTCAGCTTCTGAAAATTTTCCGCCACATTTAATATACCTAATCCAATTTGGGTGGGGTCCAAAAATGAACAAAAGGTGGGGTAGAAACGATTTTGGTTTATGTTGATTAGGTTAGGCCCTGATGAAAACCCCAAGTCTTTGGACATTGAGTGGGCAGGGGTTGTAGCGGGTCGCGACAACCCTCCTGCAACAAAAATGTCCAGTGCAAATTTGAAAAAAGGAAAAAACTTCTATCTTTTAGTTAATTTTTTTTAGTCTGATGTGTAATGAATTTCAGCCACAGATCGCATACCCCTAGACGGTTCAGGATAATGTCAACATTGTTAATTAGTAACGAGGGCCACCTAAATATTTGTATCGGTACATACTATCGTAATGAGACAGAAAATTAAATTTTTGTAAACGGGTGGAACATTTAACTCATTTTAATGTTTTTGGGAATTTTTAACGTGGTGTTTAATGATAATAATAAACGACTTTATTTTTCCCAAAGTAAAATAAATCAACATTTATTACTTATTACACCAGCATTTGGAAATAAATAGCGAAGTTTATCTTGACAAAGATACAGGAATCTCATCAACATGACCTTCCAATGCCTCTTGAAGTATCAAGTGTTGTCAAGTTTCAAAAGTTTAAACGACACAAAAAATCACAAAAAAAGTTATAATTGGATTATCGTTTTTTCAATCACTGTTTTTTAATTAATTGGGTGTAACAGAAGAAAAACAATTTCAATTTAGAATAATTTTATTTTGCATGTTAGCATTAGTTTATTAATATCCCAACACTTTTGTTTATAGTAGGATTAGAACAAAAAGTATTATACCCCTTCACAACACAAATGATTTGATTCCTAGATGCGCATTTCGATAACAAAGTTATCTTCATCAGTAGGGATTACTAAACTAACTGTAAATCAGTGTCACAATTTTCACTCGGGTTTGAAGGCCGCCGTTTCGCTAGCGCGAGTGGCTACCTTCTTCAGAGGCTTATACATCATGAATAATCTCAGATGACATGATTATTCATGATGTATAAGCCTCTGAAGAAGCTAGCCACTCGCGCGTTCCAAAAAACGACGGCCTTCAAACCCGAGTGAAAATTGTGACACTGAAAACTTCGGAAGCGAAAGTCATAACCATTTTAACTGTAAATCGTCGATTTATATCACATAATTAATTACCATGAAGTAATCTGTTTACTAGGAAGTGACCCTACCCGATGGACAGGTACAACCCCACCCAATAAACAATACAACAACGGCACTTAATGATTCCTTCACTGATATCAAGTCAAATAGTTTGGAATTTAATATTCATTTTATTCACTCAACTAAAATCCCTTTACTGTGTCGCGTCGTGTAGTGTATTCTAATATTCCAACCAGCTATGGAATGGAAGTCAGTTCTCACGGGAGTAGAGGGGGAAGCACGCGATCGGAGAACTGTACTCGAATGATAGTGAAGAAAACCGCGAGCCCGACGAGAAAGAAAAGTTTTCCGCAAATTAAATAAAAGCTTTTAATTTTAATAAAAATGAAACACACAGTATAGGAAATTTGGTATCCAGCCAAGGCTAATGAAAATAACTTGAAAAGAAACTGTTAGGTTAGGTTTGAACGTGAGTGGGCCCGTATCAGGCCCTCCACTGCGGCCAATGGCCTATTGTGGCTCACCCTATGGTTATATTTCTCCCAGCATATCCAATCTCTTGACGAAATTGAGGAATGCATTGGGAGAACAATTTACCAGGTTTTCTGGCCTTACTGTCGTATCGCCAAATATTGAGAATCTGGTTCTGGCCGCTGCAGGGTATGTACACATAATGTGTTTAGCCGTTTCATCATCCTCCATGCATAGGCGGCACTCTGCATCTTGTGCAAGTCCGATTTTATGCATGTGATATTTGAGTTTGCAGTGGCCAGTAAGCAAACCTACTATAACTCAGTAGAGCACTGAGTTCTAGCAGTTTGTCAGAGTCCTGTTTTTTCCTTGTACAAGCAATAAATGCTTTGGAATGGGCTAGGTCCGGTAGACTACGCCAGTACTCGAGTCTTTTATTGTCTGCCCAAGCTGTTATGACATTCTTGGCAGTTCTATATGCTAAACCGATTACCGGTTCTGGTCCAGTGAACGTTGTTTCGGCCCCCCCTTTTGCTAGGGCGTCCGCTATTTTGTTTCCTTCTAGGCCTGTGTGACCTGGTATCCATTATCATTATTAAGCAGGGGTTTCGAGCCTCTTTTTCGAATAGCAATACTTTCATAACAATCTAATTTTCTGTAATAATCAACAGGCTATTTTAATTTTAAATTTTGGATATTAATTTTGTGATGAGTTTCTAATAAATGATCCGCAACACTTGATTTATTTTCTCGCGAATATTTAGCATGTGCCAAATGTTCGCGGAAACGAACATTTGTAGATCTTTTGGTTTGGCCATAATATACACTATCGCAGTTTTGACAGCTAATTTCATAGATTTACAGATTTACGAAGATATGATTAATACCCTTGGTGATCAATGTCCTTCGTATGCGACCGTGAAAAATTGGACTGCAAGCTTCAAAAGAGGTAAATTTCCCATTGAAGATGATGACCGATCGGGAAGGCCAGTTTCTGTGTCAGTCCCCGAAAATATCGATGCAGTTCATGACATGATTTTAACAGACCGTCGAATTGGGCTAAAACGGATATCTGAAGCACTGAATATTTCATACGAACGCGTTCATCATATAGTTCACGTCAATTTGGACATGAGAAAAATTGCTGCAAAATGAATCCCCAAATGTTTGAATGTTGACCAAAAGCTTGCAAGGGTAGTAGCATCGCGTTCGATCTGTGCTCAATTTGAAAACGATGTAGACTTCTTAAACCGAACTATTACTATGGATAAGACTTGAGTACATTTCTACGATCCAGAAACAAAGCAACAATCGATGGAATGGCGAAACTCCGGTTCTCCAAAAGAAGTTTCGTGTCCAAAAATCTGCTGGAAAAGTTCTTGCTTCTGTTTTTTGGGATTGCCATGGAGTAATCATTATTGATTTTTTGGATAAGGGTAGAACAATAACTGGAGATTACTATTCGACATTACTGACCACTCTACGGGAAAAAAATTAAAGAGAAAACAGGAAAAGACGCGGAAAGGTATCCAAAATTGTTTTATTTTTGCAGGACACCGCCCCTGCACACAAATCTCATGTTGCCATGCAAAAAATTCCGTGATTTAGGGTCTGAATTACTAGAACACCCCCCTTATTTACTAGATTTGGCTCCATCCGACTATCATCTCTTTCCTCAACTGAAAAAAAGTTTGAAAGGTCGTAAATTTTCTTCCAACGAGGAGGTAATAAAAGCTGTGGAGGTCTGGTTTGCAGAGCAAGAAGAAACATTTTTTTGAGACGTTGCAGGTTCGCTGTAATAAATTTATCCAATTAAGAGGAGAATATGTTGAGTAATAAAATATTTTGACATTGAAATTTTGTTTGGTTCTATAGTAGGCTAAGAATTTTTCAATATATCCTCGTAAATAGATTTTAACGATTTATTTTGTAGGTTTTTAGAGGTTTTATAATTGATTTATCAGCGGTTCCCCAGATAGATATCAAATACTGCACATTGGACTGGATATGACTGTAGTAAGTAAATATTCTCCAGGAAAGATTTTTTCATGTTTCTATCTATTGGAGATTTTTTATAAAGGTTGTTTCATTTCTTCAGATATTTTTTTCTTCTTCGTAAGCATTTTTTATACTGATATGATGACAAAATGGCACATCTGTATTATCTTTTAAAAAAGAATATTAAGAGATTCATAACCGAATAAATATGAATGGTACTGTGTTCAACTCTGACTTAATGTGCGGGATTTCTGACCTCAAAAATCATGAGAAATCATTTTGAAAAACATAAAATCCATCTTAAACATTTTTAAATGTAGGCAATCCATCGCATCATTGCTACGATAACAATCGATCTGAAAATATATAAATTGTTCAAAAAAAACATTTTAAATAATAAAGTTTTACTTCTTATCTATAAAGTTAGTTTATATGCATAAAAACATAATAAGTCGTAAAATGAACAGAGTTCAAAGCAACAATTGAAACAATGGAAGTCCGAAATAAAAGTAATCACCTGAAGATTTGTATCATTACTAAAAAAGAGTCTCAAGCTCAAATAACTTTCCTGAACCGAACCGTCTAGAGATATGTTGTGTATGGCTGCAGCGGCAGTCTCCATTTCTTCATTGTGAATTTTGTCAGAACAAACAAAATAATATTTTTACCATTTTCCACGCCACTATAACATTATAGCATGGATTGAGACAAATTGTTTATCCAAAAAATGAGGGAAGTTTTAACTTTTTTTGAAATTTATATTTTTCATTTTCGTTAAAGGATCAACCTCAGATCAATAAGTAAACATAGATTGGCCCGATGCTACGTAAACATAATATTCACTGAACCGAAGATAATTCTTGCGGAAACTGTTTTGTTTCGGGTTTTTGACATTCGAACCAAAACACAACACCTCTAGCACAGTGCCGTGCTTTTTTAAGGGGGTCAAAATGACTTATGCAAATGCAGTACCTGTGAGCTGCAACAAGTTATGTCACGGTTTTGTCTTAAAATTCCTAGGGTCAATAAAAAGCCGGGGGTTGGTAGCAAATAACTTTTTATTAAAATTTGGGGATTCAAGATAGCGGATTAGTTTTGTGATTTATGATAATATTCTTTCCTTAGTTGGATTCTAGGAGTTTTCAGCTATCAAAAATGAAGCATTATTTATGGTCTAAAGTAATTAATTAGAGAGATTTAACAAGTTCCTTGACTATATTTCAAGTTTGGTGCCTGGGGGTTTATGTTGTGTAGATCAAGTTTCAACGAATCAATACGAATATTTGAATAAATATGGACCAGTTGCATAAAGCCTTCTGTTAACGTAGGTAACACACCCTGGTGAGCTTAGACATGCGTTGCCATAGTAATCATCAAATCAAATATTTATTTGTCTGTTAAATTATTTATGCAACTGACCCTATGAGTTAAGAAACCTTCTCCAACATCTATAAATAAATTGTTCATTCTGTTGAGTATTATCCTTCCTAAATTTTGGACCAGTTCATTCATATGGCAAGTACCTGTCAGAAAACAACTACTCTCCTGGCTAAGACCACGACGGGGATTGAATTAAATCTCACAGATACTTGTGCAACGTTCCGCAAAGCATCAGAGAACGCAAGTGCCAGTGTTTTGTGTTGATGAAGTGTTGTTTAAATTTTCCGGTGTGTTTTCGTGGTTTTTGTCCTGCTTAAACAACTTAAAGTTACATTTGGAATATTTTTCAAAATAGTGCAGTGGTTCAGTGAGACACAATGTCGAAATACTGCTTTGTTTTCAAAACAAATGATAGTAAACAAACATTCCACAGGCGAGGTTCCAGTGGCGTCAAATGCACGATACACATGCAATCAAACGTATTCGTCAAGTATAATATTGGAGGACAAAGAAACTCATTCAAAATTACAGATAAGAAAAGCCTATGGCAAAATGGTGAATGCCTCAATGTTTGTTATAAATATCTGTAAGCAGGGGGAAAAAACATTGAAGCGTATGACGGGAAAATTGAATTTATTTTCCAATAATATTGATACGTTATTATAATAGGCAAATATCACTATTATTTATTTAATTTTAAGCCTAACATATACAATATTACAAATGTATAAATATAAAGTGTCAAAGTGTATGTGGAAGAATGATTCTCAAGAAAGCTCAGTACATGAGGATTTCAACACTTGGTATTTATTGATTTTTAAATAGAGACCTGACCCTTTCTACTTTGTCACTTCCGCTTATTGACAATTCAAGGTATAATCAGATATTGAAAAAAAATTGAAGTACTTATTACCTTTACCAAGGCAAAACTATGGTTTGATAAAGGCTCTTCCTCAAAGAAATTACTTCCAAAAATTTAAAGTAAGTCCTTTGGTATATCATTAATTGTCCTCACTGTTAGAATTTTAACAATGTCAATATTATTGGAAAATAAATTCAATTTTCCTTTCATCTCAATGTTTTTCCCCCTGCTCACAGATATTTATAACAAACATTGAGGAATTCACCACTTTGCCATAGGCTTTTCGTATCTGTAATTTTGAATGAGTTTCTTTGTCCTCCAATATTGTATTTGACGAATACGTTTGATTGCATGATTTGCATCGTGCATTCGACGCCACTGGAACCTCACCTGTGGAATGTTTGTTTACTATAATTTGTTTTGCAAACAAAGCAGTATTTCGACATTGTGACTCACTAAACCACTGTACTATTTTGAAAAATATTCCAAATGTAACTTTAAGTTGTTTAAGCAGGACAAAAACCACGAAAACACACAGGAAAATTTCTATAGTATTTCCAATATCAATTGCAAAAGACTGTTATATAAGGGGTAATAAATATTTAATATATATGCATAGCTAACGCACGGCACTCATGCCAAATTGAGAAACAAAACATATTTCACCTCCCTCGTACGCAGTCAAACGGAACCGACAAAAGAACCGCCAGAGGAACCTCAGTACAAGTGTTGTTCAGTCTTGTTATCAGTGGGGTAGGTAGTGGAGTGTGTTGTGTGTTGAAATTAGAAATTGTATTATGCATAAATCCGAATATGGCGTTTTGGAGACCTTGGGCGAATGAAAATAATGAAGTTATGAATTTAACAATAAAGATTTAGGTATACAAACACAACAAGTTATTTTGAATATGTTCGAATGTTTAAAAAAGGAAAATATTCAGCAATCTGATAATGCAATCGTAATAAGAATTGCTGAATTAACTAAAATAAATAAAATTTCCATTTATCGAGTAGTTAAGAAAGGGGTTGCTGAGGATCATTCTCTGAAGCGAAAAACATGTAAAGAAAAACTGAATTCAGTTGACACCGCTACTCAAGATTTTATAAGCAGAACAATTTATAGTTTATATAAGGAGAACAGGGTTGCCACATTGCAAGTAATACAGGAAAAGCTAGTAGATTATCCAGAATACACTTATACCAGTTTAGAGACATTGCGTCAGGTTTTGTCGGCATGTGGTTTTAAACACAAAAAATTGAATAAACGGATGGCGATCACCGAATCATCAAGGATAGTTAAATGGCGACAAGATTATTTGCGTCAGATAAAAGACTACAGAAGTTCTAATAGACACATAATTTATCTAGATGAAACATGGTTTGACAGTCATGATGTAGTAAATTTTGGTTGGGTTGACAGTAGTAAAAATTGCTGTTTGAATGGGCCATGTTCTAGAGGGAAACGCATAATAATAGTCCACGCTGGAAGCAAAGACGGTTTCGTACCTAATGCTTTATTAAAATCTGCAAAAAAAATTAAAAACTGTGCTGCCGATTATCATGAAGATATGACTGCAGAATTATTTGAAAAGTGGTTTAATGAACAGCTTTTACCTAACATTCCACCACAGTCAGTAATCGTTATGGACAACGCATCCTATCACTCGCGGCAACTCCTTAAGATACCAAATAGTGGCAGTAACAAAGCTCAAATATTAACATTTATGTCTGAAAAAAATATACCTTTTCCTGCAAGTGATCGTAAAAAAGGCCAACAAACAAAGAATTGCTTACTGTTATAAAAGGGCTGAAGTTAGAGAAAATGTATTATATTGACCAGCTGTGCCAAGAGCAGGGTCATACTCTTCTCAGACTTCCTCCTTACTATTGCATATTTAACCCTATAGAGTTAATATGGGCAAACTTAAAATCAGAATTACGAAAATGTAATCAGTCTCCAGAACTTAGTAAAGAGGTTGTAGAACTCGTTAAGAAAGTTCTATCCGCAGATCGCCAAGAGCTTTGGAAAAACTGTGTTGAACATGTAATCAAAGAAGAAAATGAGTATGTTTTATTACCCCCTTTACAACCCATTATAATTCAACCAAATGACGACTCTAGTTCAGATGATTTGATGATGATGATTTTTGAACTTTGGAATTGAAACGTTTTTTCTTTTTTGTTTTAGTGGCAAATAATTTATTTACCTTTAGGTTTCTGTTTTATTTGTAAATAATTTATTTTCCTTCATCGTTTTGTTTAATTTGCCAAGAATTTATTTTCATTTATGGTTTTTGCTTTGAAATTTCGTTTTCCAAGAAAAAAAAACGAATGGGATACAAAAAGGGCTCAGTTCACGTCTGGTATCCTGTTTAAACCAAACGCCCTCACAGGTATATAGGTACGTTTTACTGTACGTTTCATAATTTAATATTCAGTTGTAGCAAGTTTACGAGCTTAATAATGATTTTTTTCTAAGTTTCAATTAGGACTACAATTAAGTGTATCTGGCTAAACAACGGCGTATGCATAATGACGTCCAATTTATAATGAATGATTCGATTGCTTTTTATATAATATGATACATTTTGACAAGTATTTTTTAAAATAATAAAGTCATAAAATGAGGTATCCCCGCCTATGGCAGGTCAAACAAATTTGCCGCTATGAGTTCCGAGCGAGTTTTTATGATTTGCAATTGATAATGGAAAGACTATAACAACACTTCATCAACACAAAACGACAACGTACAATGGCCGCCACGGCCGGTGTCACAAGCGGTGTTGCCAAGAGTAAAATAATTCTAGTAACCGCTGGAAGTGCCTAAAATTTCATCAGTTCAAAACGACATATATCTTCCTTTTTGGTAATTTTTTCACACCTTTCTGGACATAAACATTTCTCTAGAATTTTGAGAATAATACATCTGAATATAAAATATGATTGATTATGCATTTATTGGTAGGTTCCTACCAAAATCATATTTTTTTACCAATTTGACAACAGGGCGTCAATGTTTGAAAACATTAGGGATGAGAGGTGTACGTAAATAAACAAAGTTGTCTTCGGTTCAGTGAATATGATGTTTACGTAGCATCAGGCCGATCTATGTTTACTTATTGATCTGAGGGATCAACCCAATAAAGGATTATATTGAAAAAAAAAATATTTTTGCTCCTTTAATCCAAGATGACGGATCACTCCGATTCCCCAAGGTAGAAAACAGGGCCCATACCTTTTGTAGGATAAAAACCCCAAAAAACTGGAGTATCATTAGAAAATATGTCAAAACGAATGAGGTGTCTCAAAGAAGGGAAAGCACAGGCATAAAATATGTTTCATGTTGGCAAATTCAAAATGGGTAAACAAGTGAATGATTAAGAAAATTTTCTCAACTGGCTAATATCGCTACGAATGTGGAATCATATCGGACATATATTAATGCAACGTCCCTGAAGGAAAATATTATTGCAAGTGTAATCAAAAGGCAGAACTTGGTTTCAATTTGGATATAGCGACTACCTGAAGACCGAATTTTGGCTTTTCTGTCCCCGTCCTCTTACGATAATGAAGCCCTCTCTACTCCAACCGAATTCGCCAAGGCTGCGACTATTTTTTTGTCTCAAATTGACACTGTGGTGTCTAATTTCTTGTAGTTCATATGATATCCAAAGATCCACCCTACCTGAAGTTTTGGAAATCTGATTTTCAATTAACTACAAAAATACAGGTGGAGGCAGATTTGTGACCTCGAGAAAAAGGAATCAAACATCCAGATCTTTGGTAGATTTGGATAAGATACAAATGGCTTCAATGTCATCTATAATGGACTACTGATGAAGGGCAACTACCAAGAAACTCGTCAGTAAGTGGTCACTCCTTCCAACTCAATGTTATGTTCTTCAATAACAAAAAGCACTTGCAATTGTGTCCTCCATAAAAACCTTTCACAATTATCTGTCAAATGCATTTCAATGTCCGTCTTGATATTAGCCAAAGCTATAAATTTTTCAACATTATCTTTAATGCAATGAAGCTTTGTCAATAAGTTTATCATTAACTTCCGACAATAAAGCATATTTTGACTTTTGACATTCCGACGTCGCTGAATTTTCCATACTGTATGTTACTTTAGTCAATTTAAATAATCCGAAACTACATATTATCTTCTGGAACACACGGACGCTCTTTAAAATGACTGTAAGGCGCACATGACCATGAGCACTTGTTTCCCAACCTTTTCGATGGAGTTACAGTACCCAGAGGAAATCTGGGAATCAACCAAGTAGATCAATAATAAATTAATACCCTTATTTTGAGAGTGTTGTTCAAGTATCATCTTGCAGCATTATCCAATAATAGTGGACAATTCTTACCTGAAACAGAAAATATCAACTATAGGGGGCATATTTTATAAAATGTTTTCATGCTATTGTCTAAAGTGTGGTCCCAACAATTTTTTTCGAAAAGATATAGTAGCTTTGGAATATGTGAAAGTAGAGTAACATTTATTGCAACTTTCATAAAAAAATTATTAATTCATTGCTGTTGATGGAGAAGTGAATATTAACATAAATAAACTCCATACGCCACCTTAAGAGCAGCAGTGTTAATTGGAACCCCAGTTAACTTGATTAGTCAAATTAAATTTTAAAAATCCCAGCGGCAATTTCGTAACTTTGATTGGTCAATAAATGCATTCCTTAGTATTGTACACGATTTTGAGAAGAGTTTTGAAATATATTCAATGCATGTTCCCTTATATCCAGATTTTTCAAGATGTCTAATAGAATTGTGTGATTACAGTGTCAAAAGCTTTTTGTTAGATCAATAAATATTGCAACACCAAAATTACTTATATCCAAAGATTGATGAATACTATTCAGAAAGTCAGACACTGCTGCTTTCCACTAAACATGCAATGTTACAAAATATTGCCACAATATTATGTATGGCTTGCCATCGTAAAACGATAATATAATATTGCATAAGGCTCAATGCTATATTTAAGTTTTTAACTTAACAGAAGAAACTGCAAACAAGTTGTTTGTACGTTATAAAGCAAGCTATTGATTGAGTTTCAAGTGCAATGTTACATGATCCATGAAAGTTCATTGTAAATGCAACTATACCGAAACTATCCACGAACAATGTGAGTGCAAGTTACATTTGGAACTATCGAACAAATTCAAATCGCAATGTTGCACTGATACTTACAACCATACATGAGCTAACTACAAACAATATTGACAGTATTTAGAAAACACAACACATTTTCAATTTTCGATTGCATCATCGCAGAAATATACAAAATGATACGCTAGGACAATTTCAAATGGTAAGTATAAAGAAACCCCAGATCCCAGATAAGCACGCGCCTCGCGCCTTGATACTGTAAATTATAAATTGTATTGTTGTTGTGTGTCGTGCCTTTGCGTTAGTTTCGTTTTGGATACTTTCATTCGTTCTTAACAACCTAGTAAAGTACATATTCTTCTGCAATTTTGTTTTCAGATTAAGAGTTCAATGAGTGTTGAAGCAGCACAATGGATAATGCTAATAAATTTAAGGCATCTTCATGTAAGGCGATATTTCATTTATTATTTTAGGTTAGGATGGTCTGGTATGCTCATTCTGCGTTTAGCAGGAAAATGTTTTTTTCTCCTTATATTGCGAATAAATCTGGTAGTAGTGTCAATTTGAAAGGTACTTTTACGTTTGTAAATGATGTGGAATACTTTTACATTTCGATTTTAGTTGCAGGTTCTTCAATATACTGGTGGATTGAATGAAAAGTCTTGTGTTGGAAGAAGTCTTGAACGTTTTTTCACAAATCATTGTGCCATGTTTTGCAATTGGACCAGCAAAAAAGACAATTCCAGAATCAAAGAATTGAAATCTATACAAATTTTAAAACCTGAGTCGAAACAAGTTCAATTGTACATTCTTTATTGAAATAAGACCATAATTGTTGAGTCGACTAATTATATATTTATTTATAATATTTTGGTTCCAGATGCAGTGAGAAATTCATTTTGATGCATCAGATGAGATAATTCATTTCGATGCATCAGATGAGATGATGCATTTGAATTAAATGTGATGGCTTGGCTACAATTCGCAAAAACACGTTACTTGTAGGGTTAGATAGTAGATCAAGTTGTCGATATTTAAGCTGCCCATTCAATTCAATGATTATTTTGTTTCAGGTACCTGATAAGGCCAAACAGATTTTTTTTTAATTTTTACATTTTAATATGAGTACTTATTTGTTTTTTTGTATTAGTTTAATTAAAGGTTTCGTTATCAAATTTTTGTCTTTTTGACCTCAAGACTTAAATGGATATTTAAATTAATAAGTATCATTTCAGAAGATTTTTTGGGATTTCACCGCTTGTTTCTAAAAACTAGAAAATAATGAATCTGATTTCCATAGAGGACACACATCAATACTGAATGATATTTTCCAAGATATCAAAACTAATCTGTCTTCCATAAAGATTGCATTCATTTTCTATCAATATTAGTAGCAAGTAGTGAAAATCCAAAAATTCTTCAGTAGCGAACAAACCTACTGGAACGTAATTTATGAAATCTTACTGTTATGTTATGAAAAGGAATAGGAAGTTGCTACTATATAACAATATTGAATATGTTATTTTCTACTAATTTAAATTCTATGTTGCGGTAACCTTGCTGCAATTACTATAATTATAAAAGATTACATCCATCAATCCATTTCAGTAGTTGCTGCAACATTGTCATAAGATGTCATTTTTAATATAACATTTGCAATTTTCCTTATATTATTTGCAATGTTGCAGTAACCTAGCTGGAATACTTGATAATGGCTTATACGATTTGTAATATTGCTGAACGTCCGTTTCAGTAGTTGCTGAACCTTTGCAGTAAGGTAGCAGAAAACTCTGATGTAACATTACACATTACCATGAAAGGTTACTGAAATATTGAATGAATGTTACTTTGCTTAGTGGGTTAAGTTTTGGAATGTTGTTGGAATGCATATTGAAATTTATCGAATCAAATATTCGCAGTGATGAAATCAACTAAATCGATTTTCAACACTTTTTAAAAAAGTTTAGCAACAAACATTCAAAAGTGTAATTGGACGATAATTTGACCAATTGACCAATAAGTTTCGAAAAGGTATTAAGATTTGGAGTTCCGCAGGGTTCCATTTTGGCACAATTCTTCAATTGTTTTGTGTGAATAGCAGTATGAATACCAATCAACCTTATTGGTAGGCAATTTTCTTTTGCAGTTGATACTGTACTCAATCACACAGCTAAAAATGTCCAAACTTTGATAACAAATTTGGAAAAATATATTAAAACAATTGAAATATGGTTGAATGAACTTAATTTAACTATTAATTCAGAAAAAACTGTCTATGTGATATTTAAACAAAATAATATGGAAAACATCAAATTAAACATTATAACTGAAAACAGAACTATTGCTGAAGTTGAGAAACACAAGTGTTTGGGTCTGATGAATGAAAAAATTTACATTTTGAAAGTAATATAAAGAAAATCAAAAATTCTATCATTCCTCCGGTATCAGAAGAATGCAATTTCTGAGAAAAATATTCAATTGTTGATATATAATGCACATATTATCTCTCGAATCAGATATATGATCACAGTGTGGTTACCATGAAGTCAAATACAAAAAGAAATTATTTATATATTGATGAATAAAGCATTAAAAGTAATATTTGGCAAACCTTGGGATACACCATCTTCAGATCTGTACAAAAGCACCAATAATATGACATTGAACCAACTTATTAAATTTGAAAAAGCTAAATTTACAAAGTTGGTAACCATGAAGTCAAAAAGAAAAAGAAATTATTTATATATTGATGAATAAAGCATTAAAAGTAATATTTGGCAAACCTTGAGATACACAATCTTCAGATTTGTACAAAAGCACCAATAATATGACATTGAACAAACTTTTTAAATTTGAAAAAGCTAAATTTACAAAGTTAACCAAGAATATTCAAAAAAGTATTACACCAATTCAGAAAAATTCGAAATTACACAGTCACAATACTCAAATTGATGTTCATAAAAATATAACAAAACTTTATGAATCATTTGTATTATTTGATAGTCTATTAGGATTTGTTTACTGTATTTGATCATTATTGTCTCCACAGTCTCGGGTTTTTACTAAATTATTGTGTATTCAACTATTTTCCAAGCAAAAACATGCACAAAATATTTTGAGAGTTTAATCGATTGAATTTGTAGGTCTTGTGATATATCAAATGATTTTAACGAAAGTTTGACATTTATTCAACTTTTAGACATATAAATCATTAAATTATAAATATTATCATAGAAGGAAAATACTATTGACGTTCAAAAGTAATAGAAACAATTGTTTCAGAACCCAATAACTATCATATGATATACTCCAACTATCTTTAATATCTTTATTTACCAAAGAAAAGGACATATCCATATACCTGAAAAGATGTGGAAAAGAAAAAATTATCCCACCTGTTAAATGATTCCCGGTGAACTCGAAATCGTCGTCCTGGTCCCAATGCTTCAGCGACAGATTTGATAGCGGTGTAGCATTCGCAAACTCCAAATTCGCAAAGTGCCAATCCAAAATTTGACGATCCTTTGATGACAAGTACACATCACTGGAATGAAAACTTACTGATATAATTATGTCTCAAATATCTTCAACGATGAGTATTTCCCTCATCATGAAATAGATCAATCAGACACCAACATTTTTTTAATAAATTCTGGTAAGATAAAGGCCAGTTGTATAGGTCTAGTCGTACCGGAGCTTAAACTTAAGGTATACAACCGACCCTAAGTGATTAAATCACAAGAACTGTTAAATTTTTGTCCTACATATTAGTTTTCGTTTTGTCGTTTATCACTTATCCTTACACTTCCTGGCAACATTTTATGAAAAAACACCTAATATTGATTTTATCACTAAAAACTCCATTTTTGAAGGAATTCTTATACAAATATTTTGATATAAGGCCATGAAAATACGACAGAATTTAAAATGTTTATATGCAAACTTTGCCATAATGAGTATTGGTGTGATGCCCAAAAATATTAAATTGGTTTGAAAATGGTTGACAATGTTTCACTTTGAGTAAGGTTATTCTGGACTTTCATTGTCTAAAAAAGAACAAAGAAAATTCAATTCTCTGCAATTTTATTGACGACGTTTCAACTGTTAAAATCTACAGTCGTTATCAAGTGTATAAATGCAACACTATCAAGGATACTTCTTATATATGATATGGCAAATTATGTGTCATTAGCCTAGGGGCAATTTGCCTGTGTTCAGGTAAGATAGTTAATTGCAGTGTCAGGCCTCTCCGGTACAGCATTGCTAATTCTTATCGCAATTTCAATTAATCCATGCCACTAATTAAGGAAAATTAGGATTTGTTGTTTGTAAAAATATTGTAAGAAAATGTCGAATTTTATTTTCAATGAAATTCTTCGTTGTTGGTTTTAATCTAAGTTATTCAGGAAATAATCTAGCCGTTTACCACTCGACCTATTTTAAATAGATTGAAATATCTTTTGCATGATTTAGCTTTTTGGCAGATAGTTTCATCCACAATAATTTTAAAATAAAATGAAATAAAATTATTGTACTTTCAACTATTTTCCAAGCAAAATCATACTCAAAATATTTTGAAAGTTTAATCAAGGTATGTGATTATTTTCATTAAAAAAAATTATTACTTCACCTTTTAATCGTGTTCAGAAAATATTAGTGATGGCATCACACGTTAAAAGGTAAGGGCTGCGTCTTCCCTAGCTCACACAAGTCTCTCGAAGACTTCCGAGGGTTGCGCGTAGGGGTGCAATCGGTTGACGGAAATAACAAAAAAAATAACAAAAAAAATAATCAAGGTCATTGATTGACAAATAAATATCAAAAAGCAATCAACCATGGTGGACCTACAAAATACACGATTTTAAAGTACTCACAGAACTAGGGAATGCAATCTCGTTCTCGCGAGATCTCGTTTTCGCGAGACGTGGAAACGCGGGAACGGGTTTGACAGGAGTCTAAATTCTACCATGATATAAAAACAAACATATCGGTGCGATTATTCGTTTTTCGAATTCTTTGGACATTTTGTGCTTCTTAAGGAGGTACTTTCAGAATAGTTCGTATTAATGGCGTGTGATGTGAACTGAACAAGCCTGTCATTGGATTGGTATATCTCTTCTAACAGATATCTGAGTAGGTGAAACAGAGTATTTTTCGATTTAATTCCGAGGGTTCCAACCTTTAACAGCTGTTTCGTGGTAACCCACTCGTCAGAAACAATTTCTCTCAAAATCAAATCGAATCGAATCCACTCATAATTAATGCCGATAGGCAACGACAGTATATAACAAAAAGTAACTATAGATGTCACAAGTTACTCTCTGAGTAGGTATAGTTTTCTTTAATTGATAATAATATCTCAATTTAATATTCAACTCAACTTAGTTAATGAGTTTTGACTTCTTGTTGTTTTGTTATAAAATAACTGTTTTATTATTAAAAGACTTTTGTTTGACATTAGAATTACTACTAATAAAAAAAATATAGATAGACGTCAAACAAAATTAAATACATAAAAGTTTACTGAAAAAATTCGTGAAAATGAATGTTTAATTCGTAATACCTATAATTCTTATTATTTTTTCCTAATTTATTCAAATATTATGATTATTTGCTAGAATAAACACACAAAACTACCAATCTCGCGAGATCTCGAATTTGGCAAAATCTCGCGGTATTGTTATTAATAAACTCGCGAGATCTCGCCTGAGTCCCAATCTCGCGAGATTGCATTCCCTACACAGAACATTAAGAATGGATTGTAAATGTATATAATAATAATCCCTAATAAATACACATACCCAATAGCATAGCCTGTGCGGCTAGAGGACGGTTATTATTAATATATAATTTAACGCCCCGGTACGTAGAAAAACCATAGAAATATATATTATATACTTACATTCGATATGATAGCAGCTGAAGTAATTGATAAATGAAAAAATTGTGGGGGTGCAGCTATTGGTTGGGTATAAAAGTGATATCCGTTTGAGACCAAATGCTTGTGCTTTATGTCAACATGTTAACGCTACTGGGCATCCTATGGATTTTAACAATATATCAATATTAGCAACAGAAAATAATACCTTCAAAAGATGTTTTTTGGAAATGGTTTATATCAAAAATGAAAAACTATCCATGAACAAAAAAACAGATATCCTAAATTTAAATTCTAACATTCTAGAAATTGAAAATAATGTTCGAGTAAGAAATAATGTTTCAAATATTTCTATTTCATCCTAATCAACCTTTTACTCAGATTTCATGGTTTATTTCATTTCAACGCTCTATATATAACTATTCACTTATTGAATTTTATAACGTCATTATGACAAATATTCATTTACTTTTTGGTACGTCCATCAGTTTTATGTATTTGCTCTACAAAGTTCTGTTTTACTATTTATTTAACAATCTCGCTTACTGTAAGTACTTTTTTTACGTCTTTATTTATACAAATATTATTGTTAATTCCAATTTTAGAGAGACTGAAGAAGAAATAAAGCTATTCCGAAAGCTTTCTCAAAAGTAAAAAGAGTTTTCTTCAATACCCAACCAATAGCTGCACCACCACAATTTTTTCATTTATATAGTTACTCTAGAATGCTAATCCCCATGTCAAAAGTGTTGTAAAAAGTTCAGGCTAGTCCGCAATGCGCAGGCGCGTCATTAGTGATTTTTGTAACAGTTCCGGTTGTAGTAAAATATTATGGTACTTGTGAAGTTTAACAAACGTTAATTCTGAATCTCGGAGAATAATAGGTTGGAAACCTCATTGTACTTATACCTGTTATTTGTATTTAGCCGATTTGAATACATATTTTCACATATTTTTGATCCCAAATATTCAGTAAAGGCCATCAGAAACTAGAGTACGGTTATCATTTACCGCTCTGAAGCGACTGATTTTCAGTATCACATTCACTTTTCAACTGTAGTTAACCAACAAAAACCTACGGAACTGGATTGGAAAATAAATTGAAAGTACAAAAAACTATGAAAATTTATTTTTTTTATTACTTATATCTTGTATAATTTCAACCCAAATTGGATTCTTAAAATTGGATGCTTGGAAGCTCGAGGTTTTTTCTAGAACGATTCATGTCGAAATACGCAACTGCATTTAATTTAAATCATTTGAAGAGATTAACATGCTATTTCTACGAGTATTTCTGGATGTATTACCTCAGTGCAATTTCCACAATGGGGGTGCATGAAAAAGTGAGGCCAGAAGCATTTTCCTTGCCATCAAAGAAAAGCACTTCCATATTGACATTAATTTTCTGATGCGATTCTGTGTATGTTTGGTACTTTTTGTAGGAATCTAGAACTCATAATATAAGCGGTGTGGTAGAAAGTTGTATCACTCGCCATGCATGCCTACGCAGACACAGTATTGGTACTGCACTAGGTTTCAAATCATTCTATTGTCGTTTTCACATGAATCTTTATGAGGAAAATGTCTGCTACAAATTACAATTTTCTCACTCAAATGTTCTGCTGGTGTCTCTTCTTAAAAACAATAACCAAAAATCATGCCTTTTTTGTCAAGCTAAAATAATATTTAAGCTATTTTGAGCAAAGCATATAGGTACATAAAAAATTTAATTATCTACCAAAAATTATTTATTTCAGGTATTTTTCCTTTACACAACACTAAACAGTTCATTGTTTATTTTTAGGAAGAAACGGCTTTATCAGAAATTGTCTTTAAAGGAACAAGATTAATGCAAATTCACGAAAGATGAAAGAATAACCAACGACGACAAACACCACACAAAACGAAAATCTGAAATTCTAAAAACCGTCTCTGATCTCTGACAAGAGTGACAGATCTTAGTGACAAGTCTTCCTGTTGATGAAAAAGCACTGTTGCACGGTCATTTCAATTACAGTAGCATAGGGTACATTATTGTTTTAAATAAATTTCTTTCGCGCCTACAATTTGAAGTAATCTATCTCTGAAAGGTTCTTTTCGGTTTTAAAAAGTCCTAAATGTGCTGTCAAATCTCCCTCTTTCAAATGACATGTGTTTTATTGCCTAATAACAAAAAACTCTGAATTGGAACACCAAATTATTTTCAAACTTGGCAACGATCCACCCAAATTACACTGATGACGAGCATGCGCATATCGTAAACGGGTCGCATACGCGGCATGCTTTTCGCCGTGAAAATTGGCGGGATTAGCATTCTAGAGTAGGTATATAATATATATTTCTATGAGAAAAACACGGAAAACTAACAGCACCGACCAGGTGGCAGGAGGGCACTTCGAGCGAGCATTTAACGTATTTTTAAGGTTGATCCACAACTAGAATGATGAAAATATATTCAATTGGACAAAAATTGTGCATTTCAGCGGGCAATCAAATGATTTCTCAACTCAAAATCTATATTACAACCTTTCCGAAATATTAAGAAAATGTGTTCCAGGAATAATTTCCTCTGGTTCACGTTTCCTTTGATTTGGTCTACTTTCAATTTCAATACAATGTCTCGTTCTTCGAGGGCAACCCTTCACTTAATTATCACAAGGAAAAAATAAAATAAGAAATCAAAAAAATTTATCTTTACAAAATAATTTGAAAATCAATTTTTTCTTTCCCTTCTGCTACGCAACTTTTTTTCCAATTAATCAACACTGTACCTATTATCGTTTCAGATATTCCCTGATGGACAACCTTTTCTTGGACTCACTGTATGAAACTATTACTATTTGTAATCTATTAGCTATCCTATAAAATTCCTTTGTATATGGCTTATTTTGGGCAATAAATACTATACTATTACCATTATTATGTGTATTATAATTCACAGAAGTAATGACTGAATTGCCTCAAAAACAATTTACCTTGGTTTCGACTTTTCCAGCTCCTCCAGCTTGCCCTCAATCTCCTTAGCTTGTTCTTGAAGTTGGTCCCACTCACTCCCAAGGTCCCTCAAATCTTTCATACCACTACGATAAGCAAACTCTTCCTGGATGTTACGTTTTTCGATAGCGAGCATTTCCTTGACGGTTGCATTTATTTCTTTCATCTTATCTTTGACGTTTATCAGCATAGTCTGATTGGTTTTCAATTTCTCTTGCAGGGCAACAACAGATTTCAGATGTTCAATCTGTTTCTCTTTGACATGTTTCTCCTAGAAATTCAACTTGTATTAACAATATAGTATGTACACAAATATTGGGGTAGGTACTGTTTAAACCTGCAAATTTCAAAACAATTTTATCATAGCTGCCAGTTACTCGAAATTAATTGAGAAACTTATAAAAATAGGTATTAATAGCATAATATATCAACTCATCAATTTGTCATCCGATCTTCAAAAAATATTTAGAATGCCACATTATTCTTTCTACAGCTTAGTCTAAATACATCATATTGAATTTTAATTTTTTCAATTTTGTTTTCCCAGTCAGGCCCTGTCTCCGAAGCTCCGATAAATCCTAAGGGCTCGCTGGTGTCGGTTCATGTGCCCTGAGCAGACAAAGTAAACCAATGATGACGGCCTCCTGCCATTTTACGGCAAGCAGGTATGACTTTCAAATTCGAAAGCAGTGTGTCCATGACCTGAACCATTATTTTAAAAGAATGGTTTGGGTAAAGCCTGCGAAGATCAAATAGTAGATCTCGATATTTAGTCCGTTTTTCCTCCACTTTTCGAACGATATCCGTTTCGCATGGAGCGGAAAACTCCACGACGAAAATCGTCCTCCTTTGGTGGTCAAATTATTATTATTTTATTGTTTCAAAAAGCATTACAGTTTTACAACAAGGAGTTCATATTTTGTGTCAATAGGCTGATTATTTCGAAGGGTGCCTATGCTGTAAGAGTTATTGTGAGTGAGCTGGGTACAGTAGCAGCTAGACCCGTGTATTTTTCACTTGTATATGGTATACCTTTTTGGGAAGCATGTAGTCGATATCATTTCAACATGATATTTGTTCTGTAGAAGAGATCTCTCAGATATATCTGCAGAGCAAACTACAGACAATCATTTCAAAATGAAATTCAAAATGAAAGCTCGCAATTTCAGGATGTTCCATACAGTGAGAGAGCTACTTATATGATTACTGACAGGTGAAGAAACCGTCTGCCCGTCTGCCAGGCACATAATTATTATTCTTGGTGTTGCCCCAAATCGCCTGGATGTAGTTCTCAAATTTCTCCAGGTCAAGGTCAAGATCAAGCAGGGGGGGCGTTTGAAAACCAGTCAGTTTGTGACCATTTGCTAGTTTTACATTTCGGTAGATATATTCCTGGACATACCTTCTGCCAAGTTTGAACCGCGAACGAGGTCAAGATCCAGAGTTATGCCGAAAAAAACCGCGATTTTCGTTTTTGGCTTAACTCTGGATCTTGATCTTGAATGTGAGTTTTACCAATGAAAAATCCCATCGTCAATTATTTATTAAACATTAACCATAACGGTCTACTTAGTGAAAAGGCACATTTCTTCAGGAACATATTGAACTTTCATTTTCATATACAGATGAGACATAATTAGCAAAGGATACAACAATGCTATCATTTAGAGTACGATTATTATATTTCATTGTACTAGGTATATCACAGTTTTTCCTTTCCTTGTAGTATTGTCAATGTGATTATGATAGATTTTGTCGAGATAACAATCGGCACTGTGATCTCAAATTTTGAAATTCCGTATAATCAGTACCAAAGAGAGACTGCTTATATTTGACAAGATACTTTTTTAAGGAAATGCATTTTTTTCATTTCACTGCTGAACCAAATTGGTAGTAATTGTAGGAACATACTTCTCCAAAACCCTGTACATAACATCATAAAATACTAACTACCATTCATCAGCACTCAATGTAAAGAAGTGTAGATCCTAGTTGAAATTATTAATAATAATGGTCAAACTGGTATAGTCAGCTCTATTAAAATCAAATCAAACTTCGTGATTGTCCCAATATTATTTGTTGTTAGGGATACGTCAATTTTCAATGCTGGGTGATAGTTTTTACTACAATCGGAGCCGGAAATAATAGTCAGTGACATCAGTCACTAGTTCAGAAACAAACCAATAAGAGCGGCTGGTATTCCCTTCCCTCTTCCCTTGTCTCGCTTGGGCACCCTGAAGCTAACAATACGTCACTATTTTTTCCGTCTACAAACAAATATAGGTCATACTTAGTTGATCCGATGTCACAGTGATTTTCGAATGAATGATTCCTTCGTTTTGGTGACCAAATTTGAGAAATACTTGTTCTTACCTGCAATTTGATGACCCATTCCAAAGCCTGACCAAGGCTAACAGGCTTATTCCCTGCATAATTGAAATCGAGTTGATGCGATAGATAGGAAGTCGCTTCTAGAAGTCGGTTGAACTCCCTTTCCACCATCTCGTCTTTGTCTTTGTCTACTGTGACACCGTTAGACTGGTAAAGAGGACACTTCTGACGGATACGGTGTAGTTCCATGTCGATCTGTTTGCTCAATGTGGTAACCGGGTTGCCTCCAAGGCCCGTAACTACCATCGCTCCCAGGTCAGCGATGTAATTTCCTGAAAATAAGTGTTATGAAGATTTTGGATTCAAACAATATTCAACAAAACAATACTAGAAAACTACTGAAAATAATTATATCAATTTGTATTGCCCCGTATCTACGAAATTAGTTGAGACCACCAAACATACCATTGTTTACAACAACATAACATCTGATATACAGTTAATCGAGCATGGAGTTCCCCAAGGATCTGTGTTAGGTCATCTTCTGTTTATTTTATACATAAAGGATATACCATTATACGTTGACAATGCTGATACACTTCTTTATGCCGATACTAGTATATTGAAAGGGTTATTAAAAGATACACAAGAAAAATGCGAACAATATTTCAATGCTATACTTGAATAAAAATAAAATCGTATTAATAGATTTTAAGAAAATAACTAATAATGATAAAGAAAATAGTGTGCGTCTTCTAGGTTTTCTTATAGACAGTAATCTCAAGTGGATTTCTCATATCATCATCACCGAAATTAATAAAAAACTGCCCAAAAGTCGCTCTGCCCTGAGGAGAGTGTGTGTGGTAAGCAAAGATGTTCTCAGACTTGCATAATATGGGATATTATTATGGGGATCGGTATCAGCGGCAAAAATAAAGATAAATACACTACATGATTATGATACCAAAAGCAGAGATGTCATTAGAACAACTAAACTGAAATAAGTAAATACTGAAAAACAAACCGAAGCATTATACAGTGCGGCTTTTTTTAGTCCTCCCCCTGTTAACTTTTAAACGGTTTGACGTAAAAACATGAAACAAAAGTCATTCTGAATACCTACACTACTTTTTAAAATAAAAGACATTGCGATTGCACGATAAAGAGCGCGGTGGGCACATCAATTGAAAATTTTGAAATGGCATTGGGGGTCAAATTTCATATCGTTGAAAAAAGAATGCAATTTTCTTTTCCGTCATATATATTTTTTTTAATTTTCGTTAATTTCACAATTTCGATCTCTTTGTATTTCGAAATTTTCAAGTTGATGTACCCCCCAGCGCTATCTATCGAGTAATTGCAATGTATCTTCTCTCAAAAAGTAGTATCGGTAATACCGTCCAAAATATTTTTGTTCCATTCCTCCACATCACCGTTCAAATTATTTATCGAGATAAATGTAGCATTCAGATCCGCACTTATACTTCGAGTGAATATGGTGAAAAAGTATGAACGTAATCCGAAAATTTAGATGGTTGAAAAGAGAATTGAATTCTCTTTTGAACGATGTTTTACTTGACCCCCCCATGCCATTCAAAATGTTTAAATTGATGTGCTTCCCCCTACACCCCCCTTTCTTTCAAGTAATCACAATGTCTTTTATTTCAAAAATTAGTATCGGCGATACCATTCAAAATGGTTTTTGATTCATGTTTTCACGTCAAACCTTTCAAAAGTTAACAGAGGGGGAGGACTAAAAAAAGCCGCACTGTATGGCAAAATATAAACTTACTTAATATTATTTCAAAAGAGTGGAACATTTTTACTACAAAAAAAATTAAAATTTGAGGTGAAGCCAGGCACTTATGAGCCAAGCATTACATTCAATAAATTAGGTTTTTCTTGAAGTATGGTAAAATACACACATGTAAATTGTCATTTCAAGGTGAATTTTTATAATGCGTGCTCAATGTATTTATTGATGTTACTTGTACGAGGATGTATTGATATCTAGTTAACCTAGACCAGTTCCCTGCATAAACAAAATATTGCGTTACCGTAGCAACGAACAATAACTTATTAGAAGAGTCAGTGTAAAGTTTGACGTCAAAAAAGTAAACCAGAGTTACGCAATAAATTAAAAGAAAAAATATGTCCACCGAAATTGTGAAAATCGAAAAATTGGAGTATCGAGCCATCATCAAGTACCTGTATTTAAAAGGGTTAAGAGGTAAGCAGATTTACGAAGATATGCTAATACCCTTGGTTATCAATGTCCTTCGTATGCGACCGTGAAAAATTGGACTGCAAGCTTCAAAGAGGTAAATTTTCCATTGAAGATGATGACTGATCGGGAAGGCCAGTTTCTGTGTCAGTCTCCGAAAGTATCGATGCAGTTCATGACATGATTTTAACAGACCGTCGAATTGGGCTAAAACGGATATCTGAAGCACTGAATATTTCATACGAATGCGTTCATCATATAGTTCACGTCAATTTGGTCATGAGAAAAATTGCTGCAAAATGGATCCCCAAATGTTTGAATGTTGACCAAAAGCGTGCAAGGGTAGTAGCATCGCGTTCGATCTGTGCTCGATTTGAAAACGATGTAGACTTCTTGAACCGAATTGTTACTATGGATAAGACTTGGGTACATTTCTACGATCCAGAAACAAAGCAACAATCGATGGAATGGTGACACTCCGGTTCTCCACAACCTAAGAAGTTTTGTGTCCAAAAATCTGCTGGAAAAGCTCTTGCTTCAGTTATTTGGGATTGCCATGGAGTGATCATGATTGATTTTTTGGATAAGGGTAGCACAATAACTGGAGATTACTATTCGACATTACTGACCACTCTACGGGAAAAAATTAAAGAGAAAAGACGCGGAAAGCTATCCAAAGGTGTTTTGTTTTTGCAGGACAACGTCCCTGCACACAAATCTCATGTTACCATGCAAAAAATTCGTGATTTAGGGTTTGAATTACTAGAACACCCCCCTTATTCACCAGATTTGCCTCCGTCCGACTATCATCCCTTTCCTCAACTGAAAAAAAGTTTAAAAGGTCGTAAATTTTCTTCCAACGAGGAGGTAATAAAAGCTGTGGAGGTCTGGTTTGCAGAGCAAGAAGAAACATTTTTTTTTGAAAGGTCTAGAGACGTTGCAAGTTCGCTGTAATAAATGTATCCAATTAACAGGAGAATATGTTGAGTAATAAAATATTTTGACATTGAAATTTTGTTTGGTTCTATAGTAGGATAAGAATTTTTCAATATATCCTCGTATGTGTTATCTGTATAGTTTTTTTTTACATGTCTAACAAAATATGTGTGTTGTTTTTCAGTGTACATAATATTTTACATAAAGGCCAATACATTATATTCTGTCCTGATTTTAAAAATACATCTACATTTGAAGTAATGGCCATCTAAGTAAAGTTTTACTGTTTTACCTTTTTTTTCAATAGACTCTTCAAAAAATAAAATTTGCTTTAAACGGTAAATAAACAACATCCTACAAACCAAGGTTTATTATGCTTTAGTTGAAAAACCTCTTGCTGACACTCCGCCTCTTCATATCTTTAAAATATTTCATGTTCCGTACTTAATATATTCTATTTCATATTTCATATATTTCATATTACTAATGATGAATAAAATCGATTTATTATTATTAAAAAAGGTAAAATATCGGTTAGAGCGACATATGAATTTTTGAAAAATTTTTTTACAACTTCTCTTCAAAAAATACAAATGAAATTTTTGGTGGTCACGACTATTTTCGAAGATTGTGAAACATACATATCAATATTGTGTTATTTTTCCTTCTTTTAATCAAAACACCACACTCACCCCTATTTACTTGTTTTCAGCACTTTTTAGCGGAAAAAACTATTATTTTTTCAAAACCGTTTTAACAAAGGGTGAATTTTTTAAAAAAACAGTAACTTTTTGGCTAAATTATGAGGAAAACAATTGAATAGAGTGTGTATATGGTGTTTTTATTGGAAGGAGGGTAAATCTTGTGTTTTCAATATCAAAAATTCGATTTGTCAAATTGCGAAGTTTGACAAAAAAATTGACCTGTCTGTTCGAAAATAGTCATGACCACCAAAAATTATTTTTGAAATTTCAATGGGTCACTCTTACCAAAGTTTAACCTTAAAAAAGCCCAATGAATGTCGATATCTGTTTGATTAATCTTACCATGCTCCACAATCGTCCTCTTCTACCTCTGTATATACTTCTGCAGCTATGTGTCGTTTCTGAATTTACTACCTGTTTCTATAATTTTCTTTAAAATACTTGTTACTGTAGTATGATTGACATTGCGATTAGAATTCTTGCCATTAAAAATGTTCGCAACTTGTCTGCTTGGCGTATTTTTCCCACACAACAAAATAATCTTAAGTTTTTCCTTCTTTTGTAAGCATATTATTATTATTATTTAAATAGTAAGTACTTATTTTAAACACTAACAAAATAATAGCAAGCAATAACAACAACTGGTAATGAAGCTTTATCAAATATGTCAAGCACTTGACGTCAAACATTCGTTTGTATTCAAAGCCAACTTAAACAAAAATTTTGGTCATGAAAACCTCCACAAAATGAATGTTATCAATTTGTGCTGAGATATTCATTTAATTTTGATGTTTTATCACTTGATATAAAGTATAGAACATTATTTTCTTGTTACGATAGTGTATTATTTTGAGCAATTTTAGGTACAACCATGGAAACATAATAAACATGGTACAACCCAATGAGTTGTCTATATCTATTCAATAGGTCTTTTCATTTAGATGATTTTTTTAAGGCGCATGCGCTCGTTTTAAGACCCAAAGTCTGATTGGATATTGGGAAAGTGAATAGACATTGCTTAGTTTTGAAATAACAAATTGTTATTGGCTCAGTTCAAAATTATCGGTATTTTCACCTTCTGTCAACCGTCAACTTCTTGACAACAGACAAATGCAACCATTAGCCATTGGCGTTCGTACTTCAAAAGTGAATACTATACTAGTGAATAAAATACCTATACTTCGACCAAGTAGTTTATTTTTGTGTGTTACATTGTTACATACCATTTCTTGTGATAATTATAGTGTAATTAATTTATTAGCTCGACTTTACTGTGAAATGTGATAGTAGCTACTACAATGGTATCGAAATGTTGTGTAGGTGCAGAAGAAAGGGGAAAAACCCATACTCGAACCTTTCACAGGTAAGTTTTAGGTTTTAGTTTACTTTGAAAATAAATTTAAAAGTCAAATGGAATGGGTTCACTGTGTCTATCTTGCAGTTATTATAATTTTATAAAGTTTTTCAATTCTATAAACTTCCACAACCTGAAAAGTCGATAGAATTATTCAAGAAAGTATATGCAGGTGTAGAAGGCAAATTATTAGTCAACATTGATGAACTATTCTTCCCTTCACAAAGAAAATGTTTCAATTTATTTTGATTTTTTGGTAGGCAGATTTAGAATGCCAAATGCCACAAGTCCTCGACAAATTGAAATTTTTTTTTATGAAGATGGTAGAATTTGATGAATGAAGAAATAGCTATTTACATATACCAAGGGAGGAAAAGCATTTTCATCCTGAGGTATGTATATAGTTTTTCTACTACCTTTAAGGTCGTTATTTTTATAACGTCCTAAAAATTATAATGCGTGCATACTTATAAGAACAACTGCAGAAAGTTGTGGAACTATATAATGCGGCTATATGACAAAATATTAAGTGAGCGTTGCGTCGTCGTCATCGTGTTGACAACGATTTGTTGCTATGGCGTTGTTCGGTGATACAAACATAACAATTGTCATAAGCTGTCACGTTGTTTACCCTTTTAAGTTGCTTCTAAGTTTTGAAAATAAGTTCTAGCGAAGACGACCTGCCAAAAGATCTCGCTGAAGAGTCAAAATTGATTTCAATGCATCTTCTTCCTGATAAATCGAGAGGAAAAGTACTATTTTCCTCCCGGCGCCGGCGGGAGGAAAAGTACCATTTTCCTCCCTTCTTTAGGGGCCGAGGTAGTAGAAAAAATAGTTTATCCTTCTACACTCGTATTGATTTTCTATACTATTTCTCACTTTTTTTAGGTAGTGGAAGGTTAAAACTCTGGAAAACTCAAAGTTTCATTGGGGTTTATTAAAGGCTTGTAAAAGAGTGGGCTAATGCCATGATCCTCTATCGATCTACAAATTTAAAATATGTCCTGCTGATTAATTATCCAGATAATAATGTCCGTTTTATTTAAAATAGGCTGAAAATAGGTTGAAAATTCCATGATGCGGAAGAGGATTGAACTGGAACAAGAAAAGAATGAAGCTGGAGAAGACATGAATAACTTTGTGGAAAGTCTGAAGCAGAGTGATAAAAAGTGTAAGTTTTATACATCTCAAACTTTTACCAGCATTCTCACATAAATTTTCATTTTTGTAACACGTAGAGCCTTTACAGTATTGGAGATGTAAAAATTCGAAGGTTAATCAACCTTTTAGAAAAAAAAACATTAGAACTTGTTATAGTTTTGACCAGATTAAGAACTGGTTTATTAATTGAAGATAAAGCAACATTTGCCCACATAATTCAAAAGATCAAAGAATATTAGAGTCATCATTGATTGCACTGAATTTTATTGTCAAATACCAAGCAATTTTGAGCACCACGCAATATTATTCCTCTTACAAAGCTCACACTAAATTTAAAGTATTGATGATTTTTTGTTACCGATTTGTTCGAAGGTTCCATATCGGATAAAGAACTGGTAAAGAAGTCCAATTTACTGGATTTACTAGATGAAGGTGACTTAGTTTTAGCTGAGAGGTTTTCTCATGAAGTACTTGACAATTTTTTAAAGGTTGTGATAAATTAACACCTGAGGAGGAAATTGAGACAAAAAGAATAGCAAAAAAAAAGAAAAAATATGGAGAACATGTAGTGGGTAGAATAAAATCTTTCAGATTGTTGGAAAAAAATTTGCCAGTTAGTGTGAGAAGAATTATCCCAAGTTGTATTTGTTACTGCGTGTTTGGTTAATTTTCAAGAACCAAATTTGAAAGAAAATACCTATTGAAAATATTGTTGAATAACTTCCATTTTTTCCAAGGAGTGACAGTTTGATTGTCTTATGAAAACCACTTATTTCTCATGACTATGTAATACATTTTTGAATGAGTCCTTTACCTGTATCATTTTTTGTTTGAAAAATATTATTCTCTCTAAAGTCATTATTGTATTTGCATTATGTTGAAAAAAAAACAATTTCATTACGACCTGATTTATTTCTGTGAAAAAATTTCATTTTTACACACCAAGGTTGAGAAGGGGTGGCTGGTGTCTATATATTTTTTTCGCATGAGGTTTATCACTTATAAATTGAAAAAAAAATATTAAAAATTTATTTCATTCTCAGAAATCATAGCATTTTCTATGGAATATCTATCAATAGAAGCAAAGTGATATAACAATTACATTTTTCATAAAACCTTTATATATTGAGCATTATTAAATACAACCATTTTTTTAAATTTGTTCCCTTGAAAATTTATTCAGATTACCAGGGCATATTTCCCTAAGTACATTGCCAATGACATAATAAACTAAAGAGTTGCATTTGTTTTTGATTAGTAACCCCAAAAACGGAGTTATATTTACCACTTGCTCAAGAAAATAATTTCTTGGTATTAAAATAATAGTGCTAGTAGTGGAAAAACGTTTATTATTACTTATATTATAGAACTGACTAACTCCTTTGTTTCAAATATGAATTTTTCAAAACGATTCATCTATAAATTGGTAACAGTATGCAATTAAATGACAAATTGTGTGCGATGAATCAGTTTCAGTTCAGAAAATATCAAAATTTTAAACTAAATATTCACTGATTTTTTGCGTATTTCCCTAAAAATTACCAAATTTTCCAGAACGTGTAATCTACCTGAGAAACGATACCCTGAACAGAGACCTACTGGATATTCTCAAACATTTATTGGTAATTGCCAGGCAAGGTATATTACTTAAAAGCAGAATTAAACGATTATCTTATTACAAACACGATACTGGGTACCACCTATTCGATAATCTGCGGGAACTCTTAGGAACAAAAAAAAACAAATTTTAGATCTTTCGCAGATACGGGGTTACATTGAGCCATAGACATGACATAAACCATTGCTTCGTAGATTATTATTTGTTTCGATGGTCATTTGAGGTTGGATATAATAGTTATTTATGCAACAAGTGCAAAAAGTGAATGTTTATTGCACTCGACGTGAAATTGTCCGACGAGGCCGTTAGGCCGAGTTGAACACGTCGAGTGCAATAAACAATTTTTGCACGAGTTGCATACAACATTTTTTCTACGTTCATGCAAAAAGCAAAAAATGATTTATTGAGGTGCGGCACTAGGTATAGGAAAATGAAAAGCGCAACTTGAATACTTTATTATTAATATCGATTTGCATTGAAACAGGAACTAATACGTTACGAACAATTTAACTCAAACTTTATTTTTACCCTCAATTTTGAAAGTGAATGAACAATTGGTGCAATTTTCAATATGAATATTTCGTAGTGAAGTACTTTTTAAATCCACTTCTTGATTTGTTACTGTTGTAAACGTATTAATACTTGGTAACTGTACATCGTTATTTCCTTCAGGCTGAAATATTTGTTTTGCAACACTGAGTTTGTTTGCATGTGATTCCTCTACGTATCCCTCCGCTACTGTCGACGATTTCCATGTTTGTCATGATGACAGCACGTTGAAGTAGAATGACAGATGAGTGGAATAAAAACTTTATTGCACTAGTGCAATAAAGAACTTCTTTTTCCACTGAATATAGTTCAATAAAGTTTTGCTTTTTGCATGAATGTAGAAAAATAAGTTTAAATAGACATCATTCTTATTTCCTCAAATCAGCATTGTCCACCAACAATATACCTATACTTACATCAAATGAAAAAGCATTGGATTGGAACTTCGAAAATGAGGAAGCAGTAACATTTATAACGAAAAAAGAAATGCTTTATAGGTCAAGTAAATATTACCTACTTTATACCACTAAGAACATTTCATTCTTAGATAAAATTGTGTAAAAGAATATTTTCTAATAGTGAGTTTTCTTCTCCATGTAAATTCAAATCAACTATCCATGGGAGAAACTCGGAAAGATTATTTAATTTCCTTTAAAAACAAAAAATATTCGCCGACACTGCCGTTGGGTCTGACAGATAAACAAAGTTAGTCATTTGTCATGAAAATGAAAGGGCCTATTAAAGATGTCTTACCATTTTCCACAATCGTTAAACTCACTTCCAATTCTATTCCTGTAGATACTTCTGCAGCTATGTGATGTTTTTTGAAATACTTAGTTGTTAATAGGGCCTGTTTCTTCAAATTTATTTGAAACACTTGTTTGTAGTATGATTGACATTGCAATTAGAATTTCTGGCATTAAAAATGTCGGCAACTTGTCTGCTTGGCGTATTTTTCCCACACAACAAAATAATCTCAACTCTTTCTTCTTTTGTAAGCATATCAATATTATTTTAATAGTACTTATTATCAAACAATTTCAAACAAATAAGTAATACAACAACTACGTACTGAATATTTAGCAAACTGTTAAGCAAATGTCAACATTCGTTTGTATTCAAAGCCAACTTAAAACAATTATTTTGGACATGAAAAGTGTAAACCTCCACAAAATTGCTCTAATAATTTTATGATGAGATAATAATTTTATTTTGATCTTTTATAATTTAACATTATTGAATATTATTTTCATGTAACGTTACCTACTTACCTAGTGTATTTTTTTGATCAATTTTAGGTGATAACAAAAAACCTGCACCAAAAATTTTAAAGTTTATTTTAGTTTAAAAAAAATTCATCATAGTTATCGTAATAGTTGGGAAAGTAACATTTTAACTTCAGTGAAACTGACAAGACGGCATCGCCAGCAAGTCGGACAACACTACGCATTGATAAAGTCATGCTCAGAATCGCGACAGCGGATGACTATTCATTGAATCACGTTAATTTTTGTCCGTGCTGATGAAATATTTTTATATGAACCTGCTGGGGAGATGAAAACCTATCTTATCCTCATAGCAATATAATGAATAGCTACAGAGGAAACTATACTAATAATAATGAGTAATGTGTATTTTCAAAAGAATGAATGAAAGTTAATAATGATTTTGGCCTCGTGTTAGAACTTAATTTTATTGAAAATTTCACACCTCTACTTTTTAACCAATAAGATGCCTTAATTTTGACTAGTTACCGTGGCAACTAAAAAACTTTCCGGGAATTTTTTCGTGGCGCCACGATATTTAAGTGGAATTTTTTTGACAGTTGAAAAGGTAAACGTATATTCTACAACCATTAAATATTGTAGATATACCTGTGAATAATGCAAAAGCAATCCGGGCAGCCGATGAACTTGGTCTCGTGTTCGACACTGAACGGGAGAACCCAAACTCTGTCACCAAGTTGGAACCCGTTCAGCAAAAAACTCTTGTGAAGGCTACGGAGACTGAGATCCTACTGCAGCTACATAAGGATAAGCCAATGCATGGGGTCCTCTTCAAAGTCACCGAAGACCTCGGCTTATCCAAATGACCTTTACCTTCCTAAGGTCAAGTGAGCTGAAGTAGGAGACCGAGGGATTCATAATGGCCTGACAGGATGGTGTCTTCAACATCCTCGTCTACCGTAGCCGCGTGATGGGTATAGAAATCCCCGACACTAGATGCAGAGCATGTCGTGTGGCACCTGAGACCATTATGCATTTGCTGTCAGCATGTCCAGCATATGCGGTCTCAGCCTATATCCACAGACATAACGCGGCTGTACGAGTGTTATATTATCATCTACGACACTCATACGGTATTGACGATACATCGGTGTTGCCTTATGCTCCGGGGGTGTTGAGTCCCTTGTGGAGAATGAGAGGTGCCGAATATATTGGAACTACCCAGTCCCCCACCCTCATCAACGTAAGACGATTTTCGTCATGGAGTTTTCGGCTCCGGGCGAAACGAACATACTCCGAAAAGAGGAGGAATAACGGACTAAATATTGAGATTTACTCTTTGAACTCCGCAGACTCTATCCAAACCCTTTTGTTAAAATGATTGGTCTTTTATCATAGGGATCCATGGCCGTCATCCTTGGTTCATTGCATCTGCTCAGGGCAAATGATTCTCGGACCCAGTAATCTATCTTAATGAACCAGCGCGCCCTCCGGAAGTGTCGGGGCTCCGGAGGCAGAGCCTGACTGGAAGATCAACAATAATAATAATACTCAGGGCACATGATTCTCAGACCCAGTTATCACTCGCCCCACTTACATTTCATTGCAAAAGTTGGTCTTATTTATTATTTGTACTAGAATATCGACGTTTGTTGAATTTTTACTAGTTTTTTAGTGCAAATTTGATACCTATTTCACTCTGTATGTATGTCCATAATAACTATCAGTGTAATATAGAAGGAAATTATTGAATTATTCAATTAATAATTGGTAAACGATTAAATAATGAAAATATTCAACTTTACGATCACTTTAATCATAAAACATGCGATTTTTTTTTATTTTTACAGCTTAGGTGGTTATGATTCTGAATTTGAATGTTGGTTCTGATTCTAAACAACTTTTCTAAATTGACTTTTTTGATAATGTTGAAAATAAGGATAGTTTATACCAGATCAAATTTCCTATTTTTTGTTCTCCCCTGTATACCGTTCAGAACTTTAAAATTCTGATAACTTTCATGCAAGTTTTTTGTAATCCACCAAATTTTATGAAGAATAAAATTTTCTGACAAATGGATAATAAACAAGTTTTCTACGAGGTGCAAACATTTGAAACTCACTGTATACCAATTCCAGTCGTATAGAACTAGTTTCTTTGTACGGCATAGAGTTTTTCTTGATTTTTGCTATACTTACTAGTAAAATATATTTATGCCGTAAAAAAACAAAATACCGTAAAATTTCCCTTTTCAGAGGGAAATAAATTTTCCCGGTCAGTCATATGTTCCATGAAAAATGTACGGCATAACAAAAAATGACATCGTTTCATAAAATAGTTTTCAGATCATTGAGTTTGATGTTGTATCAAATGACCCAAACTATACTAGTTAGGGGTAGGAGGTTACATGCGGGGCTTGTCACCCCTGTACCGGCAAATATGTACGGCGTTGCTAAAAAATGAATGTATGAAATAAAACGAATTCAATTATACAAATGAAATTTTGTTCAAATCTCTTTTACGCAAAAGGCCATATTTACTTGACATCTGCAGCAGACTTTCTTGGAACCATTCGACTCTAACGCTTTAAATCACGATTCAAATTGAAAAAATCAGTTGATTTAAATCATGATATAAATCATTATATTTAAAATGACGCAACCCTGGTTTACTACAACAAAAACAGTTTATAGTTTATGATATTTATTATCTACATGAATGAATAATAACATATACAAATTATTTTAGAATGGGCCGACTATAAGTTGAGAAATGACCCGTCTCGAATCAACCGGACATTACAGCAATATGTTAATTGAAGACAGAAACATTTTTTTAAGTATTCACTAGAGGGGCGGTACGGGGTCAAATGAATGCTACAAAATCAAATTTCACATTAAACATATTCAAAACTGAATTTTTCAATATTCTTTGTGAAAAGAATAACAACAATATGATATTGAAAGCCAGAAACATATTTTTCATATTTTCTGGAGAGGCGGAATGGGGTCAAATGAATGCTACAAAATCGACTTTCACCTTGAACATATTCAATAGTTAATTTTTCTCTGTGAAAAAAACCCAGAAAGATGTTAAAGTCAGAATTTTTTTTTCTCGTATTTTCTAGAGGGGCATTAGGGGGTCAAATTAATGCTACAAAATCAAATTTCACATTCAACGTATTCAAAACTAAATGTTTCATTATTCTACTTGAAAAAAATCCTAACAAGATGATAATGAAAGTCGAAAACATTTGTTTCATCATTTCTAGAAGGAAGAAAGAGATTAAAATGAATGTTATCCATGGATCATTTTACAATGAAATAAAGTCTCAACATAGGTACTTACTTAATTATAATTCAGGCCAAAATCAGGATTCATTAGCATTATTTCAATGAAGAGATACACAGTTTCTGTAGCTATTTATTATAGTGCTTTCACCTTCCCAGCAAGTTCATATAAAAACATGAACGGAAATCATTGTGATTAAATGAATACCCATAATATGCTGCCGCGATACCAAGCACGACTTTATCGAAGCGTAGCTCTGTCCGTCTTGCTGGCCATGCCGTTTTGCCAGTTTCACTCTGGTTGATGAAAGTTACTTTAAATTCAGGATTTCTTTGGTATTCTTACAGTACTTATCTAAATAAGTACTGTGAAACGAAAACATTGATAAAAATAAAACCAAATAAAAATCTAGTACTTACATTCAATAATACACCAATATTAAGATTAATATCATCATTTGAATGATGAGTCTGTAATGTACGAGTATTATGTTGATAAGAAAAAATAGAAACAATCAATTTTATGATATTTAAAACCTGGATAGTTGAATATATGGCAATGATGGAATTTTCTGTATTTTGAAAAATATTTACCTACTTTTTTCAACTTTCTTGTGAAATAATTAAATGTACAACACTGAAACAGATTTTATTGATACCTATATTCAAAGACCCTTCTGATAAAAATGAATTTTAATTGATAAAAGCAGTTTATTGAAGAATTTTTCGTACTAATTAGTGAAGATTCTCCCTTCACTATATGAGATATTATGTTATGAAGAGGTGAGAGATATTCAATGATTCTGCCTGTTCAAATATTAGGGCACACTGACTTACCATCAATCAATAAAGCAAAGTACATTTTAATGTCTGAACAAAAAACACATTCTTATAGACAAAGCACAAAAAAAGAAATTATTACTTACATAAAGAAACTGAAAAGTACAACATGAAATTTGATACAAAACAGTCTGTACTATCACTAACAGGTTTTTTGTAAGAAGAAGTGATATATAAATGTTTAAAAGGGACTGCACTGAAAGTATAAGATAAAAATCATGAATGCTGTAAGTCATAATTACAAAAGTTAGATAAAATTTTAAAACTTTAGTGGAATGAATCTTCATAGAATTTCTCTGTAGAGTAAAAGGCCTTTGCAACTAATAGCTTTTTCAATGTTTTTCTGAATTTGAACTCACTCTGTATTTCTTTTATTGTAATAGGAAGATGATTGTACAATTTTCTGCTAATACAAATAAGTGAGTTTTGGGTTTAGGTTAACGTAGGGGTTGAGTGGAGCTTGATGTGATATCCGTGTATTGTGTGTAGATGGGGTATTTATTTCATTTCTAAATTTCTTGTGAATAGAAAAAGCTTACAAGTGTTGAAATATTTTGTTCTGTCAGTAATGATCAACAGGAATCACAATGTAAGGATTGTATAGGTACCTAATGGGCCCTTTTTGTAGAATGTGGACAATTTTGAACAGGTTGCAAGCACACGTCCCCAGAATCAAATGCCCTAATGGAGATGAGACTCCACCAGTGAAAAATACACCTTTCTTACATTAGCAATATCTAATTCATTAGAGGCAATGTACACATCATAACACCCTGAGGTTTACCTCGTGCACAAGTTCCAGGATGGCTTTCAACACCTAGTTATTTTTTCCTCATTGCACCCCAAAAAAATTGCCTCAATGTTACAATTAAACGAGACAGTGTTAACATTGAGTGATAGGACTCGCTCCATCAAACCTGGAAAGGATCAATATACTGCAAAAAATTTTTCTGAAAATTATTTTGAAAAAAGACCGTAACTTTTCAAGTGATGCTCTCTATGAAGAAAGCAGAATACTTGACCCACGTCAGATTTATTTTTATAAAATAACATTGCATTGTCAAAAAAACAAGAATAAGTTCTTGTTTGTTTCCCATTTCCATGAGACCAGAAATAATCTTGCCCCTAGAGTATTCAACTACCTTCCCCAGCATTTGAAAAGTATAGTTAATTATAATTTATTCAAATCTAAGCTTAAGCAATTCATTTTGATAGAAGATAGAAGAAAAATACATCATATAATAGAGAATAAACTGAACGTATAGAGTAGTACTTGAAATTCATATTGGACCTTCTGCTTATGTTTATTCATTGGGTATTTATTGGTATTGGTATAAGTGGAATCCGTACTAGTAACAATCTTTTAGAGGACAGCCTCCAGGCTTTGTTAATTTGTTGCTGATAGGCACGCACTTACTGTTAGTTGAGAAAAGCATAATGTACTACACCGAATTTGTTGCCAATTCTTGAATGATGCTCCGTATAGTTCGCAAAAATCCAACGCAGAAAGCCTCTTGGCTTTGCGATTTTGCGAATTTGTGCTGAACATTCTTGATATGTTTTAGAATAGTATTCAATTGTAAATAATTTTTTATTGTATACATTATCCGCAGACAGCCAATTAGGCTTTGCGGTTTCTTTTTGTTTATTTGTCCGATCATTTATGTAATTATTTTTCTATATTGTACAAATAAACATTATTATTATTATTATTTGCATCACACATTCTTGTACTCTTTTTACATCAATATTAATTTATTCAGCTAGCTTTGTGGGTGATTTATTATGCCAGGGAATTGTGGTGTCATCCGTGAAGATGGTGAATTTACCCAGTTTGTTTAAATGGATCAAGACATAAAGCAGTATTAAAAGCGGTCCGAGAACGGAGCCCTGCGGGACACTAGAGTTAACAACACATTCTCTGGATTCAGTCTTATCGAAAAGGACATTTTGGCGACATTCAGATGGGTATAATTGAAACTAGGACAATGCAGTGCCCCTAAAGTCGTAGATTTTGAGCTTCTGCAGCAGTATTTCATGATTCACACAGTCAAAAGCCGTAGATAAGTCACAAAACACTGCTGCAGCTACTTCTTGATCATTCAGATTGAGGTAAAGTTTATGTAGGAAGGCAAAAATGGCATCAGGTGTGTTCTTTGAAGATTAAAAGCACAACTGATTGAGGCTTAATATGTTAAATTTCTTAATAAAGGTTATACTGTATTTTTCACTAGTTTCTCAATTATTTTTGATAGGGTGGGTAGCAGTGAGATAGGTCTGAAATTGGCAGGTGGATGGAGATCTCCTCCTTTATATATTGGAATGATTTTGGCAGCTTTTAAACATGAATGAAATGATCCTTGAGACAAAGAGATGTTCATTGTGTCTGCCAAAGTTTTTAGGGCATTGTCAGGTAATTTTTCAATGATTCCCACCCATAAGATTTATTTTTAATTTCAGAGAAAACTTGTATTAATTCGAGGAAAGTCGTGGATTTTAGAGAAAATGATTCATTCATACCTTTTCTGAAAGTAGCAATACGTCCTCCAACTCTATCTCTGGCTTCCAAAACAATAACTTCCAAACCAAACTGTTGCAACTGCTGTGCAGCAGCTAGCCCTGCTATACCAGCACCAATTACAATCACCTTTCCGTATTTTTTTGTGGGTATTGGCTTGAGTCTTTTGAAAATACCATAATTTATAAACCCATTTCTTTCCAAAAATGCGTGTACCCTTTTCAGCAAAGGAATGTCGCTATTGTAAGGAGCTTCCATTCTATCGATGGCATGTTCCAAAATGAGCTGCAGCTTTGGATTCTCCAACCACATTTGGAGGATACGATTACGTATATTTAGGTATACTTTGATGGTTTGTAATGCAGCATTTGCAATGTCCGGAAAGCATGCTGCTTCAGTTGAGGTTAGTTTATCAAAAGGCATGCGACTTTGGAATGCAGCACCCTCCAGACCAGAAAATAAGTCTTTGATTATAGGATCATCAAGTTCTGAATCTACGTCGTCATCTTCTTTACCTACTTCTTCTTTCTTGGTCTCTTTCTTAGCGGTTTTCGAAGTGCTGGGGCTCAGCTTCTTTTCTGATTGTTGGATTTTGACTTTTTCCGAATTGTCAGTGGAAAGGTTTTCCTCCTCAGCAACACCCGGCTTTTCTTCCATTTCTCTGTATTCAAGCTAAAACGATGAAATAATGAAATAATTACGTCTCTTGCGACCCCGGCTTCATTTAAGCTAATTTTTCTTGAAAGAAAACATTACTTACCTTGACTTTCTTTCTTTTACTCATTTTGAGAGTTTTTTTATGAAGCGTCTCCCAGAAAAACAGTTGATTCGAACGAAAACTAACTGTATAAAATAAACACTCTGGATTCAAAAATTATGGAGTTGTTATTGTTTTCACTTTTCAGTTTTGAATGCGTGCGTTTTGTTTTGGCCCAGTTTTGGTTCAATGTTGCCAAAACAATAAAACCGGTGGTCACCAGTCACTGAACAGGTGCTACCAAATGATACATTTTAACTGCTCCGCGGCACAGAGCACAGAAAACATATTCTGTGTCTGCGGTGTCAAAGGTGTAGATATATACGTAGCTTTATTCAAAGAATTGTACTTATACCAAAGAGTAGGGGTTATACAGTTTGGAATAATTCATAAACTGGGCAGGATGATGTTTCTAACAATTCAGGTGAGTTTTACATAATTTTTATAAAAAAAAAATTGTAATTAACTTTTGTTCAGTCTATGACCCCTACTCTTTGCTTATACATCATACAATACACAAATAGTGCTAAAATAATACACAATAAATATTTGACAAGAAAACAAAAACAAACAAAAAACAGGCATGCTGACATTGTAGTCAGTGTATAAAAATAGTTAATATGTAAAAAAAACAGTTTATGCTGAGTCAGAATAATTCAGATAACTTCTGTTCGTTTCACACCTTCGCTGCTTGCAGAGATACGGTTCCGAAAATTCTGACATTGGTTTCCCAACAACTTCAACCTCTTAAAACAGGTGAAGATTTTCGTTCTTTTCATAAACACAGTTATATTTTATATTCACTTGGATATGCACTTAAATCTCTTCTTTCTGATGTTTCTGGAGAAAATTTATGACCCTGTTCATTTTTCTCGTTTGTTGGGCTCGCTCTAGTTGTTCAAACGTGAAAATAATTTATCTTTTCACGATAATATGTCTTACGATGCAAACTGAGGAAAGGAAACTTTGATCCTGATTCCTGATGGCAATAATTATCTCCATCCCAACTTTTTGCGTGGCCTTTGCCAAGTTTAAGTACTTGCGCAGTGTAATATGGATAAAGAAGAGTCAAAAGAACGAAAATGTTGCATAGTAACGTTTGGACGCTACGCTGTTTCAATTTAAGGTCACATATTCTTAAACAAGATCCAGAAATTTCAATTTTAAATTTTGGCTGTGTATGACCATTGTTTATATAGAAATAGAATAGTTAGCCAACCTTATGCGATTTCTATTGGATTCAAATGGATGCGACATGTAGATGGCGACAGTGACCTCGCATCCAATTCCTGTCGTAACTTCAGTGATCTGGCCTCTGGCCTCCAAAAGTCGTGTCGTAATTTGATTGATACAATGGGACAGCATTAAAATCAGGGTTTTTTGAAGAAACCTGCATTAAAATGACGTCAAATATTCATGTTTGGGTACAATACCTTTTCCACGGGCATTGACTAACTATCTTACTTCTGAAGAAAACAGAATTCGCTAAGACCACGACGGGTATTGAATTAAATCTAACAGACACTTGTGCAAGGTTCCTCAAAACATCAGAGGACGCAATTGCAAGTGCCCTCTATGACCAAACAGCATAATTATGTTTTGATTTGGACAGGGTGTCCACCTGCAGACTAGTTTCGAGATTGTTGCCTCTCATCAGTGCAAAGGGTAGGTCAAGACAGACAGCACTGAAGCATCTGTTCCCCGTCCAAACTATTAACACACTTCGCTGCTTGGTCAACTCTGGTTCACGCGATAAAGCGGTTTCTAGGCCGCTGCACCTAGCGAGCAGAGGAGATCAAACGATCTCCCAAAGAATTATATTTTCTTCACATAAATCTCTCAACCCGGAGATTCGGAGTGTTCTTCCACTGCTCGCTAGGTGGAAGCCTACTTAGCAGGTGTATATGGGAGTGGAGGGTTCATCATCGGTCAGCAACGACTGTTCGTAATCTTACATCTATTTAAACAATGGTATGACCTTTGCTCAAGAAAAAACATTTCTTTGGTTCTTACTACAGGAAAACAATGCTACAGGAGATGTATATTTCGTCTGACTGAGTTTTAACTTCCTTCCAAAATTATTGAGTCTAAGAATCTGACATTCCAACAAAATTAATTGGCTAGAGCTTATTAAACCCTTCTGTTCGTTCACTCTCTTTGGTCAGTGCCCAAAGACATTGAACTTTATTTGTAGAGGATGGCCCGATCACTAAAATATACCTTATAACGGTATAGTTCAGTGGGCCCGATCCAAGGAGACTAAACATTATTTATCAGGAGAGTCAAATCCCCATAGGACAATCAATGGGGACACTAATAGAAAGAGATGAAAGAACGTTTGTGACGAAATGTGACGTTGTTGGACATGTCATGGCCGCCGTTCTTTATAAACAGTGACGTACGTTACTATGACGCGTTGATGCTACAAGATTCTGATAATTGGCTAGAGCTTATTAAACTCTCCTGTTAGTTTAGTCTCTTTGGGCCCGATCGACTTATTTTATGGGCCTGTCAATGACGTCAGCGCAATGCCAACTAATGGTTTACATTATATCTATATAATATATTAGGCGTTCTCGATTGACGTTTGGTTGTTTCTGGTTGGTTCGATTGGTGACGTCATGGTGAAGACTGAAACGAATGGATAGGTTAGTCGGTTGCGGTTGACATTATGCATCATAACCTAATTATATTACTAAAATATTTTGTTATATCTTCATTCTTCAGGAGCAAATGAGTCTTTTGTATCGTAATTACACTCTTTCTCTAGAATTTTCAACTTGAATTACTTGGTTGGGCTCTAAAAGAAGAAAAAAGGGTTTGAGTGGTTCAAGTTTTATATGTCCCATCGGTCTAGAGATCCCAAATATATAGATAAGATAAGAAGAAGACAAGAAATGTTCAAGTGGAAGGGACCCTATTCTCAAACCGTGACATTTTGTCGCATGCAAGATATTCTCTTTGTCGAACGAAATCTAAATATTCTTATTCTCAAATGTCGCATTCGCAAATTTTTGATAGACAAATTGTAGAATGGTCAAAGGCAGTCGACATTTTATGTCGAATGCGAGAATTTCATAAGATGCGAAATTTATAGGTTGAGTCCAATAGTTTATAGTAAATGTCAAAACATTCTTTGATATTTTTAAAGAGAAACATTCTCAATTGAAAATTGAATCAATACATGACTCCTCTGAAAAAAAAAACCTACGATAAAATTGAAGTTACTTTTTTGTAATATCTAACAGAAAACAACTACTTAACTACTTCCCCGGCAAAAGCCACAACTGACTTTATGAACATCCTGGGCTCTGGGCTCCGTATGCGAGTGACTTTCGCATACGGAATTATGGTATTTCCGTATGAAATGACACAATAAACCGTATTTTGAAGGAATTGAAAAATATTCGTAGACGAATTTATTCTGAAGAAATACATCGCATGGTCAAAGATTTTCAATGAAATCAACATTCTTTGAAACTTTTTCAGAGATTTTTGTAATGAGATAATGGCATCTTCAGTAATAGCTATAGAAAATTTATAAAATCAGGAAATTTATCAGCGGCCTCGAGAGAGACGAGTAATATACAGGAGTGCTATTACATTCTCATCTGAGAATAATGTATTAAAATCTTCAGATTGACTGAAGAATTCTCCTATAAAAGAGGAGCTCATTTTCTTTTTCTTGCATTAAATTTTTTAAAGTTTGCTTTTGATTTTGGCTGCAACTTTCCATGTTTCTACCTTATTTACTCTGATGTAATCTTGCTTCCATTTTATTTGTTATTATTATTAACGTTTCACAAGAGAAGGGGCATAGAACACGATCTAACATCAAAAATTCGGTGTTGCCAGCTCATGTTATTCGACAAAATTTATTTCATGCGACATATATGTCGAACCCATTTGAGAATACCACATGCCAATGTTGTGCGACAATTTCCATCGACATAGTCGAATGCGACAAATCTCACTCGACATTCGAGAATAGGCCGCCAGAGTCGTCATCTAAATACAAAACCTACAATGAAAAATGAGCTTATTTCAGTTACAACTGCAAATACATAAAATAACTTCAGTGACTTTTTGGAATTGAAGCTCGTATTTCCACTTCTTTCGGAAATCCAGTTCGTGCAGAAGCAGAACCTACTTATCATCTGAGAACACCTATAACAGGTGATAATCAACTGTACTGTCAAAACTGCGCCAAAACAGCCGACAGACACAAGTATTCAAGCACCTTAAAATTTGATCAGAGCCGTGGTGCTCTTCAACTATGACTCAGCATTTCAAAGGTTTATTATTAAAATATTTTAACGTATCAAGAACACCCTAATCTAACCGACTACCGTCACAACCTTTACTGGAGTTGATTCTGGGCACTACTACACCTTAGCCAAAGACAGAACTGAACCTTTTGGGGACCTTTGGTTACACCATACATCCTATTTTACAGTAGATCAGATTTTCACAATTCTCCGGCCCTCCTTAGAAATTTTCAACCAATGTACATTCCAACTCTTCAGATGATGTGTGTTGCAGGTTTTTTCGAGTTTTCCCGCAGCTGTGAAAGTGAATGCTCCACCGACTTCATTTAAGCTGGCCCAGAAAGCCAACTATAATTATCTTCTTACTTTTCAATTTGTTCTTGTTGCGAACTAATAAAATATTTTTTACAAAATAACAGACTTTCCATTCAGTCTAAATAAGAAATAATGACAAATATGTTGGATACACCTGTTAATTAAAGTAAGCATTCATCTTTTTTTCCGTCAAAAGTTATCAGTTTTCCATTAATGAAATAAATGTATACCTAGCTGATTTCTTTTTCACAATAAATCTCAAAAAGTTCATCAGTTTCAATTTTTAGCGCCTCGTTCATATTAGGCTCAAAAATAATCAACAAATCAGAGAGAGAAAGAGTATACCGCTCATTAGAAATACTCCTGGTGCTGGTTCTACGGAATCAGAACCGGGTTATATTCGTGACGTCATTGATAATGAATCGAGAACGGTTGGTTCAACTGCGGTTAACTTTTCGGTTTTACCAGAGTGAATCGAGAACGCCTATAGTAAAGAAAGTTACTTATGACATCTACTGTCACTAGTTGAAACTTAATTTGACACTAACCAAGGAATCCAAAGCAAAGAGTACACCGTTAGCTGGTGTACTCTTTGTCCAAAGTTAGATGTTTATCTACTCATTGACAGGCAGCCAACAATTCGTTGCTCTGACCAACCCAAGGTTCAATCAAGTTTCTAGAACGTTATGAGGAACGCAAGCAGTAACCACGAAACAGCTGTCAAAGGTTGGAACTCTCGGAATCAAATCGAAAAATACTCTATTTTCATCTTATATATAGATATACAAAACCATACGGAAGGCATCACGGTGACGTCAAATGAGAGACTACATTGCAACATAGGGAATAGGACATCCTCTACAAATAGTGTTCAGTGTCCTTGGTCAGTGCCGCCTCAAACATATAACTTCAGTGGTCTGACCCAAAGAGACTAAACTAACAAGGAGGGTTTAATAAGCTCTAGCCAATCAGAATCTTGTAGCATCAACGCGTCATAGTGACGTACTTGGATATGAGTACAGAGTCGAACTGGAACCAAGCAACAAAACTGTCAGCAGTAACCACCGACTTTACCTTTAAAGGTTTTAAAGGTTAAGTCGGTGGCAGTAACTCTCATATACCAAGAGCTAGTCCGTCACGTCTAAAGAGAATGGCGGCCATGTCACGTCCACCACGTCACATTTCGTTACAAATGTTCTTTCATCTCTTTCTACTAGTGTCCCCATTGTCTTATGGGGATTAAACTCTCCTTGTTAAATTTTAGCATTGTTTATACAGTAGAAACCAAGCAAGTGCGAACATAGGCCGAACGTACGGGAATTGACTCTTGTCCGCTCTTGTCTAGCTTTGACATTGAAGTGACGTTTGTTTGGTGGGACCGCAGCGCGGCGTGAATCAAAGTACATGCTGAAATGGATCAATTCAGGATGGTCCACTTATTTGAATTATCGAAAATTATTTGAAACATTTTTCGTAAACCGAATGGTATTCAGTGATTGTGTTTTAAGCACGCGTTGTTTGGAGTGCGATGAGCAAATCGATATTATAATGCGCATACGCTGCTTATTGTTGTGAGTTGTGTCTGATTTGAAATATACTTGCGGGAGAACAGATAATGAACAAGCGTCTACCTAGAAAGTTTCAAATATTTTCGAGTGATTGCGCAAATCATAGACAAAGTTTTTTTAAAGAAAATACTTATTGTTTTTATGGCGGCGAATTCACAACGTAACCTGAGCAAGCTAACCTGTTCGCCACATACGGTACTAAGGACCTTTTTGCACAAAAAATCTCTATGTATGAGCCATTCTCCCGTCAATACAACAAATGAGAAGAAACCCACAACATGCAGCGTATGCGCACATGATGGAATAATGTTTGGGATTTGACGTCTCGTAACTTGTTTGACTTTCGTCTGAAAGTTTGATTTCATCAACCTCGAAAAAATTGAAAATTCATTTCGAAAAACATATTTATTTATTCTAAAAATATGACAAAGCAAACGTAACAATATTCCGTTTAATCCGTTTATTATTTCAACGTAAATGTTCAAATACATTCCCTTTCTGTGCTAGACAATAGCATAAATTGTCATAAAAAGACTCCTGACATTTTTCATCATATTTGGGGTAATACTTATGAAATAATTTTCAATGTTCCTCAACAAATCTTGTAAGTTATCAGCCCTGACCTCTTGAAAACCATAAATGTGTGATTTCACGTGCCCCCAAAGAAAAAAATTATTTGTTGCTAAATCAGGAGATCGAGCTGACCATAAGATTGTTCCTCTTCCTGTGATTAATCGATTTGGAAAAGTGGTATTTAAATATTCTTGGACTACTTGAGAATTATGAGATGAACACCCATCTTGCTGAAACCAAATCCTGTGGAAATTCTGCCCTGCTATTCTTCTTACTTCCGGAACAATTTGCAGTTGCAGAAGATCGATATTTGAGTCCATTCTATGCACATTCTATAACAAATGGGCCAATCATATTTCCACCAAGCAAGCCACCCCAAAAATTCAATTTCTGGGGATACTGGGTTCTTAATTCACAATACCGATGCAAATTTTCTCTGGACCAATATCGCACACGAGAAGGATTATGGCGTCCTTGTAAAGAAAATGTTGACTCATCCGCGAAAACAATATTTTACATGTAATGTTCATCAGCATTTGCCATTTCCATCACTGTTTCACAGAACTGCATCCGCTTGAAATAATCATTAGGATAAAGAGTATGAGTTTTCTTGACTTTATATGATCGGTAACCATGTCTTTTTAGAATTCGTCTCGCAGAAGTTGCACTCAAGTCTACTTCATTCGCAACAGCTTCAGCGGTTTTTTCGGGTTTCTGGTTTACTGTGTCCAACATCATGATTTCCTTCATTTCCCTTTCATCACCGCCCACTGCAAATTGATGTTTTCTAGGAATTACGCAACCAAATTTCTGAAATTTACTTATGACACGATGAATTGTCGAAATGGTCGGAGTTGGTCTATCATTGAATTCATTCATGAATCGGTTTCTTATTGCACGTATAGAGTTTCCTCCATAATACCATTCAACAATCTTAACTTTTTCTGAAACGTTATCTAGGTCCATTTCGATAAACACGGTAATTAATAACTCTTTCACAATTAATGACCCAAAAACGATAATGTAGGTAATTCGAAGGAAAAAATTTGAATATGACTTAATCTGATGACATTTTGACGTGTGCGTTTGTTTAAATGGGCATGAGTAAATTCGTCCACGTTGGACCTATGTTCGCACTTGCCTGGTTTCTACTGTATAGAAGCATTGTTTATATAGAAGTAAGATAGTTAGTCAATGCCTGTGTAATTAGTGTTGGACGCAATCGCGAGTGTCATCTAGCGTAATTAGTTACAAACATGAATATTTGACGTCATTTTAATGCAGGTTCCTTCAAAAAAACCCTGATTTTAATCAAGGAAATTAAACAATATCTGTATAGGATGGTCCAATCCCAATGCCGCAATGTAATCCTTTCCCCACCTGCTTGAACTGTCAAATGACGTCACCTGATACCTTCTGTCAATATCACTATCTTACTCTGTTTACCTTCCGTTCTTTTCCTTTATCCTCCTACAACTACAATTCGTTTCGTATATCCATTTTGTTGATGTTGATGAAAATTAGGAAAATTGGAAGTGTTGTCATTTCAAAGCGAGAAATCATAGTTTTCAGTATTTAAGTTAATATGTGGTTGCGTATAATAGTTTTCTTCCTGTACTTCAGAAAAATACGTGGAAAAAGTAAAGAATATGGGTCCAGCTGGGATTTTGAAATTTTTTTTACAGATGCTCTAAAACGCGATAAAATGAATAAAAATAAATTTTGGCGCGGAAACACATTTTTCTATTTTATTTTTGAAAAAATAAATGTGGATACTCACTTTCAAGACAAACAAATTCAATTTGTTGGATGGGTTATTTTACCTATTTTTTCAATGTTAATGAACTGTGTTGTATTGATAACACTTTCTACATATACAGAAGTATCAATTCATTAGCAGAATAAGCTTCGAATAGTATGGAAAAGGTTAAAAAAGCTACTTTTATTATGCAGATATAATTAATTTATAATTTGTTGACAAGTGAATAAATTGTAACTGCGACGTTGCCAATAGAGATTTTTGATAGTTTAAAGACTTGTTCATACCCTCGCGAATTTCTCAATTTTTCTGGGAATAAAATGGATGTCAGTCATGCCGAACCATTCATTGTTGTCAGCCATTTCATTCGTAGAGAAATTGCGAAATTTGCGAGGGTATGAACGAGATTCAGTACCGCAAAGGTTCTAATCGACCAGACTGATCAGCATGGACCAATTAGAACATGCGTAAATTATTATCCAACTTCAACCCAACCTAACCTAACCTCATGTATACAGAATAACCATTCGAATTTGGATTAATATTCCAAATCAGACAAATCCAGTGTACTATCGTTCTGAATAGCCCATGCAAATTGCCCATATGAAGTCTGGTCGATTGGAACTCTTGCTCTTAGAGATGGAAAAATTTATAACTTTTCTATATTTTCAATAAACGCACAACATTCATTGTCGATTCAAAGAAAGACATTGATAATGATTAGTTTTTGTTTGTTAACAGGAATAAATATGCGTTTTTGTTGGTAGCTAGGTATCTGGATTGTTATGAAAAATATTTTAGGGTGTGAAATTTCTTTAGATCAAATTATTTCTGGCGAATTTTTAAATGTCTCACAGGAAATTGCATATAACGGGCGAATAAATAAATATATAGGAAGTTAATGTGTTGAGATGAAAAAAAAAAGTTTGGAATAGGTGAAGAATGCGCACATTTTCATTACAGGTTCACTTCATATATTCATATCTTCCCCAATCTATAATTTGATTTGAAATAGGAGCTATTATATAAAATAGACCATATGCGAGCGAAGCGAGCGCGTTCGGCCGATAAATTTTTCACTTTCTTGTAGTTTAACTTAAATTTCCATGAATAATTGTTCGTATCCTCGCAAATTTCGCAATTTTTCGGCAAATGAAGTGGCTGCCAGTCATGCCGGACCATTCGTTAATGCTGAACCATGTCGGCAGCCATTTTATTTGCAGAAAAATTGAGAAATTCGCGAGGGTATGAACGAGACTTAACCGTCACTCTTCCGTGTAATAGAATTGGCAACGTGGCATTATTAACTTCGTGTTAAAAGTGTCCTGTCATTTAACATTTGTCAAATAAATTGGTTGTTTATGTACATTGAATAAAAATCTTTTTGCGTGTTTTTTTAATTTTTGAAGTTTATTAGGTACTATGAATTACTCCATATGGTTCGATAGAAGTGTTTGAAGTTCAAGACAATGGGTTTGAAATGAAAAATACGTTTGAACTCCGTCCAACGGTTTGTAATTGTGTCTCTCAAAAGTAAGTTCCCACACATGTTTTATCAAGAAAAAAAATAGAAAATGCTCTTTCCGCGCAAAAATTTCGATTGCTCTAGTGTTTTTACGATGTTTTAAAACGTCTGTAAAAATTTTATCAAAATCCCAGCTGGACCCATATTCTTTACCTTTACCAAATACGTGTTTGTGAATTGAAATAATCCGCTCTCCCACTAGGTAAGTTTATAATATATTTCTCTATAATGAAATTCATTTTCATTCAAATTATGCATACCTCCTAACATATTCATTAAACATTTCCGTTGTAACAAAGTTCGAAAAAAAACCGTTTTTGCACTTCAAACTATTAACCTGTTTACCAAACCAAACCCACTTGTCCCTCGGAGTAACATATAGAAAGAGTTTGAGCATGAACAAACTGACTATTAGAAAAATACATGTTGATTATGTAGGAATGTTTTCACCGAAATTGTATCTTGCAAAATAAACATATTTGTACATGAACTTGTGAAATGGTTCATTGGAGATTAAAGGTACATTTCAGAAGATTTCATGACATTTTCCAAATGAAGTTTTATTTAATTTATTGGTGTTCTTTCAGGTGAGAAACTTTCACAATGCCTGGAATGATTTGTGCTGTTTTTGGATATTCAAACAATTGGCAGTCAGCTAGAGAGAAAAAAATACCTATATTTTCATGCATTCTCAAAGAAAAATGATTTCGTTTCAAGAACAGTGCGAGAAGAATGGATTAGGAGGTGCAAGAGAGCTGATTCATGGAATCCTGATACAAGCAGGATTTGTTCAGCACATTTATCTGAAAATGATTATGAGAGGGATATGCAAAATGAATTATTAGGTAATTATTAATAATTCCTTGCTCTTTCCTGTTACCAAGTGAATTGCTTTGAGAAATTGAAGTCTTGCAAATTCAGACCTAATATTTAACAATTCATTGTTCAGTTTATGTGCTGTAAAATCATTAACACTTGACATATAATAATTACCCGAAATATTACAGTGAAGAATATTTTTATTAATGCCGATTCAAACTAATCACATGTTTTTTCCAGTAATATTAATTACTATGTTATTTTTTGCAGGTTTACCATTGAGAAGGATATTAAAAAAAACTGCCATTCCAACTCTGAATTTGCCTGGTCCTGAAATGAAGATGCCAAAGATTGTAACGAACGTTATAGATAGTGTGAAGGATACAAACTTGAAGTTTACTGTTGAATCTTCAGATTTACAACTCTCCACTTCAAATAAAATGAGGTGTGGATCAGCATTGGCTTTGGCATTAGACTCGCAAGCTTCTACATCAGACTTGAAAGCTTCTACATCAGACTTGCAAGCTTCTACTTCGACCGACAACATACAAATGAAATATGACAAACTTCTAAGAGAATTCAATACATTGAAACAGGAATATGCCGAACTGCAGAAATCAAGTAAAATGAAAATAAAACTCCTCAATAAAACTTGAACTATTATAAAAAAAAATGTTTGAGGCAAAGAAACCAATCAAATTTCAGTTTATCTGTGAGGGGTATATTGAAGCATGTCTTCACTGACAATCAAATTTCTCTCTTATTGAAAAGAAAAAAACGAGTCAACTGGACTCATGATGAAGTCTCAACAGCATTTACTTTGAGGTACTACAGTAAAAAATGCTACCTATTTATGAGACATCAATTACATTACCCTCTGCCGGGTCTATCATCATTCAGAAGGTGGGCATCAAAAATAAACATGAGAGAAGGACTCTTGAAAAATGTATTGAGTTTTTTGAAATTAGCTGGGGAAGACAAAAGTAATTTTGAGAAGACTGTTGTCATTTCCTATGATGAAGTGAAAGTCAAGTCTCTCCTAGAGTATGATGTTTCTTCAGATGAAATTGTAGGTCCGTATAACCAAATGCAGGTTGTTATGGCTCGTGGCTTGTTTTCTAAGTGGAAACAACCCATATATATTGGATTTGATAGAAAAATGACAAAGGAAATTCTATTAAATTTAATTTCTGAACTGTATCATGTGTCATATAATGTAGTAGCATGTGTCAGTGATTGCGGTGGAGGTAATGTAGGTCTATGGTCAGAATTGGGTGTGGATATTAATAACTCTTTTTTTAAACATCCGAATACTGAAAATCATATTTATATGTTTGCTGATGCCCCCCATCTTCTGAAATTGCTAAGAAATTGGTTAATTGACACTGGATTTGACATTGGAAATATTTCTATAAATAAAACACCCATCGAAATTCTATTAGAGAGCACAAATCAAGAGCTTAGTGTGTGCTACAAGGTACATCAGATACATTTAGAGTGTGAGAAAACGCAAAGACAAAATGTTCGCTTGGCTGCAGAACTAATATCAAATACGGTTGGCGAAGCATTGATCCGTTATAAACCAGGCCCAGACAAGAAGCTTGCTGAAAATGTGGGACTTTTCATATGTGATATGAAAAAATGGTTTGACATTTTCAATAGTTACATGAAAGACGGCAAAGTTCCGTTTAAGTGTGCTTATGGGGTACATAGGAAAATGCAAGAAGAACATTTGGACAAAGTACTTCAAATGATCCAAATGATGAGAGCCCATGGTAAGAACTCCTTGCAAACTTTCCAAAAAGGCATGATAATCTCCATAAAATCTCTGAAGCTGCTGTTCTCCGACATGAACACAGAATTTCAAATAGCATACTTGTGTACACACAAGTTGAATCAAGATTGTTTGGAAAATTTATTTTTCCAATTAAGGAGTAGAGGGCCGAATGATCACCCTAGTCCACTTATTGCTATGCAGCGGATTAGAATGATCATACTCGGAAAGAATCCTGGTATCCTAGAGGCCCATGTAAATACTGAGGAGCCAGTACTAGGGAAGTATATATCTGCAAGCGTAATGAAGCAAGCAGAAATCAAGATACAAGAAGCAGAGCCTGCTTGTGAAAGTAGCTTTCAGAGTGATTCAATGTCATCATCAGACTCATCGAATAAGAGCAGTGCAATGTGTGAGCAATCCCAGGAAATAAACAGTGATGCACTTGAATACATCGCAGGCTATCTAGCTAAAAAATTCAGAAAAAATATGCCAAACTTGGGACAATACACATACATGATTAAAGTTGACCATAACTATAACTTGCCTTCATGGGTACAACAGCTATCCTATGGTGGACTAATAAAGCCAGATGGTGCATTTTTCGAGAAAATAAAAAAGTGGAACAGGTATTTTCAAAAGTTTCACGGTGATAGTCATAGAAAAGAAACTGGTATTGTAAAAAATCTGGCTGCAAAAATAAAGAAGTGTGATGATTTTCCTATTGATATTATCACTGCCTTCTGCAAGTTGAGGACAACTATTCGGATAAATTACTTAAATGCCAAAAATGAAGAGAAGAAAATTCAGAAGAAAAGAAAAGCTACAGAAACGGATTCGCAAGCACAACGAAGAAAAATCAAGAAAATCAACAAACTAACAAATTAGTGTGATTAAATAATTTACAAAATTATTCCAAATATGTCTATATGCATAATTTATTTTGAAAATTGACAAATTCCTTTCAGCAAGTTCCTCAGACATTTGAATATCAAAAGTAAAGATGGTTTTACTCAAGAACAAATTTTACCCCTAGCCTGCCTCTTCATCTTAGAATCTTTTTTTTTATTCATAAGAACTACAAGGAGAACATTAGGCCTCATCAATCGAATCATGAAAACCAACTCATATATTATTATAATATCAGTCTTCCTATTCCGTTAACTTCCCAAATCAAATCCTCTATATTTTATAATGGAAAGAACCTCCTCAACCATCTTCATCTTCCCATAAAAAAAATAACGAATAATTTCCAATTCCGTAAAGAGGTTAAAAAAAACTCCTCCTCCGGGGAGTCTATTATGATGCAGATGAATTCCTCATTGACAGTTTCACAACTTATGAGAACAATTCCTGAAAGGATAGTTACATTGTTGATGTTCAAATTTACTTTTTAAATGTATATTTTATAAAGCTGTCTAATCTTGTGTTATTGTAACTATTCTTTATTTTTTATTTAAACTTATACAGTGTGCTGTTTATTGAAATGTGTTTGTGGTAACTTTTTTATTTTAGATTTAGATAGCTTTGTTGAAAAATGTTTTGTTGTTTAAGTACAATAAAGCATTTTCGACTGTGTATTTTATTTTTCAATCATTAACGACTTTGCAATCAATTCAAGTAGAGCAATTGAGAAATATTTTCCATATCAGTGACGAAATTTCCGATGGGAGAAATTGACATTTTTCGAAACTTTTTGACATTGTCACAATTTAATTATTTATAGAGGAATTCAACAATATAATGATTTTGAGTGTAGCAGGCCTGTATGTATATGAGCTGTGTATTTTTGTCTATCAGAACAGAGATAAGTTTGCTCGTAATGGAGAAAATCATCTGCACAAAACAAGATCTAGAAATATGCTTGTTCCAGGCCAACACCGTACAAAAAAGTTTCAGAGAAGCCACCTGTTTCTTGGCTGCAAGGTCTACAATAAATTAGATCAGAATATTAAAAGTGCCTCTAATATAAGTTTATTCAAGAAATCATTGAAAACCCATTTAATAAATAAGAATATCTACTCTGTAGACGAATTTCTCTCATAATTCGTATGTAAAATCTTAATAGTTTATTTTCACTTGATCAATGTCTCCACTGGTATTTTTGTTTTAAATTTAATTTACATTTATTCTATATTCTAGACGTTTTCTTTGTTATTGTACAACTGTACCTTTCAACAAACGAAATAAATTATATTATTATTATTATCTGCCAGTGGAAATTACAAACATTGCTTCGAAGACTATATTAAAAAAAAAGTTGAAAAAAATTGTTGCTACACAGATACCTGGTCAACAAGTATGCTGATTCAGTAATATTTTCTTCTTTGTTAAAATATTTATTCTTACATTTTATCATTATTTTGTTATAAGACTAACAATAAGAATGTACTGTAGGCCATATCACCAGAACTTATTCTGATTATTGGCCAATTATTTGTTAATAAACAAATAAAAAAATGTGTTCCAGCCTCTTTCTGATATTATTGAGAAAGCATTGGAGACAAAAGTGACATCATAAACAAGGTGATATCATTCAAGTTCGATGGTAAAATTTTCAACTCTGGAAGAATCAGAATTATCTTCCGTGCTGCAAATTTGAGTGAACTTATCAGTGGTACATGCAGAGAAAAAACAAAAAAGTATTGGAAGATCTAATGTTAAAGCCAAGCTCATTATATTAGCATCAATAGAATTTGAACAGCTTCAAAATATAATTTGTTGTAATAAGACTGAAATGTGGACATGACTGACAATAATTCATGAGCAGAGGTCTGCAGTATCCAACGTGATGCACAAATAACTATCATTTGTATGGAACTGAAGCATTGCAACACAGATCAGCAAAATCAAAGCCATGTATCAGGTATTACCCGGTAAAGATGATAAAGTGGCCACAGTTTTGGGGAGATTAGTAAACAAATATAGTTCCTTTCAACTGCCTAGGAGTCATACGAGTCCCAACAAACCTTTGAGAGTCGTGACTGTCAGGTTGCTGAAAGAAGAAATGATGCTTTCTCAAATCAATGAACTATCATCTGTGTTTGCAGCAGTTAATATGAGATAGCTAACAACACAGGAACTTTCATGTAGAAATTAAAGGCTGGTATATTTTGTTCGTTGGTTTTCCAAGTACTAGTGGTTAACTTTTGTTAATGTAGTGATATGAACGTTGCATGTACCGGCCATGACCAAAAATAGTGATAGTTCATAACAAAATAGTCGAGTTTTTCAAAGAATGTCAATTTCCTTTTGAAGCTGTTCGAAATCTGTTGACATCGATATCATGGGCATGGCTTTAACTTTAGAATATTCAATATTCCCATTCTTTTTAACGATAACTGTGCAACACTTCCTTTTTTTATTTTCAATTTCACATTTATCGATATGATGACAGTTATCAGTTATGACATACATCAAATCATAATTGACAGAAGGCCTCACGTGACGTCACAAACTGTTGACCTTGGGATGATAAAATGAGCCGATTGAACCATCCTATACAGATATTGTTTAATTTCCTTGGATTTTAATGCTGTCCCATTGTTTCAATCAAGTTACGACATGACTTGGAGGCCAGATCACTGAAGTTACGACATGACTTGGATGCGAGCTCACTATCGCCATCTACATGTCGCATTCATTTTGATCCAATTATAATCCCATAAGGTTGACTATCTTCTATATAAACAATGATAGAAGTAAGATAGTTTGCCAACCTTATGGGATTTATATTGGATTCAAGTGGATGCGACATGTAGATGGCGACAGTGATCTCGCATCCAAGTCATGTCGTAACTTCAGTGATCTGGCCTCTAAGTCATGTCGTAACTTGATTGAAACATTAAAATCAGGGTTTTTTGAAGGAACCTGCATTAAAATGACGTCAAAGATTCAGGTTTGTAACTAATCATGCTAGATGACACTCGCGTTTAAGTCCAATTAGGGTCACTGAATCCTAGAAGGCTTTGCGGCCTTCTTACAGGCCCTAGGTCCAATACCTTTTCCACAGGCATTAACTATCTTACCTCTATTTAAACATTGATTTTATCGTTGTTTGAGGTTTACCATTTTAGATTTTAGTCTCCTTGGGTCTGACCTCCAATTCATGTCGTAAAAAGGCAGTCACGTTGAATTTCCGTAAAGTAGATGGCGGAACATGTGATGAATTCTATCTAAAGTAGGTAGATGGCATCATTCGACGATATGGTTTTAATAGTAGGGGAGCCCACGATGCTAAATGGTGATTTACTCGAGCGTCGAGGCTTTCAAAAAATGTAAAAAATGAAGCAGTCACACATAGAAATACTCCAGCGCCTCAGTGTCTCTGATGACGAAATTATGTTAATCTGTCGGTTTGCATTTTAAACTAACTTCAAACATATAGCTTATTGAAACTGGATTATAATGCAATATTTTGGAATCAATTTTGATAATACTAATAATAATGATGTTTCTCTGTTCGTTAATAATTTTAAATCGATTTGAAACTAACTTCAAACTGCTCAGAACCGGATGACAATGTGTAATTATTTAAATAAAAATAAACACTTCAAATAAGAATATTTTAATATGCCTTTTATTATTACTACTGTTTTACCTTGCTTAAAATAATGTTTGTGAAATTTAAAAGTTGCGTTTAATATCGTTGCAACAAACATGAAGTTTGTGATTCCATGAAAAAATAAAAATCTAAGTTAATTTCACAAAGATGCTTCAACGTGAATGCGCAATTGATTTGATGCGGTGATTGATTCATGAAAGTGTTTATGGCGAATAAAAAAATGGGAAATTATTAATGATAAAAAACATTTCGCAGACATAACTTTTAGTTTTTGACTTTTTGATCTACCATGTATGCTGTTTGACTTGCGACCATTCTAAGTAAATGAAAATTGTAAAATTTGTTTTTATATATAAAACTCCCAGGTTTTCGGAGAAAACCCCTCAAAAGCAGAGCTTGTGCGAGTGATCCGGGACCTAAAGCACGTCATAATATGTATTCAAAAAATAATTAAATAAATAAATAATTAGGAAACTAAAATAAAAATTACATATACAAAATTGGTTAAAACAGATAGAATAAATCACCAGATACAATTAAACATTCACAAACAGAAAAATATTGTTATAACCTACTATTAAGTAGTACATAATATGACAAGTCGTAAAATAGTTATAATAAATAATCGAGTGATATAATGAATTCTATACAAATGATGAAACTCTGAGGACTAATGGAAATACTCAAGTGGATGTCCTCTAGTATATCTCTGGGTTGTCTTCTTCATGTCCTTGGTATCGAAATTATTATGAAATAGAAAAATGTTTGTCAGAGATTCATCTTTGTTATGCCTCTAATAAAATGTAGTAATTAGGCGTTCAGTTTTATACGACAGTATTACTATGAACATCTGAACCTGGATTGAGGAAACAGGGAACACATAGCAGCAGAGCAGTGACAACGTGGCAACCGTCATGAATTGTTTCGTATTTCTCTTCGTTAGTTTGGATTTAGGTAGGATTGATACCTAAACTTCAGTGGTGATTTATTTTTAAACAATAGATGTGCTTTCCTCAAATTGATAATTTGATTCCAAGAAATTATTTTGAATTTAGATTGAAGATGCAATAAGGGGTGGTCAATCTTTTCATTATAAGTACCTAGAACTGTTTCATACTGCTGATTTTTTGCTGATGACGTTGACGAAATGTCAAAGGTAGGGGAACATTTCTATTTCATTACGAGGGTTTTGCTACCACTCTTAAAGATTACAATTGTTGATTCAATTCCTCAGTTGACTCAATTTATTTTGTACTGGAACTTCTGCAAAAGTTAGAGCCAAAAATAAATTTAGTAAACCCTTTACCTATTCCTCAGGAGGGCCAAGGAGAGAAGGTTTGTTTACCAGCACTGTACATTTGTTTTACTCGTCTGTCTAATCTTAATCCTTACGAAATAGCTATTTACATACCAAGGGAGGAAAATCATGCTTTTCCTCCCGCGGATAGTTTGATGCCCGACGCGAAGCGGAGGGCATTAATATCCGCGGGAGGAAAAGCATTTTCTTCCTGAGGTATGTATATAGTTTTTTCTACTACCTTTAAGGTCGTCATTTTTATAACATCCTAAAAATTATAATGCGTGCATAAGAACAACTGCAGAAAGTTGTGGAACTATATAATGCGGCTATATGACAAAATATTAAGTAAGCGTTGCGTCGTCGTCATCGTGTTGACAACGATTTGTTGCTATGGCGTTGTTCGGTGATACAAACATAAACATAACAATTGTCATAAGCTGTCACGTTGTTTACCCTTTTAAGTTGCTTCTAAGTTTTGAAAATGAATTCTAGCGAAGACAACCTGCCAAAAGATCTCGCTGAAGAGGCAAAATTGATTTCAATGCATCTTCTTCCTGATAAATCGAGAGGAAAAGTACTATTTTCCTCCCGGCGGGAGGAAAAGTGCTATTTTCTTCCCGGCGGGAGGACAAGTACCATTTTCCTCCCTTCTTAGGGGTCGAAAATAAAGTTTTCTAGTGAGGTAGTAGAAAAATGTATTTTTCTACGACAGTGCGTAAACTGATGTATTATACGTACTGTGTATACACAGTCCGTAAATTGATACTTTTTAGTTCAAGTGCATAACAAAATCAACTTTGCGTAAAATCATGCATCGACTATGCGATAAGTAATGTTTTACGCACTTTTCATACATTTTTCAGTAAAACAGTATTTTGCGTCAGATTGTACTCGGAAGTCATCATTTGATGATACGACAAAAGTTGAAAACTGCATATGATAAAACATTCAAAAATTAGCTACAGTTTGGCAATATTATCACTGTCGTAGAAAACATTTTGTATGATGCATTTTCGTAAAAAAAATTTTTGCGAACTTGTATCACAAATAACTATTACATATTTAGTGTACCTAGTGTTCAATTAATTTAATTCGAATTTCTTTAAAGGACCTCGCACCGTTTCAATGAGAAATTGGCTTTCGGTAAATTTGCTCGAATTTTTTATATATTGTAGAACTCGTGATGCTGATCGAATGTTTCCATTGCGCCAAAGCTCTAAATTCAACAGGGTTATACAGGGTGCTGAAGTTGACTTTTCCAAAATTTCAAATGGCCATTGTGAAGACATTTTTACGAATCTATAAAACAAATCAACTATGCATCGATTATTCATGCGGCCGAAACAAATCCACTATACCGTATAATAATTCCTGAACAGACCCACGATTCACAGAGAGTCTAAAGCTAGCAAGTTTATTAGTGATTTCTAAAAAATTGAGCGGTGGAGTTTCATTCAATTCCAGATTTTTCGACGGACACAAATATCGAATCCAAATGATGATGTTAGCATCTCCTGAATAAAACTGACAAATTATATACAAGACGTATCTCTCATGAAACCGCATCCGTCTAGCTTGTTGATTTATCCAAATACATGAATTCCATATAACTCGGTGATAAACTGGATCGTTTATGGTGAAAGTTTACTATGCAGTTACACGAAATATACAGAGTATATCAAAAATAGTGAAACTTGCTGATGATTTCTTTGAAGTAGTTGGACTTGTTTCGTTTTATTGAGGCATTTCTATTAATTTATTCTTTCAACACAAATATTCTGAAATATTTTGAAAAATTTACTGTAGAATATTTTAAATATGTATAAATCTATATTGACTACAAGTAGTAGAATAACTTGAGTGACGAAGGTATAATATTGCAAAAAATAAACAAAAACAGTGTATTAGAGGATATAAATAAGTAACGAAATATACTCGTATTTTAGTATAACAGATGTTTCGTACCTATACAGAGCGTAATAACAGCCAATTTCATTATTCATTTAAGGGAATTTTAAATGCTTTATTTTCAAATTCCATACATGGAATTTCAGAATGAACCATAACATCTGAGGTAACATACATGAGTTATGCAATAGTTGGATGGACATAGATTATGTAGGAGAGGTTGGTAGGAACTGAAAAATAGTTCCGCGCGTATGACATAATGAAAGGAAAAACAATTTATGACGAGGTAGCAAAAAACTGAAATGAATTATGATATGATCAACATACAGAAAATGATGATAGAGTCACAGAACCTGATTAAATTGTCCCTCAATATGTGCAGCATCCTCCTTATGGGCAGCATCCTCTAGGTTTTTTCATGCAGTGTCTACTTCTCGTTTCTTAGTTGGACTTTTCTTATATTTTTTACAGCAATCGACTTATTATTTAGCAGTGCAGATGTGGTTGAATAATTTCTGATAAGTTGTAAAACACGCTGTATATGGGCCTCATATGGTTCAAAGCCGGCTACGAAATATACGTTCCTTTCCATATACAGGGAGATGTGACTAAACTGTTGAATTCAAGCGTATGTGCAATAGTTCAATCAGCATCATGATTTCTACATAAGATATGAAAAAAATAAAAATTCATCCATTGATACGCGAAGTCAAGTAACGAGTATATTTTACCAATTGGCATTTCTGCTAGTTATTGGTGGGAAGGTGATCATGGTTCGTTTTGAAATTCCTTGAATATGAATATGACGAGGACGAAATCCAGAAGAACTTAGGTGTATTTTCTGATTTTTTGTGAGAAAATAGAGACGTTAAATATTTCATTATATGGGCTGATAACTGCATAGTACAACTCAAGAATCGGACACTCTTATCTTTTCTTATATACTGTCACGATTATTCCCACGAAGCCGGACCTGAACGATCTCGCAAACAGTTGATGAGCGCAGCTGACGCCTCACCGCCCAAGGTGTTTCCAGGAAGTTCGACGGTATTCGAAAGAAATCTCGGCGTCGTATCTAAGAACTAACTAGAGCCTTCGAGAAATCTGGTCTATATATAAAAAGCCACACGCCGGCAGACACGAGGCGGAAATCAACAAAATAAAGGAGAAAATCAATAAGATGGAAAACCAGATTGACACTATACCCACACCACAGAATTTGCCAGTGAAAATTCAATGTTGGAACTGAGTTTGAACTTGGATAATGTTCAAAAGGGTCTGAAAGATGTAAAGATCAGTTCGGAAACTGGAAAGCTCTCCATGAAACCATCTTAGTTTGATGTAAAAACACCGTGGGCAAATTACCGCCGATAATTTGAAGCTGCCTCACGGCCCAAGAACAAGAGGACTACGAGCAACTGATAATATCTAGAATTACGGTATGGACAGACCCATCTAGAACATGTATACCTGCTACCACTCAGCTAAAAAACCGCTGCCAGAAATCAAGGGAATCCTTACAGGAATTTGAAGCAGACATTGCACGCTTGGTTGGCCTTGCATACCCCTCTACACCAGAAAAGGTACTGGAGCGACTAGCAGTTCAGGCATTCTTAGATGGACTTCGTGATTAGGAAACCAGACAAGAATTAACACTAGCTCGTCCAACACATCTCATGGATGCACTGGCACGCGCTTTGGAATTTGAGGCGGCGAAACAATCTTGCGAGAGCCAAAGCAAGTCCGGATGATGGAAGAAGACCCACAGGAGCCTTCCCTCTTGAAGCTGCCATGAGAAAGACCACTGAGGAAGTGTTGCTCGAGAAGAGACTGGTAAGATGCCGGAACTGTAGGAAATTGGACACGTGCGTAACCATTGTCCAACCCTCAAGAGGTCGAGACCAACGACGGTTACTGAGAAGGGGCAATCGTCGGCCTATACTCAGCAAGCCCCGCTTAACAACGCATATGTCGTTGTCCTCCAACGACAGAACAAAGGAGCCTTCGTAGACGGTTTCATCAACAACAAGCATTGCACCATGCTGCTCGATACAGGTGCGACTAGGACGATTCTTGGACATTCATTTTCCAAAACACCGGCAAGAATTGAACCGTGTCATCCTGGAAGATACGCACAGCAACAGGGGAGCCGGCCATTGCTCATGGTGAGCTACCAATTGATCTGATTTTAGGCAGCACAAAAGTGAAACATCTGGCATTAGTAGCGGACATTGAAGACGGTGCAATTATTGGAATGGACATCATGAATTCCAAAGGTTTCGAATTGAATTTTAAAGATGGCGTCCTCCGTGTGAACGGAGAAGAGCTGGGGTGCTACAAGAAAAAAGTGAAGAGATGATTCGTGTTCTGCTGGCTGAAGAAGTAAGTGTACCCGAGAGGGCTGAGACCATACTGGAGGCTCGCTTGGACGGAGGTGCGAGCAACGGAAGCATGGTGATATTCGAACCCAAGCTTCATGATGAGAAAATTGGACGAGGGATTGCACTAGGCAAGACTTTGTTGCGTGCTGATGAATTTGTGCCAGTGAGGGTAATGAATTTCAATTATTACCCAGTGACCTTGAAGAAAGGAACTGTTTTGGGGCACTGCTCGTCAATTGCAGGATTGTACATGGTACTATTAGCCAAGACAACAACCCGACAGCGGAACTGGAAAAGTTGGTTACCATCTCTTCCAAGGACATTGAACCAGATCATCAGCTCAGATTCAGTGATTTGGTCAAGAGGTACCAAGACATATTCGATACCGGACAAGAAAAAGGGGGTCGAACGAATGTAGTTCAGCATAAAATTGATACTGGGGATGCCCGACCGATCCGAAACTCGACTAGAAGACTTCCTCTCGCCAAGAAGCAAGAGGCTGACAAAATAGTCAGTGATATGGGAAAAGATGGAGTTATTGAACCATCCAACAGTCCATATGGTCCTCTCCAGTTGTAATGGTTAAGAAGAAAGATGGATCAACACGCTTTTGCGTAGATTATGGTCAACTGAACAACGTGATGGAGAAGGTCAGTTACCCTTTCCCGAGAATAGATGACACGCTAGTCACGTTGGCGGGCTCCACGATTTTCTCGACCCTTGATCTGAAGAGTGGAGACTGGCAGATAGAACTGGCTCCGGAAGATAGAGAGACAGCCTTCACCATTACACCGTTATACCATTCGGGCTTTGTAATGCTCCAGCCACATTCGAGGACGTGGAGGACGTGTCAGATCGTTCGGAGACCACGTAAAAAACCCAAGAAATACCACCTGTTCTGAACCGATGGTGAATGCTGTCTTTTCTCTATCTTCTGGAGCCAGTTCTACCTGCCAATATCCACTCTTCAGATCAAGGGTTTGCGAGATCGTTCAGGTCCGGCTTCGTGGGAATTATCGTGACAATACATCATGAACTGGCAAGAAATAAGTGCAGAAAATTAAATGAATAAACGAAATCTCTGGCCACGCATTCAGCAAATTTTAGAAATGTTTTTTTTTTAAACAAAACGTCTTTTAAGTACAGACCTTTTAAAAATTACAGTTTTCCCATAATCGTTATTTTGCAAGAACAAAAAATTAATTAATGCTGGAAAAAACAAGAGATGGGATAAGTGGCATAAGTAATGATGAAAAAGAAACCATTATCAGAAATTTATTACCGTACTTGCACGATAACAGATGCCGACAAATTGACTAAGGGCCAGTTTTTCATGTTCCAGTTAAACTCCAGATAACTAATAGTTTAGATGGTGAACGACTGTCGTGGAAATTACTATTTGTTCAGTGTACCTGGAATGGAAGAAAAATTGAGAAAAAAATCGAGAAGAATATTTTAAAATATGAAGATATTCTCAAAATGAAGGACAAAGAGACAAGTGAAGAGAAACCATGCTCATCAGATGCCGATATGGGTGAGGCATCGAATATTTCTTATGTCGAGAATTGGGCCAACAATGCAGGTAATACTCACTTCTCTGAATTGAATAACCATGTGGATTCATCACGAAACAACATAGAAAATTTGACAAATTCTATTAAACATATGTTAGCTCTACAAACAATTGGAAATAATATAATGACTTGATGGTTCATCTTGCTTGACTTGGCCAATTTATTATTCGCAATGCAAATTATCGAATGAGGGTTGTCAATTTTCCCCTCAAGAAAATGTTCTGAGACTCAACAATACTTTGACTCGTGATGCCAGGAAAACAGTAGAAATGCTTCTCATAACATCACAAAATCCCGATGAAATCTTAGATATTCTTGAAAAGGAATACGGCAGTCCAGAACTGATATTAGATGAATTGTTATCACACAGGTTGTCAAATGTTGAAAGTCTGGAATCTTTCATGAACTTCAGTAGTTCGGTTCGAAATATATCTGCTGTTCTTGAAGAAAATTTCAATACCTTCATGATAGACTCTAGACAAATTTTAGATAGTTTTGTCACAAAATTACCTGCTTATTTACTTACTCAATGGGGAAGCTTTCTGATCGAGAATAAAATCGAAAATCAGCGGGAATCATTAAAAGACAACAAATGTCAGAAGTTGTGTCAAGAATAACATTTATATAAAAAAAACATTGATTATCATTCAAATAATAATAGTATTAGTCAATTCTCAAAAAATACTGATAATCGTCAAAACAAAAATACAGATTCAAAAACAATGAAAATTTGTAAAATTTGCAACCAAGGTGAGCATTCAGTGGAAAAATGTAACCAGTTTCAAAATGCGAATGTCAAACAACGATGGAAAATGGTTCAAAAACTGAACGTTTGTTTCTGTTGTTTGAAACTACACCATGGTAAATGCAAAACACGTAAAACATGCGGTATCAGTAATTGCGAAAAGTTTCATAATCCACTTTTACACAAATATCCTGAAAACCACCCCAAACCTACAGAGGTAACTACAACTACGAATGATGTCAACAATGACATTTTGTTGAAGGTTATATCTGTAAGCTGAGTGGACCAAATGTTATTTTTGATATAGTTGCCTTACGCGATTAGGGTAGTACTGCGACATTACTAGATTCTGTAATTTTCGATATGATCATCAATCCCAAATTGTTCAGGCTGAAATTGCAGGAAAAAATTCCGTAAAATTTCACAAAAATAATAATATCCGCACCGTTGTAAATCATATCAAATTCACGATTTTCAAAAACTGTTAGAAAAGTTTCCATTTGTTCAACAAATAACTTCAGACTTAGAAATCAAAGGAAGGCCTAGTCTGTTGATTGGACAAAATAATGCACATCTCATTGTATCGAGGCAATTGATCCAACCAGATCCAAAGTCATCCATACTTTCGAATACCAAAATCGGTTGGACCCTTCACGGGCCAGTTAGTGGTAGTGACGATAAAATTAGCTGTGCAGAACTATCATTCATTTGTTGTCCAGAAGCAGATGGAAGTTTACATGATTTAGTCAGAAGTTACATGACAATGGAAAATTTTGGAGTTGCAATGATTCAGCATAATAAACAAAAAACAGTTGATGAAGATAGAGCTTACTCCATAGCGAAAAAATCCATCAAATTCAAAAATGGACAGTACCAAGAGAGTTTGCCATGGAAAACTGATACTTTTGAACTACCAGTTTAAAAAAAAATGGCCATGCAAAGGCTGGTTTGTCTTGAAAATTGTTTGTTGAAGGATGACAAATTTGCTGATTCTTATAAAGCTGAAATTTTCAAATTGTTAGACAAAAATTATGCTGTCCCAGTTACTCAGTTACAACTTGAAACTGCTGAGAGAGTTTGGTTTTTACCGCACTTCCCCGTTCAAAATCCCAACAAATCCGGTAAGGTAAGAGTGGTTTTTGATGCTGCCGCTAGGGCTCACGGGACTTCATTGAATGATTTACTACTGACTGGACCTGACTGGCTTACTTCAATATTTGGTATTTTATTCAGATTCAGAATACACAAAATCGCAATTGTAGAAGATATTCGCGAAATGTTTAATAGAGTCAAGATTGCTGATGAACATACGTACATGCAATGTTTCCTTTGGCGTGATTTAAATACACAATTAGAACCAAAAATATATAGGATGATCGCAATGATTTTTGGGACTACTTCATCTCCTTTTCTGACTCAATTCGTAAAAAATTACAATGCGGAAAATTATTCCGTTTCTCATCCTCGAGCAGTTGAAGCCATCATCCGTAATCATTATATTGATGACTTCCTAGACGGTATATTCATATGCAAGGAGGTTTCGAAATTCGAAACTTCATTTCAAATTCTCCAGAAGTTATTAACAAAATACCTAAACATCTCTTAGCCGAGCAATCGAGCATGGAAGTCGATAAACAAACAAAAGATGAAAAAATTCTGGGTATGATCTGGAATTCATCAAAAGATTGTTTTCACTTCAAACTTAAATTTCACAAAATATCTGACGACATTCTAAAGGGTTTGAAAATTTCTACGAAACAAGTTCTCAAAACGGCTATGTCTATTTACGATCCTATTGGTCTGTTGTCTTCGATAAGTATCAAGGTAAGAATACTTCTTCAAAATATATGGCGAGCAGGTATAGGGTGGGATGATTCCATTAGCGAAAATATGTTCAGAAAATGGCAACTTTGGTTGAAAGAACTGAATGAAGCTATGGAAATAGAAATTCCCCGATGTTACTCCCGTAAAATGAAGAATGCCTTGTCCACTCAGTTTCACATTTTCTCGGATGCGAGCGAAGATGCAAATGCTACTGCAATATTTCTTCGTTGGCACTTTGAACTCTGTAGAAGTTATGTTAGTAGCTTCAAGAGCAAGAGTGGTTCCCATCAAAAATTCAACAACAGTTAAATATCTGACAATACCCAAAGTTGAATTGCTTGCCGCGGAGATGGGGGTTAGACTTTGTACTGAGGTCATGAAATATTTCGATTTCAGCATTGACCTGAAATATTTTTGGTCCGATTCTCGAACAGTTCCGAGTTCGCTTGGAAGTTTTAAGAAACTACCAACATACATGGAAACACGAGTGGTTGAAATTCTGGAACATAGCGACATCAGCCAATGGAAATTGGTTCCAACAGCTCAAAATGTTGTTGATATATGTACTGGAGATACTGCTAGAAATATATCAAGCTTTGAAAATGGTTGGTTCAAAGGCCCCACTTTCCTCTATGAACCAGAAAACAAATGGCCTAAAATACCCAATGACCTCACACAACCTGAATCTGAAGTAGTTATGACCATAGCAGAAAAACCTATAGAAACGATCCCCAACAAGTCATTTTATATATGGTTGAAGCTCATAAGGATAACTGCAAGGGTAAAACGCTTCACGTCAAATTTGAGAATTCAGGGTGATAATAGACAACTATCAAAATGTCTAACTGACGACGAAATAAAATGAAGTGAACATTATTGGTGGAAGATCATACAGATATCATGTTTTCCGACAGATAGATATAATCTGGAAAATAATCTACGAAATGCCAATGGAAGACTTCATAATTTCTCAATTTTTTTAGACAATGATGGTCTTATCAAAATTTCCACCAGAATAACAAGAATTGGCAACGTTTCTGTCATTCAGAAAGAACCAGTTATTCTAGGTGGTGAACATTCTTATACACAAAAGATGATCATACACTACCATATAAAAAATGCTCATCAGGGAGTAGAAACTCTTATAAATGATCTCAGAAGAAGATTTTGGAGTCCCCATATTCGTACTACTATAAAAAAGTCCATATCACAATGCATGTACTGTCGTCGCCTTTCTGCAGTTCAACATCAACCTAAAATGGGACTTTTGCCAACAGAACGATTACTCAATTGTCAGAAACCATTCTCAGCTACTGGAATCGACTATTTTGGCCCATTACAGGTGAAAATTGGAAGAAGACTGGAGAAACGTTATGGTTTCTTATTCACGTGTTTAACAATAAGAGCGGTACATGTTGAAATTGCCCATTCGTTAGATACAGACTCGTGCATAATGGTAATTAGAAGATTTCTTGCAAGGCGTGGAGAAGTCGAAGTATTTTGGTCCGATAATGGGACGAATTTCCATGGAGCAAATCGTGAACTGTTAGAAGCTTTGGAAGACTTAGAAATTGAATCGGTGGTGAACGACATGGCGAGTAGGGGTATAAAATGGAAATTCAATCCGCCTTCGGCACCTCATATGGGGGGCAGCTGGAAACGGTTAATAGGATGTTTCATGAGGGCTCTGATGGCGATTATGAATGAAAGACATCCCAAAGAAGAGGTTTTTCAAACAATGTTCGCTGAAGTAGAGCATATTATAAACAGCCGCCCATTGACACATGTTTCGACAGATGCACAAGATCTAGTGAGCATTTCTCCAAATGATATTTTGATTGGAGAATCTTCGCAAGTGATCGCACCAGAAGTTTTTACCGAACATGACTTGGTGCAAAATAAGCAGTGGAGAGTGTCACAGTATTTTGCAGATATATTCTGGAAACGCTGGCTTCGTTCCAACACTGATCAATCGGTCAAAATGGAATAAGGACGAACCAAATTCAACAGTCGGTGAAATGGTTGTCATGAATGATAGCAGTATGCCACGGGGAGTTTGGCCTCTGGGAATAGTCGAAAAGGTATTCGAAGGTTCAGATGGCGTTGTGAAGACAGCAGAGATTCGAACATCAAATGGAATTTACAAACGTCCTGTCAGAAAGCTGCATCGACTAGAAATCCGTGCTAAGAAAAATAAGTTAGCACCAGGGGGCAGAATGTCACAGAAGCAGGTTTTATTTGAAAATGATTGTAACTAAGCAGTACATGTTTTCCGTTTTGATGTTTTGTAATGACAAATCAATAAATAGTTTTCGACTTGCTGTCATAGTCTAAGAGCTGAGGGACCAAAACTGCAAGAGTTTTATAAAAGCTGATATTTTGATATTGGGTCATGAATAGGTTGAATATCAATAGCCTGCCGTCAGTCAGCCAGTTTTTGGGACAACTGGCGTGGGGGTCGTTCCAAACTTGTAAAAAAAACACGTATGTCGCAACTGTTTTATAAAATCTGAAAATTTGTGTGTGGATAGCTAGGCAACCAACAAACTGTGTGGACATAGTCAGTCAGCACAATATTGGAACACTACGCGTCAGCGGTCCGGCAAACACGTCAAAAAAAATGGGTTCGTGAAAGAGTGTTATAAAATCTGAAAATTAGTCTGTGGATAGCAAGACAACTAACAAACTGTGTGGACATAGTCAGTCATCAGAATATTCGGACACTTCGCGTCAGCGGTTCGTTAAACCCGTCAAAATAAATGGGTTCGTGAAAGAGTTTTATAAATACTGAAAAGTAGTCTGTGGATAGCAACATAACTAAGAAACTGTGTAGACATAGTCAGTCAGCACAATATTGGAACACGATGCGTCAGCGGTCCGGCAAACACGTCAAAAAAAATGGGTTCGTGAAAGAGTGTTATAAAATCTGAAAATTAGTCTGTGGATAGCAAGACAACTAACAAACTGTGTGGACATAGTCAGTCATCAGAATATTCGGACACTTCGCGTCAGCGGTTCGTTAAACCCGTCAAAATAAATGGGTTCGTGAAAGAGTTTTATAAATACTGAAAATTAGTCTGTGGATAGCAACATAACTAAGAAACTGTGTAGACATAGTCAGTCAGCACAATATTGGAACACGATGCGTCAGCGGTCCGGTAAACCCGTCAAAAAAAATGGGTTTGTAAAAGAGTTTTATAAAATATGAAATTTTTTGTGTAATTAGTTCATATTACCTAAAATAAGACTAACATAATCAGTCAAACGTTTCATAGAACAAACGCGGTCAGCAGGCAATAGAAAGGCGCCGTTATTTTGACATGTACTCGTGAGAATATGGAAAAAGAACAACGTTACTAAAATATTCCTTCATTAGAGGACTTATAAAGGCGAGGATTGAAGTTCCTTTATGTTCTTTTCTGTTCCTTTATTTGACATGACTCATGATTGATAAATATATAATATGTTTAGCAGGAATCGATGTTTCAACCCCTATCTATCATAAGAATAATTTTATCTGATAATGAAATGAATTATGTAGAAAGAAAAATCGAAGTTTCTAAGATTTATTTTAGGTTATGAATAATGAACGCCACATATAAACTGGCAGAATAGCGGCAGTCACTATTAAAATAAAGTTACCTTAAATACTGCCTGACGTTATTGCAATATCTCTCTAATGAGTCAGCAGAATCTGTCCTTATCTGACGGTCTGTAATAAATGAGTGCAAGCATATTATTTGTCAGCCATTTTTTTCATGGACAAACTAGTCAATATACGTTTACTAATTTACAGATGCTGTGTCGGAGGTGACCGACACTGAAGAAGAGTCTGATAAAGCCTATTATAGCAGCGATTCTGATTAGAACATTTATTTTTATTTTTAAAGTATTGATTTAAAAATAATATTGAAATAACCTTAATTTTTTTAAAGAGGTATATACGACATTCAAATTGAGACGTTTGTTTTTCATATTTCCAATCCCATAAACACTCAAAGAACATAATAGTTTAAATTAACCAAAAAGAGCATACTAACATGAAATTGCGTCTATCTAGTTTAGCATTTATTTCAAGTAGCTAAAAATAATGTTTAGGCGTATATAGCTACTATACTATATATATAGATATTTCGAACAGTAATATTAGTTCTTTATGTAAGTAAGCATTTTTCAGTAACATACCAAATGTATTTGATTACATGAAGACACAATAGTTCGTAATTACTACCATCTTGTTGCTCAACAAAATTAAAAGTAAATAAACCACTTTTTCTTTGTTTTCCAATTGTCAATTCCTGGAATTATTATTTAACGTTATCATATAAAGGTTGTTTCATTCAACAAAATCAACGATATTGTTGACGGAACATTTCTTTGCATTGAATTAACCTGTAGTACTATTTCTTTGAATGAACTAATTGTTATATAAAACATTTCTCCAACCACATTTTGTCCCATTGTTTATTTGAATGTTGCATTTTGACCAAAATATAGATATTGCTTGTTGCATTATTAAATATCTCTTTCCTATCGTTTCTTATTGAATATCTTTTCATCATTGTATTGTAATATTGAACAACTTAGTCAGCGCCATAAAACACACTATATGAATTAAGCGCGCGGCGCTCCTTTCCATTGCCTGCTGACGGCGTTTGTTCCATGAAACTTCTGACTGACTATGTTAGTCTTGTTTTAGGTACTATGAACTAGTTTCTCGAAAATTTTCTGATATTATGAACAGTCTTTCACGAACCAAATTTTTTTGACGGGTTTAGCGGCAGCTGACGTGAAGTGCCCCAATATTCTGATGACTGACTATGTCCACTACGTTTGTTAGTTGTCTTGCTATCCACAGAATAATTTTCATATTTTATAAAACTCTTTCACGAACCCATTTTTTTGACGGGTTTACCGGACCGCTGACGCGTCGTGTTCCAATATGGTGCTGATGACCGACTATGTCCACACAGTTTGTTAGTTGTCTTGCTATCCACAGACTAATTTTCATATTTTATAAAACTCTTTCACGAACCCATTTTTTTGACGGGTTTACCGGACCGCGGACGCGCCGTGTTCCAATATGGTGCTGACTGACTATGTCTACACAGTTTGTTAGTTGTCTTGCTATCCACAGACTAATTTTCAGATTTTATAAAACTCTTTCAAGAACTCATTTTTTTTACGGGTTTACCGGACCGCTGACGCGTCGTGTTCCAATATGATGCTGACTGACTATGTCTACACAGTTTGTTAGTTGTCTTGCTATCCACAGACTAATTTTCAGATTTTATAAAACTCTTTCACGAACCCATTTTTTTTGACAGGTTTACCGGACCGCTGACGCGTCGTGTTCCAATATGGTGCTGACTGACTATGTCCACACAGTTTGTTGGTTGCCTAGCTATCCACAGACAAATTTTCAAATTTTATAAAACAGTTGCTACATACGTGTTTTTTTACAAGTTTGGTACCACCCCCACGCCAGTTGTCCCAAAAACTGGCTGACTGACGGCAGGCTCTTCATATTCAACCCATTCATGACCAATATCAAAATATCAGCTTTTATAAAACTCTTGCAGTTTTGGTCCCTCATCTCTCGGTCTATCAGATTTAATTCTTCTAAAAAGTTTCAAATAATCACCGAACAAATAGTAATTTCCACGACAAAGACATTCTTCAAATGACATTTGAAGGATCCCATTCTAAACCATTAGTTAGTTATCTGGAGTTTAACTGGAACATGAAAAACTGGCCCTTAGAAGGCTACTTAATTAATTAATCTCTGGTAGAACTCCATTTCAGCTCAAAGTGGAGTGGCATGGACAAAATCATCTACAAAACTTTAATTACAACAATTTTCAAATTGGGTGGTACATGTTTAGGATTCAGCAAGAATCCATCTTTCGCCTGTGGTTAAAATTTTTAAACTTGTTAAAATTGTTTTTTTCGATAACCAGCTTTCGTCTCCTTACAAACGGCAGCCCTCAGAAGTCAAAACTTGTGCGAGCCAAGGATTAACGAGGTCTTACCTTTTTACGTGCGATTCCTAGCACTTTCTCGGGCCATCAGAAAAATTTCTCAATTAAGGAAACTTAATGCAAACAAAGTTAGTACTATGACTAATGCCCTAGAATTATATCTCAACCTCAATTCTAGGGCATATTGTTTCCTCAATTTACCACATTTAAATAAAAATATGTTTTTTTTTTCTCTCCATGTAAGTGACTCTTGGTCCTCAGTATACATTAATATATGAGGTTAATTTCTTGTAGAACTTGTAGGTTGAAGAAGGATTCTTGCTGAATCCGAAATATACACCCCCAATTTGAGAATTGTTATAACTAAAGTTGTTATACTTCTTTCCGATTTACCTAACTAATTGTTCAAAGCAGATGACTATTTTTTGCAAATACAGCAAAAAGCAAAAAGAATTATTTTACTTGAGGAATAATAGATAATATAAGTTGTCTTCCCCTTATGTTATATTTCAATAAAACTGATAAAGGAGTGAATCATAGTTATATCATACGTTTCTGACATTTCAATTTCACAGTTCCTAAGTTAAAATCAATTAAATGAATATTATAAGTGGTTGTTACTTAGTACTCTCAGATAATTGGTTCATGTTCAGTATTGACCAGTTCTTGTAATGCCCAAAACGGCTCATTTGCAATAAAAGTTGCGAAAAACAAAATTGTTGCCATTTAAGTATACAAAGGTATTTTATTACGAAAATATTTTTCTGCTGAAGCAAATGAAACCAAAATTATTCAGATACATAGATAATGTAACGTTCTGAGAGGATTTAAACTTGCAAATGTGATTTGCTCCATTTTGCCAATGTTATATACGTGGTTCTTTCTTATGAGGGCAGTATAGTCTAGGACTGTATGGAACTACTGAAGGTATACAGGGTGTTATGTAATAAGTGTCCGATATTTAACAGGACGATTCCTCAGTTATTTATAAGGTAAAAAGTTCATATAAACATGGGTCCGCAAGGCCTTCAGTTTTGAGATAGAGGGTGTTGAAAATTTATTTTTATTTTGGTTTTTCGTGAATAAATTTTGAAATAATGTCTATATTTGAACAAAAATCGGGATTTGGGGACTTTTCAATATGAGAAATTCAAAGTTGATCTCTGTTTGGCACTTTATTGTAGGGGGCGCTACCTACAGGTCTTTGTCTCTTTTGGGGAGTCACAATTTTTTCGTGCATGTATGTATTACATTTTCTAGAAAAAAAACATATTCCACTATCATTTTTATGTGAAAAAGGAATACTTGTCAAAAGTCGCTACAAGCAGCCGTTTTCGAGATATTTTAATTTAAATTAATCGATGTATGCGTTTGTCCAAAAATGAAAAAAAAAGATTTTGTTTTTTATTTAACCCCATAACATTTCAAAAGCTAATTCCTAATAAACCATAAATAACGGAACACTAAATATTAATCTAATTCAAAATTACAATAAATGTTCGAAATGTCCACCTCCTGCCTGTATGCACGCATCCAATCTTCTTCTCATTGATTCTCGCAATCTTTGGAAAATTCCTGGAGTATCTTGAATCGATCTGCATGCGTTAATTATTCGATTTCTAAATTCTTCTCTATTTTGGATAGGTGTCTGGTGAATTAAGGATTTTAGATGTCCCCACAGAAAAAAATCTAAACTATTAAGGTCTGGTGACCTAGGGGGCCATGGTTGAGGCCCTCCCCGACCTATCCAACGGTTGCCGATAGTTTGGTCTAAGAATTCTCGCGCTTGTATGCTAAAATGTGCCGGGGCACCGTCATGCATAAACCACATTTCATGTCGTAGTCTAAGTGGCACATATTCCAGTAAAATAAGCAAATCTGCTTCAAGAAAATGGCGATATCTCTCTTCGTTTAATCTCCCCGGAATGAAGAATGGGCCTATCAGATAATCTCCAAGGATTCCTGCCCACACGTTGAGAGAGAACTGTTCTTGAAAATGTGATTCCTGTATCGCATGGGGGTTTTCCTCTGACCACAAATGATTGTTGTAAAAATTGCGTATAGCGTTGCGTGAGAAATTTGCTTCGTCGGTAAACAGGATTTGATTTTCAAATAAAGGATTTTGAATAAGGCGTTGGAGAAACCAACGACAGAAGTTGATACGTAACGGAAAATCACGAAGGAGGAGTGCCTGAACTCTCTGAATATGGTAGGGATATAACAAATTATCAATTAAAATTTTCCATACCAGAACATGAGAAATGTTCAACGTCAGCGCTATTTTCCTGGAGCTTGTTTCCGGGTGTTCTCCTACTAGATTAAGAACTGCTTCCTCGGTTGCTGAGGTTCTTACCATCCGAAGTGCATCCGACAGATGACTAGCTTTCTCAAAACTTCCTGTTTCCCTTAACCGAGTGTGAATTCTTGAAAAGGTTTTTGAAGTAGGAGTTGTGCGGTTCGGATAACGCTCCTGATATAAACGTCTAGCCTCATATGCATTTCCGTTAGTGAGTCCGTATGTAAAATGTAAAATGAAGTTTACCATTTTCAATAAAATAATCACACTAGTAACAAATAAAACTATTTATATATAGATATAATTTTTGAAATGACAGCACAAAAAAAACATTGGAATAAACTTACTAGTCTACTTGATTATTTAATTTTCAAAGAGTTCGCGAATCAATGAGAAGGCGATTGGATGCATCGGTTAATTTAAATTAAAATATTTCGAAAACGGCTGCTTGTAGCGACTTTTGACAGGTATTCCTTTTTCACGTAAAAATGATAGTGGAATATGTTTTTTTTTTCTAGAAAATGTGATACATACATGCACGAAATAGTTGTGACTCCCCAAAAGAGACAAAGACCTGTAGGTGGCGCCCCCTACAATACAGTGACAAACAGAGATCAAAATTGAATTTCTCATATTGAAAAGTCCCCAAATACCAATTTTTATTCAAATATAGACATTATTTCAAAATTTATTCACGAAAAACCAAAATAAAAATAAATTTTCAACACCCTCTATCTCAAAACTGAAGGCGTTGCGGACCCATGTTTATATGAACTTTTTACCATATAAATAACTGAGGAATCGTCCTGTTAAGTATCGGACACTTATTACATAACACCCTGTATATTAAGGCATCTCTGTGCCATCCCTAGAAGGTCAAGTGTCCTGACAGTGATGTCTTAGGGATGTCATCCTAAAAAAGGAAGTCCCATGAATATCTAAAGTATGTCTCTGGGAGTCTATATTTTGGTAATGGTACACCCTTGGAGTGTCCTTGTGATGTAGTTAGTGGTATCCAGTACATCCCAAAGTCGTACTGAAGGGGCAACTCATAGTAGTCCATTTTGGTAGCCAGAGAATGTCCCTATAGAGTTAGTATATCCTATGTCCCGACACAGGTTGTCCTAGGAATGTCCTTGTTAAAATTCTAGCAGAGTTTGAACTATTTTGCCCAGTATCAACCAAAATAATAAGGAAAACTTGTCTGAATTGACCAGACTTTTCACTTCAAAAATTAGTTGTTTTACAATACTTAAAAATAATAATGTCATCATAACAAACTCATATTTCGGGTGTTCACAAGAATTCATACAGATGGTAATCCTTTCTAAATCCTCCCACTAAATTCACTAAATTTGGGACGTTCCCAGGATGTCCAGAGGATGTACTTGTGTTGTTAGGGATAGTGGCTGAGTGTGTATGACTTATATGGCGTGTCCTTCACCCATTTTTCTTCTGGCCTTCACGATGCTGACTACTGAACTCCTCCTATCCAACAGCGAATATTGTTATATAAAATCACGGCCTCCTTCATTTGTTTATATCGCTGTCGACTCGATAGACGAATACATAAAGGACGACAACAAACATCTTGATATCAGTCTGCGTTTGACTCCGCGACCGCGAAAGGTAAATTACAGATACCAACCCAACCAGTGTACATGGACAGCCGCGAATGTTGTAATATACAAGTTGTGCCAAAAAGTAAAAAGTGATTTCCGGACGTGCCTATCAGACGGCAATAATACGTGTTGGATGGGAGCTTCTAATTCCTAAGCACTCTTAAATTGAAAACTTTCAGTGATGACGGAATCGGTGAATTCGCTGGATTCGGTGTTGGTTCAGATTGGTGATCTGGGGAAATACCAAATTTTAGTTTTCAGTTTGGTATCTTTCGCGATTGTTTTGCACTCCGCCGTGCATACCGCATTTGTTTTTACGGCATTGGATGTCAGTCACAGGTGGGTGCTCGAAGTTAATGAGATAAAAATGCAATTAATTTATAAAAAAATTAGCAGTTTTTATTATTGATTGTATTCCGTAATTGAAATTGTTTTTTATTCGCTTATCGATGCCTCCTCTACCAATATACAGGGTATGGAGAAGATTGCGGGACTGACCCACTCATTGAAGGTGAGCCACATCGTTTGATAACCCTGATGGTTCATTATACAGAGGAAGTTAGGCACAGATTAAATACTGAAAAAATATAAGAATGAAAAAAGATTTTATCACAAACGCTAAATGAAAACGAATAAATACTATATGGTTGATCAGGGCCAGTTTTTTAGGTTCAAGTTAAACTCCAGATAACTAATAGTTAAATGATTTTGGAAGGATCACATTCCAACCATTAGTTAATTAATCTGGAGTTTACCTGGAACATGAAAAACTGGCCCTTAATCAAATAGGTATATGTTTGTAGTTGAAAATACAAATAGCAACCTTCGCATCATCGAGATTCATCTTCACTCCATACAGTAATCGTTAGATATTCTTGATACTAATCGTCACATTTTTACGGAAGCGTATAAGGGACACCAAGTTTTTTTTTTTCGATTTTTCCGACTTTCAAGTTGGAATTTTACTTTGCCGACTTCCAAGTCGGAAATTCCGACTTTATACTCGGAAATTCCGACTTTCAAGTCAGAATTTTATTTTTCCGACTTAAAACTCGGAAATTCCTACAATAAACTCAGAAATTCCGACTTGAAAGTCGGAAATTTGTTTTTCCGACTTTAAACTCGGAAATTCCGACTTTGAAGTTGGAATTTATATTTAACTCGAAACCTCTTTTCTTTTGTTTCATTCAAGTTGTATAAGTCACAAATCGTCATTGCTCTTTAGTTACGGAAGTAATTTATGAAAGAGTGCGTAGATTTTACAAACTATCTGGTGTTTGCTTAAAGTGTGCAACCGACTACCCGCAATGGTGCTGTAGGTTTTCCGGGTTTTCTTGCAGCTGAAAAGTGATTACGCCACCAAAAATCAGTAAATCGCCCCGGAGCGCCACGTCAAATAATAATAATAGCCGTCCTCTACCCGCACAAAAGGCGCATTTGGGTACACTCTTCGAGTGTTTATGGGGTAGTATTATTATTATACGATAACGAAATAATTATACAATATAAATAAATACTCCCTCACAGCTATTCGTACGACTTGTTATGAGGTCGTATTATTATTATATTATTATTATCTCGCATAACGAAATAATTATATAATAATGAGAATAATATAAATACTCTCTCATAAGACCTCATAAGATGGCTATTCGTTTTCTGTAATATTATATTTAAGAAATACCGACAAAATATATTTGTTAAACGAAGACAAATTATTGTCAAATATTATCAATTTTACACAAAAACCTCATATAAAGTGAGCGATTGGTTGTGTGAAAAATTAATCGAACGAGCATTGAATATTGAGGTACAGAGCTGATTGAAAAATGTACTTTCAAGTTACATTAATATATACTTTTGCACAATTTCTCATCAGTTTAAAAGCACTGCTCACAAATACCTGAGCTATTCTTCAATGAACAAAAAATTAGATTGTTGCCGTTCTGAAAAATAATATAATAATAATAATAAAAAATGTATTCCTTGTTTTGATCATACAAAATGATATAGGAATCGTCAAGAGATTGAATAAAGTATAGGTACAGAAAAACACACACAAAAAGGATCATCTACGTATTGAAAAATAAATACACATTGAGAACAATTTTAACCTTCAAATAGTTACAAAATTGTACATTTTCCTTTGAAGAAATTCTTTCATAGAATAAAAACTTCCTTCCAAATATTCTTTAACTTTCTTTTTGAAACCTACGAAAGCTGACATTTCCTCAGACAGGCAAATTGAAGAACTTTGTTACAGCTGCAAAAGGACACTTTTGAAATATTTGAGTTCTATTTTGTTTCACTCTCAGTAATTTACCGCTCCTTGTAGGGTATAGGTATGAAAATTACGATTCGTTTGAAAATCAAATTCATGTTTTTTTTCACATACATGATACATTGGTAAATGTATAGAGAGAGTTGTGTTATAAAATGTAATATTTTTCAAAAATAGTTCTGCGTGATTTGGTATAACTTAGATAAGTCGAATTATGCGTTTTTGGCCAATGAAAGCTCGTTAAATATTCGCTCCATTACCCCACATTAGGACATTGTAGGAAAGTACTGAGTTCACCATCGCATAATAAACATCGATAAGGTTTTAAAATACAAAACTCTTTTTAGCTGTAGCGGAGCATAAAAACTACCTACTTATATTCATATTTTTACATACACATATAATTTGATGTTGCCATTTCAAACTAGTGTCTATGTGTAAACCTAAACATTTTGTTATTTCCGATGGGTGTAATTATTAATTATAACGGCGATAGGTGACTGTAGCTTTCCTGCCAAAGAACTGAATTAGCACAGTTTCTTCGTACTAACCATGTGCCTATTGTTTTGACAACATGCAGTAAATCTTTCACCAATTATGTTCAATTCGGATTGAAGTTCTTCCAGGCTGTCGGCTTCAGCAGAAACTGAAGTATCGTCAGCAAAAAGTCTAATCTTTGGAAGATCATTAACATACAGTAAAAATATTAAAGGTCCAAGACCGATTCTTGTGGTACACCAATATCTACGTCGAATAATTCTGAATTAGTATCATTACAATTAACAAATATTTTCCTGTATTGCATGTAGAACACAATCCATCCAAGGAATTTTCCACGTTTACCTAGAAAAAAGTGCAGCAACATACTTTTCCTTATCAATACCGATATAGATTTTTTCTAGGAACGCTGCAGCCGCGCTTTCTGTCAACTTACCAGGACAAAAACCGTTTTGACATCTGCTGACAATATTATACTGCATTGAGAATCGATAAAGTTTATTGTCGATGCATTTTCCCACAATTTTGCTTAGAGCACTTGGAATGGTGATCGGTCTGTAGGTATCAATGATGAGCGGATAATTTTTTTAAATACTGGAATGACTTTTTCAACTTTCAGCATATCTGGAAAAGTTTCTGTTTCTACAGATGTATTTATTATAAATGCAAGTGGTTCACAAATATAATCCGAAACAGATTTTGTGAGTTTTGTGATAAGGCAGTCCTTACCGGTAGAATTTACATTTTTGAACTCAAAGATGACGTTGGAAACTTCATTCAGCATCTTATTCATATTAGGCCAAGCTGTAGATTAAAATAAGAGGCTCTTTTCACACAAAATAAAAGTCGCAAAAGGCCTATTTTTATAAGATAGTTCGTAAATGAAAACCCCAGTTTTCGCCCAGAAAAATCGCTTTGTGGGATTTTTTAAACAAGAAAGAGTTAGGAAAATTACAACTTTTTTGGTTTTTCGGAAATATCTCAAAGATTATTCAAGGAATCGTTTTACAGTCAATGGAACTTTTGTAGAAATTTATAAAATCTACGAAATGGTTCTTTATACGCCCAGGTCGGTACATTTTTCACTGAAAAAAACCGGAAAACCTCGAAAAAGATACCATTTTATATATTTTTATATATCTGAAGGTGGAAAAACAATATTGCAAAAACTGATGATAGAAAATAACATATATTCAACTGTGCGCAAGATTGTTTTTGTCCAATCTGTAATTTTTGCACAATCGCCTTATAAACAATTTAAGGGCAAATCTTTCTAACTGCGCCGATTTACAGGAAATCATCTTAGTCAAATTATGTAAACAGCATATTGAAGTAGAAATCAATATCTAAAATTGTTTATTTTGGATTTTCACCTGAGAGGTGGGAAATGTGTTGAAAATGTCACTGGAAGTTACTCTAAATGCTTCAAAGTGCACCCGAAGCCGCTCGTATTAACTCCAGTTCGACTTCGGGTGACTTCGGATAACTTCGGACGCACTTTGAAGCGTTTTGATCAAATTCAGTGGCACTTTCAACACATTTTCCACCCCTCAGGTGAAAAACCAAAATATACAAATTGTAGATATTGATCTCTACTTCCAGATGCCGTTTACGGAATCTGAATACGACGATCGGACAGAAAATAATTTGCGTACAGTTGAACCACAAATTATTATTTATCAGTTTGTCCAGCTTCAGATTTATAAAAAAAAATGGAAAAAGTGACTCTTTTTCGAGGTTTTCCTGGATTTTCTCAGTGGAAAATGCACCGATCCGGTCGAATGAAAATCCATTTTGTATGTTTTATAAATCTCTACGAAAGATCCATTGACTGTAAAACGATTCCTTGAATAATCTTTGAGATATTTCTAAAAAGAAAACAAAAAAGTTGTAATTTATTTCATTATTTCTTGTTTAAAAAAATTCCACAAAGCCATTTTGCTGAGGCGAAAACTAGGGTTTTCATTAACGAACTATCTTATAAAAATTAGTATATGCCACTTGCGTCTTTTATTTTGTGGAGAAAAACCTCTATAGCTTATGATCTGTATCAGTTGTGTTTACTGAAACGTTATCACAAAAATTTTGATGAAGACAGCTTGAAACTGCAGGTGAATAGTAATCCGCAAATTTGTTGGATATTATTGAATTGCTGTTCACTAAATTATTATCAGTATAAAACTCCTGAGGTTGTTTATATTGGATTTGTTTCCCTGTCAATTTGTGGACAGTTTTCCAAACCTGGTTTTGTTTATTTTGTATGCTATCGGTTTCAGTTATCTTGTTCTGATTATTTCTTTCGTCTATTAAATATCAGGCATCAACCAATCATACGTTTGTTTCCTGTTTGACAGGACCAATCAACACGCTCTATTAGCGACTATTTACATGCACAATAGTCACCGACTATTCAGCATGATACTCATATCAAGGAGCCTGAGCATCTGACAGTACTCTAAATAAATACATATTAAACGTCAAATAAAATCAATCGTATTGAAGCTGTATAAGAGAATGAATGTCACAAATTACGCATGGTGGAAATGTCACATACAATAATTGTGTTTTTAATTTCAATTGATAAATTATAAAGATGGTGCTGTTTTGTTTAGATTTTGTGCTTTGTTCTTGATATTTTGAATAAATTATTCCAAATTGATTAATTTTCATTCATTCATATGACTGATGTAAAGAAGTAGATTCAAGAAATAATCTTCACAAATATAACACGACCTTGATTAATTGTCGACTATTTTATTGCTGCTAAATTTCTCTTGTATTTATTAATTTTACTCGACATTATTTTGGCATTAATAATCAGAGATGAGATTAATAATCAGATTATTAATGCCAAAATAATGTCTCGTTAAATTATTATAAAATACAGTCGAAATTTAGATGCAATAAAAATAGTCGACTATTTATCAAGGTCTTGTTATATTACCCTTGACTATTCCACTCTTCTTAAGATATTCACGTAAACTGACCAATCACAAATCAAAGTCAACTTGTATTATCGCGACAATTTCCCTCATATTATATGAACCAACCAAATGAGAAATAGTTACAACAATTTCTGTGAATAGAGAAACGTCAGTTTGACGGTTCAACTCTTCAACTGACACATGATGAACCGTTCTTGCAATACGCATTTAGTCCATAATAATTTAATGTATTCGTGAAATTGTCTGATCGAATATCCCTTCAAAATGCAGAATTTTTAAAATACTTTCACGTTGCCAGTCGCTCGAACTGTGTTGCTGTACAAAACCCCACTCCAGCAAGCTCTCGTGGTGTTTCTAAGCAACACAGTTTTCGTGACAGCAAGGTGAAAGTATTTTTTGAAAATTCATAATTTTGTCGGGATATTACTACTGAAAATTTCACACCTCTACTTTTTAACCAATAATTTTGACTAGTTACCGTGGCAACTAAAAAAATTTCCGGAAATTTTTTCGTGGCGCCACGATATTTAAGTGGACATTTTTTGACAGTTGAAAAGGTAAACATATGATCATGTTACTTGTAAAAAAATATTTCTACTACCTTTAGTTAACTAAAATTACCAAATGGCGATAGACTGAGCTAATACCCATCTGAATTTCAGCATTTGGTTTAACTAAAGTAGGTATTATTTTTTATTTAACGAAACATGGTCGACTTGACAAGCAGTGAAATTAATTTAAAATGTCAGATTGGACTAATAATTTTTTTCCAAATTATGGTGTGAAATTTTCTTACCGAATACCACGCAAGCTTAAATTATTCCTGGAAATTTTCTTTCGGGCACGAATATTTTAAGAAAATTATCCCTCGTCGCTTCGAGACTCGGGATAATTTTCAAAATATTCGTGCCCTCAAAAAAATTTCCGGAAGCTCTTGTAATATTATAAGTGAAAACTTCACACCTCTACTTTTTAACCAATAAGATGCCTTAATTTTGACTAGTTAATATGGCAACTAAAATAATTTCCGGAAATTTTTTCGTGGCGCCACGATATTTAAGTGGAAATTTTTTGTATTTTTCGTAAACAAACCATTCGACTCTAACGCTTCCTGGTCGCAATCTTCCATTAAATTCGTTAAATATATTAATTTTGGATGACACATTTGCACTTGACTCAACTCTTTGCAGTATTTACATAAATTGTACTTTTCAAAGCATTTCATTTTTCTCAAATTGTTTACAAGAAATACTCACAAGAAATGTTTTACATAAGAATATCTTTGTTTGCTGGTTTACTGTACAGTAACTCAATGTAATTAACCAATATAAACCTCATGTGTCAAAAGCATGGCCGCCTATATCATATCACGGCCACTTAATGCAACAAACCATGTTAATATTATATTTTTTACATAAGAAGTGTTATGGATTACTTTAACAAAAAAACATTTCTACCACCTTTAGTAACCTAAAATTATGAAAGGGCAATATAGACTGATCTAATCCCCATCTGAGTTTTAGCATTTGGTGTAACTAAAGTTGGTAATATTTTTTATTTAACGAAACATGGTGGACTTGACAAGCGGTGAAATTGATTTAAAATGTCAGATTGGATTAATAATTTTTTTCGGGATAATTTTCAAAATATTCGTGCCCTCAAAAAAATTTCCGGATATAATTTAAGCTCTTGTGATATTATAAGTGGAAATTCAATCACTTGTGGTATTACTACTGACAATACATTCGTTTTGTTTCATTCATTTTATGCCTATATTAAGTTCTCATTCTACGATAGAAGTCCTGTGATTCTTCATGGCGAAAGTTTTTAGTCAACCAATACAATTCCTTCAATTGCCTACCTTCAGCTTTGATTCGTTATCCACTCATTTTTGTTAGTTTTTGTTTCAATTTGAATTCTTGAATACGAGCATGTGACATCTAAATACTATTCTAGAATATAGAAAAAACTTACTAGCATCGTTGACATCAATTTAATTTTTAAGTACATATTGATAGTCTTCCCTACTCAATAATGTCGCTAAATTTGTACTCTCCACTTCCTAAGAAATGTTCGCAATGCACCGCCGTACAATGCAGGTCATCACATAGAATAAAGCATTGGGCATATTTGTGTGAAAAAATATTATTAATACATAATTATTATAATATATAATATTATTAATTCATCATACCTTGGAGATAATTCAGTTTCATTCACTATTTGCAGATTTTTTGATACTAGCTGTGATTTTCTCATAGAACCAAGGAAGAGAGGCGAGAGGAGAGAGATATCATCATATCTAACAATATACAATCCTTCTAACATAGTATTCCTCATGTCGTACAGGGCAATGAGGAGAAAATGGTAAAAAAAGTTGAAAATTAAATTGGCCATAGATGGATATTCGATTCTGAACAATATTAACCATTGATTACCAATTCTGCCGTGAGAAATAAAGTTATAGGATCATATTTTTTTGAAAACGATGCATGCATGCTTTTTCTTCTCTCTCATTTATGGTGTACTAAAGTTCAATTTCAGTGCTCGCAGTTCAGGTTTGGGATGAAGCAGAAGTTTTTATCAGGGATGAATTTTTTTGAGAAAACAGCAATAAGAAATTTTTCCATATGCTACAAACTTTATACCAGACACTATATAATAGCCAAAAAATGGATAATCTGATTGTTTTTCAAGTATTTCGAGGTCTTCGCTATAATCCACTAATACGATTATAAAAAAACCACTAACAAATTATAACACCACAGTAACTCTCCACCAGCTCATCATTATTTCAATTTATTATCATTGATCCACTTTTTTTGGAATTTTACACAGCAAATATTCAGAATCGACATAGTAACAAAGTACCAAAATTTCTAAAAAAAATTAGTACTATCTAATAAACAATAAGCTAAACTGGTTTGTGTGCTTACAGATGAAAGTAGCAATATAAGGATTTAGAAAATCAGGATTTACTTTCAATAATAGCTATGACATCATTTGAAGATAATTTTCATCAATTCATCCAGCTATAATATGATAATAATAATAATGTTTATTTGTGCAATACAGAGAAATAATTACATAAATAGTGCAGCAAATAAAGAAAAAGAAGTCGCAAAGCCTAAATGGCTGTCTGCGGATTGTATATTCGATAAAAAATTATTTATATTTAACATAACATTATTATAAAACATAATAAAATTGTTTAGCACTTATTCGCAAACATCGCAATGCCGCCAGAAGGCTGTTGGAATTTTCATCATTAAGATAATGGGATGCAAATTCAGTTAAGTATAAGTAGTACACTATGTTTTTTTCAACTAACAGTAGGAAAGTGTCTATTCCTATTAGTAACAAGTGGAGACTGCCCGCTAAAAATGTTGTGCATACTGATTTCACTAAGAGTAATGCAAACACCAAGTGTCAAGTGCCAAGTTTCAATATTAATGAGGATGTGATCAACACACATACATAGAAAGTACATACGATATTTTTAATGTTATCCTGTCATTTTACTCTACTCTCTACTATATAGTGTATTTTTCTTCTATCTTCTTTTTAAATGAATTGCTTAACCTTAATTTTGAATAGGATCTAGTGAGTTATACTTTTCAATTGTTGCGACAGATAGTTGAATACTCTAGGAGCAAGGAAGGTGTACATTTTTGACCAACAGTTGTATTTAACGTTTATGCTAGAACAAAATTTTTATTGGTTTCATTCCTGGTCTCATGAAAGTGGGAAACAAGCAATCATTTATTTTTGTTCTCTTGACAGTACAGTGCTATTTTATAAAAATGTATCTGTCATGGATCCAATATTCTACTTTCTTCATAAAGAGCATCCGTTGTAAAGTTACGGTCCATTAAAAAAAAATCAGAAAATATTTTTGCAATATATTGATCCTTTCCAGATATGTTGAGGCGAGTCCTCTCCAACCCAGTATACGATTTTATGGCTTTTTCGAAAGCTTTTGCAAAACTATTAAATAAAGATATTGAGTCATATGCATAAAGTTGAATGGACTCGCAGAAGTAGCGACTCCATATTGTACTGAGTAACTACTCCTCTTAGTGAGCGCGAACTCCGTTTTGGTGTGCATAAAATATTAAACGAAAAACGGAGATGGTACTCGGGTCTAAATGAAACAGTCGAGTTGGCACTCTGATTTGCAGGTTTTGACTTGTTTTCCCCTTCATTCAGATATTTTTAATGTTTACGTCGGTTGTGTATGTTTAATAAGTTGATTACATGTCGAGCTGCTCTGGAGAGGATTCTTCTGAAAGTCAAACCGTATTTGTGAAGATAATTAAACAATATCCTGTTTTGTTAGAGAAATCTAACATCCTGGAAGTAAAAACGAAACGGCGTAAATCGGTTGAAGAAATAAAAGAAAAGTAAGAAGCTAAATTAGGACTAAATCATAATGAATGGCAGATTTGAAGGAAGATTCCAAACATAAAAACCAGAAAGAAAGCGAATACAGGCAGAAATCGAACAGGAAATAAACTAATAAAATTGAAAGGGTGGGAGCAAGAGCTGATTAATTTCTTGCAAGGAGAATCAAATCCTACTATTGCTCGATTACAAGGTCAGTATAGGAACATGAGTACAGTCGACTCTAAGGAAAATTGAACTTTTCTTGTCACTTATTTTAGCTTCTGTGGATTTTCATGTGAGAATGGAAATTTGATCCAAATATTTGATTTCTGCACAATACGTGCTATGACGTTGGTAACGGTTCGGGATACCGTCGATTGATTGGCACCAATATCTTCTGCTACTAACGTAAAAATCCTCATTTTTTCTTAATTACTCATGGCTCAGTCCCCACATTCTTCAGTATCTCCAAGAAAATAGTTAGTTATCCACTGAACATTTACTCTGCTAAACCGATATAAGGCACTACGAACCTTAAACACCTTGGTAGGCTGATAAATTGGCATAAATTCAGCCATCGCGTACAGGCATCTACTTCTGATGAAGCTGAGTCTGCTACCAAGGAGCGTCGCATTTTTTGAAGTAGATACTCAGTGGACGGAGTTGACGCTCGCATTCATGCATATGAAAATAAAAGTCGGGACTTAAGAAGCGAGGACATACTCACGGAAAGAGTAGACACTCAGAAGTTGGAGCTCATACCTACATTTTTATGCATATCAAATGGAGTAGCTTCTTTAAAATGTGAGAAAAAAGTAGCCACTCAACTTTATGCACATGGCCCAATGGCCTTTAGTTTGAAATAACTGGTTCAATACCAGATTTGTGGAGTGGTTTCTGATCTGTTTAGTAGGGGATCCAATACACTGCGACCTTTAAGATCTATTGTGCCCCCTTCTGCTGCTAAGCCTTTTTAGTATCTCTCAACGACTAGAGCAGTTCCTACAGTCCTATGGCTTTCAAGAAGTTCAGGATATGGGATGGCTTCAGGTTAGGTAAAACTCCCTCTTGTATTTAGTGTTCTCCGAGGTATCTTACCCCCGAAAATTGCAGGTTAATGCATTTTGACATAATGTGGATAGAGGTTTCGTCTTCTTCCTCACAAAATCTGCATTCTTCTTCTTTGACGAATCCAAATTTCTTAAGGTGTCCTCTCAACCGGTAGTAACCTGTTAGGGTACCTGTTAGGGTTCCCGTTAGTATTCTGAGCTTGTTTTTACTCTTGCTGGTGCAGTCATTTGATCTCTTCTGGTTGTTTCCTCAGTAGTATATTATCCTGCCTCAATCCTTTTGATTCTATCCATTATTGGGATCTTTTGTTGTTTACTTCTTTTTCAAGCTGAGTAATGAGCTGGTACTTATTACGCAGAAGGGTTCATGTCCCAGAATGGTGTTTCAGCTCCTTTTTTGGAGAGCGGCAATGACACTTTGTGCTCGAAATACACACATGATTTTTTCTACAAACGCAGCTCTTAGACATAAAAACGATAGACACTTCATTCAACATAGGCACATGATATTACCTATGAGAAGATTTAGATTCAATAGTAATCCCAAATGTATAAGCTATCCAAATATCCAATAACAAAATGAAAATAGTGAAAAAACTTGCAAACTAAAAAAAAATACCTGTGCCCGAGATCGAACTGACGCCAATATAGAAAACCCAGTTTAGTAGGAAGCATCTCCAACCCTAACACCACCGCAGTTCCTCAGAGTGCTTTGAATTTCTTGTGTTCATTTTCCATCATGCAAGAATAGGTTCGTTTTCAACAAAAACTAGGAAGATCGAGCGTTTTTTCAATATTCTCGCTCTAGAGCGTAAAAGCTGCCACAAAAAGACATTCCTCGGAAAGCGTCAACTTTGCGTTGAGATCTGAAAGCGTCAAAGGCTACTTTGGTAAGCAGTAGTAGAAAGTAGCTATTTACATACCAAGGGAGGAAAATCATGCTTTTCCTCCCGCCGATAGTTTGATGCCCGACGCGAAGCGGAGGGCATTAATATGCGCGGGAGGAAAAGCATTTTCCTCCTGAGGTATGTATATAGTTTTTTCTACTAACTTTAAGGTCGTCATTTTTATAGCGTCCTAAAAATTATAATGCGTGCATACTTATAAGAACAACTGCAAAAATTTGTGGAACTATATAATGCGGCTATATGACAAAATATTAAGTAAGCGTTGCGTCGTCGTCATCGTGTTGACAATGATTTGTTGCTATGGCGTTGTTTGGTAATACAAACATAACAGTTCTCATAAGCTGTCACGTTGTTTACCCTTTCTCCCGGCGGGAGGAAAAGTACTATTTTCCTCCCGGCGGGAGGAAAAGTACCATTTTCCTCCCTTCTTTAGGGGTCGAAAATAAAGTTTTCTAGTGAGGTAGTAGTAGAAAAAGATATTTCCCTATCTATTTCTTTTAGGGTTTCGCATATTATGCCGTCGACTCCAGACGAGTGTGTATTATGTCAAAAATATTTCTTCTTACGTGGTAGGTGTTAAGACCATAGAGTTGGGATTAATTTTTATAGATGGAGGTGGTTATAATGAGGTTTTATCTTTTTTTGTAAGATTTCGTTCTAGTTTGAAAAAAAAAATTGCGAATTTCAAAATCTGTTCCGGTGAGAGTATTGTCTTCTTTCAGCACATTGTTTGTAATTTTGTTTCCTGTATTACTATTGAAAACGTTCCATGGTTGTTTGGAATTATTTAAAAAAAAATCTGTTTCAGCGCTATGATAATTCTGCTTGGTTGATCTTATTAACGTATTCAGTTTATTCCTATGAGTGATAGATGTTTCTTTCAGTTCCAAATTACTTTCGTTCTTTTGATATTCTTTGAATAAATCTTTTCTACTGATAATTACATTCATAATGCCTTTTGTAATCCAATCTTTTTTTAGTCAACGTATTATACGTTTGACGAAATGAATGACCCTATACTTACTAATTCATTTTTTTCACTGAAAATTTGTGAACTTATAAACTTATTCCAATTTAATTGTTTCAAGTTTCCATTCAAATTTTTATAATTGATACATTGGGAGATGGTGACCTCATGATGGTTTACAGTTTTAAAGTTATCATTTCTTGTTCATACCTATATCTACTCTGTCACATGATAATCAAAATTAAATATGGCTGGTTCATACACCAAACTTCTACTTTAACTTTTTCTTTTAAATTTTCTTTAACTATAAGCAATGAAATCAACCTTTCATAAACTGCTTTTAAAAAAGAAGTGACGTGTGCGCCCCGTTGATAAATTTGGTGTGTTCGCACAGAATATAAAAATCATTCTAATTTATCGTTTGAAGCAATAGTTAAATCCTACGAACTTTTGTTAGGGTAAAAGTAAAGGTAAAAGTATGTTGTATGAACGCTACTACTGTGTCAACTTTCTTGAAGAAAAAGTAAAAGATAAGGTAAAAGGATAAAAGTAAAAGTTTGGTCTATCAACCAGCGATAACTGTTAAGGATGTCAAGTCTTTCTGACACTGCCAATGAATGTAAATATTTCTTTGTTGTCAGAATAGATATAAAGTGCTTTCAATATTAGGACGAATTTTGTTGATATCCAGTATAAGTTGTTATCATTATACATAGTCTGGTATTTTAAAGAAAAACTCAAAAATTTCTATTACCTGATCGATTAGTTATTTGTGAATATCTCCAAGGACGGTGCTAAAGTTATCTTGATAATTGGTAGGTACAATTTGAATAATACGAATAATTTGGACGTCATGGAATACAAAAAAAAGTTAGATACTTACAGACCCGTATCACAAATGAGTAACATAGCAAAAGTAGTCGATAAGAAATATCGATACATTATCCGTTTTTCCTTATCGTTTCGGCTGAACCAAAACCAAACCAAATATGCAATAATTCGCGAAAAAAATCTTATATTCAATTCCGCATGAGGCATTATGGGAATAACAGGAATTTTTGGAAAGAACTCGATAAATTCCAATTCCATTCCAGAACAACTGAAAAATGCTCGTGATATCAATGACTATTTTGCCAGCTCATCAAAAAGTGACCTATCATTAGACGTCGATACTGTCAACCGACACTCGTCTGCCAGGAACAGGCTTATTCAGTTTCACACATATTTCAGAAACAGATATATATATATAAAACAATCCTCTCCATAAAATCGAGAGCTGTTGGTGTAAACTCTATAAGTGTAGACATGCTGCTTCATGCTTGCCCATCCATCCTCAAACATATTAGCCAAATTTTGAACTACTATATAGGGAATAATACTTACCCAACTATATGGAAAAAAGCTGTTGTGTTTCCCCTGCCCAAAACAAGCAATCCTACACAATACAAATATCTCCGACCTATAAGCATACTTTGTGTTCTGTCGAAAATTTTCGAAAAGATCATATATCTACAAATGAAGGGCTACTTAGAAGACTACCATCTGCTACCATTGCATCAATCGGGATTTAGGACACATCACAGTTGCAATACAGCACTTCTGAAAGTGACAGATGACATCCTTAAATATTTGGACGACAAAATGTCAGTATTGCTAATATTTTTAGATTATACCAAAGCTTTCGATAGAATTAAACATGATCTTCTATTGGCACTACACTTTATCGGATTCAGTGATGCCTCTGTTTCATTTTTCAGAACTTATCTATATAATCGGTTCCAAGCGGTCAAACTCGATAACCAAGTTTCTGATTTTGTGCATATTGAAAATGGAGTTCCCCAAGGATCTATCTTGGGCCCGCTACTCTTCATTATGTACACTGTTGACTTGCACACAGTCATACATTTTTCTGAAAGCCATTTTTATGCAGATGATGTTCAGCTCTATCTCCCCTTCACCGAACATAACCTAAATCAGGCTGTTCAGAATCTGAACGATGATTTGATCTCGATAGTCGACATTTCAAATAAACTTTGTCTTTCCATCAATCCATCAAAGTCAAATGCCATCTTATTTGGCCGGAAAGAAAGCCGCATAAGATGTTTACCGCAAATCAATCTTAAAGTAAACAATGAAACTATTCCGTTTACAGATACTGCAAAAAATTTAGGTTTATTTATGGATCATACGCTAAGATATACCAAGCATGTGAACACTATTATTAAACGAGCTTTCTGTAACCTGAAACTCATATATTCTAATAGATCATTCCTTGATAAAAAATGCAAAACAATATTGTGCGAAACCTTAGTCCTGTCCCACTTTAATCACGCAGATGTTGTCTACGGCCCAGCATTAATGAAATCAGATCTGAATAGACTTCAATTGGTACAAAACTCTTGTGTACGTCTGATCTACGGCTACGGCTACGGAAGCGTAACCGAATTTCAGTTCCACTACGCGAACTAGGTTGGCTAAATATACAAAAACGCTTTCTATTGCATCAATGTGTGATGTTTCATAAAATTATTCTTGATAAAAAACCACCATACCTATTTGAAAAGATATCTTTCAGAACTGACGTTCACAATATAAATATAAGGTTCAAGTCAAAATTAACACCACCTCTGCATAAAACCACTTTTTATCAGTCTTCTTTCTCTTACATGGTAACTCGGCTGTATAACAAGGTTCCAGATAATTTAAAAAATGTCTCCATTGACTCGTTCAAGTTCAAGTTGAGAAAGTTATTGGAAACTGATCAAATAAGATTTTAGAATTCTCTTCCCATTTTCATTACTTCTGCTCATTGAATGTATATTCGTTAGTAGTTATAGTTGCATTAATGTAATACATCTGATTACCCAAAAGAAATGATCTAATGAGTATTGTATTCAGTTAAATTATCACTAATTATTAATTTCATTTCTATTACTATTACTATTTTCACTGCTGAAATCGTATGAATATTCTACATTTGTTTTTGTTTTTGTTTTGTTTTTGTCAGGGTTGAGTGTAAGAAAGTAATTACCCATCTCACACATGGGTAAACTAACTCTGCCTTTTGATAGTAGTAGGTACCATGTATACGTATAATATGTCTGTACACTGTTCTTTCTAACTATCAATAAAATCGATTATTATTATTATTATATTCGGTTCGTCTGAAGCGGAAAACTCCACGAGGAAATTTATAATACTTTGGTGATCAAGGAGGTGTACATCAGGCGTATTGGCTTGTATTTCCAATAGTTTTGGCATTTCACATTATTTACAACGAACTTGATATTCCCCGGACGTAATGCAACAGAGGTGCCTCGTCTATACCTTATGAGTTTCGGAGATGATAGTATAAAACTCGTAACGGCGCGTTATGCCTATGTATGGCCGGTGGCTCAGCGGTTCGATGTGTCGGGCGTTGAAGCTTCCGCTAGCATCTGACCCGGTTCGATTCCGGACTATGAGAGAATTTTTCTCAAGTGCATCGGTATCGATAGGCGACCGCATTCCTTGCTATTAAGCAAGTGCGATGTGAGTTGCCTAGGTACCAATCCCGACGACTGGTGCTTGCTTGAAGTGTGCACCGACCACCCGGGGTAGTGCTGTAGGTTTTCCGGGTTTTCCTGCAGCTGAAAGGTGAATACACCACCAATAATCAGTAAGTCGCCCCAGAGCTCCACGGCAAATAAAAATAATAGATGTCCTCTACAAGCACAGGACATGCCTTTGGGTACAGTCTTAGATTAAAGAAACAGGAGATAGAACACGGCTATACAAATTAACGTGCGCGAAGCCTGCCAAATATTTCGAGTAATTCCTGAGGAGTGAGAAGCGGCACATATTCGTATTCAGGGAAAATGTCGGTTATTATTTCACAAAGTTCTATCTTCATTCGGGATGAGTGGGCGTGCATTTTCATAAGGAATTTGAGTTCATATGACTACCTTTACCAAAAACTTCTTCTGAATTGTATTCTCACCAATGATTCCTAATATTAATTTATTCGAGCATGATAATAAAATGAAACTTAGGTGCTATTGGCCTTTAAATAGTATAATTTTAATAAAACCTGATCTAACCCTTTTATATTCATCAAATACATTTTTGGCCTGAATTAGCGCAGTGATTAAGCGCCCGCCTGGTGACTGAGAGGTCCCATGCTCAGTTCCCAGCCGGACTGGACTTTTTTCATTTTCAGATGTGAAAGTTTGAATTATTGGAGCTCGTGTCGGTTGGGAATATTCCTCCATGATTCACTGTCGCGTTAATAATTAACTATGCTGCTCCTGAAGTGGCGTATGGAGTTAGTAACAAGGCCTACACATGACCAACACATATCTAATGACCACAGCAGTCGATACAAAACAAAAAAACTTGTTGCAAAGGTGCACCCTAGTGTTTGACTTGTGTGTATTGAGCATATGAGTTTTATCAAGTTGCTGGAATGGGAAGAGAAAAGTGGTCCTCAATAGATTTAAATAAATTATGACTCAACAACATATTCAATACTTTTATGACAATGAAGTTCACAAAGCACGCGGGATTATTTTCATTAAAATTATTCTGCAAAACCTTTTCTGCAGTTGTGCATATTGTAATCACATCTCCTGAGGGATATACCAACGAGGCACATTTATTTTTTTGGTTGAAGAACGACAGCAAAAAGTCTGCTCTATCTCCTATGAGACCCCCAATACAGAATTTACAATTTGAAATTTTTGCAATTTTATTAATAACATATCCAGACTTATACCGGGTATCCGCAGGAGGTGGCTTGCCCCTATAACTTTTTTTGTTTTTGAAGATGAAGGAATGAAATTTGGAAGCTGTACATACGACATAAAATTGCGTTATTTGACAAATAATTCAAGTTCATACAACTTCCGGTTTCACCAAATGTAACTCAAACTTTCGGTTATTAAATGGGACACTCAGTATATTGTCACCTCTTTTGTCTCCACATGACATTCTGAATACAACCATGTATCATTCATCACTTTTTACTGTTAGATTTTGATAAAAAAGAGTAAAGTTGTATTATTATAAAAATTTTAGGACTGAAATTAGTAATTTGAAGTTATCCATTGCCCTCTAGAGTAAAAAATAAAAATAAATGAAAATAAAATTCGGTTACAAATAGTGACAAGTACAGTTTGGCAAACATAGCTGAGATGGTAAAATTTCCACTTCTTGCGCGAACAATCACGTGAATATCGCTGGATAGTCCGTCGTACGACAAATGCGCATCACGGGCGTGAATATTCTCACAATTGCAGCTATGTTTGCCAAGCTGTAACACAAGCCATGGTTGTATTCAGTATGTCAAATAGAGACAAGAGAAGTGAAAATACACCGGGTGTCTCATTTGAAAATCTAAAGTTTATGTCACTTCTGGTGAAATCGGAAGTTGAATGAAGTTGGGTTACTTGTCAAAAGATGCAGTTTATTGTCTTATACAGATTTCTTTCCATTATCTTCAAAAACAAAAAAGTTATAGGGGCGAGCCACTTTCCGCGGACACCCGGTATATGACTGTTACAAACCCCAAATTTTTAAATGGGAAGTAGGGGTATGAGAAACATCATTCAAAAGGTCCCTTCGTTTTCGAGGATTGCATGTAGGGGTGCAATCGGTTGACGGAAATAACAAAAACTATTTTCTGTTAAAAAAATCATATCTTTTTCAAATTCTTTGCAGAAATAATAAAAAATCATCTGAATGACGTGATTTGCTTCAACATGCTGAAAACTAATACCAATACCGTGACTTGATAATGATAAAATAAGCAATAGTCTATTGTACACTATAGTTTTTCTACAACTATTTGGGTCGTGATGGTAAAGCGTATGCCTCTCAAGTTTAGGGTCGTGAGTTCGATTCGCAGCATGGTCACCAGTCTTGTGCAAGTCATCACACGTTAAACGGTAAGCGATATGTCTTCATTAGCTCGCACATGTCTCTCGAGGGCTTCTGAGGGTTGCGCGTATAGGTGCAGCCACTTGACGGAAATGACAATTTTCTTTTTAACAATTTTAATCATATCATTAGAAATCTGTTATTTTCTCATAACAGTTTGTGTCATAAACTTTCTTGCCGTCATTGAAAATATAATTATTGAAAAACATCATAAAAATCGTACATTACTCTAATTGATTTAATTAAAAAATAGTGCACCTTTTTATAGTCACTTCCCTTTTAACTTTTGAACGGTTTGACTTACAAACATGGCACTAAACCCTGTTCTTGTATGGTACTACTTTTCAGTAAGATGTAAAATTTAATTGATTCAAATAATACAATACAATGCAATAATTTATTCATCCTTTGAGATCACGTTACATGATATAGGATATGTCATAGTGTACAAATACAACATTGAACAAGTTCCATACTCCTCTTTGCTATAAAAGCATGATTCGATAAGGTAATTCCTTATTTTAAGTTTGAAACGATTGTTGTTTGTTTCTGACTTGATACAATCTGGAAGTCGATTAAATAACTTTATACCAATATTATAATTCGAGCATTTTTCGAAGAGTGCTGTTGAATGTTTTGGAAGCCTTCCACATCTGGTGGGATATGAAAGTTTGAGTTTTGGATGAAATTTTCCACATTATTTTTTACGAATAATAAAGTTTTGTAAATATAGATCGATGGCATAGTCATTAATTTTAGCTTAAAGAAGTGTTATTTGCATGACTCTCTATAGTCTAGGTTTAATATTAGGCGTATCACATACGTTTTTGGCATATACATATTTTAGAGGCACCAACTGCACACCCCCAGAGACTAATGTTATATGATATATGCGAGTAGATAATGGCGTAGAATACATCTATTAGCTGTGAAGTTGTCAAAATACTTTTTAATTAAAGAATAGCATAATAGCCACTATTTTTTTTTTTGGATAAGTTGTTTATATGTGTTGCCCAACTCATATTACCATCTATATGTAACCCTAGAAATTTTGTGGACGAAGACAGTTTGATACTTTCATTATTTACATTTACCACGTATTCATTAGTAATTGCCGCCACTTTTGAGTGAAACTGCATGCAAACAGTTTTATCAGAGTTTACAATAAGATAATTTCTTCTACACCATAATGTGAACTGTTTTGATAATGTACTTAGGTTGACAGCCAATTCTTCCTGAGACAGTGCTAATGTCACTATGATTGTAACATCGGCATATAAAATGATACTCTCCGCACTGATATACTTGGGCATATCATTTATGTAGGACAAAAATATCAGAGGGCTCAAGATAGATCCCTGACGTACCCCAAGATTGATTTCATGTGTGTCAGATTTGAAATCATTGATTTTGACGTACATTTGTCTGAAATTTAAGTAAGACCCAAGCAAATCTGAAAATTTTTCTCGGAAACCAAGGATTTCCAGCTTGTTTGTGCATGGCCACAATTATGGTAGTGGTATTGAATGCTTTCGATAGATCAAAAAAGAGCGCGCCCACACATCTTCCTTGCTCCATGGAGCTATGGATAGAGTTCCAAAGCGCGCAAGCCGCGCTCTCCGTTGATCTACCAGGAACAAAGCCGTTTTGAGATAGACTTAGTAGGTTATGTTTATTAAGAAAAGAAATCATATTTTTGTATATGCATTTTTCAAATACTTCACACAGCACTGTAGGTACTGTAATTTGTCGGTAGATCTCCATAAAAATATGATTACGTTTTTTTAAATATCGGCGACACAACTATACAGTTTTCAAGTCAATCGGGAAGGTACCCTGCTGAACTGAGATCAGAGAAAGTGTCAGCTATAAGATGTCCTATTGTCTTTATAATCTTTGTGGGAATGCTGTCAGTTACCACTGAATTAAAGTTTCTCAAAGAGTTGATGGCTATCATCACTTCGGAAGCATCCACTGGGGAGAAATAAAATGTTTTGTCGATCTGAATTGTTGGAGAGAGATCGAAAGTATCACAGCCGAAGTGAGTTTGGACTGCATTTAGTGCAGATGATGCAAAGAATGTGGCAAAAGCGTCGGCGATTTCTGTTTTATTTTCAATAGTTTTCCCTAAAATTTCTATTTTCTCTATATTATGTAAATGGGACCTTTTTCCAGTTTTTTTGTTAACTGTTTTCCAGATGAATTTCTGTTTTTGTTGAGAATTTTAATTTTGTAAACTCTTTTGAAAAGTTTTGTTAATTTTATTTTCGTATTATTTCTTTGCTTCTTTGTAGCGAACGTGCAAATTGACATTTTCAGATTTTTTTGTCAGCCAAAACATGTCCTTTAATTCAGCTCCCATCCGTCTAATTTCTTCCATTACTCATTTAATGTTATTTTTCGATTTCTGATACGACATGTACTCACAATTGCAATTAATCAAATTTTAATTGCATCAATAGGCATGATTAATAATTGATTGATTGATTATCGACCGCGAGTTCACACAATTGCAATTAATCAAATTTTGATTGCAACAGGCAAGATCAACAATAAATCAATTATGAGTTTTTAACTGTCCAACAATTTAATTTTGTCCAACTCTTGCCAGTCTTCTTTGGTAATATTGGATACTTCTTCTTTGATTAGCTCAATTCCTTTCTATCAAATTTTGGAAAAATATTTTTACTGCTGATGCTTTCTTTCAATTTTCCCCAAATTAACTCTATGGAATTGAAAACACAAAAATAAGAGGGAAGTCTTAATATAGTGTGTCCATGCTTTACAGCAATACTCTCAAGGGCGTACAGTTTTTCAATATTATTTGCTTATAAAACTTCAAATAGTTGTTTTTTTTATACCAGTCTTCACAATACAAATTATTATCCATTAAAACTAAGAACTAATACATTATTTGTATCCAAGTTTGAGATCAATGTGTTTTCAAACCAATCCTCGAAAATATTAGCTTCCATGTTCTTATGATAGTCAACATTGCAGCCTTCAAAAAGTTTTCTTCCACATAATTTCAAAGCATTCTGAACCCATCCATTACTTCCTCCCCAATCCACAATGATTAGTCGCGATCCTTCATTTGCAGGCATTTTAGGCGAACACATTCTTGAACTATCAGTCCATCCTTTCCTAACTGTGTCGTGTGTATCATACCAAGTTTCGTCCAAATAGAAAATTTGTGATAATCCTGTTTGTTTTTGACTATTACGTTCAGTTGAAAAATATATTTTGGATAAATCTGATGTTGCTTGTAATAGTTTGGTGTAGATTCTTACATACATTGAAATATACTTTATGTGTTTCAATATTCAATAATGCATTCGAATCTTATTCACTGGTATCTCTTTTTCGCCTTGTTCACAATCGCTATTGGAATCACTTCACTGAAAAAAGTCGTTATCACACTCGTTATTTTCAATTGCAGTTCTTGTCCAAGGACGCCACATTTGAAACATAATAAGCAAAATTTTTGAAGTAAATATAACTGGGGACCTATAAAATTATAACAGCACCAATCTCAAATTTCAACATTCAAATCAAATCGCGATCAGTTTCTGAACTAAACATCGATGAGACGACGGAGATAACCTTCCGCGATTTCTATTGGTTATCGTGAAAATACTTCATATTTAATTTTATGACTCTTCATTCAATCATAAGACCCAGAATCAGAAGACCCACTTTTGAGGTGGCCCAAAATGAAACAGAGACAATCGAAAACCAACCTTGGTGAAATCCAGAGGCTTGCCTGTCTGTGTATCACGAGAGATATAAATAGCACTCCAACCACTGCTATGGAAATCGTCCTAAAAATTCCACCTTTGGCGGCCACAGTCGTGGGGAACGTTATGATCAGTCCATACTGACTTTAACATACAGGTAATTGGAGAACCCAATTGTTGTGTTCTATGAATCTGTGTTCTATGAATCGGTGTTCTATGAACCATCTAACCTCTTACTGGTTACTGGGGGTTCTGTACTTGGGTGTTCCATGAGCCATGTGGCTATATGATGGTTGATTATTGTAAATTGTAATAGTATTACTATATTACGAATAAAGGAGTTGAGAAATAGAAATCTTCATAGTCTACCGTCTACCATTCCATTACAACAGTGGCGACGAGGATTGTTATATTGTTATATACTGGGCACACCCAAATCATCCATGATGTCAAGATTACCAAACTGGAAATGATGTCAGAATACATGCTACCCCAATTCTCACACGAAAAACCAGTCAGATTACAGCTCTAGTGGAGTAAATATGGGACTCGAGAGGAAAATCACTGGATCATCTGGAAACATAATCTGGTATACAGATGGTTCAAAAACAGATGTAGGAGCAGGAGTAGGAATATATGGAGTGAGGCCAAAAATACGTAGAACACCACAGTATTCCAAGCTTAGATACATGCCAAGGACATGCGTACAGATGAATCTAGACAATGGGTATTATATAAAATACATCTACATTCTATGTGACAGCCAGAGCGGACTAAAAGCTCTGAATTCAATACAGATAAAATCAAAGCAAGTTTTGGAATGCATTCAGAGCCTCAATGAACTATCAAAATACAAGGAAACACTTGTGTGGGTGCCTGGAATGCTAAGATACGCACCATTATCGGCTTACTAACCGGACAATGTGGTCAATGTGGTCTGAGAAGACACCTACACACCATGGGAATAAATACAGAAACCGTGTAGAGTAGACTCTGTGGTGACGAGGAGGAAACAGCCTCTCATATCATCTTCGACGCGCTGCACAACATGAGCAACAAAACATTTGAACAGATCAACCTAGAAACAGGTATGAATCCGAAACGCCTAGTAAATAGGCTACTAAACCTTGTGAAATGCACAGACATATTTAACTAGGAACCACTGACGACAGAACAATACAATAGACCCTAGCTGGTCTCTATGTTAAGGGAAACCCCAAGGGTAAACCCATTGTTAGTCTTCAACCAACCAATCAACAATCGACCAACCATGTATAGTAAAGGATACTCAAAGCTATTGAAAACACGAAATTGATGATAACATTTGTTAGCTATTTTCAGGAGCTCTGAATATAAATAATAAACATCACGTTTTCATGTCTATACAATTTATCTGAATATTTCCATCGTATGTTAAAAATTCCATATGAAGCGGGACATTTTCGATCAATTACTGCAAAAAATTCCCGGCGGGACATTTTCAGGCTGAAAATTACCCGGTAGGTATCGAAAATTACCCGCTCGGTCCGTGTATCTATAGTAACGATTGTTAAAATGTACATTTGTCATCTTGACAGGCATAAATACTGAATTTTAAACGTCGTTGAAATGTCACGTTTCGGGAATGATTCGATAACTGTAATTCAAGAAAAAATCACCAAGAGCAAACCAAAAAATACAATGTTGAACCATCAATATATATGGAAACAGTTTATGGATTTCATTAAAGAAAGAAATTATAGTTTCAACAAAAATCCTTCAATACCGTCGCTGGCAAATATTCTCACTGACTGGGCCTACAACATGAAAAAGAAAAATGGTGAGGATAATAAAGATTATACTGTGAAGACTGTTTGGAATGTAACGTCAAAACTATTAATGGAAAAATACCAAGACGAATATAATATTAAATTTAATCCTTTCAATGACACAGAATTTAAAAATGCTCGCGAGGCAAAAAATGCCAAAAGAAAGGAGTTACAGACAGATCCCCGGAAAAGAAAACAAAGCGCTGTATCATTCAAATACGAAGAGTTCAAAGCCATGATACAGAACTGTGATGAAAATACGCCTGATGGCTTACAAAAAAAGTTATTTTTTGTTTTATCATATGAATTAGCTTGGCGAGGAGGAGAGGGAGTAAAATGTTTAACTTCCTATTTCAAAGAAGACATTAATAACGCGGGTGAAAAAACTAAAAGACTGGAATATAATCCAATATTTGACAAAACAACGCAAGGAGGAGATAAACCTTGCGCTCCTTCCAAGTGGCTGGTTAGAAACATATTTAACCCGGATTTGTGTCCGGTAAGGTTGTTCAGAAAGTTTATGGAGAAGAGAAATTATATAAGTATTCCAAGATTCTTCTTAACTGTTAATCCTTCTTGGAAATCGGGCAAAAGGTACAAGAACATTTCTGTCGGAAAAAACATGATCTCTCAGTGGGCGCCAACGGAAGCAAAAAAGTCAGGTTTGGCGACTGAAAAAGTTAAAATAACCAATAATTCCCTACGTGCAACAGCTGTTTCAAACTTAGCAAAGAAAGGGGTTGAAGAAAATACGTTGATTAAAATGACATTTAAACACGAAGTCCATAAAGCCATATCTCCAACTGGACGAGGAACACCATGCAAGTATAGTAGAGAAAATGAGAGACAATAATACTACTAACCTTAATGAAGAAACTAATGTAGCTAATGTAGCTATACCTAAGTTCTATAAGTTATAATTCAATAGCAAACTCGAATCCATCAACAAGTAGTGCACCAGGCCCAAAAAATTCTAATTTTTACAACTGTGTATTCCACTGCAATACATGTAATTTTTATGTTGTGTTCGATTTGTTAATTTTTATATATTTTATATGTGCCTACCTGCTTAATGTAAATTTAAATAAAATTTCAAACTCAACACATACATTTTTGTTTTAACTCCGGAAATATTCTACCGAATTACACTCGTGCATCAAAATAAACCTGATAATTTTCCATTCAAGCATGTTGTCAGTAAAAAAACTGCATTCGGTTATTTTCATATTTTGCTAAAAGAGCCCTCCTCCTTCGGAGTCGGGCTCTTTCGACAAAATATGAAAATAAACTCATGCAGTTTTTCGACAACATGCTTTCATGGAAAATTATCGGTACTTTTGAAGCACTTGTGTAATGACTCCCGATTAACTTTCAAGGTTTCGGGTTTTTTTCATATTTCTGATACTCTACTTATGTTTGAAACAATTATTATATTTATCATACTCCATATTGAAATTAGTTTCTCGGGAAATACCTACTTATACGTTGTTATGTTAAATGGAAAAACCCTGTGGTCCCTAAGTATTAAAATATTAAAAAAATAGCTGAGTTATAACGATTTGCAACAGTTTTGGAAATTCCGTCCCTGGTTCCGACTGAACGTTGCCGACTGGGAGATGGTGACAGATTTCACTTGATGATTTTCTCGTTTATGCCTTTGAGACCAGTGAAAGATATGAAAATTCTGACCAAAATGATAAAAAATTTGAGCGGTCGCCGCGTGGCATTCATTTGAAAAATTCAATTCCGGCACGTAACCTCACTTCGACATCCGCAAACGCTATGCCTCTTTTTTTATGGGGCATTCATGATGGAAACTTCCATTATTTCAATTGGCAGCAACGAGAAAATAGTCTAAATATTTAAAAAGTATTTTACAAGTTTTCGCCATCATTGGTATCATTTGGCCACGTGCAACCCCTATGCCTATCATTTTTTCGCTGCTATTGTCTATCTTAACATGCCGTTGGTGAACATGGCAGCGGCGATAAAATCGTCCCAAAACACATCTATTTTTTAATGAAAATCGAATTTTTTATGTGAAAGCCACGCGGCGACAAATTTTTCATCATTCTTGTCAGAATTTATATATCTTTCACTGGTCAAGGAGGCATAAACGAGAAAATCGTCAAATGAAATCTGTCACCATCTCCCAGTCTGAGATAAAAAACTCCAAAGTTTGATTCAAAACGTTCTCCTTCCGCTGCTAATGTCGGAAATGTTTCCCAATTCCTGCGCGTTCTCTATTAGACCGTCAGATAGTGACAGATTTAGGTGCCCCATTTTCACATACAAGCCTCGAATAGGGTTGAAAAGTAAGTCGATGTTGAGTAAAATTAAGGGAAATTTACGAGTGGCTCGTGGGGAAAACATATGAAAAAATCAAAAAGAATTTCCATTAAATTTACCGACGACAAAATCTACTTTTCCATTCACGCCACTCAAGCCATTATGTTTTTCGGTGTAGTGACGATGTAGGTTTTCATAGTTTCGATGGGCTTGCGTGGGAAAACCTATTAAAATCTCGATTTTTCTTTACAAGATTACGGCCTCATTTTTACCCTTTAGCCACCTTCAACACTCAAGCCTTTGATCTTCTGAAGCCAGGTTATATTAATTGATGATTAGGTGAACACGGCTCGCGTTAAAATATGGAAAATCAAATTTTCCATGGAAAATCGAATTTTCCATATGTTATCCCAGGAGCCACTCGTAAATTTCTCTCCATTTTACCCAACATCGATGTACTTCTCAACCCTATTCGAGGCTTGTATGTGAAAATGGGGCACCTAAATCTGTCACTATCTGACGGTCTATATCTTGCCTTCAGGGGGGGGCAGAGGGTAATTTATTTGAAAGGTGTATTGTTATCGGTTCTTAAATACGTGTGCGAAATTTCAGCTCAATCGGATGCCTTGAAAAGTTTTGCTTCAGAAATACAGACAGCCAGACATACGTATAAACTATCAAGCAAGTTGAATAATAGCGTATAAAAAGAAATCTTATTCATTGATTGACTTCTTTATAAGATCATAACCATATTTTATATAAAGTGCCCACCATAAAGTATGTAATAAATGGGAACAAAGTCTATTATTATAGAGTAATGGAACTATACCTATATTAACAAAAAATTACCATTTTCACCTTTACCTATACAATGTAAGTCATCAGCGGTTTCAAAAAAAATATTATTTCTACTGTTTCTGAACCTTGTCTGTAAATTGTGTTGGAATACCTATTTCTGTCTGTCTATTTCAAGTGTTTCTTATGATCAAAGATAACAACAGAGCTTATCTTTTATGGGTATGACCACCTGCAGACTATATATAGTTTAAAGGTTCTTGTCTCTTATCAGTGCTAGGGTAGGTCAGACGATTTCAATATAATTCAATGTGTGATATTAGCCAGGGAAATAATTGTGTTCTGTCAGATATTTAATGGTATCATTTATTAGTTACTCTCCAACAAAATATTATGAATATTGTTACCTTGCACTAAATAAAAATCTAGCTTTGGTTTAGTTTGGTGGAATGATGGACACACTGCTCTCTAACTTGAAGATAATTCCGGCTTGCCGTAATATGGCAGAAATCTTAGCAGCACGAATGCAGAAGGCCGTTATCCTTGGTTGGCTCCGTCTACTGAGGGCATATGATTCTCGGACCCAATACTCACTTACCCTACGGACGTAGGGAGTGATTATTGGGGTTAACGACACCAGCGCGCCCTCCAGATGTATCGGAGCACCGGAGACAGGGCCTGACTGGTACATTCCTTACAGATAATAATAATAATAATAATAATAATAATAATAATAATAATAATAATAATAATAATAATAATAATAATAATAATAATAATAATAATAATAATAATAATATACCTACCTTGGGGTGGAACAACGCCGCTCCCAAGAGGTATTTGCAGTTAAAAACTCTCTCCGCGGCAAGTATCAGCATAAACTCCGACAGATCTGGTCATCAGAACTGTCGGGGAAGAACAAAGTTGCTGCAACTAATATGCTTGCCGTTCCGATCCTTCTTTACTCTTTCGGAGTGATAAAGTGGACTAAGGAAGAGCTGCGACAACTTGACGTTAAGACTCGCAAAATGATGCATCTCAATAGGAGCTTGCATCCTAAATCGTCCGTTCCACGGTTATACTTTCCCAGACAACGGGGAGGCCGTGGACTTTTGAGTTTGGAGTGTCTGCATAACAGAATGGTTCTGGATGGGGCCTGTAAAGTCATCAGGAGTTCAGATCCCCTTCTCTGTATGGTCCGCGACCATGAGAAAGCAGGGATTGGAGCATTCCTTTTTAAGGCAGCTACCCGTGCGGCCGATGAACTCGGTCTCGTTTTCGACACTGAACGGGCTAACCCAAACTCTGTCACCGAGTTGGGACCCGTTCAGCAAAAAGCTCACATAAAAGCTGCGGAGACAGAGGTCCTGCTACAGCTACATATGGATAAGCCAATGCATGGTGTCTTCTTTCATAACATCGTAGACCTTGGCTTATCCAAAAGCTTGACCTTTGCCTTCCTCAGGTCGAGTGAGCTAAAGTCGGAGACCGAGGGATTCATAATGGCCTGCCAGGATGGTGTCTTCAATACCCTTGTCTACCGTAGTCGCGTGATGGGTATAGACGTCCCTGACACCCGATGCAGGGCATGTCGTGGGGCACCTGAGACCGTAATGCATTTGCTATCAGCATGCCCATCTTATGCGGTCTCAGCCTATATCCACAGGCATAACGCGGCGCTACGAGTGTTGTACTACCACCTACGACACTCGTACGGTATAGACGAGACACCGGTGTTGCCTTATGCTCCGGGGGATATTGAGTCCGTGGTGGAGAATGAGAGATGCCGAATCTATTGGAACTACTCATTCCCCACCCTCAGGCAAATACAAGCCAATAAGCCTGATGTTGTCCTCCTCGACCACCAAAGTAGAACGATATTCGTCATGGAGTTTTCCGCTCCAGGCGAAATGAATATCGTTCGAAAAGAGGAGGAAAAACGGACTAAATATCGAGATCTTCTCTTTGAACTCCGCAGGTTATATCCGGACCATTCTGTCAAAATGGTGGTTCTGATTATAGGAGTCCTTGGTGGAATGATGGACACACTGCTCTCTAACTTGAAACTAATACCCGCTTGCCGTAATATGGCAGAAATCTTAGCAGCAAGAATGCAGAAGGCCGTTATACTTGGTTCGCTCCGTCTACTCAGGGCACACGATTCTCGGACCCAATAATTACTCACCCTACGGACGTAGGGAGTGGTTATTGGGGTTAACGACACCAGCGCGCCCTCCGGATGGGTCGGAGCACCGGAGACAGGGCCTGACTGGTACACTCCTAAATAATAATAATAATAATAATAATAATAATAATAATAATAATAATAATAATAATAATAATAATAATAATACTCACCGCAGTTGAACACGTGTACGAACGGATATATGAGCAAAGAGGGTCAAAGAAAGGGGTCGCTGGATGCAAGGAGAATCTGCTCATCGATAGATGTATTACGCAGGACTCCACGCAGTATAAGCGTAACCTTTCGATGGCCTGGATCGACTATCGCAAGGCATTTGACACGACATCGCATGAGCTAATCATGCACGTTCTTCGATGCCTTGCGATACCCGATCAAATAGTGAGATGCATTGAACAACTGATGCCACTCTGGAGGACTCGCTTCACTATAACATCAGGTCAAGCTAGAGTCCAAACAGATCAGGTTATCTTCAGAAGGGGAGTGTTTCAGGGAGATTCTCTCAGCCCCCTTCTCTTTTGCATCTCACTATTGCCATTGTCCGTTGCCCTCAGAAAAACACGTGGATACTACTGCGGCACCCCCAGCAACCGGAGGCATAAGGTGACTCATCTATTCTACATGGATGATCTTAAGCTTTATGCCTCAGGTGAAAAGGACCTACGTCAGTCTTTGAGGGTGGTGGAGGAGTATACGCAGGCCATCGGCATGGAGTTTGGGATCGACAAATGTGCAACGGTTCATCTCAAAAGAGGACGATGCGACGATTACGGAGAAGACGTCCAGCTCATAGACGGAAGCATCCTACGTCATCTGGGTGCCGGAGAGACGTATACCTACTTGGGAGTGGAACAACACCACTCTCAAGAAGTTATAACTGTCAAAAACTCTCTCCGCGGCAAGTATCAGCACAAATTCCGACAGATCTGGTCATCAGAACTGTCGGGAAAGAACAAAGTTGCTGCCACAAATATGCTTGCCGTTCCGATCTTACTCTACTCCTTCGGAGTAATGAAGTGGACTCAGGAGGAGCTGCGACAACTCGACGTAAAGACTCGCAAGATGATGCACCTATACAGGAGCTTGCATCCCAAATCGTCCGTTCCTCGGTTATATCTCCACCGACAACAAGGAGGACGAGGACTTTTGAGTTTGGAGTGTCTTCACAACAGAATGGTATTGGATGGAGCATGTAAAGTAATCAGGAGTTTGGACCCCCTTCTCTGCATGGTCCGTGACCATGAAAACGCAGGGATTGGAGCGTTCCTCTTTAAGGCAGCAGCCCGTGCGGCTGATGAACTCGGTCTCAGTTTCGACACCAAACGGCGTGATCCCAACTCTGTCACAGAGTTGGCACCCGTTCGGCAAAAAGCCCATGTAAAGGCCGCAGAAAATGCAGCTCTTCTGCAGCTGCATAGGGATAAGCCTTTGCATGGGGTCTTCTTCAGAAACGTTGAAGACCTTGGATTATCCAAGAACTTGACCTACGCCTTCCTTAGGTCAAGTGGGCTGAAGTCGGAGACCGAGGGATTCATAATGGCCTGCCAAGATGGTGTCTTCAACACCTTGGTCTACCGAAGCCACGTGATGGGTATAGAGGTCCCTGATATTAGATGCAGGGCCTGCCGTCAGGCGCCTGAGACCATTATGCATTTGCTGTCAGCATGTCCAGCATATGCGGTCTCAGCCTATATCCACAGACATAACGCGGCTCTACGAGTGTTATATTACCACCTACGACACTCGTACGGTATAGACGAGACACCAGTGTTGCCTTACGCTCCGGGGGATATTGAGTCCGTGGTGGAGAATGAGAAGTGCCGGATCTACTGGAACTACTCATTTCCCACCCTCAGGCAAATACAGGCCAATAAGCCTGATGTAGTACTCCTCGACCATGGAAGTAAGACGATATTCGTCATTGAGTTTTCGGCTCCTGGCGAAACGAATATCGTCCGAAAGGAGGAGGAGAAACGGACGAAATATCGAGATTTACTCTTCGAACTCCGCAGGCTCTATCCAGACCATTCTGTAAAAATGGTTGTTCTGATAATAGGGTCCCTTGGCGGTGTGATGGATTCATTACTCTCGAACTTAAAAATCATACCGGCATGTAGAAAGATGTCAGAAATCATAGCCGGAAGAATGCAGAAGGCTGTCATCCTCGGTTCATTACGTCTGCTCAGGGCACACGATTCCCGGACCCAATAGCTGCTTACCCCATAGTTTGGGGAGTGGTTATTGGGGTAATGATGTTGCCAGCGCGCCCTCTGAATGTATCGGAGCATCGGAGACAGGGTCCGACTGGAGAATTTTAATTCAAAAGAGATAATAATAATAATAATAATGTTGGGAGGCATGAGCGACGCGTTCACAAGATGGAAGCTAAGATCAAGTCGGCGAGACAACACGCGTCTCGTATCCAGTGTGTGGTGGACTACAAGTCGGCCAATAGGCCTTTCACGCCGGCAGTGCGGCGAATTGCTGCAAAGCTAAGACGAGCTCACCACACATTGAATCAAGGCGTGCTGTTTACCATAAAACAGCACTGTCTTGATAGGATACGAATGCTAGTGGCTGCAAAGAAGTCACTAGTGAGGCGGGCGAGAAGTATCGCGGAAAACATAAAGTTCCGCGATAAACCTTCTCGCTTATTCCAAGAGCCTCCACGTGTTGTCGATAACCCGCCGGCTGCTGATCGGGTAGAAACCTTCTGGAAGAGCATCTATGAGTTTCTGCAACCACTCAATGTAGACACTCCAGCCCTAGCGCAGTTCGAAGCTTACTGCAGGACGCTTCGGCAGCATGAGCACAATGATCTGCGCAATCCGATAACCACGGAAGAAGTTCGAAGGGCACTAAAAGGTTCTAAGAATTTCGCTGCTCCAGGCCCTGATGGGTTGAATAACTATTGGTGGAAAAAGTTTCCAACAACCCACCGCCATCTGGCTAGAGTTTTTAACTCATGGCTAGATGGGGAGCAGCAGATTCCGGAGTGGTTTGTCGAGGGGCGAACCGTGCTCATTCCCAAAAACGGAGATTTGTCTGATCCAAAGAATTACAGGCCGATAACATGCTTGAATGCGTGTTTTAAGGTGTTTACACGCATCTTATACACGCGCATTCTCTCCGCAGTTGATCCGGTGTACGAACGGATATATGAGCAAAGAGGGTCAAAGAAAGGGGTCGCCGGTTGCAAGGAGAACCTGCTCATCGATAGATGTATCACGCAGGACTCCGTGCAGTATAAACGTAACCTTTCGATGGCCTGGATCGATTACCGCAAGGCATTTGATACAACATCGCATGAGTTAATCATGCATTTGCTCAGATGTCTTGAGGTACCCGATCAAATAGTGGGATGTATTGGACAACTGATGCCACTCTGGAGGACTCGCTTCACCATAAGATCTGGTAGAGACACAGTCCAAACAGAGCAGGTCATCATTAGAAGAGGCGTGTTTCAGGGAGACTCCCTCAGCCCTCTTCTCTTCTGCATCTCACTATTGCCATTGTCCGTTGTACTCAGGAATACCCGTGGGTACAACTGCGGCACCCCCAGCAACCGGAGGCATAAAGTCACCCATCTGTTTTACATGGATGACCTAAAATTATATGCCTCTGGAGAAAGGGGCCTACATCAGTCCCTTAGGGTGGTGGAAGAGTACACGCATGTTATCGGAATGGAATTTGGTATCGACAAATGTGCCACGGTTCATCTCAAAAGAGGACGATGCGAGGAATACGGAGAGGATGTCCAGCTCGTAGACGGAAGCATCCTACATCATCTGGATGCCGGAGAAACGTATACTTACCTAGGGGTGGAGCAACGCCACTCCCAAGAGGTATTCACAGTTAAGAACTTTCTCCGCGGCAAGTATCAGCATAAACTCCGACAGATCTGGTCATCAGAACTGTCGGGGAAGAACAAAGTTGCTGCAACCAATATGCTTGCCGTTCCGATCCTTCTTTACTCTTTCGGAGTAATGAAGTGGACTAAGGAAGAGCTGCGACAACTCGACGTTAAAACTCGCAAAATGATGCATCTCAATAGGAGCTTGCATCCTAAATCGTCCGTTCCACGGTTATACTTTTCCAGACAACGGGGAGGTTCTGGATGGGGCCTGTAAAGTCATCCGGAGTTCAGATCCCCTTCTCTGCATGGTCCGCGACCATGAAAAAGCAGGGATTGGAGCATTTCTTTTTAAGGCAGCAACCCGTGCGGCCGATGAACTCGGTCTCGCATTCGACACTGAACGGGCTAACCCAAACTCTGTCACCGAGTTGGGACCCGTTCAGCAAAAAGCTGACATCAAAGCTGCGGAGACAGAGGTCCTGCTACAGCTACATATGGATAAGCCAATGCATGGTGTCTTCTTTCACAACATCGAAGACATTGGCTTATCCAAAGGCTTGACCTTTGCCTTCCTCAGGTCGAGTGAGCTAAAGTCAGAGACCGAGGGATTCATAATGGCTTGCCAGGATGGTGTCTTCAACACCCTTGTCTACCGTAGTCGCGTGATGGGTATAGACGTCCCTGACACCCGATGCAGGGCATGTCGTGGGGCACCTGAGACCGTAATGCATCTGCTATCAGCATGCCCATGTTATGCGGTCTCAGCCTACATCCACAGGCATAACGCGGCTCTACGAGTGTTGTACTACCATCTACGACACTCGTACGGTATAGACGAGACACCGGTGTTGCCTTATGTTCCGGGGGATATTGAGTCCGTGGTGGAGAATGAGAGGTGCCGAATCTATTGGAACTACTCATTCCCCACCCTCAGGCAAATACAAGCCAATAAGCCTGATGTTGTTCTCCGCTCCAGGCGAAATGAATATCGTTCGAAAAGAGGAGGAAAAACGGACTAAATATCGAGATCTTCTCTTTGAACTCCGCAGGTTGTATCCGGACCATTCTGTCAAAATGGTGGTTCTGATTATAGGAGTCCTTGGTGGAATGATGGACACACTGCTCTCTAACTTGAAGTTAATACCGGCCTGCCGTAATATGGCAGAAATCTTAGCCGCTCGAATGCAAAAGGCCGTCATCCTTGGTTCACTTCGTCTGCTCAGAACACATGACTCTCGGACCCAATAATCACTCACCCTTCGGACGTAGGGAGTGGTTATTGAGGTTAACGACACCAGCGAGTCCTCCGGATGGGTCGGAGCACCGGAGACAGGGCCTGACTGGTACACTACTAAGGGAAAAAAATAATAATAATAATTACAAAGTAATATTTATTTACTGCCAAATATGAAGAATAATTGTTCACAAAAAACTGTAAAATTCAAAACGTGATTAAATTATTACCCTGTACTTCAAAACTGACTTCTAATGATAAAATGATGAATTCTGGTAATTTTTTTGGACGAATAGACCAAGCCACTTTCGAACATATTGAAAGTTTGATTTTATGGAGGACATTCGTCACTTGAAATTAATTTTGTGGGTTTGTAACCTTCCACAGTCTGAAAATGAGTTAATGTGAGATCAAGATAATCTATAAAAGTGTAAAAGGGCAAATGAGTAAATTGTATATTGTGCAACTGGAATTAAACTTTACAAACTGGAAGTTTATGAAATATAATATCCAAATTAGCATTTCATGTGGCGGTAGTGATCAAGTCAGCGTTTGCAATTGTTTTTTAGTAGAATGTTGCTATTATTAAAAAATGTTAATTCACTCTGATTTACAGCTTATTCATAACGAAGAAGTACTGATTTTACATAATCTAAAGATTTTTGGGGAGACTTAGTTTATTTATCAACTGAAAGGAAAACGTTTCGGTACGCCTAATAAATATCTTAAAACATTCAAAAAAAGGTAAAAAAAACTGAAAATTCGTGGACATCTGAATAATCCAAAAGAGATACAAAATGATGATGAATGATGAACCAGAAAATTAAGAAGATGTGTTCAATTTTAACGGACGAATCTGAAGCCAATGCCGAATGAAAATAATGAAAATATTCAATTTAAAAACGAAAAATCTGAATAGCTGAATTCTGTTTGGTTACTGTAAAGAAACTTCCTTATGATTTTTTCTGTAAATCAATCAAATTTGATCGAATAACAACGGTACTTCTACTCAGTCAAGGCTTCATGACTGGACCTCAACCAATAGAAATGAAATCCAGAGATTTATCAGACTCACAGGGCATGTAATGTGTTAAGATCATAAGCTACATGTTGCCAATAATTGGCCAACCGATATGTCCTGTTCGCTCCACAAATCATAACAAAGAAAGGATTTCAATACTCCATGAGAGTGTGTAATTTTTCATTTTTACTAGCACTTTCCATAAAATGAGATTCATAACTGGAGAAACATTATGTAAGTATTAATAAATCGCCAGTTCCATTCAGAGGACGGATGATTATGAAGCAATATTTTCCAGGAAAGGCTATTAGGTATAGAATAAAACTATTCAACCTGTGTTGTGGAAATGAAGATACCTACCTACTTGAAATTTGAAAATATATTTTGTGAAAGAACGTGTTTCTGATCCATCAGTCGCAACAAACAATGTGTTGTTTTGGTCTGATAAACTTTTATATTCCAGAAGAAGACTAATTGCTGATAATTTTGATAGTAGTGTATCGCTGGCTACCAAACTTATTGGTAAAAGAACTCACTATATCATAATTTTTTAGGCACTTAGAAAAGTAGGTACTTATAACTGACGGAATCATTGATTTGATATTTGTTCAATACAGAACGATCTCTTAATTTGTGTCATTTAGTGGAAGATTAAATAGGATATATTCGGTCTCGGTACCAAATACCTCCAAACACAGTATCAATGAGTCCGAAATTCCCAACTTAATGAAATCAAATATATTAACAAATTTAGATGTGCAATCGATGAACCAGAAGCAAAATTATACAGCATAATAACAGAAAAGCTTCTGTAGATGTTTCTGGCTATAATTAACTACTTAGAAAATCACTGAATTTGTAAAAAAATTTGTACTAGAACTCATTTTCGATATAACGCTAGTTCACCACAATAAATAATAAAGTCCATCGTCTGCTCTAACAGAAGGAAATGCCGTGAGAGTCCAAAGTAATCCAATTTTTAAATAGTACCTACTTATACATTTTTCTGAAAAATCCATTTTATTTTGAACATTATCTATAGTAACAGATCTTATACTAGTCTGCTCTCGGTGTGGTAAAATATTTTTGCATGTTTTGAGGTGAATCAATACCATTACCTCTCCATCTCTACTATTAATTGTGTTATGATTTTCACATTGTTCACAACCATTTATTGTTCGACAGAACCCCCCCACCCTTTGTTATATTTGAACCAGAAAGATAGAGAATTGAAACAAAATGGAGTTGAGATGGGAACGGATCTTCACAATAACTTGAAATTTTGAAAGTGGCCAAATTTGCGTGCAACGTAACCAACTTCCAATTTAAGCTTTCTAATTCAATGATGTTCCATTCGGAGCATATAAAAAATCGATGCCGTTTTCTTTTCAACGCATATTCACAAACGACTCATGTGTTGATTTATCCTGATTCATCACTTTATCACTATATTCTGTATCACCCAGTACAATGGCAGAGTTTCAAGAAGTACCAATCTGAGATTAAATGTATTCAAATAGATTACCACGACTCTTTAGTAGAAAAAGTGTAGAGCCGTAGTAGAGGTGCAATATCGGCGGTCATTATGACCGCTATGGCACCACAGGAAAGTATCGTAGCGGTCATATTGACCGCTATGGCACTCAAGGTGTTAATAAAGATCACAAATACGTTACAATACGTTGGGTGAATAGGAGTGGCCCAAAGTAAGATCCTTGTGAAAAAGCGTATGTAATGATGATTTGGCCAAAATTATTAGATTTGAAGTTTATAACCATAAGTAGTTCGTGTACTTCACACCCGAAGTATCAATTCCATTGAGAGAATTATGTAAGCTCTAATAGAGCAGTTTCATAGTTTCCGTAACAATTATCTTTTTCATTCAAGGAATTGCCCAACATCCTCACCTAAAATAGTTACTTTTCGAATTAAACAAATTACTGGGTGCTGGGGAATTGTAATGGATTCCTATTGTCGAACAAAATAGGGCCTAATAGTTTAAGTGGGTATGAATTTAACTGAGAAATTGCGGCTGGCGAAACTTGATATGAGGGGCCTTGACATGTGGCACCTGTAACCAATTTGAAAACAAATGCTTATAAATCGTAGAACCTTTAAGTAATTTTTTGGTATCACTTTTAATGATAATTTGATTATCATTTATTTGTTACTAAAAAACGATAGTTTTTCTAACAAAGGGTTTGGTTGTTACAATTTATCGAATTCTTATTTTTAGTAAATGCATTTTTACAGAATGATGTAGATCGGTAACAATAATAATAGTAGTATGGAGCAAGTGCCATACACAGGACAATGTAATTACAAAAAGAAAAATGGATCAGCCTAAATATAACTAAAGAAAAAAATTCGTAAGAACAGCAAACTGTTGATTCTATACTAACTACTAAAAGAGATTTATAACATAAGTTAGGTATTAGTATTGTTTGTACGTAGGGGGCCGCAGTGGAGGGCCTAAGGAAATATATTAGGGGAAAGAAGAAAAGAGGAAAAGAAGAAACGAAAACATGAAGTTCACCTCCAAGGATTTAACAATTTTGTTTTTCGGTTTCTTTGGTACCTTCCGCTTAATGAGTGAAACAATTTCATGAAAATGTATGACTTCATTCGTTCAATATAAAAGACTATAATTTCAAAATGTTCCATTGATGAAAAAATATCAATTTTGACGTAGTGGGCGTAAAACTGTTGAGTGCCGCTACGAAATGTTCGGGACTGATGGGGAAATCAAGGATCGTTGGTCTCATTGAAGTGTAAACTGGGCAATCAAATATAATATGGAAAATCGTTTCAGGGCAAGCGCTATTACATATCGTACACATTTCTTGTAGGTTTATTTTGTATGAGTAGCCTCTAAAGTTGAATTTGATACTGTAATCATTGTTCAAACCAAGCTGGGCTAGTATTCGGGTTACAGGAAGAGGTAAGTTGAGGATTAGATAATTCTGGCTACCAGGTATTATGGAAATGCATATAAAACGTCAAGTAAGTAGATCGTGCGTGCGAAGTGATTTTTTTTCCATCAACTGGTCCTCAGTTTTCATTGATGTAACCAGCATAGATGAGATATTCTCTTAACTGGCCATCCAGTTACATTTTGCTATGAGGCGTAGTAAAGAGATTTTTGGTAGACGAATTTCATTCATATCAAATATTTTAATGATCCAGTTAAGAGTGTTTTTGAATATGCAATACGATATTTTTACTCCTCCAGTTTCCAATCTCACAGCAAAATCAGCTGTGTTTTTGGGTAGCAAGAGAATTCTTTTAAGGAAGGTGATTTGAATTCGTTCGAGTATGTCTACGTAACACAAACCCCTAACTGGAATGCAATTCGTTACTATGCTGGTGATAAGGGAATCAAATAAATACATTCGTGAAGACCATGAGTTCATTTTTGATCTAGCCATTTTTTTTTGGTGTTTTGGCATCAACTGCTATGGTCATTAGCCATATGTTATGGGTAGGCCTTGCTACTAACTCCATACGCCATCTTAGGAGCAGCGCTGTTAATTGGAACGCAACAGTGAATCGTGCAGGACTCACCCCAGTCGAGCCCCGAGATTTTAATAGTTTAATCGGTCAAATTGAATTAAAAAATCCCAGCCGCAACTGGGGCTCGAACTCCGGACCTTTCGACTCAGAGTTGGACGCTCTAACCACTGCGTCACGCCCCGACATTTGCTTGGTTTTGTCTGATGTACTTGTGGCCGTTTCTCGGCACATTTAGGAAGATGAAAAGGTTACTCCGAGATATGTGAAATGATTTACTACTTCTACTTTTTATTATCAGTGTAAAAATTATATTCGTTGATCTTCTTTGTGCTCCTAGCAAAAGCGACTATTTATTATTATACTGTAGTTTATTTTTATTACTGTAGTCTTCTAAACATTTCAGTTTTCTTTTGAGATCAACCTCCGTGTCGGCAATAATAGCGACGTCATCAGCATAAGACAGCATCATAGCATCATTTTTGTTATCTATATTTATGCCCTTTGCATCAGATAGATACTGGATATTGTTCGAAGCAATTTCGGAACCTATTCATGTGGTTCAACACATCCACGTTGCACCCATCTTCATCATTACAATCGTGTACAGCGGCCGCAGCGGCTTTGGAATGTACACACTTTAAAAGGAAAGGGTTGCGAAGGACTTCTGAGGGTTGCGAACAGGGGTGCAACAGGTTGACGGAAACAACATTTGTTTTGACCATGGCGCGGGACATTGACATTTGACACTTTACTCCATCTGCCTTCATTTATGGCTCTGGACTCTTTCCAAGTCGTTGCGAAACATTTAACTGAGGCTTATAGATTTCAGCATGTTTTTGCAAGAACCTAAACAACTGAGCTTGCTCTCTTGGCTTTCTACTTCTCCAAAATTTCCTGTAGTCGGACTTGTTTTTGTTGTCTGCCTCCCTATCTTTCGTCCATTTGTTATTCTGGAATTTCCAAAAGCCGGCAGTACTGGCAAGATTCCCTGCAACCAGTTCATCCTCCCATGAGAGCATTGTTTAAAGTCTTCTCCCTCTTCGAACAATGATGAGAGGTATTACTTCGAAACTAGTCTGCAGGTGGCCCGCCTGCCTGAATCAATAGAAAATTCTGCTTGTTGGTTAGAGGGATCACTTGCAATCAGACTAGGCCGGAAGGACCCGGGTGGCTCCCCACAAGCTGTGATAAGGGTAGATGGATTATTATCGGATAAAACTGAAATATGCATATTTTTAATTTTCAATGATATATATACAGGGTGAGGCACCGAAAACGAAACAGATAGAATACCTTCAAATAACATATGTTGTGAAAAAATGCAATCCTATCATAACGTCAGCTGTCCTACCTGTTCTCCCACCCCTTGGGCACTATTACCCAAACAATTTGAATAGAATAAGTAGTAAGAGTAACCCATCATTAAAAAGGTAATTTCATAAGGAATTCAGCCATGTTAATTTTCGCTACCTAGCTTTCCATTTTGGCGCCCTCTTGCGGGAAAAACAACTGTTCAGTGTTCCAAATTATGATACTTCATTTGCAAGCTAATTTGACAATAATTCAGTGACGATGCGTTATGAAATTTTTCTATGGGAAAAACAAAATGGCGGCTCCAAAATGGCGGACATGATTTGCAACTATGGTCCGGTTTGATTCAAAATCGATATGTGGTGGTTTTCAGTATCGGATATCATGATTTGTTTCCCAGTGCAAGAAAACAAGATGGTGGCTCCAAAATGGCGAACGAAAATTGTAATTATGGTTCGATTCGACCCGACACCGAAAACGAATTCTCAAAACACATATGTTGTGAAAAAAATGCAAAAACACGTTGATTTTGAATCCAAGGGGGGCATCTTCATATCATAATCTCAACTGTCATACCTCTTTCCCCACCCCTTGGTCACTCATGCAATTCGAATTGGGAAAGTACGAAGTGTGACACAGCATTGAAAATGTAATTCCTTAAGGAATTCAGACAATGTGAGTTTTCGCTACCCATCTTTTCATTTTGTCGCTCTCTTGCGGGATAAACAACTGCTTCGTATTCCAACTCATGACATTTGATTTGAAAGCTAAAGTGAACAATTCACGAAAACAACAAAGATTGAAAAAATTAACATTGTATGAACTTACAAATTGGAAAATTTTGCATACATTGCTCAAAAACGTCAGGCAGCGTTATGATAGGAAGATGTCCCTCTTGGATTAAAAATCGCAGTGTTTTGCATTTTTCTCACAACACATGCGTTTTGAAGATTTTCGATCTGTTTCATTTTCGGTGCCCCACCCTGTATATATAATTATATAAAGTTGCAATTACTTATAAAATATCTCGATCGACATTCGCAATGCGTCATTAGGAATCCCATTTTTGTAACATACACTGGAGACAGGTAATTCAGTTATAACGGGGTGGACATCAAACAGCATTATAACAATTTAACTTATAAACTTATAAAACCAAGTAATTCGTAACAAGGCCACTCCTTTTGTACTAGAATATAACATTCGAGTTCATGGTTTATAATTATCGAAATCTGTACCATTTGTCAAGGGACTTCTCTCATTCATCATAGGCGTTCGTTGGGATCGTTTTAAGAGGTAACATAAATAATATCGAATCAAGTTAGTTTACGTCTGTCTAATAATTTGACATTTCACATCAGTAGATAATTACAAAATTCGATTGAAAAAATTAAGTTATTAAAAATGATTAGCGATAGTGAGGATGATTTAACAATCAAATTAATAAATTTATATCAGAATCTCCTGATAATGCCTATCTTCTGACAAAGGTATGATTTTCTTTTCATAAAACCGGAATAATTTCAATAAAAATATTGATTACAATCGGATTCTATATTTTTGAATAGCTGACAGATACTTTCTATATAGCAGTTGATTTGAACAAATTATTATGTGCTCTAGTAACGACGAGTGTTGATTCAGATGACACATGGACTTTGGATGGTGGGAGCGAGGGTTCAAATCCACGCAGTCACATTTTTTTTTTCATTTTATGAAATCGATTAGTGTTTGATTTTTTCTGCATAAAGTTTTTTTATTTCCAAGTTGTCAAAATTTGAAATTTTTTTATGTTATTTGTTTCACGACGTAGGTAGGTACGTGTACAAAAAGAAAAATAGATGTTTCATTCAACGGGTGAAGAAAGAAAAAATTATCTAAACCATGTAAAAATGACGGCAGGAGAGTTTATGATAAAAAGGATTATTAAAAATATTACAGACTTGTTAATGATTCAGATGGTCGTAGAAAAAGTATAATGTACAATTTTACAACTAGTGTGGAAAATGGTATATTTCATACGACAGTGACTCGCCTAAGGCTCGTGGTTTATCATCTTGTCACACGTATTTCAAGTACCAAGGTGGTCGAAATTTATTTATTTTTTAATGGTCATAATTTACGAGAACACGAATTATAGCGGTTTTGTTCGTGGGTCGATAGTTTGGTTAAAAGGATTTTCGATGATTCAATCACAATGATTCTTTCAAACTCAAATCGATAGTACTTGAAATTCATCTTACATAATCATAACTAATAGGTTCCAGGATGTTATGAATATTCGTGATAATTCTGTCGGTTTATTGTTCACGAAACTGTGTTGCTAAGCACGAGTCTGCTACGAAGAGTGGTTTTGCTGTACGGAAACACTATTAATTGAGTTGTAAAAGACAGAATTATGAGAATTTATTCACAAAATAGTGGTATTCTGCTAGACTATTTCACGAATCGAGTGCTAAAAAATATAAATACGAACAATTTATTATAATCATAAACAAATTATTATGATCATCAATCGAACTATGAAACCGGACTCAGACTCAACTTCCCGAATCAAATCCTCCATATTTTATAATGCTTGTGTTATTGTAATGATACTTCACTATTTTTTATATAAACTTATACAGTGTGCTGTTTTTTAAAATATGTGTGCAGTAACTTTTTTATCTTAGATTTAAGTAGCTTTGTTAACAATTTTTTTATGACAATGAAGCATTTCTGATTCTTATATGTAATGTAACGAGCCCGAGCCGGCTAACGTGTCTAGGTTGTCGCCTATTCTAGGGAGAGGGTAGCCGGAAACAGACTGAGCTCACGTCACGTGAGCTCACGGAACCTCACGTGCTATCACGTTGTCACGATGTAACCGTGATAGCATGCTTAGAAACACACTACTAGCACGTTTTATGATGCAATACCCAAATGGATAGGTGTGATTTCGGTCGTGTGCTGTTTGGTGTGCAGTTGCAATTATGGAAAGCGCCAGCTCCAGCAGTTCTTCGGACTGGGAAGATGAAATAGAAACTGTGGCTGCTGTTATTGTTCTGGAGGAGGAAAATAAAAAAGAGAGGAAAGCATGGGTCCATGACATAAATATGAAAAGACATGAATTGGTCGAATTTCATTGTTTGGTTCAGGAATTGAAAAATGATCCACAACGCTTTCACATGTATTTTCAAATGAATTACTTTTTCTATCAATATCTCATCCATTTTCCGATATCAACAACCACAGTTCAACAATATTTGATTTAAATACGATCAAAATAACCCCACACCGATGTATACCGTGAGCTCACGCCGATGCAAATGTGTGGATTTGCAGAAAATTAAAACGTGCTCTCACGCGTGCTGTTGGGGATGTAACGTTATACGCATGCGGTGACCTCAGTGTGCTTCTGATGCATTAAAATACCATGTTTGTCAACAATCACCAACGATATAGTAGAATTCACCCTACAACGAGAAAAGCTTGGAAATATTCCGAGTTGGAAAATAAGAAATTCAAATAAAGTCCGAATTTCTGACCATATCTTAGCCTGCGAGCTAGATTTTGTATCAGCCTAAACATATGTGTGTTTCGAAGTCTGTTTCGAGACATTTAATACTATTGAGAGGAAACCCTTCTTAAAGATTCGAGATTAGTCTAAGATGTTTTTGTGATATATAGGATAGGGAAAATTTATGTTAGCCCAGTGGGCATTTTGGCGTAAATGCCGCATAATCATTTTGTAATTTTTTATGAATAAAAATACTGGCCTCTAACCGACGCTTCTTGAGCGAAAGAGAAAACTAGCGATTTCCTTGAGGGGGGGCGTGTCAACAATCACCAACGATATAGTAGATTTCACCCAACAACGAGAAAAGCTTGGAAATATTCCGAGTTGGAAAATAAGAAATTCAAATAAAGTCCGAATTTCTGACCATATCTCGAAGGCGAAGTCTGTTAGGCTCCGCCCACTTGGCGAAATTCGCCGTGCTGCCTTGCTAGTGGTCGGGCAAATTCTATAAATATAAGCGTTTTGTTACACGTAAAGGCATTCGAACTTGAGAATTCGAACTTGAGCATTCGAACTTGAGCATTCGAACAAAGGCATTCGAACTTGAGAATTCGAACTCCATAGTTTGTACTGGGAGCAATTCATTCAGATATCTGACTTCGAGAGAAGTATTCAGATTCGAGGCTCGGTATAGTGAGCATCAAAAATTCCGTTAAGCGGCAGTTAGTGTTCATCATTCACCATTAGAATTGGATATCAAGATTCATCGCTTCGATAACTGAGGTGCGAAAGCATTCTGCAGCTACGAAACACTAACGTGCTATCGTTTTCCTATTGCGACAATTGTTTACTACAATTGTTACTCGTTCGAGAAATCGAATCGAAATAATTAGACATTGAAGAGTCTCTTGGTTGTACAGAGCTGTACCTACGCAATCATCTACGGTGAAATCTACAATATAAAAGGGGAAATCTACAGCAGTCGTTCTCTGGTCTTGACAAGTCCGGTTAGAAGTCCAGTTTAAACGAAGCCTTGGTTGTTTTTATTTCTTGAAACCTGCCCGTCTACAGGAAAGTGAATTTTACAAACAATCAAACTTTAGTGCAGTGGTTCCTGTCCGATTCCAGATCTTGCAGAGAAGAGGAAGCCAAGAAATAGACTTTAGTGAGCATTTTCACGTAAGAAACAATATTTGCTATCACCCATATTATTCCTCCTGTGAGGTACTCTGTACCTAGGGAAAGTGCACACGACCACTCATCGGTATTTGGGTACGTTGCTTCTGCAACTATTACAAAAGAATTCACTACGTGGTCTAGGGCCGTAAAAGCGCCCTGTGGTGTGTAACTGACCCTTCCCTATATATTTTATGTGTATGTATATTATTGTATTCGATGAATTGTGTAGAAGCTGTTGTGATTATCTTTTAAAAACTAAATTTTAGGGATTTTCCTCTCGCTCTGACGAAGCTACCGCTTCGTCAAGCTGTTTATTATAGAACAAAGAAAGTTCGCTGTTTGTTGCCAAAGAAAGGAAATAATCGTAATAATTATTTAATATTTTTGATTACTCGTACCCGTTGACCGGATACGAGTTCGAGAGGTTTCATCTGAAGTCGAAAGGATGAATCCAATCGATCTGCGTCAGGCTGCATCCGAACCCAGAGCTAGCCGGAGTGATAGGGAAATCGGCCCTCCGAAACGGAGGAATCCGTTTTTACAAATTCACCCTTCGCAGCCTAGACGACATGGCGCCCGTAGTGGGGCCGAGTTTAGTGATATCCAGGCCGAGTTTAGTGATATCCAAGCTGAGCTTGGAGATATTCAAAAATTTATTCCGTATAGTCAGTTGCGAGAAGCTCCTAGACCCTCTCAACCTTCCGTGGCTACCAAAAAAATAAAAATTCCCGGTCACGAAGTGCCACAAGGATCCCATTCTGGGCCGAGTCAGAATTTTTCCGATTTTAAAAATTCTACGTTGCCAAAGGCGACTAGTTATTATGACCGTGAAATAAACGTAATAATGGGTTCGACTCCGGCTAAGACAAGTCCAGTCTTTAGACAAGGAGACAGTGTACGCGAAGTACCTGTGGAATCAGCCTATGAGTTAGAAATTCCTTCCAGCTCTATGGAGTATATAGATTACGCATCGATGAATACAGTGCTTGCAAATGGAAGCATTGGAGAGCATTTTCAGGATCCGAACTGGAGGACAGTGTCGGAATTAAATAGTTCGAGTCATGACACTACTACAGTTACTCTCGGTAGAGAGTCTGTAAGGCATGAGGAGAACATAGTCTCGTCTTCGTTTTCTCCAATTCCTAGCGGAGAGCTGAGCAATAGGAATTGGTGGCGCCCTTCTGCTTCTGCTGAAGTCCAAAGGAAAGTTACTTTCCAACAACCGTTTGAAAAAGAGGTATGGTCGACTCCTGAGAGACAGCCTTTTACCTCAAACCCCCAAATTAATAATAATTTTCAAGTAAATCCAGTGACAACTGCCTCAGATCCAATGACCCAGCTAGCCCAAGTTATTTTGAGTTTAGCTTCGAAAAATAATGTGGGAGACACACCACAAAGGATTGATCGACAGAGCCTTCCGAGTTTTTCGGGCTCAGATCATCAAGTTCCAAGTGTTTTTGTAAAAAAACTCCTAACCGAATTCTCAAAAGCGAGAACTCCCAAGGATGAATGGAATGATATATTTTTAGGACAGCTCAGAGGTGATGCTATCACTTGGGCAGAGTTATATGCAGGTATTTCCTTGTCATGGGAAGCCCTGATTAACGGGTTTATGGACCATTTTGATGGGCCAGAACATTTAGCTAATCTTAGGTCAAAACTTTTTGGACAGAGACAGTCTAAAACTGATCGAGTCCGAATATTTATTTCAGCCAAAAGGGCTTTGGCAAATCGATTGTTCCCACATCTTGACGAACAAGGTATCATTCAGCTAGTAACTGAATTGGTAAATCCTCAAATTAAGGCATATCTACGAGGCCGAACGTTTCACGACGTCGAATCCTTAATGCGTGTTGCCGGCCTGATCGAAAAAGATATTGGCCTTGTGCAAAGTATGGCACCAAACGTAAATAAAACTCCTGCGTCCCCTAACAGGCCTTTGCCTGTACGTACGAATATCGTGGGTTCGACCGGAAACCAACAAGCTGTAACGCAAAACAGCGGGAATATAAATTCCGGAAACCGGAATGTAAATTGGAGAGAGAATGCGGGTTATCACAATCAAGGAAATTCTCGTCAGAATAATTCCAGATATGTGAATGAAAATCAAAATAGTTACGACCGTAACAAAAATGTAGGTCCTCCGAATGGTCATACTAGGCTAAATACTATTCAGGAAGACCATGAATCCTCTATGAATTCGGGAAACCGACATGGAGACGTTTCGTCAGCGGCGGCGAATCGTCCTCAGGAATGAATAGTCGCCCTGACAGTTATGAAGCACGTAAACCTTCGAAAACCCCGGATGTTGACGTGGATATGTATATAAACCCCGAGATTCCCTGTGTAAATAATGAATTTAGCCCTCAAGAAAGTTTTCAACAAGCTGATACAAGTTCAGACTTGTCGAAACAGGTAGGGAATTGTGGAAGTGCCACATGTACAAATGTAGATACACTTATTGTACTAGACTCTACCCGGCAGTTTGGAAGGCGATTGCCTCGGATTCCGGTAGTTGTTAATCACCAACAAATATCAGCCCTGTTAGATACTGGTGCAAGTTCTAACTTTATTCGTGCTGATATGTTTCCAGATCGCGATCTGACGAACCTTCCATATCCAGCTGCAATACAGTTGGGATGTAGTAATAACTCCAGCTATAGTCTTGGACAGCTGGACACAGAAATAAAAATCGAGGATCGCATTTATAAAATGACGGTCACCATTCTAAAAGATTTAAATGAACCATTAGTACTGGGAATGCCATTCCTAGCCGATAATGAGGTGTTGTTGGACGTTAAAAGGAAATGTTTATATCTTGGAACTACGTCCCGACAAACTGTCTTTTGGGCGTTGCCAAAAGAGAAGCAAGTCATATATAAGTTTAAACTTTCGTTTGACGACTCGCAATTCGATCCTGAAACCAAAGATGAGGTTTTGAAAGTCATTGAAGACTTTGCAGATGTATTTGAGGAGACAGTGCGACAGCCGACCACAAAGGCCGCTGTGCATGAAATCCGAGTGCGAGAAGAGAAACCTTTCCGGCAGTTCCGGTATGACCGGATGTCGGAAGAAAGGAAACAAGTCGTGCACAATGAAATAAAAAGTTTATTAGAGGCAGGGGTGATAGTGCCCAGCCAGTCTCCATACTGTAGTCCCGTTGTGTTAGTCCCTAAAAAGGACGGAAAGCTACGCTTCTGCGTGGATTACAGGGAGATCAATAAACTTATAATTTCAGAAGCTCCAAATTTGCCCCCCATACAAGAGACGGTACGGGAGATGGGGAAAAGTAAAATTTTTACCTCTTTAGATTTAAGAAATGGATTTTGGCAGGCTCCTTTAACGAAAGGGCCTAGAAAGTATACCGCATTTGGTGCGCCTGATGGGCAGGTATACGAGTTTCGTGTCCTCAGCTTTGGCCTAAAAAATGGCCCAGCTGTTTTTCAGAAACTTATGTCATCGGTACTTGCAGGGTATACAGATGTATTCTGTAAAGTGTACCTTGATGACATTATAGTTTATTCCAGTAACCTTGAGGAGCATTGTTCGCATCTACGAAAAATCCTGGAGAGGCTAAGAGCTCACGGGCTTTGGCTCTCACAAAAGAAATGCAATTTTGCCGCAAAGGAACTGAAGTACCTTGGTCGAATTGTGTCACAAGGAGGTAGTAGGCCACAAGAGGCCCATATACTCAATGTTCGCGATTTTCCTACTCCTAGGAGTATAAAACAACTCCGAGGCTTTATTGGAACAGCAGGGTGGTTGCGCGAATACATTCCGCATTTTGCGGAAGTGGCAGCCCCTCTGACAGATTTAATTGACAAACAGAAGAAATTCAGGTGGACCCCAGAGGCAGATTTAGCTTTTCAAAAAGTTAAAGCCCTGGTGTTGGAACCCCTCGAATTGGCAAGACCTGACCCTTCAAGGCCCTTTTGCTTGCAGACAGATGCGAGTGCAATAGGAATTGGAGCGGTCTTATTTCAAGAGAATCATGACCATACCCGTGACATTATAGCTTACAGCAGTGCTAAATTGAATGCAACGGAACGAAAGTACCATGTGAATGAAGCAGAGTGTCTGGCGATCACTTGGGCGATACGCAAATATCGTCATTTTCTACAGGATAAACCTTTCGTTCTGTATACAGACAACTCCGCACTAATGTGGCTACATAAAATGAAAGACGCTAAGGCGAAGTTGACCCGTTGGGCGCTTCTCCTTCAGGAATATGACTTCACCATTATACATGTCCCTGGGAGACTGAATCAGCTCCCAGATTTTCTTTCCCGTAACCCGACAAATCAGGAGACAGGTCAAGACTTGGCTCTGGACGCAGAAAGAATGTTATTTCCTTTGACAGAGTCCCAGGTGGACTCACTAAGCGCCAGAGACAGCCCTGATACCCTGAATCAGATTTGCACTTTTTATGACGAAGTCGTGGAAGCCCAAAGGGATTGCCAGGGCATCCAAAGATTTATCGATAGGATCATTCGTGCGAGAGAGGCAGTGGAGCCCTCTAACTATGAGTGGAGGATTGGTACAGAGTTTTCGATTGAGGATGGACTAGTCTTCTATGTAGGAGCTGACAACTCACAAAAACGCTTAGTAATACCAAAGAAATTCCTCCCCAGAGTTCTGAAACGCTATCATGATGACATGGGACATCCCGGAGTGGATGAAACCCACAGACAGATAGCTAAATATTTTCAACTCTCACCATTGAAACCAAAGGTACACGACTACGTCACTAAGTGCCTTGTTTGTGCGACGACTAAAAGAGCAAAGCCTCAAGAGCATGCACATCAAAGACCCCATACCCCCACAAGACCGTGGCAAACGATCTCTGTGGACGTTATCGGGCCCTACCCAAGGGAACTTAGGAGGAACCGTTATCTACTAGTAGTAACGGATACTTTCTCCAAGTGGGTAGAGGTGGAAGCAGTGCCAAAAGCTGATGCGATAGCTCTAGTCAAGTTTTTAAGTGACGTGTTTGGCCGATGGGGTTACCCCATGACCATTATAACAGACAGTGCCAGTCAATTTCGTGGAAGAATCTTTGAGACCTTCTGCGAACGACATCAAATAAACCTTCAATTTTCTCCAGTATACCATCAGCAGGCAAATCCCGTCGAGCGAAGAGTACAAGAGATTAAAAAGATGCTAAGGGCTGCCTTACTTAATAAGGAAGAGAACCTGTGGGAAGCCCAGGTGCCTGAAATCGTCTTCAATCTCCGCACTCGTTATAACGCTGCTATAGGGATGTCTCCCAGTATGCTTTTGCTAGGGTATGATCTACCACGTCCAGGCGATTGGGCTATGCCTCGCCAAGCGGGACGAAGGCAACGCATAAGGGAGCAGCGGATCGCGGATGCGGTCGAAGCAAGTGCTAAATATCATAGGAAACATTTCCCTGAAAAAGATAACCCTGAACAACCCGTTGAGTTTGTACCAGGCCAGTGGGTATTATGTAAAAATGCTAAAACGGACCGTAAGAATTTTGGTCAAACTTGGGTTGGTCCTTACCGAGTTCTAAGGAAACTCAGACCTACCTGTTATGTTGTAAATAAAGGTGGCGGCGAGTGGAATATCCACTTGGACGATCTTCGTATCGCTCCGGCTCCTCGAAAGGGGCAAGCACACTTAGACCCTAGGTCGCCTCCATCCTCAGACGATGAGGACGACAAGTAGTTAATAAAATATCTGCTACCCAGATATCTTTAGAGAATTTAAATTCTTTTTTTTTGGTAAAGGGCAGCGAGCGCTCATTTATGGTTGTAAATATAGTTATAAAATTATTCATTTTTTTTTGTATCTTAGCCTGCGAGCTAGATTTTGTATCAGCCGAAACATATGTGTGTTTCGAAGTCTGTTTCGAGACATTTAATACTATTGAGAGGAAACCCTTCTTAAAGATTCGAGATTAGTCTAAGTTGTTTTTGTGATATATAGGATAGGGAAAATTTATGTTAGCCCAGTGGGCATTTTGGCGTAAATGCCGCATGATCATTTTGTAAATTTTTATGAATAAAAATACTGGCCTCTAACCGACGCTTGTTGAGCGAAAGAGAAAACTAGCGATTTCCTTGAGGGGGGGCGTGTCAACAATCACCAACGATATAGTAGATTTCACCCAACAACGAGAAAAGCTTGGAAATATTCCGAGTTGGAAAATAAGAAATTCAAATAAAGTCCGAATTTCTGACCATATCTCGAAGGCGAAGTCTGTTAGGCTCCGCCCACTTGGCGAAATTCGCCGTGCTGCCTTGCTAGTGGTCGGGCAAATTCTATAAATATAAGCGTTTTGTTACACGTAAAGGCATTCGAACTTGAGAATTCGAACTTGAGCATTCGAACTTGAGCATTCGAACAAAGGCATTCGAACTTGAGAATTCGAACTCCATAGTTTGTACTGGGAGCAATTCATTCAGATATCTGACTTCGAGAGAAGTATTCAGATTCGAGGCTCGGTATAGTGAGCATCAAAAATTCCGTTAAGCGGCAGTTAGTGTTCATCATTCACCATTAGAATTGGATATCAAGATTCATCGCTTCGATAACTGAGGTGCGAAAGCATTCTGCAGCTACGAAACACTAACGTGCTATCGTTTTCCTATTGCGACAATTGTTTACTACAATTGTTACTCGTTCGAGAAATCGAATCGAAATAATTAGACATTGAAGAGTCTCTTGGTTGTACAGAGCTGTACCTACGCAATCATCTACGGTGAAATCTACAATATAAAAGGGGAAATCTACAGCAGTCGTTCTCTGGTCTTGACAAGTCCGGTTAGAAGTCCAGTTCAAACGAAGCCTTGGTTGTTTTTATTTCTTGAAACCTGCCCGTCTACAGGAAAGTGAATTTTACAAACAATCAAACTTTAGTGCAGTGGTTCCTGTCCGATTCCAGATCTTGCAGAGAAGAGGAAGCCAAGAAATAGACTTTAGTGAGCATTTTCACGTAAGAAACAATATTTGCTATCACCCATATTATTCCTCCTGTGAGGTACTCTGTACCTAGGGAAAGTGCACACGACCACTCATCGGTATTTGGGACGTTGCTTCTGCAACTATTACAAAAGAATTCACTACGTGGTCTAGGGCCGTAAAAGCGCCCTGTGGTGTGTAACTGACCCTTCCCTATATATTTTATGTGTATGTATATTGTTCGATGAATTCGAATGAATTCGATGAATTGTGTAGAAGCTGTTGTGATTATCTTTTAAAAACTAAATTTTAGGGATTTTCCTCTCGCTCTGACGAAGCTACCGCTTCGTCAAGCTGTTTATTATAGAACAAAGAAAGTTCGCTGTTTGTTGCCAAAGAAAGGAAATAATCGTAATAATTATTTAATATTTTTGATTACTCGTACCCGTTGACCGGATACGAGTTCGAGAGGTTTTATCTGAAGTCGAAAGGATGAATCCAATCGATCTGCGTCAGGCTGCATCCGAACCCAGAGCTAGCCGGAGTGATAGGGAAATCGGCCCTCCGAAACGGAGGAATCCGTTTTTACAAATTCACCATTCGCAGCCTAGACGACATGTTTAACGGCGTTCCACACATTTTGTCTGTAACGTGGTAGCACGTGAGGTCCCGTGAGCTCACGTGACGTGAGCTCAGTCTGTTTTCGGCTTTAACTGTCATTCTTCGTCACGTTGTTCAGTCCAGGTACCAGTCCAGGATCAGGTACTGTAGGATGGTTTGATAACTCCTTGTTCTCCCATACATATATAGATATAATTTCAGATAGATAATTTTATTTAACTACGTACATATACAATATTTGTAGCAGGTCCAGGAAAAAATATCTAAAATAGGTCTGCACTCAACATTAAATCAGTCACATAAACATGTATACAACGTATATCCACTACTACTCATTACTTCTACATATTAAAATAAAATGATATTATTTGACTATAACTTCATATATCACTGACCGGTGTGTCCATATACTCCTGAATTGAATAGAACCCATTTTCTGAAAGATATCTTTTAAAATTTTTTTTGAAGCAAGTCTTATCTAAAATCTTCCAACTGGAGGGTTAATTTATTATAAAGATCAATATCTATGGCTTTATTTTCGGATTTATTTAATCTATCTGTGGTCTTAAATACCCAGCACCGCGAGTGTTATAATCATGAAAATTTGAATTTTTACTCATTTTTAGTATGAATTTCTAGTATTTGATAGAATTATATAAAGAGCAGGTAGTGTCATGACTTTAAATTTCTTGAATAAAGGTTTACAATGGTCGCTGAAGGCAACATTAGCAATAATTCGGATAGCTTTTTTTTGAAGCCTAAATACTTTTACAGAGTCAGATGCATTACCCCATAGGGTTGCCCCGTAAGAAAAATGATAGTGAAAAAATGCTCAATAGATATTCACTAGTGTGTCAGAACTCTGTACATTTTTTAGTTCTCTCAAAATGAACATTGTGCTAGAAAGCTTAGAACAGAGCTTCTCGATGTGAAACGACCTATTCAGCGAGGGATCTAAAAAAATTCCTAACAGGTTTGTGGGTTCATTGATTATTGTTGCCGGTGAAAAAAATATTATTTGATTGATTTTGCTTGCGTTGAGTTTCAAACTATTGCTGCAAACCAACATTCAGCCTTTTTTTCAGTAGTTTCATTTTTTGTTTTCTCGTATATATTTTGATGAAAAATAGTGGTGTCATCTGCGAACATGATACAGTTTGAGTTAACTAGATGGTAAAATAAGTCGTTTACATATATGATAAAAATTAAAATCACAAATTTTATGTATTGGGATAACTTTACTATATTTGAAAGTATCTGGAAAAACACTTGCACTAATACAGGATTTGTCAATGTAACCACTGTCAAATCTATGTTATTTTTTAATATTTTTGTATTTATTCCAAAGATATCCGTGGCACTGGTGTCCTTCAAAAATTTCACCGCCGCGAGTACTTCTTTCTCAACAACGCAGGTTCTAGAAAAAAAGGGTCCTAGGTCGTTGGTATGCTTACGAATAATTCTGAAAAATGTATATTGTTCTTATAATTTCTTCCGCTGTGACCAAAAAAACTGTTGAAATCGTTGGCTTTTAAAGAAGTGTTAATTGATTTAAGAATAAGTCTGATTTCAGGCAGCGGATTTTCACCTGTGAATGGTATACGTGTTCTACTGGACGGGCCTGGCCAAACCATAGTTCTAGATGTTTTATCACCTGGTCATGGTTTCCCTCTTCTACCCTGGGCTGTGGGGGTTTGTAAAATATTCGTTACATCTCCGCGCAATGCCAGTTTTGATGCCATAACTCTTTCTCCTGCATTCCATCCGTTTGCTTTGGCCGCAGCTTCAAATTATGGGCGGTAATTTGACCATGGAGTTTTCCCGTCGATCTAAGGTGGCATCAACGAAAGCTTCTCTGGTTCAGCGCTGACCTTAAAATATTGTATCCCCTTTTGATATCTTTATCCAGGTTCAAACTTATGACCAGCATTGAAGTTTTGTTCACAGTTTCTGTGGTATGAGCACTATCAATTCGGCTTTCCAACTTACTGATTGTTTCCTTCACTTTGTACATGCCTGTCTCGATTCTGTTTTTGACCTTCTACTTCAGTCGTCATTTCCTCCCTTAATGTTGTATATATCTGTCTCAATGGTTCTTATTCTTTCTTCGTATAGGTTCGCCACACCACACTCCTCCAGACTCCTCTAGGAGTTCTTGTTGAAGTTCTTCTTTGAAATTTTTCAAGTCTTTCGAATTTACTAGTAGTTTATCTTCCAGACTCCTTGAGTTTTGTTGCAGTTCTTCTTTCGGCCTATTTGAATTCTGTTGTTCTTTCAAACCATTAAAAAATTTGTCGAGTTTAGTCACTATCGTACTCAAGTCCATTCCAGAAATTTCAAATAAAAAGGATTCGGAGTCTTCTCATTCTTCTATTAGTCCGTTTGGAAGCCCAACCAAATGTCACCATATTTTGAATTCAAACCAATGAGAAAAGAACTTTTCGAAAACACTGTCTCCAGCCCGTGGTATTTTCAAATCGGTGTTTCGCTTCTTCCTTATTTATCCGTTTCCATAGTTACAACAATTTCTGTGAATAGAGAAACGCCAGTTTGACGGTTCAACTCTTCAACTGACATTAATGACACATGATGAACCGTTTCTGCTTTTAGTCCATAATAATTTAATGTATTCGTGAAATTGTCTGATCGAATATCCCATCAAAATGCAGAATTTTCAAAAAACTATCACCTTGTCAGTCGCTCAAACTGTGTTGCTGTACAAAACACCACTCGAGCCAGCTCTCATGGTGTTTCTAAGCAACACAGTTTTCGTGATAGCAAGGTGAAAGTATTTTTTGAAAATTCAGCATTTTGTCGGGATATTACTACTGACAATTTAACTCATGTATAAAAAATAGAATATGCCACAGTGCAATTGTCACTTTGACAGCGGCAAAAGTTAGCTTTAACTTTTACAACGACAAATACACTAGTGGTTTTTTCACTTATTCATTTGTTCATCAATTATCGCGGTGTTGGCTACCAGAATAAATAGTTTGGCATGTTTGTCAACAACTTATCGAATTTTCAAGAACTAACAATGAGTCGATTCGGTGTGTCTACGAACGCCAAAATTAGTCAAATTGTTAATACCTGTGTGTCTACTAATACAGTTGCAACGCAATCATCAATCTGGCGACAATTTTCTACGTTTTGCATACGCATTTGAGCCAGATACTTCCATCGAGAAATTGAATGTAATATTGCAAGATTGGGCATTTAATATGCGAAAAAGTAAGGCAAAATTCCGTTAACCGGGCGCTACAAGCTATCAAACATTTTTTTTTGGGACTTACGTAGTTTGACCTCCTGATCATAAAATCCAAATGAAATTTTTGGTGGTCTCAAGTAATTTCGGAGATACGGGCCTTTTTTTGAATAAAAACTGGCATTTTCTAGCACACGTTTCTTCTTCGAAAAACACACTCAAATGCCTCCTGATTTTCACCAGCACAATATACACACCCTAATTCACCAGTTTTACACTTTTTTTTTTCATTGAAAACTGTTTTTTATCAACAAATTCTACTTTATTTTAGCAATAACAAAATCAACAAATGCATGCTGTTTTGTTTAGTTAATATCTGTCAGGTTGGTAACAATGGAATTGACGTAAGGGCGAAGCGACATTGCCAGTGTGATTCAATTCACGTATAACATGGAATATTTTAGTGAATGAGTAAGAAAAATGAGTTGATAACCACAACATTTTCCCATCAACACTTTAACTGCACCTTTGAAACAATGGTACTTATACTGTTTCTAAATGACCAGCAAAATTCAAAGGACGAGACAGATCACGGAAATGTACGCAAACATAACATGAATACACATACGCACAAAAAATAATGAGCACTTTTCACATAAAATGAACCTACTATAATGACTATAACTTATCCCGACAGACCCGATCTCATGCAAACCCAACTGAACTTACCAGACTATACAATACAGTTAGGTTGCGTCTTTTCTATCTGTTTGCACATGCGCACTTACCAAAAATGAATGTGATCCGACACGTTTATTCAAGTAATTATTTGTTCGCAAAAAATGCCTCCTAGCTCTGTCTATTTGAAAATATCTTTTGTGCATTCAAAATATTAATACCAAGACTTTTTCCAAATCCTGTTCTCACAACGTAATGGCTTGTTTCATAACAAGGTAGCCAGTATCAATGTCTTTCATTGAATCAACAACAGCGAGTCTTGAAAACTTTACAATACAAAGCGACGTTGTCAGATTCCCTAAAATTCCTGAATACTGAATACTCATGAATATGAAGTGTTTGTAGTGGATAGTTTTCAGAAGTATTGGCGCCCTAGAGACTGGCACTTTTTTCACAAATAATAATAATAATGATAGTTCCTCATAAACACTCGAAGAGTGAATCATTCTTAGTGAAGATATTCAGCAAGAAATACGTAAGCAAAGCGAGCACGCGCATTCCTATTACTACTTTGTAACTTATGTAACTTATCTTTTACTTCTTGGTGAAGATATCTGCGAGACACGAGTGCGCGCATTTCCATTACTACTTTGTCGATTTCTATCAACTTTGAGTAGACATTTTCATCCCTTGTTACTGAACAAGACCAGAAATACGCGAGCGAAGCGAGCGCGCTCATTCTCATCACTACTTTGTCGATTACTGTCAACTTTGAGTAGAAATCTTCATACCTTATCTGTTAGTGAACAAGACCAGAAATATGCGAGCGAAGCGAGCGCGCGCATTTCCATCACTACTTTGTCGATTTCTGTCAACTTTGAGTAGAAATCTTCATACCTTATCTGTTAGTGAACAAGGCCAGAAATACGCGAGCGAAGCGAGCGCGCTCGCCCGACATTTCGCGAATCCGCGCGCGTAGTTCTTTGAGTAGAAATCTTCATACCTTATCTGTTAGTGAACAAGACCAGAAATACGCGAGCGCGCGCATTCCCATCACTACTTCGTCGATTTCTGTCAACTTCGCGCTCGCGGATTCGCGAAATGTCGGGCGAGCGCGCTCGCTTCGCTCGCATATTTCTGGTCTTGTTCACTAACAGATAAGGTATGAAGATTTCTACTCAAAGTTGACAGAAATCGACAAAGTAGTGATGGGAATGCGCGCGCTCGCGTATTTCTGGTCTTGTTTACTAACAGATAAGGTATGAAGATTTCTACTCAAAGTTGACAGAAATCGACAAAGTAGTGATGGGAATGCGCGCGCTCGCCCGACATTTCCCAAATCCGCGCGCGCGCGGTTTCGTGAAATGTCGGGCGAAATGTCGGGGGAAATAGACAGAGCTAGGAGGCATTTTTTGCGAACAAATAATTACTTGAATAAACGAGTCGGATCACATTCATTTTTGGTAAGTGCGCATGCGCAAACAGATAGAAAAGACGCAACCTAACTATATTGTATAGTCGGGTAAGTTCGGTTGGGTTTGCATGAGATCGGGTCTGTCGGGATAAGTTATAGTCATTGAAGTAGGTTCATTTTATGTGAAAAGTGCTCATTATTTTTTGTGCGCATGTGTATTCATGATATGTTTGCGCACATTTCTGTGATCTGTCTCGTCCTTAGAATTTTGCTAGTCATTTAGAAACAGTATAAGTACCATTGTTTCAAAGGTGCAGTTAAAGTATTGATGGGAAAATGTTGTGGGTATCAACTCATTTTTCTTACTCATTCACAAAAATACTCCAATTTTTCTGCGAATAAAATGGCTGCCAGTTATGCCGTACCAATCGTCGATGCAGAACCATGTCGGCAGACATTTTATTCGCAGAAAAACTGCGAAATTCGCGAGGGTATGAACAAGACTTTATACGTGAATTGAATATTTCTGGAATCACACTGGCAATGTCGCTTCGCCCTTACGTCAATTCCATTGTTACCCACCTGACAGATATTAACTAAACAAAACAGCGTGAATTTGTTGATTTTGTTATTGCTAGAATAAAGTAGAATTTGTTAATAAAAAACTGTTTTCAATGAAAAAAAAAAAAGTGTGAAACTGGTGAATTAGGGTGTGTATATTGTGCTGGTGAAAATAAGGAGCCATTTGAGTGTGTTTTTCGAAGAAGAAACGTGTGTTAGAAAATTTCAGTTTTCAATCAAAAAAAGGCCCGTATCTCCGAAATTACTTGAGACCGCCAAAAATTTCATTTGGATTTTTTATTCAGGAGGTCAAACTACGTAAGTAAAAGTTATTCTCGTCAAATTGCTAGGAAACAGTTTCTCATTAAACAACCCAAATTTACCCGATAAAATACAAACCACTTGTGCAGTTATAAGTGATAATTTCACTCGCCGTATGAAACCCTCCTTTCCTGCAATATTAGGACCAATAAGGGACGTATGCCCCGATAATACCCAGTTCCTTCCTTTCGAGCCGGTAATACCACTTTGTCATTGCAACCACGTATCCAAACAACAACGGAGAACTTAATATCATCTAGATACTAATATGAATGTCAGTCTGACAGGCATTATCTATATCTATTGAAGAATTCATGACAATGGAACTTTTTTAACTTTGTTGGTTCGTGAAATTATCTCAATAAATACTACTCGTGCTCACAATACTATCGATAAAGGTCGATTCATGAACTTTCCGTTCCGTTCGCCGTTACCGTTGCCGTTCACGTTCGCCGTTCTGTTACCAGTTCAGCACATTGAAATGCATAAGATCATTCATAAACTCGTGCGAGCGGTAGACGGCATCGGTCAACGGAGTTTATGAATGGTCTTATGCATTTCAATGTACTGAACTAGTAACGGAACGGCGAACGCAGACGGCAACGGTAACGGCGAACGGAACGGAAAGTTTATGAATCGACCTTAATTCTGTAAGAAATCTTAAACTCGATCAAATTGCTTTGAAGTAACACCACTCGTCCTCGTCCTCGTTGATTTCTGACAGAATTACTATCGATAGTATTGCGAGCACTCGTGGTATTACCCCCGATAATAGAAGTTGTTTTTGGTTTACGCGATTGGTCAGAGTTTTTAAGAATTTTAAGATGGGTGAAATAGTCACTGTGGTATGAGAAAACTTTGATTTTATTCACTTCATAGATCGGGTACTTCATTCACTTGCCAAAGTACGGACATATCCTGTTATTTCATTATATTTCTGGTTTTTTTTCAGATGTGCAATTCCCGAATGCGACCAACCGGAACCAGAATTCCAACAACCTTGGTTATCGAACGCTATACCATTTCGAGGTACAGCTCCGACCAAATGTGAACATTACATTTTCAATTCCACAAGTGGCAGCAATGAGACGTGTGTTGCCAAAAACTTCGATAGAACAAGGATTGTATCATGTTCTTCGTTCGTTTACAAGACCGAGGAAAAAAGCATTTTGCAAGAGGTGAGTAACTGAAAGTGTACCGGGATTCCTGAAGAAAAATAGCCACCTCGATTAATACCAATCGAATACTTTTCATTATTATTTTTTGCATTTCGTTTATATTTCAAACTTCATAAACTTTGTAGATGTAGGTATAACATTTGAATACCACCTATTTATTACTTAACAGCTAGTAAATATAGGCAGAGGAGGTAGGGTGTCGCTATAGTATGTTGAACACTATGCATGAAATGACATACATTTCCCATGAGAGGGTACCTATACGAAATTGTTAAATTGGTAACAGGTCATTTCATGCTCATTGTACACTATACTTTTTCCACGACTATTTGAACCAAAAACAAAAACTGTGTTTTTTCATAACAGTTTTATCATAAACTTTCTTGCCGTCATTGTTGCATGGTTTAAAAGTACTATCACCTACACTGCTATCCAATGTAAAATTTGTGCAGTTTTTCGATACTATTTGGGAAAGGTTTTTTTGCGCTGAAAGTTACCTCATTAACACATAGAGTTTCACTTCGGGAACAAGGTATTATAGTTGGGATTTCAATGGCATTGAGAATTTTATCAGTCAAATATAATTTATTTTTTGGCGAGTCATCTATATATGACTCTGCAACGGTGGTGAATTTCCAACCACCGCACCGTGCCTCTTTGAAGAAGTAATATCACCTCATGCATCTACCTGGATAGTGGTCGATGTACTTCTAAAGCATTATTCAGTGAACATATCGGGATTAGAAAGTTTTAGAAAGGCTGCAATTTGTTTTGCCGTACTCCCCAATTTATTAATTCCAACTTTTTGGTTGGTGCACTTTCCCTTTTGATAATTAAAAAATGAATCCCTAGTATATGAGGGCCGAAGGTATATGTACTGTCTATGTACTGTAATACTGTAATACTGTCCTATTACTGTAAATTTCCTGGTAACTTTGTTTGCAGTATCAGGTATTGTTATTAAGGCATATCGTTTATATATAATCTCATTTATATAATTCTTGACGGCGACAAGCACCATGATTCCAATAATACTAAAAAGAGAATTGAAGCTCCAATTATTGAAAAATATTACAAAAATCGATCATACTCTATCGATTTCACTTAAAAAAATTTAGGCCGTTTAGGATTTGAACCCAAACCTCCCACTCGACAACCTCGACAAATCAACTCACCCTGCCATGACCATACATAATACAATGAGAAAATTAACTGCTATGAAAATATCCTGTCAACTATTCGAAAATGTAAAATTCTATTGTCTTTGAACTTTATATTGAACTTAATATGGCTTTATGAAAAGTGAATCATGCCTTTGTCAGCAGATATTCATCATCAGGAGCTTCCAAAATAAACTTAATGATTTGATCTGTAGAATACGTTTTGGAATTCTTTGATACCCGTCAGACTTTCTCTTAAGAAATGTTCTAAGCTTTATATAATTCAATGTGTCCAAATCTTGATCAACACTTAGCATCATTTTCAACATGGAATATCGACTCTAAAGGGAGGAGGATTTGAATTTCACTAGGTACTCATTTTAGATTACTAAATGTTTTAGTCGAATTTTATAAAAACTGTGAAATGTCAAATTATTAGACAGAAGTTAACAAACTTGATTCAGTCTTATTTGTGACCCTGAAACTTGTTAATCTGATGACAGTCTAGTGGCCCATGAAAGTCGTAGGAAATGAACATTTCGATACAGCTAGCCCGTGGGTAATGAAAATCTGTATTACAATGTTGTAGGTTTCCATATCGAAGTCGCACTTGAACATTTTACTTTATACTTAGTCGTAGAAAAATGTTTTTTCATTTCGTTCTGACGCGATTCCGCCAAAAGAAATGTTTTCAATACTTACTGATTCGTTGTTGTTTGAGCCATACTTCTGTATAAACAAATAAAAGGAATACTTATTAACTAGCCAACAAAAATTATTGTTTGTAGACCGAGTCCACTCGTAACATTGACCCCAGTAGTGGACAGCAGTGTTAAAACATGCTATGGGGCACACTGGTTAATGGGGTATAAAGTAGTAATTGTGGGGAGGTCGCTGCCGCAGAAATGAAGCTAGTCTCGCATTTGATTTCAATTCATTCATGTACCAACATCTGCAGTTCTCATACTTTTAAATATTCAATTTGTTCAGTTTCCATATGACTTTCGTTATTCACTTCCTTTTTGAATGTATAATAATAATCAAATTAGCATATTCAGAGTCTTATTATTAAGTGCTTTGTAGTACAGTTTGGCAAACATAGCTGAGATTGTGAAATTCCCACTTCTTGCGCGAACAATCACGTGAATATCACTGGATAGTCCGTCGAACGACTAATGCGCATCATGGGCGTGAACATTTTCACAATTGCAGCTATGTTTGCCAAGCTGTATATATTATTTTAGTTTCCTCGCCTTATTTTCGAAGTGTACATTATTTCGTAAAATGTGTAACCTATGTAATAAACAAATCAGATTAGTTCCTTTTATTGGTGTTTTACAACTCTGGAGATTTCAAATCTTAACCTCCCATAGGCCTCACACTCACCAATGAAGTAAGATAAAGTTTCTTTGTCTTCTTCACATTTGTGAGAAGCGGTCTTCTATGCTTATTAGTGATAGGAGCCTGCCTAATTTGTTATGCCATATTAGTATTGTTACGATCTTTCTGGGTTCGTATTTTCAAATAATGCTCCGATCCAAACTAAACTGTATTTATTAACATCGGTACAAAAACAAATACAACACACTCACTAATAATTCTCATACCCTGTTAACATTCAACATTTATTCATCCTCTCGAATGCGCCGGCATTATATAGCTAAACTTCAGTTCACGAATTTTCGACTTCCATCGATCGATCGATCCAGAGAAATCATCATTCATCTGCGCGGCGCGCGCTGCGGAAATTCTCGCTGCGGCGGACGGACCTTTGTCATGCAATTGTTACACCGCAGCGTCAACTAGGGAAGCAGGGGCGGCGTTAGGAGGTTTGTTTTGAATCTCGTAACATCATCCCCCTCTCAATTTTGATCGTCGCGATCAAACAATGTCTCGTTATCTCCATTGTAACGTTTAAGTCTTTCTAGGTGAACGACCTTCATTTTTGCTCTTGGGCTGCGTTTTATCCTATAGACCACGTCGTTTATTCTCTTTACTATCGTATAGGGTCCTTCCTAAGATGGTGTTAATTTGGGAGAAAATCCTTTCTTACGACGAGGGTTGTACAGCCACACTCGTTTTCTTTGTTTGAATCCACCAGTTTTTGCCTTACGATCGTATTTCATCCTGTCACCAGTTATCTTCAATCTTTGTCTCACAATTTCATGGATCCCAATTAAGCTATTTCGCAGTTCGTCTGTATAATCCTACACCTCTTTTTCTTCAGCACTTGGCAACCCGAACACCAAGTCACAGGGCAAACGAAGATCTCTTCCAAAGATAATACTGGCTGGGGTGAGCTTTGTAGAATCGTGTACAGCTGCTCTGTAGGCCATCAAAAATAGTGAAAGTTGTCGATCCCAGTCCTTTTGATGCTCCTCTACTACTTTAGAAAGATGTTCTTTCATAGTCCTGTTGAACCGTGCAACCTTGCTATTTGACTGTGGGTGGAGAGCAGTTGTTCTGGTCTTATTAATTCTCATCAATTCACAAACTTCCTTGAATAAGTTCGATTCAAAATTCCTTCCTTGATCGGAATATAGCTCCATTGGCACTCCAAACCTTGATAACATTTTATCCACCAGAGCTCTTGTAACTGTGGATGCTTCTTGATTAGGCATGGTACAAGCTTCAACCTATTTGCTGAAGTAATCCATGGCAACCAGGATGTATTTGTTGCCATCATTCGTCATCAGGAACGGTCCGGCTACATCGATGGCGATTCGTTCGAATGGAGCACCTACATTGTATTGTATCATCTTTCCTCTTGATCTTGTCCTGGCTCCTTTGCTTGCTTCACACTTCGGACATTTTCGGCACCATCTTTCTACATCTTCCCGATCCAGTAAAACCTTTGCCGTACTTTATCAAAGGTCTTGTTGACCCCAAAATGTCCAACAGATTTGCTGCAATAAATCTCTTCCAAGACATCACTTATTCTCGACCTAGACACAACCAGTTGAGAAATCACTTTTTTCTACGACCATTAAGAAAAATGAACATTTCAATTGCGTCTTCGATTAAGAAACCTACCACGTTGTAACACCGATTTTCATTTCCCACGGGCTAGCTGTATCGAAATATTTCATTTCCTACGACATTCATGAACTACTAGACTGTCATTACAGGTAGGTATTAACGAATTCTATGAACATAAATAATATCGAATCAAGTTTGTTTACGTCTGTCTAATAATTTGACATTTCACATCAGTAGATAATTACAAAATTCGTTTGAAAAATAGTATATTGTGTATCTAGTAGTAAAAGCAATACATTCCCGGACGACAATGTAAATTGTTGGCCGAGGCGTTAAGCCGAGGCCAACAAGCATTGAAGTCTGGGAATGTGCTTTTACTACGGGGTACACATACTAGTTTTTCTGAAATCGCAATCAACATTATCAAAAACTAAGGAATTCTACATATTGTTTGCGTGAATTCAATAACTGTCTAAAATGTAAACAAGCCGGCAAATAAAATACTAGATTAGCGTATTTTGAGGCCTGAAGTTGCTCCGAGAAAGTGGGCATTCTTGAACGATTTCAGAAAAATTAAGTTATTAAAAATGATTAGCGATAGTGAGGATGATTTAACAATCGAATTAATAAATTTATATCAGAAGCTCCTGATAATGACTATCTTCTGACAAAGGTATTATTTTCTTTTCAAAAAACCAGAATAATTTCAATAAAAAGATTGATTACAATCGGATTCTATATTTTTGAATAGTTGACAGATACTTTCTATATAGCAGTCAATTTGAACAAATTATTATGTGCTCTAGTAACGACGAGTGTTGATTCAGATGACACATGGACTTTGGATGGTGGAAGCGAGTGTTCAAATCCACGCAGCCACTTTTTTTTTCATTTTATGAAATCGATTAGTGTTTGATTTTTTCTGCATAAAGTTTTTTTTTATTTCCAAGTTGTCAAAATTTGAAAATTATGAATGTTATTTGATTCACGACTTAGGTAGGTACGTGTACAAAAAGAAAAAATTTTCATTCAACGGGTGAAGAAAGAAAAAATTATCTAAACCATGTAAAAATCACGGCAGGAGAGTTTATGATAAAAAGGATTATTAAAAATATTACAGATTTGTTAATGATTCAGATGGTCGTAGAAAAAGTATAGTGCACAATGTCATTTCATGCTCATTGTACAATATACTATTCTGCCATCGGCTGATTCCCAAGCTCTCTTCAGTAGACCATTCCCAACAATCAAGGAATCCCATTGTGCCCACAATGCCTTGAAAGTTGGTGATCGATCGAAGATATCCTTCCAGGTGGGTCTTTTCGCTCCGCTTTCCTTCCATCTTAAAAATTCTGCAACGCTTGGATCCTCTTCTTGGTCTTGTGTCATTCTTGCTGTGGTCCAATTGTCGTCAACCATCACTACCACATGGTTGATTGCTTCGCGACGTTCAATTCGTTCACAATGCCCACAAGTGTCCGAACATGGTTTTCTGGACAAGGCATCTGCGTTGTTGAGCGATCGTCCTGAAATGGTTAGACTATCGGTTGTTCTTCTGTTGACATGGATGACCCTGGGGGCTCCGTTATTGCTAGCCAGCGTGCGCCCCGATATGCTGGCTGTTGCCTGTCGCCAATTTGATGATTCGCTAGTAGACCTTGTCCTTACAGGTGATTGGGAACGTGATAGCATCATTGTAGGTGTGTTGGATCGTGGTGGCATTCTTACCCTGCAATCTTTAATAAGATGTCCCAATTTTCAACTTCTATAGCATGCCCTGTTCTTTTGCATACTTATTCCACTAATCAGGGATTTAATCTCATCCAGAACCTTCTCGAATGAACTAGCAGTTGCGCCAAATCGTTATTCAGGTTTTTCTATAGCTACTGCTCATACTTTCGTCCTCGAGGTGTTGAAAGCCGCCTCCACTTCCAGAGATCGTACCAAGGCATCGCTACTCCTCTTGAAATGTGTCAGTCGCAAAGTCCTTTGGATTTCAGTGTCTTTTAGTCCACCTATGAATAGCAGCACCGCTAGCTGTTCCTTGATGTCTCCCAGTGCCTCTAGGTAAGCCAACTGGATTAGGCGTCTCACATTTGCTTCGAATTCTTGCAGACTCTCACCTGACTTTTGAGTGCGTGATTTCATTTAAGCCCCGTTCAGCTGTTCTCGATGTTGATCGCCATACCGCAACTCGAACACAGCAACCAGAACTTCATAGTTATTTTGATATTCGATGGGTATCGTTTACAACATACCCAAAGCTGGCCCTCTCAAAGCTACAATGAGTGCCGTAGCTTTTTCTACTTCGCCTCATCCATTAGCCATTGCCGTATAGCTTCGAATTGTCGGCGATACATGGACCAAGAGGACTGTCCATCAAAAGTCGGTGGTTTTACGGAAATACCTGTCTCGACGATGATCTTGGTGCTTGAGAAGTATTTTCAATGGATCTTTTACACTGCTATAACTTTGAAGTAAAATTCCAAATATCCTGAGCAACTTTGAAAATTTTTAAAGCCAAAAATCCAAAAAGAAAAAAATCATGTTAGCAATTTTTTTTACTTTGCCACTGCATTTTGTGATCCTTTCAATTTGGTGTAACACGAAAAAATGATAAAATAAATTATATTATTATAAACCAAACTTTTTTGCTGTGCAATAAACTTCATTGACTCGCATAAATTTGACTGATTTTTGTTATATTTTGTTTTGTTTTTGCAATATAAGTTTTTGCTATTGAAAATTAGATTTTTTTAATGTGAATCTGTATCTGATGCGTTTTTACAAGAAACAAAGATATGAAGATATGAATGAATATTATGAATGATTGTCAGAAAATTTTACAATTCAAACTGATAGCAACGCAATGGAACATTGTGAATTATGATATTTCACTCATGTGAAATAAATGACAATTATCTGAATTATTTCGATAACGTAATGCTATGCTTTATTTCTGCTAGAAATGAATATTTATTATGAAATTCTTATAACATGCATTCGTTTGTATTGCAAATCCAGTGGCGTAGTCAGATTTCTATAAAAAAATTCCTGACACATTTTTTTAAATTTTTGGCGATGAAATAAATTCGGAGAGGTCCTTGAAATTTTGAATTTAATTTCGAATTAAAGATACTGAACTGGAGCTATTGATGCCCTATCAAAACAAAAAAATTGGATAATAAATTTTATGAGTACCCCGCTTTCAAATGGGCCACTCTGTGTAGGACTGTTTTAAAACTTTTTTAATACATTATGAAAGCTTGAAAATATACGGAAATGAGTTAATTTCGCTTCCTTGAGCTGTCTGGATTGTATGTTAGGAAACTGGTAATATCACAGCAACTTGAGAGGTGTTAAAATTATAGTACAAGTTGGAGGAATAATAACTTAGGAATAAACGTCGAATGAAGGTTACTTTCGGGAGTAATACCATGAGTGTGTGCAATAATATCAATAGTAATCATGTCAGGAACCAAAACTGAAATAAAATTGAAAGCCTTCCTCGATAGGCACGATATTGCATACATGTATAGTGAATCAAGAGTTTCCAAATCGAAAATCTTGTAGAAGGAATATTCAATGATTAGTTCTTGATGAAAACAAGAGTTAAAAGGTTAGGTTAGTAATAATTTTGTAGAGGAAATTCGTTCCTTGACACAGCCTCTTCTGATTTCAACCTTCCACGATCTGAAAATGAAGAAATGGAGTAAATCTCTTCAAGCGTAGAAGGCAAATGAATCAATTTGCCCTGATGAGTTACTGCGTTTACAAGGCTCAAAATTCAACCCATGGGGACTCGGGGTTAGAGATAACAGATCCCTGGTATGGTCTGCTCTACAGGAATACAACAAAACGATCAGAGGGGAGCAAAGGAAAGCATGGAGGAAGTCCTGTGAGGACTTAGAACAAACCTCAGAAAGTGCCAAACTCCATAGCATACTCTCCAAAAACCCCACAAACCCAGTGGATACTCTTAAAGAACTCACTGGAGGCTACACAAATACCGGGAAAGAAACAATTGAACTTTTGCTCAATATCCACTTTCCAGGATCTACCATTGTCACAAATCCCAGCATTGAAAACCCTGTCAACCGTCAACTAGAGCGAACAGGGCTGACTGGGAGGTTTCAAAGCGGATCGGAACATACCCGAAAGTAATATCGGCTATAAACTTTTCCAACCCATATAAATCGCCCGGATCAGATGGAATATTCCCTGTCCTGCTACAGCAGGGAATTGAAGACCTATGCAGACTGTACAGGATGAGTCTAGCACTTGGCTGGATACCACAAAACTGGAAATCTGTGAACGTGGTCTTCATTCCGAAACCTGGCCAAAACTCTTACGGCCAGGCCAAGGATTACAGACCAATAAGCCTTTCTCCTGAAAGGACTGGAAAAACGGATAGACAGGGACATACGGGAGGCAGTTCTCATAGACCGACCATTACATATAAACCAGCATGCCTATCTAACAGGAAAATCGTGCGAGACGGCCTTGTACTAACTGGTTTCAATGTTGGAGGACACTCTGGCGAAAAAAGAAATAGCACTATGCACTTTTCGACGACCTTCCCCATCTTAGGGAAGATGTTCCCATTGGTCTCCGAAATCACTCTTGGTTTATGCTCATTTTAGTCTGGTAGCAAGAAATGTCTTAGACCTGGCATATCCCCAACGATGGAACAGCAGAGGAAGCACTCAGCATTGGCCCCCGAGGTCACCGGACTTCAATCCCGTCGATTTTTTCTTTTGGGGACACCTAAAATCACTAGTTTATGCTAGCCCCATTGAAAACGAGAAAATGTTGAGGGATATCGCATCATAGCTTGCTGCGAAACACTCCCAGCATTTTTCAACGGGTGCGGAATTCTTTGATGAGGAGAGCAGAAGCTTGTATTACTGTAGGGGGTCGTCACTTTGAACAGCTTTTGTAATAGTTGTTTCGTTCAATTTTTATATGTTTAATTGCCTAATAAATAACATAGTACTATGAATTGTTTTTTTTACAAACTCCGAAATGTAGCAATTTCTAGTTGAATAATTAAACATGACACATTTTTTAAATTTGGATTGATTGAGCAGTTTGATTATGCTCAGTTTAGAAGAAGTATGTCCGGGTATACTGCGTATAAAGTTTGATGAAAATAACTAAAACTGCAAAAAAACTTACGACAAAACCCAACCATATTTTGAAAAATGTCAACGATGTGTATCTCGAAAACGAATAATTTTTCGATAAACATTTTATAGGAAAAAAGTTGTTCAATTTGACGAGATCTACCGCATAATTAGTTTTTGTAATGTTCTCAGCAACTTCACTTAGCGCCCTAGGAGATATGTAACATGCATCGATATAGAAAATTGTAAATATTTCGAAAACGATCACCTCAAGCGTTGTTGAGGAAGTGTACCTTTTTTACTTGAAAAAGGTGTGGTAATTAGGTTTTTTCATGAAAAGTACCAAGAATTTACTGTAAAAAATATTAGGGCAATTTGAAATAAATAATGACAGCATACGCAGCGCCCTCTAGATGTTATACAAAAATTAATAAGAAATTATGATTTCCCACGTCAAAAAAAAACCCGGGTACCAAATTATGTTCAAATAACTTATTTTTTGCAAAAGTTATTTTTAAAAAACGAACAAAAAATCAATTTCAACACCCTGTATCTCCGAAACGAAGCATTTCCGGACACAAGTTTATATGGACTTTTTGTGTTAACCCATTAACGCCCACGTATACCATATGGTATCGCAAATCATCTTCCCCTTCTCCAATGCACCACAATGATTTTTGAAGTTATGGTATCATGCAAATTCGTTTTTGTGCTTTATAAACAGTTGCTTTTGATATACTGTAACTGACATTGTATTTTAAGACGTCTCCGCAGTGGTGTACTAGTGATTCTTATTGGGTGATTTTGTTGTGCACAAAACAATGGACATTCGGTGATCGTAAGTACTTTTTCAACTATTTCTGTTTCATTTTAGTGAACATATATTACAGTTATTTATTGCTTTTGAATTATACAATATTTCTGTATATAGATGAAAAAGGTACGTATAATACAGGATGCACTATAAAGTTCTCAAAGTCACTGATACCATATGGTGTACGTGGGCGTTCTTGGATAATAATGACTTCTAGCTAATTTGTTGAAACAAATAAATATTTCTATCATTTCAGAAGGAATGTTTGCTTTTGCAAGCTTTATGCTCAATGACGATGAAGACTTGGTCCTACAAGTTTATGAAATATTTGTGGAACCGCCAGATTCAAATGATGACACCAGATGAGGCACCTATGAGCACCGATGCTAAAAGAGCTGCCACAACCAAATTTATCGCAAATAAATAAATTATTTACATGCTTGAATTTATTGGCCTATCTTAGATATTCGGGTTAAGGGGCAATAGGCACAATTCGAATAAACAGAATACCTAGATTGTGTCCAATTACCGGAAAACAATTTCAAAAGTAAAAAATGTGTGGAATACGAATATGTAATTGAAAAAGAAGATACTATCTCAGTATGGGGGAAGGACAATTCGATTGTTACCATAGCATCTACAAGTGCTGGTGTTCAGCCAGAAGGAATGGTAAATAGATATTGTCAAAAAGAAAAGAAACGTGATGATTTCTCGCCCTCACCGTGTGGCTGATTACAAACATAACATAGGAGGAACGGATCTTATGTACCAAGGAGTTGCTGCTTATTGCCTATCGCATCGGAATACACAGCAAAAAGTGGTTTTGGCCCATTTTTACATTGCTCATTGATGTCGCATTACACAATGCTTGGTATCTCTACAGAAGAATGTATAAAATATCAGCATTGCATTTCAGAAGAGAAATCGGTCAAGTATACCTAACGAAGGTTCCTAATAGTCGAATCAGTATCACAAAGAATTTACTTCCAGACAAACGATTTGGTCAGATTGAAATTTTTTTATCTCGTGTATTAACTGTTTTGCCTCCTATCATACTGAATAGGACACTCTTTTAGCATAAAGACATATTTATATTTTTGTTAACTTCGTAATAAAAATGTTTTCAAACGCCCACGGATAAAATATGGTATCAGTGTTTTTTTTCTACACTAAAATACTAATATTGAAAAAAATATTATTTTTCAGCACAATACATTACTTTTTCTTCAAAACACTCGAAAAACATAAACAAATAGAAAAAAAATTAATTTGGGCGCTAATGGGTTAATATTGTCTGAGGAATATTTTAACGTACTTAAGTTAGACCCTGTAATATAACAATGTTTATTCTGCGCAATGGATAGCCGCTACAGGATTTTTGAAAAGTACACAACTGTTAAAAAAAAAGTATTACATCATACTATTTTTTTGTGTCACAGAAGCCCTGTTATCAATATAAAACTGAACGAGCATGGGATGAATGAATATTGTTTATTGCATTCAAACGCGATATAATTGATAAAGTATTATTTTCAGCCTTCATAACCATTAAGATTGAAAGATAACGGCAAATATCACACCTTGAGTGTAGTTAGTATTCAAAACATATCTTCTCAATATCGTTATTCATCCTTTTCGGAGGGTCATTCAATAAATAGGTATTTGGGTGAATATAAAATGAAGTGAATCGAAACCATAAATGGTATGACCTTTGATGACTGACGTTACTCGATTCACGCGTGAATACTGCCTCAAGGCCAGTGAAGTCATATGGACTAAAAAAATGACGAGAGTTCCGGGAATCATCACAGAGGGCTGTAATTCTGAGTGAGCCGACTATAAACCTGAATTGAATTAGTCGTATTAGGGCTACTGAGGATGCTGAAACAAATCAGAGTGAAACCTACGGTTTCAATATTGGTCAACAGATCTGAGCAATTCGTAGTTAAAAAGTAATTAATAATTACAATTACTGTCTTCTCGACTTATTAGTAATTGCATTAAGTATTATTTTTTCCTAAAGTGATTGTAGGTAACTTTGTGTAGTAATTGTAATTTGTACTTATGTTATTCAAATATAGTCTAATTACAATAACTTTTTCAATAACAATAACTTTTTCCAGTTATAATTAATATTTATAATTGAATGTAACATCTGGGTTCATATAGAGATTATTCTCCTTTGCCACAGAATGGTCAACACTCCCAGTAGAAATACAATGCAATGATTTAGAAAAACTGATTAAAAATCAAAGTGAGAATATAAATCGTCATTAATCTACATCCGCTTGATACAAAGTAAAAAATATTAATTGTTTTATATCATACAATCTTTTACATTATGTCTGATACCCTGTCCTAAAATCAATAGTTTTCAAGTTATGATATTTTGAAAATCGTTGATTAACTTTTATAAAATATCCGTGTTAGAAAACGATTGATTTTACGATATGGTATGAGACACTTTGTTACTAGAGTTGATCACCAAATATAAAAAAAAAACGTTTGGTGTAAAACAGTTATCTATTTTATCTCTTTGACGAAACGGCCTCATACTAATGACGCTCGATGTATGTGGTATTCTTATAATACAAAAATACCCTAACTTTTTCGGTTGGGTTCACGTAACTTTTTTGTACCAAGTCAATAAACTCTCAATTATTCAAATGTTTTTATTTTTATTGAGTTACCTATTCCGTTTTTTATAAATCACTCTACGAATTTCTTTTCATTGTTTTTGTGCATAAGTGCATAAAAAAATTCAATTTAATTTCTAATAAATACTTATTCAATTTCAATTTTTATGACATACTCAACTGTGAAAACCGCAAGTCAATATCTATAATCGTTTCCGAGTTACAGCATGTTTTTCGGAAAGTTGCTGTAACTCTTTTCTTGTCAAAAGTTCTTCGTATCTATGAAAACATTTCCAAAGCACTTTTTACGTAGAATTCATTGGTGTATTTGATTTATTTTTCCAAATCATATTTCATTAGTTATTAATGGAAAGATCATTTTTTAAACGAGACAACCTGTATGTTCCTCCATATTTCAATAGAGCTTGAAATTACCATTCCAAAAATGTAGCATACTTGATATTTCGATAGAGTCATCTTTAAAATGCAGAGCATTTAGGTTTTTTCAAGTAGACTTTGGAACGCACAGTTTGAACAAGTAGGCTTTGGGCGACTCCGACGCGGCGATAAAACAGAAAGCAATTATTGTTCACTTGTAACTATCAAATGTTAAGATAGCTGTTCACAGCAGTAATAGGTCAATCACTTTTGCAAAAATGGAGAAAACAGCAAAACAATGCAAGCTATCACAAAAGTTGTATTTTTGTGTTCAATGGAACAAAATAAATTTGCGCCCTCAAACAAGATCGGCACATTGTTAATGATTAGACCCCAATTGTACTTGCAGTATAAGAGTCCAGCTTTTTCTTAACATACTCGAAGGACCCGAATTCGTCTTTAAACCTTTTATTTTGGATTAAAAAAGACTTATATTGACAAGTATCAAAATGCAATTTATTTGACATTTGTTATCAACAACAACGACATTCATTTTTATTTAACGTTCACTAACATAGTAACAGGAACAGAATATACATAGGATGAGGTTCCTAACATACCACCGCCCTAGAAAAATCGCAGTTTTTTCAACAATAAAATTGAAACTGTCACATCAAGTTTTTTCTAACGGTAAAAGAGCGAAGTAGGAGATTTGAAATCTCCTACTGAGCGACTTTACTTAAACTACGCTTCTCTGTACCATTACGTGTTCGGATGCTAACAACACGCACTATATTGTCTTCTCCTGGATGCACATCGATAATTCTTCCAGTTGGCCAGAACTGCGGTGGACTGTTCTCTTCCTTCAACAGCACCAATCAGATCGGGACATGAAATATTGAATTTCCATTTGGTCCTCTGCTGCAAGCTGTTCAAGTAATTCTTCGACCACTGCTGCCAATTATGCTGTGTCATTTGTTGGAAATGCTTGAAACGTGAGAGGCAAGATGATTTACTGTCGCAGACATTTTCTTGAGGTAATGAGTTCATTGGTGCACCAATCAAAAAGTGTCCAGGTGTTAAAGGCTCAAGATCATTTGGGTCTGATGAAAGGGAATATAGGGGACGGGAATTCATAATTGCCTCAATTTGAGTAAGTAATTGTAGAATTCTTCAAAAGTCAGTTTTGATTTAGATGCTACTCGTTTAATGTGGTATTTACAGCTTTTAACAGCTGCCTCCCACAAGCCACCAAAATGTGGTGATCGTGCAGGTATAAATGTCCATAAAATTTTATTTTCCATCAGAAAATCATGAATTTTCCTCTCTTTGTGGATTTTATAAAGCTTTTTAATGGCATTATCTGCACCAACAAAATTTGTAGCATTTTCCGACATAATTTGACAACAGAGACCACGTCTCGAAACAAATCTTTTCAAACAATTCAAAAACCCATCAGTGGTTAGTTCACTTACCAATTCCAAGTGAACTGCCTTAGATGCACAAACAAATATGCATATATAACATTTAATCAACTGTCTATTTCGGAGTTAACCATCTCTCAAAAGAAAAGGCCCCGCGTAATCAACGCCACATTTTGAAAAAGGATGGCTAGGCGTAACTCGAGATTCAGGTAAATCACCCATTTTGGAAAAAATAAAAGATGGTTTGGATTTAAAACACATTTACGCAAAATATTCCTTACAGTTTGTTTACCTTTCAATGGCCAGTATCTAGATCTGATTCTTGCTGGTGTTGATTGTATGCCAGCATGTAATAATTTTTCATGTTCATGTATAATAAGTAATTTTGTAAGTTCGTGTTTTGAAGAGAGAACCATAGGAAATTTGTGTGAATAGTCTAAATTTGAGGTTTTGAGACAGCCTCGTACTCTTATCACTTCTCCGTCAAAAATGGATTTAATGAATTTAATTGGCTATGTTTCGGAATTTCCTTTTGATTTTTTAAATGAGCATATTCAACAGAAAAGTCTCTGAGTTGTGATAATTTAACAAGTTTCATAGCACCATGACCCAATTCATCATTCGTAAGCTCTCCTGAGAATTTTAGATTATTTTGCTTAGAAGCGTTATGTACAAATCGCATGCAATATGTGAAAACATGAAGTAATTTTGTATAAGATGAGTATTTTCAAAATATCCTGACCAATGATTGGCGTAGATATACAGGAAATTGCTTTCAATTCCATTTCCAAACATTTAGAAGTTGAGCTAGGTATATTTAATGTTGATTTTTGTAACCATGAAGGCCCGTACAACCATTTCATTGAATCAACTATTTGACTAGGATTTATTCCTCTTGATATGATATCTGCAATATTTTTTCTGAATTTATATGGTGGAATTGTCTGATATCTGCTAATTGTTGGATTTCTGATACTCTATTGCTGACGAAGGTTTTCAAGTTATTTGGTTCATTAGAAAGCCAAGCAATCACTATTGTTCAATCTGTATAGTAAAATATCTCATCAATAACCAATTTTAATGAATTAAAAACTTTACTGACTAACTGAACCATGAGAAGAGCTGCACAAAGTTCAAGTTTGGATATTGTGACCGATTTTGAAGGAGCTACGCGCGATTTTGCTGTCAGCAAACGTACTAAAATATTTCCTGATGTTATTGCAGTTTTTACACACACAGAAGTACCATATGCTTTTTCGGACGCGTCACTGAATGCATGAATCTCTATTTTATCGTAGTTTTCGAGTAAAATATGTCGCGGAATTTTTATCAGCTCAAGATATTTGAGTTGGGAGTGAAAATTATTCCAAATGGTAAAATACTCAGTAGGAATGGACTCATCCCAGTTTAAATTGAGTTTCCAAAGATTCTGCATAATAAGTTTTGCAATAATTATTACTGGACTTATAAGTCCCAGAGGATCAAAAATCTGTGAAATTATTGACAAAATCTGTCGTTTTGAAATTTTGGTGTAATTATTACTATTATTAGCCATGGGCCTGATTGTGTATTGAAATATGTCTTCCCGAGCATTCCATTCAATACCCATAGTTTTGTGAACTTTGTTATCACTTATGATTACATTTTCGGACAAAAATTCATTTTGTTTGCTTCCATCACAGAAGATTTCCATGTGATTTGATCTCCATTTATGCAATTCAAAACATGCCTGTCCAAGTATGGCATTGAGTTCTTTCACTATAATATTTGTGCTGAATCTATATTTTTTGTACCAGTTAAAAGATCATCAACATAGAAATCTTGTCTGATGGTTCTAGAAGCGATAGGATATTGTTTTTCATTTTCAATTTCAATAGAGAGTTGTTTCAAGCAACGGATTGATAAAAAAGATGCAGATGAAGTCCCGTACGTGACAGTATTCAAAGAGTATTCAAAGTGTTTCAATTCCTCGTTTGGATTCGATCTCCACAAAATTAACTGAAACTGACGATGAGATGGACCAATTTCTATTTGCCTGTATATTTTTGAAAGTTCCCCTGTAATAACTACAGGATGTTTACGAAAACGAAACAAAATTGAAACAAGTTCATCCTGTATGGTTGGACCAACTTTTAGTACATCATTCAGAGAAAGACCTGATGAAGTTTTTGCCGAAGCATCAAAAACTACTCTTAATTTAGTGGTTAACGATGAATCATTCAAATCACAATGGTGAGGTAAATAAGTATGTAACACATTTTCTATAATTTGTGGATTGATCTGTGACATATGACCTAAGGACAAATATTCATCCATGAAATCATGATATGATTTATATAAATAAGGATTCTTTGATATTTTTCCTTTCAATTGCATCCAATCGTTTTTTTGCAATAGCCAAAGAATCTCCCAATTGCATGAAATTTTTGCGAAATGACAATTTGACACAAAATCTGCCAGTTATTTTATCACGCTGATGGGTTTCCACGAAATGCTTTTCACATTCAGTTTCTTCTATGGATAGTTTCATCTCTGATGAACCCTGCTCTACCGCCCAAAATTTCTCTAATTGATTTTGTACAGTTTGGCAAACATAGCTGAGATTGTGAAATTTCCACTTCTTGCGCGAACAATCACTTAAATATCACTGGATAGTCCGCTGTACAACTAATGCGCATCGTGGGCGTGCTTATTTTCACAATTGCAGCTATGTTTGCCAATCTGTAAGTCTTGATTTGTTATAAAGTTACACTGCCTGTTATGAAGTGAACTGGACATAACCGGTCCGGATATAATCCAACCAAAAAGAGTTTTTTTGAAATATAGGTTGATTGTTTCCTAGATTAATTTGTCCAACACACAAAAAATTGTAAAGTTCCTGTGCTCCAATTAGTAAATCAATTTTATTAGGTATGAAAAGTTCGGAACTGTCAATTTGATATTTTTCGGTATATTCAATAGAGAAATTTCCATTGGTATCTGAGAAATGTGATTAGTTATTTTATCTATAATAAGAAATGGTAAAGATGTTATGAAATTATTATGCATTGATTTGATTTGAGCCTGAGTCCTTTCTAAAATCGTTATTTCCGAAGAGTTGATACCTACGACAGGAAGATTGATAGATTTCGGACTCAAATTAAGTTTCGCAAACAATTCTTTTGTTATAAAATTTGACTGTGAGCCATTATCCAATAGTGCTCGGCACTGTATTGGCCTATTTTTCCAATCCAGAATGTATATTACAACTGTGGACAGCGGAATGAAAGAATCTACTTTTTCACCTGAGTTTTCTGACATATAACTACTTGAATCAAACTTAGTTGCACCATCTGGTTGATTCGATGACTTGTTTTGTTGGATAATCACATCTTTTTGATCAGAATACTTATTTATAATGCTGTTAGATGAAGAGAATAATGCATGAGTTGAATGCGAATCAATAGAATCGTGATTTTCCGTTTTATAATTATTAGAAAATTATTGATTATGGGAATGGTTTGGGTGAGATTGTACAGAAGAAGTTACTTATGATGATGAACTAGGTTGTACCTTTTTTTGCTGAGTCTGATTCACAGTTTGGAAATGTAAAAGAGAATTGTTTTTTATTGCATATCTTACACTGTTTACCTTGACATTCGACATTTGAATGGCCAATCCTCAGACAATTAGTGCATAATCCCAAATTTTTGACCTGAGTGTAGCGATCTAGGGGAGACATCTCAAGAAAATTTTGACAAGAGTATAATAAATGTTTATTTTTGCACAATGAACATACGACCGTTTCATTAGTCGAGGCGTGAACATAATTTTTATACTCAATAGGTTTTTTAATTAATTAATTTGTATGTGGTTTACTATCGATTGATTCCAACAGTTGTCATTTTTTCGCTAAAAAAGTTATGAAACTATCAATGGTTGGCATATCTAAATCATTTGACTAAATTTCCCATTCTTGTTTTGTGTTATGATCCAATTTGGATGTGAGCAAATAAATCAAAATTGCGTTCCATTTTTCTACTGGTAAACCAAGATTTTTCAATGAGCAGAAATGCTTCTGAAAGTTATCATGAAATTCTCTCAAGGAAATATGCGAATCACGTATCACCATAGGAAGTTCAAAAATATATTTGAGATGAGATCTTCTTATGATCTTTTTATTCACGGTAAAATTCCGTTAACCGGGCGCTACAAGCTACAAAAAAAATTTTTTTTGGGACTTACGAAGTTTGACCTCCTAAACAAAAAATTCAAATGAAATTTTTGGCGGTCTCAAGTAATTTCGGAGATACGGGCCTTTTTTGAATGAAAATTGGCATTTGCGCGGATTTGCGAAATGTCGGGCGAGCGCGCTTGCTTCGCTCGCGTTTTTCTGGTCTAGTTCATAACGAATAAGGGATGAAAATTTCTACTCAAAGTTGTCAGCAATCAAGTAGTGATGGGAATGCGCGCGTTCGCAAGCGCTCGCGTCTTTCTCGCAGATATCTTCACCAAGAAGTAAGATATAAGTTACATAAGTTACAAAAGTAGTAATAGGAATGCGCGTGCTCGCTTTGCTTGCGTATTTCTTGCTGAACATCCTTACTAAGAATGGTTCACTTTTCGAGTGTTTATTAGGAACTATTATTATTATTATTGATGAAAAAATTGCCAGTCTCTAGGGCGCCAATACTTCCGAAAACTATTCACTACAAACATTTCATATTCATGAGTATTCAGTATGCAGGAATTTTAGGGAATCTGACAACGTCTTATAAAGTTATTAAGACTCATTGTTGTTGTTGAGTCAGTAAAAGACATTGATACTGGTTACTTTGTTATAAAAGAAGCCATTTCGTTATCAGATAACTGGATTGGAAAATAAATCTTGGTATTAATATTTTGAATGCACAAAAGATATTTTTAAATAGACAGAGCATGTAGCAGGCATTTTTTGCGAACAAATAATTACCTAAATAAACGTGTCGGATCACAAACATTCATTTTTGGTATATGCGCATACGCAAACAGATAGAAAAGACGCAACCTATCTTCTTTTGAATTTTGCTAGTCATTTAGAAACAGAATGAGTACCATTGTTTCAAATGTGCATTCAGAGTGTTGATGGGAAAATGTTGTGGTTATATCAACTCATTTTTCATACTCATTCACTAAAATATTCCATGTGATTCGTGAATTGAATATTTCTAGAATCACATTGGCAATGTCGCAAAATTAGCTACGCCCTTCCGTCAATTCCATTGTTACCAACCTGACAACTGAAATGACAGATATTCACTAAACAAAACAGCATGAATTTGTTGATTTTTTATTTGCTAGCAAATGCTACAATTTGTTGATAAAAAACTGTTCTCAATGAAAAAAAATGTGCAAAACTGGTGAATTAGGGTGTGTATATTGTGCTGGTGAAAATAAGGAGGCATTTGAATGTGATTTTCGAAGAAGAAACGTGTACCAGAAAATGCCAATTTTCATTCAAAAAAAGGCCCGTATCTTCAAAATTACTTGAGACCGCCAAAAATTTCATTTGGATTTTTTGTTCAGGAGGTCAAACTACGTAAGTCCTAAAAAAAATTTTTTTTGTAGCTTGTAGCGCCCGGTTAACGGAATTTTACCTTATTTTCGAAACGAGATTTTAATAAATCAAGAGCTACAATGACTTCGGCGGCTTAGCCTTTGAGAGATGCTTGCAAATAATGATATTTTTGAATATTGTTCAAACCTTTATCATCATCAACCAATGTTTTGAAAGTATCATAAAAGCTGAACCAATTTTCATACGCACCTGTGATTTCAGGCAGTTTTATTTGAGGTAGAGTTACTTTTCGCGTTTCATCATTTGAAACTGACGTTTGGGTGTGTAATCCTAAGTTATATTTTTCAGCGCGTGAAACTGACTCGAAATACTTATTTTCAAAGATTTCCCGTTCTTCCAATGTCTCAGTAGGTGAATCCAATAACTCAATCTTTGTTTGAAATTCATTGAAAGCATTCCATACAAGATCGAGCTTAGATAATCGTCTACCAATTTCAGAGATTTTTGACTTATCGACTGTCAAATTATCAACAAACGTTATAAATCTTGTTAGCTGAGCTTTGAGAAGACCCCTATGACTTATCAGTGCCTTCAAGTCTTCGCTCATTTTTGAATATGACCTATATTGAATTAGGCATAAGATGTCCGGAGGACTTCTCACTGCTAATATCCTATACAATAGGAAAGTTGGGTCGAAAATCCATCAGAAAACAACTACTTTCCTGGCTCATGCCACGACGAACATTGAATTACATCTGATGAAATTTCCGTGCAGAGTTCCTAAAAGGTTATCTCTGCAATTGCTTGGTTGCATGGGAATGTTCATCTAAACATTCGGACCGCCTATATATCGATTTCGGAGTGTTGCTCCTCATCAGTATAGGGTAGGTCTAGCAGTCAATAACTAATGACTGCAACGAATGAATCGACGACCAAACCCATTTAAAGACCGAAACTGACATCGCGCCCGCACAGTGGATTAACTCCAAACTGCGAGCGCCATCCCAGCGCCGGAAGCCCAACCAAGAATACCCATGACCACGATCGTCAAGACCGTATATAAAACAGAAAAGAAAACTGTAGGTCACAATGAGCTTATGACAAGAGGCATAAGATGTCCGGAGGACTGCTCACTGCTAATATCCTATACAATAGGAAAGTTGGGTCGAAAATCCATCAGAAAACAACTACTTTCCTGGCTAATGCCACGACGAACATTGATTTACATCTGATGAAATTTCCGTGCAGAGTTCCTACAAGGTTATCTCTGTAATTGCTTGGTTGCATGGGAATGTTCATCGAAACATTCGGACCTATATATCGATTTCGGAGTGTTGCTCCTCATCAGTATAGGGTAGGTCTAGCAAGCCCATCCGGCGCTGGAATGGCGCTCGCAGTTTGGAGTTAATCGACTGTGCGGGCGCGATCTCAGTTTCGGTCTTTAAATGGGTTTGGTCGTCGATTCATTCGTTGCAGTCATAAGTTATTGACTGCTAGACCTACCATATACTGATGAGAAGCAACACTCCGAAATCGATATATAGGTGGTCCGAATGTTTCGATGAACATTCCCATGCAACCAAGCAATTGCAGAGATAACCTTGTAGGAACTCTGCACGGAAATTTCATCAGATGTAATTCAATGTTCGTCGTGGCATTAGCCAGGAAAGTAGTTGTTTTCTAATGGATTTTCGACCCAACTTTCCTATTGTATAGGATATTAGCAGTGAGCAGTCCTCCGGACATCTTATGCCTCTTGTCATAAGCTCATTGTGACCTACAGTTTTCTTTTCTGTTTTATATACGGTCTTGACGATCGTGGTCATGGGTATTCTTGGTTGGGCTTCCGGCGCAGAGATGGCGCTCGCAGTTTGGAGTTAATCCACTGTGCGGGCGCGATCTCAGTTTCGGTCTTTAAATGGGTTTGGTCGTCGATTCATTCGTTGCAGTCATTAGTTATTGACTGCTAGACCTACCCTATACTGATGAGGAGCAACACTCCGAAATCGATATATAGGTGGTCCGAATGTTTCGTTGAACATTCCCATGCAACCAAGCAATTGCAGAGATAACCTTGTAGGAACTCTGCACGGAAATTTCATCAGATGTAATTCAATGTTCGTCGTGGCATTAGCCAGGAAAGTAGTTGTTTTCTGATGGATTTTCGACCCAACTTTCCTATTGTATAGGATATTAGCAGTGAGCAGTCCTCCGGACATCTTATGCCTCTTGTCATAAGCTCATTGTGACCTACAGTTTTCTTTTCTGTTTTATATACGGTCTTGACGTTCGTGGTCATGGGTATTCTTGGTTGGGCTTCCGGCGCTGGGATGGCGCTCGCAGTTTGGAGTTAATCCACTGTGCGGGCGCGATCTCAGTTTCGGTCTTTAAATGGGTTTGGTCGTCGATTCATTCGTTGCAGTCATTAGTTATTGACTGCTAGACCTACCATATACTGATGAGGAGCAACACTCCGAAATCGATATATAGGTGGTCCGAATGTTTCGATGAACATGCCCATGCAACCAAGCAATTGCAGAGATAACCTTGTACGAACTCTGCACGGAAATTTCATCAGATGTAATTCAATGTTCGTCGTGGCATTAGCCAGGAAAGTAGTTGTTTTCTGATGGATTTTCGAACCAATTTTCCTATTGTATAGGATATTAGCAGTGAGGAGTCCTCCGGACATCTTATGCCTCTTGTCATAAGCTCATTGTGACCTACAGTTTTCTTTTCTGATATATTGAATTGAGAAGTAGTTAATTATTGAGGAAACTGAATATATGGAGGCAAAATTCTTATAAAAGCTCGTAATGAACTAATAATCTTATATACCTGATGTAATAGTATTATGATATTTGTATCACAATTGAGACAATTATATGAGGATTAGGATGAAAAGGAAATGGGAGGAATGCTTCTGCTTGCCAATATCAGTTTTGGTAGTTGAAGAAACTGCTCCAAGTATCCGGCTCTTATGTTGACCATATGATTAGACCCCAACTGTACTTGCAGTATTATAAGAGACCAGCTTTTTCTTAAAATACTCGAAGGACCTGAATTCGTCTTCAAACCTTTTATTTCGGATTAAAAAAGACTTATTTTTTGAGTATCAAAATGCAATTTATTTGACATTTGTTATTAACAACAACGACATTCATTTTTATTTAACGTTGACTAACATAGTAACAGGACCAGAATATACAGATGATGAGGTTCCTAACAGTTAAAAATGTAAATTATAAACAATTCTGGTTATTTTGTAGAGAAAAAATGTAAAAATGTCCCAAAATGCCGAAAACAAAGAAAATATCATGCTTGATCGTTCCACAATTTTGCGACCATTTCCAAGTTTTAGACCAAGATCCCACGCCTATTTCCAAAAATGATTATTAACATGCTGAATCTTCCTGAGTAGCTTCATTTTGCCGAGACGCCCAACTTTTTCCTCTACGAAAATTTTCGATAGTGGTAGCTAATAAAATGCGCAGGCGTCAATCATGTCGATTTGGTGAGTGCAAAAAAGTCATTGATAGCAGTTAGTTTTTCAGTTGAACCTCGAGATAATACGATAAAGTACTAGAAAAAACTTTTGTCCTACAAAATGGATGGTACGACAGAAGAGTCCCCCACTCCCAACATGTACAGATGACGTGTTCATAAGAAATCATTAGTAACCAGAGATTTTTTTACGTTGCTTGGCTAATATTTGTATATATGAATGGTCATATTTTCCTACAAATCGAATGGTTGATGTTCCCAGTCCTAGGCTCCGAAATTGCCAGTTCCATAGTAAAAAAAATTATTAGTAACATGCTGAATCTTTGTGAGTAGATTCTTTTTATTGAGACGCCCAACTTTTCCCTCTACGAAAATTCGCGAAAGTGGTAGCTAACAAAATGCGCAGGCGTCAATCATGTCGATTTGGTGAGTGCAAAAAAGTCATTAATAGTTTTTCAGTTGAACCTCGAGATAATTCGATAAAGTACTCGAAAAAACTTTTGTCCTACAAAATGGATGGAAGGACTGAAGAATCCGCCACTCCCAACATGTACAAATGACGTGGTCATAAGAAATCATTAGTAACCAGCGGATTTTTTTTACCGTTGCTTGGTTAATATTTGTATATATGAATGGTCATATTGTCCTACAAATTGATTGGAAGGTGTTCCCAGTCCTTTGCTCCGAAATTGTCAATTCAATGGTAAAAAAAATTATTTGTAACATGTTGATTCTTCGTGAGTAGCTTCTTTTTATTGAGTCGCCCAACTTTTCCCTCTATGAAAATTCTCGAAAGTGGTAGCTAATAAAATGCGCAGGCCTCAATCATGTCGATTTGGTGACTGCAAAAAAGACATTAATAACAGTTAGTTTTTCAGTTGTACCTCGAGATAATTCCATAAAGTACTCGAAAAAACTTTTGTCCTACAAAATGGATGGTAGGACTGAAGAATCCGCCACTCCCAACATGTACAGATGACGAGGTCACAAGAATTCATTAGTAACCAGCGGATTTTTTAACCGTTGCTTGGCTAATATTTGTATATATGAATGGTCATATTGTCCTACAAATTGAATGGTAGGTGTTCCCAGTCCTACGCTCCGAAATTGTCAGTTCCATGGTAAAAAAAATTATTAGTAACATGCTGAATCTTAGTGAGTAGATTCTTTTAATTGAGACGCCCAACTTTTCCCTCTACGAAAATTCGCGAAAGTGGTAGCTAATAAAATACGCAGGGGTCAATCATGTCGATTTGGTGAGTGCAAAAAAGTCATTAATAGCAGTTAGTTTTTCAGTTGAACCTCGAGATAATTCAATAAAGTACTCGAAAAAACTTTTGTCCTACAAAATGGATGGTAGGACTGAAGAATCCCCCACTCCCAACATGTACAGATGACGTGGTCATAAGAAATCATTAGTAACCAGCGGATTTTTTTACCGTTGCTTGGTTAATATTTGTATAATTGAATGGTCATATTGTCCTGCAAATTGAATGGTAGGTGTTCCCATTCCTTTGCTCCGAAATTGTCAATTCCATGGTAATAAAAATGATTAGTAACATGCTGATTCTTCGTGAGTAGCTTCTTTTTATTGAGACGCCCAACTTTTCCCTCTATGAAAATTCTCGAAAGTGGTAGCTAAGAAAATGCGCAGGCGTCAATCATGTCGATTTGGTGAGTGCAAAAAAGTAATTAATAACAGTTAGTTTTTCAGCTGTACCTCGAGATAATTCGATAAGGTACTCGAAAAAACTTTTGCCTTAGAAAATGGATGGAATCGTTGTCAAAATACAGAGTGCTAAATTTTGAAAAAATATTGTTTCTTTAACATTTTGTATCATGAGAATTATTTCTCGATACATCTTTGTAGCAAAAAAGTTGTTTATTTTAGCGGAATCTATAATATTATGTTTTACAAAGTTCTGAGCAACTTTGTCAGACGCCTAATAACCTACATCGATGAAGGAATTTGAATATTTATCAAAAACGGTTGCCTCAGCGTTGTTGAACAAGTATACTTTTTTATTCAGAAAAGGTGTAGAAATGAGATTTGAACATAAAAAAATCCCAAAAGTTTACTGTCAGAAATTTAGGACAAATTAAAACCTCTATAGCTTGGTCTAGTAATCAACATATCGAAAGCAAAATAAAAATTATTGCTATAATTAAAAAATGTATTGACACACAGTGACATATTTATATTCGTCAAAACACTTTTCACCCAAAAAACGCCTCATACTCCGAGAGTCTATTTTTTCTTTGTATACCCCAAACGATTCAAAGTGTAGACGTTAATAACAAATATAAAAAGATAGGTATGTTTAATAAAAAGTCACCATACAGGTTGGGTACACACAAAAATGACCTCGACGTGACTTGCGATATGTTTTTTGTGGCCAAGAATTTTATCTGCATCATCCAAAAACAGGATTGTCCACAATATGAGCCGAATATTAATGATTATGCTCTGTGCTATCCGCTTCAAGACACATTCATGGTTTGGGAAGTCAATAAAACGTATGCATCCGATTTCTGAATTTTCGAATTTTCAGGAGCCCTGGAACTTGTTGAAAAACTAATATCCAACCAAGGAAATGTACCTATTTTTATCAATTTGCTAAACTCCTTTAGGGAATGAAAATAACACAGATTCACTGAAATTTTCGTATTCGTATTCGCATTAATAACCACAAGAACGACCAAGTCTTTTTGATTCTCAAAAATGTTAGAAAATATGTGTTATTAATTTTATCTCTGGGTTCCCACGATGAGAAACATCCTGTAATGTTTGGAGAACATCGTGAGAACGAAGAAAAGGGAGGTGGATATTGATGTTTCTGGATGCTGTGTAGTAAAGACAGCTTGCCAACATTTCTGCGGTGTTCCAGAGAAATTAGCTAGTTTGTAAGCGACGCAACACCAACGAGAAGAAATGGTCTGTTTTGGATATAATCTATTATCTTTGGTGAATTTTCAGTATTTTATACTACAAGGTTTTGATTAAACATTTTTTTCTGCCCAGTTGAAATGTTTCATTTCCACCTAGAGATTTGAATAATCAATTGATCGTGTTTCTTGTGGCGTTCCATATAAAATACTTCAGTTTATTTAATCAAAAATGAGTCCCATAGAACAATTGGAGCAGCGTCACCTTCAGGTTGGATAACAAATGCAATCTTTTTTCAATGGCTCATAAATGTAATACGTTATTCTCAACTATCGCCTGATTTACGAATAATGGTGATCATGGACAACCACGAAAGTCATGCCACACTTGTTATAATAAAATTAGATTGAACAAATAATATAATCCTATATTAACTTCACCACCGCACATTAGTCATTAACAGCCATTCTACTTACTATATTTATGGTAATTTGATAAAATTATTGTAATAGTTCTGAAAACTGGTTTCTAAATACAGTGTGTCCCACTTAGCATGCTCACCATGGGTATCTTTTTAATGGTGAGAGATACGAGGTTGGTTAAATGACACCAAATGTGGAGTTTATCCAGGCCAACTATAATGTGAAAAAATATTTTGATAAAATCCATTCGTTTTTGTTTTATACGCGAAAAACAGATTTTGATCATTTTCATGTCACCTCCTTAACTTCTTTATTTATGAAAATATTCGAATAGGAATTTCACATTCTCATGGCAGTTTTTCATTGAGATTTCGAAAAAAATATGAAATTTATACCAACTCTTCTAGAATTTGAGATATCAGCACCAACTTTTATTTTATTTCAAATGTAGGTCATAGCTCACTATGACTTAGTTATGCATAACTTTTTTTTCTCTTACAGATGATGTGTCACAGTTATAGTTTTTTGTTGATAACAACGGAGTTATCGTCATTTATACAAAAACAAGAACAATTTTGAAGTCGCCATCTTGAATTTATAAATTTTAACAAAAAAATCATGATCTCCGACCTCAAAAACCTCCTCATACCAATTTTGAATGGAATCGGACCATAATTACAAATCTCGTCCGCCATATTGGAGGAGCCGCCATTTTTTATTTTTCATTTCAATAAAAATTCCATAGTGCATCGTCACCGGAATTATGAACATCTGTCAAATTTCAAGTTATTACGACCGCCAGAAGTGGGTCAAAATTCACTTGCAAGAGACATGAAATTGATCAAAATCTGTTAGTTGCGTATAGAGTATAGAGTATAGAGTAAGAAGGGCGCCTACAGACATGTGCGAATCTGAGAGCTCCTCAAATAATGAGAACTTTCAATTCATATGTTGCAAATATAAACCAAACAACGCGTATTTCGTGTGTGTAAAGTGTATAAAAATGTTCCACAAAAGTTGCATTCGAAGAATAAAGCAAGTGAGATATATAAATGGACACAAAGTGATATGCAAGGATTGTGACAACAACATCAGTGACCCTGAAGCAGAGAATGAGGAACGACTGCTTGATGTCATTACAGATCTCAAACAGGAGTGCCAGCAAAGGTCTGAATTTGTAAATAACCTGAACCACAAACACAAATTATTTTATGAAGAATCTATAAAAATGGAAAAAGATTTATTAAACCTAATCAATGAAAAGGAAGGTACTATCCTAGAGCTGCAAAAACAGAAAAAAGCTCCAAGGATAAGCAAACAGCTCAGGCCAACACTCAAACAGGTGAACCCTTTTTAGACTCAAACAAAAAAACTATGAATCATGTGCACATACAAACTGAAGCATTGGACTATGAAGCTGACTTACAGGATGACTTAGCTCAACTTGTGACAGGCATGAATGTAATGAAAAATGACGTGAAAAAAATGGAAAATTATGCAATAAAAAAAGAGGACTTATTATTATTAAGAAAGGAAAATGAAGCAATGAAAAGTGACACAGAATTATTGCTGCATATTAACTCTAACTTTGAAAAAGAAATGTCTAATTTGATCGATCGAAACCAGGAACTATATGACTTACTGAACAGTAAAGAAAATGCATACTGTCGACTTAAAAGGAAACATAACAGGCCAGACACCAAAGCTACTATTGACAAAGAAAAACAAAAAGGTGACAGAGTCAAACCAAGTAATAACAGTCACAAAGGTGGATGTATCCATACGAAGGATGTCCCTCCCAATAATTCAGAAGACCCAGTGACCGATGAAGCAGCTGAAGGTAAAGCTCGTGAAATGGACTCTCTTATGCAGGAAGCTCTTAATTCTGAAGTAGAAGCAAATAAACTGATAAAAAATCAAGAAAAAGTAAAAGAAGAATCAAAGCAGTATATATTCGAACTCAAACAAAGTATAGATATCTTACAAAACAAATCAACAAGTTCAATCGCCACCCAAACATCCATCCCCTTCACACAAAAAGGTACACAAATTAAAGAAACGGACACATACACAGAAAAAAATATTGGTGAAACAAAATCTGTGTTTTCCAATAAAAAAACTTGTGAAAAGGAAGGAACTCTAACGACAGATTATATCTCGAATGCAAAAAAAACTCGGAAAGGAAAACCAAAAATGCTGTTTGTGTCAGGATCCTATGGAAGGCACTTATTGGATAGCATCAAGAGACAAACAGATGACTTCCAGGTCCAGATATTTGTAAAAACAGGTGCACCAGACAAAATACTAGTTGAAACTGCACTCCTCAACTCCCAGCACTTTACAAAATTCGACATGGTCCTGCTATGGCCAAACATGGCAAATGTACATCTCATTGAGGAATTCATCCTGAAGACAAAACACACAAACACAGTTGTTGTCTCTGAACCATACCATTATGATTACGATGGATTGAATACAACAATTTATAAGAACAATTTACTCTTCTTAAAAAAATTGTTTTCAAACAAATTAGATCTATCACACTTTTTTTAATGTAATTCGTTTCTGAGAAAATCAAACTTTAATCCTAATGGCCACTTGAACAACAGTGGAAGATGGCATCTGATTAAAGCTCTCTTGAAACATATTGAAACAAAGATGGGCAAAAAAGAGAGGCAAGAAAAAATTGAAAGTACTAAAGTAACCGCGATACTTGAAAAGGAAACAATTAACCAGAATAAAGAAAACAAACCTTTTGTTCATGACATGGAAAAAGCTGAACAACATTTTTTATACCCTCGCCTAATTCAAGCAGCTTCCAAAGATTAAGGAAATAATTGAAAGCAGCTGAGTGATACAATAAAAATAAACCAGACAAAAAAGACAATAATATCTATTCACTTTTACTGTTGAACATTCAATCATTAAGGAATAAAATCGACGAATTTCTAATATTTACAGAAACTCAAAAATGGCCCAATTTTGTTTTGTTTACTGAACACTGGCTGAATATAGAAGAACCCTGCTTCATTCCAAACTACATTGTAGCATCTAGATTCAATCGTCAAATAAGTGCACATGGAGGAACCATGATTTTGGTAAACAAAAATTTTGCTGATATATTCCCACTTGAGAATGTAACAAAATTCAATTACTTGATCAATGAAAAAATATTTGAATTTTCCATAGTTTTCAACAGATCAAATAATATCTACATTGTATGCATTTACAGAGCACCTGGCACTGATTTGAAAGCATTTTATGGCATCCTTGAAAATCTTCTATCACAATTATCTGTCAAGGCAAAAATAATATTAGCAGGAGACTTGAATATTAACTATTTAGACACAAAATCTTCAGAATTTCAAGACCTGAGCAACTTGTTTCTATCATTCAACCTTTCAATGCACGTGAAAGAACCTACTAGAATATCTCAATATTCAGCTAGTGTTATTGACTATATTTGTACGAACTTCAATGACTCTGATGTCATTGCTCCAGTTATTCCTGCAGGTCTCTCGGACCATGAGGCAGTTACTTTCTCATTCTTAATTGAAACCCTCAAAAAAACCAAAAGCAAAAAATATGGCAGAATCTATAGCAAAAAGAATTACGAACATTTCGAAAAATGCTGTGAGGAAACACACTGGTTAATAAGTCCTATCCCGACAGAAGCTCTATCGATATTTCATAGTCAATTAATTCAGAGTTTCAATGACTGCTTTCCAGTGCAAATATTAAAAAAATCACATAAAAAACCATGGATCACCAATGGCATCAGAATATCAGCTAAAAATCTAAGATCAATGCATATGATAAGGAAATATACCAATAGTGATTGTTTCTTAGCATATTTCAACAAGTACAGGAAAATATATAGGAGTGTAATCAAATGTGCCAAAGAAAAACACTATAAATCCAGATTTGAGAACGCCAAAAATATATCAAGAGAACACTGGAGAGTAGTCAATGACTTGAGGGGTAAGAATAATTCTTTACCACCCCCTATTAATATTGACCCAGACACTCTTAACAATTATTACTGCTCTGTAGCCGAAAAAATAACATCAAAATTAGATAGTCAGGTTGACCCTTTGAATTACCTCCGACATGAAATCCCACATAACTTTTTCTTTGTACCAACTGATATTCACGAACTGAAAGAAACTTTTAAAGAAATAAAAAATAAGAAATCGGGGGGTATAGACGAAATCTCTGTAAATATTTTTGAAAGTCTGTCTGATACTGCTTTATATGTTCTAGCAGAGTGTATAAATAAATCATTTGAATCAGGGTCATTTCCCTCTTTTCTGAAAAACGCAATTGTAATTCCACTTTACAAAGGTGGTGAAACCGACGATTCTTCAAACTATCGTCCAATATCGCTTTTATCTACTCTTTCCAAAATTATAGAAAAACTGGTTAAAAAGAGAATGATTAATTACTTACAAAAACATAATATATTGTCGCAATGTCAATTTGGGTTCCAAAATTCAAAAAGCACAACTGATGCAATTTTTTCGTTCCTGGAGGATGTATATATCAGCCTGAATGAGAGTGAGGTAGTTGCAGCAATATTCTGTGATTTCTCAAAAGCATTTGATTGCGTAAATCACAGAGTACTGCTGAAATAACTATATCATTATGGATTCAGAGGGGTTGTTTCTAAATGGTTTGAATCATATCTTCTTGAGAGAAAACGAAGTGTTAAAATTTCCAGTGAAACCTCTTGTTTTTCACATGCCAAATCAGGAGTTCCTCAAGGATCAGTGCTTGGCCCAGTTTTGTTTTTATTGTACCTGAATCATCTAACATTCTTACCAATTACAGGAAAATTCACACTATTTGCAGACGATACCACCCTCTTTTGGCACGGAAAAAATGAGGAAGCACTAAAAACAGTTGTATCCAAGGACCTCAACGAAGTCAAATCTTGGTGCGATTCAAATTATCTTTGTTTCAATGTGGCGAAAACAAGTATTATAACCTTCAAATTTGAATTTGACAATCTGACTTTGGGTACTCATCAAGTTGAAAACAGAACAAGTACTAAATTCCTAGGAATCCATATTGATAGGAAATTAGGGTTTGAAGAGCATATAATGTCACTAAAAAAGAGACTAGCATCGGGTTGCTTTGCTATTAGAGTTGTTTCGAATGAGCTTGGTCCTGCTGTTGCTAGAAACACATACTTTTCTCTCATAGAGTCTCATATCAGGTACGGCATAGCCTTCTGGGGTTTTTGTAGCCAACATCTGTTTAATTCTGTGTTTATTCTACAGAAAAGAGCAATTCGCTATTTATGTAAGGCAAAAGCAAGGGATCATTGTAGACCACTATATATCAAACAACAAATTCTAACAATCATCTGCCTCTTTATTTTGGAAATAGTCTGTTTGATTCATACCAGACATCAGTCAGCGAATAAAAAGCCTGTGGATCATTTGCCCACTAGAAATAACTGTCATCTTTCTCTACCAATACCCAAGTTGACTAGAACCAAACATTCTATTATATATGAAAGCAAAAAAATCTATAATCATTTGCCAAACCAGTTTAAAGCAATTGGTAGTATAAAGAAATTCAGAAAAGAAGTTAAAGATTTCCTCACTCAAAAAGCGTACTATGACCTGCAGGAATATTACAACGAAAAGTTTTAAAGTTTTAATATCACGTATAATTTATTTCTAGGTTATTTAACTTATATGATAGGTATCTAGTTGGTGTTAAATGTGATATAAATGTTATTATTGTCTTATGGCTTAATTCCATATTTATGTTTTTAAACTTGTTATATTCTTGTATTTGTATTCTTTACCATCCATATTTTATATTTATATCTAAGTATTGTACTTTTGACTTTATAATTGGACATAGTGTATTCCGCCACTTATTACTTTTCCACGCTTTGTCAATAGGAAAATTATTCTTAGACAATAAAGCTCAGTTTGATTGATTGATTGATATAAAACAAAAACGGTTAGATTTTATCAAAATATTTTTTCACGTTATATTTGGCCTTGATAAACTCCACATTTGGTGTCATTTAACCGACCTCGTATCTCTTACCATTAAAAAGATACCCATAGTTAGCATGGTAAGTGGGACACACTGTATAGGCCAACTTGTAGATAAATATAAGAGGCTCTTTTCACACAAAATAAAAGTCGCAAACAGTCTATACTACTTTTTATAAGATAGTTCGTGAATGAAAGCTCCGGTTTTCGCCCCAGCAAAATCGCTTTGTGGGATTTTTTAAACAAGAAAGAGTTAGGAAAATTACAACTTTTTTGGTTTTTTGGAAATATCTCAAAGAATATTCAAGGAATCGTTTTACAGTCAATGGAACTTTTGTAGAGATTTATAAAACCTACAAATAAGATTTTCAGACGACTGGATCGGTGCATTAAGAAAATCCGGGAAAACCTCTGAAAACAGGCCAGTTTTTCTAAGATTTCTAATTTTTATAAATCTGAAGGTCAAACAATATTGCGAAAACTGATAGATAATGACATGTGGTTCAACTGTGCGCAAGATGGTTTCTGTCCGATAAATAGTTTTTGCGTTATAAACAATTTAAGGGCAAATCTTTCTAAATGCGCCGATTCGAGGGAAACTATCTTATTCAAATTCTGTGAACGGCATATGAAAGTAGAGATCAATATCTACAATTTGTATATTTTGGATTTTCACCTGAGAGGTGGGAAATGTGTTGAAAATGTCACTGGAAGTTACTCTAAATGCTTCAAAGTGCATCCGAAGTCAATCGTACTAACTTCAGTTCGACTTCGGGTGACTTCGGATGACTTCGGACGCACTTTGAAGCCTTTTGATCAACTTTCAGTGAAATTTTTAACACATTTTCCACCCCCAGGTGAAAATCCAACATACGCAAATTGTAGATATTGATCTCGACTTCCAGATGACGTTTACAGAATTTAAATACGGCGATTTCCCTTAAATCGGCGCATCGTGCAAGATGTGCCCTTGAATTGTTTATAACGCGATTGTGCAAAAACTACACATCGGACATAAAACATCTTGCGTACAGTTGAACCACATATTATTATCTATCAGTTGCCGCAGTATTGTTTGTCCAGCTTCAGATTTATAAAAATAAAAAATGGTCTCTTCTTTGAGGTTTTCATTAACGAACTATCTTATAAAAATTAGTATAGGCCATTTGCGTCTTTTATTTTGTGGGGAAAAACCTCTATAGCTTGGTGTAATAGGAGAAGAATAAAAATTTATGGTTTCGCAAAAATTTTGGGACAATCTTATCCACTCAAAACTGTTTCGCCGTTTTCCGATATGGTTTTTGATGATGACGACTATACATGGCAGCTACTGTAAAAATATTCCTATCTTGAAACATGAAGAATTTCGCGAAGACATACTAAGAAAATGACAAAAATAAACTCGAAACAGTGGAAAACAATCTCGAAGTATCATGTCATTCATTGCCTAATCTTCCATCCTGCTCAAATTGACAATATAAAACCCGTGAGAAAAAATTATTTCTCTCCTGATGTTACGAAACCTACTGCCACTTTGACAGCTACAAAAAACCGACAAAGGAAGAAGAAAACTACGTAAACTTTTACTAGTACACCGGTTTATGAAAGACTCGAAGAACTGTAACTGAAGAGAAAGTTTCAGTTAAACCTGACGAAAAATTTAGCGGAAAAAAATGGAGATGCTCCAAGCAAAATGAAGAAATTTGAACACTTTGCTTTAAGCCAGAATGACGCACTATTAGGTTTCGAACAAACCTTTTTGAGATTGAAATAAGATATAAATGCATCAAGTAACCTGTGACCAATATGTTCTCCAAGATTATAATGCATTTATTGTAACTGCAGACAAATATAGTACCGCTAATACCATTTGGCTGAGGCGGCTTTTCTATAAAAGTATTTATCCACAACCATCTTATAATTGAAGTTTTATCCACACTTATGAACCGTATAAAGTACCACTTTATCCACTAGTGGAATAATGAAATTACTTTATTCCACTAGTGGAATAATGAAAAATACAATCTTGAATATCAATCACATTTTACTTATTTTCACCAACTTCACAAATTTTTACAAATGGAGTCGATAAACAATCGAAAATACATAGCAACCATTCAACACCTCCCGATATTTTTGTATGTTACTTCAATGATTTTTGAGGAGGTGACAGCCGCTGTCAGAGCAAAACGTCAAATCATTTTGTGATGAAAAATTTCCGCGATTCTGATTCTAAATGACTGTGATTGTGAATAAAACGTTGTATTGCATGCGTGTTTTAGATACATTTTATTTGCTTAAGAAATTTAAACGCTCGAGCTTCGCTCTCGCGTTTAAACATTCTTGCGCAAATAAAATGATATCTAAAACACTTATACAATAAATAACTATTATAAAGTAACTTCCTTGCATGAGTAAAATTGATTCATTTGCCCTCCTATACTTAATTAGATTTCCTTGAGTTTACATTTTTTTTTTCATTTTCTGGCTGTGGAATTCACATCTTATTTTCTCCATAATTATACTTCTCAGAAACATAAGTAGATAGTTTTCGAAGTATTTGAATTTTTTTCACACAAATATGGTCATACTAAATGGCATACATAACATACTACATGAACTCAGTGTCCTTTTTTGGTTTCAGTATAACTTACAATGTGAAGAAAACTTATGGAAGTTGACTATGGTTGGAACATTAAACAGCGTTGGACAATTCTGCGGTCTTTTCATAGGAGGATTAATATCAGACAGGTGGGTTTTCGTATACAGCCGGTGTCCCAGATCTTTTTATACAGCCAATATCTCAGTTATGCTGCTTAAATATTTTTTTTAAATACACTTATGTCAAACCCATAAGACGTTGAATCTGTTCTGCCAAAAATAAACTTCTGTCAAACTACCCCTGGGAAACTTCCCCTGACAAACTCCCCCCCCCCTCCAACTTAAATTTTCAGTTCATTTTGTACGTGTTCCAAATATTTTCGCCCAGTCACATGGATGAAAATTTGTTTCACGCACCCAGTCAGGATTTTCACGAGACCAATGATGCATGTTATGTCGGTTCACTGTCCCATTATTGAGAAATCTTGATTCGTCACACCACATGATCTTATCCAACAAAATTTGATTATTCTCAATTAACACTTGCATGGTGGCAATGAAATTTTGCCTCCTCTCAAAAGCCACTGGTGCATGTGTATTTTGAGAGGATGATACTATTTGTTTTTATAATTCTATGCACAGTCGACTTACTAATTCCAACTTCATCAGCTAGTGTTCGAATAGAAATATGAGGTTGAGCCTCCATATAGGCCAATACGTTAATGCACATTTATTTCCTCAGTTCACGCTGGTGAAGCATGTTGAACATGCTCACCTTTTCCTGGAAATTCTCCTGTTTTCATTTTGTTCTCAACACAAGAAAATGTGTTATGATTAGGTAGTCGCCGATTGGCAAAACGGTGTTGGTATAATTCGATGGCAGCACGGGAATTTTTCCGGCATTCACCAAAAATTAATAACTTATCAACATACTCATTTGGAGGGATGTGGGGTCTCAAACCTCACATTCTCCACTGGATCTATACGGCGGTAATCAGACACAGAATCCTATATGGAGCAGAGGTCTGGTGGCCGAGAGTGTATCAGATAAACACAACCAACAAGATGGGAAAAATTGAAAGACTATAGTATGAAGGGGAATAACCGGCGCGATGAGGACGATCCCCTCGGCAGCCCCAGACGCCCTGCTGGGTCTGCCGTCGCTTCCAAGTTGTATAAAGAAGGAAGCGATGGCGTCCAATCTGAGAATGCGGGACTCAGGGAGCTGGAGAGGAGAGGGGTACACAGGGCACACCGTAACCGCTGTGGTAGCGGAGGAAGAAATTCTACTATCCGCTATCAAAGTGATACAGGCAGAGGATAAAACTAGGTGGAAAAGGACGATCTCGCTAGAGATCCCAGACAGGAGAAAGTGGGAAGAAGAAAGGGTGATCTTTCCCCCAGAAAGCCTAGTCTGTTTCACAGACGGGTCCAAACTGGAGGAAGGACAAGCCGGAGCTGGAGTTTACTTGGAAAACGGAGAGAAGAGAGCCTATGCGCTAGGTTCTCTTATAACAGTTTTCCAAGCAGACGTGTGTGCCATCCTGGAGGCAACCAGAATGGAAGAGGTGAGGTCCGGCCCAGAGAGACATGTATATGTCTGCTCGGACAGTCAGGCCGCCATCAGAGCTCTGAATGCAACCAGAACCAGATCAAAACTGGTACAGTAGTGCAGAGATGTCCTGGAAAGTATTGCGACTGAAAAGGAAATAGCGCTGAAGTGAGTCCCTGGCCATGCAGGTATTGAAGGCAACGAGCAGTCGGACCAGCTAGCCAAGCAAGGAGCTGGGCAACCCTACTACGGGCCCGAACCCGCACTTGGCATAACTAGGAGACAAGTAACAACGGCACTGAATGAGTGGGCAGTTGGTACATTGAGAAAAGAGTGGAAAGGGATAGATGGGTGCAGGCAGTCAAAGCAGATGATATCGTGGCCCGACAGGGCAAGGACGGCCAAGATACTGAAGCTAAGCCGCAAAGACCTCCGACTCTTGGTGGGAGTTCTAACCGACCACAGCGGCCTCAGGAGGCACCTGACTCTCATCAGAGTTGAGACAGACCCACTATGCGCGAAATGTGGTGAGGACGAGGACTCCTTCCACTTCCTGTGCAAATTTGGTATTTATGGCAGGCTCAGACAAAACGTCTTCGGAGCTGCCACTATTAGGGAGGAGGAATTGCACTCATTACAATGGAAGGACACTTCGACTTTCGTGTGAAGGTCGAAGAGGTTCGAGCAGGTATCCGCCATGGGACGAGTGAAGATGCTGGGGATTGCTAAAAGGGCCCATTGGGGCCTAGTCGCTGACGCTTTTACCATTACTCATTTGGAGTGGAAGTGAAAGGCAATTTCTTGATTGGATGCACAAACTGACTAAACGACGCGCAACAAACTGTCAAAAAACGAACATAACAAAAGAAATGATCTACAACATTGACATTTTTTATTACTCGATTCGAATGAAGTACACTGTGAGCCAAAAATGTTTTCATAAATTGTTCGTAATCGATCGCTGTTTACTTCTAGTTTCAAATTTTGTGAGTTTGACGTATTTCAAAATATTAAGTGTGATACACAGTTGAAAATAGAATTGATAACACTTCACAAGTCAAAAAAAAGTTTATAGGGTACCACTTGAATAATTGAGGTTGGGGTGGTTTCTCAGGGGTAGTTTGACAGAAGTTGACTTTGGCACAACAGGTTCAAAGTCATATGGGTTTGACTAAGTGTATTTTTTTCATTTATAAGCAGCATAATTGAGATATTGGCTGTATGAAAAGACCTGGGACACCCAATAAAGTTTTTTATCGATCGATAAAGTATTCACAATTTAGATTTCGACAACCAGCGCCCCCTATGAAGAAAATGAGTTTGATTTTTGTCTGGACTGAATACCAGTTATCCTAGAATGAAACATTCCAAACAAATCCTTGGTGTGCAGTTGAAAGAAGTACCTAGTTATCTGAAAGGAACTGGTTCAGTGGAACAGCAATTTGTCTGTCCGCGACAACACATAACTTCGGCTGATTTCACCAGTTCTTAGCGGAAAATGCCGATTCATCACAAAATGGCCTTCCATTTGTGACCTTCCGTTATCGTACACACTTCGTGCCTACTTCATCCGCCAGTCTCACTTCCAGAACTAGAATGTGGTGAAAGTGGCGCTTGCCATTCACATTCGAACAAGTTTGCAAAGGATCCTTGAAGGAACTGTTATTTTATACAAAGAAAATCTGAATTCAAGTTATAGGCCAATCATTTTAGCATTTGAAATGAAAAATTAGGAAAAATAGCAAAAAAATTCAGGTTGCAAACAACATTTTTAAGTGTAAAATAAACAAAAGAAATATGTTTCCGAATTAATGCAAAAGTTTTTTGAGTTGGTCCTAGTTGGTTCCTAGATAATATATAAAATTTGCCACCATCACAGATTTCAGAAACTTTGTCAAATAAAAAAAACCAGTTTTGCATGTTGTTCATTCTTTTCAAATTTGACAAAGTTCCTGAAATCTGTGGTGGTGGCAAATTTTATATGTTTTCTGGGAAATGATTCCCTATGTTACCGACCAATTCAAAAACATTTTGCATCATATCCATGACAATTCAGGTTGCAAACTAAATTTTTTAGTGTAAAATAAACAAAAAATCGGCGGAGTTGGCAAAGTTTCGGCGAGACTTATGACTTGAGAGAAACTTATATTGCGTTTGCCACTCTTTTGGATTTTTTTCGGTCAAGTTATTAAAAAAGTATAAATATAGCTATTCATGATACAAATTCTTAAAGTAGGACTTTTTGTATGAGCGGAAGTTTGTTGAATGAGGCGCAGCCGAGTTCAACAAACACGCGAGTACAAAAAGCCCTTCACGAAAGTGTTTCATACAAAGTTTTTTCTTCGACAGTTATTACATTGCCAAATTATAGCAATTATATCATTAATTTGAATGTTTAATGATATGAATTGTCGTCGTATTATCAAATAAAGACTTCCGAGTTATATTTGACGCAAAATACAGTATTTTTCAAAAATGCATAGATGTGTGAACAGTGTGTAAAAAATTACTTTTTCTACGACCATTAAGAAAAATGAACATTTCAATTGCGTCTTCGATTAAGAAACCTACCACGTTGTAACACCGATTTTCATTTCCCACGGGCTAGCTGTATCGAAATATTTCATTTCCTACGACTTTCATGAACTACTAGACTGTCATTATAGGTTGGTATTAACGAATTTTATGAACATAAATAATATCGAATCAAGTTTGTTTACGTCTGTCTAATAATTTGACATTTCACATCAGTAGATAATTACAAAATTCGATTGAAAAAATTAAGTTATTAAAAATGATTAGCGATAGTGAGGATGATTTAACAATCAAATTAATAAATTTATATCAGAAGCTCCTGATAATGCCTATCTTCTGACAAAGGTATGATTTTCTTTTCATAAAACCAGAATAATTTTAATAAAAAGACTGATTACAATCGGATTCTATATTTTTGAATAGTTGACAGATACTTTCTATATAGCAGTTAAATTGAACAATTTATTATGTCCTCTAGTAACGACGAGTGTTGATTCAGATGACACATGGACTTTGGATGGTGGGAGCAAGGGTTCAAATCCACGCAGCCACTTTTTTTTTTATTTCATGAAATCGATTAGTGTTTGATTTTTTCTGCATAAAGTTTTTTTATTTCCAAGTTGTCAAAATTTTAATATTTTGAATGTTATTTGTTTCACGATGTAGGTAGGTACGTGTACAAAAAAAATAGATGTTTCATTCAAATGACGGCAGGAGAGTTTATGATACAAAGGATGATTAAAAATATTACAGATTTGTTAATGATTCAGATGGTCGTAGAAAAAGTATAGTGAACAATGAGCATGAAATTACATACACTTCCCATGCTCATTGTACAATATACTATTACGCACAGTTGATGATTTCACGCTCAGGTGATTACTTTACGCACTGTCAGCAGTGCGTAAAAGCTTAGTTTACACACTGTCGTAGAAAAAATAATTTATTTGCTCGGATACCAAACTTGGAAATAATCGCAAAATTGGGGAACTATAAAAGATTAGTTTTTCTTTGTTTTGTCATTTTGCGACTCTTTTTAATTTTTTCATAAATTAACCAGAATTCTTTATAATTTACATTTTTAACAATGTTGCCGACCCTGCACGAGGGCACAAATTTTTATTGTTTCATTTAGCACAAAAATATAAGTTTTGTGTAAGTTTGCAGTGTTTTGCTAATTTTTCTCCTTTTTTTTCTAAAGTAATTGGCATATTACCTATCACATTATTCTTGGTGATTTAGGATATTTATACAGCCAGAAAGACGTCTCCCCCTTTAACTTTTAGCGATAATCGCACCAAAGGACCAGGCAGTCGCCTTATGGAAAAATGTTACCAATTAATTTTTCCGAATTTTGCTTGTGTTATAGAGTTTGACCTCGTGAATGTAAGAATCTATGGGCACAACTCAATTCAATTACTAGTTTTCGTGAAACAGGGTGTTGAGGTTCGAAAGTGTCCATTTCTTTACAGAAACATTGCTCTTAGGAAAACATATTAAATGTACATGTTCTGTACAACCAATATTGCTTAACTCAAATAAAATTTTCATTTTGCAAAAAAGGATCATTCGAATATTAGCAGGAGCGGGTTACAGGGATCATAGTCGTGTTCTCTTCTTTCAACTTCAAATCATATGCCATTTCCTTGTGCGTCTATGTACTACTCTCTCCTTAAAATACATAAAAATAGAGCAGATTTTGCTCTTTATTCGGATTTACATCAGTATCATACTAGATCAGGAAATTCACTGAGAACTCCTACATACAGGCTCTCAATGTCTCAAAAAAACTCTTCAAATATTCACTTATATAATAAGCTTTCAGAAGCAATAAGGAAGCTGAATTTCCACATGTTCAAAAATAAAGTTAAATCTTTTTTGTTGCAGTACTGTTTTTATTCGGAAAATGAGTTTCTGATCTACGACTACAAGATCGAGGATTGGTGAAAAACTCTCAACCACCTGGGCTTAGATGCCTTAAATCTAATATGTTTTTCTTTTTTAACTAGAATTTTTATTGTAGATTGACTTGAACTTAGTATAGTGTCTCAATTATTTCAATCAGACTGGCTTTTTTGTTGTCTTTTTAAATGTGTACTGTCTTTTTTAATCATAATTTTAACTAGGTGATATCATTTTAACTATAGATATTTCTAAAAAATCTCTTCCCAAGGACCTGCTACAAATGTCATCAAATTATGTAACGTAGTCAATAAACTATACTCTACTCTACTCTATTATAATGCCAATCACTAATGGATTTGCTGTGACCAATTTTTCACAGGGTAATAAATTAAGAGAGGCCACCGGCTATATAACTGTTATTAGAAAAGGTTACAAATGTTGTATAACATGAAAATTCCATACAAAGTGCTTAGAAAGTCAGGATTTTCTGATCACCCTCTATGACATTCAGCTTTGTACCACTGGATAGGATCAAATGAATGGTAGGAAATTCCCTTTTGCTCGTTATTTAACAGTTTTAGCGTTTGAATTGGTTATTCAATTTAAAATATACTTGAGAGATTACGTATCATAAATACATTACCAAAAATCTGTATCAAGGTTATTTAAATAAAACGTGAGTGACCTAGTACACAATTTTCGAAACGATAAACATTTTATTATGATCTTTGGTTTGGACATCTTGACTCGCCCTGTATGGAACATTTTTTTTTAATCAAGAACCAGTCTAAAATTATTGTATTACCTCATGGTAAGTAATATTAGTCCAAAACATTTACATTTTTAATGTTTTTCTAAGAGTAATATTACTTTTGTTTGTATATTCAACTCAAACTGAGGAAGAATCATCCCGATACCAGCTTGTACTGCAAGACAAGAAAATGTTTAACGTACAGTTGTGTGCAAAAAGAAGTCGTACAGCAGTTATAGAATATTGTGAGCCAGGCTCGTCAATCTTAATTATTAAACTTCTTATCGACTTTGACAAGTTGCGTCGAAGATCAAACTATTTTTGTCAGTAACGCGCTTTTAACATTTCTTATTGCAATTAGTGCAATGCCTCAATTAGTGTCGTACCGTGTACGACTTTATTATGCAAACAACTGTACAATTTATCACAAATAAATTGCTCAACTTACAAATATTCTCAAAAAAAAGCCTGATGATATATGTATTCAAGAACATTGGTGCTCAGGAGAAAATATCAACATTTTTCAGACTATTTGTCAATTACAAGCTATTGTAGAAATATAAAAATACATAGTGGCACCATGATATACAGTGCGGGCCATAAAGTTTGCATCATTTGGGAAAAAAAATTATTATAAGAGGTACAAAAAATACTTTATGCACTAGCGGGCGGTAAAGTACACTTTACCGCCCGGATCGCTGGGCGTAAAGTGGCACTTTACCGCCCGTGGGCGCCTTATGGCCCGGCGGGCCGTAAAGTAGACAAAATTCTCAAATTGTCTATACTCACACATCATTTCATGCAATTCCTAACACGAATTAGAATCATTTCAGTTCAATAGAGCAATACTCTTTCTAACATTTGTTCATAATCGTTGGCAATTTTTTCGGTGATGATCTATTTATTTGAAATAGATTCACCAATATAGCACTCAGCTACTATAGTTTCACATTCCTCATATTATGTTACCCTTAATTATTGTATGCATAACGTATGAAACGTGTAGACCATTGCAATTCAAGTCAGTATTTGTGATTCGCGCTATAAAACCGCTAGTGCATAAAATTTTGTATGTATCACGTTCGTAAAATGCGTTTAAGGCCTTCGGCGTGTGATGGCCCTCGGCTAACGCCATCGGGCCATCATCCACGCCGCAGGCCATAAACGCCTACTTTACGCCCTTGATACAAAAATAACTATTATAGCGGATCGTTTCTGCATATTGGAAAACCTAATAATCGATTTTGACATACGTCACGTGACGACCAATATGGCGGAAATTTGGAACAGTTCATTACAAATGGGCAAAAGTGAAGTTATATGTAAAGATATCAAAAACATTTTTTGAAAAAGTTGTTTATAATTCAATTTTAGGCCCACATGCCAAATTTGAAATATCCATGTGAAAAAATTGAAAGAGGCCGCCTCCACGCCTCCGCGCTCCATACATAACTCCATACATAACATTTAGAAAAGAACGATCTGTAAAGTATAACTCAACTCTCACATTGGGTAACATTTCAGGAGTCATTTCTCAAATACGTTGGCGAAGCTCAGTCAGACCATCTGGGATCGTTTTGAACAGCATCGATTTGACGAACCTCTATTAGAAATAGTCTAGGAGTTTAAATCTGGCTATCGAGCTGGCTACTCTGTCATATCACGTCGAATAATCCAAGTTGCGTCAACGTTTCATCTTGTTGGTATGTGATTTCTGCAGAGAATTCACTTGTATTTTAAAAAATGGTGGATAATGCGAGTATTAGTGCATATTGTAACAATAATAGATACCTGGGACCGGGCAAATTTTCAATAATAAATTTTGTACCAATATAATACGATCTTCAAAGATTCCATCCCGAACGTTCATTATCTGGGTTAGTAGACGTAGAAAACGCACAGATGAAGATAACTTGGTTATCGAGAAGCGCATCCAGGAATATGTACAAAAAAGGTGTGTGGTAGATGGGAAGCATATTGTTCTCATTTTTTCTCAATCATACAGGGAAAATCGTTGATCAGAATCTTTAATATTTCAGATATGGACGGAAAGTAATCCTCATCTGGGGAATGGTTCTCACTGGGGCATGCGGTATCATTCGTACGTTCATGCCAACCTACGAGTGGTTCATGGTACTCGAGTTCCTGGATGCTGCATTTGGTGCAGGAACCTATATTTGCGGATTCGTTTTAGGTGAGTAAAGACACCAGCTAAGAGAAATGGTCATGTGCGTTGGATAATGCAACATTTTCTCCTTCAAAGAGCTTATCTCGCTCGCTATGATTTTCAATCATATCTTTTTGACCACGTAAATATTTTTTCGAGGAAATATTAACAATCTCATATAAAAACTACGATAGGATAAAAAAATCGTATGTCGTCATCGTGTTTCAGAATTTATTTTGAGGTTCTATCCAACAATAAAATTAATGAAATTGCAGAAGAAAAATTATTTAGAAAATACGAAACCAGCCGATTCACTATATCTCCAGCATATATGCCTAACCCGGTCATTAGAAGTTTACGATGTTTCCATTTAAATGAAATTCTGACACACACTTCCTTTTTTTATTGGAACGCTCTATATTTTATTGCATTTTTGAAATGTACGTATTATTTGAAAAAATATTGCTACATACAGTATTTTTCAACCATTTTCTTGGTATTACGTTTTTTGTGAAAAATGTTTTTTGCCCTGCTTGGTATCTGTAATAATGCTTATCTTCAAAAGGTTCATCGCTGAATCATTCAAATTTTCACCATGATGACCTAAGGCATAAGATTATCAATTTTATCAAAAGTTATACAATGTGGTCAAAAATATCTTGTCATTAGGAGTAGTCGAAATAACGCGGAAATGGTTGACAATTACTATCAAAAATATATACATAGGGTAATATAGGTATTCCATTCAAAATAGTCAACTTTGTATCCACTTCCGGTTTAAACAGACGTGCTACGTTACTAACGATATTTCAAATCGACTGTTTGAGTTGACTCATGTGATATTCCAAATTGTCTGAAGTTTATTTCAAAGAGAACATATAAAATTTCGAATGAACGTGTTATGTGATAACCCCTATATTTTTATCAATTCACCTCTTATCACTGAAGGATCCGATCAGGGGCAGAAACTTGATAGTGGCGCCTACTCTCCTCCAAAATCCAATAAACAATGCTAGGCGCTTTTCAAACATAAGAATTTTGCAACCCCTGACATTGCCGCACAGGGCAGATACTCCGGTGTGCAACCCGTAGATCCGGCACTGAGTCCGAGTCCTCCAACCGACATTTTTTGCCGTAATTTTCCACGTCCAAAACAGCCCCGACATTTTTCTAAATTCCAACGCATTCTCTATACAGTCTTCAGGAAGGGGGTAAATTAATTTTGAATTGAATTCGTCGCCAGTCCGAAGTTTTTCATTATTTTTACTAATATTTCGTTCCTGAATTTTTGCAACTTTTTTCTAGAAGGAGGGTAGTTGAGCCCTCCGAACGACATGTTTTTTTTTTCACATCCGAAACAGTCAGAAAATTTTCCTAATTTCTCTATCTAGCCTTCAGGGGGACAAGGGTAGCATTTTTTAAATCACATTTTTCTTTTATAAAAGTTTTTAAGAAGGACGAGTCCCGAACAGTAGCAGAGCAGAAACTTGATAGTGGGCGCCTTGGGGGAACGAGTTTTTTTCTTCTACAAACATATGAATTTGGTACCCCCTTAAATTGCCGCCAAGGGCAGATACCCCGGTTTGTCCCCGCTTAGATCCGGCACTGATCTGAATATTTCGTTTTATTTCAGGAGTGGAGCTGGTTAGCCCGAAAAGAAGAGTTATGACTGGTATCATTGCCAGTTCTTGCTTTGCTGTCGGAGAAATTTTCACAGCCGGTTCAGCTTGGCTAGTGAAATCTTGGAGGTAAGTAAAATCAATGATAGTGAAAGTACGTTCGAAACTATGCAGATAGTCACATTTGATTTTTAGTATTTCCAGATATTTGAAAACTTCTACAGTTATACCGACACTTGAATTTACATGTTACCTTCCCTGAAAAAAAATCTTGAATTAGTAGTTCATGAACAAATAGTTCGATACATAACGAAGAACGATTTGTTAGCACGAATTCAGTCTGGATTTAGGGAGATCAAGTCCTGTGGAACATCAATTCACATAAAATTTCAAATGAATTTAAAATTGCAATGGATGAAGACCTTGTCAAAGGGGTAGTATTTCTAGACCTTAAAGGAGCATTTGAAGTTGTGAATAAAAACATTTTGTTAAGTAAATTAATAAATTATTTTGTTTTCGACAATTCATCATATAAATGGTTTGAATCATATGTCCAAAATCGACATCAAAGAACAGAAGTTTGTGAGAAAGTGAAAAGTTTCTACTCAAAATGTTTATAAATGACATTTTCCATCGTTGCAAAATTCATCTTTTTGCAGATTCTAGTCTAGATTCAGCTATAAAAAAATTAAACAAAAATCTGTTGAAAACTGAGTTGGTGAATGTGTGCAAGCTGCTTGTGAACCCGAATAAGTCCATACATATGATTATTGGTGAAAGCAAATACTTGGCAAACTCTTGTAGACTCAATATTAGATTTGGTCATGAAAATTTGGAATTGATATTGTCTAATAAATACTTTTGGTCATTATCATAGACCACAATTTAACATTTTCGTAACATGTCGATTACATTAGCAAAAAATTTCTAAGAAGTTGGGTTTTGCCTACATTATGTAAACCAAAATTTAACTTTATATTCCATGCAAGTAATATATAATTATATAATCAAACCACTTTTCGCAGAACCACATTGTGCTTCTGTGTTATGCATGTGTAATGATAGGGACTTTGTTTTTTATAACTGCTATTGATATTTATAACTGTAACAAACCCATTTTGTTTTTTTTTATTTACGTTCGAAATAAATGAAATTAATTAAAGTATTCTACCACTTTTAAATTTAAATTCGTATTGTATCCTTTTGTCATTAATTGCTAAATAAACAATTTTTTTTCTGTCTATCTTTTCAATTACTTAAACTTGAAAAACATCCTGTTCTGCAGTAGTTTATCAACCAACAATAAGAAAATTTCAAGCAAAATTTGTGTTTAGGAAATATTTGAATTCTACATGAAACTACAATTTAAGGAATTGTATTTCCACTTTACCAAAAAACTTTGTTTCATTATAATAATGATATTCCTATCCGGACGAATGCAGAAGACCGTCATCCTCGATTCACTTCTTCTGCTCAAGGCACATGATTCTCGGACCCAATAGTCACTTGCCCCACGGACGTGGGTAGTGGTTATTTGGTGGTAAATGACACCAGTGCATACTCCATATACTGGAATATTTGTAGGAAATAATAATAATAAAAATTGTCAGTGTCCATTGCACTCACAAAAACCTGTGGGTACAACTGCGGCACCCGCAGCAACCAGAGGTATAATGTCACCAATCTATTTTACATGGATAACCTCAAACTATGTGCCTCGAGAGAAATGGACCTACATCAATTCTTAAGAGTGGTAGAAGATTACACGCATACTATCGGAATGGAATTCTTGAACGACATATGTGCCATGGTTCATCTCAAACGAGGACATCATTGATGCCGGGGAGAGGTATACAAGAACGCCGCTCCTAAGAGGTAACCACAGTTAAAAACTCTCTCCGCCGCAAGTGCCAGCATAAACTCTGGTCATCAGCACTGTCAGGAAAGAACAAAGTTGCTGCAACTAATATGATTGACGTTTTGATTCTACTTCTTTGGAGTAGTGAAATGTACTCAAGACAACTTGACGTTGAAACAGGCAAAATGATGCATCTCTATAGAAGATTTTGAGTAGCTTTAATCGTCTATTCCACAGTAATGGAGCACATAAAATCATGAGATCTCATTTTCTGCAGTGTTCGCGACCATAAAAAGGCATGGTTCGTATTCGACAGGTGAACCCAAACTCTGTCACTGAGTTGGAACGCTATCAGCAAAGTGCTCACATCAAAGCTGCGAAGAATGAGGTCTTCCTACTGCTACATAAGGATAAATGGAGACTTCTTCAAGAAGATTGAAGACCTTGGCTTATCCAAAAACTTAACCATCTCATTCCTCAGGTCAAGTGAACTGAAGGCGAAGACCGAAGGATTCATAATAGCCTGCCAGGATGGTATCTTCAATACCCTGTTCTACCGTAGCTGCGTGCTGTGTATAGAGGTCCCTGACACTAGATGCACCTGAGACCATGATGCATTTTCTGTCAGCTTGTCAAGCTTTTGCGGTCTGAGTCTATAACCACACGGAAAACGCGGCGCTACCACTGTTACGTTTAGACGTAAATTATTAAAGTGAAACTCACAGGTGCTTTTAGTACTTTTTATTTTAATTTCCAAGCCAACACGCCATACCTTCTAGTACATTCTAGATTCATGTCGGTCGCCATGTGCACACTGACATCCGCCAGTGTTGCCAACACAATACAACATCCTAAAGCTACATACACATGTCACAACCACTATCTACGACACTCGTACGGTCTAGACGACACACCGATATTGCCTTATGTTCCGGGGGATATTGAGTCTGTTGTGTAGAATGAGAAGTGCCGAATCTATTGGAACTACTCATTTCCCACCCTCAGGCAAATTAAAGTCAATAAGCCTCATTTCCTCCTCGGCCTTCAAAGTAAGACACTATGACAACATAGAGTTTTGGGCTCATGGAGAAACGAACATCAAAAGAGGAAGAAAAAACGAGTTCGAGATCTACTCTTTGGACTCCGCAAACTTTACCCAAAATATTCTGTTCAAATGGTGTTTGTGATCATAGGAGTCCTTGGTGGAGTGATGGACACAGCTCTTGAATAAAATAGAATAGCGGCAATTCAGGCATGAAATTGATAAATGGAAATTGAAAAACCTAATAAAAAATGTTGTTGAAAACATTCACGCATGCATACCGAAATCACACCGTAATACGGCAAACATCTTCTCCGTACGAATGCAGAAGGCCGTCATCCTTATGATTCACTTCAACTGCTCAGGGCATATGATACTCGGACCCAATAGTCACTTACTATACGGACGTAAGGAGTGGTTATCTCCGGGTGTATCGAAGCTTCGGAGACAGGGCCCGACTGGGATATTCATAACGAAAAAAAATTGAAAATCAACTTTGTTTTATGAGTATTAATATTACAAATTGAGCCAAGTTTGGATAAAGCTACTCTTACATCTAACTTAACTGGTACCAAAAAGAAATTGATGACCGCGATATGATAACACTACAGACAATAAATGAATGATGAGGGAAGACCTCATAATAACTGAAAACATGATATTATTGAAATTTTATGTATTTGAGACAACCGGTTACAATCTGATTGTTTGATTTTGAGTCTCTTCTTGAATATAGGCTTCCAGAAGTGAAGCAGATCTAACTAAGACGCAGTATGTAAAGATTCTTTGAATATGGCTGATGAAATATGAATATCGAGAAATGTGCAAGTTCTGGTTGGTTCTAAGGTTCAGGAAATTTGAGTCTGACCTTCTCTTTGATTAGTAAAATGAAGTTTAAAATATAATTCTGATTGACTCGGCGGTTTACTTGATGAGGATCCATAGTAATTCTACTATCACCATTATAGTATACAGGGTGGGTCACGGTCGATGGTACCTTAGACGTTTACGAAGAACAGGACATAGGATCATTCTGAAAATTTGATTTCTCAAGTAGTTGCTCTTGGTCTATCGATCTAAAATATTTTCAGCAATGCAGCGTTGCCGCTTATACCAGAAAGTAGCAGCATCTATGTTATTTCAAATGGGTCACCCTGTATATTACCGCATTTTTTAACTTGTCATTCTTTTCTGATTATTTCTGCCCCATACTCCCCTATACCTATCTCTAACGGTTTTTGAGATATTGGTTATTTTCCATATTTTTTATCCAAAACATACCTCGAATTGAATGTTTATTTCTGCGGTATTTGGATTCTTAGGAAGTTGCAATTTTGTGTTTAGTTCATCAAGATCATGTGCATTGATTCTGTATAGAGAAGTTTGTTCTGCGTTATACAGGGTCGTTCAAAATTCATGATCTTACTGCTAGATACGAAAAGGGTTGAAAGTGCGTTTTTTAAATGGAACATCCTGTATATTATGGAATATCCTGAAAGATGACTAAATTCCCTTCGAATTGATATATCATGTTCCTATACCTAAATAGCCAGAATTCCGAGTTAATAGCAATTTTCACTTGTAATCTCCCAAGTGCTTGAATTATTGCCGGAAATTTTTCGAGAACATGAATTATTTGAAAATTTTCTTTGAAAATTCATGTACGAGATAAATTTACGGCAATTAATTCAAGCACGAGGGGGATTCGGTGAGAAAATTTCACACCGAGAAATTAAAATCATCCAACAATTCATAAGAAATAACTAACGATGGTTTCACCTGAACTATTTATAACCACTGAAATATTGATATGTAAAATACTTAACAAAATTTACTAGATTCTTGGAATGTGTCTGAAAATATTTTCTCCACGATTATTGCAGAAATTGTCAATTCTGAAATCATATTTTAGTTCAATACACCATTTGTCACAAGTTTTTATCACAAGTCCCGTAGCTCAGCGGTAGTGTTGCGGCCTATGAGTCGCTAGGTCGATGGACAATGAGAACGTAAATTTTTTATTTTTTTGTCCAAATTTAAACACATTTATTGATGATGGTTATAAATAGTTCAGGTGAAACCATCGTTTGTTATTTCTTATGAATTGTTGGAAGATTTTCATTTCTCGGTGTGAAATTTTCTTACCGAATCCCCCTCGTGCTTGAATTAATTGCCGTAAATTTATCTCGTACATGAATTTTCTTTGAAATTTCCGAAAATTTTCCGGCAATAATTCAAGCACTTGGGAGATTACAAGTGAAAATTGCTATTATCTCGGAATTCTGGCTATTTAGGTATAGGAACATGATATATCAATTCGAAAGGAATTCAGTCATGTTTCAGGATATTTCATAATATACAGGATGTTCCATTTGAAAAAACACACTTTCAACCCTTTTCGTATCTAGCAGTAAGATCATGAATTTTGAACGACCCTGTATAACGCAGATCAAACTTCTCTATACAGAATCATTGTACATGATCTTGATGAACTAAACACAAAATTGCAACTTCCTAAGAATCCAAATACCGCATAAATAAACATTCAATTCGAGCTATGTTTTGGATAAAAAATATGGAAAATAACCAATATCTCAAAAACCGTTAGAGATAGGTATAGGGAGTATAAGGCAGAAATAACCAGAAAGGAATGACAAGTTCAAAAATGCGGTAATATACAGGGTGACCCATTTGAAATGACAAAGATGCTGCTACTTTGTGGTATAAGCGGCAACGCTGCAGTGCTGAAAATATTTTAGATCGATAGACCAAGACCAACTACTTGGGAAACCAAATTTTCAGAATGATCCTATGTCTCGTTCTCCGTAAACGTCTAAGGTACCATCGACCGTGACCCACCCTGTATAATACATGACAATTTAAATTTTTATTAAATTGGCGAAAGAAAATAAGATTGCAGCGCCACCTATAGCAAGACTTTGAACTACGAATCACGGACAAAGGTTTTTGACTTTACACGTGTTTATATGGCGTTTTGACGATCTGTACTCCTATTTTCAAACAATTTGTGAAAATTTGTGATTTCTATAACTAAAAAGTGATTGTGTTTCTATTGAAAGACTCTAAAGAACGTTTCAGTCAGGTGATTCAAAGGTATTTCATCTCCGATTAGTTTTGAATGCTTCTGCAATTCAAGGTTGCATGGCGTTTTGATGATCTGTTCTCCTATTTTCAAACAATTTGTGAAAATTTGTGATTTCTTTAACTGAAAAGTTATTGTGTTTCTATTAGAAGACTTGGACGATAGTTTCAGTGTAGTTTACAAATATTTTACGTGTTTTTTGAAGTCATGATTTGTGAGTTATTGATCTGATTTATTCTGTTGATTAAGGATATTTCCATACTCGATTTCTGTTTCTGTTCGTATTTTTTTGGTTTATACCGTTGATAGACTGCCAAATATGGGAAAATACAATCCTAGTTGTTCAGTCCCAGGATGCAGGACATATGGCAAGAAGGAAAATGTGGGATATCACAAATTTCCCCCAAAAATAAAAGCAAGGTTAAAAAATCACCAATTGGTTCGACCAGATTGAAGAAATTGACCAAAGGAAAGCATGGATTTTGAAACTGAAAATTGGCAAGCTAAATGATATCGAAGTATATACTTGTTTGACAAACAGACTGATGAATGAATCAGATCAATAATTGATCGCAAATCATGACCTCCAAAAACAAGTAAAATATTTGTAAACTACACTGAAACTATCGTTCAAGTCTTTTAATAGAAACACAATAACTTTTCAGTTAAAGAAATCACAAATTTTCACAAATTGTTTGAAAATAGTAGAACAGATCATCAAAACGCCATACAACCTTGAATTGCAGAAGCATTCAAAACTAATCGGAGATGAAATACCTTTGAATCACCTTACTGAAACGTTCTTTAGAGTCTTTCAATAGAAACACAACCACTTTTTAGTTATAGAAATCACAAATTTTCACAAATTGTTTGAAAATAGGAGTACAGATCGTCAAAACGCCATATAAACACGTGTAAAGTCAAAAACCTTTGTCCGTGATTCGTAGTTCAAAGTCTTGCTATAGGTAGCGCTGCGATCTTATTTTCTTTCGCCAATAGTTGAAAAACTTTGTCGAAAAGTTGAAAAACATCTGACATTGAAGTATATTTTGACTTTGACATTTAAAAAAAAGGTTGTGGTCACTTCCTGTAAAACCGGAAGTGGCAGTCTTAGGTATGTCGCGTGAAAATAGGCGTATTTGAGACAATAGCGACATTCCAAATTTGAAACCTGTATATGGCAAATGGAGTCTATTGATCTTTCCTGTCGTAGTAGAAGTAGTGTAAATAACTTGTTAGTCTCTATAGACGTCGCTAGACATGATTGTCGTTGTAGTCCAGAGCATTTGGCTGCTGGCCCTCTGTCCCCAAGCAGTCGGCCCTCTCTCTGTCCTTTTCACATTACACATTAATTATCAACGAATAGATATTGCAATAAAATGCCATTCGTTATAATAACAACATTTTTAAAAATGCTAATAAGTAACTTTTCTTATCACCAATATGCGATATTTTATAGTATGTGACATAATAAATGAGCCCGTTAAAATCGCAATCGGATTTTATTTTATTCCATTCCATTTCAGTTTTAAATAGGTAACAAAAAGTAAAAGAAAAAACTGTAAATACCAACTAATTCTCTATGAAAGCTAATATTAATAATAATTCCTCTTCGGGTACCTAAAGGAATAACTTGTGCTAAGAGGGCAGCTGTGGCCGCAGTAGCCAATGATGGCTGATCTGTAGAAAAACCTGGAAAAACAGCTCGGATAACCGGGGTGATTCAAGATATCATTCCTTACCAGTACTTTGAACTCGATCCACAACGGTGACTCAAACCAGTACACCAAGCAATGGAGCATAAAATGAGTGAGTTTTTAACAAAAATACTAGTAGGAAACTGACTATGCCATCACATGAAAGACAGTCCTTAGTTATATTGTGTTATGTTTTCGACTCACAACTTGTTATAAACATTTAAATAACAAAAAACCTGTTTTTTAAAATTGTTTTGCTTATAAAATAAAAACTGATAGGGTAATCTGGTTGCTCCAATGAGAATAATTGTAGATAATTAAAATACGAATAAAATGGGATGTTTCACAACCCTATCGGATCATCAGTAACGGAGAAAAACTGAAAAAACCGGAAAATTTGCGATTTTTTGAAAAATTCATAACTCCGCTATTTTTCAACAAGTAGGATTAGCCTTCCTCTTGAAAGTATTGAATCATGTGTACTCTATGTGTGCACAAAACAGGCGCTGTCGGATCGTTAATTTTGACACAATTGCAATTAAAATTTTTTTTTTGCACTTTCTTGTAGAGTTCCTGGATACTCTAGTTATAGCCCGATTTAAATTTCTCAAACAGACTATGAAAGTAAAAGTATAGTACTACAAATGTATATTCTCATTTTGCGCTACAATGGTGCGAAATGGGTGAAAAATGCATGCAAACATGACGTCCGAGCCCGCGTTAGCTGCCGAGTAGTAGGAGAGTCCGAGAGATGAGGGGTATTCTTCTAATGAACAGGTTACGAGATAATACGGTTCCCCTCATCTCCCGCTCACTCCTACCACTTGACCGCTTTCACCAGCTCGACCGTTTTCAGTCAAGTTTGCAAGCATTTTTCACCCAATTCGCAGCATTTTTGCGCAAAATGAGAATATACGTTTTGTGGTACTGTACTTTCAAAATTTGCTCGAGAAATTGAAATCGGAGTATCACTAGAGCATCCAGGCACGCTGAAAGATAGTGCAAAAAAAATTCAAATTGCAATTGTGCCAAAACTAATAATCCGTAAGAGCCTGTTTTGCGCACACACATAGTACACATGATTCAATACTTCCATGAGAAGGGCCAACCCTATTTCTTGAAAAATGTCGGAGTTATAAATTTCTTTAAAAATCGTTAAATTTTCCGGTTTTCCGGTTTTCCCCCGTTACTAATGATCCGACAGGGTCGAAAAAAATTCTGTTTTGTTCGTATTTCTATTATCTACAATTCGTTCCATTGGAGCAACCAAATTGCACTATTACTATTCATTTTATAAGCAAAATAATTTTATAAAACACGTTTTTTGTTATTTAAATTTTTATAACAAATTAATGAATGACAGTTGCGAGTCGAAAACATAATAGAATATAGCTACGAACTGTCTTCCATGTCATGGTAGAGTCGGTTTTCTACTAGTATTTTTGTTAGGAAAAAATGCTCTAATGATTGGCCTACAGTGCCAAGTGCTGTTTGAAAATCGATGGCCATTGATACAAGCGCACCCAGCCACCATCTATCCATATGACCAATAATAAAAGAATTTACAAGAAATTCGAAAAGAATCGAATGAAAATGTCTACAATTGTGATTTTTTTACTCATTATGAAAACTAAGCTGTGAATAAACCAGAACAACCAATAGCCATATCAATAGACAGATAAATAGATAGTTTTATTGGTCCTCTGTGCTACATATGTAGATGGGACAGGTCATATTATACTCCAAGAGCGTCCAAATCACCGGCTGATCGCATAGTAGATAGAAAAATTTTATAATGTAGTTCCTAACGTGTATTATATGAAAACCGGTGACTGCCAGCTCGGGAACCTTGCGTTCGTTAATAAAAAATAAAAATTTATTACTTTTTCGTGGGTCAAAATCCGACCGAATGCGTTGTGCGTCCAAATTCGTTTATACGCAGAATAGTATATTCTGTAACAAGGTTAGAATGAAAATTCTATGCGAGTGGAAAGTTCCGAGCGCGAGCCGAAGGCGAGCGTGAGGAACCACGAGCATCACGAATTTTCATTCTAACCGAGTAGCAGACTATATTTTCTCCACGATCAAAGATAGGAAACGTGACAGCAATAATTTTGACACTCAAATTTTGCCACTACGATGACAATCAACTGCGTCAAGGCTAATGTTATTATTGCTAACCAGTGTGAGAATATTATTCTATCACAAGAGAGAGAATGTAGATAAATTTTATGCACTAGCGGGCGGTAAAGTACACTTTACCGCCCGGAATTGTCTATACTCACACATCATTTCATGCAATTCCTAACACGAATTAGAATCATTTCAGTTCAATAGAGCAATACTCTTTCTAACATTTGTTCATAATCGTTGGCAATTTTTTCGGTGATGATCTATTTATTTGAAATAGATTCTCCAATATAGCACTCAGCTACTATAGTTTCACATTCCTCATATTATGTTACCCTTAATTACTGTATGCATAACGTATGAAACGTGTAGACCATTGCAATTCAAGTCAGTATTTGTGATTCGCGCTATAAAACCGCTAGTGCATAAAATTTTGTATGTATCACGTGCGTAAAATGCGTTTAAGGCCTTCGGCGTGTGATGGCCCTCGGCTAACGCCATCGGGCCATCATCCACGCCGCAGGCCATAATCGCCTACTTTACGCCCTTGATACATAAATAACTATAAATTGCAAGGGGGCAGAGGTGTTACAGAATATTTCTTCAATCTCAAGAGAGAGAATTCCAGCATTCTGTAATCAAATTTGATTTCAGAATTGGCAAATTCTGTGATGATCGTGGAGAAAAAACATTCTGAAATATGATTTTTGGTAACTGCCACTCAAAATCGGTTTTTAAGCCGTGACTGCCAATCAAAAACGGGCTAATAAAAATTTTGAAAATCCGACTCATCGCAAAGTGAATGAAAATCGAAAATGATGTCATTGAACACATTCAAAGACCATTGACGGGTGACTGCCACCTCAAGGCCGTTGCTTTCTAGTGACTGCCGGCCCTCAAAGTTTGCTCTGCATCGCCCGGCGCACTTGACTACCAAGATATCAGTATTCTTTTGTATAGCATTTCTGCCGAGATATTGATATACGTTGAATGGTATAAAATATACCTACATATAGTATATCATAAACCAAGAGTAAAATGGAGTGTTCATAATAAAAAATCATAATATTATGTATCAATATTTATTATATATATTTTTTTACTTTTGACAAAAAGGACCACATTCTTAAGGTGCATTTAGTCAACATCATTTTAAAATTATGCTTAAATATATGTTAAAAGCAAAAGTTGAATCTGTTATATCAAATGGCACCATTTATACAACAATGTTAAGTTTATGCTAAAAACCTTTGATGTTACCTTTATGTTTATGATAATGCTTGTGCTAAAGTTGACTAAATCCACCCTTAATTCGAGAGCTTAATTGTCGCTATCAGTATCGCTATGACTTAAGTGAATGTCTTCCGAAATGCTTTCAATATTCTCTGAATTACCATTTTCATCCGAATGTTCTGGATGGATTGTTATATATTCGACGAATTGAGGAATCTGCTCACCCTTGAACCAGGCATATGCATATTTGTTATTTTACTCAATCCACCCATATCCGATGGGGCAAAGATTGGTTGGGAATTTCTGGTGGGCGTGAATCCAAATATTTGCAAAGTATTTTGCTAGTAGAACTTGCTCTACGAGTTCTGATTTGCAAGGAAGGATTGTCAAACCATCAAAAATCGTCGCCTTTTTCGAGAATTTCTTGTTGACGTCATTGACCTTGAAATTGTTCCAGAAAATGGATAATCGCGCCTCGTTTACATGTCGTACGCCCTCAATGCCATACATCTGTCATACAAATGATTCGATTTTTTCGAAATTTGCATCATCGATAGCTCTGTCGTCGCAGTCCCCAAGCTTTGCAAAAGCTCCCCGGTACCTATTCCTTAGAATGTTGCAATTGTCGGGTGTCTGTGTATGTGTATAAACTAATTTGGAGGCACAACGCAATTGGTTGGATTTTGACCTACGAAAAAGTAATTTTTTTTTATTAAGGAACGGAAGGTTCTTGAGCTGGCAGTCACCGGTTTCCATATAATACACGTTCGAGACTACATTATATAATTTTTCTATCCACTATGCGATCAGCCGGTGATTTGGTCGCTATCTCTTGGACTATTACTAAAAGTATAGTTAATACAATAGATAAAATAATTGATCACATTTTTTTACTTGAAAAAATAAACAGCAAAAGACATGACAGAACATTGTTCACAAGTCAGTATAACAATAACATATAAAAACCACATAATAAATAAAATAATTTAATAGATTATTATGACCAGAAATTATTTTAAAAAATAATAAAAGATTTGACAAGATATCATTGGCGGGTCAGTATGAAAATGATACATAAGCATAGTAACTTGAACATTTTAATAGTGTGGGGACGTGGAATACTATATAAAAAAAAAACAAAAATATGTTTAAATATATTCGTCACAATATTTTTTTTTTCTAAAAAATCAAGTGTGCACATTTTTTGTCTCGAAACTATGTGATCGTACTCAGAATCTTCCCTAGAATACAAAAATTGAAAATATATAGGGTGTTCCAATTGGAATTGCCAAGTTGGGGTCGTTTCCGGTGAAATCGAAAGTGATGGAAATCTATGAAATATTGTAAAAAATTCAATTCTTGAATCCAATATTCTTTCCAAGTGTCCTTGGTACGCTGAAAACCATGGCTTGTCTAAACAATTCGTTGACACCCGTTATACATATCTCAGGAGAAACATGCTTCTCGTCCGCTTCGCTTCGGTCATCAAACTATCCACTATTCCTTCCATTGGTTTGTAAATAGCTATTTAAATTTTTGAGCTTGCAACTGTTTTTCGTCGTTTTTACAATGTGATGGTTATTAGAATAGCCATAGAATTCGCCTTATACAGGGTGAGTCAGGCTGAACGCCTCGGACTCTCGTGGCCATATGGTATTTTCACATGTTTTTATATGAGTACATGTATGTCGATCTGAAGCACATTTTAAAAATAATGATTTTTATAGAAGGTGTTTGAAATAAGCGAGACATATCAAAGTTTTGTTTTTTTTTAATGGAACACCCTGTATTTTCTTACATTTTTTAATTCTTTGGGAAAAATAAGCTGACTTTTCTAAAGTTTCCCTATACCTAACTCTCTCCATTTATGAGATATTCAACTTTTTCTCAAAATGTAACGTTGGCAAAAAAATTCAATATCATTGCAATTATCCACTGCATGTGTACGAAATTTTTACCGGTCACTCTTATCCCTTTCAGCTAGTTACTGCAACTTCAGACGACGATCAATATTATACAGTGTGTTTTATATTGTCAGGAACACTTACCGCATATTTGAACTCTGTTCTAACTTGCTTTGTTTTCACGTGACGGAGTGTCAAAGTTTTATTAAAAAATCGGTTATTTATTAATTACTCAAAAGTGCATATATTGGCAGTTACAAGAGGCTTGTTTTCATGAGGTTAGATCTCGAATTATAAGCAGCAAAGTGTCACCTGATTGATAAATATGGTAAAAATTATTGTACGCCACTGTTTTTCTCTAAGTTTCAGATTTTTATCAAATTGAACATTTAAAAATTCAACTCTCTTATAATGCCGTGAATTTGAAATAGCAACACTTTATCAATCGATAGATTTCCTTAATTAATTTATTTCTACCTGAACTCTTTTATTGGTTTCGTCATTGATGGACTGGTTGTTTGTTGTGATCCTGGGCCCATTATCGTCAACTGTTTCTATCAAAACATAAAAATACATTTATGCATAAAATTAAATAGAATTTCAAGGACATATGGAGTAATATGGAGTAAGTAACTAAAAAAAAAGATCATTCACACAACTTTCTGAATTTTGATGGTGCATGCGTAACCACCATTTCTACGCCAATGACTTTGATTGGAAATTCACAGCATTATGAGAAAGCTGTATTTCCAATTATTTTCTCTTGAAAAAATATGAAACTTAGTGAAAAACAGTGGCGAACAATGATTTTTACTATAAATATCAATCTGCTAATTACAATTTGAAAAATAATTTCATGAAAAGAAGCCCCTTGCTACTGCTGATAACCACACCTGGTTCCATCGAAATCGTCAAAAAGACTTCTGAGTAGTTTTGACACCCCATATCTCGGAAACGAAGGAAGTTAGAAGTTAGGACACACCTTTATATGAAATTTTCTTCATAAAATATGACAAGGAATCACCACCTGAAATTAATGACATCATTCAAATTACACCCTGTATTTTAAGTATTTATTTCAAGTATTCCGTATGTAGTCATATTAGAATCCAATGAAGACCTATGAAGGAAGTTACTCAAAGTCAAACTCAAAATCGTCTCCACAATCTAATTATATTTGAACACCAACCATTCCATTTCCATGGGGGTTTAAGAGCAAACACTACCTTGGTAAAACGGGAACCCGTTTTGAGACCACAGTTTTTGTTTGAGAATTTTTTAATTTTTTATCTACATTCATGCAAAAAGCAAAACTTTATTGAACTATATTCAGTGGAAAAAGAAGTGCTTTATTGCACTAGTGCAATAAAGTTTTTATTGCACTCATCTGTCATTCTACTTCAACGTGCTGTCATCATGACAAACATAACGTTTAAACCTACTACATATTTAGCAGATATTCTGTGAGATTGGCAATAGGTACTTCACTACGAAATATTCATATTGAAAATTGCACCAATTGTTCATTCACTTTCAACATTGAGGGTAAAAATAAAGTTTGAGTTAAATTGTTCGTAACGTATTAGTTCCTGTTTCAATGCAAATCGATATTAATAATAAAGTATTCAAGTTGCGCTTTTCATTTTCCTACACCTAGTGCCGCACCTCAATAAATCATTTTTTGCTTTTTGCATGAACGTAGAAAAAATGTTGTATGCAACTCGTGCAAAAATTGTTTATTGCACTCGACGTGTTGTCCAACTCGGCCTAACGGCCTCGTCGTTCAGTGATTTTTGGTTATGATAATTAAAAAAAAAAATTAAATGAAATGATGAATTAAAAAAATTGATAGGTTCCGGAATTCTTATGAGACCGCCGATCCCATACAAAAAATATCTCTTTAATGAAATCAATGAATTTTGCAAGAAACCGATTCTACGATCGGAAAATTTATATCTGTTTGGCGCTGTAATCGAGAATGGACAGGTGCTGTGTTGCCAGTGTTCATCGAGTTCATTATCTTCACCCCCATTCTTGATAAGTATCCCAACAAACCTTAGCTGGAAGGGATGAGGAAGAAATTCGACTTTTTGGTGATGGTAGCTCTTAAAGGGAAAGGGCGATTCCAGAGTGGAGTGGCAGCTTTTGTGTTGATCAATTTGTAGGTCAGACAGCCTTTTTCTGGTAATCAACACTAAATATGCACACGAAACTATTTATCGAAAACGATTTCATAATTACTATTATCAATAATTGAGTTTTTCGATATGTCCTAGCTCCTCAAAGGTGTAACAGCCGGTACTTGTGCACCGTACCGTCAGTCCGGACAGTCAGTTCGTTCCATAGTACTAAAAAGTCCTTTTCACATGAACTGCGTACCGTCAGGATCCTGTCGATCCTGACCTGTATGCTGGGGAATCCAAGCGTACTGTCAGAATACTCGGCAATCAGGAAGGCAATATGCAAACACTCTGCTTGCCTACAACAACTCAAATGCACTACAATCCAAATATGTTCTCTTCCTTCAAAACCTCAGGTAATAATTTTCCCAGAAGAGCAACTGCCTGTCCTCCTTAGTATTTTCGTATACCTACCCATCCGAACGCCGCGTCTATGTTTGTGACAAACGATCATACCAAATCTAATCCCTACTTGAATAAGTCCACCCGTTCATTTCACTATCAAATTATTGTTAGACGGAATGTCCGGTCCCTTCAGGCCTAACGATAACCCTACCGCAATAAATTCGGATCAGCCCATGAAGAGATTAAATTATAAATCCTACTAGATTTAATAATCAAATAACAGTCTTGGCCGGAATATTTAGTATTCTCCATCCGAAGGGATAACCTGTTGAAATTCAATTTCCGATATATACAGTGACCGCCAAAGAGTATTGGAAATCGATTTTGACACATATCACGTGACAAGTAGTATGGCGGTAAATTGTAAAATAATACCAAGAAGAGGCCAAAAGTAAGTAAGATGGCAAGATATCGAAAAAAATAAATGGAAAAAGTTGCTTGGAATTTGATTTTATACTCACTCACAGAGTTTCAAGCAATAAATCGGAAAAATTTGAATCTGCAATTTGTTTTAAGAAATATTTTTCGTACCCTTTACAAAAATCAAAGTTTTTTCTCTCAATGGCTTGACTGTAGTGAAACATTTGCAGTTTGATGCTAATGACAAAACTATCTAATTTCTCCGCACCAGATGGCACTGAATGGAAAAAAATTGGTTTTTGCCAGAACCCACGCAGTAACATTGGTTCGTATGTAACAGTTATATCAGAATTCCAAGACTATTATGATCATATGGCAATCTACAACTACAAACATCATGTTTCCTGATTATAATCAATTTTAGTTTTAATGGTAATGCTGCATGAGCGTTTCACTTTGCACATAACTATAGGCCTCTTTAATTTGACGCACTATTTTCAAGTTTATGCTCGGAGTAAGATAAGATAAGATAATTTATTTCCATGGACAATACATTACAGCATCGTATAGAAAATTGTCATACAAGAGTAGGCATGTAGGATTCTAAATACTATATGAAAAAAAGAAGTATAAATGGATAAAAAAAGTAGACATAATTACAAATATACATCATATACATACAGTGATTGTTCAATATGAAACAACAGTAATTTTTACACAACACAAACAATATAAAACAACAGTTATTTTTACACAACACAAAAAAATGATCTCTAAGTTATAAAATCTGTCAAATTATAAAAGCACTTTTCATAAAGTTAATTTTCAAGTTTTCTTTTAAAAAGTCCCTAAGACTGACTACATTTTAATTCTTTGGGCAACAAATTAAAAAAATTCAATCCTAAGTACTTAGGTGTATTCAAAGTCACATCATATTTACAAAATGGAATATATAAGTATTTATCCTGTCTATTGACTTCTCACGTTTACAGTTATTGGTCAGAAACAGTTTTCTGTTTTTGAAAACGTAAACGGACATTTCCAAAATGAACAGACAAACCAGGGGCAGAATTTTGTACTTAACAAATAAAGGTTTACAGGAACTGCGTTGAGAGACACCAGCAATCATTCTAATAAGTTTTTTTCTGTGCTGTGAATATATTAGGAGCCAAAGACGAATTTCCCCAAAATTGAAGTCCATACCTCAATCGGGAATCGTCTTGAGCGAAGGATAATGTAACTAGCTGATTACAAGTTAACAACGGTTTGAGATTTCGTAATAAAAAACAAAATGAATTCAATTTTCATATAAGTGACTCGCAATGAGCTCTCCAGTTCAGTGTGTCATCCAGACTGAGTCAAGTGTTCATTCCCATTATTAATTCTGATAGTCAGTCTTTGCGCATACTTCTGTCTGTTATAAAATCTCACAACCTGAGTTTTATTAGGATTGAGGAATAAACTGTTTTTAGAGCACCAATCTACAGTGCGGTTCATAATCTCTGAACAATTGTCATTCAAGATGTTAATATTCTTATCGCTAACGACAATGGAAATATCGTCTGCAAATAGAATATACGAATTATTATTAACTAGTTTATCTAGAACATGTATATATCATAAAGAACATGGGGCCCAACACAGATCCCTGCGGGACACCCATAGATACTACTCTTTTATTCGAACTGTACTGATTTTCTTAGTACCATCACATTGGGATATATTCACGTACTGTTCTCTATTAGTCAGAAAAGACACAACCCATGTATAAGGTGGACCTCGAATTCCGCAAGAATAAAATTTAATCAGCAACAAATCATGATCGACACATTCGAACGCCCTACTCAAATCACAAAAGATTCCCGCAGGGCACTCGCCTGCCTCGATGAAGTTCACAACTTTTTCCAAAAAGGCACAGATGGCACTGCTAGTTGACCTACCTGGATAATAATAATAAAATACCTGGTTAATAATTTTTTTCTCATGAGAAATTCCATTAGTCTTGTGGAAAATGATAATTCGAATACCTTCGAAAAACACGATGGTATGGTAATTGGACGATAGTCATTTAAATTTCTAGAATTGGATTTCTTCTGAATTGGCACAACTTCACCTATTTTGAGACTTGAAGGAACACAGCCTGTGGCAAATGAAAGATTCACGAGATATACGAGCGGTTCAATAATTATTGAAATAACTTTTTTCAGTATGAACATTGGGATTTTATCAGGTCCACCAGAGGACTTATTTTTCAATTTGTGATTGAGTGAAGTCAGAAGCTCTCCATTGACAAAAGGGTTTACGAAAATGGAGCCATTTTCAGATCGATAACTAATATTGAGAATTTGTGTCATTATTATTACTCGGTATTGAATCTATAATATCATTAGGTTTGTCAATAAAATAATCATTGAACATTTTTACAATTATTTGAGGATCCTCATAATCAATTCCATTTTCTCTAAGTGAAGTATTATAATTTCTTTCTCTCTTCCTTGTCTGTTTATTAATAACATCCCAAGCTGATTTACAAATGTTATCAGATGTAAGGATTTTATTCTGATAGTAACAGCGCTTGGTTTTTTGTACAAGTTTCATATGTTCACCTTTAGCTTTTTTATACCGATCCGTTAGGACTGGGTATGTATTTTTCAATATGAATAAATCCTTCAAATTTTGGCTGGATTTGATTACTTCGTCAGTCACCCATTATCCACTTGAATTTGATTTCACTCGCAATTGTTTCAAGGGAAATGAAATATCGAAATAAAATCCGAATATTTCAAAAAAGTACTCAAATGCCACATCCAGATTGTTGTACTGGTAAATAGAAGACCAATCTTGAGTCTGTAAGTGATTGTAGAATAATTGTGTATCTGATTGACAAAAATTCCTTTTCTTCAGTAAACGAACTCTATTAATTTCAATAATGGAGCCGAGTTCCACAAGTACAGTTCTGTGATCTGAAAGTTCATTATCTATTACGCAAATAGTAGTATCTTTCATATTAGTGAATACGTGATCGATTATGGTACTAGAATTATCAGTGATAAGTACGTGTAGGCCATTTCACTGTAGAACATAGACCGAAACTTAAAAATATGTTACTCAACTCCATGAATTTTTTGGATTCAAAGGAGTTCTGGGTAGCATCTATATTCATGTCACCACATACAAAAATTTGCGTATTCAACTGATACAGTTTATTCAATAATAAATACATATTTTCAAAAAAGACATCCAGCTTGCCATTTGGAGAGCGACAACAAGAGACAATTATAAATTTATTAGAATCATTGTACCACGAAACTACTAGTGAAACGCCCAAGAACGATTATCATCGAAACTTGATTATAATCAGGAAACCAGAATGTTTCTAGATTGCTACGTCACCGCCTAAAGCCTTGTAGTCCTTGAACACAATTGAAGGAGTATGTAAGTAATACGTTTTATGTTTTGCAATTTAAAATATCAGTTTTGGAAATGAAACAGGTCGCAAAACAGATTTGAAAAATAGTGATAATCATAATAGCGTCTTCATTGTCCATTCCAGTTGTTTTTAAATAACATTATATTATATACATAAAAAAATGACGGCATAATAGGCGGAGTTCAGCTTACAAAGCTGAAAAATATTGATCAAAATAAATTATAGTGAGTGTTCATATTAGCAGCTCTTTTTGAATTTTACCAACAATATTGTTGTTTGTGCTAAAAGCAAATCTAATCCAAGCAAGATCAAGGCTATATCTATAACAAACCCAAGGGCACTGCAACCCCGAATATCAGAAAAACAAACGAAATGAATACAATAAATAATATACAGGTGAACCGGAAAAAAGGGGCAATACCAAAGATTCCCAAGATCTCCTCCCACAGGAAAACCGACGGCACAGGCATCATCAATAAACCAAAATATAAGAAAAGGAATGAACCAGATTTAAAGAAAATCGTCCCCACCTTTGGAAAAACTAAAAACGATTGAAAAGATAACCTCTTTTAGAACAGAAGGAGGTCACTATCCATGATAAGCCACCACCATTGAAGTTCTGATATAACTGTTAGATACGAATCAATGTAACAGCGAGGGTTCTGGCAAAAAACATATTTTTCAATTTAGTGCCATCGGGGGAGGAGAAAATGAGGAAGTTTTGACATTATCATCAGGAAACAAATGTTTCACTAGAATCAAGCCATTCAGAAACAAAAACTTTTATTTTTGTAAATCAGATCGGAAAATGTTAAAAAAAATTGCTATTAAATATTTTTCCAATTCATTGCTTGAAACTCTGTAAGTATAGAATGAAATACCAAGCAACTTTTTCAAATTACTTTTTTCGATATCTTGCCATCTTACCCCACTTTTGGGCTCTTCAATGATTTTTTTTTCAATTTGACACCATACTAGTGGTCACGTGACTTGTGTCAAAATTGATTTTTAGGTTATCGGATATGCACAAAGTTATACCTATGAATTTTTTTCCAATACTCGAACAATAAACTTTTTTCCCATATGGTACATACTTGTTGGCGTTCACTGTATATGGTGCAGATGACTTTGAGTTTTACTTAGCTTCTTTTCAATAGAGACTGAAAAACAAATATTAAAACATCAATTTCTTCATTTAATTTGTGTGAGTTAATTTGTGATTTCATTTCAGACCACTCATCTATATTCTCTACAGCCCCACATTCCTCCTAATATCCTACATCTGGCTAGTTCCCGAATCAATCAGATGGAACCTGAGCAAGGGCAGACTAGAAGAGGCCAAAGCTACCTTGAGGAAAGCAGCTAAATTCAACGGCAAGGAACTGTCCGAGAACACCCTGGAAAAACTCGGCTGCGTGGAGATCACCGAAGGCGATAGAAAAAAAGGCGAATTCATCCAAGCACTCAAATCCACCACGTTGCTTTTGCGGTTGGTCAACTGCTGCTTCTGCTGGATAACTTGCACCTTCCTCTTTTACGGCCTTACGCTGAATTCAGTCAGTTTGGTATCCGGTAATAGTTACCTAGATTTCATACTTACGGCACTGGTTGAGGTTCCGGCGTATGTTTGCTGTACCTTCATGCTGGAATGGTTCGGCAGGAGAAAATCAGTCAGCTTTTCGTACCTTCTAACTGGTGCCGCATGTTCCGCATTTTTATTTGTGCCACCAGGTAGGTTATTTTGACTGATATAATACTAAAATAGAATCGACGACTTATCGTTATCAGCCCCACCACTTGTTTTTTTCTCAAATCAGGCTCTTATCGTGTGATGTCACTAGCTGATAGGTGATAAGTGGCGGATGCTAGATGAGGAAAGTCAAATAACAACTGACGGATGAAAGGTGATAACTGACAGATGATGGATGATGAGTGAGAAGTGACAAATGTTAGGTAATAGTTGATTGGTAATGTTAGATTAGTTTGGGGCTCTCGTGCTTCTACACCGCAACCTTTTCAGATCTACTATGTGTGCCCCCGAAATGGTTCACGGTTCTCTATCTAGCCTTGTCTTCCTTACGACTCGACAAGCTAGTTTTTCAACCTTCCATGTATTTGGGAACTTTTGGTTTGTCTTCTGCCAGCGTTAGCCTAGAGAAGCTCTCGCAGTGGCATACTTGTCTCAAAAGTTTCATCAAAGCTATATCTGGGAAGCATGCCATCTTATAACAGGGTTGTTTTCCAACTCTTGGTATAGCTTGTTGTAGTCTCTCCCTTGCATATTGCTTATGGATGCTTGTTCTTTAAGCAACCTGCTCGCCTTGAATGTAACTGTGTAATCGAGGAAAGTTGAGTAAGACCTCTAGTGCTGCTGATGAGGTGGTTTTCAGGTCACTGAGATGAATGCGAACAATATTAGAGAGTAATTTAAAAAAAGTCAATATTCTAAAAATAATCAGATGATAAAATAGTCAACGATAAGGCCTAATTGAAATACCATATGATATATAGATAGATAGATAGATCTTTATCTACGTTATGTTATAAAACATTTGTAGCAAGTCAGTTAAGTAAATACAGAAAATAATCTACACATTCACAATTAAAATAAAGTATAAATAAAATATTGTATGTGAACATTACACATAATTAGACTTTACGATGTACCAATTGTACTACTATACACATAGTGACATTAGTTAGATTAAAAGAAGATTCAAAACGTACACACACACGATATTATTTTAGTAGTTTTTCGAATGCTTATGAATTTTTAACTGAAGTTAGTATTGATGAATATAGTATGATAATGCACAAATTCTTAGTGAAAAATATTTGAAGATGAGAATGTATTGAAAAATGTAAGATAGTTGGATCAAATCACATCCCGGGTGGATCAGCCATGTACTCGGCGATAGTGTAGTAACACTTTTCCTGCAGTATCACTTTGATAGAGTTTTTAAAAGTGGATTGGTTTTCATTTTTCAATGTGGTAGGAAGGATATTATAAAGATCAACATTCATAGAGTTTTTGAAAGACTTATTGTATTTAAATCTTTGAGACCTGATCAGATTTGCGTTGCGTGTGTTGTAGTCATGGTAATTTGAGTTAGTCAGGAGTTTTTTTGTATTTTCATGAATTTCGAGCATAGACTGGTAAATGAACAGAGTTGGTAAAGGCATAATTCTGAGTTGGCAGAATAATGGCCGACAAGAATCCCTATAACCCGCACTACAGATTATTCTGATGGATTGTTTTTGGATTTTGAACACTTTTCCAGAGTGAGAGGAATTTCCCCAAAGGGTCAATCCATAGCTGATATACGATTGAATGAGAGCAAAGTAGGCAGAAAGAAGGGTATTTTTATCAACAAACGATTTCAGTTTTCTCAGAAGAAAATTGTGTTTACTCAACTTAGAGCAGGTATTTTCAATGTGAGGTTCCCAGCATAAACTGTCGTCAATAGTTAAACCTAAAAGTTTGGCATGGTCACCTACTGTTACTTTATTATCTGTTGAGAAAATTATATGTTTTGTCTTATCTGTATTCAATTTTAATAAGTTGCTGTTAAACCATCGCTGGGCAAGGTTTTCAGCTGATTTCATCGAAGTTAATAGCGACTCGTAACTGTTTTCAGAGCTTATAAGAGAGCTATCATCAGCAAAAGCAATATCTAAATGAGGCAACATATGGCAAAAAAAATCATTTGTATAAATTATGAATAAAAGTGGCCCCAGAACCGAGCCTTGGGGTACACCTTTTCTAACCAGTTTGAGCTGAGAGGTAGTTTCATTGATAGTAACACATTGGCTCCTATTCTGGAGATATGACTCAATGAGTTTTAATGATACTCCTCGTACTCCATATTGTGAGAGCTTGTTCACCAGGATATTGTGAGAGACACAGTCGAAAGCCTTGCTCAGGTCACATAAGGTTACACCTGTTAGTTTACCCTGTTCAAAGCCCTCGACTATCTCTCTCACAACCATTGATATTGCATGAATGGTAGATCGATGTTGACGGAATCCAAATTGATTATTGCTTAATAGTTTCTCAAAATATTTGTTCAACCTTTGTTTTAGTATGATTTCAAACTTGGTCTGAATCTGACGTGGATAAGGGGTTAGAGCCTCCAAGGTCTCCAGATCTCACGCCTCTTGACTTTTATATAGGGAGAACTATAAGACAAGCCCAAAGAACTAGTAGTAGTAGTAGTTCTTTGGGGAGGCCGCGACCGCAGCCAGGCAAGTAGGCCCTCATGGACCCTTTTTTCCATCCCCTGTTCTCCACTTATCTACATTCATCCTCATACACTTGATAACGACTGTAGATTTCAACAGTTGAAACGTCGTGATTAAAAATTGCAGAGAATTGAATTTTTCTTTGTTCTTTTTTAGACAATGAAAGTCCAGAATAACCTTACTTCATCCTCCTAGTTTTCCATTTCAAACCTTTGTGACCTCCTAATGAAGGTCAGTATGTCTGACCACTCCAAGTTGATTAGTTCCTCTTGTTGGAGTTTGTCAACTCCGAAGGTTCCAAATCTTAGCCTCCCGTATGCCTCACACTCGCCGAGGAAGTGAGATGAAGTTTCTTCGCATTTTCGGCAAGTGGGACTGTCTTCTATACCTATAAGTGATAGGTGTCTGCCTAACTTGTTATGTCCTGTTAGTATTTCTATAAGGAGGCGTAGTGCTTGGCGATGTCTGCCTAAGAGCCATGTCGTCCTTGACTTATTGGAGCCACGAAGTCTTTCGACTGCCTGCAGCCGGTGTTATCCCTCCAAACTTTATTCAGCTCTTCTCCCAAAGAACTTGTAATTCGAGTCAGACAGGCACTAGAGAGGATGGGATCCAACTGAAATAATGAAGGAGACAACACACTACATCCCGCATTTTAAATTGTTCAATTGTTGAATTGTCAATAGTTAAATACTAAAATGAATTGTTTTCTTTAATTTTCCCTACAGTAACTATTACACAATTTTTGGTGGTTTAGATTTCATTGTAATGTGAAACTATACTGAGTTGATCTGAAATTATTGAATATTTTGAAATTTGCTAGAGGTAGGTATTGTGTATCATAAAACAAGTCATTCTCAATTCTAAGGCGCCTACGAAAATGAGAAAATATACGATACGTTCTGTTTGAAATAAATAAGTAACACAATTTTCCAATATATCGAAAAAAGTATCTGAGAACCTCCTTGAAAGGTAAATCACTGATGCAGAAACTCCAATACTTTGTACTTATTTTCATAAAATTTCAAGTCTTCACACATCCATCTGCTATATAATAAATTTATCATGGAATTAGATTATGTAGAAAAAAATGTGGAAATGAATTCGAACTCCTCCTACCTACTTGGTCTGTGGCCACCATACCACTGGCTTAGAGTCATATAGTAATTTTTGGTTGTAGCCCCCAATTTTTTTCACACATTCTCCTGCACAAACTGTTTCTATAATTTTTTGTAGATGTTGATTCCATGTTTACTTATGGCCAAAGATTACTCCTAAGTATTTTGGACAAAGGTAATATCTACCTCGCTCACCACTGGTGACCTAAGTCCTCCTAGTACTTTTTTTCGTGTGAATATAACTATTGTGGTTTTATGAGGGGTTCACTGTCAGCTCCTCCTCTCTACACCTCCTGTCGATTATATCTAGGGCTGTTTGTGTGAGCTCCGAGACTGCCCTCGCGAATTTGCTTCTTGAAATGATTGCAAGGTTGTCGTCTATCCTAAGCAATGCAAGCCTCTGGATTCTTCTTCTTTCGATTAACTCATTAGAATTATTTCTGCTTACAGCATTTCTCCTATCTCATATGGAACGCAGGTAGTGCAGGCTTAGGTTTCTAGTAAGTCATTACCTTCCAACACTGTCAGGGTTTTATGGTAGACTGATTTATATGTGCATTTTGCGAATCGCACTTGTGTTCCCTCTGTGGGGATTTAGTCGAGAGTCTTATAGATTGAGTCTCGGACGATTTCTAGTCTCTCTGGACTCAGTTTGTTCTCTGGGTACTCATTGGGTACCACATAAACCTTGACTGAGGGGGGCATCTTTGAAGGTGACTCCTTCCTGCCTTGGCTTCTTCCTCAGCTGAGTTATTTGTGGCAGTGTTGTGCTACTTGAGAGGGGGTGTTTTACTGCTTTTGTGTCTTCGGATGAAGTTTTCCTGCCTGTCCTGGCCTCTTTTGGCGTCCTATTCACCTTAGATCCCAGTTTCGAGAACGATACCTAATGTTTGTTCTTCAGACAGTTTTCCTTGATTACTAGCATTTGGACTGTTATGTAGAATCCTCTGAATTGAAGCTGAAAAGGCACCTGGAAAGTGGCCTTGATACAGGTGCCTTTTCAGCTTCAATTCAGAGGATCCTCTTAGGAAGGATGTTTCAACCTCCTCGTCTGATATTAGCTTTAGTTCCTCTTATCTCATTTTTCATTTTTGGTGCTGGCACCTTTGCCTATTTGGCAGTTTTTTGTTTATTCAGGTCCTTACATTATTATGTTCCTACGAGTAGCTATAGGAAAATTTTGTTTCACTATGGCAGAGCCCCGCATGTCATAGTAAGGTCTAGAATACTCTGGAATTCATCCATTCAGTCTTTGGCACGGATTTCTCACACCTTGGATTGTGGGATTTTTTCGATTTTCCTTGTCTAGATCTGCCGTGTACTGAAATGTTGATGGCGTAGACCAGTTTAAATAACTGGAACTCGAATAGGTTGCAAAGAGTGGGTTATTATATGGAAGCTGAATACAACGAAGGAATTTGGTTTGTTCCTAATTAGCCTGATGAGAAACTGTTACATCGAGTTGTTTTGGTTCAATAAACTTATCCAGTAGCCACCTTCGACTCTGAATCAGGAAAGGAATTCCTAACCTGTAGGTGACATGAAGTGAACGTTATTGATGCTGTTGTCGAGTCTACGGATATTACAAAATATATCTTCGATTATTTTCTCCTCCAGAATCTGCCACTCACCCCAAGATTATAAATATTAAAGACAAGAAAGTTCATCAACTATTTTCATCCTAGATTTTATTAAAACTTGGTCTCATTTGACAATTTATTTTCCAGAGTCACATGCCGGTAGCCTCGCCATTTACTTGATCGGTAAATTTGGAGCTACAGCTGCGTTTACCAATCTTTACGTTATAACGAGCGAAATGTTTCCCACGAACCTGAGGCACTCCTTTATGGGTTTCTGTTCAACATTTGGCCGACTAGGAAGCATGCTCGCACCTCAAATGCCGCTCCTAGTAAGTATTTTGGTATACTCAATCATTCGCTCTTAGAGAGATTAAATAGAAATAAATTGATTGAAGTTGAAATAGCACTCACCCAATCCTTCCAGGAAGTAGATGGTCTGGTGATAACTTTGTCCAATTTGAATAATGTGATCTGTAATAATTGGTAAATTAATGTGAGCAGTACACGCGCGGCAGCCGTACTAGACGGTCGTGTGCTAAGAAATAGATTTGTGAGCATGCGCAGCAAAGTAAACACCAAAAGTTGATATTTACCGTTAAAAATACGACTATGTATGGGTTATAGTGAATAAAACATAATAAAGTACTAAAATGCGGTAATTGTAAAAATAAATGAAGATACGCAGAACAAAGAAGAATCCAATCCGCTAGTTCAAATGGCACCAAAAAATACAACTTGCTGAATGTAAAAGAAAATGCTTTCGAAATTCGAAGAAAAATGAAGAAAAGATGAACTGCGAAAAATTTAATAACAAGCTATTCGACTACATGCAAAACAAAAGCTACTACCCAGGTTTCACTCATGGTGCATAATGAAATGGTCAGAAGAACATTATGTCCAAGACCCAACATACAAAAATTCAACTCACAACACCCATAGATGAGTGAGATCAGGAACAGTACTTTAATAGTCAATATGACAGGCAAGAAGGAGACTATTCTTTCTTGCTTATCATGAACTGAAAAAAAAAATCGGAAGAATACCGCAAAGAACTGGAAAGCGCACAAAGATCTGCTTTAAAAAGATAGAAAGAATTCATAAGGAAAAAGACAGACAATAATAATTAGAAAAAGAAGAACCATGGAAGAATGAATAAGAGGAAAAAGAGAGACAAGAAGCTCTAGAAAAACAAAATACAAGGAAGAAAGAACAGGAAAGACTGGGAAGCAGATAAAATTCAACTAGCTGAAAAAAGAAGATGCGAAAAAGTAAGAAAGGGAACAAAAAAAGCAAATAATCACATGAGACAACAAGAAATACTAAACCAATAAAAACAAAAAAAAAATTAAAAATTGTTTTTTTCGTTAACCAGCAGTCATCCCTTTACGAACGGCAGCCCTCAGAAGTCGAAACTTGTGCGAGCCAAGTATTAACGAGGTCTTACCTTTTACGTGCGATTCCTAGCACTTTCTCGGGCCATCAGAAAAATGTCTGCAGTCGCCATGGTTTGAACCATCGCCCACGGGCAGCCAAAGTGATTGAAACAATGTCGCTTTAACCACTCGGCTACCTGGCCCCGAACAACGAACCAACAGGACCTGAGCAAAACCCTTCATAGAAGTTTGAGAAATCAGGCATAGAATTGGAGAAAGTCAAATGAAGCTATACTGGCCTTTAAAATCACTAAATGATATCAGTTGTATTCTTGGCAGAACTTTCTACAAGAACTATTTCACTATGATGTGTGAATCTTGCAGTAAAACTCATATTTCGATTCAAAACTCGTGCAGAATCAAGTCGTAAATGGCCATATCATCCTTATTTAAGTCATAATGTAGCACTTTATTCTCACGTGGAATAAATGAACTTCATCATGTCACTGTTACAAAAGTGGAGAAATGAGTAATACAATTTTGTAGATTTTTCGAACAAAGCCAAGATCAATAAATGTCTAACCATCGCAAATTTCGAAATAGCCTCTGCATTATCACTGAAAGAGAGACAGAAATAACCAGAAACTGATGCCTCCCCATGCTTCTTATTAATTGAAATAGCAAATTTTATTTCGTGCGAGAGGTTCGACACATTTGCCTATCTTTTTTAATGCTTGAGAAGTTTCTTAATTTTTAATATATTATCAGTTGTAATACCACAAGAGAGTGAGAATAAAGTGAAAATAATTCGACAGATTTTTCGAAAACTTGTTGCCAGGCAATAGACACGAGAGCCCGAAGGGCTCGAGTGGCTATTGCCAAATGGCAACAAGTTTGAGAAAAAATGTGGAGAATTATTTTCTACTTTATCGAACTCTCGTGTGGTATTCGATAGATCATTTTTTGATGCCCCAATCATAGACACACTCTTTATATAACATTTTTATTCATTACGGTTATCTAAATTCATTTTTCAATTTGCATACAAACTGATGACAGACGCCATATCAAAAGTATCAGTTGTTGTCACACAATAAAAACAAAATACCACGAATATTCCCGAGGCAATAATCTAAGTAGAAAATTCCCACTATAATAATGTTGTGATAGGTTTGAAAGTACATCATAGCTTTAAATTGATGGTTTTTATTGGTTGCAAGATATGTCGAAAAATAATCTGATTAATAATTATTCATCTTTTGTTTTTCTGACCTAAGAATTGTATTCCGTGTAGGTAAACGATAATGCAAATTATGGTTATTTCAACCTATTTTATTTATCAGTCAACACCCTTATGTGCAATTGTTTGTGTTCTGTTCAGGAATTATTGGATTATTATATTTTTCTCGCATTTTTTACCGATTTCCGCTTATAATTTCTTGATTATTCAACAAGAAGAAGTATTGTTCAATACTTAGTTTTTGATAAATATTGTTCGTTCTCTTGTATGACTTATTGAATTATCGTGTGTAAGGAGATAAACAGAATCAGTAAGAATGTTCTATACTTTAATTTACAGAGAGCGGCTTTTTTAGCCCCCCCCCCCCATCTTAACTTTTGAATGGTTCGACGTAAAAACATGAAAATAGATAGTTGAAAGAGAATTGAATGCTCCTTTCAACGATGAGTCACTTGACCCCCCCTGCCATGTGCAATTTTTTAAATTGATGTGCCCCCCTCCCCCTTGTAACGAGCAATCACAATGTGTTTTATTTCAAGCATAATTTCGGTGATTCCATTCAAAACGGTTTTCAAGCCATGTCTGTAAGTCAAACTGTTCAAAAGTTAAGAGGGCTAAAAAAGGCGCACTATATATTTAGATGTACGAGAATAAGAGAAGAAATATCCAGCACCGATTATGTATTTTTCATAGGTATTTTTACTATCTTTCAAAATGCATCTTATTCAAATACTCAAATAGAATTTATTTGTCTTCGTGTTACAATATTACGCACACTGGTAACAACCTCAGAGCAATAAAAGATAAAGAGGGGGCTTCTCTATCTCTTCCTACAAAGCAACATCCCCGACGTTGTTTACAAACATCTCAGCCCGAGTCGTGTTTTAAAATGGACATTGTCGGATATTTCCGTTTCTACTCGTTGATCAGGTTGGAATTCCGTATTATATGCACTCTTTACTTGGCCATCATGTTTGTTTACGTCCGTTTACGTCCGTTTACGACATTTTAGTGGTATTAAATGAGTTGACTTTTAACGAATCTGCTCATTTTTATCCCGATTTTGAGGCAAAAATACACTATTTATTGAAATAGCTGTGAAAAAACTTTGTTACTATGGAAGTCAGCTTTGAAAACGATTACTTATCAATCATTGACAAAAACTTGTTGCAGCGTAGGCACACTGAAAAGTATGTAAGTAAGTAAGCAAACTTAACTATTCACAACCAAATTCAAATCATAAGCCACCAGCTATTATAGACTCAATCTGATGGGTACAGGAGTATCACAGGGATTATCCCGTAAGTAATCGGTTCATCAGAAGTTTTCGATGTTTTCAATTGAATAAAATTTTGTAAACATACTCCCAATTCCAGGAGATTCCTCATTGAATTTCTTTAATCCGTAAATGAATGAAAAGTGATAGACTTCAAAATTGTAGCTTACTTTATCATAGAAGGCTATGATTTCCTATATAAAACTTTCTCTCAAATACATATATAAATCACTTCTTCAAAGGCTCAAAGAGAAGTGCAAGCCATAGATATGTTTTTCGAGATATTCTATTGAAAACGTTGTGCCTAGTTATTCATAAAGATTGTGAAGTCTTCTTGGAATGTCTTTCGAGTACTGAATACATAGTTCAGTGATATTTTTTCAGTTTGAATTTGTTGGTCATGGAATTTACTTCACTTAGATATTGAAGGAAGTAGAGAAACTTGTCTATAGTTATCAACCGATTATATGGACACAGATGATACCAGAAGAAAGTGTTTAAAAGTAGCATCGAGAACCATAATTCGTCAGATGCAAAAAATTAGACTATTTCAGCAAAGGAATAGAATAATGCAATCCAAAATTTGTTTCAAGCTGAACAGACTATTTACAATAAGCTAGTCACCACTCCACCCTGTGAGGAAATCAAGACTACATCAAAATGGAGCTGTTGTATGGTATGTCTGCAGATACGCGTGGAGAGATACATGTCGGCCCCTATTTAACTCATAAACTATAATGACTCTCACCTAAATATTTATACTAGAGACTGTTTGATGTTTAAGAAACAGAAGTAGAATAATAACTACATGAGAAATTCTTGTTTTCCTAACAGACAGACTTGTAATATAGATCGCTCCCTGAGCCGAACTCTACACAAGTTAAGACATTTTTTTTTTGACAACTTTTTAATTATCTGTCTCAGGATACCAATAATCTTAATTCAGAAAACACAACACAAGAAAAAGAGTTAAAGAGCTACTATTGAATGTAATATCTTATGTTTTTTATAGTTTATGTGCATTATAATGCATGTATAGCATATATATAGTGTATAGTAGAACTAGTTGAATATTGACTTTTTCACTTTCATTTATTTTTTCAGTATTTATCAGCAAAAATCTAAGTCGTCGCACGATGAAGAATTTTTGATTGACATTTCTACAACACACGTGCTTTCCAACCAGGCATGTGGCCGTCTATAGATAAAAATATAACATGAAAAAAATGTATCAGCACACCGCCACTGGTTCTAAGCTTACCTCGGAATATCATAACAATAACAAATCTCCCCCTCCGAACTTACAAATCACATTTCAAATCACCTAACCTAAATATATTGAACACATATTGTTAGAAACACATTAAAAATTGAACAGTTACATTTGTGTATTTCTTCTTTAATCAACCGCCCAGATTTCCCCAAAAACCTCAGTTATTGAGTAAAAAGCTTGGCTCGGTAGAACCACATATTTTAATTTTTTTATTGTATATTTCGATCTTCGAATCCAGGAAATTTGTATCCAGCCGCTTGGGTATAACCTCATTGTTGACTTCTTTTACGTTTCTGAATCCCTCTGTCATCATCAGATCCACCTTCTGATGGGGACGTACGGATTCGTCACACTGTAAATATATTAATAATAAAATTATATTTTCTTTGCAGGCAAATATTTGGGTCCACCTTCCTGTTCTGAGTTTTTCGGTAATGTCCCTTATTGCCGCACTACTGACTCTTCTCTTTCCTGAAACTTCCAACATCAACCTGCCTGATACCATAGAGGAAGCAGAAAATATTTCAAAGCTACCGAAGAAAATTACAGAAAAATACTCTGAAAAAGTGAGCTCGTTATAGATCTCCCTACTACTCCCTATTCTGTGATGATGAATTGATATTTTATGTTTCAGATGAATATTATATTTTTATATATTTCATAGAGATATTGATTTTAATCGAAATAATTAAATTATACGTCTTTATATTAATGCGTTTCTTTATTTTCTTACAATATACAAAATAGTATATTATACAATGGTTACGAATTTTGCAAATATATTCATCTCCAATATAATTTTGATTATTCGAAAATCAAATATGGCTGCAGCTCGATGAAAGTATAAGGTATGAGTGAACAGCTATTTTCCCATACTTTTTTTGAATGATCTGAGTCCTACAAGTCATTCACATTATACCCAGGTGGTTTGGCAGGTTCGGAAGTTGGACCCGAGGAAAACCATCTGGTTGAGATATCGGGAGGAGCTTAGGGAAACCCTGAAGATTTTTAGGATTGTGAAACCGGATACACGCAGTGCTTATGATATAGAAGAAATCTCAGAGAAAATTCAAGAGGCCATATATTGACTTCGTATCAGAACAACTGTCCCTTATAAAGCAGACAAACTAAAGGAAAGGTGAGCAAGTAGGCCATCGAACTCGCTAAACTCCTTAAAAACACGCAAACTATTCAATAGAGCGAAAAAAATTAGTGAGTGGGAGGAATATTCCAGGACACTACTAGGATACAACGAAACGATCAGTGGGGAGCAAAGGAAAGCTCGGAGAAAGTTCTTTGAGGTCATAGAACAAACATTAGAAAGTGCAAGACTCCACCACATACTCTCCAAAAACTCAATAAACCCAGTGGGGTATCGCGAAAAACTCCCTGGAGGCCACACACACTGATGAAGCAACAATCGAACTGCTGCTCAATACAAACAAAATGTACTGACTCACAATTACGATGTCATTCTTTCATATTCCATAACCGTTCATTCTTTAGGAAGCAGTTTTATATCTGTCCTCTGATACGTCTACGGATAACAAATATCATTTGTCGGTTATAAAATTATTACATTTTTATGAAATTTGTAAAGTTTGATTTCACGAAACTCCCAAATTTTCGGAGAAAACCCCTTGTGCAAGCAAGGGAGATGCTGGACCTACAGTTTAAATAAAAGTGGAACCCGAACCACTTCAGCTCAGTGACACGCGACCGGGGATCGAACCCGGACCGCCTGTGTGGAAGCCAAACGCTCTAACACCACGACCACTTCGCTAGTATTACGGCAAAACAAATCAAGAAGCAAAACAAATCAAGAAGAGGGTTCTGGTTGATCGTTGATTAAGTTCTGAGAATTATTCTCTTTATTAATTTCCAAACCCTCCAGTAGATTTAATTTCACCCATTTTCTTTCAACATGAAGTACTTCTAAATCGTGTTCAGAAATATGATTTCCTGCGAATATTGGTGCAGAAGAAAAGGACTGATGACAAATCCCAGCAAAACCTCAATCTTTCCCTTAACACTTAAAGAAATTCTGGGGTATATGAAGCCAACCAAGTTCTTTGGCGTAAGACTACAAGTTACTGATCATGTCAAATACTTAGGGCTGTTCTTAGATAAGAAACTAACCTGGAACATGCATCTGCAACATGTAATCAACAAAAGCCAATACTCATTCTTAATATGCAGAAGAGATTTTGGCAAAACATAGGGAGTGAAATCGAAAGTCATGCACTGGCTATACACCGCGATCAAAAAACCCAGAATCTCATATGGCCCACTTTTGTGGTGGCCCAAAATGAAACGGAGACAGTCGATAACCAACCTTAATACAGAGGCTTGCCTGAGTATCACGAGTGCTATGAGTAGCACTCCAACCGCTGCTATGGAAATCATCCTAAACCACCTTTTGACTTCACAGTCATGGCGGAGGTGAGGATGAGTGCATACAGACTTAAACAAACGAGTAATTGGAGAACTCTACCACATACTGGGCACACCAAAATCATCCTTGACGTCAACATTCTCGAAATGGAAAGTGCTGCTCCTAAAGTGGCGCATGGAGTTAGTAACAAGGCCTATCCAGAACACGTGGCTAATGACCATAGCAGTCGATGCCAAGACACTAAAGAAAAAAAAAGATATCTGAGTATACAGGCTACTTCAATACAAGAACCATTCTGGCTACTGCTCATGCAAGTGGATTGAATGGAATTTGGGAGTAGAATCACTATCATCTGGAAACATTCTAGTACACAGATGGTTCAAAATCAGATGTAGGAAGAGCAGGATTATATGGAGTGAAGCCAAAAAGAAACGTAATAGCTCCACTTGGCAACTGCACCACATTATTCCAAGCTGAGTCACATATGAATCTAGACAGTGGCTATAAAAGAAGTCTATCTGACAGCCAGAGCGCAATAAAAGCTGAGAATTAAATACAGATACGGTCAAAGCAAGTTTGGGAATGCCTTCAGAACCTCAATGAACTGTCAAAACACACTTAGACTTAGAGGAATAGAAGGCAATGAAGAAGCAGACCAACTTGCCAGACAAGCATCTGAATCACCATTCACAGGCCCAGAACCAGTATTTGGATTTAGCAAAACCCGATGAGGAAACATAATCAATAAGTGGAAGAAAACAAATCACTACACAAATTGGGATCAAATCGAAAGGCATCTAAGCCAAACAATGACGGCTGATACCCTCAACCTCAACAGATCCAAGATTAAGAAATGAGCAATTAATGGCTTGATAACCAGACACTGCGGCCCAAGAAAACACCTACGCACCATATGAATAAATAGAGAAACCGTGGAGTGTAGACTCTGTGGTGCCGAGGAGGAAACAGCCTCTCACATTATCTTCGGATGCGACGCGCTGCACAACATGCGCAACATTCGCATTGATCAACCTATAAACAGTTATAAATCCGAAACACCTAGTAAATAGACTATTCAACCTGTGATAGATACAGGCCTATTTACCTAGGAACCACAGACGACACAACAATACAAAAGACCACAGCAGGTCTCATTATTAAGGGAACCCCCATAAGGGTAATTCCGCTCATCACCCTTTAGGCCAGCCGCACACTGGCAACTTTTCTGAAGCAACTTTTCAATCACAAAAATAGAGCACATTATTTCTTATGATAACCCGCACACAGGCGATTATTTAGTTGCGGCAACTAAAAACTTCCATGTTCGATTTTCTTGGAGACTCAATTGTTGCCGGCAAAATAGAATGCTCATGTTTATACTTGTATCCGCACACTGACGATTGGAAAGTGGCTTTTGGAGTGGATTTCATCATGTTTGATTATGTTCTAAAATGAATTATTTAGATTGATTAACTTTACTTACCTTAAGAGTCCATGAGCGCGATTTTATTTGGGTCGCTTTTTAGGGTAAAAGAGTCAGTTAAAAACTCAAAAAACGATTAGTCATATCGATTTCAAACAAGGCCAGGATTCTAGAGGACGTTTGATTCTAGGTACGTGCTGTAATGAAAATTGAAATTTCAATCCACTTTTTCACCAAAAAAATCTCAAAAATGTCCCAAAAATTTAGTTATTTTGAAGCAATTTTTTGGGTAGATAAACAAATAATTTCAAAAAACCTTACAGCACGTACTTAGTTCAACGTTTTACCTTTCTTTTGATACCAAATTCATTTCGATTGGATAAAGATTGCTTCGAATTTTAATGGAAGAGAAATACCATTGCAGCTACCACGATTATCTGAGAAAGGTATCGTGAGGTGCTGCCGCATACGTAGGTACATAGAATCGAACGTGGTCTAGAAGCCTGCCCTTGTTTGAATTCGATACGACAAACCGTTTTTGAGTTATCCACTCTTTTACCAAAAAAAAACGTCCCAAACATGATCGCTCTCATGGCCTCTTGAAGTTTTACAATTGAGCCACTACTGTTCCCTACGCACGTTGAATTAAATGTTTCGGATTCTTTGCGTTGCTTCTACAAGTTATTGCCAATCTTTCCTCTGCTCGTAGCCAATCTATATGAGCCTTGTGCTAATCAATGGATGGACCCATAATTTTCTCTTTTTTATTCTTTCTTGAAACAAGGGCACAAACGCAGTCTCGACGAAATCCATTTTGAAACTGATGGCAACTATTCAGTTGCCAGTCTGCGCTTGGAACAACAGCGGGCAACTTTCAACCAACTAGATTTTTTAATCACCAAAACTAAAAAGTTTCCAGTGTGCGGATGGCCTTAAGCAACCAACAAGTTTATTATCTGAATACTCCATACTTAAAACGACCATGTCAGTCAACCAAATTTTGCACTACTAAATAATAACTGCTCAATACTTTTTTGCCTTGGACCATATAAGTACTTAGGTCATAGATAATGGATGACACTTCTATAGCCTTGATAGGTCTCAAAAATATCACTGAACAAGAAGTAGGAAAACGATATCATTCAATTTTCCACCCTGATTTCGTTAACAGAACACATGTCTTTATTTTTGTTGCTGTCATTTATTACTTCACGAGATGATAAAAACACTCATTGAAAAACTTTTTCGATGAATTAATGACAAAATGAAAATTCCCAGATGAAGACAATGGATTTTGACTGAGCTGTTTATCGATCATTCCACTTTCTAATGATAAGATTATGGACCGGTATAAATAGATGTGGGGTGCCTAGTAGTTTGTTTGTCAGTTAATACCTACAAAATGACACAATTCATGTTAATTGCAAGTTTATTTCTTTCCATTGGCTCGTCGATTTCCTCAGGTAAATATTCCATTTGTATATACAGTGTGTCCGGGTGTTAAGTTCCTTGGAGGTCTCAAGTGGTCAGCATCTCTAATCAAATAATTATGATAATGATCATTTTTATCGAATCCATTATTTCTATTGGGTATCTCTAGTAGTCTTTGATATAAATAAAAATTCCCTACATGAAGCTAACAAACGTTTCTGGAGACGGAAGGCCATAATTGAGGATAGAAATTTACCCACAAAAGAATTCTATAACTGAAATGGGAGGGAAGCAGTGCAAAAATAGCTGAGAGGATAGTTTTACATCAGTAGTATCTATATGAGGATAAATGATTGAGGAATTGAACCAATCTATTATCTGCAGGTATAAAATGAATAAGATCGTTCAGATAAATGATCAAAAGCAGCGGCCCCAGCAAAGGGCCCTATACGATATCTTGAAGACACATTTTTTATAAATATGCTGACTGCAGTCTAGTTTTGAGGTAAGATAAAAAAGTCGATAGACGTACCTCTTATTCTATAAGAGTTTAATGTTTACAGGTGTAGGTCATGTAAGACAAAGTTTAACGCTATACTGAGAATATTTTCAATGCTCTCGACTTCTTCATAAATTGTAGATATTTTGACATTTGAAATATTTTTTCAACGTTTGAATTCAATTCGTTTTTTATACAGCTCGTTTGAAATTTTTTGCTAGTTCGATGAAAAAACGACCACATTGTACTTGAATGTATTTTAGATGGATAGAACTCATGTCGAAAACCAAAATTTCAATTTGATCTGTATATTGGAAAAACTTCTTAGACTTAAGAGCCCCCATCAGCGCAACACACGGAACAATCGAATTTCTTCCTCACCCCTCCCAGCTAAGTTTTTAGGCATACTTTTCAAGAGTGTGAGATAAGATAATGAACTCGTTGAACATTGGCAAAACAGCGCATGTCCGTTCTCGATTACAGCGCCAATCAGCTACACATTTCCCGATCGTAGAATCGTTTTTTTGCAAAAACCATTAATTTCATGAAAAAGAATTCGAAAATCTCTGAATTTTGTTTAATTCATCTTTTCATTTCAAAGTTTTTTCTTAAAGTTCCCGAATTTAAACAATAACATTGAGTTAGTTCCTAAAGAAAAAAATTCTAAAACAAAATATGTAGATGTAAAACCGATTCCCATTTTACCAAAGTAGTGTTTGCTCTTAAGTCAGACATATTCATTATCTGTACCTGCTTTTTCGTTGTCTGTCAACAGTGTTTCCTCCCATACCAATTCTTTCCTTCCTCCAATTTTACAAAATTCCACAGATTTGTTTTACGGTGAAGGCGAAAACAATCAGGTTCATTGAGCGATTCCAAAATAAATCAAAATGTCCCTTGCTTGAAATATCTTCTAATAGATTTCATCAATCGGCTGGTGAAGGAGTCAGATGCATGGTTGAATATATTACCCGTGGCAGCTCTCATGGAAATCTCTTGGATAACTAAAGCATCAGAATTCCTGTTGGATTCCGATTGGGTTCATCTGTTTGTTATCCTCATACATATCTTTGTCGAAGTGTCGTGGACAGTAAGGGTACTCAGGGTTTGAGTGTCCAAAAAAGCGGCCGTTTACCTAGACATTCTCATATTAACGATCTCATCAAGCGTGCCCTGGTTTCAGCAGGCATTCCAGCAACTCTGGAGCCTTACAGATTCAACACGTTCTTCTCAGTTTTAACAAGTATTGATGATCTTGTGTTTCCGCGGGTTTAGTTATAAAAATTTCACCTTGGAATTGTCCGAGACCTGACACCATCAAGTTTTCTCTGCACGGGGTTACTGTAGCAACCTTTTAATGCTTAGATTGGTTTAAGCTACCCACAGCTTTGGGATTGCTGAATAGAAAATATTGAAACTTATCTTCATTTTCGATATTTTCGTCACAGTCAATTCTCTTGAACTGGCTCCAGAGTAGTATCCAATCCTTGCTTTCTCCGCCAATTTTTTTTAATTCGAATCGAGGAAGATGCTGTTTTGTCTTCGATGCAGCAGAATTACTTGATTCACTTGGTGGATGACCTGGACTATGGTTTGACTCCTTGACGAATCTCTGTCCAACCATATATTTTAGTTTATTATATTTGCAAACAAATTCATCTGATTTCACTGCATCGATATCTTCATCACATCCATCTGCATCTTATAGTAAATCAAGGAACTGCCTATACCAAATATGAATATACTCCTTTTAATTATCAAGAAGACGAAGATATCCTTGTATTTCATCGAAATTATGTTATGTTATGAATAAGCATGAAAGGGAAGAGTTTTTCCTCCTTCTTCGGCAACAAAAAATGAAATAAAAACAGAAATAAGAGGCTCAAAAAACCGGAAAAAACAAGTTACACGAGTTTTATGAAATTCCAGACTATTCAACAATAATAATTACTTCAGAAGTTTATAGGTTATTATTAGGATCTATTTAGGATTGCTTGTAAGCTTATTCATAGATTCAATTTATTCTCATGATACATTCAATTCAAATGATTTTAAGAAAAAGTTAATTCAGTTTCAGGTGGAAGCGTATTTTGTTATTTTGCAAGTTGGACGACATATAGACCAGGAAATGGAAAATTTGACGTGGCTGACATAGATCCTTCACTTTGTACCCATATCAGTTTTACATTCGTAGGATTGGGAGAGAATGGAACAGTCAGCATTCTGGATCCTTGGGAATCAAACGAAGATTATGGTCCAAGTAAGTTCAAAATTGCAATTTATCAATTTTTGCAGGAGTATTTGCAGATGTTTCCATATTCCGCTGGGCTTTGACTTGTATAATAAAAGAGTATGAGCAGTGAACTATCGCCCACTCTTCTTAAACCTTACCTAGAAACGTCGGTATTGATTTCAAGGGGTACATTTTTTTTCAACAATGTTATCACGGTAATCTCGCTTCTTTCATAAACGGGAATCAATTGAGCAATGTGATGAAAACTGATCAAAAATTAAGACTTTTTTCCTGCTGTGCTTTGGAATTCACAGTGATGGAAGGACTTCGGAAAGAAATGACAAGATTTCATCACTCCATGTGTTAACTCTAATCGTTTTTTTTTTTCATTCTTTGTGCGATTCTACTTTAAGAATCTTAATATGCCTCTCAAAGAGAAATAATTATTCTACTACTAATGATCGATTCCTATCCATCATGATTAATAGAGCTGCACTTTATATATATACAGAAACAACATAGAAGGGATTATATTTCATACTTAAGTGATAAAAAGCCCTACAATACTGAAGCCCTTGTGGAAATTAACAGAATGTGTAATCATCTAGCCATTTACGCAAGTGCGTATCCAGGGGGTCATGGGGGTCATGACCCCCTCCTCCTAGGCACAGGTCAACCGGTGATTTTTCATTCTTCTATGAACTTTCTGCTTAATTCACCAAAAAAATTTAGTAAGAAATTAACTTATAAAAATTAAATGTTGTATTTCTATCCAACACGAGGTGTTTGTATAGCTGTATAATACTACAAACGTGAAAATTGTATACAAAATTCAATCGCATACCGCATACACTCAAGAATAGGGACCTGTGGCCTGTGGGTTAACTCTGGATGATCAAATGGCAGAGGAAACCAAACATGCCCATGCCCATTCCACAAACAATTTCTGAGCTCATTGAAAAATGTGTCGTAGAAATGTATCTGGACATTAAAAAATTTTTGAACACCAGTTAGTGTTGCTACGACAAGGACCTCTTTCTCAAATCTCCGTCGATTAAGTTTTGAATCGACGTCGAGCGTCGAGTTTTCGGTTTTTAAATTCGACACCCGCTATATTTTCACTTCTATTGCACCATATGACATACTAAATACAGCCATGTATCACTTGTCACTTTTTATAGCCAATTTTTTATATTATTCTGATTTCATTTTTTATTCTAGAGGGCTATGGATACACGTTCAAATCATTAATTTCCATCCTAAAATTTAGGAAAAAATACAACTTTACTGTTTTCAGTCAAAATGTATCTGCTATGTTAAATTCAATTTTGAAATTTGTGTTCCTAATTTTTGTTCAAATAGCGAAATGGTTGCTCGTCGTGAAAAAAAACATTTTTTTACGAATAATGTGATCGCAGTTATCGCACTCTATAAGATTTCAAACAAACTTCTACTGAAAAACTTGAAAAGATAGCGTTATATATTTCTTAAAATCTTCCGAGGTTGAATGAAAATCAAATGCTTGTAGTAACCTGTAACACAACTGATCAAACAGAACGATGAATCAAAAAGCTCATAACATATCTCCAATAATTACCTAATTTACTATTGCAGAAGCGAGGTAAAATGAGTTTGTTTCATCAGATGTGTTGTTCACATATTACTTATTCTATCACCAAATGATGAACGTAATATTTTAAAGTTCACGATCGGAATTTGAATTAAATCCTAATAGTGTGCGGTATCAAATTAATCGGAATAAAATAATTTTTTTCCAAACCCGACGAGTATTTGAAAAAAATTAGTACCTAATTTCAATTTAACAATTAAATTTCACATATAATATACATACAGTGCGACGCTAAATTATGGAACAAATTCATTATTTCTGAATATAAAGATATATCGGAAAAATCCTCGGACAGGTCGATTTTCTTTTCCGATGGGCCAATTTTTGAACCTCACCCAAAATATATAGGGTTATCCGTATTTGAGGAAAAGCGACTTTGGTGATATTTTTAAATGGGACACCCAGTATATTTGTCCATATTTGGTTTACAAATCCAGTGATAGCAAGTTTGATGGGATTATGTCAAACGGCTGCGGAGATATGGCCAAAAAACTCCTCCATATACCCAATGAGTGCGACAGAGACTTTTAACCTTCTGAATCGTGTGGAGTCTCGCAGTCATACTCATTAGACATACGAGGAAGTTTTTTAGCCATATCTCCGCAGCCGTTTGACATAATCCCATCAAACTTGGTATCACTGGATTCGTAATGACGATCCCTAACCAAATATGGAAAAATATACTGGGTGTCCAATTTAAAAATATCACCAAAGTCAGTTTTACTCAATTGCGGATAACCCTATATATTTTGGGTGGGGTTCAAAAATTGGCACATCGGAAAAGAAAATCGACATGTCCGAGGATTTTTCCTAAATATCTTTATATTCAGAAATAATGAATTTGTTCCATAATTTAGCGTCGCACTGTATGGACCGAATACAGAAAAGTTGTATTTTTCCCGAAATATTAGGGCTGATATTAGTGATTTAAACGTATTCATAGTCCTCTCGAATGAAAAAAATTAATTAAGAAAAAAATTGTTACAAAAAGTGATGAATGATACATGGTTGAATGGAAAATTTCATAAAAAGACAAAAGAAGTGTATTTTTGCAAATTCTCAGTAGTCCTAATTTATGTAACTCAATCTACTACTTCGATCTATCTAGTACAGAATAACTTGAGATATCTTTATCTAATCGATTCAGTTCCAACATTCTTAGGTGTGAATTATCACAGATGATGATTAAGTACTGATGTGCACATTTTTTCCATGGTCTGATGGGAATGCAGATAATATAATTAATTGATGTTATCCCTGAATTTCCAGATGTTGACGAAAAAGGACTCTGAAGACTTAATCGATGAAATTGTTGCAGCAGAGGATCCCATGACAATTTCCCTCATATTGTATTAACCAATCAAATGCCATCATTTTTTTTTCAAACCAATTAGAGAAGGACTTTTCAAATACACAATCCCGTGGTATTTTCAAATCGGTGTCTCGCATCTTCATTATTCATACGTTCAACTCAGTTTGCTGGTTCAACTCTTCACTGACATTAATGACACTAGATGAACTGTTCCTGCAATACGCATTTACAGGTCTATTCTCCAAAAAGTCGTTATTTAACGAGTTGTTGATTAACGATTGTAGTTCAATTTACGATTACTTCAATCTGAACGACAATTTAGAAAATTCATATTCTGTAAACACTGTCGTTACGGGTTCAGTCGTTACCAAGTGAATAAAACGACAAACCTGAATGGTTATAACTGGTAGTACACGTAAATTCATGTTTTGTGAATGAGTGATGGATGAAAACAAAATTTCGAAACTGTCTGTGTGAGTTATTTGATTATTTGTTCGAAATTTGAATCAACTATGGAAATTGGTGAATATTACGAAATTGTGAAAGAAAATTAGTGAAACTATTATATAGGCAAAAATTTTCCGTATATTGCGATGAATTGGACAAAAACTAGTGGTTTCTCACAAATAAGTATGAACCAAGTGAACCAGAAATTCTCAAAGGAACTTGGGACCTCCTAACAGCCAAACTGAACAGCTCTTTTTTATATAAATATAGGGGCCAAATCTCAGATCAATAAGTAAACATAGATCGGCCCGATGCTACGTAAACATCATATTCACTGAACCGAAGACAACTTTGTTTATTTACGTACACCTCTCATCCCTAATGTTTTGAATGACATTGACGCCCTGTTGTCAAATTGGTAAAAAAATATGATTTTGGTAGGAACTTACCAATAAATGCATAATCAATCATATTTTATACTCCGAAGTATTATTCTAAAAATTCTAGAGAAATGTTTATGTCCAGAAAGGTGTGAAAAAATTACCAAAAAGGAAGATATATGTCGTTTTGAACTGATGAAATTTTAGGCACTTCGGCGGTTACTAGAATTATTTTACTCTTGGCAACACCGCTTGTGACACCGGCCGTGGCGGCCATTGTACCTTGTCGTTTTGTGTTGATGAAGTGTTGTTAGAAATTTTCCTGTGTGTTTTCGTGGTCTTTGTCCTGCTTAAACATCTTAAAGTTACATTTGGAATATTTTTCAAAATAGTGCAGTGGTTTAGTTAGTCACAATGTCGAAATACTGCTTTGTTTGCAAAACAAATTATAGTAAACAAACATTCCACAGGTGAGGTTCCAGTGGCGTCGAATGCACGATGCAAATCATGCAATCAAACGTATTCGTCAAATATAATATTGGAGGACAAAGAAACTCATTCAAAATTACAGATACGAAAAGCCTATGGCAAAGTGGTGAATTCCTCAATGTTTGTTATAAATATCTGTGAGCAGGGGGAAAAACATTGAGGCTTATGAAAGGAAAATTGAATTTATTTTCCAATAATATTGACATTGTTAAAATTCGAACAGTGAGGACAATTAATGATATACCAAAGGACTTGCTTTAAATTTTTGGAAATAATTTCTTTGAGGAAGAGCCTTTATCAAACCATAGTTTTGCCTTGGTAAAGGTGATAAGTACTTCAAATTTTTTTCAAAATCTGATTATACCTTGAATTGTCAATAAGCGGAACTGACAAAGTAGAAAGGGTCAGGTCTCTTTTGACAAAGATAGTTCTATTTAAAAATCAATAAATACCAAGTGTTGAAATCCTCATGTACTGAGCTTTCTTGAGAATCATTCTTTCACATACACTTTGACACTTTATATTCATACATTTGTAATATTGTATGTTAGGCTTAAAATTAAATAAATAATAGTGATATTTGCCAATTTGTTATAATAACGTGTGGTATAAGCATATGTTTCATTCAATGAATATTTTAATTCCTGTGTTAATGTTGGTTTTACCTTATCGTATACCTTGCCATCTTGTGATCACTATATTCCTGTCCAAAAGAAATGCGTTAATAAAGAGTTATATTTCTACTTTTGTGTCCAATTACTTTTCCCAGACGTAATCTATATAATTAATATATAATGCAACAAATGTGTCTATAGATTACGTCTGGGAAAAGTAATTGAACACAAAAGTAAAAATAGAACTCTATATTCATTTTGGACAGGAATGTAGTGATCACAAGATGGCAAGGTATACGATAAGGTAAAATCAACATCAACACAGAAATTGAAATATTTATTGAATGAAATATATGCTTATACCAGACGTTATTGGCACATTGGCAAATAGTACAATTATTTATTTAATTTTAAGCCTAATATACAACATTACAAATGTATAAATAAAGTACAACATTATTGAGCTATGTAAATAAAACGACTATTTGAGAAAACATTACAAAACAAAATATACACACATATCACCAGACATTAGATCAGATCACATTCCAAAATCAGCAAAAAACAAAAGAAATACTAAATATCTCAATGAGCTGTCACTATTTTTCCTTAATGATGACACAAGTTTACTGAGTTAGAATTTTTTCCAAATTGTGGTAGTTTATTGAAATCGTCTAAGCCTTTATGAAACCTACTATTAATTCCAAATTTCGTATTAAGTTTTATTAGTGTAAAAATTGTTATGTCAAGAGAGAATACAATATTTCTTAGTTCATTAATTATTGTTAAAGTGTCAAAGTGTATGTGAAGGAACGATTCTCAAGAAAGCTCAGTACATGAGGATTTCAACACTTGGTATTTATTGATTTTTAAATAAAACTGTCTTTGTCAAAAGAGACATTACCCTTTCTACTTTGTCAGTTCCGCTTATTGACAATTCATGGTATATTCGGATTTTGAAAAAAAAAATGAAGTATTGCCTTTACCAAGGGATAACTATGGTTTGGTAAAGGCTCTTCTTCAAAGAAATGTTTTCCAAAACTTTTAAGCAAGTCCTTTGGTAAATCTTTAATTGTCCTCACTGTTAGAATTTTAACAATATCAATATTATTGGAAAATAAATTCAATTTTCCTGTCATAAGCTTCAATGTTTTTTCCCCCTGCTTACAGATATTTATAACAAACATTGAGGCATTCACCATTTTGCCATAGGCTTTTCTTATCTGTAATTTTGAATGAGTTTCTTTGTCCTCCAATATTATATTTGACGAATACGTTTGATTGCATGATTTGTATCGTGCATTTGACGCCACTGGAACCTCGCCTGTGGAATGTTTGTTTACTATCATTTGTTTTGAAAACAAAGCAGTATTTCGACATTGCGTCTCACTAAACCACTGCACTATTTTGAAGAATATTCCAAATGTAACTTTAAGTTGTTTAAGCAGGACAAAAACCACGAAAACACACAGGAAGATTTTAGCAACACTTCATCAACACAAAACACTGGCACTTGCATTCTCTAATGCTTTGAGGAATGTTGCACAAGTATCTGTTAGATTTAATTCAATCCCCGTCGTGGTCTTAGCCAGGAGAGTAGTTGTTTTCTGACAGGTACTTGCCATATGAATGAACTGGTCCAAAATTTAGGAAGGATAATATTCAACAGAATGAACAATTCATTAATAGATGTTGGAGAAGGTTTCTTAACTCATAGGGCCAGTTGCATAAAGAATTAACCAGACATATAAATATTTCATTTGATTATTACTATGGCAACGCATGTCTAAGCTCACCAGTTATGTTACCTACGTTAACAGAAGGCTTTATGCAACTGGTCCATATTTATTCAAATATTCGTATTGATTCGTTGAAACTTGATCTACACAACATAAACCCCCAGGCACCAAACTTGAAATATAGTCAAGGAACTTGTTAAATCTCTCGAATTAATTACTTTAGACCATAAATAATATTTTATTTTTGATAGCTGAAAACTCCTAGAATCCAACTAAGGAAAGAATATCATCATAAATCACAAAACTAATCCGCTATCTTGAATCCCCAAATTTTGATAAATAGTTATTTGCTGTCAACCCCCGGCTTTTTATTGACCCTAGGAATTTTAAGACAAAACCGTGACATAACTTGTTGCAGCTCACAGGTACTGCATTTTCATAAGTAATTTTGAACCCCTTAAAAAAGCACGGCACTGTGCTAGAGGTGTTGTGTTTTGGTTCGAATGTCAAAAACCCGAAACAAAACAGTTTCCGCAAGAATTATCTTCGGTTCAGTGAATATGATGTTTACGTAGCATCGGGCCAATCTATGTTTACTTATTGATCTGAGGGCCAAATGATCAACCAATATTTTTGAAACTTCGTGAATAGACCTGCTTACAGAAGACTGGGACATGACACAAGATTCATTTTTTGAGTTAGACTTCTGGTAGTTGACATGGGCAAAAATATGCAATGCTAAAAGAAAACTGTTGAATTGGTTATTGAATGGAAACTCACAATTTTTTGTTTACTTGTATTACAGGAGGTATTCTCGTGTTCCTGCAGACATTGCAAAGTAATCGCTCATTTCGTTAAATAACTCTCAAGCCAGTTCTATAGTTGATCTAAAATTTTCCAGAAAGTTTTCTTCTAGAGTCTCGGAAGGGTTGCTGATATCACTCAACTACCTAGTGAATCTCTGATTACACTCTCTACGGAACAACAGATACGTGATCCAATTTACCTTCAGAAATTATATACCTTCTTCGCAGTTCTTCCAGGATTACAACCAATACGTCTTGCTCGAACGAACTGATCTATTTCTATTTGATAACTATTTAAGTTTTGCAAAGGAGGAGTGAGAATTATTTTTTTGCTGAACACAGCTATTATTGTTGACAGTTACGACAGCCAAATAGGTGTCGTCTACTCAGTGATGTTTTGGCAACGATATATCGTTAAATAACGATGAAGAAACAGATAGTGAAACCGATTCTGTGATTTTGTCATTATGTAATGGCTTATCGCTTGATAACGACTACTAACGATATTGTTTGAAGATAGTGAATAGACCTGTTGGTCCATAATAATATAATGTATTGTGAAATTGTCTGATCGAATATCCCTTTAAAACGCAGAATTTTCAAAATAGGTACTTTCACCTTGCCAATCGCTCAAACTGTGTTTCAAGCTCTCGTGGTGTTTCTAAGCAACACAGTTTTCGTGACAGCAGGGTGAAAGTATTTTTTGAAAATTCAGCATTTTGTCGGGATATTACTATTTACTATATAAACCAATCAAATGTCATCATTTTTTCAGTCTAAACCAATGAAAACAAGACTTTCTGGAAACCTAAAAGACGCCAAATGATATTCGTATATCATTATTCTAAATAAAGTTTAACTTCGTCTATTCGTTTTTGAAATTGCCCGATCGAATATCTCTTCAAAATGCAGAATTTTCCAAACGCATCTCGAGCAAGTTCTGATTTCGTGACAGCAATGTGAGTATTTTTTGAAAATTCTGCATTCTGTTGGGATATTATTACCGAAAATATCTATGAGAAAGAGAGAGATTGCCTATTTTCAAGCGACAAGCTTCAGAATAGGTTTGAGCGCAGGACTCCTGCAGTAATGTTATTTATTATACACAAGTAGACTGGTGCCAATAATTTTCATGAATGAGAAAAAAGCAACAGGCGAAGACCAGGTCTTTAAACGAAAAAAATAAAACACGAAAACACTCAAAATAGGCATGCAGTTTAGGGGATGAAAACGGTTATTTTGCGATTTGCTGCGAAACGCCTCTTAGCAGAAAATGTTTAATAGAAAAGTTGTAGATAATAGAAAAATAGGAGCGAGGGAATGTATGGACATTATCGATTATGGAATCAGACGGTAAGGGATTGTCCCCTTCTTGAAATGCCGGCTGACAGTTCGTTACCTGCCATACGATTCAGTAAAAGGCCGCTGACAGTAATTCCCAAAAGGGAAGACTGGGAGCGGATCGGGCACCGCCTGCTTCCCACCAAGGGGATCATTTGGTACACAGATGGCTCCAGAATGGGTAAGTCAGCCGGCGCCGGGGTATACGGGCAGTCTCCGAAAGCGGAACTTTGTTACGCAATAGGAACTTTTGCTACTGTATTTCAGGCAGAAATGTTTGCCATACTCGCCTGTGTAAGAGAAAATCTCAACAGAGGCTACCGCGGCCAGCAAATCACGATATGCACCGACAGCCAAGCGGCGATCAAGGCTCTCACATCATATAGAGTCACTTCGTTGCTGGTGTCTGAATGCATCGATGATCTGCAAAGGCTATCTTCCGCCAATAAAGTAAAGCTACTTTGGGTCCCTGGTCATACCGGAGTACATGGAAACGAAAGGGCTGATTATTTGGCCAGACAAGGTGCGAAAAGCCCAGCGATGGGACCAGAACCTATCATAGGAGTTTCAAGATCATGGTGCGTCTCAACCATGAAGGAAATTCTGGAAGTAAAATTCCAGGATACATGGAAAGATACACCAGGCATGAGGCAATCGAAACTCCACATCGGAGGCCCTTCTACCAGGAGGACCAAGACTCTGCTCACACTGAGCAGAAAGGAAATCAGATTAGTGACAGGGCTCCTGACAGGACACTGCCACGTCAACAGGCACCTCAACATTTTAGGTTTCAGGGATGATACACGGATGATACCGAATGCAGGTGGTGCTTGGAGGATGAGGAGTCAGCCGCTCACATCCTCACGGAATGCCCGGCAGTGGCAGCAATACGGGAAGCACACCTCGGGAGCATCGTACTGAACCCGGAGAGTGTGAGGGTGGTATCGGTCCGAAGGCTGGTCTCTTTCGCTCGCTCGCTCCCAGCAGTAGTGGGTGCATAACGGGCCCGATTGAGTGGCATACCTGCTTATGGCTTCGTCCGCCCACATACCTTGTTCTATCTATCTATCTAATAGAAAAATCAAAAACTTTTGTATTCAACACTTTCCGACATGACCTTAAATTAACCGTCAAAACGGCTAAAAAGCGACTTTTCAGTATTTAATTTTTTTCTCGGGTATACATGATTTAATGTACATGAAAATTTGTAAGAATACTTATGTCTTTTTTGCTGTCGAATGAGCATGATTCTTTCGCAATTCAGAAGACGACTAGTTTTCGAGTTATATAGATTTTTCTAAAAAAGGGCCCTTATCACCCACGAACAATTGTCTTGGTGTTTTTGTATTTCGAAGGTATATCAGTGATCATTTTTAATGTTGAAATGTCTACTTTCGAATGGCCTATGTAACTTGGTGGTGTACTGATCTACTTAATATTGAGAAAAAAAGTCTCTCTGAATCATGATTTTCTCAATATTTTCAATGATTTTCAACTTTCTTCAATATTTTTATAACAAAAAGTAGTATATATTAGATTATTTATAATAAAATGTTTGAATACATTATTACGTGAGAAAATTAATTTTTTAAATTATTATTTATTATTTTCACAACTATTGAAAATCTTTGGATATTTACATAAGTTACATACATCATTATTTGGACTTATAGACTTAAAGACCTTCGAAATACAAAAAAATACCAAGACAATTCGAAAAATGTACATAACTCGAAAACTAGTAGTCTTCTGAATTGGGAAAAAATCACGCTCTTTTGACACCAAAAAAGACATATTCCTGTAAATTTTCATGTGAATTAAATCATGTATACGCGAGAAAAAAATGAAATACTGAAAAATCGATCTTTCGCCATTTTTACGGTTAATTTGAGGTTAGTCGAAAAGTGTTACATACAAAAGTTTTATATCATTTCATTATCTACAACTTTTTTATTGAACATTTTCCGATAAGAGGTCACGTTTCTCCGCAAATCGCAAAAACAGTTTTTAACCCATAAACTGCATTCCCATTTGACCATTTTGAGTGTTTTCGTGTTTAAATATTGTTTTTCCTTAAAGTTCCTCAACAACTTTCACCACCTGGTCCTTACCTGTTACTTTTTTTTTCTTATTTTAAGAGTTTAAAATTCGTTATAGCACCAACCTTGAGGTCAGATCTGTGCCTTATTAAAAAGCTGATGGAACGCCCACTAGCTTTTGGCACAAAACAGGAAACCAAGTTTTAAAAAGGCACTTTTGACTTGGTTATTCTCTAATAAAGCATATTGCTGATAGTTATATGAAGGCCTACGACTTGTCAGTGGGCTGCCTCTCGTTCGAGAGAATAAGTCTGTATTCTGCGCTATTCGAAGTGAAACCACAGTTTTACTACTTTGTCAACGAGGGTCAACCTTATAAGCGGAAGTTTTCAACCGCTGGGTTTAGTTTGCAATAATATAAAGAAGCAAATTGAAATACAAAAAAAATGGAATTATATTTTTTTCTTCAAAACTACTGAAGAAAAAAAATAAACTCTAATCTCAGTTTATCAATGTGATAATTTGTAGTCATGATTTTCCATTTTCGTAAGCCAGTGGTGTAGTTACGGTGGTATGTGGCCATATTTTCCTTCATATTTTTTTAGACAAGGTAATGGACCAATAAGTGTTTGACATCAGATAGTCTCATCGATACTCAACATAAAAGTCATAACATCCCATGTGACCAAAAGTGGATGTTTCTGAGATATTTCCGAGAAACTGAAGATATGTCCTGAGTAGAGACACAATTTCTTGGGTGCCATAATTGCATAATGTTAATTTCTTAAAACATATCGTATTATTTGTCGACCTGCTGAATATTTTTCAATCTTAGGAGAATCGGAAAAAACTTCTGACATTAAAGTATATTTTGACTTTGACTTTGACATAATACGGGTGAGTCAGAATGAGACTGACAAAATCCGTGTTTTCATTCATAATATTATTGTATCGAATCGATGACGTGGATTCACTGATATGTGACCAAACTTCTTTGCATATCTCAAATTCATACATACTCCACTTAGATGAGGTTTGAAATAATTTTTGCAATAAACTGAAGATAAGTACTTTTAATTTGATGAATTTTATCATTTTTATCGAGATTGAGAGTATCATTTTAAGATTGAATTATCTAGGAAAATATTATGCAATCAATATGTTTTTATTGAAAAACAGCAATGAAATTTTTCGTGGATGTTTTATGCGTTGATCAGTGGCGTACTAAACAGCCTACCACAAACTAGCCTGAAAGGCTCGACTTTGCAATTAGTTATCATCAATCGAAAAAAAAAATCAGGAAAACGTATAATCTCAGACCAACGTTTTACGACACTAATTCATGAGATTTGTGAATTAAAATAAAAAATGATAATAAAATATAGTTCATCAGAAATTTCAGTTCGTTTAGTAAAAGCGTGTTCAGAAAAATAATACCTAGTAAAATTAATTTTTTTGTGACACTCAACATCTTGTACCTCAAACAGGTTTGCACTCGAACTGTTCGCTTTGAAATAATATGCGGAATAAATATAAAGATATGTTATAACAAATTAGCATGCTGTGATCATAGCATACTGAAAATTATTATGTCTACTCGATGCTTCCTCAAGACATACTTTTAGTTTATTGTAAATATCTTAGAAACCTCTACATTTAGGTACATGGAATGCAATGACTTTTGAGTTGAGTGTCAATGAACCTGACTGGTGTAAAACACTCTCTCGCCCATTCACTTGTCTAAAGAAGATATAACCACATACCTCCCTGCCCAGTATATGGGAAGGTTGAGCTACCTACCAGGCGCGACCCAGGTGGCGAATAGGGAACGACCGGGGCCCTCACAGGCCTGGGCCAGCGATTGCCATAAGTAGGGTGCGGGGGCCTAAAAACCCCCTAAATCATTTGCGAAAGCATCGCCGCGGACTCAACTCGCGACTCAAACCGTAAACCGCTTGTGATGCAACGACCCGTGAGATACCTAGTGTTCAGTAGCGGTACGTGTCACAGGGGGCACGGGAGTCCTGGCTTAACCGCCCGGACTGCGTGTTGAGGACACTTTAAAATCCTCCCCTAATCCTAAGGTATTGTGCGCGCTGAAGGGATGAATGGTCAAGGGGCACTCGACCAATAGCGACAACACTCTGGGAACCAGGCGCACCCAGTTTTATGTAGCCTTCCGCACGTGTGGGGGCTCCACGTGCGGCGACGTCTCTTCCCCCATACTCGTGGGAACCATATGGAACCAAAAGAAAAAAAGCAGCCGAAAGGACGTAAGAGCCAATCGGCAAACCGCAACCCCAGCTCCCTTACCCTATTGAAGGGCTCTTTCTTAGGCTCCTCTAATACTCCCCCTACCCTACCGGAGGGCTCCTTCTCGGAGTCCTCCAATACTCCTCCCACTCTCACGCGGATGGGCCTCATCACGGGGTCCTCCGCCGCCCAATCCACACCGGCGGGCTCCTTCACGGGGCCCCCAATCCCCTCAATCCCAATAACGGTGGGCTCAACTACAGGTTCCACCTTTCCTTCTAACCAGGCGGGCTCCTTTTTGGGGTCCGCCACTCCCATTCTGACGGGCTCCTTCGTGGGGAACTCAGAACAACCTATACCCGGCTCTGCGTCCGTTAACATAGCCACATTGGAGGATCGCTTGCGGTCCCCGAATGTGGCAGATCTCGCCCAAATCTTGGAAAAGGTGAAGGTAAAAACAAACGTCCGAGGGTCGGACAAAAGAAGGGGGAGGAGAGCGAGGCGGACAGCGCCTGTCCACCAATCCACCTCCACTGGCTCTGAGAACAGGGTCGGTGAACCAGAAAAAGGGCGAACGGACGAGGGTGGCGATAAGGGCTCCGCCAAGGGGAACGTCAAAACTCCCGTCCAACGCTCAGAATCCAAGGGTGGACGGCCGGAGGCTCTGTCCTTGAAGAGTGAGGCTCCTGAGTCTTCAGCCAAGAGGACAAGAACCCCCGGCTCCACACCCGAGAACACATTGCGTGTGGCTGAGCGACCACGCCCAGTCCCCCAACAAGTGGGACAGGGAGCAGAGAGCTCGCGAAGCTACGCGCAGACGGTGTCAGAAAATAGAGCTCTGTAGCTGGTTGTCTCCAGGGAGGAACAAACCAATGTGGCCTTCACGGAGGAACAGCTGACAGAGTTCCTTGATGCGGTGCTAATGGCAATCATTAGCACACCAACGGGAGCAAACTCGCCCCCAATACAGTTTGCCTCCACACGGCTGTGGAGGGGACAGTTGCTGGTCATAGCAGCAAATGCAGAGACGAGAGATTGGCTCCTCAGGGAACTGACCATCATCAGACCCTGGGAAGGCACCAACCTCATATCGGTGGATCCGGAAAGGTTCAGACTGCAGAGAAAAGTCATCCGGATCCCGATAAGACGCCCAACCAGGACATCTTCAATGCCCTGGAAAGGCAAAACCCAGGCCTGTCGACTCGACGGTGGAGGGTCTGGAGCAGGAGGGAGGAGAAGCGTGGCCTCAGCCTGGTAGTGGGGATGGATACTGATTCTGTCGCCATCGTTAGGCGGGCCAACGGAGACCTCTTTTTCGGTGCCACCAAGGCACTGATTAGCTGGGACTCTCCTGCCCCGGCTGCGGACCCTCCGACTGAGGGTCACAAGGACCAACCGATGGAGACAACCGTCTCCGTCGAAGGAAAGACGGCACCCGCTGAAGAAGTCGAAAGGCAACCTCCAGCGGAACTGTGTCAAAGAATGGAGGAAGGCTTCGAAACGGAAGCCTCTCTCGACTCGGAGGACAAGACTCTGACGGAGAACGGTCAAGGCAGTTCTTCGACAGAGACTGGTCGTGAACGGGGTGGTCAGGACGAAAGGAAAGGTCCTGACGACCCCAGGCAAGCAGAGGAGCGGAAGGAATAGGCTACCAAATGGCGGTCTCTTCTCCCTGCTCCTCCGGGACCCTGAGACTTCTGCAAGCTAATATCCAGCATGGAAGGGCCTCCACAGCCCTTCTATGCAGAAGGCTCAGGGAACTCGACATAAACATATCTCTTATTCAAGAACCGTGGGCTTACCATGGCAGGATAAGAGGTATGGGCCAAGCCGGAGGTTCGCTATACTACTGCACCACCGAAGCAAGGCCCAGGGTATGCATTCATGCAAAAAATGTCGACGCCACTCCGCTGCCAGGATTCTGCCACAGGGACCTGGTAGCCATAAAGATTAAAGTAGCCGACGATACAAAGGGGAACGTACGCGAAGTCATAGTAGGCTCCGCGTACTTCCCATATGAGACAGAGAACCCTCCACGAGAGGTAGTATCATTGATTGGGAACTGCGAGGAGCGGGGACTGCCCCTCCTTTTGGGTTGCGATGCAAACTCTCACCATACATTGTGGGGGAATCGAGACGCGAACCCAAGAGGCAGGGCACTCCTCGAATTCCTGAGCTCCAGTAACCTGGAAATTCTCAATAGAGGATCAGTGCCCACTTATTTCACGCCTTTGGCTGAAACAATCGTCGATCTCAAGTTATGTTCCTCGGAACTGACAGGGAGCGTCAGCAACTGGCATGTGTCGGTGGAAGAAACCTTATCAGATCATCGACACATACTTTTCTCACTAGCAGGCAACAGCCTTGCAGACAACAACAGGTATAGGAATCCCAGGGCCACCCGATGGAACCTCTATGAGGAGGAACTGAAGGAAAGGCTCGGGATCATGCCTACACGCTACGGATCGGAGGCGGAAAACGAGACATTTGCAGAGTGTCTCAATTCCGCTATCCTATCATCATACGAAGCCAGCTGTCTTTTGAAAAACGTAGACAAGGCAGGCAAGACCCCATGGTGGAACTCATCAATAGTGAACCACCGCAAGGAAGTCCGAAAGCGTCTTAATAAAGCCAAACGGACCAAGCAACCCGCACACTGGGAAGACTATAAGTCAGCACAAAGGGAATACAAAAGAAGTATTCGAGTAGCACAGAGGGATACTTGGAGAAACTACTGCCAAGGTATAAGCTCCTTACCAGAGACAGCGAGACTCAACAAGGTCCTTTCCAAAGATCTGGAAGCGAGGCTGGAAGTGCTGGCCCTGCCCGTAGGTAAATACACTGCCTCGGACGGGAAAACACTCCAACACATGCTCTCAGGGAAGGTTAGATCGTGGCGGCGCCATCTTAGGTATATTTATCGACGTTGAAGTGGCATTTGACAACACGTCATTTGAATCCATATGTCAAGCAACAAGGGAAAGGGGCGTGAACCCAACCGTAATAGCATGGATTCACGCCATGCTGTCTCAAAGACTAGCCAGAGCAACTCTTAGAAGTAGCTCCAGCGAGGCCATACCCATGAGGGGCTGTCCACAGGGAGGGGTCTTGTCCCCTCTACTTTGGTGCCTCGTGGTGGATGGCCTCCTAGTAAAAATAAAAGATCTGGGTTACTACACTCAGGCCTATGCTGACGACATTGTTATTCTGGTCGATGACCGGGGGTCCGGCCTCGTGAGGGGCACGATACAAAGGGCTCGGGGTGGATGAATGGTTCCGTTCGGTGGGACTCAGTGTAAACCCTGAAAAGACTGAACTGGTTCTCTTTACCAGAAAACGCAAACCAGGGGGCCTCCAAGATGTTCAACTCACTGGAAGGTCCCTGCAATATAAAAGATCAGTCAAGTACCTTGGAGTCATCCTTGACTCCAAGCTAAACTGGAACGCGCATATTGATCATGAAGTTCAGAAAGCCACAACGGCTTTCTGGGCATGTAGAAGGGCATTTGGCAGTACGTGGGGGCTCGGCCCCAAGATTCTATATTGAATCTACACAACTCTCATACGCCCAATGATTACGTACGGAGCCATCGTGTGGTGGCAAGGTGCAACATCCGGCAAGTCGAGAACCCAATTAGATAGGGTACAAAGGCTTGCCTGCCTTGCGATAACAAGTGCAATGAGGACGGCACCTACCAGGGCGCTGGAGACGCTTGTAGGACTGCCCCCTTATACCTCCTTATCGAACATGAGGCACGCAAAGCCACAGCTCGCCTAAGAAGTTCTAACTAATGGCGGAGCGAGGAAATGTATGGACATTCTCGATTATGGAATCAGACGGTAAGGGATTGTCCCCTTCTTGAAATGCCAGGTGACAGTTCGTTACCTGCCATACGATTCAGTAAAAGGCCGCTGACAGTAATTCCCAAAAGGGAAGACTGGGAGCGGATCGGGCACCGCCTACTTCCCACCAAGGGGATCATTTGGTACACAGATGGCTCCAGAATGGGTAAGTCAGCCGGCGCCGGGGTATACGGGCAGTCTCCGAACGCGGGACTTTGTTACGCTCTAGGAACTTTTGCTTCTGTATTTCAGGCAGAAATGTTTGCCATACTCGCCTGTGTAAGAGAAAATCTCAACAGAGGCTACCGCGGCCAGCAAATCACGATATGCACCGACAGCCAATCGGCGATCAAGGCTCTCACATCATATAGAGTCACTTCGTTGCTGGTGTCTGAATGCATCGATGATCTGCAAAGGCTATCTTCCGCCAATAAAGTAAAGCTACTTTGGGTCCCTGGTCATACCGGAGTACCTGGAAACGAACGGGCTGATTATTTGGCCAGACAAGGTGCGAAAAGTCCAGCGATGGGACCAGAACCTATCATAGGAGTTTCAAAATCATGGTGCGTCTCAACCATGAAGGAAATTCTGGAAGTAAAATTCCAGGATACATGGAAAGATACACCAGGCAATCGAAACTCCACATCGGAGGCCCATCTACCAGGAGGACCAAGACTCTGCTCACACTGAGCAGAAAGGAAATCAGATTAGTGACAGGGTTCCTGACGGGACACTGCCACCTCAACAGACACTTCAACATTTTAAGTTTCACGGATGATACCGAATGCAGGTGGTGCTTGGAGGATGAGGAGTCAGCCACTCACATCCTCGCGGAATGCCCGGCAGTGGCAGCAATACGGGAAGCACACCTCGGGAGCATCGTACTGAACCCGGAGAGTGTGAGGGTGGTATCGGTCAGAAGGCTGGCCTCTTTCGCTCGCGAGATAGGCTACCTTCAAAACTGAACCATCTCCCAGCAGTAGTGGGTGCATAACGGGCCCGATTGAGAGGCATACATGCTTATGGCTTCGTCCGCCCACATACCTTGTTCTATCTATCTTCTATCTAACCACACACCTCCCTAACTACACCAGTGGTTCAGGAAATTTAAAAACTATTACTCCAAATTTTCACATCGATAAACATAGATTACTGTACCAAGTTTAACCTTTTGTTCCTGCAGGAGTTATGAAGAAAAAAATTAAACACTTCACATTTTTTCCCTTCTTTTGAGACCCTGTAACTTTTCATCTAGAAATGAGGTGAGGAATATGTACGAAGTTTGTCTGTTTTATTCTGACAACAGGAATATTGTATATAATTCATTCTCGAAATCTTTTTGATGTAATCCTGGACTTTTGGGGTTAAGGAGTAATAATGAAATGCGTAAATTTTTGGGGTATACTTTTGATAATGAATTCAGATAAACAATATTACTATTGATTTAGAAAAGTTCCATACTCTTTACTTATCACAACTTTACACGTTTTAAATAGTGACCATTTCTTAGTGAAATTATCCCTAGAAATAATTCATCTTCAATCTGATGCCATGCAGTTTTACTAACACAAACCATTATTTTCGCAGAGGGTTTTGAACATATAGTTGCCCTAAAAGGAAAAAACCCCAGTCTGAAAGTTGTACTCAGTATGGGAGGTTGGAATGAAGGATCTGGAAAATATTCGAAACTGGCAGCAAATCCAGATTTGAGGAAAATATTCGCGAAGAATGTACTAGATTTCGTAGAAAAATGGAAGTTCGAAGGATTCGATTTGGATTGGGAGTACCCCGGATTCAGAGATGGATCCAATTCAAGTATCGATAGGGTAAGTAATTGATTTGATTGAAGGTTCTTTGGAAACATGTTCATTAATAAACACAAAAAAGCTTCAAAGATGACATCACTATGTATCATCCCTCATGAGTAGGTGCACAGCTTTACAGAAAAATATAATTCAAGGTTTTGCATTCGTAATGGTGATTAACTGACTATTTAAAAAAATTTAAAAATAAATAAATTTCCAGTCAGAAAGTAGTATTGAAATATCTTCTTATACCTTCTTGGAGAAGCTTGACAGATAAATTTTGCACTTCCACTCTTGAACCGAGGGTCATCTGGAATTTGGTATTAATAGTATTTGGCCTCTTTGTAATAACAGACAACCTCAATAGGTCAAATTGTGCGAGAGAAGAAAGAGACAAATATCTTTCCAAATGGAAGCCATACTCTATTATTTTTGGATACGGAAAATAAGATATCAAATTCATGAAGAATACCCTATACCGATAATACACCCCTGGCAAGATTTATCCGATTTTTGGTTATATTTGAAGAAAGCTTTGAAAGATCCGAAATCACGGTAGATTCTTAGAAGGCTTCTCAGAATATTTTTAGGTCTGTGTAGATTTGGGAGTCTTTCTGCGAAAATACGACAAGTTATGTAGATTATCCTATTTATCTTATTGTATTCGCTATGTAAATAGTAAAATAAGTAAATATTTACATCTCGGTACGGTATCGATATTGTGTACGTGACATGAATTTCTATTTTTTTATTTGTGTTGGTTAATAACGGGTATATCTGCCAAAGTCGTGGAAGACTTGTGTTACAGATATAACCTCTTATTACGCCAACAGTACATTATAATAAAAAAAAATTATAAGTCATTGTAGTGAGAGTAACTTATGCTAATAATATTAAATATTGAAGAAAAGAAACTTAATGGTAGCATAAGCTTATTGACTTATATAACAGTCATTGTAGTGAGAGTTACTAATGCTAATAATATTAAATAATGAAAAAAGAAACTTAATGGTAACATAAACTTATTGACAATGTTAGAGCTTGGCGAATTTGGATCAGAAAAGATATTACATGGTCGGTATTCAATCTGGGGTTTTTACCGTTTGGGAGAGAAAATTTCATTAAGGAAGATTTTGTTAAGTTGCTGGTCCTGCATAATGTGAGTTTTGATCAATTGTTTGAATTTAGCAAGTTTTTTTGCATTTTTTTTATATTGTGTAGTGTAGTGTGTTGAATATTTTTGGAGTGTAATAAAATATAGTTCTTTGAGTATGGGTTTTGTTGAAACGTAGAATATTCAGTGCGAGCTCCTTGGTGTAGCTTGTGGTTTTTGTTTGATGGTTGTGCATTTATTTTGATTTCTGTTTTCCATATTAAGACTTGTTGAACGTAGATTTTTCTAACCGATAGAATTTTCGATGAGTTTTTTTTTATACATAATTTTTAATATTTTTTTCATGTGTCGTTAGTAGTCTGCGAATCTTGTTTTCAAAGCATTCTTGGTTTGGTATTTATTGCTTCGAATGATTTACATTTCAAATATTTCTCAAAAGCGTGTATATCTTGCTAGGGGTGTATTTCAGGTATAGGGTATTATTCATGATTTTTTTTTTCGTAGTATCCAAAAATATTTGAATAGAGTATGGTATCCTTTTGAAAAAATCGTGATTCTCAGTTTTCTCGATGTTATGTTTTAGGTCAAAATTTTGACCATCCTGTATATTACTTTCGAAAATTTGATGGACCTGTTTATGACATGATAGTTCAGGTGTGATTCTGTGAAATTTCGCATTTCCAACTGTCACTGTCTATGAGTTATGAGGTTTTTAGGAGTAGTGATGTAACTGTAAAAAATTTGAGAAAAAAATTAATATCTCGAAACAAATTTTGTAACATAATTTCCTTGTTATTATTCTGGTTCAAATACCATGCCATTCTAGCTTTAATTTTCTACAAGTAGTTCCGACTAAACTGTCTAAAATCATTACAACAATAAAATGTCGAAATAAAGCCAGAGCCTACTAGACCAATTAAAAATATATATATTTAGTCTAGTGAATTACGAAAAATCGATTTTTTTTCGTGATAAATTCAGGAGGAAAAAACGAAACGTGAAAAAATATCTCCCTGTAAATTCTCACAACCATTTGGCATGCACAATGACATAAGTCATACAGCCTAACCTGTATTCAAAATATAACATTAATATATCAACAACTACAGGAGTCATAAACAAAAAACTAAAAAGCAATTGAAATTGCAACACCTTGAACATTGGTAACGAAGCGTTTGCAGACCTAGGTTCATAACAATTTTCAGTCATGAAATAAACCAAAAAAGGAGGTAGGTCCTTCCGCATGTGCATCACATTCAGGTATATACTTTTGTGGAAAAATTCAGCTAAAATATATCGAGCCTTCAGAGGTCTGAAGCGGATCATTAGGTATAATTTTTGCTTCTGTTTGCATTTACAGGATGATTACACAGCATTATTGACAGACCTCAGCGATGTTCTCAAACCAAGGGGATACAGTTTATCGGCTGCGGTATCAGGAGCAGTGGACAGAATTAAAGTTTCATACGATATACCAGCGCTTACCGAGTAAGTACAAGGTGCAAGACGAGTGCATAATGTATAAACAGAATCGGAAACAATTTTTTCTACGACAGTGCGTAAACTAAGATTTTACGCACTGATCTCAGTGCGTAAAGTGATACTTTTTGGCACAAGTGCGTAAAAAAATCGACTGTGCGTAAAGTAATGTTTCACGCACTGATCGAATATTTTTCAAAATGACGTATTTTGGTACAGATTGTTATCAGTTAATTTGTCGAAAATTAAAAATTTCATAAGATAAAACATTCCACCATTGCTACAATTTGTCCATAATATAACGTAGAAAAAATGTTGTATGATACGTTTTCGTAAAGAGCTCATACATAAAAGTCCTACTTTACGAAATTGTATCATAACTATTTTCTAAATCAACAAGTCACCATGTTGCTATTTAAAACAAATGCGATTTCAATTTAAAAATTAAATTTCACATAATACATAGTTAGAGAGCCGCGGATTCTGAGACGCGATGGCCCACATACATCTTCCTTTTGGTACGGTGAAATTCCATCCCTTCCAGTGCGAAGGGAAAATGTCTAACGACTTTTTCGACGATTTCTATATGTCTTCCGTTATTATAATTTTGTTTGGAAAGTGATTAGAAATCATCTGACAAAACGGAAGACGATTTGATTGAGGCGCACTATTCGAAACCTATTTTTGAAAATTTTGGGACCCAAAATCTATCATCGCAAAAATTCGACGTCTCAAGTATGCTAAATTTGTTATGATTTTTACTTCGGGAAAATCCGAGTGGAAGACTTTTTTAGTAGGGCTTGGCCTCAGGGTTGACCAAATGAACAAATTAAAAATTTAATTGAAATTATAGCGGAAGTCCCATTTAAAAATCAAAATTTCATGTCAATTCCGGTAAAACTGGAATAAAATGCCGATTTATGTCATATATAGGTACTCCAAAATCTATTCCATCATCTCAAAGAACAAAATAGTTAGGCGCGAGCCACCTTCCGCGGACACCCCGTATTAATATTACGCGGGCAGTCTGAGCAAATTAGAGGGAGTATACAACTTACCGGTAACTTTAAGATGTGGAGTGTGTTGCATAGTCATTCAAGTAAATAAATTAGCGTTACTCTTTTACAAAATTAATTAGTTTGGACCACCGATCTGTAATATAACTGTCTGAGCATTCCCATATAAGAAAATTACGTCAACTAGTGTATGACATTTTGGAGCAATACACATGCGCATTGATGATATGTCAAACAGCGGCGACGCCTAAAGGTAGAGTTAAGGGATTTTTTTAATATCATTGAAAATTATTAATTATAAATTTTGTGAAGTGGGTACTTTAAAAAAAAAATAATTTACAACGAGGACTCACAAATTAGACTCGTTTTGAATAAGTTAATATTTCAGTTTTGATGCATTTCATAGGAATTCTGACAGAAAGATAGACTTTGCTGATGCCAGATGAATCCAAAACTGAAATACCATTAATAGTTAGCACAAAACCAAAACTTGTGTAATCATAAAATAGATCAAGATCAAGTGAATGGTTGATTTTTACCCAATTTATGACCAGAAAACATGAACCCACGTATGAATATGAAATACCTTATATTCACTGCAACTCTAATTGCCAGACAAGTTTCAATTATAAATGCTGATTAGTATTTTAGTCAAAAGTATATGGAAAGTAATGTTTCCACATAATACCAAAAGCATATACTTTCATCAATCAAGTGGATAACCTGATAAGACTAAAATAGGAGTAAAATCAGTATAAAATACCTGCCAAGTAACAGACTTGAAACCAATCAGTCACAACCTGGATTTGAAATCAATAAAAAAGCTTATATAAAAATAATTATTCACAGGTGATTATTAAAAAAAAACAATAATTTTTTTATATATTCATTCATATTGGAATGGTGCCAATGAGTACATAAATATAGATGAAAGTCTAAATATAAATAAGTATATGAATAAAAAAAATAAGGACATCAATAAAATTCGCTAAAATCATATATAACATTTGGGAGACATTCGTTCATTGAGATGTGAAGTATTCATCAATGAATAATAACAATGTGCAGTGAGGAAGCTGTTTTTGAAAAAGGATTGCATTTTTCACAGATTTTAAATTATTGTGTAGTTAATTATATGTTCTGGGACCTAGTATATTCAGCCAGTAATGTATTTTTGTGTAACTATATGGCATAAGCAGATAATTTTTCGGTCTAATTTCATGTTATGATTATCACTATGTATAACATAAAAAGGAAGAATGATTTATAAAGACATATACACATAGCTCAAAAATAAGGAGTCCAGGTAGTTTTTTTGAATATACTTTTACAGAATCCCCTTTTTGATATGCCAGTCTAATTACTCTTTTTTGTGCTCAAACAATATCCCCTGCTGATACAGAGATGCTCCCCAAAAACAGATACCATATCTGATGTGTGAGTCTACTTGGGCAAAATACTATTGATTCTATTTGATATTATTGATTCTGAAATAATACAAGTATTCTCAACTTCTTGCGTATGACTGCACCTCTTTCCACTTCAGTTTGCTTTTTAGAAATGACATGAAACCCTAGTTTTGTATAACGTATGATAATTAATTTTATCAATCGTGATACGTGGTTTTTTGAAAAAGTTGTACAGTCAAGGTGGTGATTTTATAAGGATCTGAATACTGGTTTTCCATCAGCTACGAAGTTTAGGTAACATCTCAACACATCAACACAAATATATCAAAAAAAAAAAATTGTCTTAAAAGTTTATTGTCCGTTTTGGAAAGAAATCAAAAATCAAAAACCACTGAAAACACAAAAAAGAAACTGGAAATACTTGAACTATAATAAACACAAACAATCAAACAGTACAAACACTAACAGTAAACGAATAAACACACGCCACTGATAAAAATGATGCTGTGACGTAATGACATTGACATTTTGGAGCAATGTACATTCGCACTTGCAATCTGAGAGGGTTCAATATGTCATATTTTTTTCATGGAATGAAATGGGCTCTACTCATCCAGTTATATTACAGATCGGTGGTTTGGACCGTTAAGACTATTTTTATTACCTACAATCATTTTGGTCAACATCCTTTATTTCAAATTTTATTGTGCAAAAGTGGTTTGACTTTTCTACGTGAAACTGCACACTGACACTTCTAATGAGTTATTGATCGTTACTATGGTAACGCAATATTTTTTTTAGCCTATGGTACCGGTCCATGCTAACTAGATATCAAAACATCCTCGTATTGTGGTTATATGACCGTCAGATAGTGACAGATTTAGGAGCCCCATTTTCGCATAAGCCTCGAATACGGTTGAAAAGTACATCGATGTTGAGTAAAATGAAGGGAAATTTACGATTGGCTTCTGGGGATAAAATATGGAAAAATCAAAAAGAATTTCCATTAAATTTTCCGACGAGAAAATCAACTTTTCTATTCCATCCAACGGTAGCGCAGATTTCTATGCTGACGATACACAATTGTATTATTCATTTTCTCCTGGAGAATGGTTAACAGCGCAGGAAGCTATCAACAATGATTTGAAGCAATTAGTAGATTTATCTAGTAAACATAGTTAAACACTCTTGAATCCCACGTGATGATTTTTGGTAAAAACAAAAAATACATTGAATCTGTTATGTCAGTCAGAATTCAAGACAAACCTTTGGATTTCACAAATATTGCTGGGAATTTAGGTTTATTTCTGGACACAGAACTCCGATTCAAAAAGCATATTAGTAGTTGTCTCCAAAGGGCTTACTGCTCTTTAAAAATGCTTTATCCCCAACGTCACTTGCTGACACAATCCCTCAAAATATTGTTAACTGATCTACTAGTTCTAAGTCACTTTAATTTCTGTGATGTTCTCTATGGTCTATGCTTAGATCAAAGTGATATCAGTCGTATTGAAAAAGTACAAAACTCATGTCTGAGATTTATTTATAGCATAAGAAAATATGATCCTGTTTCGCATAATATGTTGAAACCCACAAAATGGTTAATAATAATGGAGGATCGTCGAAATCTCCACTTCCTAGTATTGGTACATTCGATTATAATTAAACAATGTCCACCATATCTATGTTATAAAATTAAATATAGGAACGATATTCATAACCTCAACCTACGTCACAGAGGTCATATTTCGCTGCCACCTTATAAAACAACCCTATTAAGGAGAAGTTTTACATATAATTCCTACAAATTATCCTACATTCCAACAAATGAAACCAATGTTATTTAAGAAGATAATCAAGGAAGATTTTCAAAACAAATGATGTGTATCTCAATTCACCAACAACTTTTTTTTTACTGTTTAAGATATGTTTCTCGTGCAAACGATATACAGTGCGACGCTATATTATGTTTTTTTTTCATATTTGGTAAGGGATCGTCATTACGAATCCAGTGATACCAAGTTTGATGGGATTATGTCAAACGGCTGCGGAGATATGGCCAAAAAACTTCCTCGTATGTCTAATGAGTATGACTGCAAGACTCCTCACGATTCAGAAGGTTAAAAGTCTCTGTCGCACTCATTGGGTATATAGAGAAGTTTTTTGACCATATCTCCGCAGCCGTTTGACATAATCCCATCAAACTTGGTATCACTGGATTTGTAATGACGATCCCTAACCAAATATGGACAAATATACTGGGTGTCCCATTTAAAAATATCACCAAAGTCGCTTCTCCTCAAATGCGGATAACCCTATATATTTTGGGTGAGGTTCAAAAATTGGCCCATCGGAAAAGAAAATCGACCTGTCCGAGGATTTTTCCGATAAGTACCTATATCTTTATATTCAGAAATAATGAATTTGTTCCATAATTTAGCGTCGCACTGTATGTTAAGATAATCTTTAGAATGTTCACCTGGGTCTGAACTAGAACTTTTTAAAATTGTTTTCAGGCCCATTTTGCATTATTATCTTTTTTACCACTTTAATTATTGAACTCTTCTGTTATACATGCAAATAAACGTTATTATTATTATTTGCGCCACTCAACCCATTATGTTTTTCGGTCTAATGACGATGTAGATTTTCATAGTTTCGATGGGCTTGTGTGGAAAAATCTGTTAAAATCTCGATTTTTCCTTACAAGATTACGCCCTCATTTTAACCCTTTAGTCACCTGTGTGATGTACACGTAATTGTGATTATTACTCATGAGTGATTAAGGCAGTAAAGAATCCCAGCTCTTGACTCGATCGGCCCAGTCAGTCTTGATACGGACATCGACGGAGTTGAGTGCGGGTGAGTGTTAGTGTTATTCCAAATAACTGAAGTGTGTACTAAAGAGTGATTATTGACTATAGTGAACACCACAACCTGCATCACTCAAGCCTTTGGTATTCCGAAGGCAGATTCTATTAATTAATGATTAGGTGAACACAGCTTGCATTAAAATATGGAAAATCGACTTTTCCATGGAAAATCGAATTTTCCATTTCCATGTTCTCCCCAGGAGCCACTCGTAAATTTACCTCCATTTTACTCAACATCGATGTACTTATCAACCCTATTCGAGACTTGTATGTGAAAATGGGGCACCTAAATCTGTCACTATCTGACGGTCTATACAGGGCAATTCAAATTCGACCGCAACCATTGGGATCTCCTAATCTACAGGAGATACGTCGAAGCTTAAATTGGGGCAAAGTTGCGTATTCTGGTGCTTAACAAAATACTGTTTTGAAACTTGGAAAATTCCGAGTATTTCCGGAAATATCGGGAAAAAACTGAAAATCGGAATTTTCGTTTTTATTTTTTTCTATCGTTATTTGACAACATAGCTCAAAGCCAAAAGTACATTTTCATTGATACTTATTTTCAGCTACACATTTTCATGTTCATGTTTACTATCCGACGTTTCGTCTTCTGACATTCATCATCAACTTTTTTTTCTGTTATGGGCGCCATATTGTTTTTTATACAGAAAAATAGCGAGTCTCATTCTGATTTCATTGATGTATAATTTGTTTTGATTTGCACTTCTGAAACCACAGATATTAAAAATAAACAACTTCATCTGAGATGGTCATGACTCCATCGAAAAATTTTGTTTAATAAACACTAGTTGTCAGAACTCATTGAACATCATAAGTTTGCACAAATACTTCAGTCGAAATGTCCTCATTCTCAAATGAAGAAAAACGAGATATGTTTAAACTTCATTATAAATTTGATAGGAATAGTACGAAAACAACACAAATTTATTTTGAATTATATCCGGAAAGACAACAGCCGGATAGAACATTACTCGGAATATTGGGCAAACACTTGGCTGAGTACGGTGCGTTTCAAAAAACAAGAATGAAATCATGAGCTTGTAAAAAATGCACAAAAAGTATTACAACAAGTGTTCGAAATGATGGCCTTCCTCTTGAATACATAACCGAGCTCGTCGTCTCAAATTAAGAACAGCCCTAACAATATCCCTTCTTCTGATAGACCTGAATTGCGTGATGATATTGTCTCTAAGTTCATCTACTGTGTCATATTCTGGCTCTCCATAGATTCTGTTCTTTAAAGTGCCCCACAAGAAAGTATCCAAAACTGTAAGGTCAGGTGACCTTGCCGGCCACCTCACTGGTCCAGAATTTCCTAACCACCTATTAGGAAATCTTTGGTGTAAATATTCGCAAACTGCTCTTTTATTGTGTGGAGGAGCCCCGTCATGCTGAAACCAGCAGCTGTTATAATTAACAAGGGGAAACGTATCCATATATTTTTCGAATTCGTTTCTTAAGAACCGAAGATAGGTTTCCCCGTTCAAAGTATTAGAGAAGAAATGAGGTCCAAGTATTCGGTCGTCATAAATTCCAGCCCACACATTCAAACGAAACCGAAATTGTGGTCTGACTTCTCTGAAGTGTCGTGGATTATTTTCACTCAAAATGTGCTCATTATTTCTATTAAAAACACCACAGTTTGAAAAAGTACTTTCGTCGGTCCAAATAATGTTTTTCAAGAAGTTTGTAGGGTCTACCCTATTCGAGAGCCAGCTACAAAATTCCATCCTTCTCTCAGGATCACCTGGATGTAATTTTTTTGAAATATGTATCCTATAACATTTCAAACCACTTTTTCCCTCCCTCGTCTGTGGCACATCCATTTCTGCCGAGACTTGGTGTGTGATTTGGAAGGATCTGCATTTATCTAAAAAAGTACCAAAAATAATTATACTTCTTCGAATATGGAATTAACAAATATTTTACCTCGGCTAATAAGTTACGTCTAATATTTTGTTCCATTCTGCTTCCATATTTCATTCTTGGTTTTTGAAACGCACCGTACTCAGCCAAGTGTTTCTCCAAAATTCCGAATAATGTTCTATCCGGTTGTTGTCTTTCCGGATATAATTCAAAATAAATTTGTGTTGTTTTCGTACTATTCCTATCAAATTTATAATAAAGTTTCAACATATCTCGTTTTACTTCATTTGATAATGAGGACATTTCGACTGAAGTATTTGTGCAAACTTATGATATTTAATGAGTTCTGACAACTAGTGTTTATTAAACAAAATTTTTCGATGTAGTCATGACCATCTCAGATGAAGTTGTTTTTTTTAATATCTGTGGTTTCAGAAGTGCAAATCATAACAAATTATACATCAATGAAATCAGAATGAGAATTACTAGTTTTCTGAATAAAAAAAACAATATGGCGCCCATAACAGAAAAAATAGTTGATGATGAATGCCAGAAGACGAAACGTCGGATAGTAAATCTGAACATGAAAAGGTGTAGCTGAAAAAAAGTATCAATGAAAATGTACTTTTGGTTTTGAGCTATGTTGTCAAATAACGATGGAAAAAAATAAAAACGAAAATTCCGATTTTCAGTTTTTTTTCGATATTTCCTCGGAATTTTCTAAGTTTCAAACAGTATTTTGTTAAGCACCAGAATACGCAACTTTGCCCCAATTTAAGCTTCGACGCATCTCCTGTAGTTTAGGAGTTCCCAATGGTGGGGGTCGAATTTGAATTGCCCTGTATAGAACGTGGCAAAAGCAAATCGTATGTCGAATGAAATCTTCGTTATTTCTTTATGGATTGTATTTTCACCAAAGCTTTCGATGTTCAGATAAGTAAAAGAAAAGTGTTGGGTCATTTTAAAATTTCTAAAAACCACAAGAAAATGGTGAAATGATTCTTATTTCGTATTGCTTGTCAAATTATTTTGTAAAACTTGTCTTTTTCAGAATACTGGATTACATCAACGTCATGGCTTATGATTTCCACGGTGCATTTGACCCGTACGTAGGTCACGTCGCGCCCTTATATGCATCCGCTTCAGATGAGCTGAATGGAGACAATGCAACTTACAATGTGGTGAGTAAGGCCGACCGCCCACGGTGCGACTGTTTTGAGACAAGGGTTGCAAATTGGTTGATCTTGCAACCAGTTCACAACTCATATGAAACTTCGGCACGCACACGGATACGACTACTATGAAACAGTTTCAATCAGTTGGCATAAGATTTTACATTGAGTGACCCAGATGAAGAAAACATGTTTGATTACTATCCATACCGCAGACAAACTCAGGACACAAAGGGCGAAACTTCATCCATACATGAGGGAAAATCTATGAATCCTAGACTGTCTGTAGCATCACAGGAACTGACAGAAACAAATAGAAAGCTTTTTATCGAATGTCGAATGGAATTGACAAGGATAGTTAGACAAATTTTAAATTCAGTTCTTAATCAGCCACTTTTGAAACAAACGAAATAACCTATACCTATAATCACTTGGTAAACAGCTTGAACGCGGGCAACTTCAAACTGAAAGTAGTTTCATTTGAATCGACTCGTGTGCGGCTTCACACGTCTATACTTTGCCGAGGTTACAAAAAAGTTGCAAGATCAACTGATTTGCAACCTTTGTCTCAAAACAGTCGCACCGTAGGCCAAATAGTGTGTCTCGACATAGTTTTGCAAAACCATCCTCGACTAATGAAAAATACTCACATCCTACGTGGTGTTTAACGTTTTTTCTGCTTCTACAGCTACGTTTCATGAAATGATAATATCAGATAATATCAGAAACATTCGTAGAGTGTTCCCAAAGGCATTTCATGTGCAGGTCGGTTGTTATTATTTGGCATGAAGTCGAAGTCAAAATATATACTTTTCAACAATAAATGAAAATTTAAATTAAAATTGTTATGTATTATAAACTATAATGGTGCTAGTCGCTATGATCTGAACATGAGTACAGATGAAAAAAGTACCACTACCATATGCGCTCCGGGGCGACTTAACTTTGCTATTCTAACTGCAGGAAAACTCCGGAAGAACCTACAGTACCATCAGAGGAGACACGGAGGAGAAAAAATATAACTCAAAAAGTGATTCAAACTAAAACAATAACAGATATTAGAAGGTACTTGATAAACACCCTGTATGTGCGCCTCTGTCTAGGGTGATTTAAGACCTTCCCCACTCCCTCTAAATTATGTAGGAGAATTTGAATATTTATAGAATTTGGGTCATCAGAATTTTAGAGTTTTGGATGCTAGTTTTCGTGTGTTTGAGAATTCCCAGAAACATCGGCGAAAAAACTGGGTCCAAGCCATATGGTGCCTAAGGCACTGGACTTGGTGTGTACTGGAACTTCAAGAAAAATATTCAGGGCCAGATAAATGAGGCTTTCACGTTTTTTGTAGTTCTCATTACCATGAGCTCTAATGCTGGTGATGTACCTGGTCAGAGATAAAATTTCTTGGATAATTATTTTATATAATCGGCGATGGTTTCTTTCTCTGGCAGCTCACGTAGCGTATCACTATCTGCGGCGATACGGAGTACCTACCTTGTTCTGCATCCTCTCCAATCTCAGCATCTGAGTTTTGGGGATGCTACAAAACACGGCACAGGCGTTAGTCATCGTTGGTCTGATTATTTTTTTATATTTTGAGCCTTTATTCTCCATTGACAGCTTGGAGCTCCTGGCGATAAGCGGGTAGGTCCTTTTGACCGCCGCTGACGCTCCCAGGTACCTCGCAGAGTGAGTCTCCCTAATCAGTTTGTCTATTACCTTCAATTCCACCGAGATCCTTATGTTCGTAAATTTCTTGGTGAAATTTAGAAGTTTTGACTTGTCCAGATTTATCACTATCTTATTATTCACCATATACGGTATGACTGAGTAAGAATTTTACAAGCAGCCGCCTTGCTGTAGAATGATGTGCAATGAATTGCAATATTATAAAGCAAAGACGTTATGTGGGAATAAAGTATACGTATATAGCGAATATGGTAGCGGGGAGAGACTCGATCCTTGAGGAACACCTGTTCCGGCCAGATACATACCAGAGTTGTTTTTTTTTGAAAGCCCTGTCGACAAGATATGAATCGATAAGTTTGACCATGTGTTTAGACATGCCTACTCTCAACATCTTGCAGACAAATCCCTCTATTCAAACTGTGTCAAATGCTTTTTTGATATCAAGCAGGACCATTACAGTATTAATATTTTCTTGAAAGCCCTCCCCTTATTTCATGAACAATCCTGATGGCCACCTGAGAGGATGTAGAATGTTCATTTGAGAAGCCGAGTTGTTCACTGAGCTTCCCTTCAAGCTTGGCATACCTATTCAGAAGGATTATATCCATCACTTTTGCTATGGCGCTAAGCAATGAGTTTTCTAGAAATCTTTTTCCAATATCTTTGAGCGTTTATATTTCATCTGTAGATCCTTGCTCTTTTGATGAGTTTGAGACTTAATTGAAATTCACGTATTCTAACAGCCATTGATCTCTGTTCGTTAGCTCTTTGGGTTTGGTTTCGATGCTGTTTCTATATAAGCTCATCAAACGCCATACTTGTGTAGAACTGCTATTCATACTATTTTTCACAACCTCATTGTTTGATATCTGAGGACTTTCCAATTTTAGTTGTGCCTCCTGAGTTGACGTATGAAGCACACTAGAGTCTGTTGAGGAATCCTCTGTTGCTGTTTTTTCGTTTCTGCTAGTTTTACTTCCGGAATGTCACCTCTAACACCCTACCCAACTACACAACAGTCATCTACTTGACATTCATTTCACAATACTTCACGCGAAATGAAGTCGTGATCTCTGTATCCTCCAATCGTAAATATTTCATTTTCACATCACCTTCTAGGAACACGCCCTTGGACCTTAGGCTAACGTCGTGGAGCTACTTAATCGCCGGTTCAAAACCATTCTACAACCGGGCTGTGAGCTTTTTCCGGGATGAACAATAGAGACTTATTGTCACACCCGTTTGAATCATCCAGTCCCTGTATACTTACATCCTACGCATAAGCTTAGCAGGAGTCGTACGTATTCTGCTCATAAACAACCCTATCTTCCGCATATAAACGGACCCTCCCGCTTAACACGCGGGGGCCGTTCCAAGTGTCTCCCGCCACACTGTCATTATTTTTAACTCTTTTTGTTGTCATTGAAACAGGCTTCTGGACTTGAGTACTGGTTGGACAACGGTGCAGATCCAGCAAAAATATTTTTGGGCGTGGTCACTTACGGAAGAAGTTTCACTTTGGCCGACAAATCCAAGACTGAACTCTACGCCCCTATTGAAGGACCAGGAAAGGCAGGACCATACACACGTGAAGATGGAGTTATGGGTTTCAATGAGGTAATTGTGTTTATGGTTTCAAATAACAACACCCTGCTTTACTCAACTTTAATTCCGACATCAAACTCGAAATTTCATTAAATTCCGACATTAATCGAAATACTGTTCAAGCGCCAACTATGATGGCGGGACAGATCCTTCGGGGAAACCCATTTTCAATTTCACTCCCACCACGCATTTCTTATCTTCCAATTCTGTTGGCGTTTTGTATTCAGCCTTATTCAGGTGTCCACATAAATACTGAATATTTTGCAATAATGAATATTGAAACTTTTCAATTTTAGAAAATATTCACGTGTATTCGCGTGTCACTCTTGAAAGTCAAATTCTTGGATGTTGAAAGTTTCCAGACTTTGATCACGATGAAAATTCGGTCAAATGGTACATTTTTGACAGACGTTTATTGTTGAATGTTTGTTGATGTTGATATTTGTTTGGATTGGAAAATTTCAGATATATTTATTTTATTACTAGTATTTGAGTAACTTGATAATGGAGAGAAAAAGAACCGAACACTAGAAACAAATATATACAGGGTGGGCACCGAAAACGAAACAGATCGAAAAATCTTCAAAAAAAATGCAAAAACACGTCGATTTTTAATCCAAGGGGACATCTTCCTATCATAACCTCAACTGTCATACATCTCCCCCCACCCCTTGGTCTCTTTCACCTAAACTATTTGAATAGGGAAAGTAGTAAGTGTGACACATCATTAAAAAGTAAATTTCATAAGGAATTCAGCCATGTCAATTTTCGCTAACTAACTTTTCATTTTGGCGCCCTCTTGCGGGAAAAGCAACTGTTCCGTATTCCAAATTATGACACTTCATTTGAAAGCTAATTTAACATAAATTCGGTAACAATGCATTTTAAAAATTTTTCTAAGGGAACAAACAAAATGGTGGCTCCAAAATGGCGGACAAGATTTGTAATTATGGCCCGATTCGTTTCAAAATTGATATTTGGTGGTTTTCAGGGTCGGAAATCATGATCTGTTTGTCAATGCAAAAAAACAAGATGAAGACTCCAAGAGGGCGGAGGAATTTGTGATTATGGTCCGATTCGTATCAAAATTAGTATGTTGGGATTTTCAGGGTCGGATATTATGATTTTTTTGTCAATGCAAAAAACTAAGATGGCGGAAAAAGAGGACCCCGCACAAATCAAATGAGAAATAGATCCCTGTCGAATTGTCTGAAATTTGAATATGTTGTAGTTTATACCCTTCTGATCAAAAGTCTCCAAGGGCCCGAGACCTAAAAATGGACAGTTATTTAGGTATCGAAGGTCAAAAGTTGGGACTAGGGCAGATCTGTCACGCGATCGAAAAATAATGTTATCTCTTACTTTGGGTGCTCTATTCAACCGCTCTCGTCTTCGTATGGTAATACCACAATTGTTGGCTATTTTTTCTAAAAGCCATATTATTCAAAATGATGCGAGTATAATAATTTTCAAAACATTAGCTTTTGTATAAACTTGACATTTATTGACAATTCAGAAATTGTTATTATTCCTGTCAAAACTGTCATCGCCATTATACATGGCCAAAATCAAATGTGATCACGGGGTCCTTTGTAATTGTGGTTCGATTCGATTCAAAATTATAATTATATAATTATAAATTAACTGAATTGATAAAAAAGAGCTTTTATACAAATGCGCTAAAAAGGAAATAATTTTTTTCAGATGTGTAACGTAGGTTATTCTGTGCGTAACAGAATAAAAATTTTACCACGCAAGAATACCTATTTTGTACTCGGGGCAAGCTTTTAAATCTGTTACGCATAGAATAACCTACGTCACACATGTAAAAAATATGTTTTTACTCTTCATCGCATTTGTATGAAAGCTTTTTTATCAATCTTATTCATTTATTTTTAGTCATGCTGAAAATCTATACCTAAAACCCCCACAATCCAATTTTGAATCTAATCGGACAATAATTACAAATCTCATCCGTCATCCCTTCAACAAAAATTCTATGGTGCTTTGTCATCGCAATTATGAACACCTACCAAAGTAAGTTGATCGGACAACTAGAATGGGGTCAAAAGTCATCTGCAAGATTTGTCCCACACACTACATACTAACTAACAGGGCAAGTTGAATAATAGTTTTTGAAAATAAAAAAATTGGACATTGCATAATCTTAAAAATTGGAAAACCTTGCCTGAATTCAAATCCAATCATCCCAAACTACATGAATTCACAGTAGATGCTCAAAGTGTTCGTCATGAAATGCTATACATTAGTATATGTTAGTCTCGAAACGCTGTGTGACGTTTTTGAGCAATTTATGCAAAATTTTCTAATTTGTAAGTTCATACAATGTTGATTTTTTCAATTTTTGTTATGTTTTCGTGAATTGTTCGCATTAGCTTTCAAATCAAATATCATAGTTTGGACGAAACAGTTGTTTTTCCCGCAAGAGGGCGCCAAAATGAAAAGTTAGGTAGCGAACACTCACATGTCTAAATTCATTATGGAATCACCTTCTCGATGCTGTGTCACACTTATTACTTTCCTTATTCAAATTGTATAAGGACCAAGGGGTGGGAAGAGTGGTATAACAGTTTGAGGTTATGATAAGGAGATGTCCCCCTTGGTTTTGAAATTAACGTGTTTTTGCATTTTTTTCACATGTGTTTTGAAGAATTCGTTTTCGGTGCCGGGTCGAATCGAACCATAATTACAAATTTCGCCGCCATCTTGTTTCTTTCATCGACAAAAAAATCGTAATTTCCGACCCTGAAAATCCCCACATACTAATTTTGATTTGAATCGGACCATAATTTGAAAATTTCGTCCGCTATCTTGGAGCAACCATCTCGTTTTTTGGATTGACAAAGAAATCATAATTTCCTACCCCGAAAACCACCACATATCAATTTTGAATCGAATCGGACCATTATTGCAAATATTGTCCGCCATTTTGGAGCCGCCATTTTGTTTTGTACCTTAGAAAATTTTTAAAATGCATTGTCACCGAATTTGTCAAATTAGCTTGCAAATGAAGTATCATAATTTGGAATACGGAACAGTTGTTTTACCCGCAAGAGGGCGCCAAAATAAAATGTTAGGTAGCCAAAATCTACATTGCTGAATTCCTTATGAAATTACCTTTTCAATGATGTGTCACACTCACTACTTTCCCTATTCAAATTATTTGTGTGATAGTGACCAAGGGTTGGGGGAAGAGGTATGACAGTTGATGTTATGATAGTAAGATGTCCCCCTTGGATTAAAAATCGTGTTTTTGCATTTAATTCATAGCACATGCATTTTGCAGATATTCGACCTGTTTCGTTTTCGGTGCCCCACCCTGTATATTAAAAAATAACAGCTATTCAATTTGTTATCAATAACGAACCTGGAAAAACATCGAAGTTAATAAAAAACTTAACTTTTCCTAATTTTTTCCCCATAAGTTTGAGGAAAATGGAAGTGTACATTTAGGATGTCACCATGTCAATGCACCTGTTAACGGTTGATTTAATCATGGGATAGTTCATATCATATCAAGTGGATTTTTGATGTGTACCTTGCTTTGGGCATGAAAGTGTAGAAAATTTAGTTTTTTGGGTTTTTTCATTAATTTCTTTCTGGATCGCGTATAAATAGTCTCATTTCATTATACACATACTCGGGAAAAACAATGAAAGTCTATACGTAAAAAACGCTCTCCTGAAAATTTATTGTTTATGGACATTCACAGTTCTTCTCGTGTGCTCTTCATTTATTAATTATCTTACCTAATCCTTGTTGAATCGATATTCTGATTTGAAAACAATTTCAGAAGCATCAATGGGATCTGAAGTAACTACCTATTTCTTATTTTTTTTACATTGGTTGTGCTCTAGCCTGAAACTCTATTATGTAAATACAGAAAAATGCTATTTGTACATTTGTTTTCACCTTTCTTCTTCATTTTACAATGCTGCAATTAAAAGATGGAAATTTAGGAGATCATACCCATTTTTGCACTAAAAAAGTTAACTATACACGGAGACGAAAATAATAGTCAGTGACGTCATCAGTCACTATTTCAGAAACAAACCAATAAGAGCGGCTGGAATTCCATTCCCTCTTCCCTTGCCTCGCTTGAGCACCATAAAGCTAAGAACACGTCACTGACTATTATTTCGGTCTCCGAGTATAGTTGGGTAGTTGAATAAAAATATCCATAAAGTATTAATCCATAAACTCTACGAATTATTCAAGATTCAAGTTTATAAACAGTTCCTTGATCATATGCTTATGTATGGAACTTGGAAAACTGTTATGGAAAGTTTTGGGTCACGTGTATAAGAAAAATATTCAATAGTCGAGAACGTTTCAATAACAACAATCAATATGTTTTTTCAAGGAGCACCAGAATAGAAATCACTCATACTTTTCAATTCAGGGTGCTCCTGAATAAGGCTCATTGTCTGATTATTGTAATTCAATTATAGTTGAGTTGGGCGTGTTTTTACATGCGTGACCGCTCGCCATCAAGTTGGCCCTTACACTAATTATTACGTGAAATATTTTGGTCCCACGCATTTATTTTATTTCCCCATTTTATGAATCATACACCATAATATACATCTACGGCAAATTTCAGATTTGTGAATTGCATTCAGACTGGACATACGTTTGGGATGACGAGCAAAGAGTACCACACAGGATAAATGGAAACCAGTGGGTTGGATACGAAGATACCACCTCTTTGAAAGAAAAAGTGGACTACGCAATCTCGAAAAAATTGGGAGGAATGATGATGTGGGCATTCGACACCGATGATTTCAGAGGAATATGTGGAGACAAATACCCCCTCTTGAACGTTCTACAGGCTATCAGATCGACCTAAAATGAGATCAAAACTTAACAGGACGGTCGATTTAAATGTTCCTAAATGAAATTCAATGTATACTCATATAAAATATATAATTTTTGATACTAGATGAATTTCTTTGAGCACCCGCTCCGCAATACCTTGATTTACCACCTTATAAGCAAACTTGATATCGTCAGTTGACTTATTTGGACGCTGTACTGGAGTTGTGTGTGAGCAATCCGAGTTTTTGACCAGAAACAACCAATTCATCATAATCTATTTATAACAAAAATCGTAACACATATATCGTCGAACGGTAAAAATCAGAATTGATCATATAGTACAAATGTACTATTTGCATATTGCATATTGTAAAGTTTCAGAATGTTACAGAAGTTTCAGAATGTATCTATCACATCATAACGTAATTTTCATAACATACTCCGTCGTAACAGTAGAATATCAAAGAATCATTGTATCAAAAACACAAAGGCATTATGATATTATGCCATCACAACTGCAATATGTATAATAATATCAAACGGTCATAATCGTATCCGGTAGAATCTGTAACGCGTCATAACGTACTTCGTCATAACATAACACATCATAATCATATAGTCCATGCGCTTGCTTACACTATGTGGGAAAAAATAGGGGTACTTAGTGAAAGTTTTATATACTCAGTGAAGTTCGACCTCATTTATTATTATCGACCAACTTCATCATATACCTGGAATAGAGTTCTTAAATCGTAAACATTAACAAAGTATTTAGGTAATCACTCAGCATCTGGAAACAGTTCTCAGACGACACAGGAAACTTGGAATACACTAGCAAAACCATATTTAAATCAATGCGCGCGGATCGAAATCCACTGAATTAACATTTCAAGTTTCTGATCACTTTGGATGAATACGTGTGTATCAAGAGAAATTAAAACGAAGAAATACTAGTTGACTCTATGAGGAATAAAGCCTAGTCCAAGTAAACGCAAGGCAAAGTAACGCAAGGAAGAAAAAAATTTAAACTATTGGAATAGTGTGGACACGTTCATGATAAAACACAAGGTTCTTACCTCTAGCTAATCAGAGGGTTTTTAAAAACGATGTATTTTGAGTGAAGACGACTGTTGTAAATCGTTATAACCAGACAATCTAACTTCAGTTGTTAGTTAACAATGAGAATAATGAGAAATTACTGAAGAACCGACTATCTATACATTCTGTACATTCATAATTAAACCATAGTCGTATTTCCTACCTCACGTATTACGTTTACATGAACTAGCCTAGACTCAAAATACAAGAAACACACTGGAGATTTATCACAACAACAAACAACCGTTTTTAATACCTGTACACGTGTCTCAGACACCAAGTGACTAACTTCTGGAGAAAGATTGTACTTTATGGTCACTTGGTGATTAGATAGATTTGAAGGTGAAAATGGCAACTCGCAAACGAAATGTGCTATTTGTATTGAAATATACAAATCCAAACACTTTAAAGAGTATAGAGTATCACGACAAAAATAAAAGAGCAGAGACATACCAAATACAAAACTGAAGGAGACGACTGCTACTGAAGACGACGTATACTTAAAAAAATTAACATATTTCGTAACAATTCGTTATACGAGAAAGAAAAAAGGAAGTAGCATCTAGCTAAGAAGTAGGGATCATCGCCTGATGACATTTACGATACAAAACTATGCACTATGATTTGTTTGATTTCATTGGAGATCAAGATGTTCCTTGAAGCTCGAGATGTGACATACTGGATGATGAGGAGAGTGCTAGGAATCGCACGTAAAAAGGTAACACCTCGTTGGCTCACACAAGTGCCAGTGACTCAGTATTCAAGACACTCCAGTAGGAGTTGAGAGAGCTGACAGCAAACAAGGATTCATGTAATATGGATGCCATCATAAACGAAATAAGCGATAGACAGCGATGAGAAAAAAAAATAATAATTTATAACGTTCAGGAGCTGGCCAGTGATTCAACTGCTACTAGACGCACTGCAGACAACCAGAAAGTAGTGGAAATAATTCAATCTATAGCTCCTTCAGTGGAGACTCAACTCATAACAGTAATGAGAGTTGGAAAAAATAAAAACAATTCCCCAGCCCCTATCAGAGTTCAACTAATCTCCAGAGACGATGTGATGACAGTTTTGAAATTTAAACATAAACTCAAAACTCTCAACCTTGGAGTCCAAATAACCACTGACAGAACGCAAATACAAAGAGATCAGTTCAAAAAAATCTTAGGGGAGTTGAAGGAACGGGAAGATCAAGAAAAATAAGGACTCTACATAAAGTAAAGTAATGGAAATCCAACCATTAGTGTTAAACCAAAAAATTACCAATGAATAGCAATAAAATCAGCCACGTGAATATCAGATCGATAAACAAATGCTTTGGCGACTTCAAAGATTTTATTCTCAACAATAATTTCTGTATTATAGGTTTGACGGAGACGTGGCTAGATCGAGATTATCCAGATAAATATTAACATATACCTAATTACAACTTAGTGAGAAATAATCGCGATGGAAGAGGAGGTGGAGTCGGATGCTACTTAAGCGCTCCCTATTAATTCAAAATATTTGCATTTTTGATTACAGACAATGGATTGGAACAATTATGGTCGATAGTGAATATAAACAAACAACGAATAGGATTAGGTATTGTTTATCGGCCACCCCGGTTGAATGTTGATGGGTGCATTAGTGATCTTAGTGAAATGTTAGAGAGAATTTACTTAGAAGTTAAATTCTTTGTGTTTGTAGGAGATATTAATATAAATATGTTGTGTGCAAACTCCCCAGATCTTAGAAAAATTTCAAACCTTATGTTGAACTTCCATTTGTGCCAAGTAATAAAAGATCCTACTCGCATAACCGCGAATTCAGAGTCGCTGATCGATGTCATTTGCGTCAGCAATGGATTGGAGGTAGAAAATTGTAGTACAGTTGACATGTTCGGCCTCACTGATCATATGATGGTAGTCTGTAGTGTGGATGTTGAAAAGCGGTATGTCATGATTTTATTTATTATAGAAACTACAGAAATTTCAGACCTGAAGATTTTGCGGTAAATGCAAATAGTTTGCCATGGGGAGAAATAGTGTATTTGCAGGACATGAATGAAAAAGTAACTTTCATCAATAATCATATTACGTCGCTTATCGACGTTCATGCACCAGTTTGCACTATAAGCAAAAATCACAAAACGAGAAAATATAATATGCCATTTTATATTACATACAACTTGAAGCTTATGATTCGAACAAAAAATGAAGCTCATCAAAAATATTTGAGAACCAAGACAGAGAACGATAGGGAATACTATGTAGGATTGCGAAACTATGTTAATGAAGCTGTTAAGCGGGAGAAATCTGCATACATGCAATACATGCTCAATAAGAACAAAAATAATACCAGGTCGATGTGGCGTCACCTCACTGATTGGGGCACCTGCACAAAGTCTAGTTCAAGAACAAATATCATACCTTCAGAACTTCGAACTCCCAATGAGTTGAATGATTATTTTTTTAATGTTGCCGGCAATAATACTATAGATGATGACTTACTGTCGCATTATAATAGTAGTAAACTGAACAACAATATTCTTTCAATTTTTCAGAAATTTCTACTAACGACATTAGGGATGCACTAAAAGGCCTGAAATCACAAGCTGTAGGAATTGATAATATAAGCCTGAGAATGATCACCATTGTATTACCATTTTGTGTCAATGAAGTGAAACATATTTTTAATGAATCTATTAGAACAGGAACCTTCCCGCAATTATGGAAAATCGCCAACGTCATTCAAATTCCAAAAATTAATACACCCACAAGTTTCAACGACTTACGTCTTATATGCATACTGCCCACATTGTCCAGGCTTTTTGAAAAAATTGTGTCGTTACAAATTAAGAAATATATAGAAACCAACGAAATCTTGCCAGAAGTACAGTCTGGATTCCGTCAAAAACATGGCACACATACTGCTCTGCTCAAAGTTTTAAATGATATATCCACAAATCTCGATAAATCAATACCATCAATAATAGTTCTCCTAGATCAGAGCAAGGCATTTGACCTAGTTAGCTTTCAGTTTCTTATTGCAAAACTGAAATTCATTGGTTTCCAGGAAACCGCTTTGAAGTTAATGAGTAGTTACATTCGAGGAAGATCACAGAGAGTCACTATCGATGGTAACCTGTTGAGTTCTGACATAAAGGAAACTACTTCTGGAGTTCCTCAAGGCAGTATTCTGGGACCTCTGTTATTTGCTATATTCATTTTTGATTTTCCATTAGCTTTAACTTTCTGTCAAGTTCATCTCTATGCAGATGATTTTCAATTATATACACCATGTGATATGACAGATTTGTCGGGTTGCCTTGAAAATATTAATGGAGATCTTGAAAACACTACACAATATTCTGAAAAACATGGTTTGCGCATTAATCCGAACAAAACGGTGGCACTTTGCATGGGTTCTCAAAGGCAAACGCCACATATAAAAGAATATATTCTTGAAATTAACAATAGCTTTATCGAATGGGTCGACTCATCAATAAACCTTAGCTTGATCATCGATCAGAATCTGAGCTTTCATAATCATGTACAACACGTCTTCAAAATATCATTCTTTAAATTGAAATCACTTTACAAATTCAAGTATCAACTTTCAACAGAAATCAAGTTAAAATTAGTCAAATCACTTATTTATCCCCACATAGAATATTGCTCTTCAGTATACTACAATTTTCTACCACAATATAACCGACAGAATCTTCAGCGCATTCAAAATGCTTGTGTGCGCTTCGTTTGCTGCATACCATACAGGGAGCATATAACCCCCTACTCATAGGGCTGAATGAATTGAATATAAATTGTAGAGTTCAGTATCTGATAACAATATTTTTATTCAAACTTCTCAAAACTAAAACACCGAAATATTTATTTGATCTTTTATCACGTCGCTCCGAAATCCATAATGTGAACATTAGATCTGATAGTTTCAGCATTCCACATCATGTTACATCCAAATATGAAGGATGCTTTTCTTATTTGGCACCATCTCATCTGAATAAATATATAACATATTACAATTTATCAGTTTTTCAAATTAAATCTCAACTGAAAAGATTTCTGTTATCAAGTATATGAGACTAGTTATAACTTTTTGTTTTTATTATTTGCATTTTTTCATAATTATTCATTTTTATCTTCTTGTCTTCTTTATGTCTCAATAATTTTTTTTTTTTTTAATTTGAACCAAAATTTTAAATTCACGCAAATTTATTTACGAATTTACTCGAATCTGTTGTAAAATTAAAACTGCAGGAAGGGTGGAAGATAGCCTCAGGCTAACCCTTACCTTTTGTGTGTATCATTATGTTTCGCTGTGTATCACTGTTATCACTTTTACGCACAATAAACGTTATTATCATTATTATTAGGTGTTGTGCAGGGATGATTCGGCAGTCGTAGGGGGCTGTTGAATTATTTTTGTACAATTCTTGCCGACGAAACAACTATTGTATAGGAAATTTGCGGAAGACTGGATTTTTTATAATCCATTTTCACTAAGAAAATTATTGTCTTTCGCCAAATACGCCAAATTCCACAGGTGAAATATTTATTTATTTCACATGATGAAATAGAGAAAGGTATGAAATAAAAGGCTTGTCAAAAATGGATTTTTATTTATTACAGTTTCATGTAGAAATCAATGAATGTTCATGTTGTAAAACTTGTTTTATCACGATAACTGGCGTCGGTCTAAAAAACTGATGAGCGATGGATAGGATTTTTGTAAAGGAATGCTTCCAGTTTTTCAAAGACCATTAAATATTCAAAATTATTATTTTTTTTTTTCATTTTTTATACATCCACTTAGTTGTATACAATTTTAAAATAAAAACTTGGGAATCATAAAAACAAATAAAAATACTTATAATAATACCTACAAAATGATAATGCTTGGCATAATCATCATACATATAAAAATATTAAAATACTAGACAATAAATTCTGTACAATCCAATAAACAAAAATGTATCAAAATATATCTCTAATATTTTTGGTTGTTATAAATCTATATCACATATCCACAATTAACCATATTCGCATCCCCTGAACCAAATAGAAAATAGGGATTACAATAATTGTGTTTCAATTAACATTTAAAAATGCCTCGTGTAAATAATTTTTTTTTTCTGATAGTCATTTGGGTCCTGAACTCCGTATTCATCTAAGCAGAAACACTCTATCAAAGTACCCAATATCGAATTTTTTGACATGTAGAGTAATCAGTTATCTCACTTAATGGTCAATTTTTACGTGACAGTATCGAGAACTCCTCTTTGAACAAATTTTCAGAAGTTGCCATTTAAGATTAATTATTAACGAGTTCCTGACGAGTTACTCCCCATACTGGAGTTGAACATTAAAAATTCTCCATGGCAGCTAATTTTGAGAAATGTGTGAACCTGCGAATGGAAAATTATTCCAAATACAAAAAAGAAAGAACGGAGGTCCAAGAATTGTAGTAATCCTATACTGAATATCCAGATACCACGAGCATATGAATCGTCTTATTGCTAGACAACAATGCTTTCATCGCTAAGCAACAATGCTTTTGTGTATTATATTGCCAAAATATTTAGAAGGCAAAATATTAGGTCTTGTTATATTATAGGTATATGACAAATAGATCTTGCATGAAAATTCCGGTCAGAATTAAAGAAGTGAAAAAATCGCAAGAGGTTGTTGGAGCGATTTTTTCTACTTCTCTTAATTCAGAGAACAATAAAAAAACACACACACACACAGTGTTTTCAATATATTCTAGCGATTCTTGACCGAATCTTACCATTTTATATGGATAGCGTTCAACTAAAAGGTACCAGCCGCCAAATTATGCTATTGAGTAATGGATTGAGAAAATCAAATAAATTTAAAAAATTGTACAATCATTATTGAAATGCAGCCTGGCACTATCATCAGTAGATGGTACCACAGTCAATAAATCACTTCGATATTTTTAAATGAAGTAAATTGCAGCTTTTGGAATCGTATGGTACCCTTCCCAAATTTGACGAGTTAGCGCTTGGTACCTTTTAGTTAAACGCTATCCATATTTTTTCTGAAATCGTTCGAGAATGCCCACTTTCTCGGAGCAACTGCAGGCCTCAAAATACGCTAGTCCAGTATTTTAGTCCGTTGCTAAGCAACGAACTTTCCCGGACCGTTTAATACTTTCCCGTATCGAAAACGATACGGGAATATTTTTGCCGGCTTGTTTACATTTTAGACAGTTATTGAATTCACGTAAATAATATGTAGAATTCCTTAGTTTTTGAAAATGCTGATTGCGATTTCAGAAAAAATAGTATGTGTACCTCGTAGTAAAAGCACATTCCCAGACTTCAATGCTTGTTGGCCTCGGCTTAACGCCTCGGCCAACAATTTACATTGTCGTCCGGGAATGTATTGCTTTTACTACTACATAGATACACAATATACTAAATGTTGAAAACTCGAAAATAATCTGACAGTGACAGTTATCAAGATAAAAATGTCTTCACTGCCATTCACGACGTGATTGATAACGTGATCAAGTTGCATATTAATCAGTTATTGGGAAAGCTATGATCACGTGGCCAAAGTCCATATTGATGAGTTATTGGGAAAGCTAAGTAGGTTTTATCCCTGTCACTGACAGTATAGATTGGCTGATTCTAAGAAATTAAAGGCTGTCATTGGCTGTCAGAATAGGCGTGTATTAATCAATAATATAACAAAACCTGCTTATATTTTTCCGGTTGAAAATTTTGACTATAGGTACGAAAGCATTGTTGTCTAGCAATAGCAATAGTTCAATTATTTATTATGTAATGTGTCCCGTAGGGCGGGTTGTACAATACAAGTTCACCAACAGTTCAACTAAACTAAGTTCAGTTGTTAAGGAACTAGAAATTTTATTGGCTAATCCATAGCAACTGAAGCGAGAAGTTGAACTGTTGGTGAACTTGTTTTGTACAACCCGCCCTCAATAAGAAAAAAGTTTCCATACATATTCACCCATATCAGAAGAGAGTGTATATATCGGAGGCCATTTAGATTTTCTAAAAATTAAAAGCTAAAAGTATAGTCAAAATATGAAGTCACTCAGTCTTCTTGGAACACAATCTTTCGAAATAATCCGTTTGAAACTATTCAAAAGTAATTTCAGTTGGCACATTCACATCACAATTTCACGACTTCCACCCTTTCTACTGTCGATATCTCCATTGAGAGTGACAGATTCAAAATGCGTCACATCGTTGAGTTCCTGTCCCTCTTCTTCATTCTTCGGAATAACTTCCACAGGATTCAAACGGCCTTGGAAGCCCAATAACCAAATTAAACTCAAGAACATCATCACCGCAGTTAGGCTGAACGTCCAAATTGTACCATATTCTTCATAAATATATGTTACAAAAACCGGTCCCATGACTCTGGAAAGACAACCGGATCCGGTCATTAGGCCCATCCACACACCCTGGAAATACATAATTATGTGTATTTGATTCAACAAGTGAGAAAAATTGATAATAATAAAAATAATTTAAGCTGGGAGGCCCTGTAGTTAGTTGCGACACCACTTTCCCGGTGTAGGCCGTGAGTTTACTGGGTTAACTAACCCTGTAGAATTAGGGGTTGGTGCTAGGGCCCAAAACGATGGATTACCAAACGGTGACCTGCAACAGGCCATCTTTGCAATGATTTTTTATGTATACATTTATGTTATACGTAAATTTTTAAAGTTTTTGCAATATTACAAACGATACATTATTCTGCATAAGTTACTGCAACATTCAAATATCAATTATTGAAAATGGTAATATTGATTGAATGTTTGTCGGGAAACATTGTACAAAGTTATTTCAACTGATGTTTCCACAATATTACATGAGCTATCAAATGTAATGTTTATTGAATAATAATTTATAGCTGGAACTTCATGAACGCAATCTATCTGCTATATTTTAATCAATTCATAATAATAATTATAATAATTCGTCTTTATTCATCATTAAGTATTAGATATAATAATAAAAGTACAATGCATGATGACGAAAAGGCGGAGTGTAAGCGTGAGCTGTTTTAAAACTCAACCATATATACCTGAAGGGAGAGAAATATAAACAAAATATATATAATATATAAATGTAACATTAAAGATAGGAGAAATGTATAAATATAACAACAAGTAAAGGTAAAAGCTCTCAGAATACGTATTAGCGCTATGAGAGATAACTAGATGCAGTTGGTAGAGTATACATAGTGTAGTGTATACATTATGGAGTTGTTTCAATAGTAATATAAAGGAATGAATATATAATTGAATTGTTACAAACTACAATCTTACATTTTTTTGGATCTTCCCGTGAGAGGAGGCTGGCAGAATGGAGAGATTTGAAATGAAATATACAGGAATAAATATTACTGAACAATGACAAACTCAAGGCAAAATTGACTTGGGCGTACCCGTGAGTCATTCTCTGTACATGTTGGTGAGTAACGCGTAATTTGTCTCTATTTTCTATTATTATTCTCGTCTCTGGTCGATGGATGGTATCCACTAACATGCCAAGTACTCAAAGTTGATTATCAATGATTTTGTCTAATTACTTTCATCTTCCAACAGCATACATATGTAGAATGATAAAGATAGCAATGAGATAAGCGACAACATGTTCATGTTTATGTACAATTTACTAAAATATCTGTCAATTTTTTCTTCTACGGATCTGAAATCATCAATTTCTTGATATAAAATGATCTTGTGTGATTACCATTATTATTAAAAAGCAACTGGTAATAATGATGAAATTTCATAAAATTTGCAGTAGTTTCTTGTCAATAGTCAATAATTTCGAGGGTTGTAAACTTACTAATCTTCATAATGCCCGTAACTTTCCAAAAAAAAAACGATTTCAGATGATGCATCAGTCATCAGATGTAGACCCTGAACTAAACCTCAGCAGTGAGGCATACTGACCTGGATATTTCAGGATATTTCAGGATTTTCCGTTATGGAAGAAAAGTTTGTGTATTTTGGATTTTAAGGTAATTTTGCATATACATAAACATAACTAAATGGATAATACATAATTTCAAAGAATGAAGTTCCATTCTGAAAATTATTTCTCGTTCAATAAACGAAAAAATAATACCAAAAGTGACAGTTTTCAACTGGGAGATGTAATTTTCCCTCATTGAAGTTATGTATAATGCATCAAGTAATATTTATGCAGCCGATAAATCCTTCCATATAGTGAGTTTCTGTTTTCAATTTGTATGTGTATATATTACATGTATTTTATTTTAAATCATCGAAATATTAAACTATTTGCCATGTATATATTGTGTATCTTACCTGCCGAGTCACATACTTGACCAATTTTTGACGAGGCTTGAAAAATCATCCTGAAATGTCAATCATGAAAACTTTTAAGAACTAATTGAATGTTTTTCATACTTTACTTCAATGAAAAAAATATGGGAAAATTCTGATGATATGACATCTTATTAGTGGTTTTTTAGTCTCCTTAAAAATTGGTCAAATGTGATCCTGGCAGGTTTACACTTTAGGCCGACGATATAAAACATTACTGTTACCTACAATACTAAACCTTACATAAAGCTACTACTGAACACAGATTAATATTGCTGTAAAGTATCTGATATATTACTTCAAGGTTATTGCAGAATATTTCGGTAATATTACTTTTGCAATATTACACTCGCTAAAATTGCAGTGATGTAAAAATGTTCGTAGCAGCAAACTACATGTAATATTAGTGACAGAAAAGTTGTAATATTACTCACCAAACCTTGTGGCAAATTGATTCCTGAATATTTCCGTAATGTTACTTTTGCAAAGTCACATTTGTCAATATTAGTGAGCAGCAGAAATGTGCAGAACAGTAACATATTTGCAACCTTATTGAAAGTAAATTTGCAACATTACACATTACAAAATAAAATTTCACTAATATTACTGGCACTTTACTTTGCTTTTAGTGGGAGGTGGTTCAATTAAGAAAACTTTCTCTCATACGTTGAATGCAAAGAGGCATTCATTCATGTTACTATGCGTTTAGTATTTATTCATTTACAAATAGGAATACCGGGTTGATCGAACTCCAAGGTACGATTAGAATTTGAGTCGGAGTTTGTTCATAATTTTTGTTGAAATAGTGAAACTGATAAAAGGATTTGCAAAGCGTGTAGAATTGTGAATTTCTTAGTTCCACATTTTTTGGTGTTCTAAGTTTATTTGAAACAGGTCGCGAACTAAACTTAGCCAGAAATCATACTGATATACACCGTTTTTGTGTTGTTGGTACGGAATTGTTCAACACTCCGCAACGAAGTACAGGTGTCAGCCACGGAGCTGATAAGTCATTTTTTTGCGTCATGGGTAAACTAACAAACAATATATTCTTCTACAGTGGGTGTTTGGACAAAATATTTATTTTAGGCAAAATTATATTCAGTATTTGACTTTTTTGGTTTTTATTCAGTCGTCAATATGACAATACATGACCATCTCTGGTTAACTTTGTAAAAACTACTTCAACTAGAAACTAAGTGTTTGGGCCATTATTCGTTTTGTCCCGATATATTCACCAACTAGATGAATAAATTAAGTAATATAGATTTAAAACCATTATAGTTGCCGAAATATTTGATTTTAATTCGATACTATATATTCAACTGTTTGTTTTATTATAACGCAATCATCTTTTTCATAATTGATTAATATACAGAAAATTACAGCGAAGTGATCGAGGTATTAAAGCGTATGGCTTACGGTCCGGGTTCGATCCCCGGTCGTGTATCACTGAGCTGTAGTGGTTCGGATTCCACTTTTATTTAAACTGTAGGTCCCTGATCTCCCTTGCTCGCAAAAGCTCTGCTTTTGAGGGGTTTTCTCCGAAAACCTGGGAGTTTAGTAAAAACAAATTTTACAAATTTTACAATGTTTACTGTTAAACCATTCACACCGAGTATTATTGCTGGTAATTATAATGGCAAGGAAGGAAACAAGGAGGTACAGCTCATCCGAACCTCAGTGAAAATCATAGATAAAAGAAAAAGAAAAGATCCCAGAATCAAATCTAGCATATTTCTGCCTAGACGGCTCACGTCCATTTAACAACTTGGTGACTTAGATTTCCAAACCTAAAAAATTGCCTTTGTTCAGAGAGATATACCAGAGAAAGGAAATACGTAGACACTTTCGTCCAATATAGATTTTTCCAGTAAGTATGGTGTAGTGAATTTAAAGTCTAAATTGTTTTAATTAATTTATTTCACACTAAAACTATATAAGTACTAGTTCATTTATTTAACAATTTATCTGATTTATATCTCTATTCATTTAAAACTAGACTGTCTGCCACTGCATCTAATTCTGTGTGTTAGTGTATCGAAACTGACTCTGTCCGCCCACCGCGATGCTTATATACACGAAGGGAATCTGACAAGAGATTTCTGGAACCGCTTCTATTCGCATCTAGATGTCGCATTTTCTAGTAGCCAGAAGACGAGAATGCCTGAATATTCTTCGGGGGCTTGTTTATGAGTAAAGGTTACAGGTCCGCACTCGCTCATAGCATCGTCACAATAGTTTAATGCTGTACTTAATTTTTTGGTTTCTATTAACGGTGGATTCGAAATTTCGAATTAAACTGCCTAGATGATTGATATTGTGTGATTTTGGTTCAATTCCTAAACAAATGCAACAGAAATTTTAATTTTAAAGCAGAAAAACGTAACTATCCATCATACAGAGTTTCAAATATTTCCCGCTAGGGGTCGTGATCTAATGCGAAACTTTAGAATAAAACATAATTTTTCTTGACATGTTTTTTTTTGGACATGACCTTTCACAGTCTGAAATTGAAACAATTTAAAATCAAGGAAATGTATATAAGTGTAGAAGAGATGTGGAATCGATAGTGGACAGTTACAAACATGAATATTTGACGTCATTTTAGTGTTGTAATGAAGAGAAGGAAATTCAACATGACTTCTGTATTACGTATTTCGCTAATCAAAAGTTATATTACTTTGGAGTCCCTACCACTAACGCCATCTACATTTCGCCCCCATTTGAATCCAATATTAATCCCATAAGGTTGGCTAACTATCTTACTTCTATTCAAACAATGACTAAACCATTGTTTATAGAGAAAGAAGATAGTCAATTCCTGTGGAAATCGCGTTTGATACAATCGCGCGAGACATCTAGCCCGGTAACGACGAACCGAGGCAGAAAATACACCCGTACGAATGCGCCCCCTACAATCAACTTGCATTTTTTGAGGTATACTTGAAGCATTTTTATTTTCGTCAAGGAATCCTAGTAGTGAATCGTTCGCACTGACAGGGACGTACTTGAAATTTTCTAATGATAGTTTTTAACAGAGTAGCATATTTTATTCACAAATTCAATGTCATTCAATAAAAATGAAGTGCATACTTTTTTGTTTATTATTGAATGAACTATTCATAAATGTAATAAAGTGAACGTGTACTTAATATCAATTTTGTCATTTTGACTTCAATCATCATGAACAATACTGTGGCATGGTTCAATTGAAAAATGAGTGTGGAATTTCAGTGAAATATATCTTTTCACCTACATGTGGTGTCCAGTGTATTTTTAAAGCCAAAATCACTGGGACGAAGCTCATAATACACTACCGGTGAACAGCACCTTTGTCTTATTATTGTTTGTTATTTAATTTCAATCACTGGGCGACTCATTTTAACCAGTAGGTGGGTGACATTTTGTGTCGCACACTTCACTAGTGAAAAGGTGGTGACACACAATGGAACAAATATCCCATATAACACGGGATGTCCAGTGGACGTCCATTTTATACCCATTTTAGGTCCAAACGTCCATGAGTTCAGATTGGACGTCCACTGGACGTACATATCTGGATACTAATATTGATGTCCGAATGTGGACATCCATTGGACATCCAGAAGAAGACTTGAATCCGAACATCCGACACTGTACTTCTTCTGGACGTACGTATATTTTCAGTTTTTTCGTCTCCATAGGACATTTTGAATACAACCATGTATCATTTTTGTCACTTTTTGTATCCATTTTTCATTTATTTTTTGGTCTAGAAGGCCATGGATACGTATAAATTATTATTTCCAGTCCTAAAATCTTTGGCAGAGGACACTACTGCGCTATGTAAAATAAATGTTTTTTTTTTCAGTTTTGTTGCTCACAGGCTACTCGATGATTTTAAATCTTATTTTAATATCAAGAAGATTCCTTATTTAAAGAACGTTCTAACATTATATTATCAGTTTTTTTATCGAAAGTTTCTTTAAAACCTAATAATGTGTGGTATCAAGTTGTATTTTCCCAAACATTTTAGGACCGAAATAAGTGATTTGAACGTATCCATTTTAGATCAAAAAATAAATTTCAAAAAAAAAAAAAAAAATTGTTACAAAAAGGGACAAATGAAACATGGTTGTATTCAAAATGTCATATGGAGACAAAGGAACTGAAAATATACCAGGTGACACCCGGTATACATATTTGTGAAGTGAATATTTCATTTATTTTACAGAAGCTGCTGAACTAACAAAAGTCGAAGGAGACCAGAAATTGTGCGAAGAGTCAATGAAAAAATGGTTGAGGCGGGCAAAGGAGAGAAAATGAAGACTTGTTGAAAATAGACATGGTTATTCAAGAGATTTTAATTTTCATAGAATAAGCTTTAATTTTTTTTCAAAACTAGTCAAGAATGTCTGATCTCAGTGTTTTTAAAATAATAAGAAAAAATATTTGGTTGTTTTTCTTGCTAAATCGGCTTCTTAATCTAAAATATCAACTTCAGGAATTATTGGCTTGATTATAAGCTTTGGTGTAGAAGTGAAACTTTTTTTTAAGAGCTTAGAAACACTCGACGCGCGTTTTGCCATCCAAGCAGCTGGTATCTTCAGGAGAAAATTGACAAATTCTTCCCAACTTGGTTGGTCAAACACGTGTGGAGTGTAGGCGTTTTAGTTTGGTATTAATATAAATCAGTTCTGTTAAGTAATGGTTCAGTGACTCTAAAACAGTCGAAAACAATTATTTCAGAAATGACTATACCTTGGTATATATTGTATGGCATATATCTGAAAGAAAACAACTACTTCTCTGGGTAATACCACGACAGATATTGAATTATAGCTCTGGGACATATGTGCAAAGATCCTTACTTTGAAGGAACAACCTTTCAAAAGCTCTCTCTGGGACAAATAGCAGCACTGTGCCTGATTCAAACGGGAAACCATTTGCGGACTGGTTTCGAAATGTGTGTTTCTCATCAGTGCAACCAGGTTATCCCCGGTTGTATACACACAGTGTCTCGTTATCTGTCGACGTAAATACTGCAATTGCTTACATGGTCCATCTCGACGACAAATTAGAGAGCATTCCAAAAGTAAGGATCTTTGCACATATGTCTGAGATATAATTCAATAACTGTCGGGGTATTAGCCAGAAAAGTAAATGTTTTTTGTCAGACATATAGAATACAATGTATACCAAGATTTTGTCATTTCTGAAAGGATTGTTTTCGACTGTTTCACAGCCGATTTTATGATTCTGGACCTCTCAGCATGCACTCACTGCATTATTGTAATGCTGATATCCAAGCTTACCACAATATGGACGTCCATTGTACATTCATTTCGACGATAATGTACGTCCAATGGATGTTCTAAGGATGCACATTGGACGTACATTGTACGTACAGATGGACATCAATTGGACGTCCAGATTAGTGTCTCTGGACATCCCATGGATGTACATTGGACGTCCATTGGTATTATAGGTCCTTTAATGGACGTTCAGTGGATGTCCGTTAATCCTTAAAATCGCATACATTGGACGTACAATGGACATCCTTGTGCTATTTGGGATAGTATGTTTGTAATCATCAGTTTATTTAGTCTCTGTATTCACCTTGAAGATATCACTTAACTAGTGTGTACATTTTACACCTGTGCTCATTTATTCAAGCTGAATTTATTTCTTCGAAATGGGGCTCCATATATGCTGTCAGAAATCAGAACAGGTTCGAAGTGTTATAAAGACAACGATTATTGAATGAAGAGATTGAATGTGTTTACCAACTAAATTGTTATCTATACTGAGTACAATAATATATACAGGGTGGGGCAGGTAAAATTTTGATTCTGTTATGTATAGAATAACCTCAGTTACACATCTGAAAAAAAAACATTATTTCCTTTTTAGCGCATTTGTTTATTTTTTTTTATCAATTTAAACATTTCATTTTAGTCATACTGAAAACTTGTAAAACACCCATATGCCAATTTTGAATAGAATCGAACCACAATTACAAATTTCGTCCACCATCTTGGTTTTTTGCATTGACATAAACGACATAAACATCATAATCTTTCCCCTGAAAATCCCCACATACTAATTTTGATTCGAATCATACCAGAATCACAAATTTCGTCCGCCATCTTGGAGCCACCATCTTATTTTTTCGCATTGACAAACAAATCATAATTTCCGACCTTGGAAACCACCACATATCAATTTTGAATCGAATAGCACCATAATTGCAAATCATGTCCGCCATTTTGAGCCGCCATTTTGAGCCGCCATTTTGTTTTTTCATTTAGAAAAATTCCATAATGCATCGTCACCTAATTTATGTCAGAATAGCTTGCAATGCAGTATCATAATTTGGAATACGGAACAGTTGTTTGTCCCGCAAGAGGGCGCCAAAATGAAAAGTTAGGTGGCAAAAATTGACATGGCTGAATTCCTTATGAAATTACCTTCCTAACGATTTGTCACACTACTTTCCCTATTCAAATTGTTTGGGTGATGATAGTGCCCAAGGGGTGGGGGGAGAGGTATGACAGTTGAGGTTATGATAGAAAGATGTCTCCTTTGGATTAAAATTTTTATTCACATCACATGCGTTTCGAAGATATTCGATCTGTTCCGTTTTCGGTGCCCCACCCTGTATATTAATAGCAAGTGTTGAACAAATATAATATTCAACAATATACGAAGGGTAACGTGACAATTTCACAAATGATAATGGTACAAAACAAATAAACACAAAATTCACTTGGAATGGTCTTGATAACATCAAGTTCCAGGTTAAATAAAAACACTGAAACTGAAATAAATGGAATCTCGAATTTACCAGTACAACGCTGGATAGGATGCATGAGTCAAAATCATATTTCATAGCCATCTATGGGATTATTCAATAAATCATATTTTACGAACTGATCAAATACATACGTTAAAATTAAGAACAGACGTGACTGGAGACTCGTGGACTAGCGACCTCTAGTGATGGTCTCCATTTGAATCCAACTGAAAGTACGTAAGATTGGCTAACTCTCTTCTTTCTCTATAAACACTGATTAAACTGAAGGTTTTACTTCCAGAGCCCAGACCACTGAAATGAAATTATATTATGTTGACTAATATAATTTCATTTCAGTGGCCCAGACGCCTTACCAATAACTGTACCGGACACCGGTACCACAGTTTAACACATGAGGTATACAGTGCCGGTACCGGCATAGTATCCACGTCCACCGACAATCAGCGCAGCGTTGCCAACCGTAATATAATTATAGTATTTGTACTATAATTACAACTTCATGTACTATAAAATTTCAAAGTGAATATAGTACGCAATTTGTACTATAATTTCATATTTTATTAATATACAACAATTTGTACATTTACAATTCATGAAAATACACCAAACGTTTTTGCAATAGCACTTCCAGCGCCATCTAATAGTTAATAATGAAATTGACTCGTAACTCATAATATCCAGTTGATAAACTGGGAATCCTCTGAACGAATAGGGGACTCCCAGATTTATTATTTACCAAGAGAAGACGAGCAGAGTATAATTTCTAATCCAGTAAGAAGTAAGAGTTGATTGAACCCAGTTACCTAATTAAGATAATTAGTATTCGTTGTTTATTTTTCATAAATATTCAAAAATAGCTTATTGTTGTTGGTGGCATTTTCAAGTAAGTTTAAATGATTTTGTTACAATACGTATATAATAGCAAGTATATTTTTACTTGCAGAATTTGCATACATATCTCATAAGCAACAGAGTGGAGTTTTGTGACGAGACGGTAGGTCGTACCGCCCATCGAATCCCACTACGCCCCGACACCGCTCACGGCACCTACCTTTCGGTCTATCCGCAGCGCGGCTGCGAACGCAGTGGGGGATTTGGATACGCCAGATCAGCGCGCTTAGGCTGTGCAACGACACAGTCAAGCTACCATTTGCATATTACCAATGGTGAGGCCGTATACTGAAGTATACTACTGGCTCTGCGGTGTCAGTGCCCGAGCAAATTTAGCGTTACTCACACGCCGAGATGGGGTTTGCTCCCACCCCAACCCTAAGGGTGAGGGCATTGACCACCTCTACCGAATTACGGTATTGTTTTCCATTGTCCTATCCAGCGAAACCCCCGCCCCCTAGAGGCCAACACCTTATGGAAGGGCATCAAGTTTCCTTGATGGGGCTCCCCTTCCCCCTAGGTACCCATGTTAGTCAGATTCCTCCGACAACGTTGATGGGTCGCCGTCTGCAGTAGTTTTCACCCATACTGCATACCCATGTCAGACTGGATCCCTCCAGCCTACGTTAGATGGGTGACCGTTCGTGACTTTTCAGCCGCTACCATGTTGACTGGACGAGGACCCACGGCTTTCAACCAAAGGTGTTTGGAATCACCGTGGGCACTCCTCGCCCGACGCCGAGGGCACATGGTGGACCCCCAACAATGGATAAGAGCGATTCTGAAGAGGGTCAAAGTCAATCAACCCCACCAAAAAAGAGACTTTGTGTTAAGAGAACACAAAAATATCGCCAAGAATGGGAAACAAGTTTTAACTGGGTTTGCGGTGATAAAGAAGTAGTGATAGAGCGCCGGTTCTAGATAATGTAGTTGTGGTGGGTGGTGGTGGGTGTCAGAGGGCGCCACTTGTTCGGTGACGTCAGACAAGGCCTTGAACGGCACGTGTTCGAATGACGTCAGGCATGACCTTTCACCGACCTTCATGGAGCTTTTAAGGGTGGGTGGGCTATATAATGATATTTCTAAATAGTGGATTCGGTGGCGTAAGTACTCAGAACTCTCATAGGTATTTTTAGTACTCTCATAGCTATGAATGGGTATTTCTAAATAGTCGGGTCGGAGTATCTGAAAGTCTTTTGTGTCGTGGGTGTATCTAGAAATCGACGTTGTGGATTAAGTGGGTGGGGTCAGAGCTGTGACATAATGTTTCAATGTTCGACCTCCCAGTGACCTTCACGTTGTTTTCAAATGCATGGATGAAATCAGTCATAATTTTGGTCACCTATTCGACATGTTAAACATTTGCATTTTTGTTTGGGAAGGAAGCACTTATAAAAAAATGTATCATAGAATTTTCATGTTGTATTCAGGGTTTGTGTTCGACTAGGAGATGACATTGGTATTGAATGGGAGACATTGAATTCACGGTAATAAAGATCGACAAGGCCTTGAAGGCCACGTGTTCGACCTTCCACCGAACTTATGATGTCAGTCACATCCTATGTGTACTTGGCCATCTATTCGACCTTCCACCGACCTTCATGGAGTTTCCAATCACCTTCACATAACTGCGTGCACCTTTCAAGTACATGGTGCTGTATTTGAGACATATATAGTTAGTATTATTACGGGTGATTGGAGAGTAATGCGGGTAATTAGAGTAATTGAAGGGTCTGACCTTGAAAACTTGTAATTTACTTCTAGAGTACTTTATTTTCAAATTTATTCTTTCAATACACTATTGTAATTCTTTATTTCAATTACACTCTAGTTGAAACAGTCTGCTTGAAGATGATCAAAAGGTTTGACCATCTTCAAACAAACTGTTCACACATGGTGAAATTTATATATTTCCATACACTATTGCAATTGCTTATTACTCCTTCAAATTGACTTTCAATTAGATGGATCAGTCATATTAGCCTATATGAACTTTTTGACAAAGTCCCAGCATAATAAATTATTTGAATAGAGTTATATAGAAAAAACACATTGGTCAATTTTTTTTTATTAGGCCAGATACATTATTCGTAATGTTACACACTGTAATTGATACAATTTCTTGATTCTGTGAAAACATCATTGCGTGATCTCACCGTGTCCAAGGTTATATTGTCGAATTTCTTCATCATTTCAATTTTGTCTTCATACTGTTGAATTTTCATTTGAAGTATTCTTATATTTACCAAATGCTTTTCCAGTAGACTTTTAATTTTCATGGCGGTACGGTTGAAACTCTTCAATCCACTCATGAATCAGATGTAAGTTTGTTTGAAATGGTATGAAGGTGTCTTTCGATTTGAGATGGACATATCCCAAAGCCTGTATTCATACCTTTGAATGGCAACGACTCTGATGTGGGGGTAATTCAGTTTCAACCAATCACAGTACATGGATTTTGTTAATCACACCATACGTGTACTTGGTCACGCCCTATATGTACTTGCTGATCTGCTCGACCTTCATGGAGTTTTTGTGGGTGGGTGTCAGAGGGCGCCACGTGGTCGATGACGTCAGGCATGACCTTCGAACCACATTGGTGGGTGTCAGAGGGCGCTACTTTGGTTCATAGTGGGGGTTGTTTACTTTTGATTATAAAAGAAATTAATTTACTACAGATTCAGTAGAAAAATATAACCATAGCAGCTAGCAAGGTGGCGAAGAGTTATTCGGTGCCCAATAGAAAGAATAGTGAGTGTGTTTTAGTTTTGAAAATTGTTTATATTTTCCTTATTTATTTTCATTATGTCAGTTTCGAAAGTGGATTTACAAAAAATCAATTTTATGATTGAACAAGAAATAGAAGTATTAGAACAGAGAGTGTTATCATCATTGCCAGTGAATGAAGCATACATAATAAAGAATATGGCAATTTGTTCAACTCGGTTCGGTAAATCTCTTTTATCAACGTTAGTGGATGTAAACAATAATACATTATTCAAAACATGGCTACCAAAACGTGTTTCAGAGCAATTCACTGATGCTGATGTTACTTGTATCAATTCTTCGGGTGGTAAATATACGCTAGCATATTTGGGTCAAAGTCAACAGAGTTTCGTTGGCATGAAAACGCGATCGTTGGTCAAATTCAATCTCATTGACCAATAGTAATAGTTACTTTCCACTTATCATAAGCTAATTCTGATTATTTATATTATAGGCGATAATTGTAGGGCGAATATAAAAAGTTTTCATAAATCTTTAAACACACTCTTTCTTGTGTGTCACCAAAAGTCTGATTGCCGAAAGTTCGATGTGAGTATTACTGATTATATCGTAAGCAAACTCATTTCAATAATTTCTATTTGATTTCAGTTCCATTCTTGAGAGATGTGGATGCAATATGCCAGCGAACATTGGAACAAAGCCACAGATATCGATTCCGCTGTTGCAAGGTTGTCTTCAGAGCTGTATGCTCTGGCCGAAGACGCTCAACATGCCACCATTTACGACTTGAGTGTATGTTATGATGAAGAGCAAAGTGAATTGTGGTTGCGAGACTGCGAGAACTACAAGAAGGGTGTGCATTTTTGCGAGAAATATTCAGACGGTAATTTGGATTTGGATCAACTCTGCAATCGCATGATTGTGTGTGAGCTGAAGAGATTTCTCTACCGCCTGCTGCCATACTTACCTGGAGGGATCATCCAAAAGTACCAGCTGGATGAGCAAAGCGATGATGAAATCGAAAATGGTCAAGAAAGTAGTGATGACGAAAAAGAAATTATTTTAGATAGTTTACATATACCCAAAACTAATTGAATTGTAAGCTAGTGATATTTAAATAAAAAACCTAATATCATTTATTCATATTTTTATTTACCTATTTCTCTTTAACATCAATAAATAAAAAAAAGGAAATGGATACTAATGAATACAAATAAAAATAATCAAAAATACATAATATATATATATATATATATATATATATATATATATATATATATATATATATATATATATGTCTGTATGTGTTTCGTCAATATCTGCCATGAACTGTTCCATCCAATGCGTTGTATGTTAGAAATGTATCATGCAAAATTAGTGCATATACTTTGGTGTTGTCTGGAAACTTAACCTTTCTGGTTTCAAACTCAAGTTTTATATCAATATTGATGATTTTGTGGCATTCGGCTGATGTGAGCAATCGATGACGAACAGTGGATTCTGTCGAAATTGTCCAATGTCCATTAGAGGTTCACTCATGTCTTTGTCATAATAACTGCGTTGAAAACTCTCATAGGCATAATATGCTGAAGTATCGAGTTTTTTATCGAAATCCAAATTCCAACGTTCATATGGATACACTTCAGAGTTCAAATACACTCGAATATTATTGCTATCGGCAGTTGTGAATTTTGTGATGTCTCTCGTTCTATCTTCAGATATGGTAGTGTTTTGGAATCCGATGATGACGTAACGAGGTGTTTCTAGAGCATTAGTCGTCTTTATAGCCCATATGTCTGAAGATGTTCCACGTAGTGATGGAAGTTCATATAGATCCCACATGCGATACGCCAACTTAATTTTTGCATTCAGACCACTTTTGTTGATCCTACTCAAAAGTTTGAGTTTGTGTTTATCTTCGGGAACTATGTGTCTTATTTTCCATTCAATTTTGTTGATTTCTATATCAGCATCAACCTCGCCAATATACGAGTTTTTGAAAGATCGTGCAATGATCAGAATCAATTCCTGTTTGGCATTCAAGATGCTTCTGTTGTAATCTTCTGCGAAACCCATCAAATATTTGAGTGGTAATTTACCACTGAATACATGACTAGTTTCATCCAAGATATCCTGTTTGACTTCTGAGAGGCCCCATCCGGTGGTCAATAATGTATTAGCATGTGATTGTCCAAATGAAATCATGGTTTTCATTGTGGATGTTATTCCTGGTTTTCGAACAACAGCTACTTGCTCACCTCCCATTTCATAACGAATTTCATCAAACAGAAAAGCAATGACATTGTTGGAGAGAAAGCATTGTTTGCTGACCTCTTTGGGAGTGAATTTTCCTTCTATATAAATGAAACTCTCAGCAATGTCAAGTATCACATCTTGGTTATTGATCGCGATACGGATTTCATCTGAATTTCTAAACAATGGTGATCCATATGGTTTGTAGGTGTGCTCATGAAAACTTGTGAGGGAATGATCAAGCACCGGTTCGTCAAATATATTCAACTTCTCATTATTTGTTTCAAACACCATCGTTATTTCTTCAATTTGAGTCCAATTGTTTTCAAAAATTCAAGATCTCTCACTGATAGAGTGTGTGCTAGCTGTTTAGCATACGATTGTGGAATGAGCTTCTTTCTACTCGAACCTTGCTTTATAACGGAATTGGTTTGTGTAACGTTTTCAATTCTTTGATGATTACGTCTATTGTAACAAAAACCCATGGTGTAGTAGTAGTTATTCGATTTTCTTCAATTCCAAAATGATAACAATCTCTTCTTCACTTCCAAAATCAATGAGGTTATTTTTGTGATCCAAAATACGTACAGTAATGTTGTCGACAGACTGGCGTCCTTCCGGACTGATTGGCATATAAATAATATTATGCGGCTCCTTTGTGAGATTGTATCCCGGCTCAACATCGAGATCGAATGAAAAAAGAATGTGATTTTCTTCATCATTTACATATGAACCAGATATGATATTGCATTCCAAACGGATGAGTCGAACAGCTGTAATATTCACAGGAAGTATAGATTCATGCAGTTTATTCCGCTCAAACACTAGACGATCGAATCCCAACATTCGACCTATTGAATTTTCATGGGTCAGATCAATTTCATATATTGATTGCATCATACATTTGAATGTATTATTGTTGGCTCGAAGACTGAATATGTCATCCAATTTGATCTCGTCCTGCTTTTTGCCATGAAGCACTTCAGATTCAATTTTCTTTTGAATAACAACATTTAACTCTTCTATCTCGTATGCACCACATGGTATTCTAATGGAGTAATCTGTCCACTTGAAAAGAAGTGTGTCTGAGCCATCATCTTCAATGACCCTGATGCCGATTGTGTTGTTATTTTTCGTGATGTTATTGATAGTGTTGCATCCATAGAATCCTATTAGCCCCAAGCCATAACGAGCATTCCTATCCAATTCAATGGGTGGGTAAAAATCCGCGCTAAGAACGCTTTTTCCCACAACTTGTAACTCAAACTTGCGTGACATGACTGATGACTCATCTATGACATCACATCAATTTATTGTTGTCTACAACACATGCGTAATAACCTACGTTTTTTCGGAGGTGTTTCATCGAAATCCATTTCATTCTTATTGGTACCAATATTCATATCATTTATATTGCAATAACAACAGAATATTTTCCGTGGTGCAGGACCATCATTTACATCAGAATCGGAAATATCATCACTTCCTTTGCCAGGGTGATGCTCACTGCAATATCTGTATTTCATTATGTCCGGATCATCTTGGAGGTGTTTGGGTAACTTTTCCCAAACCCAAGCAATTTCATGTGCTGCACATGCAAGTATTACTTCTTTAGGCAAATTTAAAAGCATGACTCGATCCATTTTTGTCAAGGTGCGATATTTTGAATACATCTTGAGAGAAAATCCCATCCTCTTAATAGCCTCTCGATCCATTTCTGGTGTGATGTCCATTTTATGATTGGGAGAGAAACTTCAAGCACAAGTGACCGCATAAAACTGTATTGAACTTCTGCTGGCGGTGATAGTTATACAGAATTTTGACACTCGATCCTTTTTGAAAGTATTGAATCAATTCCATTGGTGGGGGTAAATCACCAAAACTATCAAAATATGTAATTTCTCTTCCATATTTTCTGTATGCCACCCAATGTGTTCCTGGGCCACTCATTTCATCTAAATTCATGATGGCGGTCTCGCGATGGTGTGGACCTGAAGATGGCAATCTATCACGCATGAAAATGCCTCGAAAATATGGAATTTTCATTTTCTTGGCATAATATTTGAGGTCGAGGTCGGTGAGAGGTCTTCGAGGAAGGGAATCAACTAGTTTTTTGAATTGTATGGTTTCAAGTAGAGTCCCAGTCCTTTACGATATGGTTTGAGGAATATACCACTACCGCTTCTACCCAGAGCAATAGTTTCCATTTTCTTATTGTGACGATTCGCTTCCATCAAAGCAACTCTACTTGCTTTGGCCGAATTTACAGCTTTGGTGATACCTGAAACTGCACCTGCTAAACTTCCAAGGGCAGACAATCCAGCAAAAATCGGAATCAATGGCAGAATTCCTCCAACCTTGGGAATCGGAATTTTTCTTACCACCTGCAGCTTTGAGATATTTCCGTGCCGCTTGCAGTGCCACTGTAGTAGCCTTTTTTCTATCATTTGTTACGAATTCATCACCTCCAGAGTTTCTCAATACATTCCGCACTTTATGAACTACACCAGCACCAAATGCAACCTTTCTTATTTTCTTTTTTGTTTTCTTGGGATGATTTTTCCCTTTTTTTTTAATAGCATCCACACTGCACCCCATACCAAAACGTCTCTTCGTTTTCATAACGTTGGTTACTAGTAGAGCAGCTGCCCTTTCTCCAATTCCAGCGTCCTTTGATTTAACCCTATTCCAAGCTGCGTATTCAAGTTCTTTGTCTGCTTTATGTCTCAAAGTGAGATCAGTAGGATATTTTGAATATTGGATATCGTGACGTTTACAAGCAATATCCAATTTATTAATTCCGGGGTCGTTGCGAGCTAAACGCTCTCGCAATTTTGTTCCTGGTCCACAGTATTGATAACCTCCAGGTAAATGTAGCTCGAACGGTAGTTTGTTTATTAACGTATTAACAAATCCAAGACCTTTCTTTCTCTTTTCACTAATATTACGTCCGTATCGTTTCGTGGTAGCCATTTAAATGAAATGTTCATTACATGTGATCGCTTACATAGTCTTCAACCACGGTACGATGCGCATTGTGAAGCAGAAAGAAAAGTTCACCGTGGACAATCTAGATGAAAAATTCGGGAGTGGATTAAATGGTCAGAAGTCATTGCGACATGGTCCACTACTTCCATCATCTGTTCGAGGACTCATAATTGGACCATCAAATTGCGGAAAGACGAATGCAATGATCTCGCTATTGACACATCCCCAAGGACTGCGATTCGCAAATGTTTATCTATATTCGAAATCACTTCATCAGCCCAAGTATCAATATCTACGAAACGTATTGGAACCCATAAAGGGGTTAGGTTTCTACACATTCAGTAATAATGCAGAAATCGTGGAACCATGTGATGCTAAACCAAACTCTGTCTTCATATTCGACGATGTGATATGTGAAAAACAGGATATCATAAGATCATATTTCTGTATGGGACGTCATAAGGATGTCGACTGTTTTTATCTTGCACAGATATATTCACGTGTACCCAAGCAACTAGTGCGTGATAATACGAATTTCATTGTGATATTCAAACAGGATGAGACAAATCTTCACCATATATTTTCCGATCATGTATCACCCGATGTAACATTTAATCAGTTTCAATTGATGTGTATCAAATGTTGGGAAGATCAATATGGATTTCTTGTCATCGATAAAGATAGAAAAATACATGGAGGTAGATACCGCATGGGATTCGATAGTTTTATATATCCATGACATTGCTTTCGAGATTCAATTGATTGTTGAATTCCATAGAGGTAACTGCTTCATTGTATTCTCTATATTAAAAAGATAATCAAAATGAAGACAGATAATGATTCAACTGCTGAAAATAGAGAAATGAATTTAAAACGTCAATTGGTTGAGACAACAGAAGCTGTACGGCAGAAATTCAACTCAATTAAGAGTGGAAATATTGAAAATCGGATGGCACTCGAAAAATTGTATGATCCCATAACGAAACCATTAAACGTTCTATCTTCAGCTGCTACCATGAAACCACCTTCAGTGTTGTCAATGAATCAAGGAAACTCTCGGCCTACTCCGATACATGCAATGAGTACTCCAATAGTAAAAAATAAATTTTTTGGAAGTGTATCTTCTGCTGACAGTGATACGGATACATTGGAAGATGAAGTGGGAACAACACTATATGAAACACCTTCATCATCTGGAATCAGTTCATCGGATCTGGATATGTCTCCTTCCAATCTTGAAAATGTATTGAAAAATCATTTGAAAAATGTCAAAACCAAAAATGCAGCATATGATACCATATTTGGTATACGTTTGGATCCCACTACACAAAAACTGAAAATGGGAAGTCTCGAGGTACGTTTTCAAAAAAGTGGAAACATTTCGTTTTGGAATGCTGATAAAGTGAAGAAACTTGAATGTCCAAGTAGTGCAGCTTTATATGATATGATATTTCTGAAAAATCCACATCATGTCGACGATGAGGATATTCATAAAACATATGCCAAGATATTGAAAGTAACGAATGCTCCATATAAACAACACCAATTGAAGAATGGGTTCAAACAAACAAATTCTAAAAAATTTCGTGAAGTTATCAAACCACTGTTATACTCATCACATTATCCGATTAGGAGTCGAACAAAAGAAGGAGCTGGATTCAATCGAAAAAAAATTCAGAAAATGTTTCATCGCAAACCTGTGAATTATGTTTACTGGAACTCACCTAAAGAGTTAGTGGACCGTCTACGGCTACTGATAGCTTCAAAGTCAGCTGGCCATACAGGGCATGATAATGAAATAATTTCAATAATCGAGGAATTACGAGAAGAAGGTATAATATATTGATGCAATCACAAAAATTTCATCAGTTTGTCCTCATCATTTGATGCTGTAACATTATCGAAAGATAGGATGGATAATGAAATAAGTGATGCGAAACGACAAGTAGTCAATGAATTACATAAGCCGGCAAGACGTAATTTTCCCAGAAGAATGACCAATATCAGAGGTTTTGCAGATTTATGGCAAATTGATCTTGCTTAATTACAACCCTATGCTAAAAGTAACAAAGGACATCGTTATATTCTTGTGGTGATTGACTGCTACTCCAAATACCTATGGACAGTACCTGTTAAAACTAAAACAGGTGCCGCTGTTACCGATGCAATGGCAATTGTATTGAAAGAAGCCAAATATTCTCCGAATCATTTACAAAGCGACCAGGGGAAAGAATTTTTCAATAGTAGTTTCTCATCTCTTATGCGGAAATATAACATCAACCATTATTTCACATTTAGTACTATGAAGGCTGCCATAGCAGAAAGGGTAATTCGAACAATAAAGACGTGGCTTTACAGAGAATTTTCAATGATGGGACATCACAAATGGTTAGATATTTTACCTATTTTAACAAAGAAATATAACAACAAAATACATCGTACGATAGGCATGAAACCCATCGATGTGAAGTCTACAACAAAAATAAAATTCAATGGAATGAAGAGACTGGGTGCACATAAATTCCACAAGAAACAAAAGACACCTAAATTCCGAATGAATGATATTGTACGTATAAGCAAGTACAAGAATATTTTCGAAAAGGGTTACACTGCCAATTTTACAACAGAACTATTTAAAATTGTTAAAATTAACCAAACACACCCCATTACTTATATTCTTGAAGACATTGATGGAAGCCCGATTAAAGGATGTTTTTATGAATCAGAACTATTGAAAACGCTTAATGCTGATGTATATCTAGTTGAAAGAGTATTGAGAAGAAAAAATAATAAACTATATGTCAAGTGGTTAGGCTTCCCCAGTGAACATAATTCATGGATAGATAAAAGTGCTATGATTTAATATTCTCATTTAATTGTATTACATTTTATTTTCAGTAAGTTGTATAATTATTAATAAACTATGGAAAACATACACTCGTTTTTTTCACATACAATTCATTAAAAGTGATGAAAATGAAGAATTCTGATTCAAAGGAAAAGATATAGCTATTTGACTCACTCAACATTCAGTGTAGGATCTCATATATTAATCAATTCGTCATCTAACGTTTTTCATGCAAATAAAGAATAAAACACGATTATGATGAAACTCATCTTTATTTAAATTTCTTATATGAATATTATACATGTCCCATCAATTAATTTTTCTCTGCATTCATTTTTCTCTGCATGCTCCCAAGTCCTCCTGTGTTGATAACTTGAATTTGATCAACATGTTTCATCGATTCTATCGAATACATGAAAGCTTCTACAGCTGCAATGATTCGTTCATCCTTCATTGATATATTAGTTAATGCTATTTGCAGAGAAGATTGAATAGCTGCAAGAATTAGGTCCTTTACGTTTTTTATTTCATCTTCGAGATAGGAACGGATCACGCAATCCTCTCCATCAACAGGAACTCCAATATTCTTCAATATTTTTCCCTGCATATCATTTTGCCCATCTGTTGTCAACTTGAAACCGATACCTGCAGGTCCACGTATAGTTGATCCATTTCCACATTTTCTCTTACGTCCAAATTTATCTATAGCTCTATTCATCTTTCTCTCACAAAGTTACTTCAACAATGACAATGATAAGAAATAATTTTGTATATAACCATTTAATTCGCTGATACATATTTCAATATTCGAGTATAAGTGTACGAAAATATTGAAGGAAAGTATATATGAATATGAATCCACCTCCACCTGAATCAACAAAAAACATGTTCTAATATAAATAAAACAATATTTGAGTGATGTATAAGCAATTTTCTGACCATAGTAAATATGAATTTTCCGGTTGTTTTACGTGAAAGAAATTTTTTAGTATTTTGAATGATATTATTCAGTTATTTCTGCATCCAATAGTGTGATTAGATAATCGAGTCTACTCTCAGGATCTATATCGAATTCATCGAACAAAGATTCGACCATCATATCACATATACGAATGTTTTCATTGGGGTCATTTTGATAAAACTCAATATCACTATGGCCCCATGGAAGTGTATGCGTAGTATTTGGAATGATGAAACGTTTATCATCATTGAATGATAGGGCTACCTTATTTCTCATTTCAGTGAACATATCATGTGAGATGCTTCTGAATGAGTTCATCTTTCTAAAAATTTGACCCCCATTTTCAACAATATTTTTATAATCTTCACAGGTCAATTGGTTCTTTATTACAGATCTTTTCACCCCTTTGGCTCTTTTTACCTCATTTGCAACAGATTGAACATAGTATGCTTTGGCACCTGTACCATAAAAACTAATTATAGGATCGTTGGGGAATTCATCTTTGAAATTTCCTAAGACTGAAGGTGTTACAGGTATATTGAATTTGTTATCTTCAACGTAATTCGATGTATCAAATCTACATATATTACTATTGATGAAGTTATAGAAATTTTCAGTTTGCACTCTCAGAATTAGTGAATCCGTATCAGTATACAAAAGTGAAGCATTCTGACCGAATTCTCTTTCAACACATCCATAATAAAAATCATACATCACAGTCTTGGATAACTCCAAAACAGTGAATCCCAAATACAAGGGTTTATTGTAATGCACTCTCACTTTACCCAATTGGATAGCAACCAAATTTTCAGAAAAAATTGCACAACTTTTGAAGTTTGGTTTAGCAATAAGGGTGGAAGCCCCCATTTTGTTTTGAATATTATTCCAATGTGTGATAAGCCTTACATCTATTCTATTGTCCACGTTTTCCATCGTCTTACCATACACTGAGTTTACCATTAGTTTATAAAAATCTTTCTCAGCCTTATTGCTTGAGTTATTTCGCATTTCTGTATTAAGATTGATGTAAGGTTTCATCCAACATGACTGTTTAAATCTCATCACTCTGTGAGTGTGCATTACAATCAAACCATTGTTTATTGCCTGTTTCAAGTTTTTATAATGTACTATGTACTTTCGTTTGTCATTCAAGTTCGGTATCAATTTAGGGATTTTACATTTCGAATATGGTGGAATGATACTTTCCACCAGAAAAGGAAAATCAGCATGATAATCATGCAACTCTCGCGGGTAATGAATATCAACCTCGAGAACATATCCATATGGATCATCATCTCCCACATACATTATGTCCAAATTTGTAATTTCTTCATGTGATAGCCATGAAAAATCGCCAGTTGGTAATGCTTGTGACATACTATGCCCATAAAGATTTGTTGCATCCAAATATGAGATGAAAGATGATGGCTCGTTAGGATTAAAATCGGGTAGAAACTTATTATTTGCTTCATGTTTTCTTTCACTACATTGACTTATCCCCCCACGTATACCTTTTTTGAAAAAATTTATCATATCTATATCAGTGAGAAGATCTAACTCAATATCTGTATATTTCAATATTGCATCCCAAGATAGGCCTGGTGCACTATAATACTGAGCTGAATCCAATTTATAGGTATTTAAACACATCCTTCTGAAATTTTCGAAAACATCACATAGTAATAGTACGTCAGATTTCAAATACAAGTCCGAATAATCTCCCAAACTCTCACAGTCGAATAGATTCCAAACACGTTTAGCCATCATATAGTCTGTGTCGGATATATGTTCTTCATTCAAGTTGTCATAGAATTGATTTTTAGTCGGTAAGGTAGTAACATTCAACTTGTCAAAATTGTCAACAAAACTATAAGGAAAGACACCTTTCTGTCTCATTAAATTGAATTTTTCTGAATCGGGAAAATGTTTGGAAATTTCTATACATTGTTCAATGATTAAATTAGCTCCCAACTTTTCCAGTGAACTAGACATAAACTCGAAACTATCTATAAACCTCAATTTTAAATAATTTCTCCTCGTTTCACCCTTTCTATTTTGATAGCTATGTGTGTAGATCTTTTTAGAAAAAGAAATGTACTTTTCTTTAGTTTGGGCAATTACTTCCACCCTATCATTTTCGCTATACAATTCTTTTATATACATGTGGCAATCGTAACCACTCATATTATGACATATAATTGGAATGAAAGTGGGGATTTTGAAATTCAAGTCACATACAGAGTGCGCTGCAGGGAATCTTTTTTTACCACTGATGTGACAATGATCACGCACCTTAATATCCTCTTCTGTGAAAGGTTTTTCACATATACCACATTTGGTGGCATTATTATACTCTTCTTCCTCTTGTGGGGTTTGTTTATGTATTGGTTTCACATACCGTAAATGTTGATGATAAATATTTTTCAAATCGTCTTCGATTCGCATAGTGAATATCTTGGCAGCATCAGCACCTCTATATGTAACAAATTTTGATAATTTATCATTGAAAGAACACTATCAGATATGCAAAAGAGTATGGTTCATGTTGGAAGGTTCTATTCGTGTATGAGAATTCTGGGTTTGGTTCACTGGTTTGAATGGGTTTCAACACAGACTCGAAATCTGCATAAACAACAAATGGCACCTTCATTTGTTTTTCAAAATTTTCAAATGTTAATTCATTACCAGCAACCAAGTTTCCATATTTATTGATTTTAAAGTCATTTTGTGGTGTTGTTGTATAAACATGATTACAATCATGCATCTGATGACGTAATAGTAATCGTTCGTTTGAAAAGTAAAGTAAACAACCATCACAAAAAATTTTTTTGTGTTCATAAGAAGAAATTTGACCAGATACCAAACGTGAAAGATCTTTTATCCAACAAAAATGACTATTTCCCACATCATCTGCAATAAGCAACAAATTGACATGTCTTGCGAGCTTCCTCTGTGAGTATCGTAATGGACCTACAACTTCGTACATGACTTTATTGTCTTCAAATTTTGATTCTAAACCATACACATTGACTGAAATATCATTCAAATTCTCGAACGATTTAATATCACGTAATTTAACTGGAAAATTCATACCTGTAACATTTAAAACGCTGCTATAGTGGGGATATGAAGACACTAGCGAAATGTTGATATCAACAGGAAATAATGCTGATGTTATAGCCCACGCAAAGCAGCATTGATCAGTATTCTTCACATTGACAACAGCCTTCTTCATCTCAATAAATCGTGGTAGTTTGATGTAGGAAGATCCACCCAAGGGGGTATACTTATTTATGTTCACCTCAAGAAATAGAATTTTTTCACAACTCCATCCTGAAATAAATTAATTATTAGACCTATTATTTTCATACAATCATTTCATCACAAACCTGAATCACGATCAGCAAATTCCGATGTTTGAGCAATTATGGTGTCCCGGAAGGTGTCAAATAATCCATTCAAGTCAGTGGATAAATCAGCTATACGATTTTGTGAGTTGAATGACTTGATATCCATAACTTCCTGGGTTTGGATAACATAACTGCCAAATACTTCCATGTTGACCTTGACAGAGTTGTGCAACTTGATTACTTTCTCCAAAACGTCGACGACTTGGCATTTGATCTCATTAAAAAATGGACTATACTCAGTATATGTGTTTTCAGCAGATACCCTGTAGCTGGCAATTCGACACTTGAACGCGCTTTTGATTTGTTGTACTCCAACACCCAAATCAACACATGCATTTGTTCTGTGAATGAGTGTCCTCTTATGAGAGCTGATTTTGGAATGCGGAATTATCACACTACAGGAATCACACTTATAAAGTGGCAATACAGGAGATTCTAATCGTTTTTTAGAAAGGCCAGCCTGATGTATGTCTCCCTGATTGGATTGAATATCACCACTAGTGGAAGCTACATTATTAACTTTCACCTTTTTTCTGGAAGGGCCAGCTAGAGATATACATCCTTGATCAGACTGAAGATAAGCACCACTAGTGGAAGCTTCATCATTACCCCTCACTGTTTTTGGCGAAGATGTCACTGAACAACTTCCACGCTGGTGCCTGAGACGGCTATCTCTTCGTGTGAAAGATTTTCCACAAATGCAAGAAAACATGATTTCAAACTGGGTATTTTTTTTTGATAACACACAAGAGGAGCTTTTTGATTACACACGAAAACCAGAAGAATCTGACTGAGGAAAGAGTACAACACATCACTTATATACCAACTGGTGGTGGCGTGGTTGTAGGCGTGGTTGTGGGCGTGGTTGTAGGCGTGGCATTCCAATGCCAACAAAGGAAGTGAAGTGTTGAAGCCATGGATCGTTACAATGTCATATGTAATTGAATACTACACACTCATTCAAGGTTAATCTCAAGGTTATCCATCATAAGTTGAATGAAATCCTCATGTGAACTTCTTGTAATCCAGGAATGTGAATATCAAAAAATGAATAGTGCATTTTCTTTGTAGTGAAATATTGCAAGTATAAATACAGGTTATTCTCTTCAAAACATAAGTCATGAAAACACGATGAAGAGGGTAACATTCGATGAAAAGTATAATAAAATTCACTATATGATATCATGGAACTTTGCATATAGACATGTGAGAAAAAAATTCTGGGAATATAAAAGCATCGATAGATGGAGATTCAACAGGCGAATAAAGGAAACTTCCACCATCATAGAACCAATTTTGGATGTCACACATAGACGAAAAATATATTTTCAGAGATTTTGTGATAAGTATATTCGAAAATAAATAATGTATTTACTAATTGCTAGTCTTTTATTGAGTGAATGTGTTCTATAGTGTTGTCATTTGATGTAATCTTGACTGATAGAGGGGAAATAAAATCTTTCAACTCACGCAAAGAAATGAGCTAAAAATATTGTTCAACATATATTGTCATTCTCGGAGCAAGTTACAAACCTACAATATCAGCTATGAAAAAAAAATTGATGAGTTTTAATGAGAAAAAACCGAGATACATCTCGTTTATGCCCACAATGGAACCTGATGTGGTAGTATTATACAAAAAAAGCTCCAGGAAGATCGGTGAAAGGTCGAAAAGGTGACCAAATATATGTAGGGCGTGACGGACATCATTCGTGTACTTGGAGGTTACGTGAAGGTAATTGAAAGCTTCATGAAGGTCGGTGGAAGGTCGAACAGGTTGTAGGTTGGTGGAAGGTCATGACTGATTCGAACACGTGGACTTCAAGGCCTTGTCTGACGTCATCGAACAAGTAGCGCCCTACAGTACCGAACCGAAATCTTTATAACCGTGAATGAAATGTCTCCCATTCAATACCAATGTCAACTCATAGTCGAACACAAACCAACATGAAATTTCTATGATATTTTTTTTTTATAAGTGCTTCCTTCCCAAACACAAATGCAAATGTTTAACATGTCGAATAGGTGACCAAAATTATGACTGATTTCATCAATGCATTTGAAAACAACGTGAAGGTCACTGGGAGGTCGAACATTGAAACATTATGTCACAGCTCTGACCCCACCCACTAAATCCGCAACGTCGATTTCTAGATACACCCACGATAAAAAAGACTTTCAGATACTCTGTCCCGACTATTTAGAAACACCCATTCATAGCCACCGAATCCACTATTTAGAAATATTATATAGCCCACCCTCCCTTAAAAGCTCCATGAAGGTCGGTGGAAGGTCATGCCTGACGTCTTTCGAACACGTGTGCCGTTCAAGGCCTTGTCTGACGTCACCGAACAAGTGGCGCCCTCTGACACCCACCAATGTGGCTCGGAGGTCATGCCTGACGTCATTCGAACACGTGCCGTTCAAGGCCTTGTCTGACGACACCGAACAAGTGGCGCCCTCTGACGAGTGTAATTGAAATAAAGAATTACAATAGTGTATTGAAAGAATAAATTTGAAAATAAAGTACTCTAGAGGTAAATTACAAGTATTCAAGGTCAGACCCTTCAATTACTCTAATTACCCGCATTACTCTCCAATCACCCGTAATAATACTAACTATATATGTCTCAAATACAGCACCATGTACTTGAAAGGTGCACGCAGTTATGTGAAGGTGATTGGAAACTCCATGAAGGTCGGTGGAAGGTCGAATAGATGGCCAAGTACACATAGGATGTGACTGACATCATAAGTTCGGTGGAAGGTCGAACACGTGGCCTTCAAGGCCTTGTCGATCTTTATTACCGTGAATGCAATGTCTCCCATTCAATACCAATGTCATCTCCTAGTCGAACACAAACCCTGAATACAACATGAAAATTCTATGATACATTTTTTTATAAGTGCTTCCTTCCCAAACAAAAATGCAAATGTTTAACATGTCGAATAGGTGACCAAAATTATGACTGATTTCATCCATGCATTTGAAAACAACGTGAAGGTCACTGGGAGGTCGAACATTGAAACATTATGTCACAGCTCTGACCCCACCCACTTAATCCACAACGTCGATTTCTAGATACACCCGCGACACAAAAGACTTTCAGATACTCCGTCCCGACTATTTAGAAATACCCATTCATAGCTATGAGAGTACTAAAAATACCTATGAGAGTTCTGAGTACTTACGCCACCGAATCCACTATTTAGAAATATCATTATATAGCCCACCCACCCTTAAAAGCTCCATGAAGGTCGGTGAAAGGTCATGCCTGACGTCTTTCGAACACGTGTGCCGTTCAAGGCCTTGTCTGACGTCAGCGAACAAGTTGCGCCCTCTGACACCCACCAATGTGGCTCGAAGGTCATGCCTGACGTCATTCGAACACGTGCCGTTCAAGGCCTTGTCTGACGTCACCGAACAAGTGGCGCCCTCTGACACCCACCACCACCCACCACAACCACATTATCTAGAACCGGCGCTCTATCACTACTTAAAGACTAAAACAAAGGCGTACTGTAAAATTTGTTCCACTTCACTAAAATCGGAGATTCAGATATTGAAACTTCATGAAAATAGTGCAAAACATAAAAAAATGATAAAATCTCACCAATCGCAAAAGTCACTAATAGGTTTTGTAAAACCGAAATCTGAGTTACCAGAACGAAATAGTTTACGAGCGCAATTAAAAATTGCTGGTTTTTTTGCAGAACATAATATACCATTTTCATTAAGTGATCATTTAACAAAACTATTGAAGGACATTTTTCCCGACTCTCAAATTGCGAAAGATTTGCGTTTGGGGAGAACAAAACTTACTGAAATTGTTAAAAATGTAATAGGTCAGGAACATAAAGAAGAATTGGCGAAAAAATTAAAGACGTGTAAATTCAGTATATTAACCGATGAATCAACGGATATTTCCTCCGAAAAATGTAGCTGCATTGTAGTGCGGTACTTTGATGAAGAAACGGGTCACATTGTGAGCAAGTTTTGGGAACTTGTTCAACTATATTCCGATTCCGATGTGGAAGCCAGACAGGGAGCAACTGCAGAGCACTTATACTCATCTATTGTAAATTCTTTTACGAAGTATGATATACCTCCAGAAAATGTGGTTGGTTTTGCTTCAGACGGAACAAATGTTATGATGGGCCAACATAATAGTGTCGCTTCCCGACTCATTGAACATTATCCCGGCATTGTGATTATGAAGTGTATTTGCCACTCTGCACATCTTTGTGCTAGTGAATCCTGCAAAAAATTACCCAAAAAATGCGAAGATTTAGCGAGAAATATATATACTCATTTTAAAAATAGTTCAAAGAGGCAACATGATTTTAAACAATTTCAAATGTTTACAAATGTTGATATACATAAAATCTTACATCCATCACAAACTAGATGGTTGAGTTTAAATGAGGTAGTAAATAGAATCATAGAGCAATGGGAAGCTTTAAAACTTTATTTTACTAGTACTTATTTGACTGACCGTTTAGTAGCTACGGAAATGATTTATCAGGATCTTAAAGACCCTTTTATGAAACTTTATTATTATTTTCTGGGTTGGATTTTGCCAAAATTTACTAATTTTAATACATACTTTCAATCCGAACATGTTATTTCAAATCTGAACCATGAAATTATAACATTATTTGAAAAAATTTTAATGTGTTACATGGAACGAAATTATGTTTAAAAACTAAGGTTGAGTTGATAGATCCAGGTAATGAAACTTCCTTTTTAAATATTAAAAATATGTATCTCGGCATACATGTCATGAATCTTCTTCAGGACGAAACAGTAAAAAGACACCCAGATTTAGTTACACATTTCCTTACGCGTTGTCGTTTATTTATGATTACCGCATGCCAACAAATAAGATTTAATTTCAATGACCCACTTTTGAAAAATTTAAACTCCTTTTTGCCATCAAATTCACTCTCTAATAGTTTCAGAAATAGTAATCCAAGTTTATTTCCAATATTTCAACATTCCAAAAGATTTCTTCCATCTAGTAGTGCTGAAATACAGCAGTTGATTGATGATGAATGGAGAAAGTTACCTTCGATTTCACATCAGGAAATCAGGCAAGAGAAACAAATAGATATTTTTTGGTCTCGTTTGTTACATTACAAAAATGTTCTAGATATTTTTGAATTTCAAAACCTAGCCACATTTGCCTTAAATTTATTGAGTATACCGCATTCTAACGCCCAGTGTGAAAGAATATTTAGCAAAGTTAATTTGATAAAAACCAAACAAAGGAACAAATTGATTACAAAGACTGTTAACGGTAGCTTACTAGCATCTCAATGTGTAAAAGATAAGAATGGTTCATGCATAACATTTGACCCATCAAATAAAATGTATATAGGCTGTAATCAGTTTATGTACAGACACGTTAAGAAAAATAAATCCGAAGAAGATTCCATTATGTCTGACGATGATCTTGAGCTTGAGCTCAATTTCGGCTGATAGTATATATATATATATATATATATATATATATATATATATATACATTTCTTAAAATTGTTATTGTTTTGCTCCAAATTTGATTTTATTTTTTGTTTTTCATAGAATAAGTACTTGAAAATTTTATGAATTCAGAGTTTTTTGTTAATTTTTACTAAAAAAATATAGGAATTCAAAAATTTCTTGTTTCTTATTTATTGTACTATATTTTTCTCCAATGTACTATAATAATTTAAGCACCCGTACTATAATAGTTCCAATATAGTTGGCAACACTGAATCAGCGAATCTCAGCTGACAGTGACAGCTGACTGAAATATGAAATATCTGACATGCCGCCCATGCCGGTTCAACGAACGTTAACCAAAAAAATTATGAAAAGTTTATACCTCATGAATTTCTATTGGATATGAAAGATATATATCATTGTTTCATTCGTACATCAAAATGTCCACAGACAAAATCATTCTAGAAATTGAAGACAATGCTGTTGTTTGTAACAAACAGCTTCTCACCAGGAACAGTGATTACTTCAGGGCAATGTTTGAGGACGATTTTACGGAAAAAAACAAGTCAATTATAAAATTAGAGGTAGGTAATATGACCATTTCGTTATTGGAAAATTATACCTTAATCTATATATTATTTTAGGGTGTGGATCTAAGAGCAATGCAAGTAATAGCGATACTACTGAATGATGAAACTTACACAGTTTCAAATGAAGATATTCTAATGGTTCTTCAAGTTGCCTGTATGCTACAATTCACAAGCATTGCCCAGTGGTGCAAGAATAGATTAACACAGTTGTTATGTACAAAAAACTGCCTGGAAGTTTGGCTAGTCACAGAACAATTATCTATCAAATCTATCAGTCTGAAAGCAAAATATTTAGCATTGAATGAGTTCATGGTAGTCAGAAACGACGAATACATACAGGACCTTACGCTAAAACAATTATGTGATTATGTTGGAAATGTAAATTTAAGAACTGAAAGTGAATTTTTTGTGTTCCAAACAGTTATGAAGTGGTGGAATAAAAACAGCAGCTTCTTTCAGGAAAACTCTACCGAGACCTTGCTCAAACTACTCAGTTGTGTTGATTTCCAAAACCTTTCTGAAGCACACTTTGAAGGGATTAATACTTGTCCTGATATATTTGCGAATGATACAATTAAAGACACAATGAAGTGTTTATTCTGTTTAAGAAAGGGTTTATTGACTGATGGATTCTCACGAAGTAGTCTATGCAATTCCGAATTATTGAATACATCTAAAAGTAGAGTTCCCAGCAGTTGCCCGTGTATTCTAGTCAGGTGTGTGGATCCTGCTAACTCCAAAAAAAAATGTAACGAAGTCAGATTTCCTGACTCTGGTAATTATTTCTCAATTTAACTTGATTTTACTTGCAAGAATCCAAAAAATATTCTGGATGAAATGTTTATTAAGAATAATAATTTAGAAAAAAAAGTGTTGGTAAAGCAATTATCAATTTGAAATTTAGTAATTTATTTGTAGAGCATTTCTATTTGGGTAATTGAAACATTCAAAAGAACATGAATTTTCCCTTGCAGACAACAGACAAGGAGAGAATGTACCTGTAACTGAGCCCAGTAGAACTGATTTTTGTGTTCTTTACTATGGTAAGTTTGAACTGAAATTATTGTTATATGACAAAAATCAAAGATAAGTTCAAATACTAACTGTTCCTCATTGCTGATCTGTTGAATGGGTCAAAAGTTTGCTGATTATTGAATGTAGGCCGCCAATGAGTGAATTTTAAAGATGATCAGTTGTATGAAACTAATATTTTGATGTGCTGGATGAAAAACGTATAACATAAATTTTGCTAAAAACAAATAATTTAGACAATGTTGAAATACTCATCAATGAATTTGAGCCAAATATTGAAGAAAAATTACTATTTTTCTAACAATAAATTACTTTTGTCAGATTTTTGTACAGTGCACTTGCAAGTGCTTCTTATAATTGAACCTTCAATTTTCTATTTCAACCTCAATTTTTTTCAATGGCCATATAAAACCTTGCTCTTCACATTAATACCTACAGGCTGATTTTTTAAAAAGAAAAATCGTGTTTTTCTTTTTATTGATGAATTCAAACAATAAGTTCCTACAAACTTTTTTCATGTCAACTCATAAGCTTTATTTTAGTGGACAAAAATAGTTTTTACCACTTCCCATTTTACCAGAACTGACATTCACTATCAAAATTTAGATAGGACAGACATCCTGTATTTTCTCATACTTGTATCATTGTTGTTCAATCAATGCTGAACGATTTTACAAATGGAACCATATCACCTGAATACAATAGAACATGTTTCCTTGGAAATTTTGTTACAATTTCCAAATAGAATTATTATTTATCTATTCTGATATAGGTACTTCCTTTATTTCAATCAACAGTCTAGTTGTATCAAACAATTAATTTTTTGCACAAGAAACACTTTCAAATTTATTTTGTTTAATAATTTGGAAGATATGCTCCCATTTGCAAAGCTGTTCAGGATTGATTGAACATTAACAATATATGAAAAAATACGGGGAGTCTCAAATAGTTGAAATGAATAACTTAAAAGCAACTTGACAATTGTTATGTTTATGTTACCAAAGGTCAAGGAGACTAAAATTATTTAACAGTAGGGTATAATCCCCATAAGACAATGGGGACACTGATAGAAAGAGATGAAAGAACATTTGTGACGTAGTTAGACGTGTCATGGCCGCCGTTCTCTATAGACAGTGACGGACTAGCTCTTGGTATATGAGAGTTACTGCTGACAGTGTTGTTACTTGGTTCGAGTTCGACCCTGTACTCATATCCAAGTACGTCACTATGACGCGTTGATGCTACAAGATTCTGATTGGCTAGAGCTTATTAAACCCTCCTTGTTAGTTTAGTCTCTTTGACCAAAGATGGCATAGCAACAAAGCGTTATTAATTAACTCGACGATGCCGAAGCAACACCTACTTGACAATTTGTCATTTAACCATTTTAACCTCGTACAATTCGACAACTTTTTGTATTTGTCTTTAATGCATATATTATAATTTTTAGGTAACAAATATAAAATTATAACGACCTGAAAGGCAGTAGAAAAAACTGTATAATTATAGTAGTAAAATGCTTTTTCTCGCTTGTCGAAAAGAAAAAAATTATTTCATACAATTGAAAACTTCTAAGTTTAAACGTAAATAGTGGAAAAATAATCGTCAGCTGTATTGAAAATGGGGCATTACATGTGAGCTACCCCTATAAAAAGGAAATAAAGAGATATGTACAAGGTGAGACAAGCTGAACGCCTCGGATTCTCACGACCAAATGGTTTTTCTTTTCAGTAAACGGTCTGGAGAAGTTTATGTATGTCGGTGTGAACAACTTTTTAAAAATAATGATTTTTATGCAAGGTATTTGAAAAGAGCGTAACATCAAAGTTATATTATTTTTTTTAAATGGAACACCCTGTATTTTTGCGCCTTTTTGAATTCTCTGAGAAAAAATAAGCTGACTGCTGAAGTATCCCTATACCTGTCTCCATTTCTCAATATGTAACGTTGTCAAAGAAATCCAATATTATTGGAATTAGCCAAGGCAGGTGTACGAAATTTTGACTAGTAACTCGAATCCCTTTCAGATAGTTAATGTGGCTAGAGTAGATGCTCAATAGTATACAGGTGTTTTATATTATCAGGAAAACTTACTTACTTCATGTTTAAACTCCAATAACTTTGTCATTTCAAATGGAACACCCTGTATTTTTCCACGTCCAATGAACCCATTGTCTGAATTCAATAATGAAATAACGAAGATACAGGAAGATTACCCTTTAAAAATTTCTGTTCTTTTATAGATGAGATGTCTAACCAGTTTAAAAAGTTTTTTGGTATTGATAACGACAAATGTCAGAAACTGGAAGGCTTTAAACTACTAGGCTACAGAGGATATGTTCTGATGTATGGTGGACAATATGTAATAGGAAGTGGAACTTGGAACCTCAATTTTTGGAACTATGACTTCATACTGGAACAGTGGCACACGAAAACTGATTTGCCCCACCGAAGGAGTCATTTCGAAAGTTGCATTGCTAAAGACAAGATCTTCATATTAGGTAAATAAAGAATATTACCCACTTTTCTGTAGTAGATTTGAATATTGATATTAGCCAGTATTCCTGAATTCAGAGTTTGCAACACGAAAGAACTACCTATATTTTTATTTTCTACTCCTTTTTACTGTGAACATAATTTTTTTTTACTATAATAGCAACACTGACGCAAAATCTGGTTGATGAATCTTGGTATACTACACACTAAAAATGCCAGCCTATAACATACCATAATATATCAAATCTACCAAAAATTCTAACAGACCGTCAAACGAAATTGTCAAGCAATACAATTTGAAATCGCACATTTTCAGTAAGGAATCTCCCACAGATTTGCCTTAGACTGTATTTCAATTGGATAATTTTTTTAAATTTTTTTTCGTATGTTGTGCTTTCAACAAATGTAAATCTTTTATGCGACATAATTTATAAATATCTATCAATATCCAAATATGGTTATTAGTGAACCCCATCTATCAAACCGTAAAGATACTGTATATACGAGGGTTGCTATTTATGTATTGAGAATGAAGAACTAAAACAATAATTGGGGTGTAGAAACTTCTTTATTGTTTTTCAAAATTCTCTCCTTTCAAATCTACACATTTTTGCATTCGATTAAACCAATTGGCAAAGCAGTTTTTCCACTCCGAAGTAGATATCTCCAAAACATGGTTTTTGAATGCATAAACAGCGTCTTGTGGCGTCGAAAAGCGTTGACCACGTAATTTTTTCTTCACTTGAGGAAACAAATAGAAATCATTGGGTGCTGAATCAGGGCTGTACGGACCGCGGATGACCCATCAATTATCAATTCAACGTTTTGAGTGCTCAAATAGCGGGTTGTTTGAGCCGATGTGTGTGAGCTCGCATTGTCATGATGGAGAATTATCCTTCGTCGACGGTTCGTTTTCTTTATTTCATTGATGACTTCTGGCAAACAAATAATAGTGTACCATTCGGGCTCATAACAATAAATCTAAGATTGGTCACCTGTGTATATGTTATAAACTGCATTTAATGCACCGCGGTCATATTTTGTAATCATTTCCTTGCTCCAATTTACACAAGTTATTTTTTATCGATTGTCAAATCGTGCGGAATCCAACGAGAACAAATCTTTCTGACGCCAAATGTTCATGCAATATCTTATGTATATTTGTCATACTAATGCCCAGGGATGCCTCGATCTCGCGATATGTCACATGACGATCCTGCATTATATTTCTCGCACAACAACCGATTTTGGACGTCCATCTTTAACTTCGTCCGCCAGCGAAGTACGGCTACGTTTGAATTCACTAAACCATCGTTATACTGTGGCCTTGGATGGTGCTTCATCGGCACACTGCTGTTGAGATAATCCACGTTGAAAATCATAAAAAATCATGGCACGAAAATGTTCACGATTTAGCTCAATTTTTTGGCCGTGATAAAATTATCAAATGTCTATTAACAATACAAATAGCGTATGTATGACAAAAAGTTCTGATTACGTATACTGTCAAAAATGTCAAACTTTGCGATAGCGCAGTTGGATCGCGCCTAGCAACACCAGTAACAACCCTCGTAGTTCTTAAATTGCTAATCCCGCAGCTGTATTTAATTTGGACTATCGGTATAAATAGAGATTACTTACAGGTGGGATTGGAAACTTCAGAATTCATCAAGAAAACCTCTACTGGTACAACTTCTCTAAAAACAAATGGAGCTCACAAGTACTTTTGCCTTGTAATGAGAGGCAGCTCAAATGCTGCGAGTTTCTGGACGAATTTTTTGTCTTCAACATCAATGACAGATGTGGGTACTTTTACACTAGCGATGCTACTGGTATCTGGACGTGGATGAGCAAACAATTTATAATAGAAGACGGGATACTTGACGACGAGCTCATTTTTGAGCTGGTGTCTCATAAAGATAAATTATATATAAAAGGTGAGCTATTCTTGTGTATGATGTTAAAGTTTGATAACAATGAGGCAATGAAACAAGTTTCTGTGAAATATTAAACCTGAATTCAAAACGTCAGTGGACCAATTGACCAAATTTAATAATTTAATTATTTATTAACAAATTATACAAGATCTGCAATGAGTAACGCTCGTTCAGTATTCTGCAATCCGAATAAAACTCAATTACTGACCTTGAAAAAAGTTTTTGGGTTTTCACCGATAGAGACAGATACATTCGGCTGGATCCGTTGCGGGATCTTGCTGGGGTCGGTTCCATCTCAACTTACATCAAGCAATTTGCTTGTGAGTTCTACAAATATTTTTTTCGTGTATGTCTCATTAGTCGAAAAATCACTGGAGTTAAAGTACAAGTATCAGGCTATGGGCATCTTTCATAAGCCAATTCCTATGACATTGTGCAAAAGAGTTATTTATCATTGTCTGATTGTTGATGAATATCTCCAAGCCTCTTATGATTATTGTACATTTTATATATTGTTCAAATCAATTTCTTTTGTTTTCAGGTAAAAAATTGATCGAGTTCGGTTTGAAAGATGGCAACTTAGAAATGGTATCTGTGAAAAATATAACAAGCATTGATTATGACGCACTAGAAGTGACAGTATGTGGTGATGCGATATACACTCTGTATAAATGCCATAATGTATCCACAACGCTATACTCCTTTGAAAAATACAATTTCGAAACAGGAGCTATTGAGTTTATTTTCAGGGATCAATCCGTTTTTGAAATCGATGGTGAAAGTCTTGAAATTTCAGCTAACATGAAAATATTTTCAGTCTGCCATTACAGTTTGTTAGAAACCAACAATTTGATCAACCGCTCGTTTCTGTGATTCATAAAATGTTGTATTCCTAAGGAATAATTTTTATATGCCTCTTTAAAATAATAAACTATAAATAATAAAATCTTTTTCTTAGGTCATTTTTAACAAGTCACCCTAACAGCACGATGTCTACGTACATTTTGGACATCCATATGTCGTGGACATCTTATAAACTTGCATACACACTTTTTAGCCCAACAATTACCACTGCAAACCCCTGGAAGAATGTGAGGGCATGTAAAGAAAAATCATGGAAAACCGTGCATCCCAGTGGGACTCTACACAATATTTTGTTCCTGCGTGTTAGCGAGGAAAAAAATCACCTGAGGGATTAAATAACACTACGCAATTTTTGCATTGACAAGAATTAAATCTCGCCTTGTCAAAAATTCAAAGAAATTATACCCCTTTCTTCCAATCCTCGAACAAACAAGGATAAGAGTCAAATAACTGTCAGAAAACAACAGAACTAATAACTGCCGAAGCGACTAAAAAGATAACCACAAGTGGTAGATGATCTGCACCATCGCCCAGTGAAATATTAACATTATTGACTACTGTGTGGTGTGAAATGGATTATTTCAGTATTTGGTCGAAACTTCGTTATTCTTTTTTTTCTCTCACAGTTTTTCTTGGTGTATTTTCACTTTTGAATATGCAACCTTTATCCTTGACGTGGTTGAATCCTCGAGGATATGTGTCCATTTACAATGGACCTTTTTCATTAAGGAATAATTGGTCGCCATTTTCACCGTTTTTCATCCATGAACATAAGATATTATTGTTTGTTACATATTCATGGATGCCATCACAGCAAAAATGAATGCGACCTAATGAATATGGTCAATTATAGCAAATCTTTATTTGAAGAAGACAGAAATCTTTGGGAGATCGTTTGCTAACGAACAGTCGTTGCCGACCGATGATGAACCCTTTACTCCCATAAACACCTAACTATGTAGGCTTATTATGGCAAGAACCTGTCAGAAAACAACTACTCCCCTGGCTAAGACCACGACGGGTATTGAATTAAATCTAACAGCTACTTGTGCAACGTTCCTCAAAACATCAGAGGACGCAATTGCAAGTGCCCTCTATGACCAACCAGCAGAATTATGTCTTGATTTGGACGGGGTGACCACCTGCAGACTAGTTTCGAGGTTGTTGCCTCTCATCAGTGCAAGGGCAGGTCAACACAGACAGCACTGAAGCCATCTGTTCCCCGTCCAAACCAATACACACTCCGCTGATTAGTCAATTCTGGTTCACGAGATGAAAGCAGTTTCTAGGCCGCTCCACCCAGCGAGCAGAGGAAGACACTCCGAATCTCCGGGTTGAGAGATTTAATCGAAGAAGACAGAAATCTTTGGGAGATCGTTTGCTAACAAACAGTCGTTGCCGACCGATGATGAACCCTTTACTCCCATAAACACCTAACTATGTAGGCTTATTATGGCAAGAACCTGTCAGAAAACAACTACTCCCCTGGCTAAGACCACGACGGGTATTGAATTAAATCTAACAGCTACTTGTGCAACGTTCCTCAAAACATCAGAGGACGCAATTGCAAGTGCCCTCTATGACCAACCAGCAGAATTATGTCTTGATTTGGACGGGGTGACCACCTGCAGACTAGTTTCGAGGTTGTTGTCTCTCATCAGTGCAAGGGCAGGTCAACACAGACAGCACTGAAGCCATCTGTTCCCCGTCCAAACCAATACACACTCCGCTGATTAGTCAATTCTGGTTCACGAGATGAAAGCAGTTTCTAGGCCGCTCCACCCAGCGAGCAGAGGAAGACACTCCGAATCTCCGGGTTGAGAGATTTAATCGAAGAAGACAGAAATCTTTGGGAGATCGTTTGCTAACAAACAGTCGTTGCCGACCGATGATGAACCCTTTACTCCCATAAACACCTAACTATGTAGGCTTATTATGGCAAGAACCTGTCAGAAAACAACTACTCCCCTGGCTAAGACCACGACGGGTATTGAATTAAATCTAACAGCTACTTGTGCAACGTTCCTCAAAACATCAGAGGACGCAATTGCAAGTGCCCTCTATGACCAACCAGCAGAATTATGTCTTGATTTGGACGGGGTGACCACCTGCAGACTAGTTTCGAGGTTGTTGCCTCTCATCAGTGCAAGGACAGGTCAACACAGACAGCTGAAGCCATCTGTTCCCCGTCCAAACCAATACACACTCCGCTGATTAGTCAATTCTGGTTCACGAGATGAAAGCAGTTTCTAGGCCGCTCCACCCAGCGAGCAGAGGAAGACACTCCGAATCTCCGGGTTGAGAGATTTAATCGAAGAAGACAGAAATCTTTGGGAGATCGTTTGCTAACGAACAGTCGTTGCCGACCGATGATGAACCCTTTACTCCCATAAACACCTAACTATGTAGGCTTATTATGGCAAGAACCTGTCAGAAAACAACTACTCCCCTGGCTAAGACCACGACGGGTATTGAATTAAATCTAACAGCTACTTGTGCAACGTTCCTCAAAACATCAGAGGACGCAATTGCAAGTGCCCTCTATGACCAACCAGCAGAATTATGTCTTGATTTGGACGGGGTGACCACCTGCAGACTAGTTTCGAGGTTGTTGCCTCTCATCAGTGCAAGGGCAGGTCAACACAGACAGCACTGAAGCCATCTGTTCCCCGTCCAAACCAATACACACTCCGCTGATTAGTCAATTCTGGTTCACGAGATGAAAGCAGTTTCTAGGCCGCTCCACCCAGCGAGCAGAGGAAGACACTCCGAATCTCCGGGTTGAGAGATTTAATCGAAGAAGACAGAAATCAATACCCGTCGTGGTCTTAGCCAGGGGAGTAGTTGTTTTCTGACAGGTTCTTGCCATAATAAGCCTACATAGTTAGGTGTTTATGGGAGTAAAGGGTTCATCATCGGTCGGCAACGACTGTTCGTTAGCAAACGATCTCCCAAAGATTTCTGTCTTCTTCGATTAAATCTCTCAACCCGGAGATTCGGAGTGTCTTCCTCTGCTCGCTGGGTGGAGCGGCCTAGAAACTGCTTTCATCTCGTGAACCAGAATTGACTAATCAGCGGAGTGTGTATTGGTTTGGACGGGGAACAGATGGCTTCAGTGCTGTCTGTGTTGACCTGCCCTTGCACTGATGAGAGGCAACAACCTCGAAACTAGTCTGCAGGTGGTCACCCCGTCCAAATCAAGACATAATTCTGCTGCTTGGTCATAGAGGGCACTTACAATTGCGTCCTCTGATGTTTTGAGGAACGTTGCACAAGTAGCTGTTAGATTTAATTCAATACCCGTCGTGGTCTTAGCCAGGGGAGTAGTTGTTTTCTGACAGGTTCTTGCCATAATAAGCCTACATAGTTAGGTGTTTATGGGAGTAAAGGGTTCATCATCGGTCGGCAACGACTGTTCGTTAGCAAACGATCTCCCAAAGATTTCTGTCTTCTTCAAATAAAGATTTGCTATAATTGACCATATTCATTAGGTCGCATTCATTTTTGCTGTGATGGCATCCATGAATATGTAACAAACAATAATATCTTATGTTCATGGATGAAAAACGGTGAAAATGGCGACCAATTATTCCTTAATAAAAAAGGTCCATTGTAAATGGACACATACCCTCGAGGATTCAACCACGTCAAATATAAAGGTTGCATATTCAGAAGATAAAGGTTGCATATTCAAAAGTGAAAATACACCAAGAAAAACTGTATGAAAGCAAGACTAGAATGCAGGTCAAATATCATCTATAAAATCCCTTGCCTTGACTGCGAAATAAGTAACGTAGGTCAGACCATAATATATTTAAAAACATGTGTCAAAGAACATGAAGGGGGCGTGAAAATTAAATCAACATTCATTGGTTGAGCATTGTATATCAACCCATCATTGCTTTGAGTTGACAAACACAAAAATATTGGGTTATGAAGCAGTAGTTGCCCTGAAGAAGTCAATATCAGTTTGACGAAACGTTGGCTTACAAGAAAAATAGTTTTTTGTAAGGCTTCAAATCCCACAAAATACTTTAGTAAGCATATCAAAGTACATTTTAATAATTAATAATGCCTGTCTGTATTTTTTGGCTCACGTACTCAATATTTATATTAATATTATTCATTCCAGAACCATATTCAACAACGATTAATTCTGAGAAACAAAATTACCAACAATCTTACCTGTGGCTTTGATCCCAACAACTTCGAGAATATCGTCTGTATCAGCGTAACTCCGATAGGATAACCAAAGGCAGTCAAAACATACCCGAAAATAAACTGAGTCAAACTCATCTGCGGAGTAAACTTGCACCATTCCTGATTACTGGGACACCCCAAGAGATCTTCCCCGCAGTTGAGAGTCATTCGTTTCACATCAGTCTCATTTTGAATGCCGGCATTCAAAAACGTCCCAAAAGATTGCAGTGTTCTGTTTAACAAGCCAATGTCAATATCGACAGTCTCATTTCTCAGAACCATATCACAGAACTTGGTCAAATTCAACTTGAAAGAGGCGTCGTACATTTTTGGAGGATCTTCAGAAAACGGAATAAAACAAATTCTGCCCAGAACCATGAAGAAAAATCCACCCCATATCATGATTTTCATTTCGGAAAATTTCTGCGACAAGGGGGCGATAGATGCGAATGTTGCTATAGACAATACAGCGCCCACTGACATCAGAATTCCCATATACCTGAAAATAAAAGAAGGCTCTGATATGAAAAGAAATCGAATCGACAGAAAACATTTAAAACATTTGATAACCATCTTTAAGTACACAGTTTATGAAGATGGGAACAGAGTCATTACTAAATTGACATCAAGATACATCCTTGCCTTCTTGAAACGATTTTTTTTCCAGTTAGAAATACAAATATTTATTTATCCTTTGGGACATTACAAGATGTATAGGACAAGTCAATCACTTACTGAGAAGTATGTTACAGATTATCTCAAAATTATGACTTGAAAGTATATAAAAATATATAAAAAATACAGACGGCACAATAAAAATAGTAGGGCTTCTACACGCTATCATAGAGGTATTCTTTTATACTATAGTAGTATTTTCTCGTCATGTTTTATTGTCTTCTTGAAATTACTGAAGGAATCTATACTCCTAATGGTAAGTGGAAGTTTATTGTAAATTCTTATTCCCATATATCTTAAACTAGTTTCGTAGTTTTATGTCTGGGAACACAAAGATGATCAGAATGGTATCATGATGAAGATTTTAAGAATTGAGCTGAAATTTATCAATGTTTTTTCTCACAAACACAAAAAACAACCCAGTTCAAATTAAAGTATAAAATCCACGAAATGGACATACATGCTCACTCTATCCGACAGTAGCCCAAACTGTTGTGTTTTGGGAAAAGGGTCCTATAAGTACTAAGTAGGCTTGTTTTGGTTCTAAGCTGGAACCGTCCTAGAACGGTTCAAAGCAGTAGCACAACTGAGGTCTGTATTGACTAAGTAGACCGCCTAGACTTGAATGTGCGACTGCTCCAAACTGCTTCAGAATCGGCAATTAAAGGAACCAAAACAAACCTAGTATGCTTACCTCTAAAAACAACGTTTGTGCTTTGACTGCTTTGTGCCATAGCCACCAGGCAGAGGCGACAGAGCGCGTTATACAATGGAGGCCATAGACGCCGTCAGCGAGCGTTAAGTGTCAAAATGTCCAATGTTCTATTATATTTATAACTGAAAGGTAGAAATCTCACAAACAAGCAAATCAACAAGAGCGTTTCAACGAAACGTGAACATTTTCAGACTCTTTTTGTCGAGCGGCAATCTATCACTATCAATCTATCGCTCTAAATACACAAATCGCCATTTCATATGAAATATAGATAATTCCACAAACATTACTTACCACAATGACTCACTCTTAGACCAAGCGAACTGGTCCATCGTTACTGGAGTACCAAGAGTTTCCAGCAGCATAAAATTGAAAACTATGACGAAAAACGACACGATAAGAGACCACGCAGAGAAAAGGTTCGTCCGCTCCTCTTTCCACGTATCTTTGGCGTTGTCTTTGCCAAGCTTCAACATGGCTTCCTTGACGGCGATTTTGTGTTCTTTGAAGACAGCAGGAAAGAAGAAATAAATGTTTAGCAGGGAAAGGAGGACATTTATCCATCCCGAGGCAGTGTACATATTCAGTCTTAGGCGATTTGTGATGAGCCAAACGCCTTCTCCTCCGAGTGGTACTACTGTGGCTTGAATTGCGGGTCCTATAACGAACCCAAGTACTTGCGCCAAGGATATCATCGATACAGCTTTTGTTCTCTCTGAGTATCTAGTCGCTGCTGACAAGTAGGAACGGCAAGCTGCGACATTGGCTGAAATAAGTAGAACTGGTATAAGAATAAATAACAAAAACAAACAAAAATATTCTGATCGTGCATAGATTCTACTGTTTGGCAACTTTAATTCAAATCATCACTTTAAGGTGCTTACTTGTCCCGTTGTCTTGAAAAATATGGGTCTGGGAAAATAGGCATTAGCCTGAAGAGGATGGGAGGATGGGAGCTCTACTTGTGTTTGGTGGTTTTCACGAGCTTTTCTCATTTGTTTGAATTCAACAAACCACTTCCATTCCTCTTTTTCCTCCTCAGACATCACTTGCCGAACAGCAGGAATTTCACCATTCGCGCGGGCCGTTTGATGAACGTTTCCGCGCGCAAGTGGGCCCCCTTCAAGGCTATTCCCGGTCCTAACTCGAGAGACATTGAGACCCGGTAATACTGAAATTTTGTCAGGAGTGCGGGTGCGGTTTTGTTCGAACATTATCGCTTCGTTCATTCTTGAATCTATTTGCAAGTCTGTAGAAATATTGATTGGACTGGAGGTCCCTGAACGTAACCAATGCTTCCAAAATTCGACGTGGAGTGCCGGTATTTTTCGGGGTTTGAAATTCCCCAGCGGGTTGACCGCCGAAAGTCAAAAAACTAGGTGAGGCCCTCAAAGCCCTGTTATCAAAATTTTTAGCTGAAATTCCCCTCAGACTCAGATCACGCCTTGCATTCTGATCAACAGAAAAATTATTTCGAGATTCATCATCATTTTCTTCATCAGGACAGCCCACAACCCACAATCCATACTGAAATGCGTAGGGTTTAACATAGGAGATGCAAGTGAATTTAAATGAACCGCTTTTTGAGAATCCAGGTGGTAACTAGATTCTGTGGAGTTATTTTCGACGCGACGCGATTCAACAACCACTTGTGTGCTCTTCGGGAAAAGTGCGTGGGGCCCGCCTTCTTTGATGGCCACGCGTAGTGTAGTGATTGAAGTGCGAAAGTACTAGACTATCACAGAGCTGAGTTTTTAATTTGGAGTTACAGAAAAAATCTTGAAAACAGTAAGAAAAATAGATTCCAGCATACGAGAATAGGAGAATTTATTGATATCTAGTTAGCCTAGACCGGTTCCATGGATCAAAAAAATATTGCGCTACCGTATATAGCAACAATCAATAACTTATTAGAAATGTCAGTGTATTATTCAATACTCCATTATTATTCAATAAATTATCATTAGGTTTCCCGGATGACTTTTAATTTTGTCTTCATGACAAAATAATATTCAAATTACAAGATGATAACAAAACTAAATAACATAACATCTCTTCACTAAACCTAAAAGAAAATCAGCTAACATCATCTTTAACTTTTATTAGGGGTCTTCTCTCTCGCCTTATTCGAACTTCGTTTCTTTCGTCCGCCTCTTTATCTTCACGTGTTCTAGGACTCAAAGTTCTCACAAGTCATTAAATCCAATTTCTCATCTTCAGAATTATCGGGGATAAAACCATGTGCTTTAAAAATTACCGATGATTTTGAAAAAAACGTGTTTTTTGAAAACTGCACGAGTTTATTTTTTTCGTTGTTTCAAAGCATAAATTGCCCGACAAGCATAAATTGCCCGACACCGAAGGAGGAGGGCAATTTTTTGAAACAACGAAAAAAATAAATGACTGCAGTTTTTTTCAAACACCTTTCTTCCAAACTATTTGGTTAATTTTTAAAGCACGAACGAAAATTTGTCATAAGAGGAATGCAATTATCGAAAAATTACAGGATAATTGCGTTTCGCGTCACGGCAGTGCAATTATCGCATTAGATGTCAATTCAAGTGAAGTCGCGCGATTTTAATGTCAGAAGTGAGACTTCAAATGTGTTCATATCGCGATTGCTACGGAAGTAACTGAGAAGCTTGCGGACATACCAACGCTAATCTGAAGTAACAAATATCATTGTTTTCATATTTCTCGTCTAAAATGAACCGTTTCGGAACTTTTAATGAAGCCGAAATCGATAAGAATATCGCAAAAACGACTCCAGCGAATACTAAGAAAAGTAAGAAGTTTATTTGGAATCAGTTCATGGATTTTTGTAAAGCAAAAGGGTAAAAATTAGAAAAAGACACGCCAGTATGCGAAATTGCGAAAATCTTGAAGGACTGGGCTCATAACATGAAGAAAAATAATGGTGAGGAGTACAAAGAAAGCACCGTGAAAACTATTTGGAATGTCACCGCCAAAATGATTATGGAAGAATGCTTCCAGAAATATGGAATGGAAAGCTTGGGATATAATGTTACTTACAATAAATAATTGTACTGTTTATTATAACATTAAATAATGAAAATTCATTGTGCATTCTTGAAATTTTCACTAAACAAGAACGAATTTTTTGATTGGCTAAAAGAGTGAGGTGTGAAATTTCCTACCGAATACCACTCGTGCATTGAAAATTAACCAGATAATTCTGAAAAAAACGTGTTTTTTTATAAAAAACCGCACTCGGTTATTTTTTTCGTTGTTTCAAAAAATTTATGCTTTGAAACAACGAAAAAAATAAACTCGTGCAGTTTTGAAAAAAAACACGTTATTTTCAGAATTATCGGTAATTTTCAATGCACTTGTGGTATTACCGGGGGTAATACCACAATTTTCAATTTTCAATGCACGAGTGGTATTCGGTAGGAAATTTCACACCTCACTCTTTTTTTCTAATTTATACCCTCTTGCTTTACAAAAATCCATGAACTGATTCCAAATAAACTTCTTACTTTTCTTAGTATTCGCTGGAGTCGTTTTTGCGATATTCTTATCGATTTCGGCTTCATTAAAAGTTCCGAAACGGTTCATTTTAGACGAGAAATATGAAAACAATGATATTTGTTTACTTCAGATTAGCGTTGCTATGTCCGTAAGCTTCTCAGTTACTTCCGTTAGCAATCGCGATATGAACACTTGTAGGTAGATGACACATTTGAAGTCTCACTTCTGACATTAAAATCGCGCGACTTCACTTGAATTGACATCTAATGCGATAATTGCACTGCCGTGACGCGAAACGCGTCACTACAGTGCAATTATCGCTGTGAGCCAGCGGTAATTGCATTCCTCTTGTGGACGTTTTTACACGTGAGGGAAATTTCCCCCGGTAATTGCACTGCGGAGCGATAATTGCACTGCGAAAACATCCCGTCGGCATGACACCAATAACAACAACACTGACTGCCAATACTGATAAATGTCAGATATACTTCAAAAAGGGAAAAAATGTCGCGTTTTGGTGAGTGGTCCATACAATCTATTGAGGAAAATGTAGTTGAAAGTGAAACAGCAGCACATAAATTTTTCTTTCTACTTCGGAAATACCTACTCTACCGATAATTTTCAATTCAAGCATGTTGTCAGTAAAAAACTGCATTCGGTTATTATTATTTTATCGGGGGTGCTCGCAATACAATCGATAGTAATTCTGTCAGAAATCAACGAGATCAAATTGCTTGGTACCACCACGAGTCCTTTAGGACGAGTTAGTAATTCTGTCAGAAATCAACGAGATCAAATTGCTTGGTACCACCACGAGTCCTTTAGGACGAGTGGTGTTACCTCAAAGCAATTTGATCGAGTTTAAGATTTCTGATAGAATTATCGACAGTATTGTGAGCACGAGTAGTATTTATTGAGATAATTTCACGAACCAACAAAGTAAAAAAAGTTCCATTGCCAGGAATTCTTCAATAGTTATAGATAATGCCTGATAGACATGAAATCTGTCAGACTGACATTCATATTAATAGCAAGATGATATTAAGTTCTTCGTTGTTGTTTGGATACGTGGTTGCCATGACAAAGTAGTATTACCGGCTCGAAAGCTAGGAACTGCGTATTATCGAGGCATACGTCCCTTATTGGTTCTAATATTGCAGGAAAGGAAGGTTTCATACGGCGAGTGAAATTATCGATAGTATTGTGAGCACGAGTAGTATTTATTGTGATAATTTCACGAACCAACAAAGTAAAAAAAAGTTCCATTGTCGTGAATTCTTCAATAGTTTTAGATAATGCCTGATAGACTGAAGTCTGTCAGACTGACATTTATATTAGTAGCAAGATGATATTAAATTCTCCGTTGTTGTTTGGATACGTGGTTGCCATGACAAAGTGGTATTACCGGCTCGAAAGCTAGGAACTGCGTATTATCGAGGCATACGTCCCTTATTGGTCCTAATATTGCAGGAAAGGAGGGTTTCATACGGCGAGTGAAATTATCGAAAAAGCCCCCTTCTTTGGAGTCGGGCCCTTTCGACAAAATATGAAATTAAACTCATGCAGTTTTTAAACAACATGCTTTCATCGAAAATTATCGGTAATTTTGATGCACTTGTTACTTCCGATAATCCACATAGTAGGTGGATTGCCATTGTAATTCGACGATAATTTCCCATTTCGATGTCTGATACTTAACCTTCCATTTCATAATCGTTCTAGTCGGCCTGATATCAATTCTGTTTCATGTCACTATTCTACCATCTTTACTATTAACTAAGTATGACCCAGGCACTGGATGTTCTTCTAAAATCATTCCAAGAGTCCATTTGTCATTGCCAACACTTTCCTTTTTTTAATTTACATCTTCATCGTCTCTGTCATGGGGTAGTCTTTCGATTTGGTTTGATTTTTCAATAGTTTTTTTCTGGCCTTTTTTTGGATCAACATATTTCGGCAACAAATTTTCAGATAGAGTTGGCAAATTATCTTGTAGTCTTCTACCAATGAAAAGTTGAACAGGAAAATATCCCATGGAGGGCAGTATCGCAGTATTTCGATAGTACAACAGTGAATGTTTTTTTTTTTTTTTCGACAAGTTCAATTGAAACAGGTTTTTCGCCAAGTCCATTCATGATAGGGACTTGACGTTAAAGGTTCCGTCAAACCAAAAAGCGGGAACGGAACTAGAATAACAGTAAACGTAGCAAACCATATACAGGGTGTCCCAGAATAAAGGTGGCAAACTCCGGCGGTGAAATCCTCACTTCATTTCAAGGCCAAAAGTTTCAAAAAACATATACTCTAAAGTGAATATTAACTGAGATACAAGGTGTTGAAAGTGACAAAATAAAAGACGTTTTCAAGAATAACTCCATAATAGCTCAACTTTTCCTGATGAAATTTGGTGTGTCACATGACAGCATTAAGTTCCAAATTTCAATGCAAATCACATGTTTGTAACTTTACACGGGGGCGTATGGCAGACGGGTACCCCTAATCGCCCCTCCCCAACTTTCACGCCACAGGATTAATATCTATTTCGTCTTCTTTTTCTTAATTCTCGATATTTTCTATACAAAAAAGGGCTAGGTTTCGTTATAAAAATTGTCAACGGTTTTCAAGATATTCGAAGTTGAATAAGTGCGTGCGTTTGTGATTCGGAAACTCATTATTGATTGTTTTGTTAGAAGTTGCTATGTAATTTGTTTCAAATATCGGGAAATTTTTGTGAAAAGATCCCTCAAAAAAGCCAACAATTTTCGAAATATTTGAATTTGTACTCATTGCAAGGTATTTGATATTTGGTATTTTGATATTTTTAATAATGAAACCTATCCCTTTTTTGTTAGGGATTAAGAAAAAGAAGATGAAATCGACTCAAATCAAATCAAATATACTTTATTGTCAGAAGATTTTGCATCCCATTGACAAAGATTTGTAAGTAACTATAAATATAAACATAACTAATGGTGTATAGATAAAAACTGATGAATTACAAAAAATTAGAATAAAACAAGTACAAATACAATAAAAAATAAAATAGAATAAGTACACGTATTTTCAAAACGATTCATTAAAATACTCTTGTAGGCTATAATAGGGTCTATCAGCTAGCAAATTTCTCACTGCTTTCTTGAATTGTACGTTGGTCAGATTTGCAGACCTTATATCTACTGGTAAGTGATTGAAAAGCTTTCCACCATTATAAAAAATGGAATCCTTGATTAATGTTGAGTTGGGTATGGGAAGTCTGATATTAAATATGCTATTACGGGTAGCATATGGAGAAGAAACAAAGTCAAACTCCGTTTTATGTTTGTACACCAAGCATACAGTTTCAAGAATATACAGTGCAACTACAGTTAAAATCTTATTGGCAGCAAAATAATGTCTGCATGATTCCCTAGGTTTGACTTTACAGAGACACCTTACCGCCCTTTTCTGTAATATCAACACAGAAGGGTTGCACTGCATGTTCCCCAAAAAGGTATTCCATATCTTATTTGGGAGTCAATTAAAGCGTAGTAAACCGTTTTTGCTGTGTGAAAACCCAACTCATTAGAAACCACTCTCACTGCATAACATCTGGAGGAAATTTTACTCTTGAGTTGTCTAACGTGTTCATCAAATTTAAGCCTACTATCAATAAATACACCAAGAAATTTTGTGTTCAATTTGTTTTCCAAGATATCATTGCCTATTGAGAGTTCATTTAGCAGACATTTAAATGTTATTATATTTGTTTTGGAGATATTCAAGGATAATAAATTAGCATCACACCAATTTTTCACCTTTTCTACATCTGTTGATATCTTTTTATGTAGCTCTGTTGAGTTCTTTTCTTTCCACAATATTGTTGTATCGTCCGCGAAGAGAGTAAAACTGCCAGATATATCTATCATAGTCAAGTCATTAATATATAACAAAAACAGAACTGGACCCAACACAGAACCTTGTGGCACACCAGATGTAATTGCTCTGCTTTCTGAGAGTTCCGATGTTCTTACCATTTGACTTCGCCCTGAGAGGTACGATTCAAACCAATTGTACGTCACCCCTCTGCAGCCATACCGGTGAAGTTTTTTGAGTAATATTTCATGATTAACGCAATCGAAAGCCTTCGAAAGGTCACAGAAAATTGCGGCGGCTACTTCACCAGAATTTATTTCTGAATAAATTTTATAATGGAAAGAATATTGCATCACTTGTATCTTTTTCCGTCTGGAAGCCAAATTGATTGTTGCTCATGATATTATGCAAATTTAAGAAATCATTCAATCGTTTCTTTACTAATTTTTCGATAATTTTCGCCAAGGTTGGAATAAGAGAAATGGGCCGCAGATTGGAGGGATTATCCAAATCACCACCTTTATGTAGGGGAATAACAATTGAAGTCTTAAAGGAAAGAGGGAATGAGCCAGTTTCAAAGGAAGCATTAATGAGATTAACTAACGTTTCCAATGCATTAACTGGTAGATTCAAAAGTATTTTGACCGAAATCTCATCATACCCAGCGGTATTTTTATTTCTGATGTCGTTCAATGTTTCAATCAATTCATGAACATCTGTGTTATACAAAATAAGGTTATCATCAATATTAATATTTTCCAGATTAATTAAAGGATCATAGGGCACGCGAATTGTGTTGCTTAGCTTTTGAGCATTGGTGCAATAGAATTCGTTGATTTTGTTGGGATTTAGTGGGATATCAACCTTTGGTTTCTTTGATTTCCCTCTGATGTCATTAATTATGGACCAGGTCTCTTTAATTTTGTTATTTGATTCTCCAATTCTGTTTCTGTAATACATTTTCTTCGCTAGCCTGATAGTGGATTTATAGATTTTACGGTACCTCGTGAAGTATATAAAAATAAATTGGTCATTCGTAAATTTTCTAATATAATGCATTGAGCGTAAGTTTTTTGAGGAAATCTTCAGTCCTTTCGTCACCCACGGCTTTTTACGCTTCAATTTGATTTTCTGTTTAGGAAAAGACTTATCAAACACATCCAATAACACGCTATGAAATGATAAGAAAGGATCATCTTTGGTCAGAGTGCTCTCCCAGTCAATTCCGATACAATTCTGATAGAACCTATTATAGTTTGAGCTACTGTACAGTCTACCATGTTTACATATGGTACGTTTCTTTGGCGACTCTAGAAGAACAGAACACATTACTGCTTCATGATCCGATAACCCGGATGGAATAACTGTGCACGAATCTATCTGTTCTTCTAGATTGCTACATACGTAGTCAATACGAGAAGCAGAGAATCGAGAGATACGAGTATCTGCGTTAACATGCATACTTAAGTCAAATGATGAAAGTAAATGTTTTAGTGAATCCCTAGCCAGAGATTCACAGTCATTATAATTTATATTAAAATATGACCCTACAATTACTGGGTAAGTCAGCCAGGAGTAGCTCTAGATTACTTAAAAATATATAAACATCTGAGGAGGGAGATCTATAGAGACAAACAACATATAAGTTATATTTCAGTATATTAATTCAGTGGCGTGAAAATTGGGGAGGGGCGATTAGGGGCACCCACCTCTGTACGAAGTTACAAACTCATGATTTACATTGAAATTTGGAACTGAATGCTGTCATGTGACATACCAAATTTCATCAAGAAAAGATGAGCCGTTATGGAGTTATTCTGGAAAACATACACTTTTTTGTCATTTTCAACACCCTGTAACTCGGTTATTATTCATCTTAGGGTATATGTTTATTGAAACTTATAGCTTTAAAATGAAGAGAAAATTCTAACATCGGAGTTTGTCCCCTTTATTCTGGGACACCCTATATATTTCTCTGCAGACATTTCGGAATACGAATAATCACACAGATATGTATTTTTACATATCTCCTATAGCATTTGGTCTCGCATTCATCCCGCTCCCGCGTTCCCGCGTTGGTTTGGGGAAACCTTAATACTTTGAAATCAAACTTTTTTGAAAAACGTTCAAACTCTTGACTGCTATAGGGTACATTATCACAAAAAACTCAATCTGGAACTACATTCCTTGAAAATATTCCAGTAATATATTCAATTATTTCAGAGCTCTTTTGATTTCTCATGAGTAAATGTCAATTTTCCACCGAATTCAAGGATATCACTGGATATGAATTCCCATGGTCGTGATGGCATCGGATGAGATAAAAGATATTTGCCGTCATCGGCGGAGGTGGTGAAGTTTTGGCGAGACATATGACATAGAGTGAAATATTTATTTGCGTTTGCCAGTCTTTTAGATTTTTTTCTCTGCAGAATAACCAGAATTGTTTATAATTTACATTTTCAAGAATGTTGCCGACTTTGTATGAGGGAGCAAATTTTTATTGTTTCATTGAGCACTAAAATACAACTTTTATGAAAGTTTGCAATGTTTTTCCATTTTTTCCCATTTTTTCTAAAACGATTGGCCTACAGCCATAAAGAAGGAAGTGTGCTGTATTACTGATATCCCCAGTTATTTTTGTGTATATTGGAATCCATTTTAGGAATATTTGCATTTCTGTTATGAATATTCTATTTTCCCGTACCTCACAAATGAGAGAGGTAAAAACGTAGTTTCCTCGTGGAGATTTTCAAACTAACGACACTTTAAAGGAAGGTCAACAAAGCGATAAGCCGTCGCTTACATGGGTATTTGCGATATGATTTAATTTTTTTACCATATACTTAGTAACTCCAGTAGATTGAATAATAAACAAATCATTAATTATTCATTAGTTTCACTCTTTTACGCATGTACAACCAGATGTTTGGAGTAATATTTATTATCTAATAAATTGAATTTCTGAGTTAATGGTGTAAAAGCCGAAACCGGTTATAAAAAATAAACAACTCACTGAAAATTGGACAAAAGTTTACACAAAAAAAGCAATCAATGGAATATGACAAATATTACAAATAATATGAGTATTAATGAAGATCATTCCAGGGAATTTCAAAATCTTATAACCCCGATTTTTTTATACACATGCGTATTTTGTGAGCTTGCTTATTACCGATCTAGCAAAATCTTCGGAATTGAATTGCTGGGCTCAAATTCAGCAATCGAAGTTGTGTTTTACAGAGACTTTAATGTCCTTTGAAATGTTTACAATACACCCCTTGTCATTTGAAACAAACAGGATAGATGTTACCCATTCTAGGGGGCTCTGAAACAGTAAGTAATCAAAATATTTGAAAAAAACTAAAAAACCGAGCGTTTTATGAAATATTCACGTAAGTACAAAATCTCTATTTGTATTAAAATTCATTCAAATTTTCCAGCTGTGTTCAAGAATGCCATGAAATTTGATATTTTTTCCTTATTAAAGGAAAAAATGGAATCAATGTTGTTGGTTGTTTTTCAATTTCTTGCCTTCTTATGTTATGGGAAATGGACATTCGTTAAATTTCTTGAAATGTTAGTAGGTATGTTGTTAGAACAAATAATATTTCCCCTTTACCACACAAATATTTCCATTCCTAAATGCGATTTCGATAACCAAGACATGTTCATCAGTATATAGGAATACTAAACTAACAGTAAATATCCAAACCAGTCATATTGATATCCAATAATCAATTACTATGAATTACCTAATATTGATATGGAACTTGACTATGATCATACCTATGATCAAATCTGATTGATGTGGTCAGGTGTGATTTTACCCACACAAACCGATAATAGGTAATCATTCCTACATCGGAAATAACTCAAATAGTTTAGAATTTAATGGGACATTATAATTATTGAGAAGGGATTTATTCAAACTGTTCTTGTGAATAGCAATACCTTCAAAACAATATAATTTCCTATAATCATCCACTGGTTTTACCAATTCAAATTCTGGTGTTATGGTGAGTTTCTAATAAATGATCTGCAACACTAAATTCATTTTCTCCTGAATATTTAGCGTGGGTCAAATGTTACCAAACCGGGTAATCGTTAGATCTCTTTGCCATAATTTCGTTTCGTTTGAAGTTGATAATAACAGTTGATGCTTATAGGATATTAGATTGTTATTTAAGTTTTGCTATTCTCAAGAACCGTTTGAATAAATCCCTTCTCCATAATGATAATTGTCGAAGTGGTTATCAAATGAGTTTGATAGCTTATCCATCCGGCATCGACAGGAGAGAATTCATATGAATTCAGCGACCGAATAAAATACTTTAAACTGTCGGAAGGAGAAAAGTTGGTCTCATTCCATATCAGTTCAATTTTTCCCAGTGTGCTCATTGCAGAAACCTTGGAATGTTTGAGAGGCTCATTGAAACTCAATAATATTCAATAGGAAAAGGTCAGTGAGTTCAACAGTTTGACATACATTCATGCAGCCGAATTATTTTATCTTTCAAAATAAATTTTTCCAGCAGCATGAAGGCATTGCCTTGGGTAATTGTCTGTCACCATTTTTAGTTGATCTCTTTATGAGTAGGAATGACATGGATCATAAATCATGCCACAATTATTTCCCTACAGTGTGGATCAGGATGAGGACGAAAAACCAGATATAGAAAACTTCCAGAATAGTTTGAAATCAGTATTTGAACAAATAAAATTCACGGTATATATGAAAGCTGGCAGATAATTGCCATTTTTGGACACTTTTTTTGACACTTTGGTAATCAGAAAGTGTGGAAGTTGACATCTACAGAAAAGCAACCAATAGATTTATATCTGTTGATTCTAAGCACCACAATCAGCACAAAATAGCGAGTTTTAATTTTCTTGTTCATAGGGCTTTGAGCTTTCCACTTAGTAATGAACGTTTTTAGAAATAAATAAAAACCAACAAGGAGATAGCTATGAACAAAAGGTACTCAATCGATAATTTGCTAAAATTTGCAAGAACGAGATTATGATGATCAGTTCTATTTTAGTTTTTGGTTGCAGGGGCGAATAGAAGAAGATAGATCATTCCTCCAGTCAGTGCGGCAAAATCTTTAGGGCGGTATGCGCGAAGCGCGTGACAGGGAATGACAATTATATGTTGAGAAGCGCATAATCAAAAAAAAATTGCAATGAGGAGAAAACAATTCTGAAACAAGTTTAAGTAAAAGAGAAAAATTGCGAACGCAATGTTTCATAAATCTTGTTCAGAAACATTTGACTTTCTGTTTAAGATTAAGTCAAAAGAGGATAATAATTTGTTCAAATTGACAACTGATCTACAAAAAAGTATGTAGAAGATCTAGACGATTTTTTTCCTGACGAATGTGTTCACCTAAAAAAACTTTTAATTTATGTTATGGAGATTAAAGCGGAAACTCCATTGAAATTAGTTCAAGCTGTACACTAGAATAAATGAATATCTTCTTTTCCCGACGTAAATATTTGTTTTCAAATGTTTTTCTCTAAGTATAATGGCCACGAATGACAGTAGTGAAAGGTCCTTTTCCACTTTTAAAAGAGACATAAGCGAAGTGGTCGTGGTGTTAGAGCGTTTAGCTTCCACCCACGCGGCCCGGGTTGCATGGAGGTAAGTAGCACGCGGTATCGCCAATCGGTATTGTTCGGCGTCGAGCGATCCTAATACTTTTGAATCTTGAATATAGCACGCGGGCTGAGCGTCCGTTTTGCGCTATCGAGTGCTACTTATCGCATAACTTAAAAAATTGTAGATTTTTCTACACAAAATACATCATAAGGGAAATAATCATAGGAAATGGATTTATGCTATTCAATGCTTATTTTTTACTTTACAAGAATTGAAAAACGTTAAATAATAAAACTATTGCCTATTTTATGTACCCTATTTGATGCACTTACCTACATTTTAATGCATAGAATTGTTTGCGGATCAATTTATAAGAAAAGAGATAGGTACCTAAGGAATTGAACAGGTATAAAACCATTTTTCAAACGAGTTCAAAAAAGGAGGATGTTCTCAATTTGTCTGTGTGTATTTTTTATGTACGGCGATTATTCCGTTATAAGAAAGGTAAAAAGGGGGTTTATTTATCTTTTGAACGGTTTTAGTTCACTTTCATTTACAATAACTTCCAACGAATACAGAAAGTTTATGTAAAAATCAGTGTATAATAATATATTTTTAAAGTCAGGATTTCCAACCTCTAACAATACAGTTTTGAACTATCACTGTATATTAAAAAAAATTAACTTTGAATAAAAGAAAACCAAGTATTTACTCCTGTAAATTCCTAGCTACATAATCTTTTTTTTTTTGAGAGATAATAAAAATTAGTAATATACCTCAGCACGGCCGTGATGGCCGCGCTGGTAGAACGTTCGCCTTTGGAGCGAAGGGTCGAGGGTTCAAAGCCTCGCGTGGTCATCGGTCTCGTGCATGGCATCACACGTTAAAAGGTAAGGGCTGCGTCTTCCCTAGCTCACACAAGTCTCTCGAAGACTTACCTCATAACATCTTTTTGGTATTTTTAATAGCCATACCTGAATATTTCGAATGTTTTTTTGCTATCGCTGTGGGCATCACTAATATATGTTCTTTCCCTTTCTAGTTGTTGGTGGATAACGTATATTCCGTGTTTTTAAAAGAAGTATGCAATAAACTTAATATATGAGAGTTTTCTTGGACGTTGAAACAAAACAAACCCAAAGAAAGTCCACCAATGGGAGGTTGTGTTGCAAAAAAATAGACTTTGCCATCACAATTGACAGTTGGATCTAAGAAGATGATTTAGGAACTTTTTTACACCAATTTACCAACTCTGCATAATTTGCGTATACAATGCAACTATATAATTATAACATTTTTTATTTTTTACTAAATAACAATAGCCATCTGGTTACTACGACATTTCTTTGATTAATAATCAGATAATATAATAAATGCTACCTTTGTCAATTCACGAAGACAAAGTGACTGTGCATTTTTGGGCATTGCAGCGGGAAAAAGTCGAACGCAAAGTAGCATTCGATATCGCCAGTCTGTTGGCCAGCCCGCGTGTTACTTTCAAAAATACGAACTGGCTCCCGAATGGCGATGCCGTGTGTTACTTACCTCCATGCGCCCGGGTTCGATCCCCGGTCGCGTGTCACTGAGCTGAAGTGGTTCGGATCCCACTTTTATTTAAACTGTAGGTCCCGGATCTCCCTTGCTCGCACAAGCTCTGCTTTTGAGGGGTTTTCTCCGAAAACCTGGGAGTTTCGTAAAAACAAATTTTACAAAATTTTTTTTTACATACCTGAAAAATTCAATTGCCAAAGAAAATTTTAACTCTTCAGCAATTTTATGTATTAATCAAGACCAACTCGATGACATTGCTGTAAAGAGTATTTATTATACATGAAATTACTTTTATTAAGAAAAGAAAACAAATTTCCTAATATGTACCTATTATCAGAATGTGATTTGATGTTCCATTTTTATATTCTTATTCTATATTTATTTTCTGTTTCTAAATTTCTTTTTGTTATATATTATTTAACCAATTTATTTTGTTCGACGAAATTTTGTATTTCATTTTATAGGTAAGTATTTTAATGTTATTCTGTGTTATTTTGTTTTATAAAGATTTGTTGAAAGAATGATTAATGATTAAAAAATCCAAACACCTTCAAGTTAGGAATATTTTTGAGTTTGAAGGGCGGTCCCTCAATCATAGCACCAGGCAGCAAATTACCTTAAGCCGGCACTGCATCCAGTATGTGGATTTCACTAACGAAAGTACATACACTTCAAATGGAGTTGTTAATTCTCAGTATTACCGGTGGTGGGCGGACGAGACTCCCCATATTGCCATAGAGGCTCGTGACTAATACTCATTCAAAACTAATGTCTGGTGTGGTATATTCAACAACCAAATTATTGGTCCAGTATTTTTATGAGAAAACCTATATTCTGAGAAGTACCCGCTCCTTCTTCAAACTCATCTGCTTGATTTATTGGACAATATTATACCCATTAATCCAATAAACCTGCACAGAAGAATGTATTTTCAACAGGACGGTGATCCAGCACACTACAGTTGAGGTGCGTGATTTAACCCCATGCTATTTCTCTCTATGCGGATATTTAAAATCTGAGGTTTATCAACACAGACCTTTCAGAGATCAAGAACATCTTGAAAATACGATAAGAGAATGTGATGTCCAAGTTCCGCCAGTTATGTTGAGGAACGTTCCAAGAGAAATGTATGGACGAACCACTATGTGCATATTATTATTATTATTGAAAGGAACGGAGGACACGTTCGCATTTAATTTAATTTAGTTTAGTACTGTTCATTTGATTTATTTTGTAGTTTAATCTTTCTTTGATTTCATATCATGTGTTTTGTTTTGATGAATTTAGTGAAAAATCCAAATGTTATTTATTTTCCGAAAAATATAACTTTTGAGATTTTGCTAATTTTGTAAAAAATGCATTAATTATGAATTAACGAGTGAAATCATTATTATTTATATCCATATTAAAAACGTACCTGAGCTAACTCCAACCAGAAATCTCGACCACAACATCCAGTGTTTTCTATGGCTGGGGAATAATTCTAAAGAGGAGTACATGGCACTCGAAATCGTGAATACCACCAAGGAAAATATCAGCGGCATTCTTATGGAACCTAGTCTGTTACTCCACCATCCCACCAGGGGGGAAAACAACATTTGTCCGAGAGGGTTGGCAGCCACCACGAATCCCATGAACTCTTTTCCTGCAGTGGGGTCCAACTGAAAAAGCAAACGATATACAGGGTGTGTCACCTATTTCCGCGTGGAGAGTAGCACCTTCATTAAAACCACTAACCGGCTAGCGGACCTGACTTGTGGCGTGATCTCTCGTTTCAATTTTGAATTTACGTAAGTAAGTTAGGTTAGGAGAACATACAATTTACATGTTGTCAAACCGTATTTCACTTATTAGAATTTATCAATTTCTCTTACAAAGTTTTACAGTTGTTTGAATGTTGTGTTTATATTATTCACGACATCCGCTTCAATTAAGTATTTCGACTTCTTTTGTATCACATATTTTTGAAATATAATATAATTTCCTAAATGACATATCATTGTTTAAGGGGTTATGAATGCAAAATCAGTGGCCAATGAGTCATTGGCGCGCTATTATTTTTTATTTTGAAGCGTTACTATATGGTAACGCTAGCCGATAGACGATTACGGTATACAAAAAGGAGAAATCTAAAGAATGTACTATTTCACTGCAGAAATGGTTTTACGTTGAATGAAGCTTTAGAAATGGCGTATTCCGAATATTTAGATATAGACCTACAGACTGTAAGGGGGCTCTCATGGACGAAAACTCAGGAGATGAAGACAATTCTGGGTTAGTAGACAATCTCAGTGGTAAACAACTGACGGCAAAGGCTGAAATAAGATTATGGAGATAAAAAAATCCTTGAGGAATTCCACGATTCACACGAAGAAGCTGAAGTTGGAAATAACGTAGAAAAAAATTAAAAATGTGATTACTCAAAGTACGAAAATTATTCTGTTGTAGAATTATTTAAAATGTTCATTGATGATGGCATCATAAAATTATCTGTGGATCATACCACAAAGTATGCCTTGTTCCTAAATCAAACTAACCCGAATCCAATTTCCAATGAAAATTTTTATTTTGACTGGGTATAATGAAAAACCCGGAAGATATTTTTATTGAGACTCAAAATGACACATGAAAAATGTTATCGATGCAATAAGACGGGACAGTTTTAGACAAATTGCAAAGTATTTACATTGGGCGGATAATACCCAACATCACATTTTCGAGAAAATAGATGAATTCCCAAAGACAATAGAACACCTTCCTTCAAGTTCTATTAAAACAATCTATTTACAAGTTTCAACATTATTATACTACCAGAAGCAAAAAGGATATGACGCAACTGGAACGATGAGAGAAAATCGCATTCAAAAAACATATCCTTTACTCAAAAAGAAAACAACTGAGCAAGTCCACTAAAAGAGGCCAGTTTGTTACAACAATTGACAAAGAAGACGGAGTAATGCTGGTGATATGGATGGACAATAGTAGGTTCCACGTGCCTCGACTTCAGTGGTAAAAAGGTATTCTCGAACAGATAAGAAAATAATTCAAGTGAAACGACCATGGCTGAAAATACACAGGATCGGCATAAGGCGGAAGAAATGGTGGTGGTCCATCTTTACTTTATTATTAGATGCAGCTGTAGTTAACGCTTGGAATATTCACAGAAAATACAAAAATGAATAATCTAACTTTATAATGACCCCTAAAAGTTATTTAAAACCAAAAAAAGCATCGTTTCTTAGTCAATAAAAATACTTAGATAGATATTTCAAATTTCACTTGTGAGTCTAAATTTTAATTATAAACAACTTTTTCAAATAACTTTTTTTTGCTTTTTTCCAAGTTGCCGCCATATTGGCGGTCACGTGACGTATGTCAAAATTGATTAATAGGTTTTCCAATATGGAGAAAAGATTCCCTTTAAAGTTTTTTTTTTGTAATTCTGCTAGTATATTTTTTCCCAATATGCTGCAAACATTATGGCCCACACTGTATATTATAATAATAAAGTAATATTTTGTTTCTACTATCTCAATGGAAAATCTGGTTCTCTTCCACCTATCTATTTTTTCCAAATTTCGATTATAAGTTTCTTGCAATTTCATTTATTTGAATCAAAAACAGCTTACAAACCAATTACCATTAAAAAACCTATCTACAATTAATAGAATTTATTGTACACTATAAATTACCCATCCACTATCATTGTTATTATTGCTTGTAGATAAAAAAGTTGAGTGGCTATGACTGAATTTTGATATAGTGTGCTATTAAAAATATAGTATCCTGCAGATTTCAAGGGGTCTATTTTTTATAAGATTTTGTTAATGATCTTTTTTATCTGATTTCAAAAATTTACCATATGCTACCCCTATCTTATACCACTTTTGATTCATCAAACGTCGAATAACTTAGTTATATTACTGTAAATACATTTCCAATAAAAGTCAACATTTTTCAATAAAGCTATGAAAATGACAACCTGTTTGTTTGTTTAGTGACGTTTCTTTAATGGCATAATCAAAATGGTTTACAGTAGCGAGAAAGAAAAAGTTCAAATATTTACACAAAAATAGATATCAAAGATTTATTTAGCAAATTTAAATAACATGATAACTCATAAAAGCAGTTCAATGCTTCCACCATTATTGTCAATGCATAATTGACGATGTAATGAACTTTTCTTAACTAGTTGGTAATTGGTAGTGGAAAGTTGGACGTTATGACATTCACGTCAGTTTTGAAAAGTGTCACTTTATATGTCAAATTTAAAAACATACTTTCACTTAATTGATCAGCTACAATACATTTAGGATTTAATAAAAAGTAATACAATATTTCAAAAAAGTCTGCGAATTATTATGGATAGGCTTACCTTCGAAATAAGCAGTATATCTAGCAGTTCTTCCTGGTTTATTTGAATTACACGCTTTCTTTACCGAATCTGAAACCTTTTGGTAAATATTTTTCAATGTATTTTCTGACGGTTCTCGACGATTTGTAGTTTGGATACAACAACCTATTTGCACTTTTTCTTTCTCACTGTGAACCATTTTGATTATTCCATTGGAGAAATAACACTAAACATTCATATAGTTGTCAATTTCATAGCTTACTTGAAAAGTGTTAATTTTATTTTTATATACAACTAGTCTAAGTTATTCGACGTTTAATAACTAAAAAACGGTATAAGATAGAGGTAACATATGGTATATTTTTGAAATCAGGAAAAAAATATCATTCCAAACAGTCAATAATATTCAGGGATTCCCATAAAAACAAAAATGCGTGTCCGGAAATATGCACGCTACTGTATTTTTGATAGCATTTCATCAAAATTATGTCATTACTTCTTGATTTTTTACTTGTTCTTGTTGTTTTGATGTGGAAAATTGGCCTTCAAATTTTTCAAAGATGTGACCCGTTACCATTTGAACTTTATAACTAATATAGCCTTCCGGCGGTAGATTTTTTGTTGCCTTGTTTGGTACCGTCAAGAGTTTACAAAATATCCCTAAAGGATTCGCCTATATTTAATGATTCAGAATGACTTTTTTTGAAGACTAGATCTAGATATGCCAGTCTCATTTCCTTTTATTCCTAGTGCAGTGGTTACTCATATATGTATTCAAGATTTTTCAATGAAATGCCAATAACTTGGCAACGCTGTATCCGAGAATGGAAAGTAAAACGCACATTTAACGCAGATATTAGAAATATCGAAATATAGTTTGGCAAGTTTGATTGACCATGTGATATGTGAACCAAATGGGAGTTTTTCGAGTCACTCAGTTTTTTTTTTTATTAATTCAACTTGCAATGATAATCGAGAATACTTACTTTGTCTAAGTATGGCCAAACACCAGTTACTATAATGCTGAATCCCAGAGATATAAGGAACATGGTAAAATAAATAACGTAAATGGAACGCCATCGTTCTTTATATTCTTGGAGACTTTCGAGATTATCATCAAACGTTGGTCTGGTCGTTGACCCAAACATGGATCGCACTTGTTTCACCTTTTTTTCGAACCATGACATCCTGAAAAAAAACATTTTAGTGAAAAAGAGTGCATTTCACTGTGATCATTCCAAAAGTTTATCAACAATTTAAAGTAATGAGATGGAACGGTAATTGTTCATATCATATCTTTTGTCACTTTACGTAACGGTATGCAAATTTGTCAAATTATTATAATTATTTGTTTTAATTTCAACACTTTGTATATTTCAATATAACTCATATCATATGAACATATTTTTAGCTTGCTATGATGAATTCGATTAAGCTATTTATTCTCTTCTCAATGCAACATTTGTTCGATTTCTTCATTTACAATACCCTCAAATCCATAAAAGATGGTGGAATCAAACTTACTGACACTTACATGGGCAAAAAATATGCAACTTCCTAATGGAGAGTATTAATTTTGAAATAGTAGGTACATATTATAATTTAACATGTTCCGATATTTTAGAAGATACTGTTGTTGTTGAAGGAACTGCAATTGATAAGAGTTATCTTGAATTTTTTGAAAATGCAGTAGATACAGAATTACCTCGTATATTGGAATGTTTCGACAGGATAGTGCCCACATTTTTTGTTAATGTTGATTTCCAGCTCATTGAATGTAAATAAGAAGAGTTCAGGAGGGGCCTGCTAGATCTCCTGAATCAACCCCTACAGTATAACTTGCCTGTAAGTAAAAAAAAAATTGTTGCCAGTAGGTATATGAGTATTTTGGCAGTATTTCACCAGAACTGATATTGCTGCGTTTCTGTATTTTTAAATAGGTGATACACTTGTTGGGTAACTACCTGTAATAGCTCAGTGTCCAAAAATCCGCTATAAGTACAACTTCAACCTCTTTGGTCGCCATGTTAGAGAACACGGAATCAATATTTATGGCATTACTATTGACCATGTTGAATAATATCTAGTTCCGTGGTCTATCACCAAAAAGTTGAACAAAGCTGAACTTTTTTTTCAGAAAATGCGACATTCTTGTTCCCTGTTACTTTTACAAGTAACAGTAATTCACTCCCCCCCCCCCCCATCCTATCCTAAGGTTCCGTAAGACAATTGTGACTGCACTAATGCATAATGAAAAACTTTAAGATGGTTAGTGTCTAAACATGTTTTCAAATATTTGACTATATATCTCGGATTTGTAGAAAGTTACTACACGGAAAAAAAATTTAATAATAGCAAGTAAAATTTGCATACCAGTCATACCACCAAGTGAAAATTTGCATACTGTATGGGACAAGTAAACGCATTATTAGCCACAAGAAAAATTAGATTCCTGAATTTGATCACTTGCTGTTATTGATGTAATTTCAGGAACGCAATGTAACCTAACGATATTAAACTCTTTACTAGAAGCAAACTTTTTATTTTATAAGCCTCAATCTACGTTTTCTTTGCAGTAGGTGCTCTGACTGATAACTACTAGTGACAAGTAAATATACCATTGATGAAGAATGATTTACTCTCAAATAATTCATATACTTAAATCTACTAAAAAATATATTAGTTGCTACTATACAGTATTCTACTGCAGCAACATTTTTAGATTATTATAGTAATTTTAGTTAACTTGGCCATATCAAATGACTCACTTTCGGGTAGTTTATTATTGACATACCTTTAATAGCTTTCATTCCATCTTTGGTGTCAGGATACAACGAACTCAATTGAAATATCCACTTGCCGTCAGTTTAGAGTTATTAGTTCTTCAAAGAAGGATCATTTGTTTTTTATAAAGCCTTATTTTCAATACATTTATTTCATTCTTGAATTTAAAATGATAAGAAAGATTCGGTTGCACCAAGGTAGCAATGATTCAGTTTATACTATAAGAAAACGTACTTGCATGGCATATACATGCTAGCAAAATACACTACTCAAGAAAAACTGGAGAAAAGGATTGCAGTTTTATGACAATATTTTTTCGTGAACTATGAGTTGATGTGGAAAGAAGTATTAAACATTTTGACGGTTCTTTTAAACAAATCATCGCCTCTGGCCATGCCTTTACTAGATCACCCAGTACAACCTGTTTCATAATTAAAAATTTCGGAACTTTGTTGAATCTGTTTGTATTCATCAGTATGAATGAATGAACAAGCAGGTAAGCCAATGTCTTTCCTCATTATGATCATAACAAATCCAAGATATGCATAACATAATGTAGAATTAGAACGTCCTGAAAATTGAAAATAAAAGATAATGAAGAAATTAAATAAAAATATGTAAATTTTTAATATTTTTATTGAAACAAAACTGTTGTTCAGTCTTTTGGATAATTCTCCTGATTCTATTATACATAAAATGTCAACACTCTAGAAATGTTAGGTCAATATCCACATTCTACATACCAACAAGTAAAATACATAAATCAAACTAACACTAATCACACAACTCACATCAGTAATAATAGTATAATTCCGGCACACGATGTAACCCGTCCACATACAACTACTAACTCAAATGCTGGAATTGGAATGAGGCCAGTTTTGCGAAAACGGTGATCAGTGCAACGGTTACTACCGATTGATCCCGAACTGGTCACATATCAACAGTTTCATTATCGTAGAAACACTCAGCTCTACTGCAAATAAACTGTTGTATTATGCCTGTAACACGATTCTCTGTTGTTATTATATACTTTTCAGAAACACATAGTAGATAAATATGAATATACACTTTTCCAGCGCTAGTAAAATGCTGACTTGACAATATACAAAGTGAATTATCTAATGTTCGAAGCACTTGCTGTATGTAAACAATATTATAGCTACAATAATCATTTTTTTTAGAGACAAATCGTTATTTTTTTCAATATAGGTATTAATTTTCTTACCACAATCGAAAAAAAGTCAGAAAAACGTTTTACTTGAACCATTTTTTTCCGTGATCTACAGTCACTAGTTGAAACTTCATTTGACCCAAACCAGGGAATCCAAAGTTAGATGATTATCTACTCATTGACAGGCCGTCAACAGTTCTGTTGTACTGACCAACCCAAGGTTCAATAAAGTTTCTAGTACGTCAAGAACGTAAAATAATAAAAGTAAATTCGATTCCGACAGTTCCAACCTTTGACAGCTGTTTCGTGGATACCCACTCATCAGAAACGATTTCTGGAATCTCTCGAAATCAGAACTAAATCATTCAGAATTTGTACCGAGAGGCAAGACAGATTATTACAGAAAGTGACTAATGACATCTACAATCACTATTTGTATATCCCACCTGAGATGTCGGTCAATTTCAATAACCAGATATTTGGTGGAGTTTTTCAGAATTTCAGAGTTCATTCCGAAACATAGCGGTCCCATATCAGGTAAGTTATTAGAGTGCGAAGTGAAAGATAGACTGTCTTATCTAAGTTTAGGGTGAGTTTGTTATACCTGAACCATCTGTCTATTTTGACACAGTTTCTGCTTTCACTTTTAAGCTTGCCCAGGAATCATATTCCTACATGATAGCAGTATCGTCAGAAAAACTAAGATTCCTCCATCTATTTTCAGAATAAGAAGGCTATTTATGTAAATTATGAAGTGGGACTAAGACTGTTCCTTGAGGTTCACCATAAGTAACAGTCACTGGTAGTTCCTTTTAAGTCAACTATTTGTTTCCGATCCAAAAGATAGCCTCCCAAGATATTACAGACCTTTCCTCTCATTCCATAATTTTCCAGTTTTATCAATATTTTTCATGACAAACGGTATCAAATGCTTCAGACAAGGCGACGATGATGCACAAAAAGGTTTTTTTTTGGTTCAAGGCATGATAGATGCGCCATTTATTGCACCTTCGGTCGACCTAACTTCTATGAAACCATACTGAAAACATGACAAGATATTAAATTTATCCAGAAAAGTTAATATCCTCGATTTTAATAATTTTACTATAATTTTTGCAAGTTTGGAGATGAGAGAAATTGGTCTGTAGTTGACTTTCTTCGCTCTTATATAATGGTTTGATAATTCCAGTTTTAAGAACTTTCGGATAACACCCTGTATCGAAATAAACGTTTCTCAAATACGCGAGATGTTCTATTATTTCATGAGATATAGTTTTTAGTATTTCTGAACGTATTTTATCATGACCTGGTGATTTCTTAGATTCTAGCTCCATAATAGTTTTTTGATCCTCATTTCCATCGGTTGCATAAAGATACATGGTGTTTTCTATAATTTTGTTCAATTCACTGTAGTTATGAGGAATTGGTAGTTTGTCAGCAATTGTTTTTCTTAAGGTCCTATAGTGTTTGTTGAAATTATTAGCAATGATTTTTATCCTTTATAATATTCCCATTTTCTAGCTTGTTTCTACTCTATTTTGATTGCACAGATCATTCACACATTCCCAAAGTGCTTTGCTTGACAACTAACTTCAGCTGTTGTTTAAACAATAAATAATTAAACTGTATCTGAATCTCAAGATCATATAGTGAAATCTAAGTTATAGAATATCCAAGAAATTCTAAACTACAATAAGAGTATTCGAAATGAAGAATTAGAACAAAAACGAGTGTTTCTAGATGCTTCTATGCAGTTCTTTTGGAAGTTTTGTAAATGCTCGACGAAGTTTCCAGCTCAACTGAATATGTTTGTCCAGTGTACCAGGTCCGTAACAATATATTAATTTCCATTGATTTGTGAACCAATTGTTTCCCGCTTTTTGGTCACCCGGTATAAGTAGGAACGTATACATTATATGCGTAAGCGGCATAGATTAAAAATACAGGGCCAGATTCTATATTTGTGCCGGAAATATATGATAACAGACGATATTACTTGTGGAATGGAAGTTCAAGCTCGAACTCATTTGCGCCCTAAACACAATGGATACGACAATTCGTAACAAAACAAAAATACAATCGCCAAATATCACACACCGAACATGTGCAGCTAATTGATTACATATCAATTATCAGTATATTACACAGGGTCCTACAGCAAGGTAGTAGTCTTATTAGGGTATTGTTTTGTTTGCGAAAAATTAAGGGTACAGGTGGTTAAAGCGCCGATGTTTCAATCACTTTGGATGTCAGTCGAAGGTTCAAATCCTAGCGAATGCAGAAATGTTTCTGATGGCCCGAGAAAGTGCTAGGAATCGCTCGTAAAAAGGTAAAACCTCGTTATTCCTTGGCTCGCACAAGTTTAGACTTCTGAGGGCTGCCGTTTGTAAGGGGGCGACAGCTGGTTAACGGAAAAACAATTTCGAACAATTTTTTTATGACGATAATATTTCTACAGATTCAATTATACTCGAGACATATTTCGCTTTATCAAGTGATTAGTACACTTTTAGTGTTTTCCATCAAGTAATGGCCAAGTTGATGAAAAAAATTAAAAAAAAAACTAATGTTGAATATCGGTGACTGTTTCAAACGATGTATCAAAAATTGACCTTCCATATTATTATTATAAATGGAAATTTCAGTGAATATCAAATATAACGAATAGAATATAATGTAATAGAAAATTATGGAATGGAATATAGTATAGAACGGAACGGAGTGGAGTGGGTTTTGATAAAAATTACACTGATTATTTCATTCATGATGAAATAGACCAATCAGACACCACCATTTTTCGAAATATTTTGTTTAAATAAGTGATTATTTCACAAGAGCTGTTTAATCGCGATTGAATTTTCGTCCTCCATATTCAGAATCAGAATCAGAATAATATGCTTTATTGTCAGAAGATTTGTATCCTATTGACAAAGTCTTGAATGTATAAATATATAGGAACATAAATATTAGTGTATATATAAACTGGTAAATTACATATTAAAATACATATTACAAACAAAATACAAATACAATAAAAATAAAATTGAATAAAATGAGATCCACGTATTTTTAAAATGATTCGTTAAAATATTCTTGTAAGTTATAATAGGGTCTATCAGCTTGCAAATTTCTCACTGTTTTCTTGAATTGTACGTTGGTCAGATCTGCAGACCTTATATCTACTGGTAAGTGATTGAATAATTCACCACCATTATAAAATATGGAATCCTTGATTAAATTTGAGTGGGGTATGGGAAGTTTGACATTAAATATGCTATTACGAGTAGCATAAGGAGAAGAAACAAAGTCAAACTTTGTCTTATGTTTGTACACCAATCATACAGTCTCAAGAATAAATAAGGCAACGACAGTTAAAATCTTATTGGCAGCGAAATAATTTCTGCACGACTCCCTAGATTTGACTCTACAGAGACACCTTACAGCCCTTTTCTGTAATATCAGTACAGAAGAAATAAGGGTTGCACTGCATGGTCCCTAAAAAGGTATCCCATATCGTATTTGGGATTCAATCAGCGTAGTAAACCGTTTTTGCTATGTGAAAGCCCAACTCGTTAGAAACCACCCTTACCGCATAACATCTGGAGGAAATTTTACTCTTAAGTTGCCTGACGTGTTCGTCCAGCCGATTTCTCAATAAATATACCAAGAAATGTTGTGTTCAATTTGTTTTGCAAGACATCATTGTTTATTGAAAGTTCATTAAGTAGTCATTTAAATGTTATTATATTTGTTTTCGAAATATTTAAGGATAGTAAATTAGCATCACACCAACTTTTCACTTTTTCTAAATCAGATGATATCATTTTATGCAGCTCAACTGAGTTCTTTTCCTTCCACAATATTGTGGTATCATCCGCGAAGAGACTAAAACTGCCAGATATATCTATCATAGTCAAGTCATTAATATATAACAGAAACAGAACAGGACCCAACACAGAACCCTGTGGTACTCCAGAATTAATTTATTTGCTTTCTGAGAGTTCCAATGTTCTAACCATTTGATTTCTCCCTGAGAGGTACGATTCAAAATAATTACCCCTCTGCAACCATACCGCTGAAGTTTTTTGAGTAATATTTCGTGATTAACGCAATCAAATGCCTTCGAGAGGTCACAGAAAATTGCGGCTGTCACTTCACCAGAATTTAGTTTTGAATAAATTTTATAAAGTAAAGAGAAAATTGCATCACTTGTATTTTTTCTGTCTGGAACCCAAACTGGTTGTTGCTTATGATATTATGCAAGTTTAAGAAATTGTTCAAGCGTTTCTTAACTAATTTTTCAATAATTTTCGCCAAGGTTGGAATTAGAGAAATGGGTCTCAGATTGGAGGGATTATCCAAATCTCCACCTTTATGTAGAGGAATAGCAATAGAAGCCTTCAGAGAATGAGGGAATGAGCCAGTTTTGAGCCAGATAGATGCATAAGTATTTTGACCGATATCTCATCATACCCAGCGGAATTTTTGTTTCTGATGTCGTACAATGTTTCAGTCACTTCAAGAAGATCTGTGTCATACAAAATAAAGTTATCATCAATTTTAACATTTTCTTGGTTTTTATTGGTTTTCGTTGTGTCGTATTTCAGGGATTCTTACAATTCTTGGCAACAGTTTATAAAAAAAAAACAATAATTTCTTAATCGTTTGAATGATCTAATATATTGATTTTCATCAGTGAAAACGCCATTTTGGATATGATTTCCTGACAAATATTTTGACATAAGGCAACGAAAATACGTCAGAATTTGAAATGTTTACATGCAAAATTCGCAGCAAAGAATTCTTAAATGCATTGTTGGGATGCGTAACCAAAGTAATATATAAACAAACATCATCAATGAAGCGTTTGATTCTGAAACGTCTCGTATTTAAAGCTTGAACAAACATATTTTGTAATAAAGAAATTGTTAGAAAATGTCGGTGTTCATTATCAATAAAATTCTTTTTCTACTCCTATGTTAGTAAACATTGTTTTACAAACAGTTCACTCTATAAGTAAATCCATTCTTACGCACAACTGTGCGTAAAGAATAAAAACGCACAACTGTGCGTCATGATATGATGGCTAGTATAATAGGTAACAATCAAGTTGCCTCTTGAACCACTCAAATCGTGACATTTATCTGTCTTGCGTTTTAAATATTTGACAGTGACATTGTCACTTTTTGAGATTTGAAGTTCAAATCGATACTTCATAAATTATAATCCGATCTTTAATTTTATATCTACAAATATGAGCAACTCCGATAATGAAATGAGCGCAACGCCACCGGAAATTGTTCTTCAGGCTGCTTCTGCTATGGAGAATATTCTGCCGCAAAAATCAAAGGATAGATATGAAAAAGCCTATCAAAAATTTATGGAATGGAGTATGGATAACCACGTGAGTACGTACTCCGAAAATGTATTGCTCGCCTATTTTAATATATTGACCAAAACATTTAAACCCTCCTCGCTCTGTTCATCATTTCTATGCTATATAGTACAAAATTGTATTTTCTTAGATTTAATTTGTTGTTGTTGGAAATTAAACCATAAACTGCGTTAGTTACCTTCATTTTTTTATTACTTAAAGCTTAATCAAACGCACCATCCAGTATATAAGAGTCGTAGAAAAAGTATAGTACGTATTACGTGTTGTAAAGCAATTACGCACTCATGTAATTACCGCACTCACCGCTACGCGGCTCGTGCGCAATTTTTCCATTCGTGCGTAATATGCTTTTTACAACACTTGATACGTAATATACTATTGTTGTTGGTTTTAATCTACCTCATTCAAGAAATAATCTTGTCGTATATCACACGACCTATAAATTTCAATCGATTAAACTATCAAAATATGTTTTGCATGATTGTGCTTTTTGATAAATAATTTCATGCACAATAACTTCAAAATAAAACCCCTCGACCGCATCGCGGTCTCGGGATTTTATTAAATTATTGTGCATTCAACTGTTTTCCAAGCAAAATCATTTTCGAGTACTTAATTTTTATAAACGAATTTTATAGAAACTGAGAAATGTCAAATTATTCGACAGACGTTACAAACTTGATTCAATCTTATTTAAGATAATAAAATTCGTTAATATAACAGTCTAGTAGCTTATAAAATTCGTAGGAAATGAACATTTCGATACAGCTAGACCGTGGAAAATGAAAATATATATACATATAAAACGACGTAAATGATAGATGGATGGGAATAATCCTTTTTGGATGAGTCATTATTACTTAGAGGTTTTTAGAGGTAAATTGTTAATAAAAATTAGATGTGGGTTTTCAATCACTTAGTTGACGAGTGAACATTCGAAAGTTAACACATAACAGGAAACAGACTCATGCAAAATTTTAATGGAAACCAGCAAAAATCCTGAATATCCAATATGAGTTTCAAGAAGTGCGGGGTATTCGGTATTATCAAGTATCAGTCGAATAGAGATTCTTGTGGCAGAACATTGTAAAATCTAGGTATACATTCAATATTTATCTGAGATTTGTTGAACCAGAAAATCGGAATTCGTAGAAAACATATCGTTATTTTTGTCAATATCTAGGGGAGAGGCGTGAATGTATTAAGACAGGATCGGCATGAAATCTTTGAAAATGTACTGACAAAGATCCCTGTTCAGGTCAACGTAACTTTTTGAAGATCTTTTTGATGACAATAAAACTATTCATATACATTTTTTCGATATCTTGTTTAGTTTTCGAGATTTTGGTGTTTTTAGAAAAAATATCTCTTCGTTTTCGTTCGGAAGGGGGAAGCGGGGATGGGGAGAAAGGAGAGAGGGAGGGGAAAATAGGGAGTAAATACTCAAAAATCTTAGGGGGGGGGTAAATAATCAAAGAATCCGGGAAAAATTTGTGGTGAGGGAGAGTGTCTTGACATTTTTTTTTGGTGTGCAGAGAGGGGATTTTCGTAATTTTTTTACCATAAATTGATAATTTCATCAGGTTTAGCAACAACTGCTTCATATCTCGTTTCTTTTTCGAGTTTTTTGTGATTTTAAAGAAAAAGTACAAATTTTTAACTTTTTTCAATTTTTAACATTTTTTCACTTTTTAATCGAATTGGAGAAAAACGGTTTGGAAATAATTAAATATTGCCTGTAAAGACGTACGAAGCAATTTTTAGATTTTCATTAAGTTCATGAATCTCTATTTTTCATTTTTTCAAAATATTTTCCGGGCTATTGATATCACGGGAAAATTTTATGAAATTTTTTTGTAGATTTCCAAAACTCCAGCAGTGCGGCACAATCGTTACCGGACGATTCAAGTTAAAAAGATGTTTATAAAATTACAGAGAAATTAAAAATATTATAATTATTTTCTTCGGGAACGTTTTAGTTATGCTTATGTCTCAAAGATTCGATAGATTCGGGGAGCTCGCTACTACAACATATTGTAGCAAATATGTTTGGATATAAATTTTTCGGTTGTGGAAAATTGATACATCAGTAGGATATCTGTGATGACCTATACCATTGCCTAATTAGACAATGCCTATACCTACAACACATCGTAAGATTTTCGAGAATACCGATATCTTCAGTTAAAACAACTTTTTAGGGTTGGTTAAAATTGGAACGGGAAAAAGGCGTATTTAAAAAAAATTAATCGAGAAAAATTATTACAGACAACACAACGTAAAAAATGTTGAATAGGAACAAATTCATGGAATCATCCCTGCGTTACTTTTAATATTGGAATGTAGGTATTTCATAGAAAAGAAAACCATGCATTCATTTAATTTCATGAGATTCGACCTGTTTATTAAAACACCTGTGTAGTTTTATTCTGAAACAGCAATCTAAATTGACCAGAAGATGCCTTCTTGAAACATTCTCAAAAATAAAAAAAAACAATAGTGCGTAGGTACGATTTTTTTTTTTTTAATCTAAAATTATTAATAGTTTGCAGAAAAAGATCCAGATTAGTCATATTTACTGTTATTCATCGAAAAACTTATTATCACACTTTTAATCGACAATTTGATACGGATAAACACTCACTTTCATTCCTTTGTTTGAAACTTATAGGGGCATGTCACGATTCCGTTTCAATTTTAATTTGAATAAATCATTAACATCACCATTAAAATTGTACAATCTGTGATTCAGCAATTCAATCGAAGGTGATTTAAAATTCAACGATCAACAGTCACCTGTAGAACAGTAACAAAAGAAATAACTTTCTCAAAATCGTTACACACGCAACGACTGACACAAAACATATGACTCGTGTATTCGTTTGGTAATGAAAGTAAACAATCAACAAAGACGATGAAACCCTGAAATCTGTATGATGCCGCCATCTATGTTAGAATCACTCAAGTCAAAACAGCCAGCGAATCGTCAACTAAAGATATCTTTTTATAAAAAGCGTACCACACACTCATATTAGTTACGATTGATAGATGACACTCATGTTCTTTATTTATATTTTCAAATATCTGCAGAAACAGAGACTTATCCAGGAAATTTCATTACCCGACGCGTAGCGGAGGGTAGTAATCATTCAAGGGATGAAAAGGCACTTTACTCTCATACATATGATTTTTACGCCTCCCTCAAATAACAAGTCATTTTTAAATAATTTATTGAAACAAACAAAATTTATTAAAGAACTAAAACTAAGAAGTAGGTACAGTATAACTTATAGGCACCTTATTTTCATTCTTGCATCCTACATATTTTTAATTTGTGGTAGAGTATAGAGTAATTATTTATACTAATGTTACGATCTTCCTGGGTTCGTATTTCTAAATAATACTCCGATCCGAACTAAACTGTATTTATTAACTTCGAAACAAAAACAAATACATCACACTCACTAATAATTCAAAACACCTCGACTTTCTTCTTACTTGGAACTTATTACGACGGCGTTCTGGTGCCACGGCGATAATACAAAAATCTGTCAATTGACACATTTAATCTGTCAATTGACACATTTAATCTGTCAATTGACACATTTAATCTGTCAATTGACACATTTATAATCTGTCAATTGACACATTTGATATGAGGTGATTAGAGCATATCGATAATGAAAATTGTTGAAATTGTTATTTCCGTCAACCTGTTGCTCCCCTACCACGAACCACCAAGTCTTCGAGAGACTTGTGCAAGCTAGGGAGCAACCCTCACCTTTTAACGTATGATGCCGTGCATGAGACCGATGACCAATGCTGGGAATCGAACCCAAGACCCAATGCTTGAGAGGCGCATGCTCTACCAGCACGACCACCACGGAATGGGTAGTTTGAACATGACCAGTAAATAGCCATGAACCAACTCAGCCTTATGTACTTTTCGATTGGGTTGAGCAATAACGAAATTTTATTATTTTTGGAATTACGTGATGGTGATTGGTAAAAGAACACTGAAACGATTATTGAAATTTTTAAATTTGTTCTGGTGGAGAAATTATTGAGATAATGAAACGCTTCTAACGTTTGTAAATAATGCAATCTGTAAATCAGGGCAGTTTCATGGATGCATTCGAAATGCGTGCAAGCTGTGGTTTAGTTGTCACACAAAAAAAACTACGTTTGTACGTTTGGTCTTGAGCAACAGCGTATGAACATGAATAGGAGATTGAAAAAATCACTTGACAAATAAAGAAGTAAATTGACAGATTAAATGTGTCAATTGACAGATTAAATGTGTCAATTGGCAGATTAAATGTGTCAATTGACAGATTGAATGTGTCAATTGACAGATTAAATGTGTCAATTGACAGATTAAATGTGTCAATTGACAGATTAAATGTGTCAATTGACAGATTTTTTTAATTTTTGCCGTGGCACCAGAATGCCGTCGTATCCATCGATCCATCGTTCCAGAGAAAGCATTTATCTGCGCGGCGCGCGCTGTGGAATTTCTCGATGCGGCGAACCAAGGAGACTAAAATTTAACAAGGAGGGTTTAATAAGCTCTAGCCAATCAGAAACTTGTAGCATCAACGCGTCATAGTGACGTACTTGGATATGAGTACAGAGTCGAACTCGAACCAAGCAACAAAACTGTCAGCAGTAACTCTCATATACCAAGAGCTAGTCCGTCACTGTCTATAGAGAACGGCAGCCATGACACGTCCTACTACGTCACATTTCGTCACAAATGTTCTTTCATCTCTTTCTACTAGTGTCCCCATTGTATTATGTAAATCAAACACTCCTTGTTAAATTTTAGTCTCCTTGGCGGCGGACGGCCATTGTCATGCAATACTGCAGCGTCAACAAGGGAAACAGGGGCGGCGTTAGGAGGTTTGTTTTGAATCGCGTAACACTAATGTTAACGAGCAGTTTTGAGCAGTTTTGAGCAGTGGTTGGTAGAAGTGAGAGCAGGAGCCTACGCAGTTTTCGTGATATTTTCATTAACAACATTATTATACAGCTAGTATCCCCCGGAAGTACTCGTACTTGGCTGATTACAAACAATTTCATTAGCTTCAGTGACTCCCATAATTTGGTTCAAAGTTTTTCGTTTTTTTGCAAGAGATAGCCGCCCTTCAGCGATATTCGTAAACTTCCCACCTCCGTATTGCTTTAAAGTAAGAATGTCTCCTCCAGAATTTGCAAGTAAACTTGCCGAAGTTCTTCTGAAACTATGCCCGGTATAATTTATGGCATTAGGAAGCTTTAAACTTTTTTTAGGAATATGCATTTACTTTTAAAATTGAACCTTTATCTTCAATAACTGAAGTGGCAATTTTAAGGAGCTCGTCAAAATGAGGAGAAAGGAGAACCTACAAAACGAGTAAGTAAGAATATGCTTTTCTTCAGCCTATTGCTTGAAATTTAAATACCGTTTTTCGTATTTTTCTTTAGATTTATGGGGTAATAGAGATTGTTGTTGTTGTTAAAATTGTTGTTGTTGTTAAAATTGTTTTTTCCGTTAACCAGCTGTCGTCCCCTTACGAACAGCAGCCCTCAAAAGTCGAAACTTGTGCGAGCCAAGGATTAACGAGGTCTTACCTTTTTACGTGCGATTCCTAGCACTTTCTCGGGAAAAAATTCTGCAGTCGCCATGGTTTGAACCACCGCCGACCGGCAGCCAGTGACTAAAACACTGTCGCTTTAACCACTCGGCTACCTGGCCCCATTGTACTGTTACATTAACTTGTTCCGAAATATCTGGTGGTGTATTATTTATATATTCAAATTCGCTTCAATCACTCATTTTTTAAATATTATTTTATATTTTGTAGATATATTATAGCGTAACACACGTTGAAACTGTTAATCTGTCAATCGACCATAGCATGCTATAATATTTCTGTTCTGAATTCGAAAACCGGATGAATCTATGAATTGAAGTCAAATTATTAATATAAAAATCTTTAAATTAAAATAACAATTCACTGATTTCTACCATTTTTCAAAATACAGGGTGTTCTATAAATAAACGTTAACATTTATACTTATATAATAGAATATAGTTTAGGTCGTCAATGCCGTATTAGTTATTTAGGGAGGAAGAGGAAAAGTACGACTCGCTTCCTACAGTGAGGCCAGGAAATGTATACTTTGGATAGAGGTAGGCAGAAAAAAATATTGTTCATTACTCGTCCAGAAATGGATTATTCCGTGATTGCTTGACTTTCCGTGGGTGGCAAGTACGAATGATTTTCAAGCAGATCTGAGGGATAGTTGATTACAAATCTCCAAAAATATCTGCACATATTTCTCCTGCCATTGCTGATTCTGCCAAAATCAAGAAGAAAAATAAATAATAGACATTAGAAATTTTCATTATCCGTATATTTCCAAACCGTCAAAATATCCTTTCAATACAATTAAAACGATGCTTTTTGTTTATACAAAACCTTTTTTCCATCCACCATCCTAATTAATGAGTTGAAACAATTAATAACCTTCACACAAACAATTATTTTGTTTGCTAAATTACCAAAATATTTCTACACCATAAAAGATAATCTGTCAATTCAAATATCCCTTCAACAAATCGAAGAGACTGAAAACTATACTTTTTATGAGATAGTTCGTAAATGAAAACCCCGGTTTTCGCCCCAACAAAATCGCTTTGTTGAATTTTTAAAACAAGAAATTGTGAAAAGCGTTACAACTTTTTTGTTTTTTTTGCGAATATCTCAAAAAGTGTTGGAGGAATCGTTTTATAATCGAAAAAACTTTTGTAGAGAATTATAATACCTACAAAATGTTTTTATATACAACCAGATTGGTGCATTTTTCACTGAGAAAATCTGGGAAAACCTCGAAAAAGAGACCATTTTTAAAAAATTCCTAATTTTTATAAATCTGAAGCTGGACAAACAATATTGAGGAAACTGATATACCTGGTGGCTACGGAAGTATTGCCTACGGAATATCTCAGTTATTGTATGAAGTAGGTTTGTGAAATTTGGAGCGTCGATATAATGACATAAGAGCTAGAATTTGAGCATATTGACATGTCGAAGTTAACTTCCGGTCTGACCGGAAGTAACATCAACTTTCTTATTTTAAATGGAAACCCTATTTTTTTTCTTTTCGCTTTATTCAGCATTCAATTCCCTTTCTAATGACATATCACAAGTTGGTATCTAACCAGAAACTAGATCAGAAAAAAATTATTATTGAAATTCACCGAGTAGGCCGTGGAAGCAAAATGAAAGCCAAAAATTGAAAAGTTGGCTATGGAAACCATACGTCACTTGATAACAGTTACTACTACTGTGATATTTTATTTTCATTCGTCGGCGTTATAAAAAGCCGCCAAAAAAAATATTGGAAAAATTGGGAAAAAAACGATACTCTGTAGGTCCATAACTTAAATAGGAACATACAACTTTTTCTCGCCTGTACTATTCAGCATAACCATTCCTTTCTAATGATATAATAGAAAATAATTTTTTGAACTGACATACCGAAAAATCCAATTATTATTCTTCAAATAACAAAACAGATTATCGCCATACGCAAAAATAAAATTAAAAATAATGTGGAATGATAAATTATATCCTGTAGGTTCTAGGTTAAATAGGAACATAAACGTACTTGGTCTGTGCCATCGTCCATAGATATTCTAATATCTACCTATGGACGATGTTTGTGCTATTCAGAATAATCATTCCATTGCAATAATCATTCGAACCAAAATATTAACAAGTAGGCTGATTAAGATGTATTTTGGAATGAAACAAAAAAGAAATGAGAGCTGTCACGAACGCTGCTATCCATATTATTTTGACGTTCGAAGTAGTGTTTTTGATTCTGCCATTTTAAAAGGGTTTTGAAATCGAAATCAGTGGAATATTCAAAAAATGCCCCGTTATTCACGAACCGAACAAATTGACATGCTTCTCATTTATGGTGAATGTTTAAAAAATTCTTATGCCGCTGAACGATTGTATTTAGAGCGATATCCAGGGAGGCAGCAACCGTCAAGAAGGTATTTCCAGTGGCTTGAAGAAAAATTAAGAACTGAGCCTGATGTTCACGAAGACCAAGAAGCATTTGTTATTAATGAGGAAACTGAAATTAATGTATTAGCTTTAGTACAATATGATAGCACAATTTCCTCAAGGCAGATTGGCGCCGAATTAGCTATAAGTAAGGACTCTGCTAGGAAAATTTTGAAAAAACATCGATTGAAATCCTTCAAGTATCAGTTGCATCAATATTTGTATGAAAATGACGGTGAAAGGCGCCTGGAATATTGTAATTGGTTTCTTCGACAAAATGCTGAGAATCACCTATTTAACTATTATATCTTGTTTACGGACGAGTCAAGATTTACCAACAATGGATTATTTAACAGCAATAATACGAGGTAGGTACTGTACTTTATTTGGATTATTGTCTATAGTCGAAGTGTAAAGTGCTAAAAGTGTGAACGGTCTTTTGTTCCAGGTACTGGGCGATAGCAAACGAGCACCGGTTTCTACAAGGCGGCTTCCAGGAGAGATTTGGTGTGAATGTTTGGGCAGGAATAGTTGGAACTCATATTGTTGGCACCATTCTTTTTCAAGGCCAACTAACCGGAGAGAGATACTTTAATTTTTTAACGAATGAAATTTCGGAATTCATTAACAACCTACCAGCGGAAATAACTGAGAGAATGTACTTCCAGCAAGATGGCGCCCCTCCGCATAATTCAAGAATAGCGAGAAATTATCTTCAAAATCGCTTTCAAGAGAGACTTATAACAACCCATGGTCCAGTCAGGTGGCCACCAAGGTCACCTGATCTTACTCCGTGCGACTTTTTTCTATGAGGGCATCTTAAAAATAGGGTGTATTCCACACAGCCTACAACTCTACATGAGCTAGAAGTAAAAATTCGTAGAGCTTTCCAAGATATCACGCCCCAAATGTTGAGAAACGTTTTACATGAAAATATCACCAGAGTCAATAAATGTATTGACGCTGAGGGAATGCATTTCGAACATTTGTTTCGAATTTATTTTATCTTTAATCCTATCAATTTGAATTTTTTTTTTCGATAAATCTGTTTTTTCGTTATTTGAAGAATAATAATTGGATTTTTTGGTATTTCATTTCAAAAAATTACTTTCTATTATATCATTAGAGAGGAATGGTTATGCTGAATAGTACAGGCAAGAAAAAGTTGTATGTTCCTATTTAAGTTATGGACCTACAGAGTATTGTTTTTTTCCCAATTTTTCCAATATTTTTTTTGGCGGCTTTTTATAACGCCGACGAATGAAAATAAAATATCACAGTAGTAGCAACTGTTATCAAGTGACGTATGGTTTCCATAGCCAACTTTTCAATTTTTGGCTTTCATTTTGCTTCCACGACCTACTCGGTGAATTTCAATAATAATTTTTTTCTGATCTAGTTTCTGGTTAGATACCAACTTGTGATATGTCATTAGAAAGGGAATTGAATACTGAATAAAGCGAAAAGAAAAAAAAATAGGGTTTCCATTTAAAATAAGAATGTTGATGTTACTTCCAGTCAGACCGGAAGTTAACTTCGACATGTCAATATGCTCAAATATTCTAGCTCTTATGTCATTATATCGACGCTCCAAATTTCACAAACCTACTTCATACAATAACTGAGATATTCCGTAGGCAATACTTCCGTAGCCACCCGGTATAATAACATGTGGTTCAACTGTGCGCAAGATGGTTCCTGTCCATTGTGTAGTTTTTGCACAATCGCTCTATAAACAATTTAATAGCAAATTTTTCTAAATTCGCCGATTTAAGGGAAATCATCTTATTCAAATTCTGTAAACGGCATTCAGTAGTGGATATCAATATCTACAATTTGCATGTTTTGGATTTCCACACGAGAGGTGGGAAATTTATTGAAAATGTCACTGGAAGTTACTCTAAATTCTTCAAACTGTACCCGAATTAGCCCGAACTCAAACTTCAGAGCAACTTTGGGTGATTTCGGAAGCACTTTGAAGTGTTTTGATAAACATTCAGTGACATTTTCAACACATTTTCCAGCTCTCAGGTGAAAATCCAAAATATCCAAATTGTAGATATTGATCTCTACTTCCAGATGCCGTTTACAAAATATGAATACGACGATATCTCTTAAATCGGCGCAGCTTGCAAGATGTGCCTTGAATTGTTTATAACGTGATTGTGCAAAAACTACACATCGGACAGGAAACATCTTACGCACAGTTGAAACACATATTATTATCTATCAATTTCCGCAATATTGTTTGTCCATCTTCAGATTTAAATTTACGTATTTTAGCGCGGAACGTCTCCGACTCGTCTGTGACGTCACGCCACATGTCTGAGATCGCCACACCACAAATAATTACGTATTAGATCCTTAGCCGCGCGTAGTACTTTTAGATCCAATTAAGTCACGCCTTATTAGTTTGAACCACTTCTTCCTTTTATTCATGTCTTTTGGTACATGAAAAATCAACTTATTTGGGTTTTTAATTGTCGTGCTTTTACACATAGGCACAATACAATATTTGTAGGATATTTTTTCAATTTCAGCCGTCGTGTAATAAACAATACGCGACACGAACGTCGCAAGTGATTGTACACCGATAAGTTTGTAAGCACTTTGCGAAACTGCGAATACAGTCGCCTCGTTCATATGGCGTGACGTCACACACTAGAGCGCTCTGCGTACTATGAAATTATTCTTCCAAGTGCAACTTCAAAGTCCCATAACTTTTTAATTTTTAGAGATATTTCAATGATTCTTTCACACTTTCAGTTAATTTTACCTAAATTTTTAGAATTAATCCATAATAAAAAAATGAAAACTAGTCTATTGGACTGCATAGAAACAAATCAATTATAATATTTTTTTCCTTCAAATTAATAATTAATTGTAGGATACTGACACTTTTATTTATTCGAGTTGAATGGTATTTTGTTGATTTAACCAACTTTTTCTCTGTGTGTACAATCAGTCAAATCAAACTAAATTTCTATCATGTTTTCAGGAATGATGAGATGCCTTCCTTCCGTCATTATCGTTTCGACTCTCAGTCGCCTCTTGTCTCAACATCCTATTGGGCACTAGAGCAGTGATAAGAGTCCCCAAAAATAAAAGGGCGGCTTGGGTAGCCAACGACCAGAAGCCGCCCATCCACACATTCAGATATCCCAGCGCAATAGTGAAACCAACGCCCAGTATTTGGGAACAAGCCATGAGGATGCCAGTTGTGGTACCTTCCTGAGCAGGAAATGTCAATTCCACGGCTAATTCAAAGCTTACTGGCATGTACGCGTTGGAAGAGAATCTGAAAACAAAATTTAAAACTAATAATAATAATAAATGCTTTTATTGAAAGGTGCAGCAATCAGCGTAAATCCTGACAAAAGGCAGGATTCATATAATAATAATAATATAATTCCAGGACAATGACAGGGATTGCTCGTCCATCCAACCAGTAAAGTTAACTCGTCCTTATTAGTTTGTAATTAATAACACATTATACAGAGCTATATAGATGCAATATACAGTGGCCGCCAAAAAGTATATGTACCTTATGAGAAAAAAGTTTATTGTTAGACTATTGGAAAAATATTTCTGGAGAAAAGTTTGTGCATGTCCAATAACCCAAAAATCATTTTGACACATATCACATGACCACTAGTATGGCGGCAAATTGGAAAAATATACCAAGAAGAGGCCAAAAGTGGGGTAAGATGGCAAGATATCGATAAAAATAAATTAAAAACGTTGCTTGGAATTCAATTTTATACTCACATACAGGGTTTCGAACAACAAATCGAAAAAAATTTAAATTGCAATTTAAAAAAAATATTTTCCGATCTCTTTTCAAAAATCAAAGTTTTTGTTCTGAATGGTTTGACTATAGTGGAACATTTGTATTTTGATGATAATAACAAAATTCTCCCCTTTTCTCCGCACAAGATGGCACTAAATTAAAAAAACTAGTTTTTGCCAGAACCCTCGCTGTTACATTGGTTCGTGTCTAAGGGTTATATCAGAATTCCAAGACTATTGTGATGCTATAGAAATCAAGAAACATCATGTTTCCTGATTATAATCAAGTTTCAGTAATAATTCTGCATAAGCGTTTCACTTTGCATATAACCTTTAAGCCTCTTTAATTTGACGCTCTATTTTCAAGTTTATGTGCAAAGTGAAACGCTCATGCACGATTATCATCGAAACTTGATTATAATCAGGGAACCAGAATGTTTCTAGATTGCTATATCACCACAATAGCCTTGGAATTCTGATATAACTGTCAGATACGAACCAATGTAACAGCGAGGGTTCTGGCAAAAACCATATTTTTCAATTTAGTGCCATCTGGTGTGGAATTTTGTCATTATCATCAAAATTGAAATGTTCTACTCTAGTCAAGCCATTCAGAAAAAAAACTGTGATTTTTGTAGAGATCGGAAAATGTTTTTTAAAAATTTACAATTTAAAATTTTTCCGATCAACTGCTTAAAACTCTTTATGTGAGTATAAAATTTAATTCCAAGCAACTTCTTCAATTCACTTTTTTCGACATCTTGCCATCATACCCCACCTTTGGCCTCTTCATGGTATTTTTTCCAATTTGCCGCCCTACTAGTGGTCACTTGACATGTATCAAAATCAATTTTTAGGTTATCGGACATGCACAAACTTTTCCCTAGAAATATTTTTCCAATACTCTAACAATAAACTTTTTTCCCATTTGGTAAATACTTTTTTGCGGTCACTGTATGATGGAAAATATTCTCAAAATATTGCTTAACTTTTTTCTTGACATTTTTTATTGGAACTAATTTGAAATTACTGGGTGAAGGAGAACGATTTGATATGAGAATGAGTCTCCAAATTATTTCGAAATCTCAAGTTGAGATTATTTATAGTCAGTTTCCTTAACAGGTATTTTTTGGGTCCCGTGTGCAGTTTGATGATTAAGTATTGCGGGTGGTTTCAACTCTTCAAGTAGTTGTTGGAGAACATGAAATGCAATGGCGGATGTCTTAGATACGCGATTGGCCAATATGGCGGCCATTCCAAAATGACCGCCAAGCTACATATTTAAAAGAGCAATTTCTCGGGCATTTTTCAACCGATTTTGATTTTTTTTTATTTGAAGCTATTCAGGAGAGCTATCTTTTAGGTGATCATACATTTCACTCTAAATATAGTGGTTTTTGAGTTATGATGAAAACAAACGGTTTTTTAACTAAAAAATTGTTCTTTACTTTACATTCTTTACTTTCATTCCATTAATTATTTTAATTGCATGTTACGCATTCAAATGAGCATCAAATGGGCTGGATCCAACGAATTCACCTATCAGATCGACTAGAGATTTAAAGCGACTCCTTGAAATTGAGATACCAGTAATTGATTTCTGCCAACCGAAGAGGAAAAATTAATCGGAAAGGGTCTATTTAAAATTAACCAAATGGATGCTGTATCAGAGTTAGAGGAGGAGGATGATCTTGAAGAGGAAATGAAAACTCTAAGTTAATAAGGAAGTGTGTTTTAAGTTAAAAAATGGAATTTCTTTGGGAGACTAACTGCAGACGAAGGTGAGGTCCCACAAGAACTTAAGTTGTTTTTCAAGTGGTGTCTGGTTGGAAAGCGTGATATATCATCTGTAGTTGACCGTGCTAATCTAATAGACGAACGTTCAAATCGTATATCTCAAATTATGACGTACGAATGTCTAACAAAACAACAAGAAATAAACGCCATTGCAGCAAAACCCAGACATTTATCTCAATATCCTTTGCAAGTCTCCATTGGGCTTTACGTCCACCAATATACACGCAGCAGTACTCTTGTGGACTACCTTTTCTCGATAGGACTTTCTATTCCTTACAAAAGAGTTTGCAACATCGAGAACAATATAGCACAAGCTGTACTTGCAAAAATGTCGCAGAAAGGTGGTCTGTACACACCTCCAGGTGTTGTTTACAATAGATTCACCCACTTTGCGATTGATAATATTGACTTCCAGGAAGATACCCCAGAAGGCGAGAAATCTTTACACGGAACTGTAATTGTTGCCTACCAAGAGAAGAGAAAGGAAGACAACCCCGAAGTTCTGGATTTTTCTATCAGTGATAGTAAACAGTTACCAGACTCAATATACTCACTGTTATCTTTGGCAATTCCAAAAGCTTTCTCAGTTATCTCTGTAAAGACTCCAATAGAAATGAAGCCTACAGGGAGACCGCACAGGCAACAGAGATATGTGCAGCAGATTTGAAGAATACTCCAGAAGAGGCAGAGTCAAAAATTATCTTGCATGCGCTACATGCCACTAAAAGAGGTGCAAGTGTCCTGCACTTGTTCACATCTGACACTGATGTTTTGGTCCTGCTTGTCAGTTGGTATTAACAGCTCCCAAAGAAGAACTTTATTTCAAAACTAGGCAAGCCTAATATAAACATAATTAATTTACTATATCTACACATTATACATAAAAAAAAATAAGACAATAAAGACAATTAAAAAAACCTGTCTAGTTTCCCAAAATACAAGAAAATCTACATAACACATATTCTATATAGGATATGAATTTATATTTTCGTTGTAACAATGACTTAGATTTAATATAGTTCAATTTGTCCTTATAAATATTATCAAATCCCTTTTGAATAAACGGAGAGAAGTAGAATTTTGTATATTGTTTGGCAGTTTATTAAAAGTATCCAGACCCTTTGTTCAATCTCGTGAGCCTTTTCAGTTGACCTACTGGTTGCTTGGAGTTTGATGATATGCTTGAGTGATGAGATGCTTGTGAATGACTGATAATGAATGAATTTTATAGTACACAATGACGTAAATTGAATATATTTTCGGTTTATACAACTTGACAGATGAAAATAATTTATTGACAATTCGGTCTCTATTTTGTTGATTCTCGTCGTCAGTCTGATTTTTTATCCAACCAATTAAAGTTCAACACGACATGTTTCACGCTATTGTCAGCTCCTAAATAATACAGTGTGAAACAGTACATGCCGCCCCCCTTGAAAGGATCGGCTTTCAAACCAATGTGAATGACTACGAATGTCCTTAAATTTCACATTTTCAAGAGTTTATTGGCAATGCACAAATTTTAGATACTGGTCTTTTAAAAATTCCAGTAGCGGTTTTCACATTCACTACCCGAACTATTTTGTCTTCACCAGGAAACACTTCGATGATACGGCCCATTTTCCAACATAACGGTGCTGTGTTGTCGTCCTTGAGAAGAACCAATGTTCCAGGATTGAGGTTCAGATGAGGTTGTCGCCATTTTGTTCTCTCTTGTAGATGGTTGAGGTATTCATGCGTCCAGCGTTTCCAAAAATGTTGTATTTGTTGCTGAATGATCTTGAAATGGGATAAACGGTTGGTTGAGATGTATCTGAGGTCATCTTGAGGTAGGGTAGTCAATGGCTCGCCAATGAGGAAATGTGCAGGTGTTAGAGGAAAAAGGTCATTGGGATCATTAGACAGAGGGGATAATGGTCGAGAATTGAGGACTGCCTCAACCTGAGTTATCACCGTGTATAGGCCCTCAAAAGTCAAATGTGAGTTACCAACGATCCTTTTTAAATGAAATTTTGCAGATTTGACACATGCTTCCCAGAGACCTCCAAAGTTGGGAGCATGTGGTGGTGAAAAATGCCAGTTTATTCTATTCAAAGTAAGGTATTCCTTGAAATGATTATTATTTTCAAGATTTGATAAAACAACTTTCAATTCGCGTTCAGTACCAACAAAATTGGTACCATTATCACTATAGATGTCAGTGCAAACACCCCTTCTTGATACGAATCTTGTAAGACATTTCAAAAATGACTCCGAAGAAAGATCGTCAGATAGCTCAAGATGAGCCGCCTTTGTAACAAAACATATGAAAATACATAAATAGCATTTGACGATTTTTCTACTCCTGGTTTTGCCATCTTTGATATGAAATGGTCCAGCAAAGTCTACGCCGGTTGTTGAGAAAGGGCGTTGAGGTTGTAAACGTGAATGCGGAATATCTCCCATTTTATATTGACTTTCTGTAGGTTTAGACCTGAAGCAAGTTACACATTTGCGTAAAACTCCGCGAACAGCGCTACGTCCGTTGGTCGGCCAAAAATTTGCTCTAACAGCCGCCAGAGTGGCTTGTGCACCTGCATGAAGATGCCTTAGATGTTCATGCCGAATTACCAATTTTGTAAAATTACCCTGATGTGGTAACAAAATCGGATGTTTCTGGTTATAAGAAATGTTGGAATATTTCAGCCTTCCACCTACTCTAATCCATCCGTTTTTATCCAAAAATGGATTCAGTGACATAATTTTACTATTTGATGAAATGTGTTTTGATTTTCTCAATGATTTCAACTCTGAAGTGAATGAGTTCTCTTGAACTAATTTACAAATTGTAATGAGAGAATTGTCAAGTTCTGATTTTGATAACTGACCTGAAAGACGAGCTTCAGAGTTTGTGATTTTTGAATTGTTTGCAAATCGCAGACAATAAGCTAGGACTCTCTTAAGTTTTGTGAATGAGGAAAAACGATTAATGATATCAATATCTTGGGTTTCTGTTAGTGTAATTAAAGTAAGATCGGTTTTCTTGAGCTCAGGAATTTCTGAATTAAGTAAAATATCAGCTTTGGGCCAAAAAGATCTTCCTCGAGACATCCAAGTGGGACCTTTCCACCACATATTGCATTCAATCAATTCCTTTGGATTTAGACCTCGTGATATAATATCCGCTGGATTCGATTCAGAGGGAACATGACTCCATTGATTAATATTTGAAAATTTCTGAATTTCAGCGACTCGATTTGATACAAATGTTTTAAGTTTATGTGGTTCAGTGTTAATCCACGCTAATACAATACTTGAATCAGTCCAGTATTGAATGGACTCAATGTTGTTAGGAATAGCTTTGAGAACCTTTTGCGTAAGCTGAATACCTAGTAGGGCTGCGCAGAGTTCGAGCTTGGGTAGTGTTACCATTTTGAGTGGAGCAACTCGGGACTTTGCGGAAACTAAATGAACATGAATTTTGTTGAACTGATCAATTGTTCTAAGATAGCAACAAGTTCCATAAGCTTTTTCCGATGCGTCTCCAAAACAATGCAACTCAATGTAAACAGGGTTCGGACAAATAATATGTCTAGGAATGTTCACTGAATTTAAATGAAATAATCGAGCCATGAATAATGCAAAGTGACTGGAATGCTTTCGTCCCAATGTAGACCTAGTCCCCAAAGTTTTTGAATGATAATTTTGGCTTTGATAGTACAAGGACCAATGAGACCTAGAGGGTCAAAGAGTTGTGCTACTGAGGATAGTATTGTGCGCTTTGTGACACTTGATGCTTTATCATGAAAAACAGTGTACTTGAAAGTATCTTCTACTGAGTTCCATGTTAAACCTAGCGTTTTTGTGATGCTATTATCAGAATTGAAAAATTGTGATGATTGAGATTTGACTCCGGCAATGTTTTCTAAAATCTCACAGTTATTTGAAACAAACTTTCTGAGATTGAAAGAAGCTGAACTTAAAATATGAATAAGTTCTGATAAAATCTGCTTTCCATTTTGAATGGAATTGAAACCTGTCAACAAGTCATCCACATAGAAACTGGACTTGATAATTGCACTAGCTTCAGGAAATTCTGTTTCATTATCAATTGCTACTTGAAACAAAGATCGAATACAGAGAAATGAAGCACTAGCAGTGCCATAAGTGGCTGTGTTTAATTGATAGTGACCTATTTCTTCAGATGGATCAGAACGCCATAATATGCGTTGCAAATCACGTTGTTCAGGTTGTATATTTACCATCCTGTACATTTTTTCTATGTCAGCTGTTACCACGTACTGATAGGTTCGAAATCTAGTTACTATTGTGAATAAGTCGTCCTGAATAGTAGGACCTACTTTTAAAACATCGTTCAGCGAAATTCCACTAGAGGTTTTAGCCGAACCGTCAAAAACGACACGGAGCTTTGTAGTACTGCTGGCCATTTTTAGTACGCCATGATGAGGTAAATAATATGTTATATTTTGAAATGAGTCATTCTTTGTATTTAATTTTGACATATGTCCAAGCTGTTCATACTCGGTCATAAAAGAGACATATTGTTGCTTGAAATCATGATTTTTTGATAGTTTTTTCTCGACAGCATAAAATCTCTTGAGTGCAATGTCAAAAGATTCACCAAGTTGATTTATGTTGTCCTTGATAGGCAAACGAACAATAAATCTGCCTGAATTGTCGCGAACTGTAGTTTTAATAAAATGTTCCTCGCATTCTCTTTCTTCTGGAGAATATTTTACTTGTGTTTGACACTCTTCTATTTTCCAAAAGCGCTCCAGCATATTTTGAATATTTTCATTCTGTACTGTAAGATTACACACTGAACTTGAAGTGTTTGCATATGACATTGGCAAAGGTCCGGACAATATCCAACCAAGCCTTGTTTTTTGTAAAACAGTATGATTATCAAGTAAATTTATACGTCCGACACAAATCAAATCCCAGAAAATAGAAGCTCCAATGAGCAAGTCAATTGGACCGCTTTCATTGAACCTTTCATCCGCTAAAGTTATATTTTGTGGAATTTTAAGGTATTTTCTATCAAAAGATATTGCGGGCAAGTCTCTTGTAATTTTATTAGATATCAAAAATGGTACATTTTGTAACACGTACGAATTTGTTATCGATTGTATAGTAGCCCATGTTTTGTGAAGTACGGACGTTACGTTTGAACCAAAACCTTCAACTGAATGTGTAACTTCAGATAGAGGAAGTTGTAGAGTTTTGAATAATTTTTCAGTCATGAAGTTTGACTGTGAACAGTTGTCGAGAATAGCTCGGCATTTATGAGTATTACCATTTTTATCCATGATGAGTACCACTGCGGTAGAGAGCATAACATATGATTCGAGCTGCGTATTCTCTGAAGAGCAAGCAGTAAGAGTTGATTGTGAAATGTTAGAAACAGATTGTGAAGGACTTTCGGTATTTGGCGAAGACGTCTGGTTAGAAATACCAGAAGAATACTCTCTATCTAAATGCAAGAGAGTGTTATGCCGAGAAGAACATTTTTTACAGGAATAAGGATTTTTACAATCCCGTGATGAATGATTCATTCGAAAACAGTTGCTATATGCTTTAAGTTTTCTGATTTCGTTGATGCGTTGTGGTACACTGAGTTTAAGAAAATTTGCACATGTAAAAATAAAATGATCCTTTTGGCAAAGAATACACACTGGATCTGTGGTAGTAACTTGCGCTAAACTTGAATCGTGGAGAGTTCTTTTGACAAAGTGTTTCGGCATTGAATGACAAACTTTTTTGTTCGAATGTAAACCCTCTAAGAGTTGACACCTTTGATTTAAAAATGAAGTAAATTGTTTGAATGTAGGTAAATCTGATTTCAGATTCAATGCGTGCTCCTCCCACTCACGTTTTGTAGTGGAATCTAGTTTAGATGATACCATATGGATAATGAGTGTGTCCCATTTGTCTACGGGCAATCCTAAAGATTCAAGACTTCTCAAATGTTGATTGACAGTATCAATTATATTTCTAAGTAGAATGTGAGACTCTTTTTGTACACTCTGTAGATCAGAAATTGCGTTCAAATGTGTTTGAATTATAACCCTCTTATTTTGATACCGTTCGCAAAGGAGATCCCACGCTTTATTGTAATTTGCTTCAGATACTTCCAATGCTGTCAAGACATTTGCAGCTTCACCTTTGATGGAAGATTTCAGGTACCAAAATTTTTGAATATTGCTAATAGATTGGCAGTCATGAATCATGGCTTTGTAAGTATCAGAGAACTGAAGCCACTTTTCATAGGAACCATGAAATTCAGGTAAATTTAATTTTGGCAACTTTGCATTTGTATTTTGTGAATTATTTAAAGAATTTGGAGGATTCGTATAGAGGTTTGCAACGACTGGAGGTAATGTAAATTGTTTTATCAACCGTTTTGCATTGCTAACAGTTTTGAAATAAAAGTTTTCAAGTTCTTCCCTCTCAGTAAGGTGATCCTGAACTGTAGTGTTTTTGTCTATCATTTCTAACTCTGTTTGAATATTTTCCAGTTCATTCCATAAAGGATCCATCTTTTCTAAGCGCGTACATAATTCTTCTAATGAAGTATTATCTTTTACGGTTTGTAAGAATGCTGAAAAACGTGTGATAGTGCCTTGATACTACCGCGTTTGTAATGTAAAGTTTTGATTTGTTCTTGTGCCATTTCAACAAATGAGAACCAATAGGCAGCAATAAACCAATTAAAGTTCAACACGACATGTTTCACGCTATTGTCAGCTCCTAAATAATACAGTGTGAAACAGTACACCCTTGAAAAATAATGATTTCATACAGCATTGTGAATTTGTCCTTGCAATGTGGAAATTAGTGTTCGATCTGGTATTATCATGATGTATTATTTGTCATTAGAAAGTTAGCTAAATATGTTGGTTGCAATTTATTTATTATTTTAAAGATATATATCATAGTTAGATAGAAGAGTCTCTGAGAAACCGTAAGCCACCTTAATCTGTAAAGCATATCTTGTAAAGGTGTCACTCTATTGTAGCATTCCACGATTCTGCAGTTTTTGTAATTGATTTAATTTGTTCTGATTAACAAGATATAAGAGAGTACCGCAAAAAGGCAAAAGGCTTTATTATGCAATTATAGCACGTTATTCTGGCATACATTGATAATGAAGATGACACTCTTGAGAAAAAATACAACTTCTTTGATATTTTGTTTATCACATAGTCAGCATGATCATTCAATGAAATTTTGTTATCTATGTAAAACCCTAGATACTTGATTTTACTCACAATTTCTAAGTCACTATCATTGATTTTAATTTTAACTGGATTCCTTTCAATGTCATTTTGTTTATATTTTGTTGTAATGATCATAGCCTTAGTTTTAGTTTATTTGTTCCAAGGTATAACTCAATGAAGACAGAAATCTTTGGGAGATCGTTTGCTAACGAACAGTCGTTGCCGACCGATGATGAACCCTTTACTCCCATAAACACCTAACTATGTAGGCTTATTATGGCAAGAACCTGTCAGAAAACAACTACTCCCCTGGCTAAGACCACGACGGGTATTGAATTAAATCTAACAGCTACTTGTTGCAACGTTCCTCAAAACATCAGAGGACGCAATTGCAAGTGCCCTCTATGACCAACCAGCAGAATTATGTTTTGATTTGGACGGGGTGACCACCTGCAGACTAGTTTCGAGGTTGTTGCCTCTCATCAGTGCAAGGGCAGGTCAACACAGACAGCACTGAAGCCATCTGTTTCCCGTCCAAACCAATACACACTCCGCTGATTAGTCAATTCTGGTTCACGAGATGAAAGCAGTTTCTAGGCCGCTCCACCTAGCGAGCAGAGGAAGACACTCCGAATCTCCGGGTTGAGAGATTTAATCGAAGAAGACAGAAATCTTTGGGAGATCGTTTGCTAACGAACAGTCGTTGCCGACCGATGATGAACCCTTTACTCCCATAAACACCTAACTATGTAGGCTTATTATAGCAAGAACCTGTCAGAAAACAACTACTCCCCTGGCTAAGACCACGACGGGTATTGAATTAAATCTAACTGCTACTTGTGCAACGTTCCTCAAAACATCAGAGGACGCAACTGCAAGTGCCCTCTATGACCAACCAGCAGAATTATGTTTTGATTTGGACGGGGTGACCACCTGCAGACTAGTTTCGAGGTTGTTGCCTCTCATTAGTGCAAGGGCAGGTCAACACAGACAGCACTGAAGCCATCTGTTCCCCGTCCAAACCAATACACACTCCGCTGATTAGTCAATTCTGGTTCACGAGATGAAAGCAGTTTCTCCTGTCCTTGCACTGATGAGAGGCAACAACCTCGAAACTAGTCTGCAGGTGGTCACCCCGTCCAAATCAAAACATAATTCTGCTGGTTGGTCATAGAGGGCACTTGCAATTGCGTCCTCTGAAGTAGCTGTTAGATTTAATTCAATACCCGTCGTGGTCTTAGCCAGGGGAGTAGTTGTTTTCTGACAGGTTCTTGCCATAATAAGCCTACATAGTTAGGTGTTTATGGGAGTAAAGGGTTCATCATCGGTCGGCAACGACTGTTCGTTAGTATAACTCAATATTTGTTAATGAATCGTTCATCTTTTCAACGGCTACTTGCAAGGATTTATCGTAGGTATATATCAATGTGTCATCAGCAAATAAGTTAATTAAATGATCTCCATGTACATAATTAATATCATTTATATAAATTAAAAAAAGTAAAGGCCCTAATACACTGCCTTGTGTTACCCCGAGATCATTTTTTATCTCTTGTGAGTAGCACGTATTAATTTTTGTTATTTGACTCCTAAAACTGATGTAGCTTTTCAACCATTTCAACTCTTCATCATCAATACCATAATATATGAGCTTTTGGATTAATATATTTCTGTCTATTGTTTCGAAAGCCCTCTTTAGATCTAAGAATGTACTAACAATATAATTATCTTCATCAATTTTTCCTTTCCAATTTGTTACTGTGTACTGTAAGACAGATTCACACGAATGTTTTTTTCTAAAACCTGACTGACAACCTAAGATTAACCCGTTTTCATCAAAGTATTTGTTGAGTTGTTTATATACTGCTAATTACAAAATTTTTCGAGGGTTGGTAGGGTATTGATAGGACGAAAATTGCTAGATTCTATGGTATTATTTATTTTCGGTATTGGTATTACTGTGCTTGTTTTGAAGTGCTGGAGAAAATTTCCAGTTTGGAGAGACATCTTTACAAAGTTCAATATTACATGTCCCAAGGTGTTAAATGTTTGTTTCAAAAATTGACTGTTCATTATCTCTGATCTATTAATTTTATCTATTGAAAATATTATATTTCTTAACTGCGACAAGTTCAGCTGTTGAAATGAATTCAATTTACAGTTCACTATATCAAAATCGTTTGAACTCCAGTCTGAGTCAGAATTTATATTGTTCACAATTTGACCTACACTATTAACAAAATATTCATTAAATCCATTTGCAATATCAATTTTTGTGTTACAAACTTTCATTTGACCATCAACATTCAACATTGAGTACTATCCTTTCAAAATTATAACTCTCAATTGGATTTATAAGCATTATGCTTATTTTCATCAATTTTTTGTTCATAATATCGCTCTTTCTTTACTCTTAACATATTTACATAGTGATTTCTCAATCTCTTATAATTTTCCCAATCATTATGTTCATTTAAATTTCTATTTTGTTTAATTTCTTATAAGCTACATCTCTTTCTTTTGCTCCGATTTTTAATTCATTATCATAGTATGGAAGGAGATATCCTTCTGTCTAATGGGACTCAAACCCAGGGAAATTTAAGTTGACAAAGTTTACGCAAAACTTCGGACACAACGAGCAGCTGCACTGCCTGAAATGCATGCAGTTTTAGGTGCTGATGTCACGGGAGCGTTCTCTGGAAAAACAAATACTGCTTTTTGGAACCGCTTCTCGGATGCAAATGAGAGAGTGCTTCAGGTGGTAGAAAGGACCCCGCACTTTTTATAGGTAAAATGGTTCTCGCTGAAATTGTCTGAATTTTTAGTATATTGTAATATTCGATGTACTGATGGAACGTGCAGAATCGCAAAGTACGTTGATGGATACATTTTGAAATACAGGGCGCTCAAATTAAAAATCAGTAATTTTTATTTAATTATTTTCTCGAGATTTGAAAGTGCCAACTGCATTTTTTTTTCGTTCTCATCATCAAAGTACCTTCATATTACTAAATATCATTGAGATAATGCAGATTATAGAGAGTGAAAAATAAAAACATTTTAGTAATGTCTGAAAATTCGATGTAATAATGAAATATCGATAAAATTATTTTGGCATGCAATATACTATTCTTATTCCATCATTGATTACAATACTTTAATTTCCTACAGGGTGATTTGAAAAATTGGTGAAATATATGGCCGGTTCTTTCGTACATATCCTGTATATTCAAGTGAATTACCATCCTCCGAAGATAGCTGATACCGTATATACATGATTTCGTTGGGATATATTTTCGATGATAAAAATGACAAAATATCAACGTTTCTGAAATCACCCTGTAATTCACGATTAACTCGGTGAAATTCCTTTATTATTATTTAATATATTCATCATTCTCTCCTCAACACTATCTCGAATATTCAGTTCCCTACCATGACTTGTTACACATAGTTATTAATTGAGAAACTTACTACCATTTGCAGGACGAGCTGAAGGAACTTGTTCACGCATACATTCTACTAGTGGCCAAGAATTTTCACAAATAGTGAAACGTGAGAAAGTGGAGATCAAAATGAATATAACATTATATGCAGGGTGATGACCAATGACGGTCCATCCAATTCCATCTACCATTTAGGAACTGACTGAATATACGACACATCAGTTACAACTCAGGCATGAGCCAGATAAAATTCCTAATGCTTGGATAGTTCGACTCGCCCAATCGTGTATGAGGCCCCGGTACGGGAAATCACTTATCTCTGAAGGTGACAAGGAACAGCCTTAACCGAACCCACCTCCCCCGTAGCAGCGCTACGGTCCTCATACAGCAAGAAAACCCTATCGGTTATAGGGTACATTTTGATTCTGTCGTAGACGGAGAGTGAATGAAAAAGAAAAATCAATTAGTTCCATCAATGATAATTATTATTACTTTAACGTATTGAACTACCTATATTGATGAAATATAATAGATGTCTTTATTTCTATTGATAGCCAGCAAATATATAAATCATGGAAACTTCTATCCGAGTGGAACACGCATTGGAAAAAAACCGTCGCTGCCCAGATTCAAATTCTCCCATTTGAAATGAAAGCGTTCTATCAATCATTTTCACTTTTCCCAGATAGTTTGTTTCTCACGTTTCGTTATTTGTGAAAAATTTTGGCCACAAGTAGAATGTACGCGTGAACAAGTTCCTTCCATTCGTCATGCAAATGGTAATAAGTTTCTCAATTAATAGCTATGAAACTAGTCATAGTAGGAAACTGAATTTTTGGGACAGTGTTGAGGAGAGAATGACTTACGCTTATCTTATTAGCTGTTCGAAATGTTGTCCATTTTGCTCTAAACAGTAATACAGTCTGTTTTCGAACTCCCCTCTAACATTACGGAAAACTTCACTAGGAATTGACCGGCATGCTGCTGTAATTCGTCTTTTAAGTTCGTCAATATCAGAAGGTTGCGTTTTATAAACAACGGATTTAAGATGCCCCCAAAGAAAGAAATCTAAGGGTGTTAAATCCGGTGATCTCGGAGGCCATTCAACTGCTCCCCTTCTGCCATTCCATCTACCCGGAAATCTCTCGTTTAACCACTGTCGGACGGGAAGAAAATAATGAGGTGGAGCACCGTCCTGCTGGTAATGTAACAGATCCTCCTGCAAAAATTCATTACCTTCTGCATCAGTTTGAGTTTCTAGCTCGTGAGTTATAAGAGGATCGATAGTCTCTTCAAGCATATCAAGGTACAGATTGCCAGTCAAGTTTTCTTCCAGAAATAATAGACCAAGAATGGCATTTCCAAGAATACCAGCCCAAACATTAACTTTTTGTGGGTGTTGTGTATGCCCTTCCCGAAAAATATGTGGGTTTTCGTCACTCCAATAGCGACAATTTTGTCTATTAACATTGCCATTCAGAAAAAATTAACACTCATCGCTGAAACAGATGTTTAACAGAAGATTAGGGATGGTATTGACTCGATGAGACATGATTTCACAAAACTCCATTCTTCTATCATAATCATCCTCGTGGAGCTCTTGAAGAATCTGCATTTTATATGGATGAAATTTATGCATTTTCAATGCTTTTCTTATGTCTCGCGTGACATTCCCGTCTGTTCTGATACTGATCGTAAGGAGCTCGTGGGCTCTGCAGCAAATGTTCCCAAAACTTCAATTTGAGCTGCTTCATTTAGTACTCTGGGGTTATTTCTTTTTTTATTTGTCACTGAACCAGTTTCGTAAAACTTATTCACCAAATCAAGCACATACCGGTGACTTACATTACAATTTGGATGTCTTTCGTTAAAAAGACATGCCGCCCTAGGTGCGCACTTTCCAACTTCGCCATAAATTACAATCATTTCAATTCTGTCTTGAAGAATGTAAACCATTTTTACACTTTTATACACTTATTAAAGTAATTCCTAAACAGCCCAACAGGTACAACGGTATTCACAATACTACCACATAGTTCAAATTTGCTAACCAATTTTTTGCCGGAAAACAGAAACTTTTTACAGCAGAAGTAGCAAAAAAGGAAGGCTATCTGTACAATTTCTGCGATGACACTTAAAAATTCAGCATTTAATAAACACAACTTTACTACCATCTACGTTTTACTATTAGACTACTTTTTTATGTAAAGTGTTTGGAGCTAATGGCTAATGTTACCCCTAATAAAGGGTTGGAACGGTACCACCTAATATTCTAACCAGTTCTGGCCAAACCATGCATCTCAGTATAGGCGTTCTAATAATTACTTCTATTAGTTTAGAACGCAATTTTTCGGAAAATGCTCATCAAAAAATAATAAGTCAGGGTACCATTGGAACAAGAATTGAACGCCCATCAAAATGATGTGCCACTTGACCCCCTTCCCATTTAAAATTCTAAGGGTAACATCTACCCCTCCTAGGGGGTTGAACCACGAGGGCTACAAATAGTCCTTGAAAGTGTCCCCCTTGACAATAAAATTGACCTGTTTTTTCGATTACTCATATTGTTTACTGGAAGGAAGATATTAAGGGTGGGAAGTTTTCAAATTGACACCCTGTATGTATTTACGCTGACGACGCCACATTATTATTCACTGGTAAAAATGAATCAGAAATGCAATACAAAATAAACCGTACAACGTCCACCTTATGTTCTTGGTTAAGTAATAATTCTTTATTTTTGAATCCCACAAAAACTACCGATTTGACTTTTCACACCTCTCAAAATCATAACCAGCCGAATCTAACTGTAACTATCAATGATACCAAAGTAGAAACTCACAAAAGTACCACGGTTTTAGGTATAAATATGAACAACAATATCTCTTCCAGTACTCACTGATAATTTATAACAGCACATTTCATCAAAATAAAAATGGCGCTATCAGAGTCGGCTGAAAATCTATATTAATACTCTACATTGAAAATTTCTATAAAGCTTCTCTAAATGATTTCCTGCATCTATAACTTGGCAACAGCGCATTTCCACAAAGTCAAAATGTCATAGAAGGAACCACCTGGTTGAATAGAAAAATGTCCTCTTCGATTCATCTTCACATCAGATTTCCAGTAATCCTAAGTGACCAACTTGGCAACAGAGCATTTCCGCAAAACAAAAATGGTACTATTAGAATCGCCTGATAGCACGAAATGGTGAAGTTCAATTATTTTTTCTACATCAGATTTCCAGTAATCACAATTGACCAAAACTTGGCAACCGCGCATTTCCGCAAATCAAAAATAGTACCATTAGAATAGGTTGAGGGTCTGTAATTGAGACGTTCAACTGTATTTTCGGATCAGATTTCCAGTAATCCGAAGAGGTCAACTTGGTAACAGAGCATTTCTGCAAAACAAAAAGGGTACTATTACAATTGGCTGAGGGCCCATAATCGCGACGTTCTCAATTATTTTTCACAGCAGATTCCCAGTAAACCAAATTTTTACCGACTTTGGAACACATTCAGTTGAACATTTAATCCCAACTCCTTCAACAAAGCCGCTTTTTCTGTGACATCAGCTGGAAATCTAAATATGAATCCAAATTTTGATATGCATTTCTTGGACTTTTTGTCAATTTTTTTTTAATGCATCATCCAAAGACCTAATGAAGTAGTAAATGTTTCGTGAAGTGTCTATTTCATTATCTCCACATATAAAGGTTTGAATACACGTATTAATTTCATTTTGTTCGACGAAAACAGATTGATACTCACTGTAACGCCTATGGTACTTACGAATGGAATCTGATATTCGAGTTCGAACACATGCATTGTTTGTTAACCCAACAAGATTGCACTAAGTATATGAGTCTCTGTCTATTATAATGCCACTATATACACAAATGAGTTTGAAAAACACTATTTCAACAATAATCTCACAAAAAAGCAATGACATAATATGTCAGAACTGTCAGAAGTTTACTTTGTGGAAAACACAAACATTGATATTCAACAGCGTTGACAAACGATCAGACACAACATATTCTACAAAACCATTTGAAGACGCAAGTAGTGATTTTTTTCGATAGTTTAGATTATGAAACTTGTAAGTAATACAGGTTTAAGTTGCATGATAATGTCACCCTTGCCCTCCTTCATTCTTCGATTGTTATCGAATTGAATACGTATAGTGATACAATTTTGGCTATGATAAAGACTTAGGACTTATGAGAAGTGACAAAACGCCCAACTCAATATCACGACTACAGATTGTGACCATTCACGACTTTAGACCAGGATGTAAACAGCTGGGTGCAGTACAATACTTTATAAGTCCATGGTGTAGCCTAGTCTCCATGTTCGGCCAACCAAGATTTCTCAAATGTTGTGTAATATGTGACCGTTTTTTTGTGCCTCCCCCTTAATTTTGCAGTTTTTGAAGTCTCATTCTTTCAGATTTTCATCGTTCCTGGTCCGTGAACTACGTCTGCATTGTTGTTAGCATGTGATAATACTAATATGCATCACTTATTATAATTTTACTTTTTTTGCTCAAATTGTTTTTGTTTGAATACATCCTTCTGAGATTCATATAACTCTTTTTCAAAATATAAGATGTAAGTAAAGCGTAATGCATTATCAAGATACAATCACAGATTTTTTGTTGTATCTGCAGTGGGTAGGCGGACTCCATTATATTCAATACATTTTTGCAACGATTTCTTGCTGCTATCCTTCTAAATTAGGCAATATTTATTTGATAAGGTTATGAAAATATTCAAATGATGATTCATTTGGTCGAGTGCTAAGTTGAAGGAGTTTTTCTCGAAATTTAAATGCATTTGTGTTTCATCAGCATAGCAGTGGATCGAAGAGTGACGTAAGGACTTTGAGAACTGGGAAGTGTAGTGAACGAAAATAAGAGGGCCTAAAATTGATCCCTGAGGAACACCATTCTTTATTTCCAGAGATTTGGATTTTATATTGTTTGAAATAACGCTTTGAGAGTGGCTAAAAAGTGATTAATTTTCGAAGAGGTATACTACATTCGTGGTGAACCTCGGGTAACAGAATAGCTGAAAGAAGTTTGTAGTTGATTCGGTCAAAAGTCTTCGAATGTTAAGCAATACTAGTACACACAGTTTATTGTTATCTATAGAGATAAGTGTATAGGGAATTATGTTATGAATCCACAACTTATAGGCTTACTTTTGGCGTAGAAAATATTGTCTAAGGAAAAGCAATTTTTTTAAAGTTTAGTTACAAATAAAAACGAGAACTTGATGTTCACTGGTGCAGCAACTATTGCTCTAACACGATGGTGCTGGGCAGTGATATTGGCAAAAGTATATAATTCAAAGAAAAACTAAATGTTTCAAAAATTTTTCAATCACCCTGCTGAACAAATCTACAACTTTTCCGAGGAATGGCGAAATATTGTTAGTTATTTCAAATCGGTAGGTACTTATATATTTATAAGATAAAAACAAATTCTCTAGATACTCACCCCATAATACAACAATTTATATACGTCAAAAGTTTTGATTGGTATTTCAGTGAATACATCAAGAATACTATACTGACAGCAGATAGTAGATAGTTGAATAACGCAATTTCTCTGAAAATATATAAATAAGGTTTATCAAATATACATAAAAAAAACAACACTCACTTATATTTGCGAGTTTTGTCCATTACCACCCCAAACAAAAGTACAGCAATCATTCCTGAAATTATCATGAGGAAACCCATTTTTCCTACGTCTTCAGTCGCCCCCTAAAAATTTGAAATAATAAAATGTGTATTTTTTCATGAATTAAATTAATCCAAAATAATAATCAGTTCTAAATATGAACATGGTGAATTTATTACAAATAATATAAATCTTGAAAGCGAAATTAAAATTTAGGAATATTCTCTTTACGATTCCTTTAACTAAACACATTTTCAGATTCTGAGAATAACAACTCCGATGCTGAAAGTGATAATGAGAATTTTTTTTTTATATAATTTTTTTATATTTTGTCTATTTAATTTTTTTTAATGAAATCGCTTGTATTATTCAATAACATACATAATATGAATTTATTAATTACCTAAATACTGCTCATTTTATTAATAATATCGTAATAAAACTTATTAATGATTATTGCCAACTGGAAAATATAAATGAAAAATTATATTATTTCGCCAGACTCTAGTTACTCCCCAATATCATACTTGTCAGACAATCAGACCATATTTCAAGTACTGCTTTTCTACATATAATTTTTTCATGTCTAACATTTATTAATACAGTTTTTGTTATCGTGAAATGGACCACTTCGACACTTCAGACTGGAAAATCGGAAATAATCTGTCAGACAATGTGAAAAGTTGATTTTGCTGCGACAGTGCATAAACTAAGGTTTTACGCACTGTTCACAAGTGCGTAAAAAAATCACCTGTGCGTAAAATCATCAACTGTGCGTAAAGTAATTTTTTACCTACGCATTAATGCATTTTTGAAAAATACAGTAGGTATTTTGCGTCAAATATAACTCGGAAGAATATAATAACTGTCGAAAAAAAACTTTGTATGAAACACTTTCGTAAAGGGCTTTTTGAACTCGGCTTTGCCTCATTCAACAATCTTCACGCTCATCCAAAAAGGTCCCACTTTAGGAACTTGTACCATAAACAGCTATTTGTAGATTTTAATGAGTGGATCTTGAGAAAATCAGTATTTACATAAATTGTACTTTTCAAAGTAATTCATTTTTCTCAAATTGTTTAACGCAAATGCTTACAAGAAATGTTTTACATAAGAATATCTTTGTTTGCTGGTTTACTATACAGTAACTCAATGTAATTTACCAATATAAACCTCATCTGTCAAAAGCACGGCCGCCTATATCACGGCCACCTACTGCAACACACCATGTTAATATTATACTTTTTACATTAGAAGTGTTATGGATTACTTTAACAAAAAATACATTTCTACCACCTTTAGTAACCTAAAATTATGAAAGGGCAGTAGACTGATCTGATACCCATCTGAGTTTTAGCATTTGGTGTAACTAAACTTGGTGATATTTTTTATTCAACGAAACATGGTGGACTTGACAAGCAGTGAAATTAATTTAAAATGTCAGATTGGATTAATATTTTTTTTCCAAATTACGGTGTGAAATTTTCTTACCGAATACCACGCAAGCTTAAATTTTTCCTGGAAATTTTCTTTCGGGCATGAATATTTTAAGAAAATTATCCCTCGTTGCCTCGCGACTCGGGATAATTTTCAAAATATTTGTGCCATCAAAAAAATTTCCGGAAATAATTTAAGCTCTTGTGATATTATAAGTGAGAATTTATTTTTGGGTTTTAGTTAAACTTTTTAAGCTTTTAAATCTGAAAAAGAAGTATCTATAAATTTTTTATACGTCGTCCAAACGACGTATTTCAGAAAATGTATGAATTCGAAAAAAAGTCACAGAGGAAAACGGTATCAGACTAGGTCCAATGAAGCCATATAGAAGGTTTAGAGAGAGTTTTATCAGTCAAATTTATGGCGATGGGCACTCTACTATAACTTCCGTCTTTCGATAAACGAAGGTATTCACACTCCATTTGTCGAATTTATTCAGGTTCTTTACTATGAGAAGTGTTTTTACCTCGAACTTTTGAAGAATGAACTGATTCAGCAGTGTTCCTATCGCTGAGAAAACTCCTAAATTAATGCTGAATGCCACCGCGTGGATAACAAATCCTTTGTTCCTGAACAGATCCTTCATAGCAACGAAGAATTCTTTTGTATCAAATTTTTTCTCTGCACCTCTGCTAGTAGCTTGCGTAATACTTGGCGGAAGAGGTGGTTGTTTGGGAAAATCTGAAAATATCCAGTTTTCCACATTATAGTATCAATAAAAAATATCGTCATAACCAAAAACACCTTATAAAAAACTAAGTTTATGTCAAAAAATACCGGAAGGAAAATAAATAACGACAATGAGAGCACCAAATGGGGAACTATTCTGAAGAAATCTCAAGCTAGAACATTAACATATTCTGTACCAAATTATGTCGATTAAATTTGACAGGAAGAATTATTTTTACAAATTATTCAACTAAACGTTGTCGAAGTTCTCACTTTATTTTATGATGCGCACATCTGGAAGTTTGTCATTCAGTTGCGTAACTATACAGATTATCCACGAAATAAACGGGAACATGAGGATTGAACCAATATAATAGTTTCACGAGAATTTTGTTTTTTATTTCAGAAAGGACCACTCCCATTTGTGATGGAACTCAAAAACTGTTTCAAACACGTAGAATGTTGCTATAGAAAATGAAAATCCGGCCCATGAAGTAGTAGAATATTTGTGCCGGTTCTGGACCTGCACTCACTAATTTAATGTCATTAACGTCCTCCCAGCGACTGGTGTCTGTTTGGTGCTAGGTGCCATTGTGTATGGCTATGACCTTATGATACTCTTGGTCAACTTCGAACATTTTGTTCTTGTTTAACCTTGATGAAAATGTATTAGAAATTTGAAAACTGGTTTCTGTGCTATACTTCAATTCAACTGATATTACGCTATATTTCAAAATATGTTCAATGGGAACAGTCCTACGCGAAAGTTTACACTACATATACATAAGTATGGCACACTGTCTACTCTAGGGAAGTTCCTGTTTGTTTTTTTTTCTTTGGTGTTTTGGCATCGACTGTTATGGTCATTATCCACGTGTTCTGGATAGGCCTTGTTACTAACTCCATGCGCCACCTTAGGAGCAGCACTGTGAATTGGAACGCAACAGTGAATCCTGCAGGACTCACCCCAGTACAGCCACGAGATTAGATAATTTAATCGATAAAATTAAATTAAAAAATCCTAGCCGCAACTGGGGCTCGAACAGCGGACCTTTCGACCCAAAGTCGGACGCTTTAACCACTGCGCCACGCCCCGACATAGGGAAAGTTCCTGTTATTCTCATACAATGTTTATCCAACAGAAACTAGTAATTAAAATCATTAGTGGGGTGGGTTTCAGAAGATCACTGTCGTCCACTTTCCAAGAAATTAGGAATAATGTTCCTTCCAACAATTATCATTTACCTAACTTTATTAGAAATTAATGGCAACAGGGGAAGCTATAAAAATAAATACAATGAACACCAATATCCCACTAGGTCTGGTGATTTACTAAAAAAACCGAGACAGATTGGTAATGCCGCATAATAATTCATTAAATATTGACATATTCAATAAATTAATTGCTCAGATGAGATATTTGAATGCTCATGAGTTCAAAAACAGAATTGAAAAATGTTCATTAAATTATTGCTTTATACAGTAGAATAATAGTCACCTTACTTTTGATCCTTACAATTTCAGAATCTCTTGAGACACCCAACAGGGTACTTTTACCAATATTCCAATGTCTTATGTCTAAGTTCATGTCTATAAAGCCAGCAGAGCAAGATAACCAGAATTTATTTTTCATTATCCGATAATTAGGAGCTAATTAATTAGGAGCTATTTAAGTGCTCTATTTTTAAATTTTGTGCTCCTTTTTTGAAAAATTTTATCTGTTTCTATTTCGTATTGCAGATGGTCATGTGATACAGAATCTGAATCTGCTCGCTCAGCTCTGGTTTTCTGAACTGAACGCACCTATAAGATCTAGCTCATACAGAGCTCCAGAGCTGATAATTTCTCGATTGAAAAAATATGTTGCCATATTGCAGAACATGTCATATTTGAAAAAAAGCGAAATTTCGGAATACTGCACTTAATTAGCTCAAAATTAACTGAAAATTTCTCGATTAGAAAAAACATAGGAATGTTATTTTACTCTGCTGACTTTTTGTTAAGCTATCAGAACCTGTCATTAAATGAAAGAAAGCGAAATTTCGGAATACAGCACTTAAATAGCTCCTAATCAACTGACAATGATTCCTAGATTAGAAAAAACAAAGACATGTTAGTTTGCTCTGCTGACTTTTTGTTAAGCTAGCAGAACATGTTGCGCGAAATTTCGGAATAGGGCATTTATATAGCCCCTATATATTAGCTGATCATTTCCCTATATTGAAAAAATATGGATACAATATCTTGCTCTGCTGAATTTTTGTTAAGCTAGCAGAACATGAAATTTAAAAAAAAAATGGAGCACAAAATTTTGGAATAGAGCATTTAAATAGCTGTGGTTGGGTGGGTAAATGGGCCGTGGTGGTCGGCTGGTAAAAGCGTCTCGTCTCGTGCATGGCATCACACATTAAAAGGTAAGGGCTGCGTCTTCCCTAGCTCACACAAGTCTCTCGAAGACTTTCGATGGTTGCGCGTAGGGGTGCAATCGGTTGACAGAATAACAACAATAACAGCAATAGCTCCTAATTATCCGATAATGAAGAATAAATTCTGCTCACGTTGTTCTGCTGACTTTATAGACATTCTAAATTCGTATATCTTCAATTCATATTTTTGTTTAAAGAAGGTCTTTATTTTTATGTGATTTGATCATTCATTCTACTTTTTATATCTTATACAATGAGGCGTATTTTAAATTACTTGTAATGTGACGTGGTACCAATATGACAAATACGGGGATATATAGAAAAATTATTAGCCTACTATAGAACCAAACAAAATTTCTATGTCAAAATATTTTATTATTCAACACATTCTCCTCTTAATTGGATACATTTATTGCAGCGAACCTGCAACGTCTCTAGACCTTACAAATAAAATGTTTCTTCTTGCTCTGCAAACCAGACCTCCACAGCTTCTATTACCTACTCGTTGGAAGAAAATTTACGACCTTTTAAACTCTTTTTCAGTTGAGGAAAGAGATGATAGTCGGACGGAGCCAAGTCTGGTGAATAAGGGGGGTGTTCTAGTAATTCAAACCCTAAATCACGAATTTTTTGCATGGCAACATGAGATTTGTGTGCAGAGGCGTTGTCCTGCAAAAACAAAACACCTTTGGATAGCTTTCCGCATCTTTTCTCTTTAATTTTTTCCCGTAGAGTGGTCAGTAATGTCGAATAGTAATCTCCAGTTATTGTTCTACCCTTATCTAAAAAATCAAACATGATTACTCCATTGCAATCCCAAAAAACTGATTCAAGAACTTTTCCAGCAGATTTTTGGACACGAAACTTCTTAGGTCTTGAAGAACCGGAGTGTCGCCATTCCATCGATTGTTGCTTTGTTTCTGGATCGTGGAAATGTACCCAAGTCTCATCCATAGTAACAATTCGGTTTAAGAAGTCTACATCGTTTTCAAATCGAGCACAGATCGAACGCGATGCTACTACCCTTGCACGTTTTTGGTCAACATTCAAACATTTGGGGATCCATTTTGCAGCAATTTTTCTCATGTCCAAATTGACGTGAACTATATGATGAACGCATTCGTTTGAAATATTCAGTGCTTCAGATATGCGTTTTAGCCCAATTCGACGTTCTGTTAAAATCATGCCATGAACTGCATCGATATTTTCGGGGACTGAAACAGAAACTGGCCTTCCCGATCGGTCATCATCTTCAATGGAAAATTTACCTCTTTTGAAGCTTGCAGTCCAATTTTTCACGGTCGCATACGAAGGACATTGATCACCAAGGGTATTAGCATATCTTCGTAAATCTGCTTACCACTTAACCCTTCTAAATACAAATACTTGATGGTGGCTCGATACTCCAATTTTTCGATTTTCACAATTTCGGTGGACATATTATTTCTTTTAATTTATTGCGTAACTCTGGTTTACTTTTTGATGTCAAACTTTACACTGACACTTCTAATGAGTTATTGTTCGTTGCTATGGTAACGCAATATTTTGTTTATGCAGGGAACTGGTCTAGGCTAACTAGATATCAATACATCTCGTATATGTAATATGACGTATAAAACTGCTTTGCTGCATGTCTGTCTGTGTGCCTGTGCCATGTCCATAAGACCGCAGGTTATTTTTAACATTTTATACTTTTCTGTATTTAGTGGAAAAACTGGTTCTTCCCGAGCGGGAATAATGAATCATAATTCCCTCGCGGATGAATGAATAATCGTTTTTGAATCGAAATGTCTATGAAAACAGTCAGTGTTAATAAATAATTGTCAAAAGCATATTTATTTGTGATTCGATGACGGAGAGTGTAGGAAATGTGATGGAAAGTGATATGGAAGAAGAATTTTCCTATTAGAAATTTATTGACAAATAAAGTTGTTCATTAAAAATCTAAAATAAATAAATTAGTCGTAAAAAAATAGAGTATACTACTCGCAATAATGGCTATTATTCTCTCGGAATGTTACTCCCTCGCCGCTAACGCGGCTCGGTTCGTAAAAATTATTGAGTCTACTATAATCTACTATTATACAGTAGAAAAATACCTTACTTTTGACTTATATGAAGACACTCAATAGGGTACTTTTTATAGTAATATTTTAATGTTTTATTATTTTGTTTTATGTTAATTCGTGCATCTTCAATTTACATTTTTATTATGAACGATGTGTTGAGATCATTTATTCTATTTTTTTATCTTATACAAGGTGTTTCTTAAGTACGTGTAAAAAATTTAGGAGCGTGTTGCTGACATCAAAATAAGAAGAAAAGTTCCCATAAACATATGTTCGCAAGTTATTCGTTTCTGAGATACAGAGTGTCAAAGTTGAATTCTTATTTTAATTTTTTGTGAATAATTTCAAAATAACTTTGATATTTGGGTAAAGTTTGGTATCTGGGAATATTTATCATTTAGTTTGTGTAAGAAATATATTCTTTGTAGAGGTCACTGCGAGCAACTGTGTTATTGAGATTTGAATTAATCGATGCAAGTGATTTTGAATGACCCGATTTTTAAATTTAAAATAAATTCAATTAGAAATTAGTTTATTCACAATTAACATAAAATTTGATTTTGTCATTGAGAAATCATCCCAGATACCAAACTTTACTCGAATATCACAAATATTTTGGAATTTATTCACAAAAAAAACAAATATAAGAATTAAACTTTGACACTCTGTATCTTAGAAACGAATAACTTGCGGACATGTGTTTATGGGGACTTTTTTTCTTATTTCGACGTCAGCAACATGCTCCTAAAGTTTCTACACGTACTTAAGAAACACCCTGTATAACGAGGTGTGTTTTAAATTACTTGTAATGGCTTCCAGGAAAACTACCCTCTTGACAAAAACCCCCCGAACAATAACCCCCGGGTTATTAAACCCCTAGTAAAAAAACCGGAACAAAAAAAACCAGTACAAGATAAATTACCAGAAGAAAGAGACCTGCCCACCGAATTTCTCAACTTAAAAAAAAGGACACAACCTAACCCAACCTAACGAACCTATCTTTTCAAGGTGCTGATAATTCGATCACTAATAAGTATAAATAGGTGAAATCAAAGCTGCGCTCGCATTTTATAAATTAGCAGAAGAAAAAGGCACGCCTCCGGTGTGCCTTTTTCTTCTGACTACCCACCAAATTTTTTAACGTAAAAAAAAGGATACAACGTAACCTAACTAACCTAGCTTTCCAAGTTGCTAGTAATTCGATCACGACGTATCGGTTTCCAATGTATGTCTTCGAAATAATCTGCTACTAGTATAGCTTCTGGTGGTAATTATTCACATTTATTTTCAAAAACGTTCACAACATCGCCTGGGGAAGAAAACCAAGTGCTGGTAGTTTTCTCATTTGTAAAGCAAAATCTGTATCATCTTAATATCGGGGTTGTAAGCCAATTTCTTGTATTTTTGTACATATTTTGGTTCAGAAGAAAAAACAGCCTTTTATTTCACGAATTGGGAAAAATAATTTAAAATTGTTTATTACTGCTAATTCATTAAACTGAAAATAGTGTGTGGGTGGTATTTAATACCGAAGGTATTTTATAGAGGGGGGTTAAAGTCCAGGGGGTTATTATCGGGGGGTTCTTGACTAGGGGGTAGTTGTCCTGATACCCTTGCAATGTGACGTACTACCGATATGACGAATATATGTAATATGATGTATAAAACTGCATGACTTTCTGTCCGTCTGTGTGCCTGTATGACTGCTTATGGGTACGACATCGCATTTCTTTAATATTTCAAATCTTTCCATTGTTAATAGCTATTAAATCAATTCAAATTCATTTATACTTTGCTATTGTATAATATATGTTGTGACCTATTATAAATGTACTTGGTACGTAACATGGTTTAAAATAAACTAGCTGTCTATCCTTATATCTATCTATCTATCATAGACAGTACCCTGTGGTCTGTGGAGCGTAAAATTTGAGATCGACACCAAAAAACTCACAAAATAGAATTGCTATGGTAACAGGAACCATTGAAGCTGCAAGCATCCAACACATTAATTTTAACCCATATCCAATTTCATCCATATTTTCACTGTCTTGAACTATCATTGGTGGTAAAACGTATCCTATTGCAACACCAAGAATGGATCCAAATACTCCCAAAGAGCACGCAGTGGATATCTTAAAATTCAATCATTAACAGAAAGTATTCTATCAAGCGGTCGGGAAAATGTATTATCATTCAAAACACAGTACTCACCTCACTTGATTTGAACCAAACCGATGCCAATTTTGGGGGAAGGGCAATTATGAACACCTGACCTATTGAAACTATTGTTTGTCCAAGAAGAACTACCCAGAATAGATCATGTCTAATTGAAAAGACCTTTACGGTCGTTCCTATGAAAGTGAGAATGCAACCAATCAGACCAGTGGTTCTTAAACCCTGAAAATAAAATAAAACAGAAAAATGAAACCAACACGTCATTATCAATTATCAAGGGTCCGATGATTTTTAATGGCTACTTATACAGGGTGTCCCTGGACTAATTTTTTTCCTCTTGGGAATGTATAGATGGGGTCAAAATATCACCAGTACTTCATATAACATTTTTTCCTAAAGGCCTTCGTTACCAAGTTACGGGCCGCATGAAGGTAAGTAACACACGGCATCGCCATTCGGGAGCCAGTTCGTATTTTTGAAAGTAACACGCGGGCTGGCCAACAGACTGGCGATATCGAGTGCTACTTTGCGCTCGACTCTTTCCCGCTGCAATTCCCAAAAATGCACAGTCACTTTGTCTTCGTGATTTGACAAAGGTATCGATTATTATTGTATTATCTGATTATTTATTAATCATATATTTTTTGTAGTTACCAGATGGCTATTGTTATTTAGAAAAAAATTCAAATGTTAGGAGAACGTTATAATTATATAGTTGCATTGTGTACGCCAATCATACAGAATTGATAAATTGGTGTAACAAAGTTCCGAAATTATCTTTTTAGATTCAATTGTGATGTAGAAAACCACAAAGTCTATTTTTTTTCAACACAACCTCCAAGAAAACTCTCAAGTATTAAGTTTATTGCATAGTTCTTTTGAATACATGGAATATAAGGCCTCCACCAACAACTAGAAGGGGAAAGAATATATATCAGTGCAGCCCACAGCGATAGCAAGAAAACATTCGAAATATTCAGGTATGGCTATTAAAAATACCAAAAAGATGTCAATTAATGTTATCGAAAATATGGATATCATAACGACATTAAGCCGGCAGGTAGAAAGAGGTCAATTAGAGTTAGTGAGAATGTACCAAATCCAGATAAGGTAATCAACGCACAAGACTATACCTAAATCAGAATAAATACAATATCTATTCGCAGACGGAATCTCCAGTCATCTGAGATTATTCATGATGTATAAGCCTCTGAAGAAGCTAGCCACTCGCGCTAGCGAAACGTTAGGAAGAAATTCCTAAAAACGACGGCCTTCAAACCCGAGTGAAAATTGTGACACTGGATACCAAAAAGATATTATGAGGTTTATCACTAATTTTTATTATCTCTCGAAAAAAAAAGATTCCCTAGCTAGGAATTTACAGGAGTAAGTACAGGGTTTTATTTTATTTAAAGTTCGTTTTTTTTTTAATATACAGTGACTGTTCAAAATTGTAGGGTTGAAGATTGGCAATCCTGACTTTAAGATAATATTATCATAAACTGATTTTTAGGAAGCTACAAAAAAGTACATACAGACAAATTGAAAACCTCCTCCTTTTTTGAAGTTGTTTGAGAAATGGTTTCATTTCTGTTCAATTACTTAGGTATCTCGCTTTTCTTATAAATTGAGCCGTAAATAATGAACAGCGATTATAGGCATTGAAATGCAGGTAAGTGTATCAAATAGGGTACCTACATAAAATAGGTAGTAGTTTTATTATTTAACGTTTTTCAATTCTTATAAAGTAAAAAATAAGCATTGAATAGTATAAATCCATTTCCTAGAATTATTCCCCGTATTATGTATTGTGTAGAATCATCTACAATTTTAGCGATAGTTATGCGATAAGTTATTAGCACTCGATAGCGCCCAGCCCGCGTGCTACATTCAAGATTTAAAAATATTAGGATCGGGCGATGCCGAACGATACCGATTGGCGGTACCGCGTGTTACTTACCTCCATGCTTACGGGCCTTCAAAGTTACAAAATGAAAAATGTTTTTCTTTGATAACTTTCAAAGTAAATATGCAAAATAATCTAAATTTTGGTGATTGACTAAACAAATGAATTCCTTCGATGAGCGTTCATGCAGGAGTCAGTTGTTTTGCTACAAAGTCAGGAACGGACTACCCCCGATGGTCCACACCCCAAAACTTTGAAATGACAAATATTTTTCAATATTTTTCAACAACATAAGGTTGCGTAGACAATTTTCTGAATAAAAGTACTCGTATGGAAAGTCGATCGGAGCAACGATTCTTGAGAAAAATGCAGTTTTACTCGACGATATCAAACCCGAACGTCCACCATTATTTGAAATTTAAAATTTTCACAGCAGAAATAATAATGCTAACGTTAATCAACAACATTTTACAACAGGAATAATACAAAAATGCTAAAATAAAGTCCTAAACAGAAAGTACAGTACTTGGTTGAAATTTTCATTCACAATGCAGATATTTTTTCAAATGAAATATCAAGTTCTGTAGATTCGTGATGTTTTGTTGTGTTATCTGAATCTCATGAAACTCGACATTTGAAAGCTTCAAATTTGTGTTCACAGCTTAAATGTTGAGGAGTTTCACTGATAAGTATAATTTCATAGAAGAAAATCTGGATTTAAATGGAAAGATTTAAATCCGGATACCGCGGTGGCCATGAATATGACCCACCTCTACCAATCCATCTATTGGGGAAAATCTGGTTCAGATAGTCCCGCCCAATCGAACTAAAATGAAGAGGAGCGCTATCATGCTTAAACCACATATCTCTCTTGCTAGAACAAGCTCTGCTTTTGAAGGGTTTTCTCCGAAAAAAAAAGTCCATTCAAATCTTTCTAAATGAACTCCAAATAACGTTCTCCATTCAAACGGTCATGTAGAACAAATGGTCCTATAAGATATGGTTTTCTGTGATACCAGCCCAAACATTCACGTTGAATTTCCGTTGGTGTTTGGTTTGCAATATCCCAAGGGGATTTTCTTCGGCCCATATGTGGAGATTATGAAAGTTGATTACTCCATCTCTACTGAAACATGCTTCATCAATGAATAAAACTCTAGTAATAAAAGTCATATCCTCTCTTCGCTTATCCATAAACCATTTGGCATATCAAAACACTTCAAAATATCCTACACAATATTGACAATACAATGACAATGCACCACTCAACAAAACAAAATCGCATTCCAGTTTGTCATTTTTTATCAAAACTAATTGTATTTCTTCCTACAAGGTGTTTTTGTCAATATCTGTGGAAGAAATGGAATATAATAATTATTCACCGGATATTTTTCACCTATTCATGTGCAGCCGTTTTTGTAGCTTATTCGTTTGTTTTTAATTAGTTATTTCTTCCGATGTGCGTTTTTTCAGCTAAATTTATATTCGGGTTGAAGATTTTCTCCCATGAAATTATACTTATCAGTGAAACATCTCAACATTTAAACTGTGAATACGAATTTGAAACTTTCAAATGTTTCATGAGATTCAGATAACACAACACGAAACGTGCTTATTCCACACGCACATACAAAATATGGACTGAATTCGATATTTCATAGTGGAGTAACTTGATAGTTCAAAAACATCACGAATCTACAGAACTTGATATTTCATTTGAAAAAAATATTTTGAATGAAACTTTTAACTAGGTACTGCACTTTTTGTTTACGACTTTATTTTTTTGTATTATTCCTGTTGTAAAATGTTGTTAATTAACGTTAGCATTATTATTTCTGCTGTGAACATTTTAAATTTCAAATAATGGTGGACGTTCGGGATTGATATCGTCAAGTAAAACTGCATTTTTATCAAAAATCGTTGCTCCGATCGACTTTCCACACGACCTTATGTTGTTGAAAAATATTGAAAAATATCTGTCATTTCAAAGTTTTGGGGTGTGGACCATCGGGGGTAGTCCGTTCCTGACTTTGTAGCAAAACAACTGACTCCTGCATGAACGCTCATCGAAGCAATTCATTTGTTTAGTCAATCACCAAAATTTAGATTATTTTGCATATTCACTTTGAAAGTTATCAAAGAAAAACATTTTTCATTTTGTAACTTTTAGGGCCCGTAACTTGGTAACGAAGGCCTTTAGGAAAAAATGTTATATGAAGTACTGGTGATATTTTGACCCCATCTATACATTCCTGAGAGGAAGTCCAGGGACACCCTGTAGAACACCCAACGGTAGAAAACGCATACGGACAATCTCATTATGAAGATATCCTGGGAGAAAATAAATAAGGTGAATAAACTAATCGTTATTTTTCCGTTATTATTTTCCAACCTGTTACACCCCTACGCGCAACTCTCAGAAGTCTTCAAGAGAGTTGTGTGAGCTAGGAAGACGCAGCCCCCACCTTTTAACGTTTGATGCCATGCACGAGACCGATGATCATTCTAGGAGTTGACCCCACGACCCTATGCCTGAGAGACGAACGCTCTACCAGCACGACCACCACGGCCCATCATATTATTGCCAAATCCCCTATAAATGCACAAAAACAAGCAAACATATACAAGGTGGCCCAGCGAAAACGAAACAAGGCCGATATTTCATATTTATCGTTCGCAGAAAAAAGAACGCACGTACCCTTCGATTTTTATTGCGAGAGGGGCATCTTTTACGCATATTCTCAACTTTGTCACTTCCAACCCCTCGGAGGGGTTAGCTCCAACCCTTAAATCTTTAATAGGATTAGGTTTCATGTCATACCGCATTTTGAAGGTCATCGAATTCTCTTTCCAACGCTTACCAGTTTCATACTTGTACAGTCATACTTGTCAAAAACTGATTCCAAACAAAGAATTTTAGGCGAGATTCTTTGTTAATGATTTGCTGCTTTGCTTATTAGTTTGTGTTTGGTTGTTTGGATTTTATTTTCTTAGGCAAAAGAAGTTGAAAAACCTTAACGAAAACAATATTGGATTTATCGGACAAGCTGATTTAAATTCGACGGAGGTTTGTTTGGAATCAGTTTTTGACAAGAATGACATTTGTGACGTCATCAATAAGTGACCCTAAAGAAAAAATCTAACTGGCTTAAATCTGGTGACCTTGCAGGCAACTCCACTGCAAAAAGCTGGCCTATCAAGTTACCAGATGAGTAATTTGTTTAATGTAATGTAAAAATCATATCCTACTAGACCTACCTACAGGGTGTACCAAAAGTCGGTACCAACTCATAGTTGGACAGGATAGAATTTTACCAATCAAAAAGGAGTGATTCTTAGATGAAGCCCGTACTACCTACAAGATTGGAAATACCGAAAAAAGTGAAAAAGAGTAACTTTAGATTCTCATCCGATGATTGTTCTAAACTTGTTTTCTCGAGAGCTACTGCATCAAATTAAAATACTAAAATGCGTCGGAAAGAGAATTTGATGACCTTCAAAATACGGGATCACATGAACCCTAACCCCATTAAAGATTTAAGGGTTCGAGCTAACCCCTCCGAGGGGCTTGAAGTGACATAGTTGAGAATGTGCTCAAAAGATGTCCCCCTCGCAATTAAAATCGACGGGTCCGAGCGTTTTTTTTTTTTGAGAACGGTAAATATGGCATATTGGCCTTGATTCGTTCTCGCCGGACCATCCTGTGTACCAAACACAAATACATATTTGGTTTCATTTCCAAAAAGCTTCCTCTGATGCACGGTGATATTAAAGGGACCTTCCGTATCGCGACACAAGAACAATTCATCCACTAGCTTAATGGAAACTTTAACGGTTGCCATTGCCAGCTCCTCTTTTTCTTCCTCTTCTAACAATAACCACGTAACTATTTTTACTGAGTCCATGTTTTATTACCTTTCATTTCTATTCACTATACAAAGAGCACGCACATGGTGGACACAAAAGGAACACGGTCAACATTTTGAAACTACGTTATTTGTATCATGAAAACTCTAAAAAAATTGAATTGCCGTGGCGGCTGAATTTTATATTAGTTATAATTGTTTATTATTGAGTCATACCAATCACATACGGATCATTCTGAATTTTCGATTTTTCGAGTTTTATACGTAGTTTTGAAATGAGCTTCATCAGTAAATTTTTAAAAACTTTCATTCTTGAAAAAACAAATTGTTGGAATGGGTAAAACTGCCAACTGAATTCACCAATTTCTACTATCACTATCACTTTCAATGGTATCAGCAGTTAAAAAATTGGATCTAATCAATGGTTTCAAGTGATGATGACTAAGTTGAAATTACTACTGCCAATGTATTTGAACTAAAGGCCAATACGCCAAAGATAGAGCAATATGGTAATTACAGTTGCAACATGATCTGTTAAACTGTCTTTCTGAGCTTCGAACAATTCCCAATATTTACTACAAAAAGGACCTAGGTCATGGTAACATCATTCCTCTGTCTAACAAGGAGCCAGAGGAATGACGTCAGAGAAATGACGATTCTCAATGTTTCCGTGAAATAATTCACCACTGCCTAATTCCATAATCTCACATTTTGCATAAGGACATACTCGAGAATAATATGAAACTCTCAATAATGTTTGAACGGAAACTGTACAATTAATGTTCCTGAAAAAACTATCGGAGGAATGATATTTTTGAGTGTGACTCGCCACGATTTCCTTTTAAATCCACCAGTAATAAACCACGACAATTCCTTTTATCAACAACCCTATTTCAACTCATGAAACTTCAACTTGCCTTCTGTATCAGCCACAACTGAAAAGGCGTCTAAAGTACAATTAGTGAATTTTGAAATTGCGACAGAGGAATGACGACAAAAGCTAGGGACATTGATTCTCACTTAATTTACTAAAAATCAAAAAAGAAAGAGTGAAATAACTTCCAAATTTTGTTTGCTTCATATTCAAGTGCTTTATCAGTTATTGACTTCTATGAAAGTTAGTACTGTCTGGACAGTAAACGCTAAATTATACTATGGCTTCAATACAGTGACAGTCCAGAGGAATGATTTTTGATCACTTTGCTTGAACAAATAAAATATTTATAGTCGAAATTTATCGAATTACTCTTGTCTAAAAGTTGCCGATTTTTTTTAATTTTAAAGACGCCGGACATCAAATATCATAGTTTCGGAATTTTGTCCCAACTCTCATTTTCTATATTTCTGACAAACCACCTCGGAAGGAAATCGTTATCCTCAGCGGTCGACGGACTTTCCGCTTTCCGCGACCGAATGTTCAAAGAAACCAAAGTGTCATGTACTATGAATTTCCATCAAGTAACGACCACGTCAATCCAAAAAATATAAGTTAAATCAGGTTTATACCAGGTTTCATTATAAAATTGTAATAGGTTTTGTTCAATAGGACTTGTTCAACACCATTTCTACATTTATTGTAAGTGTCCTAATTTCTAAGAGTTGTATGTGATGCCATATTTTTTTCTTTCATAAATTAAAGAATCTTTTGTCAAGGCCGACTTTGGCATGGGAAGACGTAGTTTCATATCTGTAATTTGTCGGGTAATGTGTCATATTTGTTTCAGAGATTCTGTTGTGTGATATTTTTTGTAAGTTAGGCAATCAGATTCTAAAATAAAAATACGAGTAAGGCTTAAAACTCCTTTCCTTATGAAAAGGGGTCTACATGACGTTTGCGTCCCAACCTTACATACATCGGGAACAATAAGTACAAAATTAAAAGCTCCTTCAAATCCGGAAATACGTGAAGGGGTTTTCTCACAAAAACCAAACCAGAAAATCACCACCTCCTCCAAGAATTGCATTTACGAGGTCCCATGCGAATGCGGTTCTTCGTACATCGGTGAGACCAAGAGACCACTGGTGGTGAGACTAGAGGAACATAAACGCTTCACGCAGCGAGGTGACACGTCAAAATCCGGTATCGCAGAGCATGCATGGAAAGAACATCACCAAACTCAATAGAAGAATGCGGGAGTACTACATAGAGAAGAACACTGGTTCATAAGGATATTTAAAGAAGCCGTTTGTATCCAAGCTAACAGAGCATTCAGTCAACCCAGCGTAGTTTATTGATTTCGTGAACCGAAGAGGTGAAGATCACCCTAATTACAATGGGCAGGTAACAGGTAGAAACGACAAAATTAATCCAAACCAATAATAATTAATTGATATTACCAGCCGTAAAAACAAAACAATTGATTAAGATTACGGGTATATAACCGCGTAAGCCTTTGAATCTTGTCATTATTCACCAGAAGACGACTGCAGATAGAATCAGTTGAAACGTTGTGATTTATACAAATTATAAAACAATGGAAGTCAGAAATAAATGTACTCATCCCATAAGGTAGTGTGGGAGTCAACTGAGTCCGAATTGATTCCCCACCAGGTATACCCACTAATCACTTCTACCTCGTGCATGGTAGGCTCGTCCAGCCACTCAGGCTGACCCGATGACACCTAGGTAGATGCCCATTGTATTATTCTGCTGTCGCTGTGGTTTGAACCAGCAGCCAAAGTGATCTAAACATTGACGCTTTAACCACTTGGCTCTATCAGCAGGGACCTCTGGAAACCATTCAATGAGAGCCAAGCCAATAGCCGCTGGAGCGCCGAGCAAACTTATGTGCAGTGGCGGGCACCCCAAAAAAAGGAACTTGAACCAATGGTGCCACCAATACAATAGTTAGCAGGGGAATCTTCCAAGGGACTCTCGAAATAACAACTGAGGGAACCTCCAACCCATATCCATCCAACTCAAGCTAAACATGTGGGTACACATTAGGCTCCAACTGAGAGGCCTACATGCGATTGTGAAAATATGCACGCCCATGATGCGCATTTCATAATCTCAGCTATGTTTACCAAACTGGAAGTCAAAAATCGATAACAGAAATAACAGTAATTTCTAAAAATATATGCACAAACAATAACATCTTCGATAATAACAATATTAAGACAAACATTGTATGAGACTACTACGTATTCAAATAATTCAGGTATTCTTTTTTACTATAAAAACAATTTCGTATATAAAAAACTTGTTGGCCTTATTGCGAAAAGCTTGATCAGGTCTCGATTGCCTAATAGAGTTCATCAATTTATTTTACAGAGTTATCGCATTGTATAGAGAAGATTCTTTAAAACTGGAACTCTCTCCAACAGCTCCAAGACATGATATTGAGGAAAATATGAGAGAAAACCTTAAAAAACATTTAACAAGCTGGACCTAGTCTCACTCTTTGTTAATTGTTTTGTATAATTTATTTAATTTATTGCAAACACTTCTGAATTTGTACTTCCCAAGTCGGACTACGATCTAGCACCGTGCCTCAAAGTCCAAAATCAGTACCTAATATATATATTACATCAGTCATAAATACTGACCTATTTGTGTTTAACATTAAGCAGTTATATTTATCAGATACTGTTATAGTGGTATCGACGGCAAACAGTGTGATGTGACAATCATACATGTGTTTTGGCAAATCATTTGCAAACAAAATAAATAAATACGGTCCCAATACCGAACCCTGCGGATCTCCCAATCTTACATCATGAACGACTGATCGTACTCCGGAACACATAACTGCCATAGAACGCCCTTCTATATACGATTCGATCCAGTTTAGTAGGTTATTTGGAAAATGGAGTCTCACTAGTTTTTCAGATAGAAACTCTAATGACACTATATCAAAAGATAGATCAAAGGATAGCGATATTACAAATTTATTAGCATCTATTTCAGTATATAGGTAGTTTAGTAAGTGATAGGTAGTTGTCTCAATGGAATGCTCTCTTCTGAAACCATGTTGGTTACTACACAGAAGATGGTTCATTTCCAAATAACCACCATCCTATTCGCAATAATTTTTTCAAAAAGTTCAGTTAATGAAGTAAGTAGATAAACTTTTCTATTGTTATCAACTTCCTGGCGATTTTGTTTTTAAAAGAGAGGAACCACCAGAGCCTCTTGAATTCATTTGGAAACACACCTTGTATAAAACACTGATTGGCTAGATATACTAGAGTTTCAATTATTCAGTCTATTATATTTTCCAAAATTATTATGCATATTTCATCTATGCCAGTTGATTTTTGATTTTTCATTGAAATCAAGGTGTCATATATTTCTTTTAGAGTAATAGGATTTTTCTGGGAACGATAAATAACTTTCATGCTTCCACTCATGGTGCACTATGATGCTGTATTCTAACCAAAATGTTGGGTTGTGATAGATTCAGATACACTCAAGAAATGCTCAGCGATTATTTCAACTCTTTCACTAGGATTCTTTATTGATTTGAATTTTTTTCAAGTGTAATAGTTTTACCATGTATAACTTATTTTTCTTACCTAATTCGTTATTTATAATATTCCATGTTTGTGCCGATTCATTATCAGCCCTGGCAATAATGTCAGAGTAGTGCACTATTTAAATCTTTTTGATATTGTTTTTATATCCCTTTAACCTTTTTTCTTAATTAGACATACTCTCATTGCATAGTTCTGCATACCTTGTAATGAGAATGAACATGTCGCGCAATATTCTACCTTCTTGGATTATTTCACTTGTAATCCACGGTTTGTTGGTTAGAAATCAAAGTACTTTTCCTTTATTTTTTTATTGGTGCCCCATTTTACTTATTTAAAGTACGCCTCAGCTTGTTTAAATCGAGCACTATCCACTTTATTGTACTATCTTACATGATTCATATTAATCGCGGCACTCTAGATTCGAAAAAAAAATTAGTTCTAAATGAATCAAGTCGCTCACTAAAATAGCTCCAAATATTTACAGCTTCTTCCTTATTCTGAAATTGCAAGAATACACGGCTAAACCAGGAGTTTAAAATAAATATCAAAATCGTCAAAATGTTTCTTTTGACGTCTATATCAACTGTGAGATTTATTTTGAATTATTGAAAAACAAATGTTACAATAAGGGTGCTAATGATATCGTTGACACCCGGTATAATCGTTGTTGTGAACTCGGTGAAACGGTTAAAACTATGGTTTCTATATAATTCTCTAGATTATAAAAAGTTTTATCGCACGTATCTACCTTCATCATCACGTAGTTTGTTTGCAGTTTTTTTGGTTAGACAATGGTAGTGATAGATTTTCCTTGTTTTCCCATAGTAGATTATCCGAACGCGTCACTAAAATTCAATTAGTCTTACCGATGCGCCACGGCATATATAATAATGATAGTTGCCCTCACCGGCACTGGCTAAGTCTTTGGGTAGACTCATAGAAATCTCTCATCCAAAATATAATTGTATCTGCTACTATAATTTAACCAAAAAAATGCTTTCGGTATTTGGATACTCGAGAAAAAGAAGACGGGATAATAAAAAATATGCACATAGACGTTACCTGTTTGTCCGTTACAATAGAAGCGGGTACTATCATAATTGGAAAGACGGCCATGTAAACAATAGAAGTCCAGTCAACTGCTAATGTACTGACTTTGTAATATTTCACAATAATATTGGTAATACTACAATATTCAATCCACTGAAGAGAAGCTATGCAAGCATAGTACATGTAAATGATCATGATGATCCATCTTCTCTTGAACGCTTTTATTTGCACTTTATCAGTTTTGGTTGGTAACAGTTGAAGTTCAAATCCCTTTTCCGCATTACCACCTTCCATGTATATTTATTTATTTATTTATTACTCAATTTAGAATAATGTGTCTTTTAAGGAAACTGCAACTAGATCTTACTACAAACTAGTTGATTGTGGTCTTATGCTAAACGATTTTTGACGAGTGTAATGAAGTAAATGATGAAATTTTGGTTTCTCTTATTTGTTTCGGGCAAATATTATTATCCTATTTGAACTATAAAGCATGTTTACCTTTCTTTGTATCAAACAATTGAAAGTAAATCTATATAATCTGGTTATTTCATTTCTTACCAATTAGTAATTTTCATAAAAAAAAATTAATTGGTTTCTTCTAGCAGTGGCAGCTTGTCCTAGAAAGCAAAGGAGGCAGAGCTCCCACGCGTTTCCAGTTAGCGCAGGAAGAAAGGCAACGCAAGGACTTGTTTTTTATTGTTTTGACTCAAATGTAAAGAAAAGATGTCTTCCTGCAATTTCAGAACCTTCAGGTACCATAAGTATTCTTTTTCGGGTGTAAAGGCCGTGTCGTTCTTTGGAATTGATTCCTAACGTTTCGATACCACGAGTGGCTAGCTTCTTCAGAGGTCCGTCCATCTCCGCGACCCGGAAGGATGAACTCCTCAGCACACGTGCGTACTCGAAAGCTCACCCCCTCCCACCATCCCCACTCGTTAGTCTCGTTAAAGCGCTTCATCATCCTGTTGGTTGGCGATCAGCAGAATAAAATCTGATGGTTCAATATGGAGAGCTCAGCCCATTCTCGGCCTGAAGCTCCTTAAAACTGGCTGAAGGCCAAGTGTTTTGTAATGAATTTACCGAATTTACTTCGTGTTTGAAAAGATATTTGACCTTACCATCGGAGACGATCCATCACATACGGCGGAGTTGAGATATAACTAGGAAGGTGAACAAACTTTTAGTGTAACTCCACCAAAAATAATATTTATTTACGACTAATATATAATATAAGTATAAGTTTTTGAAGTATAATGCCATATATTAATCCCTTAGGGAATAATGGCGGGGGATTAATAGTCTTTATTCCCTCTTGTACTCATATCACAAAATTTCTCGAATTAAATAATACCATGGAAACAATATAACCAAACTCAAAAGTGTCAGTGTCAAACGCGTAGTGTTTGTGTATTTGTATTAAAATGAATGAAAATGAAGAATCTTTCACTTGTACACCACCAGAAATTGTACAATTAGCTGCAGCAACAACATCTACCTTAATACCAGAAACATCGAAATCCATTTATAATAAAACGTACGCATCGTTCAACGAATGGCGTCTTCGAAACAAGGCAAACTCTTATTCCGAAAATGTTCTACTGGCCTATTTCGCTGAATTGGGTGCAAAATACAAGCCATCTTCATTATGGTCATTCTATTCAATGATTAAATCTGTGTTGAAGATAAACCATGACGTTGATCTGGAAAAATATAAGAAACTACGAGCGTTTTTAAAAAGAAAATCTGAAGGATTTCAAGCAAAGAAATCTTCCACTCTGACCCCGGAAGAAATTAGGAAATTTATTGACAGAGCACCTGATGAAATTTTTCTTTTGCATAAGGTAAATGTTCATATTTAATCTGATCTATTCAAAAACTCATGTTCTTATTTGATTCAGGTTATATTAGTTATTGGAATTATGGGCGCATGCCGCTCAAACGAGCTTTATGAAATGAAGATAGAAGACGTGAAGGATTTCCAAACAGAGTTATTGATAACAATACCCAAGACTAAAACTAAAATTGTACAAAAATTCACCTAAACAGTACGTTTTACAATATTGTAAAGAAGTACATCGATCTCCGTCCGTCACATGTAGAAACCAATTCATTCTTTCTAAATTATCAAAAATCGAAATGTACAATACAACGTATAGCTGAAGGATACATTGATCAGTCTATGAGAAACAAAACAACTACAGCAGATACTATTGCCAAACAGATAAATAGTAATGAAGCAACTTCTTCTTTTACAGCAACCGAAATTCCAAATATTCGTGTTGAAAACTCTTCCAAAGTTAATCATAATTCACTACCAATTCAGTTTATTAATTGTACTATCACTAATTTAAATGTTATTGACAAATAAAGTTGTTCATTAAAAATCTAAAATAAATAAATTTGTCGTAAATAAAGTAGAGTATACTACTCACAATAATGGCTATTATTCTCTCGGAATGTTACTCCCTCGCCGCTAACGCGGCTCGGTTCGTAAAAATTCCTCGAGAATAATAGCTATCATTATTGACTCGTGGTATAATCTACTATTATTGTAGATACCATGTATAGTCAGCAGACTAACACCAGGCTATATGCCTTAGGGAACACCTTCCGAAGCAGTGAGTTCCAAAGCTTTGTCGTTCTCTGGAAGAACGAGCTCTGGACAAAAAATGTTCGGAATGTCTTCAAAGTGACAACAAAAGGATGTGAAGACTGAGCTCGACGGGTCAGTCTCGATGGAACCGCTAAAGGTGGAATGAATGATGATATTTCAGAAGAGGATCATCTATGAAAATATCTGTAAAACAGATACTACTACTTTTCTGCGTTGTTCCAGAGAAGTGAGCAAGCTTGGTAAGCTCAGCATCACCTACGAGGCGGATGGCTTCCTTTTTGGACAGAATCTAAACGTTTCAGTGTGTGTTTAGAGACTGCCCTCCATATATGGGAACTAATGCTATTTGCCAATTAAATAGTGTATCCAAACTTTATAACTTTATTCAAATATCGACAAATATGTTTTCAATTTGAATTAATATTTATAATAATAAATTCAACTGTTTTGGTAACATACGATAAAAATAATGTAAATAGAGTTGATATAAAATAAGGGAATTCATAGAAAACAAACTATCTCCAACTTCTTCCGGCCCAACCAGAAATGAAGCAAGTAATCTAGTGGTAGCTAGTTGGTGACAGGAAAAATGCATAACTTGGCAACGCGTCTCATGTAACATCCTTTTTTATTCTTTATCCGGACCACCCGTATCACACCATCTTTGCCAGGATACGTTTCTGATTCTGATTTCTAGGAGCCTTTCCATCGACAACCAGTACAATATCCCCTACTTTGATAGGAGTACTCTTATTATGCCACTTTTGCCTTTGCATGAGAGTTGGTCTGTATTCCTTGATCCAACACCTCCAATAAGTATTATTTATTATGCTTAAAAAGTATAATAATAATATATGCCTTATTGTCTGAAGAACATAATATTATTGACAAAGTCATTTTATGGTTAAAGAAAGAAAAGGTTTTTATATTTATACAGGGTGTTATGTAATAAGTGACCGATATTTAACAGGACGATTCCTCAGTTATTTATAAGGCAAACAGTTCATATAAACATGGGCCCGCAAGGACTTCAGTTTTGAGATAGAGGGTGTTGAAAATTTATTTTTATTTTGGTTTTTCGTGAATAAATTTTGAAATAATGTCTATATTTGAACAAATATTGGTATTTGGGGACTTTTCAATTTGATCTCTGTTTGGCACTTTATTGTAGGGGGCGCCACCTACAGGCCTTTGTCTCTTTTGGGGAGTCACAACTTTTTCGTGCATGTATGTATTACATTTTCTAGACAAAAAACATATTCCACTATCATTTTTACGTGAAAAAGGAATACTTGTCAAAAGTCGCTACAAGCAGCCGTTTTCGAAATATTTTAATTTAAATTAATCGATGTATGCGTTTGTCCAAAAATGAAAAAAAAAGATTTTGTTTTCTATTTAACCTAGAAACATTTCAAAAGCTAATTCCTAATAAACCATAAATAACGGAACACACACATTGAGAGAGAACTGTTCTTGAAATTGTGATTCCTGTATCGCATGGGGGTTTTCCTCTGACCACAAATGATTGTTGTGAAAATGGCGTATAGCGTTGCGTGAGAAATTTGCTTCATCGGTAAACAGGATTTGATTTTCAAAAAAAGGATTTTGAATAAGGCGTTGGAGAAACCAACGACAGAAGTTGATACGTACAGCTTGGCAAACATAGCTGCAATTGTGAAAATATATACGCCCATGATGCGCATTAGTCGTACGGCGGACTATCCAGTGAAATTCACGTGATTGTTCGCGCAAGAAGTGGAAATTTCACAATCTCAGTTATGTTTGCCAAACTGTAACGGAAAGTCACGAGGGAGGAGTGCCTGAACTCTCTGAATATGGTAGGGATATAACAAATTATCAATTAAAATTTTCCATACCAGAACATGAGAAATGTTCAACGTCACCGCTATTTTCCTGGAGCTTGTTTCCGGGTGTTCTCTACCAGATTAAGAACTGCTTCCTCAGTTGCTGGGGTTCTTACCGTCCGATGACAACAGATGACTAGCTTTCTCAAAACTTCCTGTTTCCCTTAACCGAGTGTGAATTCTTGAAAAGGTTTTTGAAGTCCTGATATAAACGTCTAACCTCGTATGCATTTCCGTTAGCGAGTCCGTATGTAAAATGTATGTCAGCATACTCTGCATTGGTGAAGTTTACCATTTTCAATAAAATAATCACACTAGTAACAAATAAAACTATTTAACTATGCGTCAAGATATAATTTTTGAAATGACAGCACAAAAAAAACATTGGAATAAACTTACTAGCCTACTTGATTATTTAATTTTCAAAGAATTCGCGAATCAATGAGAAGGCGATTGGATGCATCGGTTAATTTAAATTAAAATATCTCGAAAACGGCTGCTTGTAGCGACTTTTGACAAGTATTCCTTTTTCACGTAAAAATGATAGTGGAATATGTCTAGAATTTGTCTAGAAAATGTGATACATACATGCACGAAAAAGTTGTGACTCCCCAAAAGAGACAAAGACCTGTAGGTGGCGCCCCCTACAATAAAGTGCCAAACAGAGATCAAACTTGAATTTCTCATATTGAAAAGTCCCCAAATACCAATTTTTGTTCAAATATAGACATTATTTCAAAATTTATTCACGAAAAACCAAAATAAAAATAAATTTTCAACACACTCTATATCAAAACTGAAGGCCTTGCGGACCCATGTTTATATGAACTTTTTACCTTATAATTAACTGAGAAATCGTCCTGTTAAATATCGGACACTTATTACATAACACCCTGTATATAAACAGTCCGTCAGTACATCGAGAAAATTTAAATTGTAGGGCATAGAACAACACATTAAAAACTATACACTGCAAACTCTAACACAATAATGTCATTATAAAATATGATAAAGGTATAAATTTATTATCAAAACTGTAGTTGTAAAACTCTTGCAGACTATAATAGCGCCTGAGGAGGCCTTTTAATGTTTTTCTGAAACGACTGTTAACCAAGGTTTTCAAGTGATGTGGTTGATGATTATACATCTTGAGATCATTATACACAATCGATTCCTTAATGATGGCTGACGTAGATAGAGGTACAGTCTGAGATCATTGGAAAGCCGGGTGGCGTAGGTAGAAGTGGCAGAGGGAAAATTGGTTTTATGTTTATGTATTCAGTGTAATAGACAAATTGTTTCTAAAATGAAGATGGCATAAACCGTAAAAATCTTGTTCGTAGCAAGTAAGGGCCTGCAAGAGTCCCGTCGTTTGACTTTGCCCAGGTATCTGAGTGCTCTTTTTTGTAGAACAAAAATCGACTCTGGGTTTAAGCACAAAAACCTCAGGATGGGATTCCATATCTTAAGCGTGACTCTATTAGTGCGTTAAATGAGCTTTTTGCTGCAGATGAGCCCAATTCATTTGAAGTAACTCTAACTGCATAGCACCCTGAAGAAAGTTTTTTTATTGAGAGATGCTATGTGATCATCAAATTTTAATTTGTTATTTATACTTACACCAAGAAATTTGGTGCCAGTTCTATTCTCAATAAAACTGTAATTTTAAGTTAAAGGTATGTTGTTAATGCTACATCGAAATGATCCTATTGTAGTAGATTTATCCTCTAATTAACTGACTAAAATAATTTATTTAACGAAATACAATGATTCACATTACTCTAATTTACATAACATCACTCTACTATTTATATTCGACTTTCACTTCACTGACTCCCGTCTGTCCGCTGCGTAGTTCTTTTTATATCCGACGTTGACTTCTCTGAATGCTCCAGAATTTTCCATCGAATCGCCCAGACTCACCGCACCGTCCAGATTCTTCTCGGTGCAAGCGCATCGACAGTCTCCCGCGGTTCGTCGCTAGCTATACGTGAGAGTTCAGGTCCGGCATCGCCCGCAGCTTCGCCACATTGCCCCCTTCTTAGAGAAATTTCGTCCCGAAATGTCATCCTTGGAGTGTGTCGATATTTGCAGGATTCCCCATATCTGCATCGTGAAGTTCGATGGAAATAACACTCCACAGTCTTCATATTAGGTCGTGGAATAGGATTACAACAAACCAAAATCTGGATGCCGCTGGATCGGAATATCGTCTCCAACATACTTCTTATAACTCTCCAATCCAGCCCATCCATACCACAGGATAATTTTGGGATTGCCAAGTCCACCAGATTCTGGTTCACCATCGTATCTCTTAGTTGGGTGAGGCTCCTCCAGACATCTTCATATGACGGTTTGTCTTGGGAATGCTTCTTGGTCACCAAGTAGTAGATGTTCCTCTGGCCCTTCTTCAGCTGTAGCACACCTCCAATTTCTGGATTCTGTTTCCGTAGTGTCTGGAGTTGGCCAAATTTCTTGGAGAACACTACAGCGATGCCCCTGGACATTCGAAGATCTTCTGCGACGCAGTGTGCTAGGGCGTAATCGACTGGCACTTTGAAAAGGTCCCGTGGCTCCTCTCGAGTTACCCCGTGTGACACTTTCTGTCCATTTGAGTATAAGGACATGAATTTCTGGAACGTCATCGCATCCTCTGGTAGTCTGAGGGTGCGGACTTGGTCATGATTTCCAGCGTAAGGAGCCAACCTGTTGAAATGAACGACCCTGGGTTTACCTCTGGGTGGCTTGTGGATTCGGTAAAGCAGGTCGTTTATCCTCTTGATGATCTTGTACGGACCTTCCCATGAATTCCGTAATTTCGGTGACAGGCCCCGGCGACGCATCGGGTTGTACAGCCAAACTAGGTCACCAACCTGAAATCCTCCAACATCGGCATTGATGTCATAAGTCGCTTTCATTCGGTCGCTGGCACTCTGGATGTTCAAACGGACTCGTTCGTGGATGTCCTCCATTCGCTGCCGGAGTTTACTGACGTAGTCCTCTCCCGTGGTATCCTGTCCTGGTGGCATCCCAAACTTTAGGTCACAGGGAAGTCGCAGCTCTCGACCCATTATTATACTAGCAGGGGTTTGGCCGGTCGACTCGTGTACTGCGGAACGGTAGGCCATCAGGAACAAATGGAGATACTGGTCCCAGTCTCTTTGATGGTCAGAGACTACCTTGGACAAGTGGCGATTGATAGTCCTGTTCATCCGCTCAACCATTCCATCGGACTGTGGATGTAGAGCTGTGGTTCTCGTCTTGCGGATGTTCAGCAGTTGGCACATTTCTTGGAACAGGTTGGATTCGAAATTTCTGCCTTGGTCCGAGTGCAGCTCCAAGGGTACACCGAATCGACATATCCACTCTTTCACCAAGACGTCCGCGACGGTGATGACTTCCTGGTTGGGCAGGGCATAGGCTTCGGCCCACTTGCTGAAATAGTCCATTGCCACAAGGATGTATTTATTTCCGTGATCTGATACGGGGAACGGGCCGGCGATGTCAATGGCGATTCTCTCGAATGGACTACCTACGTTATACTGACGCATCGGGGCCTTGGGTCGTGTCCGAGGTCCATTGCTGGCAGCACAAACAGCACACTTTCTGCACCAGTCATTGACATCAACTTGACAATTGACCCAGTAAAACCGTTGCCTTACTTTCTGCAGGGTCTTCGTCACACCCAGATATCCTCCAGCAACTCCATCATGGATCTCTCGGAGTACTTCCTGTCTTCTGTTCTTGGGCACCACAATCTGACGTCTGTCTTCCCCACAATCTTCGGAATCCAATACACGTTTCAGGACCCCATTGTCCAGGGTAAGGGAATTCCATTGGGCCCAGTAGGATTTGAGTGCTGGGGAATATCTTGCAATTTCCTGCCATGTCGGTCTTTGATTACTCTTTTTCCAACCGATGACTAACCCAAGATCTGGATCCTTTTCTTGGTCTTTCTGGACCTCGTTATCATTCCAGTTGTTCTACAAACCGCTGCTTCCTTCTCTTCTGCTCGTCGGCAGTGTGAGCAGTCGTCTGGGCACGGTCTCCTTGACAGGGCATCTGCATTCTTGTGGCCACTCCCAGCTCGATGTTCGATCTCGAAGTCGAATTCTTGGAGTCTTTCGATCCAACGTGCTACTTGGCCCTCGGGGTTTTTGAACTGTAGGAGCCATTTAAGGGCTGCGTGGTCGGTCCTTAACAGGAATCTTCTTCCGTACACGTATTTGTAAAAGTGTTCTACTCCCTTGACAACAGCCAACAGTTCTCGTCTGGTGACACAGTAGTTACGCTCCGGTTTACTGAGAGTTTTACTGAAGTATCCGATGACCTTCTCTTGCCCATCCTGGATCTGGGACAAGACAGCTCCAAGTCCCACGTTGCTGGCGTCCGTGTCCAAAATAAATTAACTTAAAATTGGTGCGTTGATCAATGCCCCCTTCAGCTTCCTGAACGAGTCTTGGCATTCTTCGGACCATTGGAACTTTGTTTGACCTTCCGTGAGCCTGGTCAGTGGTTTAGCGATGTTGGCGAACCCCAGCACATATCGGCGATAGTATGTGCACAAACCAAGGAAACTACGTAGTTGGTGTATGTCTCTAGGAATAGGCCACTCCTTCACTGCTCTGATCTTCTCATCATCCACTGCTACTCCGTGCCCAGAGACAACATGGCCAAGGTAACGTACTTCTTTTTGGAACAGGTGGCATTTCTTGGGGCTCAGCTTCAATCCACAATTTCTCAGTCGCAGGAATACCTCCTCCAGGTTTTTAACGTGGTCTTCGAACGATTTGCCAACTACAATAATGTCATCGAGATATACCAGACACGTCCTCCATGAAAGCCCTTTCAGAACCGTCTCCATTAATCTCTCGAATGTGGCTGGAGCATTACAAAGCCCGAATGGCATAACGGTGAAATGCCACAGTCCTGAGCCGATAGTGAAGGCTGTCTTTTCTCTATCTTCTCGAGCCAGTTCTACCTGCCAGTATCCACTCTTCAGATCAAGGGTCGAGAAAATCGTGGAGCCGGCCAACGTGTCTAGGGTGTCGTCTATTCTCGGAAGAGGGTAACTGTCCTTCTTCGTCACGTTGTTCAGTTGACGATAGTCTACGCAAAAGCTTGTTGATCCATCTTTCTTCTTCACCAGCACGACTGGAGAGGACCATGGACTGTCGGATGGTTCAATAACTCCATCTTTCCCCATTTCACTGACTATTTTGTCAGCCTCTTCCTTCTTGGCAAGAGGAAGTCTTCTAGTTGATTGTCGGATCGGTCGGGCATCCCCAGTATCAATTTTATGCTGAACTACATTCGTTCGGCCCCCTTTTCCTTGTCCGGTATCGAAGATGTCTTGGTACTCCTTGACTAATTCTCTCAATCTGGGCTGTTGGGCTGGTTTGATGCCCTTCGAAGAGAGGGTAACCAATTTTTCCAGTTCCGCTGTCAGGTTGTTGTCTTGACTAACAGTACCATGTACACTCCTGATCACAGAGGAAATTGACGAGCAGTGCCCCAAAACAGTTCCTTTCTTCAAAGTCACTGGGTAATAATTGACATTCATTACCCTTACTGGCACAATTTCATCAGCACGCAGCAAAGTCTTGCCTAGTGCAATCCCTCGTCCAATTTTCTCATCATGAAGCTTGGGCTCGAACATCACCACGCTTCCATTGCTCGCACCTCCGTCCAAGCGAGCCTTAAGTATGGTCTCAGCCCTCTCGGGTACACTTACATCTTCAGCCAGCAGAACACGAACCATCTCTTCACTTCTTCCATGTAGCACCAGCTCTTCTCCGTTCACACGTAGAACGCCATCTTTGAAATTCAATTCAAACCCTCTGGAATTCATGATGTCCATTCCAATAATTGCATCGTCTTCAATGTCCGCTACTAATGCCCGATGTTTCACTTTCGTGCTGCCTAGAATCAGTTCAATCGGTAGCTCTCCATGTACAGTGGCCGGCTCTCCTGTTGCTGTGCGTAGCTTCCAGGATGATGGTTCCATTCTGTCTGATGTCTTAGTAAAAGCAGGCCCAAGGATTGTCCTAGTCGCACCTGTATCCAGCAGCATTGCGCAAGGCTTGTTGTTGATGAAACCGTCTACGAAGGCTCCTTTGTTCTGTCGTTGGAGGACAGCGACATATGCGTTGTTCACCGGGGCTTTCTGAGTATAGGACGACGATTGCCCCTTCTCAACAACCTTCGTTGGTCTCGACTTCTTGAAGGTTGGACATTGACTACGCACGTGTCCAAGTTTCCTACAGTTCCGGCATCTCACTAGTCTTCTCTCAGGTAACATCTCCTTCACGACCTTTCTTATGGCAGCTTCCAGGTTAGTAGGCTCCTGTGGGTTTTCTTCAATAACTCGGACTTTACTCTGGCTTCTGCAGGATTGCTTCGCCGCCTCAAATTCCAAAGCGCGTTCCAGTGCATCCACGAGATGTGTTGGACGAGCTAGTGTCAATGCTTGTCTGGTTTCCTGGTCACGAAGTCCATCTAAGAATGCCTGAACTGCTAGTCGCTCCATCACCTTTTCCGGTGTGGCTGGGTATGCAAGGCGAACCAAGCGTGCAATGTCTGCTTCATACTCCTGTAGGGACTCGCTTGATTTCTGGCAGCGGTTTTTGAGCTGTGAGTGGTATACATGTTCTAGATAGGTCTGTCCATACCGTAATTCGAGATGTTTAATCAGCTGCTCGTAGTCCTCTTGTTCTTGTGCCGTGAGGGTTTGTAGGATATTTGTTGCTTCTCCACGCAACGCCAGTGTTAATGCTACCGCTCTTTCTCCTGCATTCCATCCATTCGCCTTTGCTGCAGCTTCAAACTGTCGGCGGTAATTTGCCCATGGTGTTTTTCCATCAAACTGGGGTGGTTTCATGGAGAGTTTTCCTGTTTCCGGACTGATTTTCACATCTTTCAAACCATTTTGAACATCCTCCAAGTTCAAACTCAGTTCCAGTACTGAATTTTCATTGACAGATTCTGTGGTGTGGGTAGTGTCAATTTGCTTTTTCAACTCACTGATTGTTTCTTTCATTTTGCTGATTTCTTCCTCGATTCCGCCTCTGATTTCATCACTGATTGTTTCCTTCAATTTTCCCATCTCTTCCTCAATTTCATCTTTGATTTTCTCCATCTCTGTCTCGACAGTTCCCATTCTTTCTTCTAATCGGCTCGCCACGCCACAAAGTTCTTCTTTCATGGTATTCGAATTCTCTAGCAGCTTTTCTTCCAAATTTCTCGAACTTTCTTTTTCTAGCAGCTTTTCTTCCAGATTTTTCGAACTTTCTTGAAATTCTTCTTTCAGACTATTTGAATTTTCTAGCAGCTTTTCTTCCAGATTTTTCGAACTTTCTTGAAGTTTTTCTTTCATTGATTTGGAATTTTCATCGAGTTTATTCATTATGGAACCCAAATCAATTCCAGAAACTTCGAATAAAAATGTTTCTGGATCCTCGCCCTCTTGGAGTAATCCCTCAGAAAGTCTTGTCTGAAGCACGGCCTTTTTATCACTTGTGTCAAGTTCCCTCTCCTCCAGTTCTTGCTTCAATTCCGCAACCTTCAATTCAACCAGGCGAACTTTCCTCGAACACATTTTGTCTTAGTCTATGTCTATTTCACGGGTCACCAGTCTATTATTATTATTATTGTCTATTTCACACAGTCTATTTCCCGGACACCAGTCTATTATTATTATTATTGTCTATTTCACACGCGAGAAGTGTCACTTCACGAAAAATGTTTATCAGTCACTGTCTATTTTCGCGAAAACAATTGTCCGAAATACACAAGCTATCTACTTACACGAACACTCTGTATTTTATCTCTAACAATCGCACTTCTGATCACCACTGTAGTAGATTTATACTCTAATTAACTGACTAAAATAATTTATTTAACGAAATACAATGATTCACATTACTCTAATTTACATAACATCACTCTACTATTTATATTCGACTTTCACTTCACTGACTCCCGTCTGTCCGCTGCGTAGTTCTTTTTATATCCGACGTTGACTTCTCTGAATGCTCCAGAATTTTCCATCGAATCGCCCAGACTCACCGCACCGTCCAGATTCTTCTCGGTGCAAGCGCATCGACAGTCTCCCGCGGTTGGTCGCTAGCTATACGTGAGAGTTCAGGTCCGGCATCGCCCGCAGCTTCGCCACACTATATTAGTTTTAGAAATATTGAAAGGAAGGAGGTTAGAGTCGCACCAATCCTTGATTTTAATAATATCCGAGCAGATGGTTTCATGAAGATCAGAAGTATTTTGATCAGTCCATTATGATATCGTGGTATAATCCGCGAATAGCGTGAATTGGCTTTTTATGTCTGTAGAAGCCAAATCGTTTATGTACAGTAGAAATAGGGATACTTGTGGTACCCCGCTGTTTATGTCAGCTGGCGATGAAGATGTTGTAGACTTAACAATTTAGCTTCTACCTGTGAGATAGGAATTAAACCATCTAAGAGTATTTCCACCAAGTAAGATCAATTGGTTGTACTGACAGCTCTCTTTTGAAGCATGAATGAAGACTCCCACTTCACCGATTTCCCCCAGAGTATGATCCATTAAGACATGTGCGATTTGTAAAATAAACCAATATGAGCGTGTCGGTGTTGAGCCCCTGTGCCTTGAAAGTTATCAGAACAAAACACCTACTGCTCAGTTTTTTGTTGAGTTGAATAACGTGTTGTCTACAGTTTCATCATAAGAGACCGGATTATGTTCTAAAAATGCTCTTTGTGAGTAAGAAACACAATGCGTCTTGGAGAAGTTTATACCACTGTATTCACTCTACACCAAGTATTTATAAGCTACAATGAACATGTGTACACTTGTGTTCGCTGATACCGGTAATTAAAAAAATGTATCATCGGCAAACATCATTATAGACGCTTGTGTTATATTTGTTGGTAATTCATTGAAATACAATAAGAATAGGAGTGGACCAAAGATTGATCCTTGCCGTACTGCGTTGTTTACGTAATCCCATGAAGAGCACGATTTACTATTATTTGAAAGATAACTTGAGAACCATTGTAGCGGAATTCCTCTTATACCTCAATGAGTAAGTTTGAAAACACACATTGTCAAACGCCTTTTTGAAATCTATAGACCGTGAGACCGCTGCCAAAATGTGTAATGATTTTATAAGTTATGCCCTTAAGGTCTTGATAGTTATAAATATAAATCAATGAATAAGCAAAATTAGCGCTATCGCGTGGAACATAGCAATAATAATAGTATTTTCTCAAAGACATGCATATAAATACATATAGATTTAAAAATGCCCTATTCCTCAACACATTTGAGGGCATATGGTGACTCTTCGGATCAACGCGAAACGTATTCCATTCGGTTTCCGTCTGATTTTTTTTCGATGAAATATCGTTTGGTATGCTTGGTATACGCTAAACTATCACTAAAATACGTGATTTCTTTATGAAATCAACAATAATGAACCAGTTTTTGACAAATTCTATACGTGTTTGCAGTTATTAAATACAAAAAAGTATTATTATTATTGTTATGTTCCACGGGATAGCGCTAATTATGCTTGTTCATTGATAATTATATTTATAGCTACCAAAACCCTGAAGGACATACGTTATAAAATCATTACACATTTTGGCAGAGGGCTGACGGACTATCATAAGAGACTGGATCATGTTCTACGTGCTTACCGTGCTTACCGAAAGCATCCAGAGATCTCTCGAGTATAAAGAAATGGCCATATGCGCTTTCTTAGACATAGAGGGGGCATTCGACAACACCTCTCACGAAGCAATAAATAGGGCCCTAACGAACAAGGGAGTAGACAGAACCACATCCAGATGGATGTGCCAAATGCTGGCTACAAGAACTGCTGAAACGAAAGTGGGTGATACCAGCTTTCGGATCAGCACAAGCAGGGGATGCCCACAAGGAGGGGTACTATCACCTCTGATGTGGAGTCTCGTAGTAGACGAACTACTCGGAACACTTACCGGGAACGGAGTCACTTGCCTTGGATATGCTGACGACATAGTCATTATGGCCAAAGGCAAATTCGAAGGAACCCTCTGCGATCTCATAGAAAGGGAGCTAGAGACTACCAGAACATGGTGCCTCTTTGTGGGATTGAGAATTAACTCATCAAAAACCACAATGGTAACATTCACTAGAAGAACAAAGATTCAGCACCTAAGGACTGTTCGCCTCGACGGACACGTAGAAAAGATCGCGAACAAGACAAAATCATCACTGATGGTGTGCAGGAACATTGCAGGAAAAACATGGGGCTGTAACCCATCAATACTGCGATGGATGTACACCATGATAGTGAGACCTATGATCACCTACGGAGCAGTAGTGTGGCACGGTAAAACCGAACTCGCCACAACAAAGAAAATTCTGGAGAAAGTACAAAAACTAGCATGTCTTTGCATAACAGGAGCAATGAGGTCAACTCCAACAGCAGCAATAGAGGTATTTCTGGACCTCACTCCTCTCCATCTCATGGTGAGGAGAACTGCTTGGGGAGCAAACCTGAGGTTGGCCAAAGTCGGACTCAAAGGGACAGCACACAGTGTAAGGGGCTCAACCCCCACCGGAAGTGCACACCTTGCCGATCTCCCAACTGACGAAATTACCAGGAAATTTAGTTTCGAGAATTTTTTTCGAAGGGAACTAAATACCAAGAAACAATGGAGCACAGAATCCATTCGAGCACTGGGTAAGAATACTATTACATGGTACACGGACGGGTCTAAAACTCCCGACGGAACTGGTGTAACAAAGTACAGAAATATATATATTTTTTTTTTGTATAGACAAAATTTCGAAAAGTCTATCGTTGGAAAAGGGAACCTCATATCGGTTCAGTATCGGTGTTAGGGTCAAATAGGGCAAACCACATAAAACAGAAAAAGAAAAACGCATTAAAATAACGACTTGATACTTTAAAACCAGACTAAACAAAAACCCAACTTTATTATTTAACCAGGTCAAAAGGACACGAACACCATTAAAATTGTTTAGAAGTTTTTCAAAGAAATGCAATAAAGATTCCAATTTTATTAAGGGAGAGGTCGAAGGGCGCTAGACGATTTCAAACATCGTTAAATTTTAAGTACCTCCCAGGCCCTCGAATTTGTTAGCCGGATAGCCGGGCACGAATAATTCGGAAAATTGTACAGATATAGCATAGTCGCGACATCTAGGGTTGAGGGGTAGATATAGCCAACCGTCTTAGTCGGCATGAGTAACAGAACTCTATCGATAATTTCGCATACTTACTCTTCGAGCTGAGGGAGGGCATTAGTAGGACCACAGACTAGAAAATATTCGAGAGCATTTGATTGGCTGTGAAGATTTCTGAAGTGGAATTTCAAACTGGCAAGCTTTGGAATTTTTTGAGAAAAATTCGAGAGTCGGGTACGAACCAGGGTTCCAGTCGGTTTGTTCGGGGTTCAAGCCAGTTTGGTCTTATAGTCGAGACTCGAGTTAGGCAATATCTGGAGTGGATTGAAATACGAGGTATTTCAAGTCACTGTTTCGCGAAGAGGCTTTTGTGTTGAGTTGGTATAATTTGTGGCGGCTTTTGTTAATTTTCGTAAGTCGTAGGAACATTTTGAGTTCCTTAATTTCCGTTCGCAAGATTCGGGAACGTCTAAACTGAAGTGGCTTGTTTAATTGGATTACTTGAAGAGTTCGAGCTTCGATTCGTGTGGTGAGCGTATTTGTACCTTTTTGATTTGACATATACCTGTAAGCTATATTTTTGGGAATTATCAAACAGATTAACAACGAATTGGGTTTCCCTTTTTCCAAATTAGGTTATAGCTAGCAATATATAGATTTATATATATATATATATATATATATATATATATATATATATATATATATATATATATATATATATATATATATATATATATATATATATATATATATATATACCTAATATACAGGGAGGAGTGTTTAAGCGGGCCTCTTAAAACTCCCTCGCGCAGATAGTTTATTTAGGTTTATATTAGATCTCAGGTAGGGCATACTACTCAAACAATAGGGTTAAGTACTTGAACTAGAGAGAAATAGTCTCATAATTGTTCTTTTTGTTTTGCTCGGGCAATTGATTTTCCGTTTGTTAGATTTTAAAATAAAATAAGATAGAACTTTGATATAACTACTTACAATCAGTGTAAACACATATCCAGATTCAGTTATATTTTGAGAGTAATAACCCTGGAACTGTCTTTTTATTTAAGGAGAGTATTTCGATATTGTGCCCGTTTAGAGAGAAATAGTTCATTAATTTAGTTCTTTGACATTGTTGTCTCAACTTTCCGCCTCATTAGTAATTTAATAAATTTAGTTCGTTAAAACCTGGCTGGTATTATTTAATCCCTTCAAACCTTAGGTAAAGTCCATGCATTTAAGCCGTGGCCGAGTCTACCCTCCAAGGACTTAATTTGTGACATAACCTAGCCGACCGCTAGAAACCACGACACCACTAAATTCTAAATCTGTATGATCCGAACGGATTTAAAACTTCTCTGATCTGGTGGCAGCGAGCATCGCGCTACCTTCTTTTAATAAAAAAATAACTCTCTGTCTGGACGATCTCTTTTGTAGGGGTGTCATTGTTCTGGCGAAGATATATATTATTATTATATCTCGAGAATTTGAAGAGATCACCCCCAGGTTAGAGATTATTACACTGGAGAGGAGTATTTGGACCTCGTACCAAGTACTCCGAATCCATGGGACACTTCCCCAGCATTTTTCAAGCGGAAATTCACGCCATAGCAAGATGCATTCATTTCAACCTCGACAGGAACTACCGGAACAAGGAAATTGCAATCCTCTCCGATAGTCAAGCAGCCATCAAAGCGTTGAGCTCATATAACATCAACTCGAAGATGGTCTGGGAATGCCTTGAAAAACTTAATGATCTAGGCAGGAACAACAAGGTAATCCTCCTCTGGGTGCCTGGGCACGTCGGATTAGAGGGCAATGAACAAGCAGACACCCTGGCACGAATAGGGGCATCAACGTCACTGATTGGGCCAGAACCATTCTGCGGACTTGGAAAATCTTACTTCCAAGAAGAACTCAATAAAACTGAAGAAGCAATGAGCGCAACATACTGGCAAAGACTTCCAGGGCTAAGGCAGGCCAAAGATCTCCTCGGCAATTTCAACCGAGCAAGATCGAAAACACTGATTAACCTCAGCAAAATTAGTCTAAATACAATCACAGGATTTCTAACGGGGCATTGCAGACTCAAAGAACACCTAAGGAAGCTAGCTTAGAGGAGGACAACACCTGCAGATTCTGTGGGGAACATCCAGATACACCTCACCACATATTGATGGAGTGTTATGCTGTACACCACAAAAGATTAAATATATTGGGATCACACCAGCTGACTGTGGAAGAAATACCACAAATGGACCCCCTCAAAATCCTAAAATTCCTGAAGGAATTGAGGCTTGAGGGGCTGCTGTAAACGAGAACACCTTGAGATAGCAGAAGAAGATGGGGCACAATAGATCTAACTAGGTCGCAGCGCATCAGTCACCATCCATACCTACCAATACCAATGTTCTACAAATCCTGTTTGGGAGAAAGAGACACATTATATCAATGTTATTTACTCCACACCAAGTATTTAAAAGCGACAATGAATATCTGTATACTTGTGTTCGCTGATAATGGTAATTAAAAAATGTTTCATCGGCAAACATCGGTTATAGAAGCTTGTGTTCTATTTTTTGGTAATTCATTGATATACAATAAGAATAGGAGTGGACCCAATATTGATTCTTGTAGTACTCCGTTCTTTACGTAATCCCATGAAGAGCACGATTCACTATTAGTTTTTGATGTAATGACCATTGTAGCTGAATTCCTCTTATAATGGGTAAGTTTGAAAACACACATTGTCAAACGCCTTTTTAAAATCGCAGGCCAACCCAAGGAAATAGCTTTTAGAGTCCAGTGGTCCATAAATCATTTGGGTGATATCGTAACATGGCTGATGAAGTGGATTTATTATTCATGAAACCATATTGGGCTTTTTTCAATAATATTTTCTTTACATTTTTTCGTTGAGAATTCGAATGCAAAGATAAGGTAATGTTAAAATCCCCATTAGTAAAAAATGTTCCTTGACCTAGACGTCGAAGTCCCAAAATGATTCTGATAGCTCTATTTTGAAGTATGAATGAAGACTGTCACTTCACCGATATTCCCCAGAATATAATTCCATAAGACATTTGCGAATAGAAATTTGCAAATTAAACTAATTTGAGCGTGTCGGTGTTGAGCCCCTGTGCCTTTAAAGTTCTCAGAACAAAACAACGACTGCTCAATTTTTTAATAAGTTGAATAACGTGTTGTCTCCAGTTCAGTTGGGAATCCATGATGATTCCAATGCATTTTTTAAACCGTTCAAATTTGACATCATAATGTTATTTACTCCACAACAAGTATTTATAAACGACAATGAACATCTGTACCCTCGTGTTTGCTGATAACGGTAATTTAAAAAAGGTATCATCAGCAAACATCGTTGTAGATGCTTGTGTCATAATTTTTGGTTATTCATTGATATACAATACAAATAGGAGGTGGCCCAAGATTGATCCTTGTGATACTCCGTTGTTTATGCCACCCCACGAAGAGCACTATTCACTACTATTTTTTGATGTAATGGCCCTTTGATAGATAGATAGATAGATTTGTAGCGGGATTCTTATACCATAATGAGTAAATTTAAAAAAAAAAACATTATCAAACGCCTTTTTGAAATCACAGGCCATGCGAAGAGCATAGCTTTTAGAGTCCAGTGCTTCATAAATCATGTGGGTGATATCGTACACGGCTGATGAAGTGGATTTATTATTCATGAAAGCATGTTCTGGCGTGATAATTTTGTTGGCATTTAGAAAACATAAAAGTCTGATGTGAACATTTTTTGCCAACAGTTTTAATAACGTAGGGAGTAACGAAATAGGTCTATAGTCGTTAAAATCTTGTATATATCGCCTTTTTTATAAAGCGGTATCACATGTAATTTTTCCAGACAATCTGGAACGATTCCCTGAGCTAATGATTGATTCAAAAGTTCAACTATATAGGTAAGAGAACCTGAATACACTTTTTCAGTAGTTTTGAGGATACATTATCATACCCACATGAATTTTTAGATTTTATATTATTGAGAGTATCTTATACTTTTTTTTTCATCAGTAGGTTGACAGAAAATTGATGTGGCATTAGCAGCACATTGTTGATTAAGGTATTCAGTAACTTTAGTTACATTAATATTGGGGTTGGCAGAAATTATATTTAGAAAAAAGTTATTCAGATCCGTACATAGATCTTTCGGCTTGTCACTAAAGGATTTTTTACCCAGTTCAGAATTCACAAGTTGCCAGAATATTTAATAATAATATAATAATAATAAATTTATCAGCCATTTAGGTACAGTTGTACATATGGTGAGTAATATAAAATGAATAATGTGTGGACATATACTACAGTTACTTATATAAATAAAACCACATCCATACTAGACACATAGAACACAGATAGCACATAATACAGTAACAGCATATTGTAAGTCATTGATAATATAAAACGAGTATAAATAAAATAAATAAATGAGTAAATAAACAAACAAACCACGATCTTACGTATAAATAAAATCAGATTATAACAGGTGCGACGACAGCACATCACAAGTTAAATATTTAAGAGTGAAACGATTATCAGTGTAAATAAAATAAGAAATGAGTATAAATAAACCACGACCATTATGTATATATAATTAAAATCAATGAGTTGAAAATATTATAAAACAAGTAAGACGACAGCACACTACAAGTAATATATTTAAAAAGTTCAATCAATCACAATAATGGATCATCCAAATATTTTTGATGTAAATAGTAACTTTTTTCAGTCAGCAAACATTTTATTTTGTAAAAAGTATTCTGTCATTTTCAGAATTTTTAATTGCCATTGGCAGATTGTTGTAGAAACTCAATGCATTGTAGAGAGGAGAATTCTTGAATTTTGTAGTTTTGTGGTTTGGTATTTTTAGGTGACCACCATGACATGTGTTGTAAGCATGTTATATTCAAAATCAGTTGATTTATGTCACACCATGATGTAAACGTATCAATATGATTCTGCCGACATTTGTTAATAACGCATCTGGATCAGAACTAGCAACTGTAATCGTTGTATCATCAGCAAACATGGTAATGTGGCAATCAGTTACGTGTTCGGGCAAATCGTTGACAAATAACACAATTAGTAGGGGTCCTAAGACTGACCCTTGCGGTACTCCTAATATAACATCACGATCCCTTGACATAAATACGTTATTTCTTACAGTCATACTACGTCCACACATATGTGATTCCAACCAAGTCAATAAATTATTTGGAAAAGCAAGCATTTTCAACTTATTTGTTAGGAACTTGGAAGACACTGTGTCAAATGCCTTTGACAAACCGTAAGACAGACTAACTACACAATTGTTGGTATCTATTTCAGAGTATATAAAATTAAGAAATTGGAATGATGCTGTTTCCACAAAATGATTTTTCCTAAATCCATGCTGATTACTACATAATATCAGGTTGTTCATTTCCAAATTATTTATCATCCTAGCAGTTACAACTTTCTCGAACAACTTCGAGAGTGAGCAGAGTAAGGACATTTGTATGTAGTTGTCTAACTCTGTCTTATTTCTTTTTTTTAATAAAGGATTTACTGGTGCCTTTTTGAACTCAGTGGTAAAATATCCTTGCATGTAGGACTGGTTCATTAGGTAGGTAAGGGGATATTTTTTCAAATCCGTCACATTGTTGATAGTAATTATAGAAAATTCATTTATCCCAGATGACTTTTTGTTTTTCATCATATTTAGTGTATCAATTACTTCCGTTTCTGTAATAGGTCCATTCTGAAATGGGTGAATGACATCAACATTCAAACTGGTGGTACAGGGTAGAGTTAGGTTTTGACCGAAGTGATCAGCCAATGTTGATTCAGCAGCCTTAGAAAAATGATCAGCAAATAATTCCGCTACCTCATATGCATCTTCAACAACATTTTACTCTTATTCTCACTCAACCTAATTTCACTATTAGTAGGCCATTTTGGCTGCCAAAATATGTTTTTTTTTAATATTACGATTATCTCCTTACACGTTTCTAGCTTCAACATAATATATCCTGATCTGGTCTCAGAAGGCTCTGATTTTTTACTAACAAAATTAAATAATAATATCAAGACAAAAATAAATGCAATAACTTATCCGAGCAAATTGATTTATTTGCCCTTCATCAGTAAGGATTTATTTGATATAATATTTTATTTTAATTTTTTGGGCCTTGGAAGGTTAAAAAAAATCCCAAAATGACCATGTCAAGAAGTTAATCATATATTTTCTGCAACAGATGCTCAGTGAAAATTCCGCGGCAAAATATAATATTCCAACAGAAAATAATCGATCGAATTGGCTCTATAGAGGCGCAAGTCGACTATATTCACCCCACGTACCATATTGAGGGAGGTAATAATCAATGTACACAAACTATCCACAAGAATTCAGTCTGCCGATCGAAGTCACGAAGACATTAGGCAAATGTTCGACCCCGGGTGAAAAATTGTGTATCGTAGGTACGTGAATTGCTATAAATGTCGTGCCACACCAACTATACAATATCTTTCACATTTTTGTCATGTTTATTGATATATTACGTGGTGCTTTGTGGGTATGTGCAGCAACGCGAATTTGACATAGTGTCCAAGTAACATTTACCTACTTGTTGAAGGTTTCCTATATAACCTTGAAAAAAGAATTAGTGGTCTAAATGTCGCAATTGATCGTTTTGATACTGTATTTACGACACATACTTGTTATCAAAAAAATCCGCATCATCTTGAAAACAAAGCTTTCGCCTCCAAAGAGACAGCATAATCAGGAAACACAAAGAATTCCTAAAGATATCTCGTTGACATCTTTTTAGGAAATTGTGACAACTTTTGTCTTCTATGAGAGGTTATCAAGTGCGCTATATCTCCTCCAAATGTCCGCCGCGGGGATATTCTCAGTAGTAATATCCCGACAAACTGCTGAATTTTCAAAAAATACATTCACCTTGCTGTCACAAAAACTGTGCTGCTTAGAAACACCACGAGAGCTTGCTCGAGTGGTGTTTTGTACAGCAACACAGTTCGAGCGGCTGGCAAGGTGAAAGTATTTTGAAAATTCTGCATTTTGAAGGGATAGGTATTCGACCAGACAATTTTACGAATACATAAAATTATCATGGACTAAATGCGTATTGCAGGAACGGTTCATCTTGTGTCATTAATGTCAGTTGAAAGTTGAACCGACAAACTGACGTTTCTATAATTAAAGTGATTGTTGTAACTATAGAAAAGTATAAATAAGGAAGAGGCGAAACACCGATTTGAAAATACCATGGGCTGGAGACAGTGTTTTCGAAAAGTCATTTTCTCAATGGTTTGAATTTAAAAAATGATGGCATTTGATTGGTTTATATAGTGGAAATTCTCTAACAATACACTCTAACGAGTTCTCTACGAAATCTTGTGGCGAGTTCTCTGTAAAATCTTGAGGCGAGTTCTCTGAGAAATTCTCATGTACTGATCATGACAAGGTCTCTGTGAACTCGCATTAAAGTCAGCTCTGTGATCATCGCAGGCAGTGACTCTGGCGAATTCTGTGGGAAATTCGCATGAATAGCCTTCTGAGAAATTCACGTTAACTGCTTTGGTTGAGATGTATGTGAGGTCGGTTTATGATTTTCGCATGTGGTGCTTCTGACGTACTCTTCAAGTGTTCGCATTGAGAGTTGTACAAGATACTTATAGGCTCAAGGGCGCAAAAATCTGGTCCCTTAGACCAGAATAGAATAATTTGAAGCTCGCCTAGAAAGGTGGTATGCTAGAGCCACGCCGCCCAGGAATACAATCCTCAACTGGCAAGGGTGGCCGATTTGCCAGTGTTCTTGCTTAAACGAACTTCGGAAAATTTATGCGAATCGCAATTTAGGAAGTTAGCAACAAAATTTGACGTTCATAGTCATACGACAAACTGTGATGGTCACTGTCATTACGGGCAAGTCAAAGTAACTAGAATTTTTTGGTTTGTGGGTTTAATTGTTATTAACGATTTATTCTTTCTTTGTTAATAACAAAAAGTATTCCATCCCGAATCCTCAAGCAAGTTATGGAATATAAAACAGCATTTCTTCAGGAGGTAAGGGTTCTGCTGTGATCTACGACTTCTTTATTTCTGATCTCACTATATTGATAAGAATTCATCAAAGTGAGAACACGTCACACGTAAATAATTAAAATATTTATTGGGATATTTCAGTCTCATTTCTCGAACGAAGCTGTCACCATGAATTTTTCGACTTTTTAAAAATGCTTCAAATACTACAACTCCTTTTCTTGCGTTTGGAAGCTTCACGTTTTTTCCAAAGCCGATACAACTGGTAGAGTACAATGAACCCATCCAAAGAATCCATCCTATGATGCGAGAACATTCCTATCAACGAACTTTCCTATTGTTTTTTTTAATAAAATGAGAACTTAAGAATTATGAAATTATATGATTGTTCACCTGTGTATATTTAATTTTGAGGATTTGAGAATAACAAAATAATAACAAAAACACATTTGACACATTCTGTGGTCTCATGATTTGATCCGAATTCGCAAAATAATTCAAATATTTCATTGCGATATTTTCAGCAGCCACTGTATTCGCAAAAATTTTCCGAAATTCGTATGAGCATGAACATACCTTTACACTGAGCCACAATATAATGCATGCTTATAGAACTATTATGTGGTAAGGTGTCGGCCGTTATTGAACTTTCAGCTAGGCATTGCCTATGCATTGACTTTGCCTTTGGGTACACTCTACGAATGTTTATACCCATATTATGCCTGAGATCATTTTTTCACCTAGGATTTTGTTGGGTTTTAATTACTCAATGTCTCTTCTAATTTGGGGGTATTTCCATCCCCCTCGAAAAGTGCTGGTACAACCAATCTCTAAAAAGCTATGTTATCTAGAAGATCATGGATAACTATCAATAATAAGCTTATGAAATAGTGGAACGCTCAGCAGTTGTCAACGATCGCCAATATGGTGTCCATCATACATAAACTGGTATTTTGTGAACTTACTTATAAGTGAGTAAACTTTTGGGTGATTCGAACATTTACAACATTTCTCAGTCTTAACATTTTGATGGTAAGCAATGACGTAATCTTTAAAAATGGAGGAGAGGCGCCATTTTGAAAGTTATAGTCCCAGACATACTTTATTTTGTGAAAAACAAAAAGTGGGGCCTCGAGTAGTGTTCATATGTACATTGAATGCCAGCATTAATATTATTTTTATAAATATTATCCGAAGTGTATGTACTTCTGAGTAGAACCTTTCTGCTCCCCGCTGCCTGGTCTATCTCGTGAGTACTCTGGATCGTCTGACGAACTCCTGGAGCTTCCTGACGAGGTTTTCTGTAGGACGATATCTTTTGAAGTGTCCGAAGATATCCATCCTCATGCGAGCCAGGGCTTTGCATTCGAATATTATGTGGGTGGCTGTTCTTCTTCCTCATCACAGAACCTGCTTAGTGTGGAGTCTTGGTGTATCCCCAGCAAGTGCAGGTGTTTTCTCAGGCAGCAGTGCTCTGTTAAGAGTCCTACCACCTTTCTGAGTTCTCAGTTCGAGGAGATGTCTTGAGAGCCAGTCGGTCGGCCCCATCATCATCTTTCCGTGGGTATTGCCAGAGACGTTCTCCCTGTGGATAGGTGATGGTTCTTAACCCATTTCTTCGTGCCCTGCTCAATGTCTCCGAATGAGATTCCGCAGGCTGGTTCCGGTCCGATGACAGTTGTTGCTACCCCCGTTCTTGCTTGTGCATCTGAGCTCTCATTCCCCTGGATGCCTCCGTGATCTGGTACCCAGACAAGTTTCACCTTGTTCTGTTCTACCAGGTCGATGAGATTTGTATCAATCTCCCAAACTAGTTTAGAAGAAAACCTGCATGATTGCTGGACCTTTATTGCTGCCTGACTGTCAGAGAGATTGGCAATGGGTTGGTTTCTAGGTCCCCTCCTTAGCATCCCTATGGTGCAAACGGAAATAGCCATTACCTCGGCTTGGAATATTGCCTTGGCTCTTCCCTTATATTTCAGCCCCTACTTCATTGCTTGTCTTAGAGCCATCCGTCTACCATATTTGCCCTCTTGACAATATCATAGCCTTTCATGTGAGACTTCCCCATCTTGTATGATGTTGGTGTAGGGTCCATCAGAGGAGTAGGTTGGAATCATTTTGACCGACGGCATCTCAGATTCAGTCGGTTTTTATGACCTCCATTATATTGGAGTGGCGTCCAGAGTCCAGAGGCTTCTATCCTTGTCCGCCTCCGCTGCAATATGCAGATGCAGAGGAGAAGTTCAGTATCACTTCCAGGATAATCGTAACTGAACTGGAAATAGCACCAGAGACCCCGAGCATGGCGAGTCTTTGTAAACCAGCCAGCCACCCTCTGGTTGTCACCTTTTTAATCTTTGGCCACCACAGCAGGGCTCCATACGTTACCGATGGCCTCACTATATCGCTGTGTATAACCAAAGGGATTGTTTGGATCCGAGTCCCCAAGTTTTGCCAAATGAGCGCCTGGTCATCATTGGTGATATCCTTTCCCTTGTTAGCACTTTTTCCAAATGTTTGTTCCAGGTGAGCTTCGAGTCTAGGTTTAACTCCTAGTATTTTGTCTGTCCTGGCCTCTGTAGACTTTCGGTGAAAGAGGCAATCGTGTTTTTTTGAGGGTTGACCTTAAGGTTCTCCCTCATACACCACGTCTGTATGTTTGTGCATGAGGGCTGACTGCATCCATATATACCTCGTAGTAACCATTATGACGATATCGTCAGCATGGCCATGGGAATAAATTCATCTCCGGTTCAGGTCTATGAGGAGGTTATCTACCACGAGATTCCACAATAGTGGGGATAGTATAGTTTATACGAACTCATGCAGTTGAGACAGCAGATAAACTGAAATTCCACTTAGGATCGGCATATCTTTTATGAAACAGTGGCGACGAATACATTTTTTTCATGGTAGAATAAAAAAATTAGAATTACTGATCTTATAAGATGGCATGTTTTCATGAAAATTTGGTGTGTGAAGCAGATATATTCGGTAAATAAAACGTCCTAGCTCAACTCAAAAAAATATTTACAATAATGCAAGGGCTTCCGGTAGCAACGGGGCTGCCAGACGTGAACTGAGCCCTTAATTGCGCCTCATTCGATGTTTTGAGGAAAACAAAATTTCAAAGCAAGAACCTGATGGAAATAAATAATCATTCTATAAACATAAATTGAAATTATTTTCTCTAAGAAAGAAAAAATTAACAGAATATTTCGCACTGTCCCTATCACTATTACTATCACTTTCAAAAATACATTTTGCTGCATGAACTAAAATTTTCAGAGGAACAAATCATCCTGGGAATTTTAACTATCAGAATTTGAGTCGTTTTTAACGTAAATGATAATCGGATTGATCGGTGGTAGGATATTGTATTCATTATTTTCTTTGACTATCACATAAGATACACATTTCTTCCACATATCACTTCCAGCCATTCCATCTACCACTGTTCTGATATTATTCAATAAAGATCCACTCAATTCTGGCCAATCATTATATTTTCTCAGTTTCCCTTTAATAGCAGCCGAAAACATCTCAATGGGGTTGACAATGCAGTAATATGGCTGTAGACTTTGGACAACATGACCATGCTTTTCAAAAAGTTTATCAATCACATATTCCTTCTTGAAATTTTCTTTCCTAATCAATTCCAATAATATTTTCTTCCTGTTCTTCAGGGGGTATCCCCATCTATTTACTTTCCATAGACTTGATAAAATCGGACTTTTTCGTATTGCTGTTGGGGATTTTTTTATCTTGATGGAAATGATAAGATGGAATGTCCATAACGATTATACGGAATGACATCGAATATTCAGTAGTAATATCCCGACAAAACGCTGAATTTTGAAAAAATACTTTCACCTTGCTGTCACAAAAACTGTGTTGCTTAGAAACACCACGAGAGCTTGCTCGAGTGGTGTTTTGTACAGCAACGCAGTTTGAGCGACTGGCAAGGTGAAAGTATTTTGAAAATTCTGCATTTTGAAGGGATATTCGATCAGACAATTTCACGAATACATTATTATTATTATGGATTAAATGCGTATTGCAGGAACGGTTCATCATGTGTCATTAATGTCAGTTGAAGAGTTGAACCGTCAAACTGACGTTTCTCTATTCACAGAAATTGTTGTAACTATGGAAACGTATAAATAAGGAAGAATCGAAACACCGATTTGAAAATACCACGGGCTGGAGACAGTGTTTTCGAAAAGTCCTTTTCTCATTGGTTTGAATTCAAAAAATGATGGCATTTGGTTGGTTTATATATGAGGAAAATTATTGGTAAGAGCTGCTGCTCTGCCCATTTTTCAAACAATGCGGCGGTATGTCCTCATGATAATCAGGAGATGATTTTGATATTTTTTGCATACAACATTAATGCATTAGCAACACGCCCTTATTCATTTCTGGCATGATGAATTATGATTCATTTTCCTCTAGAACACGGAGATTTCAAAGTACACTTGTTGCTTTTATCTACCCAACCTTATATTGGACGACATCATGGGTATCGAAAAAAGTTTCGTCAAGATGTATTGTGTCTCTATTATCATTTCGATAATCTTTTATTTTTCTTGAGTAACGATTCGTGCTGACTCCTTTATAACCATGCTATCAAGTAAAATCGCACAGTATCTGACGATTTATAAACATAAGTATCTGGATATTCACCTAATTTATCATGAATCATTTCTAATGAAGCGCCTTATTCTCGTGATGAAACTTATACAAACATCTGCGAATGTGTTCTTTGGAAGCTGAATCAAGTTTCTTGAGTTTCTGTCCGCCTCTCTTTCGTTTGACAGAAATGGTCGACAACGTCTCCGGCTTGAATTACTCTAAACACAGTAGCTCTACTAATCTTGGTTTATTCGCGTATTTTTTTCACAATTTGATTGTCTGAAGAACCGCTACTATTCTCATATTTCAAATGCGAATACATATTCAAAATAACCCTTTGAGTTTGAATGTGTAAGGCTTTATTAAATAATTCCAAATATTGCGTATCTACACCTCTTTCATATGTAATTCAGAAAGTATAACTTGTAATTCAGATTAGTAAAATGTAATTCAGAAAACGTAACTTGTAATTCAGAATTGTTAATTGTATTTCAGAAACCGTAACATGTAATTCAGATTAGTAAATTGTATTTCAGAAACCGTAACATGTAATTCAGATTAGTAAATTGTATTTCAGAAACCGTAACATGTAATTCAGATTAGCAAGTTGTAATTCAGAAAGTGTAACTTGAAATTCAGAAAGCGTCAATTGTAATTCAGAAACCATCACTTGTAATTCAGAAACCATCAAAGATCTGACCGGTGTGAAAGGAGCGGCCAAATATAGCAGCCGAAATCTCCGGAGACACCCAGGAGTCACCAAAAGGGGGCTATTATGATAAATAATAACAAATATCTACAAAATAGAGTATGTGGACCTTTTGCATAACTTTACTGACGACAGGGTTGAAAGTTGGTGGGTGAATAATGCGGTTGTAGCGTAAAATGACTTCCGGCAAATTTAGGTATTGTAATAAAATAATTTCGCTTTTGGACTAGGGTTGGATATTTTGAATATGCAATTTTCGTAAAGTACTGAATAATGGGATTCAGGGTTGAAATTTTCAACCCTAAAATTTTGAATATTCATTTCAAATTGGTTCTAGCATACACAGATTTTGAATGTCCATTTTTTGTTGTAAAAGGACCATTCCGTTAGAGAATTGTTGACCTCCGTTGGGATCCCGTGGTGGAATTTTCAACCCTACTATCGGGGGAGCCAGGTGGTACATTTAGCACTTATCTTAAAAATTCGACTTATGAGTGAAGTCGTCGTCGGAGCACTAACAGATTTTGTCAAAATGTTGCAAATCACTTCTCCTTTACTGTTTGATCAGAAAATTCGACTTCCCGTTTGAGGATTTTTCCACTTCGGAAGGTTGTTGAGGGTAGTTTCTGATTCACAAATTATTTCACCCGATAGAGCGTGTTCAGTAGCTGTAGAATAATTCATTTTTGTCAAAAAAAATCGAGCAACGGGTTTTTAAACTGTTTGAGGAATTTTCCACTTCGGAGGGTTGTTGAGGGTGGTTTTTGAATCACAAATTATTTTACCCCATAGAACGTGTACAGTAGCTGTAGAATAATGCATTTCCGCCAAAAAACATCGAGCAACGAGTTTATAAACTGTTTCAGGATATTTCAACTTCAAAGGGTTGTGAGGGGTAGTTTTTGATTCACAAATTAGTTCACCCTACAGAGCGTGTTCAGTAGCTGTAGAATAATGCATTTCCGTCAAAATACCTCGAGCAACGGGTAATTCAACTGTTTCAAGATTTTTCTAATTTAGAGGGGTGTGGAGGGGTAGTTTTTGATTCACAAATTATTTAACCCCATGGAACATATTCAGGAGGTTCACAATAGTTCATTTTCGTCGAAAAACCTGGAGCAACGGTTACACTTGAAGCGAAAAAAAAAAGAAAAAAAACCGTTGCTGGAAAAACCGTTGCTGCTTTCACACCCGTGGTCTTCATTAGTTTTTCATAAATTCAATGAGAAAGGTTCAGGGTTTTGTTTGTTTGACTTGATTGATTTTTTGAGATATGCGTCAATATGCAATGAGGGTCTGTATAGATTTTGAGAAGGAACGGAAATTGCATAACGATTTCCCGGGCAATTTTCCGAAAAGAAAAAAACACGAATAAAAACCGTACCGATGACTGAAACGAAATTTTTGATAGTGCAATGGATAGAGCTGGAAAATGCAAACAAATCATGTCACTAGAAAATTTCTGAAAAAATGATTGGAAAACTGAGGAAACTTTAAAAATATGAATAAACAAATTGAAATTTTTTAAAATTCGAAATATCTCGGAAACGCTCAAAATTTTCCAAATTTATCAAAAAATCTTTTTTGATTGCCTTCAGAAAATCTACAAAAAATGTGATTGAATTTTTTCCATAAAATCAATGTACCGTGAAATAATCCAAAAAAACCGGGGAATCGATAGATCTCCCAAACTATTGAAAAAATCCAAATCGTTTTTTTGCATCAAATACCTTTTGACAAAATCTACCTACTCTTCAAATTTCAGTTTTTAGAATTCGTTAACAGAGCGGGGAAAAAATAAAATCGAAAAAAATGGGACTTGGAAACTTTTTTATAAAAGCATCAAAATCTAAAAACAAAACGAGATATCGAAAAGTTTGTACGAACAATTTCATTGTACTAACTCGGAACTACAAAAAACTACGTATGATTTTTTTTATATTTCAAACCTATATTCCACCTAGTCTTCTGGCAATTTTTTCTCCCCTTATTTGTATTACATCTGATTATTCTGCCAATTTCCAGCCTTGCACCTTATAACTTATTTTACGTAAAAAATGCATATTTAACCCTCTACCCTCGCGTTATTCCTCCGGGGTGCCTTCTGGCGGCCCGTCTCACGCTACGTTGGTGACACCCGAACCTATAAATGCTAAAATTCACTTTGCACCGAGTCACCCGTATTTCTACGTAGTTAGCTCTCCGTCTAATACGGGTTGTTCTTGGTTTCTGAATTACAGTTGACACTTTCTGAATTACAACTCACGCTTTCTGAATTACATGTCACACTTTCTGATTAACAATTCACTAATCTGAATTACAAGTTACACAATCTGAAATACAACTTACTAATCTGAATTACATGTTACGGTTTCTGAAATACAATTTACTAATCTGAATTACATGTTACGGTTTCTGAATTACAATTTACTATTCTGAATTACAAATTATACTTTCTGAAATACATGTTATACTTTCTGAATTACAATTGAAAAAGGTGTAGATCAGCATCTACTTGGAGACGTTCTGGGCCAACTTCCACTTGAAGCGGTTTGAATTAACTTCCACTTGGAGCGGTTCTGAATTAGCATCTAAATATTCTGTTTAGCGACATCAACATCGAAAGGTTTGCAGAATGCCATACCGCACAGATAATCAATCTAATTAAGACAACTAGCTAAATAACGATATATATATATATATATATATATATATATATATATATATGCGTCTAGCTGCACCGCACTGTCTAGTAAATAAATCTTCTAGCAAATAGAAACTGATTGGAATTCGACAGCGGTAGATCAAAGAAGTTGGGTCTCTGACCAATTGGAATTTGACAGCGGCCAACCAAAATCTTTCTTTTGTCAATTCACCCGCCCCTTTCATGTGTAGAGATTAACAAGTTATTTATGTCTGTGCAAATTATCAGCGGCAATTTGTATATCGATATAGCCTCGTATGATCGCTTGGTTGTATGCTGTCTCAATTGAGTTCGTTAAGACTATACTCCCCGAGGACATCCTCTCGTAGCTTTAACAACCTCCATTGTTTTAATTGTTGTTTTAAAATTGATCAGGGGTGGAGCAACTAAGGACTGATGTGATAGATGCATATGATGTGTTATCAAATGCCCCTTCTACGTCAAAAAGTGAGTGCAATCTCACTGCAATCACTTCATTCGAGAAAGATATCTCAATCATTCTGACTACGCTGCGCCGTCTGAAAGGATTTCCCATAGATTGATAGGCGTGTTGATACTTCCTGAAAATTGGATACTCTGTATCATTATCTAGGATATTCCTATTGACTAGTTTTTCCATCGTTTTCAGCATGAACGATGAGAGGTATCGTCCATATTTATTCAAATTTTCACTCCGCACAATTTTCAAGCAGTCTACACAGTCAAACAGAAGTGAAAGGTGTACCAATACCAATCTACACCTTTTTCAATTGTAATTCAGAAAGTATAACATGTATTTCAGAAAGTATAATTTGTAATTCAGAATAGTAAATTGTAATTCAGATTAGTAAATTGTATTTCAGAAACCGCAACATGTAATTCAGATTAGTAAGATGTATTTCAGATTGTGTAACTTGTAATTCAGATTAGTGAATTGTTAATCAGAAAGTGTGACATGTAATTCAGAAAGCGTGAGTTGTAATTCAGAAAGTGTCAACTGTAATTCAGAAACCAAGAACAACCCGTATTAGACGGAGAGCTGACTACGGAGAAATACGGGTGACTCGGTGCAAAGTGAAATTTAGCATTTATAGGTTCGGGTGTCACCAACGTAGCGTGAGACGGGCCGCCAGAAGGCACCCCGGAAGAATAACGCGAGGGTAGAGGGTTAAATATGCATTTTTACGTAAAATAAGTCATAAGGTGCAAGGCTGGAAATTGGCAGAATAATCGGATGTTATACAAATAAGAGAAAAAATTGCCAGAAGACTAGGTGGAAGATAAAGGCCCGCCAGAAGGCGCTAATGTCGTGAAATTTTTCACAAACTTTTCGATATCTCGTTTAATTTTTAGATTTTGATGCTTTTATAAAAAAAGTTTCCAAGTCCCGTTTTTTTTCGATTTTATTTTTCCCCCGCTCTGTTAACAAATTCTAAAAACTGAAATTTGAAGAGTAGGTAGATTTTGTCAAAAGGTATTTGCTGCAAAAAACAATTTGGATTTTTTCAATAGTTTGGGAGATCTATCAATTCCCCGGTTTTTTTGGATTATTTCACGGTACATTGATTTTATGGAAAAAATTCATTCACATTTTTTGTAGATTTTCTGAAGGCAATCAAAAAAGATCTGTTTATAAATTTGGAAAATTTTGAGTGTTTCCGAGAAATTTCGAATTTAAAAAAATTTCAATTTTTTTATTCATATTTTCAAGTTTCCTCATTTTTTCGGAAATTTTCAAGTGACATGATTTGTTTGCATTTTCCTGCACTATCCATTGCACTATTAAAAATTTCTTTTCAGTCGTCGGTACGGTTTTTATTCGTGTTTTTTTCTTTTCGGAAAATTGCCGGGGAAATCGTTATGCAATTTCCGATCCTTCTCAAAATCTATACAGACCCTCATTGCATATTGACGCATATCTCAAAAAATCAATCAAGTCAAACAAACAAAACCCTGAACCTTTCTCATGGAATTTATGAAAAACTAATGAAGACCACGGGTGTGAAAGCAGCAACGGTTTTTCCAGCAACGATTTTTTTTCTTTTATTTTTCGATTCAGGTATAACCGTTGCTCCAGGTTTTTCGACGGAAATTAACTATTGTGAACCTGCTGAATATTTTCCATGGGGTTAAATAATTTGTGAATCAAAAACTACCCCTCCACACCCCTCTAAATTAGAAAAATATTGAAACAGTTGAATTACCCGTTGCTCGAGGTATTTTGACAGAAATGCATTATTCTACAGTTACTGATCACGCTCTATAGGATGAAATAATTTGTGAATCAAAAACTACCCCTCAACAACCCTTTGAAGTTGAAATATCCTGAAACAGTTTATAAACTCGTTGCTCGATGTTTTTTGGCGGAAATGCATTATTCTACAGCTACTTTACACGTTCTATGGGGTAAAATAATTTGTGAATCAAAAACCACCCTCAACAACCCTCCGAAGTGGAAAATTCCTCAAACAGTTTAAAAACCCGTTGCTCGATTTTTTTTTGACAAAAATTAATTATTCTACAGCTACTGAACACGCTCTATCGGGTGAAATAATTTGTGAATCAGAAACTACCCTCAACAACCCTCCGAATTGGAAAAATCCTCAAACGGGAAGTCGAATTTTCTGATCAAACAGTAAAGGAGAAGTGATATGCAACATTTTGACAAAATCTGTTAGTGCTCCGACGACGACTTCACTCATAAGTCGAATTTTTAAGATAAGTGCTAAATGCACCACCTGGCTCCCCCGATAGTAGGGTTGAAAAATTCACCACGGGATCCCAACGGAGGTCAACAATTCTCTAACGGAATGGTCATTTTACAACAAAAAATGGACATTCAAAATCTGTGTATGCTAGAACCAATTTGAAATGAATATTCAAAATTTTAGGGTTGAAAATTTCAACCCTGAATCCCATTATTCAGTACTTTACGAAAATTGCATATTCAAAATATCCAACCCTAGTCGAAAAGCGAAATTATTTTATTACAATACCCTAATTTGCCGGAAATCATTTTACGCTACAACCGCATTATTCACCCACCCACTTTCAACCCTGTCGTTAGTAAAGTTATGCAAAAGGTCCACATACTCTATTTTGTAGATATTTGTTATTATTTATCATAATAGCCCCCTTTTGGTGTCTCCGGGGTGTCCCGGAGATTTCGGCTGCTATCTTTGGCCGCTCTTTTCACACCGGTCAGATCTTTGATGGTTTCTGAATTAGAAGTGATGGTTTCTGAATTACAATTGACGCTTCCTGAATAACAATTCACTAATCTGAAATTCAAGTTACACTTTCTGAATTACAACTTGCTAATCTGAATTACATGTTACGGTTTCTGAAATACAATTTACTAATCTGAATTACATGTTACGGTTTCTGAAATACAATTAACAATTCTGAATTACAAGTTACGTTTTCTGAATTACATTTTACTAATCTGAATTACAAGTTACACTTTCTGAATTACATATGAAAAAGGTGTAGAATTTTTGGATATAACGAATCACACCAGTCGTCTTCAGTCGGAATTCATCGTTTTTGAAAGCCCTTGCTCTGATTGGCTAGATGATAGAACGCAACGGAGAAAGTTAAAAGTTGCTCAACTTTTGCGTTTCCTTAAGTTTCATACCTTGCGTTTATCATAAAAGTGTCTACACGATTCCAATAGTTTAAATTTCTTCCGATCTTCTGTTACATTACCTTACGTTTACATGATCTAGACTGCGTTGACTTCTTCAAGCGATTTGGATTTTATTTATTGTCTTTGGCACTTACACCGCCACAAAATATGTGAGCACTTAAAAACAATCAGGCACGCCAAATATTTCTCATAAAATTTTTATTTCAACCCAGGACATGCCTAATTTTTGGGAATTCGGTAAGAGCTCACCAAAACACAGGAATATTCAGGATGGTCTGTTTCAAATCGCGTCACAAACCTGCAGCTTACTGGTACAAGTCAATAATACGAATAATATCAGTTATGGAGATAACTCTTCAAACATCAATCTCAACAATATATCTTCGTGTTCACGATCTAGTTCACCCAGGGCCAGTCCTCGTTCTCAAAATCCTGATAGGGAGCAGTTGTTGGTGCTTATTCCCCCTGCAACGGAGAAGAGTCCCAAATACAAACCGGGACTTCTTGGGAAACCTCGTTTGTCGGTGAGTATTATTTTCATACAGGAACACTTAAACTGAAAATCAAATTTTTTTAATAAAGTCTGAGTTTTGATAAAAAAGTAAACATTTCTCAAAATGTAAGGGTTAGAATCAGTGAAGAACGGCTTTAACATTATATTAAGTACTTATAATACATCAAACAGTTCACACGGACTTCTTTCTAATGCTTATTTATTTATTTATACTTAATGCAATAGACCAAGCTGTAGAGGTTTTTTTCCCCACAAAATAAAAGACGCAAATGGCCTATACTAATTTTTATAAGATAGTTCGTTTATGAAAACCCCAGTTTTCGCCCCAGCAAAATCGCTTTGTGGAATTTTTAAATAAGCAATGGTGAAAAAAATTACAACCTTTTTGGTTTTTTGGAAATATTATCACCGTACCCTCTTCTCAATTCAACATATAGTTATTATTATTAAACAAAATATTTATGAGTGCAAAAAAAAATATGTAACAAAGGAAACCAACTAACAAGGGTAGGTATTTCTTCGGTTATGATGTTTCGTTTGCCACTCGGCAAACAAGTACTCAGCTAGCTTAAACAGTGGAGAAGGGTGTGGTCCACTTTAATAAATAAAAAAAATTTAAATGAGGGCGCCTGAAAAATTGCGTCCCTGAGTACCTTGAGAATTATTAAATTTCATTGCTCACCAACATGCCAATTAAGCATTGAACATGAATAAACTCAACATTGAACAACTTCCTACACAGGAAAATGAATATGAAATTTTCCTGGGTAGGAAGGTCACGCGGGTAGCTATAGCTGCTTCCGTGGCCACTTAGTTGTTTCCTTGTATTCATGACGACAACTAACATAGTGCCACACATTGAGTGGTTGGCTTCCCGATGTTGTCTCCTTTTGTTTCTGTTTTTTCTTTCTCATCCAAGTGTCATCCTTGCACTTGCTACACCGTACTGAGGAGGGCCAAACAGCCCGAAACACGTGTCTACGGTTTGCATCACCCAATACTTTCACCTTTGTTATACCATTTTCCCTCAATAACATTCACTATATATAATATATACAGTGCGGCTTTTTTAGTCCCCCTCCTGTTAACTTTTGAACGGTTCGACGTACAAACATGAAAAAAAAACTGTTTGGAGGGTTTCACTAATACTACTTTTTGAAACAAAAAATATGGTGATTGCTCCACAGGGGGCGCGGGGGGACACATCAACTCAAAATTTTTAAATGGCATGGGGGGTCGAGTGTCACATCGTTTAAAAGAGAATTCAATTCTCTTTACAACCATCTAAATATTTTGGAATTTAGTTGAGGAATTTTTTCCCAATTTAAATTTTTATGCCTATCGAAATTTTCTAGTTGGTGTGCCTCCAGCGCCATCTGTAGTGTAATTGCAATATTTTTAAATGGCATGGGGGGTCGAGTGTCACATCGTTTAAAAGAGAATTCAATTCTCTTTACAACCATCTAAATATTTTGGAATTTAGTTGAGGAATTTTTTCCCAATTTAAATTTTTATGCCTATCGAAATTTTCTAGTTGGTGTGCCTCCAGCGCCATCTGTAGTGTAATTGCAATATTTCTTCTCTCAAAAAGTAGTATCGATAATATCCTTCGCAATGTTTTTGGTTTCATTATTCCACAACAAACCGTTCAAATTTATCAAGGTATGACTAGTTTTCAGATCCGCATTTATATTTGATATTTCGAATTTGAATTGCAAAAAAATATATTAACGAAATTCAAAAAAAAAATAGATGGTTGTAAAGAGAATTGAATTCTCTTTTCAACGATGTGACACTCGGCCCCCCATGCCATTTAAAAATTTTGAATTGATGTGCTCCCTCGCGCCCCCTGTCGAGCAATCACCATATTTTTTTATTCAAAAAGTAGTATTGGTGAAACCCTCCAAACTGTTTTTTATTCATGTTTGTACGTCAAACCGTTCAAAAGTTAACAGGGGGGGGGCTAAAAAAAGCACGGAATGAAGGTATTTCGAATCAAAAATATAAATATTTCCCAATGTTTTGTCTAAAACTTGAGAAAAATTAAATATCCATATGATACATAAAAAAATTAGAAGCTATACTGGTTGAAGATCACTATTGGCAGTGGCAGTAGTTGGTATTATGTCAACCAATAAAAATTATACTTCTAGAAAAGATGAAGCCGAACGTAACACTTCGCGTGAGCTCATGCGCAGGTTTTGTCACCAGGGGAAAATGTATTTCTCCACGATCATCACAGAATTTGCCAATAGACGAGGAAAGTGTGTCGTCACAAATGTCATTCTTGTCAAAAACTGATTCCAAACAAAGAATTTTAGGTGACTTTCTCTGTTGATGATTTCCTGCTTTGCTTATTAGTTTGTGTTTGGTTGTTTAGATTTTGTTTTCTCAAGCAAAAGAAGTTGAAAAATCTTTACGGAAACAATCGGACAAGCTGATTTAAATTTGACGGATGTTTGTTTGAGTAGGAGATTTGAGCCGGTTCTGGGCCTCCCCCCTCCACTATGACGTCATAGTTGACCTTGTGGTGACCTTCAGGGATGACCTTGGTGCATAGGTACCTTTGTGTAGGTCTATGACCTTGGCATGTCCTAGAGATGCCTTTGAAATTTTGTGTTTGAACTTGATGTATATTGTTGGAAGAGGTGTTCAGGGTTTGTGTTTGACCTTGAGATGACATTGTGATGACTTGGAATTTTTTTCATACACGGACAAGTACTTTTTGTAAGTACACATATTTTTTTTTACCTCCATGTCTTGCATGACCTGCATGTATACCGACTCAGCTACTGTGTATGATTCTTGTGGAGTGCACATGAAAATCTATACCAAAGTATGGAGAAGGTACACGTCTGCACACCACGGAGATCCAGCCCGATATGTGAGCTCTGATTCCTCTCCCGTGATGTATACCTTGCGATGGTGGTGGGAGGAGAGGTCGCGTGACGTCAGCGCTAAGCGCACAACGATCCACTGATGTGTGTCAGGCCCTCGCTCCCGACACGGTGGATCCGCTGACGTCACACACCCATACGCTGTGGCGATGTAGCGACTACTATTCACTCTCCGTCCTCTATCGATGCGATGCAAACTCGCGCATGGTGGGGTCTTTGCAACACACACGCGGTGCATAAGTCTGTGGTGGGGGTGCTTCACTATCTATTATAAAAGAAGTGGGTATGGTGATATGAAATCAGAAGTTGTATACCTAGCAGTTGAGTAGTCAGCAAGAGTAGTGAAGTTATTCAGTGCCTACACACAGAGAGAGAGAGAGATCAGTGAGTGTGTTTTTCTATTGAAAATTATTTATATTTTCCTTATATATTTTCATCATGTCAGTTCCAAAGGTGGATTTACAAAAGCTCAATTCTATAATTAAAGAAGAGATGGAAGTGTTAGAGCAAAGAGTAATATCATCTTTGCCACTGAATGAAGCTTTCCCAATTAAGAATATATCATTTTGTTCTACTCGGTTTGGTAAATCAATCTTATTAACATTGGTGGATGTGAGCAATGATACGTTATTTAAAACATGGCTACCAAAACGTGTTTCAGCACAATTAACGGATGCTGATGTTACTTATATCAATTCTTCTGGTGGTAAATATACGATAGCATATTTGGGTCAAAGTCAACAGACTATTGTTGGCATGAAAACGAGATCATTGGTCAAATTTGATCTCACTGAATAATAGTAATATATAATTTCCACTTGTCATAGGCTAATTCTGATTCTTTATATTATAGGTGATAATTGTAAGGAAAATATAAAACTTTTCATACATTGTTAAACACACTCTTCGGTAGAGACATAATCAAAAGTCTAATGTGAGTAATACTAATTATTTTTGTAGCATAGTTATTTCAATAATTTCTCTTGATTATAGCTTCATTCTTGAAAGATGTGGATGCAATATGCCAGCCAATATTGGACCAAAGCCACAGATATCTCTTCAGCCGTTGAAAGGTTGTCATCAGAACTGGATGCTTTGGGCGAGGACGACTTGGGCGTGTGTTATGATGAAGAGCAAATTGAATACTGCTTGCGAGACTACGAGAACTACAAGAAGGGTGCGGATCTTTGCGAACAATATTCAGACGGTTCTTTGGATTTGGATCAACTCTGCAATAGTATGATTGTGTGTGAGCTGAGAAGATTTCTTTATCGCCTCTTACCATATCTACCTGAAGGGATCATCCAAAAGTACCAATTGGATGATCATACCGATGAAGAAATCGAAGACGGCCAAGAAGATAGTGATGAAGAAGGAGAAATAATTTTAGATTGTTTGCATGTGCCCAAAACTAATTGAATTGTTAGCTAGTGATATTTGAATAAAAAACGTAATATTATTTAGTCATGTTTTATTTACCTATTCCTCTTTTACATAAATAAATGAAAAAGAAATTAATACAAATGAGAATAATTAAAAATACATAATATGTGTGTGTGTGTTTCTTCAATATCTGCTGAGAACTGAACCATCCAATGCATTGTATGTCAAAAATGTATCATGCAGAATGAGTGCATATACTTTGGTGTTGGCCGGGAAGTTGGCTTTCCTGGTTTCAAACTCGAGCTTAATATCAATCGTTGATGATTTTGTGGCAATCGGCTGATGTGAACAATCGATGATGAATAGTGGATTTTGTCGAAATTGCCCAATATCCATGAGAGGTTCACTCATATCTTTATCATAATAACTTCGTTGAAAATTCTCATAGGCATAATAAGCTGAAGTATCGAGTTTTTTATCGAAATCCAAATTCCAACGTTCATATGGGTATACTTCAGAGTTCAAGTACACTCGAATGTTATTGATATCAGCAGTTGTAAATTTAGTGATATCCTTTGTCCTGTCTTCAGAAGTGGTGGTGCCTTGGAATCCAATGATGATATAACGAGGTGTTTCAAGGGCATTGGTTGTCTTGATAGCCCATATGTCTGAAGATGTGCCACGGAGTGATGGAAGTTCATAGAGATCCCACATGCGATAAGCTAACTTGATTTTAGCATTCAGACCACTTTTGTTGATTCTATTCAAAAGTTTGAGCTTGTGCTTATCTTCTGGCACTATATGTCTTATTTTCCACTCAATTTTATTGATTTCCAAATCAGCATCAACCGCACCAATATATGAGTTCTTGAAGGATCGAGCGATTATTAAAATCATTTCTTGTTTGGCATTCAAGATACTTTTGTTATAATCTTCTGCGAAACCCATCAAATATTTCAGTGGTAATTTACCACTAAATACATGACTGGTTGTGTCCAAGATATCCTGTTTCGTTTCCGAAAGTCCCCATCCAGTTGTTAATAATGTGTTGGCATGCGATTGTCCAAATGAAATCATATTCTTCATAGTAGATGTGATCCCCGGCTTCCTGACCACAGCGACTTGTTCACCACCCATTTCGTAGCGAATTTCATCAAAAAGGAAAGCGATTGCATTGTTCGAGAGATAACATGATTGCGTTTCATCTGTAGGTGTGAATTTACCCTCTATATAAATGAAACTCTCAGCAATGTCGAGTATAACGTCTTGATTATTGATTGCGATTCGAATTTCATCTGAATTCCTAAACAATGGTGATCCATATGGTTTGTATGTGTGCTCATGTAAACTCGTGAGGGAATGATCGAGCATCGGCTCATCGAATATATTCAATTTTTCACTATTTGTTTCGAGCACCATTTTCCCTTACTTTCAGTCCAATAGATTTCAAAAATTCGAGATCTCTCACGTGGTGTGCTAACTGTTTAGCGTACACTTTTGGAATGAGCCTTTTTCTAGTCGAACCTTCCTTTTTAGCGGTTTGTGGAATGATTTGAAATCCTCCACGATTCTGTCTATTATAACAAAAACCCATAATAGTTATTAGATTTTCTTCAATTCCAAAATTATAACAATCTCTTCTGTACTTCCAAAATCAATAAGATTGTTTTTGTGATCCAAAATACGCACTGTGATGTTGTGAATCAACTGGCGACCTTCTGGACTGACTGGCATATATATAATCTTGTGTGGTTCTTTCGTGAGATTGAATCCAGGCTCCACATCGATATCGAATGAAAAAAGAATATGTGATTCTTCATTATTTATGTATGAACCAGATATAATGTTGCAATCTAAGCGGATTAGTCTCACAGTTGTTACGTTTATTGGTAGTGAGGATTCATGTATCTGATTCGGTTGAAATCTATCAAAATTGAAACCCATCATCTTTGCTATGGAATTCGGATGAGTAAGATCAATTTCAAATTTTGATCGCATCTCACATTTGAAAGTATTATTATTGGCATGTAGGTAGAATATATCATCTGCATTGGTATCGTTTTGATTTTTACCAGAAAATAATCTAAACATGATATGTTTCTGAATAACTGCATTGATCTCATCTATTTCATAGGCACCACATGGAATTTCAATTGTGTATTTCTGAAGTATTGGTGAATTATCAGCACTGATTCTAAAACTGATCACATTGTTTTTTTCAGTTATATTATTGATTGTGTTGCATCCATAGAATCCAGAAAGTCCCAATCCATAACGACTGTTTCTATCCAATTCAATGGGTGGGAAAAAGTCTGCACTCAAGACACTCGTCCCGACAGCTTGTAGTTCGAACTTCCGTGACATGACTGATACATTTTATGAATATCACTTCAATTTATTGTTGTCTACAACACACTTGAGACAACCTACGCTTTTTCGGAGATGATTCATCAATATCCAGTTCATTTTTATTAGCACCAATATTCATATCCTTTATATTGCAATAACAGCAGAATATTTTTCGAGGTGTAGGACCATCATTCACATCAGAATCTGAAATGTTATCACCGTCAAGATTGTGGTGTTCATTGCAATATCTATATTTCATTATGTCGACATCATCTTGTAGACTTTTGGGTAACTTTTCCCAAACATGAGCAATCTCATGTGCAGCACATGCAAGCATCACTTCCTTCGGCATAGTGGCAAGCATCTCTCGATCCATTTTTGTCAAAGTGCGATATTTTGAATACATCTTGAGTGAAAATCCCATCCCCTTAATAGCCTCTCGAGTCATTGCTGGAGTTGTATTCATTTTATAATAATTCAGAGAGAAACTTCAGGCACAAGTGACCGCAGAAAACTGTGTTGAACTTCTGCTGGCGATCATAGTTATATATAATTTTCACTTTCGGACATTTCTGAAAGTATTGAATCAACTCTATTGGTGGGGGTAGATCCCCAAAACTATCAAAGTATGCAATGTCTTTCTCACATTTGCTGTATGCCACCCAATGTGTTCCCGATCCTCTTATTCCATCTAAATTGACAATGGCGGTCTCGTAGTGTCGTGGATCTCTAGTGGGTAATGTATCACGCATGAAAATACCGCGAAAGTGTGGAATTTTCATTTTCTCGGCATAATAATTGAGATCGATGTCGGTGAGAGGTCTTCGAGGTAGGGAATCAACTAGTTTTTTGGATTGTATGGTTTTAAGTAGAGTCCGAGTCCTTTACGGTATGGTTTAAGGTATATTCCACTACCACTTTTACCCAATGCTACATTTTCCATTTTCTTATTATGACGATTCGCTTCAATCAGGGCTGTTCTGCTTGCTTTTGCTGAATTCACAGCTCTGGTGATGCCTGCAACAGCACCCGCTAAACTTCCGAGCGCGGACAATCCAGCAAAAATCGGTATCAATGGCAGAATCCCCCCTACCTTAGGAATTGGAATTATGCGGGGTGTGCGGATTGTTTTCTTCCCACCGGCAGCTTTGAGGTATTTACGTGCCGCATGCAATGCCACTACGGTAGCTTTTTTCACATTATTCGTCACAAATTGCTCACCCCCAGCTTTTTTCAATACATTCCGCACTTTATGAACCACCCCAGAACCGAAGGCGATTTTTCCGAGATTATTTTTCTTTTTCTTCGGTTGCCTCTTCTTCTTTTCCTTCATAGTAGTACTACAACCCATACCAAAACGTCTCTTTGCTTTCATAATGTTGGTAACGAGTAGGGCAGCTGCTCTTTCCTTAATACCAGCGTCTTTCGATTTAACCCTATTCCAAGCTGCGTATTCGAGTTCTTTGTCTGCTGAATGTCTCGCTGTGAGATCAGTAAGATGATTCAAATATTGAATATCGTGTTGTTTACATGCAATATCCAATTTATTGATTCCTGGATCTTTGCGGGCTAAACGTTTTTCCAATTTTGTACCGGGTCCACAGTACTGATATCCTCCAGGTAAATGTAATTCGAACGGAAGTTTGTTTATCAAATTATTAACGAATCCACGACCGTTTTTTCTGCATCTACCACGAACACATCCGTTTCGTTTGATGGTACTCATTTAAATGAAACATTCACAACATATCGACGCTTACATAGTCTCCAACCACGGTACGATGCGCATTGTGAAGCAGAAAGAGAAGTTTGCTGTAGATAATTTAGATGAAAAATTCGGTTGTGGATTGAATGGACAGAAAGTGTTGCGGCATGGTCCGCTACTTCCATCATCTGTTCGAGGACTCATTATCGGACCGTCGAATTGTGGAAAGACGAATGCCATGATCTCTCTCTTAACACATCCACAAGGACTGCGATTCACAAACGTTTATATCTATTCGAAATCACTCAATCAACCCAAATATCAATTCCTACGGAATGTATTGGAACCTATAAAGGGGTTGGGATTTTTTACGTTCAGTAATAATGCAGAAATAGTGGAACCTTCCGATGCCAAACCAAATTCTGTTTTCATTTTCGATGATGTAATATGTGAAAAGCAGGACATTATAAGATCATATTTCTGTATGGGACGCCATAAAGATGTTGACTGTTTTTATCTTGCTCAAACATATTCACGTGTGCCCAAACAGTTAGTGCGAGATAATACCAACTTTATCGTAATGTTCAAGCAAGATGAAACGAATCTACACCATATTTATTCCGATCACGTGTCACCTGATGTAACATTCAAACAATTCCAACTGATGTGTGTTAAATGTTGGGAGGATCAATATGGATTTATGGTCATTGATAAAGATAGAAAAATGCATGAAGGAAGATATCGCATGGGATTTGATAGTTTTATATATCCATGACACTGCAATCCACATTCAATCGATCGTTGGATTGCACACAGGTTACTTCAGTGGTGTAATCTCTCTTGTAGAACAAAATGAAGAACGATTCAGTAGTTGATGATAAAAACAATGAATTGAATTTGAAACGTCAACTAGTTGAGACAACAGAAGCTGTACGCCAGAAATTTAACTCTATCAAGAGTGGACTTATTGAAAATCGAATGGCACTTGAAAAATTCTACGATCCCCTAATGAAGCCATTGAACGTTCTATCTTCAGCTGCTGCAACGAAACAACTACCACCACCACTTCGACAATCAATGACGAAGCAAGTGAACTCACACTCTACTCTAGTTAGGAGTACTCCTATGGGAAAGAATCAATTTGGTAGTGACACCTCGTCTGCTGACAGTGAGACCATCAAAGAATTCGGTGAAACGTCTATATTCGAAACACCATCATCATCTCGAATAAGTAACTCGGACTATTCCTCCCTTTCTGAAGGCAATATTGAAGATATTTTGAAGATGCATTTGGAAAATGTCAAAACAAACAATGGTGACTATGACACAATATTTGGCATCCGTTCAGATCCTGCTACGGGAAAACTTAAAATGGGAAGTCTCAATGTAAATTTCAGTGGTGGAAATATTTTATTTTGGAATGCCAATAAAACAAAAAAACATGAATTCCCAAGTAGTCCGGAGTTATATAATATGATTTTTTTGAAAAACCCACCTGAAGTCAGTGATGATGGAATTCTTCATACATATGCTAAAATATTGAGACTCACGAATGCACCATACAAACAACATCAACTGAGAAATGGTTTCAAACATACGAAATCTAAAAAATTCCGTGAAGTTATTAAACCAGTACTTGACTTATCACATTATCTAACAACGAGAAGTAGAACAAAAAAAGGTGCAGGGATCAATCGGATACAAAAAAGGTATGATCCCAAACCTGCGAATTATGTGTACTGGAATTCACCAAAAGAGTTAGTCGCTCGTTTACGACTATTGATATCCTCGAAATCAGCTGGACATACTGGACACGACAACGAAATAATTTCAATAATTGAAGAATTACGTGAGGAAAGTATAATATATTGAAACATTCAAGAAATTGATCATTTTGTACACGGAAACAAAGTGAAGCAGTCATTGTGAGAGGATGGATAGTGGAATAAGTGATCTCAAACGACAAGTTGTCAATGAATTACATACACTGGCAAGACGTAATTTCACCCGAAGAACCACCTTTGTCAAAGGTTTTGCAGATCTATGGCAAATAGATCTTGCCGAATTACAACCCTATGCTAAACATAATAAAGGATATAGATATGTTCTTGTAGTAATTGATTGCTACTCAAAATATCTATGGACAAAACCGATCAAAAATAAAACAGGTAGTGCTGTAACTGAAGCAATGGAAGATGTGCTGAAAGAAGCCGACTATTCTCCGAAACATCTACAAAGCGATCAGGGACTAGAGTTTTTCAACAGTACTTTCTCATCTCTAATGGGTAAATATAAAATAAATCATTATTCAACATTCAGCACAATGAAGGCGGCCATAGCAGAAAGAGTAATTCGAACAATAAAGACGTGGCTTTATAGGGAATTTTCAGCGATGGGACACAACAAGTGGTTAGACATTCTTCCTATTATAACAAGAAAATATAACCATAAAGTGCATCGTACAACTGGTATAGAACCAATTAATGTTACACCAACAACAAAACTGAAATTTAAAGTTGCCAAAGTCATCCGAGGAAAACAAAAAATTCCCAAATTCCGAATGAATGACATTATACGTATAAGCAAGTACAAAAATATTTTCGAAAAAGGATATACTGCAAATTTCACAACTGAACTATTCAAAATCATTAAAATCAATAGGACATATCCCACAACGTATATCATTGAAGATATGGATGGTCAACCGATTAGAGGATGTTTTTATGAAGAAGAGTTATTGAAAACGGAAAATCCTGACATTTATCTCGTCGAGAAGGTGCTGAAGAGTAAAAAAGATAAACTATATGTGAAGTGGTTAGGTCTTCCCATTGAACACAATTCGTGGATTGATAAACGTGACATGGTTTAAATATGTATTAACTTTAATGTTTTGTGGAATAAAGTGGTGAAATTGATGTTGAGTTGTCATTTCAAGTAGACTAAATTGAAAAAATATTGTAGCGGTAAACGTTGCCCCAGCCAATCGCAACGTTCTGTGTATGCCAAACCCATTTAAATGCATACCCCATTCCCGCTTATATATTTTCAACTCACAACATTGATGACATTTCATAATCCTCAGAGCTAATCAGTATCAGATTGAAGAGCATGATCAAACTCTTTTCGCCACTTATCACGTATAGATGATGCCGTATCAAAAAGTTTAGTGGACTCCTGAAGCTCCATCTCAGCTTGCACTTTTAAACAATGGGTGGACTGATTTTCCTGTGTGATTTTGGAACGGAGTTTATCTGCATCTTTACACATTTTGATCAGTTCAACCTTTGTTGATGCAATCTTTGCATCGAGCTCCTGAAGAGCCACCTCGTCTATGCTGCTACTTTGAATATCGTCATCGCATTTGACGATGGTGACCTTCGCTTTTACGATGCGGCATTTGGCTTTCTTCAACATGTCCCCACAGCACTGCAGTGGACCGAAAGAATGAAGCGATACATTTCCCAAATCACCCATCACTTTCTTTAAGGTGTCATTTACCTTTTTCTTACGGGGTTTCCGTACACCCTTAGTTATTTTTTTGGGTTTAGAAACAGTAGATGTGCCCTTTCTCTTAGATGGTTTCGGTTTATGATCCACACTAAGAGAAGAGAGGAGTGGAGGGCATTCGGGTAGTGACAGCTGTGAAAGGGTTGGATCAGCACTTTCTGAAGATTCCGGTTTATCTGTCATCTTTAGATAAGCTTCGAAGTTGAAGTCATCGGTGGAATCTTGGGATGACAAGTGATATACCGGAATATTTTCAAAACCAAACTCACGATTTGTTGGAGTACATGACATTGCACCTTCTTCCACAGATAAATTTGGTAGTGAGTTCATGATTATTTAGCTCGGAGGAATGTGTGATATATCAATGGAATGTGGATAGAAATGGTGCTGATGTTGATGCGACTTCACGTTTTATACCAACAAACCGACTGGTACATGCGCACAAGAACATGACAAAAAACCACCGTAGAAGGAGAGGGAGTAAATATCCCTCCCAGGAGTTAACTCTACAAATTTCATGGGAATAAGAAGTGTTGAGAACATACAGTGTTCTTCCAACCGATGTCTTCTCCAGATGTGTATATAGTTCTATGTCACCTACATTATCTTTGCCCAATTAACTATAAATATGGAAATCATTTCGTAACATAATGCGAAGGTGTGATTTAGAACAAAATGATCCATGTAAGTAATAGTTCTGATTCACACCTACGTATTGCATATATTCATAGTGACAAAAATCTCCAGTCGGCATAGTGGTTAGGGAGGGCCTAGAAGCGGTTCAAATTTACTACTAACTGAATTTTGAAAAAATCATATCTCACTCATGAATGATAATAAAGAAAAAGTTTTTTGGTGAAAAACATTCAAACTGATCATATCTTTCAAGAAAATATATAAACAATTTGGGTTATGAACCAAAAAATTTTCACGTCTGAATATTAATTTCAATGTTTTTGAAAAATCATATCTCACTCATGAATGATAATAAAGAAAAAGTTTGTTGTTGAAAAACATTCAAACTGATCATATCTTTCAAGAAAACATATAAAAAATTTGGGTTATGCACCAAAAAATTTTCACGCCTAAATATTAATTTAATTAAAAAAAAAAATCATATCTCACTCATGAATGATAATATAGAAAAAGTTTGTGGGTGAAAAACATTCAAATTGATCATATCTTTCAAGAAAACATATAAAAAATTTGGGTTATGCACCAAAAAATTTTCACGTCTAAATATTAATTTAAATTTTTTAAAAAAATCATATCTCACTCATGAATGATAATAAAGAAAAAGTTTGTTGTTGAAAAACATTCAAACTGATCATATCTTTCAAGAAAACATATAAAAAATTTGGGTTATGCACCAAAAAATTTTCACGTCTAAATATTAATTTAAATTTTTTGGAAAAATCATATCTCACTCATGAATGATAATAAAGAAAAAGTTTGTTGGTGAAAAACATTCAAACTGATCATATCTTGAAAGGGAACATATAAAAAATTTGGGTTATGCACCAAAAAATTTTCACGCCTAAATATTAATTTATTTTTTTTTGAAAAATCAGATCTCACTCATGAATGATAATAAAGAAAAAGTTTGTGGGTGAAAAACATTCAAACTGATCATATCTTGCAAAGAAACATATAAAAAATTTGGGTTATGCACCAAAAAATGTTCACGTCTAAATATTAATTTAAATTTTTTGGAAAAATCATATCTCACTCATGAATGATAATAAAGAAAAAGTTTGTCGGTGAAAATCATTCAAACTGATTATATCTCTCAGTGAAAAATATAAAAATTCTGGGATATGCATCAAAATAAATGTATTGTTAGGAATTTCCGTTTATCATCCCACGTGAGGGAGGCGGGGTTGATAATAGAGGTTTATTTCTCGTTTTTTTTTTCTTTTGGTGACCTTTGATATCTTACCATAAAATTATACTTTTTTTTGTTGGTTTGCCATATTTTTCAATATTTTCGAATAAATTCTACCTTGCATCTGACAAAGCTAACAATTTATCGTTTATTTGCTTGACACGTGCTTTTGATTCATCCGAAAAGGCAGCCAATCTCTTATCCAACGTAATAAGGTCCACCTCTCCGTCTGTAAATGATTGTGTACTCGACACCTTTGAAAATGCAGGTTTTTTTCATCCGTTAATACTATATGGACTTGCCTTTTCATCTATGAATTTAAATTTATCTAATTTCAAGGACTTCTTTCGTTTCCTGACAGTGTAACGAAGTAACTATTTTCTAGTTATAAGCAAGGCAGAAGCAACAAGTGTTCATGTATATCTCCGTTATTAATGGGCCTAAAAATACCATTCTTTTTAAAATATATTCCATGACTTATCCCTGTGTATATAAGATCCTCAGTATTCACGCGTCCCGATTGAGTAAGCGTTATTCCTGGACCCCACCATGCCCAGAGTTCAGTCAGAAAGCAACTCCCTCTCCGCGAGAGTGAAATTCCGACTCGATCAGCCTTCAAGGCGACAGAATCAAAACGAAAGTTCAGTTCTTCGCTAGCCCAGCGGAAAGGCAGTTGACATCGAGGACCAGCCAGAGAGTAAGATCGTGACTGATGGCCACCGCCAGAGACTAGAACGTGACGCAGCCGAATCTGACGTCACCAGAGTAAGTGTGCACTTTACAAATATTTGTTAGGTACCGAAAACGAGTCGCGCAGCGCTGACTGAACTTTGGTGGGGGAATAGCCAGGTGAGCTCCCGACTAGAGTCTACTCGGAAGAGCAGTTGTGTACGAGCCGCAGATATACCAGTCACGGGGAACCGACCAGCCTAGCCGAGAAAATGAGTTGTGTTCGAGCCACAGGAAGAAGCCGACGTGCACCCGACCCAGCCTACCAAAGCCGTGGTGAAACGTGAGTTAGAACATTATTGAGGTGTAGGGTGAGTGGTCCTCACTCTGACTTGAGATATCAAAAAATTGTATAGGAACACTTTCAGTCCTCTAGATCAGATGTACAAAATGTTCCAATAAAGTTTTTTCATATTATGAAAAATAGCATGAAATATGGTATCCCACAAGGATCAATTTTCGCACAAAGTCAAAAACTTGAGATATCAGAAAAATGTATAGGAACGCTTTCATTCCTCTAGATCAAATGTACAAATTGTTTCAATGAAGTTTTTTCATATTATGAAAAATAGTATGAAATATGGTATCCCACAAGGATCAATTTTCGCACAAAGTCAAGAACTTGAGGTATCAGAAAAATGTATAGGAACACTTTCATTCATCTAGATCAAATGTACAAATTGTTTCAATAAAGTTTTTTCATATTATGAAAAATAGCGCGAGGAAGCAGCAGTAGTTGACGATGAAGAAGATGCTGCTGGTAACTTAAACGACGTGGGGGATCATCTTGGTGATGACCTCTTCGAGGATGATGGTGAAGAACCTCCAGTGTGGTTATGATGGAGTTGGTTTATGACGTCAGAGGTCGGAGAAGAGAGGGAGTGGGAGGTGAGCTGAGTGTTTAAAACGAGAGCTCCCTCCGAATATTCTTCAGTCGACTCAGTCTTCCTAAGAGTCACCATTCACCAGCAGCACCCAGTACAATCGAGAAGTCAGCCAGGAAGAGTATCCGAAGGTAAGTTAACAATCACATATTCATGAACTCGTTTAATTCATTTTCTTATTGTTTAGCAATGGAATCTACATCATTCGCCACAGCCTTTGGAGTAGCCACCATCCTCAGTAATATCCGGTTGGATACTGATGGACGGCGTCAGCGGAGCCCATCATCACCACTTGCCAACCTCATCGGCGGCCAAGGACCAGCACTAGACGTGTCGACGCAATTTGATGACCTGCTGGAAATCATAAAGCAGGATGTGGAAGTCCCTCAGGTGCTGTCGCCGATGATACCATCACAAGGTGAGCGATTGGAAGAACTTGAACGACCATGTGGGTCTGTTAACGGAGATGCTCTTAAACGATCCCGTAAAGAGAGAGCAAACTCGTCAACAAGTAGTGTGACGGTAATAGATCTGATGGCCAGCGATGATGATTTCGTGGTTAAAAAACCAAAGAAATCTTCATCGAAGACGTCATCTGGTCACAACAGTAGGCGTAAGGCTGGTCCTATCAGCAAGTATCGCAATAATTGCAATAGTACCAATCCTTATACCGGAGGATGGCCATCATCTACTGTTGTGACGCCTGTTGTAACACCAGTTGCAACTATAGTGGCACCAGTTGAAGTTGCATCAACAGTTGCACCTTTAGTTGTACCGGTAGAGCCAACAGTTGCCGACTTACCACTCCCACCAGTTGTTGAAGTTGTTCCAACCGCTGAAGAAGCCACCCAACCGGCTCCTATGGTGGAGGAAGTTGCCATCGCGAATCCCATCTCCTTGGAATCTATCGCACCCACTCTGGAAACGGATATAGACCAGCTAATGGGTGAGATAGATGATGCCCAACGTGACTACCAGCTGAGTCAATTAGCGCGGGCAGAAATTGCCCGCCAACTGGCAGAGCTGACGGTCCGAGATCGACAGGAAGGCATCCTGGAGGTCGAAAGGTTCGCCAGGTTGGAGTCCGTCAGAGCGCGAGTGGCGGCTACCAAGGAGAGGATAATGGCAACTCTCCAAAGGTTAGGATAATTTTTATTATATAGGTTTAATTGTTTGTAAGTGATGTAAGTGATGTATATATTAAATTAAATTTTATATTGATTGGGTTATTTGTATTGTAGATAAATAAAAAAAAAATTAAATAAAAAAAAGGATTAAGTGAAAAAAGGAGTGTACATTGAATTTGTTGGTTGGTACACACTGGGCAATGCGTGTTGGGGCATTGCTCATCACTTTATCTTAATTGTATTTTCTGATACTTTATATCAAATTCTATAATATTTATTAGCCAAAAGGTCAGTGTATGTGAATGTATGAGGATCATTATAGTATTGAAATAAAAATAACTTTAGTATGACAAAATTTATTCTATAGATTTTTATGATAATACAGATTCATTCTTTCAAACAGCTGGGTCTGGATCACTGCCTGGAGCCCAAAGTGTTGGTCTATGTGTCAGCCAAATATCAGGATGTTTCCTCTCCAAATCGGCTAACCTCTGATATTTCTTCTCTAATACGGCTAACCTCTTTTCCAAGTCATCATATTTTTGCATCATTGCAGATGTAACTTCAAAATCCTCTTTCATTAGATTACATTTATGATCGAGGTCACTAGTCAACTCTGTTATTTTTCGTGTAATTGTAGCTGTGGTATCCCATACTTTGATATCCACATCACTTTTTAGATTACTATATTTGCGATCTAGATCATCAGTTACCTCCTCTATTTTTTCATTAAATGCTAGACGGGCATCAGGTACAATCTTAGCCGTTGTGGCAAGTATGGCAGCCTGCAAGGCTTTGAGGACACGTGCCTTCGTCTCCTTGATTTGTTCATTGAGATATAATTGAGTTACACAATCACTCTCATCTATCGGTTCACCAACATTTTTCAGTCTTTTACATTGCACATCATATTGGTCATCAGGTGAAAGCTTGAATCCTATACCTTGGGGACCTTGAGAACCTTGAAGAACTTGAACTTTAACAGCACCCCATTTTCGTGTACGACCGAATTTATCGATAGCCTTAGACATCTTTCTCCCACCTTGATATCTTTCATACTGATGATTTTAAAACAATCATTCGTATATATCTCTGTGTAGGTATGTTGAAAACTCAAATGAAACAATAGGAATTCAGAATAACATGTTTATTTAAAAAAAATATATTTGGTAACAGGACATAAACTAACATTGACTAGTATAATGTGACTTTTATACAATAAGAGTACTATATAATATATTTGGTACAGGACAAGACATCAGCAAAAATTGACTAGTACAATTTTATTTTTATATAATAAGCGTAATCACATATAAAATACAAATGTATAGTGATGGTGAATTTTCCATTTTGAATGATATTTCATTTGTTCAATTCAGCTGTTAATAAATGAAGTAATTGATCTAAAGGACTCTCTTGGGAAAAAGATTGAATAATATTGGAAACCCAACGAATATTCTCTTCTGGGTCATTCTGGTAGAATTCTATATCGCTATGACCCCAAGGAAGAGTTTGTGTCGTATTGGGAATGATGAACCGTTTATCATCATGGTACGACAATGCAACTTTGTTTTTCAATTCAGTATACATGTCGTGCAATATGCTTCTAAACGAGTTCATCTTCCTAAATATTAAACCACCCTGTTCGACAATTTTCTTATAATCTTCACATGTCAATTCATTCTTTATGACGGATCTTTTGACACCTTTTGCTTTCTTGAATTCACTACCTACAGACTGAACATAATATGCTTTAGCACCGGTACCATAAAAGCTAATTATGGGATCATTCGGAAATTCATCTTTGAAATTACCCAGAATTGACTTTGTAATGGGAATATTGAATTGGTTTCCTAATTTTTAATTGGAAGTATCAAACTCACCTATATTGCTGGTAATGAATTCATAAAAATTATCAGTTTTTACTTTCAAAATTAAAGAATCCGTGTCAGTGTAGAGTAAGGTAGCATTTTCTGCATAATGACGTTTAATACATCCATAGAAGAAGTTGTACATAACTGTTTTGGATAATTCTAGAATACAGAATCCCAAATATAGTGGTTTATCGTACAATACATTAACTTTGCCCAATTGAATAGCAACAAAATTTTCGGAAAAAATTGAACAGCTTTTGAAATTAGGACGTGATATTAGGGTGCTAGCACCCATTTTCCTCTTGATGCTTTCCCAATGCGTCACCAATCTAACATCTATTCTGTTATCAACGTTTTCCATCGTTTTCCCATAAACTGCATTATTCATGAGTTTATAGAAATCTTTTTCAGCTTTGTTGTTAGAGCGATTGCGCATTTCAGTGTTCAAATCAATATAAGGTTTCATCCAACATGACTGCTTGAATTTCAGCACTCTATGTGTATTCATGACAATAAGACCATTGGCCACAGCCTGCTGTAAGTTTTTGTAATGTACAATATATTTTCTTTTGTCATTTAAATTTGGAATTAATTTAGGAATTTTCGATTTGGAATGTGGAGGTATTAAACTTTCAACGAGAAAAGGGAGATCAGCATGTTTGTCATGTAATTCTTGGGGATAATGAATATCCACTTCGAGAACATAACCGTATGGACTATCAGATGCCACAGCCATTACGTCCAAATTGAAAATGTCATTGGGTGTTAGCCAAGCAAAATCATTGGTGGGTAATGGTTGTGACATACTGTGACCATATAAGTTGGTGGCATCTAAATATGATATGAATGATGAAGGTTCATTGGGGTTATAATCGGGTAAAAATTTATTATTAGCAATATGCTTCCTTCCACTACACTGACTTATTCCACCACGTATTCCTTTCTTGAAAAAATGTATCATGTCAATGTCTGTCAATAATTCCAATTCAATATTTGTATACTTTAGCATTGCATCCCATGATAATCCGGGTGCTGTATAATACTGTGCCGGATCTAATTTATATTTCTCTAAACATATGTCTCTAAAATTCTCAAATATGTCACATAATAGAAGCACATCGGACTTCAAATATAAATCCGAGTATTCTCCCAAACTCTTACACTCGAATAAATGCCAAACACGTTTCGCTCTCATATAATCCTTATCTGGTATATGCTCTCCGTTAAGATTGTCATAAAACTGATTTTTTGTGGGGAGAGTTGGATGATTCAACTTGTCAATGTGGTCAACAAAGTTATATGGAAAAACACCTTTCTGTCTCATCAAATTGAATTTGTCAATTTGTGGAAAATGTTTATGCATCTCAATACACTGATCGGATGTTAAGTTAGCACCTAAGTTCTGCAAAGAATTCGACATGAATTTAAAACTGTCTATGAATCTCATTTTCAAATAATTCTTTTTCACTTTTCCATCTTTGTCAGTGTATGAGTGAGTAAATAGATGCTTGGTGAAAGATATGTATTTTTCCTTAGTTTGTGGGATAACATCCACTTTGTCTTTGTTTCTATACAGTTCTTTTATGAACAAATGACAATCATACCCACTCAGGTTATGGAAAATTATCGGAACAAAATTAGGTAGTTTTAAATTCAAGTTACATACGGAATGTGCAGCAGGTGATCTTTTTTTTCCAGTGAGATGACAATGGTCTCTCACTTTCACATCACCACCCGAGAATGGTTTATCACATATACCACAAAATTGTGCAGAAGAAAACTCTTTTTCTTCCGCGGGGGTTTGTGCAGCCATAGGAATTGGATACCTCAAATGATTGTGATAAATATTCCTTAAATCATTTTCAAGTTTTGTAACAAATTTCTCGGCTGCATCCTCACCCCTATATGTGACAAATTTAGTTAATTTATCATTGTATGAACATTTTATCGAATAAGCAAATGAATAAGGTTCATGTTTGTATGTTTTATTCGAGTATGAGTGTTTAGGGTTGGGTTGACTAGTTTGAATGGGTTTGAGAACTGATTCAAAGTCGGCATAAACCAAAAATGGTACCTTCATCTGTTTCTCAAAATTTTCAAACATAAGTATATTCCCCGGTATCATTTTACCATATTTGTTGATTCTGAAATTGACTGATGGTGTTGTAGTGCTCAAGTGATTACAGTCATGCAACTGATGACGTAACAATAATCGCTCATGAGAGAAATACAATAAACATCCATCACAAAAATATTTTTTATGCTCATGCGCAGATAGTTGACTTGAAACTAACCTAGAAAGGTCTTTAATCCAACAATAATGACTATTGCCAGAATCATCTGTTATAAGTAACAAATTGACATGTCTTCTAAGTCTTCTGTGTGAGTAACGCAACGGACCAACCACTTCATATTTCATTTTACCCTTATCAAGTTTCGACTCTAACCCATAAACATTTATTGAAATATCATTCATGTCTTCAAACTTTTTTATAGCTTGGAGTTTAACTGGAAAATCCATACCTGTTACATTCAAGACATTGGAATAGTGGGGGTATGAGGAAACTTCTGACACTCTACCATTCACAGGAAACAATGCAGATGTGATGGCCCATGCAAAACAATGTTGGTCTTCATTACGAATATTTACAACACCTTTCCTTGTCTCGATGAACTCGGGCAGCTTCACATACGAACATCCGCTGAGTGGACTATACTTGTTGATGTTCACTTCGAGGAACTTAACTTTTTCACAGCTCCATCCTGAAACATAACAATAATTTATCATTCATATAAATAGAAATTAAACTTTAAACATACCCGAATCACGTTCTTCAAATTCAGTAGTCTGAGCAATGATGACATCACGGAATCCATCGAATAATACACCTAAATCCGTAGATAGATCCACAATTTTATTTTGTGAGTTGAATGACTTGGTATCACTCAAATCCCGTGTTTGGACAATATAGCTGCCAAATACTTCCATATTCACTTTAAAGATCTTGTAAACCTTTATTGCCTCTTCAAGTAATCCAATAACTTTCTCTCTGATCTCACTGAAGAACGGCATATATTCAGTGTAAACATTTTGACTTTCCACTCGATAGCTCACAATTCTACACTTGAAAGCATTCCTTATAATTTGTATGCCATCACTTACTTGAACACATGCATTGTTCTTGTGCTGGAGAGTTCTTTTGTGAGAACTAACTTGGGAAGCAGGAATTGACACATTACAACAATTGCATGTGTACATTGGTGTCGATGCTACCGCATCTAACTTAATCCTTTTCACAGAAGGGCCACCTTGGCAACTTTGGAGTTGATGCCGACGGAGATTATCACTACGAGTGAACGATTTACCACATTCACAGGAATACATTTTCTCGATGTCTATTCAGCACAAAACTCAACGAAATACTGATTTCACAATCATTCTCACCACCATTAAATATTATTTCGATGAGTGGAAGAGAGGGTGAACAAATTCTATCTGCTTCGACTACTCATGCAACGTCACAGAGCCCTCCCCACCAGTTAACGCATCCAACACCGTATCAACACAGAGAGGACGGAGAGTTAATAGTAGTCGTTAGATCGCCACAGCGTATGGGTATGTGACGTCAGCGGATCCACCGTGTCGGGAGCGAGGGCCTGACACACATCAGTGGATCGTCGTGCGCTTAGCGCTGACGTCACGCGACCTCTCCTCCCACCATCATCGGAAGGTGTACATCACGGGAGAGGAATCAGAGCTCACATATCGGGCTGGATCTCCGTGGTGTGCAGACGTGTACCTTCTCCATACTTTGGTATAGATTTTCATGTGCACTCCACAAGAATCATACACAGTAGCTGAGTCGGTATACATGCAGGTCATGCAAGACATGGAGGTAAAAAAAAATATGTGTACTTACAAAAAGTACTTGTCCGTGTATGAAAAAAATTCCAAGTCATCACAATGTCATCTCAAGGTCAAACACAAACCCTGAACACCTCTTCCAACAATATACATCAAGTTCAAACACAAAATTTCAAAGGCATCTCTAGGACATGCCAAGGTCATAGACCTACACAAAGGTACCTATGCACCAAGGTCATCCCTGAAGGTCACCACAAGGTCAACTATGACGTCATAGTGGAGGGGGGAGGCCCAGAACCGGCTCAAATCTCCTACTTGTTTGGAATCAGTTTTTGACAAGAATGACATTTGTGACGTCATCACTTTCCTCGTCTATTCTGAAATCAAATTTGATTACAAAATGCTGGAATTCTCTCTCTTGAGATTGAAGAAATATTCTGCAACACCTCTGCCCCCATGCAATTTATAGTTATTTTCCTAACAAGTGCGGAAAGTGATACTTTCCCGCACGCGACTGCCGTTGACCCGAACGACGCGAAGCGGAGTTCGGGCAAGCAGTCAAGGGCGGGAAAGACACTTTACGCATGAATTAGGAACATTATTTTTTCTACGATCGCATAAATATTCAAAAAGCACATTGAAAATATATATTTTATTTCAACATACAAAACATTCCATGAAAATCCGCTAATTATTATTAATATTAATGTTGAAAACACAATTTGTTGCATTTTGCAAATGCGTCAGAATAGCCAGTCCAGAGTAGTTAGTTGGTGGTAACTGGCTGTTAAGAGTAACACTCGTAGATTGCAAAGTGCATGAAGATGACGGAGACGGCATCGGTTGAAAGTTGCCAGTACATGAAAGAATTTTATTCGAGATGGTTTTCTTCTGTTCTACGGAGTCCTCCAAATAACTCTCAGCAACAATGAAATGTACATTTAATAACGATAAATTGACATATTTTACTTTCCCGCCCTAGTGCGGGAAAGCGAGTTTTCCCGCACTAGTGCGGGAAAGTGACACTTTCTAAACTAAAATGAGTGCGGTAAAGTGGGTAAAAACGCACGGTCGTAGAAAAAATGTATTTACATTCTCTCTCTTATGTGATAATAATATTCTCACACTGGTTAGCAATAATAACATTAGCCTTGACGCAGTTGACTGTCATCGTAGTGGCAAAATTTGAGTAAGTGTCAAAATTAATGCTGTCACGTTTCCTATCTTTGATCGTGGAGAAAGTATAGTCTGCTACTCGGTTAGAATGAAAATTCGTGATGCTCGTGGTTCCTCAAGCTCGCCTTCGGCTCGCGATCGGAACTTTCCACTCGCATCGAATTTTCATTCTAACCTTGTTACAGAATATACTATTCTGTAATTCACGATCAGTTGAAATCAAACCGCCATAGTTCTCCGCTTACATAAAATGCTATACAACTTACTTGCTATATCATGATTTTACACAGAAAATCGTAGTTTTAATCTGATTGCTTATCGTTCTTTGAAGGAAAGAAATATGCCCCTTTTTTTGTCACTCGCAGAAATTTGTATCGCTAGGTACCGACTTATTTATTCGTTATTTGATACACCTGACATCTATCAGTGAGAGATGATAAAGGATACCACGAATAAAGTAGGTATTTAAATGAAATATAATAACTATGGAAATTGCAGGTTCCAGTATTAACTTATGGAATAATTTAATTTTGTTGTAACAGGCGAATTAAACTGTTACAATATCTCAAAGATTATTCAAGGAATCGTTATACAGTCAATGGAAATTCTGTAGAGATTTATAGAAACCAACAAAATGGATCTTCATACGACCACATCGGTGCATTTTCCACTGAGAAAATCCGGAATAACCTCGAAAAAGAGGCCATTTTTAAAAAATTTATAATTTTTATAAATCTGAAACTAGACAAATAATATTGCAGAAACTGATAGATAATGATATGTGGTTCAACTGTGCACAAGATGTTTTCTGTCCGACGTGTAGTTTTTGCACAATCGCTTTATAAACAATTTAAGGGCACATCTTGCAAGATGCGCTGATTTAAGGGAAATCGTCGTATTCAAATTCTGTGAACGGCATCTGGAAGTAGAGATCAATATCTACAATTTGTATAGTTTGGATTTTCACCTAAGAGGTGGGAAATGTGTTGAAATTGTCACTGAAAGTTGATCAAAATGTTTCAAAGTGCGTCAGAAGTAACCCGAAGTCGCACTGAAGTTAACTCGAGTTGAGTTCGGGCGACTTCGGGTGCACTTTGAAGCATTTAGAGTAACTTCCAGAGACATTTTCAACACATTTCTAATCTCTCAGGTGAAAATCCAAAATACACAAATTATAGATATTGATCTCTACTTCCAAATGCCGTTTACAGAATTTGAATAAGAGGATTTCCCTTACCCAGATATTTTGACTTCACAATTTAAAAAAATTCATTCTCAAAACAAATGTACACGATTATAATGAATAATAAAAAAACTATTTTTTCTACGACAGTGCGTAAACTAAGACTTTTTTGCACAAGTGCGTAAAAAAATCACCTGTGCGTAATATCAACTGTGCGTAAAGTAATGTTTTACACACTGATGTTCATTCATTTATGCATTTTTGAAAAATACAGTATTTTGCGTCAAATATAACTCGGAAGTCTTTAATTGATAATACGACGACAATTGATAATAATGATATAATTGCTACAATTTGGCAATATAATAACTGTCGAAGAAAAAACTTTGCATGAAACAACTTTACGAACTTGTATCATAAATAGCCATTTTACAAGACCCTTCTATTCAGAACACAGATTACAGGAACTTTGTTTCTGTAATCTGTGATTCAGAACTGGTTTCTTCAGAATGCAAGTCGTAAACACATATATTCTTATACATAAGGGTCACTGAATCTAGACGGCCGTGCCGTCCTTACGGGTATGGCCAATGGGCGTGGTCCAATACTTGAAATAGTTCCAGTATTCAAATAACCCACAAAATCACCAATTAAAGAGCAAGTTTTTGTGGGTTATTTGAACACTGGAACTATTTCAAGTACTAGACCACGCCCATTGGCCATACCCGTAAGGACGGCACGACCTCCTAGATTCAGTGACCCTTTTATACATCACCAACTATTACCATCTACCGGTGAACTACCGCAAACACGGAAAACTGTTGTATGTAGAGAACAGTACGCTGTTCGTTTAGAAAGATTTTCCCCTAAATTGTTTATAACGCGATTGTGCAAAAACTACACATCGTATAGAAACCATCTTGTGCAGTGTTGAACCACATGTTATTATCTATCAGTTTTCGCAATATTGTTTGTCCAGCTTCAGATTTATAAAATTATAAATTTTTGAAAAATGGTCTCTTTTTCGGAGTTTTCCCGTATTTTCTTACTGAAAAATGCACCCATCTGGTCGTATAAAAAACCATTTTGTAGGTTTTTATATTAATATTCCTCCAATACTTTTTGAGATATTCGCCAAAACAAAAAAGTTGTAATTTTTTTCACTATTTCATGTTTAAAAAAATCCACATAGCGATTTTGCTGGGGCGAAAACTGGGTTCTTTCATTTTGTGTGAAAAGAGCCTCTTATTTTAATCTGCAGCTTGGCCTACAAGCCTAATTGAAATTAAATTTTTAGCACTACTGAGTGCTAGTTTACAGTGTTTTTTTTAAGTATGTCGTCGGAAAAAATATATCAGACTTTTCCTGGATTATTAAACATAATATTCCAGATCCTGCCCTGGAAATACGCGGCCTTTGAAACATGTTGCCGTCTCCACTCCATTATCCACCTACAAATCTACACTATTGCCAGAGTGACATTTGACATTAGTAAAAAATTTAAACACAACCCAACAAAAGATTTTTTTTCTTGTTTTTCTACTCAGTTATACAAGATTCTCAAAAACATGAATTTGATACACGATACAGATATTTTAGTACCTACCTACCTACTGTATTTTTAGGTGAGAATATCAGCATACTTCTCATACCACAGACCTCATAAAAGAAGTAGATATAACATGGCCACTATTCCAATGATAACAAAATAGCCCCTCATCCATGGCCGCCATATTGATTCCGCGTTACGTTGGCACAACTGATTTATAATCGGTTGTACTCTTATTACGAATGAAACAAAGCGAGATGTAAATTACTTTCGTGGATTGACAGCCACATACTTCAAATCACTGGTATTACTCAGGAAACAGGGCCGGCTTTCCTAAATTTTCGCGAATAAACCATCGACCTCAGAGGTCTGTGGGACGAAAATAAAAAATTTGGTATGGAAATCAAGAATACATAAAATTAAATTTTGAGAAGTTATACGCGTAATATAATAATACCGCAAACAAATGGAATTGTATTTTCAAAATCGTTGATGCCCATCATTCCGTTGACGATACATCAAATTTTCTCATGACAAAAAACTTTAAAAACAAGTAGTTATTCAAATGCACTAGAAAGAAAACAGAATAATGTATGTGACAGATCTAAAGCTTTTTTCTGTTTGGTGAATTTCAATAAATGCTGGTTTTAAATTTTTTACACTTGTCCGGAAATTCATGTCATGAGAAATGGAATCAGAAGGACATCTAATTATTTACATTTTTACCCGTCATCAATGAGTATACAAAGATTTTCAACATTTTATTATAATGAATTCAAAAGACAGATTCACATCAGAAAATAATTTTTTGGGTTTTGATGGTATTAAATAATACTTATGGTATTGTGAAACCTGCGACTGCATATTTATTCTAGGTGGGTAATGACACAATTAATTTATCGATATCGCTGTTTTTCACTATTTGGTTACATTGCATATTTATTCTAGCTGTGTGATTGTTACACGATTCTTACACGGTGTTACATCACTCCATATTGTCACAGAGTGCAGCTCGCATGTTATTTTCCTGACAACCTATCCATAATAAACTGAGAGAAAAAGTGTTTCTTTACAGCATTCATGTATACATTCTTTGAAAATCCCGGGGTAATCTATTCAGTGTAAATTGGTGATACATCACAAAGTCCTAATTATGAAAAATATAGAAACAATCCCTATACAAGTATGGATTTCTTGAAAATTTATACACCGCAAGTGAAGGATATGAAATAGCATGAAACAGTAATGAAATTCTAATTTGAACTAATACTTTACTATCCTCAAGATCACAACAGTGATAACAGTCAGGTCAATGCATCAATAAAAAAGAAGTAAACCTGTGGGACTTGTACAATACAACAAACATATTAAAATGAATCAGGGTGTCTTCGAGACATATATTATTCTAGATAATAAAAACTTCCAATCCTATCCTCAATTTTCGTTTGAAAGCATGAACATTGTTTTCGTTTTTGATGTATGTGGGTAAATGGTTATAGAACTTAATACCCTTATAAGAGGGTGGTTTTCAGATAACTTAGATGAGTGCTATAGATAGATCTTTATTTAATTAGGCATTCCAATAAACATAAAATAAAGAAAAATACATAGATATATACGAATTTGTGTATGATATATGATTTGAATATTAAAATAAAATACATGAAACAACTATACATTTAAGTCATCCAAAACCAAAAAAAAAAAACACAGGACAATGGACATGAACAATAATAGAACAAATTGAATAATGATCCGAAATTCGAATAGAGTTTGAAGTAATGACACCATAAAAATCATAAAATACATGACACCGACCCTGACTTTCAGTGGTACCAACATAATGCGGATTGCATATGGCGACGAACACGAAGATGCCATCAGAATTTTAGCATTATACATCTACTTCTTTTATGAGGTCTGTGTCTCATACTCAGACCACACGACCACAGTTAATGCTTACTCAGTATATAGGTGGTAAAAGTAGTGCAGCATATATTCTACATGTTACGTGCATGTGTTCATGTTATGCGGTATATTTTTCATGACATTCGATTCCCAGGGCGCTCTAGCTATTTTCCATGGCTATTTAATTCCCATGCCTCGAGGCTCGAGTGTCTGTACAAGTAGATTGCAGATCCATTTTCATTTCATTCAGTGTAACATTTATCCAACCTGTATCCTGTATCTATAAACAATGAATTAATATTTTATTCCCTTTTTGGACGTGATGTGTTAAGAAAATCGGTTGGGTTGGTGATAGAATGAGACCACATGAAACGTTGCTCGTTTCATACTGTTGGTCATCCTGAATAAAAGAAATATTTTAAAATCCTCCAGCAGTGCCTTAAGTTTGAAGATTGAACTTGAACATTGTTTATGTTTATAAAAAGAAGTGAGGTAGAAAAATGATACGTGGTTGAAAAAATTGTTTTGAAAAGCAGTCGATAATAGAATTGATACGTGGAATTATCAAAATGAAAATCAAAATTAATCCTCCGCCCAAAGTAAGTACTTGTATGAAACTCTGATCTTTTTATGATGGTGTGACGTCAAAAAAATTTTCTTTGTCAATCTTTTCTTTATTTTTTTCTATTAAAGTTATTACAATTAGTAGTTTTTTTAATATTTCTACAAAACTGCACTATCTGATCCAAAAGGAATATCATATTATGTTCAGGAAATAAAATTAAAACTGTACTGCATTGAAATCAGCTGTTTATACCCTGGTCACAGCATAGGTCACAATCATACTTTCAAACAGGATCAAAACCCCAACTTATGTTAGGAGAAAATGAAAACATTAATATCTCAATTATTGTGAATGGTGAATTAAAAAATATAAATGTTAACCATTTTGACTTCACTTCACAATAACTATTTTCAGACAGTCCTGGAAACTCCTCCGATACAAAATGAGGAAGAAGCAGATGTATGGAGTCATGGGTACATGATCCCTGGGGATGCAGATGGAGTCCCAACGAGGTACTTACAGTCATTCGGTTCACATTTAATATTTCGTTGAGCAGATATTTTTTTAGGTGGAGCAACAGAAATAAATGGTGTCGACCATCCTATATACCAATATCTATAATATGCCTTCTGATCTTCCTAGTAGTATTATTGCCTTTATTAGATCGTACCACAGAAAAAGCATTAAATGAATTGAATTCATCTCCTTCTGACAGTTGCAACAACACTTGCAGGTAAAATAAAATGAATTTAATTCAATCTTGAATTAATTGTATTATAATTAATGTTGTTTTATGAATGATATGCAACTTCAAAATTTGTTCAAGTCAACATTCTTAGCATATTCAATATTCATTGCACTGTGAAAGTATATCCATATATTCCATTTACCAAATTATTTTTCAAGGCTATCTCTGGTTGAAAGTATACCTGAAGGGATGGTCTATCTGAATGATTCTATCATATATCCTTCCACTTTTGATACCTGGTTAGATTTGATTAGTTCAGCTACCCAGTCCATAGATATAGCTTCACTTTATTGGACCCTGAGACAGTCCGAAGTTTATCCAGATCCATCTTCCATACAGGTAATAATACTAATAATTTTTTATTCTCCAAATATCACTATCAAAATGATACTTTTATATTTAGTTATCAAAATAATGAGAACAAATTAGTATGCATTGGTTTCATTATCTATCTATGATAGGAGCCATTTATAGATGATAAAGCCAAATATTGTATATACAATGCTTATTTTCTAAGCATTTATAGATACATGATGATGATAATAAGTGTTACAAAATAGGGTGATAATTTTTTTATTTAATTGAGGCTATAGAATGTCCACAGACAATGTATTTACACAAGTAAAACTAGACAAAATAGAGCTTATTCTCAATACTCAACAATGTAAATTTATATATAAACTGATGGTAAATAGTCAATTGAAAATGAATACTGTAATGAGTCATAGAAATCAAGTACACACACATGAACTAAATATACAGAAGCTTAGAACAAATAAAGTTCTAAATAACTCAATTGATAGAGAAATGAATGCTTTTAATGAAGTACTGGAGACTATAAAGAATATTGCAAGTTTTAATAAATATAACATTTTACAAAAAACTGGGTCTTGTCAAAACAACAAAATTAATGTAGCATAATTTTACTCTATTCTAAATTGTACTTTAATAATGCTAAAGATGTGATCGAACACACTTGTCAACAATTTTATGATCCTGAGACTGACCAAACCAGGGCGATTTGGTACCATTTTGTATTGTGAATTTGTATATTTGAATAAAATTTCAATAAACTTCAAAAAAAAAAGATAATCACTAAATTACTTTCTGAATAGAATTCCTACAAACTATACAGACATGCTCTACCATTTTCTTCTTTTTACCTAAAATAGACGCTGACTTTCTAAATATTATTTGGAGAAGGTTCTAGTATGTTTAGTCCATTTTAAATGCATTTGATAATAGGCAGAAGTCAGATCTCTCTCAATACTTATATACCTATATTCTGCATAGTTCGATATTGTTGAAATTATTGTAAAATATTACATACAGGGTGGGGTACCCAATACAACACAGTACCTGTAGGTCAAACCATTTAATTTTTCGGAAATCTCTCCGTATCTTATATGTATATTGATTAAAAGGCTACAACAGGAAATTATTTTGGATTCTGGCTCAAATAATTGTGACATATCAAAGTTCTGTTTTTTCAAATGGAACACCCTGTATTTCGTTACACTTTTGAAATGGTCTGGAAAAAATAATGTTCTATGTACCCAACTCTAAGCATTCTCAAGTTATTGATTTTTTTATGAAAATTGGAAACTAACATCGAAATGTATAGAAATCATCCCTTTGAAATCTGACCATGCATCAAAGAGACTTTGGGCTATTGATTTCAATACAATATGTTTATCAAAATTATACATAATGTTCAAAAATCATTTTTGCTTTTTTATAATTTCGAACAAAGATAAATTTGTCATTTCAAATAGAACCCTCTGAATTTTTTTTGGTTTGAGAAATAGAAAATTCTATTATCTTTCATTTCATTTTGGAATTCTGTATACCTAACCTGAATAATTTTTCAGATATTGGCTTTTTCAAATAGTAGTTGTTATTTCATTGCAGTCTTTGAATCAAGATAGCTTTGACACGACATTTATTTGATTTGCTCACAGAATTATTATTGACAGTTGTACTTCACTTCATTGAAAATATTTTTTGTTCACTAAAATTAAGTTATCAACAACAACAAAATATGAAACACAAATGTAGTTAGTTCATAGTAGGTGCTCGACATGATGACCATCCTGTTTACTACAAGGAGCAACTCTGTTTGAAAGACTGCTTAACATTCAATAACATTTATCACTGTTCGAATAGCAGCCCTTATTCTCTCCTTCATATTTTCTAGTGTAGTTGGAGAAGTGTCGTAAACCTCGTTCTTCAAGTATCCCCATAGGAAAAAATCGAGGCAAGTCAAATCTGGTGATTTTGCTGGCCAATTTTGTGGTCTTTCCATACCAATACTTTTATTCGGAAAGCACAAATTCAAAAACTGTCTGACACCTAATTTGAAATGTGCCGGAGCTCCATCAATTGTAATCACATCCGTTGACTGATATTTGTGTGCTACATTGTCCAAAAGGTCAGGCATCTCGCTAAAATTGTAAAAAAGTTTGACCATTCAAGTGTCCATAAAATTAGTATGGTCCTATAACTTGTACACCTATAATTTCTCCCCAAAAGTTAACTGGCCATCTAATTTGGTGATCCATAGTGCAGAAAAAATGAGGATTCACATCTCTATAATAATGGAAGATGTGTCTGTTCACTAAGCCATGGTTATGAAAAGTAGATTCAACAGAAAACAAACGGAATAAAAAAAATGCTCACCCTCACTAAACTTGTCCAGAACGCACAGACAAAACTCGATTCGTTGATAGAAGTCTATTTCATATAATTCCTGGTGCATCTGGTACGGGTGGAATTTGTATTTTTTTGTTACCTTGGAAATGCTCGATCTGCTTATCCCTTTATCTTTCTCGATCTATTTGAAAAAGCCAATATCTGAAAAACTATTCAGGTTATGTATAGGGAATCCCAATATGAAATGAAAGATAATTGAATTTTGTATTTCTCAAACAAAAAAACTCGAGAACTGTTAGAGTTGAGTACTTAGTACTTTATACGAAATCATATTATTTTTTCCTGTCCCTTTCAAAAGAGTAACGAAATACAGGGTGTTCCGTTTGAAAAAACAACTTTGATATGTCACACTTTTTTAGTCACCCTGTAGACTCCAAAATAATTTCCTGTTGTAGCCTTAATCAATATACATATAATGAAACAGAGAGATTCCCAAAAAAAAATGGTTTGGCTTACAGGGACCGTATCGCATGGGGTGTCCCACCCTGTAAAAAATAAAACTTGTTAAGTCTTCAAATAAAACTATTTTCTTGAATATTGAAAAATGTGTTTCTTCATAAACGAGGGATTTCTAAAATACCATTGAAAATAATAAAAATATTTTCAATGTTGTTACTTACATCTGTGATTGGAAGTACTTGATAGTAAAATAACTCCACAAAGTCTTGAAATAATCTTAAGATAGTTATTCAATATTATAAATTATTGATACTCTACCGGGTGACAACGATATCACTTTCGGGCTGCCATTTTTTCATTTTTGCACATAACGAAACTTGGCACAGTTATTATTCGAACTAAATGTCAATTGACTAGTGTAACGACAAATTTCTACAACTTCCGGTTTCCCAGGAAATTACCTCAACTTTCGATATTCAAATGGGACACCCTGTATGTTGTTTGTTTTTAGGATTATTTAAATCATTCTACATCCGAATTCACAAATTTGACAAATTATATTTTTAAATGAGATTTTAATTTTCAATCTAGGGTGCCATGACCATCCTAAAATTTCTCCACTTAGACTTAGACTCTCTATTTACAGAAAAATCTAAAGAGAATATCTTTGTTTGTTAGCCTAGAGAAGGGCTGTGAAGTTGTATAATTAATTTTTTTTTGTATTAATTAAAAAAACTATGGCTTCGAGATTCGACAAAATTTAAATTAATAACAAAATAAAAGTAAGTTAGAATGAAATATGGTAGTATGTGTAATACATTTTTGGATTCGTCTTGAAATAATGCATGGTTACATTTGAGTTTTTTTAATTAATACAAAAAAATTTAATTATACAAGTTTTCAGCCTTTCTCTAGGCTAACTAACAGAGATAATAATCTTTTTAGATTTTTCTGAAAATAGAGAGTCAACGTAGAGAAATTTTAGGATGGTCATGGCACTCTAGATTGAAAATTGATATTTGATTTAAAAATATAACTTACGTCAAAATCAATTGAAAAATTATGAATTCGGATGTAGAATGATTTAAAGAATCCTAATAACAAACGATATACAGGGTGTCCTATTTAAATTTCTAAAGTTAAGGTAATTTCCAGGGAAACCGGAAATTGTAGAAATTTGTCGGTACATCAGTCAAATGACATTCAGTTCGAATATTAACTCTGCCAAGTTTCGTTTTACAGGATGAAATAATAAAAAAAATGGCAGCCCGAAAGTGATCTCGTTGTCACCCGGTATAGTTATGAACCACCACAATAAAAGATATACTCTTCTTTTCAGGGAGAAAAAATATTTCAAGCTCTTCTAAAGGCAGGTACAGATAGAGGTATCAAAATCAGAATAGCACAAAACGCTCCTTCACAAAATTTCCCTAATATCGATACCGAATTGTTAGTTAAAAGAAAAGCTGCAAAAGTGAGAAGCTTGAATTTTGCAAAGTTATTAGGTGGAGGAGTATTGCACACAAAATTGTGGGTAATTGATAAGAAACATGTGTATGTTGGTAGTGCAAATATGGACTGGAGAGCTCTAACACAGGTAGTGGACATAAATTATTTGTTTATTGAAATTTCTAATATATAATCTTGTATTCATTCAGGAGGTTAGTTGAGATTGGGATTAATATGTAGTTTTCTTGTCTTATTGTTAATTAAGTTCTCAGCACTTAAAATAAGTTCTTTCGAAGTAAACAATTTTAAAATGAAAAACCCTTCAGACAGATTAGATAAAAAACAAAAATCTACACAACAAACAAACACAGTGTTTGTCATATAGATTTATTTAAAGAAAACTTCAGGTTTTTTTCACTTTTATGTTGATCCCAATCCCAATTAATCTCCTGAATAAATTGTTGTGACATCACCTAATTCAGCACATTTATTATCTTGTATGTTTCTTCAAATGTTAACCATTCTTGACTCCAACCAGTTGTGAAAACTAACTCTTCAACTAAATGCAATAGCCGCCACAAACAACAAACCACTCTATAATTATTGAAAATATCAGATTATCCTGTCACGTAAACAGTTTTCATTCCATGTATATTTAACTACCCAGTTAAACTGACATGTTCAATAATATTTCAGGTAAAATTGTAGACCTTAATATCCTAAATACGACTTAACTTTGGGTGACTAATTCTTACATTTCCAACTTTAATTGGAGTGCATATTGATTTTCAAAGCGGGTCAAGGTGCTCTTGAATATTCACTTTGTTGGTGGATTCTTATGCATCACTATTTCACATTTTTATTTCCTAGTTTTCCTTGAAATTGCCTCAATCTTCTTATGGAAATAAAAATAAATTATTTTCATTACTGAGTAAGCTATTCAAGACAAAAGGAACTTCATTGACATTTATTTGTTAAAAAATGTTAAAATTTATATTTTTGTCTCATAATTGATTAAGTGTTTTGTTGAAAAATATGAATAAAATTTAACTCCCACTTAACCACTTTGCATATAAATACTTTATAATAGATAATAAGGAGTGAAAATATATGGCGTTTCTTGATTTTATTGAAAATATGAACAGGATGTTCATAAAGTCAGTTGTGGAATCATCTGCGACTGAAAGTTGGAATTTAGTCGCTATTTTCCATCGTACAAGATAACCTCTCTTGGAAGGGATTCATGTTGTAAAGAGAAACATTCTCAATTGAAGATTGAACCAATACATGACTCCTGTGGAAATGGAAAAAACCTAAAATAAATTGAAGTTACTTTTTTTTGTAATACCTAAGAGAAAACAACTACTTCCCCGGCTAAAACCACGCTGGACATTGAACTACATCTGATAGATATTGAGAAAGACCCTATATAACTTGAGAGAAAAAATCTGAAAGTGAAAATTTGCATTTTCATTCAGATATTTGATTATTTATTAGCGAAAGAGATGCAATTCACGCATCAATGAAATGAGCGATTTTCTGTGAGTGATACTTCTGAATAAAATTCTCCCTTATCTCATTTATAGATAAAAATCTCCAATGGAAACGTGATATTTAATAAATAATCAACTATCTGAATGAAAATGCAAATTTTCACTTTCAGATTTTTTCTCTCAAGTTATATAGGGTCTCTCTCAATATCTATCAGATGTAGTTCAATGTCCAGCGTGGCTTTAGCCGGGGAAGTAGTTGTTTTCTGTTAGATATTACAGAAAAGTAACTTCAATTTTATCGTAGGTTTTTTCCATTTCCAGAGGAGTCATGTATTGGTTCAATCTTCAATTGAGAATGTTTCTCTTTACAGCATGGTGTTTCTTATTATTCTAAAAATTAGAGTAAACCTAAAAATTGTTAAATTCATTCTCTGATATAATCTTCGTTCCTTAAATTTTAATAATCTTTAAGGTTTCTCATCTTACTTAAATGACAATTAAAACAGTATCAGTATTGTTCAGATTTCATGTTAATTTATCATCATTCAGTAAGAGTCTCCTAGGAATGGTTTCCATGGCAACTGTAAACAGAACAACGAAAGACAATATAATTTGTACAATTGTCAAATAAAGAAGTGCTGAAGAAGCAAGCAAGTTAGCAGGTGTAATATATGTTACTTCAATCAATTACATTTACATCTGAAATAAGACAGTGTTTTATTTGGCACAATAAAGACACAAATTTTTACAAGTATATTTTCGGATCTGAAAAAACATTTGACACTGTTTCACATAAACTTTTAGTAAAACTATCCAATTATGGTGTCCGAAGAGTATGCCTTGAACTCTTCAGAAGTTATCTAACTGATAGACAATAAGTCGTTAAAATGGTAGTTTTAATAGTCATATTCGACAGATGGAATTCCGCAAGGAACAGTATTGGGACCATTACTTTTTTTGATATATGTTAATGAAATTTCGAAAACGACAATTTCTGGTAAAATTTCTTATTGTGCTGATGATACTGTTATTATTAGTGGAAACTCATGGGAAGAAGCAGTATCGAAGGCTGATGTTTCTGTTTTGATAAACATTTTCGATTTTGATCTTTTGACACAAAAGTTACATTCTCCTGCAATGAGACCAATCAACCTAAAAATATAACAAAATTTTAATTCATAAATCAAAATGTATACTCAATAAAATCGAACATAATGGAAAATTATATTTAAATGAGAAGAAGGGATAGCAAAAATTGATTCTATAGATAAACATTTAAAATGGAACAGTCACACATCAAAACTGTAAAAAAAATGGGAATGACACTTTGCAAATTTCAATCACTTAAGAACATAACTGGTTTAAAACTTTTTCTTATGTTATATTATTCTTTATTTGAATCTATTATATCTTATGGAATAATTGCTTGGGGTGGAACTTATTTTAATACTTTAAAATCAATCATTAGTCTTCAGAAATATGTCCTAAAAATTATTTTTAACAAATCATTCAAAATGCCCTCAAATTATTATTTCACAAATACAAAATTTTGACAGTTAGATTATTGTTTTATAAAAAATCTTGTACTTATCTCAAAAATAATAATCTTTACCATCACCTTATAAGGTCAAAATCCAACAAAAATCTACAGTCACAAAAAGTTTCTCACACTCTTTTGCAACATATCACGCTATTAATATAGGATGTAGAGTATTTAATTTGATCACAATGAAATTGAAAAAATTGTGGAAAAAGACCTTTGCAAAATGTATAAAAATATGTATAATTGGGAAAATATTTTTAAGGCATATTATTATTTTGGTAGGTATTTAGATTATAAATGTATATTGACAAATCATCAGATTACACACAGGTCTGAATATAACCTATGTAATCATATATTAACTTATGAATTCAATATTCCTATTCAACTTCTATTATTTATTATGCAAAGTATTGCAAATTCAATAAAATTAAAATAAACAAATATTATATCATTATGTTATTCGCAGTAGTTTCATCACTAAACTTTGTATAGCTTTTGATTTTGTTTGAATTATCAATATGGTAGTGTAGTAATTTACAATGTAGAGTTTGTGTGTATAAATGTGTGGGAAGGATTATTATTATTAGTAACATTGCTTTCGACTTGAAGAAATCCAAAATGTTTCAAAACTTTTATATCTGAACAATACAGTTTCTGAAATAGTAAAGAGAAAGTTTATTGTACAATAGAACCATTCAATCTTCACCTATATCCAACTAATGCCAAACTATTTTTAATTTTTAGGTGAAAGAATTAGGAATTTTTATCTACAATTGTTCTTGTCTAGCCAATGATGTACAGAAAATATTCGAGGTGAGTAAGAATAAACATTGTTTTTATATTTCTTTTAAGGATTGGAATTATAAAAAATTAATGTTTTGGAAACCCTTTTTTATCGGTTACCGTGTAATCTCAGATACCATTTGAATTTTAAGGTTTATTGGGCTCTTGGTCTGGATGGTGCCAAAATTCCATCTGTTTGGCCAGCCAGTCTTTCCACCACATTCAATGCACAAAACCCAATGGATTTGCTCAGCAATAATGAAATATTTCATTTATATTTTTCTGTAAGTATTTCTGCTTTGCATCTATTCCAAAGGCAGATGCCACAGATATTACGAATGTTTGTTTATTCATTAAGAAGGTTACATATTTTTACAGGCTGATAAAAGTTACAGATTTAACTAAAAACTGACCATATAGAGCAAATGTCACAAATATTTGAGTTGAGTAAGGAAAACGAAGAATATAAATCCACTATTTTGAACGTAAAATAACGATTTTATATACAGTTCAAAACAGGGCAATATTAATACATTTGATAACTTAATTTTACCATGTGGTGTTGAATTTGAAAGTAGTCATTTTTATTTCATTTTTGTGCAATTACAAGATTCGATAATTTTTTTTGTGGCTGTTTCTGGCATTTGTATTATACCAAAAAATATTCTGATGCATAAATGAGACCCGTTTTTCTGTTAATAGAGGGTAATAACTAAACAAAAATAGACTCAATAGGGAATATGCAAGTGATTTAAATTTACTTGATTTTTTTACCTCATATACTTTATTGTCTTGAAATTGCACCTAACACATCAGTTTATTATTTAGTTTGTATTTAACTCCATAAAACTTTAATCAAAAAGTGCATAATAAGCGCGCGGAATTCAAATTTGCGAAACGCATCACCATTGGTCGAAACGAAGAATGACGTAACATGGCACGTTATGAAATTTATCTGTGTTGATATTCATACTGTGCTAGTCGTCTTTCATAGAAAATTTGTTTTTATTTATATATTTGTAGTTTTCCATTACATAGTGCGATTTTGGTCTAGTGACAATTGTACATTATCAAGAGCCAATGACTAAAGTGGTTTTGTCAAAGTACAATCCGACAATACCTGAACTGATAAGTAGTAATAGTTTATCAAATGATAGTTTTTCTTTTGTAATTTAGGTGAGGCAGGTATATACAAAACATGTATGCATACAAAACTTACTTCTGACCAATTCACTTCATGTTAACTATCGAAATACAATGTACTCACATTGAAATGATCTTCACAACAATGTGTGATATTGGAGATACTTCGCCTCTTCTCATAACCTTACACCATTGTTTACGTATATTCGCATCTCTTGGAACATAAAAAAATACTTTACTTGGTGTACTCCTAATTGTGTTTTGGCATTCCGGTACTAGACAATACCTACAAAATGTTTTTTTAGCATTTTCCATTATCGTAATAGCGATTAAAACTGCAAATCCCTAACCTAATTAATAACTGTCAATAGTGTCAAAGGCCATAACTATAGAAAGGCTTGTTCATTGAATACTGCTCTGGTTGATCGAGATCACTTTCACATATGTTCATCTCTCTCTCTAACACTTGTACTGCATTTGTCTTACTCTTTTATAAAATATGAACTTCAAGCAACTAGAGCAATCAGAGTACGTCTCAACGAACGACACTGAAGAAGAACAACACTGATCGCGCCATGTGACGTCATCCACAGCGCGCGAAAATGGAGGCGTTCAAATAGGTCAAATTCAATCGGTATTTTATATATTATTTTAAAAATTAATTCCAAGACTTTCAACCGTATTTACATTTTTTACTACGTTGTAATGAAGTAAAAAATTTATTAAACAAACAAAAAAAAATTATGCATATTCCCTATTGATAAACGTCGTTTATAAGGCTTTTGACAATATTTTTCAATAAAATATTTATAAGAAAATGATGACCAAATCTTAATCAAAAGTTATTTACGGCATAACCAAACTCATACTGAAAGATTCATATTTTTTAACCATAAATTGCTCGGTAATTAGGGTCATCCTGTACATTTCGAGATTAATACTATTTCTCTGACAGTTATTCTGTCACATTTTTCATTTTACTTCAAAACACAAGTACGATATAACAAATTGATAGTTCTGTCTGCTTTTATCTAATAAAATGGATTTCTATTAATTTTATAAGATTTATTAATGGTTATAGAATTCTGCCGATTTTGTATTGATGTAGATACATAATTCTCAAAGTTCGTTTTAGATGAATCGGTGATATAACTCCCTGAATCCAATAATTATAGAGATGTTTGCTTCTAAGGTTTGCTTGCTAAGGTAGAAACCCTGAGAAATCTAGTGTGAGGGACAACTCGGTTGAGGTCGCTCAAAAGAACTAGAAAAAGTTTCTTCGAATGCTGCAGCTACAAGGTGGCTGATATATTTATATAAAGATAATGAGAAATCCTTCAATGATAAAACAACAAAAAACGATTGAAGTTTCATTTGCTTTCCTACGTCATAAGATAGAACACTGTTCCAAAACCTTGCTTACTTTCTGTCAAGCTAGTACCTTGACATTACTTTTACTCTTACTCCAGGGTAAGTTTTGGAACATAGCCCTGGTGATATAAGCAAAGTCAAGTCAAAGTCAAAATATGCTTTATTGTCGGAAGTTAATGATAAACTTATTGACAAAGCTTCAATGTATTAAAGATAATGTTGAAAAATGTATTGAAATTAAATTAATACTTGAAAGGTATAATGGTGATACCCCCTAACATCGGACCGGTGTGAAGGTATCCACAGATATACTCCAAGAAAAAAGTTAGGTCAATAAATTTATAGTTATTTTGAAGGGAACAACAGAAAAATGTATCCCAATGAAGCAATTCAGTAAGATAATATAATCTCCCACTTTATCACACCCCTCTCACCATTTGTCAGGCCTTCAGAGGGTGCTAGAGGGGGTAGTTTCTGAAACAAAATTCAATAACTTTCCCAAATGAAGGAGTACCGCTTTCTGCTTTCGGGATGTGTTTCGTGAAGGAAACAAGAATCGAATGACATCCCTCATATAGTTTGTCAGGCCTCCAGAGGGTGGTAGGGGGTAGTTTATGAAAACTTATTTAATAACTTTCCCAAATGAAGGAGTACCGTATTCTGCTTTCAGGTGTTTCATGAAAGAAAATTGAATTGATCAACATCCCCAATATAGTTTGTCAGGCCTCCTGGGGGTAGTGGAAGGGGTAGTTTTAAAAAAATAATTTAATAACTTTCCCAAATGAAACAGTACCACATTCTGATTTCAGAATGAGTTTCATAAAGAAAACATGAATCGAAAGACATTTATTTTCTAGAAACTACCCCTTCTACTACCCCCAGGAGGCCTAACAAACTATATTGGGGATGTTGATCAATTCAATTTTCTTTCATGAAACACCTCCTGAAAGCAGAATACGGTACTCCTTCATTTGGGAAAGTTATTAAATAAGTTTTCATTAACTACCCCCTACCACCCTCTGGAGGCCTGACAAACTATATGAGGGATGTCATTCGATTCTTGTTCCCTTCACGAAACACATCCCGAAAGCAGAAAGCGGTACTCCTTCATTTGGGAAAGTTATTGATTTTTTTTTCAGAAACCACCCCCTCTAGCACCCTCTGAAGGCCTGACAAATGGTGAGAGGGGTGTGATAAAGTGGGAAATTATATTATCGTTACTGAGTTGCTTCATTAGGGTACTTTCACTGCTTTATTCCCTTCAAAATAACTGAAAATTTATTGACCTAACTTTTTTCTTGGAGTATATCTGTGGATGTGGATAATTTCACACCGGTTAACATCGGCACATCATTGCCGATGAGAGGGAACACCACCACTATACGCGCTCCGGGGCGACTTAACAAATAAAAAAGAAAAATGAAGTGCATTTGCTATTTCAACTGCAGGGAAAAACCCGGAAAAAACCTACAGTATGGTCCTTGGTGAATGAGGGAATGGAACAATACAACAATTAAACATAATACATGCTCATTCATCAAGAACTTCTCCATCGCTGCCATTCCAGCCCGGTCACCATTTCTTCATCAGATGAGGAGTATGCACATGAAATCAGAAAAAAATGTTAATTGAAGTGTGAATGACATAAAAATGTTAAACTCTAACTAAGCTCGATTCATGATCCAAAATGATGACTTTCAAAAACTATCATCATAAAACCCTTGCAGACTATATACTCTCTCTGATAACAAACTTTTCACATCTTTTCTGAAACGAAAAAGTGATGTGATATCTTTAAATATTTATTGGAAGGTGATTGAAGATCTTACATCCATTATAAAATATCGAGTTTTTGATAAGTGTTCTTTTTGGAATTGGAAGTTTTAAATCATTACTCTGTCTGGTACTACGATCAGAAGAACTGTTTCCAATAGAGAACTTTGTTTTGTGTTTAAAGTATAATAATAGCAATAACTGTAAGAATTTTATGTTTAGGAAAGAGAGGTCGGCATGAATCCCTATATTTTACTTTGCATAAATACCGCAGAGCACGCTTTTGCAAAATTATTTGTCTATTGAGTGCGACAGATTTACAATCTTTGACAGATTTGCAATCTTACGAAATTGGTCCAGACACTTTCAGTGGATATATGAGAACGTTTTTTGACACAATACTGCAGGATTGGTTAATCTTTATAATTCCTCATAATAGATTTTGAAAACCGTAAAACTTCTTTAGATAAGATTTTTCTCTAGCTATCTCACTTTAAGAAAGAATTAACCGTTGTCATACATATCAGTGACTGTATATTATGTATTTTTATGGGCTTTTCCCTAGTTTTTTTGCCATATACTGAATTTTATATACAAGATGTCCCAGAATAAAGGAGACAAACTCCGATGGTAGAATTTTCACTTCATTTTAAAGCTGTAAGTTCAAATAAACATATACCTTAAGATGAATAATAACCGAGTTACAGGGTGTTGAAAATGACAAAAAAAAATATGTTTTCAAGAATAACTCCATAACGGCTCATCTTTTCTTGATGAAATTTGGTATGTCGCATGACAGCATTCAGTTCCAAATTTCAATGTAAATCATGAGTTTGTAACTTCGAACAGAGTCGTACGGGAGGTGGGTGCCACTAATCGCCCCTCCCCAATTTTCACGCCACTGCATTAATGTCGATTTTATCTTCTTTTTCTTAATCCCGAACATTTCCTATACAAAAAATATCAACGGTTTTCAAGATTTTTTAAGTTGAATAAGTGCGTGCGTATGTGATAAGGAAAGTCACTGTTGATTATTTTGTTAAACAATGCTATGTCTTTTGTATTGAAAATCATGGCATTATACTGAAATTTCAAATATATTGTGCCCACAGTGGTATTTCTCGATGAATTTACCTACTTACTAAGGATTAGCAACCCATAAAACTGTAGTACTGACAAATATTAAAAATTTAACAAAAATCTCCTCATTTCTGATAGGAATGTATAACTATTTATAACAATATAACCAACAAAGAGATTTCACACCATGCAATGAGTACAAATTCAAATATTTCGAAAATTGTTGGCATTTATGAGGGACCTTTTCACAAAAATTTCCCGATATTTGAAACAAATTACATAGCAACTTCTAACAAAACAATCAACAATGAGTTTCCGAATCACCTACGCACGCACTTATTCAACTTCGAATATCTTGAAAACCGTTGACAATTTTTATAACGAAACCTAACCCTTTTTTATATAGAAAATCTCGAGAATTAAGAAAAAGAAGATGAAATAGATATTAATCCAGTGGCGTGAAAGTTGGGAAAGGGCGATTAGGGGTACCCGTCTGCCGTACGCCCCTGTTTAAAGTTATAAACATGTGATTTGCATTGAAATTTGGAACTGAATGCTGCCATGTGACACACCAAATTTCATTTAGGAAAAGTTGAGCTATTATGGAGTTATTCTTGAAAACATCTTTTTTTGTCACTTTCAACACCCTGTATCTCAGTTAATATTCACTTTAGAGTATGTTTATTGGAACTTTTAGCCTTGGAATGAAGTGAGGATTTCACCGCCGGAGTTTGTCCTCTTTATTCTGGGACACCTTGTATATGTAATAATATATTGGTCAAATAAAATTATTATTATTATATTATATTTTTATTAGGTACTAATACAATGAAATTTCAGAGTTCGCCTCCTTTGTTCAACCCGTCTGGTCGCACCAACGATATCGAGGCCTTAAAAAATGTTATCCAACATGCAGAGAAGTTTGTGTACATCTCAGTAATGGACTATTTTCCGCTGATGATTTATACGCCGAAGGTAAAGTTTTGGCCAGTCATAGACGATGCCCTCAAAACTGCGGCCATCGAAAACAAAGTCAAGGTGAAGTTGTTGATAAGCTGGTGGCAACATTCCAGGCCCTCTGAAGACTTTTTCTTGAAGTCCTTAGCCATGGTGAATAAAGCCTATCCTGGTGTTTCAATTGAAGTGGTAAGTTAAAAAAATTGTCCCTGAAGCAAAGCCAACTTGTCTGGTGTAAATGTACAAAATATGATTGGTAAAACCCAAGGAGACTGAACATTATTTATCAGGAGAGTCTAATCCCCATAAGACAATGGAGACACTAATAGAAAGAGATGAAAGAACATTTGTGACGAAATGTGACATAGTTGGACATGTCATGGCCGCCGTTCTCTATATACAGTGATGGACTAGCTCTTGGTATATGAGAGTTACTGCTGACAGTTTTGTTGCTTGGTTCGAGTTCGACTCTGTACTCATGTCCAAGTACGTCACAGTTTAGTCTCTTTGGGTAAAACCTACTCATCTTCACGGCACCAAAATTTCGTCCAGAAAAGATTTATTGAGTGTTTGTAAACACAACATGTTACTTACTTTGGTCTTCCTACTCCTGTTCCTTTTCTTTTGTATTTTTGGAATAATTAATTGAATTATAGTTGTTATTACATATGTCAGAAAAAATATACCAACTGAATCCTAACTTAAGTGTCCTGGAGTCTGTGCTACTGAGGGGTCCTTTTGCTTTTGCCTGCGAGTGGCGATGCAACCGATGAACTGTTGACCGCATGTCTTGTTTAAAAGCAAGTGCGTTGTGAGTTGCCTAGATGCCAATCCTTAAGTGTAGTGCTAGCTTGGAGTGAGCACCGACAACCCGTAAGAAGACCCGCTCGCCTCATCCATCATTACCCCAATAACCACTCCCCAAACTATGGGGTAAGCAGCTATTGGGTCCGGAAATCGTGTGCTCTGAGCGGACATAACAAACCAAGGACAACTGCATTCAGCATTCTTCCGGCTATGATTTCTGACATACCGGTATGATTTTCAGGTTCGAGAGTAGAAAATCTTGTGTTATCCTTTGAACAACGAGGTTTGTCCCATTTATTAATTTGCCAAATTAGAGGTTACAAACAGATTGAACAATCCAAAAACAGAACCTTCTACATAATCAATCAGTTTGGTGGATTGTGAACAAAAAATAAAAATTAACAAACAGACAGTAACTCATAGAATAGGCAATAGTAAATCCAGTTATTCAATGAGTGTGAAATCATTAAGCCCATATTTCGCCTAAAATACCTCCTAATTTTAAATTGGAAACAATTCAAATAATTGAGTTCAAGATGTTTAATGTCATTACAAATTTTGTTGAATGCATTCTGAGCAGAATTGATTTTTTGAAGGATATTTTGAAAAATTCTGGATTTCTCAGCTGTCTGCGTTGAGCATTGAATTCAATCTTAGATAATAAATGTGGGCACTGCGCTAGTCTCTTCATCAGTTTGAAAGCATTATCAAGTCTGTTACATTTCGCCTATCTTTGAGAGGCAATATATTGTATTCAGTAGTGTGTAGACACTATTTGTGATTTGTGAATTTGTCTTGTATGCAGTATATCTAAGAAACTTTTTCTGTACTCTCTCAATTCTATCTATGTGAACTTAGTACTGAGGATTCCAAACAACTGATGCAAAACAAAGTTTACTGTTATACAGATCATCTCACAGCACTGTGAACATAGGAGAGGATATGACCAATTAACTATCGTCCAACCCCTTCAGTTTTCGCCGTTTTCGGTTTCGCTGTTCACGATGACAATAACTGTCATCGTGACATCCCAATAATTACGAGGATATATTGAAAAATTCTTAGCCTACTATAGAACCAAACAAAATTTTCAATGTCAAAATATTTTATTACTCAACATATTCTCCTCTTAATTGGATACATTTATTACAGCGAACCTGCAACGTCTCTAGACCTTTAAAAAAAATGTTTCTTCTTGCTCTGCAAACCAGACCTCCACAGCTTTTATTACCTCCTCGTTGGAAGATAATTTACGACCTTTTAAACTTTTATGCACTAGCGGGCGGTAAAGTACACTTTACCGCCCGGTTCGCCGGGCGTAAAGTGGCACTTTACGTAAAATGCGTTTAAGACCTTAGGCGTGTGATGGCCCTCGGCTAACGCCATCGGGCCATCATCCACGCCGCAGGCCATAAACGCCTACTTTACGCCCTTGATACATAAATAACTATTATGCACTAGCGGGTGGTAAAGTACACTTTACTGCCCGGTTCAGCAAGCTTAAAGTGGCACTTTACCGCCCGCGGGCGCATTATGGCCCGGCAGGCCGTAAAATAGACAAAATTCTCAAATTGTCTATACTCACACATCATTTCATGCAATTCCTAACACGAATTAGAATCATTTCAGTTCAATAGAGCAATACTCTTTCTTTCTTTTTTCGGTGATGATCTATTTATTTATAATAGATTCTCCAATATAGCACTCAGCTACTATAGTTTCACATTCCTCATATTATGTTACCCTTAATTATTGTATGCATAACGTATGAAACGTGTGTAGACCATTGCAATTCAAGTCAGTATTTATGATTCGCGCTATAAAACCGCTAGTGCATAAAATTTTGTATGTATCACGTGCGTAAAATGCGTTTAAGGCCTTAGGCGTGTGATGGCCCTCGGCTAACGCCATCGGGCCATCATCCACGCCGCAGGCCATAAACGCCTACTTTACGCCCTTGATACATAAATAACTATTATGCACTAGCGGGTGGTAAAGTACACTTTACTGCCCGGTTCAGCAAGCTTAAAGTGGCACTTTACCGCCCGCGGGCGCATTATGGCCCGGCGGGCCGTAAAATAGACAAAATTCTCAAATTGTCTATACTCACACATCATTTCATGCAATTTCTAGCACGAATTAGAATCATTTCAGTTCAATAGAGCAATACTCTTTCTAACATTTGTTCATAATCGTTGGCAATTTTTTCGGTGATGATCTATTTATTTGAAATAGATTCTCCAATATAGCACTCAGCTACTATAGTTTCACATTCCTCATATTATGTTACCCTTAATTATTGTATGCATAACGTATGAAACGTGTAGACCATTGCAATTCAAGTCAGTATTTGTGATTCGCGCTATAAAACCGCTAGTGCATAATTGTATGTATAACGTGCGTAAAATGCGTTTAAGGCCTTCGGCGTGTGATGGCCCTCGGCTAACGCCATCGGGTCATCATCCACGCCGCAGGCCATAAACGCGTACTTTACGCCCTTGATACATAAATAACTATTTTCAGTAGAGGAAAGAGATGATAGTCGGACGGAGCCAAATCTGGTGAATAAAGGGGGTGTTCTAGTAATTCAAACCCTAAATCACGAATTTTTTGCATTGCAACATGAGATTTGTGTGCAGGGACGTTGTCCTGCAACAACAAAACACCTTTGGATAGCTTTCCGCGTCTTTTCTCTTTAATTTTTTCCCGTAGATTGGTCAGTAATGTCGAATAGTAATCTCCAGTTATTGTTCTACCCTTATCCAAAAAATCAATCATGATTACTCCATGGCAATCCCAAAAAACTGATTCAAGAACTTTTCCAGCAGATTTTTGGACTCGAAACTTCTTAGGTCTTGGAGAACCGGAGTGTCGCCATTCCATCGATTGTTGCTTTGTTTCTAGATCGTAGAAATGTAGAAATGTCTCATCCATAGTAACAATTTGGTTTAAGAAGTCTACATCGTTTTCAAATCGAGCACAGATCGAACGCGATGCTACTACCCTTGCACGCTTTTGGTCAACATTCAAACATTTGGGGATCCATTTTGCAGCAATTTTTCTCATGTCCAAATTGACGTGAACTATATGATGAACGCGTTCGTATGAAATATTCAGTGCTTCAGGTATCCGTTTTAGCCCAATTCGACGGTCTGTTAAAATCATGTCATGAACTGCATCGATATTTTCGGGGACTGACACAGAAACTGGCCTTCCCGATCGGTCATCATCTTCAATGGAAAATTTACCTCTTTTGAAGCTTGCAGTCCAATTTTTCACGGTCCCATACGAACGACATTGATCACCAAGGGTATTAAGCATATCTTCGTAAATCTGCTTACCTCTTAACCCTTTTAACATCAGGTACTTGATGATGACTCGATACTCCAATTTTTCGATTTTCACAATTTGGGTGGACATATTTTTCTTTTAATTTATTGCCTAACTCTGGTTTACTTTTTTGACGTCAAACTTTACACTGACACTTCTAATAAGTTATTGTTCGTTGCTATGGTACCGCAATATTTTGTTTATACAGGGAACTGGTCTAGGCTAACTAGATATCAATACATCCTCGTATTGACAAAGACAAAGACAATTATAGGTAATTCATTTAAAGACGTAATAACATTTGTTGAACATGGTTTACGAAATTGCTGAAAAAGTGCAAATTGTCAAATGGTATTTTCAAGGATCAAGGACGTACATTGCGTCAGATTAAAGTATTATTTGTTGAAAAGTATGAAAATAGGGCGGACAATTATCAATTGTTCTAACTCTACCTATGTTCGGTGCCCTGTGAGAAGTACTGTATAAGCATAATATATAGTAAGAAGTGATCTTGCATTTCTGAAATGTTGGTGACTCCTTTTGAAAAATTCCATAATTTTATTGCATTCGTTGATTGTTTTTGTTTCAAATGCTCACTTCAGATACCGATTTCTGTTCACGGTTTCTTATTTTGTATTTATATATTTCACCTTCTTGATTTTTGACAATATGTCAAAAATTGACTGAGATATTAAGGATTGTGATAATATAGGAAAATTGCGAATTTTCTAATTGTTTATATATTTTTTATGCGAAAAATTACAAGAGAACTTTTTAAGGAAATTCATCAAGCTTTCTTTTTTGTAAAAAAAAATACTTTTTCGATATTTTCAATGGTTGGCGAGTTATAGGCAAAAATAGGCCTTTTTGACCCAAGGGTTCTTTTTCCAGGAGGAAGCCATGTGTCCCCAAATCGGAGTTATGTGGTGTCGTGATATATTGAGCCTCTACTAATAGTTTATGAAAGAAAATATCTATGCCGATTTTCTGACTAGATGTAATGTATATTTTTCTTCAGCAATCGTGCTATATAACTAATTTGGAATTTGGAAGTTGTGTTATTTATCCAGGAATCACACTGATCGACCAGGACCGACTGTCCGCGACCGTCCAGCTATGACCAAAAATTGAAGTAGATCAATGAAAACTTTCAAACTCACACTGATCTACCATCTACGACCGTGCGTCCGCGAGAATAATTTTGTAAATCTGACATTGATCTGACATTCAAAAGGTTATGTCAGTTTTCTATTTATTTAATGAAAAAAAGTTAAAATCATAATTTCAATGCTTTTGTTGTGAATAATGAGTAGGAGTGATAGTGAAGTAGAAAGGATCATGATAGTGTATGATTTTTATAAACGATTAATAAAGTAATGTAAAAAGGTGTGTGGAATAGAGAACTTTATTTATATCGTGAACAAATTTCTGAAAGATCAATACAGTTCCAAACTACCTACTATTGAATGTCCATAAATTACACCAACAGAAATTCCCAATCAAAAGAAGGCCAATTTTCTATTTGCTGGGCAGTAAATCCCGATAGAGCACCAAGGAATGTCTCCTTTTTCTATATCCAGCACGTTAATTCTTCAACTATAAAGAATATGTAAGTTACTATTATTACACGGTTCCTGTATTGTTCCGCTGCTTTAAAAACATTAAAACTTTGGATGTACTATAAATTGTAAATGAAGTACTCACGAATTTCTGACTCAATTGTAAATATAACAGTTCACACGAATAATATTAAAATTTTCGTTTAGGTGAAAAACTGTTGAAAGTTTATCACAAACATGTGTCCAAATGATAATTTAGCGTATGGGCATTACATCACACTAGTCTGAGACTGACCAAAATTTCCAGCAGGTTGTAATTTCAAACATGGTCTTTGAAAACTGGTCGTTGGCGGTCAAGAAAGGTCGAACAGTGTGAGTTGTGCGATAAGAATATACGTGTTGGAAATTTTGGTCGATGGTGGACGGTCGCGGACGTTCGGTCCTGGTCGATTAGTGTGATTCCTGGCTGAATGTTTCTGTTATTTGGCTATTTTTCGGGACACTTAAAGGGATCTAAGTGCGTTGTTGATATTTGTTCTTTACTGTCGCAATATAACTAATGTAACTATGCTAGGAAACCACATGGTCACAATTTTTTTCATTTTCAGCGTCGATTCATAGTACCTGGCACTAAAGAGCAGTATAAAATCCCCTTTACCAGGGTGAACCACAATAAGTACATGGTGACAGACAACACAGTCTTCATAGGCACGTCAAACTGGTCCGGAGACTATTTTACAGACACGGCAGGTGTATCTTTCGTTCTGCGAGATCCCACCTTCGACAGAAACTCCAGTCACACAACGATCCGAAGTCAGTTGCAGGGAGTTTTTGAGAGGGATTGGAATTCTGTTTACGCACACCCAATGAACTTCACAGAGTTTGAAGATTCGTCTTAGTTTTGGTTGTTTGCGAGAAGAATATGACAGTTTTAGTTTTATAAGTAAAGAGTAAGTTGCTGGAATAAGAGACCCAAGCTCCTGAGTTGTGATAGTCGTATTTGCTCGATAAATCAATGATGCTGTTATATACATGGGGTGTTTTGGGTAATAGTATCGTAGAAATGGAAAAACGCTCGGACAGGTCGATTTTAGTTACGAGTTTTATTTTCCTACCCTCAGCACCTTTACTCAAACCCCCGAGCAGTGGGGTGAAATACCCCTAAAACTTGATTATGAAAAATCGTTTAAAAGCTCGTGAAATTTTCTAAACAACGGTTCACAGTTTTTTCAAATTTGGATGAATCATAAGTTAAAAGTTGAATTTACTCGCATTAGTCTCGACAAATGCTCCAAATGCCCACCTCCAACTTCCATGCAATAATATAAGTTCTGCTGAAAACGTTCTCTTACATTTTGGAGCATTTCTGGGGTGATTTGGATACATTCATTTGTGATTTGTTGTATATAATATTTGAGTGAAGCAGGTTTAGTAGCATATATTCTGCTGTTCAAATGACCCCACGGAAAAAATCTAGGAGAGATAGGTCTGGTGATTGTGGGGGCCATTCGATAGAACTTTGCCTACCAATCCAGTGACCAGTCAGTGTTGATCTAAATACTGCCGAACAGGTAGAGCATAGTGCGGAGGAGCACCTTCTTTTTATAAATATTTTTAAAAAATTAAAGAGTTTCTGTTTTTTTTTTTTTTGAATTTTAGGTATGAGTTCCAACATCCTTGGAAACCGCTAGATGACAGTGGGATGGATGCGATTCACTGCGCTATGAAAATAAAATTGTATGCAACAAACATTACAACAAAATACTCTGTGTCAGAATTCTTCCGTTACTTGTCAAAATTACAAAATTCGACGTGGCCTGTTTTAATTGTTTTCGAAACTTGTAGAAATTGGGTGTGATTTTGTAGGTAGGTACTTCATTATTCCAGGGTTATTTGTCCTGAACATCGGTGTCGTATTGTTTTATTGTGTTGCTGATCTGAGCAATGTTTGAGAGAGCATTCTTTAGGTTCAGACTACTCACGTTTCTTGCTTATATACGGTTCACAAACGTATTAATATCTCCTGACCAGACACGTTCTTCCCCAGTACAAATATGCCATGTGATGCATAGTCTGGCAGCCAAAAGCTGACATGGAAATCGCGATTTGAGGCAAAATGTGACTTAACACGTTCTTTCCCTGAGGCTTTCAATTGAAAAATGTGTACCTACCGAACAGACAAACATCGTTGTTATTTAATTGTTATTACACATCAGGCAATGATATTGCATTGTGATCCAGTTTGGAGGTTTGAAGTTAGTCCGAACAGACAAATAAACACACAGACGGGCATGAAAGCACGTTAATGAAAACGTAGTAATGGTCCAGATCAAAACATGTAATGAACAGGATGGAAAACATTTATAAGTGATTATTGTCATTACTTTGGTTTTTAATTTAAAAAATTAAACAGCTATTTCTTTAATTTTGTGAAAATCATTAGAAAACACGTTGAAGGGTAAGGGCTGCGTCTTCCCTAGCTCACACAAGTATCTCGAAGACTTCTAAGGGTTGCGCGTAGGAGTGCAATCGGTTGACGGAAATAACAATTTTAACAATAACATATAACATTTGTTTGAAAGTGGTTGACAATGTTTCACTTTGAGTAAGCTTATTCAATTCTCTGCAATTTTTTATTCACGACATTTCAACTGTTAAAATCTACAGTCGTTATCAAGTGTATAAATGCGACAATCCCAAGGATACTTCTTATATATGATGAAATACGGACATGTTTCAAGTCAGGTAACACCATTCGCAGCCATCTCACAAAGACGAGACCACGTAACGCTGACAAGGGGCCCTATTCTCAAATGTCGACCGCCATATGTCGCATGCGACAAAATATGCCTATCGCCCTTTTCGAATATGCATCAAATAGGGATGGAGATACTTTGTCGCATGCGACATAGGGTAGTAGACATTTGAGAATTGCGCCCATGAACTCCAAAAACTGCATCTACGCATCCCTTGTGAATACGGTGAAGCTTATCTTGGAGAAACCAAGAGATCGCTTAGCGTTAGACTCGCTGAACACAAGAGAAACACTCAACGAGGAGAAACATCAAAGTCAGGGATAGCGGATCATGTCTGGACGACCCAGCACAATATAAAATGAACTGAAGCCGAAGTCATCCATAAAGAAGAGGGCTGGTAGAGAAGGAAGTTTAAAGAGAGTGCATATATTATGAACAACAAAGTCTTCAGTCAAGCTAGCATAGAAATTCCTAATGTGTGGAAACCCTTAATTAGTGGCATGGATCAATTGAAATTGCGATAAGAATTAACAATGCTTTACCGGAGGGGCCCGGCACTGTAATTAACAAGCTTACCTGTTTTGTTAAGATTGTCGCATTTGTACACTTGATAACGACTGTAGATTTTAACAGTTGAAACGTCGTGAATAAAAATTGCAGAGAATTGAATTTTTTTTGTTCTTTTTTAGACAATGAAAGTCCAGAATAACCTTACTCAAAATATATAACATCTTGTTATCCTCAGATATATAATTTCATGTAGGAAGCGTAGACAATCTAATATACAGGGTGTTCCATTTGAAAAAAACTCATAAACTTAAATCAAAGTGGACGAAAATGAAAGTAACATTTGAAGCACCCAGTATGAACATACATGATGATCAGAGCAATTCATGCTACTTTGTTGTTCTTGTCGTCTACGTCACTTCACCAAACAAATTTCAAATCTTTGAAGAAACAGCTTAATTACAGTTATTTCATTCAGAGCCTGCATCACTCCCTATTTTTCGAAAAAATGAATGGGCACCGGCATGTTGTGGCTGGAAAAATATAGTGATGAGAACGAATGATAGTAAAATGAACTGGATGTTCCATTTGTTTTATTATGCTATTACGTAAAAATGCCTTATGCATCTGGAATTATTTTCAAAACCTGGCCTTTCTGGTGCCATATAACTTTTAAACAAGACTTTTTCATATTTATCATCATTGTCTATATATCGAGCAAATACGTACTGATGGGACACCCGATATATCTCCATGAACTATTCAAAAATGATCTCTTGTTTATATCTATTTATAAATTGCACGATTAACTTAAAAGCACATTGAAGCAATATAAGAGATTTTTGGCATAAAACCTTTGCCACCATTACTTTCGTATTTTAAAGAAAGTAGTTATTTGTTCACTAGGACAATCATTTATATGTGGTGAATTTTGTGGATCTCGGGTGACTTTTACCCGTGATTAATAAATAGTATATAAATATTCATATAATTTCTATTAATACATCTTAATACATATTGAATGAAATTTGTCTAATTTTTATATCAATTTTAAAAGCAAAATAATTTTTTGTCCATCTGTTCTTTTATGAGTTTTATTGTAAAAGAAATAAGTTTTAAGGTTTTGGTCAACTTGAACATTTCAAAAACAGAGTCACAATTTTATTGATGTTTTTTTTTGTAGAAACGATATTTAAATAGTATGGAAATGAGGTTGCGAAAACAATCATGATTTAACTGTATTATGTATTATCGTGGAGGGGGGGGGGGTTCATGAGTATTTGATACTGGGAATATTCGGTTAATAAATACCGGGTTTTTATCCAGATCCAACATTTTGCTCATTAGTAAATAAGAGAAGAGGCATTCGAAGTAAATTACAAGTTTTTAGTTCAGAAACATACAAAGTTGTAAGTTTTTTGGAAAGTATAGGCTTCATATTAGTCTGACGTAACAGTAGGAATTCTGTATCTACACAAAGCTTCTACTATACAACACAAATTGTTTCAGATTACTACCAAATCTAATGAAAATTATGATCAAACCTGACATTTAAGGTCTTCGGGAATATTTCATTGAATTTTGAATAAAAAACGCAAATCAGACCTTAATAAAGTTTTAATTAAATAAGTATTCGTGTAACGAGCAAATACAAACCTTCTAATCCTTATTTTCATTTATTTTCCATTATGTACACTCGAATTTTAGGTACACTTGTATTCTCAAATGGCAGAATGCTTTGTTTAGATACAATTCCCTGTCCCCAAACCTAAATATTACGTTAGCACTAATGAAGCAAGAATATTGCCAGAAATTCCGCTAAATTTATTGCAGGCTCTAATCATTAGTATCAAAATGAAAGCGATATTTTTGTACAAAAATATTGAAGAAACTTGTCCAAAAGTAGTATGATACTTTAAAATATCGAAATATCAATTCATGGATTAAAAAATTACTTTATAGATATTTATCAAGGCAAGTATAGTTATTGCATCAAATATTGTAATAATTTTGAAACATTTATTAGGTATTTCCTGTTGTACAGAAAGCTCTTATTAGATATTTGTGTAAAATTGTTTCTTATATTTTAATGTGTGCCTTAAGATGTGATTAAATTTTTGATGGAAAATGTGTTTATTTTATCTATAATCAAGCTTAAAAATTTGGTGGATTCAAAATGTTCAAACACCGATTATTATTCAGAAAAAATATCCAGTAGAAACTTTGGATGACTTGATAACATTCCAAGCAGTGAGAAAAAATATAATTTTTCCCTTCACCACACAAGTATTTGAACTAGATGCGTATTTCCATAACCAAATTATCTTCATCAGTAGGAATACCAATTTTACAGTAAATATCCAATCCAGTCGTATTTATATCAAATAATTAATTACCATGAATTAATGTTGATGTGGAACTGGAGTGTGATCATACCTGAGATCAACTCTGATGCAGTCAGGTATGATTTCACCCACCCATACCAATAATAGAATATTATTCCTTTATAGGTATTAACTCAGTTTAAAAATTGATGAGCCATTATCATTATTGAGAAGGGATGTATCCAAACTGTTCTTGTGAATAGCAATACTTTAATAACAATATGATTTCCTGTAATCATCAACTAGTTCGTTCTACTAATTTTGAGTGTTGATTTTATGGCGAGTTTCTGATAAATGATCGTAGATTTATTTTCTCGCGAATATTTAGCATGGGCCAAATTTTCACGGGACCAGATATTCGTAGATCTCTTGGTTTGGCCATAAAGATAGCAGTCCCTAAAACGTCATAAGTAATTCAGTTCCCGGGGACTACTTGAGTAATCCCTTGTTCATATAAGTGAAATTGCTTCTGTGTGAGGTTGTGTTTTTGAATCGTGCTAGCTCATTGACACCCAATTTTCTTTAAAGTTGTCTTAAATTCTCGCCATGAATCCAGAAATAATTTTTAGTGGACAAGGAAAACAGTTATAAATTATTAATGACTATAAATACGGTTTTCAAAAGATCCTGAAAAACAATGTACAAAGAGAAAGTGCAAATCATTTGTTCTTTCTTTTGGCGAATGTGTTGAATATTTAACCATTACAAAACACATATAAGAACATTTTCATGAAGCAGTTGTGCAGGAATTAAATCGCGAAATTGTTAGTTCTGCCTGCAAACGAAAAGCTCTGTCGGGAACCAAATTACACATAAAAATCAGGTAAACCTAAAATATCGGGAACCGAATTACACATTCATTCTGACCCTTCTTGATCTGGGAACCAGATTACACGTCCCCATAATATACTACCGAAATTTTTACCCCTAATTTCAGAAATATCTGGTTAAGGGTTCTGCTTCGCGTCGTATATCATACACTTTTTCATTATGCCTGCATCGTGAATTCAGAAACAATGCTGGAAATCAATTTCAGAACATGAGAATGTCTTATGTTTTATTACATCTGATAAATTAGATAATGGACATTTTATACTTAGTTTATAGCTGTTTCGCGGTATGTAATGAACAGCTGAGCTTGCTTAGGATAGGTTTGAGTGTAAATTCACCGACAGAGATCTAAGCTAAAACAACTAATACTCCAAGCAATAGACCATAAAATTAGTGAGTTTTTAACAAAAATACTAGTAGAAAACCGACTATGCCATCACATGGAAGACAGTCCGTAGTTATATTCTGTTATGTTTTCGACTCGCAACTGTTATTCATTAATTTGTTATAAACATTTAAATAATAAAAATGTGTTTTTAAAATTGTTTTGCTTATAAAATGAAAACTAATGAAGCAATCTGGTTGCTCCAACGGAAAGAATTGTAGATAATTGAAATACGAACAAAATGGGAGGTTTTCCGACACGATCGGATCATTAGCAATGGAGAAAAACGGGAAAATTCTGCAATTTTTTTAAAAACTCGTAACTCCGCCATTTTTCAACAAGTAGGATTGGCGCTGTCGGATCGTTAGTTTTGGCACAATGGACCTTTCCACGAGATATGAGGTAACACTGAAATTAGAAAGTAAATACGGTAATATCACTCGGGATTTTTTTTTCTGACCGCTAGTTTATCTATAATCAGAAGAAAAATGGTTTCGTGACGTCACGTTCTTCAAAACTAAACTTGGCAACGTTGTTGAAGTTGTGCACCAAATTCTCTTTCAAATATAATGTGTCTTATGACAGTTCTGGGTTCTTTCGTCTGTTTCACGGTGCGATCAATAAGAATAGTTTGTCTCTGTCTAACTCATTTGCCTACCCATTTGATACAAGTGAAGCAGCTCCATCAGATCTAAACTTCAACGAACAGTCCCTTGATTTATTTTTTGGGGTTAATGCGGTTTTCTAAGTTTTGAGAGCTTTTGTTGTTTGTGTTCTAAAATTTGTTATTAATTTCTGTATCTCCAGTACATGTATCCCTGCAATAACTGAACATGTCGAAAGGGTGCTTTGTACCTCGGTAAATTATCCGAACTTCCCTTCACGAAGCCTTGTTCCATATTTTTAATACACAATTACACAAATAAATTCACACCAAATCGTTTATGATATCACGTCACTACATTATTATCGAGTTTATCAGTTGAATGTTGCTTGTTGAATGTAAATAAAATAAACATTAACCTCACATCTCCATATAACTTTTGACAGTTGAGAACTTTAATTACGATTTGCTGTGTTGTCAACGCTCGTTCTTCATCAAAAGGATGGTCTGTTCAGAAAATTTGAAAGTTACAAATATAATAAAAAATAGCTAATGTGTAGATTTTTATCTATCAAGTGACAATGTATTGATTATTTCTCAACGGCTTATATCATGCTAGAAGTTATATTTTTAAGGAGAACGGTATTGCCTGTTTCGGAACGTGGATTATGGTGGGAGATATTTCCGATGAACGTGACGTCAGCGGCACACTTTCAAATGTGATATTTTTTTTAAATGAAAGAAAAATAATGGAACTTTTTGTTAAATGGACTTTTCAGACTAACAACTATCGATTTAAACGAGTTTTGTAATTAATTTTCCGTAAATGTAAAGGTCCATTGCAATTTAATCTTTTTTTGCACTATCTTGAAGCGTGCCTGGATGCTCTAGTGATAGCCCGATTTCAATTTCAAAAAGATTACGTAATCGTAAATTGAACTACACTCGTTAGTCAATAACTCGTTAAATAACGACTTTAAAGAGAATAGACCTGTTAACAGGTCATTAAGACACATATTGAAGAAAAGTGGACTGTATTCAAATATTCCTGCATTGCTAACTTTTTCATTAATTTCTACAAATTGAATTTTGTTAAAAAGCTTGCTTTCTATAGTTTGTCAGTTACTCCACGAAACCCTGTTCTTTCTAATTTATGTACTAGTAATATAACTAACTATAACTTTGGTCATTAATTTTTTTACATCAAATCAAAGAGTTTGCGGTGCTCCCAGAAGAAAACACCTCCCTACAGAGAATTTTCGCAAATAAAAATGTCTCAATGTTTAGGTTCTCAAATTTTTTTTAGGACTGAACCCGAGGACTTTTTCGTCCTGATAGTCGGCACGGATTTTTTGCCACAAATGAAGAAAACATTTAAATTATTAAGAGGATTGAAAAAACACTGATTTCAAAGTAAAAGTCAAAATATACTTTAATGTCAGAAGTTTTTCAACTTATCGACAAAGCTTTCAAGTATAAATGAAATTGCAAATTGAAATAGGTATGTATTATACAGTGCGACGCTAATTATGGAACAAAATTAATTATTTCTGAATATAAACATATATCGGAAAAATCCTCGGACAGGTCGATTTTCTTTTCCGATGGGCCAATTTTTGAATCTCACTCAAAATATATAGAGGAAACGCGACTTTGGTTAAATTTTTAAATGGGACACCCAGTATATTTGTCCATATTTGGTTAGGGATCGTCATTACAAATCCAGTGATACCAAATTTGATGGGATTATGTCAAACGGCTGAGGAGATATGGCCAAAAAACTTCTCCATATACCCAATGAGTGCGACAGAGACTTTTAACCTTCTGAATCGTGTGGAGTCTCGCAGTCATACTCATTAGACATACGAGGAAGTTTTTTGGCCATATCTCCGCAGCCGTTTGACATAATCCCATCAAACTTGGTATCACTGGATTCGTAATGACGATCCCTAACCAAATATGGAAAAAAACATAATTTAGCGTCGCACTGTATATAAAATATACTGGGTATCCAATTTAAAAATATCACCAAAGTCATTTTTACTCAATTGCGGATAACCCTATATATTTTGGGTGGGGTTCAAATATTGGTCCATCGGAAAAGAAAATCCGAAGGATCCGAGGATTTTTTCGAAATATCTATATATTCAGAAATAATGAATTTGTTCCATAATTTAGCGTCGCACTGTATAGACTATAATGGTGATAATTTATTCATTCATTTATTTATTCATGATAGTGCACTACAGAATAAGATAAAATTCCAAATGGTACATAGATAAAAGTATTTTTCTACGACAGTGCGTAAACTAAGCTGTTACGCACAGCTGACAGTGCGTAAAGTAATACTTTTTCGTACAAGTGCGTAAAAAAATCACCTGTTCGTAAAATCATCAACTGTGCGTAAAGTAATATTTTACACACTGTTCATACATTTACGCATTTTCGAAAAACACAGTTTTTTGCGTCAAATATAACTCTGGAGTCTTTATTTGATAATACGACGACAATTCATACCATTAAACATTCAAATTAATGATATAATTGCTACAATTTGGCAATATAATAACTGTCGAAGAAAAAGCTTTGTATGAAACACTTTCGTAAAGGGCTTTTTTGTACTCGCGTGTTGTTGCGTTTTACGTATTTTTCACATTTATGTGCATTACCCTTTAACTAATAAATGACAATGTCATATAAGTGCCGTCGTTCATAACGACTCGAAAAACAATATTATCAACAACACCCAAAAACTTCATTGTACGCATTTTGCCTCTTATTATCACAATTTGTTAGCTAGACGTAATAAAACTACTAGAAATCAGCATCCTGGTTTTATTACGAATTCAAGAGCGAAAACAGTTTTCCAGCATCATAAAAGTTACAGTCCATTCGAAAAACGAAAACTCATAGTCACAAACATGGTCCTTCGAGCCGGCTATTGATCGAAATCATTCCGAAATCTTCACTGAAGTAGTTATACGAAGTATTCAGCATTTGTCGCCGTCAAGAAAGTCCATAGAAATATTTCCAATAAAGATTCCGAAACTGTTCATCTATGCAGAGAGAAGAAAGGGCCTTCCAGTGACTTCCTGAGAGAGACCATCTACCTAGATAGTTTTTGATTAGCCAAGACCAACAAACAACGTCGTTGTCTTCCTTTGCCTGAAGTCAGAGTCAGTATTTTCCTTTTCATCCCCTTTCCTTTTCACTACTGTTTGAAATATATTAATCTTGACTTTGGTTGTAGTTGTTCGAAAGTTGACAAGCATTTTTATTATCTAACCAAGTCCTATTCGAAATGGCTGATATGGATCTATTAGTAAAAAGGAGAGCAGTAATAAAAGGTAAACTGACAATTTTCTCTAAATTTGTTATGAAATTGGCCCCGCCAATAACTGATGAAAACTTATTACTTGAATTAGAACAACGTTTAGAGCGGTCTACCTCTCTTCTTGATGACTTTGAAGTAGTTCAGTTGGATATTGAATTATTGTCTACCGAGGTAGAGTCACAGATTGTAGAACGCGAAACATTCGAGCAATTTTTTTATTCCTCCACCACAAAGGCAAAGAATGTTCTAAATTTTGCTAGATCGGATCAAAATAGTAGCGTAGGCAACTCGAGCCTGACGAATAATTCAGTTACGAGCCCTACTGGTAACTTAGCGGCCCCGAGCCCAAATGATCAAGGTATGTCTCAGAATATTAGATTGCCAATAATTGACTTGCCAAAATTTGACGGCAGTTTTGACGTATGGATAGAATTTAGAGACATTTTTGAATCGCTTATCCATAAAAACACTTCAATCAATGAGATACAAAAATTTCATTATCTTCGGTCTGCGTTGGAAGGTGGTGCCAGGCAAGTTATAGCTAGCTTAGAAATTTCTTGTGCAAATTATCCAATTGCCTGGGATTTAGTCTCCAACCGATATAACAATTCTAGAATTTTGATACAAAACCACGTTAATGCTCTATTCAATTTGGCAAAAATTCATGATGAATCTTCTGTCTCTCTTAGAACCCTTATGGATAACGTTAAAAAACATATGCGTGCATTGAAATCATTGAACCAACCTACTGACAATTGGGATACATTGGTTATCCATCTTATTTATTTGAAATTAGATTCCAACACAAATAGGGAATGGGAGGAAAAGAAAGCTTCTTATTCATCACCTAGTTTGGAAGATTTATTCACATTCATGAAAGATCGTGCAGATCTTCTAGAATCTATAGAGCATAATCAGTGCAGCAAAAAACACTTTAGTAAAAATAAGCAAGAGATCAGAAGCAAAAGTTTTTTAACCTCAAATCAAACAAACAATATTTCACAGAGAGTTTGGTGTTCATTTTGTAAAAATAATCAACATTTTATACAGGATTGTCCTGAATTCATGAAGTTATCTGTTAATGATCGTATTGAAAAAACCAAATCTTTAAAGCTGTGCATAAATTGTCTTAGATATGGCCATCTGATAAAGCAATGCCGTTTCAGTTCTTGTAGACGATGTAAATCTAGACATCATACCCTTCTACATATCGAAAATGAGAATAGAATAATTTCAGATCAACCTCTGGTAAATAGTGTACAGGAAAGCATTAATTTAGCTGCTAGTAATATAACAAAAAATCAGAACGTCCTTCTTTCAACAGTTCTTCTGCGTGTCAATGATAATGAAAATAAATATCACACAGCTCGTGCTTTATTAGATCCTGGTAGTCAGAGTAGTTTTGTTACTTCAGAATTTAGTGATATGTTGAATCTTACTAGAAAAAGAGTTGATGTAAATGTATCGTGCATAAATGAAAATCTAACCAATATAAAATCTTCTTGTATCATATGCATACAGTCAAAACACAACTCATTTTCGATAAAACTTTCATGTCTTGTTGTTCCACAAATAACTAGTAATCTGCCTAACTTTAAAGTTGACCTGAGTTCGATAAAAATACCATCACATATAAAATTGGCTGACCCCCACTTTGATATTCCTAATAAAATAGTCCTACTATTGGGAGCTGACTGTTTCTGGCAATTTTTGTGTGTTGGCCAAATAAAATTAGGGCACCAAGGTCCTATTCTACAGAATACTAGGTTTGGATAGATAGTGTCCGGTCCTATACAATCATTACCTCCCTCAGTAGTTCATTGTAACTTTATTCATAATTCAGATAGTCAAATTGACAAACAGCTCAGCCGATTTTGGGAACTCGAAACTTTCGCAAATGTTAAACCTCTTTCCCAAATAGAAAAGGCATGTGAATCACATTTTTTAGAAACTTTTTTACGCAATGAAAATGGTCATTTCGTAGTCACCATACTACTGAAAGATCCTCCTGAAATATTAGGTGACTCCTATGAAACTGCTAAGAAAAGGTTTCTCACTCTAGAACGTAAATTCGAATGGCATCCTGAACATAAATTGGAATATTTCAAATTTATAGATGAATTTCGAAGGCTAGGTCACACGTATAGGGTAGAAAATAAAGATGAAGCAAAATTTGCTTATTATATGCCTCATCATAGTGTTATCAAAGAAAGCAGTTTGACTACACGATTGCGTGTTGTTTTTGATGCTTCTTGTCCAACAAATACAGGTCTATCTCTGAATGACATCCAGATGATAGGTCCAACTATTCAACCTGATCTTTTCAATGCTTTGATTCGTTACAGAAAATATAATTATGTGATATCAAGTGATATCGAAAAAATGTACAGAATGTGTGTAGTAAACCCTAGTCAGACATCATTGCAACGAATTCTATGGAGAGACAATCTCCAGGATCCTATTGATGTTTATGAAATTACTCGAGTAGTTTATGGTACTTCATCCGGTAGTTACCTTGCGATTAGATGTCTCTATCAATTAGGGGTTGAATGCACTAACCCACTGATATCAAACGTTATCAAAAATCATTTTTATGTTGATGACATGTTGACTGGTGGTAACACAATAAATGAAGTGATTTTCATTGCGAACTCAGTATCTAAAGTGCTTCGGACAGGTGGTTTCAAATTGAGGAAATGGGTTTCCAATAGCCCAGATATTCTTGCGGGCATTGATAGTCTAGATAGTACCGATATTCTTGATTTGAGGGTTAAAGAAAATACCAGAACTTTGGGTTTATTATGGAGTGGAAAACTAGATTGTTTCACATACATGATTAGTGATAGGTTTCAGAAACGTGTTACTAAACGATCTATACTGTCGGAAATCTCGCAAATATTCGACCCACTCGGATTACTCAGCTGTGTTATAATCTCAGCAAAAATTCTGCTACAAGAGTTATGGTCTGAAAAATTAGGATGGGACGATGTACTTCCTAATTACTTGCACACAAATTGGTTATCTTTTAGAGATGAACTGATTCATTTGAACGATATCAAAATACCCCGACAGATTACTTGTCTGGACCCCATTAAAATAGAATTACACGGGTTTTCAGATAGTTCTTCGCGAGCTTATGGTGTTTGCTTGTATATGAAGTCAAAAAATGAAAATGGCGATACTTTTATTAGATTAATATGCGCGAAATCCAAAGTAGCACCTTTGAAAGTGCAAACCATTCCTCGTTTAGAGTTGGTCGCTGCTTTGATGTTAGCAAAATTAGTGGATAAAGTAAAATCTGCCTTAGAAATTTCTGCAGACGTCACGTATTGGTGTGACTCCACAATAGTCTTAGATTGGCTAAATATTTCTCCAAGCAACCTTCAAATTTTCGTTGCAAATCGCATAGCTAGTATCCAAGAGTTGTCAAATGTTAATGACTGGAGACATGTCTCTACTACAGATAACCCAGCTGACTACGTGTCACGTGGTGTGAAACCCAGTATGTTACAAACACTTGAAATGTATTGGCACGGTCCAAATTGGTTAATGTATGACGAGAATTCATGGCCCTCCAGGCATTCTCCAGAGAAAAATTTACCTGAGTTGAAAAGGGATTTGAAATCTCATAGAATTTGTTCTTTAGCAATCCCTCAAAACTCTGGAATCATTCTTTTCGAAAAAATTTCAAATTTGACCCGATTGGAAAGGGTGGTAGCCTATTGTTTGCGATTCAAAGAAAACTGTTGTAAACCAATTTCTGAAAGAAATTTCACATATTTGCGTTGTAATGAAATCCGAAAGGCTTTTGTTCATATCATAAAAATAGTGCAGTCAGAAGGTTTCAGCGCAGAAATACAGGCACTGAAAAATAATGAACCGCTTCAAAAGACGAGTGAACTTTTGAAACTGAATCCCTTTTTAGATACTCAAAACATTTTACGTGTTGGAGGTAGATTGGCTAACTCAGATTTCAGTTTTGACAAAAAATTTCCAATCATATTATCATCAAAACATTGGTACACTAAGCTCTTATTTGAAAGAGAGCACAAGATTTTGCTACGTGCTGGGCCACAGCATTTATTGAGCTCCATTCGTGAGAAATTCTGGCCACTTTCAGGGCGAAATCTTGCTAAAAGAATAATACATGAATGTATAATGTGCTTCAAGGTTAAACCTCGTATGATAAATCCAATTATGGGAAATTTACCTAGTAGAAGAGTTATTCCTGCTCCACCTTTCAACACTACTGGGGTCGATTATGCAGGTCCGTTTTTAATTAAAGACAAAAAAGGGCGGGGCTGTAAAATCACTAAATCATATGTAAGTCTGTTTGTTTGCTTCACTACGCGTGCTATTCACTTAGAACTTGTATCAGACTTAACGAAAGTTTTTAGCAGCTTTTAGACGTTTTATTGGAAGACGAGGAAAACCTGCTCAAGTCTATTCTGATAATGGTTCATCTTTTATCGGTGCAAATAATGAGCTCAAAGATCTCAGCAGGTTTTTAGAATCCAATTCCAATGACCTGTCTGCCTCTATTGAAAATCATGGCATACCTTGGTCATTTATTCCAGCTCATTCTCCACATTTTGGTGGCCTTTGGGAGGCCGGAGTAAAGTCTATGAAACACCATTTGAAAAGAGTAGCTGGCAATGCTACGTTAACTTTCGAACAATTTTATACCTTGTTGGTACAGATTGAATGTATTTTGAATTCCCGTCCAATGTCTCCCTTATCCTCCGACCCTTCCGATCTTTCCCCGTTGACTCCTGGGCATTTTTTAATTGGACGCCCCCTGATGTCAGCTGCTGACCTGGACTTGACACATTTACCTGTGAACCGGTTATCCCACTTCCAACACATACAGCAAATTCAACGCCATTTTTGGAGCAGATGGTCTTTAGAGTACGTATCCGAGTTACAGCAGAGGAGCAAGTGGTCTCAAGAACATGGAAAACTGAAGATTGATGATCTTGTTTTGATCAAAGAAGATAACCAGCCTCCATTGAAGTGGGCGATAGGAAGAATAGTCCAACTTCATCCAGGCAAGGACAACGTTGCTAGAGTAGCAACCATAAGAACTTCAACAGGAACTGTCAAACGTGCATTTACTAAAATATGTCCCTTACCGTTTGAGGAAATCAAATGAATGTTTTTTTTCCTTGTTCATTGCAAATATCTTTTTATAGTTTAAGTAATCTTCATTGTTTTTTATATTTCTTTTTGAAAGTGATACTTTCAATGCCGGGGGCGATGTTGCGTTTTACGTATTTTTCACATTTATGTGCATTACCCTTTAACTAATAAATGACAATGTCATATAAGTGCCGTCGTTCATAACGACTCGAAAAGCAATATTATCAACAAAACCCAAAAACTTCATTGTACGCATTTTGCCTCTTATTATCACAATTTGTTAGCTAGACGTAATAAAACTACTAGAAATCAGCATTCTGGTTTTATTACGAATTCAAGAGCGAAAGCAGTTTTCCAGCATCATAAAAGTTACAGTCCATTCGAAAAACGAAAACTCATACTCACAAACACGTGTTTGTTGAACTCGGCTGCGCCTCATTCAACAAACTCTCATACAAAAAAGTCCTACTTTACGAACTTGTATCATAAATAGCTATTAGCAATAAATGACATAAAGAAAATCATAAAATCTAAACAATACAAAAAATATATATATATATACACACATACACCATATAACTAAATAAAAGTTTTATTGACAGGTCAGCAATTATGCTGCAATTTTAAGGTTGCTTCTGATTTGAAAAAGTCGAATGAACGGTTCAGAATTTCAATTTAAATAAAATGTTTCTTACAATTGTTTTGGGGCCTTGATGTGAACGCAGTGCTACCATAATTAGTTCTAAGATTTTGCGAGTAGAAAAACTGCCTGTTTCTAGTGTTCCGGGGATTAACATGTATGGACAACTTTGCTAGAATTTCCGAGTAGTTAATGGCATTATTTAGAATTTTATGAAGGAAAAGAACCAAGGCAAGTTTGCGCTTATCATCTAGAGTTTGAAGGTTTACCAGAGATAGCCTATTATAAGAATCGAACCTATGAAACGACATTTTCATTTTATAAATTATAAATTTAGTGAATCTACCCTGAATTCTTTCTAACCTTTCCTTGTGACCAAGATAAAGTGGAGACCAAATAATACTGTTGTATTCTAGAATACTACGGACCAAAGACTAATATAACGTTTTTATTGCATTGTTGTCATTTATGTTTTGGGTTTGCCTCTTTATGAAACCAAGCATTCTCAAGGCTTTATTACAGATACTGTTTATGTCATTAGTAAAATTGAGATCTTTGTCAAACCTAAATCGCATATATTCTCAACTGATTTCAGATTGACATTACCGATGAAGTAATCACACTTGATGGGATTATGTATTTTATAGAAACGCATCACTTTACATTTTTCCACATTTATATTTTTAATAGATTGAATTCACAATAATTGCAAAATTTCACTAAGTCTTTTTGAATAAAGGTTTCCTCAAACCAACGCGGGAGCGAGATGAATCCGAGACTAATTGCCGATTTCACCAACTGATTCCTAAAGTTAGGAAATACTTAAATCGGATTTAGGGATACCCAAGTGCAATCTGCGTCTCACCACACGTTAAGTAATGCATAAGAGTGATAGGAAATACCTACGTTAGGTATTTCCTATCACTTTTAAGCATTACTGAACGCGTGGTGAAAAGCAAATTGCACTTCGGCATTCCTAGATTCGATATAGGTATTTCCTAACTTTAGGGATTAGTTGGTGAAACTGGCTATAAATTCCATAGTGGGACATACCGGTGTGATTATTCGTATTCCGAAATGCATTTAAGCAACGAAATATATATGGTTTGCAATGTGTATTGTTTTTATAGCAATTCGCGGAGGTCCAAAGTTCCGTTCCCGCTCCCGCGTTCCCGCCTTGGTTTGACGGAACCTTAAGTTGGCAACCATTTGGGGAAGTAACTGCTCTATAAAATTTGAGATCATCAGCATACAGTAGTGTTTTGAAATGAGTCAGCAACATCATTTATAAATAAGAGAAAGAGTATTGGACCAATATGGGAACCTTGCCGAACACCAGAAGTCACTTTTATTTCTTTTGATAAACTGTTAGCAATTTTAACATATTGTGTTCTGTTACTTAAATATGACCCAATAAGATAATCTCACCGATCTGAACATAAGTGCAGACGAAAGAGGGTACCACCATCATATGCGCTCTGGGGCGACTTAACAACTGCAGGAAAAACCTACAATAAATAAAAAACCACTTATAATGAAATACTTTATTTATAAAATTAAATAAACACACTTTGGAACCTTACACCTATCATATAACTCTTACAACTTTGAATACGAACGAACAAGAACTTCACAACTACAATAAAACTTACAGTTACTGAATTTAAAAAAAAAACAAGTTTAAGAATGAGTTTGATCGTCTTCGACGAAATCTCTCGCGACTTCCCTGCTCACGCATTCGACGTGGCTGACCTTATTCCTGAACTTAACACCGTAAAACTTATGAGCATGTTCCAACAGCTCAGGCCTGAAAGTCGTGGTGATGAACTGCGCTTCGCCCGCCAACTCGTGGATCATATTAGCCACCGATCTTCTGTAGGACGGATCCAGCGCTTGATCAATCTCATCGAACAGATAGAAAGGGGCAGGGTCACATTTCTGAATGGCGAAAATCAAGGCGAGGGCAACCAGAGATTTCTGACCCCCAGACAGTTGGTTCATTTCTTTCATCTCGTGATCAGCTTCGGTAAAGGATATTTTTATACCGATTCCGGTGAAGTTATCGGCGTTTCTGTCATCGGGACCGATCTCGTGGCCTTCTTCGTGGTCGACTGTTTTCAGAACTAGTTTCGCTCGACCTGCAGGAACCAGCTTTTTGAAAACTTCGGTGAAAAATTTGGAGATCTGTTTGAAAGTGAACTGGATGGCCTCCATCTTCCGTTGCTCTAGCATGTTTATGAGTTCCTTGATTTTTTCATCTCTGCAAAGAATAATAGAGGATGTAATTTGAAGGGAATCAAGTTAGTGGAATTGGTTTTCATCCATGAGAATATTTGAAATAAATGTATCTTTCGAAACATAAACATTTATCGCAGCTGAGGATATAAAATATTTTCTCACTGCACACAATAAAAATTTTAATTGAAAATTTTACAGCTTCTTATTTATTTATTGACTGAATACATCCAGTCAGAACAAGTTCTGGTATGAGGAAGTTGTACAAATAATATTAACAAAAATGATAAACAATTGCAATTGAAAAAAGATCTAATTGTCAAAACTATGAGACAGGAAAAACACAAAGGGCCATGTTTGTTTCAATAGATAATGTTTCCCTTTTCAAATCTGAAAGAGCTTGTTTTAAAAAAAGTGTAAATTTAATGGAATAATCATTTCTGAGGATGTGAGAATTAAAGACATATGAAAAACTAAATGCTTTGAATAAATTCTATATTTATAGCATTAGTGATATAATAGTTTCTGATATGAATACCAATTGAGAAATCATGACATAGTATTACACAACTTTAGACTTATCACATATGACAGTATAAAAATGTGAATTATGGTGTACCACAGGGATCTGTACTAGGACCTGTGCTATTCCTGATTGATCAATTCTATTTCTTCTTTGAAATTGCAGATGATACAACAATCAGTTATTCTGGACCCGATCTAAAATTTATTAAAAGTGATATCAGTATGATATGGTTACAACTTTATATATTAACATTAAATTTTTCAAAATTCTCATACATATTCATATCGACAAAAATATATTCATGTATTCCAGATTGCACCATTTAGTTTCTATATGATTTCTATTTGCTAAAGCATCTGTATTAAACCACTTAAAAAACTTCAGAACAAACAATCAAATGACCAAAACATTTATTGAATTCAATGTTCATTTATAATAATAATAATAAATCGTCTTTTATTTCGCGAAGTTTAGTTTAACAACACTTAACCGACTATTTCCACACTTATCCCATTTCTTCATCCTGGCAGAATAAAAAAAATATATACATTAAATCTTCATGACAATTCATAATCATGGAACAAAAAATTTTCATGAACTACAGACTGATACAATCAGGACTTAAATTGAAAGAAAAGGTAAAATGCATGATGTACTTGTACTCATTTATAATAAACTACCAATCATTTTGAATATGAAATGTTCTTTGATATTCAAGTATAAATTGAAACAATATTAAAATAAATAAATCAGATTTGACAATTTATTTTATTACCTTTTTTTTTGTTTTTTCATCTATTTGAGATTTTTATTTTTGATATTTTCTAATCTAATCAGCTTATGTTTGTTGGTATAATAAAGTTATTATTATTACTAATTAGAGAATTATTTTTTCAATGACGAATAACTAACTGCTAACCCAATTTTAGAGATGTTTTGAATATATTATAAAAAATACAAGATAGGTCCCAAAATCGATCCTCGTGGAACGCCCTTATTTATTGGTGGTCTAATAGACTCAGAGTTGTTACATTTGGTACTGATTGTCCTATTTCCAAAAGTTTTATGTGATCAACTGTATCGAATGCCTTCTTAAGATCAATGAAAACAGCTACCACATCGTTTCTTGTAGCAAATTCTCTTGTTTGTACTACTTGTAGTACTGATTAATATCAAAGCCATATTTTTCTGGTTATAAAATCAGCAATAGGTTTTTTGAAAATGTTTTCAAAATTTTTAGGAAAGATGCTCAATGAGGCTATTGGTCTATAATTTGCAGGATCCTCAGTATCTCCACTTTTGATTATAGCTTTTACTGAAGCATATTTCAATTCAAATGGAAGGGTTCAGCTAGGATTCAGCCAGAATATTTTTCTATTCAAATATGTCTTTGGTCAACACACCTTCAGAATCAGGCTATGCTTTTTAAGATGTGGATTATTTATATTTTACAGTAGGTTTTTCCTGCAGTTACAATAAGGAATGAAAAATAAAACAAAGAAGACTATTACATTGAAACCATCACAAGTTTTAAATAAAAAACAATTCAAAGAACTTACCCTCTATCCAATTCTTCTTTCCTCTTTTGTAACTTTTCTTTTTGGTCTGAAAAACTCATAAATTGATCAAGAGCCTTTTTATTTACATGGCTAAACTTTTTCAATTGGTTATTAGCCTTTTCCAATTCCCGGAAAAGCTGAAAGAGAAAATTAATTTGTATACAAAAATTTCATCTGAAATACAGAGTGTAATTAATCTCTTGCACTCTCTTGAATGACGGGTGTATAATGTCATCTTCTAATGAATTACAATGGTTAAAAGCTAGGAAAAAAATTGAAAAATTAAATTTGGTTTTAAAATGGCAATGGCAATCCAATATCAAGGTAGTGTCCGTTTAATAAAAACATTTTTTTGGGAAACATTTGTTGTGTGTGTGTTCCTTAATTCATTTATTTAGTTATGACTTTATGTTAGTTCCTTTGTTTTCATAACTGTGACATTGAGTATATACCTGTCATCAAATTGAAACTTGCAACCCATAATATGGGTGTAAGACTCTTTCTGTACACTTATCACATAATCAGTTCGAAATTCTACAGTATATTCAGACAATCTCGCAGTTGCCAGTATTTTTTAGCGGATAGTGGCTACCAAAATGTCGGCGAATTTTAAAAACCAAATTTAATTTTTCACATTTTTTTGTTGAATTTTTTACCGCTGCCAAATTACACTCAAGGAATTCTAGAGATTAGATTACACCCTGTACGTGTCAATAATTTTCTATGTAACTTTCTCAGTGGAATCTACAAATTTCTGAAAATATAGCAGCTACAGTTAGTTGAAAAATAATGCCCACTATTTTAAAAAAGTACCCATCACTTAAAATACAAGATACGTCATCAGAGGAAAAAATCGTTACTCACGGATTTGGAAGACATTTTGATATAATGTGAGTACAGATCTTGAGCAGGAAGCGCTCCAAGTTGGTTGATTTTTTCAACGGATTCCGCAATCTTCTGTTCCAGCAAATTTTGCTTTGTAGCAAACTTCTCCAGGTGCTTGGCATCTTCATCTATTCTGTCTTGTGCATCTCTTTCCTTCTTCTTCCAATTCTCCAACTCAGATTGTTCAGTCTTAAGCTAAATTGAAACATACAACAATGAAGAAAACAAAAATAGAAGTTCTTAATTGTAACAGTTAAAAGAGCATCTAGCACTGAGATAAAATCACATTCTTATATTGTTTTCCCAGTTTTTTCAATAGTCTGATAAAATTATTGATATTTTTTATTCAATTGTCAATTGTAACTCGAAATTAAGAAAAACATATTGCATGTCCTCTCCGCTAATTTCGAGTTGTAACTAGAAATTAACATTAATTTCGAGTTATATCTCGAAATTAAGCTAATTTCGAGTTGCTTAGTTTCAGGTTTTAACTAGAAATTACCACTAATTTCTAAGCTAATAAATTAAGATAATTTCAAGTTGAACTAGAAATTAAGAAATTTTTTTTCACCACATTGACTTAATGAAAGTGTCCTACAAGGAAGAATTCTGGGACCAGATCTATTTCAGATATATACACAGGCTGTATTTTTTGTCATACCACTATTGGCATCTTGAAATCTGAAAATGATACAAAATTGGTGAAATTAGACAAAAGTTACCTATTTTAGTGAACAATGAAATGATGTTTCCAAATCGGAAGTATCACGAACCGTTTTCAAAACATACGGGGAAAACCGAAATTGCCCGTTTTCTTTTCTTTGCGCTGGCGCTTCTATTTTTAGGAATATGGAAATATGTTTTGGAAACTTTCTTCTCCGTTATAAATTTGCGTCCATATGATGTACTTCGATGTTCAATACAACGTTTCGTTCTTCGGGGGCCACCCTCAACTCTATTTTTTCTAATACGGACCTGTACATTTTTATGAATTGAAGTAGTATAAAATATTCGGATAGATACATAAATACATGCGCAATAAACAGTTTTGTTCATTAAAAGTGTGAGTCTATGAGAAGTGAATCGTAGGTACTGTATATTCAATTGTTTTTCCAGACAATTTTTATCTCAACTCAGATCCTCAATACAGATTATTAGTATTACACATATTATATGCCCACAGCCTTCTCAAAATGCCAAATGCGGATCTTTAATACAAAATATTAAAATATTCCACGGGCGCGGACCTTTAACAAGTTATAATACAGTTCCACAGATGCGGACCTTTAGCAAATTATATTAAAGTTCTCCAAGGTGTGGAACTTTAACCACAACCTTTTTTGTAATAGTTATATTTCGCTTACCTTACAATTTTTTTAACAGTTTATTAAAATGATTATATTCAGTTTGGAATAATTCTACATCAGGAAATTATTTTCTTTTCTGACGAATCGAAAAAATTTGAAATATTTGAATTGAACCAAGGTTTAGAATTTTCGTTGATTTTGAATTGAGAACAATTAGATGTGAAAGCCTTAGTTATGTCGTTATAAAGTTCATTTGGATTTTTTAAATTGTTTAGATTTGAACTTATAGATTCAAGATTTTTCGTATGTCTTCAATAGTGTATTTGTTGATAGTTTTATAAATTAATTTTTTTCTTGTTACAGACTTCTTGTTTTCAATTTCAGTTATAAATATCTTATGATCACTAAGTGGGAAACCAATGAAAAATAGTAATATTGGCCAATTGGTATTCCTCCCGATATAATCCAATCCAATTTATCCAATCAAAATGTTATTAATTCTATTAATATTACTTTCAAGCGGTTTTCTTTTACTGGCATTTTCTGTCAAAAATCATTTTTAACTACCTACCATTTCAGTAATATTTATCAAAGCATTTTTCACATATATTAAACTCTAACAAGTACAATGTCTAGTAACTAGGAACTTACCCTCTTTGTCATCTCCTTAACCTTGCTCTCCATGGAATTCAACTCTTTGTTAACCTTCTCAATTTTCTTGTCGATCTCCTCCAACTCCGCTTTGCTGTTAATCAAATGTCTCTTCCTATCTTCCAGCGAAATCTCCTGCAAGGCATGCAACACCTCATCCCTGCGTCGAATCAAGTTGTTCGTCAACAAGTTCTCTAACTTATTCTTCTCCGCTTCCAGCTTCATCCTGGTGCTGAACGCCTCTTTGTTCTCCCTCTGCAGCCGCTGGATATCGTCGTTGAGCGTATCCACCTGCGATTGGTCGTGAACCGACAGTTGCGACAGCAGCTCCTGGTGCAACTCCGACTCCAGACCCTCCTTTGTCGTTTGCATCGCCTCCAGGCTGGATTTGCACTGGGTCAACGAACGCTCTTTGGGTCCCCGGAATCGCTCGATGTTCGACAGCTCCTCTCTCATGAGCCGCAGCTCTCCTTTTACCTTGTCGTAGATGGCTTTCGCTTTGCTGTTCTTGGTCTCGGTTTTCTGCATCTCGGAAACGATGGTGTTGATGGACGACTCGGTTTTCGTTAGTTCTGCTCTGAGAGACATCAGTTCCTGTTCGCACTGCTCGATTTGAAGCTTCGTTTCGCTGCGAGTTTTCTGCATCTCTAGTCTGGATCTGGATGCGTTGAAGTAGCCTCCGGTTAGAGATCCCTTCGATGACACTTGGTCGCCATCTAAGGTTACGCAGTCCAAGCCAGTGGTTCTGGCCAGTTTAGTTGCTACTTCCAAATTACGGCAGATCAGGGTTTTACCGAATAAGTAGCGCATGGCTTTGTTGTATTTTGCATCGTATTGTAATTTTGATACCATTGGAATTGCATCCTAAAAAAAACAAAGTGTTCTTTTGATTTCTGATGATGATAATGACCTTTATGTTTCAATAATTTTTTAGTCCATAATTATCAAATACACAGGCACAACCAGAACCTCCACATATTTAGACATTTGTTAATTTCCACTGCAGTTTGGAACATTTGTTCTCCAGTATATGCATTTGTTGTATCAAAAAGAAACTATTTTTCAAAGGATTGCTTGAACATAAAAATTCTCGAAGGCATAAAAAAAGAACTCTTATTTTATCAGCTTCAGAAAACAACCAGTCTATTATTCTGACTAAGCAAAGAAGCCCTGTATCTCACATACATATTTTTGTTTTACGTTATTATTTGTTATATTCCTTTGCGAAACGTAAATTGTAAGTTTTGTTGTAATATTTATTGGGTGCATACAGTTATGGTCCTATCAACGAATGTCCCAAATGGGGGAGTAGTGATCAGTGATCTAATTTTTTCAGAAACTTTAGAAACTTGTTAAAGGTGCTTAGAAAGTGAAGATAGTAAAAATCCTGGCATGTATGAGGTGAGCAGGAGGGAGGGAGACAAAGAAGGTCCCACTTTTGGGTTTTTCGCTAAGATCTCGAAAACGGTGCGCCGCAGAGAAACATTTTCTCATACCAAACTCTTTAAAACTTTCAATCTTAAAAGTTTTTACGAACCCACAACCGTTTTCGAGCTACACGCTCAGGAAAAGTAAAAATTTTGGAAAAAAAGACACACCATCAAACATTCCTTCATATTGCGCTCAGAATGGACTCAAACTGAATGTTATGAAAACAAACTTCATGTTTTTTGTTAGATATTACAAAAAAGTAACTTCAATTTATCGTAGGTTTTTTCATTTCAAGAGAGGTTATCTTGTACGATGGAAAATAGCAACTAAAGTTTATCTTTCAGTCGCAGATGATTCCACAACTGATTTTGTGAACTGTTCATATTTTCAATAAAATCAACATGCCATACCCATGACAGGTTTTATGTCAAAAAATATTTTCAAAGTGTCACCGCACAAGAAATAGTCCATCAATTCCATCATTACAGTGTGAAATTGCTTCTGAAGAGTATGATTTCCAATTCTTCCGACCTCCCTGATGATCGTAGAAGAGTGAAATAGATTTTTGTCGACCAACATGTATTGGAGGCCTAGCGAAAGAGATGCAGTTCACGCAACAATGAAATGAGCGATTTTCTGTGAGTGATACTTCTGAATAACATTCTCCCTTATCTCATTTATAGATAAGAATATCCAATGGAAACTGGACATTTTAGAAATAATCAACTATCTGAATGGAAATGCAAATTTTCACTTTCAGATTTTTCTTCAAGTTATATAGGGTCTTTCACAATATCTATCAGATGTAGTTCAATGTCCAGCGTGGCTTTAGCCGGGGAAGTAGTTGTGTTAGATATTACAAAAAAGTAACTTCAATTTATCGTAGACTTTTCCATTTCCAGAAGAGTCATGTATTCGTACAATTTTCAATTGAGAATGTTTCCCCTTACAATACTTCATGCGATTTATACCAAGAAATATATCTCCTGACTATGATCTCTATTTACATATTCAAGGAAAATCAATTCAAACTACAGACACAATAAAATTCCTGGGTGTAACACTTGACCCAAAACTAACCTAGAAACCTCACATAAATATTGTATGCACCAAGCTAAGCTCATGTTCATACATGATAAGGAATCTGAGAGAAACAGTGTCTTTACATGTATTGAGATTGTTGTATTTTGGTTTCGTGCAGTCAATTCTACAGTATGGTCTGATATTCTGGGGATCATCGGCACACTTTGAAAAGGCGTTTATTGCCCAAAAAAAAATCCTAAGAACCATGTTCAATGTTCACCCAACAACTACCTGTAAAAATGTGTGTATTAGAGCACAAATAATGAAATTACCTAGCTTATATATCTATCGACTAATCCTATACATTCAATCCGACAAACGTCTGAGAAGAATGAGAACGTGCACTTTCACAACACCAAATGAAAAAATGATATTCATCAACCTTATTCCTGATTAAAAATATGCCAAAATTCACCTAACTATATCGGAACCAAATTGTATAATAAAGTCAAACTAATGTACAAGAACGATAAACATTATAATGAGTCATTTGAGACTAAATTTTAAAAAATTCTAACAGAAAATACATTTTATGCAATTGAACAGTTATTACAATTTTGAAAAAAATAAATAAAAAAAACTTTTCAATCTGTATTATACCTCTTACATTTTAATCTGTGTTTGCATAATCATGTGTGTTATGAATGTATAGATTGTAATGTGATTCAAATTTTAATTTTATTTAATATTTAAATTTTACTCTATTTTTTTGACTAGTCCAATAAGTATATGTTTGTCTTTGGTGTAGATCAAATACACATGTATATTTCTGTGATGAATAAATTGATATTGTCAAGTATATAACATAATCATGAAATAAGTCAAATCCATTTAAGCAAATTCAAAGTTTTAAGATCTCTCAACCTCAACTTCTCAATTTTTAAATTAAAACACTCAGTATTCATAATTCTATGGATCAATTTTCAAAGTTCATAGACATCAAAATTGATACAATAAACGGATATAGAAATATGAACAGCTCGAAATTCACAAACTTACAGGGATTTTATGCGGCACAGCGACCTGACGAAAATGCAAGCTCAGCATAATTTTTCTTTATAAATAAACCTATGGGGCAGGTCAAGATGAATTCATTCTAATCAGTTATTAAGTCACTCGTCATCTAGAGTTGAAGACAGTTCAAAATTAATTATTATTAAAAATGCAGTTTTTCATCTCTCCATCTGTGGCTCAGCTGGTAACCAGCACATTGTAAGTAATTTTTATATTTATATTCTATAATTCATTGTTTATTCACTTACCTGCTTTTTGTAACAGCTTGGTTATTTTATTTAATTTTCTGTTTCAATAAATATTAATATGTTTTTAAATGAGTTTTTTCATTATTTGGAAGAATGTGGGTTGGGTGAATACAGCTTAAAATTCTCTCGAAAAAGCCAAGCGAGTTCTGAGTTGCGACAATATTCGTCTAAACTATTCATCTGAGAAAGAAATTCTCTGATAGTAAGTTGCAGAGATTTAAATTCCCTTCAAGAAAATATGTACATATATGCCCATTTACCTCCAACCGGAAAACAGTTGCACCATTTTAAGATTTTTTGTAAAATTTGGTACTTTTCAGAAAAACCTGTTCTTATCGTTGCTAAGCCATAACTATTGTTTATACAGCTATGTATCGTCTAATTTTTTTGCCATACATGAAAGCGATTTATTTAATGTAGTAAACGAAAATCATGTTAGTTGAAAAATGGAAAACTGTATTCTATGAATTATAAATGACATTTCAATTATTCTCATTGTTTGTTCTCATCTCAATAACTCTCAACTTTGGAATGACATTTTTATTATCTTTGGCCGTGAGGGTCCTGGCAAAGGTTCTGCATCCAAGACATACTTATCCTCACTGGTTGGTGGTTCTTGCTGAATGGCCTCTAGGTCGTCTTCATCATCGTCCTAGTCGACAAGCACACCGTTGAAGCATTTCCCTTGACAATGGAGAACAGTTCAGCATTGCTTTACGGCATCCACAATCCTTGGTGCAACAGCAGAATATAATTTTCAGTAGAACCTATGGTGCTGGTGGATCTTCTGTTGTAATTGGCACCAGGGTGTCTCCTAAATGTTTCCACCCCCACTCTTGAAGGGGCAAGTCATTCCCAAGCCACTGCACTTCCTTGTTAGGTTAATAGCTAACAATGAACAATTAATCCTACTATTAGAGAAGAAAATTGTTATTTTTAGAATAAAAATTGAAGATGATAAAAAATACGATTGCGTTTTGTTTTGTTCTAATAAGTGATACGCTACTGTACAACTGCTTTTATTAGATCAACCCAACTTGACAACAGTGTACTACACTGACAGTTCAATGTATTTATTAACCATTAACTGTCAACTACTCAATTACTGTCAAATATTCTAATTCCATAGCTTATAAAGGTGCATTTAGTCAACATCATTTTAAAATTGTGCTAAATATATGTTAAAAACAAAAGTTGAATCTGTTATATCAAATAAAATCAATCAAATCAAATATTAAATAACAATATTAAGTATACACTAAAAACATGTTACCTTGAAAATCCCAACTTTGCAAGAATTTCACTTTTACGACAAAAATATTGTCCACAATTCACGTGTACCAAAAGTTTCATGTTATAAAATGTACCTGTTATTCTTAAATTTATGCCTAAATCTAAAATTTGAAAAATATTAGGTGTCATACAAATTTATTTTTAAGGTTATCTTCTATATCAGTGCTTATGCTAAAGTTGCGTTTATGTTGACTAAATGCACCTTAAGATAGATCTTTAATTAGCAATTCTAATAATAAAAAAACCAACAACAAAAATAAATTACAATTGAACCCCAGAAATCCTTTGTAAAAGAATGATTTCATAGTACTGAGGTAAGAAATTATGGATATTTTTATTGTAAGTTATGAATTTTTTTAATACTCAGGCACCATGTAGTTAGTTATTTTGTAAATTGAAATCACGGTAAAAGTTGGTATGTGATTCAATTTCAATGAAACCTGAAATCCTGAAACCAGCCATAATATATTCTAACCAACTTGCTTAACTTGAAGGTTGAAGGTAGCAAAATTTTCTATCCCCATTTTTTATACCGAGTTTTTGGACAATTCAACTAAGAATTGTAAGTAATAAGTTAGAACTACATAAATAAGGTTCACAGTAACCTATTGACGTGATATTCCACTTTGAATAAAATACCGTATGATGAGCTATAACAAATATGCTGAAAATCGTAGAAAGACATTCAAAAGTAATAGTTCAAAAAAAAATAAAATATGGTAGTTCAATCCATTTAAATTTATAGGTTCGGTGGTATCCTTCTAGATTTTTTCCTGAATAACTTAGATTAAAGCCTATCAGAAAGAATTTTATTGATAATAAAATTTGACATTTTCTAACAATGTTTTTACAAACAACAAATCCTAAATTTAATACTTTTGGGCATCCAAACAATATGAATTGAAGTAGCATTTATGGCAAAGTTTGTATGTAAACATTTCACATTCTTATATAAGTCAAATTATTTGTATAAAAAATCTATCAAAATGGAGTTTTTACTTATAAAAATCAGTAATAGGTCATTCAAACGATTAAAAAATGAATGCCTTTTTTATAAAATGTTGCACAGAATTGTAAGAATAAGTGATAAACGACAAAACGAAAATCAATATGGATAGAGGATTCAAGAAAAATAAACTACCCAAACACCAAAACTACGTCACAATCACACTCGACGCGCGTTTCGCCAAGAAAGTTAGCATCTTCAGTAGCTAAAGGCTTACTTGTTTCTTTTTCTTGAATTGTATTCACACCAAAGGTTTCAAAATATTCATTTATTTGGTTCAATATGGAGGTCCAAAATTTAACTGCGGTAAACAGGTCTTGTGATTTAATCACTTATTTAAACAGAATTTATTCAAAAAATGGTGGTGTCTGATTGGCCTATTTCATGATGAGGGAAATAATCAAAACAAATAAATAAAACTCTAACTCACCGAATCTTCGGGGTAATCTTGTTCCCTAACATTGAGCCTATTCAAAGGCATGAAGTTGACCTCTCCCGGCAACTTCTGCCTGTTCATCTCCTTCAAGATCTGAGTACCGATTATATCAGTATCAACAACATGGTGAAACAGCCTGTTTCCAGCCGTCACTTCGACGGCGGTATAGATGCTTTTCTCGCAGTCGAAATTCTCGATGACGGGGCCATGATAATGTCGCGCGATTTCGGCTTCTCGCCCCCCTCGGTCGACGAAGGTTTTCAAGACTTTGGTGACGCTGTCGCGACCGTTCAAGATGGGTTTTCCGGCCATGGATCTGAGTTGCTGGTCGGCTCTGGCGAGTTCTTCCTTCAGCGAAGAGAGGTTTTGTTGGACGTTGTTCTCTTTTCGCCACAACTCACTGAAAGGGGATTTTCAATCAGGCGTCAAATGGATAAATCTTTTTTAAGAAAGTCAAAATTGAGCAGTACCACAAGGAAGTGTTTTGGGTCCACTACGTCATCCATAGTGTTGGACATATATGAAAAACTTTTTTAATTTTGATTTACCATAAAATTGTATTCTTGGTAAAAGTTGGTGCATTGTTCAAACTCAACAACTACCTAATTATTTTTCAAGATATCGAAATTTTTTGAAAGAAATAGTTCCAGAGAATGACCATGTCTACTATGACCTCCTAGTGATTGATTGAGTTTCATCTGACACTATTTCTCCTCAACATCAATGATATGTTAGGAGCTACCTCATGCCCTTCATACCGCATTATCTTCCAAAGTCCGATATCAGCCTGTTGAACTAGAAGAGAATGGGGAAGGAACGTGAACGATTTAAATATGGACCAAGCAAAAATTCTAGAATGGGGATCCAACAACTTGGTAGAATTTAATGTGAATAAACCAAAGCATCTCTTTTCTCTAGAAAAGCCCATCTCACAGTGGACAACGTAAAATTATGTCAGGAGTATCCACATGAATGAAGTCCTCCATTTCGATGCTCCGTATTACCATCAGCAGCATCCATTCATGGAAAAGCCATGTGAGGTCCATTGCTAAAAGTGCTTCCCAAAAACTTAGTTTTCAGTTTCGCGCCAAGAGCTATTTCACTACCTGTCTGTTGATTATTTATTTATTATTTTATTTAGTTATACATTGTTCTACAGGTTACACCCAACTACAGAACAGAGATACAGGTAAAATTAAAATATAATACAATTTCAATAAAATGAGAAAATCACAATTACAATAAATAAAAATAAAAACAAGAATCAACTGAATTGAAATAAATCACAGACATAGAATAATAAGGAATATAAAAAAGATAGCAAGCAAACAACTTGCTAAATTGCATTTGTTCACTAAGTTAAGAAATATCAATACCTAGCATATAGATTCAACGGAAATAAAAAGATCTAATCATAGAGACAGAACAATGAAAGATATCAAGCTCACAATTCGCCAAATTGCATTTGACAAACATGTTATGTAACGGTGAGTATTTCAAGATATTTGTACAAGGCTTTAGCAGATAAAACAGATTTTACAAAATATGTGCGTCAAAGTCAAAAGTCAATATGCGCCCCCTCCCCCCCTTACTACCATTGATGGCCTTTTTTGTATATTGCTTTAGTTGTATTTATTTTAAAACTCATCACGTTTATTTTTCAAATACATATTAAACTATTTTCCAGTAATGTTTAGATTGTCATCGTAAATTTATTTTGAATAATGATTTAAATAAATTCATTTATAAATATCTCTGTTCACTTAATTTCAATTCATGTCTACCTCTGTTTTTAAAACACGAAATATTAACAGTTGTTGCAATATTCAAACTGTGTATTTGATATACAAGCATAAAACAAAATTTACTATTGTAGCTCTTCTTATCATATTACAAGACAGAATAATGAATTGAAATTGCCAATCCCTAAAAGTACTCTGATCAAAAATTCAATGATTTATAATGGATGTAACATCACCTTCCATCAAACATTAACAGTATCAAATAACTTTTTTGGTTTAGAAAGGACATGAAGTGTTTGTTGTCTGAAAGAGTGTATTACAGTTTGCTAGAGTTCTATAATGATGGGTTCTGAAACGCATGACTCAATCATGAATCGAACATAGTTGAATTCAAATATCTTTTATTGTTTCCATCTGAACACTTTTTGAGTTATTTTTTTCTATGATTTCATGTAATTTCGGTGGACATATTTTTTCTTTCAATTTATTGCGTAACTCTGGTTTAATTTTTTGACGTCAAACTTTACACTGACACTTCTAATAAGTTATTGTTCGTTGCTATGATAACGCAATATTTTGGTAACTGGTCTAAGCTAACTAGATATCAATACATCCTCGTAATACATACTATTTCAATTCACAGTTTTATTTATACTTGAAAGCTTTGTTGGTAAGTCGAAAAACTTCTGACATTAAAGTATATTTTCACTTTTGACTTTGAATTCACACAGGTAAAATAATAGTAGGTTTTCCGGGTTTTCCTGCAGCTGAAAAGTGAATACGCCAACAAAAGTCAGTAAGTCACCATGGATCACAACGGCAAATAATAATAATAGCCGTCCTCTACCCTCACCAGCTTTGGCTTTGGCACTCTTTGATTGTTTATGAGGAATTATTATTTTTATTATTATTTTTAATATCCTCAATGATCTATGCAAGGAACGAGTAGAAGAACACCAGTCTAAGTACAAATATTCAGAAAAGACAATTTGGGAAATACATAATATCAAAGACAGAATAATTTTTTTTTATAATTTTCAAATAGTTTTTTTTTATTCATCTTTTTATGAACTTACATTTTCCATGTACTTTAACACATTGAGTAAAATTATTGTTCGCTGGCTCGGTTGATGGTCTTTGGGTAATTACCAGTAAATAACGTTTATTATTATTATTTAAGGAAAAAACATGTTTTTTACCAAACCTACCTTATATTGAACAAACTTACTTTCTGGTAGCCTGAAATTGGTCCTTGTTTTTCTTCAATTCATAACATTGCTTGTTGTGTTCGTCGATAAAATTTTTCTGTCGTTCTAACTCTTGGCTCTGTTCCTCAATTTTTTTAGTTAATTCAATAGTCTTGGAAGCGTCTCTCTTCAAATCAGCTTCTAGCTTGTCACGATGGTCCTTTTTATCCTTCAATTGTTTATTCAAAGACTTCAATTCGTGCTGAATCCACTTGTCTCTGTCATCTTTGGAAGTGAACTGACTTCCTCGTCCCTGTTTTGCGTACAGTTCCTTCCGTTTTTGTTCTTTCAACGCCAATTCCCTTGTACATTCTTCCTCGCGTTTTTTCATGGCTTCATATTGAGGTTTAACCTATAAAAAGTTAAGAATTTTGGATAGGATATTCCAAATCAGAGTTCTCAATTTGGAGGGTGGTAAGGGTAGTTTGGAAATATCTATCAATCAATAAATACATACTTTATTGTCTGAAGAAACAACTCTTGTTGACAAAGCATGAATACGTATGAAAACTTTTCAAGTTTATAAAATATATAAATAATACAGTGCTGCTGGGTCATTTACATAAAGCAAAAACAAAATTGGGACAAGGACTGAGCTTGGTGGTACGCCACAACGTTTATCGGCAATATTGGTTATTGTTTTTACCACCTGTGCTTGGCCTGACAAGTTTGACTCAAACCACTTATGAGAACCATGTCTTATTCCCTAACAGTGAAGTTTTTTCAGCAGTATTTCATGATTTACTGTCAAACGCCTTGGACAAATCACAAAACACTGTCGCGGCCGCCTCCTCACTGTTAATTTTGCTATACAATTCACAGAAAAGTGAGAAAATTGCAACATTAGTGCTTTTATTATTTTGAAATCCAAACTGTTGAATGCTCAAGATATTGTTGGTGCATAAAAAGGTTTTCAACCTATCTTTAACTAGTTTTTCTGTAATTTTTGCTAGAGTGGGAGAGATAGATCTAAAATTTGAAGGAGAATTTGTGTCACGACCTTTATGCAAAGGTATTACCAGCGAGATTTTTAAAATGTATTTAGAGGAAGATTTTCGAAAATTTTTAGAGATATTTCATCAAATCCAGATGTTCTTTTATTCTTTACACTATTTATTATTTCACAACTCATTGACATTGGTATCATACGGTAAAAAGTTGTTATCAATACCAATGTTTAAATAGAAGCATTGTTTATATGGAAGTAAGATAGTTTGCCAACCTCATGGGATTTATATTGGATTCAAATGGATGCGACATGTAGATTGCGACAGTGATCTCGCATCCAAGTCATGTCGTAACTTCAGTGATCTGGCCTCCAAGGCATATCGTAACTTGATTGAAACAATGGGACAGCATTAAAATCAGGGTTTTTTTAAAGAAATCTGCATTAAAATTACGTCAAATATTCATGTTTGTAACTAATCACGCTAGGTGACACTAGCGTTTGGGTCCAATTAGGGTCACTGAATCCTAGAAGGCTTTGGCCTTCTTACGGGTATGGCCAATGGGTGGAGTCTAAATAGCTCCAATGTTCCAAAAACACCACGAAAATTAGGTCCGATGTTTGAACTAGTGACACATGTCAAAAGTCAATTTTCATGTCATTGGAAATGTTCAAAAATAGTTGTAGCTGATTTACAGAAAAGAAAAAAAAAGCAGATTGTCCCAAGATCTTCTGATGAGCCCTTCTTTCACTGATTCAACCTAGGAATATGTTGTTTACTTTATTACTGATGAAAATATTCCTTTCTTTTGAAAGTGTGAAGTACCTATTGTGCAGTAAAAACCTGCAAGAATACAGACAAGTCATAAATTATATTGTACTCTCAGAGGTGAGTTCAAGATCATTTTGTTTATAAATTGTTAATTAGTCGATTGAAGAATACATTGTTCCCATTTCCTCACTAAAGACAAATACAGATTATATTTTCATTCATACTTTTTTTTTCAGGATTGAAACAGGAAACCTTGAGAAAGAAATGGCTATCAATATTGAATAGTTTAGTAGAAAATTGTGACAGAAATTAGGACTAAATCTAAATTCAAAAATGAATTTAAGAAATGTATACTTAACTGATGACTTCAATTCCTATAATATAACCGTGTTTCACCTTTGACTGTTTTTGCTTTGGTTTCGTTTTGCTTTGATTTGTCTTATGTATTTACTCATTTCACAGATTACTCTCATTATTCCTTTTCTAATAATTGTTTGATTTCTTCATCAGTTTGTATCAAATATGTATTGCTGTTATACAATTCATGTAAAATGTAATCCTTCTTTAAATAGAAATGTTTCTTGGGATCAATAAATAAACTGAAGTGTGTGCAGTGTAAGTATTGATATTTTTGTGTTCACTAGGACTGACACATTTTTCCTGAATTGTTCAGATTATCAACCCACTTTATCAATTTTCAGATTCATTTTGGAACCAAAGACCAAAAAATGGTCTTTGAAAAAAAGTGGCCAATTCTAATAAGCACCTAGAAAAGAAAAGTTGTAAATTGCAAAAATGGGACCTTTTCTTTCGAACAAGATTAAAAATTCTATATTGACTTTTATCTTGAGAAAATTGCTTAGACCATAATATAAAAGTGTTAGAATATTGATAATCTCTTTAAAACAGCTATTTCATTAAAGTGAATGGCTATATTTTCTTGTTTCAACCATGCCATGTGGAGGTCATAATTCATATTCAGATTTCGAAGATATTTGTGAAAACTGGATGTTTTTTGGTTTTTCATACAACACTTTCTCAAGAAACTTCGTAATTTATGGTAGAATACAAAAAAAAAACGAATTCATTAGGTATATAAAAGAACTTTCATGAAAATAAGAATGTACAAAAATGTAAGATTGTAAATGGGTGAGTCAGAAATGCAGTATTTCAATCATGTCAATATTTCTTGGATGTATTGTAATGGATATCGGATATTAATCTTTGCCAAAGCTTGATTTCATCTGAGAGGCTTTCAGCAAATATATTTGACATGTGTTATGTTTGCGAATTCTAGGCACTTCTGTAAGATTCAAAATCGATAATCAATATTATTTGGTTTTTGAGTTATTAGCAGTACCTACCTCAAATGGATATACGGAATTTTGAAAATTTGTGTTGATCAAACAATGGTATATATTGACTAAGAAGTATTTGGGACAATACTCTCTAATTTTAAATAATGAACCCAATTAATGGAGAAGTTTAACAGCCGTATGCATAGTCAATTCCAGCGACTCGCCAGAGTTTCGCCGCTCGCTACACAAGAACTATAATGCACAGTCGAGCTCCAAAAAAGTGGTACATCGCCAGCGTTTTGCCAAAATGTGACTAATCGCGTAGTTGTCACTTTTTTGGAGCTCGACTGTGCATTATAATCCTTGTGTAGCAAACGGCGAAACTCTGGCGAGTCGCTGGCGATTGACTATGCATACGGCTGTCAGAGGGTTTGTTAACTCTGTGGATATCTTTAATCAGCCATTGGCAACTTTTACAAATCATTCTGAAAACAACACTAGGTTCTGCCCTTCTAAAAGAAACTTTTGTGTCTGCAGCAGAGATGGTCCACGGCTGTCTCCATGTTCCATAATGGCTGGTGGCCGGGCCACATAACATCGGGGCCGTACACGGAAGTCGACGCTTTTTTGTAATTCGAGTCAATTGTACACCTGACAATTTTAATCAATCAAAAAATTAGAATTGATTTGTATCCATTGAAATTGAACATGATATACATAAATATAATAACATAAATTACTTTTTGACATTCCGACATTTCTGACTTTCAAAAGAAACATTACCCAACTTTGTCGTCTTTTTCTTCCAAAATTATCGGTTCTCTCTCACTTATGACCCTTACTTCCTGATTGGCGCTTTTGTGGGTTATTTGGAACATTGGAACTATTTAAAGAGATTTTAACTATTAGACTCCACCCATTGGCCGTACCCGTAAGAAGGCCAAAGCCTTCTAGGATTCAGTGACCCTAGGTCCAATACCTTTTCCACAGGCATTGACTATCTCATTTCTATTTAAACAATGATAGAAGTAAGATAGGTAGTCAATGCCTGTGGAAAAGGCATTAGACCTAGGGTCACTAAATCCTTGGCCTTCTTACGGGTATGGCCAATGGGTGGAGTCTAAATAGCTCCAATGTTTCAAATACACCACGAAAATTAGGTCCGATGTTTGAACTAGTGACATATGTCAAAAGTCAATTTTTATGTCATTGCCGTCATTGAAAATGTTTTCAAAAATAATTTTAGCAGATTCAAGTAAAGAAAGCAGATTGTCCCAAGTCCCAAAATCTTCTGATGAGCCCTGCTGTCACTGATCCAACTTAGGAATATGTTGATTACTTTTTTTACTGATACAAATATTCCTTTCTTCTGAAAGTGAAGTACCTATTGTGCAGTGAAACCTGCAAGAATACCGACAAAAGTCGTAAATTATATTGTATTCTCAGAGGTGAGTTCAAGATCATTTTGTTTATAACTTGTTAATTAGTAGATTGAAGAAAAATGTTTCCCATTTTCCTCACTAAAGACAAATACAGATTATATTTCCATTCAAACTTTTTTTTTCAGGATTGAAACAGGAAACCTTGAGAAAGAAATGGCTATCAATAGTATCAATATTGAATAACTTAGTGTAACATTGTGACAGAAATCAGGACCGCAATTAAATTAAAAAATGAACTAAAGAAATCTATACCTACTTAACAGATGATTTCAATTCCTATATAATATAACAATGTTTCACCTTTGACTGTTTTTGCTTTGATATGACATTTATCATTTCACAAATTATTCTCATCATTCCTTTTCTAATAATTGTTTGATTTCTTCATCGATTTTTATTTCATATGTATTGCTGTTAAACAATTTATGTAAAAATGTAATCCCTCTCTAAACAGAAATGTTTCTTGGGATCAATTAATAAAGTGTGTGCAGTGTAGGTATAACAATTTTCGTGTTCACATGAGTCTAGGACTGACAATTTTTTTCTGAATTGTTCAGAAAAGACCCAAAAATGATCATGGAAAAAAGTGGCCAATTCTAATATATATATATTTTTTTTTTCTTGTTTCAACCATACCATATGGAGGTCATAATTCACTATCTCAAGAAACTTCTTATTTATGATAGGAATACAAAAAAAAAGAATTCATTAGTTATATAAAGGAATTTTTATAATCATACAAATGAGAATGTACAAAAATGTAAGATTGTAAATGGGTGAGTCAGAAATGCAGTATTTCAATCATGTCGTTTTTTTTGATGTTTTGTAGTACCTTATATATGTCTGATAGGTATTAATTTTTGGCTTAAGTTTTTTGCTAAAGCTTTCATCTGAGAGGCATTCAGCAAATATATTTGACACGTGTTATGTTCACGAATGCTAGGCACTTCTGTAAGATTCAAATTGGTTTTTGAGTTATTAGCCGTACCTCAAATTGATACCCCATTTTGAAAATTTGTATTGATCAAACAATGGTAGGTATATATTGTGACTAAGGAGTATTTGGGAGAACAGTAATCTCTAATTTTGTGTTGTATGTATATGTTAGATCACACTCTATATTGTATGAGTTGAGAAACATGAATGTTGTCATGGAGAAGAATAAAGAGTTCCATCTGTCTACTGACAATAGTAGTTTCATTTAAATAATAATTCATAATTTAATAAAGAACTCAACGTATTAAACATAAAACCATACGACATGGCGCAGTCTAAAAGCGAATAGAGTTGCTGAGAAAGTTATTGAACGTTTCCTTTGATTTCTGGTGGAGAAATCCTAATTTAAAGTTAAAGTGACATTGCGGACAAAAAAATGTCAGATTTGAAAGTTCAACCGATGTCAACTACTGGAAATTTGGCTGAGAATTGGAGAATATGGATTCAAAAATTTAAAAACTACCTCATAGCTATTGAAACTGACAAGAAATCGGAGAAAATTCAATGCGCACAGCTCCTGCATTATTTGGGTGAAGATGCTATCCACATCTACAATTCATTCCAGTTCGACGATGATGAAGTAGACAAGATTGATATCTTGTTAAGAAAATTCGAAAATCACTTTGTTCCAAAGAAAAGTCTAGACTATGAAAGGTTCAAGTTCTTCACTCACCGGAAGAAAGACGAATCTCTTGAACAATTTGTAACAGATTTGAAGAATATGGCTAAGAATTGTGAGTTTGGTACTCTACAAAGTAATTTGGTGAAAACTATGTTAACAATCGGAATCAACGACGAAGATCTTCAAAGACGATTACTACATGCTGGTGATAAGTTGAATCTCGAAGAAGCAATTCAGTTATGTGTCATAGCTGAAAACACCAAACATCAATCAGAAGCTATGAAGCATGGGTTCATCAAAGAAATTCAAGAAATAAAAAAATCGAAGATATCTGGAAACAAAGAAGAGAAGTCAACTGGTGGAAATAAATTAATAAAAAATTGTAGTAGATGTGGTAGGGATCATGACATAAATAAGTGTCCTGCCTATGGTAAGACTTGCGTAAAGTGCTCTCGTTTAAATCATTTTGCGAATATGTGTAAAATTAAATACATTCCTTTGAAAAAAATTAATGAAATTAAAAATCACGATGCTTTAGACGAGAACATTTTGAAAATTGATTCTATATTTTCTGATGATAATTCAGTTTGGTTTGTGGAACTAATAATTCAAAACAAGAAATTTGATTTTAAGATGGATTCAGGTAGCCCAGTGAATATTATTTCAAAGAAATCATTTCAGCTCATAAATTTAGATACAGTAACGCTAATTTACTATCATACACTGGAAATAAACTGGATATATTTGGAATGTGTCAATTACCAGTGTTATACAAAAATAATTTATATAATTTAGATTTTTATATTGTTAACAGTGACACTGGGTCGATCTTAGGTTTACCATCAATCATCAATTATTCAACTTAACTTAATTAAACATGTTGAATTTATTGATAATAAAAGTGATATTTCCAATTATCAAGAATTTATCAATGAAAATCAAGATTTATTCGAAGGTATAGGTAAAATTGGAAAACCTTACCACATTGAAATTGCCAACGATGCAGTTCCAAAGATTGAGCCTGTGAGACGTATTCCCTTTGCCATAATGAACAAATTTGAAAATTTAATCAAAGATTTATTGAAAAATAATATTATTGCCCCCGTAAAAGGTTCATCTGAGAGGGTACACCCTATAGTAATTGTTAAAAAAAAAGATGACACCCTTAGAATGTGTTTGGATCCTAAAAATTTAAATTCAGTCATCAAAAGACATCCATATAAATTCCCTACAGTCGATGAAATAATGACAAATTTGAATGGTTCTTGTTATTTTTCTACCCTCGATGCTACTAGTGGTTTCTGGAATATCCCGCTTGATGAAAATAGTAGTAATCTCTGCACTTTCGGAACACCTTTTGGGAGATTTCGATTTTTACACTTACCTTTCGGGATCAAAACTGCAAGTGAGATATTTCAGGAAAATTTTAAAGAAATTTTCATTGTTGATGGTGTAGAAATATACATCGATGATATTTTAGTGCATGGTAAAACTAAAGAAGAGCATGATAGGCGACTCCGGAAAGTTTTTGAAATTGCTAGGGAAAATAATATTAAATTCAGTAGAAAGAAATGCAAACTAGGGGTTCAAGAAGTTAAATACTTAGGGTACAAATTTTCTAAATATGGTGTGGGAATTGATGATGATAAAATTGAAGCAATTAAAGATATGCCTACTCCAAAAAATAAAACTGATGTCCAAAGATTCTTAGGTCTCATAAATTATGTTGGCAAATTTATTGACAATTTATCCGAGCAGACATACACATTGAGACAACTTATAAAAAAAGATATTTTGTTTACCTGGGATAACAATCATGACAAAGTGTTTAGTAATTTGAAAAATATTGTTGTTGGTAAACCTGCTTTACATTATTTTGATCCTAAAAAAGAAGTCACTATCTCAGTGGATGCTTCAAAAAACGGACTGGGTGCTGTTTTATTACAGGAAGAAAAACCTTGTGCCTATTCATCTAGAGCAATGACTAACACTCAAATGAGATATGCACAAATTGAGAAGGAACTTTTAGCGATTTGTTTTGGTTGTGATAAATTTTATCAATATATTTATGGAAGAAAGTTCACAGTTGAAACTGATCATCGTCCTTTGATTCAAATTTTCAAAAAGTCGTTAAGTGATTGTCCTTCTAGACTTCAGCGAATGTTGCTATCCCTACAAAAATTTGACATTGAGATTAAATTCAAACCAGGTAAAGAGTTGATACTTGCAGATACCTTGTCCAGAGCGAATAAAAATAAAGAGTACAACGATAATCTAGAGCTAGATGCTCATATTTGTTTGATAACAGATAAATTAGATATAACTGATTCAAAATTGAATGAATTGAAAAGGTTCACGCTAGAAAATGAAGAAATGAAACTTATAAAGCAATTCATAAATGAAGGATGGCCTAACTGTATAAAAAAAGTACCAGAAGTTATCAAACACTACTACAAATTTAAAAATGAAATTACTGAAGGAAATGGGTTAATTTATAAATCTCATAAAATTATTATTCCTTCAGAAATGAGAAGTAAAATCTTGTGTTGTATTCACGCTGGACATTTTGGTATAAATAAATGTATCCAAAGAGCGAATTATTCAATCTATTGGCCTGGAATGAATAACCAAATTGAAGAGATAGTGAGAAATTGTCGAATGTGTCAAAAATATTCTAATTCTAATCAAGCAGAACCTTTGATTCCACACAATATTCCAAGGAGACCTTGGTACAAAGTGGGAATTGATATTTTTGATTTATATAATGTACAATACCTTATTGCCATTGATTATTATTCTAAGTATAGTGAGTTAATGAGTCTTAATCACAACTTAACTTCTGATAATATCATAAACAAGCTAAAATCAATTTTTGCAAGACATGGGATTCCACATATTCTTATGTCAGATTGCGGTCCACAAATTATAAGTCATAAATTCAAAGATTTTGAAAAGGAGTGGAATTTTGTTCATGTTACTTCTTCTCCATATTATCAACAATCAAATGGTCAAGTTGAAAGGTGCATACAAACAATAAAGAAAATGTTAAAAAAAACTATCGATAACAAGGAAGACATTTTTATGGCTTTATTGAGTTATCGAAATACTCCCGTTTATAGTTCATTTTCACCTTCACAAATTCTAATGTCTCGTTATCTTAGAGACAACATACCAATTCATGATGAAAAATTAAGATCTTTGGTAATAGATTAAAAAAAATTTGATAGGAAAATATCTGAAAGTCAAAGTAAATATAAACGACAGTATGATAATATTACCAAGCCTTTGTCTAAACTTTCTGTGAATGAAAATGTCAAATACCAAGATCGGCCTGGTGGCATTTGGAAATTTGGAAAAAATTCTAAAATAAAGGGAAACAGGACATATGAAATTGTTAAAGAAAATGGTACAACTATCACGAGAAATAGTAGATATATTAATCCTGTCCCTATTGAGACGAAGTTTATTGATTATGATCTGTTTAATGTGTCTAACCCTTCTCTTCATTGTAGTAGTTACATAGATTCTGAGGAAGATAGGAACAGGGAACAAATTGAGTCAGAAACAAACGATTGTATTCCAGAACAAATGAATATAACTAGATATGGTAGAGTGATTAAAAAACCTGTGAGATATTCCTGTTTGTAATTTAGTTATCTTTTTATTATTGAAAGGGAGATGTTGTATGTATATGTTAGATCACACTCTATATTGTATGAGTTGAGAAACATGAATGTTGTCAGAGAGAAGAATAAAGAGTTCCATCTGTCTACTGACAATAGTAGTTTCATTTAAATAATAATTCATAATTTAATAAAGAACTCAACGTATTAAACATAAAACCATACGACATTTTGAATAATGAACCCATTAATGGAGAAGTTTTAGTGTTTTTATAAAGGGTCTGTAACTCTGTGGATATATTTAATCAATCATTGGCAACTTTTACACATCATTCTGAAAAGAACACTAGGTTCTGCCCTTATAAAAGAAACTTTTGTGTCTGCAGAGATGGTCCACGGCTGTTCCATAATGGCTGGTGGCCGGGCCACAGAATATCGGGGCCGTGTCCGAAAGTCGACGCCTTTTTGAAATTCGAGTCTATTGTACACCTGACAATTTCAATCCATAAAAATAATTAGAGTTGATATGTATCCATTGAAATTAAACATGATATCCATAATTTACTTATTTGACATTCTGACTTACAAAAGAAACATAACCCAACTTTTTTTCAAAAGTATCGTCTCTCTCTCTTATAACCCTTGCTTCCTAATTGGCGCTTTTGTGGGTTATTTGGAACATTCGAACTATTTAAAGAGATTGGAACTATTTGACTCCACCCATTGGCCATAGTAAGAAGGCCAAAGTCTTCTACGATTCAGTGACCCTAATTGGACCCAAACGCGAGTGTCATCTATCGGGATTAGTTACAAACATGAATATTTGACGTCATTTTAATGCAGGTTTCTTCAAAAAACCCTGATTTTGATGCTGTCTCATTGTTTCAATCAAGTAACGACATGACTTGGAGGCCAGATCACTGAAGTTACGACATGACTTGCATGCGAGATCACTGTCACCATCTACATGTCGCATCCATTTAAATCCAATATAAATCCCATAAGGTTGGCTAACTAGTCAATACTAATGTTTTGTAAGTTCACTCACTAGTTGGTCTTATGGAATTGATACATTCTCCTTTAGGTTGGAGGGCAATGGAACAATAATAGCTACTGAGTATATCCCAGAGTATTTCCCTCGCAGTTCATTTATTATTGCCCAACTTTCCCTTAATTTGTTACAGGCGCCTTGAATACGATTTCTGTAGTATTTATCTATTGCTAGTTTTAGCTAGTTTTATAACTCTTAGATAGATTGATCTGTATTTAATGCTACAGTCTTGAAAAAATAATTCATTTGTATATTTCCTTATATGGTGCAATGATCAGAAGTTTCTTGCTGAATTTTTTATTTTTTTGTAAACCAGTCCTTTTTCTTTTCAATCTTTTGCATTGAAAATACGTTATTAAAATTTGCTACCAGATTATAATAAAATTCCTCAAATGGCATGTTTGAAGTTAATATTAAATCTCAGTTTGTTTGTTGGCATTTCATATGGAACTTATTATAGTTTGAAGTAGTGGAAAGACGACCATACGTAAATTTCTAATTGGCATCACTTGCCTCAATATTATGGACAGTGCAAAGTACTGCCTCATGGTCGAACCGACCAGCATACAATACAGAGCATGTGATATTTTGGGACTCTAGTAAAAGGCAAAAGATTTATTCGCACTGAAGAGAAACCAACTTCAACCAACTCCAAAAGATGAAGAAGCATAACACCATTACAAGAGCATCATATTTCCAATGCCTTTCATCAAGGGACCAAGGAATCAATATTGCAACGACAAGCAAAATATATACCCTCTTTTGTCGCCTTCTGCTGGAATATGGCCACCTCCTCTTTCTCAATATTAAGAAAGGATCCAGAAAGATGATACAGATTGCAGAAACAACAGTGCTCAGAAAAATAACAAAAATAAGGCACCCAAACAACCCTGTTCACAAACCCACAAATGAACTATTATAGGAAACTGCCAAAGTTGTACCTATTGAGACCAGACTAGATGGACTTACAAGATTTGCTAAAATCTGAGATCTGTATATACATAGTATTTACTAATTAATTTTGTTGCAGTAGCTAACTGAAAACTCAAATATTTTGTCCTGTAGGGAGTTGTCAAGTTTGGTAATATTAACTAATAGTAGTTCCTCCAGTATTCAACTCTTAATTAATATCATTATTTCACCATGAGGGGTAACACTTCATCTGAATTATGACATTACAGTGTATGTAGTTTGGCATATAAAATAGCTAATCATGTTGTAGTTCATCTAGCTTATTTCTAACAGATTGTATATTTAGTAGAACAAAGGATGACATGTCATCCTTTGATTCCCTAAAAAAATGGATCTGAGCCTAATGTAACTTCAAAACTAACTTTTTGAATAAAATAGAAAGATTAGGAATTATTTTTGCATAAGCCCCCATTAAAAATTAGGGGTTTTGCAAGCTCACAATATACAAGTATTTTCAAAATGCCTAAAATACCCAATAGATATTATTTTACTCTCCACTACAGATCAAAACAGATACAAAAATAATAATAATTACCTTCTCTAATTCACCTTCTTTCTCTTTTATAGATTGTGTCAAACGAGCAAGTTCATTCTCAGCTCTTTCTTTCGACTTACTGTCACCCTGAACTTCTTCAGACAAGTCTTTGATAGTCAGGTCCAACTTAGCCTTTTCTTTAATCAAGTGCTGGTTATCATTTGTGAGAATGTCACGTTCTTCTTTCAAAGCTATCAGTTCTTTCTTGGTGTCCTTGGTTTTCTTATTAAGGTTTTTGATGTTTTCTTGGGCTTTCTTGAGATTATCTGCCAAATTTTTTTGTTCTTTGCCCGACTCATTCCTCTGCTTTTCCAACTGAAACATAGCTATTGTATAGTACAATTCAGAGTACAAAACAAGCACACTCCACTCACTTCAGCAAGTTTTTTCTTGTTCTCATTCAACTCTACTTCATGTATAATGTATTCCAAAGCTCTACGAATCTTGTCAAAGTGCTGATATTGTTTCAGTTCTTCCTTTTCTTCCTCTAAAGTACTGAGACGCTCTTCGATGGTTCGCAGAAACTCCTCAATTTTCCCTACTTTTACTTCAGTTTCCCTAAGAATGCTCATGGACTCGTCACGTCTTTCATCATACACTCTTGTACCAGCTACTTCGCGAAGTAATTTGAGACGATGTGCATCTGGTGCAGTTGCCATTTGGTTGATCTAGAAGTAATAATGCTTACTATGGAACACATTTTCTCTTTTGTTAAAACTACCTTTCCCTGTTTAACTATGTAGTATGGATTTGAGTTTGAAAATCCAGCAGATTCTAACAAATTCATAACTTCACTTCTTGGTACAACTTTTTTGTTCAGAAAATACTGATCCTTCTTAGCTCCAATTACTCGTCTCAAATAAATTTCTTCATGCTCGATCTGAAATTTGGATCAATAAAATTTAAGAATGCAAAAAAAATTGTTTAAAACTTACTGGAACTCTAGAATCAGCATTATCAAAAATGATTTCAACATAAGCTGACACAACTCTAGGTCCAGTGCCTTCGTGCAGCAAAGCTTGCCTCTGTTCTGGTCGAAGATGAGAATATTCATCACTGAGTACAAACTGGATCGCTACAAATTTAGTATAAACTTAGCTATACAGAGGTAGTATGAAATAAAATGATTACCATAGAAAAAGTTACTCTTTCCTGAACCGTTACGCCCCACAACTACATTATGTCTTTTATCGAACGGTTCTACAACAGTCTGGTCCCTGTAACTTTTGAAACCCTGAATAATAACCTGAAAAAGTTCGAATTACAAAAATATTTGAGAAAATTTAAATGCAACTACTTACCTGCTTTATGTGCATCTTGAGAACTGTTTCTCAAACAATTATCATTTGTATATCTATTCAAAATTTTCAAATCTTCTTGGGAGAAACCTTGTTTACGTTTTACCTCACTCCGCCATTTCTTAAAATTAAAATGGTGGGAAACAATGAAACAAACACAGACGTCACAGAACTCACAGATCACAGACCACATTTGAGGTCTGTGGAAACAAAAGAATTAGTTTAATTTGTGGCCATGTCTATTTCCACACTACCGTGAAAGAAAATTTTGGGGTGGATTACGATTAATTTTTTCTGACTGACTCGGCCGTTACCATAGAAGTATATATTATATTTCTATGGCCGTTAATTGATGAAGATCTGTATAGTATGGCATAGTATGTCATCACTCGTTAAAAGGTAGGGCTAAGGCCTGCGTCTTCCCTAGCTCGCACAAGTCTTTCAAAGACTTCTGAAGGTTCCGCATAGAGGTGCAATTGGTTGATGGAAATAACAATTTCAACTATTTTTTACAATTGTACAAACTATTCTGAAAACGATTCGATTTTCACACAGTTTATTTGAATATGACGACATATTTCGCCAACACTTAACGCGTTTGTACGTTAGCTTGTGAAGATCAAATCGTTTTCTGTGTAATTTGTACAATTACAAGTTATAGAATTGTTTTAAATCGGATAGTGAAAGAAGTCTATGTCGTTGACTGCAATAAACGATTGATGAAAAATGAAATTTCCTCCGTTTCCAGTTCAGATTGGCGTTGGCTATTTTTGTCGAATTAAGAAGTCATTGATTTCTTAGGATTCTTACCTAAGCCAACATCAATCTCGAGCTTGTATAGTGCTTTTTTCATTAAGTTCTACAGACAAATTATGAAATTAAGCTTTCTTATTTGTCCAGGCATATCTCGTTGTTAAGAATTTTGGTAAAAAAAATTCCCTGATGTTTTCATTCCGCTACATTTTATTACTTTTTATGCGATGAAATTCAAAAACTCTTTTGGATTTTCAAGAACTTTCATGAAATATGTTAGACTTGATATCCGACAAATATATTTACAAACATTTTGTTTGTGACTGAAGGAAGTTCAACATTAGACGTCAGCACTAAGGTGGCGAAGGGTCTAACCACTTTCGCGTACGTTGTGTCAACATAGGAACTGAATATTCCTTATAATTTGTACCAAATATATGGTGATGAATATTTTGTTATTATGTTGACACAATGTACGTGAAAGTAGTTCGACCCTCGGCCACCTCGGCAACTTTTGTAGAATTCCCAACAGAATTGCCCAATTTTTTCAGGAGGAACATGACATTTTTCATGTATATTTCTCAAAATCTCAACAATACTGATCATTCTGCACAATATCACCATGGGTTTGTTCATTTGAGGACCTGAGAACTAGAATAGCTTGTCAATTTCACGAAATGGTCGTGTTATTTGATCCAGAGTGACCTAAAAGTTGTTTACAGATCGTGTCGTAGATGGCAGCATCTACAGTTGCGAAAGTCGAACTAAGGCTGAGTCAAGTTCCGGTCTGACCAATATGATTAGACCAGTGCGGTCATTTGGTTGACTTGACGACCTAATAAGAACTTTTGTATGTGACCAATATTTTCAATCATCTGATCGGTCCGACTCATCGTCATACTTCATACTGAACGCGCGTGCCTTGTCCGACCGGTGACTTGACACAGCCTAAGTCATGATGCCACAGTGGCCTATGTGGTCACTTTTGTATTGCCAAATATAATTTCTCAGATAAGCTACTCTTGTTCTCGTGGACTTATTTGTAGAAACAAAGCAGATCTGAGCGCCTATTTTCAAAAGAGAAATGCAACAAAAGTTTTACAGAGAGATATAAGCATACGTCAATTAGTTGCTTAGAGCAGCTTCAATATTACAAATGTAGAAACCTCATAATATCTGACAAAGAAGTCATATTCGAATATTGTTACAAAAGTTGAAATAAGACAATAACAAAAATATTTTGTTATCTTCCACAGTCAATTTGGGTTCCAATTTTTTAATGTTTCAACTCATTTCCTGCTAAACAAAAGAGGATGGAAGTCTTTCAGCTAAACTCTCGATTGGCCTTCCAGTTACAATGACTGTAAAAGCTGTTATAATTACTTGTCAGTCTATATGAATGAATATTGAAAAACCGGCCTTTATGATATTGGAGTATCCGGTTTACCGAGGTCCGGTATATTAGCCATAGCTCAGTTGAATGACATAACAAAATTGTCAATTGTCATTCGTCAATTTTCGTTCAACTTCAAAAAATTGTAGGGTGAGGAAAGTTAGAAGTTTTTCTATCGAATTTCGAACTCAAAAGTTTAAATAATAGACGAGGAAACTGAGGAAAGTGATGACGTCACAAATGTCATTCTTGTCAATAACTGATTCCAAACAAACCTCCGTCGAATTTGAATCAGCTTGTCCGATAACTCCGATATTGTTTACGTATTTACGTTAAGGTTTTTCAACTTCTTTTGCCTGAGAAAACAAAATCAACAAAACAACCAAACACAACAAATAAGCAAAGCAGCAAATCATCAACAGAGAAAGTCACCGAAATTCTTTATTTGGAATCAGTTTTTGACAAGAATGACATTTGTGACGACACACTTTCCTCGTCTATTGTTGGTTTGGTAGTGGAAACCATGAAAATTAATTAATTGAAAGGAGGACAATGTAAACATCATAAGATTTTTAAAGAATGTACATGAACATTATTTAGTTTTAAATTGGTAAGATAACGTATTATTGTAGTTCAAGTTTACCACTAGAAATCCAACCGAACGATAACCTACTTTACATTCAGGGAAAATGTTCTACGTGAAATCAACGTAGTTTAAAGTTTACTAGTAGAAAACCAATCGGACGACGACGATAACCTACTTTACATTCAGGAAAAATGTTCCATGTGAAACTGCGACCTGTTTTAAAATACGGACTGACTGCTACTATCATTGGTGGTACAGTTCTTAGCTTGAAATGTAACCAGTATCAGTTGGACTCTATAGGTATTGTGAGATTTACCAGAGCAGCTTCCACAGTTATCCAAATAGGAATAATTTACCAGAAAGATTTATATGGAAAACGCTTGGACAAGAAAACCAAAGAATATAAAGATCTGAAATCAATATGTCATAAAAGAAGCGCTGAGAAGTTACTGGATTTGTGTTGCACTAATAGAGGTGTATATATAAAAGTAGGACAACACATTGCTGCACTAGAATATTTACTACCTGTGGAATATGTTGAAACTATGAAAGTATTACATTGCCAAGCTCCCACTAATAAAATTGAAGAAGTTTATAAAGTTATTAAAGAAGACTTGAAAAAGGATGTAAGTGTGATAGGTTATTTTTTATTTAGTTATACAAATAGTTATGGATAAAGAATGAAAATATCTATAGGATCATTTCCTAAGTTTTCAGTCATCGTAACCTCCACAATCAGTTTTAGTTCCTGTTCATGATTTTACTCTCTTATTTTACTTGCAGGCTTTTGAAATATTCCAAAGCATAGATCCTGAACCTCTGGGCACCGCATCTCTTGCTCAGGTTCACAGAGCTAAACTGAAAGATGGTACAACTGTGGCAGTGAAAGTTCAACACCCATATGTACAAGGCAACTCCAAAGTTGACATGAAAACAATGGAATATTTAGTTAAATTGATGAGTTGGATCTTTCCAGAGTTCAAATTCCAATGGTTAGTAGATGAGTCAAAAAAAAATATTCCACAAGAGTTGAATTTTGCACAGGAAGGTCATAATGCAGAGAAAATTTCGAAAATGTTTGAGGACGTGCCTTGGCTGAAGATTCCAAAAGTAAGGTGAGGTTTTTTCAATAAACTAGTGAATTTCAGCTGAATGCAAATATTTTCAGAGTATTTAATTAATTTGTTTATAATCAAGATCAAACTGAGAAATCACTACAAAATATCACAATGGTTGTGAGTAATGATAAAACTTTTCTGAGAACTTATGCTGATTGCAAATATGTATGCTGGAATTCTCAGGTTGATAATAACTATTTATTAAGTTGGTATAAAAAGGTGAATCCAAAATTCCTCTAAAAATCATGGAAAAATTTATCAAATTTAAATGTTTCCTAATTTGTGAATAATTTAATATATTTAGTGATTACCTATGATTAAATTGATGAGTAATAACATATATGGTGATACCTACTTCAATTTCCAAAATCGAAAAAAAGATTTGTTCACTGGAATTTTGTTCAGCTTCTTTCTATTAATAATCATATTGTTTTCATTATCCAGTGAACTATTGAATTTTTAGATGGGACTTGACAACTCCCAGAGTTCTCACTATGGACTTTGTAGAAGGAGGACAAGTTAATGATCTAAAATACATCAGGGAAAACAAAATAGATCCCATGGAAATATCAGAAAAATTGGGGAAGTTGTATTCGCAGATGATTTTCATTCATGGTTTCGTACACAGCGATCCTCATCCAGGAAATATTCTGGTGAAACGATCTGAAGAAGGACACTGTGATATCGTTTTGTTGGATCATGGATTATATGCGGTATGTTCAGGTTTGTGTGAAGTAAGGCAAAACTTAGGAAAATGAATGAAATTGCAGAATGCTCCTATTTGGGAATTGAATAAAAGCATTGTTTAAATAGAACATAGTTAGTCAATGCCTGTGGAAATGGTATTGGACACAAACGCAAGTGTCATCTAACGTGATTAATTACAAACATGACTATTTGACGTCATTTTAATGCAGGTTTCTTCAAAAAACCCTGATTTTAATGCTTTTCCATTGTTTTAATCAAGTTACGACATGACTTGGAGGCCAGATCACTGAAGTTACGACATGACTTGGATGCGAGCTCACTATCGCCATCTACATGTCGCATCCATTTTGATCCAATTATAATCCCATAAGGTTGACTAACTATCTTCTATATAAACAATGATAAAAGTATGAACACTAATATGAGTATGTTTGAAATCTACAAAAATAATATTTTGAGCATGCTATCTGAATGTGAATGTCATAATTAATCTGTAATGCTCTATGTATATAATATATAAAAATAGCTTGCTCCTAATGAAGAATAGCTTGCGTATAATTTTTTCTCTGCAGATTTTAGTAATTTTTATGAATTACCCATTATTATTCTCTAGAACCTGAAGGACGAATTTCGCGTTGAGTATGCCAACTTGTGGCTAAGCATTCTGAACAGAGACCGTAAAGGTATGAGGGATCACTGTCGACATTTGGGTATTGATGGCGATGCTTATGGATTATTTGCTTGCATGGTCACAGGCAGAACTTGGGATAGCATCGTTAAAGGAATTGACAAGTAAGTAAATGCCAAACCCAATTGAAAGTCTATGTGTGTATCTAACTTTGGATTTGTAAAATTATTTCATTTTCTGATACAGGGTTTAAAAAGAAGGAGTTTATTGCCCTATCTTGTTTTCTGGTGGCCCCAAAATTCCCCCCCCCCCTCCTAATTTGGCCAGCTAGTCTCTTTCCAATATTACTAAAGTAGTTGTTGAACTCATTTGCTATTTTCTTTTTATTTGTTATTTCCACATTTTGAGAGTTTACAATTCTATTTATTTCTGTTTTTATGCTCTGATCATTTGTTGCCTCCTTTATGACTTTCCATAGTTTCTTTGGATCATTTGCACTTTTTTGAGCAAGAGACTTATAGAATGAATATTTAGCAGTTTTTATAATTTTTGATAGCATTTTTCGATATTCCCTATATCTATTTAAGTGAATGTGGTTATTGTTATTTATAGCACATTCTTTCTTGAGCTTATCCCTATGTCTTATTGAAACTATAATTCCTTGCGATATCCAAGGTTTTATCCTTTTTTTCTTATTAGTAATGTTTTTTGTTACTGTAGAGTTCAAAATTATCTTTTTCAGTTTATCAATAAAGATATTTGTACTTAAATTTTCTTTTTGTATGAGTTTTACTTCCTTATTAATGCATTTAAATTTAGATTTGACATCCTCAAAGGAGTCTGACATAAACTGCACTGACCTTTCAAGGTCAGCAAATTTTTGATCAAGTTTTTTTTTCAACTGGATTTAGGAAAAGTTGGAATGACTCTTTAATTATGGCCTTTAACTTTTTTTCATCCATTTCAATATCAGGATTCTCTGCTTTTTCCCTGGTTTTTCTGGTTTTCAGTGAGGTAACCTCACTTTTTACCTTGTCCAAACAACACTCAAATTTTCCTCCTTTATTCGCTCCTTCTACTCTTGTTGCGTAACTTGGGTGGTAGTTAGAGGTGCACTTCTTACACTCTATAGCATCTACTACTTTTTTTTTACAATAATTACACCTTTTCTCTACAGTACTTAATGTTATCTCGTTATCCTTGCCATAACCTAACAATAAAAAATATGATTCCACAACTGACTTTATGAACATCCTGTTCATATTTTCAATGAAATCAACAGTACACTTGCGTTTTGCCGCTGTCCAAATAGCTTCAAGATTTGTTCTTAACTAGTCAGCAAAAAACTACCTCTCTATATTTTTATATATACTTATATATAAATTTTGATGAACTAATTATCTTCTCTTCACCTGTTATCAGAATTCTTTGCCAAATTTAGGTCCACTCAAAATTGGCAGTAAGCTTAAAATTCATGAAACCAAATGTTTTATATATTTAGGAATAATGACTGACAACCATTTGAGGTGGGACCATTACTTTTTTTGTCATTAAAAAACTGAGATACCTCAATTTAAGTTTCTAAAACAATTTCTCTCATTGATGCACCTTGAAATATTCTGGGATGGGGTGGTGTTAAAAAAGTCTTCATTATAATTAATTTGGAACTGATTCAAAATTGATAATAATATACAAAAATAACATACTAGAAAATGACAAATTTCCACAAACCGTCTCAACATAAAGTAGCAACTTACAATTGTATGATACATAGATTAGTTAACATTCCTCTGTACATCAAATTTTAATAAAGAATTAATAATATAATACAAAATGTATATTGATAATATTGTTTCATATTAGAATGTTTCCTAATGTTTATTTATTGTATACCAATGGTTATTCTTGATAAAATTATCCATATATAATTTTAATAATTTTAGGGAAAATATGTCTAAAAGTGAAGTGAAATTCATGAAACAGACTTTCACCGGAATTCTTCCACAAATATCCGAGGTGCTGCAAAACGTCAATCCACAGATGCTACTAGTTTTGAAAACTAATGACTTGATCAGAGGCATCGAGCACACATTGCGAACTGGTTCCCGAATGGGAGCTTTTCGAGTGATGTCACAGTATTGTGTCAAGTCGGTGTACAACCAACGTTATGAGAGATCGGAAAATAAACTGGAATCAATCAAAATTTCATTGGGGCAGTTTTGGGCGCTATTTAAAATAAACATTTACTATACTTATTTGAATTTGAAGCAGTTCTCTAGAAGCATATTCAGCTGATTAGTGCTGTTTGAATAGGTAATTTAACTCAGGGACCTGGAATGCAGTGCTTAATTCAATTGGATGAGTATTTTATATTTTTATTTATTTCATAAAATATTTATTTACAAATATTACTGTTTTATTTCTTTTTTTTTTCTACAGATTAATCATTTTATTAGGTAGTGATTACTTGATATGCAAATGTGAGGTATGGATAGTTCACGTTGAGTGTGACAGGCAATTTTTTTATGTGCTGATCACCAATGTTGTTTTTTCTGAGACGGGACAGCGTTTGACATATTTTTATCTCTGTTGACAGGTTACAAAATATCACTTTTTATGAAATTACTTTTTCCTTGGGAAACAGTGAGTACTTTTTTTCCGGATATATATACCTACACATCAGTAGAGGTAGATATTTAATTTTAGAATAGTTTATTATACAAAAGTTACATTTTATATCAAAAGTACAATTATTAAAATATGTGCATTGCATGAATGACATGTTCCTTGAACCATTCAGCACAACAGTCTAATTTTCTTGTGTTGAAATTATTTCTTCTTTCTTTCTTTCTTAATTTTTGTCCGTGAGCTTCCTATTGGCGCTATCTGGACATGCCACGCTGCGAGAAATCCGTTCCCATCCGGCGTAGACAGCGCAGCTGTATCGGGGGGACGCATTTGTCTTGCTCGAGGCAATACTGCATCCCATATTACTTACACTTTTTAATTTTTAACAAACACTATAATCTTGGGTCGATGCACGTTCTCAGACGGCGGACATTACACACATTAACCTGACTTCCAACACAAGGCCGCCGTCTGACCTCAACCACTGCCGGAAGTCGAATTCAATGTGTTGAAATTATATTTTTCCTACGACCGTGCGTTTTTACCCAGTTTCCCGCACTCATTTTAGTTTAGAAAGCGTCACTTTCCCGCACTAGTGCGGGAAAACTCGCTTTCCCGCACTAGGGCGGGAAAGTAAAATATGTCAATTTATCGTTATTAAATGTACATTTCATTGTTGCTGAGAGTTATTTGGAGGACTCCGTAGAACAGAAAAAAACCATCTCGAATAAAATTCTTTTATGTACTGGCAACTTGCAACCGATGCCGTCTCCGTCATCTTCATGCACTTTGCAATCTACGTGTGTTACTCTTAACAGCCAGTTACCACCAACTAACTACTCTGGACCGGCTATTCTGACGCATTTGCAGAATGCAACAAATTGTGTTTTCAACATTAATATTAATAATAATTAGTGGATTTTCATGGAATGTTTTGTATGTTGAAATAAAATATATATTTTCAATGTGCTTTTTGAATATTTATGCGGTCGAAGAAAAAATAATGTTCCTAATTCATGCGTAAAGTGTCTTTCCCGCCCTTGACTGCTTGCCCGAACTCCGCTTCGCGTCGTTCGGGTCAACGGCAGTCGCGTGCGGGAAAGTATCACTTTCCGCACTTGTTAGGAAAATAACTATTTTCTACAAACGTCAAAAAATGGCAACGTTCGCTCATTGATAACAATATGCGAAGTGACCCTTTTTTCATCTTCCTACGTTACCACAACGTGCGCGAAATACATATTTTGCGCACTGCATGTAAACTATATGAGATTTTTATACTTTAACCTTTATGGTCCTCAATCAAGCAAAAATCCAAGAAATTATTTATTTCTAAATGTTTAACAATAAATAAATGCCATTTTATATCTATAGTTACAGTAATTACTTGATTTAGAAAAACACTGACAACCCCATCCTAGACTATGGTCAGGTTCCGATATTACTGAACAGTATTGCTCAGTGAATGTAGACTCTCCCACTATAGTTTCGATCGGGAGAGAGAGAGACCACATTTACTGGGCAATACTGTTCAGTTATATCGGAATCTGACCTAAAACTACATACCTACATTATAAAAAAAACTAAATAATAAACTGTGAATAATAATTGAAAAACATGTCGGGGCGCAGCGCAGTGGTTAGAGCGTCCGACTCTGAGTCGAAAGGTCCGGAGTTCGAACCCTGGTTGGGATGGGATTTTTTAATTTAATAACCGATTAAATAATTGAAATCTCGTGGCTCGACTAGGGTGAGTTCTGCACGATTCATGGTGGATTTATGCACCAGTCATAAGTTTTAGGGTCATAAGGAAGAATATTTGTCGATGATTGGTTGGTCCGTTTATTCCAACCAATCACTGACGAATATTCTTCCTTATGACCTATGACTGCTGTATAAATCCACCATCACTGTTGCGTTCCAATTAACAGTGCTGCCCCTAAGATGGCGTATGGAGTTAGTAACAAGGCCTACCAGAACACATGGCTAATGAACAAAGCAGTCGATGCCAAAGCACCAAGAAAAAGAAATTAAAAACTGAATCTACAGCTTATTCTAGTTTTATGTTATTTAATTTAATTTAAATCACATTTGGGGAAGGAATTATATACAAAAAATCATGGTTCATCAAAGTTTTTATCAGATTAACAAATTAAACTTGAAGAGAAAATATGTGTCGAACAATCGATTTCACTAATTAATTCTTTCTTGGAAGCGTTTTATCAAAACCTGACTCACTCGCTACTGCTACCAATATAACTTTTTTATTGTTCCCGGTATCAAGTAGGTACAGTGTGTGCAGTTAGGCTGTTATCGACTTTGACACGTATCGTCGAAGATCAAACTATTTTTTTCAGTAACGCGCTTTTAACATTTTTTAGTGCAATGCCTCAATTAGTGTCGTACGACTTTTTTATGCACACAGCTGTAAATATAACTTTTATAAGTTACAAAAAAATCACAACAGAACGTTCTGTGCTCCAGACTTTAGACCACTGAAATGAAATTATAATATGATGACTGGAAAATGCTCTTAGTTCCTCTGCGCACCCGTACAAAGTGATAAACTCTAGTAGATGAAGAAAGGAGGCACATGCAATCTAGCTGCGAAATACTTTATTGCTTACTTGTATGGGTGCGAGAGAGACATTCATCTGCACATACGTGTTATTAGTTTCCCAATTTATGGTTTGTAAACACGCCAGTGCAGTGCAGCGCGTCTTTGTATCAGTTTTATATGTTACAATCAACTCAATCTCGATTTCTCCGCCACTGCCAGGAACCACAAAACCTACATGGTGGCCTCCATGAGAAATCCAGTCGCGCAGCCTGACGAGCATTCCAGTCATCAGTTTATAATTTCATTTCAGTGCTTTAGACCCAGTACAAGTAGAGTAAATAGGCGCGTTAGATTTTTACGTCAGGCTGCTCAGATTAGGCTGTGTCAAGTCACCGGTCGGACAAGACACGCGCGTTCAGTATGAAGTATGACGATGAGTCGGACCGATCAGATGATTGAAAATATTGGTCACATATCAAACCTGCCCTCGACGTTTACGGAGTGGTCACGGTCAGGTAAAGCAGGAAGAAATGATAGTTTCTCAAAATTATAACCTAAAAAAATTCGAATTATATTATGGCAGACGATAATTTCAATAAAATTTAGACAAAGTGAAACTAAAAGGGCAATTCATTTGTCGTTTACTCATCCTAATTATGAAATTGAAACAGCTTGATTATTTCTGTCGAACTATTAAAATTACCAACTTCATATAGAAAGGTGTAAGTAGAACAGGAATATCGATTGTAATCCCTTCAATTGTCTCAATCTCTCTCTCTCTCTCTCTGGGTTTGGTTGGTCGTTGCTTCCTTCAGACAGGCGCATTTGACCAATACTCCTCCTATTACACAACGGCGTGTTATGTAATAGCAGCTTCGTCCGGGAACGCAAGTAATCTTGCAAACTGCAAACCTGCGTCCGTTTTAAGTTTTGAAAGTGTCTTAGGCTCTCGTCGGCAGTAATTGGTTATCTGTGATTTGACATTGTAACCGCCTTCATGCTTCTGCGTGCCGGTGGAAAAAAAAAACAAATAGCACAAAAGAGTAGGGTAAATATTATTTGAAAGAGGATTGATAGCAAGGATCAAGTATCAGGTCCCCCCCTGTTATAATTTAATATGATTGTATATAATAAAGTGTATTAATATTTTTATAATACTGGAATTTAATAACCTCGGAACCGTATACATGTCAAAAGGCGCTGGTACGCCTTTGTCAATGAATCGTTGGTATATATTGAATCCAGGTATAGTGGTGATAGGACAGCCCAAAAAGATATGATTGACGGTGTCCAATTGGCCACACTCACAATAAGAGGTATCACTCATACCTAGGCGATATAAATGTACCTTAGTCCTGCATCAGTGACCGGTTTTCATTCGAATAATACTGGTAACATGCCGCCTATCCATAACTGTAACTTTTCGATACCAAGGTATCCTAGGAATGTCAGAATGTATTCTAAAATACATTTTACCTTGCATTTGAATGGACTGTTGCCATTGCTCAGAAAATTGTCGGAAAATACTTTGTTTCAGAAACGGCAAAAAATTATGTTTATCGACTTTGATATCCAATGGAACATGTAGTGCCGTACCTATTTTTGCCAACACATCCGCCCTCTCATTACCGTCAATGTTAGTATGCCCAGGTATCCAAGCGAATTTGAAGATAAAGCCATCAGTGCGAAGTAAATCGTTTATTTGTATCGTGATGTAATCACTAGTTACCGTAAAGTTGGCATTTTGGATTCGTTGTAGAGCACTCTGTGAATCAGTAAGTATAATATTATTTCGTAATCCCTTAGTGATGCATGTCAGCATGCCTTTATAAATGGCAATTATTTCTGCTTCACAGATACTGATGTGGTTATGCAATCTGGCAGAAAATGCAAAATCTACTTTAGGTATGTGAATGCCGATCCCAATCAAATTTTTCTTTTTGGAGGCATCGGTGTAAATAAAGTTATATTCCTCCTCAAACTGTTCTGCAAAATGCTTAAATTTGTGTTTACTAGCTATATCATATTTTTGTAGTTTAATATCAATAATTTCAATCTTTTGGTTATAGGCCTCATAATCGTAACTGAATGCTGGGATAATACTGTTCATATACACGTGTTCCCGCAGCGGTTTACAAGTTTGCAATGCATCTACAAGGTATGGCGCCTGTTTATGTCTCCAAAACCCTATTTGAGCCTGGTATAATTCGTTTATTATATGTATTAATTCTATTACTGGCGGTTGATAATCAATCCGCTTCAGTACAAATTTATGTGCTAACCATTGTCTGCGGGTCTCCAAATTAACCGTTCCAGCTTCTGCCAAGATTGCGTTCCTAGGAGTGGATTTCATACATCCCAGGACAATGCGAAGTCCCTGGATATGTGTCTTTTCAAGTGTTTCTAGATTTTTCTTTGTGCATGGTTTATATAGAATGGACCCATAGTCTAGGTGAGATCGGACTATGGCATTATAGACCATCATCATCGTTTTTATGTCAGCTCCCCACCATACTTTACAAAAAGTTTTAATTATATTTAATCCTTTTTGTGCTCTAATAATGGATCGTCCTATGTTTTTATCCCATTTCAAATTGTGTGTTAAAAGAGTTCCCAAGTATGTCACCTCACTTTTTGTGCATAGTTGTGTATTCCCTATTTTTATATCCAGCACTTGCTGGTTTAATCTACCCCGTTTGAAACACATAACTTCACACTTTTCAGATGACAGTTGAAAGTCATGCCCCTTCATCCAGTCGTCCACATTTTGCAGAGTGTGATTCATTGCCTCGACCATATCGTGTAAGTTATCTCCTTTGCTTAGTATAACTAAATCATCAGCATAAGCTAAGTTACATACAGGTGGGTATTGTATGATAAAGTGAGGCCATATAGACATTGAACAATAATGGGCTCATGGGTGAGCCTTGTGGTATACCCTTAGTCGATGTAACTGGGCCATGAACTTCCCCTTGTCTGTCCGTCAAATAATTTCGTCTGTTATTTAATATTCGGAATATCAAATTTGTCATATCAGTTTCAACACCGTATTGTAACAAATATTCATATAAGGGTATAGATATTTACACTGTCGTAGGCACCTTTGATGTCTAGAAATACTGCCAGTGCTACCTTGTTTAACCCAAAAGCCATTTGGACATAGGATACCAAAAATGCAATACAGTCCAAAGTACCCATACCCTTTCGAAAGCCCATTTGTGTTCGGAAAAAAATGTGATTATGTTCGAATTTCCATTCTAGCCGAGTTTTTATTAGTTTTTCTAATATCTTTAACCCACAGGATGACAAGGCCAAAAGTCGGTAATTGCTCATATCGTCATTATTATTGTTATTTTTCTTAATACCTATTAATAGAAAATCTTGCCATGTCCGTGGTATGGCTGCCCCCTGTAATATTTTATTATAAGCATTCACTAATATTTGTTTCAAGGTTGTAGGTAAATTAATGAACATACTGTACGTAATTCCGTCTTTACCTGGAGCAGTATTCCTTTGCAATTTCATGCTTTTCTCTAATTCTACCAATGAAAAGGGTTTTGACTGTACCTCAGACATTGCAAGTTGAAATTCCGGGTCTATTGTACATATAGAATGGTGTTCTAATAGATGTTGTGCTGTTTGTGTGTCCGGTGCATTATTTTTGTCATACCTCTTTATTTTCTTGTCTGAGAAGCTACGTATCATATTCCAAATATATGATATGTTGGATTCTCTGTTTAATGTGGCACAGAATTTTTGGAATCCTTGCTTTTTCTTCCGTCTGAAGAAACGTTTCGCCCGAGCAATAATTTTCTTAGCGTCGATATAGTTATCTAACGTAGGCGTCATTCGAAAATTGTTTATAGTCTGTTTTCGTGTCCTATTCATCTGTTGACATTCGTTATCCCACCAGGGGTTACGATTGCCTTGTATTTTTGTTTGTGTATATGTTGGAATTGTGATGTCTGCCGTTTCGTTCATGGCAGCAGTTAATTCCTCATATGTTGCTCCTGTTAGTTCGTTAGCTTTTGCAGATAGGAGTAGCTGATACTGACTCCAATCCGCTTTGGCAAATGCACGTTTTGTCTTAGTATTAGTATGATTGTCATCGTCTTGTATAGATGTATTATTGTATGTACAGGCGGTTGGGTAATGGTCACTATTGCCACAATCATCCAATACCACCCATGAACATTTCATGACGATTATACTTGATACTAAACATACATCCAAGGGACTGGCATTGTCATTCGGATTACTGAATCGTGTACTTTGTCCTGTATTAAGAATTACAAAGTCTTCCGTATCTAAAAAAGTACTCAAAATATTGCCATTGCTGTTACTGATAGAACTACCCCAGAGAGGGTGGTGAGCATTCAAATCACCCATCCATATTGTGTTTCCCTGTATTTGTGAACTCATCCTTAATAATGTTGCCAACTGTAATCGATTGTCTGGGGGATTATAGGTATTTATAATATTAACATTATCCACTGAAATTATAATAGACTGATATTTATCATTGTCATCTGAAGAGGACTGACTAATCTGTGTGAACCTACAATCACTTCGGATAAGGGTGGCTATCCCCCCATATCCGTCTGCTCGATCCTGTCTAATAATATTATACTTTTTTATTTTAAAATTTTTCCCTGGTTTTAGCCAAGTCTCATTCAATAATAGTACGTGTGGTTGATATTTGTTTATTATGTTGATGAGAAAGTGTTTATTGGCATTAACGCTCCTAATGTTCCACTGGATGATCAACATATCTTTCGTATCCCTTGAATTATTGAATGTTAAAAGAAAGTAGGTGAGTCAAAGTCTCTATGATCCCTTGCCATTTCAAAAGTTTTAATTATATCAGATATTCTGGCTATAGTATTGGCCGGCAATTTAACCAACCTGTCATAAAAATTCTTAACTAGTATGTGTTCTTCTTTGTCTTCAGTTATTAATTGTAATCTGTCACTTGATTCGCTTTGATTATTTATAGGTTTATACACAGTATTTTTCCGTATCGCTCCCTTACTAAACTCTTTCTCATTTACCGCGTGTTGAAATGCAATTCCGTTGGAGGGTTGTAGTATTCTACCATCTGGATGCAATAATATATCATTTAGAGCCTGTTTGTCGTACCCCTGTCTGTTTTGAGTATTGTTTTTACTTTTAGTTCCTACACTCTGTGAATATGCACGTTTTGTACTCATATTTTTTTTTTCATGCACTTCCCGTCTTTGGTCAATCAGAATTCTATTATTAGTGTCATATCTGTTGTTTAAAAGTGGGAAATCTGAAGGTTGTTGATTAAAGTTCAACTTCTCTTTTGGAAAAAATTGAGCTGCCTCAAAAAAGGTGATATTATCAAATGTCATTTCTCGTATGTTTTTCTGACGTTCATATTCTTTGCAATTTTTATTATTAGATTTATGGCCATAACTATTACAAAATAAACATTTAGAAATAGCACAAGTTTTGTAATCGTCTTCCTTATCGTGCGTACTTGTACATGAAAATCATTTTTTTTTACCTTTACAGTTCTTCTGTATATGTCCATATAACAGACAATTATAACATTGCGCAATCGGAGGTATGTATGGTGTCGTTACGTAAGTTAAATGGCAAATTTCAAGGTATCGAGGAATAATAGTTCCCCTTAAAGTAATTAATATAGTGGATGCCGGTATATATTGGACAATTTCGTTTTCCGTCACTCGTCTGTTCATACGTTTGACGTTTAGTACGTTATATGGACTTTTTATCATTGTTTTCAGTTCGTCTTCTGTAAAATCTGTACTTATTTCTTTTACGATTGCTTTGCATGTTACATTGCTTAAAGGGATGTAAACCTTATATCCCTTCTCTTTTAGCCTACCATTTGTAATCATTAAATTAGCACTATCTCTATTGTTAAATTCCACCCCTACCTTATTTTTCCCTTGTATTTTAATTTTTATGATATGTGTCAGTTTCAGATCACAAATGTCCTTAGCAATTTTTAACTGAGAGAAGCGTCCAATGTTTTCATCTTATTTTTCTACTGTTACCCTATATGGTCCTATCATTTCATAACTATATAATATCTGTTCCCTTTCACCTTCTATTAGCTGTTCTTGTACATTTGTTTCTGTCCCTGTTGTTCTATTACTATTACTAGTGTCACTGTTTTCTGGTATATTATTCTGTGAGGCTGTATTGAAATTTCTAGTTCCGCCAATAAAATTTTCATTTGTATTCAACGCGTTTATATCTCGTACTTCACTATCTGTACTGTCTCTACCACCACTATCTCTGTCCTGTTCCCAGTTCATATTTGTTTCTACATAGCTAGCTGTTACCATAGGGTCTAACAAGATTTTTTTGGGGGAAGATGCCTCTTCCCCCTCACGTCTTAACATTTCTACGATTCCAAGGTTACTTTGTTTTTACAAATATGCGACCCAATTTAATACAATTGAATTCCAATATATCAAGACAAAAAACCACCCAAAAAGAAAAAAGAAAATAAAAAACACAAAGGGTAAGAATGAAGTAGTTCAATAAAAAGAGTTTACCAGCACGCTGTCTCTCGTACTCCAAATTATATCACCAAAATCACTTCACCCAATCTCAAAATCCAACACAGTTGCAAAAATCCAAACTTCTATCAATTGTCTCAATAATAACAAGATCATCATCTTCTAGTGCAAGATACATAGAAACTCTGGTGTGATCTCTTATAGCTATGAAACCGACATACAAAAGTGTTAAGACTTGATTCGTGATATTTTTACTGCGTTGATACCGTTTCACCTCTTTAGCACACAGATGGCGGCAAAATTTTCAACATTGAATTTTATTTGTTGTGATATTCATTAACCATAATTTGTAAACATTCAAATTTCAATCAAATAATTATGACTTAGTACTTCGGAATGTTGGAAACTCCGCTATTTTCTATACATCTTGTGCATACATAATGGTATTTTTGTCATTAGATTGCCACCAAGATTAGGAACTGCCATTAGATAGGTACTCAAATCTCGAATAACTACAACTACATTGAGCAAACACTCCAATAATTGAAATAATATCAAAGCATAAAGGTACTAACGCTACACACAAACGCGTATAGCACACATAACTCAAAGAGTTGTGGTATAGTGGTAATATCCTTTAATCCTTTGAAAATAACTGATTATTGTAATTATTACCCAGTGGACTCTGTCAATTATCTCCGAATGAACAACCAACGAAGGCGTAGAAGCATATATCTATTAACTACGAATATGGATAATAAAGACAAGCCTATGTGATGCCAAAGAAAATGAGCATCGACTTCGAATTGGACTCTGCTGAATTAATGCGCTTGCGCCAGAGATTCCTATTCAAAGACGATTTTGTTTTTTTATTTCTTTCTAGCATGCATGGTTCGGGGTTCAGCAGCAAAAATTATCGAAGATATGACAAGCATATCTTAGGCAGTGGCGGCGATAAGGATTTGGGGCCCTCCCCGCCAAATTTTGTTAGGATACCCAGCGAGCACAAAAACATCTCAGAGATGTTAAAAGTAAGAGTTTTTGAGACATCAAACCTCCACTGCGATGTTCTGTTCATACATGAATAGAACGTGTATGTAGGTGCAAATGTCCGCCGCACGCGGCTATTTTTAGGATGTTCCTGGGACATCATAAAAGGCATTTCTTTCACGTTTTTTTCGACGCCTTTTTTAAGACACAACATAACATTTTTAAAGCTTTTCGCCTACATTAAATCACTGTATATAAAACATTGTTTGAGATGTTCCTGAGACATACAAAATGCACTTTCATCTCGTTTTTTGTCATTGATTGTACAAATCGACAATAGTCAAAATATGAAGAGAACTCTGGGGCGATTAAAAAAAAATAATCGATATAACTTATTTTAATAGGATCAAAGGAACACACATGCAAATTTAAACCTAAAATATTTTCTGTTTACACAAATTGAACAACTTTTCAAAAATGTAAATATCACTCTAACACTGGTTGTTGTCTGGTTCAACTGAATTTAAACAAAACTGTGAATACAGTCTCAATAATACGGTGTCCTTGACTAATCACTTTACATAGATAAGGTATACATAATGATTATGCGATGATGATTTTACAAGTCAGAACCGGTATATGTTTTTGAGGTTATTTATTTTCTGAATATCGACAATTCATTCCTTACTTTGCAGTCCGTAATCAACTTGATTACTAAATATAATATTTTGTCTTGAAAAAATGTTTCACTTCACTCTAAAACGACTACTTTTACGGAAAACAAAATGGGGTAAATTAAGTCGAAACTAGAATCGATAGGTACTCTCCGTCAACTCAAACATATCACTGAGATCACATGATCACATTTGCGATTGCGCGAACGCTAGATATATTCTCGGTGAACATCTCAAAGGTGAACTATGTTACGCCAAGTGAAAACATCCACAAGATAACATTTTGTGCACATCTCCGATACATTCCTATAGGCATTTAAAAAAACGCCACAGAAGAACAAAAACAGAACATTGAATATCGTTCAGGGACCTCTTTGGGAAGTACATATTTCGTCTCAAAGAAACATCGGCGTGACTACATTTTTGAAACGTCTCAAAACCTCCCAGAGATGTTTGTGCTCGCTGGGTATTCATACATGTGGCAATAAAAGGAAAAAGTAAAGAAAACGGTAACCTCTCAGATTTTGATGAAATTTTTACTGATGATTCAGGGTACATATAAAACGATAAAAAACTTTAAAAGTCATTGAAGTTTGACCAAAAATCAAGTGCCAATTACTGTTTTGTCGAAAATGAAAGAAAATTCCTTTTCTATGAGTTTTGACGCTTTCATAGTTGATAACTGTATTGTAAAAAATCAAAATTAGTACCTAAATTAGACTACGAAAAATTTGAATTATGTAAAGTAAATCTATTCGAATTCTTTGAATAAAGTGGTGGCCCCGAAAAGGGCCGTTTTTGTGAAATAGAAAAATTATATTCTAGTTTCCAAATCAGAGTAAAATCTTCTTCATCCGCAACATATAAGCTATTTGAATTATCGAAGGAATTTTTGGCATCATACAATTTACTTGCCAATCTAAAAAATGCTTCAGTTCTGTGGATGTTTTGATGGGCACAAATTTAACACATGTAGCGTGCAAGATTTTCAGAAAATGTGTCCTTTTTTTTCCGTCCATTTAATTTTTTGTGTACATTTTCTTGATCTTCGTGTAGGAAGACTACGTCTGTTGCGATTACATTTAGAAATTGCAAAGGCTTTGATCTTGGCAGAAAAGTGCGCGCGTAGCGCATGCGCCTTTCCTTTTTCATGTACATTTTCGTGATCTTCATGTAGGAAGACTAAGTCTGATGCGTTTACTTATAGGAATAGCAAAAAGCTTTGATCTTGGCAGAAAAGTGCGCGCGCGTGGATTTGCGAAATGTCGGCCTAGCGCATGAGCATTTCTTTCTTCATTTTCTTGATCATCATGTAGGAAGATTAAGTCTTGCGATTACATATAAAAAATTGCAAAGGCTTTGATCTTGGCAGAAAAGTGCGCGCGTAGCGCATGCGCCTTTCCTTTTTCATGTACATTTTCGTGATCTTCATGTAGGAAGACTAAGTCTGATGCGTTTACTTATAGGAATAGCAAAAAGCTTTGATCTTAATTAAATTATTGAAATTAAATGTCCTAAAGTACTGGAAAAGTGTCAAGAGCTATCTGCATTTGATGATGTTTTATCAAAATCCCAGTTGGGTAATTTTTTCTTAGTGAAAAAAATGGGAAAATCTTCATCAGAGACAACCATCCATACTTATACCAAATTATAAGTTCTCTATTTATTCTGGAAGCAGAGACCTGCCATCTTGTAATTTTATGAATTTCTAGATTCACGCCTGAATGAATTTAAGATCGTCGAACCATGTTCAGGAGGCGAAAACACATCACTATACCAGCAAACAATTTTTCTCGGCGGTTATGAGGCCGATGTAGAACGAGATTTACCTTTTCAAACAACTGTCCGTCACATACCCAATCCATATTTCCTCAAGTTTAATGAGTTTTAATCCGCTTTTGGCAGAAAATTGATTGATAAAACTCTGGTAGCAGGTAACAAACAGATATTTTATTATTAGAGTTAAAAATGAATAAATGAATCGTTTTTTTAATGACCGGAAGTTTAATTGACTGTCTTGCATAATTCTCATTCCTTATTTATCAGTAGTGATAGAGCGCCGGTTCTAGATAATGTGGTGGTGGTGGGTGTCAGAGGGCGCCACTTGTTCGGTGACGTCAGACAAGGCCTTGAACGGCACGTGTTCGAATGACGTCAGGCATGACCTTCGAGCCACATTGGTGGGTGTCAGAGGGCGCCACTTGTTTGGTGACGTCAGACAAGGCCTTGAACGGCACACGTGTTCGAAAGACGTCAGGCATGACCTTCCATCGACCTTCATGGAGCTTTTAAGGGTGGGTGGGCTATATAATGATATTTCTAAATAGTGGATTCGGTGGCGTGAGTACTCAGAACTCTCATAGGTATATAATGGTATTTCTAAATAATGGATTCTGTGTTTTTAGTACTCTCATAGCTATGAATGGGTATTTCTAAATAGTCGGGACGGAGTATCTGAAAGTCTTTTGTGTCGTGGGTGTATCTAAAAATCGACGTTGTGGATTTAGTGTGTGGGGTCAGAGCTGTGACATAATGTTTCAATGTTCGACCTCCCAGTGACCTTCACGTTGTTTTCAAATGCATGGATGAAATCAGTCATAATTTTGGTCACCTATTCGACATGTAAAACATTTTTGTTTGGGAAGGAAGCACTTATAAAAAAATGTATCATAGAATTTTCATGTTGTATTCAGGGTTTGTGTTCGACTAGGAGATGACATTGGTATTGAATGGGAGACATTGCATTCACGGTAATAAAGATCGACAAGGCCTTGAAGGCCACGTGTTCGAGTCAGTCATGACCTTTCACCGACCTACTTCCTGTTCAACCTTCCACAGAACTTATGATGTCAGTCACATCCTATGTGTACTTGGCCATCTATTCGACCTTCCACCGACCTTCATGGAGTTTCCAATCACCTTCACATAACTGCGTGCACCTTTCAAGTACATGGTGCTGTATTTGAGACATATATAGTTAGTATTATTACGGGTGATTGGAGAGTAATGCGGGTAATTAGACTAATTGAAGGGTATGACCTTGAATACTTGTAATTTACCTCTCGAGTACTTTATTTTCAAATTTATTCTTTCAATACACTATTGTAATTCTTTATTTCAATTACACTCGTCAGAGGGCGCCACTTGTTCGGTGTCGTCAGACAAGGCCTTGAACGGCACGTATTCGAATGACGTCAGGCATGACCTTCGAGCCACAGTGGTGGGTGTCAGAGGGCGCCACTTGTTCGGTGACGTCAGACAAGGCCTTGAACGGCACACGTGTTCGAAAGACGTCAGGCATGACCTTCCACCGACCTTCATGGAGCTTTTAAGGGAGGGTGGGCTATATAATGATATTTCTAAATAGTGGATTCAGTGGCTATGAATGGGTATTTCTAAATAGTTGGGACAGAGTATCTGAAAGTCTTTTTTGTCGTGGGTGTATCTAGAAATCGACGTTGTGGATTTAGTGGGTGGGGTCAGAGCTGTGACATAATGTTTCAATGTTCGACCTCCCAGTGACCTTCACGTTGTTTTCAAATGCATTGATGAAATCAGTCATAATTTTCGTCACCTATTCGACATGTTAAACATTTGCATTTTTGTTTGGGAAGGAAGCACTCATAAAAAAAAATATCATAGAAATTTCATGTTGGTTTGTGTTCGACTATGAGTTGACATTGGTATTGAATGGGAGACATTTCATTCACGGTTATAAAGATTTCGGTTCGGTACTGTAGGGCGCTACTTGTTCGATGACGTCAGACAAGGCCTTGAAGTCCACGTGTTCGAGTCAGTCATGACCTTGAACGGCACGTGATCGAATGACGTCAGGCATGACCTTCGAGCCACATTGGTGGGTGTCAGAGGGCGCAACTTGTTCGGTGACGTCAGACAAGGCCTTGAACGGCACACGTGTTCGAAAGACGTCAGGCATGACCTTTCACCGACCTTCATGGAGCTTTTAAGGGTGGGTGGGCTATATAATGATATTTCTAAATAGTGGATTCGGTGGCGTAAGTACTCAGAACTCTCATAGGTATATAATGGTATTTCTAAATAGTGGATTCGGTGTTTTTAGTACTCTCATAGCTATGAATGGGTATTTCTAAATAGTCGGGACGGAGTATCTGAAAGTCTTTTGTGTCGTGGGTGTATCTAGAAATCGACGTTGTGGATTAAGTGGGTGGGGTCAGAGCTGTGACATAATGTTTCAATGTTCGACCTCCCAGTGACCTTCACGTTGTTTTCAAATGCATGGATGAAATCAGTCATAATTTTAGTCACCTATTCGACATGTTAAACATTTTTGTTTGGGAAGGAAGCACTTATAAAAAAATGTATCATAGAATTTCCATGTTGTATTCAGGGTTTGTGTTCGACTAGGAGATGACATTGGTATTGAATGGGAGACATTGCATTCACGGTAATAAATATCGACAAGGCCTTGAAGGCCACGTGTTCGACCTTCCACCGAACTTATGATGTCAGTCACATCCTATGTGTACTTGGCCATCTATTCGACCTTACACCGACCTTCATGGAGTTTCCAATCACCTTCACATAACTGCGTGCACCTTTCAAGTACATGGTGCTGTATTTGAGACATATATAGTTAGTATTATTACGGGTGATTGGAGAGTAATGCGGGTAATTAAAGTAATTGAAGGGTATGACCTTGAATACTTGTAATTTACCTCTAGAGTACTTTATTTTCAAATTTATTCTTTCAATACACTATTGTAATTCTTTATTTCAATTACACTCTAGTTGAAACAGTCTGCTTGAAGATGACCAAAAGGTTTGACCATCTTCAAACAAACTGTTCACACATGGTGAAATTTATATATTTCCATACACTATTGCAATTGCTTATTACTCCTTCAAATTGACTTTCAATTACATGGATCAGTCATATTAGCCTATATGAACTTTTTGACAAAGTCCCAGCATAATAAATTATTTGAATAGAGTTATATAGAAAAAACACATCGGTCAATTTTTTTTTATTAGGCCAGATACATTATTCGTAATGTTACACACTGTAATTGATACAATTTCTTGATTATGTGAAAACATCATTGCGTGATCTCACCGTGTCCAAGGTTATATTGTCGAATTTCTTCATCATTTCAATTTTGTCTTCATACTGTTGAATTTTCATTTGAAGTATTCTTATATTTACCAAATGCTTTTCCAGTAGACTTTTAATTTTCATGGCGGTACGGTTGAAACTCTTCAATCCACTCATGAATCAGATGTAAGTTTGTTTGAAATGGTATAAAGGTGTCTTTCGATTTGAGATGGACATATCCCAAAGCCTGTATTCATACCTTTGAATGGCAACGACTCTGATGTGGGGGTAATTCAGTTTCAACCAATCACAGTACATGGATTTTGTTAGTCACACCATACGTGTACTTGGTCACGCCCTATATGTACTTGCTGATCTGCTCGACCTTCATGGAGTTTTTGTGGGTGGGTGTCAGAGGGCGCCACGTGGTCGATGACGTCAGGCATGACCTTCGAACCACATTGGTGGGTGTCAGAGGGCGCTACTTTGGTTCATAGTGGGGGTTGTTTACTTTTGATTATAAAAGAAATTAATTTACTACAGATTCAGTAGAAAAATATAACCATAGCAGCTAGCAAGGTGGCGAAGAGTTATTCGGTGCCCAATAGAAAGAATAGTGAGTGTGTTTTAGTTTTGAAAATTGTTTATATTTTCCTTATTTATTTTCATTATGTCAGTTTCGAAAGTGGATTTACAAAAAATCAATTTTATGATTGAACAAGAAATAGAAGTATTAGAACAGAGAGTGTTATCATCATTGCCAGTGAATGAAGCATACATAATAAAGAATATGGCAATTTGTTCAACTCGGTTCGGTAAATCTCTTTTATCAACGTTAGTGGATGTAAACAATAATACATTATTCAAAACATGGCTACCAAAACGTGTTTCAGAGCAATTCACTGATGCTGATGTTACTTGTATCAATTCTTCGGGTGGTAAATATACGCTAGCCTATTTGGGTCAAAGTCAACAGAGTTTCGCTGGCATGAAAACGCGATCGTTGGTCAAATTCAATCTCATTGACCAATAGTAATAGTTACTTTCCACTTATCATAAGCTAATTCTGATTATTTATATTATAGACGATAATTGTAGGGCGAATATAAAAAGTTTTCATAAATCTTTAAACACACTCTTTCTTGTGTGTCACCAAAAGTCTGATTGCCGAAAGTTCGATGTGAGTATTACTGATTATATCGTAAGCAAACTCATTTCAATAATTTCTATTTGATTTCAGTTCCATTCTTGAGATATGTGGATGCAATATGCCAGCGAACATTGGAACAAAGCCACAGATATCGATTCCGCTGTTGCAAGGTTGTCTTCAGAGCTGTATGCTCTGGCCGAAGACGCTCACCATGCCACCATTTACGACTTGAGTGTATGTTATGATGAAGGGCAAAGTGAATTGTGGTTGCGAGACTGCGAGAACTACAAGAAGGGTGTGCATCTTTGCGAGAAATATTCAGACGGTAATTTGGATTTGGATCAACTCTGCAATCGCATGATTGTGTGTGAGCTGAAGAGATTTCTCTACCGCCTGCTGCCATACTTACCTGGAGGGATCATCCAAAAGTACCAGCTGGATGAGCAAAGCGATGATGAAATCGAAAATGGTCAAGAAAGTAGTGATGACGAAGAAGAAATTATTTTAGATAGTTTACATATACCCAAAACTATTTGAATTGTAAGCTAGTGATATTTAAATAAAAAACCTAATATCATTTATTCATATTTTTATTTACCTATTTCTCTTTAACATCAATAAATAAAAAAAAGGAAATGGATACTAATGAATACAAATAAAAATAATCAAAAATACATAATATATATATATATATATATATATATATATATATATATATATGTCTGTATGTGTTTCGTCAATATCTGCCATGAACTGTTCCATCCAATGCGTTGTATGTTAGAAATGTATCATGCAAAATTAGTGCATATACTTTGGTGTTGTCTGGAAACTTAACCTTTCTGGTTTCAAACTCAAGTTTTATATCAATTGTTGATGATTTTGTGGCATTCGGCTGATGTGAGCAATCGATGACGAACAGTGGATTCTGTCGAAATTGTCCAATGTCCATTAGAGGTTCACTCATGTCTTTGTCATAATAACTGCGTTGAAAACTCTCATAGGCATAATATGCTGAAGTATCGAGTTTTTTATCGAAATCCAAATTCCAACGTTCATATGGATACACTTCAGAGTTCAAATACACTCGAATATTATTGATATCGGCAGTTGTGAATTTTGTGATGTCTCTCGTTCTATCTTCAGATATGGTAGTTTTTTGGAATCCGATGATGACGTAACGAGGTGTTTCTAGAGCATTAGTCGTCTTTATAGCCCATATGTCTGAAGATGTTCCACGTAGTGATGGAAGTTCATATAGATCCCACATGCGATACGCCAACTTAATTTTTGCATTCAGACCACTTTTGTTGATCCTACTCAAAAGTTTGAGTTTGTGTTTATCTTCGGGAACTATGTGTCTTATTTTCCATTCAATTTTGTTGATTTCTATATCAGCATCAACCTCGCCAATATACGAGTTTTTGAAAGATCGTGCAATGATCAGAATCAATTCCTGTTTGGCATTCAAGATGCTTCTGTTGTAATCTTCTGCGAAACCCATCAAATATTTGAGTGGTAATTTACCACTGAATACATGACTAGTTTCATCCAAGATATCCTGTTCTGAGAGGCCCCATCCGGTGGTCAATAATGTATTAGCATGTGATTGTCCAAATGAAATCATGGTTTTCATTGTGGATGTTATTCCTGGTTTTCGAACAACAGCTACTTGCTCACCTCCCATTTCATAACGAATTTCATCAAACAGAAAAGCAATGGCATTGTTGGAGAGAAAGCATTGTTTGCTGACCTCTTTGGGAGTGAATTTTCCTTCTATATAAATGAAACTCTCAGCAATATCAAGTATCACATCTTGGTTATTGATCGCGATACGGATTTCATCTGAATTTCTAAACAATGGTGATCCATATGGTTTGTAGGTGTGCTCATGAAAACTTGTGAGGGAATGATCAAGCACCGGTTCATCAAATATATTCAACTTCTCATTATTTGTTTCAAACACCATCGTTATTTCTTCAATTTGAGTCCAATTGTTTTCAAAAATTCAAGATCTCTCACTGATAGAGTGTGTGCTAGCTGTTTAGCATACGATTGTGGAATGAGCTTCTTTCTACTCGAACCTTGCTTTATAACGGAATTGGTTTGTGTAACGTTTTCAATTCTTTGATGATTACGTCTATTGTAACAAAAACCCATGGTGTAGTAGTAGTTATTCGATTTTCTTCAATTCCAAAATGATAACAATCTCTTCTTCACTTCCAAAATCAATGAGGTTATTTTTGTGATCCAAAATACGTACAGTAATGTTGTCGACAGACTGGCGTCCTTCCGGACTGATTGGCATATAAATAATATTATGCGGCTCCTTTGTGAGATTAAATCCCGGCTCAACATCGAGATCGAATGAAAAAAGAATGTGATTTTCTTCATCATTTACATATGAACCAGATATGATATTGCATTCCAAACGGATGAGTCGAACAGCTGTAATATTCACAGGAAGTATAGATTCATGCAGTTTATTCCGCTCAAACACTAGACGATCGAATCCCAACATTCGACCTATTGAATTTTCATGGGTCAGATCAATTTCATATATTGATTGCATCATACATTTGAATGTATTATTGTTGGCTCGAAGACTGAATATGTCATCCAATTTGATCTCGTCCTGCTTTTTGCCATGAAGCACTTCAGATTCAATTTTCTTTTGAATAACAACATTTAACTCTTCTATCTCGTATGCACCACATGGTATTCTAATGGAGTAATCTGTCCACTTGAAAAGAAGTGTGTCTGAGCCATCATCTTCAATGACCCTGATGCCGATTATGTTGTTATTTTTCGTGACATGACTGATGACTCATCTATGACATCACATCAATTTATTGTTGTCTACAACACATGCGTAATAACCTACGTTTTTTCGGAGGTGTTTCATCGAAATCCATTTCATTCTTATTGGTACCAATATTCATATCATTTATATTGCAATAACAACAGAATATTTTCCGTGGTGCAGGACCATCATTTACATCAGAATCGGAAATATCATCACTTCCTTTGCCAGGGTGATGCTCACTGCAATATCTGTATTTCATTATGTCCGGATCATCTTGGAGGTGTTTGGGTAACTTTTCCCAAACCCAAGCAATTTCATGTGCTGCACATGCAAGTATTACTTCTTTAGGCAAATTTAAAAGCATGACTCGATCCATTTTTGTCAAGGTGCGATATTTTGAATACATCTTGAGAGAAAATCCCATCCTCTTAATAGCCTCTCGATCCATTTCTGGTGTGATGTCCATTTTATGATTGGGAGAGAAACTTCAAGCACAAGTGACCGCATAAAACTGTATTGAACTTCTGCTGGCGGTGATAGTTATACAGAATTTTGACACTCAATCCTTTTTGAAAGTATTGAATCAATTCCATTGGTGGGGGTAAATCACCAAAACTATCAAAATATGTAATTTCTCTTCCATATTTTCTGTATGCCACCCAATGTGTTCCTGGGCCACTCATTTCATCTAAATTTATGATGGCGGTCTCGCGATGGTGTGGACCTGAAGATGGCAATCTATCACGCATGAAAATGCCTCGAAAATATGGAATTTTCATTTTCTTGGCATAATATTTGAGGTCGAGGTCGGTGAGAGGTCTTCGAGGAAGGGAATCAACTAGTTTTTTTAATTGTATGGTTTCAAGTAGAGTCCCAGTCCTTTACGATATGGTTTGAGAAATATACCACTACCGCTTCTACCCAGAGCAATAGTTTCCATTTTCTTATTGTGACGATTCGCTTCCATCAAAGCAACTCTACTTGCTTTGGCCGAATTTACAGCTTTGGTGATACCTGAAACTGCACCTGCTAAACTTCCAAGGGCAGACAATCCAGCAAAAATCGGAATCAATGGCAGAATTCCTCCAACCTTGGGAATCGGAATTATACGGGGTGTGCGGATTTTTTTCTTACCACCTGCAGCTTTGAGATATTTCCGTGCCGCTTGCAGTGCCACTGTAGTAGCCTTTTTTCTATCATTTGTTACGAATTCATCACCTCCAGAGTTTCTCAATACATTCCGCACTTTATGAACTACACCAGCACCAAATGCAACCTTTCTTATTTTCTTTTTTGTTTTCTTGGAATGATTTTTAACTTTTTTTTTAATAGCATCCACACTGCACCCCATACCAAAACGTCTCTTCGTTTTCATAACGTTGGTTACTAGTAGAGCAGCTGCCCTTTCTCCAATTCCAGCGTCCTTTGATTTAACCCTATTCCAAGCTGCGTATTCAAGTTCTTTGTCTGCTTTATGTCTCAAAGTGAGATCAGTAGGATATTTTGAATATTGGATATCGTGACGTTTACAGGCAATATCCAATTTATTAATTCCCGGGTCGTTGCGAGCTAAACGCTCTCGCAATTTTGTTCCTGGTCCACAGTATTGATAACCTCCAGGTAAATGTAGCTCGAACGGTAGTTTGTTTATTAACGTATTAACAAATCCAAGACCTTTCTTTCTCTTTTCACTAATAGTACGTCCGTATCGTTTCGTGGTAGCCATTTAAATGAAATGTTCATTACATGTGATCGCTTACATAGTCTTCAACCACGGTACGATGCGCATTGTGAAGCAGAAAGAAAAGTTCACCGTAGACAATCTAGATGAAAAATTCGGGAGTGGATTAAATGGTCAGAAGTCATTGCGACATGGTCCACTACTTCCATCATCTGTTCGAGGACTCATAATTGGACCATCAAATTGCGGAAAGACGAATGCAATGATCTCGCTATTGACACATCCCCAAGGACTGCGATTCGCAAATGTTTATCTATATTCGAAATCACTTCATCAGCCCAAGTATCAATATCTACGAAACGTATTGGAACCCATAAAGGGGTTAGGTTTCTACACATTCAGTAATAATGCAGAAATCGTGGAACCATGTGATGCTAAACCAAACTCTGTCTTCATATTCGACGATGTGATATGTGAAAAACAGGATATCATAAGATCATATTTCTGTATGGGACGTCATAAGGATGTCGACTGTTTTTATCTTGCACAGACATATTCACGTGTACCCAAGCAACTAGTGCGTGATAATACGAATTTCATTGTGATATTCAAACAGGATGAGACAAATCTTCACCATATATTTTCCGATCATGTATCACCCGATGTAACATTTAATCAGTTTCAATTGATGTGTATCAAATGTTGGGAAGATCAATATGGATTTCTTGTCATCGATAAAGATAGAAAAATACATGGAGGTAGATACCGCATGGGATTCGATAGTTTTATATATCCATGACATTGCTTTCGAGATTCAATTGATTGTTGAATTCCATAGAGGTAACTGCTTCATTGTATTCTCTATATTAAAAAGATAATCAAAATGAAGACAGATAATGATTCAACTGCTGAAAATAGAGAAATGAATTTAAAACGTCAATTGGTTGAGACAACAGAAGCTGTACGGCAGAAATTCAACTCAATTAAGAGTGGAAATATTGAAAATCGGATGGCACTCGAAAAATTGTATGATCCCATAACGAAACCATTAAACGTTCTATCTTCAGCTGCTACCATGAAACCACCTTCAGTGTTGTCAATGAATCAAGGAAACTCTCGGCCTACTCCGATACATGCAATGAGTACTCCAATAGTAAAAAATAAATTTTTTGGAAGTGTATCTTCTGCTGACAGTGATACGGATACATTGGAAGATGAAGTGGGAACAACACTATATGAAACACCTTCATCATCTGGAATCAGTTCATCGGATCTGGACATGTCTCCGTCCAATCTTGAAAATGTATTGAAAAATCATTTGAAAAATGTCAAAACCAAAAATGCAGCATATGATACCATATTTGGTATACATTTGGATCCCACTACACAAAAACTGAAAATGGGAAGTCTCGAGGTACGTTTTCAAAAAAGTGGAAACATTTCGTTTTGGAATGCTGATAAAGTGAAGAAACTTGAATGTCCAAGTAGTGCAGCTTTATATGATATGATATTTCTGAAAAATCCACATCATGTCGACGATGAGGAAATTCATAAAACATATGTCAAGATATTGAAAGTAACGAATGCTCCATATAAACAACACCAATTGAAGAATGGGTTCAAACAAACAAATTCTAAAAAATTTCGTGAAGTTATCAAACCACTGTTATACTCATCACATTATCCGATTAGGAGTCGAACAAAAGAAGGAGCTGGATTCAATCGAAAAAAAATTCAGAAAATGTTTCATCGCAAACCTGTGAATTATGTTTACTGGAACTCACCTAAAGAGTTAGTGGACCGTCTACGGCTACTGATAGCTTCAAAGTCAGCTGGCCATACAGGGCATGATAATGAAATAATTTCAATAATCGAGGAATTACGAGAAGAAGGTATAATATATTGATGCAATCACAAAAATTTCATCAGTTTGTCCTCATCATTTGATGCTGTAACATTATCGAAAGATAGGATGGATAATGAAATAAGTGATGCGAAACGACAAGTAGTCAATGAATTACATAAGCCGGCAAGACGTAATTTTCCCAGAAGAATGACCAATATCAGAGGTTTTGCAGATTTATGGCAAATTGATCTTGCTGAATTACAACCCTATGCTAAAAGTAACAAAGGACATCGTTATATTCTTGTGGTGATTGACTGCTACTCCAAATACCTATGGACATTACCTGTTAAAACTAAAACAGGTGCCGCTGTTACCGATGCAATGGCAATTGTATTGAAAGAAGCCAAATATTCTCCGAATCATTTACAAAGCGACCAGGGGAAAGAATTTTTCAATAGTAGTTTCTCATCTCTTATGCGGAAATATAACATCAACCATTATTTCACATTTAGTACTATGAAGGCTACCATAGCAGAAAGGGTAATTCGAACAATAAAGACGTGGCTTTACAGAGAATTTTCAATGATGGGACATCACAAATGGTTAGATATTTTAACTATTTTAACAAAGAAATATAACAACAAAATACATCGTACGATAGGCATGAAACCCATCGATGTGAAGTCTACAACAAAAATAAAATTCAATGGAATGAAGAGACTGGGTGCACATAAATTCCACAAGAAACAAAAGACACCTAAATTCCGAATGAACGATATTGTACGTATAAGCAAGTACAAGAATATTTTCGAAAAGGGTTACACTGCCAATTTTACAACAGAACTATTTAAAATTGTTAAAATTACCCAAACACACCCCATTACTTATATTCTTGAAGACATTGATGGAAGCCCGATTAAAGGAGGTTTTTATGAATCAGAACTATTGAAAACGCTTAATGCTGATGTATATCTAGTTGAAAGAGTATTGAGAAGAAAAAATAATAAACTATATGTCAAGTGGTTAGGCTTCCCCAGTGAACATAATTCATGGATAGATAAAAGTGCTATGATTTAATATTCTCATTTAATTGTATTACATTTTAATTTCAGTAAGTTGTATAATTATTAATAAACTATGGAAAACATACACTCGTTTTTTTCACATACAATTCATTAAAAGTGATGAAAATGAAGAATTCTGATTCAAAGGAAAAGATATAGCTATTTGACTCACTCAACATTCAGTGTAGGATCTCATATATTAATCAATTCGTCATCTAACGTTTTTCATGCAAATAAAGAATAAAACACGATTATGATGAAACTCATCTTTATTTAAATTTCTTATATGAATATTATACATGTCCCATCAATTAATTTTTCTCTGCATTCATTTTTCTCTGCATGCTCCCAAGTCCTCCTGTGTTGATACCTTGAATTTGATCAACATGTTTCATCGATTCTATCGAATACATGAAAGCTTCTACAGCTGCAATGATTCGTTCATCCTTCATTGATATATTAGTTAATGCTATTTGCAGAGAAGATTGAATAGCTGTAAGAATTAGGTCCTTTACGTTTTTTATTTCATCTTCGAGATAGGAACGGATCACGCAATCCTCTCCATCAACAGGAACTCCAATATTCTTCAATATTTTTCCCTGCATATCATATTGCCCATCTGTTGTCAACTTGAAACCGATACCTGCAGGTCCACGTATAGTTGATCCATTTCCACATTTTCTCTTACGTCCAAATTTATCTATAGCTCTATTCATCTTTCTCTCACAAAGTTACTTCAACAATGACAATGATAAGAAATAATTTTGTATATAACCATTTAATTCGCTGATACATATTTCAATATTTGAGTATAAGTGTACGAAAATATTGAAGGAAAGTATATACGAATATGAATCCACCTCCACCTGAATCAACAAAAAACATGTTCTAATATAAATAAAACAATATTTGAGTGATGTATAAGCAATTTTCTGACCATAGTAAGTATGAATTTTCCGGTTGTTTTATGTGAAAGAATTTGTTTAGTATTTTGAATGATATTATTCAGTTATTTCTGCATCCAATAGTGTGATTAGATAATCGAGTCTACTCTCAGGATCTATATCGAATTCATCGAACAAAGATTCGACCATCATATCACATATACGAATGTTTTCATTGGGGTCATTTTGATAAAACTCAATATCACTATGGCCCCATGGAAGTGTATGCGTAGTATTTGGAATGATGAAACGTTTATCATCATTGAATGATAGGGCTACCTTATTTCTCATTTCAGTGAACATATCATGTGAGATGCTTCTGAATGAGTTCATCTTTCTAAAAATTTGACCCCCATTTTCAACAAAATTTTTATAATCTTCACAGGTCAATTGGTTCTTTATTACAGATCTTTTCACCCCTTTGGCTCTTTTTACCTCATTTGCAACAGATTGAACATAGTATGCTTTGGCACCTGTACCATAAAAACTAATTATAGGATCGTTGGGGAATTCATCTTTGAAATTTCCTAAGACTGAAGGTGTTACAGGTATATTGAATTTGTTATCTTCAACGTAATTCGATGTATCAAATCTACATATATTACTATTGATGAAGTTATAGAAATTTTCAGTTTGCACTCTCAGAATTAGTGAATCCGTATCAGTATACAAAAGTGAAGCATTCTGACCGAATTCTCTTTTAACACATCCATAATAAAAATCATACATCACAGTCTTGGATAACTCCAAAACAGTGAATCCCAAATACAAGGGTTTATTGTAATGCACTCTCACTTTACCCAATTGGATAGCAACCAAATTTTCAGAAAAAATTGCACAACTTTTGAAGTTTGGTTTAGCAATAAGGGTGGAAGCCCCCATTTTGTTTTGAATATTATTCCAATGTGTGATAAGCCTTACATCTATTCTATTGTCCACGTTTTCCATCGTCTTACCATACACTGAGTTTACCATTAGTTTATAAAAATCTTTCTCAGCCTTATTGCTTGAGTTATTTCGCATTTCTGTATTAAGATTGATGTAAGGTTTCATCCAACATGACTGTTTAAATCTCATCACTCTGTGAGTGTGCATTACAATCAAACCATTGTTTATTGCCTGTTTCAAGTTTTTATAATGTACTATGTACTTTCGTTTGTCATTCAAGTTCGGTATCAATTTAGGGATTTTACATTTCGAATATGGTGGAATGATACTTTCCACCAGAAATGGAAAATCAGCATGATAATCATGCAACTCTCGCGGGTAATGAATATCAACCTCGAGAACATATCCATATGGATCATCATCTCCCACATACATTATGTCCAAATTTGTAATTTCTTCATGTGATAGCCATGAAAAATCGCCAGTTGGTAATGCTTGTGACATACTATGCCCATAAAGATTTGTTGCATCCAAATATGAGATGAAAGATGATGGCTCGTTAGGATTAAAATCGGGTAGAAACTTATTATTTGCTTCATGTTTTCTTTCACTACATTGACTTATCCCCCCACGTATACCTTTTTTGAAAAAATTTATCATATCTATATCAGTGAGAAGATCTAACTCAATATCTGTATATTTCAACATTGCATCCCAAGATAGGCCTGGTGCACTATAATACTGAGCTGGATCCAATTTATAGGTATTCAAACACATCCTTCTGAAATTTTCGAAAACATCACATAGTAATAGTACGTCAGATTTCAAATACAAGTCCGAATAATCGCCCAAACTCTCACACTCGAATAGATTCCAAACACGTTTAGCCCTCATATAGTCTGTGTCGGATATATTTTCTTCATTCAAGTTGTCATAGAATTGATTTTTAGTCGGTAAGGTAGTAACATTCAACTTGTCAATATTGTCAACAAAACTATAAGGAAAGACACCTTTCTTTCTCATTAAATTGAATTTTTCTAAATCGGGAAAATGTTTGGAAATTTCTATACATTGTTCAATGATTAAATTAGCTCCCAACTTTTCCAGTGAACTAGACATAAACTTGAAACTATCTATAAACCTCAATTTTAAATAATTTCTCCTCGTTTCACCCTTTCTATTTTGATAGCTATGTGTGTAGATCTTTTTAGAAAAAGAAATGTACTTTTCTTTAGTTTGGGCAATTACTTCCACCCTATCATTTTCGCTATACAATTCTTTTATAAACATGTGGCAATCGTAACCACTCATATTATGACATATAATTGGAATGAAAGTGGGGATTTTGAAATTCAAGTTACATACAGAGTGCGCTGCAGGGAATCTTTTTTACCACTGATGTGACAATGATCACGCACCTTAATATCCCCTTCTGTGAAAGGTTTTTCACATATACCACATTTGGTGGCATTATTATACTCTTCTTCCTCTTGTGGGGTTTGTTTATGTATTGGTTTCACATACCGTAAATGTTGATGATAAATATTTTTCAAATCGTCTTCGATTCGCATAGTGAATATCTTGGCAGCATCAGCACCTCTATATGTAACAAATTTTGATAATTTATCATTGAAAGAACACTTTATCAGATATGCAAAAGAGTATGGTTCATGTTGGAAGGTTCTATTCGTGTATGAGAATTCTGGGTTTGGTTCACTGGTTTGAATGGGTTTCAACACAGACTCGAAATCTGCATAAACAACAAATGGCACCTTCATTTGTTTTTCAAAATTTTCAAATGTTAATTCATTACCAGCAACCAAGTTTCCATATTTATTGATTTTAAAGTCATTTTGTGGTGTTGTTGTATAAACATGATTACAATCATGCATCTGATGACGTAATAGTAATCGTTCGTTTGAAAAGTAAAGTAAACAACCATCACAAAAAATTTTTTTGTGTTCATAAGAAGAAATTTGACCAGATACCAAACGTGAAAGATCTTTTATCCAACAAAAATGACTATTTCCCACATCATCTGCAATAAGCAACAAATTGACATGTCTTGCGAGCTTCCTCTGTGAGTATCGTAATGGACCTACAACTTCGTACATGACTTTATTGTCTTCAAATTTTGATTCTAAACCATACACATTGACTGAAATATCATTCAAATTCTCGAACGATTTAATATCACGTAATTTAACTGGAAAATTCATACCTGTAACATTTAAAACGGTGCTATAGTGGGGATAGGAAGACACTAGCGAAATGTTGATATCAACAGGAAATAATGCTGATGTTATAGCCCACGCAAAGCAGCATTGATCAGTATTCTTCACATTGACAACAGCCTTCTTCATCTCAATAAATCGTGGTAGTTTGATGTAGGAAGATCCACCCAAGGGGGTATACTTATTTATGTTCACCTCAAGAAATAGAATTTTTTCACAACTCCATCCTGAAATAAATTAATTATTAGACCTATTATTTTCATACAATCATTTCATCACAAACCTGAATCACGATCAGCAAATTCCGATGTTTGAGCAATTATGGTGTCCCGGAAGGTGTCAAATAATCCATTCAAGTCAGTGGATAAATCAGCTATACGATTTTGTGAGTTGAATGACTTGATATCCATAACTTCCTGGGTTTGGATAACATAACTGCCAAATACTTCCATGTTGACCTTGACAGAGTTGTGCAACTTGATTACTTTCTCCAAAACATCGACGACTTGGCATTTGATCGCATTAAAAAATGAACTATACTCAGTATATGTGTTTTCAGCAGATACCCTGTAGCTGGCAATTCGACACTTGAACGCGCTTTTGATTTGTTGTACTCCAACACCCAAATCAACACATGCATTTGTTCTGTGAATGAGTGTCCTCTTATGAGAGCTGATTTTGGAATGCGGAATTATCACACTACAGGAATCACACTTATAAAGTGGCAATACAGGAGATTCTAATCGTTTTTTAGAAAGGCCAGCCTGATGTATGTCTCCCTGATTGGATTGAATATCACCACTAGTGGAAGCTACATTATTAACTTTCACCTTTTTTCTGGAAGGGCCAGCTAGAGATATACATCCTTGATCAGACTGAAGATAAGCACCACTAGTGGAAGCTTCATCATTACCCCTCACTCTTTTTGGCGAAGATGTCACTGAACAACTTCCACGCTGGTGCCTGAGACGGCTATCTCTTCGTGTGAAAGATTTTCCACAAATGCAAGAAAACATGATTTCAAACTGAGTATTTTTTTTGATAACACACAAGAGGAGCTTTTTGATTACACACGAAAACCAGAAGAATCTGACTGAGGAAAGAGTACAACACATCACTTATATACCAACTGGTGGTGGCGTGGTTGTAGGCGTGGTTGTGGGCGTGGTTGTAGGCGTGGCATTCCAATGCCAACAAAGGAAGTGAAGTGTTGATGCCATGGATCGTTACAATGTCATATGTAATTGAATACTACACACTCATTCAAGGTTAATCTCAAGGTTATCCATCATAAGTTGAATGAAATCCTCATGTGAACTTCTTGTAATCCAGGAATGTGAATATCAAAAAATGAATAGTGCATTTTCTTTGTAGTGAAATATTGCAAGTATAAATACAGGTTAAACTCTTCAAAACATAAGTCATGAAAACACTATGAAGAGGGTAACATTCGATGAAAAGTATAATAAAATTCACTATATGATATCATGGAACTTTGCATATAGACATGTGAGAAAAAAATTCTGGGAATATAAAAGCATCGATAGATGGAGATTCAACAGGCGAATAAAGGAAACTTCCACCATCATAGAACCAATTTTGGATGTCACACATAGAAGAAAAATATATTTTCAGAGATTTTGTGATAAGTATATTCGAAAATAAATAATGTATTTACTAATTGCTAGTCTTTTATTGAGTGAATGTGTTCTATAGTGTTGTCATTTGATGTAATCTTGACTGATAGAGGGGAAATAAAATCTTTCAACTCACGCAAAGAAAATGTATACCTATACGCTGAAATGAGCTAAAAATATTGTTCAACATATATTGTCATTCTCGGAGCAAGTTACAAACCTACAATATCAGCTATGAAAAAAAAATTGATGAGTTTTAATGAGAAAAAACCGGATACATCTCGTATATGCCCACAATGGAACCTGATGTGGTAGTATTATACAAAAAAAGCTCCAGGAAGATCGGTGAATGGTCGAAAAGGTGACCAAATATATGTAGGGCGTGACGGACATCATTCGTGTACTTGGAGGTTACGTGAAGGTAATTGAAAGCTCCATGAAGGTCGGTGGAAGGTCGAACAGGTTGTAGGTTGGTGGAAGGTCATGACTGACTCGAACACGTGGACTTCAAGGCCTTGTCTGACGTCATCGAACAAGTAGCGCCCTACAGTACCGAACCGAAATCTTTATAACCGTGAATGAAATGTCTCCCATTCAATACCAATGTCAACTCATAGTCGAACACAAACCAACATGAAATTTCTATGATATTTTTTTTTATAAGTGCTTCCTTCCCAAACAAAAATGCAAATGTTTAACATGTCGAATAGGTGACCAAAATTATGACTGATTTCATCAATGCATTTGAAAACAACGTGAAGGTCACTGGGAGGTCGAACATTGAAACATTATGTCACAGCTCTGACCCCACCCACTAAATCCACAACGTCGATTTCTAGATACACCCACGACAAAAAAGACTTTCAGATACTCTGTCCCAACTATTTAGAAATACCCATTCATAGCCACTGAATCCACTATTTAGAAATATCATTATATAGCCCACCCTCCCTTAAAAGCTCCATGAAGGTCGGTGGAAGGTCATGCCTGACGTCTTTCGAACACGTGTGCCGTTCAAGGCCTTGTCTGACGTCACCGAACAAGTGGCGCCCTCTGACACCCACCACTGTGGCTCGAAGGTCATGCCTGACGTCATTCGAATACGTGCCGTTCAAGGCCTTGTCTGACGACACCGAACAAGTGGCGCCCTCTGACGAGTGTAATTGAAATAAAGAATTACAATAGTGTATTGAAAGAATAAATTTGAAAATAAAGTACTCGAGAGGTAAATTACAAGTATTCAAGGTCATACCCTTCAATTAGTCTAATTACCCGCATTACTCTCCAATCACCCGTAATAATACTAACTATATATGTCTCAAATACAGCACCATGTACTTGAAAGGTGCACGCAGTTATGTGAAGGTGATTGGAAACTCCATGAAGGTCGGTGGAAGGTCGAATAGATGGCCAAGTACACATAGGATGTGACTGACATCATAAGTTCTGTGGAAGGTTGAACAGGAAGTAGGTCGGTGAAAGGTCATGACTGACTCGAACACGTGGCCTTCAAGGCCTTGTCGATCTTTATTACCGTGAATGCAATGTCTCCCATTCAATACCAATGTCATCTCCTAGTCGAACACAAACCCTGAATACAACATGAAAATTCTATGATACATTTTTTTATAAGTGCTTCCTTCCCAAACAAAAATGTTTTACATGTCGAATAGGTGACCAAAATTATGACTGATTTCATCCATGCATTTGAAAACAACGTGAAGGTCACTGGGAGGTCGAACATTGAAACATTATGTCACAGCTCTGACCCCACACACTAAATCCACAACGTCGATTTTTAGATACACCCACGACACGAAAGACTTTCAGATACTCCATCCCGACTATTTAGAAATACCCATTCATAGCTATGAGAGTACTAAAAACACAGAATCCATTATTTAGAAATACCATTATATACCTATGAGAGTTCTGAGTACTCACGCCACCGAATCCACTATTTAGAAATATCATTATATAGCCCACCCACCCTTAAAAGCTCCATGAAGGTCGGTGGAAGGTCATGCCTAACGTCTTTCGAACACGTGTGCCGTTCAAGGCCTTGTCTGACGTCACCAAACAAGTGGCGCCCTCTGACACCCACCAATGTGGCTCGAAGGTCATGCCTGACGTCATTCGAACACGTGCCGTTCAAGGCCTTGTCTGACGTCACCGAACAAGTGGCGCCCTCTGACACCCACCACCACCCACCACCACCACATTATCTAGAACCGGCGCTCTATCACTACTTTTATCCACATTATAGAAAAATGTTAGCACATTTTCAATATCAAAATAAAAAATGTATGACATTTCTTGTGATTAAAAATTCGGCATGCGCAGTAGTTTCCCAGCGCTCGTTTGAGAAAAGGTAAGATATATATTTTTGGCTTCAATTTTATTACATTGCGTCTTATGGCGTGTTAATAGATATATGCGTAGAAGCGCCAGATGTAGTGATTTTTTCTAACTCTCAGATACATATGTCTATTAGACAGTTATTATAATTGACAGATATAGTTGTCTAATAGACATATTTATCGAATTATCCTAACTAAACTAATTCCTAGATATAAGTGTCTAATAGACAGATAATATCTGTCTAATAGACAGATAATATCAGTCTATTAGACAGATAATACCAGTCTATTAGACAGTTATTATAATTGACAGATATAAAAGTCCATATTAATATCCATAATAAAACTATATGTTGAAAAGATTTTCACTATAAATAGGTTTACAAAACCCGCGACAATTGTTTCGCTGTACAACAGCTTCTTTAAGCGGAGAAGTATATCTTCTCCGCTTGAAGAAGCTGTTGTACAGCGAAACAATTGTCGCGGGTTTTGTAAACCTATTTATAGTGAAAATCTTTCAGATATAAAAGTGTCTATTAGACAGATATTATCTGTCTATTAGACACTTATATCTAGGAATTAGTTTAATTAGTATAATTCCCAGATAAATCTGTCTATTAGACAATTATATCTGTCAATTATAATAACTGTCTAATAGACAGATTTATCTAGGAATTAGAAAAAATCACTACATCTGGCGCTTCTACGCCTTCGTAACAACCAGCCCTTAGGTACAAAGTTTTGTACCTGAATCTAGTACTAATGTCTTCAGTTCCGGTACAATAAATTTGAACCTAGGAACATCACTGGACATTGACACTACACCAAAGAGTACAAGTTGGTGTACTCTTTGCACTACACCTTGAGCATACGAAAGAACCTAAGCCACAGAACACCTAATACCTGTAGGTTAGGACTGTTAGGAGTTCTGTGATTAAGCTGTGTTATGATCACAGAACTATATCCAGTTCTGTGGTTATGATTATAATATTTGAATTGACAACATTGCAAAAAGTTGATAAATATAAATGTTATGGAATATGGAAGGAAGTAATGAACAATGCATTTTTCCTGATTATACATTTTGAATGTGGATGTGGTTTTCGATAGGCGATAAACACATTCATTCTATGATAGTTTACTGGTGAGAAATAAAAATGGAGCAGGAGGAGCCAATACATAGAGGAGTTTTATTGTTACCACCTGTTGGAAAATTACTTAAGGTAACTATTTGTTCATAAATGATCAGTTGATAGAATTCATCAATCAAATTGTTATTTTATTTTTCCAGAAATCATGGCAACAACGGTTCTGTTTGCTATTTAAAGCAAGCAAATTTGGAAGGGAAAGGTTAGAAGTGTATGAATCTCCAGACTCAAAAGAATCCAAAATAATTACTCTGGAGGACTGTATAAAAATAAACTCCAAGTCGCCTACAACATTTGGTGTTACCACAAGAACTGCTGCTCATGAATTTGGAACTCTAAATGAACATTCAACGAAAGAATGGCTAAGTGCCATTAGATCTGTAGCTTTTCCTGATGAAGTATCCAAGCTCTCCAGTATTGAAGAAGATAATGATTTATATTGCTCTTCTGGCCAAGGAGTTTTCAATGTTAAATTACATCCTTCTCCTGTATCACAACGTTGTGGTTTAGAAAGCAAAAATTACACTTTGGTTTTGACTTCCACTGCCATACAATTGATGAATATTGTAGACAATAAACTTTTGTATACTTGGCCATATTGTTATATCAGAAGATACGGTTATAAATCAGATAAGTTTACTTTTGAAGCAGGAAGAAAATGTGAGTCTGGAGAAGGAACATTTTTTCTAGAAAATCCGAATCAGCAAGAAATTTTTAGGTAGGTAATTGATAAAGTAGTAGCCTATTCTCTAGGTTTTGGTTTATATCAATCTATTGAAATAGGTACTTGATTGTTGAAGAAGTAATTCATGGAAAATGGTAATCAAATATATGTTCTCCAACAATGTTGACATGTCGATGAAAAATAATTAACAGGAAATCATTACAGTAGCAGTCATTTACTGACAATATCATGCCTAGTATTGGATGAGTTCAGTTGAAACCAAAAATCATTTATCTATCTATTTGAAATGATCAGAATTATGTTTTAGTCATCTAAAGTGTTGTAAAAGTTTATATTTGATTGGAAAGTTTTGGAGTTTCTGTGTTTGCTTGGATAAGTAGATAAATATTAATCCTTTTGCTTTTTTCATGTGAGGTCTGTCTTCAATTGCTACTCTAGAGACACTGCTTCTACCTAATAGTTCATACCTTCCGTAGGTACAGTTGAATTGGCAGTTTGTTGCTATTCTAGATAAATGATAGTTTTGACAGGTGTTATATGGCCTTTATTTGTACTGATTAAGTTTTTATATTAGGCTGTAATATTCTATAAACACTCTGTTCTATAATCTTGAATAAGTTACATACTGTTGTGGCCATATTCATAGCAGAGACGGTTAGCTTGTATGAAAAAAAATTCGAATAAATTCAATATGGCTAGCCACTATCCTACACGCAAAAAATAGTATTAACTTACTCAGACCAAACTCTATGTTAGTGAAGGTCTCTATTTAGGCCAAGCCGTAGACAAAAGTAAGAGGCTACACTAAATGGAAGATGCAAGTGGCCTATACTACTTTTTATAAGATAGTTCGTAAATGAAAACCCCGGTTTTCGCCCCAGCAAAATCACTTTGTGGAATTTTTTAAACAAGAAGTAGTGAAAAAAATTACAACTTTTTTGTTTTTTTGCGAATATCTCAAAAATATTGGAAAAATCGTTTTACAGTCAATGGAACTTTTATAGAGAATTTTAAAACCTACAAATTGGTGTTTTATATGACCAGATCGGTGCATTTTTCACTGAGAAAATCCGGGAAAACCTCGAAAAAGAGACCATTTTTCAAAATTTTTATAAATCTGAAGCTAGACAAACAATATTGCGAGAACTGATAGATAATCAGGACAATTCTGATTCTCAATAGCAAGTTTGTTATCAAAGCAAGAAACTTTCACATCAAAATATATCTCAAGTTTGCAAAAGGCTTGCTATCTATCGACAGGAAATGTTGCTGTGTCATAATAATCTCCTACCGATAAAGCACTATAGACAGTATGCTTTCTACAAAATGGAGAAATATTTAGCTGCTATGATGACAAGGTTGCTACTGAGAAACAGAATCGACCTGAATAACATGTGGTTCAATTCTGCGCAAGATGGTTTCTGCACGATATGTAGTTTTTGCACAATCATGTTATAAACAATTTAAGGGAAATCTTTTTAAATGCGCCGATTTAAGGAAAATCATGAAGTTAACTCAACTCGAGTTAACTTCAGTGCGACTCAAGCTGACATAGGTAAACTTGAAAGTTTTAGTTTCAATAAAACAAAGTAGTTGTTTTCTGTTTGAGACTTTTACACCTGTTAAATGCAGGTTAAATGCAGAAGTCTGGATTGCCCAATCCATTTTTATTATTAGTAAAACAAAGAATTTGAGTCTTGTCATAGTTCAACTGTTTCCAGATCTTTATTTCCATGTCATAACCATGTGGTGTTATCTGCAAATATTATAAATTTTCATGGAATCTCTACGATACAGGTATAAAAAATATCTTCCTCACATTAGTTTTGAAGGTTTTTCTTCAAGTTGGAAAAAAGGTTAGGTTTCTTATAGAAAAACCATTATTCGTCAGTTAGCTAACGTTTCAGCAATATATTTCGCCATCATCAGGGCTCTAAAATATTAAATTATGGGCTATTATAAAAGAATATTTGCACAGAAAAAACAATTTTTTTGAACAATAAAAACGTGTAAACGTTTATAGTTGAAATTATAATTTTTTAATATTTTTTTTACTACCAGCCCAAATTCCGAAACCAGTCTTGAGAAAGATTTTTTTATTTTCATTTTATTTATTAGACTTGCATGAGTGATTTTGGTTTTCCTTCGTCAAAAGTACAACACAGCATAAAAACCAATAACATATTACCGTTGGACTCCGCTATTTACATTTCAAGCTGCGGTCAAGACATACTCATTCTAAGCACTATTTTTACTGCCGCTTGTTTCCCGGCAATTATCTGCTTATATACATTGTATATAAGCAGATAATTCAGCAGAAACTCAGCTTTGTCGGCTTTTGGGTTGACTGGCAACTATTTTCCGCGAAACAAGCGGCAATAAAAGTTGTGCTTAGAATGTAAATAACGGAGTCTAGCCATAATATGTCATTGATAAAACCAACATAGATATAACGAGACACTGAATAAAATTGAGTAAGTTTTCTCTTTATGATTTTATTCACCATCTAATTCAACACTCAAATGACTACTGGAGTGAATTAGATGTATTCAATCAATCAATCAATTCTTTATTGGTGTTAGGACACAAAAGTGTTTACACAAGTCATTTGAAGTTGTACATAAAACAATTACAAAAATACAATATAGGTACAGAAAAGCTTTGAAAAAAAAAGAGATAAAATCGTACATTAAAAGTCTGACAGACATTAAAATTAGGTTAAAATTTGTATAATTGAGTTGTTCTGAAATGTAAGAGTACCATTGAAAAACTCATTTACATCATAAAACGCATGTTGTAGAAGAAATTGTTTGAGTTTCAATTTGAAATTTTTGAATTCTAGTTCCTTGGCTTCCTCAGGGAGGGCGTTGTATAGCTTGGGTGCCCAATAGGAGATTCCATCGCGTGTTCTCGACAGTCTCAAATAATTGACTTGGATGTTTTGACGATTTCGTGTAGGGTAGTCATGAATTTGGGAGTGGTTTATATATTCATGCAAGTTTTCTTTTATGTATAATAGACATTGTAATATATATATACAGGGTACAGTTAATACCTTATGTTCTTTGAATTTGTCCCTACAGTCGTCTCCGTATTTCAGACCAGAAACAACTCTCAATGCTCTTCTCTGTATACTGAAGATTTGAGAGCATTGGCTTGAGTGTCCCCATACTAATATGGCATAGGATATGGAGGATTGAATGAGGCCGTGATAGGCTGTAAGTGAAGTACTCAGGTTCACGATTTTCGAAAGACTTCGTAGTAAGAAAGTAAAGCTCGACAATTTCTTACATAGAAATTTACAGTGTTCTTGCCAGGTCATTTTTTCGTCAATGTAAACTCCTAAAAATTTGGTACACTTGGATGTGAATCTAATTTCGCCAGTATTTCTCATACTGAAAAGCATATGTTCTGTTTTCGATTCATTGACTTTCAGTTTATTTGATAGGAACCATCGTTCTATTCGTTCTTTTTCAGTTTCAACTGTGGAAATCAGAGTACTTAAATTTTTTCCTGAATGTATGAACGTGCTGTCATCAGCAAATAGTATAAACTTTGATAGTGGAGATGAATAGGGCAAGTCATTTATAAATACAAGAAAAAGCAGTGGTCCTAAAACGGATCCTTGGGGGACACCATATTGTATATTGAGTAGAGAAGATTTTTTATTTTGGAAAAGAACGAATTGGACTCGGTTTTCTAGGTAAGATTTTATCAAGTTGATACTTTCTTCATGGATATTATAATATTGAAGTTTTTTGAGTAAAATATCATGTGAAACGCAATCAAACGCCTTTGTCAAGTCCAGGTAATTTGCATAATGTATTGTTCTATGAGCACAAAAACCAAAACGGTGGGATCTTTCTTCAAATCTCGTTCGTGTTCTTTCATTCTCATTGTTATTTAACGTTTTGTTTGTCCTATATAACATTTTTCGCAATTACTACAAGAAATTTCATATATGACATTTGATTTTTGTTCAAATGGGATAGAAGTTTTGATTTTTCTGTTGTATTCTCATTTTTAAATGAAACTTTTGTATTTTCGTTGTTCAGAACCGTTCTCAGTTTCTAGGAAAGATGATCAGCATAGGGTTTTTTCAGTTGAACATTATTAGTTTTATCGTTTTGGTGTTGTAATTATCCATAATTTCATATTTTAGAGCCATGAGGATGGTGAAATATATTTCCGAAACGTTGGATAACTGAGAAATACTGGTTTATCTATAAGAGATCTAACCCTAACAATGTCTTTTCAACATAAATATAGAAGGTCGAATCATCATCATATACAGGGTGTAAACTAAATGATGATTCCTTGTCATATTTATGAAAAAAGTTCATACAAACGTATGTCCTAACTTGATTTTTTTTCAAGTGACGGAGTGTCAAAGTTTTAATAAAAATTCGGTTATTTATTAATTACTCGAAAGTCTCTTCGCCGATTTTCATGAAACTTGGTGTGTTTATTAGCAGTCACAAGGTGCTTGTTTTCGTGAAATTATTTTTCAAATCATAAGTGGCAGGTGGTTACTTGATTGATATTTATACTAAAAATCATTGTACTCCACTGTTTTTCTCTAAGGTTCATATTATTTAAAAATAAATAATTAAAAATACAACTTTCTTATAATGCCGTGAATTTGAGAAATAGCTAAATTTTGTCAAATCAAAGTCAGTGGCGTAGGAATGGTGGTTACGCACCATCAAAAAGTCATGTGAATGATCTTTTTTCAGATTATCCATATTTTCTTGACATTCTATTTAATTTTATGCACAAATGTTTAAGTTTTGATAGAAACAGTTGACAATAATAGTCCCAGGAACACAACAAACAACCAGTACATCAACGACGAAACCAATAAGGGAGTTCAGGTAGAAATAAATTAATTAAGGAAATCTATATGAATTGATAAAGTGTTGTCATTTCATATTCACGGCATTATATGAGAGTTGTATTTTTAAATGTTTAATCTGATAAAAATATGAAACTTTGAGAAAAACAGTGGCGTACAATGATTTTCACCATAATTATCAATCAGGTGACCCTTCGCTACTTATAATTTGAAATCTAACCTCATGAAAACAAGCCTCTTGTAACTGGTAACAAACACACCAGGTTTCATGAAAATCGGCGAAAAAATTTTTGAGTAATTATTAAATAACCGAATTTTTATTAAAACTCTGACACTCCGTCACTTGAAAAAGAGCAAGTTAAGACATATGTTTATATGAACTTTTTTTCATAAAATATGACAAGGAATTACCACCTGAAATTAATGACATCATTTAGTTTACACTCTGTATGTTTTTGTTTAATTTCAGATGCCTTGCCACCAAAATGAAATCCATGAAGAAGCTCCTTGTAGGCGAATCTTCGCCAGTGCTGGACTGTGGTGATGCATTTCATGCCGCTCTAACAATGGAAGCCAGATCTAGAACTCCACTGCCACCATCACCTACAGTACCCTCGCTCCAAGACTGCACAATCTCAAGCAAATCTCAATTTTCCTCAAGCGACATTGATCTTAGCAAGCCGAAACCATTCATGAAGTCGAATATGAATATGTTGCCAGCCGTGAAGGCAAAACCCACAAAACCACCTAGGAAGTTCGCTCCTAAACGTACCTCAGTCGGTGATCAAATATATGAGCCGATAGATCAAGGGTATGATGAAGTAGAACTTAAAAACAATGCTTGGCAAACGCTGGGCATAGACTCCCCCAACCATACTGAAAAAGTTAACGAAGATCTCACAGAAGAGGACTACATGTCTTGGGGTGAGGTTAAGCAACAAATAGAAATTCTAAAACAGCCTCTTGCCCCTGCTATAATTAGTAACAACACTCCAATAGCCATTAGAGATACCTACGATAAACTGAATTTTTTCGGGTCCACCAGCAAACTCAATGCCAATTCCCCCTACAAGCAAGTCTTTCCGATACCTATCAATTCAAGTTTTGAGCGGCCTTCTTTCAATGACTACGACGAAGTCCAATGTTTGGATACGGCAGTTCGAAGTGTAGATACAGAGCTGAGCAGAGATACAAAGGAGAAAAGGGATGCCAAGGTAAATCATCAGTTTCACAATGAGGAGGCGTATGCCATCATAACAAAACCAAAACGGGTCTAGTCAGATTAGGGTTTATTGAAATTTTCGACGAAATTATTTGAAGTTTAGGTGGGGGATGAAAGGTCGATGTTTGTTCATCTTCGTTGAGAAAGATAGTGACAATTGCCATTCCGTAAAGAAAAAATATTGTGTACATATCTGAATAATTTATATTAATTCTTTCTACGCTGAAATGGTCAGATTTATCATGAATTCATTCCTTTTCCAGATTTTTATTTCTTTTTCAATAAAGTTGGTGATATTTTTATTATACAAAATGCAATATGCAGATTCTAGATTCTGAGTTGTATCATAGTTCCGCTTCAGTTGTGCTTGTGAGCCTGTAGTTTTGTATTGATAATCATACATTCAGTGAACGTAAACGTTTTCTATAGTATTTTATAGAAAAAAGTTTAATACTCATTCTCTATATGGATAGTTCATCAGCCTGATTATTTAGGTTCTGCATGATCTTAGTTTGAGAAATCAAAAATAAATTTTTCTAGAGAAACTAGATTATATTTTCCATCCATCAATGGTTATCAATAGAAAGTAAGTCTCCAAAACTGTTATCTCTTTCTTAGATAATTGTTATGATTTTGAGGCTGAATTGTTGAATGTTATCTTATGAAATGGCTTTATACAAATTAAAATATTTTTTCTTAAATATCAGTATTCAAATTTGAAAATGTTTGTATTTTGAGTACTTAAGTTAGCTTCAGTATTTCACTTTAAATTTATTATCCATTTATGATCTGGTGTACCAATCTCTGTGATATTTTTACTAGATCCATCACATTTTGTAAATAGTGTTAATGATAATCAGAGTGCCTTATTTTTGTAGTAATATTGGGAAGAGCTCTGACGATCTGTTGACTTTGATAGTTATATTTTTATATCTACTGAAAACTGATATATTAGATTGTCTTTTTGCTCAAAGGAAAATTAACACTCGAATGCTGTATTAGGGTTCTTTTATTGACATTTTCGTTTTACTGAGTGACCCGTTAAACATATCTTGATATTATGGTTCACCCAGTTTATTCCATTATTAATTTGTTAATATTTTTATTAATTATACCGATTTATGTAGGCCAAAGATTTTATATTCTGCAAGTGCAGTTTTTGGCAAACTTCAATAAATAAACATTTGTAATTTTGTCTTCAACATATTTTTATCATAACTTTGAAGACTTATGCTTTTTTATGTTATAGGAAAATATGCAAGTTAAACTGCCATGTTACTTAAAACTTGTTTTTAATTATTTTAAATAAAGTTTATCACACTTTATGTACATTATTTCAAAACAGCTCCGTATCAAAATACTGAAAGAGAATTTTTTTTTAATTTCTAGAAAACAAAATATCCAAGAAATTTTTTTGCATTGTTTTCATCATGTTTTATTTGTAACAAGAATGTATGATTGAAATGATTTCTTTATGGGTACCTACTTGGAGCTTTCCAGTTGATATGTAGCAATCCACATATAGATATAAAATCTTTTGAAAAATTAAAAACCTACCAAGCATAGAGCTGTCAAATTGCAAATATTCAGTAGTAATACCACGAGTGATTGAATTTTTGTGACAAGTCTGAATTACAGAAACTGAATTTCTTTGATAAAACACCATGGGTCCGCAGGACAAGAGGTGTTCAAGCAATAAAATTGAGTTCAGAAATAAAAGACAGACTTATGAGAGGCTATTTCACAAAGTGAATGGTAAAACATCTGAAATTTGGCAGAATTAGAACAAATTATCAAAAAAGTTGAGAAGTTATCTGACAAATTAATAAAGTTCAATAAACAGGAAACATTGTGTCAATAAACAGGAAACATTGTGCGGGTTGCACAAAACAAGTTCAACAACAGTTTGAGTCCTTGCTTCAGTTGCTAGGGATAAACCAATGAAATTTCCACTTCCTTAGCAACTAATAAATAAGCCAAATAAATAAACTTAACTCAGTTCTGTTGATGAACTTGTTTTGTACAACCCGCTCTAACTGTCACATACACAAATCTGAAAACACTGAATTGATAGGCCAATCAGAGTGAAGTTTGGTATTCATTCATTAGTCATCTCCGCAATAATAATTGGTGATATTCATAATTGTAGAAATGAAAATTTGAAAGATGAACAAGTTACACTGAATAATATTTTTTGTTACAGCTTTGGAATATCATGTTTATCTCTATTCTCTTGTCTTTGAAATTTATGTTTTAGTCATTCCATCTTTAAAGCTTCTATACAGTCCTTCGTGGAAATTTTCTGCACGGATTCCCCTTTCTCTGCCAAAATTTCTTCAATATTTCTTTTTCCATTCAAATCAGTAAACCACTTCAAGTTATCTGCTATCAAATGATTGTTACTACATCCCGAACATTTCACTATAACCACACCTTTGTCATAAGCAACTTTTGATATGTAGTTCACATTTTTAGTACTGCAGACTTTGCAGGTATATCCTAGATACAGCTTCCCATTCAATTTTCCCAATGGTTGTGATTGTTTGTCATTTGCAATCCCATAATTGATATTTATACCTGGTTCATTTGAATGATGTCTGAGGACCAAATGATTATTTTGTACTGCTGGAGTTGCAAAAGCGATTCTTCTTGTAACATGAACGTTTATTCTTCCAAAAACATCGTTAAAAATCTTACGTAGAGCCATTATATATCATGGACAAGTTAAATTAAACACGTGATTTTTTACACATATCACGCGAATCGCAAAGCTCTCAATCAAAATTCAAACCAAAGGATTCCAATATTTTTATTCCATAATCCATGCGAAATTCATTTATTTATTATTTACTAAACACTAAAGTACTAAACTGATGTTTTGTGCAACGAGTACACCAGTTAGCAGTTATGGTGGATTTATGCAGCAATCATAAGTCATAAGGAAGAATATTCGTCAATGATTGGTTGGTCCGTATATTCCAACCAATCATTGACGAATATTCTTCCTTATGACTTATGATTACTGCATAAATCCACCATTAGTTGGTGTACTCTGTGGTTTTGTGTGATGACGGATTTATGCAGCAGTCATAAGTCATCAAGTTTTATGTCATAAGGAAGAATATTAGTCAATGATTGGGTGGTCCTTTTTATTCCAACCAATCATCGACGAATATTCTTCCCTATGACTTATGACTGCTACATAAATCCACCATAATGGTGGATTTATGCAAAAATCATAAGTCATAAGGAAGAATATTCGTCAATGATTGGTTGGTCCGTATATTCCAACCAATCATTGACGAATATTATGACTTATGATTGCTGCATAAATCCACCATAAGTGTGGTGTGTTTGTGTGAGTGGTGAGTGTTCTGTGGTGTGTTGCCTCTGTCCAAGGAGACTAAACTAACAAGGAGGGTTTAATACGCTCTAGCCAATCAGAATCTTGTAGCATCAACGCGTCATAGTGACGTACTTGGAAATGAGTACAGAGTCGAACTCGAACCAAGCAACAAAACTGTCAGCAGTAACTCTCATATACCAAGAGCTAGTCCGTCACTGTCTATAGAGAACGGTGGCCATGACACGTCCAACTGCGTCACAAACGTTCTTTCATCTCTTTCTACTAGTGTCCCCATTGTCTTATGTGGATTAGACTCTCCTGTTAAATAATGTTTAGTCTCCTTGCACTAAGATGACTTCGGGACAAGGAACAACCCTGTTTGTTACTAATGTCACAACTCACAGAACACCTAGTAGGTTAGGTGTTCGTGATAGTATTAAGTGTTAAGACTTATTCATACCCTCGCGAATTTTGCAATTTTTCTGAGCAAAAAATAGCTGCCAGTCATGCCGAACCAATCGTTGATGCAGAACCATGTCGGCAGCCATCAAAAAGAAAGAACTAACGGGGGTTTAATAAGCTCTAGCCAATCAAAATCTTGTAGCATCAGCGCGTCATAGTGACGTACTTGGATGTGGTCCATACATATTAGCAGAATGTAAAATATCCCTCAGGTAATTCGTCAGAATGTAAAAACTCAAATTAGTAAACAAGCAGATTCGTATTATGTAAGAACCGTACTTTGGCGACCGGACAATTGTCAACTGTACATATGGCGATTGTATCCTGTCAGAAATTACATTTCTATAATGATAAAATGGACATGAGTACAGAGTCGAACTCGAACCTAGAAACCCTCAAATTGTTGTGCAACCGTAGACACGTGTTTCGAGCTTAAGCTCTCATCACTACGGTAAAATCCAGTGCGAAGTACAACACTTGGATGTAAAAATAGAAACAAAGGAAGTCAACAGTGAACACAAGGTCTTCTAACCGAAGCCACAAATGTGTGGTTGGCTTCCTGTTGTTGACTTCCGTTGTTTCTATTTTTACATCCAAGTGTTGTACGTCTTCGCACTTGATTTTACCGTACTGATGAGAGCTTAAGCTCGAAACACGTGTCTACGGTTGCACAACAATTTGAGGGTTATACCCAATAACATTTCTACTTATATTTTCATATATTGCCCCTCGCTCAATCCATCCTTATTTGTATTTTCCTGGGTAGGATTGTCACGCTGGTAGCTATAGCTGCCTCCGTGGCGACGTTAGTTGTTGCCTTGTAAACACAAGGTCTTCTAACCGAAGCCACAAATGTGTGGTTGGCTTCCTGTTGACTTCCTTTGTTTCTATTTTTACATCCAAGTGTTGTACATCTTCGCACTTGATTTTACCGTACTGATGAGAGCTTGAGCTCGAATCACGTGTCTACGGTTAGGGTTATACCCAATAACTTTTCTACTTATATTTTCATATATTGCCCCTCGCTCAATCCATCCTTATTTGTATGTTTAAATGTAAGTATATATAATATATATCTATGACTGTGACATGTAACTCTCATATACCAAGAGTGCGCTAGTCCGTCACTGTCACAGAAATGAAATTATAATAATTTCATTTCAGTGGTCTATGTCTATGGAGAATGGCGGCCATGACATGTCCAACTACGTCACATTTCCTAACAAATGTTCTTTTATCCCTTTCTATCAGTGCCCCCATTGTCCTATGGGGATTAGACTCTCCTAGTAAAATAACGATTAGTCTCCTTGGGCAGCCATCATATTCACAGAAAAATGGACCTTTACATTTACGGAAAATAAATTACAAAACTCGTTTAAATCTATAGTTGCTAGTCTGAAAAGTCCATTTAACAAAAAGTTCCATTATTTTTCTTTCATTTTAAAAAAATATCACATTTGAAAGTGTGCCGCTGACGTCACGTTCATCGGAAATATCTCCCACCATAATCCACGTTCCGAAACAGGCAATACCGTTCTCCTTAAAAATATAACTTCTAGCATGATAAAAGCCATTGAGAAATAATCAATACATTTGTCACTTGATCAAGTCATAGATAAAAATCCACATATTAGCTATTTTTTATTGTACTTGTAACTTTCAAATTTTCTGAACAGACCATCATTTTGATGAAGAACGAGCGTTGACAACACATCAAATCGAAACGACAGTTCTCAACTGTCAAAAGTTATGTGAAGATGTGAGGTTAATGTTTATTTTATTTACATTCAACAATCAACATTCAACTGATAAATTCGATAATAGTGTAGTGAGGTGTTATCATAAACGATTTGGTGTGAATTTATTTGTTTTTGTGTATTGAAAATATGGAACAAGGCTTCGTGAAGGTAAGTTCGGATAATTTACTGAGGTACAAAGCACCTTTTCGACATGTTCAGTTATTGCAGGGATACAGGTACTGGAGATACAGGAATGAATAACAAATTTTAGAACACAAACAACAAAAGCTCTCAAAACTTAGAAAATTGCATTAACCTCAAAAAATAAATCAAGGTAGTGTTCGTTGAAGTTTAGATCTGATGGAACTGCTTCACTTGTATGAAATGGGTAGGCAAATGAGTTAGACAGAGACAAACTATTCTTATTGATCGCACCGTGAAACAGACGAAAGAACCCATCTGGTATCAAATGACAACTGTCATACGACACAATAGGCGTTCTCGATTGACTCTGGTATCACCGAAAAGTTAACCGCAGTTGAACCAACCGTTCTCGATTCATTAAAGGCGAAAACATAGTCGTGCGAATTTCGCAATTTTTCAGCGAACAAAATGGCTGCCAGACATGCCGCAATAAAGTTAAAAATTTTTATCTTTTTGCGAATTCGCACAAATCACGGAGAAAAAAATTCAGATCAGATTATTCTGTTCTGTACCTTCACTATCTTCGCCATTTTCATTCAACTACCTTGAAATATATCTTTAGACAAAGCTGTTTATGTTTAGTTTTCATCACAAAACAATTTTAATTGCATTTATAAGATTTTGTAAATTAATTATGGAAGATCTTTTCAAATTATATGAAATTATTCACATGTAGTTTTTGTAAAATATTCCATTATGAAAATGTTCAGGGAGATCATTATTATTGTCGGGAGATACGGATCTATCATCCCAATAGATTTTGGGGACCTGCTTCAGTTCGACGAACTGTTGTCCACAAATATTTTTATTGATATCAAATCTCGCTTCTGCAATGATCTGTTAACATCTATATACAGACCATGTACCTAGCAGGTGGCCAAAGAACTCCTGAGCATCTTGCAGGGCCTCTCAAATAAAGCGGGTTGCAGAACTTTGGATCTGACTTTTTAAGGACACTGTTTAGATTCTTGATACTCGTTATACTTGTAAAATGTGTTTCTTATTAAATTTGTTGTTGAAGGTACTTATCTTCTGGAGACAACATGCCAAATTGAAAAATTCTCCTTATTACAAATTATAGTTGAAACAAGTAGGTAATGTCATTTGGGAAACAGTGAGTGAGCCTGTGAGCAATTCTCCTTTAGAGCCAATTTCCTTCATTTGCAACTGATATTTCAGAAAAAGGAGAATAAAAACAAACAACATAATGTCTAACCTCAAATACCAAAAAATGGCATGTTATGATTCATCATTTACCGCAATTTTTTCGCCGTATGAGTATGAACGTCCATGCGGCGATTTTTTTGCGATTTGCGAATCGCAGAAAAATTGCGAATATTCGCGAGGGTATGTACGATCCTTAACAATGACGTCACGAATATAACCCGGTACTGATTCCGTTGAACCAGCAGCAGTATTTCTAATGAGCGGTATACTCTTTCTCTCTCTGATTTGTTGTTTCTTTTTGAGCCTAATATGAATGTGGCGCTAAAAATTGAAACTAATGAACTTTTTTGGGATTTGTTGTGAAAAACACAGAGTAGGGAACAATACAGAGGCGACACTAATAGGCGGTGTCTTTGATCTTTCATTCCGTAATTTTCGTAACCTTGAAGTACAAGTTAAGTTCACACTGAGAAATTGTACGCTACATTTGGTATATTATACACTGAGATAAATTTATGTGGGGAGCATAATTCACTAGGTGTTCAATTAATTGAAGTAGGTATATCTAACGAATCAATGAAAATCAAAATATTTTTACATTCAATATTTGTATATTGAAAAGAATTTTCTGATATTCGAACAAACTACTTCAAAAAATAATTTAAAATATGTGTTTTAGAAAGAAAATTTTAACTTTCTTCAAATTATGTAAGACATCCTTCAGTCTTTGATAGTATATTGTACAATGAGCAGAAGGCAAGTGCTGCAATGCATACATGTGAGAAATGAGCAATCCACATGAGTTGTACAGTAATTTTTCTACGATTGCGAAAATGTCGATCCATACTATAATTTCGTACATAACACAAAGAAAATGTCAAGGTACTCTTTACTGGAATATAAAGCTTGCTCGAATGATGGGTTTTTATTCATACGATTTGAAATTCTGCAGTGGCATCTCTTTAACATGGTTTGCAATTTGTTAAATAATTAATTACCAATATAATTAGACTATATTCTGACACGGTCGCAGTCTATGGCAGGTATTTCCAGTAAGTTTGAATGTCTTTCATTATAGTAATTTTTGTTTGAGCCTGTTAATGATTTAGAGTAAGTTTTTACGTGGGGTCAGTAGCTGGTAAATATAAAAATGCTAGGAAACGTACGAATTTTCCTTCTTCAGAATATTTCTTTGCAATTAGTCGTCTACTAAGTATGTAAATGCGTATAGCAGTTTCCTTTTGGAGTACAAACAGTCTTTAAGCTTTACTCGATATTCCCCAGAATAAGATATTGTACGAAAGTCAATTGCATAAATTATCTGAAGGGGTCCTAATATTGAAGTAATTTAGAAGGTCTGACTGAGTTTTATTCTAAATATCATCTGATTTTGATCTTACCTTTTCCTATGATGCTGCATGCTGATTCAATTTTATTTTACAAGTCTACAATGAGGTTACTGTTATTTATTTTTCCGATTTGTTCAATACGTTTGTTTAAAATTCTGTATTTTGAGAGTTAGAGAGTACAATCCTCTTAGTTTTAATAACCAGATAATTCTTTTATTACAATTGTTTTCAAAATTCTACAGATGAGGTGAGAAATAACACAAAGTCCATTCCAGAAAATACGATAGTTTATTCACTAATTATTTTGGCACATAACCAACATCAACAAAAAAATTTTCAGGATTGAGGTGCATTAAATATACTCAACATATAATGAACATTAGTCGATATGCACACAAAAAAATAAAACTCCGCTCAACACTATTTATGATCATTTCGTAAAAATCAAATATGAGAGAGAATGCTTATTTTTCTATTTTTCTTTCCCTTACTGGCTTTGAAATCCTGATTTGCATATTTCACAGTATAAAATATTCTCAACCTAATAAATAATTTTATTACATATTCTAGAGGAAATTTCGTACAAGGATGACAATATTGTACTTCTTTCATTTTTTCAAAGTAAGTTTGAGAAATCCTTTGTCTCCTGCAAATCTCTTCAAATGTAGATATCTGCTCCAAAACATAAACATAATTGATAAATCGTTCACTAGGCACCCTCAATCCTCCATAAATACTTTTATCAGTATCATAGGCTTTGAAGTAGATGAATAACTTATCGATGTCTAATTTTTCGGAGTCTTTGGATAACTTCTCACAAATATCACATCTATGAACCTTCAGTGCTTTTCTGATCAGATAGCCACACACATAAACAAAAGCATTTTGTGTTGGAATACTTTCATTTTTATAATCATAATCAGGAAGAGAAATTGCATTAGTTTCAATTTCCTTATCTACATCAGTATCAGAACAATCAAATTGACTAATATTTGCTAACAATTCATCATGATCCTCTATACAATTCATACCAGTGGAATGCAGGTAATTCTGATAAAAAAGTTTTCTAAAAGCTCTCTCGAATTGTATTGCTGAAGGATTGATACAGTTTCCACCCTGTTGCCTAATACTTCCAAAAAAGTTCTCTATCACATCTTGATTTATTCTTCTAGTGATGAGATATTTGAAGTCAGACGCTGATAACCTGTTCCAAAGTCTTTTGATGCCGTTTATTGTTATAATCCAACTTGGTTTGAATTTTTACCATGATGTTACATCTTTCCCCTCGGGTATTATATATTTTAATTTTTTTCATAAAATCTGCCATTTCATTCAAATAGTTCAATTGTGTTTCGTTTCCCTCGAAAACATTTTTCAACGGGTTGATATCTTTGCAGGATGAATTCAGCAAATCAAAAAGATTATTGCACTTTTCGATGACTTCAATGGTTCCTAGAGCTTCTCCCGAAAGTGCACCTAAAGCCATGTAAGTGTTCATACCACTGGCAACTGTGTGGCTGAGAACTTGAGTAGCGAGTTTAACTTTCATTTTTTCAAAATTTGTAGGATGAATATGGGAATCAGTGAGTTTAGGTGCGCTCCTGTAAAAATGTGATTTGTCTCTTTGATAAAAATATTCAACATATGACCAAGATGTTTTTTTTCCATCAAAGCTTAAAACATTTTTCATCAGGTTATTCCTGGTGGCTTTAATCAAATGACATGTATCAAAGAGATAAATTATGTTTTGACCATCTACTTCAAATTCTGGTTCATCAGCTGTTACTCCCAGGATGTTAGCAAGTTCAATGAAATTGGATCCCAAGTCAGTTACAAGAGCATCCACAAGTAACCCACATTGCGTCAATTTTCCAATACATTCTTTAATGACAATTATTAATTCTTTTGCTTCAAACTGCGTGTGAACGAAAAAGTAAGCAATTGGCTGCTTCCAGTTGGAGTACCTCTTATCATGATAACGAGGGCATTGTGCGCCATTAAAAACTTCTTTTCACCACTCCCAACATCATGAAGTCCAACTATTTCATCCCGACCAGTGTGGTAATACAAATTTGCTTTTATAGCCATCTCATCGATGCATAAAAGGCAATGTTTGTCTTGATTTAACATCGTTTTCACCTTTATATCTATGGCCTTAAATATTGCCTCGTTTTGCAGACCAGGCTGACAAACAAGTTTCTGGGTCATTCTTTCTAAGGAACGCTTTGTAGGAAGGCATATCAATTTTTGCATGAACTTGTATGCTTGGGGACCCAAAAAATATAGTGTGATGGAAAACCGCTTATATTCTTGGGAATACCTCCTACCAACAGGTTTCCTCACTTTGAGCACTGATTGTGACTTAACAATTTCTGCAAGAGGTTTGGTTAGGTATTTGTCACACATATTGTGGAAATCATTGATGGTCCAGTCCTCTTCACTCCGAGGTAATACTTTTTTTGTGTTATTTGTCTTTCTCAAAATATCCACCATCTTCCTGAGTTTTTGTTTCCTTGGGCTCTTGGAACTGAGGGCAGCTGGTGTTTGAGTTGAAACTGGAGACAACATCGGTAGGGTCAGCTTATAAGAAGTAGCACCAGGTTCAATGTCCATTATTCCTGAGGTTACTCCACTTGGACCTGCAATCAAACAAGTATTTGACAAGTTGGAATAATTTGTGTTATTATTCAGGAAATTCAGAGAATTTGGAGAACATCCTGCAAGCATATTCAATATGCAAAAGAGAAACGGATTATCACAATATCCATAAACATGCCACTGTCTCTCACAATTGTTTCAATGAATACAAAGAAAACTATTGCAGTTTATCAAAGAGAAACCCACATTGAAAATGTTGGGAACTTTTCTTGATGAAAAATCTTACTACCTACTATTTACATCCTAAATGTTTCAATGTATTCAGGAAACACCCTGTATGTATGACAACACTGAGAGTTTATAACACTTTATTTCGATAAGAAATCATAACTGAACAGGTTGACTCTAAACAACCTCATTTTGATTATTGTTCAACATAACTTTTTGTACTTGGTAAAAATAAAATAGCTCAATTGCAAAAGCTTCAAAATCGGGGTATTAGATTAATATTGGGATGTAGCTTTTTGTTACACAGCAATTAAATTAATGCTAGAGTGTCTAAATTGATTTTCAGTTGAAGAACGTGTTTTATTAATGACTATGATCTTTATATTTAAGCTGCATAATGCATAAAGGATTGTTACCCAATTACTTTAAAAAATTATTATTGAGAAATGATGAAGTCCTTGATTACAATACGAGAGGACAGTTTTTACATTAATAAAACTAAATTTGGAATGAATATAATGTTTCATAAAGGCTTAAACAAGTTCAATAAACTACCACAATTTGTGTCATATTTAGTATTTCTTTGGTATTCAATTTTTTTTTGCTGATTGTGTAATGTGATCTGATAGTCTGGTGATATGTATGTATTTTTGTTTTCTTATATATGTAATCTCAAATGGTCGTTTTATTTACATTGTTTAATAATGTTGTAATATATTTATACATTTGTAATTTTATATATCAGGCTTGCTTACTTAAATTAAATAAATAAAAAAACATACCTGGTAAAGGAGAAGGAGATCTTGAGATGATCACATTCGTGTCACATTGTTCTGCAGGAGTTCGGAGTACAATATCTGCAAACAACCTCAATTAAGTAAATACAATTTTAATCTCATTGACAAAAAAAGAGAAGTTCATAGTTCAAAAATAACTCTCTTGAATCTTTATTTTTTTTGAACAGATCATTTTGATTTCTGATAATATCAATCAATGCAAATAGTTCTTAACGAAGTATTACTTTGGTAGTCAATAAATAGAGTATTTGACAAAGCTCAGCTGAGTCAAATATTTTGATATGAACACCCAAGTATATTTACAACCATGATGAACATATTTTCAAGACAAATAAATGTTCTCATCATGCCATATTGAAGCTGTAATAATTAAATGAACAATTGTTATAAAAAAAATAGCTGTTGATAGAAATTTTAGAGCAAAATAAAATATATCTGAACCATTTTAATTGTTTATTGAAATGAAACTGGAAACATCAACTTCAATATTTTTTATACAACTACCAAATATCTAATTCTCATTGATCTAATAGAACTCTAATATATTATAGAGGTTTTCGTTACACATTATATCATTACATAGACAATGGCAGTTGGAAGTAAGTAAATGTCAATGTATGAAATTATGGAAATAATCTATATTTCAATAGTTTCCGAAAAAGTATAGCATACAACTGACATTTCTCACTAGTAAGAACCACAATACTCGCTTTTGGCATACATTGTGAACGAAGACACCACTACTGTTCATTTCAATAAATATATCTTTCAATTACTCACCGCTCAGAATCACAACTTTCTTGTTTCGCTCTTCAGGCTCGCTAGGAACAGTTCCACATTCAAGTAGGTGCGGAAATATTGTTGGTACAGCATCATAACTGAGACGTTTCCGTGATTTTCCACCTTTTAATATACATTTACTTTCAAAATGTTCCTCACATAGCATGTAGTTTTTGGACAGTGTTTCACTGACTTTACCAAGTAAATCTTCCCTCAGACAAGCTCGAAGCCAAAGCCCAGCTCTTAAAAATCCAATAATTCAGAGTTAGATTTTCACCATACAGTTTTTAAACACAAAATCAGATCAATTGAAACGTGCATTTAGTGAACATTATTTTAAAATTGTGCTTAAATATATGTTAAAAGCGACAGTTGAATCTGTTGTATCAAATGACGCCATTTATACAAAAATGATAATTTTTTGCTAAAAACCTATGTTAATGATAATGTTGACTGAATCCACCCTAATTTGGTAATGTAGGAAATTATAGCATATTCAAAAAACTTGGTATCATAAACAAACCTTTCAGCATCTCTTGGAAAATAAAATAGGGATATTCCTTTGCCAGTCCTGGAAGAGCACCCACGGTATGCACAAACAGTTCCACCTTTCAAAGACATGTTTTAACTTGAAATAATTCACAATTCACACTATCAATTTACAAAATAAACAAGAGCACAACTTGAAAACGAAGTCGAAAGTCAAAACTAAACTGTTCCCAAACAAAAAGTGAGGTTGACAAATATACCAGTTATTTAGCGCATGCGCAAACAAATTTCAGCTTCGTTATTTGACACGCCGTCGCCTCTGTTCCCTTCCCTACTCTGTGGTGAAAAAGAAATCAGCTATAAATTTATTTCATCAAAGGAAAATTGAAATCTTTTGAGGGAAAAGAAGATGAATGCTTACTTTTATTACCAGGTGTATGTAACACATCTGCCATTATTTCTTATTTAGACTGTATGGAAAGGCTGTTATTATGTGAAAAATATTTATTACTTTGCAACAATAACAAATTAAAAAATAAGATAATTATAGTTGGCGCGCTCTGGGCCAGCTTAAATAAATTTGGTGGAGCATTCGCTTTCACAGCTGTACGAAAACCCGGAAAAACCTGCAACACACATCATCTGAAGAGTTGGAATGTACATTGGTTAAAACTTCTAAAGATGTCCGGAGAATTGAGAAATCCGTTCTGTCTTTGGCTGAGGTGTAGTAGTGACCAGAATTGGGGTGTTCTTCCAGCTTGATACATTGAAATAGTTTAATAATACATCTTTGAGTTGCTTAATCATAGTTGAAGAGCACCAGAGTTCTGATCAGATTTTAAGGAGCTTGAATTAATACTCGTTACTTCATGGTTGTCAGCTGTTTTGGTGCAGTTTCGACAATGCAGTTGATTATCACCATATATCTATAAACTACATCACCTGTTAGGTGTTCTCCAGATGATGAAATAAGTAGGTTCTGCTTCTTCACAACTCTGCACTTGATTATTTCACAAGATCTGTATAAGTATTTTGGATCTCTATGAGACATAATAAGGAAACTTGAATCACTCCAACTCTTTTTCTTCTTTTAGAGCCCAACCAAGTAATTCTATATGAAAATTCTAGAGAAAGAGTGTAATTACGGTACAAAAGCTCATTTGCTCTTGAAAAATGAAGATATAACAAAGTATTTGAGTAATTGAGTATTTAATAGGTTATGATGAATTATGTTAACCGTAACCAGTGTTGCCAATGGATGAGAACTAAAATATCCTCTTCTGAACTAGAAATTATCCGATTTTCTCCGAAATTATCCGATATGTTAAAAACAATCAAAAATAGTTAATCACTGCTATATATTCAGGTTTCGTACCAAATAGAAGGCAAGAATAGGTATTTTGTAGAAATAATGGAGAAGATAAGTTATTTCAAATTTATTTATATAAAAAGTAACATTTTACAGAAAATACTTCCATTCAAACTGAAAAATATTTGGTAGCATTAAAATACTATAAAAAATATAGTAAAAAATAACTTGAAAGTTACACGTACCTATTTTGTTATTCAATATTTATTCTTTATAGAAAAAGTAAACATTTTACCTAAAATACTTCTATTCAAACTAAAAAATCTTTGGTAACATTGAAATACAAAAAAAACTATTGGAAAAACAACACAAAAGTTAATAGAAAGTTAATAGAAAAATTAAACATTTTACCTGAAATACTTCGATTAAAACAAAAAATCTTTGGTATAGCATTGAAATACTAAAAAAATATTGAAAAAACAACATGTACCAATTATGTTATTTTATATCAATTTTTATAAAATAAAGGAACATTTTACCGAAAACACCTCTATTCAAACTAAAATATCTTTGGTAGCATCAAAATACACTAAAAAATATTAAAAGGAAAACCATTTACATGTATACCTAATTTGTTATTTTATATTTATTTTTTTATAGAAAAAAAGAACATTTTACCTAAAATACTTGTGTTCAAACTAAAAAAATCATCTGAAACTGTAATGAAAAAATAATATTCCACCTACCAACTTGAAATGTTTTTCTTTCAACTATTGCTTATGTTGCCAAATCTTACACTCCAACATTTTTTTGTTGGTTGAAATTTAACACAACCCCCACTGTTATCTACTCCTTGTTTGGTAGCTAAAATAGCCCTTAAAGTAGAAGTGTTCAATAGGTTTCTTTTGTCTGTTTTTATGTTAAAAACATTACTGAAAATTCTTTCAACACTAGCGTTAGAAAATGGCAACACCAGCAGTAATGATAAGGTTTTTTTTAAATTAGGAAATAATAAAACGCCGGCATTATTTTTCAAGTTGAAAATTTCTGACCAATATTGCTCACAATCTGTTACGTTTATGTGGAGATCTTCAAAATGTAACAAAGCATGTTTTTTCCACTCATTATCCAAGGCCTGAGGATCAACGTGGTCTTTCAAAACTGGAAATGAATCAATGATATGTTTTAAAGACTTTGTCTCAAAAGATTGTGCAACTTTTGGATCTAAAATATCTATTATATCGAAAATAGGTTCTTTAAAATTGAATTTTTCTTTTATATTTTTTGCAAGATCAATATAAAACGATAAAACTGATGTTGAAAATTTAACAATATCGTGTCTTTGAATGTTCGGATTTTTATTCAAGTCTGCAAACGACTCTGTTGCAGCCATCCCCAAATAAATATTTTCCAATGGTAGGAAAAAATCCGGGTTTTCATGGTTCAGTTTGAAAATATCTTTGGTCTTTTTAATAGGTGATAGCTCAAGAAAATTAGCATATAACGTTTCTAATAATACTATCGTTTCTGGCTTTACTCTGTGGAGCAAAGGCTTTTCAGACTGAAAAAGCATGTTAAAATCAGTCATAAGCCCCAAAGTATACGACATGAATTCTAGATAAACTTTGGTAAATGGATTCTTCATTGCCTCTAACATACTATCTGTTGTGTGTGATGGGTCCTCAAGCACCGATTCCATTAAATAATGTTTGAGTGGCTCATATTGTTCAAGCACCCTGTCAATGCATGCTTTTATTGATAACCACCTTGTTACGGCTGGGGATAGTATTTTATGTATTTCTACATGAAAAAAATGTTGAAACTCTTCAAATTTTTTTCTACGCAAAGAGCTCCTGTTGAAATGACTGCCTACATTACGAAGCAGGTCTTCCACCTGCCTTGGTAGTTTTAAACAAGCCTTCGAAATTGCCAAATGTGCCATATGACAGGAGCACCTGATACATATTATTTGAGGCAATTCTTTTTTCAGAAGAGCAAATACAGAATTGTGCTCTCCGACCATAACATTAGTAGTATCCGAAGAAAACCCTACCAAATTTGTTAATGGAATTTTCTTGGATGTCAAGGAATTTTTTAAAATGTTGAATAGATCAACAGCTGTGGAACCATCAGCTTCAACCAGATCAAAAAAATTCGTTTTAATCAGATTTACACTGTTATCATAATATATGATTGAAAAAGCACACTGCTTTTTGATGGAAATATCTGTGGTTTCATCCATTATCAACGAAAAGAAGAATCCTGGCTCTCTTAATTTATTATGGAAATCCATTAGAAAATTAATTCCCAAACTATTGCATACAATAGCAGTGGCCTTGGTTCTTCTTAAACTAAGTTTTTGTGCAATTTTTCAATCAGGAAAGATAATTTTCAAAAGAGGGCACAAAGTATCCATTAGCAAAAAAGGTAGTTGGTTTGTAGCTAACAGGGCACAAAGTTTTATTTCCGCGATTCTGACGGCAATTTCTTCACTCTTTTCGGTAAAAAGTTCTGTTATTTTGGTGCTAGTAGTCACTTTTTGCCAATTTAATTTGTGTTTGCAAACATTACAAAAGGCAAACGCTACTCCTCGACTTGTTGGTTTTGAAGACTTTTCTATCCAACCCTTGAATTTGGGATTATTGATCCAAGAAAGTACGAAGCCAGTCTTCTTTTCCCTTTTTCCAGGATTTCCAATTTTTTTCTTTTTTCTTTCTGGTTGAGAAATTGCAGCCTAAAATAAACGAATGTAATACTGAATTATCTATTCCAAAATTGTTTGCATTTATAAACAGTATATTATTTGTACCTTTATGAAAAAATACTCACAAAATCATTTTCACAGGTTTGTTCTGTCTCTGTCGCAATGGACGTCGAAGGTTCCCCACATTTATCGTCACCCCTAGGTGTAGCATAGGTTGTGGTAGCAACAATACTGCAACCTGGTTCCTCTTCATCTTGATAATCATTTGCTTTTGGCTTTTCGTTCCCGATCACAACCTCTGAAGACGGCTCAATTATTGGTTCTGGTATCCGTTTTTCCTTCTTCTAAAATCCACAACAGAAAATAGTATATTAGCATATTATAAAACCCTTGGTATCTTCAATCATTTTACTACTTCTATGCAAAGATTTACCTTATAATCAACAAGCCACTTGTCCATTTTCTTTTATTTCTTGAGAATATACAAATTGAGCAACCAGCAACACTTTTATTTAGAACAACTTATAACTTCAAAACTTGTATTCACTTCAAAACAACCGAAACCGAAACAACAATTGCGTAGGTAAAATGTAAATATTATGAAAGTGAAACTTGAATGAGGGAAGACCCGCTCTATACGCGACATCTGGTAGTGAATAGCTGAATCTGAATCACTGGATAGGTCTGTGCATCGCTTCGTTAAGCAATGATCTGTGGGAGAGACAAAGACAGAGACATAACTTTCGACAAAAGGATTCTTCATTACACAGAATCTCACCACTATGCTTCATCACGAAATATAGCTGTTGTCAAATCTAAAATGAAATCTTGCATTTCCTACTAAGAATATCGCTGGTAATTTTAGCATTCAGTCAAATCCTAATTATCCGTTTTTTATCCGATTTCCAACAGGGTGAGCAAAGTATCCGCCAACCCTTCAAATTATCCGCAAATCGGATAATTATCCGCCAATCGGCAACACTGACCGTAACCGACTAACCTATCCATTCGTTTCGGTGTTCACCATGACGTCACTATTTGAACCAGAAACTGAACCGCTGTCAAAAATTCTGTCATTTCAACGTCAACCGTTACCAACCGATCGCCAATCGAGAACGCCTATTATATTTGAATGAGAATTTGGTGCACAACTTTAACAACGTTGCCAAGTTTAGTTTTGATGAACGTGACGTCACGAAACCACTTTTCTTCTGATTATAGATAAACTAGCGGTCAGAAAAAAGAAATAAAAAATCCCGAGTGATATTAGCGTATTTACTTTCTAATTTCAGTGTTACCTCATATCTCTTGGAAAGGTCCATTCGCGAGGCTATGAATGAGTCTTTACAACAGAACTCATACTTACATCTTATGCATACAGTTTAACGAAAAATATTTTATATTCGAAGAAAAGAACCAAAAACAAACACGCAGCAAGCGACAGAGATAAGCTGTCAAATGTCAATGATTCGTAGTGAACACGAAAACTTTATATATTTATGGAGAGTTTATGTATCTATTTTTACATCCTAGGTACATTGTCATCTGCAGAGCACTTCGCATAGATTTGGAATTGGTATATCCTCAATTTTCATAGATGTAAAATAACTACATCCGCAGTATGTACTCAAGGTTATATCTCTTGTACATCGATATCATGGCATTGTTAACAGGGACGTATTGAATTTAATCAAAGAAGAAGTGTAAGTGTTCTGTGAATTTAACTATTATTATTACAGACTTTTCACAAAATAGATATTTTGATTATTTTGTGTTTGTGCTTTTCTAAAAATTCGATAATGGATGCTGGTGAATTTGGACTTGGACAAGTTGAAGGGAAAATGGATTGTAGGATAACTTCAATGAAAAATGAGCCAGGCGTAATTGATATTTTCACCAAATGCAGGAACCATCGTTACAGTTCTAGTAGTAGTGAACCAAACTTTGTGGATCACAAACATGCTACAGACAGCTACCAAGAGCAAAATGAAGAGAAGTTTGATGCGAAGAATGTGAACCCAACATTGTTCGAGAGTTCACTAACAAGTACATGTAACAAAGTACAAATCAAAAATGAGGACATCGATATTTTTTACGAAGATATCAAACGTGAAACTGGTGAGGAAAAGTCAGTTGAAAGAATTGGATTCTGCGAGATGTGTCACAACAGTTATGGAGTAGAAACAGATGTATTTAAATCTACAAGTTATAGATCCGAATGTACTTGTCGAAAACAAAGGGAGTCCCTATTCCCTAATACAGTTGGTGAAGATATGAACCAGTGTGAAGTCAGCTGACAAAGCTGGCTGCCAAAATTTCCGAACATTTCCGATTGACCAGTGGCGGCCGTGATTTGATTTTTGGTTGATAGTGAACAAAATAATCGTTAAATTGTGAAAGGCTTTCGCGGCCATCGTCACTTACATGGTGGTTCTTCGGGTAGTAAGGCCGACGTGTTTTCAGAGAAGAACTCGACGTTTCGCCAACACGAGTGGTTAGCATTTTCAAGAGTTATTTTAAAAATTTTCGCTTTCTGTAGTCGCTGTCAAATGCTTCTCTGAAAACACGTCGGCCTTACTACCCGAAGAACCACCATGTAAAATAATCGTTGTTTAGCTGCTGCTAAAAACTAAAATATAAACAAAAACTGTTTCTCTTTCAAATATGGTAGGATACATTATATAGCAAAATATAGTATTGCGAATTGGTCCAGTGAAAAGGAAGCGGATAAAATGTAAAAAAAAATATTTTGACTCATGTCCCATACAACTGTCTCAAGATGAAATATGCTGGTTTACATTACATTTCGCATCCGACTATCACGATGAAATATATAGAAGTAAATTATATTTCAAGCCTAGATACCTAGGTGTGATATCAAAATTATTCCTTGCGAATTGGTCTGGCTACTTCTACACTGAAAAAAGGGAATTTTGAAAATGAATGTTTTTGTCAAATTTCGCATTCGACTGCCACGATGAAATATGCTAGAATACATAACATTTTACTTCTAGAACCCTGTGGTAGAAAAATAATTCCTTGCGAATTGGTCTGGCTACCTCTACACTGAAAAAAAAGATTTTTGAAAATTAATTTTTATGACCGATTTTGCATTCGACTGTCAAAATGAAATACACTAGGATACATTACATTTGACGTCTAGGACCATGTTACAGCAAAATAATTCCTTGCCAATTGGTCCATTGACTTCTACGCGGAAAAGCAGCTTTTTTCAAAAAAAAATTATTTTGACTAATTTCGCATTCGACTGTCAAGATGAAACATGCTGGGATATATTAAATTCACCGTGTAGAACCCTGTGATAGGAAAATAATTCCTTGCGAATTGGTCTGGCTACCTCTACACTGAAAAAAAAGATTTTTGAAAATTAATTTTTATGACCAATTTTGCATTCTACTGTCAAGATGAAATACACTAGGATACATTACATTTGACGTCTAGAACCCTGTTGTAGCAAAATAATTCCTTGCCAATTGGTCCACCGACTTCTACGCGGAAAAGCAGCTTTTTTCAAAAAAAATTATTTTGACTAATTTCGCATTCGACTGTCAAGATGAAACATGCTGGGATATATTAAATTCACCGTGTATAACCCTGTGATAGGAAAATAATTCCTTGCGAATTGGTCTGGCTACCTCTACACTGAAAAAAAAGATTTTTGAAAATTAATTTTTATGACCAATTTTGCATTCTACTGTCAAGATAAAATACGCTAGGATACATTACATTTGACGTCTAGAACCCTGTTGTAGCAAAATAATTCCTTGCCAATTGGTCCACCGACTTCTACGCGGAAAAGCAGCTTTTTTCAAAAAAAATTTTTTTGACTAATTTCGCATTCGACTGTCAAGATGAAATATGCTAGGATACATTACATTTGACGTCTAGAACCCTGTTATAGCAAAATAATTCCTTGCCAATTGGCCCACCGACTTCTACGCGGAAAAGCAGATTTTTCAAAAAAAATTTTTTTGACTAATTTCGCATTCGACTGTCAAGATGAAATATGCTAGGATACATTACATTTGACGTCTAGAACCCTGTTATTGTAAAATAATTCCTTGCCAATTGGTCTACCGACTTCTACGCGGAAAAGCAGCTTTTTTCAAAAAAAAATATTTTGACTAATTTCGCATTCGACTGTCAAGATGAAATATGCTAGGATACATTACATTTGACGTCTAGAACCCTGCTATAGCAAAATAATTCCTTGCAGATTGGTCCACCGACTTCTACGCGGAAAAGCAGATTTTTCAAAAAAAAATATTTTAACTAATTTCGCATTCGACTGTCAAGATGAAACATGCTGGGATATATTAAAATCACCGTGTAGAACCCTGTGATAGGAAAATAATTCCTTGCGAATTGGTCTGGCTACCTCTACACTGAAAAAAAAAGATTTTTGAAAATTAATTTTTATGACCGATTTCGCATTCGACTGTCAAAATGAAATACACTAGGATACATTACATTTGACGTCTAGGACCATGTTACAGCAAAATAATTACTTGCCAATTGGTCCACTGACTTCTACGCGGAAAAGCAGCTTTTTTCAAAAAAAAATATTTTGACTAATTTCGCATTCGACTGTCAAGATGAAACATGCTGGGATATATTAAATTCACCGTGTAGAACCCTGTGATAGGAAAATAATTCCTTGCGAATTGGTCTGGCTACCTCTACACTGAAAAAAAAGATTTTTGAAAATTAATTTTTATGACCAATTTTGCATTCTACTGTCAAGATGAAATACGCTAGGATACATTACATTTGACGTCTAGAACCCTGTTGTAGCAAAATAATTCCTTGCCAATTGGTCCACCGACTTCTACGCGGAAAAGCAGCTTTTTCAAAAAAAAATATCGACGAAATCCGAAAAAATTTAGATGGTTGCAAAGAGAATTGAATTATCTTTTCAACGATGTGTCACTTGACCCCCGATGCCTTTTGAAATGGTTTGTCTACCCGCCCCCCTCCCATCTATCAATCAATTACAATGTAGGTATTTTATTTTAAAAAGTAGGATCCGTGATACCATTCAAAAGGATTTTCATTCCATGTTTGTACGTCAAACCGATCAGAAGTTGGGGCTAAAAAAAGCCGCACAGAGTATATATCAAGCGTCTCTAAAAAGATTATTTCTCCAGTTTCTCAAACATCAAAACAATGAAATTCAGTAAAGTTTTCTGTCAAACCTGCAAAAATGTACGCCACTCTTTCCTGGTGTTTCATATAAAGTATTGTTCTGAGGAACTCCACAACCAATTAAGCGATCATACGAGGTTATATCAATATACAAATTGCCGCTGATAATTTGCATAGGCATAAATGACACGCCATTATTTAACGCTCCTTGTATAAACTGGTGGCAGTCCACGTGGAGATGCCGACAAAGCGACAAAAGATATGCCGACACTAATGGAATTTCAGTTTTTCTGCTGTCTCAACTGACTTCCTATAAACGAATATGAAGTTTAGACTCATTCGGCTAATGCTTTGATTTTTATTGGGTGATAAAAAAGAGGAATATGAATGCCGACAGTTCACGTGTACTCCATACATTACATAAAATTCGCACTAGTCGGCATTCTTTGAAATTGATGCAAAACTAAAAATGTAATTATACGGTAAATAGAAACAGGGACGGACGGACTTCCAATTTTATGAATTATACTTTCAGTGTCGACTACCTATATGTGCTTATGGAAAATATCAGTGGCACATCTAACGTCCACTGAAACAACATATTTATTCAACATATTCTGATTCAAAATTTTGTTGGTGTTAGCTCTGAATAAATGAATCGTATTATGCAATAGTAAGTAGAATACAGAAAGATATAATAATGTCTACGAACATGCTTATGTTAAAATCGGGTACAACCAATTTTAACCCGACTGTCCCGCATCGGGGGAAAACACCATATCGCTTCGCCCGTCAGTGACTCTCCTCAGAAGCATTCCTCCACCCCTCTGCTCTTCTGCTGAGGCGTGAAGTACAAAAAACGCAAAAAGTTGTTATTAATCATTTTCCAATTCCGCTTCGCTGAAGAAACAACTATTTAAATTTATAACTATTGGTATCACATTTACAAAAGGTTACTCCAATGCTGTCCAATTTCAGCTTCACTCTCTCGTATTAATTTGACTAGGTATACCCTACTGACTGAATTTTGGTTGTTTCTCTTTCTCACAAACGTTTCCATTAAACTCCATATTTTCCCAATTGGGTTAAATTCAAAATAATAAGGTAGTAACCGCAAAACAGCATATATTATGTTCATGCTCTCAGCAACAAAATATTATTTTCTTGAAACCTTGCTCTTTTGTTAGTGATAATAAATCGTCTATTTTTCTACGGGGATTTGACATTTTTATGATTTAGAAAAAAAATTATATCCTAAATAAATATATTCCTAAATACAACTCTGTTGAAACTCGGCATGAGCCAGTGTTCCTCAGATGTTCTAATATAATAGTCCGGGAGACGATTTAACAATTTGAGGGGCCTAGTTTCAAAGTGTACAATCTCCAGTTTGAACAAATTCCTAGAAAACAGGAAAAACCTCGCAATTGAAGGTGGTGCATTCTTCTCGGAATTTGAATATTATATTATAAGTTATCATTATCTATAGATGATTCATGAAGTTCTAGAAGTGTTCTAAAGTGTTACACAAGACGCCGTCAGAGTACAAAAGAAAATCTATTTTGGATGCAAAAAATGAAATTTTGAGTTCCGGTAATTTGCAAGCTATTAAATCAGATTGTGTGGTTAGAAAAATCAAAGCGGAATCGGAGTCTCACTGGGATAGAGATAAAAATGACATGTTGGATCTTTTTAAAATGCAGGAGTATCATGACGAATATTTGAGAGAAGTTTCGTTGCCCTTCAATGTCAAAATTTTCAGTAGCGAACAATTGCAAGTTCTCAATAAAAGCAGCAAAGGCGATATAAATAGTTTACCCATCATATTTTTTGACGCTACTGGCAGTATAGTTAGAAAGCCAACTAAAAAATCCAAAAGAGTGTATGTATACTGTGCAGTTTTGCCAATTTCTACCGGTCGCATTTTCCCCATTTTCGAAATGGTTTCGGGCACTCATGATACAAAAACTATTGTAAAAATTTTTCAAGATTTCAGAACTTTTTGTGAGGAACATAATCAATGGCCTGCGTTTAAAACGGTAGTCACAGATTTTAGCTTCGCAAATATTCACGCAATCGTCAAAGCATGTAATGGAATGCAGTTGTTGGAGTATTTGGAATTAACTTTCAATATTGCGTCCGAGAAAACTGAACTTTCAAAGGAACTCATAACAGTCCATTTATGTTGCGCTCATCTTATCAAAAATTTCAGTAAAGATATTAATGCGTCCTTTTCGGATCACAATGTAAGAGGTTTTTATAAAGACATAATGGCATGTGCGGTAAATATGGAAAATTTAAGCGAAATTGACGACTGGTTTCAAAGCATTACTATATTGTTATTGAGCCCAGTATTCAATGACAGTGTTAAAATTGTTTTAAATAAATTACTACTCATAAGAGAGAAACATGATTTGGAAGTTATAAGAAAATTACAAGAAACAGACCCCAAAACTGTTGATAATGACAAACAGAAGGCATGCGAAAAATCGGAGGGGTTACACAAATCGAGCAAATTTTATATTCATTTCGAGGCATTATTCCAGAAAATTGATGAAACCCATAAACTTACTTCGTCTAAAAAGATTATTACCAGTGACTATAACAGTTCTAAATTATTCGATATGATTTTATACAAATATATGCCATTTTGTTCTCTTTGGACAGGGATACTTTTAAGAAAGAGGGGTGCTGAGCGTCATGTTAGTAACACCTATATTGAAAACTATTTTGGTCATTTGAAAAAAAATATTTTGAACAGCAGTACAAATATTAAGTGTTCCCGATATTTACGGAAAAGTCGAGAAAACGTTCTAGCTTTACACAAAGAATTCATGTTTAATATTCCTAAATCGCGCTTAACGAAACAGATTAAAAGGAAAATTGATCCTTCGGATGAGCACGTCGCACAAGAATCATGGAATAAAAAGAAGAAAGCTGCTCCAAGCACACATTTCTCGGGAAATTATTTGAAAAAATTAAATTCAAAAAATAAAGATGAAAAGAAAACAACTGAAGGGCAAAAATTAAGTGTTAAAGCTGTTGTCAAAAACAAAAAAGGGTTAGAATTAGATTACATTGAAATAGAGGATGAGACGGTAAGAGAAAAATGTATTTATTGCGGTTACGGTCGTCTTGATACAACTGTCGACTGGGTATCATGTGACGTTTGTAAACGGTGGATACACACAAGTTGTGACCCTTCATACGGAGATAAAACCTATACCGGTTCATTCTTATGCGATGATTGTTCATCGGCGGCGAACAAAGACGTAAATACAGTTGAATCGTATGAATGTCTATATTGCGGTCTGGGTGATCTAGAAACTACTGTTCTATGGGTAGAATGTGATAGTTGTGGTGGGTGGGTCCATCAAAACTGTGATACAAAAAATAAAACCTACAGTGGCGATTTTTTTTGTGAGAGTTGTACCAATGGTTCGAAATCTTTGAAAATCAAATGTGAGGAATACTTGCGGAAGTTAGATGAAGAAAGCTCGCGAAGAAGCGTCATTGAGAAAATTAATAGGGATCAAAGAGAGTCTTCCGTGTGGTTTAGGGAAAGGAGGAAAAGATTAACAGCATCAAATTTTGGTGTCATTTGCAAAGCGCGGAATTCCAAATCCAAATTAAATTTGAGCAAATCTCTTATTTCGTCAAAAATAGTAACGACTGAGGCCATGAAATATGGAATTGACTCGGAGAAATTGGCGCTCGATGCATTCCTCAGCGAAAATCAGTATGATTACAAAAATTGCGGTCTAGTCATTCATAAAGATTATTCATTTTTAGCAGGATCTCCAGACGGGTTATTGGGCGAAGACGGTATAATAGAGGTAAAATGTCCATTCAAAGTTCGAAACTGCAATCGACTTGAAACTCTCGAGACACTAGAATATATCGGTAAAGACGGGAAACTGAGAATAAATTCTAACTACTATTTTCAGGTTCAGGGTTTATTAGAATTAACGAATATACCTTGGTGCGAGTTCGTTATATATAATTTGAAAGGAGTACAATCGACTGAATTAATATCAAGAAGGAAAGATTTTTTCAAAAATACAATGTTACCCAAGTTAAAAGAATTTTTTTACTTTTATTATGTTCCAACTATATTAGGACTAGAAAATATTGAAGATGATGCGCGTAGGTGGAGACCAATCAAGGAATTAATGTTTCTCTCCAACGGGCTGGTAAATGACAGCAATTATTACAAGATAAATGATAGGGACTATATTGTAGCATATTTCAAAAATTTCGATTGTTTTAATCACCTTTATTCAAAGGAATTTGGTTCTCTCAATAATAAAGAATGGCTAACAAATTTTGTGATAGACATAGCACTGAATTTATTGAATGTTAATGATAAATATCAGATTATTCAAGAAGTAGTAGGTACTAATATTTTTGTTCTTTCCAACACTAATGAAATTTTCATAGATAGTATTACCTTTAGAAAAAAGCACCTCGCGTTTCCTATTTTAATTAACAAAAATCACCATTGCCTCATTATTGTAGATTTTGAAAATTCAACTTTTTCGATTTTGGACCCCAACGATTTGGAGAAACCTGAACATTATTTAAATATTTTTTGTAGATTCGTTAATTTATATAATATTCAGAAACATGACAAACTGATGTGCAATAATCTTTCAACTTTAGTTTATAGTCACACGAAACAAAGAGATGGTTATAATTGCGGTGTATTCTGTATAAAATTTTTGTAAAAAATATCGATATGACGAATATAACAGATATAGATGGTTATAGAAATGAAATCAAATCACTAATTCTTACTAAATCGGATAATATGCGGGATTTATGTTTAATTTGTTCACGACCTCTGGGCCAGCTCAAAGCTTCCCATTGCGCGTTCTGTTCCAGGTTCGTACATATTACATGCCTTTCTCTCAGAGGAAACGCTTTTATAAATGATGAAATTTGCAATTTGTGCATTCAGTATTAGTTGAGTATGAATACAATATTTTGAAATGAAATAAAGGTATATAAACGTGTTAAAATTTTTAATGAATTAGCCAGGACAGGTTGCTAAATTGTTTATATGTGAGGTTCGGGTAAGGTCGGAGGCCTTTTGCCTCAGAGATTGGTTAATTTAAATATGTTGAGAGGAATTAGGTCGTTATTTTACGAGAGAAGTGCGGTAGAAAAAATCTTTACAATAATTTTCTAGACCAAAATGCGCAAAAAGGTCATGGGGATGTGCAAATTGCGCAAAACATTATAATAGACATGACAATAGGTAATGAAAGTGTGAAAAGCGTAGCGCCAATTGCGGACACAGTACAACCTACGGACCAACCTCTACGTCGGACAGCAGACTGGACAGCGGGATCCATCAATGTCTAAGATGTTCACCAAGCCAACCTTGGGAATAAGAGGAACTCGAGAATCGGGAATGGCAACTTGGTTAGTCACGCCGAAATGGATATTGGGTTATACTGCTTCCGTGGATTATCAAGTGTGTTTTATAGGTGATATAATCGAGAGGACATGAGAGATTGTTCGAGGTCAGCTTGCGCTTATCTGCGCAAGTAATATCCCTATGTAAAACAGGTGGAACGTGCATTAACCCGCGGTACACAACTAAGTGACTCTGCAGCCAAAATAGAACCATATAAAGCGCAAATCGTAACCACGAATGTCAAAATTCACCCCCTCCCTCTGCGTTTACATGCCACCACCTCTCACATGTTATCTTTCTCTCCCTGCGATAGTGCGTTAACCTTGGCTCAGTGAAGGCAAGTGGAGATTGGACCCTAGGGGTGTCGTTGTTATAGTTTTTCAAGTTACCTTTAGACTGCAGTTTTTGACCTCTTGGGGGTACTTACCATTCCAAAGTCATCTATCTCTCTTGGAAATCTATAACTTCTTGATTCCCTACGTATAAGGTAGCCATGAGTCAAAACTAAGCAAAAGCCCACCTTGATAGTGAAAGTCGTCTAAAAGTCGTAGCTAGCCAGCGAAGGTAGGGTATGGAGTTCTCCCAATGAGATTAATTTCGGTGATCTGGGCCCCCTCGATGACAGGAGGATGTTTCTCTAGGGGGGGATAAAAAGAAACTGAACAACATACTTACGTAGAAAACTAGCGAATTAGAAATCCTCTATCCTAGTATAACTATAGACGATCAAAGCTATAAAACTTTTCACATATTTTAGGTATTAGGAAATAGTTATCCCCTGTGTAAGATAAGTTCCTTGCATCCTTGAAGGGCTGTTCTCCGTTGTAAGACCCTTCAGGCTGAGCTGAAGGCGGCGAAGAATTTATTCTACTGCCGAGGAAACAGGGTGATTCGGAGAGTGGAAGTTAGTGAAATATGTCGCTTCCATTCTCCATAAGCCTTTCTACTCAAAGGTTGAATAAAAGTTTAATTTTGAGAAAAAGAGATGAGATTAAAACATGAACATTACATTTTATTGATCATTATAATTTTTCTGCGGTAAAAATGATGAAATAATATGGAAGTAGACCAATTTTTTTTTAGTTTCAGTGGGTGTCCCTGAAGGCGATTGTAGTTGGCCAGATTGGTAGAAAATTTGTAATCGCACCCTCAAATTGTTTTGTTTTATCCATATACCGCGTACCTATATTGATATACGCAAACCAAATTATGTTTCAGAATATCACCCCGACAGTCGAATGCGAAATTAGTCAAAATAATTTTTTTTGAAAAAAGCTGCTTTTCCGCGATGAAGTCGGTGGACCAATTGGCAAGGAATTATTTTGCTGTAACATGGTCCTAGACGTCAAATGTAATGTATCCCAGTGTATTTCATTTTGACAGTCGAATGCGAAATCGGTCATAAAAATTAATTTTCAAAAATCTTTTTTTTTTTCAGTGTAGAGGTAGCCAGACCAATTCGCAAGGAATTATTTTCCTATCAGAGGGTTCTACACGGTGAATTTAATATATCCCAGCATGTTTCATCTTGACAGTCGAATGCAAAATTAGTCAAAATATTTTTTTTTTGAAAAAAGCTGCTTTTCCGCGTAGAAGTCAGTGGACCAATTGGCAAGGAATTATTTTGCTGTAACATGCTCCTAGACGTCAAATGTAATGTATCCTAGTGTATTTCATTTTGACAGTCGAATGCGAAATCGGTCATAAAAATTAATTTTCAAAAATATTTTTTTTTCAGTGTAGAGGTGGCCAGACCAATTCGCAAGGAATTATTTTCCTATCACAGGGTTCTACACGGTGAATTTAATATATCCCAGCATGTTCCATCTTGACAGTCGAATGCGAAATTAGTTAAAATATTTTTTTTTTTGAAAAATCTGCTTTTCCGCGTAGAAGTCGGTGGACCAATTGGCAAGGAATTATTTTGCTGTAACATGGTCCTAGACGTCAAATGTAATGTATCCTAGCATATTTCATCTTGACAGTCGAATGCGAAATTAGTCAAAATAATTTTTTTTGAAAAAAGCTGCTTTTCCGCGTAGAAGTCGGTGGACCAATTGGCAAGGAATTATTTTACAATAACAGGGTTCTAGACGTCAAATGTAATGTATCCTAGCATATTTCATCTTGACAGTCTAATGCGAAATTAGTTAAAATATTTTTTTTTTGAAAAATCTGCTTTTCCGCGTAGAAGTCGGTGGACCAATTGGCAAGGAATTATTTTGCTGTAACATGGTCCTAGACGTCAAATGTAATGTATCCCAGTGTATTTCATTTTGACAGTCGAATGCGAAATCGGTCATAAAAATTAATTTTCAAAAATCTTTTTTTTTTCAGTGTAGAGGTAGCCAGACCAATTCGCAAGGAATTATTTTCCTATCAGAGGGTTCTACACGGTGAATTTAATATATCCCAGCATGTTTCATCTTGACAGTCGAATGCAAAATTAGTCAAAATAATTTTTTTTTGAAAAAAGCTGCTTTTCCGCGTAGAAGTCAGTGGACCAATTGGCAAGGAATTATTTTGCTGTAACATGGTCCTAGACGTCAAATGTAATGTATCCTAGTGTATTTCATTTTGACAGTCGAATGCGAAATCGGTCATAAAAATTAATTTTCAAAAATCTTTTTTTTTCAGTGTAGAGGTGGCCAGACCAATTCGCAAGGAATTATTTTCCTATCACAGGGTTCTACACGGTGAATTTAATATATCCCAGCATGTTTCATCTTGACAGTCGAATGCGAAATTAGTTAAAATATTTATTTTTTTTTGAAAAATCTGCTTTTCCGCGTAGAAGTCGGTGGACCAATTGGCAAGGAATTGTTTTGCTGTAACATGGTCCTAGACGTCAAATGTAATGTATCCTAGCATATTTCATCTTGACAGTCGAATGCGAAATTAGTCAAAATAATTTTTTTTGAAAAAAGCTGCTTTTCCGCGTAGAAGTCGGTGGACCAATTGGCAAGGAATTATTTTACAATAACAGGGTTCTAGACGTCAAATGTAATGTATCCTAGCATATTTCATCTTGACAGTCGAATGCGAAATTAGTTAAAATATTTTTTTTTTGAAAAATCTGCTTTTCCGCGTAGAAGTCGGTGGACCAATTGGCAAGGAATTATTTTGCTATAACAGGGTTCTAGACGTCAAATGTAATGTATCCTAGCATATTTTATCTTGACAGTCGAATGCGAAATTAGTCAAAATATTTTTTTTTGAAAAAAGCTGCCTTTCCGCGTAGAAGTCGGTGGACCAATTGGCAAGGAATTATTTTACTATAACAGGGTTCTAGACGTCAAATGTAATGTATCCTAGCATATTTCATCTTGACAGTCGAATGCGAAATTAGTCCAAATATTTTTTTTTGAAAAAGCTGCTTTTCCGCGTAGAAGTCGGTGGACCAATTGGCAAGGAATTATTTTACTATAACAGGGTTCTAGACGTCAAATGTAATGTATCCTAGCATATTTCATCTTGACAGTCGAATGCGAAATTAGTTAAAATATTTTTTTTTTGAAAAATCTGCTTTTCCGCGTAGAAGTCGGTGGACCAATTGGCAAGGAATTATTTTGCTATAACAGGGTTCTAGACGTCAAATGTAATGTATCCTAGCATATTTTATCTTGACAGTCGAATGCGAAATTAGTCAAAATATTTTTTTTTGAAAAAAGCTGCCTTTCCGCGTAGAAGTCGGTGGACCAATTGGCAAGGAATTATTTTACTATAACAGGGTTCTAGACGTCAAATGTAATGTATCCTAGCATATTTCATCTTGACAGTCGAATGCGAAATTAGTCCAAATATTTTTTTTTGAAAAAGCTGCTTTTCCGCGTAGAAGTCGGTGGACCAATTGGCAAGGAATTTTTTTACTATAACAGGGTTCTAGACGTCAAATGTAATGTATCCTAGCATATTTCATCTTGACAGTCGAATGCGAAATTAGTCAAAATTATTTTTTTTTGAAAAAAGCTGCTTTTCCGCGTAGAAGTCGGTGGACCAATTGGCAAGGAATTATTTTACAATAACAGGGTTCTAGACGTCAAATGTAATGTATCCTAGCATATTTCATCTTGACAGTCGAATGCGAAATTAGTTAAAATATTTTTTTTTTGAAAAATCTGCTTTTCCGCGTAGAAGTCGGTGGACCAATTGGCAAGGAATTATTTTGCTATAACAGGGTTCTAGACGTCAAATGTAATGTATCCTAGCATATTTTATCTTGACAGTCGAATGCGAAATTAGTCAAAATATTTTTTTTTGAAAAAAGCTGCCTTTCCGCGTAGAAGTCGGTGGACCAATTGGCAAGGAATTATTTTACTATAACAGGGTTCTAGACGTCAAATGTAATGTATCCTAGCATATTTCATCTTGACAGTCGAATGCGAAATTAGTCCAAATATTTTTTTTTGAAAAAGCTGCTTTTCCGCGTAGAAGTCGGTGGACCAATTGGCAAGGAATTATTTTACTATAACAGGGTTCTAGACGTCAAATGTAATGTATCCTAGCATATTTCATCTTGACAGTCGAATGCGAAATTAGTTAAAATATTTTTTTTTTGAAAAATCTGCTTTTCCGCGTAGAAGTCGGTGGACCAATTGGCAAGGAATTATTTTGCTATAACAGGGTTCTAGACGTCAAATGTAATGTATCCTAGCATATTTTATCTTGACAGTCGAATGCGAAATTAGTCAAAATATTTTTTTTTGAAAAAAGCTGCCTTTCCGCGTAGAAGTCGGTGGACCAATTGGCAAGGAATTATTTTACTATAACAGGGTTCTAGACGTCAAATGTAATGTATCCTAGCATATTTCATCTTGACAGTCGAATGCGAAATTAGTCCAAATATTTTTTTTTGAAAAAGCTGCTTTTCCGCGTAGAAGTCGGTGGACCAATTGGCAAGGAATTATTTTACTATAACAGGGTTCTAGACGTCAAATGTAATGTATCCTAGCATATTTCATCTTGACAGTCGAATGCGAAATTAGTCAAAATTATTTTTTTTGAAAAAAGCTGCTTTTCCGCGTAGAAGTCGGTGGACCAATTGGCAAGGAATTATTTTGCTACAAAAGGGTTCTAGACGTCAAATGTAATGTATCCTAGCGTATTTCATCTTGACAGTAGAATGCGAAATTAGTCAAAATATTTTTTTTTGAAAAAAGCTGCTTTTCCACGTAGAAGTCAGTGGACCAATTAGTAAGGAATTATTTTGCTGTTACATGGTCCTAGACGTCAAATGTAATGTATCCTAGTGTATTTCATTTTGACAGTCGAATGCGAAATCGGTCATATAAATTAATTTTCAAAAATCATTTTTTTTCAGTGTAGAGGTAGCCAGACCAATTCGCAAGGAATTATTTTTCTATCACAGGGTTCTAGACGTAAAATGTTATGTATTCTAACATATTTCATCGTGGCAGTCGAATGCGAAATTTGACAAAAACATTCATTTTCAAAATTCCCTTTTTTCAGTGTAGAAGTAGCCAGACCAATTCGCAAGGAATAATTTTGATCACACCTAGGTATCTAGACTTGAAATATAATTTACTTCTATATATTTCTTGATGTGAAACCGCCCGATTGTGAGCTTACAACAGGTAATGTTTCATTTGTTTATTCATTCAAGTATTTCTAGCAACACAACCTTGAGTAATCATGTTTTAATTTACGCTTGAATAGATAGATATGCTTCATTGTCCAAGAATAAATTCTCATTGACAAAGTAAAATCACTAAAATATAAATAAATAATTGTACAATACATAAAAGAAAATACCAATAGTTACGATAATACAGATACAAATATGCGAGGGGGAAACAACTAACCAAAATGACCATAATTAAATATCTGATAATGAACAATATTTAAAATATATTGAAACAAAACCGCAGTATTTGAATATTTAAATTATATTTTTAAGATAATGAATGTACTTAATGTACTGAAAATGTATAAATAACTAAAGTATGCTGAAGGTATTTAAAGTACTAGATATGTATTGAAAATTATTAATTTAAACGATGGTATTGAAAATACTGGAAATGTACTTTAGTTTGAAATGTAATGAGAAAATAGAACAAAGTAATACCTAATTGGTGTAATTGAGGTTATAAAAACGTGACGAATATTCCCTGTGTTTTTTACAGAAGTGCCTAAAGTGTATATCTGTTGGTGACGAATCAAAATGAAAGTTTTTAAGTTATTGGGGCATATTATTATATTGCATTCAATAATCCGGTAAAGGTAAGCTTGTCGGGCTCATTCTTGAAACAAAAAGAAAAGTGGTGTTACTTACGTAGTTTTATCTCCTGAACACGAATCCAAAAGAATTTCGTGGGGGTCTCTTATACTTTTCGAGTTATGAAGTTTTGAATCTTGAAAATCGACCATTTTCAAACACGATATTTTCGGTCAAAAATCGAAGAAAATGTCTCCTTCTTTTTGTTGGCATTTTTTTGAGACCGTAATCAACTCATATTTCACAATTACAAGCACTACAACCAAACGTTTTATACAAAAAATCAAGCTTCTTATAAAGTATACATAACCCTTCCCACATCTCTATAACTGACGCCAATGAAGAGTGAGGTTAAGAATAGGGAAAAATAAGAAGGTTAATTTTTTTCGTAAAACGTTTGGTTTTGGTGCTTGTAATTGTGAAATAAGAGTTGATTAGGAAATGAAAAAAGTGACGACAGAAGAAGGAGGTATTTTCTTCGATTTTTACTGAAAAAATCGTGTTTGAAAATGATCGATTTTCAAGATTCAAAAGGTCATAACTCGAAAAGTATAAGAGACCCCACGAAATTCTTTCGGATTCGTGTTCAGGAGATAAAACTACGTAAGTAACACCACTTTTCTTTTTGTTTCGAGAATGAGCCCGATAAGCTTACCTTTACCAATAATCCTTCATTTGAGGATCAGGGAAAACTGAAACTGGAAAATAAAAAGTCAAGAAGTTCATGCAGATGTTTTGAACTTGCAGTATAATTTGCGATTTTCAACTGAAATGTTTCATTTAAAAGCCTTGTTTTCAATTTGGTTCCTGAAATAAATAATTCTTCATTATTGTTATTCACAAAAGAGAAACCGGTGTCTTAAAAAACTCGATAAGGGATAATCCGACGGGTGATCCAATTGGTAGCCGTTCCAAAAAGCGCTTGTAGCTTTGTATGACTCGGGTATCGGCAAACACGATTTTCCATCAATGGGTAACTCAAAACCAATTATGTTATTTGTATTGGAGTCATACTGAATTCGACCTGAAACGAGACAAATATCAAACAGTTATGGTGGAAATAAATAGTTATTTAAGTAACAAGGAATGTAAAGACGTGTTAACATTCGAGGTGAGCGAGTACGAGCCGAGGCAAAGCCGAGGCTTGTCGCTTGCCGAGGATGATAACAGTCGATACATTCCGTGTTACTTATTACGTTTTTCCCGCTGCTTGTTGACATTTCTCAAAATTTGCCTGAATTGAAGTTTGTTTTCTTACCCTTCCTTCATGATTATTCGTTTGCTATTTCATTCTAAGTTGCTTGTGCGTGGAAGTTACCGAATAAGCAGACAACAATAATATTCAAAAGGTCTCATAACCTAAAAATTGATATGAATGAAGCTGAAGGTATTACTTGTCAAAGTGAAAGTCATTATTACCCTAGGCATGTAAATGACACTATTAAGTTCCGTTGTCTAGATGAATTACCTAGTAAACGAATGATATAGACCATTTACCTGTTTTGTTGCTAAGCATGTATGGACTATTTACAGTGTCGGCAGCAGGAAAATGATTTTTTTTAAGATGTATAAAAACCCTGGTGTGTCGAGTGATTCGATTTTGTTTTGATTTTTCAGAAGACAAATAAACAAATGAAATAGTGGTATGCTTCTTTAGTCGGTCCCAGAGATGGCGCCCTTATGGAATGTCAGTCCTGTCAATATTCCAGGGATATGGTGATTGACGACTGTTGTCAATTTTATGGAATTTCAACAAACTTTAAATACTATTCAAAAATGAATAGTTGTGTCGGAATTCAAATTTCACAGTGCAATTTCCTTGTATTGATGACTATTATTAATGTGTTTGTCCATTTCGCTGTATATTTTCCTAGAAATTCATCATTGATTCAATAATAATTCAATCTGTCTGATTGACTCGGCCGTTACTTGATGAAGAGTATAATAAACAGAAAACGATTCGATCACCAAACTTTATTCAATCAGACAGTGAAGAACTACTGTGCTGGCAAAACATGTCTGATTGAATAAAATTTGTGAATATCTAATCGTTTTCTGTGTAGTTTGTACAATCATAATTTGATCACGTTCCGTTTTTGTATCATTTGTGGGCAATCCAGAGACGAACAAAATAATTCATCTATATCCGGTAGCGAAAGTGAGTACTACCATATCATGAAGAGTATCACAAAGTATCTTGTATTTTAGAAAACATTTTCATGAAAATAATCTCTTATATTAGCACAAGATTGACAGGTTCTAATGGTGAATTTTCATGAAGCTTAATTTCGATGCTTCCAAATGAAATGCGTGGTTATTATTGTAGTTAATTGCATTTCAGTAAAAAATTATATAAATGAGTCGAAAATGTAACAAATAAAACTGATTCGTGATAGTGATTAAGTAAATTTTAATAATTAGGTTCCTTTATTCAGTTCATCCGTCAGCAATACTTGAAAACTTCTGTGCTTGTAAATTTACCCTAACAGAAAAACCGACCGTGGCGGTACACGTAAATGCGGAATATTTGGGAAACAGGTCACGATTTCATTTGTTTTCACTTAATCAAGCTGGCGAATTGTCTCCCGTTTTATCCCACAGTTTTGCAGCAATGAGTCGACACACCATGGTTTTTAGACATCTTAATTTTTTTGTTACTGACCGGTTATGGCAATCCCGTCTTGACTAATCCAAATTTGTTTGGATATTTATGTTTATCCAGATATTTTTTCGACTCTGCAAAACGGAATTTGCCCTCAAAAATGTTAAATTATTTTTGGAGAGTTTTTCTGACAGATGATAGAGAGGGTAAGGATTGTTTTAAATTGGCATAGAGCGTTTCATATAAAAGGCATCCTCCTGTCAGATACAAGAAATTAGCGAACAGCTTTATTTATTTGTGGAATCTCTTGCCTGTAGATTTTTTAGCGTTGTTCTCAGCAGCTTTTATGAGCAATTCCGACGCTTTCGAATTCGTTAATGATAATTTCTCAACATTTTCACAGAATTCTCTGCTTATATTATCTGTTTCTTTATCAATGACACTCGATATCTTTTATAATCGGAAAAAACGTTAATAAAATTGATTGACGTTCATTCAACGATGCCGCATCTCGTTATCGTCTACTCTTTTCTCTGCGACTATACATAATTTATTTCCACTTATTTTTTTTGCTATTTGAGGTATCGTAGCCGATTTTTCTGAGCTGAGAATGTTGGTTATCTGTTTACCATCACATCTCTGCTTTCTAAATATTTGAGTCTGAACCATTTTCGTCGGATATATTTGTATCATCGGGTCCATTGCCAGGCTGCCCAGAAGTGGATGCATTTGATAAAAAAGTATCTAATGTTGGCAGTGAACTTTTTTTTGATGATTTTTCATCTATGTTTTTTTACATGTTTATAAAAATTTTACACTTGCTACTCAATTTTTTTTGTCAATTTTCCATTTCGTTATTACTAATCATATAGGTATTCATAATTTTTTTTTTTAAATTTATATACCTATGTCCACGCAAATGTCTTTTGATTAACCTTATAGTCAGCCGTGTGGTCAAACCGTCCTAAAGGCCCGACGCTAGGTATTCAGTAACTGATCACGTCCGTGCGTACCCTCCTCCAACTTCAATCATAAATCTACCGCCCGCTGAAACCCATGTGCAAAAGCTATTTATTAAATATTTATAGGTAGTACTCGTACAAATTCCTTTGCGTCATATTCCATCATTGCCTCGAAGAAACGAAAGATTCAAACAATGCCTGGTTTGTTTAGATAGGGAACCAGCTAGACACACACATTAACGTCACCAAATCACAAATAATAATGTCTGGAAATGTGGATTAAGGTTCATGTAAAGTCAAATATTTCGCGTTTCTGAACTGCAAGATGGCACTGACAAGATATGTTTTTCATACCATAGTTACAGCGATCTTTTATAATATTTCCATATAAATTACAGTTTTCTGCAACGGTCAACCCTACTGCTAATGCAATATTGCCAAATCTCAACATTATTCGGAGTACTGCGAAATAGCTCACAGGATTTTTTTTCTTGGTGTTTTGGCATCGACTGCTACGGTCATTAGCCAAGTGTTCTGAATAAGCCTTGTTACCAATTCCATACGCCACTTTAGGAGCAGCACTGTTAATTTTTAATGCAACAGTGAATCGTGGAGGATTATTCCCATCCGACGAGCCTCAATCATTCAGACTTTCACATCTGAAAATGAAAAAAGATCGCACCGTCTGGTGAATTTGGTGAGAGTTGTAGTGCCTCTGGTTTTTGTTGGGTGTAGACCTCGGAGACTTCATTATTCGAATTCAGCGTTCCTTGCTGTGTCCCGTCTGAAAATTTCAGGAAATTTTGCAGCGCCCTCATATTTGTATTGGGTGGAGATCTCGTTTTTCGAACTTAACCCCCTTGCCGAATCATGTCTGCAAGTTTCGGAAAATTTGCGGAGTCTTCAGTTTTGAAATGGGTGCGTACACCACATTTTTCAGAAACAGTGATGTATTTACCTTGTTTGCAAATTATGGTTGATTTGCAAAACATCCAGGTTTACCATGGATAGAGACCTCCTTTTGTTCTAAAAGGGGTTATCTTTTCAATCGTTTTTAGTGTTTCCAAAGGTGGGGACCATTTTCTTTAAAGATTATTTTGCCGTCGGTTTTCCTGTGGGAGGAGATCTTAAGAATCTTTGGTATTGCCGCTTTTTTCCGGTTCACCTGTATATTATTTATTGTATTCATTTCGTTGGTTTTTCTGATATTCGGGGTTGCAGTGCCCATGGGTTTGTTATAGATATAGTCAGTCCGTCCTTGATCTTGCTTAGATTAGATTTACTTTTAGCACAAACAACAATATTGTTGGTGAAATTCACAAATAGCAGGTAATATGAACAACTCACTATAATTTATTTTTATCAATATTTTTCGTCTTTGTAAGCTGAACTCCGCCTATTATGCCGTTTTTTTTATGTATATTATAATGTTACTCAAAAACAACTGGAATGGACAATAAAGACGCTATTACGATTATTATTATTATTTTTCAATTCTATTTTGCTTCCTGTTTCATTTCCAGAACTGATATTTCAAATCCCAAAACATAAAACTCATTACTTACATACTTCTTGAATTGTGTCCAAGGACTCCAAGGCTTTAGGCGGACCAATCCAATATCCAACTGATGAACTGACAAACCCCTATCGACGTAACTTTCATTTTCGAAAAGTTAAACAAATTACATCGGTTACCGCTGTATAGAACTATTGGCAATGCTGTACAGTAAACATGACAGTGGCAATAATTTTGTGCAATACCTTGTGGACAGTAGCAGAACTATTTTTGTATTTCCGTTCATGTAATACAGAGGAATCTCTTACTGGAGCGATTTACCGTTTTTTGTCCGAGATTTTAAAAATTACTATTAAAAATATAAATCGTTTGATTTTATATCTGAAAAATAGTATGAATAGTTCCTCAATGTTCAGTCTTCTAAATTTAATATAAATATCACTTGCAAAAGCGATTCTTCTCAACTGTCTTTGATTTTATAACAAGATTTTCAGAATTTTTTTTAATTGTGAGAGAACGTTGTGGTTAAAAATTCTGAAAAAAATCGTGATTATCTTTTACCTTGACATTGATATATCATTATATTTGAAATGAAATCTGATGAATGGTTTTTGGGAAAACTCAAAAAAACCTCTAAAAATTAGGTTTTTATTTTTTTTCTCAAAAACTGTTCATCAGATTTTCTTCTACATCTCTCTAATTATTCAGAATTTTTAAACTTGCCGTTAATTTTTTCATGGGTTTACATGAACCTTAACCCCGGCGGCAAACACGTGGAACAAATTGTAGATTGAACTACCTAGGTACATCCCCAATATTTCGAGGATAAAAAGGATATTGTAATATTTAAACTGTAATGAAATACTGAAAACGATATTTTGGTATGAAAGCGTTATTCGGGGATACTGACAAATATTGAAATATTTTAAATATATTAAATATATTGGTAGGTATTTTGATAATAAGAATAATATTTAAAGTATAGAGTGGATATTTTAGGAATGAAAGTAGTATTTAAAGTATGAAGCGATATTTGTGGATACTGAATTACTTAAACTGTTATTGAAATAATTTACATATATTTAAGATATTTTGGTACTGAAAGTCGTATTGAAATATTTAAATTTCTGGATGTACACCTATTTAAAGAGTTGTTTGCCCCTCGCAAATATGTAAACAGTACCCTAGCATATCAGAGATGTGATTGAATAACAATGCAAACACAAATAAAATTAAAATTGGAATAATAAAATGTGGTACATATATTACTTATATGCCCTGTCACACATGTAAAAAATTCATGAAACATTTCTAAAATATAAATAGTATGTACAGAACTGGTGTTTTTTTTTAAAGAACATATAATATAAAAAGCATATAGAAGCACAATTAAAAAAGTAAAATTTTAACCAGAATCAACAAATTCTCGTATGGTGTTAGAACAGATCCATTAGGAATGTCTTTAAGTTCGTTTGAATTTCCGAGACGTTATATTTTTCAACTCCTGTGGAAGAATGTGACACATACAAATATGAGTACCACACCAGGCACAAATCTAATTACTTTACACCCAAGCACAGATTGAAAAATACCGAGAAATGACCGCACTGCTATCAAATTTTATAATCATATACCCTCGAAGATCAGAGAAAGTACAAAAATAATTTTTTTAAAAAAATATGTTTTTGATCTATTAGATTAACTCTCCTATTAATATTTTATTTATATTCTATATTAAGGATATAGTTTTGTGTTCATTTAGAGAAGTTCCAATGACTGTGATATTTTACTAATAAATATTTAATTTTAATATAAGTTAACTTTAGAAATTGAAGTTTTTAAGACAATTTCTATTAGTCTGATCTAGAAGTTGAAACACGTCAAAAATTGAGATAAAGCCCCTAAAAATATCATTGGATTCCTAATGACCACTAGAAAAATGGGTTTTTGTACAACTGTCAAAAAGACTTTACTTTTCTGCATATCCATTGATACTTTGATACGTAAATGTTTACTTTTTTTCACCGTAAAAAAAGTCTTTTTTCACAGTGAAAAAAAGCCTTTTTCTTTTTTTCACCGTGAATTAAAGACTTTTTTTCACTGCTAAAATGATTCACAAAATAGACATGAAATATTACTTTTTGTTTTTAACAGAGTCAATTATTAATTGATTATTCATCGTAAAATAACTTAATTTATTTACGACTAATATATAAAGTATTATACTTGTGGTTTTTGAAGTCTAATGCCATATATTAATCCCTTAGGGAATAATGGCGAGGGATTAATAGTCTTTATTCCCTCTTGTACTCCTATCACAAAATTTCTCGAATTAAATAATACCATGGAAACAATATAACCAAACTCAAAAGTGTCAGTGTCAAACGCGTAGTGTTTGTGTATTTGTATTAAAATGAATGAAAATGAAGAATCTTTCACTTGTACACCACCAGAAATTGTACAATTAGCTGCAGCAGCAAAATCTACCTTAATACCAGAAACATCGAAATCCATTTATAATAAAACGTACGCATCGTTCAACGAATGGCGTCTTCGAAACAAGGCAAACTCTTATTCCAAAAATGTTCTGCTGGCCTATTTCACTGAATTGGGTGCAAAATACAAGCCATCTTCATTATGGTCATTCTATTCAATGATTAAATCTGTGTTGAAGATAAACCATGACGTTGATCTGGAAAAATATAAGAAACTACGAGCGTTTTTAAAAAGAAAATCTGAAGGATTTCAGCAAAGAAATCTTCCACTCTGACCCCGGAAGAAATTAGGAAATTTATTAACAGAGCTCCTGATGAAATTTTTCTTTTGCATAAGGTAAATGTTCATATTTAATCTGATCTATTCAAAACTCATGTTCTTATTTGATTCAGGTTATATTAGTTATTGGAATTATGGGCGCATGCCGCTCAAACGAGCTTTATGAAATGAAGATAGAAGACGTGAAGGATTTCCAAACAGAGTTATTGATAACAATACCCAAGACTAAAACTAAAATTGTACGAAAATTCACCATAAACAGTACGTTTTACAATATTGTAAAGAAGTACATCGATCTCCGTCCGTCACATGTAGAAACCAATTCATTCTTTCTAAATTATCAAAAATCGAAATGTACAATACAACGTATAGAAAAAAAAACAAATTTGCAGACATTGGTAGACAAATTGCCAAATATTTAAACTTGCCAAATCCTCAAAGTTATACCGGCCATTGTTATCGCAGATCATCTGCCACTCTGTACATTGATGGAGGAGGCGATATAACTGGATTGAAGCGTCATGGGAGCTGGAAATCTACCCAAGTAGCTGAAGGATACATTGATCAGTCTATGAGAAACAAAACAACTACAGCAGATACTATTGCCAAACAGATAAATAGTAATGAAGCAACTTCTTCTTTTACAGCAACCGAAATTCCAAATATTCGTGTTGAAAACTCTTCCAAAGTTAATCATAATTCACTATCAATTCAGTTTATTAATTGTACTATCACTAATTTAAATGTTATTGACAAATAAAGTTGTTCATTAAAAATCTAAAATAAATAAATTTGTCGTAAATAAAGTAGAGTATACTACTCGCAATAATGGCTCGGAATGTTACTCCCTCGCCGCTAACGCGGCTCGGTTCGTAAAAATTCCTCGAGAATAATAGCTATCATTATTGACTCGTGGTATAATCTACTATTATGGAATAATAATTGATAGTAAAGTTTGAACAATTATTTACTTCCAACATAAATTCCTGAAGATGATCCATGTTGCTGCTGATCAGAAACGTTAGATATTTCTTGAATTGTTGATTCCACAATTCTATCAGATATTTTAATTTGTTTGGAAGAAGATGGACAATTCAATATTTTGTTAGAAATCTCAGTTTTGTTATTCAAACTATCTTCTATATGGATAACATTTAACTAAAAAGTACCCAGCGTCAGCTCGTCAAATTTGAGATAAAGGTACCATACGACTCCAAAAGCTGGAATCTACTTCATGAAAAAATATCCAAGTGATTTATTGAACATAGTAACATCTTTTGATGAAAGTGTCAAGCACCATTTCCATAATTATTGTCCAATTTTTGAAAATTATTTGACTTTATCAAGTCATTATTCAATACCATAATTTGGCGCTTGGTACCTTTTAAACGTTATCCATATGTAGTAGATTTATACTCTAATTAACTGACTAAAATAATTTATTTAACGAAATACAATGATACAATAACACAATACTCTAATTTACATAACATCACGGAACTAGGTATTTATATTCGACTTCCACTTCACTGACTGCCTGTCTGTCCGCTGCGTAGTTCTTTTTATATCCGACGTTGACTTCTCTAAATGCTCCAGAATTTTCCATCGAATCGCCCAGACTCACCGCGGCGCCCAGATTCTTCTCGGTGCAAGCGCATCGACAGTCTCCCGCGGTTGGTCGCTAGCTATACGTGAGAGTTCAGGTCCGGCATCGCCCGCAGCTTCGCCACATTGCCCCCTTCTTAGAGATATTTCGTCCCGAAATGTCATCCTTGGAGTGTGTCGATATTTGCAGGATTCCCCATATCTGCATCGTGAAGTTCGATGAAAATAACACTCCACAGTCTTCATGTTAGGTCGTGTAATAGGATTACAACAAACCAAAATCTGGATGCCGCTGGATCGGAATATCGTCTCCAACATACTTCTTATAACTCTCCAATCCAGCCCATCAATACCACAGGATAATTTTGGGATTGCCAAGTCCACCAGATTCTGGTTCACCATCGTATCTCTTAGTTGGGTGAGGCTCCTCCAGACATCTTCATAGGACGGTTTGTCTTGGGAATGCTTCTTGGTCACCAAGTAGTAGATGTTCCTCTGGCCCTTCTTCAGCTGTAGCACACCTCCAATTTCTGGATTCTGTTTCCGTAGTGTCTGGAGTTGGCCAAATTTCTTGGAGAACACTACAGCGATGCCCCTGGACATTCGAAGATCTTCTGCGACGCAGTGTGCTAGGGCGTAATCGACTGGCACTTTGAAAAGGTCCCGTGGCTCCTCCCGAGTTACCCCGTGTGACACTTTCTGTCCATTTGAGTATAAGGACATGAATTTCTGGAACGTCATCGCATCCTCTGGTGGTCTGAGGGTGCGGACTTGGTCATGATTTCCAGCGTAAGGGGCCAACCTGTTGAAATGAACGACCCTGGGTTTACCTCTGGGTGGCTTGTGGATTCGGTAAAGCAGGTCGTTTATCCTCTTGATGATCTTGTACGGACCTTCCCATGAATTCCGTAATTTCGGTGACAGGCCCCGGCGACGCATCGGGTTGTACAGCCAAACTAGGTCACCAACCTGAAATCCTCCAGCATCGGCATTGATGTCATAAGTCGCTTTCATTCGGTCGCTGGCACTCTGGATGTTCAAACGGACTCGTTCGTGGATGTCCTCCATTCGCTGCCGGAGTTTACTGACGTAGTCCTCTCCCGCGGTATCCTGTCCTGGTGGCATCCCAAACTTTAGGTCACAGGGAAGTCGCAGCTCTCGGCCCATTATGATACTAGCAGGGGTTTGGCCGGTCGACTCGTGTACTGCGGAACGGTAGGCCATCAGAAACAAATGGAGATACTGATCCCAGTCTCTTTGATGGTCAGAGACTACCTTGGACAAGTGGCGATTGATAGTCCTGTTCATCCGCTCAACCATTCCATCGGACTGTGGATGTAGAGCTGTGGTTCTCGTCTTGCGGATGTTCAGCAGGTGGCAGATTTCTTGGAACAGGTTGGATTCGAAATTTCTGCCTTGGTCCGAGTGCAGCTCCAAGGGGACACCGAATCGACATATCCACTCTTTCACCAAGACGTCCGCGACGGTGATGGCTTCCTGGTTGAGCAGGGCATAGGCTTCGGCCCACTTGCTGAAATAGTCCATTGCCACAAGGATGTATTTATTTCCATGATCTGATACGGGGAACGGGCCGGCGATGTCAATGGCGATTCTTTCGAATGGACTACCTACATTATACTGACGCATCGGGGCCTTGGGTCGTGTCCGAGGTCCATTGCTGGCAGCACAAACAGCACACTTTCTGCACCAGTCATTGACATCAACTTGACAATTGACCCAGTAAAACCGTTGTCTTACTTTCTGCAGGGTCTTCGTCACACCCAGATGTCCTCCAGCAACTCCATCATGGATCTCTCGGAGTACTTCCTGTTTTCTGTTCTTGGGCACCACTATCTGACGTATATCCTCCCCACCATCTTCGGACTCCAATACACGTTTCAGGACCCCATTGTCCAGGGTAAGGGAATTCCATTGGGCCCAGTAGGATTTAACTGCTGGGGAATATCTTGCGATTTCCTGCCATGTCGGTCTTTGATTACTATTTTTCCAACCGATGACTAAACCAAGATCCGGATCTCTTTCTTGGTCTTTCTGGACCTCGTTGTCATTCCAGTTATTGTCAACTGCCGTGGTTCTACAAATCGCTGCTTCCTTCTCTTCTGCTCGTCGGCAGTGTGAGCAGTCGTCTGGGCATGGTCTCCTTGACAGGGCATCTGCGTTCTTGTGGCCACTCCCTGCTCGATGTTCGATCTCGAAGTCAAATTCTTGGAGTCTTTCGATCCAACGTGCTACTTGGCCCTCGGGATTTTTGAACTGTAGAAGCCATTTAAGGGCTGCGTGGTCGGTCCTCAACAGAAATCTTCTCCCGTACACGTATTTGTAAAAGTGTTCTACTCCCTTGACAACAGCCAACAGTTCTCGTCTGGTGACGCAGTAGTTACGCTCCGGTTTACTGAGAGTTTTACTGAAGTATCCGATCACCTTCTCTTGCCCATCCTGGATCTGGGACAAGACAGCTCCAAGTCCCACGTTGCTGGCGTCCGTGTCCAAAATGAATTTTCCACTCGGAAGGGGATAACTCAGAATCGGTGCGTTGATCAATGCCCCTTTCAGCTTCCTGAACGAGTCTTGGCATTCTTCGGACCATTGGAATTTTGTTTGACCTTCCGTGAGCCTGGTCAGTGGTTTAGCGATGTTGGCAAACCCCAGCACATATCGGCGATAGTATGTGCACAAACCAAGGAAACTACGTAGTTGGTGTATGTCTTTCGGGATAGGCCACTCCTTCACTGCTTTAATCTTCTCGTCATCCACTGCTACTCCGCGCCCAGAGACAACATGGCCAAGGTAACGTACTTCTTTTTGGAACAGGTGGCATTTCTTGGGGCTCAGCTTCAATCCAGAGTTTCTCAGTCGCATGAATACCTCCTCCAGGTTTTTAACGTGGTCTTCGAACGATTTGCCAACTACAATAATGTCATCGAGATATACCAGACACGTCCTCCATGAAAGCCCTTTCAGAACCGTCTCCATTAATCTCTCGAATGTGGCTGGAGCATTACAAAGCCCGAATGGCATAACGGTGAAATGCCACAGTCCTGAGCCTATGGTGAAGGCTGTCTTTTCTCTATCTTCTCGAGCCAGTTCTACCTGCCAGTATCCACTCTTCAGATCAAGGGTCGAGAAAATCGTGGAGCCGGCCAATGTGTCCAGGGTGTCGTCTATTCTCGGAAGAGGGTAACTGTCTTTCTTCGTCACGTTGTTCAGTTGACGATAGTCTACGCAAAACCGTGTCGATCCATCTTTCTTCTTCACCAGCACGACTGGAGAGGACCATGGACTGTCGGATGGTTCAATAATTCCATCTTTCCCCATTTCACTGACTATTTTGTCAGCCTCTTCCTTCTTGGCAAGAGGAAGTCTTCTAGCTGATTGTCAGATCGGCCGGGCATCCCCAGTATCAATTTTATGCTGAACTACATTCGTTCGGCCCCCTTTTCCTTGTCCGGTATCGAAGATGTCTTGGTACTTCTTGACTAATTCTCTCAATCTGGGCTGTTGGGTTGGTTTAATGCCCTTGGAAGAGATGTTAACCAATTTTTCCAGTTCCGCTGTCAGGTTGTTGTCTTGACTAATAGTTCCGTGTACACTCCTGATCACAGAGGAAATTGACGAGCAGTGCCCCAAAACAGTTCCTTTCTTCAAGGTCACTGGGTAATAATTGACATTCATTACCCTTACTGGCACAAATTTGTCAGCACGCAACAAAGTCTTGCCTAGTGCAATCCCTCGTCCAATTTTCTCATCATGAAGCTTGGGCTCGAACATCACCACGCTTCCATTGCTCGCACCTCCGTCCAAGCGAGCCTCAAGTATGGTCTCAGCCCTCTCGGGTACACTTACATCTTCAGCCAGCAGAACACGAATCATCTCTTCACTTCTTCCATGTAGCACCAGCTCTTCTCCGTTCACACGTAGAACGCCATCTTTGAAATTCAATTCGAACCCTCTGGAATTCATGATGTCCATTCCAATAATTGCCTCGTCCTCAATGTCCGCTACTAATGCCCGATGTTTCACTTTTGTGCTGCCTAGAATCGGTAGCTCTCCAAGTACAGTGGCTGGCTCTCCTGTTGCTGTGCGTAGCTTCCAGGATGATGGTTCCATTCTCTCTGGTGTTTTAATAAAAGCAGGTCCAAGGATTGTCCTAGTCGCACCTGTATCTAGCAGCATGGTGCAAGGCTCGTTGTTTATGAAACCGTCTACAAAGGCTCCTTTGTTCTGTCGTTGGAGGAAAGCGACATATGCGTTGTTCACCGGGGCTCTCTGAGTAATGGCCGACGATTGCCCCTTCTCAACAACCTTCGTTGGTTTCGACCTCTTGAGGGTTGGACATTGACTACGCACGTGTCCAAGTTTCCTACAGTTCCGGCATCTCACTAGTCTTCTCTCAGGCAACAATTCCTTCACCACCTTCCTTATGGCAGCTTCCAGGTTAGCAGGCTCCTGTGGGTCTCCTTCAATAACTCGGACTTTACTTTGGCTTCTGCAGGATTGCTTCACTGCCTCAAATTCCAAAGCGCGTGCCAGTGCATCCACGAGATGTGTTGGACGAGCTAGTGTCAATGCTTGTCTGGTTTCCTGGTCACGTAGTCCATCTAAGAATGCCTGAACTGCTAGTCGCTCCATTACCTTTTCCGGTGTGGCTGGGTATGCAAGGCGAACCAAGCGTGCAATGTCGGCTTCAAATTCCTGTAGGGATTCGCTTGACTTCTGGCAGCGGTTTTTGAGCTGTGAGTGGTATACATGTTCTAGATGAGTCTGTCCATACCGTAATTCTAGATGTTTGATCAGCTGCTCGTAGTCCTCTTGCTCTTGTGCCGTGAGGGTTTGTAGAATATTCGTTGCTTCTCCACGCAACGCCAGTGTTAGTGCCACAGCTCTATCTCCTGCATTCCATCCATTCGCCTTTGCTGCAGCTTCAAATTGTCGGCGGTAGTTTGCCCATGGTGTTTTTCCATCAAACTGAGGTGGTTTCATAGAGAGTTTTCCTGTTTCTGGACTGATTTTTACATCTTTCAAACCCCTTTGAACATCATCTAAGTTCAAACTCAGTTCCAGCATTGAATTTTCATTGACAGATTCTGTGGTGTGGGTAGTGTCATTCTGATTTTCCAACTTACTGAGTTTCTCCTTTATTTTGATGATTTCCGCCTCGAGTCCGCCTCTGATTTCATCGCTGATAGTTTCCTTCAATTTTCCCATCTCTTCCTCAATTTCATCTTTGATTTTCTCCATCTCTGTCTCGACAGTTCCCATTCTTTCTTCTAATCGGCTCGCCACGCCACAAAGTTCTTCTTTCATGGTATTCGAATTTTCTAGCAGCTTTTCTTCCAAATTTCTCGAACTTTCTTGAAATTCTTCTTTCAGACTATTCGAATTTTCTTGCAGCTTTTCTTCCAGATTTTTCGAACTTTCTTGAAGTTTTTCTTGAAGTTTTTCTTCCATTCCGTCGAGTTTACTAATTATGGAACTCATATCTATTCCAGAAACTTCGAATAAAAACGTTTCTGGGTCCTCGCCCTCCTGGACTAATCCCTCTGCAAGTCTTGTTTGAAGCACGGCCTTTTTACCACTTGTGTCACGTTCCCTCTCCTCCAGTTCTTGCTTCAATTCCGCAACCTTCAATTCAACCAGGCGAACTTTCCTCGAACACATTTTGTCTTAGTCTATGTCTCACAGTCTATTTCACGGGTCACCAGTCTATTATTATTATTATTATTGTCTATCTCACACAGTCTATTTCCCGGACACTAGTCTATTACTATTATTATTGTCTATTTCACACAGTCTATTCCACGGCCACCAGTCTATTATTATTATTATTGTCTATTTCACACGCGAAAATAATTGTCCGAAATACACAAACTTTCTACTTACACGAACACTCTGTATTTAAAGATCGCACTTCTAACACCAATGTAGTAGATTTATACTCTAATTAACTGACTAAAATAATTTATTTAACGAAATACAATGATACAATAACACAATACTCTAATTTACATAACATCACGGAACTAGGTATTTATATTCGACTTCCACTTCACTGACTGCCTGTCTGTCCGCTGCGTAGTTCTTTTTATATCCGACGTTGACTTCTCTAAATGCTCCAGAATTTTCCATCGAATCGCCCAGACTCACCGCGGCGCCCAGATTCTTCTCGGTGCAAGCGCATCGACAGTCTCCCGCGGTTGGTCGCTAGCTATACGTGAGAGTTCAGGTCCGGCATCGCCCGCAGCTTCGCCACACATATATGCCTCTGCTACGGAGGCAGATTTCCAACCACTGTGACGTTATATGGATGTAATGTTGCCCCCTGAGGTGCGTTTCAATTTAACGTCTGTCGTCCGGTAACGGACGATGTATGACGTCATAGTTGTTTCGTCGGGCGATATCTGTCAGATTGAATTTTGAAACGCTCTTCTAAATCGTGGGGTAAATAGTTGACGGTCGGACGTTCCACTCAAGAATTTTGAAACGATGGAATGAAGTTTTCGGACAAGACGTTCTAATATCGAAACGCTTCATACGAAAAGTTAAACGTCGGACGCACGTCGGACGTAATATTGAAACGCACCTCTGCATTGGCTAGTAGAGTTACAGAGCTTCTCCTGAAACAGTTACCTGTGTAGCTCTTATACATGTCTTTTCCAAGCCATTTTGCAATCAAGCTGGGAATTTCTCCTATTTTATTTATGTTGGTTAATACATTTCCCCCCCGAATATTTCAAAAATAATCTGTTACTTTTTGTAGGAGGCGGCCGTAGTGCTCTATGCTTGCGGTATATCTCAATATAATCAGAATTTGAAACAGTAAACGTTCTTGCGCAATAGGTTTTCGTAGCAATCAATAAAGATCCAGCATCTTCAATGGCATCAATAGTTATACGTTATAATTCTTCACGGCGACAAGCACCGCAACCTTCAAATGAAAAATAATAAAATTACTACTTATCTTACAAAATTATGATTATATCTGTACTTTATAAAGTAAATTTGTTTCGTTATCAGCATCTTGAATAAATTTATTGATATCGTCCCTAGATTTTTCTCGACATCCGATTCTTTTGTTCTTAATGAGCGGGACCAATTTTGAAAACTTCCTTATATCAATATTTTCCTTAATTTCCAATGTACTTTTCAACATTGCGTAGACACTCCATAATGTAGGAGGTTTTGTAATTTTTTATTTTTCCTCAAAATAACATGTAAGCACATTTTCAAAAACCTTTTTTACATGTTTCTTGTCACATCATTCACGAAATTGGTCATATTATTATGTTTTCTCATATATTAACTTTTCTTTTTTCCTTCAATAGTATTCAGCATTTCCTCTGTTCAATCTTGCCGGCCTATTTCTCCAGCGAATCATATTATAATGAATGCGAGATTATATAGTGTTCAGAAACAAAATTTTCAGCACCTGAATGTAAACGTTCTAAAAAATCCTGGGATTTCCCCCTGCTCAAGATTTCTTATCGCAAGCTGCTCAATTCGGCTGCAAACTCCTTGACTGAGAAGGCTCGTCTTAAAGCAGTAAACACAAAGGTATCTGGTGCTTGGCTAAATGCAGTTCCCGTTGCATTTCTGCGGACTTTGTTGGACAAAGAATCAGGGTTGGCCGATATACAGGGTGTTTCTTAAGTACGTGTAGAAAATTTAGGAGCGTATTGCTGACATCAAAATAAGAAGAAAAGTTCCTTTAAACATATGTCCACAAGTTATTCGTTTTTGAGATAGTTGAATTCATATTTTTATTTTTTGTGAATAATTTCAAAATAATTTTAAAAGTAAAGTTTGGTATCTGGGAATATTTACTATTTAGTATGTGTAAAAAATATATTCTTGGTAGAGGTCGCTGCGAGCAACTGTTTTCGAGTTATTGAGATTTGAAATAATCGATGCAAGTGATTTTGAATGACAAGATTTTTTAATTCAAAATAAATTCAGTTAGAAATTAGTTGTTTCACAATTAACACGAAATTTGATTTTGTCATTGAAAAATCATCCCAGATACCAAACTTTACTCGAATATCACAAATATTTAGGTATTTATTCACAAAAAACAAATATATTAATTAAACTTTGACACTCTGTATCTTAGAAACGAATAATTTGCGGACATGTGTTTATGGGAACTTTTTTTCTTATTTCGTCGTCAGCAACTAAAGTTTTTACACGTACTTAAGAAACACCCTGTATATCAAGTGATAAATATCATGATACATATCACGATATATATTCAATATATACTTTATTGTCCAAGAATAAATTGTTATTGACAAAGTGTCATAAATAATCATTAAAATATATATAAATATAAAAGTGCACATATACAAGTGAAGTATAAAAGTGAAAATATAAAAGTTAGTCGAGGAGAGAGATAAAATTAATGTGTATAAACAAATACATCACAAAAAAGTAAAAACATACGTCTATATGCGCAGAAATGCCTAATATACAAATCTAGGATACACTTAAGACTTAAGACCACAAAGTCATCACATAGAGTTTTATACTTAAAGCGGATCGTTGTAAAACTCGTCCAAAGTGTAGTATACCTTATCCAACAGTAACTCTTTGACACTTTTCCTAATTTTTATTCCTGAAGTTAGATTTTTGATGTTCTGAGGTATATCTGATATTTATTGATTGATATATATATATATATATATATATATATATATATATATATATATATATATATATATATCGTGATATATGTCATTTACTTATTTTTAACGAAATAAATACCGGAGCAAAAATCCCTGATATTTTGCTTGAAAATTAAAACGTGACAACGAAACAGCCTGTAAACTAGTATTTATTTCCAAATGTTTTAATCAAAATACCGATAAAAAAGTCAAAAGCTTGGACTGGATCTCGTCAAATGATGAACTAGTTGCCGTAAGTGAAGATGATGCTGTTATTCCTCTTTCCCGACGCTTTACCTAAACATGTATCAAACGACAAGTTATATACAATTATCTAATTTAGGAAAAATGTTATTTTTGCCTCGTTTTTTGTTATTTCAAACTGAAGTTTATTTTCAATTTTCACTTCATATTCTATATTTTTTTGCATTTTAGCCTAGGAATACAATCAAAATTTCTGATATATATTGGGCAGTGCAGTTTGCGTTGAACATAATGTGTAAATGTGGAGTTGCTGTTGATGAAAAAGGTTATCATGGGTTGAGTTGCAAATTCAGTTCCGGTCGTTTCTCCCGACACGCAGCCGTTTCTCCCGACACGCAGCCGTTAATGATCTGCTCAAACGGGCATTTGCAACATCTGAAATTCCTTCTATTTTGGAACCTTCGGGAATCTCTCAAGATTACGGAAAATGTCCTGACAGAATGTCTTTCATTCCGTGGAGCAATGGAAAACCACTTATATGGGACTTCACTTGTGTGGATACTGTCGCTCAATCTCATCTTCAGTCTACATCCTGCAAAGAGGGGGAAGCTGCCGATTCTGCTGAAATCATGAAATTGCGAAAGTACTCCACTCTGAAAGATCGGTACATTTTTTGTCCGATAGCCATTGAAACATTCGGCGCCTTTGGTCGCTACGCTTCATATTGAACATCGGCCAGAAACTCATCAAGGTAACAAGCGATTCTAGAGCTAAAACCTTTTTTTAGAATGAATTAGCATTGCCATCCAGAGAGGAAACGCTGCTTCTATACTCGGTACATATAATGTTTTTAGTAGTTGTTTTCTGACAGGTACTTGCCATAATAAGCCTATGTAGTAGGTGTATACCACAGAACTCATACTATATATATATATATATATATATATATATATATATATATATATATATATATATATATAAATAAGAATGGATTTAGCGAGGGGCAATATATGAAAATATAAGTAGAAAAGTTATTGGGTATCATGGTTGTTTCGTTTTAAACATTTTGTTGTAATCAACTGTTTTAAACATGTTTTAAACATTGGCTTAAGTTTAAAACAGTTTTTGTTTGAAACAGTTTAAAGCACTTAAATTAACAAAGCGTGTTTTTTCATTTTATTTATTAATATAATGAAAAATAAAAACTCAAAAATAACTTTTTGAAGAATAGCTTTTATTTAAATGCACTAAAAAGTAGAAAATAAATTTTAAAGTGAATTAAACCCATCATTTTGTTACATTATAAAATTTCAAATGATGTTAAAGCTTGTCTCGAGAAGTATCTATGTATTTCTTATTGTACATTGAATTTAAAATTACCTCAAGATTTATTCTCGCGACAAGCTTTTATATCATTTGAAATTTTATAATGTAACAAAATGATGGGTTTGATTCACTTTAAAATTAATTTTCTTCTTTTTAGAGCATTTAAATAAAAACTTTTCTCTAAAAAGTTATTTTTAAGTTTATTTATTTATTTCTTTTTTTGTTTTCTGTGGGAAATTTTTCCGAATTTCTACGCGTTCTCTATCTAGCTTTCGAGGGGGGAAGATGGTAACTTTTTTGAAACCGTATTATTTAATAGTTAGATAATTTTCACTATTTTTACGGATTTTTTCGGTTTCTATTTTGCGAGTTTTACTATTTTTTTTTTCGTGACAGGAAAGAGGGGCGAGCCGCACGATCGATTCTTTTTCATCTTTATTTTTCATGTTGAAACATTTTCCACATTCCTTTGCTTTCTCTTTCTAGCTTTTGAGGGGGGGACAGGAGGGTGATTCTTTTAACTTAATGGAAACAATATTGGAGTTATCGGACAAGCTGATTCAAATTCGACGGAGGTTTGTATGGAATCAGTTTTTGACAAAAATATCATTTGTGACGTCATCACTTTCCTCGTCTATTGGTTTTCTTATTTCGGGGACTCACCGGCACAGCCTTACGGCGGTGGCGTGACGTAGTTCGTAACACAGCTGATCGCGACAGTTTAGTGTACAGAGTCGGACTTCAAAAAAGATATCTATTATTTAGATATTTAGTAGAATAAAGAAAAATACATCAAACATTTCAAATTAATATTATGTTTGAAAAATTATGATTTGAACATTGTTTTATTTCTAAGTTTTATTTGTTTAAAACATAAAATTTAAAAACAAAAAAAAACATGTTTAAAACAAAAAAAACGTTTAAAACAAAAAAAAACATGTGTTTTGTATAAGATTAAAAAATACATGTTTTTTTTCAACCCTGTTGGGTATAACCCTCAAAATGTTGTGCAACCGTAGACACGTGTTTCGAGCTTAAGCTCTCATCAGTACGGTAAAATCAAGTGCAAGGATGTACAACACTTGGATGTACAAATAGAAACAAAGGAAGTCAACAGGAAGCCATTTTTACATCCAAGTGTTGTACATCTTTGCACTTGATTTTACCGTACTGATCAGAGCTTAAGCTCGAAACACGTGTCTGCGGTTGCACAACATTTTGAGGGTTATACCCAATAACTTTTCTACTTATATTTTCATATATTGCCCCTCGCTAAATCATTTATTGAAAGATGTTTAATGCAGATTCTGGAAGATTTTGAATTTTCTTTCATTAAAGTTTTATCTTATCCATCCGTTCTTTTGCTTTTAATCACATATCTCAAAAGTCGGTATCAACTGAATCTGTCAACCTTTCAGTTATAGGGCAATAATAGTCATTTGGGAAACAATGTTGACAATAGAAATCAAATGATTCTCCTCTGAAATTAACTAAATCCCAACTTTGTTATGATGCGTTTTCGGCTTCAGTTTTTTTTTAATAACCATCTTTTGATGTTTTAGTTAACTTCTGCATTCGAAGAAATTCCCAAAAACAATGTGAGAATAAGGCTACTCATCGTATCGTGACTTTTTTTCGTTTCTTTCATGTTTGAAACTGAAAGTATTTAATTTTTTTACACACCCATGTTACTCCTAGTATTTTATGATGTAAATACTTGTCAATTAAGTTGTTATTTAATTATTTTTAATTCAATACATTTTTTTTGTCATTAATAAACTTTCGAATATTTGAGTATCAAATAGCACATGCTGGGAAATGGGAATGAATGAATGAATAACATAACTGTGAATTTATTTTATTGATTATTGAATAATATTAGTAATTTGTGTTATTTTCCTCTGACTCAATTTCTCTTGGTACTTTATTTTCCGTTACAGAAAGTAATTTATTTATGTAGACCTCACATTTCAACCATATCAACCCTCCAGAGGGCCACATAAGATGGCTTGATTCTGATCCCCTGTTCTTTCTCATGATCAAACTTTGTTTGGTTGAATACAGTAACAATAGACATTAGTATTAAGAGAGTTACGAGGATATATTGAAAAATTCTTAGCCTACTATAGAACCAAACAAAATTTCAATGTCAAAATATTTTATTACTCAACATATTCTCCTCTTAATTGAATACATTTATTACAGCGAACCTGCAACGTCTCTAGACCTTTCAAAAAAAATGTTTCTTCTTGCTCTGCAAACCAGACCTCCACAGCTTTTATTACCTCCTCGTTGGAAGAAAATTTACGACCTTTTAAACTTTTTTTCAGTTGAGGAAAGAGATAATAGTCGGACGGGGCCAAATCTGGTGAATAAGGGGGGTGTTCTACTAATTCAAACCCTAAATCACGCATTTTTTGCATGGCAACATGAGATTTGTGTGCAGTGGCTTTGTCCTGCAAAAACAAAACACCTTTGGATAGCTTTCCGCGTCTTTTCTCTTTAATTTTTTCCCGTAGAGTGGTCAGTAATGTCGAATAGTAATCTCCAGTTATTGTTCTACCCTTATCCAAGAAATCAATCATGATTACTCCATGGCAATCCCAAAAAACTGAAACAAGAACTTTTTCAGCAGATTTTTGGACACGAAACTTCTTAGGTCTTGGAGAATCGGAGTGTCGCCATTCCATCGATTGTTGCTTTGTTTCTGGATCGTAGAAATGTACCCAAGTCTCATCCATAGTAACAATTCGGTTTAAGAAGTCTACATCGTTTTCAAATCGAGCACAGATCGAACGCGATGCTACTACCCTTGCGCGCTTTTGGACAACATTCAAACATTTGGTTATCCATTTTGCAGCAATTTTTCTCATGTCCAAATTGACGCGTTCGTATGAAATATTCAGTGATTCAATCAATCAATCAATATATACTTTATTGTATTCATGAAGAAATCATGCTTACAAAGCAGTACAATGTAAAGGTAAACTTACAATAAAAATCAGTATAAACATATAAAGTACAACAATAAAATATTTTAACCGAGTAGAGACAATTAATCTACAAATAACACTTCAGATATCCGTTTTAGCCCAATTCGACGGTCTGTTAAAACCATGTCATGAACTGCATCGATATTTTCAGGGACTGACACAGAAACTGTCCTTCCCGATCGGTCATCATCTTCAATGGAAAATTTACCTCTTTTGAAGCATATCTTCGTAAATTTGCTTACTTCTTAACCCTTTTAAATACAGGTACTTGATGATGGCTCGATACTCCAATTTTTCGATTTGCACAATTTCGGTGGACATATTTTTTCTTTTAATTTATTGTGTAACTCTGGTTTACTTTTTTGACGTCAAATTTTACACTGACACTTCTAATAAGTTATCGTTCGTTGCTATGGTAACGTAATATTTTGTTTATGCAGGGAACTGTTCTAGGTTAACTAGATATCAATACATCAATATCATATCAATACATCCTGTATCGGGAAGTAGGTTGAAGAATTCTAGATATTTTGTCAATCTTTGACAGTAAGCTGATTCAAACATTTTTTAGAATTGATTTTGGATGCAAATTAACCTGAAGTTCGTTATATCTCTGGCAGATCCCTCATTTTTGAAGATAGGTATACCTTCAGATTCCTTTATGTTTGGAAATATCCCAGACACAAAAGATTCATTTATTAGGTGACTCAAAGGTTGAAAAATGATTGTTGCAACTGACTTGAAAGTATCTATATAAAAAAGTACATACAATATTTGCATTATATCTATCCCTTAAGTCTTACAGTTTATTACCTTTGAGTATCTGAAATATCAAAAACTTCAAAACATTTTCAATGCAATGTAGGATGTTAATGAATGCTAACATTTTTCATTCGAAAATGGGATATTGGACGTCTGTGGTGTCACTCAGTGAGAACAAAAAGTATTTTACCCCTTCACCACACAAGTTGTGTGGTGACTATATTGCATTCATAAAACTAATCGATTAATCTTACCTTACTCTGTATTTATATTTATAAAATTGTTTAAAATTAAATTAAAATAATATAATTTAATTTAGTTAAATGTAGAATAGAATAGTATGGTAAATGAAATACGTTCTGCATAAAACAAGTGTTAAATCACTTAGGTGCATATTTATTGAAAACAATATAGCCGTAGGTATCACCTGTGAAATGATAACTAAATAGGATGTAGTAATTCACATTAAGCTCACTTATATTATAGTATATCAAGAAACATATATGAATTTATTGCTAACCTTAGTAAGAACTATCACTGATATATAATGAATAGGAAATAATAGAATTAAGTATTATTAATTAATTGTATGAAACTGTTTATACCCAATAACTTTTTTATATACCGGGTGGCTACGGAAGTATTGCCTGCGGAATATCTCAGTTATTGTATGAAGTAGGTTTGTGAAATTTTGAGCGTCGATATAATGACATAAGAGCTAGAATTTGAGCATATTGACATGTCGAAGTTAACTTCCGGTCTGACCGGAAGTAACATCAACTTTCTTATTTTAAATGGAAACCCTATTTTTTTTCTTTTCGCTTTATTCAGCATTCAATTCCCTTTCTAATGACATATCACAAGTTGGTATCTAACCAGAAACTAGATCAGAAAAAAATTATTATTGAAATTCACCGAGTAGGCCGTGGAAGCAAAATGAAAGCCAAAAATTGAAAAGTTGGCTATGAAAACCATACGTTACTTGATAACAGTTGCTACTACTGTGATATTTTATTTTCATTCGTCGGCGTTATAAAAAGCCGCCAAAAAAAATATTGGAAAAATTGGGAAAAAAACAATACTCTGTAGGTCCATAACTTAAATAGGAACATACAACTTTTTCTTGCCTGTACTATTCAGCATAACCATTCCTTTCTAATGATATAATAGAAAGTTATTTTTTGAAATGAAATACCAAAACATCCAATTATTATTCTGCAAATAACGAAAAAACAGATTTATCGAAAAAAAAAAAATTCAAATTGATAGGATTAAAGATAAAATAAATTCAAAACAAATGTTCGAAATGCATTCCCTCAGCGTCAATACATTTATTGACTGGTGATATTTTCATGTAAAACGTTTCTCAACATTTGGGGCGTGATATCTTGGAAAGCTCTAAGAGTTTTTACTTCTAGCTCATGTAGAGTTGTAGGCTGTGTGGAATACACCCTATTTTTAAGATGCCCCCATAGAAAAAAGTCGCACGGAGTAAGATCAGGTGACCTTGGTGGCCACCTAACTGGACCATGGGTTGTTATAAGTCTCTCTTGAAAGCGATTTTGAAGATAATTTCTCGCTAATCTTGAATTATGCGGAGGGGCGCCATCTTGCTGGAAGTACATTCTCTCAGTTATTTCCGTTGGTAGGTTGTTAATGAATTCCGAAATTTCATTCGTTAAAAAATTAAAGTATCTCTCTCCGGTTAGTTGGCATTGAAAAAGAATGGGGCCAACAATATGAGTTCCAACTATTCCTGCCCAAACATTCACACCAAATCTCTCCTGGAAGCCGCCTTGTCGAAACCGGTGCTCGTTTGCTATCGCCCAGTACCTGGAACAAAAGACCGTTCACACTTTTAGCACTTTACACTTCGGCTATCGACAATAATCTAAATAAAGTACAGTACCTACCTTGTATTATTCCTGTTAAATAATCCATTGTTGGTAAATCTTGACTCGTCCGTAAACAAGATATAATAGTTAAATAGGTGATTCTCAGCATTTTGTCGAAGAAACCAATTACAATATTCCAGGCGCCTTTCACCGTCATTTTCATACAAATGTTGATGCAACTGATACTTGAAGGATTTCAATCGATGTTTTTTCAAAATTTTCCTAGCAGAGTCCTTACTTATAGCTAATTCGGCGCCAATCTGCCTTGAGGAAATTGTGCTATCATATTGTACTAAAGCTAATACATTAATTTCAGTTTCCTCATTAATAACAAATGCTTCTTGGTCTTCGTGAACATCAGGCTCAGTTCTTAATTTTTCTTCAAGCCACTGGAAATACCTTCTTGACGGTTGCTGCCTCCCTGGATATCGCTCTGAATACAATCGTTCAGCGGCATAAGAATTTTTTAAACATTCACCATAAATGAGAAGCATGTCAATTTGTTCGGTTCGTGAATAACGGGGCATTTTTTGAATATTCCACTAACTGATTTCGATTTCCAAACCCTTTTAAAATGGCAGAATCAAAAACACTACTTCGAACGTCAAAATAATATGGATAGCAGCGTTCGTGACAGCTCTCATTTCTTTTTTGTTCCATTCCAAAATACATCTTAATCAGCCTACTTGTTAATATTTTGGTTCGAATGATTATTGCAATGGAATGATTATTCTGAATAGCACAAACATCGTCCATAGGTAGATATTAGAATATCTATGGACGATGGCACAGACCAAGTACGTTTATGTTCCTATTTAACCTAGAACCTACAGGATATAATTTATCATTCCACATTATTTTTAATTTTATTTTTGCGTATGGCGATAATCTGTTTTGTTATTTGAAGAATAATAATTGGATTTTTTGGTATTTCATTTCAAAAAATTACTTTCTATTATATCATTAGAAAGGAATGGTTATGCTGAATAGTACAGGCAAGAAAAAGTTGTATGTTCCTATTTAAGTTGTGGACCTACAGAGTATTGTTTTTTTCCCAATTTTTCCAATATTTTTTTTGGCGGCTTTTTATAACGCCGACGAATGAAAATAAAATATCACAGTAGTAGCAACTGTTATCAAGTGACGTATGGTTTTCATAGCCAACTTTTCAATTTTTGGCTTTCATTTTGCTTCCACGGCCTACTCGGTGAATTTCAATAATAATTTTTTTCTGATCTAGTTTCTGGTTAGATACCAACTTGTGATATGTCATTAGAAAGGGAATTGAATGCTGAATAAAGCAAAAAGAAAAAAAAATAGGGTTTCCATTTAAAATAAGAAAGTTGATGTTACTTCCGGTCAGACCGGAAGTTAACTTCGACATGTCAATATGCTGAAATTCTAGCTCTTATGTCATTACATCGACGCTCCAAATTTCACAAACCTACTTCATAAAATAACTGAGATATTCCGTAGGCAATACTTCCGTAGCCACCCGGTATATATTTATGTACTAATTTGTACTTATGATTTGAGTTTTTCAACTGTTTCAAATTGAAAGCTTCATAAAAATCTATATCTATGACTGTAGATGTCACAAGTTACTTTTTGTAATATACTATCGTTGCCGTCAGGTATTAATTTCAGAGTGGATTCGTTTTAATTTCGAGAGTTCCATAAAGTCGTCCTGATGAGTGAAAATACGAAACAGCTGTCGACGACTGGAGGAGCTCTCGGAATTAAATCAAAATACACTCAATCAATCAATCAATCAAAATATGCTTTATTGTCGGAAGATGAGGATCCTATTGACAAAGCCTAGTAAAAAAAAAATAATTATGTCTATATCAAATACATGTCACATAAGTTTATAAATACCTATACATAAACATTCACATACGCAAGGATAACAGATATGTATAAAAACAGAATTTTAAAATTTTTAAAAATTATCATCTCGTATTTTTATTGAGGAGATCTTGAACATCATAAAACACCTCGTCTATAAGTATATGTTTTACAGACCTCCTAAATAAATGATTGGAATCAATGGCTTTGATACTGGTCGGGAGATGGTTATATAGTTTAGCAGCATTATAGATAATTGAATTCTTAATTAAATTTGAGGTTGGAATGGGTAGCCTCACTTTATCTATCTGTCAATGCAATAAATGTATTATTCCTATAAAAGGCTTCGACTGTTGAATATTAGATAAATATAGTAAATGGTATTTATTGGCAATCAAAATGTATATGCACAGCAACACTTTGAATTATTTTACAGAAAGCATTCGGTGTTCGAGTTAGAGTTTAACCTCTAGTTTATTTGTACGACAGCAAATAATATCCACTTGCGCTATTTCAGTTAACTTGGTTATGAAGTTGAAAACTCGCAAATGAAACATCAAATTATAGAGAAAATATCAACTATCATTTTCGTTGACGACTTATTGATAGTTATTACTCACCAGATTGGTTTATTAAAATAATTCTCTTTTCAGATTCGGTATCAAAGCCACTTGAAGTACAAGATGAAACAATATGTGGAGATAAAGTTACCAAGGAACCAGACCCTTCTTCCGTACCTCAGAGACCTTCAGTGCCTCCTATGAAAAATGACAATACTATTCAACGTAAATTCTGTTTAGAGCCTTTTGAGAGTAATCTTTCTGTAGCAGAGGAAAAACATCCGTTCAAATGCCCTTCTGAATATTTATCTCATATGGGTAATTTGAAAATTTATGAGAGGGGACACACAGATGAAAAACCATTTTGTTGTGAAATTTGTTCCAAGGCTTTCACTAATTTGAGTCAATTGAGGACACATGGTAGAACTCATACAGACAAACCATTCCATTGCAAATTATGTTCAAAATCTTTCAGTCGAAAAGGTACTTTGAAAATTCATGAGAAGATTCACACTGGTGAAAAACCATTTCATTGCAAGATATGTTCAAAATCTTTCAGTCTAATAAGTAATTGGAAAGTTCATGAGAAGATTCACACTGGTGAAAAACCATTTCATTGCAAAATATGTTCGAAATCTTTCAGATTAATGAGTTATTTGAAAGTTCATGAGAAGATTCACACTGGTGAAATACCATTTCACTGCAAGATATGTTCAAAATCTTTCGTTCTAAAGAGTACCTTGAAAATTCATGAGAAGATTCACACTGGTGAAAAACCATTTTATTGCAAGATATGTTCGAAATCTTTCAGAAAAATGAGTAATTTGAAAGTTCATGAGAAGATTCACTCTGGTGAAAAACCATTTTATTGCAATATATGTTCAAAATCTTTCAGTCTAAAGACTACCTTGAAAGTTCATGAGAAGATTCACACCGGTGAAAAACCATTTCATTGTGAAATATGTTCTAAATCTTTCAGTGGAAGGGGTTATTTGAAAGTTCATGAGAGGAATCACACTGGTGAAAAACCATTTCATTGTAAAATATGTTCAAAATCGTTCGGTATAAAGGGCACCTTGAAAATTCATGAAAAGATTCACGCTGATGAAAAACCAATTCATTGCAAGATATGCTCAAAATCTTTCAGTCTGATGGGTAATTTGAACATTCATGCCAAGATGCACACTGGTGAAAAACCATTTCATTGCAAAATATGTTCGAAATCTTTCAGATTAATGAGAAAATTGAAATTTCATGAGAAGATTCACACTGGTGAAAAACCATTTAATTGCAAGATATGTTCAAATTCTTTCAGTCAAAAGAGTAGTTTGAATGTTCATGAGAAGATTCACACTGGTGAAAAATCATTTTATTGCAAGATATGTTCGAAATCTTTCAGATTAATGAGAAAATTGAAATTTCATGAGAAGATTCACACTGGTGAAAAACCATTTAATTGCAAGATATGTTCAAAATCTTTCAGTCAAATGAGTAGTTTGAATGTTCATGAGAAGATTCACACTGGTGAAAAACCATTTAATTGCAAGATATGTTCAAAATCTTTCAGTCAAATGAGTAATTTGAAAGTTCATGAGAAGATTCACACTGGTGAAAAACCATTTCATTGCAAGATATGTTCAAAATCTTTCAGTCTAATGAGTAATTGGAAAGTTCATGAGAAGATTCACACTGGTGAAAAACCATTTCATTGCAAAATATGTTCTAAATCTTTCAGTGGAATGGGTTATTTGAAAGTTCATGAGAGGAATCACACTGGTGAAATACCATTTCATTGTAAAATATGTTCAAAATCGTTCGGTATAAAGGGCTCCTTGAAAATTCATGAAAAGATTCACACTGGTGAAAAACCAATTCATTGCAAGATATGTTCTAAATCTTTCAGTCTAATGGGTAATTTGAAAATTCATGCCAAGGTTCACACTGATGAAAAACCATTTCATTGCAAAATATGTTCAAAATCTTTCAGTCGGAAGGATACCTTGAAAACTAATGAGACGATTCACACTGGTGAAAAACCATTTTATTGCAAGATATGTTCGAAATCTTTCAGATTAATGAGAAACTTGAAAGTTCATGAGAAGATTCACACTGGTGAAAAACCATTTCATTGCAAGATTGTTCAAAATTTTTCAGTCAAATGAGTAGTTTGAATGTTCATGAGAAGATTCACACTGGTGAAAAACCATTTAATTGCAAGATATGTTCGAAATCTTTCAGATTAATGAGTTATTTGAAAGTTCATGAGAAGATTCACATTGGTGAAAAACCATTTCATTGCAAGATTGTTCAAAATCTTTCAGTCTAAAGGGTACCTTGTACATTTATGAGAAGGTTCACTCTGGTGAAAAACCATTTTATTGCAAGATATGTTCGAAATCTTTCAGATTAATGAGAAAATTCTAAGTTCATGAGAAGATTTACACTGGTGAAAAACCACTTAATTGCAAGATATGTTCAAAATCTTTCAGTCAAATGAATACTTTGAATGTTCATGAGAAGATTCATACTGGTGAAAAACCATTTCATTGCAAAATATGTTTGAAATCTTTCAGATTAATGAGTTATTTGAAAGTTCATGAGAAGATTCACATTGGTGAAAAACCATTTCATTGCAAGATTGTTCAAAAATCTTTCAGTCTAAAGGGTACCTTGTAAATTTATGAGAAGATTCACACTGGTGAAAAACCATTTTATTGCAAGATATGTTCGAAATCTTTCAGAATATTGAGAAAATTGAAAGTTCATGAGAAGATTCACACTGGTGAAACACCATTTCATTGCAAAATATGTTTGAAATCTTTCAAATTAATGAGTTATTTGTATTGAATAATTACACAGTTCATGATTGGTTAATTGAAACACAACAAATATAGGAGAACACGAGAGTATATTTCAATGCTTCGCATTCAAATACATAAGAACAACTAACTAATTTATTTCAGTTTCATTTTCTTCACATCCAAAACCTTTTCGGGGCATGGTAAAAATACGTCATTATAATATTACGACGCACAAAGGAATAGATAAGCATCCTAAATAAACATGGTCATAAATAAGACCCTTGGGCTTTATTTATTTCTCTTGTTAATCATCAGATGAGAACGTAGGCTCGTTTTTGCATATCATATTATATACGTTTAGATACATATTTTAACAATTTGAATGTTCATGATAAGATTCACACTGGTGAAAAACCATTTCATTGCAAAATATGTTTGTAATCTTTCAGATTAATGAGTTATATGAAAGTTCATGAGAAGATTCACATTGGTGAAAAACCATTTCATTGCAAGATTATTGAAAATCTTTCAGTCTAAAGAGTACCTTGAAAATTTATGAGAAGATTCACACTGGTAAAAACCATTTCATTGCAATATATGTACTAAATCTTGCAGTGGAATGGTTTGTTTGAAAGTTCATGCGAGGAATCACACTGGTGAAAAACCATTTCATTGTAAAATATGTTCAAATTCGTTCGGTTCCTTGAAAATTCATGAGAAGATTCACTCTGGTGAAAAACCAATTCAATTCAATATCAAAAGTTGAACTGAGTGAGTGAGTTCGTTGAGTTGTCTCCCTTCTGAAGTCTGGCTTTTAATGTGGTTGTGGCTGTTGAAAAATTTCTAAATTTTGGCAAACTCTCTATTACAGAGGTGGTGAGTACAAATAGAAATTCACCATTCATAGATCATATCGTGAATGGCATAATAGTAGCATTCTGCGTAGTTCAATAATATATTGAAGCGAGGATACCTGTCAAGAAAAACAATTCCTGCTAAAACTGAAGCGCCGAAAAACCTTATCTCTTCCCATAATTGATTTGTATTAGCAGGGATACTTTACTTCAAAATAGTGGTAGGTACTTCAGAATGTCGAATGAAGTAACGTTGGGAGATTTACATGCATTACTCATCACTCTTAATTTGAAATCTGACCAGACCCAAAATGCGCTCTCTGAAATAAAAGCTGCTAATGATAAAATAGTGTTATAAGAGCAGGAAAACTCTGAATTGAAAAAAAAAAAAATGTTTGGTTGACCGCACATCCCGCAGAAATAATATTATTGTATTTGGATTGAAAGTTGATGACGAAAACGCTGGCCTTACTCTCTTGGGCAAAAAAACTGAAACACGTATCAGTGCAAGTGATTTAAATAACATCTTCTTTTTCACAAGTAGAGGCGGCAAGAAACTATTGAAGATTGAATTCTTATCATTTATAAAAAAGAGTGAAATATTGAGGAATGCTTACAAATTGAAAAATACGAATATTTTCATTTCTAACGATTTGAGTCAGGAAGATCAAGTCAAGAACAAAGCTCTAAGACTGTTTTTGAACAAAGCTAAGCAAAACCGATTGCGGGCATCTATAAAAATCAAAGTCCTTCTTGTCGATGATGGTAAATACACACTTGAAGATCTACAACGAGATCCAAACGTATTAGATAAAATCTGGAATACGTGTGCGGAAAAAAGAAAAAAGAAAGATTTACCGCCTACACCACAAGAAACGTTCCAAAAACATTCACTGAGGAATAATCGATCCCGGATCAAGTTCACCGAGAAACAATAACTTCTGTCGTCTCTATTACAAGTTTTTACCAATTTCTTGTCTTTTATACTTTCTGGAATTTTAACTGGCAAAATTATAAAGATATTGTTGTTTATTCATATTTGTACATTGAAAATGCCAGGTTTTACGATCTATCATGTAAATATAAGATCTATTGTAAATGCATGGTTCTGCTGAATTTAAACAGAAGGTTTTCAACATATAGAATAGAATTTATTCATCATTTAACACCTTGACTGTCGAGAAATTCATACTGACTTTCCCATGGTGCCACAGAGAACGGGTACTGTGTAACAATGAGATAAGCCTACCATTTAGTTATTGCTTCACATAGAGATTTCAAATTTGAAGTAGAGGTAAAGGATTGAAATATACGAAGTTTCATTGAAACGTTCCTGACATAATTCTACAGGGCGAGTCAGAAGTGCTGACAACTTTTTAATAGAAAATTTTACCTTGTCCATTTTCATTAGCTTAACAATTTTCTCAGAATACTTTGTACAAAAATGTCTGGTTTGTTAATATTCGCCCACTAGATGGAGCTGAAATCGAAAAAGTTTAATATTCGAATCGAACAATTCGAATGTAGTGGGTAGGGTGTAGGGATGGATTCATACACATATTTCTGTATTTTTAGTCCAAAATAATAACAATAGTAATAATTACAAAATAATATGTATTTACTGCCAAATAAAAAGAATAAATAGTTCACAAAAAGAATAAAATTCGAAATGTAAATAAATTATCAACCGATAGGTAATTCAGAATTGACTTCTAATCATAAAATATTAATTCTGGTGAATTTTATGGACGAGTAGACCAAGCCACATGAACACTTTCAAAATATTGATTATAATTTTTTTATGGAGGACATTTGGCTCCTGTATTGAATTTTGTGGGTTTGTAACCTTCCACAGTCTGAAAATGAATTAATGTGAGATCAAGATAATCTATAAAAGTGTAGAAGGGCAAATGAGTAAATTGTATATTGTGCAACAGGAAGATATCCCACTGTGAAGTAAACTTTACAAACTGAGAGTTTATGAAATATAATATCCAAATTAGGCGGCTCGCATACCGGAGCAATACGCAATGAGCAACCAGCAATGGGCAATAAGCAACAGGCAACACATTGTATAGCATCCCACAGACCAAAGTGATGAAATATCACTAGTTGAAAATGTCGTCTTCTGATGAGGACGAAGTTGTAATGTTGTGGCAGTATTTAAGGCGAAGAAATAGGAAACGAAGACGATATTGGATTCATCCATCATTTCAAGTGCTCAAGAATTATGGAGCAAGTATATGTGCCGAAGAATTAAAGGCTCATCCCACCAAGTTACAAAACTGCTATCGGATGAGTCCAGATACGTTTTCAACACTAGCACCTTATATTACCAAACAAGATATACTAACTACAGAGATGCGATAACCCCACAGGAGAAACTATTGATTACACTCAGGTGAGGTATATGAAATAGACTGACTATATTGAAAAAGTAGCATTTTAATGAAACGTAAACAAAAAAATACAAAACAATGTTTACATTAAAGTTCTGTAAAAGAGAGTTGTTTGTCATGACCATCTGACATATCAGGTGAAAAAGTTTGAATATATGTTTGTACAGGTGTTGGTTGTTCTTCATATTCTCTTGTTGAAAATGAGTGACGTGAATGAGTGGAAACATGGGACTGAGTTGAGTAGTTGGAATGACCAGGGCTAGGAGTTGGTATTGGTACCATCATAGTGTTATTTTGGGATGGTCCGTCACACAAAAGTTCATCCAGAAGCTCAAGTGTTCTTTTTTGAACTGTCTCTTGTGATAGTCAGTTAATTTTGCCAGATCTGGAAGCAAACTTGTTAGAAACTGGAGATCTGGATTAGACTTTTCTATCGCTGAATTGGTGTTTGAGGTTTTTGACTTGACATATTCCATAAAACACTTATCAGCTTCATTAAGGGTAGTTGTAGAAACTTTTCGCCGCTTCTCCGAAGGTCCAATGCCTGTAATATTCGAACATTGGGACTTTCTAACGACAGTTGTGATATCTGTTTGATTCTCTTGAGAGTTTCTTAGTGACGCTGTAATCGCTTCTTCTGAATGATCTTCATTAGTCGTATCTGCTTCAGATTCACTATCGTTGTCTGCATTGAAACTGGGCTCTGTTTCTGTTGGTAAATTTCCTTGTTGTGGTTTGGATTTCATAAACGACGTCTTTCAAGTAATAGTTTTTAATTTTCTTGGCTCCACTTCCTGATGGTGGTTTTTTCATGCTCCTTGCAAACGCCGTTCGAAGATTCTTCCACTTTTCTTTGCATTGCGAACCTAAACAAGAAAACTAATTACAGAACTTTGTCGCAGGTATTTGGCTACAGGTTGCAGTTTCAAGGCCCTCACCCATATATTTATGAGAGGAAATACTACTATAGGATTAATAGTAAAGGAATGTTCAAAGGCTATATGGAACGTTCTTCAACCATTGTTTATGCCTGTTCCAACAGAGGCGATTTGGAAATCGACGGCACAACGATACTACGAACTATGGGATCTTCCAAACTGCATAGGCTCAGTCGATGGAAAGCATTGCCGAATTAAACAATTTTACAAGACCGGGTCTCATTATTATAATTACAAGAGTTTTTTTTTTCGGTGGTACTGATGGCCTGCGCAAATGCCGATAGTATATTTTTAACCATTGATGTCGGTGAAGCAGGTAGAATGAGTGACGGTGCAGTTTTCCGGTCCTCTACTCTTGGAAGATTGCTTAACAAGGAAAAACTTCTGATTCCTAAGTCAACACCACTGCCAAATGATGGTGTAAATTTTCCCTTTTATTTTGTAGGAGACGAGGCATTCCCCGTTACAAAAAATCTAATGCGACCATATCCACAAAGGGTTTTTGATAATGAGAAAAGAATATTCAACTACAGAATATCAAGGGGGCGAAAAAGCATAGAATGATAACATCCAAATTTGAAATTTTTCACAGGCCAATTTTATGTCAAGAGGATACAGCGATTTCAGTAATTAAATGTGCTTGTATTCTTCACAATTTTATAAAAGTCAAGGAGGGTAAATTTTTAATTCCACATATTGCGAAAGATAACCCCAGAAGTAGAAATCCATCAGCTTATAATATACCACCTATTAACCAGTCTGCATATGAATTACGTGATTACTTGAAATCTTAATTTTTAAAACCTGAAAACGCCTGGCAAGGTAATTATACCGTGTAATCAAAATCATCGTAAAAATTAATAAATACCTGCTACTTACCAGATAATTTTGATTCAGTTGCAATTGCAGTCCACGCGCCTTCTCCACAACATCCCTTTTACTATGATCTTGCCGTCGATAATCATAAATACATGGATACTGTTCCACAAGTTCCACAAATTTAATATTAAATGCTGGATCGTCCGACATGTCCAAATAAAAAAACTGAGTCAAAACATATACCTTGTGTCAAGCGCGGAGACAAATTCATATTGCTAAACTCAGGCAATATATATTGTATTTCAATACGCACGCGTGTCGCTAGCAACACAAGATTGCTCTACACAGGCGATAACGATATCACGTTGCGGCGGTGTACGAGTTGCCATATAAATGAATGTGAAATACATATTGACAATAATATTGCTTGTTGCCCGTTGCTAGTTGCGTATTGCTCCGGTATGCGAGCCGCCTGTTGTTGAGTTCCATTCTCGAAGTTCAAATTTGAGATAACACTTTCCGTTCTATCTGATGTTCCCAATAGTTCAACCAAAGAAAGTGAAATAATAACTGATGATTCTGTTTCTTGTAACTCTGAAGGTGGTAAGATTTACTTTTGTAACTCTGAAGTTGGTGAGTTAACTAAATTTGAGGCATTTTCTGTTAGGAACTGTTAATGAAGAAAATACTACTATTGGTTGTGTAGAGGAAGATAGCCCATATCACACCGAACCCATGGATGAAACTGTTGTCTTTCTGAACATGGTTATAATTGTGCAGGTTATAATTGATGCCGAGTGAAGCAACAACATAGAAAATGAAACAAATCCCCAATTCTCAAATTTGGAAAGAAAACGAATGACTAGAATTACATCTTCCAAACTTGGACCCATGATCAAACAGATAAGGCATAAATGATAAATAACAGCAGCAATGAAAGCTGGGTTGGATAATGAGGATGATGTTGCAGTTAAATATGAAACAGAAAATGCAGATTTCACATGTGGACTTATTATTAACCCAGGAATCCCTTTCTTGTCAGCGTCCTCTGACAGAGTTGTTATTGATACCAGTACCAATATCTAACATGTGTTGGAAATAAAAACATTTGTATCTAGAGGATTGAAAAAAAAACACTGTAAAACAATGTGTGGAACAGGGGTACCTATTTCTTGACAACAGTAAGGGAGTGTTAGCTTTAATCCTGATTTCATCGCTGATTGTTTCCTTCAATTTTCCCATCTCTTCCTCGATTTCATCCTTGATTTTCTCCATCTCTGTCTCGACAGTCCCCATTCTTTCTTCTAATCGGTTTGCTACGCCACAAAGTTCTTCTTTCATGTTCTTCGATTTTTCTAGAAGCTCTTCCCTCAAACCCTTCGAATTTTCTAGAATCTCTTCTCTCAGACTATTGGAATTTTCTAGCAGCTTTTCTTCCAGATTTTTCGAATTTTCTAGGAGTTTTTCTTGAATTTCTTCCTTCATTCCGTCGATTTTACTCATTATGGAACCCATATCTATTCCAGAAACTTCGAAAAAAATGTTTCTGGGTCCTCACCCTCCTGGACTAATCCCTCTGCAAGTCTTGTTTGAAGCACGGCCTTTTTACCACTTGTGTCAAGTTCTCTCTCCTCCAGTTCTTGCTTCAATTCCGCAACCTTCAATTCAACCAGGCGAACTTTCCTCGAGCACATTTTGTCTTAGTATATGTCTCACAGTCTATTTCACGGGTCACCAGTCTATTATTATTATTATTGTCTATTTCACACAGTCTATTTCCCGGACACCAGTCTATTATTATTATTATTGTCTATTTCACACGCGAGAAGTGTATCAGTTTATATACACAACTGTCCACTTCACGAAAAATGTTTATCAGTCACTGCCTATTTTTCGCGAAAACAATTGTCCGAAATACACAAACTGTCTATTAACACGAACACTATTTATCTTTAGAAATCCCACTTCTGACACCAACTGTAATATATTTAAACTCTAATTCACTCTAAAATAATTTATTTAACGAAATACAATGATTTAATAACACAATACTCTAATTTATAATCACGGAACTATTTATTTCGACTTTCACTTCGCTCTGACTCTCCTTCACTCTGACTGCGTCGTTCTTTTTATATCCGACGTTGACTTCTCCGAATACTCTAGAATTTTCCATCGAATCGTCCAGATTCATCGAATCGTCCAGATTCTTCTCGGTGCAAGCGCAAAGATGTTCACCCGCGGCCGGGCGCGGGCTTCGTAAGAGTTCAGGTCCGGCATCGCCCGCAGCTTCGCCACAATATTTATACACATGAAGTAGAGTGGGGTGTTAACTGGAAATAACTGAGGGGATTGAATTTGGGCTCGGGGGACTCCCACACTACCTTATGGGATATGTGAAATAGGCCGGATAAGGTCAATCACATCATCCAAAAAAAAACAAATCTACAGAATCTCTTAGGTTGCCAGAAAGATTTCAACGTTTGTACCAACTAGAAAGGGAAAAAGAAACAGACTAGCATGAGAAGAAGGCTGATACATATGAAATATACAAATTTAAGCTGAAGTTTTCGATTAAGGCCCGTTGCGCATTTATATACTTTTTATAACAAAGATTGGAAGGAAGAAATAAGATATTTTGATTTTTAAATATCATTGGACATCTTTTTCTCCACGATCATCACAGAATTTGCCAATTCTGAAATCAAATTTGATTACAGAATGCTGGAATTCTTTCTCTTGAGATTGAAGAAATGTTCTGCAACACCTCTGCCCCCATATGCAATTTAAATGTATTTACATTCTCTCTCTTGTGATAGAATAATATTCTCACACTGGTTAGCAATAATATTAGCCTTGACGCAGTTGATTGTCATCGTAGTGGCAAAATTTGAGTAAGTGTCAAAATTATTGCTGTCACGTTTCCTATCTTTGATCGTGGAGAAAGTATAGTCTGCTACTCGGTTAGAATGAAAATTCGTGATGCTCGTGGTTCCTCACGCTCGCCTTCTGCTCGCGCTCGGAACTTTCCACTCGCATCGAATTTTCATTCTAACCTTGTTACAGAATATACTATTCTATAAGTATGGTGATTATTACTTGGTTAGTCGGAAGCCATCAACTGTGAAGATTTACATTCAATAACTAAATCCAAACATGTCGCACGCTTCTTAATTTATGTGCGGTGAAACTGGCAAAAACAAGGACAAAAGTTAGATGGGGTGTGACATGTATCTTGACCACAGTACAGTCATTGTCTAAAGGGGGTACTTATGGTGGATTTAAGCCTGATTCACATAATAGCAGTGGCGTCACCCCCCTCTATTGATAAGATAACCAATGGCAAACATGTTTAGACGACGCTGAAAATTCAAGGTCACGCTGCTGAAAGTTTGATTCATTTAAACTTTTTGCAGTAAAATCTAGCAGTGTTCGCATTTCTAACCTTAAAATTATCATGAAATCGAGATTGCTGTTATGATTTCTTTCTACTGCTTTTAACAAACAATTAGCTGAAAATTTTCATTCCAATGTGACTAATTCGGATAACAGCGTCAAAAGGGGCGGAGTCACTGCCTTTAGTGCCACTGCTACTGCCATTATGTGAATCAGGCTTTATGCAGCAGTCATAAGGAAGAATATTCGTCAATGATTCCAACCAATCATTGACGAATATTCTTTCTTATGACTGCTGCATAAATCCCATCCCATTAGACAATGGTACAGTGCTGTTCTTTAGCACTATACTGTGTCTTGACAATAAAGTGAGTATAATGCGCAGTAACTAAGTTGAACCCAGAGGTGAACCATTGTTTGAATAGAGGTAAGTTAGTCAATGCCTATGGAAAATGTATTGGACCCAAACGCGAGTATCATCTAGCGTGATTAGTTACAAACATGATTATTTGGCGTCATTTTAATGCAGGTTACTTCAAAAAACCCTGATTTTAAAGCTGTCTCATTGTTTCAATCGAGTTACGACATGACTTGGATGCGAGATCACTGTCCCCATCTACTTGTCGCATCCATTTGAATCCAATATAAATCCCGGTTGGCTAACTATCTTCTATTTCTCTTTAAACAATGGTTGACTTCTCTGTGGTCGGCAACCATTTTATTCATAGAAAAATTCACGAGGGTATGAACCAAGGAGACTAAAATTTAACAAGGAGTGTTTAATTCCCATAAGACAATGGGGACACTAGTAGAAAGAGATGAAAGAACATTTGTGACGAAATGTTAGGACGTGTCATGGCCGACGTTCTCTATAGACAGTGACGGACTAGCTCTTGGTATATGAGAGTTACTGCTGACAGTTTTGTTGCTTGGTTCGAGTTCGACTCTGTACTCATATTCAAGTACGTCACTATGACGCTATGATGCTACAAGATTCTGATTGGCTAGAGCTTATTAAACCCTCCTTGTTAAATTTTAGTCTCCTTGGGTATGAACGAGTCTTTACTAGTTTTCTGTTTTAGCAATTTTCGAACACTTGACAGTTGACGTTGACGACTTGACGCACCTATTCTGACTGACGACTGATGACCACCGAATCACCGAAGATAAGCTGTTTTTTCACAAAATAAGAAATTTTGATTATTTTGTGCTGACTTTTCTAAAAATTCGATAATGGATGCTTGTGATTTTGGACTTGGACAAGTTGAAGGGGAAATTGATTGTATGGTAGCTTCAATGAAAAATGAGCCAGATGTAATCGATATTTTCACCAAATGCAGGAACCATTGCAATAGTTCTAGTAGTAGTGATAGTGAACCAAACTTTGTGGATCATAAAGATGCCACAGACAGCTATCAAGAGCAAAATGAGGAGAAGTTTGATGTGAAAAATTTTAATCCAACATTGTTCGAGAGTCCATCAACAAGTACATGTAACACAGTACAAATCAAAAATGAAGACATTGATATTTTTTACGAAGATATTAAACGTGAAACTGGTGAGGAAAAGTCAATTGAAAGTATTGGATTCTGCGAGATGTGTTACCACAGTTTTGGTGTAGAAACAGATTTATTTAAATCTACAAGTTATAGATCCGAATGTACTTGTGAAAAACAAAGGGAGTCCCTATTCCACAATACAGGTGATGAGAATATGATGCTTGATGTGAAACCGCTCTTTTTTGAGCTTACAACGGGTAATGTTTTATTTGTTTATTTGTTTATTCGTTTATTCATTCAAGTATTTCTAGCAACACAACCTCGAGTAATCATGTTTTAATTTACACTTGAATAGATAGATAGATATACTTCATTGTCCAAGAATACATTCTAGTTGACAAAGTGAAGTCACTAAAATATAAATTAATATTTGTGTAATACATAAAAAAATACCAATAGTCACGATAATACATGTAAAAAATATGTAAACAGTATCCTAGCATATCAGAGATGTGATTGAATAACAATACAAACAAATAAAATTGAAATCGGAATAATAAAATGTGGTTACATATATTATATGCCCTGTCATACATGTGAAAAATTTAATTATTATAACATGTCTTGAGTATCTATTTCACATGCTTGCGACATGTCAGCAATCAGCATGGTATTCATCCAGGTTATAATAATAGGCTTTATAAAGAAGTAGATTTTTTACCATTCTTTTTATGATCCAGAATATTTTCAGTTGTCTGTGGCAGGTCATTTTAGGTATTGGGAGGCGAATATTACAGTTTTGTCTAGTATTATGAGGTCTATTTCAAGGTGAATCCATAATAAATCTTTTGTGAATCGGGAACACTACTTCAAGAATAAAAATGCACACTACAGTCAATAGTCGATGTTGTACAAACATGTGTCTGCAACTATCTCTGTAGTTTGCCCTACATAAATATCTTTCAGATATCTCCTGTAGTACTTACAAAAACCTGTTTAAGAAGTTTTTCGCTACAAAATCCCCAGAATATTGGCATTGTTTAGAGAGAAATAAAAATCATTGACATTTGTGATATAAAATATCCTTTAGTAGAGTTGCAATTGCAAACCTTTTTATAGCTGTAGAAATGATTAGCAAAGTTACCAAATAAAAACCAAACTATTTACTGCTTGAACATGGTGTAAATAGGCAGTGACTTGTTCCCTTGGTCTGAATTTGGTATGGTCAACTTGGTCAGAATTGCAATTTCAAATTTGCGCACATCATAAACGTGGCCAATGAGTCACTATCTAAAATCTATAAACTTGAGTATAGATATCTTTACTGTAAGCCATCTGACAGATGGGGTATTTTGCAATAGTTTTAGTTAAGATGTCTAAATAACCTGGTGACTCTAACGATTCGATTTTGTTTTGATTTTTTCGGGCGGCACCACCTGTTGGATTACGAGCTAGTTCCATAATAACCGCTGCGCTGCGCTTAGATCGCTGACAGAAACTGTTAAGCGACTTACACATAACGGCGTTTTGCGTTCACGACTTTTATTTTTATTCTGTTTTCTTATTGGTTCCCTTCAAGAAGCGTTAATGTTGTCATACATTTGACATTATTTTGGTATTAGGTATTGAGTCCACCGACTTGTTAAGTCGGTGAGGTGATTGAGTCTGATTCTGACTTTCTGATTTGGTCGTGATTTATTTTATCTTTTCATATTTTTTATGGTGTATTGTGTTCCTCTTATTTATCCTGTTTTCCGTTAATTAACAATTTTTTTTTTATCGTCTCTGTTTTTATAAATAATGGTGTAAAAGTTCAAATAATTTACCTATAAATTGTTGGCTTCCAGGACCCCTACCTATCAAGATCACACGATGAAAGTTTTTATTGAATATTTCATAGGAACGCGTTCATCATAGTTCACGTCAATTTGGACATGAGAAAAATTGCTGCAAAATGAATCCCCAAATGTTTGAATGTTGACCAAAAGCGTGCAAGGGTAGTAGCATCGCGTTCGATCTGTGCTCAATTTGAAAACGATGTAGACTTCTTAAACCGAACTATTACTATGGATAAGACTTGAGTACATTTCTACGATCCAGAAACAAAGCAACAATCGATGGAATGGCGAAACTCCGGTTCTCCAAAAGAAGTTTCGTGTCCAAAAATCTGCTGGAAAAGTTCTTGCTTCAGTTTTTTGGGATTGCCATGGAGTAATCATTATTGATTTTTTGGATCAGGGTAGAACAATAACTGGAGATTACTATTCGACATTACTGTCCACTCTACGGTAAAAAATTAAACAGAAAAGACGCGGAAAGCTATCCAAAGGTGTTTTGTTTTTGCAGGACAACGCCCCTGCACACAAATCTCATGTTGCCATGCAAAATATTCGTGATTTAGGGTTTGAATTACTAGAATACCAGATTTGGCTCCGTCCGACTATCATCTCTTTCCTCAAATGACAAAAAGTTTAAAAGGTCGTAAATTTTCTACCAACGAGGGGGTAATAAAAGTTGTGGAGGTCTGGTTTGCAGAGCAAGAAAAAACATTTTTTTTTTAAAGGTCTAGAGAAGTTGCAGGTTCGCTGTAATAGATTATCCAATTAAGAGGAGAATATGTTGAGTAATAAAATATTTTGATATTGAAATTTTGTTTGGTTCTATAGTAGGCTAAGAATTTTTCAATATATCCTCGTATATCCCGATTGTTTAAATAATTAGTTAGGAAATTATTTCCTTATTGTACTTCGCAATAGGTAAACAAAAAAATATTTTTTCTTTATAAATAATTTCATTGTTTATTAATTTGACAATTTGTCATAAACAAATTCTGACAACGGTTTTATTTTTTTCTGGAACTAACTATATAACAAGGTAGAGAAAATATTTTTCTGTTTTTTTTATAATACTTTGTTATTATTTTTAATTCATAAATTTGTAAATTTTTTTTAGTTTTAGAAAAAGATAAAACCGTTGTCAGAATTCGTTTATAACAAATTGTTAAGTTAATAAACAATAAAATTATTTATAAAGAATTTTTTCTCCTTGTTTACCTATTGTGAAGTACAAATTATGATTTTTAAGAAGGAAATGATTTCCTAACTAATTATTTAAACAATCTAAATATAAAAAAACAACATAAACAATAAAAAAATTACGTCGTTATTTATGAAAACGGAGACTGGAAAAAATGCGTTAATTAACAATAGTATAACTTTTTGAATAATAGACTTACACATTTTTTTCCAATGGGGATTTATTCTTTCAAGTGTTCACATGATACCACAATTTATTCAAAATTAATATTCAATGCTACAGAAACATTATTTCCTGTGATATACTGTCTCCTGCAGTGGTGCACTATTTTCAGGGTTAAATTAAAATTGTTAATGGAGATAAAGCTCCGGGAGGCTGGATATTTTTTAAAGAAATTTCTTCCTTTGCGAATTTTTTTAAAAATTTCACAAATAGTAATAGTTTTTGAATTATTAACACAAAACTAAATCTTTTTTTTTCATTTTATTTTGTTAATAATAATAATACGTTCTATGAGCGGTAAAATCCTTGAAATTAAAACCATTTTTCTAGTGGTCATTCCGAATCCAATCGCTCATATTTTTATGAGTTTTATCTCTATTTTTCACGTTTTTCAACTTATTGATCACCCTATGTATACAGGGTGTTTCATAATTGAATGCTGATCCCGAAGGGCGATAATCCTTGGATGATTTTAGGAAAAATTCTTCATATGAACATAGGTCCGTAACAGCGCCTTTTCGGAGATACAGGATGTTGAAATTTAACAAAAAAATCAATTCTTCCCCAATATCTCTGAAACCGCTTTGGCTTTTTTCAATTTTGGTACATGCCAAGTTTGCATAAAAATACATTTTTTCCATGATGAAGGATTTCTTAATTTTCATCAGTGGCGTCCCTGTTAACATACCCTGTCATATTTTTCATCAAAATAATGATACGCCACTGTCTTTTTTCCAAATAAATGTTATTTTTGCAATTGTCCTTTATCTTTTCATTAAAATGGTCTCTTGTCTTTTTTTCGTCTGGAGGACTGTTTTCGATTTAGAAAATAAAATACATTCATTTGCTTTTCCCTATTCGATTTTTTCTCTTAGTCTTAATTTCACAATTGTGGTACCCAAAAGAATTAAGCAATATTTTTATAATTTTATGGTAACTATTATTAAGTTTTTGTAATGAGTATGCATACATAAAAATACATTTTTATTTTTAAAATTATGAACAAAAAATACCAAAATCAAATTAAGTGTTCAAAATGTCCGCCTCCTGCAAGTATGCACGTTTCAGCCCTCCTTCTCATGGACTCGCGTACTCTTTGGAAGATCCCTGGAGTATTCCTTATGGCTTCACAGGAAACTATTACGCGGTTTCGCAATTCTTTCTCCGTTTGAATTGGTTGACTGTACACCAAAGTTTTAAGATGTCCCCAAAGAAAATAAATCCAGCGATTATGGAAGTTTTGGTTTAAGAGCAAACACTACCTTGGTAAAACGGGAATCGGTTTTTCGCCTACAGTTTTTGTTTAAGAATTTTTCTTTCTTTAGCAAATGACTCATTATTTTTGTGTAAAATCGGGAACTTCAGTGATTATTGGTTATGATAATTTTTAAGAAAAAAAATTTAAGTGACATGAATCTCGATTCCCGAGTTCTTATGTGACCACCTATCCCATACAAAAAATATCACTTTCATGAAATCAATGGTTTTTGCAAAAAACTGATTCTTCGATCCCGAAATTTGTACCTGATTAGCGCTGTCCCCTTGAGCTTTGGCGCAACCGGCAACGTTGTAGAATCTCCGTACCGTGAACCTCGTTAATACAGGACAAAATTGGTTATCACCATCCTTTTCTTGTAGCCTATTAAGGTGATTCCCTCGGTCCGTCGTATGTGGTATAGTTCAAGTAAATATATTGTGCGACATTAACGTTGGCGGCACCTCAAAGGCACCGTTTGAATGAATAGACAGACGTACGCACACATAATTATTTCATGGCATCCCTTGGTAATTAAAGTGTTGATTGTTCACATTTTTTCTTGTTTTGAGATTATTATAAGTGAGACTTGTGGAAAGAGCAATGGGTCGAGTAGGTGGAAGAGAAAAAACAACCAAACATGAAAAATGTTTATTTTCTCGAAGAAAATCTCGATGCCAAGCAAGACGAAGGTGTGTTATATATTTATATTTTTCAAAAGTATTGTACTGGTATCTCAAGAGTTTATAATTTTCTTTATTTTACAGGTACCTGCAGAAGAATATTTTGGAAGAAATCCAAAATTAGCTTAATTAATAGTTTTGGAAAAATTACTGAAAAATGCATAAAAACACGCTTAACTTCCTAAATAGTAACAAAATATTAAATGAATATCAGTATGGATTCCGTGAAGGTAAAAGCACATCTGATGCCATGTATGAGGTTATTAATGAAGTCTCAAACAATCTAGACAACAGTAAAAAATGTAACGCAATATTCCTGAATCTGGCAAAGGCCTTCGAGACGGTAAACCATGGAAAATTAGAGCGATATGGAGTATGAGGTACTGTGTGGAGTCTTTTCAAAGATTATCTAAACGACCGCTCACAATATGTAAAAATAAATAAATATCTGAGTGAACCGCTAACCGTTAAGCCGAGACCAATAAGCATTGAAGTCTGGGAATGTGCTTTTACTACGAGGTACACATACTATTTTTTCTGAAATCGCAATCAGCATTATCAAAAACTAAGGAATTCTACAGATTGTTTGCGTGAATTCAATAACTGTCTAAAATGTAAACAAGCCGGCAAAAATTTTCCTGTATCATTTTCGATACGTGAAAGTACTTTCCCGTACCGTTTAGGTCCGGAAACGGTCCGGGAAAGTTCGTTGCTTAGCAACATACTAAAATACTAGATTAGCGTATTTTGAGGCCTGAAGTTGCTCCAAAAAAGTGGGCATTCTTGAACGATTATAGAAAAAGGAAATTTTTTCCACATCTAATTTTTTTTTAAGATATGGAAATATTTCGTGAGAACTTTTTGTAGATCTGACTGAGCATAATAAAATAGTTCATATACATCTTTCGATATCTCGTTTAGTGTTCAAGTTCTCGGTCTTTAAAAAAAAAGGAAAATTCATCCACAACTCAATTTTTTTATTTTCAAAATATGGGAACATTTTATGAGAACTCTTTGTAAACCTGTTTGATGACAATAAAACCGTTTTTATACGTTTTTTCGATATCTCGTTTCTATACCGAATTTTTGCTTTTTTAAAAAAAGACGGAAAATTTTACAAAGTTCACACCTCAATTTTTTTTTTCAGCGTATGAAAAAATTTCATGAGGACTTTTGTTTAGTCTGTTTGGGAACAATATAACTGTTTCCACACAATTTTTCTCGTTCCTCGTTTTGTTTTCGAGTTGTTAGTGTTTTTAAATAAAGACGGAAAATTATACCAAGTCAACATCTCAAATTTTTTTTTCAAGATATGAAAAAAAAATCATTAGAACTTTTTGTGAATCTATTTAATTCTTTTATTTTTGTCACTTTCAAAATTTTCTACAAGTCCTTTCAAATAATGCTCATTTTTTAGTTTCAGTCAATTTTTACGAGTTTATTTATCAAGGTATGAAAAAAACAGATCACATTTCTTTGTAGAACTGTTCAGGGCAAATAAAACTATAGCTATTGATTTTTGTCATATCTTGTATCGTCTTCGAGTTTTTGGACTTTTTCAACTTTTTTCCATTTTCTAATCAAGTTGGAAAAAAACGGTTTTTCCAAAAAAAATTTGTAGATTTTCTAAAGGCTGTCAAAAAAGATATTCTGGTTAATTGTGGAAATTCAAATTTTCATTTTCAGATTTTAGGGGCTTTCACCATTTTCTGATCGGTTTTTCAAAAAACGATTTGTTGGGATTCATTCGTTCGTTAAAGCTCTATCGATTGCAATTTTGAAATTTCAGTTACGATCATCCGTTTAGCCGCATATGAAATTTGAAATATTCTCAGTTTTTTGTAAAATCGCCAGGAAAAGCCTGTTAGCATTTTCCGATCTTCCTCAAAATCTATACACTTGTGCAGGCCATATAGAGTATCCTTTCGAGAAATGTGAGTCAGAACAACTCACTTGCCGGACCTGTATTCTAGAAAGTTGAGAAAAGAAAAAACCGTAAAAAATTTTCCGGTTTTTCCAATTGAAAACAAAACTGAAAAATGCTGTCGTCAAGTTATTCATGTGATTCAAATTTCAAAGTGATATCTTCATGGGTGCGGAAATCTGAGCGTTTCGCAGATGGAGCCATATAAATAAAGTTTATGTGAGAAGATGGCATTTTAAGTCTTTTGATTTTTATCTTGACATTTCTCGTTGACTTGAAGTTCCAAAAGTGTCAGCGATAATTGTGCTAATTTCAATGTAAAATTGAACCAATACTTATTTAAATGTATTCGAATTAAACGTTTACAATGACACTCTGTTTCTAGATTGATTTTCAATACCTGCTATGAAATATTTTTGGAAAGGCATAATTCCAAAAACCTCTTTTTCTATCCATCATATATGTCGAGCCTCAGTTATAGACCGAACAAGAAGCTTTTTCATGAAGAGTGGAGACACTTTATGACAGAAGATCATATTAATTACTAATGGAAAATAGATTGAATAATTCAGTCTTTTGCCCAAACCTATACAATAGGTAATTTCGTCTGCAAGTAACCCATAGAAAACAACTACTACCCGCTACTACCATAGAATTATATCTTTCTACAACTTGTCAAAGTATTCTACAAGAAACACTTTGCATTGCATTTTAAATGTTATAGCTATAATTATGTTTCAGTTTGAATGGAAAAATACGTACGTATCGTTTCTTGAAGAATGGACGACACTACTTGACGAAAGACCATATATTTCTGATGAAAAATGGATTTAATAATCCAGTCCTTCGAATAAAACTATACAATAGGTATTTTCGTCGGCATAAATCCCACAGAAAACAACTACTGCCCCCTACGACCTTTGTATCTTTTGAATACTTTGCAAATGATTCTAGAAGAATTATTTTATAATAATAATAATATTTACTCACGTAGGAAAATACAATACAATATAAGTTGAAGGGTTAAAGTGAATAAATGAGTACTGGATAAGTGTTTTCACACTGGTTTCGAGAAATGCTTATACAATATAATGGGAGAACACCTACGTACCAGTTTCATGGTACTTGCAACTCATCAGCGCAGGCCAACTCCCCGATTGAATTTCTTTCAGCTTATGATAAGATATACACTAAACTATAAATTCAACAACTACTGCTCTCTAGGGATATTAACGACGAAAATACTCATTTTGTATAAAGATTTATTCGGAAATTGGATTATTCAATCCATTTTTCATTAGTAAGAAGCTTTTTGTTGCTGAAAAAACGTATCAGATAAAAAAAGGTTTGATGGAGAAAAATTCGCTGAAAACGATGTAGAGTTGAATATAGATTTGAACTTCCACCAGAGTTATTACCTTCATCGTTCCTTTGATAGTTTTTGTAAACAAGATATAAGTGCTCATAACTCTGGCAATTCACAAAAATGGAGAGAACTGGAGGACCATTCAAACAAGGTGCCTCAAGCCCGATTTTTTTTATTGAAACTTTGATACTGCCGTCTTGGCAGCGTGTGAAGCCAATCAAAATATTTGTATGCAGAAAAGTACATTCATACAGTGTATACCTGAATCTGAAAGGATTCAAGTCCTCCAGCTAGATAAGCGAAAGCCCAATAAGCCCATGTAAGCGTTCTCAAAAATATACTATTGAACTTCAATACCAATGAATGAGTCTAGTAAACAACAAGTGGGATAATTCTATACAGATATGACAATCTACCTGACGTTATGAAGCCCATAGTCTTGGCAACACTGCTAGGCGCGGGAACGTATATATATATATATATATATATATATATATATATATATATATATATATATATATATATATATATATATATATAGGGATTTCATACCTTCCTGAGCCCAAACTATGTATGCGACCATACAAACCTGAGCCCCGTGTACGAACCTGAGCCCGTATAATGGCTCAGGAACGTTTTTCAATGTAAACGAATCTATAGGCGCCAGAGAGGTACCATAACAATTTTCAGGAGGCTCAGAATAGTACGAATCGACGATTTTTAGTTCAAAAATTTTTCACATGGGGTGCCACCTTCGACCTGGCCTGTATATAATCGTATATATTCACATATGTTATTTCATACCATCCTGAGCCATTAGACTTGACAACACTGCCATCAGTGTATATATTTGGAGAAAAACTGTATTTCATACCTTCCTGAGCCAGTTAACTTGGCACGATTGCTGTAAGTAATTATTGTCGAAGAAGAGCTCTTGCAGACCCGGATTCAAAATGAGTGATTTCACAAATTATAGGGAAATACTCACGAATTGAACATTCGGAAACATTCAGAGACTCATCATAAGTTCTTCTCCAAACAATATTTTATTCATTACAAAAAAGAGATGGACGCATTCGTGAAATTATTATTCCCAATATTAATTGAGCTCATGTCTTCCGAAATCTCAATCTGGTAATTCAGTCTGTTCAATCTGAAGCGAAAGAATATTTCAGCATGTGGAATAAATAAATATTTCAACATGTGGAATTGGGCATACTAGGCGAAATGCCGTGATTTTGTTAAATGGAAATGGATTATTTTTAATCTACACTTTCGCAAATTTACTGTACTATAGGAAATTCGTCGGCAAGTATCGAACAGATAATAATCATGAATCCTGTATCTGAACTTAACTAATCAGATTATAAATTTAACACTAAGGTTGGCTGATTAGTTCCATATATTCCAGATCATTTAGTTATTAACAAAGATTATCCACATCAAATGATATATATGAAAGAGCACACCCACACGTACACTGTATATACTGACGAAGTCCAAAAATCCAGAAATACGTAAACCCGCTATATCATTTCCATTAAATGAATTTCAGTAATAATCGATCTGTTGTAGCTACTATTCACACGATTTATTTATATACATAATTCAGTTGCGGAGCATTCAAAGTGACAGAAAAATATCTACAAAGTGAACCATTTGAGAGCAGGACACATATTTAGAATTGTTATCCATTATTAGATTCACAGTTTTATTTTTCTTATGCTATAGCATCATCAGTTTCAATTCGAATTTTCGAGGCCTACTTCGATTCTGTTATATCGAAAAAATCCAAAAATATTTCAGCAATTTAAAAAACAATCTGAATATGCCTCTGGATTTGAATAAATTTAAAATTTCAAAAGAAAAATTGATTCCTAACAGAAACATGGCATAATAAAATTTAAATTTCGTTTTCGAAATGTTTCGGAAAATCGTTCTGTTTACCACTTGTCTCAAATATCTATCTATTTGAATTGTGAAAATTTCTTATCCACAGTTAGGTACTCCTATCTTTGTTTCTTCTTAAAACGTCTCCAATGCAGATTTATATATAAAAAAAAATAATTACTGAGTTCGAAACTGATATTGCTGCAGGTGATGTCAGGAAGAGAAAGGATTACCACAAATTATAATAATGTAATTTTCATTATTATTTTTCGTGTGATTTCTGTTACACCGCTTTGAAATTATCATAAATCCAGTGGCGTAGTCAAATTTTATTTTGAATAATTGCCAATAAGTTTTAAAAATTTTGGCTTGAAAAATAGTCGAAGATGGCCTTAACATTTAGAAATTCAGTTCAAATGACTTTAGAAGGAAAATTAACGTCGGTATAATAGAACTATTGAAGCTATATTCTTTAGAAACTAAATCGTTTCAATCGGACAACAAATAAAGAAGTTGATGTGGTGCCCCGCTTTTAAATGGTTCACTCTGTATAATATGAACTTTCCAATTTTTATTCAACGTAATATTCCTATATAAACCCATGAAAACAGGGCACTTTTCTTCGAAGAAACATAGTTTTGTTCCTTTGAATTATAAGCGTGAGAAAGTGATAACTCCCAAATACTGACCTGTACTATGGAAGTTGAGCATGCTGTGTGATTCCCCTGTGATTCGATCACACTTTCCGTTCCGTTAGGTACATTTCTACATTTGCAGTTTGTTTGTGTCAGGTGTCAGTGTTGATCGACTCAAATATGAGTAAAAGAAGCAGAATTTTGGTAAAATTAGCCCAACAATTGCGAAAAGAAGGTAAGTTACATTGCATATTCTATCAGTGTTCTGAATTTTACTTCGAAAACCTCTTGGAGAATGAATCTTGTTCAAATATATGTTCATTCTTTCAATTGTTTTCTGTTTCTACAAATTGGTTATTTAGAAATGTTCTGGAGTGGTTCGATTATTATTTCGAATTTGACTACTTTGTAATAGTTTTATCGGTTTTTATAGGAGAAAATTGAAACAAAACTCACACTTACTTACATTCATTCGTTTTACTCGGAATTTTATCATATGACTCGTGTTTCGGAAAATTGCAAAAAAAATACTATGATAAGGAAAAAAGTAGGGTTGCATGAAAAGATACCGGAAAAAATTGTTTGAAAAAATTGCTCAAATTTGAATTTCATACTTATCTGCAGAGTTTGAATCAATGATTTGAGAATATTGAAAATACATATTTTTATTAGTTGATTCTTTTCTTCTGAAAATCTCGACTATAGTAAAATATGTTCATTTAGATGATAATGAAAGATTTTTTTCTCCACACTAGGTTAAACTAAATTGAAGAAATTAGTTTTTGCCTAGACCCTTGCTGATACATTGGTTCTTACCCAACAGTTATATTAGAATTCCACATCTATTTTAATGAAATGACACCCCAAATTCTTCATGTTTTCCTTGTTATAATTAAGTTCTATGATAATCGTGCATGAGCGTTTCATTCCTCACACAAACTTCGCATACAACCTTGAAAACTGTACAGACAGACGGTCATTTATTTCTCAGGAAGCTGCATTTTACATAACAAGTTTTTCAATAATAACATTTCAAAGTTAAACTGTATTTCGCTTGGAAGAGTATCGAGAAAGAGAAGAAAAAATAATAAAAAAAAATCACTTGTAATATTAAAGTATATGAAGAAAACAGTTCGTTTTTTTTAAATGGAACACTTTAAAAATTATAATCGAAAAATTCGAGGAATTTCTTTAATTGTTTTTTTAACTTGTTGACCGATGTCCTTTCAACCAATGAGTTCGTTATTTTTATTACCATGTATAGCGGACCTCTTTGATTGACATTGTAGCTGAGAGGTGGCATGAAAAATTGCTCCTTGTTTTGTGTGTCATAGCAGTGGACAGTGTGTCATAGCAGTGGCAAATTTCGTAGAGCTTTGTTTCCGTTTAAATGCATCTAGCTATGGCCGCTCTACATACAGTGTGTCCCACTTTCAGCAGCCACACTCTCGTATTTTCTTGTGGATCAGATGATTTATTTATTTTTTCACTTCATATAGTGCTTAGAAATATCTACCTTCAGGTTGATGAAATATTCGTTTGTCCATTTTCTACGGCTACTCACGACCAACTCGCTACAGATGGCATCATGTAGGTATATTTTAATTATTCAAGCATCGATATCTGGGGGATTTAGAGTGTTCTAAATCAGAATTTGGTTTTGTGATAAAATATGCCAAGAATTATTTTCCTAATTTTTCACTTTTCAATCTCATTGTTCGTAGGTAGCTGTGGTATATGGATATATGAACATTTCTCCATCTTGATATTGTTCTGAAACTAAAACTCCCAGATCTCTGACTAGTAGTATGCGAAAACTACCAACTCTACATTCTCTCAACCCCAGCCAGGCAGTTGGAGACTGAGTCTTATTTTAACACAGGCGTTTTTTAACATTATATTTATACTTCGAACATTTTGTTGTAATAAAATGAATTATACAGTCCGCACATCATTTACAATAATTCAGATGAGAAAATACATTCGGGGAAAATCAATTTCTCCCAATCTCTATGCTTGAATTATTAAAATTTATATGTTGCAGATGACATCCTATATAATTTCTTGATTCTGGCAACGAGATCTGGGAAATTTATGGTGTTTTTAACCGGAATCTGGTATTAGCTTGGTGATAAAATAATCCCTAGTTTTACCACAATTACCACAATTTTGCAACTGGTCATAACAGCCATGTAATATTTGGTTATTTTCTGAAGCCTTAATTGGGCATTTTTGGGTACTTTGTGACAAGAGAAGAATTTTTTTAAACAAACTTAACACTACGAATGAATGAGAGTTAATGATTTTGGCAGTTACAGATAACACCCTGTATATTTCTATTATTCAATGATTGAGGTCTGGGAGATTTAGGGTGTCCTGGACCAGAATCCGTTGTAAGTTTTGTGCTGAAAATTTCTCAATGTGTTAATTTATAATAAATTCGAAATTAAATTCATCATCGAATGACAAGTTGGATCTCACTAGGTACCAAAATTCTATTTTCTTCTGAAAAATTTGTTTTTTACCTCAATGATGGAATGACTATTAAAAGAAGTTACTGATCTCGACAAAGCCGAAAAAACAGTTCTATATCCATTCGGAAAAAGTATGCTTTATGTTGCCCGCTTCGAAGAAATACACTATATATCTTCCAATATTTTTGTAATAAGCAACATAGTGAGCTGTATGATTTTTAGTTGAAATATTTTTTCATTTTTCTTACGACAGGACAGCTATTGTACTTCCTTATGCTCATTTACGGTCATCTTGTGTCCATGAGTATGTCAATCCGAAACTTATATCCCCGAACCAACTTTCATTCAAATCGGTTTGTGAGTAAAAGGAATAAAGACACGGCCCTAGTCTCATTATCATCCGGTAAACAGATCAACAAATTCTCCAAATTATTTCAGAAATAAACAGTCTCACAGTTCCATTTTCATTCCATTAAGGTATGTCCGAGGATGAACCGAAGAAACCAAATACTACAAAAGAGTTCAAGAAAAATTCAGAATCATTTTCCAAGGACGGCAATGAAAAAGTATCGAAATGGTTGTTAGGAATTGAAAATTCCACACAGGCATCTGTTTCCGAACGAATACATGATTACCTAGTGGACTCAATTAACAAAATTGCTCCTCTTCCTCAAAGTCAAATTTCTCCAGGACATGAAGCAAATAATGGACTGAACGAATCAAAACAAAATGAAATAAATGAATCTTCCTTTTCAACAATTCTGTCTGAATCTGAAAAAAATCAAAGTTCTGAAATATCGAGTTCGTCAATAGTAATACCTCAATCTGCAAATATAGTGTTTCTTCTTGATAATGTTCAATCTGAAAGAACTCTCGAGGAAACCACATTAAAAAATGACAAAGCTCAGGAGAAAATTCCACAGATTGAGTCACAAATGTGTCTGGATACTGAAGGAGAGACTCTAACAGGTGATCAAATGGAATATGTGGCTATTCACTACTCTACGGAATCAATCAAAACAATCATCACTCCATTACAGGAGCAGAATAATGAACAATTACAAGAGAAAGGAGAACGTGATCGACAGGAATCTGAAATGAATGATTATTCTCCAAGAATCCCAACCGGAACTGAAATAAAATTGTGCTCCCCATGTATCTCGAAATCGTCGAAATCTCCTAATGTTATGAAAAATGAAAAGAGCATTACAATTCTACAGAATGTGAAACTTTCACCAAAATTAAATCCTTTTTTTCCTGGACTGAGGTATGACTGCCAACGTACAGAAGATTTTGCAGTCAAGCCCTCAGAATTAGTTGAAGATGAGTTTCTTGGATCGAATATTCATGAATATTCTGAAAAAGATAATTTATTGACTACAAAACCAGTAGTTCCTCTCGATGAATACTTGGATCAATTGGCCGAATTTAGTGATTTTGATGATTCTGATAAAGATCCTGATTATTCCCCATCAGATAGTGAGATAGAACAGGTAATTTTTTCCATCCAACACTATCATATATATTTTTTATGTTTAATTAGTCTGTAATAAGTTACTTGTAAGTTTAAACCTATGGATTGATTATTTATGACTTGCTAGAGGTTCATAAGTCAACATTTTTCCTTTGCTCTTGTCTTTTTTGCATTTGTTTTCATTTGAATCTGTGATATTTTGGTATATCTTACCGAAATACATTTCGAATCATATGGAAAAATATTACGTTGCATTTTCTTTGGGATTCTTCAAATTTTCTACCATTTCAAAATAAAATGAATTTCAGAATAATTGATTTGATAAATAATACCTCATTGCTATAGTAATAACAAATTAAGCCTTTATGAAATGACAGTGACATGACGGTACTTCTTATTAAAATTTATATTTTCATAACGGCCTGCGTTAAAACAGTGTTGGATAATTTTGTATGCTGGCTTCGAAGGCTAAATTTTTTTCTCGCATAGAAAGAACATAATACACTAGTACAAAAAAAAACCTATTATTTTCGAAAGTAATATTGAGTCAAATGTTGGTAATGAAAACGTTTAGAAATAAAAAAATACAGTGGTGAGAAAAAGAGACGTAGTAAAGAACAAAGAATGAACTTTGTTGAATTTTCCCACAATTTTCACTTAACCGTTCTGAACATCAGAACAATTCGATTTTTTCTACCAGTTTCAACAAAAGTAGTTATTTTGAATTAACTCGGTCGTTACTTGATGGAAGTCCATAGTTAAAAAATTTGTTAAAATTTGTTGACAATTTTCAAAACACTTCTGTTATATAAGTTTAATCAATCGTGGGTTTCAATGAAAGCGTCAAATCAATCACTAACAATATTTTTTTTATTCAGTTTAGGTTTTCAAAGATGGGCGCACATTCACATTTTGAGAGAAATGGCTGTATTTAGGTACTTCCTAATCAGATAGATAAATATATTTATTTAACAACGTATACATTTACAATTGTTTGCTACATGTCAGATATGTACGACTTTGTAACTTATGCCAGAAACGGAAATAATTGATATTATTACGCAGTAGGGTTACATTTCATAGTTCATTAATTCTTTTATATGTATAATGTCCCCCAGAGACATGTTCAGAAATACAACTGCTTGATGAATTATTGATATTTGTAGTATTCATCTCGGTCCAAAGGTATTAACTTTCAATATTTCTTATAGACTATGATGTTTGATACCAGAGTTCTACAGTCTGATAAAAATGAAAATGAAGATCCAATTCTACCAGAACCTACCCCTTCTCTACTTGAGAAATCAGATACGTCTTTGCTTGAAAAGTTGAGTATATCTGAGGAACAGCGACCAGAAAAGGCATTATCCCGAATTTCAAACTCGACAGATTTTTATCAGGTGATTATAAAAGCGTTTGGAATTACAAATCACTGTCTTTGCCGACTAAGAAATATATGTATAGTCTTTGACGGCATTTTTCTGTCACTATATGAATCTTTACTTAGTACTCTTCACGTCGACTCGTTTCGATTACTGCTCATGTTGCACATATATCATATTGGCTGAATCTTGATTTTGTATTGGGCGAATGAAAATATATAGTAACTGTAAAAATAGAATTAAACCCATATGGGAAATATAGGAAAAACAGTATTACACATGAGTTGAATATTATTTCAGCACTTTTCAACAAATCACTTATATTGATTAGAATTGTTACGAAAACCTCACGTCAATTTTGAACTAATAATATTGATACAATATTACAAAGAAAACCCATAACCATTACTGAAATTTGAATATTGACCGAATATTCAATATAGAACGTCAGCTGAAATCTAAGAAAATATATCAAATAATTTGAAGACGGTTTACTCAGTGGTTATGACTCAAAGGTAGACTCCTTAATTGGAGGAAAACTGTAACTGTGAAAGTATCGAGTTATTGAACATGTTTTTTCAAGTTCTTCCCAAATATTTTCAATGCAACATATACACTTTGAATAGTCTACCAAAATATACAAATGATATTGTACCAATATTGTTGAATGTTGAATATTCCATCAATAATTTTAAAAATATTGCGTTTGAATATTTTACAAAAATATTTTCATAATACTATACCGATATTATTCCATTATCCCACTCAGGTGGGGAGATCAATTCATAGAAAAAATAATCCTTTCAACGAGTGCTTCGTTTTCAACAGTGATTGAAGTACTATCACATCCATTCATTCCTTCTAACTTGTTTTTTTTTTTCAAACCTAATATTAAATGTGTGAAGTACATAGAACTTTTGAAAATTTTAATATTTCCTCAAAATCTTTTGGCGTTTACGTCACTATACTTGCAGTGAAGCCTCTAGAGATTTTAAGAAAACATTTTCAAAATTTCTTTGGTTTCCTTTCAATGAACATTATTTTTAACTTTTTACTTCTATGGTTTATAATTGAAAGCTTGTTTCCAAATATATTATTTCCGTTCGTTTTTGTATTCTTTTTTAATATTCCATTTGCATTAAAACATTTCAGATTCTTTTGATATCAGAAATAAGCTCTATAATGATATAAGTAAAATGTACCTATAGGAACATTTTATTTTCAGGAAAGTAGAGAAGTGGAAAGAACTGATAAAAAACATTATAAAGATAAAAGAGATTTCTGCATTTTCTGTGAAAGAGATGTATCCCATTTTGGGAGGCACATCTTCAAATGGCATGCTGCGGAATTTGAAGTACAGAAAATTGAATCTTATAAAATTAATTCTAAAGAACGACGGGAAGCACTATCTTACCTAAGAAAAAAAGGCAACTTCGTGAAGAACGGAACAGATGTCAAGCTGATGCCAGTGAAAAGACCTAAAAGTGACGATGACAAGGCTACAACAGCAGACGAATTACTCCCGTGCAAATACTGCTTAGGTTTTTACAAGAAAAAATACCTTTACAGACACACTAAACAATGTGTTCGGAATCCGGAATTAGGCGTCAGAGGCCAGAGACAGACTGCCCAGAGCGATGGCCAGTCAACTCTGATGATGATGAATATTCATAAACAACATCAGCTGCTAAAAACCATATTATTTCCCAGAATGCGAGCCGATGAAATATCTTTCATCGCTAAGAAGGATCCCTTAATATGCAGTTACGGTTATTCTTATTTGAAAGGAAGGCGAAGCAAGGGAAATCTCGATTTTTTGAGACAGAACATGCGACGTTTAGCCAAATTGGTAAAATTTGCTGGAGAAAAAAATAAGGAGGTAAAGCAGCTTATTGATGTTCTAAAGCCTTCTCTCTTCGAAATTATAATAGATGCTGTGAATAAAATGGCCCAATTCAACCCTGAGACAGATCGTTATGAATCGCCTACTTTAGCCATGAATTTTGGTACTCTTCTGAAGAAATGTTGCGATTTGGCGTATATTAAATTATTACAGATACCTGGAACGGATGGGAGGAGGAAAGATATAAAAATAATGAAAAAACTTATCGAATCTCAGTGGGCAAATGAAGTATCAGCCCAAGCTGCCTCCAATTTGAATGAGAATAAATGGAACAAAAACGATTTACTTCCCTTAACATCAGACTTGAAAAAACTGAATTCTTTCTTACAGATTTCTGCTAATGATGCCTTCGACTTGTTATCGAATGAGGAAAACAATAAAAAGGCATATCAGACTCTGAAAGAGACACTTTACTGTAAAATACTTCTGCTCAACAGGAGGCGACCTGCAGAAGTAGCCCAGATGAAAATACAGACATACAATTCAGTTGACCTGGATTGTAGTCAAGGAAGTGAGTTTGCTGCCTGTTTGACTGAAACAGAAAAGATACTACTCAATACTTACAACCGGATTGTTATTAGAGGAAAACGGGGACGGGGTGTTCCGGTTCTACTGAGCCCTGATATGAGAAAACATTTTGATTTGATGGTGAAAATAAGACACAATTTCGTGAAAGAAAATGACTTCATTTTTCATTCTGGGGGGAAAGGATGTATTGACGGTACCAAAATTCTACACAAATATGCTCAAATGTGCGGTGCAGAACGACCTAAAAGTATTTCTGCTACACGTCTCCGAAAGCATTTAGCGACCATTACCCAGTTATTGCAGTTCTCGAATAATGATCTAGAACAACTCTCCAAATTTATGGGACATACCTTAAAGACTCATTGCGATGTTTATAGGATGACTGATGATATGTATCAGACAGCAAAAATTTCGAAACTTCTGCTACTCATAATGGAAGGCGGAGCTGAAAATTTCAAAGGTAAAACATTGGAAGAGATCGATATTGACATGAGTCCAGTATCAGAAGAAATGAAGATTGAAGATATGATTTGTGGGGAGGAGAGTGAGATAACTACCTCCCAAAAAGAAGAAAAACCCCAACTCGTTTCAGTAGAATCGCAAGGTGTTAGTCAAGCCACTATCAGATATAAGAAGAAGGAAATCAAACAACCACCTGTCCGAAGATCTTGGACGATTGAACAGAAAGAGGCGATTCGTCGATACTTTTTAGACCACATCCAGAAAAAACGGCCTCCTAAAAGATTTGAGGTCGAAAAATTCGTCGAATTGAACCCAGTATTCGAAAATACGAAATGGACTACTATTAAAGCCATAGTGTACAATATCTACACCCAAAAACTGAAATTACAGTCATAGTATAATTTTAATGTTCTTTTTAACTTTTTTTATGTGTTCCGACCTGAAGGTGAATTTAACTGTTTTATGTTTCACTCATTTATTTTTATTTCGTTCTATATTTTCATAAATGACTTGTTAATTTAGATACTTAGTTATTTGTTATTTTTGTGAAGAATACTTCTAACACTGTTTCAGTTATTTTATTCAACCTTTTCCAGAGTATTATACAAAAATTCGGTTGTCACTTCAAAGTGGCAAATGGAAATATGAAAAAATGCTGTTCCTTCTATGCCTCTGACCAAGTTTTGTCTAATCGGTAAGGCCTCTTCGCCATTGAACTGAAATACATTTCTCACGGACCTAAAGCCCACTATAATGACTCCGTCAGCACCATGTTGAGGCAATAGGAAATTGATACATTTCTCACGGACCTAAAGCCCACTAATGTCTCCGTCAGCACCATGTTGAGGCAATAGGAAATTGATTGGCTATAAAATTTGCAATATGATACGTTCTGTGATATGTACCTTGGAAATAGGTATCGATGCCTGAGGCACTGCGACATCCCGGTTTTACATATCTATCCTCATTTTTGTCATGCACATACGCTACACAAGGCATATTATTTCTAACATTTCAGATGATTCGTTGAACAAATTATCTTGGATTATCCAAATCAGCTGATATATCATAACTGAAAATCACAGCCAAAAGAAGGGCAATATTTGTTTCTTTATTTGATACGAAATTTCACTAGCTGGTATTTTCAATCAAGAGAAATAAGGAATTCACATTAACAAATATGCAAAAAAATTACTTGAAATGTGGCATTTTTTTCTTTATTGATGAAAATAACAATTGTTATTTTTTGCCTAAAAAGACTGATTTTGCATTTGTGTAAATCTTCAAATATTTTGCCTGCCTAGACAAGAATGTAAAAGCTAAAAATTTTTTGGCTGAGAGTGACAGCTTCACTTCAGTCGTATTAGACAATTTTTCAACAGTTTTTTTTTTGAGGTCACGGCCTCAGGCCTCTGCCCTCAAACATTACCCGCACTTGCAATTAAATAATTAAAAAGGAAATTTAAACTAAACGGTTTTATTGTTAAAAAACATAATAATGATGCAGATAATGTAATAGAAGCTCAAAAATAATAAGGTGGGTTATCAGGTACCAGTCATCACACCACTATTCTTATCAATCTAGAGCATTGATGAGACTAAAACAACTCTGAAGAAGAAGTAAAACATATAACGTAGTAAATATGATGTGTTCGACTCGGGAGAAAACCATATCTTCTCTCATTTATTACTGCCCTCCGCTTTGCGTCGGTACTCAATTAAAAAACACTCGGGTTACTACGATTAACTTGTTGATGTTCCCTAAAAATTGAAAAAAAATTAATAACAAAATGGATGAAATACCTACATACCAGAACCAAGGAGCTTTCTAATGCTCAAAAATTGTCCTACAATTTCAGGAGACATTTCATTAGGAAGAGTTCACATCCGAAACTTCATCTTCTCAGATGGTATGACGAAAGTGGAATTTGAATTGCACATTTTTCAACTCAACTTGATGACATACTAGAATTATTTCTACGATGCTCAATTGAAGTGAATTTCAAAAGTTTAATGAGTTCTATTGAATCGAAAACTTTGGAAATGTTGTGCACAAAAAATTCTTATTTGATAGTTTCAAGTAGGAAGTAGTTAATTACTTTTTTGATGAAGTTCATTTGAATATTGATGTGTTGGTTTCATTTACGGTACAAATAATTTAATTATCATGTGATTGATGGTGCTAAGTTTGGCAACACTGTTATGGCTCAGGTTCATCCGTACAACTACCCAAATTCGTATATTTTGGCTCAGGAAAGTAGGAAGATCCTAAGGGCTCAGAAAAGTACTAATCCCCAACATATACAGCTACTTCTTCATCTCCACGAAATCACGTGTATATAATGCATTTTTGGAAATAACGTCATCACTTTCCTTTGTTATATACTGTCAGTTTTCTCGTAACTCTTGTTTTTCTTGGTGGAGCAGGATTGTACGAAACAACAAATGGCTCAGGAAGGATAGAAAGATCTATATATATATATATATATATATATATAGAGGAAGGGTAGTCGTTGCTGACTAGTTAGGAATGGAACTAGTAAATAGTGGGGCTTTGCAGCAAAATCAAAGAGTACTCTTTAAAGTTTGTCCAAGCTTTTGGAAATTTAATAACTTATTTCCATCATCAGGGATACTACAATTTGCATGTGTAAGTAATATAAAAAATAAATATGTACGGTTAACTTACATCTTTGTTGAGATTGTTCGACGCGATGTTATTCAACCATAGGTGGCACATTGTGCAAGATGAAAATTGATATAAAACAAGTGAAATTGGAAAGATGTCATAAAATATTTAGATAAAAATACGTTACAATTAAAATTGTTAAAATTACTTTATATTTTGACCACGTCAGGCCAAATCAATGCTATTGGTTAAGGGAAGACAGACAGTTGACATGACGTATGACTTAGTCAGTGGTACCAATTTACAGTTACCAACTTATGTTAGAGTCCGTAAATCCGATTTTTAATTGGTAAAGCGACACCTAGTGAGGTAGGATGGAACCTGAATTAAGTACATTTGGCATGTAACTAAATGTCTTTAGTACATTTTCATTCTGGATCTTGATGTGTTGAAGTAGATATAACAATGTTTTGTCCTACTGTGGGCAAAATTATGGTAAAGGTTTATACCTGGAGAAAAATGGTTGTTTTATGTTGAAATTATCTGAACAAAGTCAAGAAATATTTGTTGATAAATTTGAAATATTGAAGGACAGTGGATTCTTATCCAACGTCAAGAGGTAGGAATAGATTTCACTAAGATGATTGATATCTGTTTTTTTTATTTATGCAATTACTATTTTCTGCAATAAAGGCCATTTCAAGAAAGGTCCTTTTTGATAGATGCGATTCACTAGCTAAGACCTTAGTGGCATCAAAATTCATATGGTGATCAAACTTGTTGACATGTTCAGCTAACGCACATCGTTCTGGATGTAATCTACAGTCACTTTTATGTGAAACGATTCGGGAGCCTAGAGATCTCGAAGTCTGACCAACATACATTTTGTTGCACGATTGACACGGAATACTATATATCACATTCGTTTGAGAGAAAAGAGAAAGTTTATCTTTAACTTTAGAGTGAATTGCTCTAATGGTTAGAACTGATTTATTTGCAATTATCAAATTTGGTAAAACATTAAAAATTCTGGAAAGTTTGGGAGAGATCTCCTTTATGTATGGTAAAGAACTGTAGAAAAAAATCAATGGTGCAATATTATCATTACTATTATTATTATTATTACTGTTATTGACATTATTGTTAACTAGTGTAATCGTTGGATTAATTATATCAAAGGAGGATGAAGAATTAAACAAAATATTTTTGATCATGCTAGATGGGTAAGAGTTTTCAAGAAATAAATTCAAAAGAGTATCCAGATTTTTTTTGTGAAATTGATTGTCAGAGATTTTTAGAAAGAAAGATAGAGTGTTAAAAATCTCTGACAATCAATTTCACAAAAAAAATCTGGATACTCTTTTGAATTTATTTCTTGAAAACTCTTACCCATCTAGCATGATCAAAAATATTTTGTTTAATTCTTCATCCTCCTTTGATATAATTAATCCAACGATTACACTAGTTAACAATAATGTCAATAATAATAATAATAGTAATGATAATATTGCACCATTGATTTCTTTCTACAGTTCTTTACCATACATAAAGGAGATCTCTCCCAAACTCTCCAGAATTTTTAATGTTTTACCAAATTTGAAAATTGCAAATAAATCAGTTCTAACCATTAGAGCAATTCACTCTAAAGTTAAAGATAAACTTTCTCTTTTCTCTCAAACGAATGTGATATATAGTATTCCGTGTCAATCGTGCAACAAAATGTATGTTGGTCAGACTTCGAGATCTCTAGGCTCCCGAATCGTTTCACATAAAAGTGACTGTAGATTACATCCAGAACGATGTGCGTTAGCTGAACATGTCAACAAGTTTGATCACCATATGAATTTTGATGCCACTAAGGTCTTAGCTAGTGAATCGCATCTATCAAAAAGGACCTTTCTTGAAATGGCCTTTATTGCAGAAAATAGTAATTGCATAAATAAAAAAACAGATATCAATCATCTTAGTGAAATCTATTCCTACCTCTTGACGTTGGATAAGAATCCACTATCCTTCAATATTTCAAATTTATCAACAAATATTTCTTGACTTTGTTCAGATAATTTCAACATAAAACAACCATTTTTCTCCAGGTATAAACCTTTACCATAATTTTGCCCACAGTAGGACAAAACATTGTTATATCTACTTCAACAAACACATCAAGATCCAGAATGAAAATGTACTAAAGACATTTCATGCCAAATGTACTTAATTCAGGTTCCATCCTACCTCACTAGGTGTCGCTTTACCAATTAAAAATCGGATTTACGGACTCTAACATAAGTTGGTAACTGTAAATTGGTACCACTGACTAAGTCATATGTCATGTCAACTGTCTGTCTTCTCTTAACCAATAGCATTGATTTGGCCTGACGTGGTCAAAATATAAAGTAATTTTAACAATTTTAAATGTAACGTATTTTTATGACATCTTTCCAATTTCACTTGTTTTATATCAATTTTCATCTTGCACAATGTGCCACCTATGGTTGAATAACATCGCGTCGAACAATCTCAACAAAGATGTAAGTTAACCGTACATATATATTTTTTATATTACTTACACATGCAAATTGTAGTATCCCTGATGATGGAAATAAGTTATTAAATTTCTGAAAGCTTGGACAAACTTTAAAGAGTACTCTTTGATTTTGCTGCAAAGCCCCACTATTTACTAGTTCCATATATATATATATATATATATATATATATATATATATATATATATATATATATATATATATATATATATATATATATATATATATATATATATATATAAATAAGGATGGATTTAGCGAGGGGCAATATATGAGAATATAAGTAAAAAAGTTATTGGGTATAACCCTCAAAAAGTTGTGCAACCGTAGACACGTGTTTCGAGCTTAAGCTCTCTTCAGTACGGTAAAATCAAGTGCGAAGATATATGACTGTAGATGTCACGAGTTACTTTTTGTAATATACTGTCGTTGAAGTTAGGTGTTAATTTCAGAGCATGAACATACGAAACAGCTGTCAACGAATGGTGGAGCTCTCGGAATTAAATCGAAATACACTCTCCTCACCTTATGTATCTGTCAATGCAATAAGTGTATTATTCCAATAAAAGTACAGTAACACTTTGAATTATTTTACAGAAAGCATTCAGAGTTCGAGTTTAACCTAGTTTATTTGTACCACAGAAAATAATATCCATTTGCGCTGTTTCAGTTATCATTGGTTATAAAGTTTAAAACTCACAAATGAAACACCAAATTATAGAGAAAATATCAACTATCATTTTCGATGACGACTTATTGATAGTTATTACTCACCAGATTGGTTCATTAAAATAAAATAGTTATCTTTTCAGATTCGAAATCAAAGCCACTTGAAGTACAAGATGAAACAATATGTGGAGATGAAGTTACCAAGGAACGAGACCCTTCTTCCGTACCTCAGAGACCTTCAGTGCCTCCTATGATAAATGACAATACGATGAAACGTAAATTCTGTTTAGAGCCTCTTAAGAGTAATCTTTCTGTAGCAGAGGAAAAATATCCGTTCAACTGCCCTTCTGAATCTTTATCTCATATGGGTAATTTGAAAGTTCATGAGAGGGGACACACAGATGAAAAACCATTTTGTTGTGAAATTTGTTCCAATGCTTTCACCAATTTGAGTCAATTGAGGACTCATGGGAGAACTCATACAGAAAAACAATTCCATTGCAAATTATGTTCAAAATCTTTCAGTCAAAAAGGTACTTTAAAAATTCATGAGAAGATTCACACTGGTGAAAAACCATTTCATTGCAAAATATGTTCTAAATCTTTCAGTAGAATGGATTATTTGAAAGTTCATGAGAGGAATCACTCTGGTGAAAAACCATTTCATTGTAAAATATGTTCAAAATCTTTCGGTTTAAAGGGTTCCTTGAAAATTCATGAGAAGATTCACACTGGTGAAAAACCATTTCGTTGCAAAATATGTTCAAAATCGTTCGGTATAAAGGGCTCCTTGAAAATTCATGAGAAGATTCACACTGGCGAAAAACCAATTCATTGCAAGATATGTTCTAAATCTTTCAGTCTTATGGGTAATTTTAGAATTCATAACAAGATTCACACTGGTGAAAAACCATTTCATTGCAAAATCTGTTCAAAATCTTTCATTCTAAAGGGTACCTTGAAAATTCATGAGAAGATTCACACTGGTGAGAAACCATTTTATTGCAAGATATGTTCGAAATCTTTCAGATTAATCAATAATTTGAAAGTTCATGAGAAGATTCACACTGGTGAAAAACCATTTCATTGCAAGATATGTTCAAAAGCTTTCAGTCAATTGAGTACTTTGAATGTTCATGAGAAGATTCACACTGGTGAAAAACCATTTCATTGCAAGATATGTTCAAAATCTTTCAGTCAAATGAGTACTTTGAATGTTCATGAGAAGATTCACAATGGTGAAAAACCATTCTATTGCAAAGTATGTTCGAAATCTTTCAGATTAATGAGTAATTTGAAAGTTCATGAGAAGATTCACACTGGTGAAAAACCATTTCATTGCAAGGTATGTTCAAAATCTTTCATTTTGATGTGTAATTGGAAAGTTCATGAGAAGATTCACACTGGTGAAAAACCATTTAATTGCAAAATATGTTCTAAATCTTTCAGTGGAATGGATTATTTGAAAGTTCATGAGAGGAATCACACTGGTGAAAAACCATTTCATTGTAAAATATGTTCAAAATCGTTCGGTATAAAGGGTTCCTTGAAAATTCATGAGAAGGTTCATACTGGTGAAAAACTAATTCCTTGCAAGATATGTTCTAAATCTTTCAGTGGAATGGATTATTTGAAAGTTCATGAGAGGAGTCACACTGGTGAAAAACCATTTAATTGCAAAATATGTTCAAAATCTTTCAGTCTAAAGGGTACCTTGAAATATCATGAGAAGATTCACACTGGTGAAAAACCATTTCATTGCAAGATATGTTCGAAATCTTTCATAAAAATGAGTGATTTGAAAGTTCATGAGAAGATTCACACTGGTGAAAAACCATTTCATTGCAAGATATGTTCAAAATCTTTCAGTATAAAGGGTACCTTGAAAATTCATGAGAAGATTCACACTGGTGAAAAACTATTTAATTGCAAAATATGTTCTAAATCTTTCACTGGAATGGTTTATTTGAAAGTTCATGAGAGGAATCACACTGGTGAAAAACCATTTCATTGTAAAATATGTTCAAAATCGTTCGGTTTAAAGGGTTCCTTGAAAATTCATGAGAAGATTCACTCTGGTGAAAAACAAATTCAATTCAATATCAAAAGTTAAACTGAGTGAGTTCGTTGAGTTGCCTTCCGTCTGAAGTCTGAGTTTTAATGTGGTTGTGGCTGTTGAAATTTTCGCAAACTCTATCACAGAGGTGGTGAGTACAAATAGAAATTCACCATTCATAAATCATTTCGTGAATGGCATAATAGTAGCATTCTGCGTAGTTCAATAATATATTGAAGCGAGGATACCTGTCAAGAAAAAGAATTCCTGCAACATCTGAAGCGACGAAAAACCTTATCTCTTTCCATAATTGATTTGTATTAGCACGGGTACTTTTCTTCAAAGTAGTGGTATTTCGGAATGTCGAATGAAGTAACGTTGGGAGATTTACATGCATTACTCATCACTCTTAATTTGAAATCTGACCAAACCTAAAATGCGCTCTCTGAAATAAAAGCTTCTAATGATAAAATAGTGTTATAAGAGCAGGAAAACTTTGAATTGAAAAAAAAAATGTTTGGTTGACCGCACATCCCGCAGAAATAATATTATTGTATTTGGATTGGAAGTTGATGACGAAAACGCTGGCCTTACTCTCTTGGACGAAAAAACCGAAACACGTATCAGTGCAAGTGATTTAAATAACATCTTCTTTTTCACAAGTAGAGGCGGCAAGAAACTATTGAGGATTGAATTCTTATCATTTATAAAAAAGAGTGAAATATTGAGGAATGCTTACAAATTGAAAAATACGAAAATTTTCATTTCTAACGATTTGAGTCACGAAGATCAAGTCAAGAATAAAGCTCTAAGACTGTTTTTGAACCAAGCTAAGCAAAACGTATTGCGGGCATCTATAGAAAACAAAGTCATTCTTGTCGATGATGGTAAATACACACTGGAAGGGCTACAACGAGATCCAAACGTATTAGATAAAATCTGGGATACGTGTGCGGAAAAAAGAAAAAATAAAGATTTACCGCCTACACCACAAGAAACGTTCCAAAAACGTACACTGAGGAATAATCGATCACGGATCAAGTTCACCGAGAAACAATAACTTCTGTCGTCTCTATTACAAGTTTTTACCAATTTCTTGTCTTTCATACTTTCTGGAATTTTTACTGGCAAAATTATAAAGATATTGTTGTTTATTCATATTTGTACATTGAAATTGCCAAGATCTATTGTAAATGGTTTTGCTGAAGTTAAACAGAAGGTTTTCAACATATACGATATTATAACTGTTTCGGAAACATGGTTGAATAACGAAATACTTAGTGACACCTTTATGTTGCCGGGGTACGAATTGATGAGGAAAGACGGAGGTAGTCGTGGTGGTGGTGTAGCTGTTTATTTAAAAAAATTCGTGTAGGGTAGCTTTATTAAAAATGTCAAGATTGTTAATACAGAACAATTATGGTTTTCCAAAAGTAAAGTTTGCCGTAGTGGTGCTCTACAGACCTCCTAATTTACCTGTACCTGAAATATCATCTGAGTTTGAGGAGTGCCTGTCTACCCTTAGTCCCAAATTTGACCGTATTATTTGTATGAATGATGGTTTTTCGGTTTTTTAGGTCGACGTTTATTTAGAGAAAATCGCGACGTTTCGCCTACACGAGTGGTTGGCATTTTCAAGAAAAATGTTTACAGTTTCGATCACTGAACACTACTTGTAGTGTTCAGTGATCGAACAAGTAGTGTTCAGTGATCGAAACTGTAAACATTTCTCTTGAAAATGCCAACCACTCGTGTTGGCGAAACGTCGAGATTTTCTCTAAATAAACGTCGGCCTAAAAACCCGAAAAACCATCATTCATTCAACGATGGCCGCGAAAGCCTTTCACATATTATTTGTGTTGTTGATCTCAATACCCAGCAAACACAATGATGTAAAATTGACATGACTGTTACATAACTAATATTACTTGTTACGTAACTATGTTATGTAAAATTCACGTCCCTGTTATGGCGAAATGTCCGCCACAAATTCAACCTCATTTTTATATAACACTGATGTAACTACTTTACATATATTTTATATGATTTTATTAATAAATATTACGTAACAAATGTAACAAACTGACATAAATATTACATAATTCACATCAGATGTTATGTAACTTTTACATAACTATGACGTAACTGCTTCACATATATTTTATATTATTCTATTAAATAAATATTACATAACAAATGTAACAAACTGACATAAATATTACTTAACATACACTACTTGTTATGTAACTTTGACATCATTGCTATATAGATGATCACTTTCAAAAATTGTACAAATAACCTCTTCACCACACTACTCACTTTAGACCTACTCATATGCACATTTTGATAACTACTATAATCTACACTGTGTAGATTACCCACTGATAATGATAACTTTTAGTTATCGAAATGTGCATGTAGGTGTAAAGTGAGCTGGTGTGGTAAAAGTGTTATTTGTACAATTATTGATTGTGTGACACCACAGCATCCATCCAGTCTTCATCGTAGATGATGACCACCACCACAAATACTACTACCTACTTGTAATATACCTTCACTAAAATGGTACATAAACATGATAATATGACCATTTTCGATAACTCTGCATGTAATTCTAAGGGATTATTGGTAAATTCATACTGCCAGATTACAATGGAGAAAATAAAAGTTCAGCTCAAAAAAAATAAACTATTTAATTCCTCTAATTGCTAAAATCACAATTTATTTTGGTATTGAAAATAAAACGAAATCACTATTTCCATTTTTCTGTCAAGATTATTTATTGGCTTCTGCATTTGTTTTCTTTATTTCCCTATTGAGCCTTTGGCGGCTCAATCGGAACTATTCCGCAGCATATTTATCTATGTCCGCGTATGATATACCATAATGATTGCTAACAATACTCTCTGAAAACATTAATAATAACTATTTTTGGCAATCAGAATTTAATATATATTACCTGTTAATATTTTTATGGAGTATAAATCTTTAGCTTTGTAATTTCCCCTTTGTCCGAACCAGGAATAATGAGTAGCCAACTCATTGGCAAATAATTGTCCAAGACATCTATATAGGTGGTCTTTCGCATCTCTTCCACCCAAAGTTTTGAAGAGATGGGTCTAAAATGAAAGTATATTCAGTTAAATGAAATAAAAGCCAAATGTATAAATTTTCCAGATTTTTCAATCTCCCTAAGATTCGTCAGAGTGGAATGACAAATCTGTTCCCAGGTTATTGATTCAAAAAATAAAAGTAAAAAGATTTAACTTCCAGAGCTGACTGAATTGAAATGTCTTTCTATTTTTTCAAGTATGTGCTATACCCACTGACTTGAATGAAAGAAAAAATGTACAGTGAATTAGGATTTTGTAATATAATATAAAACTTACCAAAGAAGTTTTCACATCGTCATTTTCTAACTGGAGTTCGAACTTCTGAACTTCATCGATAGTTTTCATTGGAATATTTTTCAGTTTTTCTTTCTGAAGGTTTGGCTGATGGCCAAACTCCAAGGAATTGACTTTATTGTAAATTGTGTTTAAAAACTTTTTATTTGAAACACAAATAGTTCTCAGTTTAACTAAAAAACAGAACAATAATAGTTTAATTTTTTAGTGAAAAAAATAATTATTACCAATTTCCTCGTATAATGTTTCCAAAGTTATAGCTGTTCCTACAATAAATAAATCATTAATCAACAAGTGATATACAAATATATTCAAAACAGGAAAATATTGCTGCTGATTTGTGTTCAACAGCACTTGTGTTTTTTAGAAAGGTTGGGGAAATCTCGAGGCATTTTGTATTAATTTATTTACTTACGTAGTTTCACAGTTTTGTGATAATATCGTTAATTTTCCGAATAAAAAACAATTAAATAAGAGACACTCAAATAAACAAAATGTTTTGATAAAAAAACAGCTAAAACACGGAGAGTCTAGAAATTGTCAGACTGTCAGTTGTCAAAAAGTGTGGAAGTTACCAACAGATATCACACAGCGGACCTTCCGCAGTATTGCCAATATAAATTAGGGATTTAAAACTAGGTGCTAGCGCTAAAGTGGTGAAAATCAAACCACTTTCAAGAATATTCACCATATATAAATATACATATACGTACCAGAATTTCATCACTAATTCATAATTACTACAGATTCAACAAAATGCACCCAAACAATACCCAAAATCTTAGGAATTTCGATGAAAACAATAATTACGATGTACTTTATGTATAGGTTCAAAACTCGACACCAGAGGGTCTACCGTAATTGGAGTATAACAACTTTACGTAGCACTTAAGTAAAACAGAAGATACTATATTTACCGTAAGTTTTTACGTATTAGCTACGACATACTCACATAAAAAATTTACGTAAATATGCGGTTTAACTATCTTAGAAATGTGATGGAGTATTTACGTAACTATTTTACATAAATATGTTCCGTTAATTTTATGTCACATTCACGTAAATGTAACAAGTGTGTTTGCTGGGTATAGATTATTTAGATCCAGTGAGTATTCCATGCAGTAAATGAACAATATTTTGGATTGATGAATCGACTCCCTATAGTGCGACTAGCAGTACACTAGATCTTATTATCTGTTCTGAAACACTGAATATAAGCACTACAGTTGATTGTAGTTTATTTACGGATCATCGCCTAGGAGCATGTAAAGTCGGCTTCCCTAGAATGCAAAATCAGAGTTTTATGTATAAATACAGAGACTTCAGGTTCAACCGACAGTTCCTTGAGATGCACACGACACATTTCGCAAATTATGAAACGAGGGTACAGCAATCTCAAAATTATATATTCTAATAGAAAATTATTGAGCAAAAGAATGAAATGACCTTGTGTGAATCTTTAGTGTTGTCACATGCTAATTTTGCGGACGTAGTATATAGTCCCAATCTCCTTCAAACTGACAAGAATATATTGCAAAAGTTACAGAATTCATGTGTGTGGCTGACGACTGGAACAAAAAGACGTGACCATATATCACACCACTTGAAAGATATCGAATGGCTAAATATGAAGTCGCGACGCATTCTCCACTCTACTGTCTTGTTTCATAAAATAATAAATGACAAAAACCGAGTTATCTTTATAGAAAAATCAGTTACAGGACAGACATACACAACCTCAACATTCGAGTCAGAAATCAACTTACCACACCAAAACACAAAACTCAATTCAGAGGCTCTTTTTAATTTTTTCTACCTTGGCTATTCAACAGGTTACCGAATAGATATATGCATATTTCTTCAGGTGCATTGAAAAAAAAAACTGAAATGTGATTCTACTGGGTAATTTCAATATATCTTGAAACCCTTCAATTAGGTATTTGAATATAAGATATCTCATATATCAATCAGATATAATTCGTTTTTTTATTCTCACTCAATTATTATTATTTTTTAATTTGTATTAATGTATTAAAATTATTTTTCAATTTATTATTTATAATTATGGAAGAGCAAGTTTTGTCCATGTCTCGAGCATAGATGAAAAATGAATCCTGCCTTTTGATTAGAATTATGTACTGGGTACCTATGTATGTATGAACTTATGAATAAAAACAATAATTATTATTATTGCAAGATATGTTCTAAATCTTTCAGTGGAATGGATTATTTGAAAGTTTATGATACTAGTCAGAGTCATGAGCAGATTCACTCTGGTGAAAAACCATTTCATTGCAAGATATGTTCAAAACCTTTCAGTCAAATGTTTACTTTGAAAGTTCATGAGAGGGGGCACACAAAAATGATTTTGTGGTTATGTCGGTGGATTTTCTTTCCGAAAACGTACTAAATCTGAACAGATTGTACTAAATTTTGTGACATTAAACTTAACCAGATTTAACCGAAATGTACCAACATATCCAACTTCCAAATCGATTTTTTTTTAATTGGCGGGGAGTTTGAAAATCATGTGAAAATACTCCTACTGTGCAGTCTTTCTAGTTATCTATTCAGAATAACATCAAATAACAAACATTTTGGTGACAATTCGTTTAAAACAATTCGTCTGATTTTACGCTCTCGCACTCACTTCAATAATAATCTTTTCTTGTTCATCATCAGATGAGACCTTTTTTATGTCAGTAACAAACCTTTGAAATACAAAGTTTGTAAATCTCATCTCAATAGTCTCATTTTAAATTTTGGATTGTTAACAGGTTGACAGTTTGTCACTTATCCCAGTAGGCCAAGCTGTAGATATAAATGAGAGGCTCTTTTCACACAAAATAAAAGACGCAAACGGCCTATAATACTTTTTGTCATACTAGTTCATTAGTGTGTTTTTATTGCTTGGTTACCAACTATCTAATGTCGTACTTCATGCCCGTGCGGGCATAAAGTTCACTTTATGGCCCGCGCAGGCATAAAGAGAAATAATTTCGTCAGGAATTCCAAAATCTTCGTTCATTTTGACTTCTAGCTTTGACACATATAAAAATTATTGTGATTTTATGACATTTACGTTTGTCAACATTCACCTAGCAACGATAGTGTATACCCTCGGGCGACTTACAAGCTCTCGGGTTCGTAAATGACTATTATAAGATACTTCGTAAATGAAAACCCCGGTTTTCGCCCCAGCAAAATGTATTTGTGGAATTTTTTAAACAAGAAATAGTGAAAAAAGTTACAACTATTTTGATTTTTTGGAAATATGAATGAATATGACAATAACCCTCAAATCGGCGCATCTAGCTAGCAAGATGTGCCCTTAAATTGTTTATAACGCGATTGTGCAAAAACTGCACATCGGACAGAATAGTAATTTACGTGACAAGTCCGGAAAATACTGTTTTTTTTTTTTGGACGAGTAGACCAAATTCTAGGACGAGCGTTAGCGAGTCCTGGAAATCTGCGAGTTAAAAAAATAACTGTTTTCGGACGTGTTGCGTACACTATTTTTTCGGCAACCACGTAGAATAACAAATCAATGAGACGCATTTAGTCTAAGAGAGGACAGATAGGTCGACCTTCACCCATCTGTTAACCGGATAAAACATACTTTTTATGAAGTTACATAAATAGACCAATACGCGTAAAATGGGTTGCCTATCAAAAGGTGGTCATGACTATATACAGTGAGTTTCAAAAATTTGCACCATATGGAAACTTTTTTATTATAGATTTGCCAGAAAATTTATTGTACGAGGATATATTGAAAAATTCTTAGACTACTATAGAACCAAACAAAATTTCAATGTCAAAATATTTTATTACTCAACATATTCTCCTCTTAATTGGATACATTTATTACAGCGAACCTGCAACGTCTCTAGACCTTTAAAAAAAATGTTTCTTCTTGCTCTGCAAACCAGACCTCCACAGCTTCTATTTTTAATTTTTTCCCGTAGAGTGGTCAGTAATGTCGAATAGTAATCTCCAGTTATTGTTCTACCCTTATCCAAAAAATCAATCATGATTACTCCATGGCAATCCCAAAAAACTGAAGCAAGAACTTTTCCAGCATATTTTTGGACACGAAACTTCTTAGGTCTTGGAGAACCGGAGTGTCGCCATTCCATCGATTGCTGCTTTGTTTCTGGATCGTAGAAATGTACCCAAGTCTCATCCATAGTAACAATTTGGTTTAAGAAGTCTACATCGTTTTCAAATCGAGCACAGATCGAACGCGATGCTACTACCCTTGCACGCTTTTGGTCAACATTAAAACATTTGGGGATCAATTTTGCAGCAAATTTTCTCATGTCCAAATTGACGTGAACTATATGATGAACGCGTTCGTATGAAATATTCAGTGCTCCAGATATCCGTTTTAGCCCAATTCGACGGTCTGTTGAAATCATGTAATGAACTGCATTTTTCGGGGACTGACACAGAAACTGGCCTTCCCAATCGGTCATCATCTTCAATGGAAAATTTACCTCTTTTGAAGCTTGCAGTCCAATTTTTCACGGTCGCATACGAAGGACATTGATCACCAAGGGTATTAAGCATATCTTTGTAAATCTGCTTACCTCTTAACCCTTTTAAATACAGGTACTTGATGATGGCTCGATACTCCAATTTTTCGATTTTTACAATTTCGGTGGACATATTTTTTCTTTTAATTTATTGCGTAACTCTGGTTTACTTTTTTGACGTCAAACTTTACACTGACTCTTCTAATAAGTTATTGTTCGTTGCTATGGTAACGCAATATTTTGTTTATGTAGGGAACTGGTCTAGGCTAACTAGATATCAATACATCCTCGTAAGAGCAGTCATTGACTGAATTCCGCCTTCAATAAAGACACTTTATTATTATTATTCATAAAAATTGGTGTATTATGGAATACTTGTATTCGAGTTATCAAAATTCTAAATTTCCTAACGGTGTACAGGGGGTAACAAAAAATTGATCAAGAGTAAACTACCATGGCTGTGATTCCAAATTTGAATATTTCGAACATTTTAGTTCTTATTTGAATTATATATTGAAATTAGAACATAAGAAAGGTACCAACACAAACATTTTAATTCTTATTTATATTAATATTTATATTAGAATTCGAGCACTTCCCGGCCTAGTTCGGGAAGTACGTACTTCCCGGACTATTTCCCGGACGATGCCGGGAAGTGCTACTTTCCCAAAGAAAAAGTATCAAGGAAGTGAACACTTCCCGGAAGGTTGCCGAAAAAATATTCTGCGTACAGTTGAACCACATATTATTATCTATCAGTTTCCGCAATATTGTTTGTCCAGCTTCAGATTTTCCGGATTTTCTCACTGGAAAATGCTCCGATCCGGTCGTATGAAGATCCGTTTTGTTGGTTTTATAAATCTCTACAAAAGTTCTATTGACTGTAAAACGATTCCTTGAATAATCTTTGAGATATTTCCAAAAAAACAAACAAAAATGGTATAATTTTTTTTTCACTATTTCTTGTTTGAAAAATTCTACAAAGCGATTTTGCTGGGGCGAAAACTGGGGTTTTCATTAACGCTTATAAAAATTAGTATAGGCCGTTTGCGTCTTTTATTTTGTGGGGAAAAAAACCTCTATAGCTTAGTCTACAGTTTATAATAGGTATAGAAAAAAAAATGAATACAAATTACTTATATAAAAATAGCTATTTATGATACAAGTTCGTAAAGTAGGACTTTTTTGTATGAGCGTGAAGTTTGTTGAATGAGGCGCAGCCGAGTTCAACAAACACGCGAGTACAAAAAATCCCTTTACGAAAGTGTTTCATATAAAGTTTTTCCTTCGACAGTTATTATATTGCCAAATTGTAGCAATTATGTCATTAAATTTGAATGTTTAGTATTATCGTGGGTAATACCATGAGTGCTCGCAATCCTATCGATAGTAATTCTGTCAGTAATCAACAAAATCAAATTGCTTGATAACACCACGAGTCCTTTAGGACGAGTGGTGTTACCTCAAAGCAATTTGATCGAGTTTAAGATTTCTGACAGAATTATCGATAGTATTGTGGAGCACGAGTAGTATTATTGAGATAATTTCACGAACCAACATAGTAAAAAAAGTTCCATTGTCGTAAATTCTTCAATAGTTATAGATAATGCCTGATAGACATGAAGCCTGTCAGACTGACATTCATATTAGTAGCAAGATATTGAGTTCTCCGTTGTTGTTTGGATACGTGGTTGCCACACTGAAATGAAATTATAATAATATGATGACTATAATTTCATTTCAGTGGGTTGCCATGACAAAGTGGTATTATCGGCTCGAAAGCTAGGAACTGCCAAAGAGACCAAACTAACAAGGAGGGTTTAATAAGCCCTAGCCAATCAGAATCTTGTAGCATCAACGCGTCATAGTGACGTACTTGGACATGAATACAGAGTCGAACTCGAACCAAGCAACAAAATTGTCAGCAGTAACTCTCATATACCAAGAGCTAGTCCGTCACTGTCTATAGAGAACGGCGGCCATGACATGTCCAACTTCGTCACAAATGTTCTTTCATCTCTTTCTACTAGTGTCCCCAATGTCTTATGGGGATTAGACTCTCCTGTTAAATAACGTTTAGGCTGCGTCAAGTCACCGGTCGGACAAGGCACACGCGTTCAGTATGAAGTATGACGATGAGTCGGACCGATCAGATGATTGAAAATATTGGTCACATACATACAGTTCTAATTAGGTCGTCAAGTCAACCAAATGACCGCGCTGGTCTAATCATATTGGTCAGACCGGAGACTTGACTCAGCCTTAAGCCTGATTCACATAACGGCAGTAGCAGTGGCACTAAAGGCAGTGTCTCCGCCCCTTTTGACGCTGTTATCAGAATTGGAATGGAAATTTTCAACTAATTGTTAAAAGCAGTAGAAAGGAATAATAACAGCAATCTTGATTTCATGATAATTTGAAGGTTAGAAATGAGAACACTGCTAGATTTTACTGCAAAAAGTTTAAATGAATCAAACTTTCAGCAGCGTGATCTTGAATTTTCAGCGTCGTCTAAACATGTTTGCCATTGGTTATCTTATCAATAGAGGGGGGTGACGCCATTGCTACTGCCGTTATGTGAATCAGGCTTTAGTCTCCTTGGCAGCGGGATTTTGGCTGAGTCAAGTCTCCGGTCTGACCAATATGATTAGACCAGCGCGGTCATTTGGTTGACTTGACGACCTAATTAGAACTGTTTGTATGTGACCAATATTTTCAATCATCTGATCAGTCTGACTCATCGTCATACTGTACGCGCGTGCCTTGTCCGACCGGTGACTTGACACAGCCTCTATTTCACGAATCGAGTCGAATCCGCGCCATTTTGACTCGATTATTGGTATTCTGTTCCTCGATTACGTCGTATAAGATGTATAAAAACCAATAAACTCAATGAGACTACTTGATAGCTCAAGAGGAGTCGAGTTGTCAATTTATCCTTTTTTTAACATTTCCTTTGATTTTATTGATGTGTTTTTCGACAGAATAACTGGTACAGCGCGGTAAAGTAATGATTGTTTCGTATTTTAGTGGATTCATTGCAGAATTAACTTATATTCTTTTTGCTACATATTAAGCGATTCTATTGAAACATTCCATAGTCATCGCTTTCAAATTGAAATATGCCCATTGGGAAAAATTATAAAAATTTCTCGAAGAACGCAACAATATGGTCACAGGGCGTGTATTCTGAAGGAATATAAAATATTCAATTTTAGTTGGAGAAAGCCAAGTTGTTGTTTTGTATGTTGAATATGTTAGACTGTTTTTAATTTTTTGTTATTATTACCTTTTTTAATAAAACTGAATTATTTTGAATTTAAAAATAATCCCATCTTTTTTCATGTTAATTTTTTTTTAAATTCCTTATTCACTCTTGATAAAAATTCATCTCATTTAAAAAAAAGGTAAATCACAAATCTAAGCACATCTTATCATTGTCATGACAAATAATTCACAATATTATTATAGATACCTAATATATGATTCAATTTATTTATGTATGTCTACTAGTAGATTTCATCTTGATTCCATTTTATTGAATCAAAATGTCATTACATTCCATCAAAACCCAACGATTTCCGAAGCGAAATTCGATCATGAAATAGAATAAGGTATAAATTTCATATCGAGTTTATCACCGTGTCGTACGATAGTCGACGGTCTTGAAATAGAATCTTCCTGCTGATCCACCATTCTGGTGGATTTATGCAGGGCAGGACTGCAGGAGTCATAAGGAAGAATATTCGTCAATGATTGAAGGAAGAATATTTGACAATGATTGGTTGGTCCGTTTTTCCAACCAATCATTGACGAATATTCTTCCTTATGACTTAAAACTTATGACTGCTGCATAAATCCACCAAACATTAGGCGTTCTCCGAAAAGTTAACCGCAGTTGAACCAACCGTTCTCGATTCATTATCAATGAAGTCACGAATATAACCCGGTCCTGATTCCGTTGAACCAGCTGCAGGAGTATTTCTAATGAGCGGTATACTCTTTCTCTCTCTGATTTGTTGTTTCTTTTTGAGCCTAATATGATTATGGCGCTAAAAATTGAAACTAATGAACATTTTTGGGATTTGTTGTGCAAGAGAAATCAGCTATAGATTTATTTTATCAATGGAAAATTGAAATCTTTTGAGGGAAAACAAGATGAATGCTTTCTTTTTTCTTTTATTATCAGGTGTATGTAACACATCTGCCATTATTTCTTATTTAGACTGTATGGAAAGTCTGTTATTATGTGAAAAATATTTTATTACTTTACAACAATAACAAATTACAAAATAAGAAGATAATTATAGTTGGCGCTCTGGGCCAGCTTAAATAAATTCGGTGGAGCATTCGTTCACAGCTGTAGGAAAACCCGGAAAAACCTGCAACACACATCATCTGAAGAGTTGGAATATACATTGGTTGAAAACTTCCAAAGAGGGAGAATTGTAAAATAGGATGTATGGCATCTCCAAAGGTTCATACCAAAAGGTTCAGTTCGAAAGAAGACTTTTTACGCAGCTATCATCAAGTTTATGTACCAGAGTCCGTTATGTCTCTGGCTAAGGTGTAGTAGTGACCAGAATCTACCACAGAGTGAATGTTGACTGAGTAAAGGTTGTGACGGTAGTCTGCTAGATTGGGGTGTTCTTCCAGCTTGATACGTTGAAATAGTTTAATAATACATCTTTGTGATGCTGAGTCATATTTGAAGGGCACCAGAGTTATCAGATTTTAAGGTGCTTAAAAACTCGTTACTTCATGGCTGATTTGGCGCAGTTTCGACAGTACAGTTGATTATCACCTGTTACGTGTTCTCAGATAATGAATAAGTAGGTTCTGCTTCTGCACGAACTGGATTTATTCCGAAAGAAGTGGAAACACGAGCTTTAATTCCAAAAAGTCACTGAAATTATTTTATGTATATATTTGTAGTTGGAACTGAAATAAGCTCATTTTTCATAGTAGGTTTTGTATTTAGATGACGACTCTGCACTTGATTATTTCACAAGATTTAGTATTTGGGATCTCTAGAGCGATATATGAAGGAAACTTGAACCACTCCAAACTTTTTCTTCTTTTAGAGCCCAAACAAGTAATTCTAGATGAAAATTCTAGAGAAAGAGTGTAATTACGATACAAAAGACTAATTTGCTCTTGAAGAATGAATATATAACAAAAAAGCATTTGAGTATTAAATAGGTTATGATGCATTTTGTCAACCGAAACCGACTAACCTATCCATTCGTTTCAGTGTTCACCATGACGTCACCAATGGAACCCAGAAACTGAACCGCTGTCAAAAATTCTGTCATTTCAACGTCAACCGCTACCACCAAAAGTGATTGCGTTTCTATTAGGCTATCCAAGATGCTGTCAAACTAAAATCAAGATGGCCGCCTGAAGGCACACATTGTATATGTTATTGTTTGAACGAGACTGATTATTGTTAATGTTCATCTATTGGAGTGAAATTTTTGTATGAAACTTTGCCGAATAAAAAACATGCCTTCAAAGTGTTATGTTGTAAATTGTGGAAGCCGTGGAGATCGCGACTAGTGAAGTTTTTAAAAATTCCTAGCTAGCTACATTTTGATAATGTGGTATATTAAATCAAAGACTAGATAGATAGATGTTTATTAAGTAGGATACCCTAATATACATAGTTCCATGTTACAAAATAACAAATTATTATGTAAAAATATGTAACAAGTGAAAATAAATTACTTTGTGATATCTGACACTCGGTGTGTAAAAAAAACGACCAATCCAATGAAGATTTGAAAATAAAAATAGATAAATGTGTAGGCAATCATATATTACAAATAATAGTGTTGAGGAAACAGTCATAACTTCATGCACTGAGAACCAATCCAGGGGTTTTTTGGTACATCGGACAGTCCTATAGGGTCCAATAGAATTTCACAGATATCATTTTCACACTGCAGCACAACTCGGCCATCCTCACCTTTTCACAAAGACACCATCTTTACTCTAAAAAATGTCTTCCTTTTATGAAACTTAGGTAGCACAACTACTTTACGAAAATTGTACGCTTTTGGGAAATCAACTATCCAGAATTATTCATCTGGGAAAATTTACTCATGAACATATATCCTTTGGGTGACCAAATCACAAAATCGCAGTATTTTCATTCAGTTAGTTTCATTTGTAAATGAGTTTGGTAATAATAAGCATGGTCACGTTTTAGGGTAATTGCAATTCCACCGCTTATTATAGTTGAGGTTTTTAAATTTGAATACTGCCCCATATCAATATTCCTTAATGAATATGGACACTTCACTTCCATAGCAGCCACAAGACATCGTCGCATCAGGAGAACCATCAATTTATTAAATAATCTATACTTTCAACAAAGAAATATCCATTCGCTGTGAATGCCTCATCTGAAAATTAATTGGAAACATTAATAAACAGTTCATAAATTACGAAAAATCAGTACCTACCTTGGCAACAACAACAGTATGTTCATCCATTTTTCTTGCTTCACAATCATGGGCAAATCCAGCTTCAAGATATTTATAGCCTGTTAAACTTTTGTAGGCCTTCATTGGCTTTCTTGTTTATGAGTCAACAGCAGATATGTAATAATGTCGAATGCCGTTACTGTTGTGAAAAGATCTAGAGATATGTCCATTTCACAAGGAGTGAAAGTAAAAGGATCCATGCACTTTATCACTCTCCTTTTGTCTCTATAGATCGATGCAGTGTCTTTGTTTACTCGTTCTAATAAATAAATAAATCACTTTTAGTTAAAACAGCCATAATAACATTTCAAATCACAACTAACCAAAACTATTAGCAGTAGAAGCTAGTGCCAAACACAAACACCATTCATGTGTGCCTACAGCCGGCCATTTTTAAAGAGCCGTAGTCACGTGTTCTGGATAGCTTAATTGAAACTATTGAAAGAACGTTTTAAGGTGATTCAAAGGCATTTCATCTCCGATTAGTCTTGAATGCTTCTGCAATTCAAGGTTGTATGGCGTTTTGATGATCTGCTCTACTATTTTCAAACAATTTGGGAAAATTTGTGATTTCTTTAACTGAAAAGTCATTGTGTTTCTATTAAAAGACTTGAACGATAGTTCAGTGTAGTTTACAAATATTTTACTTGTTTTTGGAGGTCATGATTTGCGATCAATTATTGATCTGATTCATTCATCAGTCTGTTTGTCAAACAAGCATATACTTCGATATTATTTAGCTTGCCAATTTTCAGTTTCAAAATCCATGCTTTCCTTTGGTCAATTTCTTCAATCTGGTCGAACTAATTGTTGATTTTTTTTTAACCTTGCTTTTATTTTTGGGGGAAATTTGTGATATCCCACATTTTCCTTCTTGCCATATGTCCTGCATCCTGGGACTGAACAACTAGGATTGTATTTTCCCATATTTGGCAGTCTATCAACGGTATAAACCAAAAAAATACGAACAGAAACAGAAATCGAGTATGGAAATATCCTTAATCAACAGAATGAATCAGATCAATAACTCACAAATCATGAGTTCAAAAAACACGTAAAATATTTGTAAACTACACTGAAACTATCGTTCAAGTCTTTTAATAGAAACAATAACTTTTCAGTTAAAGAAATCACAAATTTTCACAAATTGTTTGAAAATAGGAGAACAGATCATCAAAACGCCATACAACCTTGAATTGCAGAAGCATTCAAAACTAATCGGAGATGAAATACCTTTGAATCACCTGACTGAAACGTTCTTTAGAGTCTTTCAATAGAAACACAATCACTTTTTAGTTATAGAAATCACAAATTTTCACAAATTGTTTAAAAATAGGAGTACAGATCGTCAAAACGCCATATAAACCACCGACTTAATTAAGTCTGTTAGAAAACCCTCTGTAGTTCACGAGGACAGTTGATTAAATAGAAATGTCAGATGGACAATTTATGATTTGTTTGATGTGTCGTCGAAATTTGTAAATTTGAGGCAATAAACCGTTTTTGAAGAAAATCCTGACAACATTACTCTTAGGAAATTACGTATCTAACATTTCAGAAGTGGGATAACGGATGCCTAATCGTCTTATGTGCCCAGGTAATAGTATATATTAGAGTTTTAGAGAATAGTTTTGAATTGGATCGGGTGCGCGACAGGAATTCAAAGGGCATTTCTCTAATTGTAGTATAGGTACTGTGGGTAGAAGTTTTAGGCGGATTTTGGCGATATTTTTCAAAATATTTTCCAATTGACAGTGTTTTGACATTCGCGTACTTTATCTCAATACGATGGAACGTTACCACGGAAACTCGATGGGAGAAGGTTTCAATGAATTTAGTATACAGGGTGCATCCAGTAATCTTTTTGAAAATTCTGGAAATGGTAATAGGACTCAGAACAGGGGAAATTCGGATGCAACTCAAGTAAATTCATCGGAATTAAGTGGAGTTTTGCAACAAATGGCGGATTTGATGAAAATGCAAATGAATTTGATGAATTTAAACACTTTAAACACTTTTAATAATAATAATACTCGGGTTTTACCCAATATTCCACAAACGTTATGGCATTTTGATGGTGATAGACCTAAGGCTATTGAATGGTTGAAATCTATCAACAATTATGCTTCTTTACAGAGATGGGATGAATCAACAAAGTTAACGGTAGCTCAGTTATATTTAAAAGGTCCTGCCGCGAATTGGTTCTCTAATTTAGAAATGGAAGGATGTACATGGTCTACTTTTGAAATTAAATTTCGTAAAACTTTCGTGGAATCTCTGACTACAGGCGAAAGATGGGAACGGATGAAAAGACGGGTACAAAAACAAGGAGAGTCAGTTGCTTCTTACTTTCATGAAAAACTTAAATTATGCGGGGAGCTGAAGTTGACTTTTGATGAATCAAAAATTGAAATTCTGAAAGGTTTGTCTAGAGCTGATATTGCGGGTAACTTGACAGTTAAACATCATTCATCTGATGATGAGTTATGGAATGATTTACTTTTATTAGAAAAGGTGTATATGAATCTTCAAATTCGGGAAAATATAAAGTTCACAACAAGCATGTCGATAATAGAAACGTAGACAGTCGGAATTTTGAAAAAGTAGAGGGTATATAGAGAAATGAACAACTTTAGATGCTATAATTGTGGGGATAAAGGTCATACAAAATTCAAATGTACTAAACCGAGAAGTAATTTGTGTTTCAAATGTTTCAAACCAGGGCATGTACGACGAGATTGCAAAGAAACCGCGGAAATAATGATCGTGCAAAATACTTCAAACACACTTAGTCGTTTTCTACGACCAGTAAAAGTAAATAGTACTGAGTACAAAGCTGTCATCGATCCAGGTTCTGCAGTTTGCACTATAACTGATAATGCGATAAAGAATGGATATCATGATGTACGAGCAGATAAAACCAAGCTCTTTGGTTTTGGTGGTTCCCAAGTCGAGACAAATGGTCGAATCCAGAGGGAAAAGTCGAATTGGATGGAGTATTCATTGAGAATGTCCCTTTGCTTGTTGTTCCAAGCAGTGTTCAATCCGTTGATGTTATTTTGGGTAGAACGTTCACTGAACATGATGCCATTGCCTATATCAGAACTGGAAGTCATCTACAGTTCGTTTGGAAAGATGAATTACCGTTTCCTGATTTACCAAATGAAAGATCAGATTCAAAGAAATCCGTTGTTACTTCAGAAGAAGCAGCAGAAATTCCCCCAAACTCCGTGATGTTTATAAAATCCAGTATTGATGGATAGACAGCAATGGTGCCGATTGAAAATCCTAGTTGTCAGTATTCTGTCAGAGTCAATGAAGGACAGAAATTAGGAAAAGTTTCCCAGGAAGTTTGCAGAGTCGAAGATGAAGTGGTTGGTATCAATATCATTCAGGTTGAGAATGGTACTGAGCAATCAGAAGAAAACGCAAGTCGGAAGGGAAGAAAAGAACCTATCACAGCAGGACGTCAACCAGGTGAATTACACCCGATTCCTCCTCCAAAACACCCATTTGCACGAATCCACATTGATCATGTGGGACCTTTTATAAAGAGTAAACGAGGGAATGTTTTCATTTTGGTAGTAGTATGTTCTTTAACGAAGTTCGTCAAATTGTATCCTGTAGCAAGTACAAAGAGTAGACCGACTATCAATAAACTACAAAAATGTATAGATTTGTATGGAATTCCAGATCGAATAGTGAGCGATCGTGGAACCTGTTTCACTAGTGGAGAATTTGAGACTTTTTGCAGGGAGAAGAATATCAAGCATACCTTGAATTCAAGCCGTTGGCCTCAAGCGAACGGTCAAGTCGAAAGAGTCAACAGAACTCTGATCCCAACTATAGCGAGCCTTCTAGAGGAAGAAGATCAGTGGGACAATTTTGTTACCGAAAGTAGAAAAAAGTCTAAATTTGGCGTTCAACAATACTATAGGGAAAACCCCATTCGAATGTTTAAATGGTTACCTTCCCAAGTTTGAGGTTGATAAACTGGCTGATATTGTGTCTAGCTCTCAGTGGTATCCCCCACATGAAATACAAGAAGAGATAAGGAGAACGATAGAGAAGAAACAACAAAATTATAAGGAGTGGTATGATAAACGAAGAAGTAAAGCTGATGAATACGATGTAGGGGAAATTGTTTTTGTAAAATGTGCCAAGCCATCAACCGGAGAATCAAATAAATTGAAATCGCGATATAAAGGACCCTTAATCATATCCGAAAGACTTCCTAGTGATACTTATCGTTTATGCAACCTAGACCCCTCGCGTAGTTTCAGTAGTACCTGTCATGTCTCGCAAATGAAACCTTTTAATTATGTACCTGAAGATGAAGATGACTCGTGTGATGAGGAAATGCATTCAGATGAAGACAGAAATTTTGAAGATCAAGACAGAAATAGAGAAGTCGAGAAAGAAGAATCTCGAGAAATCGAACCAAATATGATGAAAAATGAAAATGACAGACCACGAAGACAAAAGAAATTGCCTTCAAGATATAAAGACTTTGATTTAGAGTAGTTTTATTTTGACTTAATTGTTTAGTTCTTTCTTTGATAAGAGTGAGGACACTCTGATAGTCAGGAGTGGCCGAATGTTAGAAAACCCTCTGTAGTTCACGAGGACAGTTGAGAAAATAGAAATGTCAGATGGATAATTTATGATTCTAATTTTGGTGTGTTTGATGTGTCGTCGAAATTTGTAAATTTGAGGCAATAAACCGTTTTTGAAGAAAATCCTGACAACATTACTCTTAGGAAATTACGTATCTAACAAGTCGGTGATATAAACAAAGAGTAGGGGTTAAAGACCCCCTACTCTTTGATATAAACACGTGTAAAGTCAAACACCTTTGTCCGTGATTCGTAGTTCAGTCTTGCTATAGGTGGCGCTGCGATCTTATTTTCTTTCGCCAGCTAATCGAGAACGCCTATTATTTCACAGGAGAGTCTAATCCAAAGAAACTAAACTAACAAGGAGGGTTTAATAAGCTCTAGCCAATCAGAATCTTGTAGCATCAACGCGTCATAGTGACGTACTTGGATATGAGTACAGAGTCGAACTCGAACCAAGCAACAAAACTGTCAGCAGTAACTCTCATATACCAAGAGCTAGCCCGCCACTGTCTATAGAAAACGGCGGCCATAGACCAAGAAGACTAAAAACAAGGAGTGTTTGATTCCCATAAGACAATGGGGATACTAGTAGAGAGAGATGAAAGAACATTTGTGACGAAATGTGACGTAGTTATACATGTCATGGCCGCCGTTCTCTATAGACAGTGACGGACTAGCTCTTGGTATATGAGAGTTACTGCTGATAGCTTTGTTGCTTGATTCGAGTTCGACTTTGCAGTGGCATTCGGTGTACCCTCGCTTCATAGCGAGAGTAGAATTCTACAAAATTTGGTAACTATCGCTTCGTTCGGTATTCCGTGTACCTTTAGAAGTCTTGCTTCGAATCGAAAGAGATCGGGATTATTTGACATTGTTTGTGTCGTCCTGAAAACATTGAGCAGGTTTTTGGAAATTAATTTTATGTTTTATCTTAGGCTGGGGCAACTAACAAAGATTGGTTTGTTTAATTTTTTGTTGTTTAATTGTAAGTGTGTGATAGTCTGTGAATTAGATATTTTTATAATTGACCCTTGCCTTTGTTAGGTTTGGAAGTTTTGTAGTTACAGTGAGTGTTCATAAATGAATGTTATAGTTTATTGTTCTAACCTGTAAAATTTGGAAAATCTTGACAAGCCAAAAAATGCTGCCTGCAAAGAATTTACTCGGGATACAATTGAATGAACTTCAAAGAAGGGAGCAAATTCGAAACTAGAACATGGAAAGAAGAGTAATGAGGTTTGACAGTGATCCATTTGTTTTGAGAGACCAACAGTTGATAGATTTGTAATTCATATGTCTTTCTCTTTAAAAAAATCCGTCTTAGAGAAATAAGAGTACGTCTTAACGAACGACACTTCACACTTGCATATCACATAGCATAGTACATAACAGAGTTCAGCCAATCAAAATGCCAGTAGCGTCGGATATTCGCATTTTGATTGGCTGAACTTCGATATTTCTTTATGCTATGCGCTATGCTGCCATGCAAGTGTGTATGTGATAGAGCATTGAAGTCCGTTGCTCATGCATGGCAGCATGCTCATGCACTAATGGTTTGCCCTCAAGTGACTTCACTTCATGGCGGTTTGATCAAATTTTTTGATGTCAACATCAAAGCCCGAGGCTCAAAAGCCACAGCTCAAAAAAAAATCCATCAGTTTCGGACGTGGTCAGGCTCGGACCCGCTCCATTTAAAAAAAAGTTGTAAAAACTCGCCAAAATATAATTGAAAATATCTGAAGATAGGGAAAAACATCGAGTTGCCAAATAATTTCAGTAGCTTTACCTGTTTTTGTATGTATTTGTATCTATAGTAGAGTGGAGTACGTTTCAAAAGTCCAAAATAAAATAAATATTGGGAACCATAGACCATATGGGCTAGCTGTGTTGAGAGCATTAACTGGATTTATTTATGAAATACATTTTGTACCTTTCAATAACTTTTTTTTTCCTTGGTGTCTTGGCATCGACTGCTATGGTCATTAGCCACGTGTTCTGGATAGGCCTTGTTACTAACTCCATGCGCCACCTTAGGAGCAGCACTGTTAATTGGGACGCAACAGTGAATCGTGCAGGACTCACCCCAGCGCAGCCACGAGATTTTAATAATTTAATTGATCAAATTAAATTAAAAAATCCCAGCCGCAACCAAGGAGACTAAAATTTAACAAGGAGGGTTTAATAAGCTCTAGCCAATCAGAATCTTGTAGCATCAACGCGTCATAGTGACGTACTTGGATATGAGTACAGAGTCGAACTCGAACCAAGCAACAAAACTGTCAGCAGTAACTCTCATATACCAAGAGCTAGTCCGTCACTGTCTATAGAGAACGGCGGCCATGACACGTCCTACTACGTCACATTTCGTCACAAATGTTCTTTCATCTCTTTCTACTAGTGTCCCCATTGTCTTATGGGAATCAAACACTCCTTGTTAAATTTAAGTCTCCTTGAGCCGCAACTGGGGCTCGAACTTCGGACCTTTCGACCCAAAGTCGGACGCTTTAACCACTGCGCCACGCCCCGACATTTTTCAATTACTTACAGACTTACTAGCGTTATTGTGGCGAAAGGATGAACCACTCGTATGTAAATTACGAGCAACCCCAGAATTCTTCGAAAGACTTGTACGACCTAGGAAAGAGGATGTCCTTATTTTTTAACTTGTTATTCCATACCAATAATCTCTGAATATTCAGAAATAATTATATTTGCCAAAATCACAAGAATATCACCGTTCGTGTTCTTTGGTTCTGACACAGTGTCCTGTGGACAAAATCATTCGTACTCTTTCTAAGCGAGAACTTCCTTGTCAATGTGGAATGCTACAGTCGCTTCATTTTGTATTCCGTGTGCCTATACGAAAGTCTCGCTTTCATATTGCTTTCCAATCGGAAGAGTTCGTAATTTCTATCTCGTTCAGGAAACATTAAAATTTTGGGAATTTTTAATTTATCATGTTTGCTTTATGAACTTTTGTAACCATTAATCATTCAACTATTTTATAACCATAAAAAAATAAAAAATATAATGTGGATATTTTTCCTCAAAAATTTTATAAAAGAATTATGAATGGAGCTATGGAGTAGTTATGGAAATCTATCTCAGGAACGGGCGAAACGGCGAACCTTTGGTACAAATATTCTGATGTTTGCCGTACATTACGTGGATTTTCCTTTTTAATCCTTTTACAAATTGATGAGAAATATTTGAGCAACCAATTCCTCAACGAGATGAGCAGCTGTAATGGATAACATCAATGTTTATATTACAGAATAAGATTTTGAAGGAAGAATGATTCAGTATAATTATTAACAATACGCATTTTACGAAGACATCTCACACAATCTTACAAGATCCCGGACCTCTGCCCTGCCTATAATTTCTATAATTGGTCTTGCCACGGAAGAGAACAAGAAATCAATGTGGGCTTCAACTATCGTTGAGGAATGTTATTTTTGGTCCAACTACATTTACAAGGGTACCTCAGAGGATTGATTCAAAAAATCAATTTCATAGATCTAGCAAAATATCAGTTTAGATATATAAATAAATATTTTCAACCTCAGTGACAGGGAATGAGGATACTGCAAATGGACTATTGTCATTTGTGGAGAGTACAATTTGATATTTTATATTTTTATCATAATAATGTAAAAGATATGGAATATCTCCCACAAGTGAGAAAAACTAGGTGTATGAAACAAAATGACTGCATAAATTCCATTAGCAGTAATCTAGTTTTCAGCTCTTTTCTGGATATTTTCATAATGGTCATTGTGGTCATGATGGTAGAGTGTTTGCTTCTCAACCATAAGGCCATGGACTCAAATTCTAGCATGGTCCCGTACATGATATCACATGTTGAAAGATTAGGGCCTTGTCTTCCCTAGCTCGAAGACTTCTGAGGGTTGCTTGTAAGGGTGCATGTAGGAGGTTGAAGGAACGAACAAATTTTGAACAAATGCATAACATGAATCAATGAAAAATAAATAGATATTTCTACTATTGAAACAAGAAATCAAAATAACAAATTCCATTTGTAATCCCTACTCATATTTTCACTTCAGGAAAATATTCAGAGGAAAAGTTGAGATTGCCAAAATAGGTGCATTCGATTCTATATATTTATTGTTTTTTGCAACTTCCAATAAACTGTGAGAAAGGTTTGGCAACCATTCAAATCTCCATTATTTCAACCCCTAATAATGATCCCTATATAGTTGGTATTCATAAAGTTCCCTCTACCAATTACTCTTACGTACCATTCCTACACATCTAGAACCTAGAAGTATGAGACTGGTAACAGTTAATAGGAATTAGCAAATTTACTGAAACATTCCTTGTAATAATAAATGAATAAACTGCATTTATTATTCATTTTAATATTGAATGGATTCATGTGATAAGTCATGCATTGAATTATTGATTATTTGCTACTGTAATAATTGTTTATTTCCAAGTTATCTTTTTCACTTATTAATTTTTGTATATACCCATTGTATACCTATATTGTTTGGATAATTCTTATTTAGAAGTTTAAATTATTTAAAAGGCGTGCAACCGTTTACTAAATTAAACAAAAATACAGAAATGGAACAATTTATCGAGTAACTTCAAGCACCCAAAAATTTGGTTTAATGTTTTTTTTTAATAGTGACGTTAGTAGACACAATCAAAGTCGGTTGTTTGAAATTCGAAATTTCCGGCATTAACCTCTTAAAATAACACTCTATCCCTTTCTAAACGAGAATTTCCTTGTCTTCTCGACACATTCTAGGCTATCGCTTCAAATAACGACAATCAAGCGAAGCGAGTGTATCTAAATTGCACACGGAATACCACTTTCTTCAACTGTAGCTATTAAATGTAGAATTCTATTGTAAAAAGGGCCAAGATGGCGCTTCAAATGCTGTCAAATATCTATTTGTCGCCTGGAAACTGTCGCTAACTGTATACACGGAATACCTTTTACGTCAAGAATGGCTCACGTAATCCCACCGCTGTACTTATACCCAAGTACGTCACTATAACGCGTTGATGATACAAGTTTCTGATTGGCTAGAGCTTATTAAACCCTCCTTGTTTTTAGTCTTCTTAGCCATAGACTACCTAAGCGTGACGTCAAAGTGGGTGAAACTTGGTAAACCTTTCCAAACATTGAAATTTTTTTTTTCGGCAAAAGGTTTCAACTGAGTCTTTATTGAAAATAATATCGATTATCCTTATTCCCGCCGGAATTATGCAAAATCATCAAATCAATGATTTCTTATGGGGTTTTAACACGTATTACCAGTTTAGAAAGGTTTTATAAGCTCCGCCCACTTGTGAAGTCAGGACTTAGTCTATTACAAGTCTATTACATTTCGTCACAAATGTTTTTTCATCTCTTTCTACTAGTGTCCCCACTGTCTTATGTCTTGTTAGATAACGTTTAGTCTCCTTGCTTGTGTGCAGAACCATGTTGGAATTGGAAGCCATTTTATTTACAGAAAAACTCGCGAGGGTATGAACCAAAGAGACTGTCTCCTTGGGTATGAACGAGTCATCATATTATAATTCCATTTCAGTGGGGCAGTACTGTTCAGAAATATCGGAACATGACCGTTATTTGACTTCTCTTTGGTCGGCAGCCATTTTATTCACAGAATAATTCACGAGGGTATGAACGAGTCTTTACTCACGTTTGAATTTGAATAGACTACCTATAAGCATGACGTCAAAGTGGGTGAAACTTGGTAAACCTTTCCAAACATTGAAATTCTTTTTTTCAGCAAAAGGTACAATGAGTCTTTATTGAATATCGATTATCCTTATTCCTGACAGAATTATGCAAAATAATCAAATCAATAATTTCTTATGGGGTTTTAACCATAGAAATATAATTTAGAAATTATATTTCTATGGTTTTAACACGTTTTACCAGTTTGGAAAGGTTTTATAAGCTCCGCCCACTTGTGAAGTCAGCTAAAATTTAACAAGGAGGGTTTAATAAGCTCTAGCTAATCAGAAACTTGTAGAATCAACTCGTCATAGTGACGTACTTGGCTATGAGTACAGAGTCGAACTCGAATCAAGCAACAAAACTGTCAGCAGTAAAACTCTCATATACCAAGAGCAAAGAAATATCTACAATACTGAACAAGAAGCGACAGTGGCAGTGGTGGGGGAAGATCGTTTTTTAGTGCGCATGTTTACTGGCAAAATGGCGGATGTTGAACAGCTGATCATTACCCAAGAAGACTAAAAACAAGGAGTGTTTGATTCCCATAAGACAATGGGGATACTAGTAGAGAGAGATGAAAGAACATTTGTGACGAAATGTGACATAGTTATACATGTCATGGCCGCCGTTCTCTATAGACAGTGACGGACTAGCTCTTCGTATATGAGAGTTACTGCTGACAGCTTTGTTGCTTGATTCGAGTTCGACTCTGTACTCATACCCAAGTACGTCACTATGGCGCGTTGATGATACAAGTTTCTGATTGGCTAGAGCTTATTAAACCCTCCTTGTTTCTAGTCTTCTTGATCATTACCAAGGTTATGTCGATGTAGCTGATTCATTGTTGCCATTGTCAACTGTCAGAATTATTATGTCCTGTGCTATGACATAGTTTTGTTCTGTGGTTGTATTATTATTTAAGTAATTTTTAACAACTTCTGTGTTTGAAAAATTTCAACCCTTTCTCGTATGATAATTAAATAAATAAATCAGCTAATCTTAAATCATACCAAATATATTTCTTTTCATTTCGCAATTTCCTGTGTCCCTACCTTTATCACCCCAACAAAATGGCGGAGGTCTTCAAAAATTACTCACCGAACATCAAAGGCGCCGACAAGAGTGTCGCTTCTTGTTCAGTATTGTAGATATTCTTTGCCAAGAGCTAGTCCGTCACTGTCTATAGAGAACGGCGGCCATGACACGTCCAACTACGTCACATTTCGTCACAAATGTTCTTTCTTCTAGTGTCCCCATTGTCTTATGGGAATCAAACACTCCTTGTTAAATTTTAGTCTCATTGGTCTATTACCAAAGATAGGGGTCATCATAACATAAATGAGGTCTGTGTCTATACCAAAGAGTACACCAACTAACTGGTGTCAAAGAGTATACACCAACTAACAAGAGGCGAAAGCTTTGTCGGAACCTTTGATGATGAGTACACACGATTTTGAGCGGAAATACGTCACAACATTGAAAGATAAACTACCTGATACACTGAGAAAAGTACCACAAATAGTGATTAAAATTCTAACAAAACCGAACTACACCAAGAAAAACAATTCTGTTGATAAACATCGTGACAAAATTTAATATAATTGACGGAATGAGTTGATTTTGATTACAAACTTTTACTATTTAATTTCGTAAATGTATAACTGATATCCAAATTCACTAATATTTTAACAGAAAACTTGCACTTTGATATAAAATCGTGATTTTGATAGACACAAAAATTGAAGTATCTAAATTATACCTCCTGAAACCACATCAAAAATGCTATAAATTGAAATGGCTACAATTGGTAGGCTATAAGATATAGATTAACAAATAAACTTTAATCAACTCAAAAACAATGCTCGATTTGAGTCTTTCAAGCAACACATGTATTGTAAGAATTTTAATGAAATTCAACATTTCTTTTATTTTGGGTAGTAAATCAGAAAAAAATGTCTAGTTTAATTACTATTGCCAAATAGTCTAGAGATGGAATCATCATTAGGTAATTGTTAAGTAACACTAAAGACAGAAGAACTTTAATAAATATGCTGTTAAAATTCTGGTAATTTGATAGCTAATTGAAAAAAAAACAACAAAATAAATAAATGAACTTTATTTCCCTTTTGACAATTACATATCATCGATATTGACCTACAAACTAAATGGGCATATATTCCTCTAGGCAATATAAATACAGTAAAAACAGTTACATAGTCATTTAATCTATTCTTAAAAATGGTCAACGTTTTACAGTTCTTTATAGTGACTGGCAGTAAGTTGTACATTCTGAGAGTTACGAGGTTAGGAAAATTACTGTAGGCCAGTTTGTTTACATTTATCAAATAGGTAATGTTAAATTTGATAAATGAGTTTCTGCAAGATTCATTTATTGCTCTTAGGGCCGGTTTTTCAATGCACTTTAACTTCGAGCTAAATTTAACTCATGGTTAGAATGTGAGTCTATACCTTCATTTGGCAAATGTCATATCCATTCTAACCACGAGTCAAATTTAACCGGGAGTCAAAGTACGCTAACACGACATTGATAAACTGGCCCTTAATGACCTATTTGTGCTAATGCGTTGTTTGAAAATATATCATACATTTTATTAAAGTCAGATAGGCTATATTTTTCGTTTTCTGATTTTTTCTTCAATATCGCCTTCTGTTTATTTATCTTCAACTTCAAACATTGGATTTTCCTGCGCAACTTATTTTTTCTTGGGGAGCTTGTACTCAACTGGGCTGTATAGTTTGTGTCAATATGCCTTAAGATAATCCTAGAGTACATGGATGGACACAAACTAAATTATGAGCATTAAACAGCTCCGATGTTGTTACTGGTACATCTGAAATATTGAAGGAGTTTAATCATATGTAAATAAAAATTAATATTGGACTGAAAATGTATTTATATTGAAACTGTCAATTTGGATTTTACAATTTTGTATGAATGCAGTACAGCATAGTGTTAATATGTGTCAAAAATAACACAACACTGTCCAAGGTCCTTGACTGCATTTAGCAGTAAGATAATATACAATACGGAGTCCTAAGTGTCATTCAACATAGGTATTAGTAAACCTAGCGCAATTGTCATAACCTGAAGAATCATGTTTGTTTCACACAGTCATGAGTTATTCTTAGTCTTAACCAGCCCTCTCTGATTATCACTTAATAATAATAATTGATTTTATTGATAGGTAAAGGGAAAGATTCAGTATAATATTATTGAAATGATTACATCATTCTTACCTATCAAGAGGCACAGTTATTAGCGCTGGTTCAACTCAATTAAGAGTTGAACGAGTGCTTTCTTCCACTTAATCTCTCCCCTCTTATAAGTACAAAGAATAATATTCAGCGAATCAGAGTACAGTAATAACATCATTCTATAAGAAATCGGACACTGTCCAACAACATGTTGAGCATACCTAAAGTCTATATCTAATTTGTGAAATTACCTGAAATCATTTGAGGTTGACTTGATGTTTCCATTTCGTATTCTTCACTTTGTGCTGACGCCACTTCTTTTGAGAATGAAGTAGTATTACCTACAAAACTCATAAAATCATACATATCACCAGATATATTTTAAATACTAGTAATGGTGAAACTATAACCACGCACCTTCAAGTATTACCAGTTCCTTGGAAGGTTCTTCTCTTAAATCAAACTGGTCCTTGTGTTTCAGATGTAAAAACACAGTAGGATATGATTCCTGGAATAGAGTTTTTCTTATTCCACTATATTACAAATATATATCTACCTTTCTTCAAAATGAAGCTCGCACAATTTGTAATTTTTGTGTAAAGCCTTGATGTTTTTCTCAATAAGATCTAGCCTATTGTAGTTTTTCAACCAAACTTCAGCTCTAAAAAAATTAAAATAAATCAGTTTTCAGTAAATATCAACGATTTTTCTACATACCTAACACGATCATTGGGTATTGAAAAAATGCTCAAACCTCCGTGTAGAAATAGATTAATAAAACTCGTTTGGCCGGACTTGCAGTACAAACCACACTTGATATTTTCTTTACTGACTCACAAGTTGAATGTATTTGAGTAAGTTAAAGTATAGTAGTAGTAATTAAGTACTCAAATTCCTAAAATATAGAATAATATGAGAACTGGTATACTTGAATTGAATAAAATTACTGACGGTTGCCTCTATAGTTTGAATCTATTTCCCAAAAATGATTTATGTCGATCAATTTTTCATCTGACATTATTTGACATTCATGTAAATTCAGTACAGTATGTTCACACTTTTGGTGAATATAGAGACAACTTAAAGTCGAACAATATGCAATCATTATTAACTGTTTCAACTATAATTAAATGAACCTATTGAAAAGGTATTATTCTTCACACTCCGCCTGTTCTTGAGTTACAGCCGCGGCATATACAAGAAAAATCCACCTTTGCGAGAACTCGTTGATATTTAACAATACTATATATGCACTAACCACAATCCAAATTATCCAAATACACAAAAGAATGTTTTTTTTTGCAAATAAACGATGAACTTCAATAAACTACAAATTCACCATAAAAACAATGTCAATGAAAATGTAATATTTGACATTGTTTACTATTTTTGGATGAATAGACAGTATTGCCAACAGGTCAAGAGGATAGCATTTCCTGCAATGTCTGAGATATTGATGAGTTTATTATATTGGTAAGTACCTATATAACATGTTCGTTTTTTATTTCAAGGACCTTAGCTCATATAATTTCCTCTAGTATTACGGTAAATACCAGTAATTATTCTTAAACCGGCAACACTGCGACACAATTATGAGACCGGAAGTAGCTGATTGACACTGACAGTTAAACTACTTAAATCGCGCATGTGCTCTCAAATTTGTGAATAGCGTTGCCGTTGCTACCGATTTATCGGTATTTCTACCGATTTTCACCTGCGTCCACAGATCTACAGATTTGCAATCAATTTCTACCGATTTTTGGAAACAATCAGGGTACATTTTATTGAATGAAATATCAACCAGTTTTTGATCTATTCTGTTATAAACGTTCCATGAAATAGTGGCACCATTTGAATATAGAACAGCAGGTGAGTGTTTTATGATCCTTGACATGATTCAAAGTTCTGTCTGTTATGACTTCTGACATTTATGACGCAATTGACGCATAACAGTGACAATTGACAGTAGTGACAGTTTCCAAGTGACAACTTGATTTAACTCAATCTCATTGGTCGAATAGCATTTTGTCTCTCCCTCTGTATGGTTTCACCAATTGCTGCCAGAGGGAGCGTCATTCGGAATTCCAATGGAATAATACGCATGCGCAAATATCTACCGATAAAGCTCTTGAATCTACAGATTTTCCACACTTCATTCTACCGATAAATATTTTACCTCGGCCCCCCGGCGGTAACACTAATGTGATCACGAAAACCGCTTTAATTTGCCTCTTGTTAGTTGGTTTGGTGTGTTAGTTTGTGTTGTTGTTTTGTGAGTTGGTGTACTCTTTGCCTATACTGTCTATTACTGACTTTTCACAAAATAAGAAATTTTGATTATTTTGTGCTGACTTTTCTAAAAATTCGATAATGGATGCTTGTGAATTTGGACTTGGACAAGTTGAAGGGGAAATTGATTGTAGGGTAGCTTCAATGAAATATGAGCCAGATGTAATCGATATTTTCACCAAATGCAGGAACCATTGCAATAGTTCTAGTAGTAGTGAACCAAACTTTGTGGATCATAAACATGCCACAGCCAGCTATCAAGAGCAAAATGAGAAGTTTGATGGGAAGAATTTGAACCCAACATTGTTCGAGAGTTCATCAACAAGTACATGTAACACAGTACAAATAAAAAATGAAGACATTGATATTTTTTACGAAGATATTAAACGTGAAACTGGTGAGGAAAAGTCAATTGAAAGTATTGGATTCTGCGAGATGTGTTACCACAGTTTTGGTGTAGAAACAGATTTATTTAAATCTACAAGTTATAGATCCGAATGTACTTGTCAAAAACAAAGGGAGTCCCTAACCCATAATATGGGTGGTGAGGATATGATGCTTGATGTGAAGCCATCCTTTTTTGAGCTTACAACAGGTAATGTTTTATTTGTTTATTCGTTTATTCATTCAAGTATTTCTAGCAACACAACCTCGAGTAATCATGTTTTAATTTACACTTGAATAGATAGGTAGATATGCTTCATTGTCGGTAAAGGTAAGCTTATCGGACTCATTCTCGAAACAAAAAGAAAAGTGGTGTTACTTACGTAGTTTTATCTCCTGAAGACGAATCCGAAAGAATTTCGTGGGGGTCTCTTATACTTTTCGAGTTATGACCTTTTGAATCTTGAAAATCGACCATTTTCAAACACGATTTTTTCGGTCAAAATGGCAGGATATGCCTCCTTCTTTTTGTCGACAATTTTTTCATTTCCTAATTAACTTTTGTATCACAATTACAAGCACCAAAATCAAACGTTTTACGGAAAAAATTAACCTTCTTATATTACACTATTTTTAACCTCATTCTCCATTGACGTTCGTTCTAGAGATGCGGGAAGGGTTATGTATACTTTATAAGAAGGTTGATTTTTTGTATAAAACGTTTGGTTTTAGTGCTTGTAATTGTGAAATATGAGTTGATTAGTGTCTCAAAAAAGTGTCAACAAAAAGAAGGAGGCATTTTCTTCGATTTTTTATCGAAAAAATCGTGTTTGAAAATGGTCGACTTTTAAGATTCAAAAGGTCATAACTCGAAAAGTATAAGAGACCCCCACGAAATTCTTTCGGATTCGTGTTCAGGAGATAAAACTACGTAAGTAACACCACTTTTCTTTTTGTTTCAAGAATGAGCCCGATAAGCTTACCTTTACCAGTGCTGCTCCTAAGGTGGCGTATGGAGTTAGTAACAACAACTAACAAGGCCTGTAAAGAACACACGTCTAATGACCACAGCAGTCGATGCCAAAACACCAAAGAAAAAAAAATATATAAACTAATAATTGTACAATACATAAAAAAAATACCAGTAGTCTCAATAATACAGATATAAATATGTAAACAGTACCCTAGCATATCAGAGATGTTATTGAATAACAATACAAGAACAAATAAAATTGAAATCGGAATAATAAAACGTGGTTACATGCCCTGTCATACATGTGAAAAATTTAATTATTATAACATGTCTTAAGTATCTATTTCACAATTACGATGCTTGCAACATGTCAGCATGGTATTCATCAAGGTTCTAATAATAGGCTTTATCAAGAAGTAGATTTTTAACCATTCTTCTTTTTATGATCCAGAATATTTTTAGTTTTCCTTGGCAAGTGATTGAATATTTTTTCCCTCATACAAATTGGAATATTTTGTTAGGGTTATTTTAGGTATTGGGAGGCGAAAAATAGTTAAGTTTCCATACTGAATGTACGCAAAAATAGTCTGCTCTTCTTCTAGAACCTATTTTAGTTATCAAAAATGCATATTAATATTTGAAACTTATATCAGAATGTTTGTGAAGAATTCATCTTTCCACATGTGAAGTTCAATTTCCAAAAAAATAATAAACAGAAACGATAATAGTGTGAATAATCCCAGTGTCCCCAACAATAGTGAAATTCACCTTTTTTTTATGATGCTGATAATAAAAACCAACGCTGATAAGAAATTCATCTTTTTTTTATGGTGCTAATAATAAAAACCAAGGCTGATAAGAAAGGAAAATCCAAAACATATTTTTATCTACAAAACCTAAAAATTGAACAGGGTGGATCTAGCAAATTTATGAAATTATGTTGTGTCTTAAATGTGAACTTGATATAAACAATGACCAATATTGTGCATGCGATGGGTGTAACCAATGGATTCACTACAGCTGTGCAGATCTCACCGCTTCTGAGGTAAAATGTATGCAGCTTAAAACCAAAAGAGCATTAAAATACTTTTGTGATAGCTGTCAGGAAGGTTTGAGGCTCATTCCGATCCTACAAAAACAATTAAAAAATTTGGAAAAGCGGTTTGATGACTTTATTAATAATCAGAAGAATGTGGTGCAGAATAATATCGGAAAACAAAGTGATATAATGAATTTTGAATTGCTCTTCTGTGAACATGAAGAAAGACAAATACGAGCAAAAAAATATTATGGTGTACAATTTACCTGAAAGTGTTGCAGATGGAACTCAGATTAAAATGCAGGAGGACGCAACCGAGGTCAAGCAGTTACTCTCTCCTATAATCAACTCTAATCTGATTGTCAAACATTAAGAGTAGGAAAGTTAGGTGAGAGACCAAGGCCATTAAAGGTAATATTGAAAAATGCAGAGTCAGCTGTCAAAGTGCTGAGAAATAAGAAGAACATTACTAAACCTCATATCAATATCGGAAATGATCAGACACCCAAACAACGTGAATTCTTGAAAAACCTGAGAGAAGAATTGGAATCCCGGAAAACTAAAGGAGAAACAAACATCACCATTAAATATATTAACAATGTGCCTACCATAGTTCAAACAAATCAAAAAAACCGTTCAAATTAGGGAGACCCTATTCCACATCTAGTAATACAAATAAAATTAATTTGAGTTATTTTTACCACAACGCTAGTGGAATTCGTACAAAACTAAAAGATCTACAACATGCTATTAATTGTTCAGACTATGAAGCTATATTACTGTCAGAAACATGGTTAGATGGTCAAATATCTGATGGAGAATTAGGACTTGAGCAATATAATATATTCAGATGCGACAGAGAATCTACTGGAAGTGACAAACGTGGTGGCGGTGTACTGATTGCTGTTCATTCCGGTATCAAAGCAAATCTTATAACTGTGGACAACAACGTTGAACATATTTTTGTAATGACTGAGTATGGAAATTCCTCCATTATTCTTGGCTGTACTTACATTCCACCATCGTCCCCCCAAGACCTGTATATTACTCACTGTGAAACTGTAGAAGGTATTCATGATATGTACCCAAATAGCTTATTTATTTTAGCTGGGGACTACAATATCCCTGATGCTAAATGGGATAATGATAACTTAGGGTTGAATGTTGTTTGCAATCAGAATTCACCTGCTCTGATATTGATGAATTGTTTCAGCTACTTGAATTTCTATCAACTCAATTGCATTTCCAATAGTAGGAATACCTTTTTAGATCTAGTTTTCTCAAACAGTCAAGACATAATAGTTCAACTCGCAACTGATCCACTTTTACAGGCTAGTACACATCACTCTCCTCTCTCGTTTTACATAGCAGTCATGGCCAGCAAAACACTCCATTATAATGAATATTTTTATGACTTTAAAAGTGCTGACTATGAGTCTATAAATGCTTATATCTCTGGAGTGGACTGGCATTTGCTCAGTTCTTACAATGATATCAATCAAGCAGTCTCGTATTTTTATGAAGTTTTGTATAACGCCCTCAATCTTTATGTACCTTTAAAAAAATATATATCATCAAATTTTCCCCAATGGTTCCCTCCTCAGTTACGTCAGTTGGTCAGAGAAAAAAATAAGTATCACAAACTTTTCAAACAATTCCGTCAAGAAGAGGATTATGCCAAATTTTCAAACTTAAGAACTCAGTGTAAACTAAATACCCAGAACTGTTACAAAAGTCATATTGAACGTATGGAGGAAAACATAACTAATAATCCAAGGCATTTCTGGTCACATGTTAACAAAATGAAAAATTCCCACAAACTTCCTGAAAGAATGCACTACAATGATATGGTTAGTTGCAATGGTAGTGACATATCAAATCTATTTGCCGACTTTTTTTCCACAGTTTATTCAAACGATGACCAGGCGAACACTCACATTAAACCGGATTTCAGTTACGTCAGAACTGTCAATATGGCTGAAATCAGAATCAGCATATCAGATATCTTTGATCGTATTGTAAGTCCACCTTCTAAATTATCATTCGGCCCAGATGGCATTCCTCTGTATTTCATCAAAAACTGTATATTTTCTATAACAAACCCCATTCACAAAATATTTAATGTGTCCCTGAAATCCGGCAATTTCCCAAATTTCTGGAAACACAGCTTCTTAACACCTATTTTCAAATCAGGAAAAAAAGATAACATTGAGAACTATAGAGCGATTTGCATGCAATCAGAAATACCCAAAATGTTGGATTACTTTGTAACAAAAAATGTCTCTTGGATGTGCAAAAACATAATTAATGATCAACAGCATGGTTTTGTACAGGGAAGATCTACAAATGCCAATTTGTTACTGTATCAAAGTTATATTTTATCAAATTTTGAGAATAAATGTCAGGTTGATTCTATCTATACAGACTTTTCCAAGGCTTTTGATAGGGTCAACCATGATATCCTAATATCCAAGTTGAAGTCTCTTGGTTTCAGTAGACAGTTGCTTAGTTGGTTCAAGAGCTTCTTGAACGGACGAACACAATGTGTGAAAGTGGCTGGATGTATTTCACATGCCATAACGGTATCTTCTGGTGTACCACAAGGTTCACATTCGGGTCCACTACTCTTTAACTTATTTATAAATGATATATCTCTCTCAATAAGAAATTCCCAGTTTTTGTTATTTGCTGACGACCTGAAATTATTCCAACTTGTCAACTCATTTAATGATGCTAACCTTTTGCAAGATGATATAGATAACTTAGTTGACTGGTGTCAACTCAATAAGATGGATTTAAATGTCAGAAAGTAATATATTGTAATATATTTTTGTAATATATTTTTCCCGCATAAAAACATCTACCAACTTTCCTTATAAAATCCTTGATAATTAATTATCACGGGTCAATGAAATCAAAGACTTAGGAATTAAAATTGATTGCAAACTCACTTTTACTGAACATATAAATGAAATCACATCAAAAGCTTATAAAATGTTAGGTTTCACCTTCAGGATATGTAGAGATTTCAGTCACAGTACATTGAAAATACTTTACTGCTCATATGTTAGGTTCATTCTAGAATATGGGTCTATTGTCTGGTCTCCACACTGTGATTGCTATGTCATACAGACTGAAAGTGTGCAAAAAAAATTCTTGCGGTGTTGTGCTTATAAATTGGGTTTACGTAGAGAAGAATATGAACATACCGATATAGAATTCTTTTTAAATCTTCAACCACTTCATCACAGAAGATGTGTCAGTGATATAATATTTCTGCAAAAAATACTATCAGGCAATATCAACTGTCCCCAAATACTTAAGACTATTGCATTGAAAACTCCTGTTTATAATACCCGTATTCCTGAGACATTTGCAATTTCATTCCATACAACCAATTACGCCTACCATTCCCCTCTTAATCGAATTAAAATAACTTGTAACAAATTTTCACAAATCCTTGACTTATTCTGTATGGATGTAAATAAAATAAGGAAGGTTTTAAAAGATGTTAGCGCCTAGTGTTCTATGTTAATTATTTCTTGTGTGTTATAATATTAGCATATTTTATTTTATATGTAGCGAATTTTAAGTATTTGAGTGCATAATGTATGTATATTTTTTAATTCTGTAAATTGGGTTATCCCGTAATAAATGGTGAACCCATAATATATCTTTTGTGAATAAGGAACACTACTTCAAGAATAAAAATGCACACTACAGTCAATAGTCAATGTTGTACAAACATGTGTCTGCAACTATCTCTGTAGTTTGCACTACATAAATATCTTACAGATCTCTTCTGTGGTACAAAAACCTGTTTAAGAAGTTTTTTGCTACAAAATCCCCAGAATATTGGCATTGTTTAGAGAGAAATAAAAATCATTATCGTTTGTGATATAAAATATCCTTTAGTAGAGTTGCAAACCTTTTTATAGTTGTTAAAATGATTAGCAAAGTTACCAAATAAAAACCAAACTATTTACTGATTGAACATGGTGTAAATAGGCAGTGACTTGTTCCCTTGGTCTGAATTTGGTATGGTCAACTTGGTCAGAATTGCAATTTCAAATTTGCGCACATTATAAATGTGGCCAATGACCCACTATCTAAATCTAAAAACTTGAGTATAGATATCTTTACTGTAAGCCAACTGACAGAAGGGGTATTTTGCAATAGTTTTAGTTTTCTATATATCAAGTTCACTTCTGTCATGGTTATCTCTGTTATTTTGCCTATATACAGTATACTATGGGACAGTCTACCCCTTTCTGAAGTACGTAATCCTAATATAGGGTGGAAGTTCTCAATTACAACGTATTTACATCATGCAGAAAGAATCATGAAAACCATGTTGAACATGAAATACACCGACTCCTCTCGTGGTATAAGTGTCACAAAATGCTCACAGTATATGCCATCTATATTTATGTATGTGTAGTTTTTGTTAATGATAATACATCAAAATTTGAATGTGACCCATACAAGCATGAGTACCACACCAGGCACAAATCTAATTTCATTACACCCAAGCACAGAATGAAAAATACCGAGAAAGGATCGCACTATGCAGCTACCAAATTTTATAATCATATACCCTCAAAGATCAGAGAAGACAATACAAAAAAACACTTTAAAAAAATATGTTTTTGATCTATTAGATTTACTCTCCTATAAATATTTCCTGTATATTCTATAAGTATATAGTTTTATGTTCGTTTTGAAACAAGTTCTGGAAAGAGGAGAAAATTTCCAATAAAAAGGTCCAAACTCCCGGAACTCTATCTTTATTATTTATAATTTTAATTTAACGCTGAAAATAGTGCTCCTCCACGAGGCCGTTACAGCACGGGCGCACCGCTGCAAAAGACAGTATATCACAGAAAATCATTTTTCTACAGCATTAAATGTTGATTTAAATTTTTTGATTAATTATGGTATCATGTGGACACTTGGAAGGATGAATCCCTATTGGGAAAAAATGTGTAAGTCTATTATTGAAAAAGTTATACTATTGTTAATTAATAATTTTTTTCTTGTCTCTGTTTTCATAAATAATGGTGTAAAAGTTCAAATAATTTACCTATAAATTGTTGGCTTCCAGGACCCCTTCTTATTAACCTACCTATCAAGATCACACGATAAAAGTTTTTATTTATATTTTTATAACTAAAGAAAAATTAAATATCCAAAAAATGTTGTTAAATAATTTTTTTTACAAGTGTTTTATTATTGCTGTTTTTACATCTAACAATGGCAGTAAATAATACTGGTTACAATTTTTTGACGCCATTTGTCTATAAATTAGTGATAAACAAATATAATATTCAAGAAATTTATTTATTTCCATAATGCTGTCCTTGAAAAACAATGATTTAAAAAAATTATAAATTTTTTCTTGAATAAATTTTTTTATTGTTTATAATCGTTTTTTTACGAGGATGTATTGATATCTAGTTAGCCTAGACCAGTTCCCTACATAAACAAAATATTGCGTTACCATAGCAACGAACAATAACTTATTAGAAGTGTCAGTGTAAAGTTTGACGTTAAAAAAGTAAACCAGAGTTACGCAATAAATTAAAAGAAAAAATATGTCCACCGAAATTGTGAAAATCGAAAAATTGGAGTATCGAGCCATCATCAAGTACCTGTATTTAAAAGGGTTGTAAGCAGATTTACGAAGATATACTTAATACCCTTGGTGATCAATGTCCATCGTATGCGACCGTGAAAAATTGGACTGCAAGCTTCAAAAGAGGTAAATTTTCCATTGACGATGATGACCGATCGGGAAGGCCAGTTTCTGTGTCAGTCCCCGAAAATATCGATGCAGTTCATGACATGATTTTAACAGACCGTCGAATTGGGCTAAAACGGATATCTGAAGCACTGAATATTTCATATGAACGCGTTCATCATATAGTTCACGTCAATTTGGACATGAGAAAAATTGCTGCAAAATGGATCCCCAAATGTTTGAATGTTGACCAAAAGCGTGCAAGGGTAGTAGCATCGCGTTCGATCTGTGCTCGATTTGAAAACGATGTAGACTTCTTAAACCGAATTGTTACTATGGATGAGACTTGGGTACATTTCTACGATCCAGAAACAAAGCAACAATCGATGCAATGGCGACACTCCGGTTCTCCAAGACCTAAGAAGTTTCGTGTCCCAAAATCTGCTGGAAATCTGCACACACATGTCATGTTACCATGCAAAATATTCGTGATTTAGGGTTTGAATTACTAGAACAACCCCCTTATTCACCAGATTTGGCTCCGCCCGACTATCATCTCTTTCCTCAACTGAAAAAAAGTTAAAAAGGTCGTAAATTTTCTTCCAACGAGGAGGTAATAAAAGGTCTGGTTTGCAGAGCAAGAATAAACATTTTTTTTTAAAGGTCTAGAGACGTTGCAGGTTCGCTGTAATAGATGTATCCAATTAAGAGGAGAATATGTTGAGTAATAAAATATTTTGATATTGAAATTTTGTTTGGTTCTGTAGTAGACTAAGAATTTTTCAATATATCCTCGTATATCCCGATTGTTTAAATAATTAGTTAGGAAATTATTTCCTTATTGTACTTTGCAATAGGTAAACAAAAAAATAATTTTTCTTTATAAACAATTTCATTGTTTATTAACTTGACAATTTGTCATAAACAAATTCTGACAACGGTTTTATTTTTTTCTGGAACTAACTATATAACAAGGTAGATAATTTTCTGTTTTTTTATAACACTTTGTTATTATTTTTAATTTATAAATTTATAATTTTATTTAGTTCTAGAAAAAAATAAAACCGTTGTCAGAATATTGTTAAGTTAATAAACAATAAAATTATTTATAAATAATTTTTTCTCCTTGTTTACCTATTGTGAAGTACAAATTATGATTTTTAAGAAGGAAATAATTTCCTAACTAATTATTTAAACCATGTAAATATAAAAAAACAACATAAAAAATAAAAATATTACTTATGAAATTATTTATGAAAACGGAGACTGGAAAAAATGTGTTAATTAACAATAGTATAACTTTTTGAATAATAGACTTACACATTTTTTTTCCAATGGGGATTTATTCTTTCAAGTGTTCACATGATACCACAATTTATTCAAAAATTAAAATTAATATTCAATTCTATAGAAAAATTATTTTCTGTGATATACTGTCTTCTGCAGTGGTGGTCCGTTCTGTAACGGTCTCGCGGTGCACTATTTTCAGGGTTAAATTAAAATTGTTAATAATGGAGATAAAGCTCCGGGAGGCTGGACATTTTTTAAAGAAATTTCCTCCTCTTTGCGGATTTAAAAAAAAAATTCTTAAATAGTAATAGTTTTCGAATTATTAAAAAACTAAATCCTTTTTTTTTCATTTTATATTGTTAATAATAATAAGTTTTTATGTGCGGTAAAATCCTTGAAATTAAAACCATTTTTCTAGTGGTCATTCCGAATCCAATCGCTCATATTTTTATGAGCTTTATCTCTATTTTTCACGTTTTTCAACTTGCTGATCACCCTATACAGGGTGTTAATTAAGTACGGGAGGTGATTTTTTGAAGGTTTTCAGGACGAAATGTTCATATAAACATATGTCCCAAACGGCTTGGTTTTCGAGATACAGGGTGATAAAAATACATTTTTTTCAAGATTTTTTAGAGTTAACTTCGACATTTTCTACAATAATCAGTTCAAATTAGGCAAGTACAATCCATTCAATAGTACGCACGATACAAAATAATGCATTTCTCAAATAATTCACAGGGTCCTCCTTTTTTCAGAGTCAAGCTTTGTTCAACCCTTCAGAATTTTTTTTTTCGCCGCCACTGACATATTATGAGAAAGGAATAATGAATGTTGTTTCATTTAACATCTTTTTGCTCTCTTGATGTTTTTCATTTACTTGTACGGTTCAGGAGTTACAATTAAAATATTAACGCAAACATTTTCCAGTAACGCATAACATAAAGAAATTTGAGAAGCAAATAGTCTAACAAACTTGAAGGGTGATTCTTTGAAAGGTTTCAAGATGAAAAGTTCATATAAACATGTCCCAAGCGGCTTGGTTTTCGAAGTACAGGGTGATCAAAATACATTTTTTAGGAGTTTTTGGAGTTTACTTCGAAATTTTCGACAATAATCGATCCAAATTAGTTCAAATTGGCCATTCAATAGTGCGCATGATATAAAATAATTCATTTCTCGAAGTGTCATTGCCACTCTCCAAAGATTAGCGCGTGACGCAATACGTCATTTTGTTCTCATTACACAAATAGCTATTTTCTGCTCGTGTAGAGAAAATGTAATGTTATGGAGCTCCCATACATTTTTTACCATAACTCAGGTTGAATATGTATTGCACAAAGTAAATTATGGCAAAATAATTTTGGACATTTTCAATAGTGAATAACTTTATTATCAAATACTAGAGCAAAGTAACATAAATTCCCTAGGAATAAAACTAAGTTCAGAAAAGGACCATTATTGAAATTGATATGTCAGAGCAGCTGCTGGAAATGGCCACCGCCAACTTCAATGCATGCGTTTATGCGCCTAACCATAGACTGGCGGACACGCTCAAAAATACCAGGAGTGTTTCTTATAATTCCGCATGACTCCTGTATGCGATTCCTCAGGTCTTCTTCACTTTGAACTGGAGTTCGGTACACTAATGATTTAAGGTGCCCCCAGAGGAAAAAATCAAGTGGATTCATATCGGGTGACCTTGGTGGCCAAAGTTGTGGCCCACCACGCCCAATCCAGCGATCAGAATAATTATCTTCTAAATATTGGCGTGCAACCAATCTGAAGTGTACTGGAGCACCATCATGCATAAACCAAATTCCAATTCTTTCCCTCAGTGGGATCTCTTCTAGGAGTCCAGGTAAGATGAATTCAAGAAAATGTCGATAATGGTCACCATTGAGTCTATGAGGCAGAAAATGTGGCCCGATAAGGAAATTCCCTACAATTCCAACCCAAACATTCACAGAAAACGTCTCTTGAAAATGGTTTTCAATCACGGCGTGTGGGTTTTCATCAGCCCACATATGATTGTTGTGAAAATTAATAATGGCTTTACGGGAAAAGCATGCCTCATCGGTGAATAACACTTGAGATAAAAACCATGGATTTTCCAACAATTTATTTCGAATCCAAGTGCAAAAAGTTAATCTCTTTGGAAAATCCCTTGGCAGAAGAGCTTGAACACGCTGTATGTGATAGGGATAAAGTTGTTGCTCTTTTAAAATTTGCCATACCAATACATGGGTTACGTTAAACTGTGCCGCAATTTGTCTTGTACTGGTGTCTGGATGCTGCTCAATTTCGTTAAGTACAGCTTCTTCTATCTGAACTGTTCTAACTCTCCTGGGTCTTCCTATGAGAACAGCAGACCTCTTGAAAGTACCCGTTTCACGAAGACGGGAGTGAATATTGATAAACATTTGTGTGCTGGGAATATGACGTTGTGGAAATCTTTCTAGATACATTCGTCTGGCGGCACGAGCGTTACCATCAGCCATTCCATACATTAAGTGCATGTCTGCCATTTCTGAATTTGTATATTCAACCATTTTATCCAAAGGAATATTGAATGAATCTGCTTTATAGCTTGCACTAATGAAGAATTAACAATGAGACAGTTTCTCAACTTTCGATAACTGTCAAGTTGTTGATATTTAAATAAATGAATTAATATCAAAGCCCACTTTGCTATTTTTATGAATTCAAATTGATTACAAAATTTCTGCGTTACTGCAGAAGAAAAATCAAACCGAAATTTCTGATAAAATAATGTACTCCGTACGGAAACAAAAATTTGTTTGATTTAGTTTTTCGGAGTTATGACCAGAGATTCATAAATGAAAATCAAATGTGTAATGATCTGCGACTATTAGATAAACCCTATTAACTATCTTCCATTACAGGATTACCTTTCGGAAGTTTTTTATGTTGAAAAGGAAACGTTCAATTGAAAACTAAAAAATATCTTTTTTTTAAATAACACAAAAAATTTGTATGAGTTCTCTATCAAGACTGATGGGTAAAAACATTTTTAATCAAATATCTCAATGAAAATGCACATTTTTACCATCAGAATCTTCAGGTTGAAAGTTAAGGTTTTCCCAATATCTGTCAGATCTAGTTTAATATCCAGCGTACCGCAGTGACGGGGAGATAGTACTTTTCTGTTAGATATCACAAAAGAAATCACATCTTTATAATAACAAGCTTTTATTTAGCTTCACTTGTAACTAACTAACAAACAATTTAATAAAAGTTGAATTTGACCCACTTCTAATACTCCGATTAATTTGAAATTTGGCAGGTTTCCGTAATTCCGGTGACAATGCATAAAAAAATGTTTGTTAAAAACCAAAATGGCGGCTCCAATATGGCGGACGAGTTTTGTGATTATGATCCGATTCTGTTCAAAATTGGTATGTGATGGTTTTTGGGTTGGAGATTTTCAGTTTCACATAAAAAATAAACTAAAATGTTAAAAATGAAAATTATGAAAAGAAAACATTTTAAAGTTTTTATACAATACACTGAAAAGGAAAAAATAATTCATTTCATTGTTTGATCTAGGTAATCTTGTACAGAAAGATTTTGATACTCACAGAATAACCTACAAAAAATGAAACAAATTATTTTTTCATTTTCAGTGCATTTGTATAAAAGCTTGTCTTTATATTTTTTATTGTATAATTTTTATTCATCGTAGATTTTTCTAATTCTGAAAAAATATTTCCATCAATTTACAATAATTGAAAATGTTTAATTTTCAAATTTTCTAATGTTATGCCACACTGGAAAATGTTTAAATTAATATTTTCATTATAGCCCCTGTACCGTACAAGTAAATGAAAAAATGCAAGATATCAAAAAGATGTTAAATGGAACAACATTGATTATTCCTTTCTCATAATATGTCAGTGGCGGCGGGAAAAAAATTCTGAAGGGTTGAACAAAGCTTGACTCTGAAAAAAGGAGGACCCTGTGAATTATTTAAGAAATGCAATATTTTGTATCGTGCGCCCTATTGAATGGATTGTACTTGCCTAATTTGAACTGATTATTGTCGAAAATGTCGAAGTTAACTCTAAAAAATCTTGAAAAAAATGTATTTTTATCGCCCTGTATCTCGAAAACCAAGCCGTTTGGGACATATGTTTATATGAACTTTTCGTCCTGAAAACCTTCAAAGAATCACCTCCCGAAGTTTGTCAACGTACTTAATTAACACCCTGTATATACAGGGTGTTTCATAATCGAATGCTGATCCTGAAGGGCGATAATCCTTAGATGATTTTAGGAAAAATTCTTCATATGAACATAGGTCCGTAACAGCGTCATTTCTGTCAATATCTCTGAAACCCCTTTGGCTTTTTTTTCAATTTTGGTACATGCCAAGTATGCATAAAAATACATTTTTTCCGTGATGAAGGATTTCTTAATTTTCATCAGTGGCGTCCCTGTTACCATACCCTGTCATATTTTTCATCAAGATAATGATACGCCAATGTCTTTTTTCCAAATAAATGTTATTTTTGCAATTGTCCTTTATCTTTTCATTAAAATGGTCTCTTGTATTTTTTCGTCTGGAGGATAGTTTTCGATTTAGAAAATAAAATACATTCATTTGCTTGTCCCTATTCGATTTTTTCTACAATTGTGGTACCCAAAAGATCTAACAATATTTTTATAATTTTATGGTAACTATTATTAAGTTTTTGTAATGAGTATGCATACATAAAAACCATTTTTATTTTTAAAATTATGAACAAAAAATACCAAAATCAAATTAAGTGTTCAAAATGTCCGCCTTAAGTATGCACGTTTCAGCCCTCCTTCTCATGGACTCGCGTACTCTTTGGAAGATCCCTGGAGTATTCCTTATGGCTTCACAGGAAACTATTACGCGGTTTCGCAATTCTTCCTCCGTTTGAATTGGTTGACTGTACACCAAAGTTTTAAGATGTCCCCAAAGAAAATAATCGAGACTGTTTAAGTCTGGGGATCTAGCTGGCCATGACTCTGTTCCCCCACGACCTATCCAGCGATTATGGAAGTTTTGGTTTAAATATTCGCGTGCCAGAGCATTAAAATGATCAGGTGCACCATCGTGCATAAACCACATGCGATTTCGCATTAAAATAGGAACATCTTCCAACAGAATTGGCAAATTACCTTCAAGAAATCGGCGATAATTATGTTCATTTAATCTCCGTGGTAAAAGAAGGTCCAATTAGGTAATCTCCAATAATTCCAGCCTAGTCATTCAATGAGAACTGCTCCTGGTGATGAGATTCCACGATTGCATGCGGATTTTCCTCGGCCCAAAAATGATTATTATGAAAATTTCTGATCGTTTTTGGTAAAACTTGCTTCGTCCGTGAATAAAATTTCTCTGTCAAATAAAGGATTTTCAGTAAATTTTTGTAGAAACCATTGGCAGAAATTCACTTGTAATGGAAAGTCTCGAGGAAGTAGAGCCTGAACCCGTTGAATATGATAGGGATATAATAAATAATCATGAAGAATCCTCCATACCAGACTATGGGCAATATTCAAATTATTGGCAACTACTTGCCTCGTACTTCTTTCAGGATTTTCGTCAACTGAATTTAAAACAGCTACCTCAATTGCTGTAGTTCTTGCAATCCGATATGCTCCTTTCAAGTGATGCATTGGCTCAAAACTTCCTGTTTCACATAACCTTCTGTAGGTGTTTGAAATCGTTCGAGCATCAGGAACCATTCTATTTGGGAAGCGCTCTTGATACAGTCGCCTGGCTTCATATGCGTTCCCGTCAGCAAGCCCATACAGATAATGCATGTCTGCTAATTCGGTATTTGTAAAATTTACCATGTTTTTTTAAAGTTTTTTATAAAGTGAATATCACGTATCTAGCTAAAGAAGTGTCAAAATTGTTTATGTTGAAAACAACGAAAGGTGTTCTTAACATAATAGGTAGATGTTTCTAGCCCACAAGATGATCCTAATACTCTTCAACGTCTGATTTCGCCTAGTGACAAGCAAATGGATGCATTTTATTTTTTAACTCAAAAACCGTTCGCCGGACGAAAAAAAGGCAGAACATTTTTATGAGAAGATAAAGGACAATTGCAAAAATAACATTTATTTTGAAAAAAGACAGTGGCGTATCATTATTTTGATGGAAAATATGACAGGGTATGTTAACAGGGACGCCACTGATGAAAATTAAGAAATCCTTCATCATGGAAAAAATGTATTTTTATGCATACTTGGCATGTACCAAAATTGAAAAAAAAGCTAAAGCGGTTTCAGAGATATTGACAGAAATGACGCTGTTACGGACCTATGTTCATATGAAGAATTTTTCCTAAAATCATCCAAGTATTATCGCCCTTCAGGATCAGCATTCAATTATAAAACACCCTGTATATATGACAAAAATAAAATATTAAATCATCGCCCAATTAGCTTAATCAATAGTTTTCGAAAAATTACTGAAAAATGCATAAAAACACTCTTAACTTCCTAAATAGTAACAAAATATTAAGTGAATATCAGTATGGATTCCGTGAAGGTAAAAGCACATCTGATGCCATGTATGAGGTAATTAATGAAGTCTCAAGCAATCTTGACAACAGTAAAAAATGTAACGCAGTATTCCTGAATCTGGCAAAGGCCTTCGAGACGGTAAACCATGGAAAATTAGAGCGATTTGGAGTATGAGGTACTGTGTGGAGTCTTTTCAAAGATTATCTAAACGACCGCTCACAATATGTAAAAATAAATAAATATCTGAGTGAACCGCAACTAGTGAGAGTGGGGTGCCTCAGGGGACGGTTCTGGGGCCTGTGCCTTACCATTTATACAAATTCTCTCTTAACACTTGACATAGATAGCAAAGTAATATCATATGCTGATGACACTGTTGCCGTATTTGGGGGATATGATTGGGAAACCATTAGAGAAAGAGTTCAAGAAGGTATGAATGTCATAAAGATGCGGTTGCTGTCTCTAAGTACAGATAAAACTAACTATATCACAGATATAAACAGACACACATTTAGCAGAATTAATACTGAGGGTTGGAAACATAAAAAAAGTTGAAAATACTAAATACCTAGAAATTATTATAGATAATAATAATATAATGTTTATTTCCAGAATTTACAAATATAACAAACAATTAAACATTGAAAATAAACATGAAGAATCACTGAAACATAAAAACATAAAATGGAACCAACATGTAACATATTTAACAATACGAATTAGGAAACTAATTTACAAATTCTATAAGTTAAGGGATATCTTGAGAAAAAAATACTGATTTTGATATACAAATCCCTAGTGGAATCACTCTTAAGAATAAGATATCGAATACTAGTTTCGGGAGCACTATATAAAAATTCATTGAAAGAAAAAAGATAGACGATACCCAACCAGACTACTTTATGGAAAGGATACATGTAACATAAGATCACTGTACTTTCATACACTGGAAACATTTATGTATAAAAAGGAACATTTAAAAAATCATATATCGTATGTCAAACAAATTACTGAAAGAATCTAACTCTAAAAAAATGTACACAAAATTTGCATGCTATCTTTTCCTTAAGGCTTACAGTTTATTACCTTTCAGTATTAGAAATATCAAAAACTACAAAACATTTTCAATGCAATGTAGAATGTTTATAAATGACAACTATATTTCATTATTGAAACTAATCGATTAATCTCACCTTACTTTGTAGTTATATTTATAAAAAAATTTAAAATTAAAATAATATAAGTTAATATATTAATAGACTACAATAGTATGGTAAATACGTTCTGCATAAAACAAGTGTTAAATCAAAGAAACATATATGAATTTATTGCCAACCTTAGTAAGAACTATCACTGATACACAATGAATACTGAATAGGATATAATAAAATTAAGTATTGTATAAAACTGTTTATAAATAGCGTTCCCAAATGAATAAAAATAAATAAATATATATATATATATATAAATATATTTAGTGAAGTAGTAAATTCGTGAGGTTGCAGTCAATTGGTGAGCTAATTAGAAATACTCTTTGAAATTTGTCGAGCTTTCAACAATGTTTCATGTCTTCTTCAGTTAGTAAGTAGCCATCTATATTTATATTTATACCAACTGTAAACCATACATTTTGTAGTCGTCCTGAAGAAGACAATAAACATTGTCGAAAGCTCGACAAATTTCAAAGAGTATTTCTATTTAGCTCACCAATTGACTGCATCCTCACGAATTTACTACTTCATATTATAGTCAGTCACGAAAACTTCCTACTATATATATTTATGTACTTATTTGCAGTTTGTACTTATGACTTGAGTTTTTCAACTGTTTCAAATTGAAAGCTTCATAAAAATATATATCTATGACTGTAGATGCACGAGTTACTTTTTGTAATACACTGTCGTTGCAGTCAGGTGTTAATTTCAGAGTATGAACATACGAAACAGCTGTCGACGAATGGTGGAGCTCTCGGAATTAAATCGAAATACACTCTCTTTACTTTATCTATCAGTCTATGCAATCAATAAATGTATTATTCCTTTAAAAGGCTTTGACTGTTGAATATTAAATAAATAGACTAATAAATGGTATTTATTGGCAATCAAAATGTATATGCACAGTAATACTTTGAATTATTTTACAGAAAGCATTCAGTGTTCGAGTTAGAGTTTAACCTAGTTTATTTGTACCACAGCAAATACTATCCATTTGCGCTGTTTCAGTTAACATTGGTTATGAAGTTCAAAACTCACAAATGAAACACCAAATTATAGAGAAAATATCAACCATCATTTTCGATGACTACTTATTTTTTTTTTGTATGCTTTTATTTCAATCAATATACATACAATATGGGCCGTGGTGGTCGGCTGCTAGTGCGTTCGCCTCGCATGCGTGGGGTCGTGGGTTCGATCCACCGATTCACCGGTCTCGTGCATGGCATCACACGTAGGGGTGCAATCGGTTGACGGAAATAACAATTTTAACGACAATTTTTTAACGACAAAATTCTACAATACAAAGTATAAAAAAGTATAAAAATCTCTTAGCCTATATCACATATTCAGACTATAAAGTATTATAAAAACTAATTACAATTAATAGTATTGAACATTTCACAACAAGCTTGTTCCAACGTATCTTTATTTTTTATATAATTTGGCAAAAGGTTGAACGATTGAAGACATTTAAAAAAGGGATTATTTAAGGCAATGTTCGTCTGGGGTAGATAAATTTGGTCTTGACTTCTAGTTTCATACGAATGTATTTCATTAACTATATTCATATTTGTGTTGCATTTTTGTTGATTTTTTGTTATTTTGTATATAAATTTACATTGTTCTATTTGTAGAATTTTTTCCAGCGGTAATATTTTAGTTTGATGGTAGATCATTTCTGTATTAGCTCTGTAATCATAGCCAAATAAAGGTTTTACCACCTTATTTTGTAGAGTTTTGATTTTTTAAAATAATGTTTTAGAACATACCCCCCAGTTTGTTATGAGATAACGGAATATAGAAAGAAAATAAGCATTATACAGTGACCGCCAAATAGTATGTACCATATGGGAAAAATTTTTATTATTGGAGTATTGGAAAAAATATTCTGGGGAAAAGTTTGTGCATGTCCGATAACCTAAAAATCGATTTTGACACATGTCACGTGATCGCTAGAATGGCGGCAAAATGAAAAAAATTGCAATGCAAAGGCAAAAAAGGGGTAAGATGGCAAGATATCAAAAAAAGTTATTTGGAAAAGTCACTTAGAATTCAATTTTATACACATAAACGAAGTTTCAAGAGATAATTCAATAAAATTGAAAATAGCAATTTTTTAAAAATATTTTCCCATCTATTTAAAAATATTTTTTTTTCTTATGAATAGCTTGACTATACTGAAACATTTGCATTTTAATGATAATGACAAAACTTTCTCATTTTCTCCACACCAGAGGGCACTAAATTGAAAAAATGGGAATTTGTCAGAACCCTTGCTGTTACATCGGTTCGTATCTAACAGTTATATCCGAATTCCACGACCATTGTGATGACATGACACTCCAAAAACATGGTAATTTCCAGATTATAATCAAGTTCCGATGATAATCGTGCATGAGCATTTCACTTCGCACATAAACTTGAAAATAGTGCGTCAAATTAAAGATTCTTAAAGTTTATGTGCAAAGTAAAACGCTCATACAGCATTATTATTGAAACTTGATTAAAATCAGGAAACATGGTGTTTCTAGATTGCCATATCAACACAATAGTCTTGGAATTCTGATATAACTGTTAAATAAGAACCAATGTAACAGCGAGGGTTCTGGCAAAAACCAATTTTTTCAATTTAGTGCCCTCTGGTGTGGAGAAAATGAGAAAGTTTTGTCATTATCATTAAAATGCAAATGTTTCAGTATAGTCAAGCTATTCATAAGAAAAAAAAAATAATATTTTTAAATAGATGGGAAAATATTTTTAAAAAATTGCTATTTTCAATTTTTTTGAATTATCTCTTGAAACTTCGTTTATGTGTATAAAATTGAATTCTAAGTGACTTTTTCAAATAACTTTTTTTGATATCTTGCCATCTTACCCCTTTTTTTGCCTTTGCATTGCAATTTTTTTCATTTTGCCGCCATTCTAGCGATCACGTGACATGTGTCAAAATCGATTTTTAGGTTATCGGACATGCACAAACTTTTCCCCAGAATATTTTTTCCAATACTCCAATAATAAAAAATTTTCCCATATATATGGTACATACTTTTTGGCGGTCACTGTATATCATAATTTTATTCTGTAGATTCAAGTAGCTCTGACATCTATAAAGTGCTCCAATGATTGGTACAATTTTTTTTGTCATGTGCTCTGCATGTTTGTGCCAATTTAGTTTGTCATCGATTTCTAATCCCAGATATTTCGTATGATCGACCTTTTGAATTGGCTGATCCACATTTCTGATATCTGGGTCTCAACTTTCTTTATTTTTATTTTTGAAGAGCATATACACTGTTTTATTCACATTTATTTGCAACTTGTTAGCTAGGAGCCATTTAGCATATAGTTGTAGATCACTATTTACCAAAGCTTCCAGTTCTCCCAAGTTAGATCCTTTATATACTAGAATGGTATCATCTGCGAATATGTAATAGCGAGCTTTAAGATTTGCTTTTTTGAGATTTAGGGTGTGTAGTGAATATAATAGTGGACCAAGAACTGAGCCTTGTGGGACTCCGCAGTTGCGCAGTTTATATTCGTGATTTCACTATTTACTTTATGCAAAGATTCATACTGTTGCCGATCTTTCAGATATGATTTTGATATTCTTGCACTGTTTACTCGTATACCTAGAAGGTACAATTTTTCGAGTAGTGTTTCATGATCCACTACATCGAATGTCTTTTGTAAATCAATAAATATTGTTAGGACAAATTTTTTGTCATCCAAGTTGGATATGACATGGTTTAGGAAGTCTGTTGTGTCGCTTTGGGTGTTCGATTGTTTCTGAAAACCATATTGATACTCGTCTAATTCAACATATCTAGTAAGAAAGTTCATGATACGGTTTTTGAAAAGAATTTCCACAAATTTTGACAATGCACAAACTACAGTAATTGGGCGATAGTTTTCTAAGTGTTTTTTGGCCCTGATTTATGGATAGGGGTAACATTACCCATTTTTAGCTCCTTCGGAAATTCCCCTGTTTCGAACATTTTATTAACTAAGTTGACTAAAGTTGGTATTATTATCTCCTGTACTCTTAATAAATTTTTTACAGAAATTTGATCATTACCTGGAGCAGAGTTTTCATTCATTCCATTCAATATTTCTCTTACTTCTTTGATGTTAGTATCATGTAGGTACAAGGAGTTTTTTATATTGATTTCCTCGAAATACTGTGAAAGAGGGTTACTTATAAGTTTAGCATTGATTTTATTGACAATTGATTGACCTATATCACAGAAATATTCGTTAAATTTGTTTTCGATTTCTAATTTATCAGTTATTAATGTATTATCTAACTCTATTGTATCTACACTAGTTTGTTTGTTTTCATGTTTTATTAGGTTATTTATGAAATTCTATTGTTTCTTTGGATTTCCATCAGCATCATTCCATTTTTTTCTGAAAAAGTTAGTTTTTAATTTTTTTTTTCGTTTTCAACTTGTTTTTTTTTATTTCTGAACTCCCATAAGATTTGTTGATCTTGAGGGATTTTTTTATTAGTTTGTATAATTCGTCTCTTTTTTTTCAATAATTCTAAAAACTGGGGGGTTATCCAATCATTATTTTCCCTAGTTTTCATTTTAATTGTTTTTGTAGCCTTATTTTTTGCTTCTTGTATAAGTTTGATCAAGGTATCGAATGTATCAACTGGTATAGAGGTTTGCAATAGATCTTTCAAATTATCCTCATATTTTAAGTTATCTAGTTTCTCAAATGTTTTCACAACTTTACAAGTATAGTTTTTATTTTTCAAATAAACTTCTATTTCTAATATATTATGATCAGAAATTGTGCTATATTCAATGTTTACTTTACACTCTATTTTACTTGTTGCTAAAACATGATTAATAATAGTATGAGAGTGTTGTGTAATTCTGGTTGCATATTCTATGCCTATATTGTTTCGGATTTCAAACCCATTCAAAATAACACAATTTTTATATTTACTCGTAGTCTCAGTATTATCTAATAAATTTATGTTAAAATCACCAATTATTAGTGTTTTTTTCTTCTAGTATTTCCAGGAATTCCTTCACATTGAATGATGGTGGTCTATATAATGCTATAATTTTTACACCATTTACCTGTAGATTCAATCCAATCATGTTGTATTGGCTGTCGCCACCAATATTGTTCATCTCAATGAACTTGTGTTCTTTAATATATATTGCGACTCCTCCGGATCTAGTATTGATAGTTATTACTCACCAGATTGGTTCATTAAAATAGTTCTCTTTTCAGATTCTGAATCAAAGCCACTTGAAGTACAAGATGAAACAATATGTGGAGATGAAGTTACCAAGGAACGAGACCATTCTTCCTTACTTCAGAGACGTTCAGTTAAAAATGACAATAAGATGAAACGTAAATTCTGTTTAGAGCCTCTTGAGAGTAATCTTTCTGTAGCAGAGGAAAAACATCAGTTCAAAAACCCTTCTGAATCTTTATCTCATATGGGCAATTTGAAAGTTCATGATAGGGGACACACAGATGAAAAACCTTTTTGTTGTGAAATTTGTCCCAAGGCTTTCACTAATTTTAGTCAATTGAGGACCCATGGGAGAACTCGTACAGAAAAACCATTCCATTGCAAATTATGTCCAAAATCTTTCAGTCAAAAACGTAGTTTGAAAATTCATGAGAAGATTCATGCTGGTGAAAAACCATTTCATTGCAAGATATGTTCAAAATCTTTCAGTGTAATGAGTAATTGGAAAGTTCATGAGAAGATTCACACTGGTGAAAAACCATTTCATTGCAAGATATGTTCAAAATCTTTCAGTCTAATGAGTAATTGGAAAGTTCATGAGAAGATTCACACTGGTGAAAAACCATTTCAGTGCAAAATATGTTCTAAATCTTTCAGTGGAATGGGTTATTTGCAAGTTCATGAGAGGAATCACACTGGTGAAAAACCATTTCATTGTAAAATATGTTCAAAATCGTTCGGTATAAAGGGCTCCTTGAAAATTCATGAAAAGATTCACACTGGTGAAAAACCATTTCATTGCAAAATATGTTCTGAATCTTTCAGTAGAATGGATAATTTAAAAGTTCATGAGAGGAATCACAATGGTGAAAAACCATTTCATTGTAAAATATGTTCAAAATCTTTCGGTATAAAGGGTTCCTTGAAAATTCATGAGAAGATTCACACTGGTGAAAAACCATTTCATTGCAAAATATGTTCAAAATCGTTCGGTAGAAAGGGCTCCTTGAAAATTCATGAGAAGAACCACACTGGCGATAAACCAATTCATTGCAAGATATGTTCTAAATCTTTCAGTCTTATGGGTAATTTTAGAATTCATAACAAGATTCACATTGGTGAAAACCCATTTCATTGCAAAATATGTTCAAAATCTTTCAGATTAATCAGTAATTTGAAAATTCATGAGAAGATTCACACTGGTGAAAAACCATTTCATTGCAAGATATGTTCGAAATCTTTCAGAAAAATGAGTGATTTGAAAGTTCATGAGAAGATTCACACTGGTGAACAACCATTTCATTGCAAGATATGTTCAAAATCTTTCAGTCTAAAGGGTACCTTGAAAATTCATGAGAAGATTCACACTGGTGAAAAACTATTTAATTGCAAAATATGTTCTAAATCTTTCACTGGAATGGTTTATTTGAAAGTTCATGAGAGGAATCACACTGGTGAAAAACCATTTCATTGTAAAATATGTTCAAAATCGTTCGGTATAAAGGGCTCCTTGAAAATTCATGAAAAGATTCACATTGGTGATAAACCATTTCATTGCAAAATATGTTCAAAATCGTTCGGTTTAAAGGGTTCCTTGAAAATTCATGAGAAGATTCACTCTGGTGAAAAACCAATTCAATATCAAAAGTTAAACTGAGTGAGTGAGTTCGTTGAGTTGTCTTCCGTCTGAAGTCTGACTTTTAATGTGGTTGTGGATGTTAAAAAATTTCTAAATTTTCGCAAACTTTATTACAGAGGTGGTGAGTACAAATAGAAATTCACCATTCATAAATCATATCGTGAATGGCGTAGTTCAATAATATATTGAAGCGAGGAAACCTGCCAAGTAAAACAATTCCTGCAACAACTGAAGCGCCGAAAAACCTTATCTCATTCCATAATTGATTTGTATTAGCACGGGTACTTTTCTTCAAAATAGTGGTACTTCGGAATGTCGAATGAAGTAACGTTGGGAGATTTACATGCATTACTCATCACTCTTGATTTGAAATCTGACCAGACCCAAAATGCGCTCTCTGACATAAAAGCTGCTAATAGTAAAATAGTGTCCTTAGAGCAGGAAAACTCTTGAATTGAAAAAAAAATTGTTTGCTTGACTGCACATCCCCACATCCCGCAGAAATAATATTGTATTTGGATTGGAAGTTGATGACGAAAACGCTGGCCTTACTCTCTTGGGCGAAAAAACTGAAACACGTATCAGTGCAAGTGATTTAAATAACATCTTTTTTTTACAAGTAGAGACGGCAAGAAACTATTGAAGATTGAATTCTTATCATTTATAAAAAAGAGTGAAAAATTGAGGAATGCTTACAAATTGAAAAATATGAATATTTTCATTTCTAACGATTTGAGTCAGGAAGATCAAGTCAAGAACAAAGCTCTAAGACTGTTTTTGAACAAAGCTAAGCAAAACGGATTGCGGGCATCTATAAAAAACAAAGTCCTTCTTGTTGATGATGGTAAATACACACTGGAAGAGCTACAACGAGATCCAAACGTATTAGATAAAATCTGGAATGCGTGTGCGGAAAAAAGAAAGATTTACCGCCTACACCACAAGAAACGTTCCAAAAACGTACACTGAGGAATAATCGATCACGGATCAAGTTCACCGAGAAACAATAACTTCTGTCGTCTCTAATACCAATTTCTTGTCTTTTATACTTTCTGGAATTTTACTGGCAAAATTATAAAGATATTGTTGTTTATTGATATTTGTACATTGAAAATGTCAGGTTTTACGATCTGTCATGTAAATACAAGATCTATTGTAAATGGTTCTACTGAATTTAAACAGAAGATTTTCAACATAAACGATATTATAACTGTTTCGGAAACATGGTTGAATAACGAAATACTTATGGCCAGTCTTTTCAGCTCCAGTAAAACTTCAGATAACAAACTTTAGATGGTGAATGACATTCTTTAAATGATGTTTGAAGGATCACTTTCTAAACATTAGTTAATTAATCTGGAGTTTAACTGGAACTGAAAAGACTGGCCCTTAGTGACACCCGCATGTGGACCATTATTGTTCAATCTATTTGTAAATGGCATTGGCAATTGTTTACAGTATGCAAAGTTTTTACTATTTGCTGATGATTTGAAATTAAATTTATCAATTAGACAGTCAAATTCTTCAGAACGAATTAGATATTATATATGATTGGTCCTCAACAAACCTTGTAATTGAACATACAGAAATGTCAGGTCATCGCTTTTTCCAAATCAAAAAACAGCCTTTATTATGACTATAATATTGATGGAAAAGTACTGGACAGGGTAAACGAAATTAGAGACTTTGGGATTACTTTAGATCAGCAACTAAACTTCAGAAGACACTTCAATAATGTTTCTGCAAAGGGAAGCAAAATGTAAGGATTTATAATGAGAAATGGCAAAGAGTTGTCATGTAATACCCTCAAAATTTTAATTTTTCTTTAGTTAGATCATCACTGGAATATGCCTCAGTTGCATGGTTCCCATATTACAGATGTGACATTGAAAATGTTGAAATTCGATTTCTGAAGTATATATCATTCAAAATGAAGACATATTCGAACTTCAATCGTCAAAATATTTTAAATAAACTTAACTGAACTCACCACACGGCGCTCTCAAAATGATATGACATTCATTTACAAACTACTGTCAGGAGAAGTGGACTGTCCTTATCTTCTAGAAATTATTAACTTCAATGTAAAATCTTACAATACAAGAAATCCTCCACTTTTTAGCATAAAAAATCACAACACTAACTATGGTTACAACACACCGATGTCCAGATGCATGAGATTGTGTAATAAGAATGTTGATCCTCTTGTAAACTCATTAAGTGAATTCAAAAAATCTATTAGTGACATAAGGTTAGACTAATATCATTGTTGTCTTTTATATATGTACAATATGTAACTTCTTAGTTCACTGTTATAATTGTTATTATTTTGTTTCTGTAAAATGAGCCTTTTGGAATTCAATTTGCATTGACCACCGGGCGAGGATGCGCCGCGCGGATCAGTAAGCGAACGAACCTGGACAAGGACAGTCAGTCCCTCCAGGCATTACATTTTAGAGTGTTCCTACTCAAGACAGAAGAGCACCACCTGGGTACCCAGCAGCGGCCTCCAGCAAGTAGCAGATGGTGAGCCAATCTTCCCTTGAGTTTCAAAAGGTCTCTCTTGATATTTTTTATATAAGTACAGTCCACATTCAGCAGAATCAAAGCACTTTTAATTCTGTGCCAAACAGTTTCTAATGGTGGATCAGTAAATAAATAAATTATGTTGCCGGGGCACGAATTGATGAGGAAAGACAGAAGTAGTGGAGGTCGTGGTGGTGGTGTAGCTGTTCATTTAAAAAAATTCATCAAGGGTTGCTTGATCAAAAATGCCCAGATTGTTAATACTGAACAATTATGGGTTTCCTTCGAACATAAAAAAGTAAAGTTTGCCGTAGCGGTGCTCTACAGACCTCCTAATTTTCCTGTACCTAAATTTACATCTGAGTTTGAGGAGTGTCTGTCTACCCTTAGTCCCAAATTTGACCTTATTATTTGTGTTGGTGATCTCAACATAGATAATTTAGATCCAGTGAGTATTCCGTGCAGTAGAATGAACAATATTTTGGATTGATGAACCGACTCGCTATAGTGCGACTAGCTGTACACTCCTAGATCTTATTATATCTTCTGAAACACTGAATGTAAGCGACTGTACTACAGTTGGTTGTAGTTTATTTACGGATCATCGCCTAGGAGCATGTAAAGTAGGCTTCCCTAGAACGCAAAATCAGACTTTTATGTTCAACCGACAGTTCCTTGAGATGCACACGACACATTTCGCAAATTATGAAACGAGGGTACAGCAGTCTCAAAATGATATATTCTAATAGAAAATTATTGAACAAAAAAATGAAATGACCTTGGGAGCTATTCTAGAATTATTCGACTTACAATTCGCATACGAATGAAAGAGACAGATATACATATTTCATTTGTATCAGTGTGAAACAGTAAATCGAATTCGCATACGTACAAACTCGAGAATAGGATTCCAGGTGTGAATCTTTAGTGTTGTCACATGCTAATTTTGCGGACGTAGTTTATAGTCCCAATCTCCTTCAAACTGACAAGAATAGATTGCAAAAGTTACAGAATTTATGTCTGAGGCTGATAAGTGGAACAAAAAGACGTGACCATATATCACACCATTTGAAAGATATCGAATGGCTAAATATGGAGTCGCGACGCATATTAGGTATTTGAATTTAAGATATCTCATATATCAATCAGATATAATTCGTTTTTTTTTATTCTCACTCAATTATTATTATTTTTTAATTTGTATTGATGTATTAAAATTTTTCAATTTATAATTATATATAAGGTTGGATGGAAGAGCAAGTTTTGTCCATGTCTCGAGCATAGATGAAAAATGAATCCTGCCTTTTGATTAGAATTATGTATTGGGTACCTATGTATGTATGAACTTATGAATAAAAACAATTATTATTATTATTGCAAGATATGTTCTAAATCTTTCAGTGGAATGGATTACTTGAAAGTTCATGATACTAGTCAGAGTCATGAGAAGATTCACACTGGTACCATTTCATTGCAAGATATGTTCAAAAAACCTTTCAGTCAAATGTTTACTTTGAAAGTTCATTAGAGGGGGCACACAAAAATCATTTTGTGGTTATGTCGATGGATTTTCTTTCCGAAAACGTACTAAATCTGAACAGATTGTACTAAATTTTGTGACATTAAACCCAGATTTAACCGAAATGTACCAAGATAACCAACTTCCAAATCGATTTTTTTTTAATTGGCGGGGAGTTTGAAAATCATGTGAAAATACTCCTATTGTTCAGTCTTTCTAGTTATCTATTCAGAATAACTTCGTTTTTAGTATATGTATCATCAAATAACAAACATTTTGGTGACAATTCGTTTAAAACAATTCTTCTGATTTTACGCTCTCGCACTCTCTTCAATAATAATCTTTTCTTGTTCATCATCAGATGAGACCTTTTTTATGTCAGTAACAAACCTTTGAAATACAAAGTTTGTAAATCTCATCTCAATAGTCTCAGTTTTAATTTTGGATTGTTAACAGGTTGACAGCTTGTCACTTATCCCAGCAGCTTATCCCAGTAGGCCAAGCTGTAGATATAAATAAGATGCTCTTTTCACACAAAGTAAAAGACGCAAACAGCCTATAATACTTTTTATGTCATACTAGTTCATTATTGTGTTTTTAATGTCGTACTTCATGCCCGTGCGGGCATAAAGTTCACTTTATGGCCCGCGCGGGCATAAAGAGAAATAATTTCGTCAGGAATTCCAAAATCTTCATTCATTTTGACTTCTAACTTTGACACATAAAAATTATTGTGATTTTATGACATTTACGTTTGTCAACATTCACCTAGCAACGATAGTGTATACCCTCGGGCGACTTACAAACTCTCAGGCCAGAGGCCCTCGGGTTCGTAAAACGTCGCCCTCAGGGCATACACATCTATTTATACCCTTGGTACATAAATGACTATAAATTATAAGATACTTCGTAAATGAAAACCCCGGTTTTCGCCCCAGCAAAATCTATTTGTGGAATTTTTTAAACAAGAAATAGTGAAAAAAGTTATAACTTTTTTGATTTTTTGGAAGTATGAATATGAATTAATATAACAATTTCCCTCAAATCGGCGCATCTAGCTATCAAGATGTGCCCTTAAATTGTTTATAACGCGATTGTGCAAAAACTGCACATCAAACAGAATAGTAATTTACGTGACAAGTCTGGAAAATACTGTTTTTTTTTGGACGAGTAGACCAAATCTGCGAGTCCAAAAAAACTGTTTTCGGACGTGTTGCGTACACTATTTTTTCGGTAACCATGTAGAATAACAAATCAATGAGACGCATTTAGTCTTAAGAGAGGTCGACCTTCACCCATTTGTTAACCGGATGAAACATACTTTTTATGAAGTTACATAAATAGACGAATACGCGTAAAATGGGTTGCCTATCAAAAGGTGGTCATGACTATATACAGGGAGTTTAAAAAATATGCACCATATGGAAACTTTTTTATTATAGATTTGTCAGAAAATTTATTGTACGAGGATATATTGAAAAATTCTTTGCCTACTATAGAACCAAATAAAATTTCAATGTCAAAATATTTTATTACTCAACATATTCTCCTCTTAATTGGATACATTTATTACAGCGAACCTGCAACGTCACTAGACCTTTAAAAAAAATGTTTCTTCTTGCTCTGCAAACCAGACCTCCACAGCTTCTATTACCTCCTCGTTGGAAGAAAAATTACGACCTTTTAAACTTTTTTTCAGTTGAGGAATGAGATGATAGTCGAACGGAGCCAAATCTGGTGAATAAAGGGGGTGTTCTGGTAATTCAAACCCTAAATCACGAATTTTTTGCATGGCAACATGAGATTTGTGTGCAGGGGCGTTGTCCTGCAATAACAAAACACCTTTGGATAGCTTTCCGCGTCTTTTCTCTTTACTTTTTTCCCGTAGAGTGGTCAGTAATGTCGAATAGTAATCTCCAGTTATTGTTCTACCCTTATCCAAAAAATCAATCATGATTACTCCATGGCAATCCCAAAAAACTGAAGCAAGAACTTTTCCAGCAGATTTTTGGACATGAAACTTCTTAGGTCTTGGAGAACCGGAGTGTCGCGATTCCATCGATTGTTGCTTTGTTTCTGGATCGTAGAAATGTACCCAAGTCTCATCCATAGTAACAATTCGGTTTAAGAAGTCTACATCGTTTTCAAATCGAGCACAGATCGAACGCTATGCTACTACCCTTGCACGCTTTTGGTCAACATTCAAACATTTGGGGATCCATATTGCAGCAAATTTTCTCAAGTCCAAATTGACGTAAACTATGAACGCGTTCGTATGAAATATTCAGTGCTTCAGATATCCGTTTTAGCCCAATTCGACGGTCTGTTAAAATCATGTCATGAACTGCATTTTTTGGGGACTGACACAGAAACTGGCCTTCCCGATCGGTCATCATCTTCAATGGAAACTTTACCTCTTTTGAAGCTTGCAGTCCCAATTTTTCACGGTCGCATACGAAGGACATTGATCACCAAGGGTATTAAGCATATCTTTGTAAATCTGCTTACCTCTTAACCCTTTTAAATACAAGTACTTGATGATGGCTCGATACTCCAATTTTTCGATTGCGTAACTCTGGTTTACTTTTTTGACGTCAAACTTTACACTGACACTTCTAATAAGTTATTGTTCGTTGCTATGGTAACGCAATATTTTGTTTATGCAGGGAACTGGTCTAGGCTAACTAGATATCAATACATCCTCGTAAGAGCTTTCATTGACCGAACTCCGCCTTCAATAAATACACTTTATTATTATTATTAATAAAAATTGGTGCATTATGGAATACTTGTATTCGAGTTATCAAAATTTCCAAACGGTGTACAGGGTGGAACAAAAAATTTAATTTTGAGAGTAAACTACCCTAGCTGTGATTCCAATTTTGAATATTTCGAACATTTTAGTTCTTATTTGAATTATATATGGAAATTCGAACAGAAGAAAGGTACCAACAGAAACATTCTAATTTTTATTTATATTAATATTTATGTTAAAATTCGAGCACTTCCCGGCCTAATACGTACTTCCCGGACTAGGCCGGCACAACAAACTCGCGAGTACAAAAAAGCCCTTTACGAAAGTGTTTCATACAAAGTTTTTTCTTCGACAGTTATTATATTGCCAAATTGTAGCAATTATGTCATTACATTTGAATATTTAATGATATGTCGTCGTATTATCGGGGGTAATACCACGAGTGCTCGCAATACTATCGATAGTAATTCTGTCAGAAATCAACAAAATCAAATTGCCTGACACCACGAGTCCTTTAAGACGAGTGGTGTTACCTTAAAGCAATTTGATCGAGTTTAAGATTTCTGACAGAATTATCGATAGTATTGTGAGCACGAGTAGTATTTATTGAGATAATTTCACGAACCAAAATAGTAAAAAAAGTTCCATTGTCGTAAATTCTTCAATACAGATTAGTTGCAAGATATTGAGTTCTCCGTTGTTGTTTGGATACGTGGTTGCCATGGCAAAGTGGTATTACCGGCTCGAAAGCTAGGAACTGCCAAAGAGACTAAACTAACAAGGAGGGTTTAATAAGCCCTAGCGAATCAGAATCTTGTAGCATCAACGCGTCGTAGTGACGTACTTGAACATAAGTACAAAGTCGAACTCGAACCAAGCAACAAAACTGTCAGCAGTACCTAATCCTCATATACCAAGGCCAGTCCGTCACTATCTGAACGGCGGCCATGACATGTCCAACTAGGTCACATTTCGTCACAAATGTTCTTGCATCTCTTTCTATTAGTGTCCCCAATGTCTTATGGGGATTAGACTCTCCTGTTAAATAAGGTTTAGTCTCCTTGGCATCGGGATTCTATCACAGACCACTGGTCTGTGGATTCTATTTCACGAATCGAGTCGTATAAACTCAATGAGAATACTCGATCGATAGCTCAAGAGGAGTCGAGTTGTCAATTTATCCTTTTTTAAACATTTCCTTTGATTTTATTGATGTGTTTCGACAGAATAGCTGGTACAGCGCGGAAAAGTGATGGTTGTTTCGTATTTTAGTGGATTCATTGCAGAATTAACTTCTATTCTTTTTGCTACCTACATATTAAGCGATTCTATTGAAACATCCCATAGTCATCGCTTTCAAATTGAAAGATGCCCATTGGGAAAAATTATAAAAATTTCTCGAAGAACGCAACAATATGGTCATAGGGCGTGTATTCTGAACGAATATAAAATTTTCATTTTTAGTTGGAGAAAGCCATGTTGTTTGTATGTTGAATATGTTGGACTGTTTTTATTTTTTGTTATAATTACTTTTTTTTTAATAAAACTGAATTATTTTAAATTTAAAAAAAATCCCAACTTTTTTCATGTTAATTTAAAAAAAAAATCCTCATGCATTCTTGATATGAATTTATCTCATTTAAAAAAAAGTTAGATCACAAATCTAAGCACATCTTATCATTGTCATGACAAATAATTTACAATATTATTATAGATACCTAATACGATTCAATTTATTGATGTATGTCTACCGTGTACTAGTAGATTTCATTTTGATTCCATCTTATTGAATCAAAATGTCATTACATTCCATCAAAAACCCGACGATTTCCGAAGCGAAATTCGATCATGAAATAGAATAAGGTATAAATTCCATATCGAGTTTATCACCGTGTCGTACGATAGTCGACGTCGACGGTCGTGAAATAGAATCTCTCTGCTGATTGTTACCAAGGAGACTAAACATTATTTAACAGGAGAGTCTAATGCAAAGAGACTAAACTAACAAGGAGGGTTTAATAAGCTCTAGCCAATCAGAATCTTGTAGCATCAACGCGTCATAGTGACGTACTTGGATATGAGTACAGAGTCGAACTCGAACCAAAAGCAACAAAACTGTCGGCAGTAACTCTCATATACCAAGAGCTAGTCCGTCACTGTCTATAGAGAACGGCGGCCATGACACGTCCAACTCACTGAAATGAAATTATATTATGTTAACATAATATATTATGTTGATTTAATATAATTTCATTTCAGTGGTCCAACTACGTCACATTCCGTCACAAAGTTTTCTTTCATCTCTTTCTACTAGTGTCCCCATTGTCTTATGGGGATTGAACTCTCCTTGGGACTAGCGCACTCCGCACTCTTGGTATATGAGAGTTACATGTGACAGTTTTGGTTCGTGTTCGACTCTGTACTCATGTCCAATTACGTCACTGACGCGTCGATGCTACAAGATTCTGATTGGCTAGAGCTTATTAAACCCTCCTGTTAGTTTGCTCTCTTTGGATAAAGTTTGCTTTATGTGATTTGTAGCCAAGGAGACTTAACATTATTTAACCTTTTCGCTGCGGCGAGCTCAAACTGGCTTTCATTCCCTGAGTGCTGCGCTAATAGACGTCATCCGCAGTGTTCTTGCACACAGTACCGCAAGCGTTAGTGCAACGGTCATATAACCATAAAAATAAATCAGGACTGCTATACCAACTGTTAATAAAGAGTGTATGACCTTCGTCCAAGTAATACTGAAGCAGTGAACAACTACATCTCCAGATTTTCCGAAACGCGATTGTGCAGTTTATATGATCAAATCTAATATATATTCCAAATGCTTTTCAGATACTACTAAACGTCGCCCTTATGTCCCGGCACTAGTCACTCAAAATAATTGAGTTTTAGTTCACAAATATGACTTAATCGTTGATTTCTGTAGGCCGCGATATCATTCTTTTCAGTCTTCAAGCGGTAATAAACGTACAAACGACTCGCCCACTGCTTCAAAACCTGCCCCTGACTAGCTCAAACACGTCAAAAATAGTGAATAATTAACTGACATTCTTTATACACATATATATGCGCCCACAGCAGCGAAACGGCTAGATCTTTCGCAAAAATGCGTCATCCGCAGAGGTGACACGAAAATGAAATAACGCATTTATGCGCCATCCGCGGCGAAAAGGTTAACAGGAGAGTCTAATCCCCATAAGATAATGGGGACACTAATAGAAAGAGATGAAAGAACATTTGTGACGTAGTTGGACATGTCATGGCCGCCGTTCTTTATGGACAGTGACGGACTAGCTCTTGATATATGAGAGTTACTGCTGACAGTTTTGTTGCTTGGGGTTGGATTACGTGAGCCATAGAATTCTATAGTCGACAGTTATGTCTCTGTCTCTCCCGTGAATTCAACCATAATGACACCTCACTTATTCAATGAAAAGTAGAATTCTATGGCTCACAGAATCCCACCCTTGGTTCGAGTTCGACTGTACTCATATCCAAGTACGTCACTATGACGCGTTGATCCTACAAGATTCTGATTGGTTAGAGCTTATTAAACCCTCCTGTTATGTCTCTTTGATTTGTAGCAACTTGCTTCTGACAACCGAACGGCCTGTCTCTGAGCAGTTGCTCAGAACAAACGATTGCTCAAATCAGATTGTGAGCATAACAGCATTGTACAATTTTTGATTTTTCTTGCAGCCCACCGATCTGAGATCGGTGCTGCAGCCGCTGTCTTGAGTGCCGTATTCTATACGTCATGACCTCAGTTTGGGTACTAAACTGAACTGACACTAATTGACGTCTTCTTGACGAACTGACGTTAGAAGTAGAAGTGGTAAATAAGCTGTGGTAGAAGTTCTGTGCATATTTACCAAGATGAATTATTAAACAAAATATTTTTTATTTATTTTTATTAATCAGTAATCAAATCAGTGGTGTGTCGAATTTTCGAACGTGCAATGTTTCCATGTATCTTGCTGCAAAGATAAAGTATGTGCTTAGCAGAATTAAACCTGCTGAAGCATGGATTCCCACGTTGTTCAGGCTAAAATAAAAACAGGGCTTAGCATGGATATAGAAACAGCCGATGAGGCAAATAATTTATTGGGGAATGGAATTCTCGTAGAAACAACAACAGGGTAAATACTAAATGTTTAATGCTTTGTGACGTATCCGTTTTCAAATGTTTATTTTTAGTTTAATTTGCATGTCCTTAAATGATGCACTTTCATTAGATACGAATTTATCTGTTGATGACTTACGAAACGTTGCTGCACACTTGATATCTCAACAAAATGTAACACATCCCGCAAAATTAACACAAACAAGCCTAAGTTGTGATAGTGATGGATTCTCTAGTGAATGTAGTGATATAAGCACTACTACATCTGGATCTACTGTGCACTCAACATACAAAACATTCCCACCTTTACTGAGTGGTATTCAATCAAATGTATTTCGATACGGAAGACAGATTAAGACTATTATTAGGTCTAATCTTATTTCTGCAAGTACTAATGAGAGAACATCTTTGAGTGATTTGAGTCCTACTTCAGTCGGAAGAGGGGAAATTGAAACTGAGCAGAAAGATAGGACAATAAATATTGTCTGTAATAAACCCATGATAACCATTGAACCGTCAGCTCAAATTCCCATAATGGCAAAGGCTTTGACAGATCCATCAAAGCCAAAGAAAGGAAGAGGAGGCTGGCCTAAGGGTAGAAAACGCAAACCTGAATTACTAAATCTCCCACCAAAAGCTCCTGCAACAGGTTACACTTTGTATCTTAATGAACAAAGGAAATTATTTAAGGAGAGCAAATTGGCTTTTCATGAAATTACGAAAATAATAGGTAATAAATGGTCCAGCTTGACTTTGGAAGAGAAGAAACCATATTTAGAGAAAGCAGAAGAAGACAAAAAGAGGTACAGAGAGGAGCTGAAACAGTATAGGCAGTCAGATGCCTATAGGGCTTACCTCACCAAAAAAAGGAAGAAAAGATTGCAAAACAATGTGCTTTCAGAGAGTGATATGGATGCCACTGATGATTTTGATGTGAGTCCCAAATTAACAATTAGTTTTTTATTCAGGTTTGTTCTTTCACAAAAACAACATTGTATCTTCAGGAAGAAGACAACGAAGAACTCTACTGCCGCACCTGTGATCAGTGGTTTCACAATCTACACAATAAGCGTGAACATCTTCTGGGCAAGCAGCATCTACAGTCAGTAGCAGGAGATATTACCAGAGAATTGGGATCCGATGACGTTGGCACTACCAGCACAGTTTCATTTAGTACTTCCCTAGATGAGTCCAGTCTTGATGGCATGCCAAATTTGAGAAATACTGCAGACGATAAGTCCAGCATCACTCCTTTGAATTCTTCTGTTTTTGATGTTATGGCAAACTTGGCATCAATAGTTTCAAGTAAGTGATTGATTAATGATTGAATTGATTGTACATAGATACATACCAAAGTAGTTATTTTTAATACATATTTAACACTGTAACATCATAAAATAATAAATTTTCTAAAGGAAAATAAATATATTATTATATGATATTGACACTGTTCAGTGTTGAATATGTATTGAAAATAACTACTTTGGTAAGTCCCTACGTACAAGATCTTTTTCTACGTTGTCTACTACTGACTGCTTGAATATTATTAATATTAGCCAAAGAAATATTTTGCTGAAAACAACCTTTATTCATTAATCAATAATGCAAAGTCTGTAGATATAAATTCAACAAGTCCTGGTTTTACAAACTTGAGTGTCAGTATTGCAATGCACTATTTATTATAGGCCAGACAGGCCGCAGTTTTGATCAAAGATTCAGGTAACATTTGAGAAGTTACAGATTCAATAAACAGGATTCAAACTATGCCAACCACTTCATTGACTATAACCATAACTTCACAAAGAATCCAATTTTTTTGTCTATTTATTTTGTTTGATATATGCTTTATTATTCATTAAATAATTAATATACAAAAGTCTACATTACTAAACAAAAAAATTCTCTTAGCCTATATTACATATTTCAGACTATAAAGAATTACAATTTGAACAGATTTATAGATAGAAAATGTAAACAAATTGAAATATTCAGTTCAAGCTCAATTAAAACTATTTTAAATTACAGAAAAAGCACAACAAACCTGTTACCAAAATGCTAGATTCAAGTCGAATTTATGACATGTACATAATCGTCGGTCCCACGTCAAAACCACGAATGTGCAAATTTCAAGGTTCTGACTTCAGTATGTAGAATGCTAATTTTCTACCAAAATTTTTAATGCTAAACTCACGATACGGCTATTAGGTTGTCTATTGTGAACAAGAGTGAATTCGCAAATGAGAAAATTTACCAAGGTTTTCAAAGCAAGAATATTCTTAAAACTCTTCTCATTTGAAATGACAAATTGAACATTCATGGTTTTGGCATGGGACCGACGAATTATGTATGTAATCAATATTCTTTGTAAAGCATTGTTCCTAATCAGAAATAATAGCTGGTACCAGAACATATATATTTTTTTCATTGGTGCCCCATTTCATCTATTTAAAGCACGCCTCAGCGTGTTTTAATCGAACTTTTCAAAAACGCGCGTTTTTTTAAAGTTACCATGGTAACATCAACAACTCGAGAAACGTGAAGTCTAAATGACAAATTATGATTATTGATCTGACTGCAGTAACTTGTAACGTCAAATAAACAACTCGTTCATTTATATCTGTTACCTTTTGCTTTTCCATCCATTTTATGAACTTGTCATTTTCTTTTTTATGTGCATATTAACCGTGATTCTGCTTTACCATTCAAATAATAGATATTGGAATTCATTTTTAGGCAACAATTAATCTTTTTAAAATTGAAATGTTACTCATTGTGGTCACTGTTCAGTCACATTTGATCCGTTCTGGGACCTTTCCCTACAAATACCTCAGAAAATAGGCCAACTGAAACTATCACAATGTTTAGATTCATTTACAAGCGAAGAGACTGGATGGTGACGAGAAGCCGACATGTGTGAAGTGCAAAGAGAGAAGAAAGTGCACGTAATCCGTATCAATTCAAACATTTCCGAAAATTTTAATAATTCATTTAAAACTTTTTGCTTCGACAGAAGGATCCCCACTAAAATTGTTTGTCACCATTGATTTTCCTTTAGAGGGATTGGACATGAGTATTTATACTGCAGACAACGTAGCCCCTTGTATTTATAGTCTATATGCATTGTCTAATCATTGTGGGACTTCCAATAGCGGACACTACACAGCCTACTGTAAACATCCGTATGCAGGCAGGTGGCATGCGTATAATGATTCGAAAGTGTCCCCAATTTCATCTGAATCCCTAGTAAGCGGAGATGCTTATGTTCTCTTCTATGAGCTGGATGACATTAAAGGAGATCATACTTAGTTTGATATATAAATTGAGATATACATTGTTTTAATTACTATGTGATTTGTTATATGTTTACATTAAACTAATATCTTGAATTAATCTTTGATGACAAATTGCAAATTTATCTATGTTTTTCTCATTTCCATGACAACGAAAGGTATACTGATGTCACATCACGAATTCAACCATTTTACAAATTATAGTAATATTAATAAAAGTACTTTATTGGTTACCCAATAGGCTACCGACCGGAGTCCTTCAGCCTGTTATAATACATTACATTAGTTGATATTTACAATATTTTATGTTATATATATATATATATATATATATATATATATATATATATATATATATATATATATATATACAGTGCGGCTTTTAATAGTCCCTCCCTGTTAACTTTTGAACGGTTCGACGTAGAAACATGAAAAAAAAAACCGTTTCGAGGGTTTCACCAATACTACTTTTTGAAATAAAAAAAAAAATAGTGATTGCACTATAGGGAGCGCAGGGGGCCCAACTCAAAATTTTTAAATGGCATGTGGGGTCAAGTGTCACATCGTTGAAAAGAGAATTCAATTCTCTTTACAACCATCTAAATATTTTTGAATTTTGTTTATAATTTTTTTCCCAATTTCGATTTTTATACGTTTCGAAATTTTTAAATTAATGTGCCCCCAGCACCATCTGTCGAGTAAATGCAATGTTTCTTATCTCAAAAAGTAGTATCGGAAATACCCTTCAAAAAATGTTTGGTTTCATTGTTCCACATCCAACCGTTCAAATTTATCGAGGTATGAGTAGTATTCAGATCCGCATTTATATTTGATATTTCGATTTTGAATTACAAAAAAATATTACCGAAATTCAAAAATATTTAGATGGTTGTAAAGAGAATTGAATTCTCTTTTCAACGATGTGACACTTGACCCCACATGCCATTTAAAAATTTTGAGTTGATGGGCCCCCTTGCGCCCCCTATCGTGCAATCACTATTTTTTTATTTCAAAAAGTAGTATTGGTGAAACCCTCAAAACGGTTTTTTTTTCATGTTTCTACGTCGAACCGTTCGAAGTTAAAAGCCGCACTGTATAATATGCATCAATTTGAGATTTGTAAAAAAATAACATTGCTAATTTCCTGGCCTTTCTGCTAAAGTGGTGAGGCATTCCATCAAGGTGTTTTCTGGAAACTTAAATCTTGGGTTCACTGTCAGGTCTCTTTGAATGGATTGGGTTTGGATAATTTGAATATTGTTTTAATTGTTAGCAAACTTCTGGGATAATTTTTTCAGTTTCTCGACGATTGGTTGTACATTAGTGCATTGATGAAGGAGATGATTTGGAGGAGGTTTTGTGGGTGTCGCATTTTGGTGATTGTCCGCAGGCTGGATCTTTCAGCAACTTCCAAGTTTTTCAAAGGTGGGTTTCTGACGTTGAGATATATTAGGTGGGCATATTCAAGGATTGGGGGCATATGGTTTTATAAATGTGTGCAGCTGTTTTACTGCTGATTCCTCTGTTCTTATATGTAAGGTAACGGAAATGTTTGGCTCTTGTAACTCTTTTTTTTTTTCATCTGGTGAGTATGATGATTAAAGTTCATTTTTGGGTCTATGTGAACTCGTAAGTACTTAACTACTGTGCTACTTCTTACTGTATGATTGTTTATAGTTACTGTTGGTGAATCATCTGATATTTTGTGGTTGAAGATTATCAGTTGAGATTTTTCGGGGTTTGACTTCAGCCTCCATTTGTCACACCATCTCATGGTGCCTTCAATCTAGTCTTGTAACTTCCTTACAGTTTTCTTCAACGTTTTGTTGTGGCTAATTATGGCAGTGTCATCTGCAAATTGCATTCCATAGGATGATGTGAAGTGTTCTTGGGGGTTTGGGTTGTTCTCTATGAATAGGTCGCAACAGTAGATACTATAGAAGAATGGGGATAGAGGTGAACCCTGTGGGAGACCTTGTTTTCGATGAAAGAAGGCAGATGTCTGGTAATTTACTTTCACTTGAAGGGACCGTCTCAGTAGGTAGTATTTTACTAGATATATCATATATTTGGGACAGTCTAATGTGTACAGTTTGTAAAGAATTCCTTTGTGCCAAATACTGTCAAAGGCTTTGTTGATATCTAAATAAATTGCAACACTGATATCCTGAGAGTTTGCTAGCTTGTATGTTTGAAATCAGAACTGATATAGGGTGAGTTGTTCCACATTTATGGCGAAATCCATATTGATGAGTTGGAATTGCATTTCCTATTTTCTCTTCCATAAATACGGGCTTCATAGTATTGTTCTACAGGACACTAGAGTTTCATCAAGCTCTAGTACAAAAATTGATAATGTATTTACTAATGCTGATGCATACACATATGTTGTGGATAACCACTTTTCGGACCACAGTTCGATACTTGTTAAAACCCACCCTGATATGCTGACTGGTAGTCAAAATCAAGAGGTGAATCTTTTCAAAGACTACTCCCATAAAATTAAAGCAGTTTTTGCCCAACTTTTATGAAATCTATAAATCATTGACATGTAACGATAAATATGAAAAATTCTCAAATATATTACAGTATCACTTTTCTAGGGCTTTCCCGATGAAGAAAAAATATCTTAAAAATGATTCCAAATCATGGGTCTCAGATGAAGTGAAAAGGTCTAGCGTACAATTAAAAGACCTATTTATTCTTCAAAAACAATACCCAGTGCTGAGAGGTCAATATCAGGTGCATAAACGAAAACACAACAATCTTATAGAATCCTGTAAAAGAAATCATTACGACCGAATAATTCAATCTTCTGAAAATAAAAGTAAAACCTCTTGGACAGTTATTAATAAACTAAAAAATAACAGAAACACCAAATCACCCAATATAAAAATTTCCCATGAAAATGAAGAAATTTCCTGTCCTGAGGACATTGCAAATCTCTTCAATAACTTCTCCATAGATGCACCAAAACATATTATAGACGACATACCACAGATCGATTACAATAATTTTGAACACAGCCTCAACAGGAATCTTACGTCCATGGTTGTACTTCCTTTCACTGATGAAGAGATGCTTAACATATTCTCAAAACTTAAAAACAAACGTTCCTCTGGACCTGATGACTTCCCCAATAATATTATAAAAGAATTCAAAAATGAACTGGTAAAACCCATTACTCACATAATAAATTTTTCATTAGAAACAGGTTCATTCCCCGATGTTCTCAAAATAGCTAAAGTAATTCCACTTTACAAAAAAAAAAGAAAAAAACATTATGAATAACCACAGGCCAATATCACTAACATCAGTTTTCTCTAAACTTTTTGAATACTGTATGCTGGAGAGGTTGAACTCCTTCATTACAAGGTTCAAACTAATTCCAGATGAACAGCATGGGTTCAGAAAGTCGAAATCTACATCTACAGCAACAATAGATGCATATATCAGCATACTCAATGAATTAGATTCAAAGAAAAGTCCTTTAGGCATATATTGTGATTTAAGCAAAGCTTTTGATTGTGTTCCCCATGATCGGCTGCTTGACAAGCTTTGGTCATATGGAATTAGAGGATTTGCTTTCAGCTGGATCAAGTCTTTTCTAACAAATAGGCATCAATATGTACAAATTGCCTTCAATGAGGAAGGCGGCAATAACACAATTTGTCGCTCTCATCTTGCACACGTAGAAGTTGGAGTTCCTCAGGGGAGTGTGCTTGCTCCAGCTTTATTCTCAATTTATATAGCGGATATCGTAAAATACCTCTCCCCTTTCAAATTAACACTTTATGCTGATGACCTTTCTATACTAGTATCGAATGGTTCCTCCAACCTTAATCAACAAGCTTGCAATAACCTCATGGAAAAACTAATTTTATGGTTAATAATCTCTATATCAATGCTAGCAAAACACAGTTTCTTATATACCACACTAAACAGAGAACGGTTGAAAATATAGAAATTCACCTAAGGGAAATGACTTTAGAGAAATGCCACACTATTAAGTTTCTAGGCATAACTATGAGTGATACACTCGATTGGAAGTCTCACATAAGCGATACAACAAAAAATTTGAACAGTAAGGTGTATCAAATAAGATGCCTTCAGAAAGTGCTTAACCTAAATGTTTTGAAAAACTATTATTTTTCTGAAATACAATCTCGACTAGCATATGGCATATTGCTGTGGGGCATGTCTTCATCAGCACAAAAACTATTTACGGTTCAGAAAAAATGCATACGAGCAATGTTAAGCAAGAAGCAAAGAGAATCATGCAGACCTCTTTTTGACAAATTAAAAATACTACCACTATTCTGCATATATATATATATATATATATATATATATATATATATATATATATATATATTGGAAATTTCCTGTTACATTTATAACAACAGAAACAGCATTCCTTGTCTTAACGACATACACAACTATCCAACAAGATTTAGTCATCACCTCTACACACCTCAAAATCATTTGAATATATGCCTTAACGGGCCCATACCTAATGGAATTAGGGTATACAATCACCTAAATCCAAATATTAAACAAGAAGTGACTTACTTCAAATTCCGAAAAGCCCTAAAGACGTACTTATTAAATAACATGTTTTATACAATGGGTGAGTTCCTATCTTCATAGTGGACTCTCGTTGTTCCTTGAACTGTTTTGTGTAATTAAATGTATCTGTTTGTTCACTTATTTAAATGTTGACTTGTTTTATACCTTGTAGGTCTTTGAAACCAATAAAGATTATTATTATTATAATGTTTTCATAAGTTTTTTGAGGTTTTTGCCAAATACTGGAAGTAAAGTGATTGTTCTGTAGTTTTTCGGTTGTCTCTGGTCTGTGTGTGGTTTTGAATTGTTATTATCCTTCCTTGTTTCCATTCCAGTGGAAAATATTGCGTATTTATAACATACTCGTATATTTTAATAATGTATAGGTGTATATCATAATCCAATTTCCTTATTATTTCTTTTGTGACATTGTCAATTCCTGGTGCACTGTTTTTGCCTTGGCTTACTATTTCATCCGTCTGTGGTTCATCTTCAAAGTATCGTATATACCACTCCTCAACTGTTTGGTAGAAATTTCCATCGAATTGGGGGTCTTCATCTTCTTCGAAGGCTCTTGAGAAGTGGTCCAGAAAAATGTCTGCTATTTCTGAGTCAGTTGTGTATGTTTCTCCATTTTTATCAAGATGAGGGGTTTTAGCTTTTGTTTTATATTTGCTGATTTTCTTGATCTGATGCAAATAGTTTTTTCCATGCATTGGTTGATTTCATCACATGTCTCAATCCACTTACTTTCTCTGAACTGGTACATTAGTCTTTGAATGTTTTTATTGCAACTATTTACTTAGATGCGTTTTGAAATCCTGGTTGGGATTACATCTATATTCACGGTACATTTTTCTCTTTTTTTAATTAGAGCTATGATGAATGGTGGTAGTTTATGCAGATATGGTTTTACTTTGGTTGTTGGAGAGTTTTCCAGACCCGAGTCGTTTAACACCTGATTAAAAAATTTTATTGTATTCTTGTTCATGTGTCTACACTACTTTGTTTTCGTGTTTTATTAGGTTGTTTATGAATTTCCTTATTGTTTCTTTCGATTTCCATCAGTATCATTCCATCTATTTTTGGAAAAATTAGTTTTTTAGTTTTCTATTTTCATTTTCAACTTGATTCTTTTTATTTTTGAAGTCCCATAAGATTTGTTGATATTGTGGAAATGTTTTCGTTAGTTTATACAATTCGTCTCTTCTTTTTGATTGTTCTAAAAACTGGAGTGTTATCCAATCATTATTTTCCCTTATTTTCATTTTAATTGTTCTTTAGCCTTTTTTAGCTTCTTGAAGTTTGATCAAGGTTTCAAATGTATCAACAAGTACAGAAGTTTGCAATATATTTTTTTAAATTTTCTTCATATTTTTAGTTATCTAGTTTCACAGATTCACTAGACTTTGATATCTTGTCTGCTACAAAAGTTAGGGACGGAGAATGTTCATCACCGGTATAGCATAAAAGAGCAGAGAAAAATTTTTCATTCACTTTGATTTTCAATTGTTACAGAAAGGGAAACAGAAATCAAAATTCTCCAAAACAGGCAGCAAGAATCCTTGTCGCAACAACAGGCACTGTGTAATCAGCTCTTCCAATTGAACGAAAGACACAAAAAATTACAGAAAGATCTTCTGCAACTGAAGGAAAAGGATAAAGACATGGAACATATAATAAATCAATTGTGGCAGGTACCGAGTTGGTTCATAAAAACGGAGACTAATGGCTAATTCACATCTGGTGTGGTTGTGATACCTTGTTATATAAAGTAGGTAAGGTTAGTATTTTCAGTTTATGGTTGCTACTTTTGGTGCATACAAAGATATCTGAACAGCAATGAAAGAATTGTTAAATATTTTGAAGTGCTAAGTCAAAAAAGTTCTACACAATAATTACTCTTCAAAATAAGGTTGTGGATTCCACAATTCAAAAACTCTATTTTATTACATTTCTTGATTCCAAACTTTATTTTTATTACATTTCTTGATTCCATACTTTTCACCATATGAAGTTAGCTTCAAACAAATTAATATTTTACCGTTTTTTTGTAGCTAATTAGTTGCGCAAAAAATTGTCACTTTTTTTACCTAACGATTTTTTTAAAGAGAGAAACCTTTTTCTATTTGGAGTCTAAAATGAAGTTGAAACCCAAATGCGTATGGAAATGGCTTCTATTTCGATACGCTTTTCAAATTTTTTCGTGATTGGTAACAATGGTAACATCAACTGTCAGATGAACGTCAGACAAGAGGGATGGGATTTTCAGATATTAAACAAAGAAGAATAATAACCTTTGAATGTTGTGGTGTTATTTGTTGCCTTAAACTTTAATTGTTACATGACTGGTCTCTCGGGTGTTTATAATTAAATTAGCTGGTGTGATTTGGACTGGGTCTACAAAATTATGCTAGGTGGTCTGATTGTTTGAAAAGTTATTTTGACTGCAGTGGGACTAGTGGGAGTATGGTTAGGCATCGGATACTTCGAAATTGTGAAATTCCTTTTCGTACACTAAACGAGATTTTTTTGAATATTTTATCGATGTTACCAACCCGATATTTCTGATATTATTTATTAATATTAAATCCAATTTTTTCCAATAAAAAAACTACAAAAAAATGCCAAACAGAAAAAATAGTATATGAATTCTTGTTCTCTCGGAGCTCTCCTCGCTTCGCTCGTCGTACTCCAAACAACGCTTGCGACAAAAAGGTGTCTTACAAAACTTGTATCATAATATACTATTCCAAAACTACTTAATTGCTACAAAACGCAGCAATTTGTGTATACCATAAAAGTGATAGAAGAAAAAAATTTCGGAAGTTATCGTAACACTTTTTTTAAAGACAAAAATTTGTTCTCTCCGCAACTAAAGGTGCAATTAGTCAACATCATTTTAAAATTGTTAAAAGCGAAAGTTGAATCTGGCACCATTTATACAACAATGTTGAGTTTATGCTGAAAACCTTTTATGTTACTGTTATGTTTATTATAATGCTTATGCTGAAGTTGACTAAATCCACACTAATTAGCGACAAAAAACGACACATTCTAGATACTTCAGAACTGAGAAACTATAGTAATAATTCATAATATCTATCTTACCTTTTCTCAAACGGGCGCTGGGAAACTAGTGCGCATGCCGAATTCTGAATCATGAGAAATGTCATACATTTTCAGGGTTATGCTTCTTTTGACTTTTTGAACCGTCCCATATTGAAAATTATGCAAGATGGTTAATTAAACTTCGTGTCAATAATAAAGCGATTCATTAATCTATTTGTAACTCTAATAATAAAATGTTTGTATACCTGCTACCAGAGTTTCATCAATCAATTTTCTGCCAAAAGCGGATAAAAATTCATTGAACTTGAGGAAATATGAATTGGGTATGTGACGGACAGTTGTTGAAAAGATAAATCTCGTTCCACATCGGCCTCATAACCGCTGAGAAAAATAGTTTGCTGGTAGTGATGTATTTTTGCCTCATGAACATGAACTCGAAGTAAAACGCGGCTATCTTAAATTCTTTCAGGCATGAATTTAGAAAGGGCCCCGCACAAATCAAACGGGAAATGGATCCCTGTCGAATTGGCTGAAATTTGGATATGTTGTAGTTTATACCCTTCTAATCAAAGGTCTCCATTGGCCCGATACCTAAAAATGAACAGTTATTTAGATATTGAAAGTCAAAAGTTGCAACTTGTGCAAATCGACCATGTATAATGGCGATGACTTTGTCCAGTTTTGACAGGAATAATAACAATTTCTGAATTGTCAATAAATGTCAAGTTTCTACAAAAGGTAATGTTTTGAAGATTCTTATACTCGCATTTTTTTTAATAATATGGCTTTTAGAAGAAAATGCCGAAATATGTGAAATCGCCATACGCAGACGAGAGCAAAGGAAGAGATGCAAATTCTTTTTCGATCGCGTGAGAGATTTGCACTAGTCGCAACTTTTGACCTGTCCATTTTTAGGTATCGGGCCAATGGAGACTTTTGATTAAAAGGGTATAAACTACAACATATCCAAATTTCAACCAATTCGACAGGGATCCATTTCCCATTTGATTTGTGCGGGGTCCTTTATAAAATGTGCAATATTCTCAGGAATAAAACCCATATAATGCCACCCTCTTATAATTAGCACAATATTCACTCCTCTGTAACCTTATCCAGATTATGAGGTTATGTTGGAATTTTCCGAATTAGCACCACATAAGATATGCTTCTCATATCTTCGATAATTGTTGCTGCCGAACCATGCACGCTAGGAAGAGATGAAAAAACAAAATCGTGTCTTTGAATAGAAATATCTGGCGCAAGCGCATTAATTTAGCAGCGCCCAATTCGATGCTCATTTTTTTACATCACATAGGCTGTCCTTATTATTCATATTCTTAGTTAATAGATAATATATCCACCTTAAACCGACTGGCACAACGCAACAACGTTACCCTTGTCTGGATACCTGGTCACACAGGCCTAGAAGGAAACGAAATAGCGGACGCCCTAGCAAAAGAGGGGGGGGGGGGAATAACGTTCACTGGACCAGAACTGGTAATCGGTTTAGCATATAGCACTGCCAAGAATGTCAACAGCTTGGGCAGACAATAAAAGACTCTTATGAAATGGCTAAACACATTCTGTGTACATGCAATGCAGCGGCCAGAACCAGATTTTCAATATTTGGCCAGAAAACCTAGTAAATTGTTCTTCCAATACATTCCTCAGTTTCGTTAAGAGATTGGATATTGGGAGAAATATAACCATAGGGTGGGCCACAAAAGGCCATTGACCGCAGTGGAGGGCCTGATACGGGCCCACTCACGTTCAAATGTAACCAAACTGCACCCAAAATTGTTCGAAAGTTTGGATAGCGTCTATTTTGAAATTTTCTCGTGTTTTCTCGAACACAGACCCTGGCATTTTCATTAACTGCACCATATATTTGTAACAATCATCAATAAATTCGTTAGAGGTAAACGCTGGCACATTGAACAGTACCGATTTACGAAAGACGTCAAAATACAATCACTGTTGCAAATAGACAGCGAAGTGGTAGTGGTGATAGAGCGTTTGCCTTCCACTCAGGCGGTCCGGGTTTGATCCCCGGTCGCCTGTCACTGAGCTGAAGTGGTTCGGATTACAAGAGTTTTGTGAAAAACAAAATCAAACTAACGATGTTTTGACGAGTGACATATTTACGTGCACCAGTGCCAAGTCTTCTCAAATTTCTGTACGCATGACTATTACGACTCATAAATGAATTACCTGGAGAAAACGGGTTATGTCGAGGGATGATTATGGTTGTTTCCACATACGCCGAGGGTATTCGTTCTGTAATAAGTGTACAATCAAGACAAATCGGGACAAGTAGACAACAACCATCCGAGATTTTGCACTTGGAGATAGTAACATTGCAACACTGCAATGCATCAGTTCTCACGACATCTTTCACAGAAGCACGATTGTGTTTTCACTTAGATGATTCATAAAATTCGATGATGCAGTGGCGTATCCATTGCGGTTGACGTACAAAAAATTGGTTAAATCATCACCGATAGCTCTCAAATTTTACAGGTGCGTTCGCACATGATAGTTAATTTTGTGTAAATGGTGGTAAATCATTACCATGTATAATTGACATGTAGAGGAGAGAATGTTCACTGACTATACTCAAATAATATCAATATCAGAATTCTAACAATTTGTTTCCTGAAGGTTTAGGAATTATTGAACCAATTTTTTTGTTACTTTGCAGGTGACAATGCTGTCAACTTGCAGACGGATTGTGAACAAACTCAGCCATGTGGTATGAATCATATTGTGGTATTGAATAATTTCTTCTAATACAGATCGTTCTGTAAAATATTGTTCACCATCATAGTTGAGTAGAATCGAAGGACGAAATTGTTCAGCAGAAAAGCTACAGAAGAGGTATGGAGAACTAAGACAGGGAGTTGCAAATAATGCATTACATGCTGAGGTTGATGATTATGATTTGAGAACTTTTATTAGAAGCAGCCCAATTTGTCCACTGTTGAAAGAGAAGTAATGACTAATGTGACCATTTTTTGTTGGGTAGGTGTACTAAATTTTTTTTGGGAATGAATTGTTTAAGTCTATATTATATTGGGCGTTGGAAAATCTATCGAGATTTAAGGTACTTAAACTTTAATGTTAATTCTATAAAGCATGTTATTATTTGAAATCAATTTATTGTATATTTGAATTTTAATATTTTAGTCATATTATGTTAGGCTAGAATGAAAGTAATTTTCGAATGATTCTATTTATTTTTTTAATAATATTCGATTTTATATATACATAATAAAAATATTCGCAGAAGAGAGTTATTTTGTATTTTATGTTTTTCCAAGGCAACAGGAGAAGGTTTTGGTTCAACCTATACATAAGGAAGAGAGAGAGAGAGAGGGGAGAAAATGATAAAAAAATACAAGAGAAAAACATCTTTCATCAATCGTTCAATAATAAAGTTACTATGATGATTTTAAACAAGTTATGAGGTCTATAACTCAGTAACTACTGGATTATAAATCTCATTATTTACTATGTTTAACCAATGATTCGACAACATTTTTCATGTTACCTCAATCAAAGATCTCAGAGTCACCTTCCAATCCAATCACTCAATTTCTTCGCACATTGAGTACATCTGTAATAGAGCACTCAAGCAGTTGGGTTTCATAAAGAGACATTTGTTATTTGGAGCCCTTAGGCTCAAGTCCACATCGAAAAATTGGAAAGAGTTCAACACAGATTTTTTATGTACTGCTCCTTTAGGCTGAACATTCCTTACACTTATACCAACATGCTGTCAGTAATATTTTGAACGGTCTGTTAGAAGCTCCTGAATTATTAGAATTAAAAATACAGGATGTTCCAAACTCGATGGCCTATTAGATGTTTCTGGAGAAAGGAACGTAGGATTATTTTGAAAATTTGGTTTCTTGGGTAATCAGTTCTGCTCTATCGATCTACAATATTTTCAGCGCTGCGGCGTTGCCGCTTCTATCGAAAAGTAGCAACAACTTTGATATTTTAAATGGAATACCCTGTATATTATTGCATTTTTCGCTTTGCTATTTGATTATTTTCATATAATACTTCCCTATACATCTCCAGTGGTTTTTGAGAAAATCAATAATTTCCTTATTTTTTGTGCGGAACATAGCTTCAATTAATCGTTTATTACGGCAATATTTGAATACGTAAAAAGCTGTAATTTTGGATGTAGTTTGACAATGTCCTGTATATTAGTTATGACTAGGGGAATTCGTTCTTCACTTACAGGTTCGTTAAAAATTTGTGATTTTACCGATAGATACAAATGTGGTGAAAGGGGCATCTTTTCAAATGGAACACCCTGTATATTATCAAATATCCTGAATGATAATTGAATTTCCTTTCAAATGATGTATCATGTTTCTATACCTAAGGAGTCAGGTTTCCGAAATAAAAGCCAGTTTTCTATAAAAATTGGATTATTTTGCCATATTTTGTATTGGGTAGATATGAAACGTCATGGAACACGTCATTATGAAAATCGAAAATTAGTACATTAATAATATAACGTTTGCTCGTACATTAACGTAAATTTGATTAGAAAAGAATCAAAATGGAAGACTATAATTATTCTGATTAATTTTTGTCAAATTTGTCCCATATTTCTAACTGTTTATTAGAAATTTATATTTTGTATTTTTTTTTCAGTTTTTTAGAAAACTAATATTGCATGAATTGAGAAATGCAGTGGTTTGAAATTTTAATTCAGATTTGAACAAAGTATGTTCGGTTTTTTATCTCCATGATAATTTTACCTCCCATTCAGGGTATCTGAAAAACGTGTGTCTGTTGAGAAACCAATAAACAAATGAAGGTCCTATTAATCGCTAATTCATGTTTTCGAAGTGACGTTTAATTTGATTCAATGTGAAAATTTGGAAGAATTAGATCTGGGGATCGCGTTGGCCAAGGCTGTGGATCCAAGTGTCTTATCCACCGATCTTCAAAGGTTGTAGTCAGTTTTCTGCTCACTTCTTGTCTACAGTGAGGGGGGCACCGTTCAACTGCTACCAACAACTTCAATAAACATGAAGAAGCAAATTGCCAAAAAGTTTCTTACTGTTGTTCTCATATTATTCAAATATTTTCCATATAATTTTCTGAAGGAAATTTGAATTTTCATAAGTCCATATTTAAACCCATTCACAGAAATCAACACGTTTTTGAAGGATCATCTCTTGACGCCTCAACATTCCCAAACACAGCATAATTCCGTTCGATTCTTCTGAGTTCATTGAATTTCCTGCATGTTCTTGAAGTAATTAATGTTTTTGCACCAACCGAATATAAAACAGATTCGAAATATCAGCATTTCAATATGCATTGCAATCTATCTTTAATACTTCTAACAGAAACACCATGAAAATTACGACTTGTTAAACTAAAAGTTTGCTTTGCTCTTTTCTTGTCACGGCACACTACTATCATTTTCAATTACCAGATTCGAAATAGGTAATATTGCCCAATTGAAATAATCTGTAGTATGCTGTAAAGCCCTTTTGAGCTTTACTGGTCACTTTGGCGCCGAGTCCAGGTTACGGATTTTCCCGGGCGCCACCTCTGGTTAACGTGTGAAGGTCCACTTGCTCCGGGCAGCTTCAGTTGGAGAAAAGTATACTCCAGGGGTCAATTATGGATTTGACTAAAGCACGGGTGGCCAGAAGAGGCAGGCTTTAATTGCCTCTGCTGGGATTGAATCCTGGGTACCTGCTGCTATTAGTTAACTCAAAGCAATTAAGTTCAATTTAAAAAAAAATTATGTAATCACTAAACGCATAATTAAATCAAACACCAATAATCTATAACGGTTTTATTAATTGTCAAACACCTACTCTAAACTACTCTAAATATACTGGACCACAATTATGTTGTGCCGGACTTAATAAGCGGGAGGGGAAAGCAAGCAAAGCGGACAATAATGGAATACCACCGACTTAACCTTTAAACTAGACTGCCAATACCATATTATTGAAATTGATCCAATTACGAAATTGACTGGTGGCCATAGGACATGCGCATTGTGTCTGTTATCTGTCAGAATCACATTGGCGTACTTCAGGAAAAATTAATAGGTCTAGTACAAAAGCAAGTGGAATGTTGAAAAATTGAGTTTTCATTTGATGACGAGAATATTTCATAACTGTACATCCATACTTCGACAAGGCACATTTCAGTCGTTGAAAATTATGGATTTTTACACCAAAGTCCAAAACACTTCATTTTAACAATATCTATTTACTCAAGGTGACGCCAATGACCTAATAAATGGCTCCCCAGATTGTCAAATATCAATCCTTTGGTGGCTCTTGCGCATTGCGCAGACACGGTTTCAGGATGTTCAATTGGATGAGTTTTTCGAGTGGTGGGCATATGAGTACTAGCAGTCTAGTTTAAAGGTTAAGTCGGTGTGGAATACGGATTACCAAAAGCAAGCAACGGATTTAGTTAGCAAAACAAGCTTTAGGGTTACTGTGAAAGCGCTACTCCTCTCAAACAAAACGGCTAGGCGGGACTTTATATAAATCATTTCCGTTCTGGACCTTGAACTTCGTCTTTAACAGGTTGAGTGCCTCCTAGGGTGCCCATGTAAAACACTGTCCCTGTATCGATGGCGGTTTCCACAAATCCAGTGCCCCCTGGGGTGCCCAAGCGAAACACTGCTTTGACCGCTTGTTCACGGTATAGCAAAATAACTATCGAATATAATCCACCTCCACAGTTTCAGTGCCTCTTGGAGTGCCCAAGCAAAACACTGTACCCGTGTTGGCGACGGTTTCCACAAATCCAGTGCCTCCTGGGGTGCCCAAGTGAAACACTGTACCTGCTTTGACCGTTTGTCTACGGTATATCGAAAATGAATTACCTCCACAGATCCAGTGCCTCCTGGAGTGCCCAAGCAAAACACTGTACCCGTGTTGGCGAAGGTTTCCACAAATCCAGTGCCTCCTGGGGTTCCCAAGTGAAACACTGTACCTGCTTCGTCCTGCACAACTTACAATAATTTTACCACACGTGCTCACCACTACTCTGCTCGACTTCGGCGGACTCCTTCTTCTTCGGGCTCTGGAACACAACTGATTTTATTTCAGCTCTCTGGTCGGTCTATGGCCGTCGAACTCTGCCGGTATCTCAGGCCTGCGCGGTCGGACTTGACTTCCTACTCGGACGGCTGGTACTGCTGCTTTTCTTGATGCGTGCTTACCCTTGGCTGAGCGGAGAACGAACTGAACTTCTCTTATCTCGTATCTGGCTGCTTCAGTCGGCCGGCTATCGATACCCCTTCTCTTGCGCGAGGCACAATTGCGCTGGTGATTCTGGGGCGGGCCCGCCGAGTCCTTCCGACAGTCGTGCAGAACAGTGGTTAACTATGATTACGCAACGGATATGAATATTTTATCGGGATGTAGAGCTTAACTGAAAAATTTGGATCAAAGAACGGACTTTCTAAGTCTAAAAATAACGGAGATATGAATTATATTGTTCGGAGAGGCCTTTGCTTGCTATAAAAGTTGATTATTATAAATACAAAATAGTAACTTCGTTACAATGCCGTGACCAGAAAAGAGCAATAAGTGTAAGTTTGGCAAACAGTGGATTTGATTGTGTTTCTGTCAGAAAGAAGTATAAAAAATGGATGGCATATTAAAATGCAGATATTTTAAATTAATTTTATAATTGTGGTGAGTGCCAAAGAAATGTTTCCAGAACGTGCCGGAAATTCAATGACCTTTCATCCAAATTTAGCAAGAATTAATAGAAAAAAAAAATTATTGATTGAAATAAAATTGAGTTTTGCTTAAGGACACACGTTTTTCAGATACCCTGAATGGGAGATAAAATTATCATGGAGATGAAAAACCTAACCAAGCATACTCTGTTCAAATCTGAATTAAAATTTCAAGTCACTGTATTTCTCGGTTAATCCAATATTAGTTTTGGAGAAGACTGTTGTGAAAAAAAATACAAAATATCAATATCCAATGAACAGTTAGAAATATGGGACAAATTCGACAAAAATTAATCAGATTTACGTTTGAATAATTATTGTCTTCTATTTTGATTATTTTACAATCAAATTTACGTTAATGAACGCACAAACGTTTTTTTATTGATGTTTTAATATTAGAATTTTCATAATGAGATGTTCCATGACATTTCATACCTACCCAATACAAAATATAGCAAAATAAACAAATTTTATAGAAAACTTGCTTTTATTTCGGAAACCTGACTCATTAGGTATAGGAACATGATAATCATTTGAAAGAAAATTCAACTTTCTTTCAGGATATTTGATAATATACAGGGTGTTTCATTTGAAAAAAATGCACTTTTCACCACCTTTGTATCTATCGGTAAAATCACAAATTTTCAGCGACCCTGTATAATGAAGAACGAATTCCCCTAGTCATAACTAATACACAGGACATTGTCAAACTACATCAAAAATTTCAGCTTTCTACGTATTCAAATACTGCAGTAATAATTATTTAATTGAAGCTGTTTCGCACAAAAAATTAGGATAATTATTGATTTTCTCAAAAACCACTGGAGATAGGCATAGGGAAGTATTATATGAAAATAATGAAAACGCAATAGCAAAGCGAAAAATGCAATAATATACAGGGTATTCCATTTAATGTATCAAAGTTGTTGCTACTTTTCGATAGAAGCGGCAACGCCGCAGCCCTGAAAATATTTTAGATCGATAAAGCAAAACTGATTATTCAAGAAAGCAAATTTTCAAAATAATCCTACGTCCCGTTTTCCAGAAACGTCTAATAGGCCATCGAGTTTGGAACACCCTGTATATGTTCCTCCTAGGGCACTGCGTGAAAATAGCAATTTTCCTTGGTTGCACATCGGTCAAATTATGGTGCAAAAATAGGGATGATTAGATTTCTGCGACTGGCAAATGTTCACTCAAGGGCTATAAATATTTTTCCGCGTTTTGGCAAATGAAGAGAGCTACTGTGAAGCTTAAGTTTTTTAGCATCAATTGTTCATTTCATTTTAATTTGTTTTTATCCAGTTACGGTATAAAACTGTCTTTAGATATAGGTACTCATTTATTTTATCTTAGTGTTTTATATTAATGTAAATTGGTATCTTCTTCCCATCTAATAAATAAATATATATTTTTGAGATATGGACAAACTCGTAAGTACCATTAAATAAAACAAAATATTATAACAATATCTTTAATGAAAATGTAAAATCGCTCAATACAGGGTGTTTCTTAAGTACGTGTAGAAAATTCAGGAGCGTATTGCTGACATCAAAATAAGAAGAAAAGTTCCTATAAACATATGTCCACAAGTTATTCGTTTCTGAGATACAGAGTGTCAAAGTTGAATTCTTATTTTTTGTGAATAATTTCAAAATAATTCTGATATTTGGGTAAAGTTTGGTAGCTGGGAATATTTATTATTCAGTTTGTGTAAAAAATATATTCTTGGTAGCAACCGTTTTCGACTTATTGAGATTTGAAATAATCGAAGTGAATTTGAATGACAAGATTTTTAAATTTAAAATAAATTCAATTAGAAATTAGTTTTATCATAATTAACATAAAATTTGATTATGACATTGAAATATCATCCCAGATACCAAACTTTACTTGAATATCAAAAATATTTTGGAATTTATTCACAAAAATTAAATATAAGAATTAAACTTTGACAGCCTGTATCTTAGAAACGAATAACTTGCGGACATGTGTTTATGGGAACTTTTTTTCTTATTTCGACGTCAGCAACATGCCCCTAAAGTTTCTACACATACTTAAGAAACACCCTGTATATACCAAACATTCGTTTGATCAGTTGGAAACATTGTGAACGCAGCAATTTGTCATATTTTCTTGGGTGGCAAGTTCGCATGGTCTCCATGTAAATTTGAGAATCAACTCGAAATGAGTGTATGAATTTTTTCATACAATCACGTGAGTATAAGTGGAAATCCTATAATTTGGAGAACAGTGCCACCAAACAAAGAACCAGTTCAAGATTATTCTTCACAGATAATCTACACCAATTACTCTTCAATATTTCTAATATTCCATTCCATGAATTTATCTGACTAATACTATACCTTTGAGAAAGTTCTGAAATCTGAGTATATCCTTAGATATTCGGAAATAACAGAATTTTTTTTCTCTGGATTTTGTTAGTATTCGACAATTAATCGCACTTTCACAATACCACTTTTCCCCTGCTACATAATGGTGTTTTCAGATTTGCTATTCGACGTTTCGTCTTCCAGCCACCAGCATCAACTTTATTTTTTATGGGCGCTCTCTGTTTAGAATAGAACCAACATTTTCAATGGTGTATCACAAGTTACCAATATTTTTCGAAAAATTGGAGATATTGAATAAAGACTTTTATTACTATGGAAATTCAGCTTTTCCTCTTTATGATTGACCTAGTCAATGCTCTCATTTTAATATTTTGTGAGTCATCGCATTATTGGCTAAAAATAGCTTTCAAGAATAAATGAAAAAGAGATATGAATGATATGATAAACATTTATTACAAATAATTAGCGGAAATGTATCTCGAAAGACGACACCACATCAAACTGAGTATGTATATGAACTTAAATGAATATCAATAATTAACTAAAATGTAAATATGATAGTAAATCACAGTAAATGCTCAAAATGATGGCATTGTTCATTTTAACACAACTGTGACCTTCAAATATTATTTCACTGTACGATTAATTTCCCTTCTCCTCAATCTTCCGAACTCTCTAACATTGTATTGAATGTCCTTAATATTCCCTCTGACTATAGACTCTATTTTTCAGTGTACCTAAGCATGTATCCATAATATTCAAGTCTGGAGACCTTGCTGGTCACCTCACTGGCTCATTATTCACTATCCATTTGTCACCAAACCTTTCAGTCAAATAATTAGATACTTGTCTGGTATTGAAGCACCATCATGTTGAAACCAGATGTTTTTATAGTTAGCCAAAGGTAGATCATCCAAATAGTCTTCGAAAATCGATATTAAAAACAGATAACAGGTTTCTCCATTCAGAATTCCGTCAAATAAATGAGGACCCAAAATTTTATCTTTGTAAATTCCTTCCCACATGTAATAGGTACTAAATCTCACTTGCAGTCGAATTTCTTGGAACTACCTGGGGTTGTTTATTCTCCTAAAATGTGTTACTTATTTCAATTGAAAATCAATTTTCCTCAATGATTTATTTAATTTTTTTTTCTTATATCAATGTAAAACTATAAAATTTAAGAATATTGTAATTCACACAATAAAGTACACCACTGTGGCTGAAGGACCTCGGTCAGTGGCCCAATGGGTATTATTTTTATACTTAATGAAGCTCATTTATTATTATTATTTTAGGAAAATCTGGTGCTCTTATTAGCCAATAACAAAATTCTAATTGCCTTTGCGGATAACCTGGATGCAATTTTTGAGATATACAGTGCGGCTTTTAATAGCCCCCCCCCCGTGTTAACTTTTGAACGGTTCGACGTAGAAACATCTTTTCAACGATGTGACACTTGACCCCACATGCCATTTAAAAAGTTTGAGTTGATGGGCCCCCCCGCGCCCAATTTTATTTCAAAAAGTAGTATTGGTGAAACCCTTGAAACGGTTTTTTTTTCATGTTTCTACGTCAAACCGTTCAAAAGTTAACAGGGGGGGGGGGACTATTAAAAGCCGCACTGTATGTATTTTGTAGCATTTGAAACTGCTTTTCCGAGTTGTCTCCAAGCACCAGTATGACAAACATTCATATCGGAGAAAATTTGACATGTAGATTTCCCTGGGTTCATATTTATCTGCAAATTAATAATTTTTATTGAAAAGGACACAATGTCTAATTTACCTCATACATACCTCATTTATCAAATTTTCTTTAGTTTCCTGGTCCATTCTGGCTCTGTATTTTTTCCTCAGCTTTTCAAATGAACCAAACTCGGTGAGATTTTGATCCAATACTTTGAGTATAGTTCGAAGTGGTAGTCGTCTTTCGGTATACAAGTTTAAATACATTTCCGATATCCTTACACTGCTTCTATTGTATTTGTAATAAATTTGTATCATATCTCTTCTTTCTTCATTCGTGAAACTCATTTTTCACCAAATATTCAATGACTTGTATAATAACAAAATGTCATTTTTTTTTGCGGAAGTCAACAAATCGATATAATTCACGTTTTTGGAAAGTGTCAACAAGAAGACCTATTGAAATCGTTCAAAACCCAACATAGACCAATTTTTTACACCGTGTTTTTGAGAAATGCGAGCAGAACTAGGAATTAGGCGGCTATATTCCAAAATCTAGCAGATTTATAAGAAATTGCATCTTATTACTCACTGAGTCAGTTCAGCCATTTGCGAATAGATTGCGCCACAGTAGAATTCATTATCATCAAAATTATGAATGAACTCGAATTTGGGTGATGGCAATGAACAAGCACAGCACTATGAATAGAGTAGAATAAAAGATGTTGACGAATATTCGCATTGAGCGGCGAGATTGGCGAGAAATGCTTTTTATAAATTTTGTCGCTTCATAGGCGTGCATATGAGGGGCAGCTCAATATATTCTTTTGTTCTTTAATTCATTTATCAGATTCTGAAATAAGAGTCACTATAGTATGGAAAGGTTTTATTGAATTCATAGATCGTTTTTATACATATCCACATAAACTTATTAATTTATTTTTAATGATGAGTTGACCCGGACGTTGCTGTATTAAAATGTCTTATATTCAAATATTTCAAATTACCTTTTGTAGTTATATATAGGTTATATCCTTAAGCTTTGTGAACGAGAATTGTATTCGTTCCGATATTAAAGCATATTTTGATGGATTGATAGAGGGGACAGTGATTTCACAGTAGAAAATTGTAAAATTGAAATAAAAATTGAGTGTTGGAGCCATTCTGTAAACAAATTATATACCCAGTAATAAAAGGAATAAGTCTCTTCAATTTCATATAGGTATAATGAAATTCTTACCTGATAATCATAATGGTAGAATAGATCTGAATAAAATTTGTGTAGGTAAATATCCGTAGTGACACAATCATTAACAGATAAATCATCAAAATAATCCACAGTATGATTGAATTATTAGCAGAGGCGAAACTTTCGAGGCGTTAGGAAATTTGCATATTGATTGAGATTTTAAAATGGTCTGATATAAATTCTTGAATATTACATTTTCATAAAGATTTATAGAAAAAAAATAGTCTAGTGTTGAACTTCGATCAATATATAGGTACACATATACTGTGAGTCAAAGATAATTATAATAATAGTAAAACCATTTTCGTCATAGTTTTTAGCTTCTGTCGAAACGAACATCGTCGGAAAAGAAGAGTAAAAAATAGAATAAATATCGATAAATCTTTGAACTCTGCAGGCTTCACCCAAAGCATTCTGTTAAAGTGGTGGTTCTGATAATAGGTGTCCTTGGTTTAATGATGGACACCTTGCTTTCGAATCTGAAAATTATACCGGCTTGCCTTTATACGATAGAAATCCTTGCCGTATGAATGCAGAAGGCCTTCATCTTTGGTTCACTTCGTTTGCTCAGGGCACATGAATCTCGGACCAAATAATCACTCACCCTACGGATGTAGGGACCGGATATTTGGGTAACTGATACCAGCGTGCCCTCAAATGTATAGCAGCTTCTGAAACAGGTCCGGCTTGGATAGTCCTTACGGATAAAATATCTCGAGAATATATTGAAAAAAATTAAGATGATTTGGAACATAATGAAATCGTTATACATACGTAATACAACATCAAACGCGGAATAAAAAATAATTTAAAAAATGTATATATTAAAACAGAGCCGCAGTTAAAAAAGTTCCCAAATAACTCAAAACTCCAATATTTGTTGGAAATTGTATACTGCAACATAAATGGTCTCGTGTACTATTTAACCGAAACTATAGTCAACTATTGCCGTTTCCTCCGATGTTACCACGACGGACATCTTTGGACTCATTATACTTGCTGATCACTTTTATGTGCCACAAAAACTTGAAAAAATTATAAAAAAGGTGGTGGTAGGGTAACAGAATATTCAAAGAGGTGGGCAATAATGAAACAGATGAAAAAAATTATTTCTTTTTATTTCCCGATGCAATTGCTTCTTCTATCCATGGTTGATCATAGCATTTCTCATTTCGCAAGGAACGTTGTCGTATTATCTCTTCCAAAACACAATCCTCATAAAACCTTTCCAAAGTTGGTACCATCTCTTCTTTCCATAAAATTTCGTCCTTTTTTATTTCTTCTATGAATATTAGCTTACTTGTGCACTTCTTTCATAATATACTATATAGCTAGGCTTCCATCCAGAATGACTGATTTTGCATTTGTATAAATCATCTTGAAACACTCTATTTCAGGCCTCCGTGTATAATGACTGATTTTATATTTGTATAAATCGTCTCAAAACACTCTTTTGTCTGCCTAAGTCCTAAACAGGAAAGTAAAAACTCTGTGAGCTGTGGAAACTCAAACTGGTTTGCCTGAAAGTGACAGCTTCACTTAGTCATATCACAACACTCTGTTTTGCCAGTGCTTCAGCCTCTGCCCTCAAACATTACTCGCACTCATTGCAGTTTGTTGATTTTCAAATAACTATTCAATCATTATAAATGAGAAACAAGAAATGACGTCCGGCAACTGCAATCAAACATTACCCGCACTTATTGCAGTTTTCTGATTTTCAAATAACTATTTCTCCATATAATTGAGAAACAAGACATATCTACTTACCTACCACGATTACATTGATCACACATTTCACTTACCCGAATTCATGTTTTTTTACACCACTCAAAACTTAAATATCCAAAAATAGCAATCCCCTTATTTTACACAAATAATTAAAGCACTGCACTGATCAACCTACAAATCCGTTGAAATGAATCATACACAAACAAAATCTTCAATTGCAATCTGGTAAATATATTCAAGGGTGCAGAATTCCTTAATTACTTGCTGCCTGTCCATACAAATGCATGTTGCCAAGCATTTATAAAAATAAAAATCTTTGAGTTCATTTTTCTTTCTTTATCCATGCTTGTACTACAAAACATGGGAACATGGGAGTTGATATTTCAAGAACATTATTCAACGGCATTTTTGTCAAAAGTCATATCTCTCTAGATATTATTCAGCCAAAATAAGAATTAATGATTGAATATATAAAATAAAACGAGAATAATTGTGTCATCTGACATCACTGTTCAGCGGCGTGATATTTTCATTTTTCGATCATAGGAGCAATAATTGATGTCGGTAACAATGCTTCATTTTTATGGTTGCATACTTGGATAAATATTCATTCGGGTGGCTGGTGGCTCCTCTGTCGGATTAGTTTGTCAAGGATGATTAAACGGCCACCTTAACTGTGATAAATTGAAAGTCAAAGGACCACGCACAAACCTTATGGGAAATGGCTTTCGATGAATTCTGCTGATTTATTGGTATGATGAACTTTGAATGATAACTTATGATACATCAGTGAAAAGATAATATCTGGTTCCATTCAAAACAGAAAGAATCAAATGTAGCACCCATAAGAAAATATAAAGTTGATGAAGATGGCCAGAAGACAAAACGTCAGATAGCAAATACGAAAACACCCTCAGAACAATAAGTAAACACTCATTGATCTGAGAAAACACCATTATGTAGCAGGGTAAAGGTGACAATGTGAAAGTGCGATTCAATTTCGAATCCTTCCAAAAATTAAGCCAGAAAAAAATAAAAATCATTTTCGAAAAATTCGGTTTTTCCGGATATAGGTACTCGGAATTTCAGAACTTCTTCAACGGCATATTGTTAGTCAGGGAAATGCGCAACTTTGCCCCAATAGACGAGGAAAGTGTTGACGTCACAAATGTCATTCTTGTCAAAAACTGATTCCAAACAAACCTCTGTCGAATTTAAATCAGCTTGTCCGAAATTGTTTCTGAGAAAACAAAATCCAAACAACCAAACACAAACTAAGGCTGTGTCAAGTCACCGGTCGGACAAGGCACGCGCGTTCAGTATGAAGTATGACGATGAGTCGGACCGATCAGATGATTGAAAATATTGGTCACATATACAAACAGTTCTAATTAGGTCGTCAAGTCAACCAAATGACCGCGCTGGTCTAATCATATTGGTCAGACCGGAGACTTGACTCAGCCTAAAAAGCAAAGCAATTAATCATTAACAGAGAATGTCATCTGAAATTCTTTGTTTGGAATCAGTTTTTGACAAGAATGACATTTGTGACGACACACTTTCCTCGTCTTCGTATTTCTTACATTTTTCGAGATCCCAATGGATCGTATCGAATTTGAAACACCCTGTATATTACAGAGTTTTTGATTAAATTAGTAGAAGGAATGTGGAGTATAAGTTACCTCTTTGGCGAGTGACGCCTTCATTGAATTTATACAAGGATTTATTCTTGAAAACCAGGCAAAGTTTCTAGGATAAACAGAGATGGAAGAGTTGTAGGAGTAGCCAGAAGAGAATTAAAAATGAACTTGAAAAAAGTACAAGAGCTTTACTTTTGCCACATCATCAACTTCCATTGTGTTATTCCCTAATACTCTTTTACCAACCACCTCTCTGTGAATATGGTGCCTTTGCTAATAGATCAAGCAGTAGATAAAAGTAGAGGCTCTTTTCACACAAAATAAAAGACGCAAATGGCCTTTACTACTGTTTTTATCATCTATCAGTTTCCGCAATGTTGTTTGTCCAGCTCCATTTTTGAAAAATGGTCTATTTTTAGAGGTTTTCCTGGATTTTCTCATTGAAAAATGCACAGATCTGGTCGTATAAAAACCCGTTTTGTAGGTTTTGTAATTCTCTACAAGAGTTCTACTGACTGTAAAACGATCCCTCCAATACTTTTTGAGATATTAGTAGAAAGTAAAAAAACAAAGATGTTGTAATTTTTTTTCACTATTTCTTGTTTAAAAAATTCCACACAGCGATTTTGCTGGGGCGAAATCTGGGGTTTTCATTAACGAACTATCTTATAAAAATTAGTATAAGCCATTTGCGTCTTTTATTTTGTGGGGAAACAAATCTCTATAGCTTGGTCTATATTAATTATTACCAATCTAAATATAAGTCACTCTCTCCAGAATAAACAAAAGAAACAGAGTAAAAAATTTATTCTCTTTAAAGCGGCGTGCCTTTTATTGGTTACATGAGCCCAAGAAAGCCATTTCATATCGAATATGCGAATTAAAATGTAGTTTCTGACGTTGCTGTTCCCAATTCATTGGCTACTATACACAGGGCATACCATCTTGACCTAAGCTTTTTTCCCAATTGCTTAGCGTGGTGCTGAAATTTCAATTTCTTGCCAATGTAGATTATAAGAAATTATGAAGAAGTTTTGAGACAATCATCATTTTGTGCGATTGAATATTCAATCAACTGCTGGAAATTCATGTTGAATCATTGAATAACGAGAACTACAACTTTTGTCTAACTTCCAGAGTCTTGGTTTATTTGTTTCGGCTTTTATACCATTTAGCAAGTTACTTGATTACGGTGTAAAAGCCGAAACCAGTCATGACGAATAAACCAAGACAGTGGTAATTAGACAAAAGTTGTAGTTCTCTTTATTCAAAAATAATCATCATTTGTGCTCATCCTAAGAGCAACAGTCTGTAAATAGGCTTCACCTTTTAGAGGGTAATGCATATCCTGCCGAGCTTTCCGCTCGTTGTTTGGGGTTCCAATCAAATCACAGGAAACATCTGCTTCTACAACAATCTCTTCTTTGACTCTGCAGGACATTTCTTCAGTTTGTACCAGGAAATGTGAGTCACCACCATAATCTTCGGTATCTTTGGATTCGCATTTGATATAGCTACATGGTTCCAAACTTGTTTCAGGATTAAAGTTTTCTTGGCTAGCACTATTCCTAGTGTTCACAATTTCATTACATTCAGCTTGACTAATATCACTAGCTAATCCAGTATTTCCCATTTGTTCAAGTAGACCACCATTTACAGGTTCAATACTATCGTCTTTTTTGGATATTTTCAGTTTTTTTACTGGAGGAATTTTTTCCATCACCAAAGACTTTTTGAGAGCAACATCTTCACAGGAAAGCAATTGTTCATTAGGACAATGTTTCGATTTGTATAATTGGATAAATATTTCATTTTCCCGACAATTCTCCATGAAGTTGTATGCTGAGGTGAGTCTTACGACACATTTGTTGCAGACTATTGGATTATAAACTGCGTTAAAATCCTGCAAACAAAAATATTTCATTAGAAAAGTTAAAGAGAAGAGTTTCCTAAAACACGAGTGTATTAACATCGTTTAAATAGAAGTACCGTGGAATCGGTATCGGACCAGCGTGATTAGTTACATGAATATTTGACGTCATTTCAATAATAATAATTATAATAAATATGCTTTATTGTCAGAAGAAATCCCTTGTTGACAAAGCTACAGGTGTATATAAAACGTATGACATACTAAAACAGATTAAAAACACGAACGAATTCACATGACACTAGGAGGACAGTAAGAAAAATGCAATAAACAAATAATGACAAAACTAACAACAAATAGTTATTTATGCAACAAGTGCAAAAAGTGAACGTTTATTGCACTCGACGTGAAATTGTCCGACGAGGCCGTTAGGCCGAGTTGGACAACACGTCGAGTGCAATAAACAATTTTTGCACGAGTTGCATACAACATTTTTTCTACGTTCATGCAAAAAGCAAAAAATGATTTATTGAAGTGCGGCACTAGGTGTAGGAAAATGAATACTTTATTATTAATATCGATTTGCATTGAAACAGGAACTAATACGTTACGAACAATTTAACTCAAACTTTATTTTTACCCTCAATGTTGAAAGTGAATGAACAATTGGTGCAATTTTCAATATGAATATTTCGTAGTGAAGTACTTTTTAAATCCACTTCTTGATTTTTTACTGCTGTAAACGTATTAGTACTTGGTAACTGTACATCGTTATTTCCTTCAGGCTGAAATATTTGTTTTGCAACACTGAGTTTGTTTGCATGTGATTCCTCTACGTATCCCTCCGCTACTGTCGACGATTTCCATGTTTGTCATGATAACAGCACGTTGAAGTAGAATGATAGATGAGTGCAATAAAAACTTTATTGCACTAGTGCAATAAAGAACTTCTTTTTCCACTGAATATAGTTCAATAAAGTTTTGCTTTTTGCATGAATGTAGAAAAATAATATAAAAATATACAGAATACACAACATATGAAACATGGGATATATAGTTATAATATCTTTATTTCTCAAATTGAAAGTACAGTTGTTACAATAATGCTACAATGTTTGAAATATAAAGTCAGACAAACTAACAAGTAATTAGGTAAACATAAAATTAATTGAGTAATTCATCATCATAGCATTGAAGATGATAAGTCATCTATATTATGAATATGAGTGAGCTTTTGTTTAGTCTATAATTTATAGTTGTTCGATAAATTCCTGAAAGGTATAACAGTCCATTTGAAGTAGCAGTTTCTTCAGCCTGTATTTGAAAACATGAGAACTTGGAGAATACTTGATATCTTCAGGAAGAATATTGTAGAATTTACAGCCATTAAAATCTACACTATTTTCATACAATGCTGTTCTATGAGCATTTGGCACCAGAAGACCCTTGGAACGAGTATTGAGGTCATGTTAATATGGTTGAAAGATTGATTTATGTCTAAATACATATGCTGCTGGCGACTATCAGAATATTCAGTTCTTGAATGCATTTCTGCATGAGTCCCTGTATCCTAGTTGAGCAATTATTCGTATCACATATTTTTGAATTGTATGGCTGCACCAGTGCCCTAGTTCAGAATCCCATAACAAATGTGGGAAAGAAAATTGGCGTGATATGCTTTCAATACATTGATACTACAGTGATTAGACATTAACCTAATGGAGAAGCAACATTTTTTCAATTTAGTACAAAGTGCATCGATATCAGGATGCCATGATAGTTTTCGGTCCAGAATAATTTCCAGCATATTTACTGTTTCCACTGGGCTTATCGTTTCATCATTTAAATATATCTCCAAGTTGTTTAGGCTGCTATTACAGAATAAGACGATGTTATTTTGCCTTTGTTGAGTTTTAAGTTATTCTTTTCCGAAGATTTATTTTGCTGTATATATCTGCTTTGGTTTTCCTCAGACTTTCCATGTTTCCTTCTATTATTAGTATGTTAGTCATCTGCGTAACTAGTAACAAATGTTGTGGTGTTATTGCTAATGAATGTTATAAGATCGTTAGCAAACACCAAGAAGAATAATGGACCCAGATTAGATCCTTGAGGTACTCCCTGGCCAATTTCAGATTCACTACTAATAAATTTGCCAATTTTTACTCTTTGCCTTCTTTCTTTAAGATATGACGTAATTAAATCAATTAACTCCTCTTATACCCAGTCTGAATAGTATTGCGAGTAAAATTTTTTTAAATTAACAAATGCATAATTTTCACTTGGGTTTGAAGGCCGCGAAAGCCTTAACCATTTTGACAAATGCATAATCTATGGAGGAATTGGGATAAACAAAATTTCAATTGAGGATTATCTTGATGTATCCCAATAGTGCCTACATTTTTTTATTCTTTAATATTACTATTCAATATGTTAAAATAATTTTTTTGTTGTAGTGTCAGAGTGATGCAAGGCGCGCGGAAGCCAGATTACCCGTTTTTGCTCTACTTTCAGGGCTCTGCAAAAATTATAAATACTTGAGGTATAGTTTCGGAAGTCGGAACTTTTGTTCAGTAAAGGATCCCGCAAACTACTTATGGAATTTGGGTCCCGGTGGATTTTTTTGAATTTTCTGATGTTGTACATGTTATTCTCAACCAATGTTACCATTGCGCCAACCCAAAAAAATGAACAGTTTTGCTGCTAGGGGGCGTTGAAATCACCCCTTGCGCAGATTAGACTATTTATTTTTGAACCCGAGAACAATATTTTCACTTGTTTTATTGTTGCTAATGTTGCACAATATTGTGTTGTTTTATAAAAAAAAATTACCCCCTCCAACTTTTCCCCCAACTCCTATTACGAAACGCAAAAAAATTATTTCTCGAGTGCCTTCAAATGTATCGTCGAATGTTCAAATATGCCTAAATACGGGAAATTGCAGTTTTTTATGATTATCCCCCTCCCCCCAAATGACACAAAACGAAAAAATTTCGGTGGATTTTTCTGAATTTTTGATATGATACAGTTCAAGTTATATTGAATAGAAATAAATCGGGTGACAAACCCCAAAAATGAATAGTTTAGATGCTAGGGGGCGTCGAAATCATACCTTGCTCAGAATAGACTATTCTTCATTATAGGCGGAAACAATATCTCTACGTACTTTTGTTCTATTTTAAGCCGAACAATTGTGTAAATTTTTATAAATTGAAAATCTGAAACCTTCCCCTTACCCCCAACCCCAATTTCAAAACAAAATAATTAATTCAGATACCACCTCAAATTCATATTGTGGATGACTCATTTTTATTTATTTTCAACATATTCGCCCAATTAATTGATATTCAAAAATCATGAGCTACGCCCTACCAAGAAGTCAGCGAACTACACCAATATTTTTCTGAAGGGAGGGAAAGGTGAAATTAAACAATGGTACGATTTCCTCAATTTGAGCTGATTAAAACATTTATTTTGATAAAGCATTTACAAGTAGTCGGAAATTAATTTTTTTCGTGTTTTATAATAGGGGTAGGAGGTGAGGGGAAGGTTTTAGATTTTCAGTTTATAAAAAATTACACAATTGATCAGCATAATTTGAACTAAAATACATAGAGCTATTATTTCCGCCTATAATAATGAATAGTCTATTCTGAGCAAAGTATGATTTCAACGCCCCCTAGCATCAAAACTATTCATTTTTGGGATTTGTCACCCATTTTATTTCTATTCAAAATAACTTGAACTGCATCATACCAAAAATTCAGAAAAATCCACAGATTTTTTTTCGTTTTGTGTCATTAGGGGGTGGGGGGATAATCATAAAAAATTGCTATTTCCCTTATTTAGGCATATTTAAACATTCGACGATTCATTTAAAGGCACTCGAGAAATGTTTTTTTGCGGTTCGTAATAGGATTTGGGAGAAAAAGGGGAGGGGGTAAGATTTTTTTATATAAAACAGCACAATATTGTGCAACATTAGCAACAATGAAACAAGTGAAAATATTGTTACCGGGTTCAAAAATAAATAGTCTAATCTGCGCAAGGGGTGATTTCAACGCCCCCTAGCAGCAAAACTTAATTTTTTTGGGTTGGCGCAATGGTAACATTGGTTGAGAATTACATGGACTACATCATACCAAAAGTTCAAAAAAATCCACCGGGACCCAAATTCCATAAGGAGTTTGCGGAGTCCTTTGCTGATCTTTTCAGATCTTTTTCAACATTTCGAAAATTTTCAAAATTTTCCGAAAAGATTTCACTTTGAGGATTACATACTCTAAGTACATAAAGTAGATAATCGTGATTTAATTTCCAAACTTCCGTCACAACTTTTGAGACAGATGTTTGGTGAACACCAATATCTTCTCCTACTCCTGTTTGAAAACCCGGGTCACCTACATATCTCAACAATATTTTCATTTTATCAACGTTATGATATATAGCACCACCTCTTCTTTCTACACCCAAAAAGGGATTTGATACCTACTCTACATTTTCTTTACTAAATCGATATCGATACATTGCTTTGAAGTCACGATCACACGTACGTTTTCTGGGTTTGTAATATTTTTTGGACCGCAAATTAAGGATTAACTCAGCCATAGCTAGACCGCGGTTAAACTGAAGTCTGCTACCTATCAGACTCCAAAATTATGGAGTAGATTCACATCCCGACGAGCATGAACACATTTTTATTCATCGCTAAAGTGAGAATTTACTCACAACAAATTGTACATAAGAGTACTTACTCAAGTGGAGCATCTGCTATTCATATCACCAGGACTATTTGCTCCAAATTATTGAGTATAAACTAAATGCTCATTTTTATTCATATGGCGCAATGTAAATTATTATGAATACTCACAAAGTCTGGCAAGACAATCTGGATCATGTGGGAAATCTTATAGGTTTCTACTGCCTTCTTCTTTTTGAATATTGTGCTTTCCTTAGCAAAGTTCAAATCCGTTAAGGTAAGAGGGACCATTTTATTTCTTTCAGGAATGGGTTCAAGGCACATCCTGCAAAATACTTTACCACCATTATTTCCTTTTTCTGTTAGACTGTTTGTGATATCTTCCATTTGACTGAAAAAAAAGGATATCATCCAAATCATTTCGTAATAACTAATATGAATAGAGAGGAAATCAGAAGAAATGGATTTTTTTTTCAAATCAGATAGAGTACTGTTTGGTAATAAGTTAATTAATTGCCAGGGCAAAGTTCAAAAAAATAAAAACATGGAAACAGAACCATCTGCTGAAAATGTCAGAATAACACAACCGAAGTTTTGCAAGAATAGGAACACAAAAAATAATAATAAATCTTTATTTTCTAATTAAATTAAATTGTATAAATATAATAATTGGCAAATACGTCTAAGTAAACTAGAAAGACATCAGAATTCAAGAAAAAAGAACCAAGAGAACAAAGTCCATATAAAACAAACGCTACAGATAAATACAAACAAAACACAAAAACAGCATATTTCTGAAGGATAAAAACTATACCGACGGAAGAGCTCATTCCCCAGTTCAGAATACCATATCGCATGTGCGAATTGAAATTCGCATAATTTAATGTTAACATTACTTTCTCGTTACAATGGGCAGACAAAAATCTTAGAGCATAACAGGTTCTTCTCAGCTTACCACATAATGAGTCGATGTGTGGACTCCATTGTAATTTAGAGTCTAATGTAATTCCCAGCATATTTACAGATTCAGAAATAGAGACTTCATCTTCCGTATTTTTGAATAGGGTAATTTCTTGTTGCTGACCATGACAAGAGAACGTAATTGTATTAGTTTTTGTTTCATTCAGTTTTAGATTGTTTATTTTAGCCAATGTTAGTGTTTGAAGATACTTATTTTCTGTGGTTATCTTCAGGTCTGTGTTATAGAATTAATATATTAGTGTCATCCGCATAACAAGTTACTGGAGAGGTTTTAGTGAGAAAATTGATCAAGTCATTGGCGAATTTTAAATAAAGGAACGGACCTAAAATTGATCCTTGAGGAACACCATGTGTTATATCTAATGGCGAATTACCACTCTGATTGACATAAACAATTTGCTTTCGATTTTTGAGATATGATTGAAATAAATCCAGAAGTGGTCCTCTTACATCATACCTTAAAGTTTTAATAGGAGCTCATGGTCCACGCAGTCAAATGCTTTGAGAAGTCTATAAACAAGCCCATTACACGTTCTTTATTATTATTGTATTTTGGAAATTACAGAGGGCTGTTTCGGTGTTCTTATTTTTTGTGAAACGATGTTGAGATATTGATAGTAAATTATGACTAGAAAAAGTTGCTCAACTGGTTTTTCATGTTCATTTCAAACACTTTATAGATACTCGATAAAATACTTCTTGCTCTATAATTATTAATATCATCACAATCACCCTTCTTGAATATTAGAGATACCCTCGCTAATTTAAAATTTTCAGGAAATATGCCTTTTTCTGTACACAAATTTATAAGGAATACTAATGGTTTACAAAGCTCAGAAGCACATCTTTTCAATAATTCATTTGAACCAGTTAAAAAGTTGCTTAAATTCCAAATCACCTTGGAGGAACAAACTCAGATGCTAGTAGATGGGGGTATGAAGGAGGTTGGCAGACAATATATAAAGAGAGATAATCCTCTTCCTCTAGCAGGATCATTATTTTTGGATATGTTAAGCATACAACTTCTGATGGCCTGATATCTTGGACAGTGTACAAACTTTAGTTTTCTTTCTAGGTATGTTTCCAGGAAAAGTTTTGGCTCACTGCTCTTATGCTTCTTGATGATGGAATCAGGCTGATTTTAGCTGTTCTAAAAATGATTATTAGAACATATAAAGCAGAATCACGATTATTTCATAGTGAGGTAGTTCAACTGTTGTAGTATTTTATTATAGATGATGTATAATAATGATAAAATTATACTCAAAATAACTAACCTGGAACTTGTCGTGTGTCCTGATAGATATCCATCAGGTTGCTGACAAGAAGGTTTGGGAACGAGTTCAACAGATTGCACTTCTGGTTTGATTGCTTCATGAACACCATCAGATTGGCTGAAAAAAAAATTATTACTTTACTTGTCTTCCAAACCGGAAATTCAATGCATATTGTAGCAAGTCGCAGCCACTCGGTATATATAATTTTTTCCCTGTTCATTGTGTTGTCAAAAAAAGGTATTGTCAATTTTCATCTGAAATAAAAGTCACTCAAGTAGCAGAACGTATTTTCATTAGTATTTCTTCAAAGTCTCTACAACATTTAATGGCGACCGTGACAGGACTAGCTATAGAGGATCCTATTCCAGTGAAGAAAGAGCGTTTACTCTTGAGTAAAATTTTCACCCAGAAATGTCAAGACCTAGATACAGAGTTAGGTAGTAAGCAGGTGAAGAAACAAAATGTCATAGCACTTCTCAGCCAATCTTTGAATTCGATGAAAAGTTGAACCATTTCATGATGACCATGGAAGATGAAGATGAAATGGAAAAAGAGTTCAAAACTGTGGAGTTTTATAGAGAAGAAATCATTTTATGTCGCTCTAGATGTGAGTCTGCTTTGGTGTGTCAGGTTGGTAATGGATCTCAAGTAGATATTGAAAGCGTGAGTGGATCTATTTCACATTCCAAGAGGAAGTTCCAGCTGCCAAAGTTAGAATTGACCAAGTTCAATGGAGATGTCAGGAATTGGATAGGTTTCTGGGGCCAATTTCGTAAAATTCACGAGGATGAAGATATTGATGCGGAGGATAAGTTTCAATACTTGCTGCAGGCAATGGAATCTGGTTCAGCTGCCAAGTTATTGGTTCAGAGTTTCCCGCCATCAGGAGTGAATTACCAGAAGGCGATAGACCAACTTAAAGCAAGATTTGCAAGAGATGAGTTTCTTATCGAAATATATGTAAGAGAATTACTTGCTTTAGTACTCAAACAGGCGACAGGTGGAAAATCAGATATGCCTTTAACGTTTTTATTTGATAAGCTTGAAACTCAGCTAAGAGCTTTAGAATCATTGGGTGTTACTACTGATAAATATGCCGCTATGCTATATCCTTTGGTGGAGTCGGCCCTTCCAGAGAATGTTTTGATAGTGTGGGAGAGGCATCGTAATAATGTTAAATCGTCCACTTCCACTGATAAGTACAATAGTATTGACCCCGATAAGTCAACTAATTATTTACAAATGTTACTAGATTTTCTGAGAACTGAAGTCGAGAGCGAAGAAAGGATTAGATTGGCAAGAACCAGCTTCGTGAATGAAAAGGAACCAAAAGGTAACATTGGGAGTCAAGAAAGGTCCAAGAATTTCGAAAAATCTACAAAACAGGAGCAGAGTCAGTCAAAATTATACACTGCTGCCACAATTCTGTCCACGGAAGCTAGAGGTAACAAAACTATTTCTAGTTTATTCTGTGATAGCAAGTCCCACTCGAGCAAGGATTGTTTCAAAGCTAGGGGTCTTTCATTTACTCAAAGGGTTGATATTGTTACCAAAAAGAATGCTTTTTTTGCATGCCTAAAGACAAACCACAGTATCAAAAAATGTAAAATATTTGTTAAATGCATTATTTGTGACAAAAGGCATTACCCTATTCTATGTGCTGACTTATTCAGCAAGAGAACTATTGAATCTCAAAACAAAGATGATAAACAAGAAACCATTCTGGTTAGTAATACTGAAAGTACCTTTTTGCAAACTGTTGCAGTACGAATTGTGAGTGATAATAGGTCGAAAGTTGTCAGGGCTTTATTAGATTCAGCATCACAGCGATCATATATTTTAGCAGATTTTGCCAGGAAAATGTGCCTCAATAAGATACGCGACGAAATCATTATACAGAGTGTTTTTGGAGGAGTACAATCCTCTCCGCAAATACATGCTCTATATGACTTAGGTATTCAGAATTTGAATAATTCATTTCAATTGAGAATACAGGCTTTGGAACAGCCTAAAATATGTAATTATTCACTTAGGTTGAGAAATATAGAAATTATTAAGGAACTTGGAGCTAGAAATATACTCATATCCGATGTTCAAGTTGAATCCGATCAGATTAGTTTACTTTTGGGAGCAAATTGAACGATTAAAGGATAATATAGTTGCCATAGAAACTCATTTAGGCTGGACATTAATAGGTTCTTGCGATGAACAAGATAGCAAATTAGAGACTCTTTGTTCTTTCGATGAAAAGACTATCTCTGATTTATGGAGCTTAGACGTATTAGGTATTAATGATCCGATTTACGTGAAAAGTAGGGATATTTTAGAAGCTGAAACTGTGAAACGCTTTAATGAATCCATAACGCTCAATAGTGATAATCGCTATGAAGTAGAACTTCCTTGGTTAGAGGAAAGTTCTAAGCCTTTGAGCAATAGGCAAATAGCTGAAAGTAGGCTTGTAACAACTACAAAAAAATTGAAATCTCTGAAACAGTACACTAATTATGAACAAGTTTTTAAAGATTGGAAAGATTTAGGCATTATTGAAGAGGTTTCTGATGCAGGCGAGATATTTATGGAGCATTATATCCCACATCACGCGGTTATCAAAGAGTCACATGCTACTACCAAAATTCGTCCTGTATTCGATGCTTCAGCGAAAGATAAAAACGGAAATTCACTCAATAATTGCTTGGATAAAGGACCAAATTTGATTCAATTAATTCCAATTATTCTTTTAAAATTCCGGCTAGGCTTGATTGGAGTGATTTCTGACATCAAGAAAGCGTTCTTACAAATAAGTATCTCACCTAAAGATAGGGATTGCCTCAGATTTCTTTGGTGGAAAGATTCTTCGGAAAATGAACGTAAAATATATAGACACGCAAGAGTTGTTTTTGGCGTATCTTCCAGTCCTTTTTTGCTAGCAGCCATCTTTGCATTTCATTTAGATAGAGTTCCTGAAGAGTTTGAGAAAACTGCGGAAAAACTGAAAGATTCTTTATATGTTGACAACTGCGTTACTAGTGTAGATGGGCCAAGCACAATTCGATTTGAGAGATTGGGTATATAATTCCACGAAATTTTTTGAGGAAGAACAAGGGGAAATGCCTACTGAGAATAATATTGCTTCTGTATTGGGTTTATATAGGAATTTTGAACGAGATACATTATTTTGTGATTTGCATGCACTTAGTGAAATCGAGAAAATTCCTCACACTAAACGAGGTTTGCTATCTGCTGCTCAACGGGTTTTCGATCCCATTGGTTTCACAAGTCCGGTAACTCTAATGCCCAAAATGTTATTGCAAGAAACGTGGAAGCTGAAAATCAGTTGGGATGCCGAATTGCCAGGGGAAATAAAGACGAAATTCAGAATTTGGTTGAATCAAATCAGTTTTTTAAAGCTTTGCCATATTCCTCGTACCTTTTGTGAATCAAAAAGTTTGAGTCAGTGCAGAAATTCCTCAATACATGTTTTCTGCGACGCTAGTAAGTTATCCTATGCAGCGAGTATTTTTATAAGAATTGAGGAAAACGGACTCGTCAGTGCTCATTTACTATTGGCAAAGTCAAGAATAGCTCCATTGAAACCTGTTACTATACCTCGCCTTGAATTATTAGCAGCCGTTATAGGATGCAGATTATATCAGTCGATAAAGAAAATAGCACATTTTCAAAATTTAGAGGCTTACTTTTGGAGTGACTCTAAAGTTGTTTTGACATGGATCAAAACTAAGTCAAAATGGAATACTTTAGAGTAACTGAAATTCGTTCTTACACTGATATCGATAGATGGAGTCACGTATCAGGCAGAATGAATGCTGCTGATCTACCGTCTTGAGGATGCAGTTCAAAGTTCCTGTTCGAATCAGAATGGTGGAAAGGACCTGAATGGTTACGAGAAAGTATTGAATCTTGGCCTAGTACTAGTGATCTTTACTCAGATAATGAAGCTTATACTGAGTCGAAAGTTAAACAGAATTTAACGATATTTTGTGAAACCTCTATTACGTTTTCTTTATTTTTCCCAATACTCCAAGATAGTTCGTATGATAGCATGGATTTTCAGATTTTACTATAGAATTCACAGTAAATGCACATTCGAGTCAGAATTGAGGTGTGAAGAATATGAACAGGCAGAAGTAAGACTCATAAAGATTATACAAAGTGAGAGTTTTACAAAAAATTACTCTAAAACTTGCGATTTGCCAATATTTTATGACGCAAATGGTTTGATCAGAGTTAAAACTAAGCTTGTGTATGGTGATGATGAAGAAGCATTCAAGTATCCCTTATTGACTTATTGTAGAACAACATAAAACCACATGCCATTCAGGAGTTCAAACTCTCTTGGGTATTTTAAGGGAAAGGTTTTGGATAATCAAAGGATGGAAAATGGTGAAAGCTATCATAGCAAAATGCATTATTTGTAAAAGATTCAAGGCAAAGTCTTTACAAACGCCTTTTGCTCCTTTACCAAAGGACCGAATAAAAAGTGCTGCCGTTTTTGAGGTCACTGGAACTGATTTAGCCGGGCCACTATTTTTGAAAAATAAAGAAAAGGTTTGGATAGTTCTTTTCACATGTGCCATATATAGAGCTTGCCATTTCGAAGTTGTTAAATCTCTTTCCACAGAAGCGTTTCTCCTTGCTTTGAGGAGGTTCATCGCCAGAAGAGGAAGGATATCTGTAATATACTCTGATAATGGTACCAACTTTATTGGAGCGAATAATCAGCTGAAAGAAGTTGACTGGGATGAAGTCTTGAAGTATTCCTCTGTTAAGAGAATAAAATGGAATTTCAATCCTCCCACAGCGGCTTGGTGGGGAGGATGGTGGGAGCGGATGGTAAGAATTATCAAAGAACTTCTTAGGAGAAATTTAGGAAAAACATGTGTGACCTTCGAGGAACTGACGACTCTCATTTGCGAGTGTGAAGCAATCATAAATTCGCGCCCGCTCACGTATGTTTATGACAATCCAGATGAGTTAGCACCTGTCACCCCATCTTCATTCATCCAATGTCTGAAGAGCACCGAAACACCAGACTTAGACATGGTGAACAGGGAAAGTATAACAAAACGATTCAGATATATTCAGAAAATCAGAAATTCTTTAAGACAAAGGTTCAGATCTGAATACTTGGCAAATTTAGTACACTTTGGTAGACGAAAATCAGATAAATTGAAGATTGGAGATGTAGTTCTTGTCGCATCAGACAATACGAAAAGAATAAGTTGGCCTATAGGAAGAATTCTGGAAATTTATTCTGGAAAGGACAACGTTTCAAGAGTAGCCAAAGTGAAGTTATCTACAGGAGGAGAAGTTGTTCGTCCCTTTCAACGATTTTATCCCTTAGAAATTTCTTGTTCCGAACTAGACGACACTATTCCTGACCTCCAAAGTAGACTTATTGAAAAGGCGTTCATAGATAATGATAATGAATGTAGTACACCAGGAAAATCACGACAAAAGCCTGACGAGGGTAGAAGCGAAACAAAAGAAGAAAAGAAAACCGGAATAGAAGACAAGATAATTCATACAAGATGTGGCCGTGCAGTTAAACCACCTGAACGTTTAGGTTTTTAATTTTGTATTTTGCAATTCTACTAATTGCAAAAGGTGGGAGTATGTAGCAAGTCGCAGCCACTCGGTATATATAATTTTTTCCCTGTTCATTGTGTTGTCAAAAAAAGGTATTGTCAATTTTCATCTGAAATAAAAGTCACTCAAGTAGCAGAACGTATTTTCATTAGTATTTCTTCAAAGTCTCTACAACACATATTGTATACTACGTATCTTAATTTAATTGACAGATGAAAGTATATAACCCATGATTGGTATTTCCTTTTTTTCATCTTTCTTAATTGTTCATTTAATTCTTAGTTTAGTTTATAAATCCACCATAATGATCTATAAAATAAATAATAAAAAGTATTTTTTTATCTGACTCTTTAATCAAATAATTTGTTGTTTGTTATTGAAAAAACGATCATTAGTTGTTTGACACCCAGTTTGACAATGTCCAAACAGGACGAAACTGCAGTTATGTTAGTGTTTCAAATAGAAGTATAAAAACGTTACTGATATCTTACTACTTATGGAATGTGAGAGTTTTTTGAAGTACTTGAGTATCTATAATTTTGTTTAGTTTTTGTTATTTTTAATACATATTATATACAATTAAAACAGGCAACATTATAGTTTTGTAGTTTGGACAAGCACTAGTTTTTGAGTAAAATTTTATATTCAACACAATTTTTAATGTTCTTTATGATATAAGGATCATAATGACAATCATTATGGTACTAGCTGTGAAGATTGTCAGACAAGGCATCAGATAACACAGCTAGTACCATAATGATCGTTTATGATCCGAATTTCATACAAAATTTTATATTCCGAGATTTCTTTAAAAATAGATTTCTTGTTGCATTACAGTAAGTAACGTGAATGTAGCTTAGTTTCAGTAATGTGTGTAGAAACATAAGGTAATAATGGAATTGTTTGTTTGAATTCTCATTAGTCCAGTTCCCAGAGGATTTCATCTTACAAAAGGTGGGGTAGAAGATTTCATTTTTTTATTTCGTTTTAATGAGTATAAAGAGTACAATATAAAAAAATGTGACTAAATCTGGGCTCGGCACAACTTTTGGTAGCCGAAAAACCTCGAAGTTTTCGGACATTTTTCGATGTTTTGCAATATGTCGAAAAGGAGTGGTTCTAGCAAAAAACAGTCCCTATACAAAGTTATAGAACATTAAATTCTCTACAAATTTTATATATAACTTTTTCTGCTACGACCAATACGAAGCGAGCTACACCATCTCAAAGATGGACCATTTTTCTCAAAATGGTAAAAATTTCAAGTAACGCCTTCTTTTGTGCGAGTTATTGCGGCCCATGCATTCTTTGGTTGTATTTTCGAATTATATTGTGGTCCGATAAGGTTCTCCAGACAGTTTGTAGGGCGATGTGATGAGTGTAGAGTGTTCTCTGAAGCAGGTTGTATGAGAAAAGGAACTAAATCCTCTTCTACACAGCATTCACCCCAATGAACTGCGAAGACGTATTGGAGAAGAAACCGTTTGCTGTTGTAGATGGTGGCTACCTACTCCATAAAGTGGTTTGGCAGAAAAACGCCTCCTTCAGTGCCATATCACAAAGTTACTGCTCATTTCTGACGAGGTAGCAATTATTTTTGATGGGTACCCCGCAGAGTATGGCACAAAGAGCGCTGAAAGATTACGCCGGACACAGATCCACACTTCTCCTGATGTGATCTTTAACAAAACCACAATCAACACAGTTGCTCAAAACAAGTTTCTGTTGAACGCCAATAACAAGATCAGGTTAATTGAGCTACTCAAAACAGAGATCGAGGATTGTGGAATTCAAGTCAGTCAGGCACATGAGGATGCTGACAGACTCATAGTGGAAACCGCCATAGCCAAGGCCCAGAAATGTGATGCTGTGGTGCTGGTTGGGGAGGATGTTGATCTCCTTGTGCTCATGACAGGGCTTGGGCAGCAGTACAATAATTTATTCTTCCTGAAGACTGGGAGAGGTGGTGCAAATGATGTATGCTACTCAACAGCATCATACACAATACATCCTCATCAGCCATGCTTTCAGCGGGTGTGACGCTACATCTGCCATATTTGGCCATGGAAAAGTGAAGCTGTGCAGTGTTCTGAAAAAATCTTACGGAGAAATGAAGCACGTGTTGGATGTGTTCTTGGATGAGCAGAGCACAAATGGAGCGATTATTGCAGCTGGAGAGCTTGTGTTCAAAGCATTGTACCAACAGGGGACGTTCAGTGGACTCGCAACCTTGGACAACATGCGATACGATCATTTTAAAACGCATGTGTCTGCAGTAAAGTTAATCTTGCTCGGTTGCCACCCACTTCTGATGCTGCTGCTCTACACTCACTAAGACCGTTTTACCAAATTCAAGTTTGGAGGGTGCCACACACTTGAACCCCAAACATTATGGGTGGACCAGTAGTGTACAGGGCCTGATTCCACAGCATGCAACGAAGGACCCAGCACCCAAAAGCCTACTTGAAAGTGTCTCGTGCACTTGCAGATCTGGATGTCATAACAGCAGGCCATAGAATATTTTTTGTTTTCCAAAACTCTGACATTCAATAGTGCAATATTTCATACAAGATGTTTTTTCAGAAATTCACTACTACTAACTGTTGTTGATGACAAAACCTCAGAACTCCTGAAATGAATACATGGATTCTGAAAAATATAAACCACATAAATAACTAACTGGAAGTGAATCATAGAAAATTAATAAAAATCTGTATGTCTAATGATTTGACAAATAAGAATGTGAATATATTATTTCAAGAATAAATAACCCACTCAAAAAAAAGGATGAACACAAAATGTTTCTATATGTTATGCTCTCCACCAGCTGAATCAATTTTCAAGTATTCCTTTATCAACTAACCTGAAACTCCTATTAATTGTTTGGAATGTTGGTAAAAAGGGTTTTCGTAAACTCAATCGAGGAATAGCATCAGGTCTCAATCTATATTTATTGTTTACCACATACTTATCTTCTTCCCTAAAGTGCACATGGCAGATACAATTTTTGTCAGTCAAATGCTCTTTAGAGGGATCTCTTCCTAAAGCTCTCATCCAAGAGTCGTGTCTACGAGAAGTAAGCCTGAAAAAGAATTGAAGAGCATCTTAGAAATCAATTAATATCTACGAATTTATATGGCAATGTTCTATTTACTATAATAGGTTGTATGGATATTTACATGAAATAGGTCATTCCTGGAATATTTCCCTTGTTTTTACAAAATACAACCATGCACCTCATCTTGTATTTAAATAATATAAGTCCAAGTCCTTAATTTCACTTAAAATGCCAAACCAATAGTCGATGTATTCAATATGAAAACTAAAGAAATACTTAATTTCGATTTTCTAACACAATTGAGCAACACGTCTTAGCAAAAGTTAAAAGGAAACAAATTGTAGACCTACACCGACGAAATCCAAATAAATAATTGATAAAAATGATAAAATACTGCTTAAAACTTAGGTTACATAAATGACATCCGACATCAAATAAGCACCTAACCACAGAGGTGCGTTTCAATTTAACGTCTGTCGTCCGGTAACGGACGATGTATGACGTCATAGTTGTTTCGTCGGGCGATATCTGTCAGATTGAATTTTGAAACACTCTCCTAAATCGTGGGGTAAATAGTTGACGGTCGGACGTTCCACTCAAGAATTTTGAAACGATGAAATGAGGTTTTCGGACAAGACGTTCTAATATCGAAACGCTTCATAAGAAAAGTTAAACGTCGGACGTAATATTGAAACGCACCTCAGATGTGTATGTGTTTTGTGCCACAGAACAGTAGAACACCTATCGGTTAGGTGTTCTATGACCTAAACACAGAACATAAACCACCTATACGTACCGACGTTGCCACACTCATTTTTTTCGATAAGGAATAAAGCTAGGTGTTCGTTGTCGCAGATATTTCATACACACGACATCCGTAATGACGTTGAATTTCGTACGAAATATTTTCCAATTTTCCTGATTATTTCTTTTCGTCCGAAATATTCTTTTCATTTTTTGTTCATTTCTCATTTTCAATACAAAAATATATAAGACAAAATCAGAAGGTTATCAGTTTTCCAAATGTAAAATTCATTCATTTTGATTTGAAATAAAAATCAGAAAACGGGAAAAGTGAGGGTAATGACTGTAAGATTGTCGGAAAAGTTAATATTTTAATTATGATACAACTGCCTTTAAACCACGTGCAACGAGTTTAAGGACACAAAGCGGAGCTAGCTTATATGTGTACCCTTGTGAAATTACCGAAAAGGTAGGTATAGAAGTGAAAATGTAATATATTTGTATGTGTGCTTAGTTGAAATAAAATTAGATCCTCTCTATTCTATTAGGTGAATTGAATAATCAATAAGACTTACTTACCTCTTCAGTACTGATTAAAAGCAGCATACTCGATAAAGTACGAACTCACAATGAACGAATTAAAACCTTGAGTAAACAAAAATCCGTATGCCCCTTGAGTGCATGTTGGTAATAATGTATTGCCATGCCTGGGGTGAGATTATGAGCCGACCCGTTGCGAGTTTGAGGTGACTCGTACCGAAATGAATGTCCAGCCATAAAGAAACCACAGCGTTTTTTTCTACGTATCGTGACAGCTCTCGTATCGTGTGTTCATAATCTCATCACAGTCATGCCAGTCATATTGTTTTTCTCGATTTCTGGTTTACACAATCTGCACGTACATTTACACGGTACTAGGATTACTAGGAACGTTTGATTTAATTTGATCACACTCATAATAATATATCTTACGTTACGTAAGATATATTATTATGAGTTCTGTGGATTTGACCACGAAGTTTTTCATGAAAATCACTATTTGCATTCTGCGTAAAGGGTGCGCTATCATTATTTGGTTGAACTGATGTGAAGTATGGTCCTTCTTGCCATAATCGATTTTGCATCTATTTAGACTATTTTCGCCTTAAGGCTCATTCATACCCTTGCGAATATTCGCAAGTTCATACGGTTTAAGCAGAGTTTTCACAACGGCGGATCGCTGATTATTTATTTCATTTCAATACTTTTTTTAATGAATCATTTGGAAATGATACAAAAAAACGGACACCAATGAAAAAAAAGCATTCAATAAAAAGTATATATAGAACGGATAATTATTGGTACTTACCATCAGGATATAACCGATATATTTGTGGTTGTTTGTCTATAGAAAATATTTCTAGGGTGTATCAGGAAGACACTGAACACTATGTCTAGGGTGTCCCCTGGATTTACAAAAACTAAATCTCGACATCTCACTTTGTGATGTACAGATTACAGTTTAGATATGAAAGCTTAGCCTTCCTGCGGTTTTCTATTTGAGCTTCGGAATACAAACACTTGGAGCGCTGGGAGCATGAATACATGTAACCTAGATAAATTTGAGTGTTTTGATTTTTGAATAGTGTTTGGTCATTATCATGGAAGATTAAAAGATTATGTTCATATGAAAAAACATAAGAAGTGTTGTGTTAGTGGATTTACTGATAAGACAAGTAAAAGACATCGTTTTTCCATCAAGGAACCGGTAGTTTGTCAAGTCTGGATAGAGAAGATTGAAACACTGCGTCATGATCTTTCAGCGACTATTTCACGAACTTGCCAAATGAACCATTCAAAAGCTCTAGTCAAGTTCGGATCATCAATATTACCGAACTTGACTCTGATTGGTCAAGTTCGGTGTTTTCAGCTTCGTATATGTGACAGTTAAACGTTAAATATAAATAATGGATAATGAGCAGATTTGGGATAAATTCTATCAAATTAATGAATGTTTCCTGTTTGTTGAACTATATTAATATCTCAGATTGACTTTTTTGCTAATTTTGTCTAATTTCAGATTGTTTACCTTTCACTTTGTGAAAAGTCTAATAAAATTCCACTCGTGATTCAATTCACAGTGTAGTTTGAAATTAAATAGCATTACATAAATAATTAGAAGTATGTTTATAAATAAATTATTTAAAACCGTTTAGACTTTATATTTACCAATTTATCATTATTCAATGGCATTAGAAATAATGTCAAATGAGTAAATATGCCATGGCAAACCCCTCACTCAGACATATTCATTTTTATTTTTCTAATCATAAAATCTACTTTTTAGGAAAACTGTTATTAGTACATTATGAAACATGTGGAAATCCTTTTTGTATAAAGAATTAATGTAACAACATTATTTGTGGAACTGTTTTTTTTCGTAATTTCCTTGGTTACTTGAATAAAGTGAAAAAGGGTAGCGATGGCTGCATTATTTTCGAGAGTGCTTATTTACAAATATTTTTCATTCAGATCGCGTTCCGTATCTAACTCTAAATAAAAATAAAAGTCTAGTAATTGTAAAAAAAATTATTTTCAAATAATCCACATCGAACACTGTCATGGAGCATTAGCAAACATCAACTGCTTCATTACTGAAAATAAGATAAGCCCGACGAAGTTACTTTACGTTTTCGGCCTATTGAATGTTAGTGACATCTGATTAGTAGGAGGATATTGTGGGGAATTTTTGTGATAATCATCAATATGGCTCATACCACTATCAGGCTGTAAACAGTCTTCGTCTTTTTCCTCTTTTACATGGTAGTCCATTTCCAACTGATCGACCCGCTCGTTATTCGAAGTATCAGTGAAATTACCGGAAACTTCTTCTTTTACCACAATCTCTTCTTTGACTATGCTGGACACTTCTTCAGGGTTGATCAGAATATGCGAGTCATCACCATAACCGTCATAATCCTCAGTTTCACATTTGATTGAGCTAGGCAGCTCCACACTTGTTTCTGGAGCCAAGTTGTCTTGGTAACCACTACTACTAGCGAACACCATTTCATAATGTCCTACTTGACTAGTATCACTGGCTAATTCAGTATTACTCCGTTCTTCAAGTTGACCAACACTTTGTTCAACTAGACTTTCACTTACAGCTTCGGTATTAATGTGTCTATTGGATGTTTTCCGTCTTTTTCGTGTAGAAGGTTGATCCATCAGCAAAGACTTGTTCTTTGCAACATCTTCACAGGAAACCAATTCTAAATTAGGACAATACTTCGATTTGTATAGATGGATAAGTTTTTCATTTTCTTGACATCCTCTGATGAAGTTGTAGGCTGACTCGAGTCTTGTGATACATTTGATGCAGACTATTGGATTATACGCAGCGTTAAAATCCTGCAAACAAAAATATTTCATGAGAAAAATTGAAAAATTTTCTAGAAAACTAGTTTATTGATGTTGACATTAAAAAAGTGCATTCCCATGTGAGTTCAAAACTGAGAAATATATCCCACAGGTATTCACAATATCACGATATGCAGTAGCAGAATTTTGTTTCTATCCAGTGGCAATGAAAACATGAAGTATTTGGACCACATGCGCTAGAACTATTGAAAGAAATTGGGAAAAGAATTATGAAATCTACTGAAGAAGATCATACTCCTTCTTGATTCAGCGAATTAGTTTAGCTATTCAGAGAGACAATGCCGCTTCAGTTATGGGCACACTTCCCAATTCCAGAAAATTAGATGAAATTTTCCTCTACTGACAAAAACAAGGTCTACACGGATTTGAAAACAATATCTCCAGGACAAAAATCAATTTTGTGTTTAATTTCTATTTTATTATTGTTTTATTGTTTATAAGTTTTACTGTGGTTTTATATATTTAAATGTTATTTTATATAAATTTCCAAGAAAATAAATATCTTATTAAAAAAAAGATATGCAGAGGAACTAACTCCCCTTAAAGAACTCCAAACTGAAGAACTTACGAGGGAGGTTATAAACTGTATTCTTCCTTGAAATTACCCTGAACTAGAACACACCTCTGGCTGGACTTGGGGACTCAAATCTAGTATACAATGGATTTCTACAGAGTTTTTAATAACCCTCAATGTCTGAACTAGGGTCATGGACTAGTTTAGTGATATTGAAAAACTATATTTGACGCGATGGAATCGAAATATAGATCAGAACTAGTAAATCAGTGTTTTTTACTTTTAATCCATCAATAAATGACTGAGATATAGATTATTTAAATTTACGTATTTTAGCGCGGAACGTCTTGGGTCTCCGACTCGTCTTTGACGTCACGCCACATGTCTGAGATCGCCACACCACAAATAATTACGTATTAGATCCTTAGCCGCGTCAAGGCACACATATGTAGTACTTTTAGGCGACTTTTAGGTCCAATTAAGTCACGCCTCATTAGTTTCACCACTTCTTCCTTTTATTCATGTCATTTGGTACATAAAACAACAATTTATTGGGGTTTTCAATTGTCGTGCTTTTACACATAGGCACAATATTTGTAGGATATTTTTTAAATTTCAGCCATCGTGTAATGAACAACACACGACACGGACGGCGCAAGTGATTGTACACCGATACATTTGTAAGCACTCTGCGAAACTGCGAATACCAGTCACCTCGTTCATGTGGCGTGACGTCACACAATAGAGCGCAGCGAGCTATGAAATTATTCTTCCAAGCGCAACTTCAAAGTACCATAAGTATTTCATTTCTAGAGATATTTCAATGATTCTTTCACATTTTTGTTTCATTTTACTTAAATTTTTAGAATTAATCCATAATAAAGAAATTAAAACTAGTCCATTGCACGCTGCAGTCAGAAAATACATGCAAAAGTTTGTATAGAGACAAATTCTACGTTGATAATTTCCTTAAAGAAACACTGAAAGAGACGTTTCAAATGAAGAAAAATTGTTTACTGGTGGTATTTGAGGCAGTAATGTGAAGCTAGCAAATAAAGAAAATCCAGTTACGATTTCGAAAGTCACATTTCCCAAACCTAGGAACAAATCTGATATCCGTAAATAGTATGGTTCAAAAAGGAATGGTGGTTAAATTCCTTAAAAAAAAGTGCATCATCTACAGTGACAACAAATGCAACGAAATTTTTGAAATCGCAACCAAAGTTCATGGATTGTATAAGTTGATCTTCAAATTGAACACGTAAAAATAGCTGTCGTCACAAGCAACTCACAAGAATAGTGGCAAAAGCGACTAGGACAATTAAAAGCAAGATCATGACTCATCTGAAAAATGGCATGGCAACTGGAATAAGTTTCAAAAATTCAGATAAAAAGCCATATCAATCTTGTATCATGGGAAAACAAACTAGAAAACCGTGTCCAAAGTCTCATTCCAGAGCGCAAGAAACGTTGGAACGGGTTCATTCAGATGTCAGAAACTTTATGGGACATTAACGTTCTATTAGAGCTGGACTCGGATCACAATCCGGTGATTTCATTTTTCATCATGGATGATGATCAGCCGCCCCAGGAATATCGCATGCGTGCATGAATAAATTCTGCACTCCCATCGATAATGTTCATTGTGCTCCTACTTATACATATGTGTAATCAATAACGACCTTAACACCTTCGTTAAGACTTCAGAACACTGATAATAAATCCTAGCAGATCCAAGGTTATGTTGTTTGGCAGCAAATACCACCGCGAAAATGTTATCAACTATGTTAAATTTGGGAGGAACTATGGATTCTGATTTAAGATTTGAAAAGCATATCAATAATCTACTTCAATGTGCCAATAACAGACTGAAAATGATTTATGGTAATCGTCATTCACCACCCAATATAAGAAAAAAGTACAAAAATACAATATTCATGCCTGCGTTCAGTATCCGGAGGAGACAAAGCATTTCAAACAAACTCCGGGAAATCGGATAGTTAAAGTTAAACATGGACAATAGATGAATACATCACAGTATTATCCTATTTCATAAAGTTATAAACAAAAAAATGCCTCCTTATCTCTCTAGAAAAATATCATACCGTACCGATGTCCATAACCTGAACATTAGAAATAAAGGTCTTTCAAGACTGAACATTTCAGACAGTCCTTTAGTTACCAAATCTGCTTTCTATGCCACCAGGTTTTGAAAAAAATAAGATTATTGATAGTGTCGAAATTTAAATCATTTTCAAGAAAACATTTATTGGACATCCAAAGATGAATTTTGAAAAACTGTATGTATCATTAATCACTACCAAGAGTACCATTCTATCATGCTCAGTACCTATACTCTATTGATGTATCAGTATGAATGCACAGGCTGTTGAGGGTTAAGTGGAAGAATATTTTTTGATGTGTTTACACAGCAAAAAATAAACTTCGCCCTTTGGTTTCAAACTATAAACTTCATTTAATTTGCGTAATGCTTCATCTGTAAAAATGTTTGGAAGTAATAAAGACGATTTATTACTATTATTATTATTGTTCTCTCAATTATATGTGTATTAATGAATACTCACAAAGTCTGGCATGACAACCTGGATCATGTTGGTAATCCTATAGGTTTCCATTTCTTTTTTCTGCTTGAACGCCGCGTTTTTGGCAGGAAAGTTGATATCCATTAGGGTAAGAGGAACCATTTGAGCTTTTGCAACAATGGATTCAAGGCACATCCTGCAATATACTTTACTGGAATAGTATTTTTTTTCTGGTGGGCGGTTTGTGGTTTCTTCCGTTTGACTGAAAAAAAAGTATAACATTCAATTCATTAAGCAGTTACTGATAATGAATAAAGAAGAAATTTGAATAAATGGGGGTCGACTCAAAATTAAAACGCAAATACTAATGGAATATTGTTTAGTAATGGGTTAATTCATAACCATAAGAAGGGCACAAGCTAAAATTAAAAACATGGGAACCGGACAACAATCAAAGATGATTAGACAAAGTAAATAAAATGGATGGACAAGAAATCGCACGAAATTGAACAAGAAAGTGGAAATGGGAATGAAAAATGCTTCTACAAAAGTTATTGAACAAAAAATGAAAAAGCAAAATTAACGAAATAAATAATAAAGAAGGAACGGTATATTACTACGAAGACAACAATTCAAACAAGATTGGATGGAATACTACAAAGAATTATAAATAGATGAAGATGTAAAGGATGAACATATAGTAATAAAAGAACAAACGAAGAAGAAAGGATCGAAGAGGAAAGTAATATATTAAATGAACCGACCAGACATGAGGTAGAAAAAGTGATAGTGAAATTTTGCAACGGTAAAGCGTGAAAAAAAGATTAAATTAACATCGAATTTATAAAGAACGGAGACCTCGAGTTCAAGGAGAGATTACTTATGTAGCACAATAGAAAATAGTGTTGGGAACCATATTTCGGGTTATTTTGCAGACATAAACTCATTCTTTCTCTGAAGAGAGATTTCTACTTTTATGATCCTTTTAAAACCGCGGACAAAGGAGTAAAAATAACACAGATTGATGCAGTCTCTCCGAACTTAAAATGCGGAAATACGTAATCGATCAAACAACGGAATCGAATCGATATGTCATATGTAAATAAATTTTTGTTAATAGAGTTAGGGGCGATGATAGTATTTGAGTCATTCGAAAGAATGTGGAAGTTTTTTGGACTTTTCTTCCAAGCTAAATATTCAAGAATGATATATGTTAATGAATATGTACGGTGTTGTCCACCCAAGCTATCATTTGGGAAAGTTTAGTTATTACAGTTGTCACATAAAACGATTCATCTGTAACCAAGATTCCTTCATTGCTAGTAGAAAAGTTAGTATGTACACTTACATCAATGAAGAAAATATGGACTGAGGAAAAAATTACAGAAGAATAGGAGACTGGACAAAAAATATATATCCATAAAAAGGAGACGACCAAATCTATAAGAATTCACTCATACACCAAGCAATAGAGCATAAAATGAGTGAGTTTTTAACAAAAATACTAGTAGAAAACCGACTATGCCATCACATGAAAGACAGTCGTAGGTATATTGTGTTATTTTTTCGACTCGCGACTGTCATTTATTAATTTGTTATAAACAATTAAATAACAAAAAACGTGTTTTTTAAATTGTTTTGCTTATAAAATAAAAACTCATAGAGCAATTTGGTTTCTCCAGTGAGAAAGAAGAATTGTAGTTAATTGAAATACGAATAAAATGTGATGTTTCACAACCCTGTCGGATCATTAATAGTGGAGAGAAACTGAAAAAACTGTAAAATTTTTGCGATTTTTTGAAAAATTCATAACTCTGCCATTTTTAAGAAGTAGGATTGGCCTTTCTCATGAAATTATTGAATCATGTATACTTTATGTGTGCACAATACAGGCGCTGCCGGATCGTAAGTTTTGGCACAATTGCAATTTTTTTTGCACTATCTTGCAGCGAGCCTGGATGCTCTAGTGATAGTCCGATTTCAATTTCTCGAACAGATTATGAAAGTAGAAGTTTAGTACTACAAAACGTATATTCTCATTTTGCTCTACAATAGTGCGAAATGGTTGAAAAATGAATGCAAACATGACTGAAAACGGCCGAGCCCGCATCAGCTGCCGAGTTCGGGAGATGAGGGGTATTCTAATAATGAACGGGTTACGTGATAATACGCTTCCCCTCATCTCCCGCTCACTCCTACCACTCGACTGCTTTCACCAGCTCGGCCGTTTTCAGTCATGTTTGCAAGCATTTTTCACCCATTTCGCAGCATTTTAGCGCAAACTGAGAATATACGATTTGTGGTACTGTACTTCCACTTTCAAAATTTGTTTTAGAAATTGAAATCGGACTATCACGAAGTACACATGATTCAATACTTTTATGAGAAGGGCCAACTCTATTTCTTGAAAAATGTCGGAGTTATGATTTTTTCAAAAATCGTTGCATTTTCCGGTTTTTCCGGTTTTCCTCCGTTACTAATGATCCGACAGGGTCGTAAAAAATACCATTTTGTTCGTATTTCAATTATCTACAATTATTTTCATTGGAGCAACCAAATTGCTCCATTAGCTTTCAATTTATAAGCAAAACAATTTAAAAAACAAGTTTTTTGTTATTTAAATGTTTATAACAAATTAATAAATGACAGTTGCGAGTCAAAAACATAACAGACTATAACTACGGACTGTCTTGCATGTGATGGTACAGTCGGTTTTCTACTAGTACTGATTGGCCTATTAATGAAGCGTTTAAAATATTGACATCAATAATACAAACATGGCTGGCAAATATGTATTACAAAATAAAAATAGAATCATATCAAAGCAGATTTACAGAGGGGAAATCAACCATGCATGCGATTCATATAATAAAAAACTAAGGAACATAAGATAGATCTCAAAATGCTCTTAGTAGATTTCCATCAAGCGTTGACTCAATAACAAACAACTTATGATAGCACTGAATGAGTTGAAAACCTCACAAAATTCCAGAAAGCTGATATTAAAGATTATGAAAACGATTAAGAACAAAACAATAAGAACAAAAAGTAGAAATAGAGGAATTTGCAATTAATAAAAGATTAAAACTCACTATCAAAAACGTTATTTAACTTAACTTTAGAATATGTGGTCAGGAAAAATAACAAAAGAAATCTTAGGACAGGAGGACAAATTAGTGCGTACGCGTTCTCTATCTAGTCTTCTGGGGGGGTTCAAGTAACAAACATTTTTGGACGATTCGATGTTTTTCTTTATTTTTTCCAATTTTATTTACGCGAGATTTCACAACTATTTTTAGAAGCAGGGGTTCAAGCCCCCCGACCAGGGAAATTGTTTGGCATACCTACGCATTCTTAATCTAGCCCTCAGGGGGCGTCAAGTTATGAACATTATTCGACGATTCGATGTTTCTCACTATTATTACAGATTTTTTCTGATTTTATTTTCATTAGTATTCACAACTTTTTTCTAGAAGCAGAAATGTTCACTTATAATCTCTCTAGAGCATGAATTTTTCCGGAATATGAATTCATGCTCGCTGGAGATTCGGTAAGAAAATTGTATACCAAAACTTTGTTTAAATAGAAATTAAATTGGTGACATACTTAGGTGACATATTATTATCCACGTAACGGACATCATAGTAGGCCGTTGTTAAGGCTTTGTTTCACAACAGTGAATTGCGAATTTCTTTTTGCGGATTTGATATCATCGGTTGAAAATACACAAAAAGTAACATTTTGTGTATTTTCAACCAATGAGTGTTGCATAAAATGGCCACGATGACGAGTTTTTTGACGTTTTGCATGACAAGTTTCAAAGTCAGTAGGTATGTGTTTTGTGTTCAAAAGCATAGTCGCTTGTAGTCGCGTTTTATCTGTTATGTACATCAGATACAAAATTAAAATGTGGCGTTTTGGTAAAGAAAATTGTGAGACGATAGGAAAATAGGTGGATAAATTAATTCCAGATAATACAAAGAAATCAAAGACAATGATATGGAATCAATTTCTTGAATTTTGCAAAGAAAGAAAATACAACATCGAGGCATCAACTTCTGTCGAAGAGTTGAATAGAATTTTAGAAGATTGGGGCTTCAACATGAAAAAAAGAAATTCAGAAGATTATAAAGAGTATGTTGTGAAGGTAGGAGAAAATTTCCTGGAAATTACTATTTATTTTAAGCAAGAAAGTTTGTTATTATTTCAGGTTATGTGGAATTCTGCAGCCAAGCAGCTCCAAGAAATGTGCTTTGCCAAAATTCGACTAAAATTTAACCCATTTTCCGATGTCGAATTTGTAGCAGTAAGAGCTGCACGGGATGCGAAACGAAGAAGCCTACAAAGATACCAACAAAAAGGTAGTCTAGTGCAGCTGCCCTTACCAATGATGAATACACAAAAATAGTTAAAATATGGAATGAAAATGAACCTGCGAACTAGCCTGGAGAGGCGGAGAAGGGGTTTCAGCAAAGGTAGACCATTTTGTTCGTGAATTAGACCACGATGAAAATTTTACTGGAAGGATTGAATACCAATCCCGTTTTTACGAAAATCACTCAAGGTGGTTCAAAGAAACTGTCTGACAGTAAGTGTCTAGTAAGAAACAGAAATATTGACGAGTGTCCCATACAAATATTTAACAAATGTATGGAAAATAGTGGGGACCTAATAATAGATAGATTCAGTGTCACAATTTTCACTCGGGTTTGAAGGCCGTCGAAAATTGTGACACTGAACACTTCGGCCGCGAAAGCCTTAACCATTTTGTCAATAGATAGATTGTAACTCCCAATCCGAAATAGAACGCACAGCTTTTAAACAGATGGTATAATAATAGTCCTGTAGGTAAAAACACAATATATTCTTGGTTAAAGGAATCCGCCTCTAAAATAGGAATTGATACAAAATAAACCAAGTACCAAACTTGGCAAAAAATGGTGTACAGGAACAGCAACTCATTAAGATTACCGGACACAGTAATCCCCAGTCCATAAAACCATATCTTCAAATGAGAGGTGATCATTCAGTGGAAAACAACCAAAATACGTCAGTAATAACGTCAGAAATTAACCAGTGCCAACAGACAGCCATACAACCTAGTAATATTGTTTATAATAGCTGTGTATTTAATACAAATAATTATTACAATAATGAAAATAAAAATTAAACTTAAGTTTGTTTCGTGTAAGTTCAATGTTCCTAATTTGTATTGTTGAATAAAGTACCTTTTCAATAATTTGTTTTTATTTGTATATATTTTTATGGTTCTACTTTTTCCCCTGTGCTTTAGTAAGGTGGTTACGTTAAAAAAATCTAAAAAAATCACGATAAGGTGCTTATACGACTTAATTTTTAATTACTAGAGGAAAAAAAAGGGGTCTACTATCCATATAGTAGGTAGCTAACATACTGATCTATGCATACTACGTTACCATAAGATTAAAAGAAACAAATTCAATCAACTTTCCAAAATGTCAATATATAAAAAGCAATGAAAATAGTTTTATTACCAATTTTTTTTGGGTACCCTGTGCTCTAGTAAAATGTGGTTTGAATAATTAAATAAAATATAGAATATTCTACCCATATCACACAATTTTATAGAACTAGAGGAAAGGGAATACAATTTAAGTTGGTAGGTATACCTACTTCTATCGCGGATTTGATATCAAATATTTTAATTTCCTTATGCTCTAGTGAAATGTGGTTCAAATAATTAAATAGAGGAGCAAATATTCTACCAAAATCATATAATTTTATATTACTAGAGGAAAGGGACAACAAATTAAGGTCTACTTCTATCGGACGCTAATGAATTACAACGACGACACCTTCATTTATTAACCTCGGATTTGATGTCAAATATTGTAATTTCCCTATGCTCTAGTAAAACAAGATTTAAATAATAATCTAAAATAGATATTGGTCTTTATACTTTTCCTAATTTTATACTACTAGAAACAAGGGAAAGTATTAAAAGAATTGAAAATAATAACGCATACAAAATAAATGATAATTTTAAGAGTTATAAAATTAATCAAAGTTGGCTACATGTAGTGACAGTGACAAATTCCTTATGTCTATGGTTTCTTATAATTAATTGCATTGTTAACACTTGGGTGTCGTAAAATATAGATAATTAATTAAATATTTATTAATAAAATGAATGGCGATACGTACAATCTTTGTTCCCTTTGTACAGAATTCAAATTTATCATAAAAATGTAAAGTATTCTGATTTGGTGAAAAATTCTGGCCTAAAACCTGAACAAGAAGATCTATTTAAGAACATGAGCAATATTCTTTGTGAAACTATTCCATATTTCACCCATAAATCCTGTGTGGAAAAGAACAAAATGGTGTCGAAGTATTACTATTATTTCACGAAGCATAGACATTTAATGAAAAAAAAAAACAACGGATCCTTACCTTACTCGCCATTGAGGAAAAAAGACGTGGAAAAGAAATTTCTAATACATTTGAAATTTGTAACAGATAATAACATGTACCTATAATTAAGTTATAAATAAATATCTCTCAAGTATATTTTACGCCACTGTGTTTATGACAGCTGTCAAGCGAGAGGGAAATTTCCACTTATTAATTTCCCTCTATGCAGGGAAATTTCCGAAGAAATTAGGTTATTGTCATAGCAACATGTCAAAATGCAGGCATCTGATTGGCTAAAATTAACTGGTAGGTATAAAATTGTCGTCGTAATTTTTCACGTTCGAAACCGTCGAAAATTTTAGAGAATTTTTACGCGTTCTCTATCCAGACTTCAGAGGGGACCTAGTAGTCCAAGAGATAGCGTCCAAATCACCGGCTGATCGCAAAGTGGATGGAAAAATTATATAATGTAGACCAGAACGTGTATTATATGGAAACCGGTGACTGCCAGCTCGGGAACCTTGCGTTCGTTGATTTAAAAAAAATAACTCTTTCGTAGGTCACAATCCGACCGAATGCGGTGGGCGTCCAAATTCGTTTATACATAGAAAAAAACATTCTTAAATATGATTTTTGGTGACTGCCACTCGAAAGCCGTGACTGCCAATCAATAACGGACGAATAAAAATTTTTAAAATCCGACTCATCGCAAAGTGAATAAAATCGGATATGACGTCATTGAACACATCCAAAGACCATTGCCGGGTGACTGCCACCTCAAGGCCGTTGCTTTCTAGTGACTGCCGGCCCTTAAAGTTTGCTCTGCATCGCCCGGCGCACTTGGAGACTGCCATGATATGAGTATTCTTTTGTATGGCATTTCGGACGAGATATTCATATACGTTGAATGGTATTGTATAGTATATCATAAACCAAGTGTAAAATGGAATGTTCATAATAAAAAATCATAAAATTATATATCAATATTTATTATAATTTTTTTTTTTCGACAAAAAAGGTGGCCGTTCAATGGCATGCATGCTGGCTACTGGTCGTACGGCGAATCGGTGACACGTAAATAACTAACTTAGACCAATTTTTTACACTGTGTTTTTGAGAAATGCGAGCAGCACTCAGAATTAGGCGGCAATGTTCCAAAATTTAGCAAATTTATAAAAAATTGCATCTTATTACTCACTGAGTCAGTTCAGCAATTTGCGAATAGATTGCGCCACAGTAGAATTCATTATCTTCAAAATTATGAATGAACTGGAATTCGGGTAATGGCAATGAACAAGCACAGCACTATGAGTAGAGTAGAATAAAATATGTTGACGAAAATTCGCATTGAGCGGCGAGAAATGCTTTTTATAAATTTTGTCGCACCATAGGCGTGTATTGGTGCATATGAGGGGCAGCTCAATATATTCTTTTGTTCTTTAATTCATTTATCAGATTCTGCAATAAGAGTCACTATAGTATGGAAGGGTTTTATTGAATTCATAGATCGTTTTTATACATATCCACATAACCTTATTAATTTATTTTTAATGAAGAATTGACCCGGACGTTGCTATATTAAAATGTCTTATATTTAAATATTTCAAATTACCTTTTGTAGTTATATATAGGTTATATCCTTAAGCTTTGTGAACGAGAATTGTATTTCTTCCCATATTAAAGCATATTTTGATGGATTGATAGAGGGGACAGTGATTTCACAATAGAAAATTGTAAAATTGAAATAAAAATTGAGTGTTAGAACTATTCTGTAAAAAATTATAGACCCAATAATAAAAGGAATAAGTCTCTTCAATTTCATATAGGTAAAATGAAATTTTTACCTGATAATCATAATGGTAGAATAGATCTGAATAACATTAACAGAATAATTCACAGTATGATTGAATTATTAGCAGAGGCGAAACTTTCGAGGAGTTAGGAAATTTGCATATTGATTCAGATTTTAAAATGGTCTGACATAAATTCTTGACTATTACAGTTTGAAAAAAAAGTCTAGAGTTGAGCCTCGATCAATATATAGGTACACATACACTGTGAGTCAAAGATAATAATAGATAATTATAATAATAATCATAGTAAAACCATTTTCGTCAGAAGAGTAAAAAATTTAATAAATATCGATAACTCTTTGAACTCTGCAGGCTTCACCCAAAGCATTCTGTTAAAATGGTGATTCTGATAATAGGTATCCTTGGTTTAATGATGGACACCTTGCTCTCGAATCTGAAAATTATACCGGCTTGCCTTTATACGATAGAAATCCTTGCCGTATAAATGCAGAAGGCCTTCATCTTTGGTTCGCTTCGTCTGCTCAGAGCACATGAATCTCGGACCAAATAATCACTCACCCTACGGATGTAGGGAACGGATATTTGGGTAAATGATACCAGCGTGCCCTCCAAATGTATAACAGCTTCTGAAACAAGTCCGACTTGTATAGTCCTAACGGATAAAATATCTCGAGAATATATTGAAAAAAATTCGAATGGTTAACACCTAGAGTGCTCGGCTAATCGGTCACAGTTACTCATTACAAAACATATTCTTGAATAATTCTTTATAAGTACCTCTCATACTCTGAGTCTGATATGAACGAGCAATTGGAAGCCCTCGAATTGTTCAAATCTCTTACTGGAGATTTGGTTCTGGATATTGATGGGATATTTATCGACACAGTAGAATTTGTCCGATCATTTTCTATGATATCTTCTGCTGCAGGCATACTGAAATATCATTTCATATCTCTTTAGTGATCGCTTTTCCAACTGAATTAGAAAAAAATACTGATATCTACATGGAAATAAGTACTTACTGTGAATATCTATTCTTGTTAGTTCTCCTGGCTTTAGCCAGTTTGGCTCTTTTGCTTCGACAGGGTGTCCTAGATGCAAAACATCTCGTCTTTTTCCTAGACATAAATAGAATAACACACATTTGAAAAAAAGCAGTACGTATACCAAAATAGTATATTATGCAATGAGCACAAAATGATGCCCATTATGCACGAGTATGAAATTTGCAGCACGAGCCGAAGGCAAGTGCTGCAATTCATACGAGTGCCATTTTGTTGCAAGTTGCATACTACACATTTTTTATGACAACGTTCATGTTTAATACATGCAAACATTGCAAAAACTTTGAAAGAAATAAACTGATGATATTTCATTACTCCGAATTCGCCGCTAATGAGCTTTCTATCAGAATTAAAATATAAATTGAAGAAATATGTAAATATTTTCTCTATTGCTATTTCTATTAGGTACACAGAAATAGAAGCATATAAATGTATGATGGTATCTAATTGAAGTTGAATGTGCAATTATCGAATATAGACTGCCGCTTGAGGAACGCTTTCAGTTTCAAAAATTTGGCAATATCTATACGAGGATATATTGAAAAATTCTTAGCCTACTATAGAACCAAACAAAATTTCAATGTCAAAATATTTTATTACTCAACATATTCTCCTCTTAATTGGATACATTTATTACAGAGAACCTGCAACGTCTCTAGACCTTAAAAAAAATGTTTCTTCTTGCTCTGCAAACCAGACCTCCACAGCTTTTATTACCTTCTCGTTGGAAAAAAATTTACGACCTTTTAAACTTTTTTTCAGTTGAGGAAAGATATGATAATCGGACGGAGCCAAATCTGGTGAATAAGGGGGGTGTTCTAGTAATCCAAACCCTAAATCACGAATTTTTTGCATGGCAACATGAGATTTGTGTGCAGGGGCGTTGTCCTGCAAAAACAAAACACCTTTGGATAGCTTTCCGCGTCTTTTCTCTTTAATTTTTTCCCGTAGAGTGGTCAGTAATGTCGAATAGTAATCTCCAGTTATTGTTCTACACTTATCAAAAAAATCAATCATGATTACTCCATAGCAATCCCAAAAAACTGAAGCAAGAACTTTTCCAGCAGATTTTTTGACACGAAACTTCTTAGGTCTTGGAGAACCGGAGTGTCGCCATTCCATCGATTGTTGCTTTGTTTCTGGATCGTAGAAATGTACCCAAGTCTCATCCATAGTAACAATTCGGTTTAAGAAGTCTACATCGTTTTCAAATCTAGCACATATCGAACGCGATGCTACTACCCTTGCACGCTTTTGGTCAACATTAAAACATTTGGGAATCCAAATTGATATGAACTATATGATGAACGCGTTCGTATGAAATATTCAGTGCTTCAGATATCCGTTTTAGCCCAATTCGACGGTCTGTTAAAATCATGTCATGAACTGCATTGATATTTTCGGGGACTGACACAGAAAACTGGCAGTCCGAAATGAATTTACTCACTTTTCTTTTTGTTTCGAGAAAAAGCCCGATAAACTTACGTTTACCATGAAAGGTAGCAGAGACTTTTGACTGGATGAGAAACGATGCCAAAAATTAGGGAAGGTGAGGTTGAAGAAACTTGAACAAACCAAAAGAGCATGTTTCAAAGAAACTTCTAGCTATCCAAATCAGATACAACTAAAAAATCAGGCAATATTTCTGAAATTAAATCAGCCAGTTTTTCTTTGTTTTTCTTTATTACATTAAGAAAATGTATAAATGATTTGATGTTCTAATTTTAGAGTGGAATACAGTTATTTCTTCATGATGTATTCATTAACCACTCTTTTATTTCCATAAAAGTAAATATGTGTGACTTTCAGATTCGAAGATAGCATGAAGAAGAACAATTTTTCACATTTTTGTCACAAGTGAAAGATTTTGTGTTACTACAAAACCTTTCACGAGTAGGTATTCATAAAAAGTGCACAGCAGAATTTAGCCAAATATATAATCGAACTATGGAATATTTACAAACAAGCAAAATAATTATTGAATGAATTCTCTCTACGATTTTAAAGAATCCTTTGGCCTTCCATACGATGGTTCATATCATACATATTGGGTATATCCCCCAATTATTAGACCATCTCTTCCGATTCGTGCTCTCCTAGATTTTCAGGGGGATCAGAAATCCCTTCATTCATATCTGAGGCGATGTTATGTAACACTGCAGTTCCTTCTGACTTTGCTGAAGAACCAGAAGATTTGTTTCCTTTCGAAGTTTGAACTTCCATAAGAAAAACATATTGTCCATGTCATATGGAAGTATTTCGCCCGATCATATTATCTTCTAGGAAATCCAAAATTAATAACATCAGTAATATCTCCGTCATCCTCTAAAAATATTTCATTTCAACTTCCATTTTTCCTTTTTTTATTAAGGAATACAAAGGTACATTAACAACCAACCCAACAGTCACACGTGCGTTTGCTAAGCTTAAACCTCGAAAATCATTGGATTAAAGTTAATCGCGATTAATGCGTATTTGGATACGGTGCATACAAAAAATTAAAGTTAATCGAGCTCAATTTTTAATCTCGTTTAAACTACTTCGGTGCATACGGCTGTAAATCACGAATAACAATGAATTACCTTGGTATAACTTGAAATAAACACGATGACGTAAATGTAAAATGGATATACCTGGTATAGTATTATGAAAATACGCATTGGGGATGTCTTCCAAATTCAATCGAATGAAAATAAAAAAATCTCCACTGTATGCAGGGGGATACTTCTATAACATGCTACTAGACGAAATGAAAGATATGACAAATATAATCAAATTCAAATCCATTCTGAAATCATTTCTGATCGACAATTGTTTTTATTCCCTGGATGAATTTATAAACCAATGTTTGTAATCTTGTGCACCTTATTTTATACGTCATTATGTCCTTAACTATATATTAATGTTTGTGTACATATTCGTAATGTTTTGTTCGGAATTGTGTCGTACTACATTGTATTTTTTATCTTTTATTTATTTTAAACCACTTCTGTATGACTTATCTCATGTCATGTATATGACTCGAAGAGATCAACAAATATCTATCTATCTATACAGAATACCGTGCCGTAGGTGAAACTTCCGTGTTCAATTGAGAAATAGTGGGATGGATTACAAGTGAATGAATACACTCTCGAAGAAGCATCATTTTGGTAGCAATTTAGGTATTGTTAGTGTTTGAAAAATATGAAATAAAGGCAGAAGGCAAATAGTGGTAAAGTGCATGTAAAATATGGTTCAAAATTTCGATATACCCTGAATGGTTAATAGTAAAAAAAATAACATTACACATTGAATCTTGGCCTCTTCGAGTTCTTGTGTAACCGGGTCGCAACGTCTTCTTTTCCGGCGTTCCGAAACGTCTAAATGACTAAAATAATGGAGAAAATCGACAGAGTTAGTATAACCCTTATCCTCCGATGCGTTTTCAGCAATATTTTGGTATATTATACCAACAGTGTCATACCTAGTCTCTTTCACGGTCATACTGTCTACGAAACGATCGAAATTGTTGAAGGCCAATCCGGTGCATAAATGGGGAGATTTGATTATGTCTTCGCTACAAATCAGAGATTTTTCTATTGAGGAAATTGCAGCCTCAGTCTCGATCTCTTCAATTGTGCTATAGCAACACGTATGGCCGTAACGGTTGTAGTATGTAAATTTTCGCTACTTTATTTTGTTAATTTTTTAGAAATGCTTTAGAGCAATGTAGACTTCACCCTGCGGTGACACACTTTCAATGAGCCTTAACACAACATACATATATGTTCATAGTTGGTTGTCTAACGGCATTCATAGAAACCTTATGAACATTCCCATGCTAATTTCCATCCGTAAACCACATTTAATGATCAATTCACATTTTACAAGTTCTCACTACAAGGAGAATAATTAAGTTCTGGATGCACCATCAGAATAAGTCATAGCTTTTCTATTTTCGACTTGTGAAACTGCATATGTTGTGGTCCTGTTTGGTTTTCCAAGTAGTGCTTGTATTTCTGCTTACTAGAAAAGTGTGATCTGTTTTACACTTTGCAAATGTCGATCTAAAAATGATTAAAGGTGAATAAGAATTCCTTCAAACAAAATATATCCTACTCACTTTGGCATCCAATGTTGTCTTCGAACGAATTTTCGTGAGTGTTTCATATGTATGTCTGAGTTCTGGTTATTGAGAAGGTTCGTAAGGATTGTCTTCGAATTATTGTCTCTGTTTACTGTTTACTTTTATTCGTCAGCTGTCCCATATTTCAACTGTCAGCTGTCAACTGTTTCATATTTTGAATTATCAGTGTAGCCAACTTAGCTTTTGGGGTGTCTGATCAGAGACGACCAAAACATCATTATGTTGGTAACCTAACTTCCTGGATGAAAAAAAATCTTCAAGGTGGATTTCGTTTCCGACTGAGAGACGAGGAGTCTGACAGTAGAATTGGTGAAAGCTACAGGTGTCTAGCCAGACAGGGGTTCCTGATTTTGTTCGGCTGACGAATCCTGAATTTGAAAAGTGATCCTTCGGGGATATTCCGTTCTACTATCTCACCATCAACTCCCAAGTCCTGGCTTTTGATAGTTGCCTATCTTGGACAATTTGGCGTTTGAAAACTTTGTACCACGCCGACATTTTTTTCTACAAGATAAAACTCTTCACAGAAGGTGAGTTTTCCAACTTTTCTTTTCATCGTTTTCATGCTAACGACTGTTTAGAACAGCTATTTACAAAAAAAAAACATTTATAGGGTTGTTGTACCCGGAGGAATTTAACCCAGGGAATTGTCACGGTTCCTTGCCTGGTTGGGTATCTCACAAGCTTTGGTTAAGCCCCACGTCTTCCTGTTGAGGATAATTATGGAATTATGACTCTAGTATAGCTGATTTGCTGAAGTGTCGAATGCCTGGTTTCGCCTGATAAAATGCCGATTGCTGTCAGATAAGACGAAACCTTCTTCATTGATAGTCTTCGTAGACTCCCTTCCCTCATCACTCCAGTCCTGGTTGGCCTAGGATCTAGTCCAAAATCTTCACGTTGGTGTCACCAGAGAAACAGGTTTTCCGCACAATTGTTTATATAGGATAAAATCCTACCATTTCAATTTTAATTATTAATTCATATTCAATATTGATATTTTCCGGTTAAAGTATATATCTTTCTACGATTATCTGTAAACCACCACATAGTACTTTGCGCTGGGAAAATTGATTTCCTAATAAAATATTACATGTAATGAATTCAACCTCATATGCAACAGATATCGAATATTGAATATTATTAGAATCACAGTCTTATTTTTGAGAAACTGTTACTCTGTCCAGTGAAGATTTATTCATATTAAATGATTGTGTGTTTATTTATGTTTTATTTATTAATTGATTAACCTTGATAACACTCTTCAACTTGACAACATCGTATGGTAAAGTCTCTTATAGTTTTGGGTATAACATCTAATTGTCGTTATTCGGTTGCTCAACTTCCCAAGTAAGTACTCTTTGACATAGACACATTAAAAGTTGCTTATTTTTGTGACCATTCTGTTATAGTATTTTTCGGCAACCATCCGGGAAGTGTTCACTTCCCGGACACTTTTTCTTTGGGAAGTGCTCGAATTTTAATACAAATATTAATATAAATAAGAATTAGAATGTTTGTTTCTGTTGGTAGGTACCTATTTTCTGTTCGAATTTCAATATATAATACAAATAAGAACTAAAATGTTCGAAATATTCTTTGGAATCGTTTCATCCGGTTAACAGATGGGTGAAAGTCGACCTCTGTTCGTCTCTTAGACTAAATGCGTCTCATTGATTTGTTATTCTACATGATTGCCGAAAAAATAGTGTACGCAACACGTCCGAAAACAGTTTTTTTTTTGGACTCGCAGACTTCCAGGACTCGCTAACGCTCGTTCTAGAATTTGGTCTACTCGTCCAAAAAAACAGTATTTTCCGGACTTGTTACGTAAATTACTATTCCAATACCAATTGGAACAGCACAGAGAAGGAATTCCCGCCTCGACTAGGCGTCGGTATATTATTTTTCAGTGATATTTTTTCAGTTACTTATTCTTACAATCATCGCAATTGATCACCCCATGTAAAAGTAGACACATGATAGGTATCTCAACTGAATTTTTCCACCCTGAGTAATTATGAAAAACTTCGAAATTTCAGGTAGTTGATTTCCGAGTCGAAAACTCTAACATACAATGAAAACATAAATAATCACACCGAATACTCGTCATTATTTACAACGAACACACGGCACTGATAAAGAAATATTGTGAAGTGGACAACTAATTTGTATTCAGCCAGTCCAGCTAGCCGAGCCTTTATTCCTCAACTACCTTTGATGGCACGTTTATTAACTATCTGGGCGACTAGGGGCCACAGTCCAGACATGTTTATGATTATACCAGGGACGCCTTGCAGATAAAAGCACTGGTAGTATATTATACATTTGCCATTTGCCGGGCAGTGATTATGAACACCCCTCGTAGTGCTCTTATTTTTATTGCCGTTTCAATTAGGAATGGATAGACTATACTGTTCAGTGATATAAAAAAAGTAACCCATAGTGCCTGCCTACCAACGAAGAGCTGCCGTCTGCATTGCTCCTTTTTATTTAACTTTAAAGAAAAGAGGGTTGTACGGTTCATAATATCTATTATCTTTCTGCTGCTAGTTAATCTTTTTAATGCAATCCCCAAGTTGTAGATACTTGGCAGGTTTCATTCGACCATTTGTTACGAATACGAATAGAACGTAATTTTAGATGTTTACGACAAACGGATATAATGGACCTTAACATTTACGGAAAATAAATTACAAAACTCGTTTAAATCGATAGTTGTTAGTCTGAAAAGTCCATTTAACAAAAAGTTCCATTATTTTTCTTTCATTATAAAAAAATATCACATTTGAAAGTGTGCCGCTGACGTCACGTTCATCGGAAATATCTCCCACCATAATCCACGTTCCGAAACAGGCAATACCGTTCTCCTTAAAAATATAACTTCTAGCATGATATAAGCCGTTGAGAAATAATCAATACATTGTCATTTGATCAACTCATAGATAAAAATCCACATATTAGCTATTTTTTATTGTATTTGTAACTTTCAAATTTTCTGAATAGACCATCCTTTTGATGAAGAACGAGCATTGACAACACAGCAAATCGTAATGACAGTTCTCAACTGTCAAAAGTTATATGGAGATGTGAGGTTAATGTTTATTTTATTTACATTCAACAATCAACTGATAAATTCGAGATAGTGTAGTGCTGTATTGAGGTGTTATCATAAACGATTTGGTGTGAATTTATTTGTGTAATTATGTATTAAAAATATGGAACAAGGCTTCGTGAAGGGAAGTTCGGATAATTTACCGAGGTACAAAGCACCTTTTCGACGTGTTCAGTTATTGCAGGGATTCAGGTACTGGAGATACAGGAATTAATAACAAATTTTAGAACACAATCAACAAAAGCTCTCAAAACTTAGAAACCGCATTAACCTCAAAAAATAAATCAAGGTAGTGTTCGTTGAAGTTTAGATCTGATGGAACTGCTTCACTTGTATCAAATGGGTAGGCAAATTAGTTAGACAGAGACAAACTATTCTTATTGATCGCACCGTGAAACAGACGAAAGAACCCATCTGGTATCAAATGATAACTGTCATACGACACATATTTGAATGAGAATTTGGTGCACAACTTCAACAACGTTGCCAAGTTTAGTTTTGATGAACGTGGTCACGAAACCACTTTTCTTCTGATTATAGATAAACTAGCAGTCAGAAAAAAAAATCCCGAGTGATATTAGTGTATTTACTGTCTAATTTCAGTGTTACCTCATATCTCTTGGAAAGGTCCGATATTTTCTACATAATAACAAGAAAAATTGTTTTACGTGCTTACTCTTCATCATCCGGTGTGATGGGAATTGCATCCTTATATTTCTTTTGCAAAGCCAAGAAATTAACGCGGCATGTTCGATGATAACCGTCGGCCTCGTTCACTGATTGCGGAAGAAGCACGCTACTGAACTTCAAATTATGCTTTTTTCGACACTCAAGAATTTGATAGCACTTTGCTAGAGTCCACGGTGTAAATAAGATCACATTTCCGTCACCATCTCCACAGAAAATGCAACATTTCACTTTTTCACTCATTTCGAAACGAGCGAAGAAAATACGTGTTGTGCGTTCGAATTACAAGCTACAACAACTGAAGAGAAGAGTGAAGATTGAAGAAGCACAGGAGCACAGCTGCGATCGATTCTACGAAGGGGCCGACGCAACGCGACGGGCCGAACGTGAATTCGCCGGGCGATGCAGAGCAAACTTTGAGGGCCGGCAGTCAATAGAAAGCAACGGCCTTAAGGTGGCAGTCACCCGGCAATGGTCTTTGGATGTGTTCAATGACATCATATCCGATTTTCATTCACTTTGCGATGAGTCGGATTTTCATTAGCCCGTTTGTGATTGGCAGTTACAACTGATTTCGAGTGGCAGTTACCAAAAATCATGTTTAAGAATGTTTTTTCTATGTATAAACGAATTTGGACGCACAACGCAATCGGTCGGATTTTGACCTACGAAAAAGTTATTAATTTATTTTAAATCATCGAACGCAAGGTGCCCGAGCTGGCAGTCACCGGTTTTGATATAATACACGTTCGGGACTACATTATATAATTTTTCCATCCACAATGCCAAGTGTTGTTGAAATTTTAATGAAAACTAAGTTTTATCAAGATATTTTTATTTTTCATCACCTAAAATGTTATCATCGTACGAAAGGTCCACAGTGGGTACGCCACTGCATTGAAAAATTATATGCTGTCAGAAATGATCGTTTAGAACGCGAGACAGAGATTTCTATCCAAAAAAAAATTGTAGCAATGTGTTTTTGTATACGCATATCTTTGTTTACGCCTTGGTATTTGATGTATTCGAGTCACTTCATTAAACAATTTGAAACCTTTCGAAAATGGTTTATACTATACAAGAGAGAATATCCATTGTAGCTGCGTATTTTGAACGATGTGCTTAGAGTTACGGCTCGAATTTTCAATGAAATTCATCCAGAAAAAAAACACATCATATCAGTACGTGCTTCAATTGATGAATAAGTTCATGGAGTCGGGATCAGTACTGAATAAAAAACATGAACGAGAGAAGCCTATGAGAAATGAAGGGGTCGCTGTTGTAGTTGTAGGACATGCAGTGATGGGCAACATTCAATCTTCAAGACAACTTGAGACTATTTCTGGAGTTTCTAAAAGCAGCGTACATCGAATTCTGAAAGAAGCAATATTTCATCCCTATAAAATGCAGAATGTACAAGAATTAAATGAAGATGATCCTGACAGACGTACAGAATTTTGTGAAATCATGAGTAAATTATTGATTGGTGATAATAATTACCTCTACAATATTAGCTTTTCTAACGAATCTTCTTTTTATTCAAATAAACACGTGAATAGGCACAACTGCAGATACTGGAGTAAATTCCCATTGGTACAAACTCCCCAGAAATTGAATGTTTGGGGAGACCATATTGTAGGTCCATATTTTATTGACGGTAACCTCAACGGACAAATGTATCTTGAACTTCTTGATACAACTGTGAACCCCAGAATAACTCAGTTACTTGAAGACGATGACTTGAAGGTCAGCTCACCTTTCAACAAGATGGAGCTCCTCCACATTTTGTTGCACCTGTACGTCAATTTTTAGATGACAATTTCACAGGAAGATGGGTTGAAGGCGTGGACCAAGTTATATTACACAGCCAACTTGATGATCAACGCAGGAAAATTGTTGTGGAGTGTCGTGTAGTGACTCCAGAAATGTTGAGCAATGTGCGAAGACATTTCGAAAAATGTTTATACTTCTGTATGGAACTGAATGGTTCCCATTTTGAACCTTTCTTACGATGTAACATTTTAGGCGATGAAAAATAAAAATATCTTGATAAAACTTAGTTTTCATTAAAACTTCAACAACACTTGATCGATCCTTAATTTCAGTACACCGATGTATTTGGGATTGAATTCCCTTTCAAATGATGTATCACAAGTATAGTTGTCCCATTGAAAATTCTGAAGTAGGGGGTGCCTGGGGATGAGGGGGTTGACAACACCATGGTGATGTATTTGGTGAAAGTGTTCCCCCTTGAAATAAAAATCACGGATCTGAGCGATGTTCAATTTTTTTCACGAGTTCGGAGATGATCTAAGACAGTCACTGTTGAACCATATGTCCAGTGAAGTAGTTTCCCCTGGAGAATCAGTTTTTTGTACTGGCGGACTAAAGGTGCTTGACTAGCAGATTCCATACGATGGTAGTAGTCCATACTCGAAGTTGAAGACCAAGTTTTTTTGGAAGAATTCGAGTTCCACTTCGAGCATACTACCTTCGTATGGAGTACCTATATGAAATTATATTCAAGAAAAACTAACCTGGAACTTGGTGTGTGTTCTGGTAGATATCCTTCAGGTTGCTGAAAAGAAGTTTCGGGAATAAGTTCATCAGATTGGAGTTCTTGTTTGCTGGCTAGATTCACACCAGACTGCCTGAAAAAAAAAAAAAACATGTTTACTATACTTTTTCGAATCAAGTTACAAGTATATTTATTACAAAAGTTGATAACATGAAATGTTGTCAGCGTTAAGGTTCATATAAACCCATGAGATAATAAACCGCATCAATACAGATCTCACATAATTTTTTAACAAATGTGGAAAAATCAGATAAACCAGTTATAAAATCAATGACAAATAAGAAGTACAGACAATTTGTAATATTATGAGTTCATTATAAATAAGTATTCAGGAAGCAAAAAAGTGGTAAAAATTTTTTCAGATAATTACAAAGGTTCATATAAACCCATGAGATAAAAAAACCGCAATACAGATCTCCTGTAATTTTCTAACAAATGTGGAAAAATCAGATAAACCAGTTATAAAATCAATGACAATTAAGAAGTACAGACAATTTGTAATATTATGAGTTCAATGTTCATTATGAATACGTATTCAGGAAGCAAAAAAATGTATTTCAGATAATTCCTACCTCTCGTGAGACTTACTCTCAAAAGTACCGTAATAATCCGATGCGATCACGTGACGTTAAATCGTTCACGCTATCAGCGGATGCGATTCAACATCTGTCATTTTTACACCAAACAATAGAGCATAAAATGAGTTAGTGTTAACCAAAAATACTAGTAGGAAACCGACTATGCCATCACATGAAAGACAGTCCGTAGTTATATTCTGTTATGTTTTCGACTCGCAACTGTTGAGATAAATTATATGTTTACAATGATTTTCTCTTATCCTAATGTAGGCATATGAACGGTAGATGTCATCCGTTTTGTACTTCATATAGGGTCACTGAATCTAGGAGGTCGTGCCGTCCTTACGGGTATGGCCAATGGGCGTGGTCTAGTACTTGAAATAGTTCCAGTGTTCAAATAACCCACAAAACTTGCTCTCTAATTGGTGATTTTGTGGGTTATTTGAATACTGGAACTATTTCAATTATTGCACCACGCCCATACCCGTAAGGACGGCACCGCCTTCTAGATTCAGTGACCCTAACTTCATATGTGATAGGAAGAAGTTTTAAGCTGTGTCAAGTCACCGGTCGGACAAGTATAATAGTTGACCATATTGACCAGTTGACGAAGTATATTCATAATTTAAATAATTGTCAAGATATTCGATTCATAGGAGGTTTAATTTATCATATACCATTAACTTGTGTATTTTTTAATATTAGAAATTTTTCATTATGTGGTTTACCTTTTTTATCAGGGTTTTATTCTAAAGATTTAATTGTCGAAACTTTATCTATAGGTTACTTAAATTTTTTTATTTATTTTATTTATTATGTTTCAGTAGGTCTTACTGTTTGTTATAGGTTCCGATTATTTTATTATTCATTAATAGGTTCTTTTAATTTTTTAACTTTAAATAGTTTAATAGACCAAAATTATATAATATTATATTATATAGGAGGATTAATATTTTTTGTGATTATTATAGGAAGTTCAATAATATGATTTTCTTTTTTTAAGCCTTTATTTATTTGTTTACCTAGATTAATAAAATTAATAACTTTATTATTTATTTTTTTAGGTATATGAGTAGGTTACGAAGTATCTAAATTTAAATTAGTATATAATTCTAAGAGATTAATAAAATTAACATTAGTTAGATTTTTAGGGTCTATATTAAATATACCAATATTGTCAACATTTAGGTTAAATTTTTACCCTGTTTATTTAGGTAAAGTTTATACTAATATTTTAGATCAAGGCTGGTTAGAGTACTATGGGGGTCAAAATATTTCTAAGTTTATTAAAAATGCCGCTTTTACTCAGGTTTTATCATTGAACCATATTAAATTTTATATATTAATATTTATTATTTGATTAATTTTTTTAAAAATAAATTTACTTTATTCATATAGCTTAAATAGAGCATGGTATTGAAGATACCAAGGTAATTAAAATAATTTATGAATATTTATAAGATATATAGTATCTAATTTTACAATGAAAATGTAAAGTTTTTATTAAACTATATAAATAGAAATATAAACGAAATTTCATCGCTTAAATATTAAGTTAGAAGCTTATATTTGATTAACATATTTCTTTAATTGAAGTTTACTCAATATTATCATTAACAGTGATAGACCTCTTTTTGGTTTCAATTAAAAATAAGGATTAAAAATCAAACTTTTAGGTCGAAACTAAATGCAATATTTGCTTCTTATTTAGATAAATTGATTATTCAATACTTTTTAAATGCAAATTAACTGTTATAATTAACTATTATCCAAATAAATTCAATCTAATGCTCCTTGATTTCATTCATGATATAGCCCAATTAATAAAATTAATAAAAAGAAGAAAAAAATTATTGAGTAATTAAAAATATTGTTTCATGATATTGATAAGATTATAGGTAATAGTAAAGTAATTTCTACATCAAAGATTAAAAAAATAATAGCAATTAAAAAAAATTGTAATGAAAAAGGCAATCGTGAGGATGATTTGGGGTCAAACCCACATTCAAAAGGACTTCTTTTTTCTCGATCTATAAATGTTTTTTTTGCAGCTAAATTTACTAATACTACTAATAAGGTAATACTTATTCAAGTTATTAATATTAAAAAAATAATAATTTTGATTATTTATACTAATTTATAGATTTTTTGATTGGAAATCAAATATAATGTTTATATTATATAAATATCTACCTCATCAATAAATAGAAATGTATAAAAATAATCAAACAACATCTACAAAATGTCAGTATCATGCTGCTGCTTCAAATCCAAAGTGATGGGTAGATGAGAAATGATTAAAAAAGTGCCGGATTAAACAAATAAGAAGAAATGTTGTTCCGATAATTACATGTAATCCATGGAATCCTGTTGCTATAAAAAAAGATGCTCCATAAATAGAATCTGCGATTGTAAAAGGAGCTTCTATATATTCATAGGCTTGAAGAATTGAGAATAAAATTCCTAATAATACTGTAAATACTAATCTTTGTATTGTTTGATTATAATTATTTTCTATCAATCTATGGTGAGCTCAAGTAACTGTTAATCCTGAAGATAGGAGAATTAATGTATTAAGCAATGGGATTTCAATAGGATTGAAGGTTTGGATTCCTTTTGGGGGTCATATTATTCCAATTTCAATTCTTGGAGCTAGGGCATTATGAAAAAATCCTCAGAAAAATGAGATAAAGAAAAATACTTCTGAAGTAATAAAAAGAATTATTCCTCATCGTAGTCCTAATGTTACTTTTAAAGTATGGTGTCCTTGGAAAATTCTTTCTCGTACAATATCTCGTCATCATTGGTATATTACTATTATCACAGTTACTATACCTAATATCAGTAAGTTATGGTTATTTAAATAGAATCATTTAATTAATCCTATTATAGTAATTATTGCTCTTAAAGACCCTAAAATAGGCCATGGTCTAATATCTACTAAGTGGAAGGGGTGATTTTTATGATTTGTCATTAATTTACTTCTCTAGAATAAAGAATTCTTAAAATTGAGAATACATATGATTGAATGATAGCTACTGCAGATTCTAAGATTAACAGTAAAATTTGAATAATTAATAAAATATTAATTATTATATATGATAAATTAGATCCTGTATTTCCTAATAAAGTTATTAAAAGATGTCCAGCAATTATATTGGCTGATAGTCGAATAGCTAAAGTGCCTGGTCGAATAACATTTCTAATTGTTTCAATACATACTATAAAAGGTATTAAAACTGGGGGTGTTCCTTGTGGGACAAGATGGGCAAATATGTGAATTGTATTTTTAAATCACCCAAAAATTATAAATCTTAATCATAAAGGAAGGGCTAATGATAATGTTAAAGTTATGTGTCTTGTGGAAGTAAAAATATACGGGAATAATCCTAGAAAATTATTAAATAAAAGTAATGAAAATAATGAAATAAATATTAAAGTTCCACCTTGATTATTGTGTATTAAAATTTTAAATTCAAAGTGTAATTTAATAAATATTTTAATTCAAAATATTCTAAAACGTGACGGAATTAGTCAAAATATTGGGGGTATTAAGATTAGCCCAATAAAAATTCTTATTCAATTTAATGAAAGATTAAAATTAGATGATGGGTCAAAAGATGAGAATAAATTTATTATCATTTTCAATTATAAGTAGTTTTTGCTTTATTAATTTTATTACTTTTATTTAAATAGTTGAAATTAAAATAATTAATAATATTGAATAAAATAAATAAAATAATAAATATAAAAAATAAGGTTAGTCAATTTAAAGGTATTATTTGTGGAATTAAAAATTATTATCTTTAATAATTTTAACTTGACAAGTTAATGTTATTTTTTAACTAAATTTTTCACTAGAAGTAAAAATATACTATAAAATGGTTTAAAATTCCATTGCTTATGATCGGCCATCTAGTGAAACTTCTGTTATTTTAGAAATTCATTTAATGAAATATTTAGGTGAAATTCTTTCTAAGACAATAGGCATAAATCTATGATTATCTCCACAAATTTCAGAACATTGGCCAAAAAATAATCCTGATCGTCTTAAAGAAAATGTAATTTGGTTTAATCGTCCAGGTGTAGCATCAATTTTTACTCCTAAAGAAGGAATTGTTCAAGAATGAATTACATCTGTTGCAGTAACTAATATACGAATTTGGGAATTAAAAGGGGCTACAATTTGATTATCTACATCTAGAAGACGGAAATTATAATTTTTTAATTCATTTATTGGTACTATGTAAGAACCAAATTCAATATTTTTAAAATCTGAGTATTCATACGATCAGTATCATTGATGTCCAATAGTTTTAATTGTAATTATTGGGTTGTTGATTTCATCTAAAATATAAATTAATCGTAAGGAAGGGATAGCAATAAAAATTAATGTTAAAGTTGGAAGAATAGTTCAAATAATTTCAATAATTTGTCCTTCTAATAAATATCGATGAGTAAATTTATTAAAAAATAAACTAATTATTAATTGTGCAACTAAAACAGTAATAATTAATAAAATCATTAAAGTATGATCGTGAAAGTAGGTTAGCTGTTCTATTAAAGGAGAGGCTCTATCTTGGAGTGAAATATTTTTTCATGTTATCATTTCTAAAAAAAGTTTAATCTTTATATTTGGGGTTTAAATCCAGTGCACTAATCTGCCATATTAGATTTATTTAGTAAGAACAGGGAGTTCATTATAACTATGTTCTGCTGGTGGTAATCTTTGTAATCATTCAATTGAAGATCCAATATTTAAAGTACCAATTCTTTTTCGTTGTACTGATAAAGCTTCCCATAAAATAAATAATAGTAAAATTACACTAATTAAAGAAATTAAGGATCCAATTGATGAAATAATATTTCATAATGTAAAAGCATCAGGATAATCAGAATAACGTCGAGGTATTCCTCCCAATCCTAAGAAATGTTGTGGAAAAAATGTTAAGTTTACTCCTACAAATATAATGAAAAATTGAATTTTTAAGTACTTATCATTTAAAGTTAATCCTGTAAATAAGGGGAATCATTGGATGATACCTGCTATAATAGCAAATACTGCTCCTATAGATAAAACATAATGAAAATGAGCCACAACATAATATGTATCATGTAGAATGATATCAATTGAGGAATTAGCTAAAACTACACCTGTTAATCCACCTACTGTAAATAAAAATACAAACCCTAATGCTCATAGTGTTGCGGGATTAAAAATAATTAAAGTTCCATGGAATGTTGCTAATCACCTAAAGACTTTAATACCTGTAGGTACAGCAATAATTATTGTTGCAGATGTAAAATAAGCTCGTGTATCAACATCTATCCCAATTGTAAATATATGATGAGCTCATACAATAAACCCTAATAAACCAATTGCTATTATTGCATAGATCATTCCTAAGGTACCAAAGGCTTCTTTTTTTCTTCTTTCTTGCCTAATAATATGGGAGATTATACCGAATCCGGGTAGAATTAAAATGTAAACTTCTGGGTGACCAAAAAATCAAAATAAATGTTGGTATAAAAATAGGGTCTCCACCACTAGCAGGGTCAAAAAAAGACGTATTTAAATTACGATCAGTAAGTAGTATTGTAATTGCCCCAGCTAAAACAGGTAGGAATAATAATAATAAAATTGCTGTAATTAAAACTGCCCATGAAAATAAAGGTATTTGATCTAATTTCATCCCAGTTGGTCGTATATTAACAATGGTTGTAATAAAATTAATTGCTCCTAAAATTGATGAAATTCCTGCTAAATGAAGCCTAAAAATAGCTAAATCTACTGATGGACCTCTATGAGCAACATTAGCTGATAAGGGGGGGTAAACCGTTCAGCCAGTTCCTTCACCATTTTCTACAATTCTTCTTATTAAAAGGAAGATTAATGATGGGGGGAGTAATCAAAATCTTATGTTATTTATTCGAGGAAATGCTATATCTGGGGCTCCAAGTATTAGGGGTACAAGCCAATTTCCAAATCCTCCAATTATAATTGGTATAACCATAAAAAAAATTATAATAAAAGCATGGGCTGTTACAATAACATTATAAATTTGGTCATTTCCAATTAAAGTTCCTGGGTTCCCTAATTCGGCTCGAATTAGGATTCTTAAAGATGTTCCAACTATTCCTGCTCAAGTACCAAAAATAAAGTATAATGTCCCAATGTGTTTATGGTTAGTAGAAAATAATCATTTATTCGATGAAATGGTCGAGATTAGGCAATAAATTGTAAATTTATGTACGAAATTCATTTTCTTTCATCAGTCTTGTATTCATAAATGATTTTAAATTGCAAATTTAAAGGTAGAAGATATTCTTAAGGCTTAGATTATAATCTATTTTCAGCTTTGAAGGTTGAGAGTTTATTTAACTTAAATCCTTAAAACAGATTAAAAATGTTAGTACAAACCAATAAACCTCTCAAAGTAACAAAATTTGTTAGTATAATCTTAAATCTAAAATTTTCTGTAGTCTTTAATAAAACTTCGTCTGCAGAAAAAGTGAATGTAGAAAAAGTTAGTCGCATATAAAAAAATAGTGGTAAAAGTGTTGAAATAATCAAAATAATTCTTACAGTAAAAAAATCATTTTCGATTAGATTATTTGTGATTAACCATTTAGGCATAAATCCCATAAAAGGGGGTAAACCAGCTAAAGAGAAAAAATTTATTATAAAAAATAATTTTCTTATTTTTCTTAAATTTATTCTATTGAAAAGTTGTTTTAAATAAAAAATGTTAAAATATTTGAATAATACAATAATGTTAATCGAGATAATTGTGTAAATAATGAAATAGGTTAATCAAATTATTTTTAAAAATAAGATTCTAGCCAATATTCAAGCTATATGGTTAATTGAAGAATAAGCTAAAATTTTTCGCAATCTGATTTGGTTAATACCTCAAATACCCCTAATTAAAGAGGAAAAATAATTACGAAAACAAAAAAATTTGCAGTTAAATTATAGGTTAAAATGATTATTGGACCAAGTTTTTGTCAAGTTAATAGTAATATTGCAGTATTTCATCTCAATCCTTCAATTACTTCTGGGAATCATGCATGGAATGGGGCTATTCCAATTTTTATGAATAAAGTAGAGTTTAAAATGATAATTAGAAATAAAAATGAATTTTGGGGTAAAAATTCATTTAAATTTCTTATTATGAGAACTGAAAATAGTAAAATAGTTGATGCTAATCTTTGGACAATAAAATATTTTATTGAAGCTTCAGATGGGTAAAGCCTTCTAGGGGATTTCAATAAGGGGATAATTGAAAGAAGGTTAATTTCTAAGCCAATTCATATTCTAAATCAGGAGCAAGCACAAATGGTAATTAAAGTTCCAAAAATTATTGTGTTAAAAAATAGAATTTTATGAATATTCAAAATTAAAAAGAAAAGGGTTAAAACCTTTATAAATGGGGTATGAACCCAGTAGCTTAATTAGCTTATCTTTTTATGTTTTAGTATTAGATGTACACAAATTTTTGATATTTGAAGAAATGGTTTGATTCCATTAAATGTAACGATTAAATTTGCAAGGGTGCGGCGGGGGCTTCACACATGGTTAATTCTATCAAAATTATCCTTTTTCAGCCACCTTGCAGTTCTTTCTAACTCATAAAAAAATTTTTTTAGACATAGTGGTATTTTATATCCAAAAGTCCCATCTAAGTGCCTAGTGCAGTAGATTTGCGTAATCGAAAGAGTCAATAAGTGTAAAAAAAAGTGGTTATTTGATGGTTTCGATTAAGTTAATTTCTGTATGAAAAACTTAATAAAAAAAAAAATTTTTTAAAAAATAAAATGGAAGCAAAAAAACAGGCTATATAAAATTAACTGAATTTTATTAAACAAAAAATAAATATCAGAACGATTAAACGATCTTGTAATTAATAAAAAGGATATACAGATATTCATTAAGTATACCAAGGATCTATTTAAAACTATATTATATATATATTATTAAGAAAAAAGGGTTCCTACAGCCTAATACGTACTTATCAGTATACCGGCTCGAATTGGTATAGCAATGCTTAGTTGGAGAAAAAAAAAAGAGAAAATATAGTAGAATTAAAAGTCATATTATAGAATTTCTTTTCTAAATTAATAAATGCTTATACGATATATATGCTACGATTATAAATTGTTATAGTATATTAGACTATCTTAAAAAGTAAAATATAATCTTTAATTATCTATTTTATATAATATATTATTAATATATAAATATAATTATATATTTAACTGTATTTATTATATATTATTAAAAAATATAACATTTATATACTTAGAAAAATTAACGAAAAAAAAAAAATTCCTTCTTTTTATTAGTTTATTTATTTTAATGGATAAATTATCTTAATTTTTAGACTAAATAATTTAAATAATTTATCAAATTTACTTTTACAAGAAAAGTGAATATTAATTTTGTACATTTTAATTTTTAATTTTTTATTAAAATTATTTTATTTTTTTTAATTTAAAATATGTTTTTAATTAGAAAATTCAATGATATATAGTTAAATCATGTCTATTTTATCAATATTTAAAATTAAGGTATTTAGGGTGAAAATGAGGCTAAAATTTTTCATTTTGTTCCAAAAAATAGGGTCAAAAAGACCCCTTTTTTAGTTTTTTGAAAATATTTTTTTTTTATATTTAATCTTTGAGTTTTTCATTGGTAGTATTTAAGTGAAAAAAATCTTTTTTAGGTGAAAATTATTTTAGATTGATTATTTTATTAAGAAAAAATTTTTAAAATTTAAAAAAAATTTAAAAAATTTAAAAATTTTTTAAAAAATTAATTTTTTTTAGATTAGTTAATTTATTAACTTTGGAATTTTAAATTTTTTTATTTTTATATTTTTATATGAGAAATTTTATATGGGTTATTATATATAAAAATTCATATTAATTGTATTTTGTGATTTTTAGGGGTAAAAGTTATTTTATGCCGTGATTTTCATTAAAAAGTGAATTTTTGATCGATGAGCATGCGTGATTTTTAGGGGTAAAAGTTACTTTATGCTGTGATTTTCATTAAAAAGTGAATTTTTGATCGATGAGCATGCGTGATTTTTAGGGGTAAAAGTTATTTTATGCTGTGATTTTCATAAAAAAGTGAATTTTTGATCGATGAGCATGCGTGATTTTTAGGGGTAAAAGTTATTTTATGCTGTGATTTTCATAAAAAAGTGAATTTTTGATCGATGAGCATGCGTGATTTTTAGGGGTAAAAATTATTTTATGTTACGATTTTCATTAAGAAGTGAATTTTTGATCGGTGAGTATGCGTGATTTTTAGGGGTAAAAGTTACTTTATGTTACGATTTTCATTAAAAAGTGAATTTTTGACTGGTGAGCATGCGTGATTTTTAGGGGTAAAAGTTACTTTATGCTGTGATTTTCATTAAAAAGTGAATTTTTGATCGATGAGCATGCGTGATTTTTAGGGGTAAAAGTTATTTTATGCTGTGATTTTCATAAAAAAGTGAATTTTTGATCGATGAGCATGCGTGATTTTTAGGGGTAAAAGTTATTTTATGCTGTGATTTTCATAAAAAAGTGAATTTTTGATCGATGAGCATGCGTGATTTTTAGGGGTAAAAATTATTTTATGTTACGATTTTCATTAAGAAGTGAATTTTTGATCGGTGAGTATGCGTGATTTTTAGGGGTAAAAGTTACTTTATGTTACGATTTTCATTAAAAAGTGAATTTTTGACTGGTGAGCATGCGTGATTTTTAGGGGTAAAAGTTACTTTATGTTACGATTTTCATTAAGAAGTGAATTTTTGATCGGTGAGTATACGTGATTTTTAGGGGTAAAAGTTACTTTATGTTATGATTTTCATTAAAAAGTGAATTTTTGATCGGTGAGTATGCGTGATTTTTAGGGGTAAAAGTTACTTTATGTTACGATTTTCATTAAGAAGTGAATTTTTGACTGGTGAGTATGCGTGATTTTTAGGGGTAAAAGTTACTTTATGTTATGATTTTCATTAAAAAGTGAATTTTTGATCGGTGAGTATGCGTGATTTTTAGGGGTAAAAGTTACTTTATGTTACGATTTTCATTAAGAAGTGAATTTTTGACTGGTGAGCATGCGTGATTTTTAGGGGTAAAAGTTACTTTATGTTACGATTTTCATTAAAAAGTGAATTTTTGACTGGTGAGCATGCGTGATTTTTAGGGGTAAAAGTTACTTTATGTTACGATTTTCATTAAAAAGTGAATTTTTGACTGGTGAGCATGCGTGATTTTTAGGGGTAAAAGTTACTTTATGTTATGATTTTCATTAAAAAGTGAATTTTTGATTGGTGAGTATGCGTGATTTTTAGGGGTAAAAGTTACTTTATGTTACGATTTTCATTAAGAAGTGAATTTTTGACTGGTGAGCATGCGTGATTTTTAGGGGTAAAAGTTACTTTATGTTACGATTTTCATTAAAAAGTGAATTTTTGATTGGTGAGCATGCGTGATTTTTAGGGGTAAAAGTTACTTTATGTTACGATTTTCATTAAGAAGTGAATTTTTAACTGGTGAGCATGCGTGATTTTTAGGGGTAAAAGTTACTTTATGTTACGATTTTCATTAAGAAGTGAATTTTTGACTGGTGAGCATGCGTGATTTTTAGGGGTAAAAGTTACTTTATGTTATGATTTTCATTAAAAAGTGAATTTTTGACTGGTGAGCATGCGTGATTTTTAGGGGTAAAAGTTACTTTATGTTACGATTTTCATTAAGAAGTGAATTTTTGATCGGTGAGCATGCGTGATTTTTAGGGGTAAAAGTTACTTTATGTTACGATTTTCATTAAGAAGTGAATTTTTGACTGGTGAGCATGCGTGATTTTTAGGGGTAAAAGTTACTTTATGTTATGATTTTCATTAAGAAGTGAATTTTTGACTGGTGAGCATGCGTGATTTTTAGGGGTAAAAGTTACTTTATGTTACGATTTTCATTAAGAAGTGAATTTTTTACTGGTGAGCATGCGTTATTTTTAGGGGTAAAAGTTACTTTATGTTATTATTTTCATTAAAAAGTGAATTGACTGGTGAGCATGCGTGATTTTTAGGGGTAAAAGTTACTTTATGTTACGATTTTCATTAAAAAGTGAATTTTTGATTGGTGAGCATGCGTGATTTTTAGGGGTAAAAGTTACTTTATGTTACGATTTTCATTAAGAAGTGAATTTTTGACTGGTGAGCATGCGTGATTTTTAGGGGTAAAAGTTACTTTATGTTACGATTTTCATTAAAAAGTGAATTTTTGATTGGTGAGTATGCGTGATTTTTAGGGGTAAAAGTTACTTTATGTTACGATTTTCATTAAGAAGTGAATTTTTAACTGGTGAGCATGCGTGATTTTTAGGGGTAAAAGTTACTTTATGTTACGATTTTCATTAAGAAGTGAATTTTTGACTGGTGAGCATGCGTGATTTTTAGGGGTGAAAGTTACTTTATGTTACGATTTTCATTAAAAAGTGAATTTTTGACTGGTGAGCATGCGTGATTTTTAGGGGTAAAAGTTACTTTATGTTACGATTTTCATTAAGAAGTGAATTTTTGATCGGTGAGCATGCGTGATTTTTAGGGGTGAAAGTTACTTTATGTTACGATTTTCATTAAGAAGTGAATTTTTGACTGGTGAGCATGCGTGATTTTTAAGGGTAAAAGTTACTTTATGTTACGATTTTCATTAAGAAGTGAATTTTTGATCGGTGAGCATGCGTGATTTTTAGGGGTAAAAGTTACTTTATGTTACGATTTTCATTAAGAAGTGAATTTTTGACTGGTGAGCATGCGTGATTTTTAGGGGTGAAAGTTACTTTATGTTACGATTTTCATTAAAAAGTGAATTTTTGACTGGTGAGCATGCGTGATTTTTAGGGGTAAAAGTTACTTTATGTTACGATTTTCATTAAGAAGTGAATTTTTGATCGGTGAGCATGCGTGATTTTTAGGGGTAAAAGTTACTTTATGTTACGATTTTCATTAAGAAGTGAATTTTTGACTGGTGAGTATGCGTGATTTTTAGGGGTAAAAGTTACTTTATATTTTTTATAATTAGTAAGGTATTAAATTATTTTTAATTCAAATTTATTAATTTATTAAATTTTTAATTTGGGATTATGATTTAAATTTTTATTTATATAAAAAATAAACATGTCTAATTTTCGAATTTTTTAAATTGGAGTTTTATTTACGCTCAAAAATTGGATTTTTTTTTACTTAAATGTAAATTTTTGTGATTAGTTATTTTAAATAGATAATTATAGTGCAATAAGTAGTATTAAATATTAAAGAAATTTAGATTTAGAAATAAAAAATAATATTAACAAAATTTGTGCCAGCAGTTGCGGTTACACAAATAATATAATTTAATTTAATTAGCATTAATTAATTTATAATACTATAATTTTAAATTAAAATTTATTAGGTGAAATTTTTTAATTTTAAAAAAATTTGTTATTTTTAATGAAGTTAAAAAATTTAATTAATAAACTAGGATTAGATACCCTATTATTTTGAATGTAGATTTAAATGCTAAATTAGTATTAGTTATGTTCTTGAAAATTAAAGATTTTGGCGGTATTTTAGTCTATTCAGAGGAACCTGTTCTATAATTGATAATCCACGATTTAATTTACTTTTTTTATTAGTTTGTATATCGTCGTAATTTGAATATTTTATAAGAAAAATAATATTCAAAATTTTTTATATAAAAAATAAATCAGATCAAGGTGCAGTTTATAAAAAAGAAGAAATGGGTTATAATAAAATTATTTAAGGATTATTATTTTTAAAATAATATGAATTTGGATTTGAGGGTAAATTTAATTAATTAATTAAATTGATTTTAGCTCTAAAATATGTACATATCGCCCGTCGCTTTCATTTTAATATGAAATAAGTCGTAACAAAGTAGATTTACTGGAAAGTGAATCTAGAAGCACAAATTAGAACTTGTTATAAGTATTTTATTTACATTAAAAAGATAATTGTTAAATTCAATTTAATTTGAAATTGATAAATTATTTGATTTTTAATTTTTTTTTATTTAAAATAATAAAATTAATGTTTCATTAAAAAATTGAAAAAATTTATTTAATAATAGTATATTTGTATTGTGAAATATATTTTTAAATTATTTTATAGAAAAATTAATTTTTTGTACCTTGTGTATCAGGGTTTATTAAAATAAATTTAATATTAAATTTTCTCGAAGTTAAAAGAGCTAAAAAAATATTTTTTTTATTGTGAAATAACTATTAATAATATTTTTTTAGTAATGAAATGTTATTCGTTTTTGAATATATCTAGTTTTTTAAGAAATAAATTTAATTTATTTATTAAAAATAAAAAATTTATTTATTAATTTTTTATTATTAATATTAAATATTTTAAGGGATGAGCTTTAAAATTTATTTTTATTAATTTTTAAAAATAATTAAATTGTAAGATTAGAATTTTCTATCATTAAAAGGATGTTAAAATTAATTTATTATATTATATTATTTTTATTTATTATAAATTTTTTATTAAAATTTAAGTTTTAATAAAGAAAAATTAGTAATTATGATAAAACTAGTATAATTTATTTTATTAAATATTTTTATTTAAAAGGTTAGGTAAAGGAACTCGGCAAATAATTTTTTACCTGTTTATTAAAAACATGTCCTTTTGTGTATAATTTAAGGTCTGACCTGCCCACTGAAATTTTAAATGGCCGTGGTATTTTGACCGTGCTAAGGTAGCATAATCATTAGTTTTTTAATTAAAAACTGGAATGAAGGGTTGGATAAGAAAATGACTGTCTCTATTTAATTTAATTAGAATTTTATTTTTAAGTTAAAAAGCTTAAATAAGTTTAAAAGACGAGAAGACCCTATAGAGTTTTATTAGTTAATAAAAAGTATATTTTAGTATTAATTTATTTGATTTATTGACTAATTTAATTGGGGTGATTGAAATATTTAATTAACTTTTTTTATTTAATAACATTAATTTATGAATTAATGATCCAATATTTTTGATTATAAGATAAAATTACCTTAGGGATAACAGCGTAATTTTTTTAGAAAGTTCATATTAAAAAAAAAGATTGCGACCTCGATGTTGGATTAAAATAAATTTTTGGTCTAGAAGCTAAAATATTAGGTCTGTTCGACCTTTAAAATTTTACATGATCTGAGTTTAAACCGGTGTGAGCCAGGTTGGTTTCTATCTTTAATTAGTTAATATATTTTAGTACGAAAGGATCAAATATTGAAGTTATAGTTTATACTTTGAATATAAATGTTATTTTGGCAGATTAGTGCGATAGATTTAGAATCTTTATATGTATTTATACAAATAATACTTGATATTTACAGATTTAATTTTAATATTTATTTTAACTTTAATTATATTTATTTGTGTATTGGTTGGAGTAGCTTTTTTAACTTTAATAGAGCGTAAAGTATTAGGGTATATTCAAATTCGTAAAGGTCCTAATAAATTAGGTATTTGTGGGTTAGTTCAACCTTTTAGTGATGCTATTAAATTATTTACTAAAGAACAAACTTATCCTTTAATATCTAATTTTAATTTATATTATTTTTCTCCTTTAATAAATTTATTTTTAGCTTTATTAATTTGGGTTTGTGTTCCATTTGTAACTGTAAATTTAAGATTTAATTTATCATTATTATTTTTTTTATGTATTTCTAGATTAAGCGTTTATACAATTATGTTAGCTGGTTGATCGTCAAATTCTAATTATTCACTATTAGGTAGATTACGTTCTGTTGCCCAAACTATTTCTTATGAAGTAAGTTTAGTATTAATTTTATTATCTTTTTTATTTATAATTTTGAGTGTAAATTTGGTTGATTTAATAAAATTTCAAGAATATATTTGATTTATTTTTTTAATGTTTCCATTATGTATAGTTTGATTAGTTTCATCATTGGCTGAAACTAATCGTACTCCTTTTGATTTTGCTGAAGGAGAATCAGAATTAGTTTCTGGGTTTAATGTAGAATATAGAAGAGCTGGGTTTGCAATAATTTTTTTAGCAGAATATAGTAATATTTTATTTATGAGAATTTTAAGTTGTTTTTTATTTTTAGGTGGGGATATTATTTATATATTATTTTTTATTAAATTAGGAATTTTGGCTTTTGTTTGAGTTTGGGTTCATGGTACTCTTCCTCGGTTTCGTTATGATAAGTTAATGTATTTGGCTTGAAAAAGTTACTTACCAGTTGCTTTGAATTATTTAATATTTTATTATAGATTAAAATTGGGTATTTTTACCCAACTTATTTAGTTAATAAAATTTAGTAGTCAATGAAAATTATCAATTTAAAAGTTAATAGAAAATTTTTATTTCTTTTTTATATTTTCAAAATATATACTTTAACAAGTTCATTAACTAATAAAGAAGTTTATCTCAAATTTTAGAAATTATAGTATTTAAAATATAATATAAAAAGTATAAAATTGTTAGAATTTGTCCTAAATTAATATAAGGGTCTTCAACTGGTCGAGCTCCAATTCAGGTGAGTAAAATAACAATTGTGAAAAATATTCAAAATAGTAATTTATTTACGGGGTAAAATTGTATTCTAGTAAATTTTTTATTATTAATAAAAGGTATTAGGTATAAAATTGCGATTGAAAATACTAGAGCCAATACACCTCCTAATTTATTAGGAATAGACCGTAAAATTGCATAAGCAAATAAGAAGTATCATTCTGGTTGAATATGAATTGGAGTAATTAAAGGGTTGGCTGGTGTAAAGTTATCCGGATCTCCTAATAAATAGGGGTTTGAAAGTGTTAAAATTATTAAAAAAAATATTATTACTAATATTCCTATAATATCTTTAAAAGAAAAGTATGGGTGAAATGGAATTTTGTCAATATTAGATTGTGTCCCTAAAGGGTTTCTTGATCCTGTTTGATGTAAAAAAAGTAAATGAATTATGATGAAAGCAGCAATAATAAAAGGTAAGATGAAATGAAAAGTAAAAAATCGAGTTAAGGTAGCATTATCAACTGCAAATCCTCCTCAAATTCATTGTACAATTATTGTTCCTAAATATGGGATAGCTGATACTAGATTAGTAATGACTGTAGCCCCTCAGAATGATATCTGTCCTCATGGTAGAACATATCCTAAAAAAGCTGTTGCTATAATTAAAAAAAATAAAGTTACTCCAATCAATCATGTTTCTTTTATAATATATGATCTATAATAGATTCCTCGTCCAATATGTGTATATAGACAAATAAAAAAGAACGATGCTCCATTAGCATGTGTTGTTCGTAACAATCATCCATAATTAATATCTCGGCAAATATGAGATACTCTATTAAAAGCTAAATCTATATTTGGACAATAATGTATAGCTAAAAATAATCCTGTAATAATTTGAATTATCAAACAAAGTCCTAATAAGGATCCAAAGTTTCATATTGTTGAAATGTTAGAAGGGGTTGGTAGATCAATTAATGAATTATTTATAATTTTTAATAAAGGGGATGTTTTCCGTATGGGTATTTTCATTAAAATTTTTGTCGTAATGGACCATAATAATATCTTGTAATTTTAACTACTATAATCAATGTAATAAATAAATATATAATTAATATATAAATAATAAAATTATTTGGAAAGTTTATATATTTATTTATTGATAAATTATTATTTTTAATATAGTTTTGATTTATTATATCAGCTATATTTATATAGAATGAATAGTAAAAGTGATCTGTAAATCTTAATATAATAATTAATATAATACTAAAAAAAATTATATTTATTAGTGTAGATGAAAATTTAAATTTTTCATTTGAAGCTACCCTAGTTATATAAACAAATAAAATTAATATTCCCCCAATTATGATTAAAAATAAAATATAAGAAAATCAAAAATTATAGTTTATTATTCCTGTGATTGAAGAAGTTATAATTGTCTGAATCAATAAGATTAATCCTAAGGATATAGGATGTTTTAAAAATATAAAAATTAATGAAAATAAACAAATTATTGTACTAAAAAAAATTATAATTTCAAGAATTAGTTTTTAATAAAATTTTAATTTTGGAGATTAAAGATAAGTATATTCTTATTCTTGATGTTTTTAAAAAGTTATTTTATTTTTGGTTTACAAAACCAATATTTTTTTTAAATTATAAAAACTAATGATAATATATTTTTGAATTTTTATTTTGATATTTTTAAGATCAACTGTTGTTTTTGTTTTAAACCGTAAGCATTATTTGTTGATATTGTTAAGCTTAGAATCAATAGTTTTATCTTTATATTTAAATTTATTTTTTTATTTAAGTAATATATTTTATGAATATTTTTTTATAATAATTTTTTTAACTATAAGAGTTTGTGAGGGGGTGTTAGGTTTGGCTATTTTGATTTTAATAATTCGAACTTTTGGTAATGATTATATTATAACTTTTTCAACCTTATGATAAAATTTATTTTTAGGATATTATTTATAATTCCTTTATGTTTTTTAAGTAATTTTTGATTAATTCAATGAATTTTTTTTTTACTTACATTTTTTTTTTATAATAAATTTTAGTTTTAATTATTTATTTATTAATGTTAGTTATTTTTTTGGTGTAGATTTATTATCATTTATATTAATTATACTAAGATTTTGAATTTGTAGTTTAATGATTTTATCTAGATCCAAATTGTTTCATTTAGGGGATCATTTTAATTTATTTATTTTTGTAATTTTATTATTAATATTAAGTTTGTATTTAACTTTTTCTTCTTTAAATTTATTTATTTTTTATTTATTTTTTATTTATTTTTTGAGATTAGATTAATTCCAGTGTTAATTTTAATTCTTGGTTGAGGGTATCAACCTGAACGAGTAGAGGCAGGTGTATATTTATTATTTTATACTTTACTTATATCTTTACCTATGATGCTAAGATTATTTTATTTTTATAAAATATTTTATAGGTTAAATTTTAATGTTTTTACAGAAGTATGTGATAATTTATTATTTTATTTTTGTATAAATATAGTATTTTTTGTTAAAATTCCCATATATTTTATTCATCTGTGGTTACCAAAAGCTCATGTAGAAGCTCCAATTGCTGGCTCAATAATTTTAGCTGGTATTATGTTAAAATTAGGGGGTTATGGTTTATTACGTTTAATAATTTTATTTGTAGAAGTTGGTTTATTTTATAATATTATTATTTTTAATATTTCTTTAATTGGGGGAGTATTTGTTGCAATAATTTGTATTCGTCAAAGGGATTTAAAATCTTTAATTGCTTATTCATCAGTATCTCATATAGGGTTAGTTTTAGCAGGAATTATAAGATTTAATATTTGAGGATTTTGGGGTTCTTTAGTTATAATAATAGCTCATGGATTTTGTTCTTCGGGTTTATTTTGTTTAGCAAATATTTCTTATGAGCGAGTTCATAGTCGTAGTATTTATTTCAATAAAGGTATAATTAATTTAATTCCTAGTCTATCTTTATGGTGGTTTTTATTATGTTCATCTAATATAGCTGCTCCTCCATCATTAAATTTATTAGGAGAGATTATATTAATTAATAGTTTAATTAGTTTTAATTGGATTAGAATAATTTTCTTATCTTTATCTTCTTTTTTAAGATGTGTTTACTCTTTATTTTTGTATTCTTATAGCCAACATGGGGAATTTCATTCAAGAAAATACTCTTTTTATCAAGGGTTTCATCGTGAGTTTTTATTATTATTATTACATTGAGTTCCTTTAAATGTTTTAATTTTAAAAGGAGAATATTTAATTTTATGAATTTATTCAAATAGTTTATTTAAAATATTGATTTGTGGAATCAAAGATATATTTATTATTTTGGATAGTGGTATCAATTTGTAAAATTTATTTTAATATTTTTTTAATAGGTTCTTTTTTAAGTTTTTTAGGTTCACTGTATTTATTAAGCTTTGATTTAACAATAATATTAGAATTAAATTTTTTAACTTTAAATTCTAGTAACATTATTATAGTTATTTTATTGGATTGGATATCTACATTATTTATAAGGTTTGTTTTTTTTATTTCTTCAATAGTTATTTATTATAGAGAAGATTATATAAGAGGTGATTTATATTTAAATCGTTTTATTTTATTAGTGGTTATATTTGTTGTTTCTATACTTTTTTTAATTATTAGTCCAAATTTAATTTCTATTTTATTAGGTTGAGATGGGCTAGGATTAATTTCTTATTGTTTAGTTATTTATTACCAAAATATTAAATCTTATAATGCTGGGATATTAACTGCGTTAAGTAATCGTATTGGGGGTGTAGCTTTATTAATAGCTATTGCTTGAATACTAAATTTTGGTAGTTGAACTTTTATTTTTTATTTAGAAATTATAAAAAATAATTATTTAATGGAGTTAATTAGGTATTTAGTTATAATTGCTGCTTTAACAAAAAGAGCTCAAATTCCATTTTCTTCTTGGTTACCTGCTGCTATAGCAGCTCCGACCCCTGTTTCATCTTTAGTTCATTCATCTACTTTAGTAACTGCAGGTGTTTATTTACTTATCCGTTTTAATTATGTTTTTTCTAGTAATTTAATATATTTATTATTATTTATCTCTAGTATAACTATATTTATATCTGGAATAGGGGCAAATTTTGAGTTTGATTTAAAAAAAATTATTGCTTTATCAACTTTAAGTCAGTTAGGAATGATAATTAGAATTTTAGCTTTAGGCAGGTATAAATTAGCTTTTTTTCATTTATTAACTCATGCTTTATTTAAAGCTTTATTATTTATATGTGCTGGTCCGAAGATAATAGTTGTAAGATATTACTGGAAATAAAACACTGCAAGTTGAATATATGTTAAAGGAAGAAACGAGTTTTACTTCATTAAAGGAAAGAAGAAATTACCACAATAAATAACAGCAACTGTCATTTACTAATTTGTTATAAACATTTGAATAACAAAAAACGTGTTTTATACAATTGTTTTGCTTATAAAATGAAAACTAATGGAGCAATCTGGTTGCTCCAAAGAAATGAATTGTAGATGATTGAAATACGAACAAAATGGAATATTTTACGACCCGGTCGGATCATTAGTAACGAAGACAAACTGGAAAAACCGGTAAATTATGCGATTTTATAATAAATTCATAACTCTGCCATTTCACAGCATTTTAGTGGAAAATGAGAATATACTTTTTGTGGTACAGTACTTCTACTTTCAAAATCTGTTTTGGACATCGGATCATCCAGGCACGCTGCAAGATAGGCGGAGTTATGAATTTAAAAATAAAATCGTGAATTTTTCCGGTTTTTCTCCGTTACTGATAATCCGATAGGGTCGTAGAACATCCCATTTTGTTCATATTTCAATTATCAACAATTCTATTCATTGGAGCAACCTGATTGCTCTATTAGTTTTCATTTTCTAAGCAAAACAATAAATCAAAACACATTGTTATTTAAATGTTTATAGCAAATTAATAAATGACAGTTGCGAGTGGAAAACATAACAGAATATAACTACGGACTATCTTACAGGTGATGGCACAGTCGGTTTGATAGGAAAAAATGCTCTAAACAAAAATACTCTATGATTGGCCTATTTCAGACAGGCAAAGCTTCTCGTCAAAGATATACGAGGATATATTGAAAAATTCTTAGCCTACTATAGAACCAAACAAAATTTCAATGTCAAAATATTTTATTACTCAACATATTCTCCTCTTAAGAATTATCCACACCTGCAACGGAGTTCTGAAAACGCATTAACCTACAAATTTTGAGGGAGTCCGTAGGCGTGTCCCAATATATGCCAGAGGGATGATCAACGACTAACTATTCGAATGGCATCTTCCAATTTCCTGACGATATTTACAACGCAGAAGGACGAGTACGTCCTAGAGCAATATTCGCCTTATCCTTGCATTTCATAATGATGGTTCATAGGCGGGTATCAGGGTTTTAAGTTATTGCTGTAAATACCTAGGGAATCATATTTCTATCGATAAATATATGCTCAATGGCATGGAAATTGTATCGTCATGGCAAACAGTCGAAAAGGATATTTTTTTCTGAAGACAAATTAATACGCATCTATAATTCTTTCAATATTATTTAATTGTCGTAAATTATCGTAAGAAATAACAATAATAAAGAAATAACCTGGAAGTGTAATAATAGGGAGAAGGTTGAAATTTCAACACTACTACCTCTCACGGCTTGATCGATCACATGATCAAGGTGCATATTCATCAGGCTCTTGTGATCCACCATGCTATTTAAAAAAAAAATCTAAAGTGGTGGCCACATGCCATTTTAAAAGATAGTTTATTTTTGTGATGCCAAAAAGTAGCTTATGAACAACCTTTTCACCATAAAGAAAAAATCAGAAAAAATTCGAATTTGTTCAAAAGTTAACAGGGAAGGGGGGTTACTTATATAAAATAAAACTCTGAGTTTCGAAAAATGTCAATATTATAAAAAACAATGCGAATGTAACGTGAGTTGTATGTTTACTGTCGTGGTGGATTGCGGATTTCCAGTTTCCTCGGGTATCTAGGATCTATCATTTCGGGTAATAGGCAATTCTTGTAAAACATCTCTAATTTAGGTTTCATTTCATCTGATAACTGATTTAGAAACTAGAAGTAGAATCAAAATATAATTCATACACAACTCACCTTTTCAGTAATGCATTCTTCAGAGCTTTCCTACGGCTACGTCTTCTTTCACTTGGATACAAATGTTTTCTCTCCTCAGCACCCTTCATTTGTTTTAATTTTCCCATGGTTTAAAATCACACAATAGCACTCAATTCGAACTAGACCGAACTAACAATAAACAAACATCCATATCGAAAGCGAATTTATACGAGAACAGGTAACTATTTCAGGTCATAAGAAGTTCGTCAACATCATCAAATACCTACATACCTACACTACCTGCACCAGTAGGTATAACCGAACCATAATCACTCATTCATACTTCATATAATGACCAATTGCTACAAATACCTGAAAACGCATTAAAATAAAATATTTCCTAATTGTAAGCCGCACGCCCTTGGAATATTTGCCGTGGCGATTACAAACCGCAATGCCATCGATCTCTATGGGAAAGGGTCTGTTAGAGGGCGACACTAATCGAGTGCCTTATTATGCACTTTTAACTTTCGCTTTCCTTGGTTCAATTTTCAATATTTGGAAATAAAACAGATATCAGTGTCCTTTATTCAAATGTACAGTTACGGGAAAATCAATGATTTTTATACTGGAACATATGAATGTTGTTATTATTTCCGAAATTCAAATTTAAAAAAAAACTAACCATTTTCCCGGAAAATACATTTTTTTCTGAAACGGTCAGTGAAAATTGCAACTAAATTGGTTAACTAATGTGGATACTAGAACGAAAGTCGTTTCAAGTGGGTATGGATCCCTCTTAATTGGATAAATTTATTACAGCGAACCTGCAACGTCTCTAGACCTTTAAAAAAAATGTTTCTTCTTGCTCTGCAAACCAGACCTCCACAGCTTTTATTACCTCCTCGTTGGAAAGAAATTTACGACCTTTTACCCTTTTTTTCAGTTGGGGAAAGAGATGATAGTCGGACGGAGTGTTCTAGTAATTCAAACCATAAATCACGAATTTTTTGCATGGCAACATGAGATTTGTGTGCAGGGGCGTTGTCCTGCAAAAACAAAACGCCTTTGGGTAGCTTTCCGCGTCTTTTCTCTTTAATTTTTTCCCGTAGAGTGTGGTCAGTAATGTCGAATAGTAATCTCCAGTTATTGTTCTACACTTATCAAAAAAATCAATCATGATTACTCCATAGCAATCCCAAAAAACTGAAGCAAGAACTTTTCCAGCAGATTTTTTGACACGAAACTTCTTAGGTCTTGGAGAACCGGAGTGTCGCCATTCCTCGATTGTTGCTTTGTTTCTGGATCGTAGAAATGTACCCAAGTCTCATCCATATTAACAATTCGATTTAAGAAGTCTACATCGTTTTCAAATCGAGGACAGATCGAACGCGATGCTACTACCCTTGCACGCTTTTGGTCAACATTCAAACATTTGGGGATCCATTTTGCAGCAATTTTTCTCATGTCCAAATTGACGTGAACTATATGATGAACGCGTTCGTGTGAAATATTCTGCATCGATATTTTCGGGGACTGACACAGAAACTGGCCTTCCCGAACGGTCACCATCTTCAATGGAAAATTAACCTCTTTTGAAGCTTGCAGTCCAATTTTTCACGGTCGCATACGAATGACATTGATCACCAAGGGTATTAAGTATATCTTCGTAAATCTGCTTATTGTAGGCACACAACAGCTTGTCTACAATAAGCACTTGCAACTGAGTCTTCGTTGAAGAACGTTGCATAAATATCTGTCAGATGTAGTTCAATATCCGTCGTGGCATTAGCCAGGGAAGTAGTTGTTTTCTGTCAGATTTTTGCCTCATATTGCTTCAGAGCGATAAATAATAATAATAACAGTACTCTACTTTCTGATGGCCTTTGCTGAATATTTGGGATCATAAATATGTGAAAAGATGTATTCAAATCCGCTAAATAGCAGGTATAAGTACATTGAGTTTATCAATACCTTATTCCCCGAGATTCAGAATCAACAACGTTTGTTGATCTTCACCAGTACCATATTTTACTGAAACCGGGCCTGTTAAAAAAAACACTAATGACGCGCATGCGCATTGCGGACTAATCCGAACTTTTTACAACACTTTTGACATATGATTAGCATTCTAGAATAAGTATATAATATATATTTCTATGGTCACGCCACTTGTCATCTCCTGTAATAGTTCTAACCTTTTATTTGCTGTACGCGGTCTCTTAACTACAAGGGAATTCTGAGATTTCTGACACGCAAATTTGTGTGGCACAACTTCTGGTTTGAGCCTAGGACCGGCACCAAACAACTTACATTGCCAGTAATTGACCATGTCTTGTTCAATCTGAAACAGACATATTACACCTTTATGAATATTCTGACTCAACTACGACTAGGTATAATCTCACATCAAAATGATCCTCACAACAGTAACGATTGGTTACACTGGATCTTAGAGGTTCCCTTTTCACTATTTGGCACCATAAACTGCGGATTTCGTCACGCCTAGGCACAGAAAAAAACAATATCCCGGGGTTACTGGAAGACGTATTACGACACATCGGAACAATACAGTATTTATGGAAACCTTTGACGTTGTTTTTTTCCATTATCACTACAACTATTCAGCAATCACAATTACAAACAGGCTAAATATCCCGATCTTTTGAAGCGATACAAATTTCTGATGACAACAATAACACAAACCATGATCAGGACCATCTGACGTTACAAGATGGCCGCTGGAATGCGCGCGCGCTTGCATGAAACTTGAAACCCAATTCAAGTTTTAAGAATTATCCACGCCAGTGCACTCGGGTTGTGAAACTAAATTAGCCCCTAAAATTTGGAGCGGGTCGGTAGGCGTGTCCCAGTATATGCGAGAGAGATGTTAACAGACTAACTTTTCGAATGAAATCTTCCAATTTACCGACGATATTCACTACGCAGGACGAGCAAGTCGTTAACAGTGTTGCCAACTGTGAGAAAAAAAATCCCCGTTTGTGAGGATTTTTAAGATGTGTGAGGAAATGTGTGAGGATTTTTATGAGGATGTCCCCCTTGAAATGAAAATATTTCATATATTATGGAAGATGTACTAATAGGTAGGACAAAAAATGCATTTACCTACTACTACCTAGTAATGCATCGAGAGAAGTAGTTGAAACTGTTGAAAAGCCATGGTTTACAGTCAAGATTAAGAGAAATAATTGTTATTGTGGGGTGCATCAAGCCGCAGCTATGAAACAAGAAAAGGTCACAATATAACCGACAATAACAAGAAAAAGTCAAGCCTAGACACAAATATAGGAAATAATTGAAAAGTTGTATTCAATTGAAAACATGGAAATGTACGGCACATTAAATAAAAGTGTGCAATCTTTGTATGAGCCCAATTATTATTATCTGGGAATATACCGGGTGGCCCACTTAAGACTATCCACCCTCAATAACTCCCAGAAAAATGATTTTACACAAAATCGCCGAGACACGTCGTTTTTTGTTTGGAGGGGGACACCATTTGACGAGAAGCAGATATTGTATACTTCAACCCCCTACTCCCCAGAGCAACCCCCTCTATAATTTCAATAGGGAATGAGGGTCGTGTCATACATCATTGTGAAGGTAATTCAATTCTGATACTAGCTGTGCAAAATTTTCTGAATTTGAAAAAGGCATTCTCGAGATATTCGAGTTCAAATGGCACATTGTTGAATTGTGAGTAAATAAATTATACGAAATAGATATTCACAAAAAATGTTCAAAATGACTTCCATTAACTCCCAGACAGTGGTAGAGTCTATTTTCAAATTCCTCCTACACCTTTGAAAAGGTTTCCCTGGTAATTGCCTGGCATTCAGTTATAATTCTTCTTTCCAAATCGTTCAGGTCGGTAGGTTGAGTTTTATAAATAACGGATTTCAAATGACCTCAGAGGAAAAAATCATTGGGTGCCAAGTCCAGCGAGCGTGCTGGCCACTCTATTGGACCTCGACGACCTATCCACTTGTTTGGAAAAGTTTGGGATAGCCATTCTCTCACCTGTAATACGAAATGAGGTGGTGCCCCATCTTGCTGAAAATAAATGTTTTCTGCCAATAGATTTGGATTGCCATCATCACCAGGGTCAGTGTTAACAGCATCCAAAATGAGTGGTTTAATCAGATTCTGCAGCATATCCAAATAAACCGCACCATTTAAATCACCTTGGATAAATATTGGGCCAATGATTTTATTACCCAGAATCCCTTCCCACACATTCAACTTTTGGGGCCATTGTGTGTGCTCTTCTCCAAGTAGGTGGGGGTTGGTCTGACTCTAATAGCGAGAGTTGTGTCTGTTCACTAACCCATTCAAAAAAAATTGAACACTCATCACTGAAGCAAATATGCTTAATGAATCCGTGGTTCCTCTGTATCATTCTTGTAACATTTTCGCAAAATTCAGATCGTCTGTCGTAGTCATCCTCATTCAGTTCACGGTGAAGATGCAACTTATACGGATGGAATTTGTGCAATTTTTGCACCCTCATTATGGAAGTTCTTGATATGCCTGTTATGCTACTTAGTTGCCGTGTAGACAAAGTTGGATCAACTGCAACTTGTACTAAAACTTCTATTTGATTCCTCTCGTTTGTAACAGAAGCCATCCTATTCTTTTTTTTATTGGCGACTGATCCAGTCTCACGGAATTTTACCACAAGATCCAAGATGTCTCTAGAATGATCAAAAAATACCAAAACATTTTCCTATTACCATTTGTCCTAATACTCACTTGTGAGTTACGTTTCTGTTTTCGTGTCTCCCATTAAAGATCCGAGCTGTTGCTCGTGCACACTCATTTTGAGCAGCAAAAATGAAAATCATTTCAACTTTCTCGTCGTTTGTGTAAACCATCGCGATACAAGTAGAATTGTTGAAATACGTGGTCACTTTTCGATGCTACACTATCACCATTTCACAAAAAAGTGGTTCTCAGAGATTAGTATTTCTGATTTGATAATCATGTTGACAACAAAAAACTAAAATGTGTACTCGGTGAGCAAATAAAATAAGACAATCGGTGGATAATTACGACTGAACTCTACTAGTGTCTGGGAGACAATAATTGAGATCATTTTGAACAATGAACTTGAATATCTCGAGAACGCCTCCTTCAAATTCAGAAAATTTCGCACTGTTAGAGTCAGAATTGAATTACCTTCACAATGATGTATGACACGACCCTCATTCCATATTAAAATTATAGAGGGGGTTGCTCTGGGGAGTAGGGGGCTGAAGTATAAAATATCTTCTTCTCGTCAAATGGTGTCCCCCCTCCAAACAAAAATCGACGTGTCTCGGCGATTTTTTATAAAATCAATTTTTGGGGAGTTATTGAGGGTGGATAGTCAGTGGACCACCCGGTATGTTGTAACTAATTGCTGAACAATGTTCCAGGTTTTTGTTATAATTTACCCGAATTTACACCGGAGTGAAACTGGCAAGGCGGCATCATCAGCAAGACGGACAGCGCTACGCTTCGATAAAGTTGTGCTCGGTATCGCGGCAGCGTATGGGTATTCATGGAATCACGTTAATTTTTGTCCGTGTTGATGAAACATTTTTATATGAACCTGCTGGAGAGATGAAAACCTATCTCATATTCAGAGCAATATAATCAATTGCTACAAAAAAAACTATGTATATCTTCATTGAACTAATGAAATAGAAGTTGATTTTGTATCATTCATTTGACCTCCTTCCACACCTCTAGGAATATTGGAGAAAATATTTCTGACTGTTTTTTTTTTGTACAGAGGGTACTGAAAAATGAAATATCCGCCCCTCTAGAAAATGTGAAAAAAATGTTTCTGACTTCAATTAACACCTTGTTGTCTTTCTTTTATAGAGGATAATGAAAAATGATCTATTGAATACGTTGGATGTGAAATTTGATTTTGTAGTATTCATTTGACTCCCTTCCCTCTCTCTAGAAAAAACGATAAAAATTATTTCTGACTTTCAGTATCATCTTGTTGATACTTTTTTCGTGAAGAATATTGAAAAATAAAGCGTTTAATACGTTAAATGTCAAATTTAAATTTGTAGCATTCCCCCCGCTAGAAAAAATTTAAAAAATGTTTTTGGATCTCAATATCAACTTGTTGGGATTTTTTTCGTGAAGAATATTGAAAAATGAAGTGTTGAATATGTTGAATGTGAAATTTTATTTTGCATAATCCATTTGACCCCATTCTCCCCTCTAACAAAAATGAAAAAAATGTTTCTGGCTCTCAATATCAACTTGTTGGGATTTTTTTCGTGAATAATATTGAAAAATTAGGTGTTTGAATATGTTGAATGTGATATTTGATTTTGTAGTATTCATTTGACCCCCTTTCCCCCCTCTAGAAAAAATGGAAAAAATCCTCCCCCTCCCTAGAAAGAATGAAACAAATGTTTCTGGCTCTCAATATCATCATGTTGGGATTTTTTCATGAAGAATATTGAAAACTGAAGTGTTGAGTACGTTGAATGTGAAATTTGATTTTGTTGCATTTATTTGACCCCTCCCCCCTCCCTAGAAAGAATGATAAAAATGTTTCTGGCTCTCAATATCATCTTGGGATATTTTTCGTGAAGAATATTGAGAAATGAAGTGTTGAATACGTTGAATGAGAAATTTGATATTGTAGCATTCAAGAAAAAATTAAAAAAGTTATATTGCTTTGAATATGATATAGGTTTTTATCTCTCTAACAGGTTCATATAAAAATATTTTATCGACACGGAGAAAAATTATCGTGATTCAATGATACCCATACGCTGCCGCGATACCGAGCACAACTTTATCGAAGCGTAGCGCTGTCCGTCTTGCTGGCAATGCCGTCTTGCCAGTTTCACTCCGGTCGAATTTACCTCTATTTATTCCAAAATTATTCAAATTTGTATTTCAAATAAAAAATTAAATGTATTTTTTCATTACCCTTGCATCCATCATCTGTAATGTGAAAAAGTCAGGGTATTCTTCCCAATTCTTGGTTTGGTTGTGTTTTGGAAAGACTTTGCTATTCAGATAACTAGATGCATTGGAATGAATACATTTGGCTATTATTTTATCCTACAGTAGGTACATGTAAATTTTGCGATTTTTTTAACTTAACCATGTATTATTCGACTGTTTTGGCAAGATAGATTTACTATTTATCTCTGAAACGTGTTAAAATACCTTAATTAATGGTAAAATATGTTTGTGAGGATTTTTTTACACGTAGTGAGGATTTTGTGAATGTTCTGTTGGGAACAGTGGTCGTTAAGCAATCTTCGCATAGTCGGAGGTCAGGGTTTTATGTACTAGCGTTATTCGGGGGTAAATACCTAGGAATGATATTTCCATTGATATAAATAGATGCCCAATTGTAGGGAAATTTTATTGTCATGGCAAACAGTCCAGAGAATTTGAAAAATATTTACTTATTAAAATATAAATAAAAATTTGAATTTACAAAGATTACCTGTAATACCTACGAGGATGTATTGATATCTAATTAGCCTAGACCAGTTCCCTGCATAAACAAAATATTGCGTTACCGTAGCAACGAACAATAACTTATTAGAAGTGTCAGTGTAAAGTTTAACGTCAAAAAAGTAAACCAGAGTTACGCAATAAATTAAAAGAAAAAATATGTATACCGAAATTGTGAAAATCGAAAAATTGGAGTATCGAGCCATCATCAAGTACATGTATTTAAAAGGGTTAAGAGGTAAGCAGATTTACGAAGATATGTTTAATACCCTTGGTGATCAATGTCCTTCGTGTACGACCGTGAAAAATTGGACTGCAGCTTCAAAAAGAGGTAAATTTTCCATTGAAGATGATGACCGATCGGGAAGGCCAGTTTCTGTGTCAGTCCCCGAAAATATCGATGCAGTTCATGACATGATTTTAACAGACCATCGAATTGGGCTAAAACGGATATCTGAAGCACTGAATATTTCATACGAACGCGTTCATCATATAGTTCACGTCAATTTGGACATGAGAAAAATTGCTGCAAAATGGATCCCCAAATGTTTGAATGTTGACCAAAAGCGTGCAAGGGTAGTAGCATCGCGTTCGATCTGTGCTCGAATTGAAAACGATGTAGACTTCTTAAACCGAATTGTTACTATGGATGAGACTTGGGTACATTTCTACGATCCAGAAACAAATCAACAATCGATGGAGTGGCAACACTCTGGTTCTCCAAGACCTAAGAAGTTTCGTGTCCAAAAATCTGCTGGAAAAGTTCTTGCTTCAGTTTTTTTGGGATTGCCATGGAGTAATCATGATTGATTTTTTGGATAATGGTAGAACAATAACTGGAGATTACTATTCGACATTACTGACCACTCTACGGGAAAAAATTAATGAGAAAAGACTCGGAAAGCTATCCAAAGGTGTTTTGTTTTTGCAGGACAACGCCCCTGCACACAAATCTCATATTGCCATGCAAAAAATTCGTGATTTATGGTTTGAATTACTAGAACACACCCTTTATTCACCAGATTTGGCTCCGTCCGACTATCATCTCTTTCCTCAACTGAAAAACAGTTTAAAAGGTCGTAAATTTTCTTCCAACGAGGAGGTAATAAAAGCTGTGGAGGTCTGGTTTGCAGAGCAAGAAGAAACATTATTTTTGAAAGGTCTAAAGACGTTGCAGGTTCGCTGTAATAAATATATCCAATTAAGAGGAGAATATGTTGAGTAAAAAAATATTTTGACATTGAAATTTTGTTTGGTTCTATAGTAGGCTAAGAATTTTTCAATATATCCTCGTATGCACCTAATGGTTTTTCAACAAATTTTGTCATACTAATACGACGTTGTAGATAACTCGAAAATAACCTGAAAGTGGAAGAGTTGTTAAGGTGGAATTGAAACAGCAGTATTAAAAAAAGGCGTTAATGTTTTTTCCATAATCAAAAGTCGAACAGTTGATAGTGCGAGTCCAGGTTTTGCCGTAGGTATGTCTGCAGACACGTAAGCGTTTCCGTCGGATATGTTTAAAGAATTTCTGGATATTATATTTATATTCCGAAGGGATTTTCAACAAAAACAAATTACTTTTCCAAATTTTGGTGGAATGTAATGTATAAAGGTGTTTTATTTATCTTATGTACAGGACAATGTCAAATAAAAATGTAATAAATATTTCTTTGTCTAAACCTCACCATGTAGAGGTAGATAACATTAAGAAACACAGGTTTCAATAAAATCATTGATAAGGACATATCTGGCAAATTTAAATTTGTTTAAACGCCACTATTGAGGCAAATTACTTACATCAGAACATTGCCAATTGCTGGCAGCAATTTCCTACGAGCATAGTAGATGTTTTTCCTCACACATTCCAAGTCCTTCCGAGTGAGAGCATCCTGTTCTGGTTGCTCCGACAAAGCTTTTCTTATTATTTTTGCAGGTTCCTCACATTTGTCAGATTCAGCTTTCCTCTTCGCTGTAGCTCCTAATATTCGCCGTTGCAAGACATTTTCCAACTCTGTCCCGTGTGAATGGTTTTGATTCGATGTTGTCAAAACTCGATCAGAAGAATTGCCCATAGTCTTTAAGTAGGCATTGCACCTGTCTTTGATGCATCTCCACTTTGTTTCTCCCGAACTTAATTTTCGGTTTTGTTCTTTAAACTTGAACTGATTCAACACCAAAAGAGTTTTACCGCGTACGCTTGTGATTTCACTCAACTTAGCCGATTCACCCATTTTTCCACCTTTTGTTACCAGGTTATTACAGTTTATAGATGTTACTGTGGTACTAAATAAGGTAACAATGGGCGCCCCTAACAATATATAAATTATCCAAATCCAAATATCCTTCTAAGAAATTATATTGTGGATCAGGTTTTAATTAGTTTATCGTTGTGGGCCGAAATGGACATTTTTCCAGCTCATTAAAATTCATCTTACCTGGTATTTACAACTTTCGGGCCGAAATGGGCGTCGCCCAATTGCCTACATTCAGGCTCGAAAGAATATTCAGAGAAAGCATATGATAGCAGTCACGTCCCCAGTACAGTGGCGCACAAATACAAATATTAAAGTATCTTCAAAAACCTTGAAGTGTATTCATTTAACAGGTAGGTAGTGGTCAAAATTACATTTTCGGTTTCAAGCGCTAAAATAGGACAAGCTGTGGATAAAAATAAAAAGCACAAAATAAAAGACGCGAACGGCCTATAATACTTTTTATAAGATAGTTCGTAAAAGAAAACCCCCGGTTTTCGCCCCAGCGAAATCTCTTCGTGGAATTTTGTAAACAACTTATAAAATTACAACTTTTTAATTTTTTTGCGAATATCTCAAAAAGTATTGGAGGAATCGTTTTACATTTCAACTTTTTTGGTTTTTATAAATATCTCAAAGATTATTCAAGGACTCGTTTTGCAGTCAATAGAACTTTTGTAGAGAATTATAAAACCTACAAAATGGTTTTTTATACGATCAGATCAGTGCATTTTTCACTAAAAAAATCCGGGAAAACCTCGAAAAAGAGACCATTTTTCAAAAATTCATAATTTTTATAAATCTGAAGCTGGACAAACAATATTGCGGAAACTGATAGATAATAACATGTGATTCAAATTGCGCAAGGTGGTTTCTGTCCGATGTGTAGTTCTTGCACAATCGCTTAATAAACAATTTAAGGGAAAATCTTTCTAATTGCGCCGATTTAAGGGATATCATCTTATTCAAATTCTGTAAACGGCATTTGGAAGTAAAGATCAATATCTACAATTTGTATGTTTTGGATATTCACCTGAGAGGTGGGAAATGTGTTGAAAATGTCAGTTAACTTCAGGGTCGGATCTGGGATTTTTCTAAGGGAGGAGGCGATTCCGAAATAACAGTAATATTTTTCGAAAAAAAATTAATATAGAAATTAAATAGTGAAACATACTCATATATATTGCAAAATAACATAATATACTAAAGGCGGATTTGGCGGATTCACAATCCATAATTTAGTGCATATGCGTAATTTTAATTCACACCTAATCCATCAAAGTTCAATACAGGGACTCGATTGAAATGATTTACCCGATTCACAAAGATATCCCTGTGTTGAACTGTTATGGAGTATGCAGAAAAATTACGCATTTTAAATCAGGAAAAGTCGCCTTAAAATTATGCATATGCACTAAATTATGCATTGTGAATCCGCTAAATCCGCCTTAAGAAAATTAACCAAAACATATTACTACTACTGAATAATGAAACCAGCAAAATAAACTAAATTATTATATCAGCAATGAATGCTAATATTAGTTAAGTTAGAAATAAGTTCTGTAAAATAAAAAGTAAAAACACAATAATACTCATAGAACAAACTGTAATCTTCTAGACTCCGTGGCAAATCTATCAATAACCCTTTCAATTTCAATGTTAATGTCCCCATGTATAGGCAAAAGGGCCAATCCATCCAAACGATCCTGTTTCATACAAGAACGCATCCAACTTTTAACTCGCAAAGTAGAACAGCTTCTTTCGGCAGTGGCCGCTGATATTGGTAGCGTTACTAAAATTTTGAAATATTTTGCGATTGTGGGATAAAAACTTTGGTCTATGCTCATGAGTGTTTCAATAGCAGTTTGGTGACATGTGTTTTTATGGATAGCTTTTTGAAATAGTTGTACTTCACCCAACAATCTCCCACTCCCATCTTCAACATTCTCAATAATTAATCCTGAAAACTGATGATAAAGTCATCTTTTCTTTAAGGCTATTGTAGTCCATCAAATGCAATAAATTAATGGAAATTATTTCATTGAGTGAAAAAGATTTCAATACTTTTTCCGAAAATCTTTCAGTTAAATCTGATATGATGTAGTCCAAAACTGGAATAAAAATTACTTTTCTCCAATAATCTACTGCATTTGAAGCTGGAGGATTGTCCCGTTTGGTTTGTCTAGATGCTAAACGAGGAACTTTCAATTCTACGCAAAGGCTTCGAAGGTGTTGGAAGCACTCTGGATTATCGACGAGAATTCATTTTCTGAATGTGTTCTTTTTTGTTTTGAAACATCAATAACTTTTATTACATATTAGGCAGCATTATCTAATCCGATATTTTTTTCCTGAAGAAACTTACTTAACGGCAAGGTAACATTGAAAATTTCAGAAAATACATGCATGCACTGTCAAAATGAACTCGCAGTCACAAATTGATTTAGAAAATATATGGGCCTCATTTGATGAATTTCCTTAATTCCATTTCAACGCCAGGAGGGTGAGGGGCGAAACCTCCTTCGCCCCCTCTAAATCCACCACTGGTTAACTTCAGTGCGACTTCGAGCAACTTTGGTCGCACTTTGAAGCGTTTTGATCAACTTTCAGTGACATTTTCAACACATATCCCACCTCTCAGGTGACAATCAAAAATTGTTTACAACGCGATTGTGCAAAAACTACACATCGAACAGAAAATATCTTGCGCACAGTTGAACCACATATTATTATCTATCAGTATCCGCAATATTATTTTGTCCACCTTCAGATTCATAAAAATTATAAATTTTTGAAAAATGTTCTCTTTTTCGAGGTTTTACCGGATTTTCTCAGTGGAAAATGCACCGATCCGGTCGTATAAAAATCCATTTTGTAAATCTCCACAAAAGTTCCATTGAATGTAAAACGATTTTTTGAATAGTTTTTGAGATATTTCACTATTGTTTGTTTAAAAAAGCGATTTTGCCGGAGAGAAAACTGGGGTTTTTATTAACGAACTATGCTATAAAAACTAATATAAGCGTCTTTTATTTTGTGGGGGAAAAAACCTCTATGGCTTGGTCTAAAAGTGTATTTCTCTTGAATTATACATAATTTTTGTTAAAATACCTATACGTGTCGCAAAAAGAATGCACCATAAAGAAAACTTTTTTGTAGTGGATTTCTCAGAAAATGTTATAATAATATAAATGATGTTGAATAATAGTGAATAATAATAATACTACCTCATAAACACTCATAGATTGTACACAAAGGCTAAGCCTGTGCGGGTAAGGGACACCTATTATTATTATTACTTGCCGTAGCGCTACGGTGCGACATATTGATTTCTGGCGGTGTATTCACTTTTCGACTATGGGAAAACTCGGGAAAACCCACAGCACCACCCCGAGTGGTTGGTCTCACTCAATGCAAGCAATAGACTTAATAAAGGTATGCGTATAGGTATGATTTCAAAAACTAAATAAAAATGTAAAATATTTCTCATTGATACAACTTGAGGATAAAAAAAAGAAAGTTGCAATAAAACACCAAATAAAAAGAAAAAAAAGTCATTTTTCTATGATCAATCAGTTCCCTCATGAAATGGTGGTCGAAGAAAACTTATTTTATTTTCCAAAAGTATACAGGATGTTCCAAACTCAATGGCCTATTAGAACGAATTCCCTTAGTCATCATAACTAATACACAGGACAATGTTAAACTACATCCAAAATTTCAGCTTTCTACATATTCAAATACTGCAGTAACGTTTAATTGAAGCTGTGCTTCGCACAAAAAATAAGGAAAATATTGATTTTCTCAAAAACCACTGGAGATAGGTATAGGGAAGTATTATATGAAAATAATCAAAAAGCAATAGCAAAACGAAAAATGCAATAATATACAGGGTATTCTATTCAAAATATATAATATAAAAAGTTAATGCTACTTTTCGGTAGAAGCTGCAGCACTGAAAATATTTTAGATTGATAGAGCAGAACTGATCATCCGAAAAAACAATTTTTAAAATAATCCTACGTCCCTTTTTCCAGAAACATCTAATAGGCCATCGAGTTTGGAACACCCTGTATATCACTCCTTTCAATTTCCGAAATTTTGATTCCCGTGAAAGTCCAAACTCTAACGATACAATTTTTAAATCCTGTTACACTCAACTGGCCTTATATCAAAGGGGGAAACATCTTCTTTAAATCTCGTACAACTAGAAATCTTGAGTCATTTGAGTCAATTTTTAGTTATTAAATTTTCGCTTCAATCATCGGCTTGAGTCTTTCAGTCACCAGTTTGAGTCTTTCAGTCACCAGTTTGAGTCTTTCAGTCATTTCAGTATTTTAAATTTCGTACACATTTCAGCGAGATGTTTCTGATATACCATTTGTGACTCGAATTGACAGCTCCTGTTTCATTCTCCAAAAGGTAATTTTACTATTTTCGATTCCTTCTTGAGGATTCATCGAATTTGCACACGTAAAATTTAGTATTTGTTTGAAAGTGGTTAACAATGTTTCACTTTGAGGTTATTCTGGACTTTCATTGTCTAAAAAAGAACAAAGAAAAATTCAATTCTCTGCAATTTTTAATCACGACGTTTCAACTGTTAAAATCTACAGTCGTTATCATACACTTGATAACGACTGTAGATTTTAACAGTTGAAACGTCGTGATTAAAAATTGCAGAGAATTGAATTTTTCTTTGTTCTTTTTTAGACAATGAAAGTCCAGAATAACCTTACTTAAAATTTAGTACTTCACGCACGGTGTTGAAAAAACAACTTTTTCCCGGAGTCGTGTAAATTCATTACCACATTTTTTTATTAAAGCGAGTGAAAATTTGTTTTAGAAAACGAGGGTAATCTTGTACGACAGAAAGTTGTCTACTATTGTCAAGTCCGACAACCCAAAGATGCCAAAATACCGGGGTACTGAAAATCAATTACCACACAGCAAATTTTTATAGGATTTTTTAACAAAAATTAGTGAAATTGAAGAGTCATATTGTCCGACAAATTTTCGAGTGCGTTTTTCCAGTCCGACGACTGGAAGTCGGTACTGGTTACCACATGTCGGACAAAAATGAGACATGATGAAACACCATTTGTTATAATAAACAATCGAGTTGTCCGACAAAAATGTATCAGCGTACCGCCAGTCCGACAAGAAAATGAGAAAAAAATTTCAGGAGAGCGATTATTTTTGTTATCTTTCTTAGCTATAAATAAAGTTTCAAATATTCATGAACAAGTTTAATGTACATTTTTGACGTAATATTTCTTAAAGAAACAATGTTTGCACTGTATAAAGAAAATGAGAAATGTTTTATTGTAAAAAAAATCTAGAGATGAAAAATGCAATACACAGTAGAGTATTTAGAACAGTATTTCACTTACTTACCCTTCATGCTGTAAAAATTGTTTTTTTACTTTGAAATCTTTGTAGCAAGAAGAATGATAACCCAAAATATCATCGTCCCAGGTCTCTGGAAGTTCAGCATTTCGATATTTATGCTTATGGCATTTTCGAGCTGCTAAATAACTCTTACAGGCAAAAAATATTTTTTCATTAAATTTTTTTATCTCCTCTTTTTTCAGCCAAAAGCCAGGTTCATCGACCCGTGTATTGCACACAAAACACTCCATACTATTATTTGACGCATAAAAGAAAGACATTCATTTCAGAGAAAAGAACACCGTTTTCAGAGAAAAGAACACCGAATGACGTTTTGAATATTCAAAGTCGAGTAGTATGTACATGCTGTATAATAAATACTACTCTAGAGTCTATCCGTTCACGATGAGAAGGGTCATGCGTCATGCGCGATGAATGGAGGGAGAGGCATCCAATGGCGGAGCTTATACAATTTTATAAGGATTAGTTCAATAATAAATGTTGAATTGAATATTAAATGTAAGGTTGAGTCCAGTCGTAGAGTAGTAAGATTATTGGCACAACTGGAAGACAGTTACAAATTTAATGCTCGAAAAATTAAAAACAGTCTACTAAGTACTACATCTACCAAAAAGGACCCCGCACTATCCTTCTGGAAAATAGCTTTCGGTTAAATTCACTGAATTATTGGTATGTTGTAGATTTTGATTTCCTTGGCAAAAGTGTCAGTGGGCACAAAAAATTCAGTCTACTAGTTTTCGAGTTACAGGTTGTTATAATTTTTAACAATTCCGAGAATTGATAAAACGCCTATTTATTCTGGGAAAACCATGCCACAATGATGGTAATAATAATAATAATAATATTTATTTCGCTTGTTAAAAAGTATAAAATTATCACAATTAATATTTCTGTACAATAACAAGGAAGACGTCAGTGTAAAAACAAATAATATATAGATAAAAACAATAAATTGACATGAAAAAATTGACTAAAACATATGAATATAAGTTACATTTTATAAAAATTGTTATTAAAGCTCCTCAACGGTGTAGCAATTTTTTTCTATAAGATATGCTTTTAGTTTCCTCTTGAATATAGAAATATTCACTGAATCCTTAATAGACGTATCTAACTTGTTATATAGTTTACAATGTTACAATGTTACCTTGATCTCGTTTTCATTTAGCCTGAATGAACTCTCGGTCTGACACTTTTTTTTATACATGGTGATTCGAAAATAGGGGTCCGTCAAACCACTCGTTTTTTAGTTCGGATAGGGGAGGTATACAGTTTATCTCACTAAGGAACCATTTGGAAAACTTTTTTATTATTCACTTTAGGAAAAAAAGTTATTCTTCATAAGTTCTGCACGTTCTAAAATCTAAAATACAATCATCAGATATCAAATTTTTTCAGTCGTATATGCGGTGTGACAAAAAATATGAATTTTACTCAAGTACCTTTATATTTGAAAATATCGAAAATTCTTATAGAAAAAAGTTGTTCAGAACTAAAAATTACGTTTAAATACGCAATTGCATCCACTTGAAAAAATAATTTTTTCTTATTTTGTCAACAATAACTATGCAAATTTAATTGTAGTTACGTGTAATCTAGAATGCACTGACAAAGAAATGTTTTGTTGATTATTCAATAGCAAGATATCTTTGACAGTGAATGTCAAAACGCGTTTGAAGTAATAAGACACATAAAAATGGTAGCGATATTATCTTGTGAAGAGAAAATAGAAATTGTTTTGATTGTGGGAGAAAATTATAAAACGCATAGAGAAGCATAAACTATTTTTAATGACAGACATCCCAATAAAAATATCAATCATTCAACTGTTACGAAAATGGTAAATAAATTCAAGAATACTGGAAGTATATTAACAATCGTTTTAATGGAAAACGCCAAAAAGTGGTTGCCGATGAGAATACGCAGTTGGAAGTAATGTTGTCTGTTGTAGAAAATCCAAATATGTCATTGCGCAAAAGGAAGACGTTGATGCAACAAAATGTGAGTAAAGATACAGTGGCAAGAGTTTTAAAACTGAATAAATACAGACCATTCAAACCAAAAATAGTTCACACATTGAAAGAAAGGGATTATGATAGGCGCTTTGATTTTTGCCATCTCATTCAAGGAAAATTAGAAGAGGACCCTTATTTCACGAGGAAAATAATATTTTCCGATGAGTCAACATTTTCGTCAAATGGAACTGTCTCGTCTCAACATTGTCGCTGGTGGTCTGATGAAAATCCCAATTTTGTATAAAGTCTCATGACCAATATTAATTTAAGACGAACGTGTGGTGTGACATTTATAAGAACAGATTAATAGGACCTTTTTTTCCGCCAATCTATAAATGCCGAACGTTATCTACAGTTTTTATAAACTCACATCAATGACTCCTTGAACGAACTACCCTTACATGAACGTCAATGTATTTGGTTCCAACAAGATGGTGCCGTATGCCACAGGGAATATCTTGAACATACATTCCATGGAAAAGTTATTCATAGATATTCTGAGCTTTTTTGGCCTGCTAGATCTCCTGACTTAACCCCTCTTGATGGGGTTGCTTGAAACAAGAAGTTTATCAGAAAGGGCCGTTTCAAGATGTTGACCATTTGGAGAGGATAATTTTAGAAACATGCCAGGAAATTTCTCCAGTAATGATAAGGAATGGATTACGTGAATTTTCCAAAAGAACGATTATATACATTGAACAAGAAGGTGGATATGTCGAGGCATTAGTGGAATGAGGGAACATTAAATTTCTATTTATTTCCAGAATTCATATTATGTTAGTTACACAACTTGGTATTTGTATGTATTGTCGTATTTGTACACTATATGCATATGCATTCATTATGTGTTTAAATTGCAAATTTGTTAGAAAACATTGATAAACGGAAAGGTGATCATGTGTTACATAATCAAAAGAGATAAATGTTCATTCAAAATAAAAAAAAAGTAAAAAGTAACATAACCCAATTTTTCAATGTCTATAGGCGTAATTGCATATTTGAACGAAGTTTTCAATTTTGAACAACTTTTTTCTATAAGAATTTTCGATAATTTCAAATATAAAGGTACTTTACTCTTGAGTAAAATTCATATTTTTTGTCACACCGCATATACGACAGAAAAAATTTGATATCTGATTGTATTTTAGATTTTAGAACATGCAGAACTTTTTATAAAGATTAACTTTTTTTCCTAAAATGAATAATAAAAAAGTTTTCCATATGGTTCCAACTTAGTGAGACAAACTGTATATACCAAATCATGTATACAGGGTGAGTAAAAAAACATTCCAAGTATCTTAGAAAAATGCTGATTTTTCAATACGTACTCTGTATTTCGAAAAAGAATAGGTTAGTTTCCATGAATTTTTGATATAATGTATGGTTTGAATGTCAGCATAGGTCTGTCTCCGGACTCGTTTGTCGGCTATATACATAGAAATGTGTTTATTATAATTTCTATGGCTATATACTTTTGAACGTACGGATTTCATTGATACCCCATACACTCCATAAGAGACTGAAATAGGCTGTTTTCGAGCAATTCTTCTTGTTGAAAAATATTCGGAGTAGGTGAGTGCGGTATCAAATCAAATCAAATCAAAATATACTTTATTATCGGAAGATTTGAATCTCATTGATAAAGTCACAATAAATAAAAAAATATATATAAAATTGGATAAAAGGTATAAAATATATAAAAATAAATGGTATGGAGCAGGTACTATAACATTGTCACAATTATAAAAAATACGTATTTACGCAAACAGAACAACAATAACAAAAGGGAACAAACATATATCAAAACAATTAAACAATAAATATAATAAAATTTTCAATGGATCAAATAATCAAATATAGGTCTTTACAAATATATACATATTACCTATTCCAATCTTTCTCAAGAAACTCTTGGACACTATAAAACACCTCATCAACAAGTAATCTTTTGACAGATCTCCTAAAATGAGAAAGCGAAACGATATCTTTGGAGTTATGAGGGAGATGATTATATAGTTTAATTGCACCATAGATCAGGGAATTCTTCGTCATATTTGAAGACGGAATTGGAAGTCTCAAATTGTTATTTTGGCGAGTGATACCCACATTTGCATCGTACGAAGATTTGTTTTTGTGTACTAGACACACCGTTTCCAGAATGAATAATGACGAAAGGGTGAGGATTTTTATTTGACCGAACAGTGGTTTACAAGATTCTCTGGGTCCAACCCTGTAAAGGTATCGAACTGCACGTTTTTGTAGAACAAATATACCATGGAAATTTTGTTGGCTGCAGATACCCCAAAATGGTATACCAAATCTGATATGTGATTCAATCAGATCGTGGTATACCACCTTCGCAGTGGCTGTTCCCAGTTCTCTTGAGACCATTCGCACAGCATAACACCCAGATGCTAGTTTTCCATTCAAAGACTTCACATGGTTCTCAAAATTAAGGTTGTTATCCAGATGGATTCCAAGGAATTTACTTGCTCAATGACAACTTCGTTACTTAAAGGGATATCTGGTAAATTACACTTAAATGATAGGAGCTTCGTTTTATCTATATTTAACGACAGCAAATTGGAGTTGAACCACCTTTTTACGCTGGATATATCATTAATAATACTATAATGTAGGCTGTTGATGTCGGCTGCATGCCACAAGATGGTCGTGTCGTCTGCAAATATAGTAAAACTGCCATCAATCTTGAGATCAGCCAAATCGTTGAAATACAATAAGAAAAGAATGGGTCCCAGTACAGAGCCCTGAGGTACACCATGTTTGACCGATCTAGTTTGTGAATTGGTGTTTGTTCTGACGAATTGTGTACGTTCACTCAGATAGGATTCAATCCAACTAAGGCTCTGATTTCTGAAGCCATAAAGTTGAAGCTTGCGCAGGAGTATTCCATGATTTACACAATCGAAAGCTTTCGATAGATCACAAAACACTGCCGCGCAAACCTCTTTGAGGTTGACTCTACCGTATAATTCTTTCAGAAAGGAGAAAACAGCGTCTCCTGTACTTTTCTGTGGTTGGAAACCAAATTGTTGGGGATTCAGAACCTTTCGAGCGGATAAAAACTTCATCAATCTATTTTTAACCAGTTTCTCAATAAGTTTTCCCAAAGTCGGAATAAGGGAAATAGGACGAAAATTTGCAGGATCCGAAGTATTTCCCCCCGTGTGAAGAGGAATAACGACACTAATTTTCAGAAAATTTGGAAAAAGTCCTTTAGAAAAAGACTCATTGATCAAATGGACCAGAAGTTCTAAAGTGAAAATAGGAATGTTCTCGAGGATTCTTATCGAAATATTATCCATACCGCAGGAAGTTTTATTTTTTATGTGTTTTATTGTGTCCGTTAGTTCAACTAAGTCCGTATCATCTAGAACAAATGCGTCAGTAACAAAACTACCACTCATATAAAATAGTGTATCTGGTGCCAGATTACCGGCAATGGAGCAATAAAATTCGTTGAGGACGCTAGGATCTAAAGCAATATCATTGGACACAAGATTTTTTCCACGAAGGTCATTCACAACTCGCCAGGTTTCCCTGGATATGTTATTGCTATTAGTACCTTTTCCAATCATACAATATCTTATATACATGGTGAATAAAATGTTCCACTCCTGACTATGGAATATTTGAAGGATCTGACTGTTGGGTGGATCAGATCTCCATGTTATATTCAGGACAAACTCCAGAGGCAAGAAGAAGATATATTGGAATTTGATGTTTTGGAAGAAGAAATCCTTATAAAATTCCGGACATTTTCTAGATTTCGAAATGCAACAAAATATATGTTATGGATTGCCTACAACACAGAATTAAATGACAACAATCTTCCTATGCAATATTGGTTATTACTGTACCTGCAAATCTGGTTCAAGAACATCAGGAACTTGTGCACATGTTGCAAGTGTTTTGTGGTTGGGATATGCAAGATACCAGGGTGACGTTCATTTTCCTTCGACGTGTCTTTTTGACACATAGAAGAGCTCCAGATGATGTTGGTATGCAAATGATGGAACAATGAGAACGTTCATAACAATAAGTTTGTATTGTTTAGAAAAATGATAAGTAGTTATTTTTTGACATTTCATCTATTTTCCGCTGAAGACGATAAGATGCTCAAATAACCCGTTTCTGTGAATGTTTTGGGAATGAATTATATTTACTTCAATATATATGACTGTTTACGAAATACGACCAACGAGACAGACTGCCGAAACTCGACTTTTTTTTCATGATACCAAGAAAATGGACAGCAAATGAAAAATCAATTCAATTATATTCCTCTCAATAACACCTACTCAGAGAATACATTTGGAAAAATGGGGAAACGTGTTTGGCCTATTTTCTCCATACATAGTGGAACAGGCCTACAGGGGGTACCACTAAGAAAAAACGCACCCATACAATCCTTATATCGCGTTTCTGAATCTGTCACTCTCAGAATAACGTGCACCGCTATAGAAATATTATTTTTCCTTTTCAGTGCCATTCAATAAAAGCTTGTATTTAAAAAGTTTCTTTTTATATATTTATTCATATTTTTCGTGTGAAAATTATTCAAGTACATTTCAAAATTAGTTTATTGAAGAAATGACCACAAAACGAAGATATTTACTTTCGCGGACTATCTTGTAGAATTTTAGGAAGTATAATAACTTCACCTTTCATTTGTTGATTGTATACCAAACATATCACTCCTAGGTGTATTTCGGATTGATTGGAAAATATCCCCTATTTTGTGAAAACCCCACATTTCACAGAAATCATAAAATATTTTTCCATTTAAATTGAATCAGCTTTCAAATAATGGAGAATTAGTCCCAACCTTGAGAGGGTTATTGCTTCTGATACATTTCAATTTTCTCTAGTTTCTTCGTAAACAGGGTTTTCAAATGAAAAACATTTCATTTACCATGTATATAAGATATTTTATGATTGGAATAGGTACCGCACTCATATAAGTATTCCGGAAATTCTTCAACATTGAGGCATGGTATTCCCAGAATAAATAGGCGTTTTGTCAATTATCGGAATTGTTAAAAATTCGGAGAAGAAAGCCTCATTTTTCATCTTTGACACCCTGTATCTCGAAAACTAGTTGGCCGATTTTTTTGTGCCCATGGACACTTCTGCCAAGTCAAAATCTACAACATACCAAAAATTCAGGGAATTTAACCGAAAGCGATATTCCATAAGAATGGTGCGGGGTCGGGGTCTTGCTTCACAACGACTTTGAATCAAGAAAACAATAACCAGGGAATATATTCAATAATTTTAAAGTATTAATTAACATATTTATCAACATAATATTTAATGACAAATATCGGAAATTAATGACTAATTGTTGATATATCCTGGATGATGAGATGCGCGTACGCTGTCGTCTTTGAAATTATGATTTTTTTTTACGATTTTTCGTAGTTAGTGGACACTATTATTTCGGACAAGTGTATCAGGGTATTATCCTATTACGATGATTCCCCCGAATCCGAACCTGAACGCTCATGCAAACAGCTAGTGAGCACATCTGATTCATCATCGCCCGAGATGTTTCCAGGCAGTTCGACGGTATTCGAGAGAAATCTCGTTACATTCGGCTTCGCATCTAAAGGCGCGTATAGACCTGCGAGCCGAGCGGCTCATAAGCCGCTCACATGAAAAGTGTCGCAAATGTGTACGGGGTTGTGAGCGGACTTTGAGTCGATCTTGAGCCTTGAGCCTGTCGCTGGAAGCCACTTGGAGTCGTTTTTTTCGGAGAGCACAAAGGGATGGCTCAGTGTCAATTTGTACGGCATAAAGACGTGCTCGCAAGTGTGTACGTGAAGGCGGCCTGGGGCTCTATTCTTGACCATTCGCATCTTTCAAGGTCGTTCGCATCTCATGACTTTGCGAATGGTAGTGGCCTGTTGGTATTCTTGACTGTTCGCACGATGTGCGAGTATACGTGTTTTACAACGATCTATTCTCGAGTTCATGCGAAATCATTTTCAAACGTTTGAAGTGACATAGAGCGATACAAACACCGCGCGTTGGAAAGAGACACAACATTGAATTCGTATACGTTGAAACTCGAGAATAGACTCCCGGAGTTTGGTACTCGCAGAACTGTTGCGTATACGTTATCTGCTGTTTGAAATCAAATTTTGACATTAGGTTGTCACTAAAGCGGTGAATTTGAAAAATTAGAAATGGATGATTTGCAATATATAGCAAATCTGGAGCTATTGGAAATCGCTGATGAACCGATTCAAAGACAAAACCGTTTTAACCAAATTGATCCGTTTAGAGAATTAAGTGAACATCAGTTTCTGCAGATTTTCAGATTATCTAAGGACCTATGTAGATTTTTGATTGAGACCTTGACTCCCTTTATGCGAGCTCAGAGAAGGCCTACTGACTTGAGCATAACCACTAGAGTAAGTTGTACTAATTTTTACCGAATGTTATCCTAAATATTCGTTCTATAGGTTTTGATAGTTTTACGATTTTTCGCTTCGGGAAGTTATCAAATGGACATCGGAAGAAATTTGTTTATGTCAGTGTCTCAACCTTCTGTCTCGAGATCTCTTGAAGAAGTGAGCATTGCTTTGAATCAACCGGAAGTTTTCAATAGATGGGTCTATTTTCCGAGGAATGTTGAGGAACTGAATACAGTAAGACTTGGGTGAGTTTTCATTCAAAGTTGAAATTTCTTCGCAATAACCGCGGATATTTCAGTAACTAATAATAATTTTGTAGATTTTATGAAAAGTTCAATTTTCCTGGAGTGGTCGGCTGTGTGGATTGTACCCACATAGCTATTTTCCCACCAAAGGTGGAAGATGAAGAATATCCGGAACATGTTTATGTAAATCGCAAAGGATATCACTCGATCAATGTTCAACTGGTAAGTAGGTACTTATCATGAAAATTACAGTCTCTCATTTTCACTCGATTTGTTTTTCAGATATGTGACAGTAGATTGAAGATATTAAATGTAAATGCACGATACCCAAGAAGTACACATGACGCTTTCATTTGGGGAAATTCAAACATTTTAAATATATTCACCAATTTGCATGCCCAAGGATATAAAAATTATTATTTATTGGGTAAGTACAATATTAGAGTGTGATTGCCATTATACTTCTATATATTTTTGTCAATTAGGTGATTCGGGATATCCCCTTAGGACGTGGCTTTTCACACCTCTGGAAGGTGAACCTCTCGAGCATACCACCGAATATAAATATAATGTGGCTCACAAGAGGACTAGAAGTTTGATTGAAAGGTGCAATGGTGTTCTGAAGATGAGATTTAGATGTCTTTTCAAGCATAGAGCATTGCATTATAAACCTGGTGTAGCATGCAGAATAATAAATGCTTGTGTTGTGCTTCACAATATGTGTATAGAATACAACACTCCTATGCCAGAGGACGAGCAAAGGGAGGATGATGTTGATTTTGGTATTATTTTTAATGGAAATTACGATGATAATAATATTGACAATGCAGTGGGCCGAGTGAATCCTCAACTAGCTGCAGGACGGAGAGTTAGAGATCAGTTAATACATAACTTTTTTCAGAATAACTAATATAAATTTTTCTGGTTTCCAGTAAATTATTACAAAAAGCTTATTGTCTTTTATTTATTTCAATAATCTACATAATAAACTAAAAAAAGTAATGAGCTGATATTTATTCTTTTGGATAATATAGAATATTCACCAAAGCAGAACAAACAATAAATGATTCTAAACTAAAAATAGAGTATAACAAAGTTCAATGGAATATAAATTCAGTTAATTGTTTCTACCAAATTTTTGAGATTATTCGCAATATCCTCTAGCGCAGATGCAGTCCTTTCATGGGCAACTACAGAATTTTCTCTCGCAGTTGCTGATCGTTTTTTGGCAATTGCCATTCGTTCTAAAAAAATAATTTTTCTTTTGTAATATTCAGATTTGATATTGTTTTTTTTGTCAAGGCTACTTCTATAATTTTCAGCAGCCTCAGCTGCATGAACCAACTTTTTTCTTGGACATCGAGGAAGTTTTTTTTCATGTATAGGCAACTGATTGATGTTGTCTCTGTTGTTATTTTCTTTCAAAGTTCCCATGTCGGCAGAATTTGATTCAGCTGCATGAACCAACTTTTTTCTTGGACATTCAGGAAGTGTTTTTTCATAAATAGGCAACTCATTGATGTTGTCTCTGTTGTTATTTTCTTTCAAAGTTCCCATGTCAGCAGAATTTGATGTGGACGCTGCTTGTTTAGGTGAATGAAATGTAAATTCTGTACTTGATTCCAATACATTTGTGTGACCTTCAATCGACACCAGCTTTATTGTTTGAAGCACTTCATTTTCATATTCTGTATTAGGGTGTCCTTGATGGGGTCCACCACCTGTTCCCTCTTGATATTTTTTCAATTTGCAAGTTTTCATCTTTGTTCGTGATCTTATATCATGCCATGTCTAAAATAAATATGGAATATATTCTTCCAATTAATTGAATTCATATAACATAGTTTACCTTTCTCCGGGATTTCCAATCCTTATGTGCACCTCCTCCACAGCTGTTCAATATGTTTGATATTTCTTGCCACATACTTTGCGCATCTTTCAGAGTGAAATCATTAGAGAATTTTCCTGATGTTAATTTAGGATGTTTTTTCATGTATTCTAACAATAATTGTTTTTGTTCTACTGATGCATTTGTCTGCCTGTTGTTTTTAGATGTATCAATAATTGTAGAAGTCATTTTATAACGATGCGATTCATAAGATTTACTTGTATAATATATTATAATCTCTATTATTTTTTTAATTTGTTTTTTCACAAGATGACAAGACTATTTACTGCTATTATGTCACAGATGACTGCGCTGTTGTCAAGTATATTTGAACATGCGAATGATCACGTTCGCAGGCATTTGCGAAGGGTTGTAAAGAATAGCATTTTCAGGAAGTGTTCGCAAATAGACCATCCGCATCCCTGCGTATACGTAGAGTTGCGAATTATGTCAAGAATGGCGCTCCTCTGGACGGATGAAGAGGTAATCTCGCTCATAGTTAGTAGTACAGATATAGTTCATATTCTGTTCTATGGCACCCCAAAAATGAAAACCACTTCAAAAACAATGTGAAAGAGGATGCTTGGAGAGAGAGATTGGTACTGCAATGGACAGGCACGCGGAAGAATGTAAAATAAGAATGATTGATCTGTTGGGATCGTATCGGAGAGAAAAAAGCAAGGAAAACAAAAGTTGCACTACTGGCAAGGGTAGGTTTCCGTTAGTAAATGAAAGAAACTTTCATTTTCATTTTTACTATATTTGTTGAATTTTCGTGTTGAAAAACAGATAGTATATATACAGGGTGACCCAGGCTCAAAACTCCATATGTTCAGGATTGTTTTTTTATGTAAAAATGAGTTGTATCGATAATGATTTGAAATTAAAATCCTAGATTGCTTAATTTCCGAAATACAAGGTGTCAAAGTTCATGGTAAAATTCAACGTTTTATTGATTACCTACTCAAAAACCTTTTGGCTGATGATTTTGATAAAACTTGGCATCTTGTAGAAAAAAATAATTTCAGTGTACTTGGAATAAAATTATTATTTCCAGTGGCGTCCCGAGAGTAATACTAGAACAATTCATTGTACACCGCATTTTTGTACAGGTATGTTTATTTTTTTCAGATTAAGAAATTGACAATAAAATTTGTTTGTATCTTAAATTTTTATCGTTTCTCCATTTAGTTTTGAGAAACAATTTAAAAACCATTTTTCTGCATTTTTCAATAAAAATCAGATCAAAGTTTGTCGGGTACAATCTTGACCACAATTGAGAGTCTGTATCAAAGTTTGACAGCCTGTGACATGTTAATTAATTAATTAGAGTCGTATTAATGAAAACAACCTATATTTTGAAAAAGTTATGACACATGCTTGTGAGAAAAAAAACTAGTTTTCAACTAAAAACGTTTGGAGGTTTAACCCTGGGTTACCCTGTATATAAGGTATATAGATCAGTGCACCAACACCGGCGATTTTTAAAAATTCAAATTGGCCATTAAAATACAAGCGCAACCTGCTACCATCACAGCAGAGTTTCTTGTTCGAACATCTTCAATAAACTGAATTCGCGCTGTGAATGTGCTCGCGAGCAATGTCGGCTCGCATAGTGCTCGCATGAGGCTCAGGCTCAGGCATTCAACTTTTCCGCGAGCGGCTCATGAGCCGCTCGGCCACAGCATAAGTAACAGTCAGCACTGACACTCGACCATGCCGCCTTTGATGTTGAAAAGTATCTAGACGCCATGTTGGGAAGTGCTGTTGTGAGGGCAGGACTCGCGCAATGATTTCGGACAGATCCCCACTCGAGATTTTCCAGATCCAATTCGAAAAAAAATCTTAAATCTCACTAAATATATGAATGGGTCCAAAATCAATAAAAGTAATTCTTGTGTCGATAATTTTCCTGGGATAATAATGTTTTGTATTTGAAAACAGGTTGTTTTATTTTGCAATGGTATTCAGGGACAAGTTCATAATCAGCTTGAAGTTGATTTCATTGAAAATATGAACAGGATGTTCATAAAGTCAGTTGTGGAATCATCTGCGACTGAAAGTTGGAATTTAGTCGCTGTTTTCCATCGTACAAGATAACCTCTCTTGGAAGGGATTCATGTTTTAAAGAGAAACATTCTCAATTGAAAATTGAATCAATACATAACTCCTCTGGAAATGGAAAAACCCTACGATAAAATTGAAGTAACTTTTTTGTAATATCTAACAGAAAACAACTACTTCCCCGGCAAAAGCCACGCTGGACATTGAACTACATCTGATAGATATTGAGAAAGACCCTTCATGCAAATTTTCACTTTCAGATTTTTTCTCTCAAGTTATATAGGGTCTTTCTCAATATCTATCAGACGTAGTTCAATCTCCAGCGTGGCTTTTGCCGGGGAAGTAGTTGTTTTCTGTTCGATATTAAAAAAAAGTAACTTCAATTTTATCGTAGAGTTTTTCCATTTCCAGAGAAGTCATGTATTGATTCAATTTTCAATTGAGAATGTTTCTCTTTAAAACAGCTTGAAGTATTCTTTGAATTAAATGTACGTATGATTGTGACTTCACTTTGAGTTGTAGTTCACCAAAGTCTTTTGAAATATAGTGTGTTTCACTTCTCATGAAAACAAACTCGTATGTTCCGTGATTGTTAACGAAGAATCATGAAATTTTCAGGATCGATAGATTCACTAGAAATGAACTCACTGTACAAAAGGTGTCACCCTACGTGATATACACTGCACGTCAGCATCGATGGAACCACCTATTTTTCCAGAAATTTATATTAGGCGGCAAAAACAATAAAAGTGCATCGATATTACTGATGAAATGTATTCATTCCTAATCATGGAATATTAGAAGGAATTTCGTTTGATGTAATAATTCGTGTGACTTATTTGTATATAAGGTTTTTTTCATTTAATAGATTCCCATTTTTATTTCAGAAACATAAATTATCGAAACAAAACTGAACCGTAAAGAATCTAAGTAGCTTTTACACATTCTTTGTGGGGTGCTTTTATAATATTCATAGAATCTGATCGACCCCCGAATGAAATATTTCAGTAGTAGGGTTGCTTTCAGGTTTTCGAAGGTAGCCAGCTGATAGCAACTATCAAAGGAAAATAAAATATAAATACCAATAGTCCGTTTTCAGATATTTATTCATGTCTCCATATTATAATTTTGTTCTTTCTTCTTTTTTTCTCAATATTTTTCTGACATTTGAAATTCCTATTAATATACTTCAATGTATAAAATAATCTTACTCTAGCATATAACCTCAAGAGGTGTGACATTGGGAAGTTTTCACATGGGTGGGTATACATAAATTGTTCAAATACAGATACAAATCCTGCAATTACATTTTTTCATACAATAAATTTTTCAAAATTGCTTTGAAAGCGTACTTATTCCAAGGAGGAAAGGAAATGAACAAAATCATTCTCGGGCATCCGTAAGTTCCCAAAGGTGTCAAGACTTCTAAAATAACAATCATCTAAATCTAAATCACAATATGTTTTGGAATAACTTTAAAAAAATTTGCAACTATGAATTTTCAATGATTTTTTAATCAAATATCCGCAAATATATTTCATAATATTTTGCTGGAGCACATCATTAGTTTGATAATCAGTGTCCATTACAGCAAATTTATGATTATCAACAACTTCTTTGGGTTCTGAGTCAGACACTTCATTGTTCTTGGGAAAATCTGAAATTTTCAGAAATATATTATCTGTATCTCCCTCACAATATTCGCTTCCTGAATTCAACAAATTCAAACACAATATTCCGGGCCGACACCTCGCAAAATGGCGGACTCATCGACGCAAAGGGTGTGCGCGAACTTTTCCCGCCAATCAGAGTGTCAGTGCTGATTGTTACTTATGCTGTGGCTCGGCTCGCAGGTCTATATGCGCCTTAAGAACGTACCGGAGCCTTCGGCGAACTCAGGTGTAGATATAAAAAGCAACGCGCCAGCGGACGCAGGCAGTTAGTGAATCGATAGACAGTTTAGTTTCAAATAAATTAGCGAGTTATATTTGTTATATAAATTACCTAGTTTGTATGTGAAATAAATAAATTAAAAACATTTAGATTTTTGGCATGTTGGGTTGTTGAACTCGACAATAGCAGACAAATTTTTGTCGGACAAGGTTTCCCTTGTTTTCTAAATCAAAATTCCACCCCCTTTAATAATAAAAAAAATGTGGCAACAAATTTACAAGACCCCGGGAAATCACCATGTTTTGGAGTTTTCCGAGCGAAAAAGCGGTCGAATCGAGGAAAATGACAGGCGCCGGAAAAGTATTCTGAAATACTTTTTTGGATTTGTTATCATAATTTTTACTTACTTGCATTTGTATATCCTAGCAATTCTTTTTTTTGCACTCAAGCGCCATATACTTAAACTCATTCTCGTTTTAGGTCCAATGTTTCTCCGAGAACCCTTCCTTTCCTCATTCATATTCAACAATAAACAAAAGCCTTAACTGTCTTAAAAATCTACACTACACGCAACTTATACTTTACGAATCCTAAATAAAACAACAATAATCCAACCGCAAACACAGAAACGAACAAACACACCACTGTCGAGTTGTTACTTTACTGTGCCAATAAATACTCCCAGTGTACACCGGTCAATGAAGGAATTATGGTACAGTGTTGCCAGAATTACCGATTTTTCCTCAAAATTATGTTACAATTTTTTTTCCAAAATGAAATGATAGTTATTTGTAGTAAAGAAAAAACATTACTCATTTTCGAAATGTATCAATGCTTTCATCTCTGAAATGTTTACTTATATATTTTATTAAAATGCGGAAGTTCTTCGACTAATTAATTCACACCTGTTGCTTTGGTTATTCCCATTTGCATACCTTGGGCTATTTTCGAATCAGGAAATAGGTCTTTTAAAAGCGGAATTAAATTATCTCAAATTTTCATTGAAAATTTTTGTCCGATACAGAGGCAGCAATTTTTATTTCTGTCCTACTCGCTTGATTCGGAGTTTCGTTTCCTTTAAATAAAATAATAATGTTTAGTTGATACTCGGCAATTTTCTTTACATTTTTTAGATGTTTCGCTCCATTACTATGATTTTTCAATATAGTTAAATCTGCTCGAATAAAATGAAGCGATTTGATTAACTTTCAGTGACATTTTCAAAACATTTCTCACCTCTCATGTGAAAATCCAAAATATACAAATTGTAGATATTGATCTCTACTTTCAGATGCCGTATAATGAATTTGAATACGACGATTTTCCTTAAATCGACGCATCTCGCAAGATCTGCCCTTACATTGTTTATAACGCGATTTTGCAAAAACATCAGACAGAAAACATCTTCCGCATAGTTGACCCACATATTATTATCTATCAGTTTCCGCAACATTGTTTGTCCAGATTGAAAAACATAATTTTTTAAAAAACGGTCTTTTTTTCGAGGTTTTCCCGGGGTTTTTCCGTGGAAAATGCACCGATCCGGCCGTATGAAAATTCATTATGTAGGTTTTATAAATCTCTACAAAAGTTCCATTGTAAAATGATTCTTCGAATAATCTTTGAGATATTTCCAAAAAAACAAAAAAGTTGTTATTTTTTCCACAAAGCGATTTTGCTGGGGCGAAACACGGAGTTTTAAAAAAATTGGTTAGGCCATTTGCGTCTTTTATTTCACCATTTTGAGTGTTTTCGTGTCTAATAATTTTTTCCCTGAAGATGGAACCTCATCATTTTCCACCTGGTCCTTGCCTGTTACTTTTTTTTCAGAAAAACTAAAGGCACCATTCTATCTATATCGAGTTTGATAAAGCAATTGCAGTTTTTTTTTTGGTGCAGGACTTTTTGACTAGTCACAAATTCAATTTTCACTATCTCACAGCAAAGACAGTGTCACGCCACAAGAGTAACAACCGCAGTGAATGCAAATTGAAATTGACCCATTTTAGGTATACCTACCATAGGACGTCAAAAGCTTTCTCCGGCGATTTGACATATGCGCTGCTGAGATCTCTATGCACTTCTTCTGTGTTCTCAGGAATCGGACCTGGAAGGATTTTGCGGCGACTGTTATAGATATTTCTTCTAATGTAGCCAACATCAGTAGTGGTAAGAGACGGTGGCAAATGTGTTGCTAAAGCTCTACAAATAATTTTTGAAGGCCTTTCACTGACATCTTCTCTTGCCTCCCTCTTGCATGCACTTGAAATAACTTTTCTGCTCACTTCCTTCTCGAATGCTCCGTGATTGTGCGCATATTCCCTCCTGGATATCAGGTTCTCCGTTCCAATAGTGTAAAGCCTTGCTTTACAATGCAGCTTCCTTTGGCAACACCTCCATGATGTTTCTCCACTTTTCAAGACCTTGTCTTTGGAAAACGTAAAATTTTCAAACAAAATTAAACTTCTCCCACGTTCACTTTCAATAACTGACACCGACATTTTTCACTGATTCACTTCGCGAAGGTAGAAATAGCTATAAATGAAAGCAAATTGATAAGAAACTGTTTATTTCAGATTTGAGGTATATAAGCCCAACAACCATTAACCTATTGTTCCGTATCTACCAATGCGGCAAGAAAACGCCGGAGACGAATTTACATGTCATTATTAGCAACCCTTTTAGAAATGCAGGTAAAGAGATTACATTATTGGCGATCAATTCACATCCGTCCGCTTCCTCGATGTTTTTTGGTAACCTTGGGTGCGTCTAACAGCATGCAGCGGTTGCAGCTGCTTTTCCGCTTCACGTGATAGACGGCTGACAGCTCTTTCAGTCGCTCTGCGGATAAATAACGCGCTTTATTTGAAGTGGTTCAGCGGTCTGTAAACTGGCAGAAGTTTTACTTCACAAGTATTTTTCTTTTTGTTGATGTTAAGATTGTCACGTCAAAAAAAGAACGAAAAGGAAAAATTGTAAAATCGTTATGGGCGACAATAAAGGTATTTTAGTTGATGTGCAAAATATAGTTATCCAGAGTGTATTGAGTAATATTGGTTGTGAAGACATATGATTAGATTAGATTTTCTAATGTTATTTCAAATTACACCAACTTTACAACTAATTTACAACAGACACAATACACTAAGCGTAAACAAATTACTTTGAAATTCCAGTTTCCAAAATTGATAGAAGTAGACAAATGACATTTTACGGACCGTCTAGTAGATTATGCATCCAGATGTGCATCTTTTTCTCCGTTTAACCGACCTGCTCAATAGTATGGTTTGGAAGTTATCCATACCATTGTTTAAATAGAAGATAGTTAGTCAATGCCTGTGGAAAAGGTATTGGACCCAAACGCGAGTGTCATCTAGCGTGATTAGTTACAAACATGAATATTTCACGTCATTTTGATGCAGGTTTCTTCAAAAAAACCCTGATTTTAATCACGGATAATAGAGGCACGGTCGTCGCATCCACCATGTTTGTGACGTCAATGTAGTATAATTTTGTAAACAAAAGTGCCGTAAATATCACATAGCTATGTACTATATGTATGTGCATTATTAATAGCACAATATTTGTTCTTTAGTTCAGGGCATAGCACAAAAGACCCCCCTGTCTTTTGTGGTTCATAGTGTCTTTAAGAGAACCTTTCTTTCCAAAACGATTTTTTAATTGTTGAAGCTGTAATAGTAGTGGTGTGCGAGAACTTTACATTACAACCTTATAATTCAAAAGAATAATGGACTTTTACCTCCATGTGCAAGGTAAATAAAGCTTATTGCTAAAACGTGAAACTATTTTTAATATAAATTTTATTTCAGTTCATCCGAATTCCTAACTGCAGGCGAAACAAATTGTGCGGTTGTTAATTGTTGTAACAATTATTATTCTAATGAAACAAAGAAATTGAACGTAGGCACAGATTTCCAAAAGATTCAGAGGCAATAATAAGAAGTAAATGGGTAGAAATATGTGGGAAAAAAGATTTTAATGTTGAAACATCATTCATATGCAGTATACACTTTACAAATGATGACTATGAAAGCTCACTCATATCTGAACAGATGGATGTACCTGTCAAACGATTATTAAAGAAAAAAGGGAAGAATGCAATTTGAAATGAATTCGTAATAATAAAAGAAACTTATAACAAAATAATTACAGTAAATAAAAACCTTTCAGTTTATTTCTTATCTAATTTCAACACTGCATTAGTAGTAGTTCACTACAGTACTGAATAGTCTATTTAAATTCCCGCGCAAATATAGTACAATGACGTCACAAGCGACGACCGTGTCTGTATTACCCGTGGATTTTAATGCTGTCCCATTGTTTCAATCAAGTTACGACATGACTTGTAGGCCAGATCACTGAAGTTACGACATGACTTGGATGCGAGCTCACTATCGCCATCTACATGTCGCATCCATTTTGATCCAATTATAATCCCATAAGGTTGACTATCTTCTATATAAACAATGCACGTACAATCCCATTAAAAAAGTGGCCACCATGTAGATGTTTCTTCTGACGCAAGCAATATCATTTGTAGTAAATGTTGATGGCAGATTTTCCTGTAATATTCTGCGAATGACCTTAGCAGTTTTTTCGGACAGGTCCTCCAGAGCTTGTCGCTTGCAGACAGAACTAACAATTTCGCAATTCAATTTCTGCACAACTGTATCATGCGAATGTTCTTATACCTACGTGTTTTGAAATGGTTAAATTTTCAACACATTCGAACAAAGAAAGAACAAATAATTTGCGCTTTCTCTTTGTACATTGCACAAGTTCATCGCTTCTCACCCCTTTTCAAGATCTTTTGAAAATCATATTTATAGTTATTAATAATTAATAACTGCTTTCCTCGTCCACTAAAAATTATTTCTGGATTCATGGCGAGAATTTAAAGAAGTTTCGGTGTCACTGAGCAAGCACGATTCAAAAACACAACTGACTGACACACAGAAGCGATTTCACTTATATCAACAAGATGTTATTCAGGCAGTCCCCGGGAACTAGATTATTTATGACCTTTTTGGGACTGGGGAGTAAATTACATATCATTCATTATCAGGCATCTCAAATCAAAGGACCACGCATAAACCTTATGGGAAATGGTTTTCGGTGAATTCTGTTGATTTTTTGGTATGATGAAATTTCCAATGTCCTGATCAAAAGTGTCCACTGGCACAACGAAAAATAATGGACAGTTGTAGAGAAAAAAATCGCTTAAAGTAGGCAAAATGGGGAATTTGGTAGTAAAACGGGAGAAATAGAACGTGTTATTTTGCAATTTTATGCCTCTTGGAAATTGAAGCATGCGCTTTCCCAATTCTTTTATGGGTGTCTTATGGGTGTCTTTATAGCACCGTTTGCCAATAATTTCAGTCTGTGAGGAATGGAAAAATAATTTTTAGAACATTATGAAAACAATAAATTGTGAGAAAATTAGTGAATAGATATGAATATGGTTATAAAGGAGACTCAATTGATATATAGGGGGTTTTGATGTTCAAAAAGGTAGTGTTTTGAAAAGGGGTTTTACTTGAGAATTTATCGGTTGTGCATGAGTCTCGGCACATTGGAATTGCATGAATAAAATATTTCGTATATCCATCGAGAATCAAAAGACTTGCAACGTGCCTGTGTGTGAAGTTACATGTCATCTGGTGATTTGCAACGTGCATGTGTGAGAAGTTGCATATTACCGTTGTATTCATTTCAGCCTGGTGATTTGTAACGTGCATGTGTGTGAAGTTAGCTATTATTGGGCTGATTTGAGTCTATATTGGCTTGCAACGTGCCTGTGTGAGAAGTTGCCTGCTTTTGTTGGATTTTCGAGAAACGAAGGACTGTAACGTGCCTGTGTTATAATATGAGAAGTTACATGTGTGACAAGTTACGTGTTATTATATGTACAGTACTGAAATGAGGTACATTGACTTGCAACGTGCCTGTGTGTGAAGTTGCTAGTCAAAGTGTTGACTCATCAGTTTATTTTTATGAGTTTATTGAAAATGAGTTTTGCTTGATTTGAAAAATGAGCTCTGGCATTGTAAAAGAGCATCCATTGTGTTTCGGCTAATGATATCAGCCCATTTGGTACATACCCAACAATTTCATTTGATAATTGATATTTGATCATTTCGCTGGAAGAAGAAACCATGTCCTGATTTGACAATTATTCTTTCAACAAAGGAATCCATTTCTCAGAACTAGGTGCATTATCAATATGAAGTTCCTGAACCCCACCAAAAAAACAACAAAAAGAAAAGAAAAATTGCAAGCGAAGTTGAATTCCAATGAATTTGCTCTAACCATCGTTGTTCACTATGTAAACTATAGAAAACTTTCTTTACGACGTTTTTACGGCTACGTCTTTTCTGATTTGCGAACAATCGTTCTCCCTCCGCAGCGCCATGCCTTCCTTTTGTCTTTCCCATGATCGCAAAAGCACCAAAAAATATGTTTTTTACCGGAACGTAATTCGAACTAGATGAAGTACAAACTCACTGTGACACAGTAAACGAATTGGAACCCATATTAAAAAAGAATCCGTACGCCCTTTGGCCGCCGTCTGCTATGCGATCGGGGCAGAGATTCGGGTGATTACGAGGCAGTGTAGCCAACTGTGAGGACAAATCCTCATTTGTGAGGATTTCTTGGATGTATGAGGAAAATTGAAAGAATTTTAGGAAAGGGAGGATTTTTGTGAGGATTTCTCCCTAAGAGTGAAATTATATCATATATTACGGTAGACGTACTAGATAGGACGAAAAAATGCATTACCTACTAGTAATGCATTAATAGTAGTAGGTCTTTCAACGTTGAAACTGTTGAAAAACCATAGTTTACGGTTTTATTCAAGATTAAGAATAATTATTGTTATTGTGGGGTCAAAATATAACTAACCTACAACAATAAGAAAAATTCAAGGGTAGATACAAATATAGGGAAGACTGAGAAAGATGTAAATAATTGAAAACATGGATCGGTAAAGCACGTGAAAAATAAAAGTATAATCCTGGTGTAAGCTTAACATTACCTAAGTATATTTCGAATGCTGAATAATGTTCCTATGTAGGTTTTACTGCTTTTGTTATTATTTACCTATATTTACTCTGAAATGATTCAAATTTTTATTTCAAATAAAAATTCCATAAAATTTTTCATTACCCTTGCATCTACCTATCATCTTTAATGTAAAAAAATAGAGTAATCTTTGGTTGTGTTTCGGAAATACAATGCAATATGCATCGTTCGCTATTCAGATGGACAGACACGAATTGAGGACCAAAAGAAAGGACTACGCAAAATATATTTTTCTACCTGTAAATTCTAACACGAATTGAGGACCAAGTTAACTAAATAAAAACTTAGAAGAAGTACACAAAGGATGTCATGTTATATTATGTTATTATACATAATTTATTTTAAAGTAAATACAATTTTAAGAAGTGAATAAATATTTAGTACACTTTATGATATGACGCAAAATTTTACAAAATCTAGTCGTTTTATAAGGCCGTTATTGTATTGTAGCATTTTTGAACTTAATATATCTGGCTTATGACGTACAGATTTTCTATTAATTTTAACGGGCTCTTGAATACTTTGAATTCTAATTTACGTGTCTGTTTGAAATTATTTAAAATATTTACTAACATATTATTATACAAAGAAGGGTGCAAGGAATAGAAAGTTGAATTTTGTCACTTCTGCACATAAATGTTAAATTAGTTTCACAATATTACCTCTCTGTCATGTATTCTGCGGCTTCTCGCTTGCATGTTACACTTACAGTTTGTCTGTTTAATTTCTTGACATCTTTTTCATGATTGTGCGCTGTTTCTTTTCGGGAAATTAGTTTTTCCGGACCGAATGTAAAAACTTTGGCATTACACTTATTACCGGTACAGGTCCAAAACGTTTCACCACTTTTGAGAATTTTTTTTTCACGAAACTTATACTCATCTAACACCAGTAATGGTTTCCCCTTTTCACTTAAAGTCATTTTAATTTCAGTCATTGTTGCGACTTTTCTTCAAGACTGTTAATTAGAAACTAAACTTCCATTCTGTATGTTGAAATTACTTACGTTATATTACTACCTGCGTCACCTCGTATTACCTGCTATTAATCCGACCCTCTACTAATAATCCCTTCGGTGGTCCGCAATTGGGTGCTGGTTTTAAGGGGCCCCAACTGTTAGTCCTCAATTCGGGTATACCCGGGTATACCGATTCAGATAACTAGGTATATGCACAGGGTCGGACTGGACAGGGCGGCAGTTGCCGCCTGGGCCAACCTTAGAAAATGTTTGGGGCCAAAAGCAAAATGTAGTACCAAATACAAACTGACACGAACACAACTTCCACTGATCATTGACCCTTATCCCTTATCACCTTCAAGTTGATAGTAATCGTTAAGGTTCATATAAAGTCAAATATTGCGCGTTTCTGAACTGTAAGATGGCACTGACAAGTTATATTTTTCTTACCATAGTGACAGCGATCTTTCATAATATTTTCAAATAAATTACAATTTTCTGCTGGAATATCTACCGAATATTCAACGGTCAACCCTACTGCAAATGCATTGGTGCCAAATCTCAACATTATTCGGAGTACTGCAAAATAGCTCACAGGATTATTAATCATTGTCTGGTATTAATTGTGGTAATGTGGTTCAATGCATTATGTAGCTATATTGTCAAGGGGGTTGTGAGAGGAAAGGTGAGACGCCATCTTCTCTCTTCTATTATTCTTTCCATTTTGAAGTGGACTAGTAACGATTGTATCCATACCTTTTCTACCGTTTGTAATTTGTTGGTTTATTTCATTGTTTTTCGGAATTATGAGTTTATTGTTATGTTTTTGAGCTTCGTTTTCAAAGTTCTTTCTTTCTTTTCTTTTCTTTTTTTTTCAGCTCTTCGTATAGGCTTATTGTTCCGTGGTCTAAGAAATATTTCAGTTTTGCAGTATCTCCGGTTTTTTTGCGGGCCTCATTAAAAGGTGTGGACCTCGGTGTGGACCATTTCCTTCAAAGCTGATTTATTCTTTTTTTTAGATTTTGGTTTATTGATGATGACTGTGCCGTCGGTTTTCCTGTGGGAGGAGATCTTAGGAATCTTTGGTATTGCCATTTTTTTCCGGTTCACCTGTATATTATTTATTCTATTCATTTCGTTTGTTTTTCTGATATTCTGGGTTGCAGAGCCCATGGGTTTATTATAGATATAGTAAGTCTGCCCTTGATATTGCTTGGATTAGATTTGCTTTTAGCACAAACAACAATATTGTTGGTAAAATTCAAAAAGAGCAGCTAATATGAACAACTCACTATAATTCATTTTCATCAATATTTTTCCACTTTGTAAGCTGAACTCTGCCTATTATGCCATTATTTTTAGTATATAATATAAAGTTATTTAAAAACAACTGGAATGGACAATAAAGACGCTATTATGGTTATTATTATTATTTTTCAATTCTGTTTTGCGTTCTGTTTTATTTCCAAAACTGATATTTCAAATCGCAAACCACGAAACTTATTACTTACATGCTTCTTCAATTGTGTCCAAGAACTCCATGGCTTTAGGCGGACCAATCCAACATCCAACTGATGAACTGACAAACCCCTATCGACGTAACTTTCATTTTCGAAAAATTAAAAAAATTACAGTAAATATGACAATGACAATAATTCTGTGCAATACCATGTGGACAGTAGCAGAACTGTTTTTGTCTTTTCGTTCATGTGCTACAGAGGAATCACTGGAGCAATTTACCGTTTTTTGTCCGAGGTTTTGAAAATCATTATTGAAAATATAAATCGTTTGATTTTATTTCTGAAAAATAGTATGAATAATTCCTCAATGTTCAGTCTTTTGAATTTCATATAAATATTACTTGCAAAGGCGATTCTTCTCAACTGTCTTTGATTTTATAAAAAGATTTTCAGATTTTTTTTTTAATTGTGGGTGAACGTTGAAGTAGAAAATTCTGAAAAAAATCATGATAATCTTTCACTTTGGCTTTGATATGTCATGATATTTAAATGGAATCTGATGATTGGTTTTTGGGAAAACTTAAAAAACCTCTAAAAATTATGTTTTTATTTTTTCCTCGAAAACTGTTCATTAGATGTTCTTCTACATCTCTCTCATTATTCAATTTAGATGACAAAATAACTCGAATTTTTTTCAGAATTCTTATCCTTGCCGTCAATTTTTTCATGGGTTTAATGAAACTTAATTCGAAATAAAAATAAAAATATTATTTATTGCCGGCCTAGCTCTGCACAGCTCAGCCACTCGTTCCCCGCGTCGTCGCCGCAGCTAAACTTTGAGAGGGGATTTTCAAAATTAAAATTAATTAAAACTCGATTAAGATCTGCGTTAGGTGATGATCTGTTGAAATCATTGCTAGTAATAAACATTGGAAGAGATTTGCTTTGAAATATCTTGAAGCCATATAACACTTATTTAGTAGTATCTCTGAATTCCAGTTTTTAATGAAGTAAACTTTTAAGTGTAGACTTGTGACATATTTCCGCCGTCCCTTAGTAACTGGAGTTATTAGGTTCTGAATTGTATTCAATGTGTGAAATGTTCATGAAGCTTTCACCGAATATTTTGAATTTTGACCCATTCCATGACGTCAAAGCCGCATGCCACGATTTTTTTAAATCAACTTCTACTTTCAGTTTTATAATTGCTTAATTTTCTTGTAACTCCAAAAAGTTGCTAGGTTTTACCATAGGAAGAAAGATTGAAGTTCCTGTACTTTTTGTGTACCATAATAAAATCCCTAGAAGCAAACTTTTGTTGTAGTATTCTCTATATTTTACATTTATTAACATTATTTTATTTTCTGTTCCTACTTCCTACTTAACGCTTTTATTTTTATACATTACGAATATTTACATTTATTTGGAATCCTTAAATGCTTTTACTTTTGTTTTAATTTAATCACCTTTTTTATATTTTGTTTGTTATTTTACTTTTCTATTTAAAAATTTATTTTTTTAATTTAGTAGTTTTATTAATAAAAATTGGCAAATGATGGAGGTCCAAACTCAATATAAATAATTATTTTAAAAAGGAAGTGGTGGGCCAAAACTTGCTATAAATACGATTTTTTCAATGGGGAAGTGTTGGGCCAAATACGTTCGCCGCCACGTGGGCCAAATGGTCCCAGTCCGACTCTGTATATGCATTAGAATACATTTATCTATTCTTGTATCGTAATGCAGTAATGGAGTATTCCTGAAACGTATTAGTACAAAGAAGGAAGCTATCCTTGAATGATTTGTCAATTAAATCGTAATATTACTAAAACTCAATAAGTGATTTGAATGAATTCGACAAAGTCGAAGTACCCATTCTCTCCAACTAGGTATTTCCACCAAGTACAAAATATGAGGCAAACATGTGACAAAAAACAACTAATTCCCTGACTAATAACACGACGGATATTGACATACATCTGACAGATATTTGTGCAACGTTCCTCCAAGAAGACCCAATTGCAAGTGCCTATAGTAATTAAGTAAAATAATAACCTCCATTTGGCAGGAGATGACCACCTGCAGACATGTTTCGAGGTTCTTGCCACTCGAAAAAGCAAGGGTAGGTCGCACAACATTACAGTCTCCTTGACCCTGTCCAACGAATAACAATAAATTTTTTAACTACAATTTCCTCACAAATGGAGCAGCGACAATAAGTCAGTCGCAGCGCCACCTGTGAGGAAAATCAAAAATAACTCCATGGAAGCAAAGACTCCAAGAAGAGCAATGCGAGGATCCGAACAAAGTTCAAAAACTTTGCAGGAGTACCAATTAAATGATTTGAATTAAATCGACAAAGTCGAAGTACCTACCCATTCTCTCCAAATATTTCCACCAATAATAAGTAATGAATAACTATCATTAACAAATTATTTGAACTTACTTCGATTCATGATTTGTCTCAGATAGAACACTTGAACGATGTTTTTTTGATAACGCTGTATATTTTCTGTAACACTTCGAATGATATTTTTGAAAATCGTTTATTTCCACCGGCACTTTAGCGTCTTTCATGCATAAATTATTGTTTTTGCGTATTTCTAGAATATATTTACACTTGTCGAGATAACTTGGAATGAATGCATGAAGCGGTTCGTTTTTTTTAGAACAAAATACACACACTGGTTTTATTTTCGCGGACATTTTCAACACCACACGTTTCAACAGTAGTAGAGCACATGCATAACAGAAACAGGTATACCTATGTAGCAGACAGCAGTTGGTCGCGTTTCTATTTTGTTTTTATAACTTTGTCTCACTCGACGCTAACTTGATTAGTATGGAAACTCGTCGTTCACAGCATAACTCATGTTAAATTATTATAATACTTATTGAAACTGAAATATAGAATAATAATATGGTTAACAACAATAAAAATCGCCGTCAGCTGAATATATATGAGCGTAAAGATCGTCAGTTCATTTGTAGAAGCGAGTATGCAATGCCCAGATGAACTGAGCGCGCAGCATGGTAATGGCGTTGTCTGCAGGGGCGGGTACAGGACAAATTTCAGGGGTGATGGGGAGCAGTTCAAGGACTGATACAGTTTTTTAGTAGACACCTGGGAGGTATGGAGCTTATTTTGTTTGAACTGAAATTGCAGTGTTTTGTTGATCTACATCGATAACTCACGTTAAATTATTATGATACTTATTAAAATTGAAAAATAGAGTAACTTTATTGTTAACAACAATAAAAATCGCCGTCAGCTGAATATATGTTGGTGTAAAGATCGTCAGTTCATTTGTAGAAGTGAGTGTGCAATGCCCAGATGCACTGAGCGCGCACTCGCGCGCAGCGTATTTAATGCGTTGTCGCAGGGGTGGATACAGAACAAATATCAGGGGGCGGGGAGCAGCAAATATCAGTGAGGGCAAAAATGGAGCTTAATTTGTTCGAAACAAGATTGTAGAGTTTCGCTGAACCACGTCGCTTTATATAATGTTTTAGTGAAGCACTTTCTTCTCCATGTTGTATTTTGAATGACTGAAATTAGTGACAAGGCTGTGCCTTTGGGTACACTCTGCGAGTATTTATGAGGCAGTATTATTATTATTAGATGGAACACGACTATACAAATCAACGACACTAACGTGCGCGGATCCTGCCAAATATTTCGAGTTAAAGGAGTGGGAAACTGGACAGAAACGTATTGAGGAAAAATGTCAGTTATTTTGCCCAAAGTTTTATCTTCGTTGGAATTGATAGTTTTTCTAAATTTTATTTACTGCGTGTTTGAGAAAAAAATTGTGCTGGGTTCAATAAAATAATAGAAATTGAAATATACAGTTTGTTTCTCTTCTCACCGTCACACCTTTGAAAATGCCATATTTAATAACATTTTTATACAAGGATACATCAACACCATGGCCATTTTATTAATAAAACGAGCATGTGCACTTTCATACGGAATAGACAGCCACAAAAAACTTCATCGGGCCAAATTCAGTGCAAACCTAAAATGGTGCCTCACATCTGTTTCAACAAAAATATCGGGATACTGAATATTCATTGGCATAGTACATGCATGAGTGGACGATAGCTGCTTCTCTATTTAAAATAGAAAAAAATGTTTCAAATAAAAGTTGTAGAGCAGTATGTTCCAAAAATTACTACCAACATACAGGGTGTCCGATAAACGTGTGATTTATCAATGCTATGTTTTAAAAAATGAATGGTTAATAGACATAATTGCCACAACTACAAGACAGAGAATCCCTATTAGGTTAGACAAGTTGACAACCAAAAAAGATGGTAGATGAATTTTAGGGGTGGCACAATTCGGGATAAGGCAACCATATTTCTTTGATGAGCCTCTGAATGGAGAAGGTTACAGATATTTTCTTCGAGATGATTTACCAAATTTGATGGGGGATGTACCGATCTACACCAAACACAGGCTATATTGTCAACATGATAGCGCACCTCCCCACAATCAGGTTAAAAGGTTTTCAAACAGATGGCGCCGAAATAAATGGATAAGAAGAAATGGACCCATTCACTAGCCAGCAAGGTCCCCACACCTCACGCCCGTAGGTTAAAGGTGTGGTCTATATATCAAGAGAAACCAACGACACCAGGAGAAAGAAGTTTTTCGCTCTATTACAAGATGAACTTTAACTGAAGTTCGAAGAGCCATTGTAGATAGATTCAATTTGTGATTGAACATATCCTGTGTTTTGATTTCATTGAACATATGAACAGGATGTTCATAAAGTCAGTTGTGGAATCATCTGCGACTGAAAGTTGGAATTTAGTCGCTGTTTTCCATCGTACAAGATAACCTCTCTCTCCTGTGTATTAACGCTTTTCTACATTTTTTGAGATCATGTTGTTGCCGTGTTTGTCCATCAATGAATACAAATATCATCATTGCTTTTATGACATTTTTCATACTTTCCTTCAGAATTAGATATATTTCCGATGGAAATCAAGTAGGCAAACCCTACATTTTCTGGAAGCTCATAGAGTACTCTCTATTCTGGTATGGCCTTATTTCCATTTGAAAAACTGAGAAAAAAGTTATCTCGAGTTTTGGTTGCCCCTGTATGGGAAAAGTGCCACTCGGTAAATTCATGAATATGTAATGATACACCATTTTCGAAGAAGTTTAGTGAAAAAATTTGAGTTCTCCTATTTATTGATTAGGATATATTTGGTGTTGAATATGCAAAGAGGTGATGTATTCTACAATTTTCCACTCACGTGGTCTGAGCAGCAAGGAAAAATTAAATAATACATCACCTTTTGCACTTATTGGTCATTGTGCTGGAGTTAGAAAATGGGAGAATCGAAAAATTGCGTAATTTGAATGTTAATCAATGTTTTCGAATTACGTGGACCTTAAATATTAGTACCAGGGAATTATTCATCCCAGTCAATTCATACGAGTCGAATATGATGTGATTCATCCCCGTATCACTATTTTAGATGATTGTGCTGGAGTTAGAAAATCAGAGGACACAATAATGAAAAAATTGTAGTGATATGGGTCTCATCACGTTTTGAAGCCATTTAAAAATATTTTCTCAACCGATTTTCCTTGCTGCTCAGATCACATGCGTAGAAAATTGAAGAATACATCTCCTCATTGCATTTATCGGTCATTGTGCTGGAGTTAGAAAATGGGAAAATCAAAAAATTGCGAAATTTGAATGTCAATCAATGTCTTCGAATTACGTGGACATTAAATATTAGTACCAGTGATATATTCATGCCAGTCAATTCATACGAGTCGAATATGATGTGATTCATCCCCGTATCACTATTTTAGATAATTGTGTTGGAGTTAGAGAAAATCAGAAGACACAATAATGAAAAAATTGTAATGCTATCGGACTCATCACGTTTTGAAGCAGCTTAAAAATATTTTCTCAGATGATTTTCCTTGCTGCTCAGTTTTAGTTAGAAAATGGGAGAATCGAAAAATTGCTCAAAGTTAATCAATCTTTTCGCATTACGTAGACAATAAAAGCGAATTTCCAATAATTGTGCTGAAGTTAGAAAATCAGAAGGTGAATTAATGTTGAAATTTTAATACTTTCGGTCTCATCACGTTTTGAAGCCGTTTAAAAATATTTTCCCAGTTGATTTTTCGTGCTGCTCAGATCACATGGGTTTAAAATTGAAGAATACATCACCTCTTTGCATTTATCGGTCATTGTAATGGAGTTAGAAAATGGGAGAATCGAAAAATTGCGAAAGGACCCCGCACTTTCCTTATGGAAAATGGCTTTCGGTTCAATTTCCTGAATTTTTGGTATATTGTAAATTTCGACTTCCTCGGCAAAAGTGTCCACAGGCACAAAAAAATCGGCCGACTAGTTTTCGAGATACAGGGTGTCAAAAATGAAAAGTGAAGCTTTGTGCTCAGAATTTTTAACAACTCCGAGAATTGACAAAAAGCCCATTCATTCATGGAATAACATGCCTGAACGATTGTAAAATATCATCTGGATCTCGTATCCATTATATTTTTACGTTTCGTGCTCTACAACAGGGTGAACAATGAAAAATCCAATTCGATTAATTTTAAACCAACCAGTGTAAGTTCGTTCATGAGAATTAAAGATCCAATTGAGCCTGCATGAACTTCCTCAATCTCGATCGAAGTTTACTGAAATGTTTTTTATATACAGGGTGGTTCGAAAATAGGGATGCGTCAACCGCTAGTTTTTTAATCGGATAGGGGAGAGCATGTCATTTATATATCAAACATTCTTTAATGTTAAGAACGTCGCATAGTCATTTCATATATATAGGGTGAGTAAAAAGATACTGTCCAAGTTTCTTGAAAAAATGCTGTTTTTTCAATTTATTTCGAAAAAGAAAGGATTAATTTTCTTGAATTTTTGATATTATGTTTGATTTGAGGAGTCCGAGATGTCATCAATCTCAGCATAGGTCTCCGGACTCGTTTGTCGGCTATATACTTTTCAATGTACGAATTTTATTGATACCCGATATACTCCATTGGAGACCGAAATGGGCTATTTTCCAACAATTCTTGTTGAAAAATATTCGAGTTAGATTAGTGCGGTACCTATTCCAAAAATGCAATACCTTATACATGGTGAATGAAATGTTTTTCATTTGACAGCCCTGTTTCCGAAGAAACTAGAGAAAATTGAAATGTACCAGTAGCAGTAAATTAGTCCTAACCTTGAAAGGGATATTGCTTCTGGTACATTTCAATTTTCTCTAGTTTCTTCGGAAACAGGGCTTTCAAATGAAAAACATTTCATTCACCATGTATATAAGGTATTGCATTTTTGGAATAGGTACCGTACTAATCTAGCCCGAATATTTTTCAACAAGAACTGTTGGAAAATAGCCCATTTCAGTCTCCAATGGAGTATATCGGGTATCAATAAAATCCGTACATTCAAAAGTATATAGCTGACAATCGAGTCCGGAGACCTATGCTGAGATGGATGACAATATCTCGGACTCTTCAAATCAAACAAATATAAAAAATTTAAGAAAATTAACCGATTCTTTTTCGAAATACAGGGTATTCATTGAAAAAAAAAACGCATTTTTTCAAGAAACTTGGACTGTATCTTTTTACTCACCCTATATATATGAAAGGACTATGCGACGTTCTTAACATTAATGAATGTTTGATATATATGACGTGCTCTTCCCTATCCGATTAAAAAAACTAGGGGTTGACGCACCCCTATTTTCGAGCACCCTGTATACAGTAAACTTCGATCGAGATTGAGAAAGTTTATCCAGGCTCAATTGGATCTTTAATTCTCATGAACGAAATTACACTGGTTGGTTCAAAATTAACCGAATTGGATTTTTCTTTGTTAACCCTGTTGTAGAGCACGAAACGTAAAAACATAATGAATACGAGATCTAGATGATATTGTACGATCGTTCAGGCATGTTATTCCATGAATAAATGAGCGTTTTGAAAATTCTGAGCAGAAAGCTTCACTTTTCATCGTTGACACCCTGTTTCTCGAAAACTAGTCGGCCGATTTTTTTGTGCCTGTGGACACTTTTGCCGAGGAAGTCGAAATCTACAATATAGCAAAAATTTAGGAAATTTAACCGAAAGCCATTTTCCATAAGGAAAGTGCGGGGTCCTTTCAATGTTAATCAATGTTTTCGAATTACGAGGACATTAAAATGAATTCAAGGAAAATTTTCATTCCAATCAGTTCATATGGGCCGAATATATGTGACACATACCTGTATCACTATTTCAGATGATTGTGCTGGAGTTAAAAAATCAGAGGGCACAATAATTGTAAAGTTGTAATGCTCTCATAATGTTTTGAAAATTGTTAAAAATATTTCCTCAACTGATTTTCCTTACTGCTAAGATTACACGGGTTGAATTTTTACACCTATTTTTATTTATCGGTCTTTGTGCTGGAGTTAGAAAATGGGAGAATCTAAAGATTTCGAAATTTCAATGTTAATCAATGTTTTCGAATTACGAGGACATTAAAATGAATTCAAGGAACATTTTCATTCCAATCAGTTCATATGGGCCGATTATATGTGACACATATCTGTATCACTATTTCAGATGATGGTGCTGGAGTTAAAAAATCACAGGGCACAATAATTGTAAAATTGTAATGCTCTCGGTCTCATAATGTTTTGAAAATTGTTAAAAATATTTCCTCTACTGATTTTCCTTACTGCTAATATTACACGGGTTGAATTTTGACACCTATTTTTATTTATCGGTCTTTGTGCTGGAGTTAGAAAATGGGAGAATCTAAAGATTGAGAAATTTCAATGTTAATCAATGTTTTCGAATTACGTGGACATTAAAATGAATTCAAGGAAAATTTTCATTCCAATCAGTTCATATGGGCCGAATATATGTGACATATACCTGTCTCACTATTTCAGATGATTGTGCTGGAGTTAAAAAAATCAGAGGGCACAATAATGCTAAAATTGTAATGCTCTCGGTCTCATCATGTTTTGAAAACTGTTAAAAATATTTCCTCAACTGATTTTCCTTACTGATTACACGGGTTGAATTTTTACAACTATTTTTATTTATCGGTCTTTGTGCTGGAGTTAGAAAATGGGAGAATCTAAAGATTGCCATATTTCATAGTTAATCAATCTTTTCGCATTATGTGTACAATAAAAACGAATATCAGGATATTTCAAAAGGAGCGAATATGTAAAATTGTATATTATTTCCAATGATTTTTCTGATTGTGAAATTATGTTTTCAGTCTCATCTCGTTTCGAACATGGTTAACATATTTTTTCCTCCTATTCCATTTGGGTGAAATATTTGAGGAGTAAATGTCCTCTTTGCATTTAACGAAGACATTTTTCATCCTATCCAGTTCAGTTGAAGTTAGAAATGAAAGAGTAAAAAGATGGTGATATGACTAGGATTTCGGTCTCATCGCGTTTCGGACAGATTTTAATACTTTCCACTGTAATTTTTTTCACCACAATCGGACATATGTATGAGATATCAAGTAATATCACCGCAGTGTTCTATTTTATGAGAGTTAGAAAATGAAGGAATCAAATTCTAATATTTATGCAATTTAATTCAAATAGTTGTTTGTTTTTTTGCCTCAGGAAGCGAAATTTCGAAACTCCTTGTATTTCACGCGGAAGTTATTAAAAAGTAAAAAATCCAGCATTCCAATCATCTGGGTATTTTCAGCAGAAACAAAGTTACGTAACGGATGTGCCATCTTAAGCGTCAAGCTAGCACAACCCCTTTTTCTCCGAAACCACTTGAGTTAAAACATTAGGATTAGGTTAGAAAATAGTTATTAATCAGTTAAAAAAATACGGCATTAGTTTTTTTTACTGTGCTGAAACGGCTGTGCCAGCTTAACATACGTTTTATTGCTCTCTATACAACTTTTATTTGATAGGGAATCAGCTATTATCCACTCACGCATCGTTGATAGACCCTGTATACTTATATAAGGAGACAAATTCAGTGAATGTGTAGAGCTTTCCCCATTAGGCAATATTCTGGTTTTCCTATATTTATAACTGGCAGATTAAGGCAAATCTATTTGTTATTGGGAAGGATCGAATACCATTAGTAGTAGACCTTCAGATAGTGACAGATTTAGGTGCCCCATTTTCACATACAAGCCTCGAATAGGGTTGAGAAGTACATCGATGTTGAGTAAAATGGAGGGAAATTTACGAGTGGCTCCTGGGGATAACATATGGAAAATTCGATTTTTCATGGAAAATTCTATTTTCCATATTTTAACGCGAGCCATGTTCACCTAATCATTAATTAATAGAACCTGGCTTCAGAAGATCAAAGGCTTGAGTGTTGAAGGTGGCTAAAGGGTTGAAATGAGGCTGTAATCTTGTAAAGAAAAATCGAGATTTTAACAGGTTTTCCCACGCAAGCCCATCGAAACCATGAAAACCTACATCGTCACTAGACCGAAAAACATAATGGCTTGAGTGGCGTGAATGGAAAAGTAGATTTTGTCGTCGGAAAATTTAATGGAAATTCTTTTTGATTTTTCCATATGTTTTCCCCACGAGCCACTCGAAAATTTCCCTTAATTTTACTCAACATCGACTTACTTTTCAACCCTATTCGAGGCTTGTATGTGAAAATGGGGCACCTAAATCTGTCACTATCTGACGGTCTATAGGTAAGATTAGAAGGATCTTGTCTTATACCTGCGATTTTCTGGAGGTTGTGAATCTTGTGGAGGTAAAGATGTTTCAGCTGCAATCTGCAAAATTCGACGTCCATTAATCAAATTATTATCTAACTGTTCCTAAGATCTACGAAAACAACACAAAATTTGCGTTTTTCCTTACCTCAATAGGAACAGCGGTTTTTTTCAAGTATAGACGAAACGGGGACTTTTCAAAATCAAAGGAATCTTTACTGAAGTGTAAATGGCATACACGAGAATTTGTAGTAAGATATTCCTTCTTGATTGCCAAAGCACGTCTCCATAATTCTCTTTTTTCAATATTGCTAGGAAAACTGAAATAAGTCGTGGTAGTTAAATGATTCCAACTAGACGAACAGTTATATGAATATCTAATACGGAACAGAATCAAAATTTCCTTCACAAATTGAAAAATTTGTCTGGAGATTTTCTGTCACAATCTAACTTTTGTTGTTTTTCATTTATATTATTTCACGGATAATAATTGTGTTGACTTTTGAATCAATTTGAATTTGAGGAAAAATTGCACAATATGGCCACCAAAGCGATTTAAGGTGCATTTAGTCAACTCATTTTAAAATGTGCTTAAATATATGTTAAAAGCAAAAGTTGAATCTGTTATATCAAATGGAAGCGTTTATACAACAATGTTAAGTTTATGCTAAAAACCTTTGATGTTTATGATGATGCTTGTGCTAAAGTTGACTAAATCCACTCTTAGCTGAAAATTTCACAGATGATTCCAGATACATCAAAAACGATAAATGTATTGAAAATTTTCTGCGGAAATGCCTGGAAGACACTTTTTTTGAAAAAATGCTCAATGATAGTGTGTACAAATGCACAAACACTTGCAATTTGATTGAACTATTAGATTTCTACTGATACTAGAACACAATAAAATAGCAATTTCGAACCATACCAAAAGCGATTTGCAAACAAATTCACACAGAATAATGGTTTATAATAAAATTATTGTTACATTCAATTTTAAAATCACTCATTTCGACGTCTATCTTATTTTAACATCTAATGTAAAATTTTCGGAAGAGCACAGAGCGACGTTGTCAGTTCTTTTTAAATTTCTGCATACCAAGTGAAAATGTCATGTGATTAGTTTTCAGAAGCATCAACGATTCTAGAATTTATTTTTCATATATTATAATAAAAAAACATGCATTAAAAATTATCACGACACATCATTTATTTTGAATTTGAGACATGCCACTCTTATTAAATTGGTACGCCCTTGGCGTGCCTTTCAAATAACTACGTTTTCGTTAACAGACCGAATTTTTTAACGTAAAAAAGGGACACAACCTAATCTAACCCAGCTATCCAAGCGAATAGTTTGAAGAACTGAAATCAAATCAGATGCTTGCTGCAAAGCCTACGCAAACCCGCAGACCTGCACAATGCTGCGCAAACGTCGAATATGACATGGAAAAGCTAGCCTAACTTAATGTAAACCTAGCCTAACCTAACATTTCGGCTTTTGACAGAAATTATTAACGTAAAAAAAGGAACACAACCTAACCTAACTAACCCAGCTATTAGCTATTCAAGTTGCTGGTAATTCAATCACTAATTAGTATGAAAAACAGAAATCAAAGCAAATGCTCACTTCGCTCGCACATATAAATTAACAGAAAACTTCTGACCCACTTGCGGCCATGGACCGAATTTATTAAAAAGGAAAGGACACAACCTAACCTAACCGAACTAACCTAGCTAGTAGCTATCCAAGTTGCTGGTAATTCGATCACTAAAAGTGAAATTTAAGCAGATGCTTGCTATGCTCGAATTTATAAATTATCGTTGTTGCCCACGTTTCGGCCGTGGACCGATTTATTAACGTAAAATAAAAGGACACAACCTAACCTAACTAACCTAGCTGGCAGCTATCCAAGTTGCTAGTAATTTGATCACTAAGTAATACGAAAATAGTCGTGTTTTATGCAAACATGAAATTAATTGAAGTCAACATCCTTTTGTCTATCGAATCAATCATCTGTGAAAATTCCATTTCGTTTGCTAAAGTAACTATAGGTACAGTGCAATTTTATCTGATCATGTTTTGGTGAATTCGAAAAACTTGGCAACGTCGCATTTTTCATTTCTGATCTGACAGATGTCAAATGTGATTACATACTGTTAACTCAAATGAATTACAGTTCAAAAATTATTTATTTAGTTTACTTCTTGGGTGTTATTTGGCCAATGATTTCCTCTATTTTCTTAAGATTTAGTATTAATAGAATCAATATGGAACATTTATATTGTAAAATATGTGGGACGTTTCCATCCATTGGCGTGTTTTTGTGTATTTGTGAAGTGACTACTGACACATTTCTCCAAAAAAAAGTATGTTACATACTTTTCCGCGCTGAAATTTCTTTTGATACAGTGATTTTATCGTATTTCAAACATTCTGTGAAATTTTCAATTAAAATATCACAAGAGCTTAAATTATTTCCGGAAATTTTTTTGAGGGCACGAATATTTTGAAAATTATCCCGAGTCGCGAAACGACGAGGGATAATTTTCTTAAAATATTCGTGCCCGAAAGAAAATTTCCAGGAATAATTTAAGCTTGCGTGGTATTCGGTAAGACAATTTCACACCATAATTTGAAAAAAAAAAATATTAATCCAATCTGACATTTTAAATTAATTTCACCGCTTGTCAAGTCCACCATGTTTCGTTAAATAAAAAATATTACCAACTTTAGTTAAACCAAATGCTAAAACTCAGATGGGTATTAGATCAGTCTATCGCCCTTTCATAATTTTAGGTTACTAAAGGTGGTAGAAATGTATTTATCCAAGAAAGTCTGCTGCAGATGTCAAGAAAATATGTCCTTCTGCGTAAAAGAGATTTGTACAAAATTGTTTCAAATTATTACATATATGTCTTAAAACACAGACATCTAATTAATTCCTCACCTTCCTATTCACCATTAAGAAAAGAGGATGGGTTAGAATTCAAGCAACATTTAAATCTTACTATGTTTTTTGAAATATAAATTGTTAATGCATAATAATTAAACAAATTTGTGTTTTCTGTTTAATGAAACATTATAGCGAATAATAAATAATAATGGTAATTCTTATAGAAATTTTGCATTAATCACAGGTATATCTACAATATTTAATGGTTGTAGATCATATGTTTACCTTTTCAACTGTCAAAAAATTTCCACTTAAATATTGTGGCGCCACGAAAAAATTTCCGGAAATTTTTTTAGTTGCCATGGTAACTAGTCAAAATTAAAAAGTAGAGGTGTGAAATTTTCAGCTAAATCGCTTTGGTGACCATCTTGTGCAATTTTACCGAATTTGAAATTAATAAAACTGCTGTTTTGAACAGTTGGATCTCATTCATCAGGGCAACATCAGGGTATGGACCAAAGAAAACAGGACTGCGAAAGAAATACGGCCCTGATACCCCGACCAAGTCCCTCAAACCATAACAAACTTACCGGAATAGATGAGCAAATTTTATATCCTTCTCATAAGTTGTTCTAAAGTAGTATTTGCATTGCTTCAAAACACACCGCGCCATTTTTTATATAAACAGTTCACGAACACACATGAAATAAAACTTTCTGAACAAATTTTCACTTCACTCTAAACATACGGACTCTGGTCTCTGACTAGCCGGTTACATCCTTCGCAGTAGGTACGTTTGGAGGGATGTACGATTTGATTGGCGAATCCTAGGAGTAGGGATATCAGGGGAAATGGGCAGGGTGCGCAACTGAGTATGTTCTATTCCTGTTTCTCCTAACCTAATTATATGTGAACGAGAGAGATGTGAGCGGAAGAGTGCAAAGACAGAGTTTATCGAACGGCATCTTCCATTTCCCTGGCGATAATCACTACGCATGACAGGCATGTCATTAATAATCATAATAATAATTTTATTTCTATTTAAAAGCATAAAGTATTGAGCAATATTCGCGTTTCCCTTCCCCTACACACTTATCCCACATGGTCGAAGGTCAGAGTTTGATTTATTTGCAGAGTTCTGTACCAATAATAATTCATAATAAAATATTTGTGAGTAGCAATTGATTCAGTTTACTTAAAATGAATTGACCCAGAAGTATTATTGAATTCTTGATATAACTTAATTAGTGTTGGCTTTCGGGTCCAGGTAGCCGAGTGGTTAAAGCGACATTGTTTTTATCACTTTGGCTGCCAGTCAAAGGTTCAAGCCCTAACGACTGCAGAATTTTTTTTTTTTGGACCGAGAAGGTGCTAGGAATCGCACGTAAAAAGGTAACTCCTCGTTAACCCTTAGCTAGCACAAGTTTCGACTTCTGAGGGCTGCCGTTCGTAAGGGGACGACAGCTGGTTAACGGAAAAAATAATTTTAACAATGTAGGTATACCGGGTGTCCACGTAATGTTTAGACAAGCCATGGTTTCCAGAGTTCCAAGGGTACGAGATTGAAACTTGACAGGGGTGTTGGATTCAAGAATTGAAAAATTTTCCAGTATTTCATACTCTTCCATCACTTCGGGTTTCACCGGAAACGACCCCAACTTGGGAATTCCAAATGGAAAACCCTGTATATTTTTACTTTTTTGGATTCTAGAGATGATTCTGAGTACGATCACGAAGTTTTCAGATTTATTTTTTGGCGTCTAGAGTGCGTTGGACGCTCTTCATCCAATGTGATGGATATGAACGATGAATAAAAAATATTGTATAGAGTCATCAGGGCTATTGTGATACACCTTGGAAACTGCAACTAATATGATACACCAGAAAATTATGTGCGTGCTTTATGCCAAAAATAGCAAGATACAAATATGCTATCCACTGATATTTCTGGCAAAATGATCTCCTATGCTGATGATACAGTGTTATTAATTGATGGAACAACCTGGGAAGATGTAATATCTGACACAAGGAAAGATATTGACACCATAGTTAACTGGCTTGATGATAGTTTACTGACAATAAATATTGATAAAACACCTTACATTTCATTTTGTAGTAACAGTCATGATTTTCCCAATGCACAAAACATCAATATTCATTTAACCATCAGAAACAAAAACATATTGCTGAAATAATCTAATTCAGTTAAATATCTCGGAAAACACATTGACCAACGTCTCAAATGGAAAATGCATGTACACTATCTTTTTAAGAGACTCAGAGCCCTTTTAAATGTTTTTAAAATACTTAAAAACGTACTGAGTATAAATGATTTGCGCAGTATATATTTTTCTTTAGTCCAGTCTCTCTTGATGTACGGAAATCTAGTATGGGGTGGCGTCTTTAATACAACTGCAAAAACGCTTATGGTACTCCAAAAAAGATTATTGAAAATTATCTATAACTCAGATTTTCGTTTCCCATCGGCACAAATATTTCAATATTGTGAGTTGATGAGTTTAAAATATCCTTATTTCAAACAAGCGTTAATATTTATATTCCAAAACAGAAATAAATTCAAAAAACATCAACATGGACATGGAAGCCGCCTGAAAGCGAATAACTTAGATATACCATTGTTTATATAGAAGTAAGATAGTCAATGCCTGTGTAATTGGTGTTGGACGCAAACGCGAGTGTCATCTAGCGTGATTAGTTACAAACATGAATATTTGACGTCATTTTAATGCAAAAAACCCTAATTTTCATGCTGTCCCATTGTTTCAATCAAGTTACGACATGACTTGGAGGCCAGATCACTGAAGTTACGACATGACTTGGATGCGAGCTCACTATCGCCATCTACATGTCGCATCCATTTTGATCCAATTATAATCCCATAAGGTTGACTAACTATCTTCTATATAAACAATGGATATACCAAAAATGAACAAAGCTATTGGACAAGATCACAGATCAATATCTTTTTACATGTTTACAAATCTATGGTTTTACTTTTTCCATGTTACAAATTTACATTATACGCAATTTTAGATTATTTACAATTTTACATTATTTGCAATTTTACATTTACATTATCTACTCTTCTATAGTTTTCGTACTTTTCAATTTTATATATTTTGTGTCTTTTTTATATATCTGTCATTTATTTATATCATATTAGGACTTATTTATTATTATTATTATTATCATATCATGGTCATCTTCAGAAGAAAAATTCTTAATATTGATGTTTCACAGACAAGTTTTCTAAAAACTTAAGTGAATCACCAATATCTATGTTACCGCTGATGAAAATCAATTAATATACAAAATATTTGTTTGACAAACTCTTTCTTCTGCCTGTATTAATCGCCCATTTTTTTTATTGTATACTTTATAAATGTATGTCATTTGGTGATTAATAAATACTACTACTATACATTCTATTATTGTTAGGCATAACAAATTTACTTATTTTACGAGGTAGGTGGACAATAAAAAATAAATGTAATAACAGTGGTTTAGCCAACAAATTTTCAGTGACTGAGTATATAAACTTTTATTCTAACTTGGCTGATAAGTGGTCTTCGCCTGAGGAATTTTTATTTTTTATTTCGCTAATTACTGAATAAAGTTCAGCCAAGTCCGTCTCGTATAAGAACAGGGAGTGCATCGAATATGCCACATTTTCTAGATAATCGAGAGGGTCAACTGTCCAGAGAATGTCAGGAAGATTACTTCCCTTCAACTCATCCTAGTAGTATGAGTGTTTTTTCTTTGTTTGAATTCATTATAGACCATTCCAGAACACGTGACTTTGACATTTGCTGGAGGGCACACATATCGATTAGTTGGTGTTTAACCTTGTGCATTTAGTTTAAAAGTTTTTTTTTCTGGTTTTATTCTGATAAATTAACTCCTGTATATAATGTGTCATTTAAAGATGATTGTATTGTCATTTTGACAGCGATAAAAAAGGTGCATCGTTTTTATCACCGATAAAAACATCTGTTCCTCTTTAGCGTCTACATCTAGTATGCTTACGTCATTTTAATGTCTGCCCTGTTAGTTATTTAAGTATTGTTGATAGTTGATACTGAAACATTACAACATGAGTCGTTTTGGGGAAGTTTCGACTCAGCAAATAACAAAAAATATAGAAAAAGCAATCCCGCAATCTACAAAAAATACTAAAGCGTCAATATGGAGACAATTTATATTCGGTCGTTAATTATTTATCTTGCCAAAAAACACTCGAGCTTTTCTTTTAAGGATAAATTTCTTTTTAACTCAAAATTTTTCCATCAGTAATTTTGCTCGAAAAACTGACATTTCAGTCAGTTTTCATGTCAGTTTTTCTCGTAAAATTACTGATTGGCAAAATTATTTCGTTACAAAAAGAAATTTATCCGATAAAAAAAAGCTCTTGTGTTTTTACTGTTGATAAAATTGTAAGAAATATGCCTCGAAGTACTTATTATTATTCCTTAGCGGTGATATCAAGTGCTGGTACGATGAAAAAAATCTTATTATAGACAATATCGCGATCAGTACCAAAATTAACTAATATCAACCAACTTTCTATAAAATGTCGAGAACAAGAAGCTGCAGACCATCTGGTTTACCACTTGTATATTTTGGGGAGGAATCCTATCAGGATGCATGTTTTCCTTTAAGGCACTGGGTTTTCCTAAAATTACTTTTGAAACTCATTTTATGTACAAAAATTTAATGATATACACTAACTAAACTTCGATAAAATGTCGAGAACACACACGCCAAGTTTTAAGTTGTGATTTACTGAAAGGGCCCCGTTTTAAAGCATTAATCCAAGCATCGCAGCGTTGTGCAAATAGATCATTAAATAGTCACCATGCTTCGTTAAAACTGTTGGAACTGGAAAAAAAGGTACCTCATTCCTTTCTTCCCGCATTCCACATTTAACAACACTACAAAACGATGGCATACTAATACATTTAAGAACTAATTACTAATTTAAGGTAACATATTGACAGTTGTTAAATAGTAAACAATAGAATACATGCCCTCCAGCAAATGTCAGTGACATAATTCTAGAATGGTCTATACCCAAAGAGACTAAACTTACAGGAGGGTTTAATAAGCTTTAGCCAATCAGAATCTTGTAGCATCAACGCGTCATAGTGACGTACTTGGACATGAGTACAGAGTCAAACTCGAACCAGGCAACAAAACTGTCAGCAGTAACTCTCATATACCAAGAGCTAGTCCGTCACTGTCTATAGAGAACGGCGGCCATGACATGTCCAACTACGTCACATTTCGTCACAAATGTTCTTTCATCTCTTTCTTAGTGTCCCCATTGTCTTATCGGGATTAGACTCTCCTGTTAAATAATGTTTAGTCTCCTTGGTCTATACCTACTTCTGTTTTTGAATTCAGTTATATTCAATTTCACTTCCACAGCATACTTGATGAATGATACACTCCAATGTCCTAATGTTATCCAGTCGATTTTCGATTTTCAAACCCATCAATGGTTTCGTCGTGAAAATTAGAATCTAGAGATGCGCCAGTCTAAAAATTTACTTTTTCAACAATTAGTGGTATTAGAAATTTCAATCCGCCATATCAACAAAACTAGGCAGAAAAAGACGGTATACAATGTTTTTTACTCATCGTTCATGTCTATCACATTGATAGAATTGCGCCCAACGCACTCTACATGCAAATATTTTATGTTTCTGAAAAATTTATTGTGTACATTTTTTGTCTCAAAACTATGTGATCGTACTCAAACTCGTTTGTAGAACCCGAAAAAATCAAAATATACAGGGTGTTCCACTTGGTATTCCCAAGTTGTGGTCGTTTCCGGAGAAACCAGAAGTGATGGAGGAGTATGAAATATTGGAAAATTTTCCCATACGCGCTATTAGTGTGACGTCACGCTTGATTTGGTTGGTTCAAGTCAGGATTCATTATATAAACAATGTGTTTATTTTCCGCGTTTCAAGTGTAATATTTGATTTGGTACTGATTTTGAGAGTTGTTTATTATTGATAGGTAACACTGATGATTATTTCTGACACGTACACTTGTGAAGTAGTAATCATACTTTTTGATATACACTATGAATTTTTATACTTAACTTCTACTCATAACTTCAATAAACTTTTACAGTAACTACTTAAGTTTTCGAGCTTACGAGAAACACACGAAAAATATCTTATAAATTTTATACAGTTCTCAAAATCACCACCAAAAAACGCCATCGGCAAACACGCTGATTGGATACTAGGAACCTGACTTACACCAACCACAATAGGAAGCGTGACGTCATGGCTAATAGAGCGTTTTCTTGAATCCAACACCCCTGACAAATTTAAACCGCGTAGCCTCGGAACTCTGGAAAGTATGGCTTTTTATTTGTTTTCACGAATCTCCCAGGTTTTCGGAGAAAACTCCTCAAAAGCAGAGCTTGTTCGAGCAAGGGAGATCCGGGACCTTCAGTTTAAATAAAAGTGGAATCCGAACAACTTCAGCTCAGTGACACGCGGCCAGGAATCGAACACGGACCGCCTGGGTGGAAGCCAAACGCTCTAACACTTCGCTTGTCTGAAGAAATCATAGAAATATATACACTAGAACGCCAAACCCGCTGTCCGCGATTCAGTTAAATGACCCCTCACAGGGAATGGTGACAAAGCTTTGCACTTGCGCATTATTGCTGTTTCTGGTCACGTCGTTGCCAAGTTTTCTTTTTTTTTCGTGTTCCAAATGAGGTTCGGAACATCATCTGTGGCAGGTGATTGTGGGAAGTCCAGTAAACTTGGCAACACCGCGTTAAAACCCTATCGTGGCGTATCAAGCGAAGAATGATAACAGTGTCGGCTTCTGAGTTTTGGCATTGTTAGGTTTTAGAGCAGTTGTTCAGGGAAACTGTGTGAATCTGGATAACACCAATATATTGACAACGACACAGAGGCAAAAAAAAATGTGTGCGGACTTGAATTTGGATGATATGTCCATTATAAAAAAAAATATGATATTGATGTCAGCGACATGTTAATCGAAGATGGGGAATTTTATCATTTAATTTCATTTCTCCCTTTTCTTTGAGTACCTACTCTTACTGAAGATGTGTGGTTACACATATATATCAGGATTTGTTGTTAAATCTATAAAAAAATTATCAAATGTAGAGTATGTTTGTCTACTTTTGAAGACATTACAAAATCTTCTGCAGATGCAGAAAACTTTAAATTATTGAATAGAAAAAGAGGTGGTCTCATAAGGCCATCACAAACTGTTATAGATATTTATATTTTCCATGAGAGAAACATCCGGCAGGTTCTTGTAATTACTGATAATTTTATGCTAAATGAAATGAATTTTGGTAATGTGGTAATGTTAGAACTATGATGAAACTTGTATATATTAGTTCAGCATTCTACCACGTGTGGCGTACACGTCATATACCTACGGAATATATTTTATCTGTTTCAGTAATGTTGCGAACTCACTGATATGGCAACATGGTAACGATTATTACTAATCTCATTCTTGGACAGTTCAAAGCAGGTATGACTGCCTTACGCGGGGAAGTTGGGAATTCACAATAGACTGAAAATAAAGCCTGCATATTATGGATGTTGGAGGAATTTTTTTTCGGGCATTTATGAAGATACCGTACACGTACAGGGTCATTCATTAAATGACTTTTTTGTATGAAATTGAATTTTATTGAATGAGGCAGAGCCGGAGTTCAACAAAGCACGCGAGTGCAAAGAGTTGTTTATAGGCAAATTGCAGGGATTATATCATTTATTTGAATGTTCAATCTGATGTTTTGAATTTCTAATGTAATAATAACTTAAATGTGAAAAATCTTGGGTGTTCTTCACCTATATTCTCATAATATTAATATTTAGCGTTCAAGAACTATATACGTAAAGAGCATTTTTTACATTTCAGAAATTATTAAAATTTATTTTCTACTTTTCAGTCAATGTTAGGAGTGAAGTGTCTTCTTTAGTTTTTTAACTAGAATTTTATTTTTACTTTTTTTAGTTTTAATACATGTTCAAAATTTCAAGCTTAGGAGAAACACCCACTTAACAATTTGGACCGAATCTAACTATGATCACAAAACGGGTCCGCCATCTTGAATTCTGACAAAAGAATCATAATTTCGAACCCCAAAAACTCCCAGATACCAATTTTGAATATAAACGGACCATAATCGCAAAACTCATTTTGGAGTCTCCATCTTGAATTTTTCAATTTTGACAAAATAATCATAATCCCCGACCCAAATATCCTCAGATGACAATTTTGAATAGAATTGGCCCATAATCCCAAAACTTGTCTTCCATTTTGGAGCTACTATCTTGAATTTCTCAATTCTATCAATAAAATCACAATCTCCGACCTTGAAAACCCCCAGATACCAATTTCGAGTCGAATCGGACCATTATCACAAAACGGGTCCGCCATATTGAAGCCGCCACCTTAAATTTTTTAATTTTGAAAAAAAAATTATAATCTCCCAAAACCAAGATACCAATTATGAATTGAATCGGACAACAATCTCAAATCTCTTTCGCCATTTCAGAGACGCCATCTCGAATTTTTGAATTTTAACAAAAAAATTATAATCTCTGACCCCTTAAACCCCCAGATATCACTTTCGAATAGAATCAGACCATAATCGCAAAACTCGTCCGTCAGTTGGAGCCGCCATCGTAAATTTTTGAATATTGACAACAAATCATAATCTCCTACCCGGAAAACCTCCAGATACCAATTTTGAATATAAACGAACAATAATCGCAAAACTCTTTCGCCATTTTGGAGTCGCTATCTTGAATTTTTCAATTTTGACAAAAGAATCATAATCCCCGACCCAAATATCCTCAGATAACAATTTTGAATAGAATTGGCCCAAAATTCCAAAACTTGTCTTCCATTTTGGAGCCACCATCTTGAATTCCTCAATTGTAACAATAAAATCATAATCTCCGACCTTGAAAACCACCAGATACCAATTTCGAGTCGAATCGGACCATTATCATAAAACGGGTCCGCCATATTGAAGCCGCTATCTTGAATTTTTGAATTTTGACAAAGAATCATAATCTCCCAAAACCCCTAGATACCAATTTTGAATTGAATCGGGCAACAATCTCAAATCTCGTCCGCCATTTTGGAGACGCCATCTTGAATTTTTGAATTTTAACGAAAGAATTATAATCTCTGACCCCGAAAACCCTCAGATATCAATTCCGAATAGAATCAGACCATAATCGCAAAACTCGTCCGTCATTTGGAGCCGCCATCGTGAATTTTTGAATATTGACAACAAATCATAATCTCCGACCCGGAAAACCTCCAGATACCAAGTTTGAATAGAATTGGCACACCATCACAAATCTCGTCCGCCATTTTGTAGCCGCCATATTAAATTTTTGAATTTCAACAAAAGAATCATAATCTCCGACCCGAAAACTCCCAGATACCAATTTTGAATATAAACGGACCATAATCGCAAAACTCTTTCGCCATTTTGGAGTCGCCATCTTAAATTTTTCAATTTTGACCAAAGAATCATATTCCCCGACCCAAATATCCTCAGATAACAATTTTGAATAGAATTGGCCCATAATTCCAAAACTTGTCTTCCATTTTGGAGCCACCATCTTGAATTTCTCAATTCTAACAATAAAATCATAATCTCCGACCTTGAAAACCCCCTGATACCAATTTCGAGTCAAATCGGACCATTATCACAAAACGGATCCGCCATATTGAAGCCGCCATCTTGAATTTTTGAATTTTGACAAAAAATCGTAATCTCCCAAAACCCCTAGATACCAATTTTGAATTGAATCGGACAACAATTCTCAAATCTCTTTCGCCATTTTGGAGACGCCATCGTGAATTTTTGAAAATTGACAACATAATCATAATCTAGGACCCCGAAAACCCCCAGATACCAATTTCGAATAGAATTGGACCATAATCGCAAAACTCGACCGTCATTTGGGCCGTCATCTTGAGTTTTTTAATGGTGACAAAAGAATCATAATCCCCGACCCCGAAATTCCTCAACTTCCAATTTTGAATAGAATCGGCTTATAATTAAAACTAATAATCAAACCATTCACCCTCATTCTAATACTTCGACAGTAACAAATCTTTAGTCTTCGCGATAAAAATGAGTGAATTTTCCCGCCATTGAAGATTTTTTACTGTTTGTAGGTATACTGGGAATAATACCAGTAATTTCTATTCATTAATAAAATCCGATAATATTTCATTCACCTTTAGAACTCCTTGCGGTCAACATCATTTTGTAGGCTCTTGTTGATTTGTCCATTTTCAATTTCCACCAGTACCTCACACAAACAGACTTGAAATAATCATCCGTCAATTGAAAGTATTGGACGCTGGGTAGCTAGGGGATTCCCACAATAACACACTAGACGTGGCAATAGACGTGGCAACAATGCCTGACGTTATAATGTATCGTATATGAGTTTTTAATGTTCACATTTCGGATAAAATATACAAAACTGACGTGATAATGACAGTGATTTGTGAAGAGGTGCCAAGGTACTATCAATAGTGAGAAAACGTATTTTATTATTCTCATATTAGTACCATCTGATCGGTTGAGGTGGGAATAGGGCTGTTCGTGATGAATATACATGAGCCAAACTCAGGCTATACTTGATTCTTCAACAAGACGCTGTAAGGTATGCGATCTGGTTTGACGTCTTAATGTTCATAGATGTAAATATATATATATATATATATATATTATCTCCCTATGAGGTGAGTCACAAATTGAAAATTATAAAAGCAATAACAAGAATTTACACCAGAATTAGATTTTTCAATATTGCAATGTCGCAAACTGAGAAAATTAGAGGTGAATTGAAGTGAGAACACTTACAAAATTTATGATATTTTAATAGATTATGAAACAAAATTTTCGCTTGATAGAAATAAGTTTGTAACATTACAAAATAAAATGTGTTTTTCTCCAATCCTACCATTTATCCTTATTTAAAACAAAAAGAAACAAATATCCTGTAACAATTTTGAATTTGAATCTAACTCTTATTACAAAAGGTGGCATTTGAATTTAATACGATTCAACAACATTTACAATGATAAATGAGAACCTCTGACCAAATGCAAAAATGTAGTCTCTTACCCGAAAAACTATATTTGACAGATTTTTTCCCAATTTTATATCTCCAATCAATGACATTTTCGTTTTTCAACTGAAATGGTGGAAAAGTGATAACTAGAGTCAACAAGTAGTTTGAACTCCTGTAAAACAAATTGTAATATCTTGTCAATGAAAGTCTTTGTTATTATTATTATTATTACATACTGCATTAATAACTAATTAATTAATCAATCCATTTTTAGAAGTAGAAAATCAACTTCAATATCCAGAATTTCGAAAATCAAAATTACGACTACATAAAGAAAGTGTTTCCTCAATCTGATATGGATTTCGACTATAATATGCTTAGGCGTGAAGCCGATGGACACACAAATTGAATTTTTTTTCTGATTCACAGACTGAGTGGAATCAATTCCCATCAAAATATCAAATTTGAATTTTTTGACGATCACAATAATTTCTCCCGACTTGGTCGCGAGAGAGCACAAAATAGAAGACCTACACTCAATATTTCTATTTTCAAGAAGTCAATTATTGATTTACTGTATATATCATTAAAGGAAAACTGTGTTATATTGCAATAAATGCTATTACCGACAACTTATACCAGATTCAGAAGACCGGCCCCAGCGACACTTGTGCTCTATTGCGCATACTCTTGTGTTGGTGTATCTGCCGTAGGGGTACCACGTTATTCCGAACTAATTGGCGTTCTATGTATTATAATTTCTATGGAAGAAATTGTAGACACCCGGACCCCGTTCTCTCGTAATACCTATTCGTGAATTTAACGAACGGTTATGAATGTAAAATATGTAAAATATTATATTTTTGTATTTACTTGAAATACAACTAGATATTTTATTTCAACGGTACTTCACCCACTTTCTATATTATAAAAGGGAAATTGTATTGAAGCATCTGAAATATTCAAGCAATTCATCAATAAATAAAACTTGTACACTCCATATTTCAGTTACCTACCGACGATTTGGAGGCAATGTTTTATCGATTTCTACCGATGTTTGAAATATATCTACCTATTACTTAATTCATTCAAATTTCATCACTCTGTACAACGCAGAAGATACTGATTCGATGATTTCGATTTCTCAATGATTTGCAGACGACAATAAAGTGCACGGCACAGCACGCTCTATGATTGGTCACTGTAATGGCGGTAAGTTTAAATGACCGACAAGAAGAAGGCAAACTGAGTTGAAAATTCGTGAATTACTAGCCAACCTAACCTTACGTAGACAGAATACCATTAAAAATTGTTAGCGATTAAACGATTATTCATCCAAAATTTTTAATAATCTAGAATTGGTGGGGGCACTTATGCCGCGCATTTTATTGTATAGTGTGATTTGCTGAATATTACATTTCTTTTTTGGGTATAAGAGTACAAATATAGTGGAGCGGGGAGGGTAGAGGCACGCGGCGAGTCTAGCGGTACCGCGCGAGACATACGAATATAGTAAAGCGACATTTTAAAGAGATAACCAAAGGCGGCTGGAATTTTCAGTGGATTGTGCTTTCCAGTTGTTGACATGTTTTCAGACAGTGACGACGAAATTTTATTTGATAACGCGACACTTCGCATACTATTGGCAAGTAGTAGGCAATATAATGTGCATCCAATCAATAAAAGAAGAAACATGGTGGGACAATATTAGTAATATTACAACTTGTTTCTGAAACTAAAAAATTATCCTGACAAATTTTTTGAGTATGTACGTATGAGCTTACTCACCTTCAATTATATACTAGAAAAAGTGGCTAGCCATTTAACGAAGAAATGGACAAATTTTATTCATCAGCCAATACAACCAGAGGAAAGACTGGTTGTAACTTTGAGGTTAGTAAAAAACACCGTCAATGAACTAAAATGATTTTTATTTCCTTTAAAACAAACCTATGTCAGTAGACACTTAATGAAAGAAAAACAAAGAGAGAAAAACTCAAAATAACTTCTTGTGAACCACTAGTAGGTAATAGTAAAAGTAAGAATGATTATTACTAATTATTGATAATCAGAATACAATGTAATATTACTATCGTCATCAGGGGTAATGATTTGAAATGTTTGTAGGGGCATCGGTTTATATGCATATTTTTGAACTAATGTTTGAACTTCATTCCTGAATTTTAATTTATTGCAGTCTTCAATTTTCTTCACATGCGGTAATATACTCTCAAAGAATAACTTGTCGTCATCTGCCGCGGAAGTTTCTACTTTTTTCGATTGTTTTTCAATCAAATATTGCATTTTTTCTTTTTCAATCGAAATAAGAGCGTCGATCTGATGAGGCCGTTTCCTAGATCTACCTGCCAGAATAGTGCGGGGCTCGTCTGTGGCAGAAGAAGAAGGTGTTGGAGGAAGGGACTGGTCTACCGACTCTGGTTGTGTGTGATAATCTTCATCGGGCAGCTGATCAAGCTGTGGCCTAATAGACTGATTTTCTTCCAAATTACTATCGTCATTTCCACTGATGGCATTATCTTCTGGCAAATTACTCTGAGACTGCCTAGGAAGAATCTGATCTTTTAAAAACATTAAGTTTTTGAAATAGGGCCAATGAGATTTGGGTGCTATATCACCTGGATCTCCAGACTTCGGGATTGGTATTTTTTTTATCTCGTTTCTAAAATAGTCCCTGAGATTTTTCCATTTTGCTTGAACTGCTTTAACTGAAATAAATCGAAAACTTAGGCATAAACAAAACATAATACCTAAATTAATTATGAAAATTAGTTTTCACAAGCACATACTTAATATTTGTCTGTTTTAATTTATTTGGTTTCATTGCAGATATTTGGCTACTGGTGAATCCTTCAAAAGTTTGTCCTTTACATTTCGCATGGGCGCATCAACAGTTGGAAAAATTGTTAAAGAAACTGTCGATGTACTATGGAAGGTATTACAACCAGAACACATGCCAGCTCCATCGACAGAAATGTTTGAAAATATTAGCGAAGAATACTTTAAAGTATGGAATTTCCCAAATTGCCTCGGGGCATTGGATGGGAAACATGTAAAAATAAAATGTCCCAGCCATTCTGGTAGCATGTACTACAACTATAAGCAGTATTTTTCCATTGTACTTCAAGGGGTCTGTGATGCTAAATACAGATTCACGATGATAGACGTTGGGGGCTATGGTCGACAAAGCGACGGAGGGACATTTCAAAGTTCAAATATGTACAAGCTACTATCTAAAAAAAATTGAAACTTCCTGAAGACCGGTGCCTTCCAAACACAAATATCAAAATGCCTTTTGTTTTTATAGCAGATGAAGCATACCCTCTTCAGACATTTTTACTCAAACCATATAGCAGAAATGAATTGAATTTAGAATGTACATATTTCAATCAGCGTCTGTCGAGAGCACGTAAAACAATCGAATGTTCTTTTGGTATTCTATACTCAAAATGGCGGATACTATCAAAGTCTATAGAAACTGATGAAAAAACTGCTGACAAGATTATCAAAGCAATTTGTGTCTTACAAAATGTGATTATTAACAAGGAAGGATTTGAACGGCATTTAAAAGAGATCAGAAAAGATTTCAATGAGGGTGGTTTAATCAGGCCACATCAACGAGGCCAGGTATCAACAAATGGAAAATTCGTAAGGGATACATTTAAGGATTATGTAAACGCCTTTCCAATTCAGTATGCATAGACTCATTAATTGACTAAAATTAATAATAAACATGTAATGGTTATAAATTATCTTCAGTCTAATAAATAATAAAAGTTCTCAAATTCTGTTTATGTTTACTCATTACACAAAATATATTTTGACCAACCTATTGATTGGCATTCTTCAGCCACTTCTGCCCACAATCTGTCTAAAATATATCGATTTTTGTGATCAGGGTGCGACTGATTCCATATTGGCCTTCTATTATAAACAGAGTTTATTAGTTGCTCCTTTTCCATTTTCCTTTTAACGTAGTACCGAACACCAAACAAGTTAAATCGCAGACTGCCTCGCGCTAATAAATCCCCAAATCAAATCTACACTCCCCGCTCCAGATGCCTCTCTGCGGCAACTCGCCGCTTATAGCTTTGGTATGTGCGTGTTCACGTTAAATACAGTAGGATATTTGAATCGCCCTCTTACCTCGCCGCGTGCCTCTACCCTCACCGCTCCACTATACGTTAAGAAAAATTGCATGCGATATTGAATTTTAATGAATTTCTCCTAACCATTTATTTATATCCACCTCGAGAAACATAACTTTCTCACAACTCCATCCTGAAAAATGTTAACAATTTAGTAATACTGTCAATGAAATCCAAAAAACTATATACCTGAATCACGTGCCTGAAACTCTGTAGTTTGGGCAATGATGACATCACAAAAGCCATCATGTTCAATATTTCCTGGACTATTACGAACATAAGTAGTTAAGGTTTCCATGTGTAATTCAGTTGTTATTATTGATTGTCAATCAAGCCGAGAAAAAGGCGAATTGAGAAAATATAAAAATATAATATAAAGGTCCTTCGAGTATATCCGTTTCAAACGGTTTATTGTGTACATATTCTGTGAATAAAGATGTATATATGTTCTTGATGTGTATTACTGCACATCAAATTGGTCCTTCGAGCCGGATATGGAAAATGATGCTTTTCAAGAACCTCGCAGAAGGGTTGCTGTTATGAGATGAGTTGCTTCCATGAGATGACTTCAGTGACGTCGTTTGTAAACCTTTCCTTCACCCGTTTATCACCACTAGATTGGAACCTGCGGTATTGAGGAAGTGTTTTCGGATTCCAACTTCAACCTGACATTTTGTCATGTCACTTCTGTCAAGGAAAGTACCCGTTTAGCCGATGAATTCAGGTTTTTAATATTTGCTAAGTGCTTTTCATTGCAAATTTTGCTAGCATTTTGATAATTATAAGGTGTTCTACTTGGGCAAAATGCCTCCCAAAGTAGAAGAACAGCAAGTTCGTGCCTTGAAAGGTAAAATTAAGGCTGCAAAATCTTCCATGACGAGGATAAACAGATTCTTGGTGGAACATGAGAAAGATGATTATTCAGAAAAACTTATTGATCAGTTATCAACCCGAAAAGACGCATTGGTAGATGTTTATAGACAGTTTCAGCAGTCTCAAATAGAACTTTTGTCCGTTGATGAAACTGAAGAGGATCAGTTTGAAGCCATCGAAAACTTATATTTTGAAACTCTTTCACAGATCAAAAGGCTTATATTAAAGCTTACTGATCAAAATCAATCAAAAGGTCGAAATATAGGTGATGTAAATAATCAAAGTGATATACCCATTGTAAAATTACCAGATATAAATATACCATTTTTTGATGGTAACAATTTGAATGAATATCAACCATTCGTTGACATGTTCAAAGCTGTCATTCATAAAAATACTCAAATGCATGACGTTGAGAAACTGTTTCATTTGCGGAGTCATTTGAAAGGGGAAGCTTTGTCTTTGATATCAAATTTGCCTTTAAATAATGAATCATATCAACTAGCATTGAATCTTTTGAAAGAACAATATGAAGACGAGGTCATGCTCATAAATGCACATATAAATGCGATTCTAGATTTACCTCCTTTCAATAAATGTTCTCCAAACAATTTGAAGGAATTTGTTGCAAAAGTCAAACAGCACACTGGTGCTTTAGAAAACTTGAAGCAACCGGTAACTTCATGGGATATGATCTTGTTGTGCATTCTGTGCAAAAAAATTGACTTCCATACAAATCAAGCATATCACAATGCTCGAGATAAAACAAAGCTTCCAACTTTAAAAGAGTTTTTGAATTTCTTACAAACAAAAGTTAAATCAATGCAATCATTTAGCCCTCTAGAAAATAAACCAGGAGGTTCAAAACATTTTGTTCATTTGCAAACTACCAATTCTGTTGGTCAAAAGTCAAAAAAATGTATCTTTTGTTCTTTTGGAGAACATAGATTGTTCGAATGTAAGAAATTCAGAAACGTTACTGTGTCTCAAAGAATATCTTTCATAGAGAAGAACAAATTTTGTAGGATATGTCTGAATCAACACTTTGGTCACTGCAAAAGCCATTTCAAATGTCAAATTTGTCAAAAAGGTCACAATTCACTACTGCATTTGGAAAAATCTCAAGGAGAGCATTCTGATCAGCCAACAACTGACAGTTCAGCCCAACTTTTATTTGGAAGATGCCCCAAGTCACCTACAGATGTGTTGTTGCCTACTGTGAAGGTAAGATTGGTGGGAAAATCAGGTAATACCATCTTAGCTTGTGGTCTGCTTGATTCAGGATCACAAATTTCATTGATAACAAAAAAAGTTATGAATTATTTGCAATTAGAGAAACTCAACACCTCTCTGAGTATTTCTGGAATTTCTGAAATTGAAATCAAAGCCAACGAATCAGTAAATGTCGAAGTTCAGTCACTTTTCAATGAATTCACCTTGTTTGTGAAATGTTCTGTGGTTGAACATATAACTAGCTTATTGCCAACAAATTGTATTGACATAGCAGGATTGAAAATACCTCAAAATATTCAACTTTCCAATGAAAATTTTCACACACCCACTGAAATAGATATTTTATTTAGCGCAGATGTCTTCTTCAAAGTTCTTTTATGCCAAAAAATGAATATAAGTGGTTTTATACTCCAAAACACCAAGTTTGGATATATTGTCAGCGGTTTTGGATCCAGCAATAAAAGTCAGATCTGCACAGTCGTTTCAATGCATTCTACTATCAAATTAGAGAATCTTATTTCTCAATTTTGGGAAACTGAGAAAGTTCCACAAACATTTACCGAATACTCTTCGGAGCAGGCTGCTTGTGAAGATATTTTCAAGTCTAGCATAAGCATTAAAAATGGCAGATTCCAGGTTTCTCTACCTTTAAAATGTCCATTAGATGAATTGAATTTAGGTGATTCTTACTCTGTAGCTTATAAAAGATTGTTGAATTTAGAAAAGCGTTTCAAAAGTAATGCAGATTTATTTTTGAAATACAATAACTTTATTGATGAGTATATTCAACTTGGACATGCAAAAGTTTTCGATCTATCAGATTTTAACTTTAAAGCTCATCAAGTTTATTTTATGGCACATCATCCTGTAATTAGGGAGGATAAACTGACAACTAAGTTACGTGTCGTTTTTGATGGTAGCATGAAAACCTATGATAATAAGAAATCTATAAACGATTTGTTATATAATGGAGCTGTTGTGCAAAATGAACTATTTGATATTTTAATTATTTTCAGAACATATCAGTTCGTACTATTAACAGATATAAAAAAAATGTACAGAATGATTCTTGTTTCCCCTGAGCATCGCTGTCTACAGAACATCCTGTGGCGCAGTGATCCATCTCTTCCTATTCAAGGGTTACAGTTACAAACTGTTACATATGGGCTGAAAAGTTCAGCTTTCCTAGCAACGCGATGTTTAGTGGAGTTGGCAAATGAAAACAGGATTGATTTTCCTCTCGCTTCTAAAGCATTACTCACTAATACTTACGTGGATGATATTTTATCAGGTGGAAACTCTATCGAAGAAACAATAAAATTGAAAAATGAATTGATTCATCTCTTGAAAACTAGAGGTTTTGAACTCCACAAATGGAGCTCCAACAATGACATGATTTTGAACAATATACCTTTTTCTCAAAAACAAATAGAAGAAATAAAATTAGATAAAAATAATGCTTTTGTGAAAACCTTAGGTTTATCTTACAACACAGCTACTGACAGTTTTAAAATATCAGCCCCAGTAATTAGCTACGAGGACTGCATCAGTAAAAGGCAAGTTCTCAGCTTCATTTCAAAGTTTTATGATCCTTTGGGTTTTGTAGGTCCTGTCATAGTGAAGGCAAAAATATTTATGCAAAGTTTGTGGTTGTTGAAGATTGACTGGGATGAAACATTGCCTGATAAAGAATTACGATTGTGGTATGAATTTGCATCAAAATTAATTGAAATGGAACCTATTATAGTACCTCGTAATTTCAGTTTTACTTCATCTAAAAGGATCGAACTCATAGGATATTGTGATAGTTCAATCATAGCTTATGGTGCTGTTTTGTACGTTAGGGTTATTTGCCATGATCAAGTTCATGTCAATTTAATTTGCTCAAAATCACGAATTGCACCACTTTCTGAAGAATTATCAATTCCTAGATTAGAGCTTAATGCTGCATTACTTCTTTCAAAACTAGTTGAGAAAGTTTATGCTATTTTGAAAAATAATATTAACGAAGTATACCTATACTCAGATTCAACAATAGTTTTGTCATGGCTAAAGGTTGAACCGATGAAATTGAACCCCTACGTTGCTAACAGGGTCCTCAAAATAAAAGAATCAACGATAAAATTTAATTGGCTTTACATAGACTCCAAATCGAATCCAGCTGATTGTTTATCTAGAGGACTCGATCCTCAATTATTGAACGATAACAAACTCTGGTTTTTTGGACCTGAAGAATTGAAATCTATCGATTTTATACATAAAAAAACGATGTTCGTATTGTCAAGTCCTCTTCCAGAGCAGAAAGTTCAACATTTTAGTATAGTGGTAGAACCCAAAAACTCATTTTTTGAAAGTTATTCAAACCTTTCACATTTGCAAAGGATTATGGCTTATATTTTGAGGTTCCACCACAATTGCAAAGATATCAACAACAAAATATCAGGATATTTGAAAATACACGAAATTGAGAATGCCCTGAAAGTCATAATTAAATTTGAACAAAATTTTTCTTTTAAGGAAGAAATAAGACGTTTGGTTCACAAAGAGCCAATTAAAAGTAATTTATGCTCTTTGAATCCATTTTTGGATGGTGAAGGCCTTCTTCGAGTTGGAGGAAGGTTACAAAATGCTAATGTCATTTATGCACAAAGACACCCAATAATTTTACCCAAAAACAATCACATTACTGATCTCATTATTGTTCAGGAACACTTGAGGTTGTTGCATGCTGGACAGAAACAAGTTTTGAGTAGTCTCAACATGAGTTATTGGATATTAAGTGGCACTAGAGAAGTAAAAAAGAACCTTCATAAATGTATCACATGTTTCAAACAAAAAGCGCAATGTGCGCAACAGCTTATGGGTTCCTTACCTGAAAAAAGAGTTACAGCGTCTCGCCCTTTTTCGCATGTTGGGATAGATTTTTGTGGGCCGTTTTATATCAAACAGTCAAGAATAAGGAAAACAATTACAACCAAAGCATATGTTTCTTTGTTTGTTTGTTTTGCTGTGAAGGCCATTCACATTGAGCTTTTGTCTGATATGACTACAGAATGTTTTTTGGCTGCTCTTAAAAGATTTATTGCTAGGAGAGCCAAGCCGTCTCACATATTCTGTGATAATGGTGCCACCTTCAAAGGTGCTAATAATGTTCTGAAAGAACTACATAATAAAACAAATAAAGAAAAAATTTTCAATTTCTGTTTAGATGAAAGAATCAAATTCAACTTCATTCCTAGTTATTCCCCTGTCTTTGGTGGACTCTGGGAAGCTGGAGTGAAAAGCACAAAATACCACATAAAGCGAGTGGTTGGAGTTACTAATCTTACTTATGAAGAGTTCAATACAGTATTGATACAAATAGAAAGTATTTTAAATTCAAGGCCAATAACGCCTAAGTCGAATGATCCTTCAGATCTCTCTTACCTAACTCCAGGACATTTTTTGACTGGTGCTCCGATTTCTTGCTTCCCAGAACCTAATTTAACAGAAATTCCAGAAAATAGGTTGAAACATTGGCAACTTATTACTCGAATGCAACAACAATTTTGGAAAAGGTGGTACAAAGACTACTTAGCACAATTACAAAGCAGACCTAAGTGGAGACAGGATTACCCGAATCTGAAAGAGGGTGCACTAGTCCTCTTGAAGGAAGATAATCTTCCATCTTTCAAATGGCGTTTGGCACGAATCTCAAAAATTATCCCTGGAAAGGATAATAAGGTACGTGTTGTTGAAGTGAGAACAAATTTTGGCACCTACCTCCGTTCTGTAACTAAAATAGCTATTTTACCAATTACAGAATAACAAACTTATAACATTTATTTATGCATACAAAATGCATGTCTACAATCTTAACATGTAAATAGTTTGATTTTTCTTTTCAGTCATTGTTGAAAGTTTGCAGTTTGACACTCGCAATTATGATTTGTTAGTATACGTTTCAGTAAGTCATTATTTCAATTTCTTTTTCACCAATAATTGAAGCCTTTCGCAGGTTATCAGCTCTTGAAGCTCAATCAAATATCAATGCTTTCATAGCAAATACTATATAGCTTACGAAGCTTTCATCTCAACTTTAGACTTTCGTAGTCAAAATAAAATAAAAAAAAGGCTTTCGTAGCTTATAGAAATATACAAACCTTTCATAAACAGAATGTTTATTTATGTAGTGCTTTCGAAGCCTACATATACAAATATCAATAATAAAAAGCTTTCATAGCTACTTGATAATTTAATATTTCACTATATCATATGACATGACTTTTGCAGTCCACTCATTGATTAAGTCTGTAAATATGTGAATATGTAAATTTGTGTACATGTCTATTTTTAGGAAACATTGTTTTATGTTCTATTTTGTTTCGCTTGTAAAGTTGATGCTAATTTTGTGCAGTGTTTTCTACCTAAAACTTTCGCCCCCCTCCAGCTATGTTCAATATTTCCTGGACTATTACGAACATAAGTAGTTAAGGTTTCCATGTGTAATTCAGTTGTTATTATTGATTGTCAATCAAGCCGAGAAAAAGGCGAATTGAGAAAATATAAAAATATAATATAAAGGTCCTTCGAGTATATCCGTTTCAAACGGTTTATTGTGTACATATTCTGTGAATAAAGATGTATATATGTTCTTGATGTGTATTACTGCACACATCAAATACTGAATTCAAATCAGTAGATTGGTCCACAATTTCACTTTGAGAACCGAATGATTTGATGTCACTTATGTCTTGTGTTTGGATAACGTAACTGCCGACTACTTCTATTTTCACTTTGATGATGGTATGGATCTTCATAGCAGCTTCAAGTAAATCAATGAACTTCTGCTTGATCTTGTTGAAGAATGAAAAATATTCGGTATAAACACTCGAACTTACCACCCTGTAGCTGACGATTCGCTGCTTGAAAGCTCTTCTTATAATTTGGCAAATTTGCACACCATCACTCGCATAATTTTCATGTTGCAGCCGCCTTTCCTCTGATTTTACCTGTGTTGCCGGAATGGTTACATTACATTGCATTGGAGTTGATACAGCCGTATCTGTTTTCACTAGGCAACTTTCAAGCTTGTGTCTACGAAGATTATCACTACGAGTGAAAGATTTACCACAATCACAGGAATACATTCTAGACCACAAGCCCAGGCACAATTTCAGGGGGTGATTTTATACACCACGGGTCATATATAATGTTGAAGTACTGATGGTCGAGAAACGAACATTAGGCACTATGCCGTCAATTTTCCGCGGTACAGGTGAGTGTACAGGCGAGTTGAAATGTCGTAAAAAAGAGGGTACTTTTTGATTACTTTATACATGACGGCACTATTCTGGTCAAAGAGGCAATGAAGAAAGAATGCTCTAAAACCCAGTGCCGTCAAAAAATAGCGGTACAGGGAGTCGGAATTTTTTTTTGAAATCGGCGATTTTACCCCCCCTCCCCAGTTAATCGAATACTTGACGGCGTTGATTCAGTTAACTTTGCCTTTCCTTAAAAAACTATAATACATCTATGCCGTCAGAAAAGGGTGGTACATGGGGTCAGAAATCGCGAATCAAAACCCGGTTTTTACCCCTATGGGGGTGGTCATTTAGAATTTAACGGCACCGATTTCTAGCTTTGAGTTAACATTTATTGAGTATTCTAAACATGGTGCCGTCAAAAAATTATGGTTCATGCAGAAATAAATAAAAAATTACTAAAATTTTAGAGCAAAAAATCAACGTTTTCTTATAAGGTCATTTATTTCAGGACGGCATACGGTTTTTTTTAGCAGAAACTACTTATAATGGCTTTATAATTATGCCGTCAATAATTCATGGTACCCAATTGAAATACAGAATAAATATAAAAACGAAAAAATAAAAAAAATTTGAAAATTGCCTGCACATTTATAAGAGTTTTTGAAATATTATTGTGGATAGCAGTTCATTAAACATTAAAAAACATAGAAAAGTTGGTGCCGTCAATTTTCCCTTGCATTTGACGTGAAATCTCTTGCTACTTTTGGCTTATTTCACCCCATTTTGGTCATAATTTTAGTCAAAAATTACAAGACGACATTAACAATATAATTTTGACCATATTAAACAGTAATTTAAAATTGTGGTGCCGTCAACATTAAACGGAAACTTTTCGTAATAAGAGAATTTCAAAATTTTAACGATAATCTTGGTAATATTCGTTTTCGGTCCAAAAATCGAATAGCGAACTTTCATGCACTGATATGTGATTTATCATCAAAAAAGTAGTATAAAATATATTATAAAATAAGTCATTAAAGATTTGCATAACAATGTATAAATCATTAAAATTTTATAAAAGATTATAAACTAGATAACTATTATTAATTTTCATAAAGAAGGCATTAGTCTTTCATAAAGTTTTAAAAGCGTTAGTCAATCTTCATGGTATTTTTATTGAAATTCATAATAAATAGATTTAAAAAAATCAGAATATGGAACATAACTATAATATTCATTCATTCAACAACATAAATTTTTCAACAATTTATGATTCATCATCAGAATTCTCGCTCCCTATATCTGATTCACTTGCAGAATCCATTTCAGTCACTTCCTCTAGATCTAAAATATTAATACAATATATAATTGAAGAAATATTACAAGAAATCAATTAATTGATTTTGCTGTTTCATACCTGAATTATCATCTGCTGTCTCAGTTCTCCCATCCTGTACAATAATGTCCTGCACGCTTGCTGGAACTTCATCGCCATCGAACCAGTGGAAAACAAATTTATTTTTATCCAATGTCCAACCATAGTTGAGTGGGCTAATTGTGGTGGGATTTTTTAAAATGAGAATTACACCAAATTTGCGATATATACATAGATCTTCGAAGTTGCTGCTCTAATTCGGAATGAGAAGGAGGAAAAGAGGCTGCTTCCAACTTTGCCGTTGATTTTCTGAATTTTTCATTTTCAGACTTATACATTTTATTGAAAAGGAGATGTCAAAGTGGGGATATGTATGCGCACATGGACTACGCTCCGTTTTTCGTGATCAAAAACTGGCGGAAATTACACGCGATGGACATTCAAGTATTTAACTCTTCAATGTATGGTCTTCACTACTAGCGACCTAGAGACACTATCAACATATTAGAGAATAGGGATATGTCTGGCTTCTCAGGAAACGAATTTTGTTTACAACGTTCCATTGTCTGCGAGAAATTATTTGCTGCCATAATTTGCCATAACGTCATTTAAAATAAATTACATTCTACGAAAAAGATAATAATCTTAACTTCCGAAAAATAAATTGAAATTCAACTAACACAAAAAATATCTAATATAATAAAGTTTAAAAAATAACACCTTGTTGTGCCAAACAATAGCCGAATCTGTGAGACAGAGATAATCTCATATCACAGAGTAGATTTGGCGTAATGTAGGCACAAAGTTGGATAATTTTGCCCCTTAATTCATCAGGATTTGTTGCTCTCTGAAATGCATGTCGATTCGCGGATTCTTTCAGATATTCCCAAAGAAAGAAATCATTTAAATCTGGTGATCTGGGAGGCCACAATATCATGCCACATGTAGATATTAAGCGATCACGAAATGTGTTTTAAAGAAATTGTGTCACTGGTCGTGACTCGTGACATTGTGACTCAAACATCAATTCTGTTGAAACCAAATGTCCCCAAAATTAATAGGAAGTAGCTGCATTGTCGGACTAATTTGATTTCGACATGAAAAACACATTTTCAGCGTATTGTACCATATAAAATTGGCGGCATAGTAAAATATGTTATCTTTGAAGGATATAGCATTGAAACAGCTAAATTTTAGGGTGTATAAAATGACCACCCCCACAAGGGGTAAAAATCAGGTTTTGATTCGCGATTTCTGACCCCATGTACCACCCTTTTCTGACGGCATAGATGTATTATAGTTTTTTAAGGAAAGGCAAAGTTAACTGAATCAACGCCGTCAAGTATTCGATTAACTGGGGAGGGGGGGTAAAATCGCCGATTTCAAAAAAAAAATCCGACTCCCTGTACCGCTATTTTTTGACGGCACTGGGTTTTAGAGTATTCTTTTTCCATTGCCTCTTTGACCAGAATAGTGCCGTCATGTATAAAGTAATCAAAAAGTACCCTATTTTTTACGACATTTCAACTCGCCTGTACACTCACCTGTACCGCGGAAAATTGACGGCATAGTGGCCAACGTTTGTTTCTCGACCAGTACTTCAACATTATATATGACTCGTGGTGTATAAAATCACCCCCTGAAAATGTGCCTGGGCTTGTGGTCTATTCTCTTTATATGCTTTCAGGAACTAATAAAGACGCAGTACATCACAACCATACCGGGGTGCTTTGAATACAACTTTCAAATCACTGAAATCCAAATTCGAAATACATCATGTGGCGCAAGCTTATCTTCGATGCGTACGCCACACAACTCTCCCCACCACTCACTGACTGTTCACGGCCAAGGATACTGAACGTTATTTTAAGCAGTCACTGTACTATGGCCTGCGTTGCCACATCTAGTAGATTTCTACTTTTTTGGTGGATTTTCACCCTTTCTCAGAAAATTTTAGTATGCACATTTTCTTTAGTACATAACTTTAAATAATGTAAAAATGTCATTACCAATATAATTATTGTAAAAATTATTGAATCAAGTATTTACTTTAATTTATATGTTGGTAGACGTGTAACTAATTTGATATTTTTATTCATTTGGATGCTTCGTCTGCTTTTTTGTCGGTGATTCCCCCTTATGCCTTATGCCCTTATAGGTTCGCCGTTGTATTTCCCCGACAACTGATGGCTGAATTTATTTTAATAGCTACACGAGTTTCGCTTTATACTGAATAGTGAATACGCAGTGTAAAATTGCTTTTAACATGAAAATTATGAAGCGAGCTTATGAGCAATCGTATCGAGCAGAATGGGAACAGAACCCATTATTTTCCACTTGGCTCTGTAAAGCACAGGATGGATGTAGTGCCCATTGCAAAGCATGCAATGTTAGAAAGAATTTTATCCAGAATGACTTCTCTAAAAGAATATAAATAATAGGGAATATGCAAGTGATTTAAATTTACTTGATTTTTTTACCTCCGATACTTTATTGTCTTGAAATTACTCCTAAACCATTATTTTATGATTTAGTTTGTACATAACTCCATAAAACTTTAATCAAAAAGTGCATAATAAGCGTGAGGAATTCAAATTTGCGAAACGCATCACCATTGGTCGAAACGAAGAATGACGTCACATGGCACGTTATGAAATTTATCTGAGTTGATATTCATACTGTGCTAGTTCATTTAGTTTGTATGTAACTCCATAAAACTTTAATCAAAAAGTGCATAATAAGCGTGAGGAATTCAAATTTGCGAAACGCATCACCATTGGTCGAAACGAAGAATGACGTCACATGGCACGTTATGAAATTTATCTGAGTTGATATTCATACTGTGCTAGTCGTCTTTCATAGAAAATTTGTTTTTATTTATATATTTGTAGTGTTTTCCATTACATAGTGCGATTTTGGTCTAGTGACAATTGTAAATTATCAAGAGCAATGACTGAAAGTGGTTTTGTCAAAGCACAATCCGACAATACCTGAACTAATAAGTAGAAATAGTTTATCAAATGATAGTTTTCCTTTTGTAATTTAGGTGAGGCAGGTATATACAAAACATTTATGCATACAAAACATACTTCTGAACAATTCACTTCATGTTAACTATCGAAATACAATGTACTCACATTGAAATGATCTTCACAATAATGTAAATGTGATATTGGAGATACTTCGCCTCTTCTCATAACCTTACACCATTGTTTACGTATTTTCGCATCTCTTGGAACAGAAAAAGATACTTTACTTGGTGTACTTATAATTGTGTTTTGGCATTCCGGTACTAGACAATACCTATAAAATGGTTTCTTAGCATTTTCCATTATCGTAAGAGCGATTAAAACTGCAAATCCCTAACCCAATTAATAACTGTCAATAGTGTCAATGGCCATAACTATAGGAAAGCTTGTTCATTGAAGACTGCTCTGGTTGATCGAGATCACTTTCACATATATTCATCTCTCTCTAACACTTGTACTGCATTTGTCTTACTCTTTTATAAAATATCAACTTTAAGCAAGTGGAGCAATCAGAGTACGTCTCAACGAACAACACTGAAGAAGAACAACACTGATCGCGCCATGTGACGTCATCCACAGCCCGCGAAAATGGAGGCGTTCAAATAGGTCAAATTCAATCGGTATTTTATATATTATTTAAAAATGAATTCCAAGACTTTCACCGTATTCATATTTTTTACTATGTTGTAACGAAGTAAAAAATTGATTAAAATTTTTTTAAAAAATATACATATTCCCTATTGTTTAAAAATCTACAATATTTAGATCCTCAGGTAGTTGTATACCAAGAGTTTTCTATTCTAATAAATCTTCTTTCAAAGTTTCCAAATATAGTACCAGATATAGTTCAAGGCATTAATAATGAAACTAGATTTAGATGTATCTAACTTGCTTTCTAGCGGTGATTCCTTTAATGTTGAAGAATTTTGGAATAAAATGTTTGTTTAAAAAATAGAATAAGAGTCAGTTCCGTTTTCTTTGTTGCGCTAGTTTTAAGATTTATATGTTTAGGTTTAGTCAATAAATAAATAACTCCGTTCTTACTTTCAGCTTTTTTTGTAAAGTAGATTTTTGGTATTTTTTTTTAAATATTTAGATTTTAGTAGATTCAATCAAAAATAAAAGTAGATTCGCCAAAATAAATGTGGCAACGCTGACTGTGGCTGAACAGTGAACACTATTTGTAGAGTATGGCCCATAACCAATGTAGCAATGTTGACTCTAATTTGACGTCACCGCATCACCGCGTACCTTCCGTATGCTTTTGTATATCTATATATATATACAGGGTGAGCCAGAAAAAGACCTACAAACTCCGGATACAAATTCCTTACCTCATTACTAGGTGAAATGTTGATGGTATGTCCTAAAATGCATTCCTTCTGAGATACAGCGAGTCAAAAGTACGAGAAAAATTAGGATTTATTTATTTTTCTTTAAAACTCCTGAAATTTGGAACAATAATCAACGTTTATCAACGCCATAATTTGACACGTTATAATTTTTTTATTTTCGTAAACCAGTGGCTTAGTTGCGATGGTATGTGGCCATATTTTCCTTCATATTTTCTTTGAAAAAGCGAATGGATAGATGAATGTTTGATATCAGTTATTGATACTCAACATAAAATTGTATGTGCATAAAAGTGGAGGTTTCTGAGATAATTGAGAAAAACTGAAGATAAAATCAAATGTGCAGTAATCGCATAATGCTAATTTCTTACAACGCATCGGAACATTTGTCAACCTCCTGAACATTTTTATATGTTGGGAGAATCAGAAACATAGCACGGGTGAGTCAGAATGATACCGATAACTCCGTTTTTTTGATATTATTTGATCGAATCCATGTCGTGGATTCACTTGTATGTTACCACATTTTCTTGCATATGATTGACAAACAAACCCAACCTCAAATTCATAATACTCCACTGTCTCCATACTCAGATAAAAGTTAAGGTCTAATTTAATTTTTGCAAAAAACTGAAGATAGAAATAGATGTATGTTTTCTACACAATTTGTTTCTAAAAAGTTGACCATCAATTTGTTCATTTTTCTTCTATAATATTGTATTAGATATATTGTGTATAAACGATACACTTCAGTGTTGTACTATTCTGAATAGTTTTGTTTAATTTTATAAACCAATATTATGTACTTACCTTATACAAGGAATGAATAAAATCCAAATGTTTTGTTTAAAAAATAAACAGAACTTATGTTTTATTGTTGCACCACTTTATGCATTATTACTTGTGGTATACACAAAATGAATCGGTATGTTGAGCGACGAATGTCAACAACATGCATAAATTGTAATGAATGGCAACAATTTGTGTATCTAGTTTGTACAAATTGTGTAGGTATTTTAAATATAGTATGCAAAAAATTTCACAAATTTGTGTACTCCGCATACATGAATTGTGTAGGTAAATTGTACATATTTGTGTACAAAGGAAGGCCAAATTTTATATGTACCATTTATAATTTTAAGAAAGGAAACACTTGAGGCACATAACATCCAAACGGAATAAGATAAGAATAAGCATCAGTTTCAACCAGCTCGCTTCTTCATATCTTGTTCTGTTCAGAAATTATAAGCTTTATTTTCCAGGAGGTTGAAATAAAATTAAATGCCATTCAAATGATATTTATTTCATCACAAAGAACTAATAACAAAAATAACTGAACTATAAACTCTAATTAAAAATAAAATAACAGAAACACAAAATACCTAACAGAACATTTTGTTATTTTGGAACACGTTGAAGAATAATAAAGTTTAAAGTAATTTTCGTGTCAAACTATATTTGTTCAAGTAGGAAGTAGGTACGAGGATGCGCCTCTTTCAAACCGTTACAAATAATGAAAATGAGTCAGTTTGTAGGTTTCATGTTATAACTAAAAATAATAGCAATACTAACCTTCAAATATTGGTAAAATATCAGTTTGCAATACTTCCATTTGACACAAAACCACATACACATGAGCAAATCGCCCTTCGATCAACATAAAACAATCAAACAATGATGGACTGGACATTTTGAGTATTTGGAAATTCAAGATACAACAGGTGCACGTGCCGCGCATGCGTATTTAGTAGGGTGCGACGACTCCTTGGTCAAGTTGTGGCAAATTACACAATTGCATTGAAATAGTATACAATTTGTGCATATCAAATAGAAAGTGCACAACGGGTGTAATATGAGTTCAATGAGTTGTAGACGTTTTCCATATAAGTTGTATAATGATAGATGTGCATATTTTTGTGTATTTTTAGGCAATGTGGAAGTGCATGAATACTATACAAATTGACTTGCATAAATATTTATTGAATTTCACAAAACGAGTATGATGAAAGAATGGACAATTGTGTAAAATATCCACATAACTGTGTCTTACACAACGTTGTGCGTTGTTGTAGTTTTTTTTCTCTGTGAGTACTCTGAATTTGTTGAATTTTATATTTTAGTATATTTTTAAAGCTATTTCTGATTGATATATCTAGGAAAATATTACCCAATCAGCATGTTTTTTATGAAGAACAATGATCAATGGTGTAGCCTACCACAAACTAGTCTGAAAGATTAGACTTTGCTGTTAGTAATCATGAATCGAAAGAAATATTTTCAGTAGAATTCTAAAATTGGTTCGACAATTGAAAAGTGTTAAAATTTGAATAAATATGAATGATACTTATTTGACAGTTTCAAAGCCACAACTGTCATTCGTGTGTTTTAAGCTAGTTGCCGTTTCAAATTTACTAGCATTTATGGTGGATTTATAAACTCAACCAAACTAAGAATTAAGAAAGATAAATACAAGGAAACCCCATCAGTGTTTTATAAACTTTCAGCTGTCAATTAAATTAAGAATCAGCAACTAAGAAGATGGTTATCTTTTATCTTTTCAACTAAGAATTAATTGTCTTAGTTGAAAATGGAAGCGGGCATGCGCAAAATCGTCGAATAAATGTTTGAATATAAATTGGTTTATATTTTACAGTGATTTGTTTACATATTTTCTTGCAATAACAATACAATGGATCGTGAAGAAATGTTGACCATGATGGCTTTTCTTATAGTTGTAACCATCTTCCCCACATGACATAATTCTTAATTTCTTAGTTGACGTTTATAAACACCTTCTTAATTGCTCATTTTTAATTCTTAATTGATAATTTTAAATTCTTAGTTAAGTTGAGTTTATAAATCCACCATTACCAAAGATATATTCTACCATACGTTTTCTGAACCATACATTTCCATAACATTGAGTTCTTGCGTTACATGTCCTTACGTTTACATGAACTAGCCTTGAACGACGCTAACTTTTTTGGTGCGTGTTTATATTGTCAAAATGTTGGTGTTTGGGTAGTTAACAAACCACTTTACTCTCCACAACCAATAATAAGCTTTGAACAGTAATTCAAGGAAGTTAGTTACATTCAACGCCAAATTATAACACTCTTCCTCTCCACGCTCTCGGAACCAGCTGCACAGTCGAAAACCTGTCTCCTCTCTTCAGTTTAACATTAACCTGTACCCCTACAGCGTGTTGCACGACGGTAGCGATATTATTGACGTTCACTGATCCAAATTCAACGGTTTCATCATTTATATTCATCCCGGCATAGTCAGCTTGTGAACCTTCGCTGACAACAGTGACTTTCGCAAAAGGCGTCTTGTGAACCTCAACATTCGGAACGTCCACGCTCATTGGTATCGCCTGGCAAGTACCATCCGCAGTACCGTTGGAATGGTATACGTATAAGGCTGGATTCCCACAGATCCGATGTCCGATGATCCGATGGTACGAAAATGTTCTGATTGGTTGAATTGGTAGGTGTGACAACAAATCAACCAATCAGGACATTTTTCCAACCAATCAGAACATTTTCGTACCATCGTATCATCGGACGTCGGATCTGTGGGAATTCAGCCTAAGCCATGTTCTATCTGTTTCACGAGATTTTGATATAATTACCCTCTTTTTTGAGTAGACGTATATTCACTGGCACAATAAGGGAGGTACCCCTTTTTTACAAGAGCGTTTGATATAGAATGGGTGGATGCATTTTTGAAGGCTATGTCTATGTCTATAAATGTTGGCATGGCCATCTTTTTGTCTTCCAAGGACCTTGTTAGTTGAGATCGTCCAGTGCTAACTCTATTACGACTTGCGCATATTGGCGTTCGTTAAGCAGGCTTATTTGTAGTACCTCATCTCTTTATGTTTGTATCTATCTGTCTTTCCAAAGTTTTGAGTGGAAAAGAAATGTCTTGGGTGTCTTGTCGCCTATTCTCCCTACTTTCGGGAGATACATGACTCTCACCTCTTGCCACATCGTAGGTATATGTCGTAATGCTATGCAAGCCTTGAATATACGTCACAGAAATAAGTATTTCCTGCCCTTTTTGGAGAAAGATGGGGTTTATTCCATCCACTCCAGGGGATTTCTATGGTTTGAATTTACCCATAGCCCACCTGATTCTATTTGGTATCGATATTTCCGTAGCTAGCCTCCATTCCAAAGCTGTTGGCATGATTGGCTTGCTTCTGGTGCTGTCTACACATTTATCGGGTCATTAAGAATTACCTTTGGGACTTCATAGAGAGGAACATTGGTTCAAACGAAAATTTATTGAAACCACCAAAATCGAAGCCAATGGTGCCTTCATTCAACCGAGCGTGGAAATTGAAAACGTATGGAGACCGCTAATGGACCGTTTTGAAGGGGGAAACAGCGCCAAAACACGCGTGCCACAAGACCGCGCGTAATTACAACGTAATTAGACCATACCGACAGACCTATAAAACATCGTGTAGATTCTTAATTTGTCAGTATTCACCTGAAGACGATTGCAGATTCAAGCAATTGAAAAGTAGTAGAAAATTGAAAGAAAGAGAAATCTTTCAACCATTGAGACGATGGAAGTCCGAAATGTAAGTAATCAAGTTACTACATCGTCTACAACCTTCTAACAAATAATTATCCAGGCTGGAAAGTGTACTTTTTTGAGCATCTTTAGGCTTTCCTCCAATGTTGTTGTATAGGAAGAACCCTACTTGGTTGACAGTACCTTCATTTACTTATACCTTATGGATTCTCGAGCACATGGGTGTATCTGTTACCTCTTCGCAGAATTTCTTCCACGATTGTCTTCTGGCCTTTATAATTTCTTTGTGTCAAATACACAGAACTATCATCCATTAATAAAAACAAAGCCGGTGAGTCTAAAAGTTTAGAGCCGCTGAAAAATATCAACACATCTTCTTTTCGCATGTGAAAATCGTATATGTCTGTCTCATTTATCGTTGTGATTTAACACAATGGAAAAAGATAAAACTAGAAAGTTAGTCGGTGATTATGTCTCACACTCGCACGTTAAGACCGATTTTGACTATAGCATCCATTGCAAAGCTGTTGGCCTATTTGGCTTGCTTCTGGTGCTGTCTACACTGTTATCGGGTCATTAAGAATTACCCAGGCTGGAAAGTGTACTTCTTTGAGCATCTTTAGGCTTTCCTCCAATGTTATTGTATAGGTGTTGTCATTCTTTTTCAAGAACCCCACTTGGTTGACAGTACCTTCTTTTGCTAATACCTTACGGATTCTCGAGCACATGGGGGTATCCGTTACCTCTTCGCAGAATTTCTTCCACGATTGTCTTCTGGCCTTACTAATTTCTTTGTTGTACTGCGTGAGTTTAACCTTGTATGTGGTCCAATCTTGGTTGGATTTTGCTTTGTTGAAAAGCTTTCACACCACACGTTTGACGGTTTCCAGATGTTTAATGCACCAGTCTGTTTTGTTATTTTGTTGCCTTGTGTTTCTCAGGAAAGCTTCCCTCGTAGGTATCGACTATTGCGAAAGCCCACTTTGTCTAATGTCCTCCCCACTTTGTCTAATGTCCTCCCCACTTTGTCTACTGCCCTCTCAAGGCTCTCTTTGTCCCGTATTTCAGTCACGGATCCCTCAATAGACTCACTGAGTGACGCTGAGTATCTTTCCCAGTAAGTCTCTCGTGGGTTTCTATATATTTGACTAAAGTACGCGGTGGGGTGACTAGACATGTTCCTAAACTGTATTCAAGATGGCAGGCGCGCAGAATGTTGACTCCGAGCTCGTCAATAAAATTGACAAAATAAAATGTTCTCATTGTAAAAAAGTTGTCGTGAAATTCGTTAAATGTGCAAAATGTGACTATGAATATCATCCGGCGTGTTTTGTGCAATCTGGAGAGGCCAGAAATGCATCTTGTGTACACGTGCCGAAAGAAGTCTCAGATAGCAATGAAGTCAGTGATCACACAGGCCAGGGTGTGCAATCAGTTCAAGAAATAAACCTACTGAAGAGAATTATCCTGGAACAAGAGGATAAATTCAAGATCCTCCTGGATAACAATAAGTTATTACAAGAAAATGCAGTCTATCTAAAAACGACAATTGAAACATTGGAAAAAACAGTGCAATCCTACAGCATCGACCGTCAAAAAAAACAACAGCAAAAAGTCGACACAAGTTCAACACAAACAACCTTGAAAGCTGATAACTCCATAAAACACAGGACAGATTGGTGCGACCTTGCTGACAATAGAACATCAAAATCATGGAATGATCCGAATATTCTAATTGGACCGAATGATGCTACTGAGGCAAGCCATGGAACCACAAATTCGGTTCTGCACCAGTTCGCTAAATCGTATCTCAGAGGGAGAAACCGAACACACCTGTTATCCCCACTACGTCTATGGGAAACGTCAACAATGTCAACAGTAACGTGAGAGAACAATGAAGGTCAAATAATAAACAAAAAGCACACCTTCCATAGAAAGGAGGTTAGTTCAGCGATTTTGGGAGCTGTGGAGAAACAAAAAATAACAGAAATCCAGCAACTGTCTGACCAGGTTATGGCAGCAGAGGAAGAGACTGAGTGGCTAACCCAAAAAAGCAGAGGACAAAGACGAAAACGCCAATACCTGGTAGGTGGAAACGAAGAGGACAAAGCAGTGGAGACAATCCCTGCAACAGTCTCACTTCATGTCACACGTCTGAAACCACTCACAACACCCGAAGAAATGAAGAAGACTCTGGAGAAATATTTTCCAGAAGTTCAATGTGAGGAACACATCTCAAAATTCCCCGACATTTACAGTTCAATGAAAGTCGTCATCAATAGAGAAAACTTCAGAAATGCTTGGAGGAAAGAAATTTGGCCAAAAGGCGCAATAGTGTCTAGGTTTTTTGCAAAGAGGAGGCTCCCGCAATAGTGAATAGAGAAGTTGGGTCCTCGGTTGAAACTGACAATGACAAAAGCAAATGCTTAGGTTTATTCCACATTAATATACAATGCATTTCAAATAAGAAAGAGCAATTAGAATTATTCTTAGATAAATATAGGTTTGATGTCCTGTGCATTTCAGAACACTGGCTTAGAAATGATAGTCTTAAATTGACCAATCTAGAGGGTTATAACTTAGCATCTTATTTTTGTAGGAAACAACACCTCCAGCATGGTGGCTCAGCTATATTCATCAAAGACCATATTGTTCATAAACCTATTAACTTAGATGAATTCACATGTGAGTTGAATGGTGAATTCTGTGGAATATTTTTACCATCCATCGATACCATACTTATTACTTTCTACAGAACAGGTAAAGGGGTTTTTAATCTATTTTATGACAGCCTTGAGAGACTACTTCATAAATTTTGCAAAGTTCACAAATATATCCTGATATGTGGTGATTTTAACATTGATTTTCTGACTAGTTCGCATGAGTTGGATAATTTGAAGTATCTGTTTGATTCATTTGGTCTCAACAGTCTTATATCTGAACCTACTAGAATAACTCATTACTCCTCTACTTGTCTGGATAATGTAATAACAAACCTAGACAACATTTCTGACTTCGGAGTCATGGAACCTAATCTCTCTGATCACAAGGGTCAATTTCTCCTTATAAAAGAGAAGAAAATCGGAAAACGAACAAATGAATCGTAAAGAAAATTCACGAAGGTAGGTATGGCCAAACTCAGGAACAAATTAATGGAGGTAGACTGGTCTATCTCGGATGAGGGTGAGCAAACAGTGGAACGCATTGCTACCCACATGGTGAACACTTACGAAACTCTTGTGAAACAAACATTCCCTCTAAATACGAAGGCAAACAAAAGCCAGCCGGGCTCCAAAATTAAGTGGTTCAATGATAATCTTAAACAACAGAGAGATGATTTAGAAAAATACCAGCATATAGCTCAAGTAAGTGGTAATCATTTATATCTTGAAATGTATAAAATTTTGAAGCAGAATTATAGATCAGAAATTAAAAAAGCAAAAAACAGGCCTATGACGACTACTTATTAAAATCTGAAAACATTTCAAAAGCATCTTGGGATATAATAAACCAAGAGCGCAACAAAGTAAAAAACGCTAATGACAAAATTTCTGAAATATCTTCAGACTGCTTCAACCAGTTTTTTGGAAAGGTAGCAGAAAACATCATCAAAACATTACCAAGCTTGGATGTTAATCAATTAAACAATTTCAAAAAACTACCAGCACCCTGTGACTCGTTCTTTCTGGAGCCTGTGCTGGAGGCAGAGGTCTCTGCAGTTATCCATAACTTAAAAAACTCTAGGTCGGCTGATACCTTGCAAAGAGACTCTCAGGGCCGGACTAACCGGATTTTTAGTTGGGGTTCGGACTGGACAAAAACTTCGGTTCCTTTGCCAATGGCCTATATTTCCACTCTTACGATTTAATGCGATTGATGCAACGTTCACAGTGAAAACCACAGCTAAAATAAATGCTAAAATCAGCATACCGCAAAATACATATCCCTGTCCTACAAAACAGAACAGACCTCTGGAAACTCGAATCGAAACACATGGCCTGAAGGGCAAAAACTAAGAATACCATTAAGTGGCCAATATAAAATTTCATTCGTTACATACATCTTAAACTAACAAACAAGGCTTACCTAAAATAAATGCGAGTGCAAGTAAAATCGATGAAATTTTCTATAAACTCCCAACAAACATTTGTAACTGGGCTTTCTTGCTGAGAAACCAGCCGAAATGGCCGAGATACCAAGTAGCTCCTTCACGAACGAGGAAATTACTTTTTTCTGTAGTTTTTTGGGGAGATTTAAAATTATTTATTCCCAATCCAAGGCTGCTGGCGCCATCTCACGGAGGATAGCGTTATTATCGTGCGCCGGGCTAGAAACACACGGAGAAACCTACTCATGAAAGGACTGTGGATAGTTGCGCTCCAACATAGGCAACCAAACCAACAAACTGTTGCACAACTGGTTGCTCATCTTACAATATAATACATTTAAGTTTTAACCTCAAAGTATTGGACGGATATTCTCTTAGGATTTGCTACAACCTCCTTAATAAATCTCATGTTCTGCACTGGCCAGTTTCCAGATGTACTCAAACTATCGAAAGTTATTCCTATCTACAAAAAAAAAGGAGATATGTCTGCACCAGACAATTATAGACCAATTAGTATAGTATCAATATTTTCCAAAATAATTGAAAAACTACTGAAAGCCAGACTGTATAAATACTTTGAAACCAAGTTTTACTTGAATAAAAATCAATTTGGTTTTCGCTCGAAGAGAAACACCATACAGGCAGTGCAAAAATTAGTGAGCAACATAGTCGAGGGCCTGGAATACAGTGACCACACATGTGTCACTCTGTGTGATCTCACCAAGGCCTTCGATTGTGTCTCTCACAATATTTTGATTGAGAAACTCAACTACTATGGAGTCAGGGGAGCACCTCTTTCACTAATTAAATCGTACCTGGAAAACAGAGGCCAATATGTCTGGGCAAATAACACCATTTCTGATATTACCCCTGTCAAGCATGGAGTGCCCCAAGGCTCGGTTCTAGGACCACTCCTGTTTTTAGTCTATATAAATGATCTCTGTGATTATGTGTTACACCCTCTCATACTTGCATTCTGTTTGCAGATGACACTAACTTGATAAATCGCCATAACTCCTACGATTCTCTGATAATTGATCAAGAAAATCTTATGATGAAAGCTGAAACCTGGTTCACAACAAATAAACTTTCTTTGAACAAACAGAAAACACAAAAACTAATTCTTTCAAACAACACTGTGCTCCAAAATACAGGTGATGCCAGTTTTCTTGGAATTATACTTGATAATAAACTTTCCTGGCGCAACCACATCGATTTTATCCAGAGGAAATTGGCGAGTGTGCTTTTTTTACTCAGGCAACTAAGTAGGTTGACCAGCCTAGAAATCCAAAGAACAGCATATTTTTCTCTTTTTCAGTCATCTCATATGGGACTGTCCTATGGGGGGGCTCCACTGATTCCATAAGAGTTTTTAGACTACAAAAAAGGGCTATAAGAATAATATCAAAAGTTGGTCCCCGTGAGCATTGTCGTCCTCTATTCACAAAACTAGGCATTATGCCACTCCCGGCAATTCACATATTCAACACTTAGACTTGATGTTAGTAAAAAAAACTCTCTCAATTATAATCTATATAATGCCCTTCCTGCTACAGTGAGGTGCATGACGATTGGTCCATTTAAGACTTTCATCAAAGAATTTCTAACAAAAAACTGTTTTTATAATATTGATGAATATATTGCAATTGCAAGTGAAGTTCTAGTGTAACACTTTCATTGTAGTGCACTATTTTATATTGTTTTTAAATTCTATGTTATAAAATGGGTCCTTTAAATTCTATGTTATGAACTGTGTCCGTTGGGATTTTAACTTTTAAATTTTAACTTTTAAACTGTAATTTGAAGCAATCTATTGCTGCTCATTATTCCCTAAGTCATGACTTGTCACAAACATTTCAAGATTGTAACGTGATCAAATAAAAAATCTAATCTAATCTAATCGAATTATCAAATATTATAGAACTCTTTTTCATTGTTGTATTCATCATAAACGTTTTGCAAAACGTTTGTTGAATGATCGAAAGTTGTTACCAGATACACTTGATACACCAGATACACTTTGTTAATTCTTCAACAAGAATAAACATAGATAGCACAGAATTTCTTTAAACATTTATCTTTTTGATCTCGAGGACGTGGCTACCGATATATAATTTGATATTAATCGATTTACCTTAAGAACGTTCATATCTCAATTATATGACATAGCCACGTCGAAAGAGTTCACAACCCACACTTCAGTTGGTAGGCTACGACGGGAAAGCTGAGTGATTACACGATTTGAATTTTACGCAGTGGCGGAATGCCAGAGAACTACTACTGTAAGCTTTTCGGACGTGGCTATCTCAAGGAACTTCCGGTAATAAGTAGTTGTATGGGTCTAGTTAAACTGCAGATGGACTTATCGATGGTTCATCAAATGATGTTGTGGGGGTTCACAATGTAACCATTGGTAAGTCGATCTGGAGCTTAAATTGAACATATACAACCGGCACTAAGTCGTGTAGCTCTGATTGATAAACATTTTTGGCGAGTGTTTATCAAATTGTCAAAATGTTGGTGTTTAGGTAGCCATCAAACCACTTTACTCTCCACAACCAAAAATAACTTTTATTGAACAGCAATTTCAAGCAAGATAGTTACATTCAACGTCAAATTACAGTGGCACAATATTACACCCTAACAGTCCTCTTCCTCTCCACGCCCTGGGAACCAGCTGCACAGTCAAAAACCTGTCTCCTCTCTTCACTTTGACATTAACCTGTACCCCTATAGCGTGTTGCACGACGGTAGCGATATCATTGACGTTCTTGAAGTTACTGACGTTCACCGATCCAAATTCAACGATTTCATCATTTATGTTCATCCCGGCATAGTCTGCTGGCGAACCTTCGCTGACAACAGTGACTTTTGCAAAAGGCGTCTTGTGAACCACAACATTCGGAACGTCCACGCTCATCGGTATCTCCTGGCAAGTACCATCCGCGGTACCGTTGGAATGGTATTCGTGTAAGCCGTTTTCAATCTGCTTCATAAGATTTTTATGGTCGTTCTGGAGGCGTATGATGTTATGTCTTGCGTATCTCACTTGGTGTATATCGATGGAGGCGATAGGAAATCCTTCGCTGTCAACGAGAGGTTCGTTCATACCGACGCCGTTCTGGGTCAGTATGGAGGTAAGGTTTTTTATGTCGTTTTCGATTTGTTCCTTTTTTCTCATGAGATCCAGGACTTGGTCTCTGATATTGTCGCGGCTCATTGTTTCAATCTGAAAATATATCTGGTGATAATTTCTACTATAAGGTATAACGAAGTCCATGTAAGCAAGCTGTGGTATTTGTGAGCAATCTGTGGTATTTGTGAGCAATCTGTGGTATTTGTAAGCAATCTGTGATATTTGAGGATTGATGATCATATGTACAAGAGCATACAGTACGGTCATAATACCTCTCCCCCCTAACAACTTTTGAACAGTTTAATGTCGGTCGGCCAAAAAAAAGTACTGTAGAAAATTGTTTGGTACCTGTTGCAATGAAAATGAACAGATGTAGTGGTAATTGGCGGAATCATGACATTAAGAGAGAGATAAAAATATAGGTACTTCAATGTCAGACATAAAAACGTACTCAATGAAAAATGTTTAGAAAAGGTAAGAGTTATGTGGCAATTCACACCTTGTTTCAACAGTACCCATTTTGTCTGAGTTTGATGTAGTTTTGACAGATTAAATAAATAAATAAAATTTTAGTTTAGCGTATTAATACACATTGAAAAGTCCATCCTTACATAGAATCTTCAAAATGTGCTCCATCTACTTCCACCTTATTGCTGAAATATTGTACTCATTCAAATGTTTCAGCGAACATTTCTCCACACTCTTCAATTATTCGTTGTTTCAAATCAGGTGCTATAGGGTAAACCTTAGATTTAGGATATTTTGACAAAAACAAATCTGAAGGTGTAAGTTCTGGGGACCAAACTGACCATTCTATCAGACCTCTTCCTTCAATCCATCCACCACAGCTACATAACGTCTGTCTGTAGCATAATAGTGGTACTTGCTAAAAAGTACCATGCGTCAACTCGTCAAATTTGAGAAAAGGGTACCATACGACTTCAAAAGCTGAGACCTACTTTATGTAAAGAGGTCCAAGTGATTTATTGAAAGAGCCAAGCGCAATTTCAATAATTATTGTACAATTTTGAAAAATTATTTGACTTTATCAAGTCATTACTCAATACCATAATTTGGCGATTGTTACCTTTTAGTTAAACTCTATCCATGTGAGAGTCTGTTTCCTCCTCGTCAACATAAAGTCTGCACTCCACGGTTTCTCCATTTATTCCCATAGTGTCCAGGTGTTTTCTTAGACCGCAGTGTCCGGTTAGTAAGCCAGTAATTGTGCGTAATTTAGATCTGTTGAGGTTGAGGGTGTCAGTGCCAGACGGCAGTGTTTGCCTTAGGTGCCACACCATGGCTGTGTTGAGCCGATGCCCTTCGATATGGTCTCAATATGTTTTATGTTTTGTTTTCTCCCACTCATTAATTAAGTTTCCGCATCGGGTTTTGTTTATACCAAACGATGGTTCTGGGCGTGTGAAAGATGATTCAGATGCTTGTCTTGCAAGTTAGTCTGCCTTTTCATTGCCATCTATTCCCCTACGTCCAGGCTTCCAAGTAATCTTGTTGTGTTCTGAAGATCTGCAGGCATTCCCAAACTTGCTTTGAGTTTATCTGTTCTGTATTTAGAGCTTTTATTGGGCTCTTGCTGTTAGATATAATGTAGAGGTGTTTTATTTTATACCCACTGTCTAGATTCATCTGTATGCCTGTCCTTATGGCACGTGCCTTTGCTTGGAATACTGTGGCGTTGTTGCCAAGTGGAACTATTACGTTCCTTTTTGGCCTCACTCCATATATTCCTGCTCTTGTTCCTACATCTGTTTTTGAGCCATCTGTATACCAGCTCGCACAAGTCTCTCGAAGACTTCTGGGGGTTGTGCTTAATGGTGCAGGCGGTTGACAACAAAATTATTTAACCAGTCAAAACTACCTCTAGCTCAAAAAATTACGATTACACAGGTATTTTGAATGCCTCAAAAACGAGATTGATGACGTTCTGTGATGATTTCATCACCAGTCACTAGAAAAAGCATTTACATCCGTTCATTTTCACACTACATATGTGTAAGTATAACAGTTCAAAAGACACGGGGGCGGGGTGGCGCTTTTGGCTCGAACTGCATCTTAATCGGTTCAAAGCAATTCAATGCATTTCTTTTCAATTCAATTCATTTACAAAAGGTGACTTCAGCTTGCTCAAAATCTAATGCTAATTCGAATCAACATTTAATTTTTTCTACCCTCAGATTGTTATGGACCCTGGAAAACTATGTATTATTAAATCTAAAGGAGGTTTGGAACAACTCGAATTCATAAAATACAACTTTATCTGATCTTGTCACTTACTACTTCAAATAACCTGAATCTAGATACTTCAAAATGTCCCGTTTCGTTTGTCAATGAGGATGCTCATTACTACGCAGTCTCCACATTTCAATAGAATTACTATCACATCAAAGCAATCATCTACAGTGTGTCCCACTTTGAGCAGCCACATCTTTATATTTCATTGAGAATAAAATGATTTAAAATTTATTTTTTTCAAATTATATTACTCAGGAATACCTACCTTTATGTTGAAGAAACATTCGTAAATCCATTTTCCACGGCTAACTAACTATGACCAATTGAAAAGTGAAAAAGTAGGAAAAACATATTAGGGATTTTTTCATCACAAAATTAACATCAAATTCTGTTCCCTCAAACCCCTAGACTCCCCTAGAACCCCTTGAATCAATCGATTATACACGGTGTCATTTATTGCGGCAATATGATTACCACTTTTAATCAGTAATATTTGCTTAATTTTGAACTTTTTTGAACTTTTCACAAAATTCAAAAAAATATTCATCCAATTTTTCACTAATCGAGTGGTCACAGTTTGCCATGGAAAAGTAATATTTGGTTATTTTTCGAGGTATTAATTAAATATTATGGTGAATTTTGTTAAAAGTGAAAAAAAAAAATGAAAATTAAGCAAATATTACTGATGAAAAAGAGATCATCAAATTGCTAGCTACAAATGACACCCTGTATTATCAATTGATTCAAGCATTGGAATTTAGTGGTTTAAGAGTATTCTGAAACAGAATTTGATGTTAATTTTATGATGAAAAAATCCCTAATATGTTCTCCCCACTTTTTCACTTTTCAATTGGTCATAGTTAGCCGTGGAAAATGGATATACGATGTTTCATCGACATAAAGGTACATAGGTATTCCTGAGTACTATGATATGAGAAAAAAAATTCAAATTATTTTATTCTGCCCAAAGTGGACATACTGTATAAATTCGTAAATCAAGCGCCTTCTTCTTAGAAGCCAAATATTGTCAAAAATATATGGAACATCCTGTACATTAAAATATTTTATTATCATTCAATACGTGGGTAACCTTTTTACCTTTTACAATTCAGTACGTGAGCGAAGATATTTTATTTTGAAACACAACTTGTCCTCAACAGAACATAAACAAGAGTTTTCAAAAAGGCCACTGTTAGTTCGATCTGGTAGTCGAGTTTAGAGTTCTGCCGTGCCCGCAGCTAGTGAGGGCTATGGGGGGAGTTTGGAAGAGTAGAGTTCGAATCCATTGAAAATGTTCCTATATTGTATATGTCAGTCTTAATTGTAAGTATTAGTCTTTTCCGTTAATTTATATAAAACGTAACTAGTCTAGGAGACATTCATAATTCTCTTTAATTCATCATTCCCTTCATTAATTTCAATCGTCTTAATCTCATATTTGTACATAGTAAAATAAATGTTTTTTATATTTTTCTAAAGTGTTTTAAATCTATAAATGATAAGTATCTACCTAGTTAGTCGTGAATAAACCCCAATTCACGACAATATTTATCAATTAACAAAGAATTCCAAATAAAAACAGGTTGTAAATCTAAAAAAAATTCTGAGTATTGTAAGTGTATAGTCGAATAAATCAATATTGGGAACCATTGATGTGAATTCCTTTTCAAGAAATAGAAACTACCCAAACACCAAAACTACGTCAAAATTAAACTCGACCAGCGTTCAACCAACAAAGCTAGTATCTTCATGGGCTAATAGCTTCTCGCTAAAAGCTCACCTACAGCAAACCAATAAAGTTATCTTCTTCAGGAGCTAAAAGTTTATTCGCTAAAAGCTTACTTACAATAATCTTTTATCTCCTGAAGATGCCAACTTTGTTGACGAAATGCGCGTCGATTGTAATTTTGACGGAGTTTTGGTGGTATCTATTTCTTAAAGTTGTATAGTATAGTTAGAAAATACCGCCACTGCATGGCAATGACAGCAGCCTGCAAAACCGTTGCGATGCGACAATACGATTCCTAGAATATCTAAACAATGTCAGTGGCCGTTGAGTCCCCGATTACGTCACATCAATGCGTCTTAGCGACTAGACGCTACATGAGTTATCGATGACTGGAAGCTGTGCCAGCCGGTAGGGTGTATGGTGACCAGATGCACCGAGTTAGGTCTGTTTGCTAATAACGGGTGCAATGAGAATTCCTCCAGCTACCGCTGCTTCCAGCCTGGATCAAGGAGGCAATAACGCCCATTTGAGGATGCGAGACTATGGATTCTTGGTTAACGAAGAAACAGGAGATACTTATTACCGCTATCAGAGTGAAAAGCGCACAAGATGGACTGCGGTGGAATAGAGAGTTTGCTCTCACTATTCCTAGAAGAGAATAATGGGATGGAATTACAGTGGAGTTTTGCTCAAGAAGCGTAATATGTTATAATAATATAGCATTTATTGCCAAACAGAAACCATTTACAAGGCAATTTTTAAAGAACAGCAAATGAAATATAATTAAAAGTATAGTAACAGTAAAACGTCGCCCTCAGTGCATAAACATCTATTTATACCCTTGGTACATAAATAACTATTATATTCTTCGAAAGTGTTTTAAATCTATAAATGATCAGTATCTACCTAGTTAGTCGTGAATAAACCCCAATTCACGACAATATTATAAGTAAAAGTGAAAATTTAAATATTCTTGTACTTATATTAATATTTTATACTGGAAATGAGATATTTCAAATGGAAAAACATATTATATTGTTGACTTGTATACTATAAGAAATATTTTTTGTGCATAAATGATAGGAAGCCTGAACTTTGATAAAAACTTTCTTGATAAAAGCTTCCCGTAATTTCGGGAATTCCATCACATAAGTAGTTCAGGATATTCACAAGTCACAAACAATAAATTCGAGTGACGCGTTCGGTATATCTACCTATAACGACAAAGGACCCCTCACAATAGCATAGGAAATTTGCCCACAGTGGGATTTGCCTGAAATTTACATATGTTATTGGTATTGAGTTTCTGATCAATTGTTCTCATGGGACCAATCCTCTAAGACCAATGATTTAGCTCTCAGGGCCGTATTTAGTATAGGTGCCAAATAAACAATGACACTTTTTTTTCAAGTCCATAATTTTTTTATTTCTTATTAGAATGTATTTGAATAAGAAATATTGCAAAATCTCAGCATTTGTTTTTAGCATAACTTCTCTGTGAAACATGTTTTGTCCTACACGACCGTTTTTAGTAAAACTGTATTTGCCAAGTGATCCACAAAAAACTGAATCAAATTGATTTTGTTATAACTTTCTTATTTCTTGATCTATGTCAGTGGTTGATAGCTCGTTTGATAGACGAATGTAGCTTTCTTTGTGTACATAACAAAAGTGGTCGCCATCTTAATAATATCCAAGATGGCCGCCTAACCTGTAAACTCTATGTAGGACTTATCTTGTAGTTTTTTGAGAAAGATAGTAACAGGAAAAAAATAAGAATTACAACGTTTTGTTTGTTGAAATTGGTCATTTACTCTTTGAATTATCTAACTTTATAATATAAATATAACTCTACTGATCTGATCTGATCTTAGAGTAAAAATTTTATAAGGTTTAATTTTTAATTACAATAAAAATACTAATGAGTGAACTTTGATTTATCAGACTTAGAATGTATTCTCGATTCAGGAGGAGAGAAAAATATCAAGTATTTATTCAATACAATATGCATGAAAACCAGCCTGACGAGAATAATGAAGAAGATGTATTGATAATAGCAGTTGCTAATCAGAGGCAAGTTCACCAGTTACATGTGCTCATATTTGTAGCATACTCTGGTATTTGGGAATTACCTGCCATAATCAAAATTTGAATTATCCATCGACTTTTGTGTCACAGCATATTAAAGATGCCGAAAATCATCCAGTGCAAGATGCGATACTCCCACAGCTGTAAGTGTTCGAGTATTATTTTGACAATGAGTGCTTAACTTTTTTGTTCTCTTTCACCACCCTGGAAATATCGGTTTCAACTTTGTTAGTTATTAATTAGAAATAGTTTTAATAAGATATTCATCTATCAAATGAGCTATCAACCACTGACAGATCAAGAAATAAGAAAGTTATAACAAAATCAATTTGATTCAATTTTCTGCGGATCACTTGGAAAATATAGTTTTACTAAATACGGTCCTGTAGGACAGAACATGTTTCACAGAGGACTTGTGCTAAAAGAAAAATGTTGAGATTTAATTAAATTCTAATAGAAAATAAAAAATTATGGACTTTAGAAAAAAGTGTCATTGTTTATTCGACACCTATACTAAATACGGCCCTGGGAGCTAACACATTGGTATTAGAGGATTGGGCCCATGAGAACATTTGATCAGAAACTCAATACCAATAACATATGTAAATTTCAAGCAAATCCCACTGTGAGCCAATGTCCTATGCTATTGTGCGGGGTCCTTTGTCTTTTCTTAAATCAAATAAAACCGAACAATAACAACAATTAAAATATATATTGAGGGCAGAAACTTTATGTCATTACTGAAAGTAATTCATTTGATAGTAGGTAGCACTACGTTATATTTTAATTTCCGTTTGATAAACACTGTGTTGCTTTTTTTTCTTAGTGGCAATTAAGGTTCATATAAACCCATGAAAAAATTAACGGCAAGTTTAAAAATTCTGAAAAAAATTCGAGTTATTTTGGCATTCAAATTGAATAATTAGAGAGATGTAGAAGGAAATCTGATGAACAGATTTCGAGGAAAAAATAAAAATCTAATTTTTAGACGTTTTTTTAAGTTTTCTCAAAAACCACTCATCAGATTCCATTTAAAATATCATGACATATCAATGTCAAAGTAAAAGATATCACGATTCTTTTCAGAATTTTTAACTTCAACGTTTCCTCACAATTTGAAAAAAATTCTCAAAATCTTGTTATAAAATCAAAGACAGTTGAGAAGAATCGCTTTTGCAAATGATATTTATATATGAAATTTAGAATAGGGGTTTGTCAGTTCATCAGTTGGATGTTGGATTGGTCCGCCTGAAGCCTTGGAGTCCTTGGACACAGTTGAAGAAGTATGTTAGTAATAAGTTTTGTGTTTTGCGATTTAAAATATCAGTTTTGGAAATAAAACAGGACGCAAAACAGAATTGAAAAATAATTATAATAATCATAATAGCGTCTTTATTGTCCATTCCAGTTGTTTCTAAATAACATAATATTATATACATAAAAAATAACGGCATAATAGGTGAAGTTCAGCTTACAAAGCTGAAAAATATTGATCAAAATAAATTATAGTGAGTTGTTCATATTAGCTGCTCTTTTTGAATTTTACCAACAATATTGTGCTAAAAGCAAATTTAATATAAGCAAGATCAAGGACGGACTGACTATATCTATAACAAACCCATGGGTACTGCAACCGCGAATATCATAAAAACAAACGAAATGAATACAATAAATAATATACAGGCGAACCGGAAAAAAGGGGCAATATCAAAGATTCCCAAGATCTCCCACAGGAAAACTGACTGCACAGGCATCATCAATAAACCAAAATCTGAGAAAAAGAATGAACCAACTTTAAAGAAAATGGCCACCACCTTTGGAAAGACTGAAAACGATTCAAAAGATAACCCCTTTTAGAACAAAATGAGGTCTCTATCCATGGTAAGCCTGGATGTTCTGCAAATCAACGGAAATTTGCAGAAAAGGAAAATACATCACTGTTTCTGAAAAATGTGGTGTAGTACACCCATTACAAAACTGAAGACTCCGCAAATTTTCCGAAACTTGCACACATGATTCGGCACGGGGGTTAAGTTCGAAAAATGATGCCTCCACCCAATACAAATCTGAGGGCGCTGCAAATTTTCTGAAATTTTCAGACAGGACACAGCAAGGAACACTGAATTCATATAATGAAGTCTCCGAGGTCTCCACCCAACAAAAACCAGAGGAACTGCAACTCTCACCAAATTCACAGACTCGGCAGAGGCCACTGAATTCGATTAACGAGGTCGCCGAGGTCTCCAGCCATTAAAAGAGCGAAGACACTACAAATTCAACCAAATTCGTAGACATGACTCAGCAGAGGCCCACAGTATTCGAAAAACGAGATCCCCGAGGTGTCCTCCCAACAAAATTATGGAGGCACTGTGAATTCCAACAAATTCACAGACAGGACGCAACTGATCTAGAAAAATTATTTCCCCGAGGTTTCCACCCAACAAAAAACTAGAGGCCCTGTTAGTTTCACTAAATTCACTGACAAGCTCTGTAGAGGTCGCTAATCAACAGTAATGAGGCCCGCAAAAAAATACGGAGATACTATAAAACTGAAATATTTTGTAAACCACTGAATAATAAGCATATACGAAGAGCTGGAGAATATAAGAAAAGAAAAAAGAGTATTGTTCTTGAATTTGGTGAAAGGTGTAGTGCTTCCGGTTTGGTTGGATGCAGACCTCAGGGGCCTCATTATTCGGTTTCAATGTCCCTTGCTGTATTATGTCAACAAATTTTTTTGCGCGCGCCCTAAGATTTGTCTTGGATGGAAACCTCATTGTTCAAACTCAACACCCCATACTGAATTATGTGTGCAAGTTTGAAAAAATATTAGGAAAGTTTGAACCGAAATAATTATAATAATGATTAAAAAAGGAATTGGATGTTTTCCACTATGAATCATGACTTTGTATGTCTCATCAATGTTGAATTGTTACTATAAAACCTCATGTTTAAAATTTAGATGAAGAAAATAAACATTTCCGAAAGCTCGACCAAATGACAAAGAGTATTATTTTAAACAGCCCAGTATTTTGACTGCATTGAGGATGCAGTCATCCGCATTTTTCCTCAACTAGCCAGTCAAGACTACCCTTCGCCTTATACATATTATTTATATTCTATATCTATAATGTAGATAATACAGTAAATAAATAATTCATTATTGAAGAGAAAGAAATCACAAAATCATCTCCACAACGAACAAGAATTGCAATAATAATTATCATTATTAGTACAGATCGACAAGCGTAAGGATGCCTCTGAGATGCGCAAACGATAGAAAGCGTGAGTAGATGTGCGACAAAGATCGACTACTGTTTAATAAGGCAGAGCAATTGAGCTCCTGCCCCACTCCAGGGTTTTGTCTACTACGCAACCAATTCTCGGAGGCATCCTTACGCTTGTCGATCAGTAATCCGGCTATTCGTAATATAGCTACATAATGCATTGAACCTCATTACCACAATATTGATACCAGATTATAATTAATAATCCCGTGAGCTATTTCGCAGTACTCCGAATAATGTTGAGATTTGGCAACAATGCATTAGCAGTAGGGTTGACCGATGCAGAAAACTGTAATTTATATGGAACTATTATAAAAGATCGCTGTGACTGTGGTATGAAAAACATATATTGTCAGTGCCATCTTACAGTTCAGAAACGCGAAATATTTGACTTTATATGAACCTTAAGTATAGTGAGTCCCAGTCCCAAATTCAGGTGACTTATTTGATTGCCAATACTAAATTTTGAATAATGGTTATTGAAGTTTTTCTCGGTGTTGTTCCAGAAATAATTTAAACCAGAGTTATTATCTTATCTCCTTCATGGATGAATTGATGAACAAAAGTTGTTCATACTCACTTTTCCAACTTTCTTCTCCTTTTTTGAGCTTGTTTCCTACTAACCCGCCTCCTATAAAGGTGAAGTCTTTTTTGTGACCCACTCTTAGTGTGTGCTAGTCTTCCCATACTTGATCTTTGCAAGAGCACTATGCAACACTATGCGCAATAGAAACACGTAATAATCCAAAAAATAAATATCACTAAATCACTTACAACGAGACAATTCCGTCACTTCGCACTCGACTGGCCGGTTGAAACGTACGACCTTATCCGTTTACGACAAAAAAAGTCCCCGCCACTGTCACTGTTGCCAACGCATTGATTCGCATCGATGATGGCGCCACGTTACGGCTGTTTTATTATGCACTTCTTATTTATCACTTTTCAGTATTTGGACTGTTTTAATCTATAGTATATACTATACGAGATGAATTGCTATGCACTTTTACGAAGAGTAGCAGACTTGAAAAAAATCTTTATTTTAAATAGTTTGGGTCAAAATGGTTTGTAAAAAAATTAAAATAACTTTCCGGGTAAGAGAACAGTATTTTGAATACTTAGGAGCGAGTTTTGATGAAATCGGACATGAGATGTTCTAAAAATTTGAGAAGGCGTTTTTGGGGAACAGCCTTAGAAAAATATTCATCGAGTTGGCGAAGATGAGGGTGGTTGCCTTTAAATGAAAAATATTCTCCAGATGTTCTTAGTGTCGTTGGCAGTTACATAAAATAATGACAAACTTATTTAAATTTTAACGTGTTTAGTTAGTTGTTGTTTATGGAATAATAATAGTAATGTCCAAAAAGAGAAGAAATTACTTTATATAATTATATTAATAATTATTTTTTTTTTGTTACTGTTTATAAAATTGTAACATTTCCATTTATCTTACAGTGCCCTGAAGATCTCAAAATAAATTGACGAAACGTCGGCTTTAAAGAAATATCGTTTTCTTTAATCTGAGACCTAAATCCCAAAAACTACTCTACAGTCATCATCAGAATGGTCGTGAATAAATTGGAATAAAAATTAGTATAGGCCATTTGCGTCTATATCATGTAAAGCTTAGTTGAAGTAATTGTCAATTTTTACGTTGTCTCCTCTTTATATACATTTATCATTTAACTATGAGTATCACAAAACAGCAAGATATTTATATCAAAAGTAATGAAGTCCACAATCACCATATACGCTGTAAAAATAACATTCGTTTACCATTTTCTAGGCTCAGTGTTGGGCAGAATTCTCCAACATATCAAGGAATTCTATGTTACAGTGGTTTCAATATGATTTTTGGTGAAATAAACAATTTCAATATTTTTTAAACAACATTGTTCAATTATTTAGTAGTTCTGTATTTTTATATATGATGTCTATGAGTCTGTGTGAACAAGGTGGAGTGAATAACAGTAACTAGCCTGATAAATTTTTATATATTGTATACATGTGTAAACCTCAATGATGAATAAATTATCTTTCTATCTAGTATTCTAGAGCAATTATCGATCAAAACACAATGGATGCTCTTTTACAATGCAATGCAAATCAAGCAAATCTCATTTTTAATAAACTCATAAAAATAAACTGGTGAGTCAACACCTTGACTTGCAACGTGTCACACAGGCACGTTGCAAGTCAATACACCTCATCTCAGTACTGTACATATAATAACACGTAACTTCTCACACAGGCACGTTAGTAGTTATTATATTTCCAATACAGCTCACAGACAAGTAACTTCTCACACAGGCACGTTACAGTCCTTCGTTTCTCGGAAATCCAACAAAAGCAGGCAACTTGTATTGGTTTTCATAATTGCTAAAATCTGACATACTACGGATCGAGTGTACGTAATTGCACCCCTACACTATACATAGCTTGAGGAGCGAGATACAGCATATATTGGCTGTAACTCTCGCTCAAGGTTACTGCGACGCGATTGGCTCTCGCGAGACCACGTGACCTACAACGTCCACGCGTTTTTTAAAAATAATTTCATAGTACATAAATAAATCCTTCTATCATAATAATAATACAAATAATAAAATGAAAAATAATAGTAGCAAAAATAATAATGAATAATGTGAAAATTTTTACTATAACAGTAATACAAGTAATAGTAAAAACAACATCAATAATAGGCAATAATAGTATGTGAAAAAAGTGTATTGCTTAAATCTTATAAATGAGCTGAAAAATTGTGAAAATACCTCATAAAAGTCAAATTCAACAAATATAGATACATCTGTGAATCATACAAAGATCACAGCACAGATGAACCGTTTAAAAAACAATAAAAAATTGTGAGACATCTACCTTGCCTCCATGCAAAGTTGAATTATACCAACAATTATTAATATCTTAGTATATTACAAGTGTTTGGCGCAATGCCCATTTGCGATTTTCTAGTTCATTGAAACCAGAAAAAAAATGGTTGGCATTAAAAAGAAAATACGTTGAAATGTCATTGGTTTGAGGGAGAATGCATACCGCAATCGGTACTCGACGCTACTATTAATGAAAACTCCAAAGAAACCGATGACAGCGCTGAATCAAGTGAGTTTTAATTACCATTTTCTGTTTCTGTTCTTGCACTTGCAAGTTATTATTTGTTATATGTGAGACTAATTCTATTTCACTTAGTACAGATGATGCAGAAGAATTGGAGGAAAAATGTTAGTTGTCTGATGATGAGTTCTACGAAGATGAAGATGCCAATTTTAAACTTTAATAAAAAATTTGACTTTTATGATGTATTTTCAGCTAATTTATAAGATTTAAGTAATACATTTTTTCACATATTATTACTATTGTTGTTGTTTTTACTATTAAAAAAATTCACATATTATTATTTATTTTCACTACCATTATTTACCTATCTACTTCAATATTTGTATTATTATTATGACAGAAGGAATTATTTATTTACTCCTAAATTATAAAAAAAAAAACACCTGGGCGCTGTAGGTCACGTGGTATCGCGAGAGCCAATCGCGCCGCAGTAACATTGAGCGAAAGGCACAGCCGATATGTGCTCTCTCTCTCGCACCTCAAGCTATGCATTGTGCTGTTCTCCCGGACTTTCTCCATCATTTGGCTGGTAAAAAGTTGTATCAAATTAATCTAGCTTTTTGGGATTATTTGTCATTGAGTAATATTACTCTCCCAAAGTGCCTCAAGAACATTTTTTCCTTTGTTCAAAAAACTATTATTCAACAGCCGGGTTAACATTTAGAACCGACTCTTTGATCTGGCTTTTTGATATCCTTAAATATCTAATTTGAGGATATAAAATTTTTAAAATGCCTCAAAAACACTTTTTTAATAAAGAAATTTACATTAAAAAATTCAAAGGTAGCCAGGGTGCCACTACCCTTCAGCCAAACCTCGACTATCTTATTTAGGGGTTTTTCAAGGGCAATTACAAAATTTTATGTGGTGCCTCAAGAACCTACCACAAATTGTTCACCAGCTCTCGGACTATTACGCACTGGTTGACCTTGGCTATTCGGAAAGCGGGGTGCTGACTGATGATAGGTACCTATACGTAGTTTGAAATTCGGCGTGAATCAATTTCATGCTCAGTCAACTTAAGTCTAAAAACATCAACAAGTGACCACTCCTGGAATATGGCCACCTCCTCTTTCTCAATATTAAGAAAGAAGCCAGAAAGATAATACAGGTTGCAGAGACCAAGGCACTAAGGAACGTAACAAAAATAGGACACCCAAACAACCCCGAAAATGAACTAGTATACGAAACCGCCTACCTAAAAAGTCTTACCTAGATGACACTAGGTTAGAAGAACTTGCAAGAAGATTTGATAAAAACCCCTTAAATTTGCAAAATTGTTGTTTAAAACTGTTTTTTTGGATTTGTGTTATATACCTGCGTAAATTCAAAGGCTGAACTTTTCTACGAGCGTTATAAATGTTTCTTCTGACGCAAGCAATATCATTTGTAGTAAATGTTGACGGCAGATTTTCCTGTAATATTCTGCAAATGACCTTTGCAGGTTTTTCGGACAGGTCCTCCAGAGCTTTCCGTTTGCATGCAGAACTAACAATTTCGCGATTCAATTCCTGCACAACTGCATCATGAGAATGTTCTTGTATGTGTTTTGTAATGGTTAAATTTTCAACACATTCGCCCAAAGAAATAACAAATGATTTGCACTTTCTCTTTGTACAAGTCCATCGCTTCTCACCACTTTTCAGGGTCTTTTGAAAACCGTATTTATAGTTATTAATAATCAATAACTGTTTTCCTCGTCCACTAAAAATTATTTCTGAGTTCATGGCGAGAATTAAGACAACTTTAAAGAAAATTGAGTGTCATTGAGCAAGCACGATTCAAAAACACAACTGACTGTCACACAGAAGCGATTTCACTTATAAGAACAAAGATTACACAGAAAGTCCCCGGGAACTAAATTACTTATGACCTTTTTGGGACTGGGAACTAAATAACGTATCATTATCAGGCCTCTCAAATAAATTTCTAATCTGCTATCTGTCGGAAACCATAGTACCAGGTCCCTGCTGTAGGACCTTGGTCCAGGCGCATCGATATTTTTTTTTTCTAGGGGGGGTTCTTAGTAGCGGTATATGGATTATTATATTCACCGTCTCCACATGGTATTGCGACAATACCAAGTAACCCAGGGACCTCAGGGTTCTCAACTAAGAATAACACAATTTACTAATTCCATACGTCAGTGAAAGTTAAAAATAATATAAATTTGGACAGCACATTTATCAACAAAAAAAAAATTATATAATATATAACATGGAATATACACCAAATAGAACATTCATGAGTTTCGCGTTTTCTTACAGATACATTATATTTTTAACCGTTGGTGACAATGGATAGTTGGTATTGTCGCATGACAATATGGCGTTGGTGAATATGGTCAATTGTAGCGTACTTTTACTTATAACAAATGTGGATCGGATAGACTGTAAAATGGAATTACTAGGAAACGACAATTTGAGGTACACCTATTAAATCAAACAGTGATCATTTTCTGCTCGACTTTGCGTGCACTGAATAACATATTATTATCTAACGCTCCTCGTTTAGGCTCGATTGGCAGTCCACGTGGAGATGATGTATTTTGTCACATAAAAGGGGCAGGTGAAATGCCAAAAGAAAGCCCCTGATTGGCCACTGTCAAATTCTAATTGGTCAGAGACCGAACTGCTTCGAACTTCTTTGAACGGCCGCTGCCGAATTCAAATCAGTTTGCTTTAGGATTTATTTACTAGTTCAGACGCATATTTACACATATCGTTATTTAGTTGTCTTAATTAGATTGATTATCTTTGCGGTATATCATTCTGGAAACCTTTCGATGTTGATGTCGTTGAAACAAGATTTTGATGCTAATTCAGAACCGCTCCAAGTGGAAGTTAATTCAGAGTCTCCAAGTAGGAGCTGATCTAGAGACGCAACATATGAAGTTATTTAATAAAGCCTTACACATTCAAACTCAAAGGGTTATTTTGAATATGTATTCGCGTTTGAAATATGAGAATAGTAGTGGTTCTTCAGATAATTAAATTGTGAAAAGAATATGCGAATTAACCAAGATTTAGCAGAGCTACTGTGTTCAGAGTAATTAAGCCGGAGACGTTGTCGACCATTCTGTCAGACGAAAGAGAGACGGACAGAAACTAAAGAAACTTGATTCAGCTTCCACAGAACACATTTACATAGTTACAAACGCCTGATATCGGAAATTACTGTATCACTGACTTTTTCGCCAAAAAAACTGTGTATTCGCGTTTTGAATTTTGTCTACTTGTGCTTCATGCACAAGTAAAACGGGTGGTGGTCGAGGGGCAAGGGGAATGTCAATCGGTACTTGAAGCTCCACTAAATGGAACGCATGGTCATACGCTCTGGGTAGCTCTGAGGAGCTCCTTACGATAAATGGAAAGCAGCTATAAAGTGCCGACATTAGAAATGATTCATGATGAATTAACTGAATATCCAGATTATGTTTATAAATTCGTTAGATACTTAGCGAAACATTTTAGTAGATTTCGGTTTCAAATACAAAAATTGGATACACGCATGGTTATAATGGAGTCAGCACGAATCGTTGTCCATCGACAAGATTACTTAAGAAAAATAAAAGAATATCGAAATGAGAACAGAGACATAATATATCTTGACAAGACGTGGTTTGATACCCATGATGTCGTCCAATACGGTTGGGTAGATAAAAGAAACAACTGTACTTCGAAAGCTCCATGTTCTAGAGGAAGAATAATTATAATTCTTCATGCCGGAAATGAAAAAGTATTTGTTGCTATTGCGTTGTTGTTGTCTGCAAAAAATATTAAGCAATCATCAGCTCTTACCGAATATGCCATGATAATTTTAACAAATTAATAAATGACAGATGCGAGTACAGAACATAAAAGTACCATAATGAGCTTCCTTATGTCATCAAAATTGAGTGACATAACGTTGTCATTATGACATGCCATCAGATAAAAGCTTTTAATTAATAAAAAAACACGTTGCTAAGAAAAAAACTTGCTGCTTTCACACTCGTAGAATTCGAAAAACATTCGAAAGATTTTACCGAGAGTATCAATTGGATAGCGTTTAACTAAAAGGTACTAATAGACCGGGATCCCACGCCTATTTTCAGAATTGATTAATAACAGGCTGAATCTTCCTGAGTAGCTTCATTTTGCCGAGACGCCCAACTTTTTCCTCTACGAAAATTATCGATAGTGGTAGCTAATGAAATGCGCAAGCGTCAATCATGTCGATTTGGTGAGTGGAAAAAAATCATTAATAACAGTTAGTTTTTCAGTTGAACCTCAAGATAATTCGATAAAGTACTGGAAAATAGTTTTGTCCTACAAAATGGATGGTAGGACTGAAGAGTCCCCCACTCCCAACATGTACCAATGACGTGCTCATAAAAATTCATTAATAACCATCGGATTTTTTTACCGTTGCTTGGTTAATATTTGTATAATTGAATGGTCATATTGTCCTACAAATTGAATGGTAGCTGTTCCCAGTCCTACGCTCCGAAATTGTCAATTGCACGGTAAAAAAAATTTATTAATAACTGTAGGACAATGATAACACATGGAAGGTTAGTGTATTCTTCATCTAAATAATACAATGTCCTACAAAAAAACGGGTATGTATAACGAATTATTTTGAAATTGTGGTTTAGCTAATTTAATATACTTTTATTCGTAAAGTAATGTTACTTTCAATGTATAATTGTTTGTTAAATTCAAAAACATCATAATTTACGTGAAAAGTTTATGAAAAAAGTAGGAAATTTTGTTTAGCTTTCATAATTTTTATAAACATATCGCAAACAACAATAACAAAGTAAAAACATTGAAATAATCAATCTGCCCTCCGGGGCAGCTTAAATGATGTCGCATTCGCTTAAACAGATGCAGGGAAACCCGGAAAAACCTGCAACACCACATCGTCGTCTGAAGAGCTGAAATTTATAATTGAAAACTTTCAAAGAGGTCAGACGAATTGTGAAAATCTGCTCTAAGGTAAAATAGGATGTATGGTATCTCCAGAGGCCTCAAAAAGTCCAGTTCGAAAGAGATATTATATTTTACGGGGGTCAACTGGCCAAGTGGTTAAAATACCGATCTTTTATCCACTGTGGTCGCCGGTCGTGGGTTCGAAGCCTAGCGACTGTTTATATTTCTCTGATGGCCCGAGAAAGTGGAATATTACGTAAAAAGTAAGAATTCGTTAATCCTTGGCTCTCACAAGTTTCGTCTTTTGAGGGCTGTCGTTCGTAAGGGAACGACATCTGTTAAACGGAAAAAACAATTTTAAATAATGAGGAAGGGAAGGGGAAGGAGTGGGGAAGCATTTTTCACCAGCTATTCAAGTAAGTATCACAAGAAGAGATTTCTAAAAAATGTAATTGGATACGGTTGGCTGTAAATCAGAGAGTGACGGGACTTGCTGGAAATAAGGCGAGTTGATGGGAGGATTATTTCATGAGTATAATTTTACTTTAATTCTCATATCCTAGTAACAGATATGGACAATTCGTAATAATTATTTCATTTTGTTGCTGAGATAAAGCCTTTTTAAGCATTCAAATTGTCACTGTGTACATGGAAAACTATTTACTGTTGAACTAGCAATCATAATATGAATCCTCATGTAATTGATGAAGACCCATTCTTTTTCAAAGAATTTGTAAAATAAAAATGATAATAGTATTGATATTCTTTGAACAGTGTTTTGTCATGCTATGTAATGCAACACCCTTTGTGAAATATAGTGTTTTATCCGAATGGAGGGACTTACGAGCTATAAATCAGATTAAATGTGTTTATTTCTAAAAAAAAAAATCGATTTAGAATTAAAGCAAAAAAATCAAATCGATTCATAGTTCGCAAAATAGCAGTAATGAAATCTTTGGCACCCTGTAGCTCGAAAACTGGCCATAGGATCGATCTGTGAACTGGACAACGTAATGAGGATGGCAGGATCAAAAAAATATCATATCAAAAATGAGGATAAATGTGCATACTTACAAAATATTTTGATCATTTTTTATTTCAGAAGTTATGGTCGAAATATCTGTAGGCTAGTTAAGCCCGTGGCTTACGGTCAAATAGATTGATTTTACTGCCTTGAAATGAAGTTAATTCAATTGGTTTGTTTCACCATGAGCCATGAGCTTTAGATTAGGGTAAAACTAACAGTTAGCCATACAATTTTTGCGCTCACCAAATTAACATGACTTTCGCCTACGCAGTTCATTAGCTACTAATATTAAGAATTTTCGTGGAATTTACAATTTCGGAGCGTAGGACTGGGAACACCAACCATTTAATTTGTAGGACAATATGACCATGCAATTATACAAATATTAACCAAGCAACGGTAAAAAAATCCGCTGGTTATTAATAAATTTTTATGACCACGTCATTGGTACATGTTGGGAATGGGGGACTCTTCAGTCTTACCACCCATTTTGTAGGACAAAACTATTTTCGAATACTTCATCGAATTATCTCGAGTTTCGACTGAAAAACTAACTGTTATTAATGATTTTTTTGCACTCACCAAATCGACATCATTGACGCTTGCGCATTTTATTAGCTACCACAATGAGAATTTGAAGCTACTCAGGAAGATTCAGCCTGTTATTAATCAATTCTGAAAATAGGCGTGGGATCCCGGTCTATTAGTACCTTTTAGTTAAACCTACTTCATGTAAAAATATCCAAGTGATTTACTGAACGTGGTAACATCTCTTGATGAAAGTGCCAAATGCCATTTCCATTTTCATTGTACAATTTTTGATAATGATTTGAGTTTATCAAGTCATTATTCAATACAATAATTTGGCACTTGGTACCTTTTAGTTAAACGCTATCCAATTAAATTTCTCTCTAAATATTTCCACCGATTGAATATAATAAACATCTGCACGATAGCCGAATATTAGCTGTCGCCATTTTGAAACGAAACTTTATTCTTACCTTCCTATTATAATATTTTTTCGTTTACGACGTCGGGTCGATAACCGCAATCTTGTTTTGTTTCCTCGACGATAATTCGCAATATTCGTATTCTCAAGTTTTCTTCTCGCAGGCATGATAGGTAACCCACCACTACGAAGCTCTGGGAGGGACACCTAAAATTAAAAAAAAATATCTTTCTAAAATTCCGAATTATAACCCAATATTTCAAAATTCCTAGTTATAACACGGAATTTTGAAGTAAAATTCCGACTTATAACTCGGAATTTTCAAGTAAAATTTCGACTTATACGGGGAGTAATCTAACCTCTTGCACTTCCGTGAAGGACGGGTGTATAAAGTCAGGTTAGAACGAATTGCAGATGAGAAAAATGCGAAAAAATTTTTTTGAGAATTTTAATTATTTTATGAAATGTGGGTCTCACTCTAGACCTCTGCAAACGTAATCTTAATTAGGTTCGACATTCAGTGTCTTTCCTTCACCGGCAATTGCCTTTTTCGGTCTGGTAGCATGGCGGACAGAGGTTCCCAAAATGTCGAATAAAATTTCACAAAATTTTGAAACTATCAAAAATACTTTTTCGCCTTTTTCACACCTGCCATTCGTTCTAACATGCCTTTATACACCCCTCCTTCACGGGCGTGCAAGAGGTTAGATTACACCATGTATATCGGAATTTTAAAATTCTGAGTATAACTCCGAATTTTAGGAAGATAATTTTTTCAAATTTTAGGTGTCCCTTCCAGAGCTTCGTAACCGTACTCCACTAACATACGCTGATAAATGTAATTATTCCCAATTCCCAATGCGTATAATATGCGACGCAAGAGGGGGAAAAATTGTTTTCGCTTTGGTTTACACCGAATTCCAAATCTCGAATATTTCGAGTTAGGTATAGGTTCACTCTAAAATCACGACACTACAGCTTGTCAAATTATGACAACCAGCGACAAATTGATGAAATGTCAGCAGATCTTTTCTATTTTAGTAGGTTACGATTAATTTCATAGTTGTTTTCTATAAAAACTATTGAATGAAATGGAAACTGAAAGTGATATCGACTTGGATTTGATACCTCCGAACATAATAGAAACAGCGAAGATAACAACACTGAATTTATTACCGGAAACGTCGAAGAGTATGTATCAACGCGCTTATAACCTTTTTTTTGGAATGGAAGGTAGATCAAAAGACAAAATCGTTTTGCGAGAACGTTTTGTAGAAAAAGTATAGTATGCATCTCGCAACAAAATGACCATTTTGTGCTCATTGCATAATATACTATTACGCAACAAGTGCAAAAAGTAAGAACGGCCTCGTCGGACAATTTCACGTTGAATGCAATAAATTTTTTTGCACGAGTTGCATACCATATTCTTCCTACGTTTGTGCAAAAGATATTCTTTGTTCAAATCTAGCTGCTAAAATTAATATAATAATATTCAAAGAAACAAATTTTATTTTTATTAAATTGCATTTTCTAGTATTGTAATCCCAGTATGTAATCAATATGATTGACAATAATATAAAATATGCAACTGTTTAAAACGTAAAACAATCTCATAGAGAATGGGCTGAATATGGCGTCGATTTGACTTTTATGTTTGTCATGATGACAGAACGCTGTAGCAGTGACAGATGAGTGCAATAAAGAACCAGTTTTTACACTGAATACAGTTCAATAAAGTTTTGTTTTTTGCACGAACGTGGAAAATAGTTATTTATGCAGCAAGTGCAAAAAGTGAATGTTTATTGCACTCGACGTGAAATTGTCCGACGAGGCCGTTAGGCCGAGTTGGACAACACGTCGAGTGCAATAAGCAATTTTTGCACGAGTTGCATACAACATTTTTTCTACGTTCATGCAAAAAGCAAAAAATGATTTATTGAGGTGCGGCACTAGGTGTAGGAAAATGAAAAGCGCAACTTGAATACTTTATTATTGATATCGATTTGCATTGAAACAGGAACTAATACGTTAGAACAATTTAACTCAATCTTTATTTTTACTCTCAATGTTGAAAGTGAATGAACAATTGGTGCAATTTTCAATATGAATATTTCGTAGTGAAGTATACCTATTGCCAATCTCACAGAATATCTGCTAAATATGTAGAAGGTTTAAACGTTTATGTTTGTCATGATGACAGCACGTTGAAGTAGAATGACAGATGAGTGCAATAAAAACTTGCAATAGTGCAATAAGAACTTCTTTTTCCACTGAATATAGTTCAATAAAGTTTTGCTTTTTGCATGAATGTAGGAAAACGAATTTTAAACGCATAAAATAAGAAAAAAAAGTAAGAGGCAAGGACCAGGTGGAGAATGTTGGTGTGCCAACTTTGAGGAAAAAAATATTTAAACACGAAAACACTCAAAATGGTGATATGGAGATGCAGTTTAGGGGTTGCCAACGGTTTTTTTCGATTTGCAGCGAAACTTGATCTATTAGCGGAAAATGTTCATTGGAAAAGTTGTAGATAATACAAAAACGAAAACTTTTGTATTCAACACTTTTCGATATAACCTCAAATTAACCGCCAAAATGGCGAAAAACCGATTTTTCAGAATTTAATTTTTTTCTCGCGTACAAATGATTTAATTTACATGAACATTTGTAAAAATATGTCTTTTTTGGTGTCAAATGGGCATGTTTTTTTTTGCAATTCAGAAGAAGACTAGTTTTCGAGTTATGTACATTTTTAGAGAGAAATACCCTTATCTTCCACGAACAATTGTCTTGGTGTTTTTTGTATTTCGAAGGTGTGATCATTTTAATTGTTGAAATATCTACTTTCAAATGATCTAATTTACTTGGTGGTTTATTAATCGTAAACCGCTTGAAATTGAGAAAAAAAGTCTCTCTGAATCATGATTTTCTCAATATTTTTAATAATGTTCGACTTTCTACATTATTTCTTAACAAAAAGTAGTTTATATTGATTTATTTGTAAAAAAATATATGAATACATAATTACACTGCAAAATTAATTTATTAATATCGTTTTTACTCTTTTTTACAACTAATGAAAATCATTGAAAATATTGAGAAAATCATTATTCAGAGAGACTTGTCAGTTTTTCTCAATTTTAGGCGGTTTAACGATCAATAAATCAACAAGTTACATAGACCATTTTAAAGTAGACATTTCAAAATAATCACTTATAGACCCTCGAAATATAAAAAAAACACCAAGACAATTGTTCTTGAGAGATAAGGGTATTTTTTTAGAAAAATGCACAAAACTTGAAAACTAGTCGTCTTCTGGATTGCGAAAAAATCAAGCTTATTCGACACCAAAAAAGATATACTTCTACAAATTTTCATGTGAAGTTAATCATTTATAAGCAAGAAAAAAATTAAATGCTGAAAAATCGGTTTTTCGCCATTTTGACGGTTAATTTGAGGTTAAGTCGAAAGGTGTTGAATACAAAAGTTTCTGATTTTTTTATTATCTGCAACTTTTTCATTGAACATTTTCCGATAGGAGGTCACGTTTCACCGAAAATCACAAAAAACCGTTTTCAACCCCTAAACTGCATCCTTATTTCACCATTTTGAGTGTTTTCGTGTTTAAATATTTTTTTATCTTTAGGGGTGGAACCTCAACAATATTTTCAACCTGGTACTTGAGTGTTACTTTTTCACAAAAACTGTAGGCACCAGTCTATATTCACAATAATTGTTCTAGAAGACAATTCGATATATAGGAAGAATTTCTCATTTTTATTTGTATCGACTGTACCGTATTCATATAAATGCCAAGTTCGTTCAACCATACTATTATTTTCATTCATAAGTCGGTCCTATTGATTGAAATGCATCAGGTGTTGCTTCACCAGAGAGCGCCAAGAAACGGGCAGAATTTGAGACGTAGAGCTCTGGCTCGTACTTTCGTTTGGGAAAACGACTGAATATTTTGAGCAACAAAAATTATTTTCATGTAGATGAAGTTTGAAACTGTGCTTGTTAAGAAGTTTATTATCGATAATTCATTCCTGAGGTGGTGAAAAAAAATCTTAAAAATACCTAAAAATTGCCGAAATAGTCTATATTTTCTGATTTCTCATTTGAGAATTCTGATTTCAGGAGTACTAATAAGCATCGTTTCAACCTTTGTCTATGAGCTACCCTTTACAAAAAATTGGTACTGTAGTATATTTAAAGTCTAATTTATTTTACGTAATTTATTTATGAACATATAATCTAATTACTAATCATTTATGTCACATAAGTACATCACAAATTATTTATTTCAACTAGACTGTCTGTCGCGGCATCTAACTCTCACCCCGCTGAACTAAAACTGTCCCCAACTCTGCTTCGGTCTGCATAAATAGTCGAAATAAATTTACACAGAAATTCTCGAGTCCCATCTAGATGTCCTACTCTCTGGAACGATAGAGACGAAGATTCTCGAACATTCGTTCAAATCGCTGGCTGGTTCATGGGTAAAGTGACATGTCCGCACTCGCCCGCAGCAACGCCACAGTACCATTTTTAGTTCTGAAGGTGCTGCAATACGAACCCAATTTTGCACCTTGTCCTCTCTTAAGCGTTCGAAATAAGAAACGTATACCGCCAGATGGCAGTGCGAGTTCCTCCGATGAACTCCGCCCTATATAACTTGGCGACTCCCGTGCAATACAGGACCGAAATTGATAATTCGGTGCTATTTTTTCTAAATTACAAATCTAGATTCAAACCCGTTCGTTTACATGGTAATCTAAAAGTTAGCACAAAAATTTCAAACTGACTCCAGTCACACAATGTATCGAAAAATTGAAAATATTTGAGCAAAATGCATTGGATTGGAAACAAAAAATCTCACTCACCCCTCGCGTTCCCCTTCGGGCTGACGAGTCTCCTCTGCAATGCGATTCTGATCACTATTTCTCCTAATTATAAAAAATAAACAATTACATCGACGCAAAATAACTTCAGTCACATACCTACGTTTTATGTAGATGTTTTAGCGCTAACGATCCTCGAGTTCGTTTACGACGTCTAGATAAAGGTGGTGTAGACTTGGGCATCGCGATTTGAAAAACACTTTTTGTCCAAAAAATATTAAACTGTTGACTATTGAAAACAGAACTAATAACAATCGACTAAATGAAAAAGTAACTATAAAGTCTTGAATAACGCATAAGTAAAATGATACCCCAACAAGAATAATGCCCACTTCGCCAATACAATACAAATAATACGAGGCATATCCACAAAGTAAGAGTACTGTTTGGCTGTCGTGCTGTGAGAATTTTTTTCCAAAAGTTGGCAACACTAAGAGGTAGTAGTCTACTGAACCCAACAAGCACCACCGATCCACGTCATTACCAAAACTTGCATCGTAGTTTTCGTTTCTAAGAACAATGTCAATAAGAAATCCCGCGAAGTGCGTGCTGTCATAAGGTTCCTTCTCGCGGAAGGAAAAACTTCGACTGAAATTTTTACATGGATCAAAACTGTGTATGGCTAAGGTGCTATGAACCGAACGAACGTATTCAAGTGGTGTCGTGAGTTTAATGAAGGAAGAACGAATATTCATGACGAGCAAAGAAGTGGAAGACCGATAAGCGATGAGTTGGTGCAAAAAATCAACGAACCTGTTCGTGAAGACCGCCAATTTACAGTGAATGAAATGTCTGCGATGTTTCCACTTTCCGGATCTCTGTTACATGAAACAATTCAGAAACTCTGGGATATCGAAAATTATGTTCAAGATGGGTCCCAAAACAACTGACAGAGCAGCACAAATTGAATCGGGTCGCTAGCGCTCGCGAGTTCCCTGAGCCATTTGAATTGGAAGGTGAGTATTTTCTGAGTTCCATTGTGACTGGTGATGAAAAATGGGTGGCTCATTATACCCCTGAGACAAAAAGACAGTCATCACACTGGTTTCCCTTCTTCCAAAAAGTTCAAAACCTCAATTTCGGCCAAAAAATCATGGCATCCGTGTTTTGTGACCGAAAAGGGGTAATTTTGATTAATTTTCTGCCTCAGAGAAAGACAATTACTGCAGCACGATACTCAGAAACTCTACAAAAGTAAAAGAGATCAATTCAAAATAAACTGAGGGGAATGTTAACGAAGGGACTTTTTGAACCACCCTGCATATTCCCCTGACTAAGCGCCTTCAGATTTTCATCTTTTCATCTTCCTGAAGACTAACATGGGTGGAAAAAATGATGAGGAGATGAAACAAGAGGTCTTGAAGAGGACGAAGGAGATGGCGGGAGAGTTCTATGAGGAGGACATCAAAAAGCTTGTGCCACGACTTAAAAAATGCATAGAACGGGATAGTGACTATGTGGAAAAATAAGTAATATGTATACCTATATTGTCCTGTATTTTCTTTATGGGTACATTTTTTCAATACAAAGATTGAGTACTCTTACTTTCTGGATATGCCTCGTACAATGTGATAATCTATGATTCTTAATATAAATGCCGCCAAATGAACAAACAAACCGTAATAATCACCTGATATTAGGTATCCATGGTAAAAGTCAATGTTTTGTGTGTTTACCTTGCCGCCTTGCCCCGATGGAACATTCAAGAAAAATCCACAGTGGCTTTACACCACCAACTCCAAGATTCTCGCTAAATAGCCCTGACGAAGTGGAAAGTGTATTTCCTGGTAAACATAAGAATAATAGTTTAACCAGATTTTATTCAAATGCACAGAAAACAAATATGTGCTTTAGATCATTCGTAAAATACGTCATCTTGATTTATTGATTTTGAATAACTCATCTATTATCCCAAAAACTCCTAGATGCAAATTATCATCAATTGAATCAGACCATAAATCCGCCATCTTGAATTTTCTGAATGTCAATATCTCCGACCCAAAGAACCCCTACATTCCAATTTTGAACGGAATCGGACCATAATTACAAAACTCGTTCACCATTTTCCATTATTTCGAATGATCAAATATTGCCAAAAAAATCATGATCTCCGACCACAAAACTCCCTATACCTATACCACCTTAGAGAATAGAACCAAAAATCAAAAATTTCGTCTACTATTTTGGAGCCACCACATGAATTTTGAAATGTCAAAAAAAACATATAAAGAAATCACAAAACTCGTCCAACATTCTAGAGACGTCATCTTGGTTTTTTCTCAATATAAAAATGTCATGAAGTATTCTCTCTCTGAAGTATTCTCTCTCAGTCAAATTTCAAGTAGACTGGAAGATATTAGACTTGCGAGATTTGACACAACCGTGTACACAACAAACACACACAAAGAAAGTTGAAAAAAAGTAATTGTAAAAATTATATTTCAAGGTATCGTTCGACCAGAATGAGTTTTATCTTTTCCCATTCCCGATCGACCCCGGTGCCAGATTTCACACTTGCTGTATGATACTCTCTCTTTTCCTCGCCTGTGTGGTACAAGCAACCTGAGGGGAGTGTCATTTAAAAGAAATTCATCTCCATTTCTGTGTCCAGAACTGTAAGTAATAATTAGTTTTCACTAGTCGACAGCTGAACCAAAACTTTATTACTTGACTTTGATTAAACTGGATATTTCCCATTTCGAATGGAATAATGCTAGGAAATCCATTATAACTTCTTGTAAAATTATTCACAAAAAAAGGAAATAACATCAAAATATTCGTTCGTTTTGATGGTGGCAATGATAAAAATGAGGGGAAATATCCATTTCACTCATTTGATACTGATTATTCATTCATGATGAAATAGACCAATCAGACACCACCATTTTTCAAATATATTTTGTTTAAATAAGTGATTATTTCACAAGAGCTGTTTAATCGCGATCAAATTTTCGTCCTCCATATTGGTTTTCGTTGTGTCGTTCATCAGGGTATCTTACAATTTTATAAAAAAACAATAATTTCTTATTTGTTGAATGACCTAATATTGATTTTTTATCGATAATTCATTCACTGAGGTGGTAAAAAAATCCTGAAAACTACCTATATAGATATATTTCGTCTATATTTTCTGATTTCTAATAAGCATCGTTTCAACCTTTGTATATGTGCTACCCTTTTCAAAAAATTGCAACCATTTTTAGTTCTCTCAACCGAAAGTGACAGCGAAGGTGCTGCAATACGAACTCAATTTTGCTCCTTGTCCACTCTTAAGCGTTCTAAATAAGAAACGTATACCGCCAGATGGCAGTGCGAGTTCGACCGATGGAACAAATAGAAACTCCGCCCTACTTATAACTTGGCGACTCTCGTGCAATACAGGACCGGATTTGATAATTCGGTGCCCCTTTTTCTAAATTACAAGTCTAAATTCAAACCTGTGGGTTTTCAAGGTAATCTGAAAGTTAGCACGAAAATTTCAAATTGACTCCAGGAATTGAAAATATTTGAACAAAATGCATTGGATTGGAAACAAAAAATCTCACTCACCCCTCGAGTACCCCTTCGGACTGACGAACCTCCTCTGCAATGCGATTCTGATCACTATTTCTCCTAATTATAAAAAATAAACAATTACATCGATGCAAAATAACTTCAATCATATACCTACGTTTTATGTAGATTCTCTAACTGACGTTTCACCGCTAACGATCGTCGAGTTCGTTTATGACGTCTAGATAAAGGTGTTGTAGACTTGGGCATCGCGATTTGAAAAACACTTTTTGTCCAAAAAAAATTAAACTGTAGGCACTATTAAAAACAGAACTAATAACAATCGACTAAATGAAAAAGTAACTATAAAGTCTTGAAAACTAAAACGAAATGATGCATAAGTAAAATAATACCCCAACCAGAACAATGACTACGCGAAGTCCTGATACCTTCTCACTCTGGCTATTTTGTCAATACAATGTGATAATCTATGAATCTCAATATAAATGCCGCCAAAGGAACAAACAAAGCCGGAACAATCACCTGGTATTAGGTCTCCATGGTAAAATTCAATGTTACGTTTGTTTACCTTTCCGCCCTGCCCCAATGGAAGATTCAAGAAAAATCCACTGTGGCCTTTCCACTTCGAAGAGACTTCAAATTGACATCAAAGAAGCCGCCCAAAAAACCGTTTAATTTGAAACCAATGTAGAACAGAGCTGCCGACATATGAGTCATAAGAACAAGTTTTTCAGAACTTTCATAAAACTTTGACACGAACTCCGAGATTCTCGCTAAATAGCCCTGACGAAGCGAAGAGTGTATTTCCAGATACCTAGATATACATTGAAAAATGTTTTGAGACATGATTTTATTCAAATGCAATGAAAACAAACATTTTTTTCAGATCGTTCGTAAAATATGTCATCTTGAATTATTATTATTTTGAAAAACTCATCTCCTATCCCAATAACTCCTACATGCAAATTTTGAATAGAATATGACTGACCATAAATCATACATCTTGAATTTTAATAATTTTGAAAACAAATCGAAATCTGCGACTCAAAGAACACCTACATTCCAATTTTGAACGAAATCGGACAAAACTATATTACAAAACTCGTCCACAATGCTGGAGCCGTCATTTCGAATTATCAAATAATGACAAAAAAAACCGACCACAAAAATCCAATAACTATCCAAACTTAGAATAATCAGTAAGTCTCAAATCGAGTTTATTACCACTCCGTTCCAATGACATAGACAACCACCATTTTAGAGACCACTCAAATGAAAATAAGAGTGATGATTGCAGCACAAATACCTTTGGGGTTGCAGTAGTACACTGCAACGTCAAAACTCTCGGTTTCAATGGAATTGAAAATATCGGTAATACTTGCTCTATGAACAGTGTTATCCAGTGCTTATCCAACACAAGATGGCTGTTGGAGTATATGAGAAATGATGCCTGTACAAGAGATATAAACACGACCATTTCCAGTATGAAACGAGCTTTAATCAAAGCCTTTGAATTAGTGATCAAGAAGTTATGGTCAGGTGATTTATCAGACTGTGTAGTCAACACTGTCTCATTATAAAGTGAAATTCAAAGGTTTGCACCTCGTCTTATCGATTGCGCAAGATTTTCAAGAGTTCTTACGATTTTTACTGGATGGTTTACATTAGGTCTTAAACAGAATTACAGATAGCCGTAGTGAACCCATCTTGACAATCGACAATAATTTAAGTGCCACTGAAAAAGCTGAAGATTTATAGTTTAGATTCCTGATGATGGATAACTCCAGGATTGAAGATATCTTTCAATTGAAATCTACATTAAGGTATACATATTGTGGTAATTGTTCAGTGACGTTTGATCCATTCTGGGACCTTTCCTAACCGATTCCGCCAATGACAGGACAAATGAATCTGGCTCATTGTTTGGATTCTTTTACCAATAAAGAAACTTTGGACGATGATGAAAAAATAACATGTTCGAAGTGCAGAGACGAAAGGAAGTGCACGAAGTCCCTATTGTTTCTATTCTCATAGAGAAAAATTGAACATGATCATTGATTTTCCTATAGAAAGACTGGATATGAGCAGAGAGGCATATTTTCTATTCTATGAGTTCTACTCTTACTTACTTAATTTTTGAATTTTATTATTTTTTGTTGAATTCAGTTATTATTTATATTTATTTTACTTTTATTCATCTATTTATATTTTTATCTATTTCTGAATAAATCAAATTAATGGGACCATAAATCAGAAATTTCATCTGCTATTTTGGAGTCGCCCCGTTGAATTCTGAAATGTCAAAAATACATGATATCCCAACCCAAAAGCCAATTATAAATGGTATCGAATAAGAAATCACGCCCAACATTCTAGAGCCGCCATCTTGGTATTTCCTGAATATAAAAATGTGACGAAGTATTGTCTCAATCCATTTCGCGCCATTACACTTTCTTTTAAAATTATTCACAAAAAGTAAACATCGGGAAGAAAAATGAGAAAAATTTTGAACTAAGTAAATGATAGACTTCAATACTGAAATGAAATAACATCAAAATATTCGTTCGTTTTGATGGTGGCAATGATAAAAAATGATGGGAAATATCCATTTTATTCATTTAATACTGAACAATTTTTTAAAAATTATTTTTATCTTTATACTCTCATCAATTTCATAAATCAGAAAAAAAGTCGTTTCTGACTCCCTTTTTTCAGGGACGAAGACCCTTAAAGTCTCCTCAAATCAACGCGGGAGCGGTAACTAGATGAACGCGGAATGTAGTCGTACAGCAGGATATACAGGGTGTTTCCAAATAAGTGCGAAAGTTTTTAAAGGGTGATTCCTTGTGAAAAATTAAAGGATGTCTTTCATGTAAACAAAAGCTCTTAGGCCTGTCCTAGATAAGGTACAAGCTTCCAACAATGAGGAAAAAAATTGTTTTTGGCGTTTCCTTAAAATTGCTGAAGAGTTAAAAAAATGGCATTTTGTGGGCGTGTTCTACCAATAAAAATGCTATGACACTAAGGTAAACACGATTAAATTTCCACAGATTTATTGTCTACGCGATATGTTTCGAAACACAGTATCTTTCTCAAGCGAATGTAATACATTAAATTATTCTACGTTGAACATTATTTAAATACCCTTCTTATCAATTGAGCTAAGTAGGATCTACCTATAATAAAAATTAAAATTGACAATACAATGTAAATCTCCAATTGATCATTTAGTAAACAATTCGAATTTTTCAATTTATTAATTTCCAAGAATTCTAAATAATCAAGTCTAATACCCTTATTTTCAACATGAAGGATTTCAAAGTTTTCATCGAAGTCATGGTCTTCTTCCAAAATATGATTGGCATATGTTGAATGTGTTTTATTATTTACATAATTCATACGATGCTCACGTACGCGGCTTTTGAATGGTCTACCAGTCTGGCCTACATATACTTTGGAACAAGATCCACAATTCAATTTATAAACTCCTGATTTTTTAGATTTTTGTGTTTTATCTTTATTATTTTTGATAAACCTTCCCAACGTGTTATCTGTTCTGAATGCTACTCCTCAATTTTGTTTTTTCAAAAATGACGCTATTTTTTCTGAAACGGGCCCTGAATAAGTTAAAGTTCTGTAATTATTGTCAAGGTTCCTCATAGTGGGGTACACTTCTTGGATAGCCTTTCTATGTAATTTTTTAGCAAGAATATTCTCTATTAATTGGACTTGATATCCATTGTTAACTGCTATCTGTTTTATAATACTTATTAAATTCTTGTAGACAATAAATCTGTGGAAATTTAATCGTGTTTGCCTTAGTGTCATATACTATGAATTTCCATCAAGTAACGGCCACGTCAATCCAAAATAAAAAGGCTGCCTAGAATATTTTTAAAATTTTGTTGTGATCTTGTGAAAGGGTGAAATATTCAACCCCTATTCCATTTTTACCAGAACCTTTCAACGAAACTAAATTTCTTAATTTAAAAATGTGTGTTGAAAAGAAAGATTCATGCAAAACTTTTTCAACTTGTGTTGTTTTTCCGTAAAAGCAATAGTTTCTTAATAAAAAATAAAATACAACATCGTGCATTAGGATCTTCTGCAAATGGAATCGAAAAAAATTTAGAAGGTGGCTTCGATGTTTATGTGGTAGTTGACAGTTCAATTTGCTTTGATTTCAATGTGATAGTTACAGTTCAATTGTGTCTTTTAAATCTTCAATATGAATAATTACATTAACGCTGAAATGGCAGACATGCATTTTATGAATGGTCGTGCCAATGGAAAATCTTTGGAAGCTAGACTGCTCTATGCAGAAAGGTATCCCCAGCGTGTGATACCTCATCACACAATTTTTGCACGTCTTTACCAACGTATATGTGAAAGAGCGACTTTTCAAAAACGAAAAACTGATTGTGGGGAATATTTTGAAGGATCGCCAGGTGTATCCTTACCATATTCAACGAATCCAGGCACTTTCGCAGTGAGATTTTCCCTATTGAGAACACTTTTGTCAATGGATTCTTCAAATGATTACTGCAAATGCTCAATTTTTAGAAAACGTATTATTTATTTACTGAAGAACCCAAATTTTCGAAGCAAATGATTACAAATTATCATAACAACCATTTATGAGCCGAAGATAAGCCAGATGCAATTCAAGAAGGTCTGTACCAATATGAATTCTCACTCAAAAGTATTGGCAAAAAATGTTATTGGACCGTTTTTTCTACGGTTTAGGCTAAGTGATCTTATACAAATTTTCTTCAGGTGCAGCTTTCAATTTTACTTGAAAATGTTCCACTAGCTATTGTGGTAATGTTGTTTATGCACGAATGTGATTCGTGCGCCTGCCCATTTCAGCATAAATGCTCGTCAGTACTTGGACGACGTGTAAATCGTTGATAGACCGAGCAGGACTTCAACCTTGGCCTCCCAGATCTCCAGACTTAAAACCCTTAGACTTTTGCATCTGGGTCACCCTAAGTCCTTGGTTTATACGACCCTCATTGAATGTGTAAATGTTTTAAGGTTCATGAAAAAAAAGCACGAGTTCAAAAATCATGAAAATCATCTGAGTGCATTGATGTTCCAAATCGAAAAATTTCTGAGATTTTGAAAACAGTATGTCTAATGCTTTTCGAGCAAAAAAATAAAAACGTAATTTTTAGTTGTTTTTTTGGGTTTACTCAAAAAGTGATCGACGGATCTCACCTCAAATCTCATGGAATATCAATTTTGTTGTAACAAACAACACCCATACTTCAAAATAGTTTTCCTACACACAGTATTTTTAAATAGGTGGAAACTTCACAAAAACTAGGTGTAAAATCAATACAATACAAATCAGAAGAATCGCATTTTTTCAATCAATTCTGTGAGATTGAAATCGTAGAAATCATTTATAAAACTTTAAAACGGTTTCTTTCAATTCTTAAAAGTGATTTTATCAGTTTTTTCAATTCTTATGATGAACTTCAAGCTGTAATATGAAAGTGGCAGGGAAAGTATTGAAGGATGATGGCTAGGCTGTATTTGAAAAATTAACGATTTATGTTATAATTTCCTAAAGCTCATTTTCTACCCTTGCGACTCAATAAACTATAACAAACCCTTGGAACAATTTGACGGGAAAAGTTTTCTATGGAATATAAAAAACAATTGTTTGAAAGTGGTTGATAATGTTTCACTTTGAGTAAGGTTATTCTGGACTTTCATTGTCTAAAAAAGAACAAAGAAAATTAAATTCTCTGCAATTTTTAATCACTACGTTCCAACTGTTAAAATCTACAGTCGTTATCAAGTGTATAATGCGACAATCTCAAGGATATTTCTTATATATGCTGTGGATAATTTTGTGTCATTAGCCTAGGGGTAATTTGGCGATATTCAGTTAAGCTTGTTAATTAACAGTGCCAGGTCCCTCCGGTACGGCATTGTTAATTCTTATCGCAATTTCAATTAATCCATGCCACTAATTAAGGGTTTCCACACAGTACGGATTTCTATGCTAGCTTGACTGAAGACTTTGTTGTTCATAATATATGCACTCTCTTTAAACTTCCTTCTATACCAACCCTCTTCTTTGTGGATGACTTCGGCTTCAGTCCATTTTATGTTGTGTTGGGTCGTCCAGACATGATCCGCTATCCCTGACTTTGATGTTTCTCCTCGTTGAGTGTTTCTCTTGTGTTCAGCGAGTATAACGCTAAGTGGTCTCTTAGTTTCTCCAAGATAAGCTTCACCGCATTCACAAGGGTTGCGGTAGATGCAGATTTTAGAGTCTATGTCAGCGTTGAATTTTCTTTGTTCTTTTTTAGACAATGAAAGTCCAGAATAACCTTACTTAAAATAAAAAATCACGATGACCGATGAAATTATTGGAGTGGTGGCTAGAAAACCTATAAACTTTATTATTATCACGTGGTGCCGTGGTTTTCCTGCAGCTGAAAAGTGAATATGCCACCAAAAATCAGTAAGTGCTCCAGGTGCGCTACGGCAAATAATAATACACTCTATGATGAAGTATTATTATTATAAAATAAACTTTAGCAGATTTAATGCTATTGAAAAATATTCCACGAGAATTGAAAAACGTTCCATAATATTCTTTGAATGTTTTCCACACATAGGTATATCCAGGAAATGTTAACTAACAATATTTCTAGAATATTTTTGATCATTGTATAATATCGAAATTCATCGAAAGAAATCCTAAATGAAAATATCGAATATCGTTGTGAAACCTATCAGAAAACAACTAATTTCCTTTCACACCTTCGCAAATGCGGCTGAAAGATTAAAAAAATTTCATATTAGGTTCCATTCACGAAATTCATCTAATCATTTTCGAATACCTAATGTTTTATTCATTAAGAAGCATCTGATATCCTAATAATGAATTTATATTATATTTCTAACCTATTTGCTGTGATAAATTTGTTATAAATAATTTAAATTAGAATTAACTGAACATCACCTATTGAAATTAAAACCCCTTCGCGATTTCTTCACTAATTTACGAGGCATTCTAACGCTGTCTCTAAATCATAAAAATAGCACTGATCACAAAATATCAACAATTATAATTTCCTCTGGAGGAAAGATTTATGTACAAAATAGTTATTTATGTATCAAGGGCCTTAATTACCGATGGCAAAGTTCGTGTCCCGAGGGCCTCTGGCAGCAATTGCCGAGTTTATTAACGCTCACTAATTTCCGTGGTACATAGATAATTTTATTTCTGACCGATTTCAATAAAATTTGGTTCATTTTTAAAACGGAATAAATGTACCAATTCATTACCTTCCCTTTACGAGGGTTGCTATTTATGTATTGAGAATTGGCAACACTGGTGTTGCTAGGCGCGATCCAACTGCGCTATCGCAAAGTTTGACATTTTTGACTATTTGTATTGTAAATAGACATTTGAAAATTTTATCTAGACCAAAAAAATGGAGCTAAATCGTGAACATTTTCGTGCCATGATTTTTTACGATTTTCGACGTGGATTATCTCAACAGCAGTATGCCGATCAACTAACTGCAATTTTTGCTGATGAAGCACCATCCAAGGCCACAGTATATCGATGGTTAAGTGAATTCAAACGTAGCCGTACTTCGCTGGCGGGTGGAGTTAAAGATGGACGTCCAATATCGGTTGTTGTGCGAGAAAACATTGATGCTGTGTCCGAACTGACAATGCAGGTTCGTCATGTGACATATCGCGAGATCGAGGCATCCCTGGGCATCAGTATGACAAGTATACATAAGATATTGCATGAACATTTGGCAGTCAGAAAGATTTGTTCTCGTTGGATTCCGCACAATTTGACAATCGATCAAAGAAAGACTCGTGTAAATTGGTGCAAGGAAATGGTGCAAAATATGACAGCAGTGCATCAAATGCAGTTTATAACATATACACAGGTGACGAATCTTGGATTTATTGTTATGAGCCCGAAACTAAACAGCAGTCGACTGTATGGGTCTTTCAAAATGAACCAAATCCAACAAAAGTTGTTCGTGCTCGCAGCACTTCGAAGCAAATGGTGGCCTGTTTTTTCGGTATAAAAGGTCGTGTGGCAACCGTGACTTTAGAGCAACGTAGAACGGTAAACGCTGAATGGTACACTACTATTTGTTTGCCAGAAGTCATCAATGAAATAAGGAAAACGAACCGTCGACAAAGGATAATTCTCCATCATGACAATGCGAGCTCACACACATCGGCTCAAACAACCCGCTATTTGAGCACTCAAAACGTTGAATTGATTGGTCATCCGCCGTACAGCCCTGATTTATCACCCAATGATTTCTATTTGTTTCCTCAAGTGAAGAACAAATTACATGGTCAACGCTTTTCGACGCCACAAGACGCTGTTTATGCATTCAAAAACCATGTTTTGGAGATACCTACTTCGGAGTGGAAAAACTGCTTTACCAATTGGTTTAATCGAATGCAAAAATGTGTAGATTTGAAAGGAGAGTATTTTGAAAAACAATAAAGAAGTTTCTACACCTCAATTACTGTTTTAGTTCTTCATTCTCAATACATAAGCAACCCTCGTATATTTGAATCAGGCACCGTTGATTATAGGAGTTTTGTTGCTGCTATGTTGCTTGTTTACAAAGTTGTTATCAAGCTGTGTTTGCGTTAAAAACGTGTTCTCTACCCCAAATATAATGGAAGATATTTTGAAAAAAGCTGAAAAGCAAGAGAATCATTAATTCCATCGAAAAGTGAAGCCGTATTACCAAAAAGAATACGAAATATATCTGGAGTGGTTGACACGCAAAAATGTTATGCCACAAGATGCCACTGAAACTGTATTTCTGGCATAATTTTCAAGAATTGGTAAGGAATTTTTTATGTTTTTCGGTAGATTTGGTAGTAATTGTGATTATTCGTTGCAGTCAGAAACGTATAGTCCGAATTCTTTATGGACTAAATGGTCAATGCTAAAATCGATGGTGACTATACATGAGAAACGAGATATCACCATCAAGTTCATTGAAATAGAGGCTTTTTTAAAACGGAAGAGTAAGAGTAATAAGCCGAAAAAGTCTGCTGTTTTATCTGCTAAAGATGTCTTCAGATTTCTAAAGAACGCTCCTAATGAAATTCATTTATTGCATAAGATTTTTTTTTTATTTTCCTTTTTGTGTGTATTTATTTTCTTTTTTTATAGGTTGTTTTGGTTATGGATTATTTTGGAGGATGCAGAATTCAGGAACTTTTGAATATGAAGATATCGGATCTATATAGGACTTTATTTTAAATAAGGAGAAATGGTAGGATGAGGAGAAAAAGGACTATAATAATCATCAACACATTTTATTTTGTTATGTTACATACTTTCTATCAAACGAAAATTGTGGCATTTTCAGCATGTAGCTTTTCAGCCTATAGTCGAAGAGCCAGTGAAAAGCAGATACAACATATTTCAGTAAACGCTTAATTTTGTCCAAAGACTCTCTTATACTCTCTGTTCATGAGTGGGGATAGCACAGACGGTCGAGGTAGGTGGAGCGGCGCTCCTTCGAAAGTATTTCAGTAAAGCTGCCGTTTATATATTTTAAATTATATCATTATTGTTACTGGAAAAGCACAATGACAGACAGTTATAGCGGTTGTGACGTCAAGGCAGACGCTTTGAAACAAAAATTAAAAATATTTCAGTAAATCAGAAATTCAAATATGTTATTCTCAATAGTATTACAAGCTTATATTCATCATGGCAGACATTTTCTCCGGTTATAACAATCTGGCAGACAAAGAAACTTAATCTAAATCCCGAGCTTGTAGCATGTAGATTTCACCCCGTGGTGACCTATGGTTGGTTGTATAACGTCACTCATAGAAACCTTATCAACACTCCCATGCTAATTTCGATTCAAAAACTACATTTGATGATCAATTCACAGTTTACAAGTTGTCACTACTACAAGGAAATTAATTAAGTTCTGGATGCACCATCAGAATAAATCATAACTTTTCTATTTTCGATTGAAACTGCATACCTTGTGGTCCAGTTTGGTTTTCAGAGTAGCGCTTGTATTTCTGCTTACTAGAAAAGTGTGATCTGATTCAAGCTTTGCAAGTGTCGATCTAAAGGGGAATAAAAAATTACTTCGAAAGAAAATATATCCTACTCGCTTTGGCATCCAATGTTGTCTTCAAACGAATTTTCGTGAGTGCTTCATGTCTGAGTTATGGTTATTGAGTGTCTTCGAATAATTTTCTCTGTTTTAATTTCTTGGGTTTTATGTTTTTATAAACAAAATGTTTTGTCTGCTTTCGTGTTTACGTTTACTTTTATTTGTCAGCTGTCCGATGATATTTCAACTGTCAACTGTTTCGGTTTTGAGGGATCAGTGTAGCCAAATTAGCTTTTGGGGTGTCTGATCAGAAACAACCAAACACATCATTATTTTTAAGCTGGTCAGATTGGTCGGTTTTGCATGGAACATGCAAATATTGAAATATCTGAATGTTGGTACTCTAACTTCCTTGATAAAAAAAAATCTTCAAGGTGGATTTCGTCCTGAATTTGTAAAGTGATCCTTCGTGGATATTCCGTTCTACCCATCTCACCATCAACTCCAAAGTCCTGGCTTTTGATAGATGCCTATCTTGGACAGTTAAGACAATTTGGCGATTGAAAACTTTGTACCACGCCGACACCTTTTTTCTACAAGATAAAACCATTCACGGAAGGTGAGTTTTCCATTTTCTTTTCATCGTTTCCATGCTAGCGACTGTTTAGAACAGTTATTTACTAAAAAACATTGATAGGGTTGTTTTTCCCGGAGGAATTTAGCACAGGGAATTGTCACGTTTCCTTGTCTGGTTGGGTATCTCCCAAGCTTTGGTTAAGTCCCACGTCTTCCTGTTGAGGATATTTATGGTATTATGGCTCCAGTATCATTTGCCCGAAGTGTAGACTACTTGGTTTCGCCTGATGAATTGCTGATTGCTGTCAGATATGATGAAGCCTTCTTCGTTGAAAGTCTTTGTAGACTCCCTTCCATCATCACTCCAGTCCTAGTTGGCCTAGGATCTAGTCCAAAATCTTCACGTTGGTGTCACCAGAGGAACAGGTTTCACTTACAATTTTTTATATAGGATGAAATCCTATACCATTTCAATTGTAAGTATTAATTCTTAATCAATATTGATATTCTCCGGATGAAGTTTATATCTCTCAACAACTATCTATCGATGTCGATGTTTTTTTTTGGGACTGCTTCAATATCATATCTAAGGGTTGAGTCGCTCATTATAGACTGGTGCCTATATTGATTATTCCAAAAAAGATATATTTCTACAAATTTTTATCTAAATGAAATCATTTATACGTTAGAAAAAATTTAAATACTGAAAAATCGGCTTTTCGCAATTTTGACGGTTAATTTGAGGTTATGCCAAAAAGTGTTGAATAAGAATGTTACAAACTTTTCTACTGAACATTTTCCGCTAGGAGGTCACATTTCGCCGCAAATTACAAAAAAACGATTTCAACCCCTAAAATGCATCCCCATTTCGCCATTTTGAGTGTTTTCGTGTTTAATTTTTTTTTCAAAGTTGGAACCTCTACAACATTTTCCACCTGGTCCTTGTCTGTTACGTTTTTCTTTCTCAAAAAAATTATAGGCACCAGCCACCAGTCTAGTTTGACTATAATGATCGACTCAACCCTCAGGAATAGACCCTAGTATAAATCATGACCTTGAAGCAGTTTCGAAAAAAAGACAAAGTAAAGTGAGTGCGATAGCACTATATCACGGAGAATAAAATAATAACAGAGATCTCAGTCCTCCATGTACTATATTATACCTCGCATACGTAAGTTCGAGCTGTAGTTCAATTATCTCTGTCTGCCAGATTGTTATAACCGGAAAAAATGTCTGCCATGATGAATATAAGCTAGTAATACTGTTAAGAATAACATATTTGAATTTCAGATTGACTGAAATATTTTAACAATTCATTATTTTTTTCAAATTTGAAAAGCGCCATAACTATTTGTCATTGTGATTTTCCAATTACAGTAATGATATAATTTAAAATGTATAAACAGCAGCTTTATCACGCCACTAACATACCCAGGAGCTCAGTTTTGGAATGTGGATTCGACAATAAAAATTGATTTCGATAAGATTGAAATATGGGGTTTAATTTTCCGGAGCGCCACGGATTTTTCGCCAGTGAAAAATCCGAAACCACCCTGATGGAATGGGACAATTCACGGCACTAATATTACTAAAATATCAAACAATAAATACCTACAAATGGTATAAAAATAATATATATTTAAGCGCCTGCCTCGATGTCACAACCGCCATAACTATCTGTCATTGTGATTTTCCAATTACAGTAATGATATAATTTAAAATGTATAAACAGCAGCTTTATTGAAATACTTTCGAAGGTCTGTTAGAGGCGAAATTTAGGAAAGGAGAGCAGTGAATGTTAAAAAATTGTTAAAATTGTTATTTCCGTCAACCGATTGCACCCCTACGCGCAACCCTCGGAAGTCTTGGAGAGACTTGTGTGAGCTAGGGAAGACGCAGCCCTTACCTATTAACGTGTGATGCCATGCACGAGACCGGTGAATCGGTGGATCGAACCCACGACCCCACGCATGCGAGGCGAACGCACTACCAGCCGACCACCACGGCCCATATGTACAATGATGTTTCACGCTACTAACATACCCAGGAGCTCAGTTTTGGGACGTGGATTCGACAATAAAAATTGATTACGATAAGATTGAAATATGGGATTGAAATTTTCCGGAGCGCCACGGATTTGTCGCCAGTGAAAAATCCGAAACCACCCTGATGGAATGGGACAACCCACGGCACTAATATTACTAAAATATCAAACAATAAATACCTACAAATGGTATATGTAGAGGTTTTGCCTTCCCTTACGCTTGGATAACTTGGACCAGAATAAAAGAAATAGTCATGTCCCTTACTAATAAAATATATTGATTGATGTTACACACACTGTGTGTGCACAATTCGGCATACAATACAAAATGAAATGGATGTAAATATGGCACTACCAAGATGACTTAAAGTGTACGCTATTATTGAGAGTAGTGTACCGTTTAAGTATATCAATATTAAACCTCCAGTGAGGGCTATGCCTGGGACGTCGCGACGATAGCTAACAATTATGAATAGCTATGCCTTAGGGGCAAACTCTTAAGCTAAATTTATCTGATCGTAAGAAGGTTTCTTCAATCAGGCCAGTTCACCAATTGTAGTTCACCGGTGCCTTGGTGTATACAGGTGCACAGTGGGTGCGACACAATCAATCGAAGTACGTGTACAGCTGGGACGAATACCATCAACAGGGAATACCAATAATAGAGGGCGAACAAAGAAGAAACGTCGCCAAATGTTATGATTGAATATCTTTATTTCATCAAACTATATAATGACATTACAGAATCTGTCATCCAATCATCATATCTAGCATCTGAAGGAACTATGAATGATAACAACTATGATTCCTAACACAAACAATATGAGAAAACCTACAGATATGAATTTTCCCAAGATCCATCAACGACGATCAAACTTGATTTGGAAATCTTCAAAATAAGTCAGTCAAAATGTCACTTATCAAATATCCAACCGGAAAAACGTCACTCCAAAAAAAAAAGACTAACGTTGAACTCAAAAACTGTCACTATCAGACAAAGTGCTTCCTTGTTTATTCGTGGTCTGTGATATCAGTCCAGGAACTACCTCGAGCTACTCGGAGCTACTCCTTGGAACAACTGGACGACTGAGGTGAACAGAACACCTAGAGATTCAGTGTTGCCAACTGAACTAAGACGAACCAAACACAAACAAGATCAAGTATTCGAAAGAGAAGTAGGTATAGTCTTTCCAATATCAATTGCAACAACTCTAATAGTCCCAAAGAAAACGCCGCGGTCCACGTGACCTTAAATGACGTGCGGCAAGATGCAAAATATTTGTCTGGAGAGCCATAAATCATCATTTAAATGAGGTGTCGGCATATCAAACGAAATTGTCGGTGAGGCTTTGAAACGAGTTTTATGTTCTGCAATTTATATTAGAAAGACTATACCTCAATGGCACAAAATAGAGATACAGTAGGAATGTTACCGTTTTGTGATCTTAACACAAAACAATAGACTAACCCAAAGGATGTTTACAAAATAACGCTGTCATACAGTGGAATGCGGGATGTCATTATTTACTTTTAACTTGAGGCTTAGGGTTACTGAATCCTAGAAGGCTTTGGCCTTCTTACGGGTATGGGCAATGGGTGGAGTCTAAATAGCTATAATGTTCCGAAAACACCACGAAAATTAGGTCCGATGTTTGAACTAGTGACACATATCAAAAGTCAATTTTTATGTCATTGCCGTCATTGGAAATGTTTTCAAAAATAGTTTTAGCAGATTCACAGTAAAGAAAGCAGATTGTCCCAAGTCCCAAAATCTTCTGATGAGCCCTGCTGTCACTGATCCAACTTAGGAATGTGTTGATTACTTTATTTACTGATACAAATATTCGTTTCTTCTGAAAGTGAAGTACCTATCGTGAAGTGAAAACCTGCAAGTATACCGACAAAAGTCGTAAATTATATTGTATTCTCAGAGGAGAGTTCAAGATCATTTTGTTTATAACTTGTTAATTAGTAGATTGAAGAAAATATTTTTCCCATTTTCCTCACTAAAAACAAATACAGATTACAGTTTCATTCAAACTTTTTTTTTTCAGGATTGAAACAGGAAACCTTGAGAAAGAAATGGCTATCAATAGTATCAATATTGAATAACTTAGTGTAACATTGTGACTGAAATCTGGGCCACAACTAAATTAAAAACTCAAGAAATGTATACTTAACAGATGATTTCAATTCCTATATAATATAACAATGTTTCACCTTTGACTGTTTTTGCTTTGATATGACTTATTTATCATTTTACAAATTATTCTCATCAATCCTTTTCTAATAATTGTTTGATTTCTTCATCAATTTTTATTTCATATGTAGGTATTGCTGTTGAACAATTTATGTAAAAATGTAATCCCTCTCTAAACAGAAACGTTTCTTGGGATCAATAAATTAAAGTGTGTGCAGTGTAAGTATAACAATTTTCGTGTTCACTAGGAGTCTAGGACTAACAAATTATTTCTGAATTGTTCAGATTATCAACCCATTTTATCAATTTTCAGATTCATTTAGGAACAAAAGACCCAAAAATGGTCATGGAAAAAAGTGGCCAATTCTAATAAGCACATAGAATGGAAAAGCTGTAAATTGCAAAAATGGAACGTTTTCTTTCGAACAAGTTTAAAAATTCTATATTGACGTTTATCTTGAGATAATTGGTTAGACCATAATAATGTTAGTATATTGGTAATCTCTTTAGAACAGCTGTTTTATTGAAGTGAATGGCTATATTTTCGTGTTTCATCCTTACCATATTTAGGTCATAATTCACTATCTCAAGAAACTTCTTATTTATGATAGGAATACAAAAAAAAAGAATTCATTAGGTATATAAAGGAATTTTTATAATCATACAAATGAGAATGTACAAAAATGTAAGATTGTAAATGGGTGAGTCAGAAATGCAGTATTTCAATCATGTCAATATTTTTTGGATGTTTTTTAGTACCTATATGTCTAATAGGTATTAATTTTTGCCTTAAATTTTTTGCAAAAGCTTGATTTAATCTGAGAGGCATTCAGCAAATATATTTGACACGTGTTATGTTCACGAATGCTACGCACTTCTGTAAGATTCGAAATCGATATTTGGTTTTTGAGTTATTAGCAGTACCTCAAATTTATACCTAATTTTGAAAATTTGTATCGTTCAAACAATGGTAGGTATATATTGTGACTAAGGACCGGTATTATAAAACTATTTTGACAGACAACTGGAAGTTAACTTGTGGAATGACGTCACATGTTACAGTTAACTTCAAAAGGTAGGAGTTAACTTTATCCTTATCGGGAGGACGTGGTATCAGTTAAAGTTAACTTTGTAGAAAATGGTGATTTTCGACAGTTCTTCTGTCAATAATTTAGCATAAAACTCAATTTGATTGTTTTTTCTTCGCAATAAATGTTAGCAAACGATGTGCTGTTATTTTCGAGGAACTTTTAAGCGGCGATGAAGGAGATGCTGTGATTATTATTGAAGACCCTCGGCGTCGAAGTATATTTAGAAATCGGTTAAACCATTTTATCTTGTAGAATGAAATAGAATTTGAAAATAAATTAAAACGGATTTCGATCATCAAGATAGTCTGGATGCTTGTTAAAGGGGCACATAGAGAGGCAAATATTTGCAAAGACCAACTAATAAGTCAACATTTCTTAATAGTTCCAATTACTTTGGAATTATAAGTATTTTCAATGTTAGAAATAATCTTCTACCGCCAGTAACACGTTAATTACACTCAGATTTAATGCAACATGTTTATTCTTGGTAGTTATTGGAGATTTTGGAGGATTCTCAAATCTATTGATAGCAATTTTATTATTTATTAGAAATTTAGAAAATGTCACAGGAAAAAGTGCGAAAAATTGTAGGTTACATATTTGCCTTCTTCTTCTTTTTATTTCAGAAATAAGACTTTTATAAAACTGCCATTTTAAAGCTGAAGTTAACTTGACTGTTAAAATTAAAGTTAACTTCGAGAGATGTTTATAATACCGGCCCTAAGAAGTATTTGGGAGGACAGTAATCTCTAATTTTGAATAATGAACCCATTAATGGAGAAGTTTCAGTGTTTTTATAAAGGGTTTGTATCTCTGTGGATATATTTAATCAATCATTGGCAACTTTTACACATCCTTCTAAAAACACTAGGTTCTGCCCTTCTAAAAGAAACTCTTGTGACTGCAGCAGAGATGGTCGACGGCTGAATCTCCATGTTCCACAATGGCTGGTGGTCGGGCCAGAGAATATCGGGGCCGTGTCCGAAAGTCGACGCTTTTTTGAAATTCGAGTCAATTGTACACCTGACAATTTCAATCCATCAAAAAATTAGAATTGATATGTATTCATTGAAATAAAACATGATATCCATAATTTACTTATTTGACATTCTGACTTACAAAAGAAACATAACCCAACTTTTTTTTCAAAAGTATTGGTTCTCTCTATCTTATAACCCTTGCTTCCTAATTGGCGCTTTTGTGGGTTATTTGGAACATTCGAACTATTTAAAGAGATTGGAACTATTAGACTCCACCCATTGGCCATACCCGTAAGAAGGCCAAAGCCTTCTAGGATTCAGTGACCCTATTGAGGCTAGTTCATGTCCGCTCGAACTAATATGGCAAAGGTAAGTACCAACATTCGAAACAAGCTGTACAAGACAACAATCAAGTTGTCATTTTGAAACAGTGGCGTACAGAGTGGAACGTTTATATCAATGACAGATAATTTCTGGTGTTATTGTATTAAAACAGAAAGGGTTTCCTAGTACAAAATAAACCCGTAACAGGTCTTCTAATTTTTGTTCATGTTACACCTAAGCGCCGCTCAACTTACCTCGACCGGGCTTAGCTAGTCCACTCATGAACAGTAAGTAAGAGAGTCTTTGGACAAAATTGAAGGTTTACCGAAATATGTTGTGTCTGCTATTCACTGGCCCCTTGTTCATCTACATAAACTAACCTGAAACTTCGATCTGCTTGGAACTTTGGAACAGATGGTTTCCTCAAATTCAGACATGGAATAGCATCGGGTATCAATCTGAGTTTATTGTTCACTACAATCTTGTCTTCCACCCTGAAGTGCACATCACACACACAATTTCTGTCACTTAGATGTTCTTTGGTGGGATCTCTTCCTAGAGCTCTCATCCAAGAGTCGTGCCTTCTTGCAGTGAGCCTGAAAAAAACAGTGAATTTATCAATTATTCATAGATATTATTTGATAATATCGTTATACTTCGGAATGTTGGTAAATGAAGTTCAGTATTAGTAACAATTTCAACTTTTGAACGACTATAATGCATAAATTTGTCCAATTCAGCTGTAGCAATTCAAGAAAACTTGTTATACTTACATAAAATAGGTCAATTCTGGAATGTTTCCTTTATTATCACAAAAAAGAACCATGCACTTCATTTTGTCTATTATTTGTCCAAGCACTTCGGATTGTTTTAACACTCAGATTCAAATGGATAAATTTAAAATACTAAGATTGAAGTCATAATTTGTGCAAACAAAACGTGACAGCCATCTACTAGATTTTTTCGATTGGTTTCATTCACAGAAGAATTCGTCCATGCACGATGTTGTATTTTACTTTTTCTATCTAGTAACTATTGCTTTTACGGAAGCACCACAAGAATTAAAAAAGTTTAGCACTAAATCATTCTTTTTAACAGATATTTTTAAATCAAGAAATTTTGTCTTGTTAAAAAGTTCTGGTAAAAAATGGAATAAGGGTTGCATGTTTCTCCCCTTTGAAAGAGAACAAAAAAATTAAAAAACAAATCAAAGCTCTTTCTTTTCTAGCTCCTAGATGTACATTTCAATGACCGTTATATACTGAAGAGGGTTCCGTCAATGTCGTATCCAAAGGAGAAAATAGACCATCCCCCTCGAAATGCATGAATAAAATCGACAAAGTCGAAGTACCCTTCTTTCCAAATATTTCTACTCTCCGGCAAAACCTTCGAACTTGTTCGAAATTTTGAATTTACTCTTCCTGGAGTCTTTGCTTTCCCGAGGATTGCTTATTGATTTTCCTGGCGGGTGGCGCTGCGACTGACTTTACTGTAAGTCGCTGCTTCATCCGTAGGAAATAATTAGATAAACAATAGATTGTAATTGATTGGGCAGGGACAAGACATCTCTAAAGTTGTCAGACCTACCCTTGCACTGATGAGAGGCAAGAACCTCGAAACATGTCTGAAGTATTTGGAAGATACGTGGTGATCAAAAATATATTTTCAATTTCGGAATAATGCATCTCTTTGTATAGTCAGCTACCACAAATATATTTAGCTGAGTTTTTGAAACTATGTAGCTAATATATACAGATCATCTCACGATGAAAGGAACATAGGTAGAATTAGAGCAATTGATAATTGTCCAGCCTATTTTCAAACTTTTCCACAAATAATACTTTAATCTGACGCAATGTACGTCCTTTATCCTTGAAAATACCATTCGACAATATGCACTTTCTCAGCAATTTCGTAAACCATGTTCAACAATAGTAATTTACGTAACAAGTCCGGAAAATACTGTTTTTTTGGACGAGTAGACCAAATTCTAGGACGAGCGTTAGCGAGTCCTGGAAATCTGCGAGTTAAAAAAAAACTGTTTTCGGACGTGTTGCGTACACTATTTTTTCGGCAACCATGTAGAATAACAAATCAATGAGACTCATTTAGTCTAAGAGACGAAGAGAAGTCGACTTTCACCCATCTGTTAACCGGATGAAACGATTTCAAATTTGAATATTTCGAACATTTCAGTTCTTATTTGTATTATATATTGAAATTCGAACAGAAGATAGGTACCAACAGAAACATTCTAATTCTTATTTATATTAATATTTGTATTAAAATTCGAGCACTTCCCGTACTAGTCCGGGAAGTACGTACTTCCCGGACTAGGCCGGGAAGTGCTACTTTCCCAAAGAAAAAGTGTCCGGGAAGTGAACATTTCCCGGATGGTTGCCGAAAAATGTTATTACGTCTTTAAAAGAACAACCTGTAGTGTCTTTGCTACATAATTATTAGGATGTCACGATGACAGTTATTGTCATCGTGAACAGCGACACTGCGACACCGAAAACGACGAAAACTGAAGGGGTTGGACGATAGTTAATTGGTCATATCCTCTCCTATGTTGCTGCAGTGCTGTGAGATGATCTGTATACAAATGTGTCAACGTCTGTGCTCATTAATCTGAATCCAAATAAAGCTGCAGCGATGGTCCAAAAAATATGGAGAAGGGATGTTTCGGAATAATTTTGAAATGATTTCTAAAATCATTCGTGAATTTTTTTTATTTTCTGACATTATGTAGATGAGTCATTCTTGATCAAAAAGTTCCACAGTGCCTACCTCGCGAATGCCACGGTTTGAATTATACAGGGGTTTGAAGTATAGTATTTCATCGATTTCTCGAATAATCAATAATTCCTTTGTAACTGAAAATAATATTGTTTCCTACGAAACATTCCAATGACAAAATATCTGAAATGCAAATTCATGAATATACAAAGGTTGCAGTCTCATTCTGTGAATATATTTTCGGGCATATGCATGTGCATACGAATACGATTCATATTTCATACAGTGTATGAAAATATATTACAAATTCTATAAGGATCATCGTTTTCATTTTATGTTCCAGGAAAATACAGGGTGAAAACTATTTTCAATTTTTTTTACAAAAGAAATATTGATTATTCGAGAAATCGATGAAATACTATACTTCAAACCCCTGTAATTCAAACCGTGGCATTCGCGAGGTAGGCACTATGGAACTTTTTGATCTTATTTGGAAACATCCTATATTAACATATAAAAGAGTGCGATACATGCACTGTTTTCTAGCAATTCGCACGGTTTCCTGTCATTTATTTGGCTCAGTTATGAAAATATCCTTAAGAGCCACCATCAGCGCGTCACAACTAAGTTTTGTAGGCATATTTATCAAGAGTGGGAGTGAAGACAATGAACATTGGCAAAACAACGCCTGCCCGTTCTCGATTACAAGGCAAATCAGATTCACATTTCCTGATTGTAGAATCGGTGTTTTGCAAAAATTATTGATTTCATGATAGAGATATTTTTTGTATAGGCTCGGTGGTCCCATAAGAATTCGGAAACCTCAAAAAAAAAATTAAAATTCGTCATTTAATTTTTTTTTTCTCAAAAATTATCATAACCAAAAATCACTGAAGTTCCAGAATTTACACAAAAACATTGGGTTACTTGCAAAAGAAAAAAAATTCTTAAACAAAAACTTGGAAAACGGATTCCCGGTAATGCATAGAGAAACTGGTTCATTAGTGTATGCTATTCTCTGCATAGTAGCATAAGTATCTAAGTTAATACTGTATATCCATATTTTTGATTTCTTTGTCCTTTATCATAACATATATTTAAAAAATAAGAAATTTGTAAAGTAAATATTAGTTACATACTTCATTTGTCTATTCTTCAATAATGCTAGTAGCAAAAGGGCTTCCTCATCTGATGATTCTGCATCCTCTAATAGCGATAGTATCAAAAGGGCTTGCTCCTCATCTGATGATGAACTTTCGGAGGAACTTTCGTACATATTTTCACTTTTAATAAAAAAAATTGACGATTTCGTGGCAGTTTTTGACGTGGCAGTGAACGGGCACAGTCTGGTAGCACTCCCGAAAAATTTGCACTAGTTCCGGTCCCACTCCCGCGATACGCCTTGGTTTGAGGAGACCTTTAAAAAAAAGATCGATTTTTTTTTGTCCGCTACTAGTGAAATTAAAAGGTACAATGTACAGTAACAAAATTGCACTTATTTCATTGACTTGATACTTGAGATTTCGAAGGAAAAAAAACTGTGATTTTCTTCTCATTACGGAACATAGGCTAAACGCGGAACAGATGAAAAATTCAAAAGTTGAATAACTTTGATCTTTGTGCATCATTTTTTAGGTGCATATAAAGATACACGGAGGGGTTGCAATCTATGAAAATTACAATTTTGTGGAAAACATTCGTAAGCTGAACCTGACCAACTTTTGTAAAGAAGGTATTGTAACGAACTGGAGCCGGACCTGTCGCCTCATTTGCCTAGCTCACCTCACCGACGTTCCGTAAACAGTCAGCATTTTCTAGAACATGCCGAAGAACATAGAAGAGAGCAATCGAACAGCGGGCGAAGAATCTTAGCTGTCGATAACAATCTCGAAAAGTGACCTTCTTGGATATAAATAGGTAGCCGATATCAGAGAGGGCAGAGACAGTAAGAGTTCTGCATAGACAGTCTGGTTTGGAATAAAAAACTGTTATATCAATGAAATAAATTGTGATATTATGAATAAGAAGTTAGATTTTATGTGTAAAAATAAATTAGTTCAAACCATTAAGACTATATTATATTCATGACAGTATTTTGCTGAAAAATAGAAGTCGAGTGGTAAAAGTTGGGGAGGATATGAGTTCTCAAAAGCATAATATCGCTGATAGTCTACCTCAGGGGTCCATTTGGGGACCTTTTTTATTTCTAGTTTTTGCTAATGATTTATTAGTGTATATGAATAATGGGAATTCTTCCCACTCATTGTATATATTATGCTGTTGACAATAATATATTAGTTATCGAAGATGACTTGAATCCCTTATTAAACGCAGCTGAAACCACTTTCCACAAAGTTATCTTATGGTTTGAGAAAAATAATTTGCACATGAATGAAACAAAAACCAATGTTACAGTTCATAGTAAAAGGACAACAATATGAGATGCATCTGTTTGAGAATACTGATTTGAAATTGATTTCAACAACAACAATCAAAATGTTAGGTATGGTTTTTGATAACAGATTGCGATGTAAGTATGCGACAAATAGATAATTTATGAAAAAAATTAAGAAGTGTCTGTTATTCTCTCAGATATTTTCCTAATTATTGTAGTCAAAATTCTATTGACCTTTCTGCTACCAAGCTTTCGAACGAACGAGTTGTACCAAGGGGTACATATTGTACCCCTTGCTTTTTTAAAAGTTTGGATAGAAAAATAATGCTTCACATAAAGGAATAATGAATATTCGTTCACATTTTATTCAAAATAATGTTATTTTTATAAAGCAGAATATGTAAACTCAATTTAAACTTCCATTTTCATCGAACCTGTTGTAATAATTGATTTTGAAAAAAAAAATTCTTGCACTTTTCAGAATAGAGCCGACACTTCTTATCATCCTTTCTTGGACAATAACGGCAGTGTCTAAATGACCGTTCTGTGTTTTGAGTGATAGGTGCGTTTTCTTGAGGTAGAGCACTTGACTCATAGCATCTACTACTCTTTTTGTGATACCGTTTAGATTTGTTATTCTTCTGGCTACAGGCGGTTTTATAAGGGCGAGTCCTAGTCAAGTAAAAACAATGTCCTTTAGTCGTTTTGATTTTTTTCTAGTCTGAAAACTTTTTGCGAAGCAAATTGTTTAAAATTGTTGCGGGGTACAGATTGTACCCCAGCCAACATAATTAGTTCTAATGTGAAAAATATCAATTGTAAATGATTGACTATGATGTTATTAGTTCAATAACGTATCATTAAGATTCTTTAGCCTCCTAAATAAGAAACGTATATCGTCAGAGGGCAGTGCGTGTTCTCCCGACGAAATAAATACAAACTCCGCCTCACTTCTAACTTGGCGATTCTCGTGAGATACAGGTCCGAATTAGATAATTCGGTGCTCGTTCTTCCAAATTACATATCTAGATAAAAACCTGTTTGTTTTCGTAGTAATCTGAAAGTTTGCACGAAAATTACAAATGAATAAATATAATAATGGAATCCAGTCACACGATGTATCAAGAATTGAAAAAGTATTTCAGCAAAATCTGTTTGAACTATCTCGGAAATGTTTTGAATGTGAATTTTAATATAAAGTATACCGCAAAAAGAAATAGATAATGACGTCTGAAATATCAGATAAATGGTAGTGTCAAATAAAACATGACATGCATGCAGCACAAAATAAATATACAACGCTGACGTAAACAGTCTATTCCATTATTTTTTCAAAAATGTATTGGACAAAAATTACTTTTATGGGATACATGTATGCTATATGTAGGTATTTAATGGAATCGTTGACAAAATTTACACTTGCAGACGTCCGAATGATTTGATATTTGATACCTAGGTTTAACTGTTCATAATTCCAGTAGCAGGTGTGTACTCCATTATGAATGTCTTTAAAGAAAATACAGAAAAGCGAGATTTGTGATTTGGTTTCTGATTCGATACAAAATGATAGGTGCAGGTTTTCGGGGTAGTAGATTATGAATCTTTCGTTAAAATTAATAATTTCAAAATGGCGGACAAGATTTGTGAATATGGTCCGATTCGATTCAAAATTTGTCTGTGGGTTTTTCTAGCTCAGAGATTATGAACCTTGTCAAAATTGATGAATGTGAGATGGCGGTTCCAAGATGGCGGACGAGTTTTGTGATTATGTCCGATTCGATTCAAAATCAGTTTTTGGGTTAAGAGATCCTTATGATTTCTGTTAAAATTAGTGAATTCAAAATGATGGAAAAGTTTTGTAATTTCTGGGCGGGTTCTAAGATTATAACCTATGTATAGTTGTTTCTGGGTTCGAAGACAATGATTTTTTGTCAAAATTCAGGAATTCAAAATGGCAAACGAGTTTTGGAGTGTTGGAGAATGGTATTTTTGGGTTCGTGATGATGAATTTTTCATCAAATTTCATTAATTCAAAATGGCAACTCCAAGATGGATTCCGTTTATTTTGTGAGTTATGGTCGTATTCTGTTCAAAATTACTATTAATTTGAATTGATTCGAAAATATAAAATCAGATGTGGAATCATGAATAAAAAATTTAAAAATCATCAGTTATCAGAATTTGACTTCCAAGTTAGTTATTGAAAATAGTCACCAATAAGATCTGATCGTAATTTTCTTGAAAAATATTTTCTAGATTTGAATAATTTTTTTGCAGGAAAGGTCCATAGTTTAGGTACATATGTCTTATTCCTTATAAAGGGTGAAACAATATAAGACTATATCACCCGTGAAACATTCAATTCCACTGTTAAAAATAAATTAAACAATGTTTTAGCTAGGTGTTTTATTCTAATATACCTGAATATTAAAACAAATTAGCTATTTCTTTACTTTTCTACATTTCTTCCTCTACCTTCAACAACAAGAAGCATATATCCCTAATTCTCATTCCTCTAGGAAGATGCCCATCCGATATTTCAGGTAGAATGCAATTTATATAAAATGCTTTCAGCTTTGGAAGCATTATTGATTCCCAGACACAAACTTCTCTGTGTATTCTTTTTACATTGAAATAATTTCTCGTATATATCTATAATTCAATCGCAAGTTGTCCTTGAATTTGATAAAAATAATTGTGATTCTTCTCCAACATAGAAGCATTAATTAAAATAAAAAATGGAGTGAATAAATTCGAATGTTTACTATACTCGATATAAATGCCGCCAAATAAACAAAGCCATAACAATCACCTCAAGTCAATGTTTCATTTGCTTATCTTGCCGCGCTGCCCCATTGGAACGTTCAAGAAGAGTCCGCTGTAGCTTTTCAACTTCAAAGGAACATCAAAAACGCCGCGACGCCCAAATAAACCGATGTATCGGAAACCAATGTAGAACGAAGTTGCCGATATGGGAGTCACAAGAACAAGTTATTTAGGAATATGCGTAAAAATATGCCACTAACTCGGAAATCTCGCTAAATAGCCCTGACGAAGTGGAGAGTGTATTTCCTGATAAATATGAATAAAAAAATGTTTTTAAGACAAGATTTTATTCAAATGCACTGAAAACGGTTATTTTCTTTAGATCATTCGTAAAATATGTCATATTGAATTATTTAGTTTTGAGAAACTCATCTCCTATTCCAAAAACTCCTAGATAAAAATTTTGAATAGAATCTGATCTCAAATCTCGCCATCTTGAATTTTATGATTTTGACAAAAAAAGTCAAAATCACCGATCCAAAGAACCCCTACATTCTAATTTTGAACGGACTCGGACTATAATTATTCGTTCACCGTTTTGTAGCTGTCATTTCGAATTATCAAACATTGACAAAAAAAATCATGTTATCCGACCACAAAAATCCCTATATCTGTACCAACTTAAAATAGAATCAAACCAAGAATCAGAAATTTCGTCCGATATTTTGGAGCCGCTACGTTGAATTATTAAAAAAAATTTATGACTTCCCAGACCCAAAAGCTTCTATATACCAATTTTGAATGGAATTGTATCAGAAATCACGAAACTCGTTCAACATTCTGGAGCCGCCTCTTGGTTTTTCCTAATATAAAAATGTTATGGAGTATTGTCCCTCAAGTGATGAACACATGTTGTTGAAAAAAGCTATTAATTGTAAAAGTTATAATATTCCATAGTTTCGATTGACCCGAATGAGTTTTATTTTTTCCCATTGCCGATCCGACCCTGTGCCAGATGTCATACTGACTATATATGATACTCTCTCTTTTCCTCACCAGTCGTGTGGGAGGAGCAACCTGAGGGGCGTGTCATTTAAAAGAAATTCAGTTTTATTTCTGAATCCAGAATTGTAAGTAATAATTAGTTTTCACTGGTCGACGGCTGAACCAAACCTTTATTAGTTGACTTTGATAAAGCTGGAGATTTCTCATTTCAAATGGAATAAAGCAAGGAAACCCATTTCGCGAAAACAACACATTTTTGTGAAACTATTCACAAAAAAATTACATATTTAGGAGAAAAATAAGAAAGTCGTTTAACTAAGTGAATGATAGACTTCGATACTGAAATGAACACCAAAACATTCGTTCGTTTTGATGGTGGAACTGAACGAAAATGCCCAAAAATGGGGGGAAATATCCTTTTCATTCATTTAAAACTCAAAGAATTTTTTTTTCGTTATTTTTATCTTTATACAATCATACAACCCTTCACCACTCAGAGAAAAAAAATCGATTCTGACTCTCCTTTTTTCGGGGATGAAGACCCTTAATAGCAATGATAAAAGGACAAAACATTTAAAGTATAAATTTTTCAATTACACGCAGTCTTGTGCGTGTGAGCTACACAATGTACACCCTTGGTAGCACAAAGGTTAACACTTTATTATGCAAATTTCAATTCTCAGAATATCAGAATGATATGAAAATATTAACAATCTTCCCGAGGACATTATGTTATCCTTTCCTTCATTTCCTTTATGTTATTTCATGTCAACAATTTTTTTTATTTTACGTACATTTTGCTCTTTTTTATTTTTATACCACCTACTCTGCTAGTGTACAAACTAATTTGAGAAATTAAGAAATTATTACAAATTGCGGATGTTGTTTCATAGCCTCATATCACGAAGTTTGTGAAATATCGAAGATCAAAATAAATGAACGAACATTTTTTTTCCGCAACTAAACAAACAAACAAAGAAGCGGCAAATTATGGAAAAATCCGATATTGTTCAAGTTATTCAGGTGGAATATTCATTGTTTTACAGAAAACATGTTTGGCTCTACAATATAAGCTCTGATTCAACCAACAAGGGTCTGGACAGAAAATGTGACGCGGAGTCTAAGAAATTGGCTCCTGTTTATTACAACACAGAAAACATATCTCTCTGAAATTACCGAGTTATAATGATGGGCAGTTTCTTGCGAGGTCAAAATCACAACATAAAGATGACACTGGCATCACACGTTAAAAGGTAAGGGCTACGTCTTCCCTACAAGTATCTCGGAGACTTCTGGGGGTTGCGCGTAAAGGTGCAGTCGGTTGACGGAAATAACAATTTCAACAATTTTTTTAACACTCATGCATAAGGTTAGACGATTTTCTAACAAAAAGGATTAAATCGAAAAATTACATAAATGAAACTCCCCAAAGATTGAAATCTTTCTTGCATTTAGTTATTGAGATTTGTAATAAGAAAGTCGATCACTTTTGTATGCGCGGTATGGAAAATCAGTACAGATATGTGTGTAAAACATTCGTTTCCAATGAATCGCTCTTTACGATCAAATGAAGGTCGAGGTCAAGCGACCACAGAGCAGTAGAGTATCCCAATACCATAAGTGCCAATGGTTCGGGCACGCACAAAAGTGCTGCCACTCAACGGCGAGCTGTGTGAGGCGACCACGCCACGCACGAATGCAGGGAGGCCAGAGAGGAATAATCGCCAACTGCAGAGGTAACCACCCCGCAAACTACAGAGGATGACCTCGCTTCCCGAAGCCGAGATACGCAACAAGGCAACCTGCTAGGGAGGGACCACCTCCTCCAGGCAAGGACCAGCAGCCCCTAGGCAGGGACCATCAGCCCCTAGGCAGGAACCATCAGCCCCTAGGCAGGGACCATCAGCCCGAAACGGCCCACTGCCGCAACCACAGACAGCACCATCGCAGAAGGGCCCTTCACACAAAGACACAAGCAATAGGGCCGCAAGAACTCAGTGGCAAATCATCTAGACCCTAGAGGAGCTAATCAACTTTTATGTTTTAGATCCCAAAAAGAACCGACCTGGTAGCAAACTTAAATCCCCAGCCAACAGGATGAGGAAACGCTTTAACGAGCAGGGATGGCAGAAGGGCGGGTGAGCTTTCGATTGCGTTACAGTGCTGGGGAGTTCATCACTCCGGGCCTCAACCTTAGAGGGTGCATGGTGGTGGTTGATTCGAATAACAATTACTAACTGGTAGACGCGAGCAATCGCGCAAGCAAAGTAGCTTTTGTATATGTGCTTGCTAACCGTTGAGTACGAGAGCTAGCAACGTCGGGAAAACAATAATTTCAGTAAGGCCAGTTTTCAGACATGCTATATCTCTCACTCTCCCGGACGTCATACGGGTCATCTGGCTGGCGGTAGAAGTTGCGTTTACCAGTGTGCATCGTTCCTATACAGGTAAATTATTGATTTTTCAAATAAATTTAAGAAGGTTTATTTTCTTATTATTATTTTAATTGAACTATTCGACACATGAATCAATTATCGCCACATATTTTTATTAATGTTTAAACTGTACCAGACGCTAATTTTGAATTATTTTTTCAAAATATTTTAATATGACTGAAATTTGTACATGATGTTTTTTAAGAAACTGCAACCCAAAAATTAATTTGCCAAACAATAATTTTGTTGTTAAACCTCCAGCTAGACCGATTTAAAAGTGAAAAGTGATGTGGTATTATTTTGAGAACAAAATGTACCACATTGTACTTTGAGAATCATCACCAACTTCAGTTTTTAACATGATTCCTATAGAATATGATCCACTGTGAGGCTTATGTGCATGCGCATCAACGCATCGCCGGCCAACGCTGCAAACAGCTGTTGTCTTTTATCTCACTTGCGCAACTAGCGCCTGACTGACTCTTCTAACATACCAAATCATTTTTCACTTTTAAACCGGTCTGGCTGGAGGTTTAACAACCGAATTTTTTGTTTCAGATTAATTTTTTGTAGATACTTAAAAAACATAAATATTTCAGTCATACTAAAATTTGATTTTTTTATTATTCAAAATTGGCGTCTGGCACAGTTTAAACAACGATAAAAATATCTGGCAATAATTGATTCATGGGTTAAAAAGTTCAATTAAACTAATAAAAAAAAAGAAACCTCAAAGTTATTTGAAAAATCAATATTTTACCTGTACAGGACAGGTACGATGCGCACTGATGAACGCAACCTCTACCGCCAGCCAGATGGCCCGTATGATGTCCGGGAGAGTGAGAGAGATAGCATATCTAAAAACTGGCCGACCTGAAATGCTCTCTCGAAAACGTTGCTAGTAGACTAGTAGACTAGTAGGTTTCGTATGCTAATGAGTTATGATATTTTATTCAGAAGTTTGATGATCGTTTAGCATTTTGTTTCAATAACCTGGGTTAATAACCCAGTTAATAATAAGTAATAAAAATAAATATTGCATTTATTATTCAGTATCACATGTTAACGGGTATGTTTTAATGATTGGATTATGTTTGACAGATTTATGAAACTATACAGATGTACTGTAGCTAACTTAAACCCCTGTTACGTTTGATGATAATATACTACTATTGGGTAACAAATAAAAATTCAGGGATGTTCTAGTTTTGTATAAATTTATTGTGATTTGTTGAATATAAATTCATGAAAGATTAGGTTGTCCTGGATCAATGGAGTCACATATCCCTTCTTATTGAAGATTAACAACCTAGTGTTTAGGCGTAAATACACATACATACTTATATTAAATAATATTGTTTTTTTTTTATTCTCCAGTTTCCAAAATATTACTACCTGTCTTAGGACTCACTATCGAGGTTGATTATCATTCCGCTCGGATCATTCACCTCTTTGCACCTCAACGTTTCAGAGATTTCCGCTCATCATCAGTTCACTCTCGTGATATAGCAGAGAGAGCTGTCAAGTTAAAGTGTATTGTGTCATCGGTATTTGATCACAGTGGACCTGGGGTCAAGCGTTATTAGGAAAGCCGGGGTTAGCGTGTCACAATAGGTACGAATATAATAAAAGGTATAACTAGGTTCGAAAAGTCGAAAACATGTTTTGTTGAATTAATTATTATTGAAAAGCAATAATGTTCTACTTACATTTTTGCTTCTCTTCCTTCCGCCATTGCTGCGACTGCTTTCAAACGTTTTTTGAGCACCTTTTCTTTTATCCATCTATTTTTGAACCTCAATTGGTTTTCCCACATGGCTTGTCTGACTTGTCTCTCAGAATGTAACAATTGCTAAGTTGCCAGCTTTCTCAGACGGCTGAGATACTTGATTCTGTGTGTGCGATCAAACGTACGTAAGAACCGCCTGGGAACAAACGACCCACTCTACACTCTACAGATATTGCCATTGCTATGGCAGTCGGCGCGAAACAACTTAAAACTGACTCCGAACGCTAGGGTAGTACTACCTTAAAGCAGTGCTGCAGTTATAGCCCAGGCAACGCAGCGAAAATAAAAAAAATAATCCGAAAGTTTTGAAATTTGGTTAAAATGTTTATTAGGGCTTACTCTTGAGCCTGTCAAAAGTCCCAACCAATTAAAGGTCCGCATTCACCACCATCTTGGAAAAGACGTCCTCTTTAATGATGGTTTTTCGTTTATAACTCTTAATTTATTAACTTTATCGAAAAAGTTGTTGTGATCAAAATTTGAGAACATTTAATTTTTTATAGAAAAGGTTCGTTTCAGTTTTTTCATAAAACTAATATGTTCCGTGTGAATGCACGACGAACTTGATACAGATCGGAGAATCGCTCTCACTGTAGGTCTTATTATTAAGTATTTATTTGGAACGGTACAGTATGCGCCAAATGTTTTCCATTTGCGGCTCATCAGACATACGTCGATCATAAAAGTAAATTTGGTGTTCCGACTGTACGATTTCCCCACCATTTCAACCATCCAATCTAGTGTCGGAGACGCTAGGCAACACTGTTCTGTCGCAAGTGTCAGTAACTTTTATAGTCCCGACGATCAGATTGCTTAAAAGTGATGGATTGTTAAGGCAATGGCTCGAACCAATTTAGTTCACAAGGGACGGTTCATTGAAGAAAGCATTTGAAAAAAGACTCAATGCAGTCGCAGCAAGTTGGCTGCAAAAAAAAGTTAAAAATGGAATGTTATATAATGATCATTCTTGATTTATGCAAATGTGCAGAACTTCAGGAAAAAAATCATGAATTCCGGCGCAAATGGAATCGGGCCCAACTAGAAAGAGAGGTAAAATATAGATACGATAACCAAAAAAGTAATCACAAATTTTCTTTGACCATTTTGTTCAGAAAATTCATTCAGTTCCACGGCTAATCTTTTCCAAAAGTTCCATATAATTATAATTCACCATGTTTCAAAACTTTTGGATTTATTGTTTTTATTTGCTGAAATTCGGCTTTCATTAATTGAATAATTACATACATCTTTAAAATTAATTTGTATGTGTTATTACGGTCTCTGAAAATTTGAATGCGGTACTTTAATAGTATATTAAAACGTTAATAGTATATTAAAGTATAAGTGGATAAAAATGTCTTTTAAACACGCGCGATTTTTCGAGCACGACGAAATAGAGCAAGTGCTTGAAAGACCAGTTATCCACGAATAGTTTACGCGATTTTTTTTTGTACTCTTTGAAATCATAAAATTTAGTCAGAACGAGTTGTGCTGTCTTGTATTTGTTAGTAATATTTTATTTGACGTTACAAGGTATTCCCGTCAGATCAATAATCAAAGAATTATCATTTAGACGTCTTCACGTTTCTCGAGTTGTTGATGTTGCCATAATAACTTAAAAAAACGCGCGTTTTTTAAAGTTCGATTTAAACACGCTGTGGCGTGCTTGAAATAGGTAAAATGGGGCACCAATAAAAAACAATTGATGATGTTAAATGACAACTATTGAAGCAATGGCGAGTATTCTTCAATTCCATCAAGTTATAAGTGAAAACAACAAATGAAAACAGGTAACAAACGGAATAAACTACGAGAAGCCAACTACACATTTGTGGCACAGTTAGACCACTCGGAGATTTCAGAGAAACGTCCAACATAGTGCCAACATCGTCCAGCATCGTGTATAAAATATCGAAATGATATACCAATCAAAACTGCTGCACGGATAGCAGATTTTCTACATTAAAAAGGTTGAAGAATTGGTCTAGATCTACAATCTACATATAAACTGAAATGAACGTAGATTCTGATTTGGACAGATTTGTAAAAAAAATAACTTCATAATAATTATTGATTATATTTCTTGACAAGTGATACGTAGTATTTGTTGTGTTCCTTATCCTGCCAAATAATTTTAATTTGAGTTGTTACACATTATTGTAAGTAGCTATTTCATTTGTCTACATTTTTTGTACTCTATTATTTACGGATTTTTTTTTCACAATTTAAGTAAGTATTTCTTTGTTGATAACATTTTGATTACCCCCCCCCCCATCTTAGAGAAAAAAGTTATCGACGCCCTGACGCCCTTATTTTGGTATCGTGTGTCGGAATTGTTACATTTCATGCCTTCGAAGCATGCATACGCATTTATAGGATTATGTATTTTGTTTTCTATCTAGATGTTTTTGGATCTAATAAAAATATAAATAACAACGAATCTGGGCGTTGTTGAGTAAGAGAACTACTCATTTTCTATTCCAAAAGCTTTCAAAAATTTATATTTTCTTGTTCAAGACTAAAAACAATATCGAATATAAAGTGTACCAAGAGTAAAGGTATCATAAAAACAAAGACTTGCATGCAATGTTAAAATTAAAAAATTAAAAAGTGGGACCTTGTTCCTCCCCCCCTCCTTCCGGCCCACCTCCTACACGCCAGGATTTTTACTATGTTCACTCTCTAAGCATATTCAACAAGTTTCTGAAACAATCGCTTAGAAAGTTAGCCAGTATTTAAAATAACTGGGCAGAGCTGCAATTTTTTGAATGTGTCAAAAAAATCTCTTTGGGAATGATCGCAAAGCTAATTCTTGTTTTATATTATACATTAGATAGCCAAAGTATGAAGTAGTTGTATGCCATATTTATGGCATCTCAAACTGTCCACCATATTGGATTTAACGTGTCATTTGTTATGCTTTCTTGGAATATAAGAGCTCAAAGCAATTTTTTACCCAGTGATTGAAAAAAATATCTCATCACCGATTATGATGATGCCATACTGTTTTCGTGGGCCGAAGTACACGCCATACTGATTCAATGAAGTTTTTCACTAGTCCGTCCATCATAGGTACAAGCATAGCGATCTGTTTTATGACCCCGTGGTTCATTTTGATGAATAGATGCAATGCCATACTGATAGGAGGTATGAAAATGGCCGCGACAATAAATTAAACGAGATCATCGAACACATCGATGATCTCTTGAAATACCAGCTCAAAGCTAATTATTTTGCCCAATGATAGAAATATATGTCTCATAACCGATTTTGACTATGCCATACTATTTCGGTGACCCTAAGTAACCGCCATCCTGATTGAAAGATGTAAAATTTCCAACAAAAAAAAATTCTTTCCGTCAACCGGCTGCGCCCCTACGACAACCCTCGGAAGTCTTCTAGAGACTTATGCGAGCAAGGGATGACGTAGCCCTTACCTTCTAACGTGTCATGCCATGCACAAGACCGGTGACCAGGCTGGAAATTAAACCTGCGCTCCTATAATTGAGAAGCGAAAGCTCTTCCATCACGACCACAACGGTCCAAGTCCATGTATCATAGGCACAAGTATGGCGGTCAGTTTTTATGACTCCTGTGGTTCATTTTGATGGAAAGTTATTCTCTAATCTTTACAGTAATGAAGAAGTGATATGAAAGTAATGGATGATTTGTGACGTTTCATGGAAAATGAGGACCAATATAATTTATTGAAAGAAATGAAATATAGATACAAGTGAGAACAGAGTTCTTTTGAGAGATCAGATAGTTTAGTAACTACAATCGTTGCTGACCGATGTTCAACCCTTTGCTCCCATATACACCTACTACGCAGGGTTATTACGGAAAGTACTTGTCAACAACTACTCTCCTGGCTAAGACCACTACGGGTATTGAATTATATCTAACAGATGCTTGTGCAACGTTCCTCAATGCATCAGAGGACGCAATTACAAGTGCCCCTTGTAACCAACCAACCAACAATGGTTGTTTTCTGACAGGTACTTGCCATAATAAGCCTACGTAGTGGATGTATATGGGAGCAAAGGGTTAAACATCCGTGGGCAACGACTGTTCGTTACAGATACAAGTATTATTCATTCTCATGAGATGTTTCATTTTTAATATAAAAAACAGAAATAACAGACAGTAAATTTAGGTCACATAATTTGAATTATTTATCCTCATGAGATGTTTCATCTGATATGTCATAATGATCTAAATCAATATCTTCGTCGTCTTCCTCTTCATTCCAATCTTTAGTGTCCTTGTTCAGAGCTTACATTTTCTTGCTTGTTATAAATCGGTGATGTTAAATTATATTATCATAGAAGAACTGTTAAACTAGCAGCTTTGTGTATTCGTTATCATTTGAAACTCTAACTGACATTTGCTTTTTTTTTCAGTCCTTTTACTTATCTTCACATACTGTGACTTCCTCGTTAGCTATTTCTCCCCGTGAACGTCGAGAACAGTCGTTCCATTAAACGGGAAATATCTCTAACATTTATTTGGTACTATAGTATATGTTATACTTACACAACGTTTGATTCACCGATACCTCCTTTGTCATGAGAACAGCTTGAAACTTCTTGTAATTGTCCATAACGTTCCTTGTGTGTCTTACCGATAGCGTTAAAAGAACGATAGCACGACACGTGGTAGCCAGTGCACTTATCGATTCCTTCAGGTAGTTTTTTATCTTTGTCTTTCAAATTACAGGCTTTACGTATCATAAGAGACACTTTGCACTTTTCGAACGTTTCTGGTTTAAACACAGTAACATTGTCATTGCTGGAATTACAAATGAAACACACTGCGCCTCCATCATCATAACTTTTACTCATAGTTCCAGTTCACTTTTCACATAGAATTTCGAAAGAATAACCGTTACATTCGTCACCTCGTAACAAACTGCGTCGGTGTCGGCTACCAGGCGTCGCACGTCGCAGTTTCGTATCCCCCCTCCCGATCCCACAGTGCTCGTCCCACTCCTTTCATCCCAACAATAATACGCGACCTTTTGCGCGTCTACTAAGCAGTCGAAATTCAAAGTTTGATTCAATTAAAAAATGTGTAGAACTTTACAGGTTTATTCCTCGCCTTAGGGACATGACATCGGTATGGCACATTTTTATTAGTATTCCAATCATTAAATATGTCTCAAACACATCAGTATGGCTTTTGATAATTATACTTGTCAAAATTTAACAACTTTAAAGGTTAATTTCTCATACGTTCGAGACATCCAATCGGTGTGGCACTTACAGACTCTTCTTCTGGATTAAAATCAACCGAAACTTGTTTTTCCAGATGTGATACATGGACTAGTGAAAAATTTTACATCTTTGAATCAGTATGGCGTGTACTTTGGGACACCGAAACAGTACGGGGCATGGTCATGATCGGTGATGAGACATATTTTTCTATCATTTGGTAAAAAAAGTAGCTCTGAGCTCGTACGATTATTCTTGTTGAAGAGTCCATTGAACAATCTTATGCATTTAGATATATACGTCATTCTGCTGGTGAAGATATTGTTGAAAAAAGATTATTTGAATTGTCAATAATACATAGTAAAAAGCTGTATCATTTGTATTTACAAACCTCCATTGATACAATTTTGAATAAATTAGAAGCTCTTTTATGCCAGCTTCCTGTCAAGTCTTCCATAATATTAACTGGAGACCACAATATCATCTTTGACAATAAAAACGCAAACGCGAAGATTAGCTAATACTTCAATGCATGTAAATATGCCTAAACTATAATAGACTACGTTTGCAGTAATTTCGACAATGTCACTTGAAGTACTGGTTTGACTGATCATGAAGTACTCTGTACATTAACAATCGATGAAGTACATACAAAGAAGACTCACGAACTGGGAAGAAGTAATGACATCAGAAAATCACTTCGAAATATGAATAGAGACGAAATGTCCTGACAGGACAGCTCATTGCAATTATCCTATGCAATAGGACGAACGTTACATCTGGTGAATTTCCATGCAGAGTTCCTAAAAGGTTTCTTTGCAATTGCTTGCTTCATGGAAATGTTCATCGAAACATTTGGAACACCTATAGCTCGATTTCGGAGTGTTGCCCCTCATCAGTGTAGGGTAGGTCTGTGCAGACAACAACTAATGTCTGCAACAAATGATTCGGTGACATCCCCATTTCAAGGCAAAGGCTGAAACAGCGCCTGCAGAGTAGATCAATCTAAACTACGAGCGCCATCTCAACCTCAGCCCTCTAACCAGCAATACCCAGTTTAGTGGTCGTCAAGACCCAAATAACAGATAAAGGAATCTGTATGAGCATAATAATGACAAAATAATAATGACAAAATGTCCTTACAGGACAACTCATTGCAATTATTATCCTATAAAACAGAAATTTTTAGGTAAAAAATCCAAATACTTTCCTGGCTAATACCACGACTAACGTTGAATTACCTCTGGTGAATTTCATTGGAGGACTGTGTAAGTTTCATTATTTTCATTTCGTAGAGCTCGGAAAATAGTAACATTTTGCAGATGAAATCATCCATCTATCCTTTACCGTAATGGAGATATGGAAGACCGCGCCCTTGTTGCAGGACCCTGTATATATATACAGGGTGAGTCAGAATAAGACCGACAAACTCCGACTACAGGTTCCTCACCTCATTTCGAGGTGAAAAGTTCCTATCAAGATATGTCCTAAAATGCATCCCTCTGAGATACAGGGTGTCAAATATACGAGAAAAAAAATAGATTCAATTTTTTTCTTCAAAACTCCCGATGGAAAAAATTTCAAACTTGGCACACAAATCAAGGTTTATTAAAGTGATAATTTGAAGCTACAGTTTTTAATTTTCGTAAATCAGTGTCGTAGTTACGTTGGTATATGGTCATATTTTCCTTCAAATTTATTTTGGACAACTGAATTGACAAGTGAGCGTTTGACATCAGTTAGGCTCATTGATACTAAACCTAAAAGTCATAACATTCCATGTACCTAAATGTTGAGGTTTCTGAGATAATTGAGAAAAACTGAAGATATGTCTTGAGTCCCAACATGATTTCCTCTGTACAATAATAGCATAACACTAATTTCTTACAACATATTGGAATATTTGTCCACCTCCTAAACATTTTTTAATGCTGGTAGGATCTGAAACCTAGTACTGGTGAGTCAGAATGAGACCTAACTTAGTGATTCCACGACATAGATTTGATCAAATAATATGATGACTGAAAAAATGGAGTTGTCGGTCTCATTCTGACTCACCCGTACTATGTTTCCGATCCTACCTTCATTAAAAACTGTCGAGGTTGAAAAATAATATGTTGTAAGAAAAATAATATGTTGTAAGAAATTAGTGTTATGCTATTATTGTACATAGGAAATCATGTTGGGACTCAGAACATATCTTCAGTTTTTCTCAATTTTTTCAGAAACCTCAACATTTAGGTACATGGAATGTTATTACTTTTAAATCGAGTATCGATGAGTCTTACTGATGTCGAACGCCCATTTATCCATTCACTTGTCCAAAGAAAATATGAAGGTAAATATTACCACATACCATCGTAACTACGCCACTGGTTTAAGAAAATGATAAATTATAACTTCAACTTATCACGTTGATAAACCTTGATTAGTGTACCAAGTTTGATATTTTTCCTTCAGCAGTTTTGGAGAAAAAAAAATCTAATTTTTTTCGTACTTTTTATACCCTGATCTCAGAGGGGATGCATTTTAGGACATACCTTGATAGGAACTTTTCACCTCGAAATGAGGTGAGGAATCTGTAATCGGAGTTTGCCGGTCTTATTCTGACTCACTCTGTATATATGTTTGTGTATAATATAATAATAAAATAATAATTATAATAATGTTTAGATTTTCAGTACAAATTTTGCAACCGGTTTTAAACTTCAAACATGGTTCAAAAATGGATGACAATACAATATCACTCCGAAATATTTAGTAATATAATAAAAATATAGGGTTAGAGTTATTATAGCTTCTTTTCCCAAAGAAGTGAGGGTATTTCTAAAGACTGTTTTTATATCAAAATTACTCCAGAACGTTAGTAAGGGTGAAGGTAATGGGTAGTAGTTTGTACGAAGTAATAAAACAGTGATTATTTCATAAATGAAAATAAATCAATAATTAACGAACTATAAATATATACAGGGTGAGCCACGGTACCTCCATTTACGGAGAACGAGACATAAGATCATTCTGAAAATTTGGTTACTCAAGTAATTGCTCTTGATTCATCGATCTAAAATATGTTCAGCAATGCAGCGTTGCCACTTATACCAGAAAGTAGCAGCATCTTTGTTATTTCAAATGGGACACCCTGTATATCACTGCATTTTGAACTTGTCATTACTCTCTGATAATTTCTGCCTCATACTTTCCTATACCAATCTCTAAGGGTTTTTGAGATATTGATTATCTTCCATATTTTTTATCGAAAACAGCTCGAATTGACTGTTTATTTCTTCGGTATTTGGATTCTTAGAAAGCTGCCATTTTGTGTTAAGTTCATCAAGATCGCATGTATATTGATTCTGCATAGAGAAGTTTGTTCTGCGTTATACAGGGTCGTTCAAAATTCATAATCTTACTGCTAGATACAACAAGGGTTGAAAGTGCGATTTTTTAAATGGAACACTCTGTATATTATGAAATATCCTGAAAGATGACTGAATTCCCTTCGAATTGATATATTATGTTTCTATACCTAAATAGTCAGAATTCCGAGATAAGAGCAATTTTCTGAAAAAATCAAATTATTTTTCTCATATTCATCTAAGGTGGCTATTAAATGTGGCATTATTAAAATTTGACGATTAGTGAATTATTAATAATACCTTTGTGTTTCTCAGCGGAAGTGACTCAAAAGGAATTGAAATGGAGGGAAATAACTATTCAGAAAATTCAATGGAACGTAAATTTTCAAAATTCTGACCAATATTGGCTTCCAAACATTTCAAAATCTGAGTATTTGTAGATACAGTTGTAGCCCTCCTTATTTACTGGAATCTAGCTCTTCAATGCAGTTGATCACTCCTTGGCGCAGGTCTTGTTTACTGTGCACTGATGTCATGTATAGTTTTCTCAAATTACCCCACAAGAAAAAATCAAGTGGCATGAGCACGGGTGATCTCGCAGGCCCATTCCACGGACACAAACGTCTGAACTGGTGCTCCATCCAGCTGAAACTAACTGCTATGATACTCTTCTAATGACAGATTGTCCATGAAGTCGATCACAACTGACCTTAGAATTTGAAACGGTTCATCGTGAATAAGGAAACTTATTTGGTAATCCTTTAGAATGCAAAATACGTTGAAACAAAACTTTTCCTGTCAACCCATTTCCTTGACAACATTTGGATTTTGATCAGCCCAGAAATGCTCGTCCCTTCTATTAAAAAATCCTCCTCTGTAAAATTTTTATTCTTCGGTCCAATTTTTTTTTAAGAAGTGAAGATCTTCTTGGGAGCGAATAAGGATTGTTTGAGCTTGAACTTTTGTAAACTTGTATGGATGCGTGTGATGATTAAGAAGGATCCTTCGAACAGAAGCAAGATCCAAGCCTAAATCATATTCGGCACTTCTAGTGGAAGCTTGGGGATCAGCATGGAAATAGGTCAAAACATTTATTACGTTGTCTTCATCTGAAGTTATAGGTATATGTCGTTCCGTTTTCAATTTTGATCCATAATTAATGAAATTGTAATCGTACCAACTTCCTCCTATTCATTGGTTGTAAATCAGGGTACGTTTCATTGAATTTTCTGCACGTTCGCTATAATTTCCTCACATTTTCCATGAAGATTATAAATAATTACAGCAGAACTTCGTTTGAATAGTTATTTCCCTCAATTTCAATTCCTTTCGAGTCACTTCCATGAGAAGCACACAGAGGTATTATTTATTAATAATGCTATAATTCTCAAATTTTCGTAATGCCATGTACCATCATGACATTTAATTGCCACCATAGATGAGAAAAATTCGATTTTTTTAGAAATTTGCTCCTATCTCGGAATTCTGGCTATTTAGGTATGAGAACATAAAATATCAAGTCGAAGGGAATTTAGTCATCTTTCAGAATATTTCATAATGGTGTTCCATTTGAAAAAACGCACTTCCAACCCTTTTTTGGATCTAACAGTACGATCATGAATTTTGACCGACCCTGTATACGCAGGACAAACTTCTCTATACAGAATCAATAAACATGACCTTGATGAACTAAACACACAATTGCAGCTTCCTAGGAATCCAAATACCTACCACAGATGTAAACATTCAATTCGAGCTATATTTTTGATAAAAAATATGGAAAACAATCAATATCTCAAATACCGTTTTTTTTTTGTTTTTTACGAAACTCCCAAGTTTTCGGAGAAAACCCCTCAAAAGCAGAGCTTGTGCGAGCAAGGGAGATCCGGGACCTACAGTTTAAATAAAAGTGGAATCCGAGCCCTTCAGCTCAGTGACACACGACCGGGGATCGAACCCGGACCGTCTGGGTGGAAGCCAAACGCTCTAACACCTCGACCACTTCGCTCAAATACCGTTAGCGCAGAAATAATCAGATAGTAATAACAAGTTCAAAAATGCGGTAATATACAGGGTGTCCCATTTGAAATAACAAAGACGCTGCTACTTTCTGGTATAAGCGGCAACCCTGCATTGCTGAAAATTTTATATCGATAGATCAAGAGCAATTACTTGAGTAACCAAATTTTCAGAATGATCCTATGTCCCGTTAGGCATCCACCGTGACCTACCCTGTATATTTACATATATGATATATGAATGTTGAGTGGCAACTATAGTAATTATCGCATACCTATCATATTCTTCCTGACTCATGGCCATAATAGGGTCCAGAGGCAGAAAAACTGTTGTCACAGTCATATACGTCTGCGTTTTCTTCTTGTGCCTCAAAAGCACTCTCTTTCTGTATCTTGGAAGAACCTGCTTCAACATTCATTTCATCATGCGATTGGATCTTCAGGTTATAGTCGGGCACATTCAAATCATCTGCGCAATTCTCATCCGAGATTGCGCATGAAGTTTCGTCATTAGGCATGTTTTCTTCAATAACTGAATTTGATGCGGCCTTTTTCTTTTTCCAATTATTTCGAACGGTGAGACTACGTTTGCTACGCTTCGTTATCCTTGAAGGGCGTTTTTTAGACTTCGGCATTTTCGAGTCGAATTTAATTCAACCTGGAAAAAAATAAACAAGTTTTTCAACGATTCAAAAAAATGTATATTTTCTATTTAAATTATCTAAATTAATTTTTATAGTACCTAATACTTCAAACCTTGGACCAATTCCGGTGAAACATCAAATTTTAATTCAAGAAAAAGAAACTACCCAGACATCAAAACTACGTCACAATCACTCTCGACGCGTGTTTCGCTTACAAAGTTAGCATCTTCAGGAGCTAAAAGCATACTGAACCACTTATCCTACCTTACTTTTATTTATACTACTATTTCTCATTGGACGTCAAATTATCTAACATTTCGAATCACTCTACCTACAACTCATCTGAGGGCCAACAGGACTCATAAAATTTTTTAGACTTCGGCATTTTCGAGTCGAATTTAATTCAACCTGGAAAAAAATAAACAAGTTTTTCAACGATTCAAAAAAATGTATATTTTCTATTTAAATTATCTAAATTAATTTTTATAGTACCTAATACTTCAAACCTTGGACCAATTCCGGTGAAACATCAAATTTTAATTCAAGAAAAAGAAACTACCCAGACATCAAAACTACGTCACAATCACTCTCGACGCGTGTTTCGCTTACAAAGTTAGCATCTTCAGGAGCTAAAAGCATACTGAACCACTTATCCTACCTTACTTTTATTTATACTACTATTTCTCATTGGACGTCAAATTATCTAACATTTCGAATCACTCTACCTACAACTCATCTGAGGGCCAACAGGACTCATAAAATTTGCCTACTTTTGTTATTTACTAATTCTAGTAATTTACCTGCACTTAATTAATTTTAATGTTATCCTACTTTTTTTGGATTTGATGACACAAATTTCTTTAAAAAACAATAATGTATGAATTTATTCTGAAGAAAAGAAAAGAAAACATTTTTCAATATACTACGAACTTGAATAATATGCTCTGTAAGGAATAGGACCCTTATCAGCATTCATACTATTTTTACACTTGGCAATTTCCAGACTCTCGAATACAACGAGAAGTCCATGGTCATAAACCTGTCTGATTAATTTTAAGCTTGTGTCATCAAATCGGTGGTCGTGGTCCAAAGCTTGTTGTTTTTCAGTTCTGGAATATCGGATATGAGCAATGTGTTCTCTGAACCGCACTTTCATGGCCCTTCGGGTTTGACCCAAATACTTTTTCTCGCAGTCCTTACAGCTAATTTCATAAATCCCCGACTTTTCTTTTTCATCGAAGGCACAGCCATGGGCAGCCCTCTGTCTCCCTTCCCAGCCAACTTGTTCATGAGTAGATTTGAAATGGAAGCAATAGAGCTTCAGCTATTTTCCTAGGGTTTTTGGGTTAGATACGTGGACGACGTGTTCGCTATCTTTGATAGGCGAAAAAAGGTCACCGCTAGATGTCGCTAAATAAACTGAAATGTCTACCGATGAGGGTGAACAACAAACTTTATGGTACAGAGAAATGTAACAAAACTGTGTTTTTAAATTTGATGGATTTTGTAAACTTAAGACTATTGTTGATTGCAGTTATTAGTATTTTAAAGATAATCACTGGATTTTTCAGTTGTATGATGTATAGAATTACGAGATTTTATTTGTGTTTATGAAATGACTCCATTATTATTTTTTTTTGGTGGAAATGCCAATAGTACAAGAGCAACTCATAATATTCCCCTTTTCATTATTTTCAATCTCAATTTATCCTTCACTTCGGCATGTTTCCAGATTCTTTCCCATTGGGTATTCTTTTTTTCAACTTAAAATTTCATATACAACTCCAATCGTATTTTTATGAATACAATATGATCACTTGAGTGAGCAAAGTAATTTTTTCAAAGAACAAGGTGAACAAATACTTATTCGCAAAATCTCTATTGGAAATTAATATAATTATGTTTTTGTATCGTACGTGAAACTTAAAATTAACTTTAAATAGGTACCTAATCCATTATTGAAATAAGAAATATCTTAAACCTATTTTTACACCCTATTTTTTGACTACATTTTCTTTGACTTCTGCTAACCTTTGGCTGGGTCTTTCGATATTCTGATAATGGAATTTTTTGATCGGAATAACTCCTTTTTACAGTTTTCTTCTAACTGTTAGAGGTGTATATAGCTGTAACAAGTCATCATTATCAAGTTATGATATTGAAAATAAAAGGATGTAAGTATTTAGGTACCTTGTAAACAATCCTGTTCTTGGAAGTGGAGACTACAAACATACTTATTTTTTATAATAGTTTTTCAATCTTGAGCACCGTCTCTATTTTACACACCTTTTTATCGCTAAGAGAATATTTATAAGTACAGAACAAAATTTCCGCAATTTGGTAGATACGGCTTTATGAATACCAAACACTACAGTTTATAAATGGTCTATTCTAAGCACCTTTGATTATGAAAACTTGAAAATTAAGAAATGAAAACGAGTCATTTTACACGGCAAACAATGGACTACTGTTTGTTGTTCACCCTCACAGTAGTTGCTGTAGTAATTGTTAGATGCCATAACTTCGATTTTTTAGCCTATAGGAAACAGGTCGATATAGACAGTTTTATTTCAGAACTGAATAGCCAATTTCAAACTATATCGTTCAAGTATGAAACTGAAAAAAAAAGCTGCCATTTTTAGATGTGCTAGTAATTAGAAATGACCAAATCAGCTTGAATTCGATGTCTACAGAAAGGACACGAGCACACTCAGATACATCCCTGAGAGTTCCCACCATTGCACACAACACAAAATGGCGGGAATAAATTTCTTGGTCAATCGTCTCTTGTCGTTCCCACTCAAAGAAGAGAGATTTAAAACTGAGAAAATGATAATCAGGGAAGTGGCTGAGGTGAACGGTTATTCTGTGGACTTGGTAGACAAATTGATTATAAAACATAGATTTGAAGAAACCCTTCGTAACTCTTCGACTTTTCAGAAAGAGGGAAACCCTCCTAAATATTTCGTCATCCAATATTCGAACCTCGAGTTACTCGAAGTTTCGAAGGTATTTTCAGAACCCTCAATATGAAGGTGGTATGCAAACGAGGGGGAATTAACTATCCATTTTTTGTACACCTAATGAAAATAATGCAGTAATTAACTCTAATGAAAAATTATTACCATTAATGATGTTATACTATTCATCGGAAAATCACTGATTAAAATCCGCGTCTGCTTAGCGATCACTTACCGATTGTCAGACGGCATAAATTTGCCAACTTGGAACCGAAAAAAATCATATCACGGATCCCCAGAAACATAGATTTCGATTTTAAGTTGAATATGAAATGATTAATAAAGTAATGAAAATATTATGATGTACACCTAATGAAAGAGTTACTTCCCCCTCGTATGCAAAACTTCGTGTAAACTTCAACAAGTGAGAATTGTGTACTCCCAAAGATGAAACAGAACAAAAAGAAAAGTCGGTTATTTATGAAATTAGCTGTAAGAAATGTGAGAAAAAGTATTTGGGTCAAACCCGAAGGGCCATGAAAGTACGGTTCAGAGAACACATTACTCATATACGATATTCAAGACCCAAAAAATCGAGTGTGGTCCAACATGCTTTGGATCACGACCACCGATTTGATGACACAAGCTTAAAATTAATCAGACAGGTTCCTGACCATGGACTTCTCGATGCATTCGAGGGTCTGGAAATTGCCAAGTGTAATAATAGTATGAATGCTGATAAGGGTCCTATTTCTTACAGCCCATTATTCAAGTTCGTAGTACATTGAAAAATGTTTTCTTTTCTTTTCTTCACAACAAATTCATAAGTTATTGTTTTTCCAAGAAATGTGTGTTATCAAAACAAAACAAGTAAGATTACATTAAAATTAATTCAGTGCAGGGTAAATTACTAGAATCAGTAAACAACAAAATTGGGCATATTTGATAATGAGTGCGGTTGGCCCTCAGATAAGTAGTAAGTAGAGTAGGTAGATTCGAAATGTTAGATAATTTGACGTCCATTAAGAAATAGTGGTATAAATAGAAGTAAAGTAGGATACGTAAGTGGTTCAGTAAGCTTTTAGCTTCTGAAGATTCTAGGTTTGTTGGCGAAACGCGCGTCGAGTGTGATGGTGACGTAGTTTTGGTGTTTGGGTAGTTTCTTTTTCTTTAATTGTATTCACACCAAAGTTTCCAAAATATTCATTTATTTGATCAAATTTCAGTTTAGGAGGAGTGCATATCGACTGAAAATTAAAATTTGAAGACCATGTTCGTGCCTTGTATCAACAGCCAAGACTGTTTATTTTTCTCTGATGGAATCTCACCTGAGATATGAAATTCCATTTTGGGTCGTTTGTAGTGGATATCTACCACAAAATATTTAAATTTTGCAAAAACGAGCCATAAGATATATGTGCCAATCAAAACGTAGAGACTCTTGTAGACTACTTTTTACGAGTGACTTGAAGCTACACCAGCCAAATCACCCTGCCAAATCCGGAAGTATGTTACCATAATAATAGTAGTTTCTCGAATATTCGATAAGAATCATAATCAAGTCGCAATTTCACAGGAATATTCGTTTCGTTTATTCGAAAATCTACTATTATTATCTTTCAATATTTCATTACATCAGATCGCCTGTAAAAAACCCCGTTTAAGGTGTTTTTCGAAAAGACAAACTATTCGGTTGGAGAAAAACGTGAAATTGCGACTGGATTATGATTCGTTTCGTAATACTCTAATAGCCACTATTATTGTCGTTCAATATATTACACCAGACCGCCTGACTGATTTTGCAGTGTTGAAAAACCCTGTTTGAGGTGTTTTTCGAAAAGATAAACTATCCGGTTGGAGAAAAACGTGAAATTGCGTGGTTTTTGCGGTGATACAATCTGATTCTGCAGGAAAACTGGATATCTCAATGAGTAATTCACAACATCACGACGGAATATTTGATTTCGGGGTGTTTTTCGCCCTTGGAAGGGTTGAAATTGGGGTTCGTTGTCAACCAGTCAGTTGTAATTTATTTGTAATAAATTCTGGTCCAAATTCCATTCCGCTATCACAATTGGTTTAAAAGTTAGAAGTTGGTAGTCTAGCTTTAGATAGAACCCACGCCACCCACGCATATCTCAAAAACGGCAAGTGTAATAAAATTAGGACCTGGTGTAATAAATTGTAATAAAAATGTAATAAATTGTCACATATTCCGGATTTGGCAGGGTGATTTGGCTGGTGTAGCTTCAAGTCACTCTTTTTACGACTCATGGAATTCTAACAGTGATTTCTATCTTTATAATGGATACAGTGTATTTAATTAAAATACATTTGCCTAAATTTCAATCTTCACCATCCCATTATGTGACAAGGCAATCCAGCAACATTAAGTTGCCAATACCAATGACATCTGTCATAAAGGAATCCTTTTTTTATAATGGTCGTAAAAGTATCATCTATCTGCCAAATGGCATAAAAGAAATAAAATGTTTACAACGCTTCAGGAAGGCCGTGAAATGAGTTTTAAGTGATTTACCTTATAATATACAAGAATTTTATAATGATAATTTTTAAAAAATGTGTACTTAATAATGTGATTTAAATTTAAATTTCGAATGTGTACGACTTATATTTATGTGAATTGACTATATTAGTTAAGTCAAACTTGTTTGTTATAAGTGTATTTTGTACGACATATATGTTTCTAAACTTTGTCAATAAGATCATTCTTATGACAATAAAGTATATTCTCTCTCTCTCAATTTTCGTGGTTTGAATTGGGTTATTTCTCTCAAAAATAGGGGTGCACCATCTCTCAGACTCAACCGGTATAAAAGCCAAAGCTTTGTGAAGCATCTCTGAATCAGAATTATTTCCATTTCAGGAAAGTCATGTTTTAAAAAATAATGTTTAGAATTTTCATTTACGTCACAAATATGATTTGACTATCTAAAGCCTAGCAGATTACCAGAAATGCAGCTGTCAAACGTACCTATGATATCTTTACTATGATATTTTGCATTGATTCAATTTTGTATGCCTCCATCGTTAATTTACAGATTTCCTTAAATTAACACTTTTTCAGTTTCACACTGTGGAAGGTCAAAATTCCCAAAAAGCTTCGTCAAGTAAACCTTATGTTATTCTTTCTTGATTTTTCCACTGATAAAGTAATAATAAATGCATGATACCATTCGAATTACTTTATTTTGTAGGGAATAAGGTAAAAATTATTTCATTGGATTAAAATGATTTTACTTACTTATCCTTCTTGTAAATACCTTCCTTACACACACTTATCACAAAATTATCCTCACTTTTACTTTGTTCAAAACCGCACAAAACACAATAAAACAATACGACACCGACGCTCAGAACAAATAACACTGAAATGATAAAGAACCCTACCTACAAAATCACATTCATTTTCTGCGAGCTTCGAAAATAGTTATAGTTTGGCAACTTTTCTTCATGTCGGGTTACTGGCAGCCTCAGGAACCCCGTAATATGATTAACATTGTTCATAACGACGGAAGTATTGAGATTTTCAATAAAATACAAAACACTAATTTCAAAATATGTCATTTTCTTCTGGAAATTACTTCCAATGGAATGGGAACTTCTATGAGAAAATAGATGGCGTGGCGATGGGAAGTCCACTCAGCCCAGTGATAGCCAACTTCTTTATGGAAAATTTGGAAGAGAAAGCAATTGATGCTTTTGATTTAAAACCGATCATATGGCTACGTTTCGTGGATGACACCTTGTCATTTGGAGACACGGAAGGGACACACTGATAGGTATCTGCATGCTCTATCAAACCACCATCCTAGTCAGAAGCGTGGAATTATCTCCACACTAGCAGAACATGCTCAGAGAATATGTGAACCTGAGCATCTACAGGATGAACTAGAACATATCCAGGCAACCTTGAGATCGAACGGATATAGTGTACCCGAAATCAACAGGGCCATGAAACCGAGGACTTCCACGAGACAACGTAAGGTCACAGACAGAATTGGAAAACTCTTGGGGCAATACAACATAAAAAAGGTCTTCAAGCCCACCAAGAAAATACAAAAAGACTTAGGTCGGCAAAAGACAAAATAGACTCACTATCTGCAGCGGGGGTATATCGCATACCATGCACTTGCGGAAAGGTATACATCGGAACCACAAAACGATCGATGGGAACAAGGCTGAAAGAACGAACATCAGAGGAACTGCAGATTAGGCCAAACGGACAAGTCGGCAGTGGCAGAACACGCGCTCAGTGAAGGAAACCACAAGATTCTGTTTGAGGACGTAAAACTTCTTGCCCCCAACCAGGGATACCATAGCCGACTTGCACGGGAGGCAATAGAGATCCACAAACACACGGATATTTCAACAGAAAAGAAGAAGCTGTTAACCTCAACCGAATATGGCATCCCATTCTTAGAAATTCCAAAATAACAAAAGAAAACTACGACATTAAGACAGCAGGCAAAAGGGTGTCAATTAATGTTATCGAAAATATGCCTAACCCAGTTTCTGAAATAACAAAGGATATCAACGACATTAAGCCGACAGGTAGAAAGGAGTCAAATCCAGATACGGTAATTAACGCACAAGACTACCTAAATCAGAATAAAAACAATCTTCGCAGACGGAATCTCCAGTCATCTGAGATTATTCGTGATGTATAAGCCTCTGAAGAAGCTAGCCACTCGCGCTAGCGAAACGTTAGGAAGAAATTCCTATAAACGACGGCCTTCAAACCCGAGTAAAAATTGTGACACCGAAATATTCGAATAATTTGCGATTTCTAGAGAACTGCCAACAACATATTATTTAATTTTGACATGTAAATCGGCAGCTATATGACATCAGCGCACGGAAAAAACCCCTTTTCATTATGCTAAATAAGCATGTAAATAAAGTGTTTTCAGATAGGTATAATGAAAAATCAATTTTCCGTCAATTTGACGGTTAATTTGAGGTTATGTCAAAAAGTGTTTGATACAAAAGTTTTCAATTTTTTTAGATGGTTACGTTTCGCCGCGAAAATCCGTTCTCAACCCCTAAACTGCACACCCTTTTGTTTGACGCGTCGCCATCGTTCGGTCGGTCCAAAGAGTACACCAACTAACAAGAGGCGAATTAAAGCGGTTTTCGTGATCAAAAATTTGAGAGCGCATGCGCGATTTCAGTACCTAGTTTAACTGTCAGTGTCAATCAGCCACTTCCGGTGTCATAATTGTGTCGCAGTGTTGCCGGTTTGAGAATAATTTCTGGTATTTACCGTAATACTAATAATAATTTGTCTTTATTCATATTGTCAACTATTTTGGAATAAATTGAATTATGGTGAAATAATTTACCAATATGAAAGGGCGGAATTCAGTCGCCCTTATCCGGAGATAATGGTGACTGCTCTTCCATCCAACCCATAGAGGAAATATATGAGCTAAGATCCTTGAAATATAAAACGAACATGTTATAGGTACAGTTGTGTGCATAAAAAAGTCGTACACGGTCCGACACTAATTGAGGCATTGCACTGATTGCACTAAAAAATGCTATAAGTGCGTTACTGACAAAAATAGTTTGAATTTCGACGCTACTTGTCAAAGTCGATAAGAAGCTCAATAATTAAGATTTACGAGCCTGACAATATTCTTTTACTGCTGTACGACTTATTTATGCACACAACTGTACATACCAATATAATAAACACATCAAAATCTTTCAGACATTGCAGGAAATGCTATCCTAAAATTATGCATAGAATCAAGTTCAAGTTTGTCCAGTAATTTCATCTTGACCTGTTGGCAACACTGTCTATTCATCCAAAAATAGTAAACATTGTCAAATATTACATTTTCATTGACATTGATTTTAAGGTGAATCTGTAGTTTATTGAAGTTCATAATTTATATTAGTAAACATTCTTTTGTGTATTTAGATAATTTGGATTGTGGTTAGTGCATAGTATTGTTAATTATCAATGAATTCTCGCAAAGGTGGATTTTTTTGTATATGCCGCGGCTGTAACTCAAGAACAGGCGGGGGTTTGAGCATTTTTTCAATACCCAATGATCGTGTTAGGTATGTAGAAAAATCGTTGATATTTACTGAAAACTCATTTATCTTTATTTTTCTAGAGCTGAAGATTGGTTGAAAAACTACAATAGGCTAACATACAATACAATAAATACAATACAATAAACATCGAGGCTTTACACAAAACTTGCAAATTGTGCGAGCTTCATTTTGAAGAAAAGTAGGTATATTTGTAATAGTGGAATTAGAAAAACTCTATTCCAGTTTTTACATCTGAAACACAAGGACCAGTTTGATTTAAGAGAAGAACCTTCCAAGGAACTGGTAATTCTTGAAGGTGCGTGTTTATAGTTTCACCATTACTAGTATTTAAAATATATCTGGTGATATGTATGATTTTTTGAGTTTTGTAGGTAATACTACTTCATTCTCAAAAGAAGTGGCGTCAGCACAAAGTGAAGAATACGAAATGGAAACATCAAGTCAACCTCAAATGATTTCAGGTAATGTCACTTTAGGTGTGCTTAACTTGTTGGACAGTGTCCGATTTCTTATAGAATGATGTTATTACAGCACGCTGATTCGCTGAATATTATTCTTTGTACTTATAAGAGGGGAGAGATTGAGTGGAAGAAAGCACTTGTTCAACTCTTAATTGAGTTGAACCAGCGCTAACTGTGCCTCTTGATAGGTAAGAATGATGTAATCATTTTAATAATATTATACTGAATTTTTCTCTTTACCTATCAATAAAAGCAATAATTATTATTAAGTGATAATCAGAGAGGGCTGGTTAAGACTAAGAATAACTCATGACTGTGTGAAACAAACATGATTCTTCAGGTAATGACAATTGCGCTGGGATTACTAATATGTTGAATGACAATTAGGACTCCGTATTGTATATTGTCTTACTGCTAAATGCAGTCAAGGACCTTGGACAGTGTTGTGTTATTTTTGACACATAGTAACACTATGCTGTACTGCATTCATACAAAATTGTAAAATCCAAATTATCAATTACAATATAAATACATTTTCAGTCCAATATTAATTTTTATTCACATATGATTAATCTCCTTCAATATTTCAGATGTACCAGTAACAACATCGGAGCTGTTTAATGCTCATAATTCAGTTTGTGTTCCATCAACCTTTATTCCATGTACTCTAGGATTATCTTAAAGCATGTCGACACGAACTATACAGCCCAGTTGAGCACAAGCTCTCCAAGAAAAAATAAGTTGCGCATGAAAATCCAATGTCTGACGTTGAAGATAAATAAACAAAAGGCGACATTGAGGAAAAAATCAGAAAACGAAAAATATAGCCTATCTGATTTTAATAAAATGTATGATATATTTTCAAACAAGGTACAAATAGTTAGGTCATTATAAGAGCAATGCTAGGTATTCCTATGAATGAATCTTTACTCATTTATCATTTTAAACTCATTTATAAAGTATAACATTTTTAACGTTACCCATTTGGTAAAGGTAAACTGGCCTACAGTAATTTTCCTAACCTCGTAACTCTCAGAATGTACAACTTACCGCCAGTCACTATAAAGAACTGTAAAACGTTGACCATTTTTAAGAATAGATTAAAGGACTATGTAACTGTTTTTATTGTATTTATTGTATAGAGGAATATATGCCCATTTAGTTTGTAGGTCAATATCGATGATTCGTATATAATATGAAATGTAATTGTCAAAAGGAAAATAAAGTTTATTTATTTATTTTGTTGTTTTTTTCAATTATCTATCAAATTACCAGATTTTTAACAGCCTATTTATTTCTTTAGTGTTAGTCAACAATTACCTAATGATGATTCCATCTCTAGACTATTTGGCAATAGTACTTAAACTAGACAATTGCTTCAGATTTACAACCCAAAATGAAAGAAATGTTAAATTTCATTAAAAATCTTACAATACATGTGCTGCTTGAAAGACTTAAATCGAGCATTGTTTTTGAGTTGATTAAAGTTTATTTGTTAATCTATATCTTATAGCCTACCAATTGTAGCCATTTCAATTTATAGCATTTTTGGTGTGGTTTCAGGAAAACTGATGGAAATACTAAATTCATAACTTCAAAAAAAGTTAGTGTCTGTATCAATTTCATTGGTATAATTTAGATACTTCAATTTTTGTGACTATCATAATCACGATTTTATACCAAAGTGCAAGTTTTCTGTTAAAATATTAGTGAATTCGGATAACAATTATACATTTACGAAATTAAATAGTAAAAGTTTGTCATCAACTCATTCCGTCAATTAGATTAAATTTTGTCACAACGATGTTTATCAACAGAATTGTTTTTCTTGGTGTAGTTCGGTTTTGTTAGAATTTTAATCACTATTTGTAGTACTTTTCTCAGTGTATCAGATAGTTTTTCTTTCAATGTTGTGACGTATTTCCGCTCAAAATCGTGTGTACTCAACATCAAAGGTTCCGACAAAGCTTTCGCCTCTTGTTGGTGTACTCTTTGGTTCGGTCTATGCAAGCAATGAGAAAACGAGTGATATAATCAAACTGATAATGTTTTAAAGAGAAACATTCTCAATTGAAAATTGAATCAATACATGACTCCTCTGGAAATGGAAAAACCCTACGATAAAATTACATTACAAAAAAGTAACTTCAATTTTATCGTAGGGTTTTTCCATTTCCAGAGGAGTCATGTATTGATTCAATTTTCAATTGAGAATGTTTCTCTTTAAAACATGAATCCCTTCCAAGAGAGGTTATCTTGTACGATGGAAAACAGCGACTAAATTCCAACTTTCAGTCGCAGATGATTCCACAACTGACTTTATGAACATCCTGTTCATATTTTCAATGAAATCAAACTGATAAGTTTATCACTCTTGGTCTAGTGTCGCGGACTACTAGACTATGAGTAAGTATATTAATTTTGAAATAAGTATCTGATTATTATTGTCACTGACGGAATATAATACGGTTTTATTGGAAGGAAATGTCATCTTCATTTCCTACTTCAATGAAAAAACTTACCTTCTTTTCCTTTCCCAACTGAGAACCATTTTTTTTGACCTTTTGTTCCGTTTTCTATGCTCCTGCAAGCTTCTAGGCATATTGAAACACTCACAGTTCACTGTTTATATAATATATATGTAGTCAAACAAGTCGATTATAAAAACACAAGGGTAACTATTAACACAATAAACACAAGACTGCAGGGCACAATAGTGTATCTAAAGTTGTCAAAAGAATAACCGGGAAAACAAAGAGTGGCAATAATTTCAATTATGAGTAAAATTGTTATTTTTCATAATAGTATTGATCTATTATCGAATAACTAATGTGTGATGTTCTCATATTTCAGAATGGAGCTGGGAGATCACAAAATACCACTCATTGGTAAAGCGTCTAACTACAGCCTGAAAACAATGTACAAGAGGAGCTCCTCGCCAACATTTGACTGTACGGATGGTAAGGGGGGATTGTCGAAACACCACGTGGAAAAAATAAAATCAAATGAGTTTTGGGAAACACCAAGGTATACAAATATTCTTAGGACGGCATTGTTTATTATTATATTGTGTATACCTATTGATCATGATTCAAAAAGTATTGATTTTGTTAAAAATAAAACAAATTATGAATGATATAAATTTATACAATCTCAAAAAGATCAATAATTTTAATACCTATACTCTCATTGAAAATACGAAGTATGACAAATTGAATGAAATAGAGCTAGGTTAAATTGAAGAAATATAAAGAAACACATACAGGGTGTCCCAAAATTCAACGTCATCCTTTGGAGGACTGTTAGTCCAGCTCATGACTGACCAGAATATCACAATATACCCTTAGTAAAATATTGATAGTTTTGGAGATATTGGCAGTTTTATGAGTGTCATGAAAATCGAAACCTTTGATCAGTTTTACGAGTGCCACAGGTACAAAACTTCATAGTTTGAGATTCTAATTTTTGTTGTGTAACCTTTAATAACCCTTATATTGATTAAAATCCGAAATAAAAATATCGGTGCAATACCTTTCGAGAAAAAAAAACATTCACGATTAATTTACGAGTTAATTTATTTTCTTATCTTACTTAAACTCTTCATACTATAAACAAAATCACCACGCGACCCTGGCAAGTTATTTCCAAAAATTGCTCTTTCGGTGTAGTTTTTGACATGATACAACATTCCCTATCTTCCACTGGAGAAAAAGACATTCCTAGTTTACTGTCACAGGAGCTCATTGTGAAATTACTTCAATAATCAGAAATTCGAATGAAAACACTTGGTAAATTGAAGTGACAGGTATTTATTGACAACTAAACAAAAGACAATGAAAAATTAGGGAATGTGTACGAACTGCCCGCCACCAAAGTTTTTTTTAAGTTTATTATCTACAGACGTTTCTGATTTCTATTTCCTTCTATTTCCTAATTTTTTTCGTGGCAGGAAAGGGGGGTGAGCCTCCCGATCGATTTTTTTCATCATTATTTTCCATGTCCGAAACTGTTGAAACCTTTTCCGAATTCCTTTGAGTTCGCTATCTTGCTTTTGAGGGGGGATACTGTATCTAAAGTTGTCAAAAGAATAACCGGGAAAACAAAGAGTGGCAATAATCCAATATAAGACCAAATTATTCATTAAAGATGATACATTATTCGAAAACACGCCCAGAATTTGGTAATTTAGTATATCAAATTTGTATCCCGACAATAAGTTTCTGGAGGAGTCGCACTAACCCTAGATAGCGCTAATCACCTGTCCAATCGAATCAACATATAGGTACCTACCTCTCTTCGACCAATAGCCACCAATCAAGAAATTTTACTCTGATTGGTGTGTAACAAAAGGTCATCTTGAAATTTATTTATTGTTCTAAACAGAGGACGAAACCCGAAAAACATTGAATCTACATCCGGAAGCCATTAAATTCAGCATTTACAATACCGAGAAGGGCACCAAAACCTTCGCCCATGTGGTTACTATAAAAATCGTTTCAATACCGAATTCAGAGTTACGAGGGGAATTTATAAATTCGAACCAAATATTTTGTATCCAATAATCAGTTCCATTATGAATTCAACGTCATATTTCCGTTAATAGAATTGATTCAAACCATAACCGAGTGTTACAGAAAGATCCATGACAGAATAAGTAGAAATAAGATTAATTGTTTAGATATAAAGAGCTTTTTTTTCGTAATGGGACAAATTTGCATTATGTTATATAAACGTCGGAATATCTGAGTTATAAAATATTTAATGTATAAGCAGATTGTAGAAGAAACCGAAAAAAGATTCAATTCACTTTTTGATTTTAGAACAACCCTCGTATTTGCCAGGCCTAAACAGGAGTTGGGATTACGAGACCCAGGCTAACTGGAGGATAGATATTTTATCCTCCTAAACTTCAGTCCTGTTTTAAATCTTGAGAGAGTTAGATGTTTGTTAGTAAATAGTAACGTGACCTTTTCTGGTAAATGATCTGTTCCAAATTATCCGTTGAATGCTTTAATAAAATAATACCTTATTGAATAATTTAATAACGTAAATATCATGAAATTTCATTCAATTCACTGGTTATAATTGGGTTTGGTTTGGTACCCCATTTCAGATTTTGTATCTCAATACGCACCCTGGAAACTACCCCCGTAATCACAAAATTCTACAAAATTGCGTTTACTCATCGTTTCTGGAAATTTATTTCTCACTGTATATTCAAAACGATCTGAGGAAACATACATACCCCATTTCAGATTTTGTATCTCAATACTCATCCTAGAAACTACCCCCGTAATCACCAAAATCTACAGAATAGCGTTAATTCATCGTTTCTGGAAATTTCTTTCTCACTGTATCTTCGAAACGATCTGAGGAAACATACCTAACCCATTTCAGATTTTGTATCTCAATACGCACCCTGGAAACTACCCCCGTAATCACCAAAATCTACAGAATAGCGTTAATTCATCGTTTCTGAAAATTTCTTTCTGACTGTATATTCAAAACAATCTGGGGAAGCATACCAACCCCATTTCAGATTTTGTATTTCAATACTCACCCTGGAAACTACCCCCGAAATACAAAAAATTTAAAATCATAGTTAGTTTATTGTCTCTGAAAATTTCTTTTTCACTGTGTATTCAGAACGACCTGGGGAGGCATATCCACCACATTTCAGATTGTGTATCTCAATACATACCCTGGAATCTACCCCCGTAATTCATCGTTTCTGGAATTTTTTTTCACTGTGTATTCAGAACGATCTGAGGAAGCATATCTATCCCGTTTCATATTTTGTAGCTCAATACTCACCCTGGAAACTACCCCCGTAATTAAAAAAATTGAAAATCAGAGTTAGTTTATCGTTTATGGAAATTTCTTTTTCACTGTGTATTCAGAACGATCTGAGGAAACATACCTACCCCATTTCAGATTTGCTAAGAATTCACGTTTCGCCGCATATCACAAAAAACCGTTTTCAACACCTAAAGTGCATCCCAATTTCACCATTTTGAGTGTTTCGTATTTAAATATTTTTTTTCATCAAAGTTGGAACCTCTACAACATTCTCCACCTGGTCCTTGCCTTTTACTTTCTTTTTTATTTTAGGATTTTAAAATTCGTTTTGCTAACTAGGAGCCGCCCCCTTTCCGAGTACTTCAAAGAGGTTCGAAAAAACTAAATATTTCACTGCAAAAAAAATCTAATTCAGAACATAAAAAAGTATAATTCCACTAGATTTTGCGACAAAAACTTTCATACAAAAAATATTAAAACGGTTTTTCTGATTTTTCCGGAAAATGTGAGGTTATGTGGAAAAATCTTGAATGCAAATGTTGTAAATCTTTTTAGTGCCAACAACTTTTTCCATCAACTTTTTTTTGTATTTTCGCTGCAAATCGTGAGAAAGCATTCTCACCCCCCAGAGTTCACCTCCTTTCGCCCTTCTATCAAAATCAAATATTTATGTCCTTGTTTATTTTTTGTACCTATTGAGGTAACATGAAATTAATATTGAAATTTTTATTCTCGAATGGTTTCAACTATTAATTTCAATAATCTTGATAAATAAATATGAGTTTTGAACAAAAATGTGAAAAATTTATTTTTGAAAATACATAACCTGAAAGTAGACGCTTCAACGAAAAAAGTGGCAGCTGGCGAGCTTGAAAAGACGAACTTTATCAGAGAAACTTTTCAGTTGAAAATGAGGTAATTTTTTTCGGAATTTGTCTAAAAAAAAGGAAAAATATGTATTCTGCTACAAAAAAAATTACAGCTTACTTGAAACATGTTAAGTTATATTTCCACCAAATTTCGTGAAAATAAATAGATTTTTGCGCGAGACAAAAATAAAAACTGAAAAATTTCTGATTTTCCCGGAAAATTTGAGGTAATGTGGAAAAATGGTTGAACAACTTAACAATTCAATTTGGTTTGATAGGAGCTCAACGTTCGTTGCCATTCGCGAAAAACCGGGAAATATCGCTTTCCATCCCTAAAAGTTCACTCCGTTCCACCCTTCTCCATTTTTTCTACTCCAATTTATTTTTCCCGACATTCGAACAATATTTTGATCCTCTTCCAGTAGGTCTCATGCTGTTAATAATTTTTCCCGCTTCTATATTTTTTGTTGTCCATCAGCACTGGTCTACATTTCATATTTTGTACTCATGTTTTTTTTTTATTACGGGGCTAGTTCTAGGGTGAGCATTCAGATACAAAATCGAAAATGGGGTAGGTATGCTTTCTCAGATTGTTCTGAATACACAGTAAAAAAGAAATTTCCAGAAACGATAAACTAACTCTGATTTGCAAATTTTTATGGAGTAGTTTCCAGGTTGGGTATTGAGATACAAAATCTGAAATGGGGTAGGTATGCTTTCTCAGCTCGTTCTGATCATACAGTGAAGAATAAATTTCAAGAAACGACAAATTAACTGTCTGCTACAACTTTTTTATCAAGGGGTAGCTTCCATGGTGAGTATTGAGATAAAAAATAGGAAATGGGGTAGGTATGCTTTTTCAGCCTGCTCTGAATACGAAGTGAAAAATAAATTTCAAGAGACGATAATTAACTCTGTTTTGTAAATTTCATTTATTACGGGGGTAGTTTTTAGGGCGAGTATTGAGATACAAAATCTGAAATGGGATAGGCATGCTTTCTCAGCTCGTTCTGAATGCACAGTGGAAAAGAAAGTTCTGAATATACAGTGAAAAAGAAATTTCCAGAAACGATAAACTAACTCTGATTTGCAAATTTTTATGAAGCAGTTTCCAGGGTGGGTATTGAGATACAAAATCTGAAATGGGGTAGGTATGGTTTCACAGCTTGTTCTGAATATTCAGTAAAAAAAAAAATTTCCAGACACGATAAACAAAATCTGATTTTCAATTTTTTTTATGACGAGGGTAGTTTCCATAAACCATGAATTAACGCAATTTTGTGAATTTCAGTAATTAAGGGGGTAGTTTCTAGGGTGCGTATTGAGAAACAAAATCTGAAATGGGGTAGGTGTATGCTTCCTCAGATTATTTTGAATACAGAAATTTCCAGAAACGATGATTTAACGCAATTTTGTAGATTTCGTTGATTACTGGGGTAGTTTCTAGGGTGCGTATTGAGATACACAATTTGAAATGGGGGTATGCTTCTTCAGATCGTTTTGAATACACAGTGAGAAGAAACTATCAGAAACGATAAACTAACGCTATTTTGTAGATTTCGGTGATTTCGGGGGTAGTTTCTAGGGTGCGTATTGAGATACAAAATCTGAAATGAGGTATGCTTCCTCGGATCGTTTTAAATATACAGTCAGAAAAAAATTGTCAGAAACGATGAATTAACGCAATATTGTAGATTTCGTTGATTACGGGAGTAGTTTCCAGGGTGAGTATTTAGATACAAAATCTGAAATGGGGTAGGTATGCTTCCTCAGATCGTTTTCAATATACAGTGAGAAAGAAACTCCCAGAAACGATAAATTAACGCAATTTTGTAGATTTCGGTGATTTCGGGGGTAGTTTACAGGGTGCGTATTGAGATACAAAATCTGAAATAGGGTAGGTATGCTTCCTCAGATCGTTTCGAATATACATTCAGAAGGAAATTTCCAGAAACGATGAATTAACGCAATTTTGTAGATTTCGGTGATTACGGGGGTCGTTTCCAGGGTGCGTATTGAGATACAAAATCTGAAATGGGGTAGGTATGCTTTATCATATCGTTCTGAATATACACTGGAAAATGAATATCCAGTAACGCACTTTTCATTCCATGTTATCTGTGATTGTCTCAGCCACTGATAAATATGATCTCATGTTTTATTAAAATCACCATTAATTATCATAATTTTATCATTTTTGTATCCAAACCTTCATCCAACTTGATCATTTTCATGATAATAATGTAGACAACCACAATTGCAATATAAATTCGGAAGATTTTCAAGGAGTAACATATGACACCCTTGCGCATGTGCTAATATTTCGTTTCTGGCGCTGCAACCGTTTCTGTTTTCACACTGGTAAATTTTCGTAGGTAATACAAGTGTATCGGTGATTATCGAAATAGAAATTCCTTCGATTTTGATAATCAAATTATGTTGCTTGGCAACCATAAGAGCGCTTGCGCGAGTGTGGTTGCCTAAAGCAACATAATTTATTTCGAAAACGAGAAGGAATTTACGATAATCGCCGATAACACGGGTTGTATTTGTTACGATTAGTTCATGAATAAAATCGAAACCATTTTTATTTATTATTATGAATATTAACATAAAATTCACAGTTCGTGCTGTTGTATATTTTAACATTATCCATATCCAGTTCGCCCTTTTTTGTACTAGTAGATACAACCGTCCCGTTGTGGATATATTTACATCTTCATGAGTTGAAATTTTTTTAGCATGGTTTTCCTTGTTGAGTTGTAAATATGGTTTTATTGACGTTCAACTACTATGGCCAGTGACTTTAATTATTTGTTGTTCTTCGATTCCGGAACTTGCCAACTGACTGACAGCTGTAGATCTATCACAAACATTTATTTGATATTTCAAACATCCCGCTATTTCAGTTACCAATCACAGAGCGCGTCATTCGTAGTTTCGTCGTTGCATTTATACTGCTTCTCGCTTAAGGTTATGTTTTAAAAACATTTTGGTTTAGTGATTTGATTAATCAACAAGTATGCAAAATTTGTCCAAAATTGTGAAGTAGATATAAATTAATAGTGAGTGCTTATTTGGTTAAGTTTGGTATTGTGTCAATATGGCAACTTGCTAGTGATAAGATTGTTTCTTGAAAAAACCAATCAGGAATCGAGCTACAAAATCGAAAAAACAACATATACATATCCAGTAGCCAATCAAGAGCCGAACTACAAAATAGGAAACAATTATCAACACAAAAATTTCAATCAAACAAAACACGCTATTTTAGCATAAGTGGAATAATCAAGGAAATCGACCTTGGTTCTCAAAATTTCAAAGCTCCTTTCCCACTTATTTTACGCAAATATTCCGTTCTACAGTGTGTGTACAAATCTGTCTATTGATGCATGTTTTGGCAACTCTATTTTTTTATTATTCATTCAATTTAATAACAAATTATTACAATTAATTACATTTGAACTATATTATACAAACAGGCTACAAAAATGTACTTACACTGAAGGTGGTGTCCATTCTGGGAATTTTGATTTTATTGCCGTAAAATTTTTGTAACACGGTTTGCTGTGGTAACCTACTCCAGACGAGACATCATATGGCAGTTGCACATCTTTGTACAGAAATTTGTGTTCGATTCTCATTTTCAAAATGTCTTTACACTTTTGTAGAGTTTTCAGGTTGAATAATTTGACGTCAGTTTGCTTCAAGCACATAAAACACCTCGCTTCAGCCATCTTTCACTTCACAAATTAGCTAAAAACACTGATCACAGTCGTGTTAAATCGAGCAGAGAGGAATATACGTACAGCAGCTGAAAGTTGAGATGTGAGAGATGGGTCAAAATTCCGAAACTATATTTGATGTCCGGCGTCTTTAAAAAAAAAAATCGGCAACTTTTAGACAAGAGTAATTATTGAGGTATAATACTACTGAGACATACATTTCCGATATACCCTTTCAGAAACTTTCGATTAATTTCGACTATAAATATAAGTGATCTAAAATCATTTCTCTAGACTGTCACTGTACTAAATTTATAGTATAATTTAGCGTTTACTGTCCAGTCACTAGTAACTTTCATAGAAGTCAATAACTAATAAAACACTCGAATATAAAGAAAACTAACTTTGGAAATTATTTAACTCCTCCATTTTTAGATTTTTAGTAAATTCAGTGAGAATCCCCTAGCTTTTGTCGTCATTCTCTGCCACAATTTCAAAATTCACTAATTGTACATAAGATGACGCATTTTCAGTTGTGGCTGTTAAGGCGCGTCCACATTAGTAAAAATTTACGTTGTGGGGCATTCGGCACAAATTTTTATGCAACATATAAATTTATACGAGTGTGGACGTGTTCTCACGTGTTCGCCGCATGCAAAGGTACGCAAAATTTTTCGCCGCATTCAACGCATGCCATCCGTGGCTTGTCGGTTTTTTTTTTGAGATCAAAGGAATTTGCGCCACAAAATCGTGCAATTGTGGACGTATTTTTCCAGAACGCAGTAATTTCATCAAGTTTTATTGTCATTGCTTTTGCTTTGGTGTTCTGTTGGTAGATATTGATATCAGTGAGTACCTGATAACTTATTGAAAAGGAAATAGGCTGCTTTCCTTATTATCAAAAAGGAAAAAGAGAAAAAACCAAAAATATGAGGCGGTATTGGATAACAGAAAACAATTAGACGGTATTGAATTAGTGAATCTATTATCCTTGGATGAGCGTACTGCATTTCAAATTTTTTTGCGTATGTCACCAAATGATTTTGAGTTTTTAATAAATAAGATTGCACCGAAAATGGCCAAAATGGATACAAAGCTTAGGAAAGCAATCCCTGTAAAAGAAAAATTAGCTCATCTCACACTACACGTTTTCTGGAAACGGGGGATTCATATATGCAAGCCTTCAATATCTGTTCAAAATATCTAAACAAAGCATATCACTGTTCGTTCCAGAAGTCTGCAGTGCTTTATAATTGACGAATTAAAGGATTATGTTAAGGTAAGTAATAAGATTTTATTGATACTTTTTCCATAACAGAAAACAAGTCTTAATAAAACGAAACGTAAAGTAGAATTCACATCATCTAAAACTTATAATTGATTAAAGTTTACTGAAATAAACATAGTCGTGTAGCTCTGCTGCTACTTCTTCTGATGTAGTATGACTAACTGATGATTGTGTATTTGCGTTTGCATAATTGGAATCCAAAACCTCATTCGAAAATGGTGAACGAGTGGATTCATGTGAAGAAAATGATCCAGGACTTGGCGTATTGTACAACAACAAAACACCACACAACTTCGCACACGTATTGAGCAGGGACGCACGGTGCACAACGCATAAATTTGAAAAAGCCGGGCCAAATTTGCGACGCAAATATTTGTGGCGAATTGTACATTCAACATACAACGTAAATCTTTACAAATGTGGACAAGGCTTTACAGAAGGCAAGTTGAAGTTTCATGAGTTGAAAAATAGGGTTGTTGATAAAATTGTCGTGGTTGTTTGTTACTGGTGGCTTTAGAAAAATGAAATCGTGATGTCACACTCAAAAATATTATTTCTCCGATAGTTATTTCAGGAACATTAATTGTACAGTTTCCGTTCAAACATTATAGAGAGTTTCACATTATTCTCGTGTATTTTCTTATGTAAAATGTGAGATTATGGAATTAGGGCGTGGTGAATTATTTTAACGGAAACATTGAGAATCGTCATTCCTCTGGCTCAGAGGGATGATGTTACTATGACCTAGGTCTTTTTTGTAGTAAACATCCACAACCACAAATTTACACTGAGAAAAATATAACTTAGCTGGTAAAATCCCTCTTTCCCGCTTAAATGAAGATTTAGATATTTTTCATTGGGTCCATGGAATCAAGTAGGTTGCTTACCATGGGATATGATTATTAAGTTATTTTTGTGCGGTGAAAAGGGGGTGAAATTTTCTAAATGAATAAATTTAGTATTTAAACGGCACTGTAGAGTATTTTATGTGACAGAATTGTTTTAAGGAGGATGAAATACATAAGTGTAGGTATATGAATTCATTTGTCGCCCCGTCGGAGAGGATGAAGTAGGGGTGCGTTTGAAGAAATTAATTAATATTCATTTCAACCGACTTTGTAGACTTTTTTCTATCGTGGAATATTTTTCAGGAGGGTGAAATACATAAATACGGATTTATAAAATCATTTGTCGCCCCATCGGAGAGGGTGTGGTGAGGGTGAGTTTGTCGAAAATAATCAGTTATCAGTTAAAACGACGTTGTAGAGTTTTTTCGATTGGAAAATCTTCATCAGGAGGTTGAATTACATATCTGAGACTATATTAATTCATTTGTCACTCCGTCGGAGAGGATGTGGTGGAGGTGAGTTTGTCGAAAATAATCAATTCTCATTTTAAACGACGTTGTAGAGTGGTTTCGATTTAAGAATCTTAATCAAGAGGTTGGAATACATAGTTGTGGGTATATCAATTCATTTGTCACCCCGTCGGAGAGGGTGTGGTGGGGGTGAGTTTGTCGAAAATAATCAGTTATTATTTTAAACGACTTTGTAGAGTTTTTTCGATTGGAGAATCCTAATCAGGAGGTTGGAATACATAGCTGTAGGTATATTAATCCATTTGACGCCCTGTCGGAGAGGGTGTGGTGGGGTGAGTTTTCGAAAATAATCAATTATCAGATCAATTGACGTTGTAGAGTGTTTTCGATTGGAAAATACTAATCAGGAGGTTGGAATACATAACTGTAGGTATATTAATTCATTTGTCGCCCCGTCGAAGAGGGTGTGGTGGGGATGAGTTTATCGAAAATAATCAGTTAACAGTTCAAACGACGTTGTAGTGTTTTCGACTGCAGAATTGAAATCACTCTACAACGTCGTTTGAAATGATAATTGATTTTTTTCGACAAACTCACCTCCACCACACCCTCTTCAACAGGGCGACAATTGAGTTAATATACCCACAGCTATGTATTCTAACCTCCTGATTGAGATGCTCTAATCGAAAACACTCTACAACGTCGTTCGAAATGATAATCGATTTTTTTCAACAAACTCACCCCCGACAAATGAATTAATATAGTCTCAGATATGTATTTCAACTTCCAGATTGAGATTTTCCAATCGAAAAAACTCTACAACGTCGTTTTTACTGATGACTGATTATTTTCGACAAACTCACCCTCACCACACCCTCTCCGAATGGGTGACAAATGATTTTATAAATTCATAGTTATGTATCTCACTCTCCTGAAAAATATTCCACGATCGAAAAAAGTCTACAAAGTGGGTTGAAATGAATATTAGTTTATTTCGTCGAACGCACCCCCACCACACCCTCTCCGACGGGGCGACAAATGAATTGATATACTTACAGCTATGTATTCCAACCTCCTGATTGAGATTCTCCAATCGAAAACACTCTACAACGTCGTTTGAACTGATAATTGATTTTTTCGACAAACTCACCCCCACCACACCCTCTCCGACGGGGCAACAAATAAATTAGTATAGTCTCAGATATGTATTTCAACCTCCTGATTGAGAATTTTCAATCGAAAAAACTCTACAACGTCGTTTTAACTGATAACTGATTATTTTCGACAAACTCACCCTCACCACACCCTCTCCGACGGGGCGACAAATGATTCTATAAATCCAGAGTTATGTATTTCACCCTCCTAAAAAATATTCCACGATCGAAAAAAGTTTACAAAGACGGTTGAAATGAATATTAATTTATTTCGTCAAACGCACCCCTACCACACCGTCTCCGACGGGGCGAAAAATGAATTCATATACCTACACTTATGTATTTCATCTTCCTTAAAACAATTCTGTCACAAAAAATACTCTACAGTGCCGTTTAAATACTAAATGTATTCATTTAGAAAATTTCATCCCCTTTTCACCGCACAAAAATAACTTTAATAATCAGATCAGCAAGCAACCTTCTTGATTCCATGGACTCATTGGGAAATCTCTAAATCTTCATTTGAGCGGGAAAGAGGGATTTTACCAGCTAAGTTATATTTTTCTCAGTGTACATTTCTGGTTGTGGAGAACTTCACACCCGTGTAAACATTGGGAATTGTTTAAAATTCAGGAAGACAGTTTAATACATCATTTTGCAACTGAAATCACCATATTGCTCTACTTTTTGCTATTGGCCTTTAGTTCAAATACATTGGCAGTTCTAAATTCAACGTTGTCAGCATAATTCGAAACCATTGATCAGATCCAATTATTTTACTGCTGATACTATTGAAAGTGACAGTTTCTTTGAAATTGGTTAATTCAGTTGGCAGTTTTACCCATTCCAACAATTCGGTTTTTCAAGAATAAAAGTTTTTACAAATTTACTGATGAGCTTTTTTCAAAAGCACGTCTAAAAATCGAAAAATATTGCCTTCTTGTTATGCAGAAGAACTTAATGGTTTATCAGGTTATCTTGGACAGTTATTTTCATCATTGAGTTTTTTGTGGACGAAAAAAACGAGTTATCGACGCAACCAAAGACTAAGCAGTAATAGATTGAGCGTGAGTGCGAGAGAGATAGCTACACATGACTCAACTTTGTGCTGCTGTTACAAATATCTCTCTCAAGTGCAATCAATTTTTCAATTCGCGAATTTTCAACTTTGTTTTTGACTCTAAACCTATCGACTTTAGGAAGAAACATAAACAGACTTCTTCGTTCAGAATCATTCACTATATCATTATTCAAAATAGTTTTTTCAATGCAAAAAAACTGATATTACTATTTGTTTGAAGACATGTATTTAAAGAAACTGGGCAACATCCTACAATTAACTTTTGAGTAGGGTCCAATGATCATGATTATTAAAACAATTGACGGCGGATTAGCCTTTCATGACGGCAGCAATTAATAGGGAGACACCCTTCTTTTCATATTTCATTTTATTTATAATTCATTTATGCTAACAATGGGCCGTAGTGGTTTCAAACCCCAGCGCAGTCACCTGTCACATTCTTGGCATCACACGTAAAAATATAAGGGACTGACCTTCCCTAACTTCTACAAGTATCTCGAAGACTTCTGAAGGTTGCCCTAAAGATGCAGCCGGTGGACGGAAAGAACAAATTTTCAACACATTCTTTTGAACTTCCGGATGTGTCTCCCGTTAATAAAATATGCATGTTAACGGTACATAGGTTCATTGTAAATAATGCCAGACATATTTTAAATTTGTACTTGAAAAATGTATTGCTTATTTTATTAATTAATTGTACTTGAAACTTATTGTAACGAACTGAAGACGGGCCTGACCTCTTGCGAAAGAGCTTCCGCCGAGTTATTCTCTACCGTGGAGAAAACATGTTAAACGAGTGTCTGATGCCATCGCTTTGGAATACCAGTAGGTATTTCGAGAGCCATCTAATCGAACCGCCGTACATTGAAAGAAGACACAGGATTCTTCGAGAAGAACTCTGCGGCTATATAAGAAATACATCAGCCAAAGGCAAAATAAGTAAGAGAGTGAAATATACAGAGTTGGTTTAGCAGTATTAGTCTATATGAATGTGACTTTGTTGAAATGAGTTAATTAGTTATTTACAGTGAAAATAAATTAGATTGAATACGTTTATATTACATTATGAAAACATTTGCCATTAAAGAATTTGCTTATTTTCTTTATAATTTGAATAAAAATATGTATGGCAGTTCTTAGTTGTACAAATTTAACCTACAATATTTATCTGTTCATTATTATTTATAACAATTAGTATCAACACAATCGTCTGCCGTTTTTTAAATCAGTGTTACAGGTACAAAGTCTAATTATACAATTAGTTATCAAGTATCAGTTAATTGTTCGACAAACTGATTTTTCATTACAGCTTCATAATTAAAAAAATTGTTAGCACCCATATCGTCTGCAGAAAATTTTTATATCCACTTGGGCAAATTGATTGAATGTCCCTTTGGAAGAGTTAATTAATAGTTAAATAAATGAACTTAAATTTTTTTTTTTTTATTCAAATGCACTAGGTAAAAAGAAGAAAATAAATTTCAAAGTGAATTAAACCCATCATTTTGTTACATTATAAAATTTTAAATGATAAAAGCTTGTCGCCAGAAGTATCTATGTATTTCGTATTGTAAATTAAAATTACCTCAAGATTTTTTCTCGCCACAAGCTCTCATATCATTTAAAATTTTCTTCTTTTTAGTGCATTTAAATAAAATCTTTTCTCTAAATTTTTTTTTTCTACATTCATGCAAAAAGCAAAACTTTATTGAACTATATTCAGTGGAAAAAGAAGTTCTTTATTGCACTAGTGCAATAAAGTTTTTATTGCACTCATCTGTCATTCTACTTCAACGTGCTGTCATCATGACAAACATAAACGTTTAAACCTACTACATATTTAGCAGATATTCTGTGAGATTGGCAATAGGTACTTCACTATGAAATATTCATATTGAAAATTGCACCAATTGTTCATTCACTTTCAACATTGAGGGTAAAAATAAAGTTTGAGTTAAATTGTTCGTAACGTATTAGTTCCTGTTTCAATGCAAATCGATATTAATAATAAAGTATTCAAGTTGCGCTTTTCATTTTCCTACACCTAGTGCCGCACCTCAATAAATCATTTTTTGCTTTTTGCATGAACGTAGAAAAAATGTTGTATGCAACTCGTGCAAAAATTGTTTATTGCACTCGACGTGTTGTCACAATTTCACGTCGAGTGCAATAAACATTCACTTTTTGCACTTGTTGCATAAATAACTATTAAAATTTATTTATTAATTTCTTTTTTAGTTTTCTGTGGATGTTTCTTAGTCTGTTCATTTCAATTATTGCGTCATTCTTTCACGGTCGCTTGCCTGTTAATTTACCGTTGGAAATTTCTCCTAATTTCTACGTGTTATCTATCTAGCTTTCGAAAAGTGTTATTGAATGGTAAGGTAATTTTCACTATTGTTACGGATTTTTTCGATTTCTATTTCGCGAGTTTTCCTAATTTTTTCGTGATAGGAAAGGGGGCGAGCCCAGCGATCGATCTTTCTTCATAATTATTTTTCATGTCCGAAACTGTTGAAACATTTTCCAAATTCCTTTGCATTCTCCATCTAGCTTTTGAGGGGGGACAGGAGGTGATTTTTTTTAAGCATAAAATTCGACAGTCAGATATTTTTCACTATTCCGTCAAGAAAACTGCCGAAACCCTACCGTTCTCTATCTAGCTTTCGGGGGGCAGGGGGGAACAAATTCTTTGACATTAATGTATTGTTGTCGGAACTGAATCAACAAGTAAAATTTCAATTCCATAGGATAAGAGGAAGTAATTCTAATTCAGCTTGCAAGATTTGAACCCATTTAACACACACAGAGCAAGTTAAATAAAAGCGTTTAATAACAAAAATAGCATTTTTCATTACATTTTGGCACGAGTATTTTACTAAATTACCACTAAAAATGTCTGTGCCATTTTGTTTTCTATAAATTTCATTAATATAAATCATCATTTATGAATGAGGCGCAGTAGAGATCAACCAAACATGCGAGTACAAAAAAGCTCTTTACGAAAATGTATCATACAACATTTTTTCTACGACATTTTTTCTACGAAGGTTAAATGTTGTGTTTCTACTAGGCAACATGTAGAAACACAACATTTAACCTTCATAATATTTTTATTGCAACAATTTTTCCTCTCCATAATTATTATAAGCTGATGATGAGCCTATATAGGTTCGAAACATGTCCTTTTAACACTACGGTTTAGTTGATTGATAGTACTTGCCGTACACCATTACAATACCCAGTTGGTAATATTAAATTGTGGAGACGACTTTGTGTTTTCTTGCTGCATCGCTTCATTCAATATCTGTTTTCTTTTTCATATTTTCACTGTTTTCATCTCCATATCACACATTGATTACAATCAAGTATCACTTTTTGTAACAAAATATACTTTTTTGTTTTGAAGTTTATTTTTTATTCTACTGAGCTATGGATACCTTCAAATCACATTTCAGTCATAAAATTTCGGGAAAAAACCTCTTTGGTCAAAATGTATCTGCTATAAACAATTTAATTTTTAAATCCGAAATGGGGTAGGTATGCTTCCTCAGATCGTTCTGAATACAAAGTGAAAAAGAAGTTTCCAGAAACGATGAATTACTGCTATTCTGTAGATTTCGTTGATTACGGGGGTAGTTTCAAGGGTGCGTATTGAGATACAAAATCTGAAAGGGGGTAGGACTCCGGTAGGTATACTTTATCAGATCGTTCTGAATATACACTGGAGAATAAATTTCTAGAAACGCACTTTTTATTTCATGATATATGTGATTGTCTCAGCCACTGATAAATATGATTTTATGTTTTACTAAAAGCACAATTATCATAATTTTTTCATTTTTGTTTGTAAACCTTCATCTTTTATAATCATTATTATGATAATAATGTGGAAAATTCTAATTGCAATATAATTTCGGAAGATTTTGAAGGAGTAAAATATGCCACCCTTGCGCATATACTATTATTTCGTTTCTGGCACCACAACCGTTTCTGTTTTCACACTGGTATTTTAATCAGAATGTGATATGGAGACAAAAGAAGTGGAAATATAGTGAGTGTACCGAGGGGGAAGTAACTCTTTCATTAGGTGTACATCATAACATTTTCATTACTTCATTAATCATTTCATATTCAACTTAAAATCGAAATCTATGTTTCTGGGGATCCGTGATATGATTTTTTTCGGTTTCAAGTTGGCAAATTTATGCCGTCTGACAATCGGTAAGTGATCGCCTACGTGATCGCTGAGCAGACGCGGATTTTAATCAGTGATTTTCTGATTAATAGTATAACATCATTAATGGTAATTATTTTTTATTAGAGTTAATTACTGCATTATTTTCATTAGTTGTACAAAAAATGGCTAGTTACTTCCCCCTCGGAGTGTACCATTTAATAATCGAAAATTTATGTCACTTACGGTGAAACTGGAAGATGCATGTACTTGAGTTACTTGTCAATAAACGCAGTTTTATATCGTATGCAGATCCTCCTAATTTCATTAAATTTTCTTCAAAAACGAAGAAAAATTATAGGGTCGAGCCACTTTTCGCGGTATAGGTAGGTTATCTTTATATTCCATATTGATTTTTAGCCTTGACGAAGATCATAAAAAAAAGTTCGGAAGCTAGAAAGCCAATAAATAGTTCACTTACTTAACAACGCCCAACTCACTGTAAAGTACAGAATTAATTCATTATTTCCGAATGTGGAGATATTCTTGGTAAAATCCTCGGATAGGACAATTTTCTTTTCAGACAGGTCAGTTTTGAACTCTACCCAAAATATATAGGGTCTCAAACATAATCCATCAAAGGAAAGGGGATACTCCCGATCATTGGGAAACTAAAGAAAGACGGAGATGGAAAATCTGATTCCACAAGGCAAGAGCGGAACCTACCGTCCCCAGATCAGACTTCAGGTCAGGAAAATAACTGTTTAGTCCCCAAAATCTACTAAAGCAGATCAGTATGAGGCAACCAAAGCGTTGTACAATGTCAAGTGAAACGCACTCGACTCAGGTTGAAAAGAAAAATACTCTGTGGCTTGCTCAAGAGCAAAATGTCCAACGATACTGCTATGGAGCAAGTTCTCAAAGGACTAGCCGCACCGAAGCCGGATGGGGCAAATCCGAATTCGAAACTGCTGAAGTAGCCAAACGTTTTAGATACGATGACAGCAGGCCGGAACAAAAGACCAAAAAGCTCGTGCGAGAGTACCCAAACCCAAGTACGGGGTGGTGGCTGGGGGCAACAGGGTGGGTTTTTCCACCATGAAAATCCTGCTGCAGCCCTCACAAGCAAGCAACTGAGGGCTCTTTAGTGTTGAATTATGAAAGCTGTGAGTCTAATACCTAATGATGGCCTGCAGATGAGTCAAGCGCTGTAAGTACTTGCATCAAAGCAACTCCAGCAAAGGAGGGGAGCAAAAATTTTCGTCCTGGTTCAGGATCTACCAAACCCCTTCATCTGCGTGGTATACATCCTAGACGATGACTTGTGGCCTACATGGTGCTAACCAGATTGAGGATAATGAACCACGCGCCACTTGGGATTAAGTAATACTGAACCGGGAGGAGTAGGCCGTGGTCAAACATGCGACTTTCGCCATAAACGAAATGTCCATGTCATCTTTGAACGAACTTATCTTCGAACACAATTATGACTTCAGACAGATACAATTCTGTTTGAAAAGCAGCGGAAACCTCCACGAACACAACCAAAGGAGGGGAAGGAAAGCATTCCACAAAAGAAAAGCGGCCACTATTTTGTAAGAGTTCAAAAATACGCAGGCTTGAAATATGTTAACGAAGCTACAACAAAACTTCCCATACCATTGAATCGGAGGAGAACTTTCTGGACTAATAATAGGGTGTGTATATGGCGGAAGAATAGTCAGGTCAGTATTTAGTTATGCGGTTAGTTTTATGTCGCGATGGTAATAAAGTAGCACCGATATGAAGTTATCGGCCACTTTTCAGCAGCTGTTTTTATCCAGTCCAAACGACCAGTGGCGTCCGGTAAAATAAAAATCTATACCCCTGTAAAGCTAGCAGAACCACTTTGGAATTTTCAATTTTTTTTATGCCATAATTTTAGGCTAATTTATTACCCTATTCCCAAATTTTTTGCTCTTCAATTGTGAGAGATATCGCGGGTTCTGCTAGCTTAACGTTAAGCTGGCAGAACCAAACCGCCAAACGAATGATTATAAAAAGTCTAAGCACACCATAATTTTAGGATCATTTTAGGCTAACTTTTGAACACATCGCCGATTTTTTGGAAAGCATTTTTTTTAAATACAAAAACAACTCAGAACAAATTCAGTTGGACAATAATTTTAGGCTAATTTATTACCCAATTATATATATTTTTTTGCTCTTTAGTTGGAGGAGAAATCATAGGTTGTGTTAGCTCAACATTTAGCTGGCAGTACCAAAAGGCTTACAGAATCGTTAGGAAAAATCTGATCGCACCATAGTTTTAGGCTCATTTAAGGATCACGTTTGAACCCATCACCGATTTTTTTGGAATGCGTTTTTTCAAAAAAATCATGGGTTCTGCTAGCTTTACCGTTAAGCTAGCAGAACGCATTCCAAAAAATCGGCGATGGGTTCAAACGTGAGCCTAAAATGAGCCTAAAATTATGGTGCGATCAAATTTTACATGACGATTCGGTTAGCCTTTTGGTACTGCCAGCTCAGTGTTGAGTTAACACAACCAATGATTTCTCCTCCAACTGAAGAGCAAAAAAATTTATAATTGGGTAATAAATTAGCCTGAATAGAGCCTGAAATTATTGTCCAACTGGATTTGTTCTGAGTTGCTATTTTATGGTTGGGTTCTGCTAGCTTAATGGTAAAGCTAGCAGAACCCAGGTTTTTTTTAAACGTATTCCGAAAAAATCAGCGATAGGTTCAAACGTGAGCCTAAAATTATGGTGTGCTTAGACTTTTTATAATCATTCGTTTGGCGGTTTGGTTCTGCCAGCTTAACGTTAAGCTAGCAGAACCCGCGATATCTCTCACAATTGAAGAGCAAAAAATTTGGGAATAGGGTAATAAATTAGCCTAAAATTATGGCCTAAAAAAAATTTGAAAATTCCAAAGTGGTTCTGCTAGCTTTACAGTGGTTAACATTGAACAGGGTAAGAAGTCTCAATGAACTAATTGTTTACTAACGTAAATGATGAATGAGAAAAATGGTGTTTTCTACAAAATGTTGGTTATCTAAAATATTCATTCACCTTGATTTTCAGTGCAGGCACCAGTACATCCAAGAATGGTATACTAGGAGATGACTGATTTGATACCAAGAGATGGCTTCATCAAAATTTGGAAAAAAATTACTGAACACCCTCTAAAATATTTAGCCAACTTGATTTTTGGCCGACACTTCCAGATGTATTGAGGGATGAGTGATTTGGAGGCCGTCTATTTAAACTCATCAAAATATTTAGCTATCTTGATATTTGGTACAAACACTTAATTTATACCCTAATAGGTATAACATTCTTGAGTCAACTGGAAGTATCTGAACCATAATTAAAGTTGCTTAAATATTTTAGAGGGTGTTTGACGAATTTTTCCAAATTTTGATTAAAATTAACTACCCACTAGATGGTCTCCGAATCAGTCATCTTCTAGTGTATCACTCTTGGGTCAACTGGAAGTGTCTGTACCGAAAATAAAGTTTATCTTTCAGTCGCAGATGATTCCACATCTGACTTTATGAACATCCTGTTCATATTTTCAATAAATTCAATTTTAGAGGGTGTTTCGTATTTTTCAAAATTTTGATAAATATAAAGTACCTCCTGGACGGCCTCCAAATCAGTCATCTAGTATATCATTTGTGAGTCAACTGGAAGAGTCTGTACTAAAAATCAAATTGACTGAATGTTTCAGAGGATAAATAATGAAATTATAAACTACTGACTTTTGTAAATTCATTAATGCAATTTATCACCATCACTCATCATTACCAATGAACCAGTTTATCCATATATTGTTTTCTCCATCATAAAAACATTCAATTCAGTTCAATTTCTAATTATTGTTGAGTTTTTTATTTCACCCGACGCCACTGGTCGAAAGTTGCAGCTAACTTCACACCGGTTAAGGTAGCTGGGGATTTATTGGTATTTATACATGAATCGTTTTTTTGTTTAGAAGACTTGTAACAATAGACATTTCTGAAAGTTTTTCATGCATACTATCTGCGTTTTTAGAGCATCATTTGGCTTGGTGGGACAAGTTTTAAGTATCTAAACATTGTAAATAGGATGGCTCATCTTACATTTACTTACATGATTAGAATTGGTAGCTTGCCCTATAGTATTTAAAAACGATTATTTTTGGAGTTGGGATCATTCAAAGTTTATTTTAAAGTGTGACAATGCAAATTCATGTACTGGAACCCACTGGTGATGTTTTGAATATGTATAGATCTTGGGATATCACATCTATAGCAAACAGTGATCTTAAACAAAATTCAAGTTCTAACTTGTACGCCAGTTTAATTAAAAATAATATACAAAGGCCGAAAGGTTGCCAGGAGTATAAATCCATTAAAAACGAATAATTTTGACCATGTTGAAAGACCCCTACTTTCCAAACTAAGATGTCTAAAAACCCTGGTGTGTTGACTCATACCTGAAAAGTTGTGGGATAAAACGGGAGACAATTCGCCTGCTTGATTAAGAGAAAACAAATGAAATCGTGACATGTTTCCTAAATATTCCGCATTTGCGTGTACCGCCACGGTCGGTTTTCCTGTTAGGGTAAATTTACAAGCACAGAAGTTTTCAAGTATTGCCGACGAATGAATAAAAAAAACCTAATTATTGGAATTTACTGAATCACTATCACCAATCAGTTTTATTTGTTACACTTTCGACTTATTTATATAATCTTTTACTGAAATGCAATTAACTCCAATAATAACCGCGCATTTCATTTGGAAGTATTGAAATTAAGCTTCATGAAAATTCATCATTAGAATCTGTCAATCTTGTGCTAATTCAGGAATTGCGGGTTTCCATGAGATATATTCGTGCCATTAATTTCATTAAAATGTTTTCTAATAATACGAGATTCTTTGTGATAATCTTCATAATATGGTGGTACTCACTTTCGGTAGTAGATATAGATGAATTATTTTGTTCGTCCCTGTGGATTGTCCACAAATGATACAAAAACGGAACATGATCAAATTATTATTGTACAAACTACACAGAAAACGATTAGATATTCATATTATTTTATTCAATCAGGCATGTTTCGCTAGCAGAGTAGCTTCTTCACTGTGTGATTGAATAAAGTTTGTGGAGATCGAATCGTTTTCTGTGTATTTTATGAATGGATCTAGAATAAGTAATTCTAAAGAAGCTAGCAAAGCCACACACGAATCTCGACTCGGGATGGGTTACATAATTTAAGGATCATTTTAGGCTAATTTATTACCATATTCCCGAATTTTTTGCTCTCCTCCTTCATAGAAAAATCCGTGGCTTTGCTAGCTTCGGCCGAACTCAGCAGAGCCATACTTCAAAAATAAACAAATATGTAATTTGATATAGCCAAATTGCAGAGCCTATTTTAGGCTAATTTAATACCCTATTTATACTTTTTTTACTCTTTTCCTTCTTAGAAAAATCTGTGGCTTTGCTAGCTTCGGCCGAACTCAGCAAAGTCATTTTTGAAACACAACATTTTTCAGCGATTCAAAATGGTGATATTTTAGGAATATTTTTAGGCTAATTAATTACCCTAGTTTCATATTTTTTTTATGGCGTTTTCGAAAAAAACTTGATTTATTGACTATCGCATAGGCGATGATGTGATTATTTCAAACTATAATTACTTGACTATTTGACATGCCGAAACGGTGATTACCATCGAATGATCGATGAATAGTCCACATAAAATTATTTTGATCAGGGTTTTTTAAAAATAACGTGTCGCTTTGCTAGCTTCGGGCGAACTCAGCAGAGCAAAGATTCGAAATATTAATGTTCAAGGAACAAATTTAGGCTAATTAATTACCCTAGTTTCATATTTTTTGCTCCTCGCGTTTTCGAAAAAAAACTGGATTTATTGACTAGCACATAGGCGATGATGTGATTATTTCAAACTATAATTATTTGACAATTTGACATGTCGAAACGATGATTACCATCAAATTATCGATGAATAGCCAATATTGAATTTTTTTGATCAACGTTTTTTAAAACAAACCTGTGGCTTTGCTAGCTTCGGGTGAACTCAGCAGAGCCATTTTTGTAAAAACAACATTTTCCAAAGATTCGAAATAGTAATATTCTAGGAACAAATTTAGGCTAATTAATTACCCTAGTTTCATATTTTTTGCACCTCGCGTTTTCGAAAAAAACTGGATTTATTGACTAGCACATAGGCGATGATGTGATTATATTCCAAACTATAATTATTTGACAATTTGACATGTCGAAACGATGATTACCATCGAATGATCGATGAATAGCCAATATTGATTTTTTTTTATCAACGTTTTTTAAAACAAATTGTGGCTTTGCTGGCTTCGGGCGAACTCAGCGGAGCCATTTCTGCAAATACAACATTTTCCAAAGATTCGAAATAGTAATACTCCAGGACTATCAGTTTACCAATTTCTGGGTTTAGTTGACTACAAACAGCCCCCTATAACGACTAGACGATCGAATGATGTCATAATGGGGCATTACACTGCCATCACATTGAGAAATGCGAATTTCTACTATGAATTCACCGGAGTGAAACTGGCAAGACGGCATCGCCAGCAAGACGGACAGCGCTACGCTTCGATGAAGTTGTGCCCGGTATCGCGGCGGAGTATGGGTAGTCATTGAATCACGTTAATTTTTGTCCGTGTTGATGAAATATTATTATATGAACCTGCTGAAGAGACAAGAACCGATCACATATTCAAAACAGTATAATTAATTGCTACCAAGAAAACTATGTATCTCTTCATTGAACTAATGAAATAGAAGTTGATTTTGTATCACTCATTTGATCTCCTCCCATAATGTTTCTGACTTCAAATAACATCTTGTTGCATTTTATTCATAGTGAATAATGAAACATGATTTATTGAATACGATGAATTTGAAATTTGAATTTGTAGCATTCATTTGACGTCCTTCCCTCTTTCTAGAAAAATTGGAAAAAAATGTTTGTGCCTGTCAATATCATCTTGTTGGGATTTTTATCGTGAATAATGTTGAGAAAGGATGTGTTGAATACGTTGAAAGTGAAATTTGATTTTGTAGCATTCATTTGACCCCCTTCCCCCACTCTAGAAAAAATGAAGAAAAATTTTCTGCCCTTCAAAATCATCTTGCTGGGATTTTTTTCGTGAGGAATGTTGAGAAATGAAGTGTTGAATACGTTGAATGTGAAATTTGATTTTGTAGCATTCATTTGACCCCCTTCCTCCACTCTATAAAAAATTTAAAAAATGTTTCTGCTCTTCAAAATCATCTTGCTGGGATTTTTTTTTGTGAGGAATGTTGAGAAATGAAGTGTTGAATACGTCGAATGTGAAATTTGATTTTGTAGCATTCATTTGACCCCCTTCCCCCACTCTATAAAAAATTTAAAAAATGTTTCTGCCCTTCAAAATCATATTGCTGGGATTTTTTTTCGTGAGGAATGTTGAGAAATGAAGTGTTGAATACGTCGAATGTGAAATTTGATTTTGTAGCATTAATTTGACCCCCTTTCCCCACTCTAGAAAAAATTAAAAAAATGTTTCTGACTTTCAAAATCATCTTTCTGAGATTTTTTTTCGTGAGGAATGTTGAGAAATGAAGTGTTGAATACGTTGAATGTGAAATTTGATTTTGTAGCATTCATTTGACCCCCTTCCCCCACTCTAGAAAAAATGAAAAAAATGTTTCTGCCTTTCAAAATCATCTTGCTGAGATTTTTTTCGTGAGGAATGTTGAGAAATGAAGTGTTGAATAAGTTGAATGTGAAATTTGATATTGTAGCATTCATTTGACCCCCTTTCCCCACTCTAGAAAAAATGAAAAAAATGTTTCTGACCTTCAAAATCATCTTGCTGGGATTTTTTTCGTGAGGAATGTTGAGAAATAAAGTGTTGAATAAGTTGAATGTGAAATTTGATTTTGTAGCATTCATTTGACCCCCTTCCCCAACTCTAGAAAAAATTCAAAAAATGTTTCTGCCCTTCAAAATCATCTTGCTGAGATTTTTTTCATGAGGAATGTTGAGAAATGAAGTGTTGAATACGTTGAATGTGAAATTTGATTTTGTAGCATTCATTTGACCCCCTTCCCCCACTCTAGAAAAAATGAAAAAAATGTTTCTGACCTTCAAAATCATCTTGCTGAGATTTTTTTCGTGAGGAATGTTGAGAAATGAAGTGTTGAATAAATTGAATGTGAAATTTGATTTTGTAGCATTCATTTGACCCCCTTTCCCCACTCTAGAAAAAATGAAAAAAATGTTTCTGACCTTCAAAATCATCTTGCTGAGATTTTTTTCATGAGGAATGTTGAGAAATGAAGTGTTGAATACGTTGAATGTGAAATTTGATTTTGTAGCATTCATTTGACCCCCTTTCCCCACTCTAGAAAAAATGAAAAAAATGTTTCTGACTTTTAAAATCATCTTTCTGGGATTTTTTTCGTGAGAAATGTTGAGATATGAAGTGTTGAATACGTTGAATGTGAAATTTGATTTTGTAGCATTCATTTGACCCCCTTCCCCCACTCTATAAAAAATGAAAAAAATGTTTCTGCCCTTCAAAATCATCTTGCTGGGATTTTTTTCGTGAGGAATATTGAGAAATGAAGTGTTGAATACGTTGACTGTGAAATTTGATTTTGTAGCATTCATTTGACCCCCTTCCCCCACTCTAGAAAAAATGAAAAAAAAATGTTTCTGCCCTTCAAAATCATCTTGCTGGGATTTTTTTCGTGAGGAATGTTGAGAAATGAAGTGTTGAATACGTTGAATGTGGAATTTGATTTTGTAGCATTCATTTGACCCCCTTTCCCCTATCTAGAAAAAATGAAAAAAATGTTTCTGACTTTTAAAATCATCTTTCTGGGATTTTTTTCGTGAGAAATGTTGAGATATGAAGTGTTGAATGTGAAATTTGATTTTGTAGCATTCATTTGACCCCCTTCCCCCACTCTATAAAAAATGAAAAAAATGTTTCTGCCCTTCAAAATCATCTTGCTGGGATTTTTTTCGTGAGAAATATTGAGAAATGAAGTGTTGAATACGTTGAATGTGTTAATTTGATTTTGTAGCATTCATTTGACCCCCTTCCCCCACTCTAGAAAAAATGAATAAAATGTTTCTGCCTTTCAAAATCATCTTTCTGGGATTTTTTTTCGTGAGGAATGTTGAGAAGTGAAGTGTTGAATACGTTGAATGTGAAATTTGATTTTGTAGCATTCATTTGACCCCCTTCCCCCACTCTAGAAAAAATGCAAAAAATGTTTCTGCCCTTCAAAATCATCTTGCTGAGATTTTTTTCATGAGGAATGTTAAGAAATGAAGTGCTGAATACGTTGGATGTGAAATTTGATTTTGTAGCATTCATTTGACCCCCTTTCCCCACTCTAGAAAAAATGAAAAAAATGTTTCTGACTTTTAAAATCATCTTTCTGGGATTTTTTTCGTGAGGAATATTGAGAAATGAAGTGTTGAATACGTTGAATGTGAAATTTGATTTTGTAGCATTCATTTGACCCCCTTCCCCCACTCTAGAAAAAATGAAAAAAATGTTTCTGCCCTTCAAAATCATCTTGCTGGGATTTTTTTCGTGAGAAATATTGAGAAATGAAGTGTTGAATACGTTGAATGTGAAATTTGATTTTGTAGCATTCATTTGACCCCCTTCCCCCACTCTTGAAAAAATGAATAAAATGTTTCTGCCTTTCAAAATCATCTTTCTGGGATTTTTTTTCGTGAGGAATGTTGAGAAGTGAAGTGTTGAATACGTTGAATGTGAAATTTGATTTTGTAGCATTCATTTGACCCCCTTCCCCCACTCTAGAAAAAATGCAAAAAATGTTTCTGCCCTTCAAAATCATCTTGCTGAGATTTTTTTCATGAGGAATGTTAAGAAATGAAGTGCTGAATACGTTGGATGTGAAATTTGATTTTGTAGCATTCATTTGACCCCCTTTCCCCACTCTAGAAAAAATGAAAAAAATGTTTCTGACTTTTAAAATCATCTTTCTGGGATTTTTTTCGTGAGAAATGTTGAGATATGAAGTGTTGAATACGTTGAATGTGAAATTTGATTTTGTAGCATTCATTTGACCCCCTTCCCCCACTCTATAAAAAATGAAAAAAATGTTTCTGCCCTTAGAATAGAATAGAATAGAATAGAATTTATTTGACCAAGTTACAATTATGTTTTTGGCAAGTCAATCAGGTACAAAACATTAATTAAAAGTCATTTAAAAATACAACTAAAATAACACAAACAGACATAACAATATATAAAATCGAAAACATGACTTAATGTCGAAATCAGAGTCAGGACACAAGATTGAGAAGTGGGGGTGCTCTCAGATATTCGTCGATAGAGTAAAAACAGTGGAACAGTAAATATCGTTTGAGTTTTAATTTGAAACAATTGTAATTGAGCATCTTGAACTCTTGAGGCAAAAAATTGTAGAGTCTAACATTCAGAGAATTCATCTGAGATTTGTTGAGCCTATATCGGGAAGGTCTTATGTCGTGCGCTGCACGAGTTTGATAATCGTGAAAATCAGAATTGGAACAAAAATTATTTTTATTTCTGTGAATTTCTAGAAGAGTATTATAAATAAATAAGGAAGGAACAGGCATAATAGCGAGATCTTTGAAGAATTGTTGACAATGGTCCCTGTAACCAGCACCAGCAATGATTCTTATTGCTTTTTTCTGCATTTTAAAGACTTTACATGAGTGAACAGAGTTTCCCCATAACAGTATGCCGTAATTAATATGTGTGTGGAAGAAAGAGAAATAACACGACCGTACAGTGTTGTCGCAGATTTGATTTTTCAAATTGCGCAAAAGAAATATTGAACTTGATAATTTATGACATAACTGTTCTATATGTGATGACCATGATAGTCTATCATCGATAAGTACTCCGAGAAGCTTGACACTTTTCAAAATCATCTTGCTGGGATTTTTTTCGTGAGGAATATTGAGAAATGAAGTGTTGAATACGTTGACTGTGAAATTTGATTTTGTAGCATTCATTTGACCCCCTTCCCCCACTCTAGAAAAAATGAAAAAAAAATGTTTCTGCCCTTCAAAATCATCTTGCTGGGATTTTTTTCGTGAGGAATGTTGAGAAATGAAGTGTTGAATACGTTGAATGTGGAATTTGATTTTGTAGCATTCATTTGACCCCCTTCCCCCACTCTATAAAAAATGAAAAAAATGTTTCTGCCCTTCAAAATCATCTTGCTGGGATTTTTTTCGTGAGAAATATTGAGAAATGAAGTGTTGAATACGTTGAATGTGAAATTTGATTTTGTAGCATTCATTTGACCCCCTTCCCCCACTCTAGAAAAAATGAATAAAATGTTTCTGCCTTTCAAAATCATCTTTCTGGGATTTTTTTTCGTGAGGAATGTTGAGAAGTGAAGTGTTGAATACGTTGAATGTGAAATTTGATTTTGTAGCATTCATTTGACCCCCTTCCCCCACTCTATAAAAAATGAAAAAAATGTTTCTGCCTTTCAAAATCATCTTGCTGAGATTTTTTTCGTGAGGAATGTTGAGAAATGAAGTGTTGAATACGTTGAATGTGAAATTTGATTTTGTAGCATTCATTTGACCCCCTTTCCCCACTCTAGAAAAAATGAAAAAAATGTTTCTGCCCTTCAAATTCATCTTGCTGCGAGTTTTTTCGTGAGGAATGTTGAGAAATGAAGTGTTGAATACGTTGAATGTGAAATTTGATTTTGTAGCATTCATTTGACCCCCTTCCCCCAATCTATAAAAAATGAAAAAAATGTTTCTGCCTTTCAAAATCATCTTGCTGAGATTTTTTTCGTGAGGAATATTGAGAAATGAAGTGTTGAATACGTTGATTGTGAAATTTGATTTTGTAGCATTCATTGACCCCCTTCCGTCGCTCTTTGCCCCTTTAGAACCCTTTTTGCATATTGGTCTTTCACCAAAGTTATCAATACAGTTTACCTATCATACACATTTGTAAGAAAACAGGACTCATTCAATGATAGGTAAATGAAGAATTTCAGTAATTGAAATTGACCTACATGGACAATGGAATTCAAGTGATTTTTGGGTCTGCCCGGAAGTGGTTATTAGGATTAATCAGGTACTCAATAGGATTTGCATGATTGTTGATGGGCTTAAATTCCTTGAAATTTGTCCCTAGAAAGGGGCGGGCAAACCTTAATATCTATCCTGATGCATGATATAGTTCTGAATAACAGTTTCAAACACTGATTGATACAGTTAGTTGATATCTTTAGTTGATTTTTTATTTGTGCCGTTCCTGTGTTTTCATAGTCGTTTCGTTCCTGTGTTTTCATGGTCGTTTCGTTCGCTACTCCTAGTTCATTCAAGTGGAATCTTTTGGTAAATATACAGTTGATTTGAATATTTTTACTAACAATTTATTCATTAAAGAGTAAAAAATTTGGGGAAAGTGTTGGCAAGGAGAGAAAGGAATGTCTGACAGAAAAAAAATCACTTCTTCATAATCCTAGCAAACCAGTTGAATTGAATTTATAGTTTTGCGAATTATTAAAATTCAAATGTAGAACGTCAAAGTTATATTCATAGTTATGAGACTGTCTCTTGATGGAGAATGAAATATAAAAAATAGCAATTTCAAAAAGTTATTTATGAGGAGTAGAACACAGAAGCTGGTGATAATTTTGATTTTTATTTATATAATTGAACACGTTAAACAATCACCTATTCAGAACTATCAGAGTTTATGATAACTAAAAAAAACATTCTTATAGGTCTAAGATCAACTCGCAAACAATATCTCCTACATCGTACGAATTTTTAGATGAGATATAAGTCAAAGAAATTAGTGTTTGTGTGAACTGTATAATATAGGCATAGCTTTTGTCAGAAAATCGACCAAACTCATTTCAATAATTTGCGAAATTTTGTAGTGAACGATAAAAATTATCACTTTCTCAGATTTTCAGGTGGAATAGTTTGTGCTAACTTTATATTGAGTTAGCAATGCCACTGAAATGAATCCAAATTTATTGTTGGGTATTTGTCGTAGTTCACTTGGCTTCAAAATATTTCTTTTTACTTTGTTGTATGTCTTTTTCATGAGATTTCCTGGTATCTGTGTGGAAGACTTGAGTTTTCAGAAACTCCGCATTCACGTGAAATTATTAGCCAAGAAATACATTTTCTCATTTTTAAGAACAATTGGAAAAAAATTTATTACTAATATTTTCAGCTATAGTCACAGATTTCAGTTTTTCATTAATCAATGCCATTACCATATTCTTCAATAATTTATATTTACTGCAATACTTGGAGATTACATTTGATCACTTGAGAGATGGAAATGATTTGCCAAATCACATAATACCACTTCACATCTGCTGTGCACATTTTCTCAGAATAATTGTGAACGATATCAAAAAGCATATAACTGATGAAGCCAGCAACAAAATTATGAAAGAAATAATAGCCTCAGCATTCAATTTTACAGATTTGAATAAAGTGCTTGCTTGGTTTGAAAACCTTGTCCCCCTATTGTACAACGAATATAAATCGGCAGAAGTAGATAGAGCTTTAATAAACCTACTGCGTTTATGTTGTGATGGATGTGTTATAGTTGATGAAATTTGTTCCGAGTATAAAGACACAATTCATCATAAACAGAGTGAAGAAGGTATTTATGTAAATTCTCCGTACTTCAAACTATTTAAACATCGTCAAGATGAGATCATATCGAATATGAAAAATCAAAAAATTAATGCAAAAAACGAGTATTTCAGCAGGGAACTTTTGAATACTATTTTGAAGAAAATAGCCTACTTGCCAATGTGGACAGGAATTTTATTCAAGAATAAACCGGAATCTTTCAAGTAGGTTCAGTAAGTTGAAAACTGGTTCAATGTAGTTAAACATTTAGTGCTGGAAAACCTTGAAAATCAGAAGTGTAGCCGAGTTATTAGAAAAATACGCAAAACCATCTTGTCGACACACAAAGAAATCATCTCAAATATCCCAAAGTCAGCCTGCACATCCAGAAAACCAAAAAAATCTATCAATAAAATTTCCTACGACTATGTTGACAACAAGGAAGAGTGGAACAAAAAATTACCACCCAAGAGCAACACCTTCACAAAAAAACATCTTGGAGCATTACACTCCATCTTGAAAGCACCAACCAAATCACTAAATGCAAAATTGAGCGAGTCAAAAATAACTTGTCTTCAGTTGAGAGAAACAGATTCCCAAGACGACAAAACAGATGATGAAGGTTGGATTTCCCAATTAGATGCTAGAAAAGTACCAGAAGATCTTGGGCAAAAATGTTACAGATATTTGGGGGAGCACATCTTTATTGATGAAGATTCAATCAGAGAAATAGAAAATGAAACGAGAGAACAACGAGAGTGTGCCTTGTGGTTTTCTGAGAGAAAAATTAGGTTGACGGCATCAAATTTCGGAAAGATCTTCAAAGCTAAATCTGAAACCTCAAAAGAAAACATCGTGAAACAACTTCTTTCCGAAAATAAAATTTGTTCGTTTGCAGTTGAACACGGCATTAAATACGAAAAGGAGGCAATTGATGATTACAAAACACAAACCGGGAGCAAAGTATCGCCAAGTGGATTGATTATAGATGAGGAATATCCCTTCTTGGCATGTTCCCCTGATGGGTTCGTTGGAGAAGAAGGAATTATCGAAGTGAAATGTCCATACTCCATTCGATATGAACACCCTGAACAATAATGGATTAATTCAAAATGTTGGGTTTTATCAAAAATGCAACGAATATGGAAATTATACAGTTGCCAAATACTCAACAAATTTCTCCAATGACCTCCTATATGAAGATTTTAACTCATTAGACGATAAACAATGGCTAACTGACTTTGCTCTTAATTATTGTTTGAATGCTCTAATGAAATATCGACATAGCTCGAAAGAATTTGTTTTATTAACAACAGATCAAACATGTACCATATTTTACCATTTAGACGAACTCCAAGATGAGTTTTACGAAGGACTAGTTTCAATATCAAAAACATCAATTATAATTATGCCTATTATAATCGGAACAATTTCAAGTCGAAACCATTGGGTTTTAGCGGTAGCTGATTTACAATATAGAGATTTTTCGTATTTAGACGCCAGAACCTCTTCATCGCATGATGTGGAAAAATACAGAACCAAGTTCGAGATCTTCATTGAGCGATATCTGAGATACAGAAATCTCCATGACATTCCAAAAACTTTTGAAGTCAAAATAATTTCTCATATACAGCAAAGAGATGGCTATAACTGCGGAGTATTTGTAATTTATTTTTTCAACCAGATGCTCCTTGCGCAGAGTTTGTTGATACCCAAGAATATGGATGAATACCGACTAGAACTCAAATCTCTATTATTGGAAACTGCTGACGAAAATCAGATGAACTGGTGTTTGGTATGTGGCAGTGACTCAAGAGAAATGGAAGTAAATAAATGTTCAATATGCAAAAGGAATTTTCATATTAATTGCAGTTCTTTCATTTCCTGTTGCTGTCTTTGTGATAAATTTATGTAGAGGATTGGAGTATTGGTTTTAGAAATTATTTTGTTCTTCGATTATTTTTTGGAAAATATATTAATTTAGTGAACTGGCAGCAAACCTGAACAACCAATATGAAAAGACGGAAAATACATTTCGTTATAGTTGAATATTATTTTAGCAATGGATAATTTTTTGACTTTATTTGATGTACTTATGATTTGTCGATATTTGTGATATATGAATTTTTTACTATGTGGTTATGTGAATTTTCTTTGTTTGATATGGATGCTGTGATGTTTTTTGTTATTATATTTGTTGTTATATTTATTATTGTTTTCAATTTGTTTAAAAATATTTTCTACGTGTACTGAAATAACATGTTTGTATTTGCGTAATATATTTGTTGATCAATACCTACGTTTGTTGTTTTAATTTATGGAAAACCTCTATTTTTTTTAAATTCCGAGTTGGTTCGGCAAATGATATGAAAAAGAGAAAGATAAAACAAATGCCAGAAACTTTCATTTAATTTCTATAGGGGTCAAATGAATGCCACAACTTCACATTCAACGTATTCAACACTTCATTTCTCAACATTCCTCACGAAAAAAATCCCAGAAAGATGATTTTGAAAGGAAGAAACATTTTATTAATTTTTTCTAGAGTGGGGGAAGGGGGTCAAATGAATGCGCTGTCCGTCTTGCTGGCGATGCCGTCTTGCCAGTTTCACTCCGGTTATGAATTCAATGATCTGACAGATAAACCCAAAAAAGTCATATCTAATTTCAAGAGTCATCCTCATCTTTTAGTTTATTTTAAGATATAGAAACGTAAGTTTATTTTGTTATGTTTTATTTTTATGTTTATTTATTATTAATTTATTAATACTTATGTTTATTTTTATCATTTTTATTCATGTTATGTTTATTTTTCTTATGTTTATTCCGATTGAATTTAGCATTAATATTATCTTTCCAGTACCTAATGAAGTTTTGATTATATTCATCATTATTCACCATGTCAAGTACCTACCTAAGCGTACTTACGAAAAACACGACTCTATCTTTTGTAAACCCAACATTTAATTATTTTCATTTCCAATGCATTACTTTTCAACATATTTGCATGGATGAAATTACATCCGGTTCCACCATTTCATTCTTCGACAAGGGGCTATATATGGCAGGTATTTTCTTTGATTTAACTAGAGCTTTCGATGGCATCACAAGAGAATTTGTTAAGGATAAACTGTATGCTTATGGTATACGGGGATCGATGTTGGACTTATTAGACTCTTATTTATCTGAAAGAAGTTTTTATGTGCCAACTGAAAGGTCTGATATGTATGATATAGATATGGGTGTTCCGCAGGGATCTGTGATGGGGCCACTTTTGTTTCTCTTATTTGTCAATGATTTGCCAGACAATATCCACGATCAAATGGTAATGTACGCGGACGACTCCTCTGTAGTGGTCTCATCACATACCTCTGAAGGGCTACAAGAAAGGATATTATATGTTGTCGATATTTTTAATGAGTGGTGTGATAAAAATCGTATAAAGCTGAACCTTGGCAAAACAGTTTACTTGCATTTCAGATGCAAAAAAGGTGAGCCTGTTGTCTGCATACCTGGTATAGCATGTGTGTCAGAGGTACGGTTTCTAGGTGTTTTCGTGGATCAATTTATATGTTGGGATTCCCATATAGACCACTTGGGTAAGAAACTCAACTCCGCATACTATGCTATTGTGCAACTTAAAAAAACGTTGAATTTGAACACTATTATTAAGATTTACTACTCACTAGTTTACAGCCACCTTACGTATCATGTTTGCTTATGGGGAAATTCTGTGAACGCCAAAAAACTACTTGTTAAACAAAAGCGTATAATAAGATTAATATTCGATATTCCATTTGGTAGTACTTGCAGGCAGGTGTTTGTGGACAACTGCATCCTACCATTACCATCTATCTACATTTTGAAGACTCTATTGCATATCAAGCACAACCTAAGTAGACTATCTAAAAATTCTGACAGCCATGGTTACTTCACAAGAAATGCCAATGACCTTATGATAACAAAACATAGCTTGTCCAAGTTTGAAAAATCTGCAAACTATACAGGAATCAAGCTTTATAACCATCTACCTCAAGTAATCAGAGATATGCCAAAAGGTAAATTTAAAAATGCCCTGAAACAATTGCTTGGTAAGGGAGCATATTATAGTATCAATGAGTACTATACATCGAGCTTACTATGAAATTATTGTTGTTGTTGATTTTAAATGATATTTATATACTTATATTAGCAACTGGTGCTTTCGTATTGTGAATTGATTTTGTTTACTGACATGTGACTTATATTTATAGTTTTTATATGTATTTTAAACTTATAGCTTTATTTTGACGTGTATATCCACCTATGGTGGTTGCTATGGCAGTACGAATAAATTCTTATCTATTCTATTCTAATAATCATCGTTTTGGTCAAATGGTCAAGTAATTACAGTTTGGAATAATCACATCATCGCCTATGCGTTAGTCAATAAATCCAGTTTTTTTCAAAAATGCGAGGAGCAAAAAATTCCTAAAATATCACCATTTCGAATCGCTGAAAAATGTTGTGTTTCAAAAATGGATTTGCTGAGTTCGGCCGAAGCTAGGCGAAGCCACAGATTTTTCTATGAAGGAAAAGATAGGGTAATAAATTAGCCTAAAATAGGCTCTACAATTTGGCTATATCAAATTACATTTTTGTTTATTTTTGAAGTATGGCTCTGCTGAGTTCGGCCGAAGCTAGCAAAGCCACGGATTTTTCTATGAAGGAGGAGAGCAAAAATATCGGAATATGGTAATAAATTAGCCTAAAATGAGCCTAAAATTATGTAACCCATCCCGAGTCGAAATTCGTGCTAGCTTCTTTAGAATCATCAGTAACGGCCGAGTCAATCAGACAAATTGAATTATTATTGAATGAATGAAGAGTTTCTAAGACAATATATAGCAAAAATTGCACAATGAAATTTAGATTCCGTCACAACTATTCATTTGAAGAGTACCTTAGTTACACCTAACTTTTAACATGTTAATGTAAATAACGTTTGTGCTATGTTTGTTGTTTGATATTGATAGTTTTTTACTTAATTTACTCAAATTGTTTTAATAGATACTGACCATGTCAATGTCCAAATTGGATCCAATGACAACAATAAATATTATTATTATTATTTCTGAATAGTATTTGAAGTTTGTTGAAATTCCATAAAATTGACAACAGTCATCAATCACCATATCCCTGGAATATTCACAGGACCAAAATTCTATAAGGGCGCCATCTCTGGGACCGACTAAAGAAGCAGACCACTACTTCATTTGTTTATTTGTCTTCTGAAAAATCAAAACAAAATCGAATCACTCGAAACACCAGGGTTTTTAGGCATCTTATTCCAAACGTATGAAGTATGAGGCAAATATATGACACCAATAACACAATGAACAGTGAATTACTTTCAACAGATAACAGGAGACCATCTGCATACAGTATAGTATAGTTTATTCATCCTGAGTGATCATACATGATATAGGACATGTCTAAGAATTAAAATATACCTAAGCAATAGTTTCACATGTAAAATGTAAAAAACATACAAACATATAAATAAATAAAACTGGACAAGATTATCTGTTCAATCTGAAGGTATAAGATTATAGCTAAATTTTCTCTAAAAATTCTTGCATTGTGTATCGACACAGATCCACTAGAACATTTTTCAGTTCACCTTTGAATATATGGGTTGGTAAACTCTTCAAAAGAATTTGGTGCTTTTTTTGGACAGTTCCAGGTACCTAAAGGGCAAGTGAAAGTTCTCCTTTTTACTAGTATTGTGAGTATGAGTATCACAGTTCCTTATGAAGGTATTTTGATTGCAATGTACATATGTCAACAGCTCAACAATTAATATGCCACTAACTGTTGATATTTAATATTCTTTAAAAATGTTTCAACATGAGTGAAAATTTGAACATTTTTCACTTACAAGAAAATGGAAACACTCATCATCATCGGAATGACTACAATATAATATATTATGAGTGAATTTTGGTACATTAGTTATACATAATCTGAGTTTCCGGGTAATATGTTAAACTTGTTAAAATAGCACTCTTTTCATTCCAAACGTTGGGAACTTGTGAAATGAAAGATGCTTGTTATTTTTGCTGGATGAAGTACAGCCAGGAAGATCAGAAGACATGGGCATTCTGTACAATTACAGACAAAAGTCAGAACTCGCTCAACAAATATACTGTTCTCTCAAAATCCTTCGAATAAATCTAACATTTGGTTCACAGTCAAATGTGTGAACTTGTTAATTTGTAACATGCCATCAAGTATGGAGTAATTGAAGTTGTTGAAAGAAAATGAAGATGAGCCATCCAGTAATCTAGAAACAGTTCGTTTATGACCACAAGACTTGGAAATCCTATTATAAGTGTAAACTGTTGTTTGTATTCCTGAATACAAACTAGGCAGTTGAAAATGTATAGTGACAAGTCAAAATTGTAAAATCTTTTCAAAACAAATAGATTTGAATCGTAACAAAATTACAAATGAGGTCTATAAAAAATGTCTTACGGATTTTCAAATGAGAAAGATTATTAGAACACTTCACTGACTATGCAAATTCCGAAACAAATTATTACGCGAATCGCGAATTTACGCCGGTCACCGATCAAACTTGGCAGTTGGCAAACTAACTAAAACAAGTTTTACCAACAATACCAACCCAAAAGAGCACAGCCGCTTTCCAATGCCACAGTGAGTAGCTCCGAGTAACTTGGGATAACTCCTGTGATCTCACATACACGACAGTAAAGGCTCGTTCATACCCTTGCGAATATTCGCAATTTTTTTTGCGAATCGACTACTACGGCGAAAAAATTGCGGTGAATGATGAATCATAACGTGTAATTTTTCAGAATTTGGGATCAGATATTACTACATTACCGAAAATTAACATGAGGATTCACCTTTCACCACAATATTTTCGCTGTATGAGTCGGATTGCAAAAAATTGCGAATATTCGCAAGGGTATGAACGAGCCTTAACGCAGTCAGTATTATATATAATTACTCTGCCTGTAGCCGATATACGAACTAAATTACTAAGGGCCGGTATTATAAACATCTCTCGAAGTTAACTTTAATTTTAACAGTCAAGTTAACTTCAGCTTTAAAATGGCAGTTTTATAAAAGTCTCATTTCTGAAATAAAAAGAAGAAGAAGGCAAATATGTAACCTACAATTTTTCGCACTTTTTCCTGTGACATTTTCTAAATTTCTAATAAATTGTAAAATTGCTATCAATAGATTTAAGAATCCTCCAAAATCTCCAATAACTACCAAGAATAAACATGTTTCATTAAATCTGAGTGTAATTAACGTGTTACTGGCGGTAGAAGATTATTTCTAACATTGAAAATACTTATAATTGCAAAGTAATTGGAACTATTAGAAATGTTGACTTATTAGTTGGTCTTTGCAAATATTTGCCTCTCTATGTGCCCCTTTAACAAGCATTCAGACTATCTTGATGATTGAAATCGGTTTTAATTTATTTTCAAATTCTATTTCGTTCCACAAGATAAAATGGTTTAACCGATTTCTAAATTTACTTCGACCCCGAGGGCCTTCAATAATAATCACAGCATCTCCTTCATCGCCGCTTAAAAGTTCCTCGAAAATAACCAGGACATCGTTTGCTAACATTTATTGCGAAAAAAAAAACAATCAAATTGAGTTTTATGCTAAATTATTGACAGAAGAACTGTCGAAAACCACCATTTTCTACAAAGTTAACTTTAACTGATACCACGTCCTCCCGATAAAGTTAACTCCTACATTTTGAAGTTAACTGTAAGATGTGACGTCATTCCTCAAGTTAACTTCTAGTTGTCTGTCAAAATAGTTTTATAATACCGACCCTAAACAAAGTGTGTAGAATCTGAATATTATAAAATTATTCCTTGGTAATAATGTTTAAGGCCTCAAAAAAGCCGCTGACTATATCCAGGACACTGAAATATAAAGGTATATTTCAGTGATCCAGGACCGAACATTTTCCAGGAGACAGGTGTATCAGTGGTAATTTGGGGATCCTGAACACGAAGTCGACGAAATTTTGGGCCAATTTTGCCCCTTAATTCAACTTTCCGGAAAAATGGATGGTTCCATCGCTACTGGCGTACAGAGTATATCTCGTAGAATGAACCTTTTTGTGAAGAGTTTATTTCTAGTGTATCTATTGATACTTAAAATTTCATGGTTCTACGTCAAAAATTATGGAAGATACGAGGGTGTTTCTATATGAGAAGTGAAACACACTGTATAACATAAGAAAAAATAGGACATCCGTACACAGAAAAATGCGTTCTTCTCGAAGGTATTATCAAAATAGGGAAATGCCTTTTAAAAAAAATTATGACATCATAGCTCGAACAGTGATGACATCATCAAAAATATACGTGGACCAAAAAATGCGCAAACTCAAAAAGAAAATCGACGTGTCTGAGCTTTTTTTCCCCAATAGCCATATCAAGCTGTTAACGAATTTATTCCAACCTTTACGTGCTCACTGTATAGGTATACAACATTCAATATAGAAAAATTGGCAACATTGTATTCAATTAATGGTAGTGCGAGACTTGTGGACAGTAGCACAACCACAGGCCTCTATAGCTGCTTTCCATTTAACGTAAGGACCTCCTCAGAGTTATCCAGAGCGTATGACCATGCGTTCCATTTAGTGGAGCTTCAAGCACCGATTAATGCCCGATTAATGCCCCTCGAGCGCCACCCGTTTTATTGGTGCATGAAGCACAAGTAGACAAAAGTCAAAACGCGAATACATAGTTTTTGGCGAAAAAGTCAGTGATAAGGTAACTTCTGATCTCAGGGGCTTGGAGCTCTGGGGCTTCACACTCCTAAATGGAAAACGCCTAAATGAGATTGGTCTGTGAGCACAACTATATATAATTTGCATTCATTACTTTCCAGTAGAGGCAGCACCTACTGGAGTATTGAAGTTTTTCGAAGGAATTGAAAGAAATCGTTTTCGTGTTTGAAATGATATCTAAATGTTCATTCTCACAGAATTGATTGAAAATATTCGATTCTTCTGATTTGTATTGATTTTACAGCACCTTTTCATTAATTTTCCACCTTTATAAAAAAACTGTGAGCAGGAGAAATTTTTCAAAGTAGGTATGGATGTTATTTGTGACAACAAAATTCATATTCCATGAGACTTTTGAGATGAGATCTGTCGACACTTTTTGAGGAAACCCAAAAAAACATCTAAAAATAACATTTTTATTTTTTTGCTCGAAAACAATTGGATTTATTGTTTTCAAATTCTCAGGAAATTTTTCGATTTGCGACTCTATGCGCTCAGATAATTTTCATAATTTTTGACCTTGTGAAACAGATGAAAGCTAGAGTACTCAAAATCTCAGATAGATCCTTTCATAAAAAAAAACTAGATATTCTTTTCAAACTCTTTTCTGACAATGCTTATCCACCAAAATTACTGAGAAGTATTCTGTTCAGCACACCATTAAATATTGAAACAGATATTATATCTAACAATCTGAACATATCCATTAATATCAATGTTGCTAATACTAATCCTACAAATCCTACAATTCCTACATTCACTTCACTTCCATATATAAAAGATATTACACCAAGATTGTCCAGGCTCTTTCATTCAGTATGTAATGTCAAAATAGCAAATAAATCTATTTTACCAATAAGATCAATTTATTCAAAAGTGAAGAATAAAATTCCATTAACTTCCACTTCAAATGTAGTTTATAGCATTCCTTGTCAGGACTGTGATAAAAATTATATTGGCCAGACTTCTAGAAGCCTGAAAAGTAGAATCTCCTCACATAAAAGTGATTGAAGACTTCATCCTGAAAGATGTGCTCTTGCTGATCATGTAAACAAATTTGACCATCGAATAAATTATAACTCAACTAAAATATTAGCTAAAGAGACACATATGACTAAGAGAACTTTTTTGGAAATGGCCTTCATATATCAAGACAAAAAATGTATGAATAAAAGAACTGATATAAATCATTTGAGTGAGATTTATTCCTTCTTATTGTCGTTAGACCACACTCTCCATATGAATAATAATATCTCCATAACTACTCAATTGGAAATGTAATTTTTTCCTAACTTACAAAACAACAGTCGTATATTTCAACAGTTGGTACTACATTACAGTTGGTACAAGATTACAGTTGGTACAAGATTACAGTTGGTAACATTGACTTGAAAATTACAGATTTCTTTTCTATTGACAACTGATTTGTGTCCCTTGGATACAATCAACAAGTCTTTTGTTTTTCGACTGAAATTTCAAAATTTTCTGTTATTTATATTCGTAAAGTCTTTTTTTCCTTATTATTTACAATTTTAAGCTGTAATGTCACTATCCAAAGAACTAAGAACATGTATATATATATATATATATATATATATATATATATATATATATATTAATTAAGTACGTTGACAAACTTCGGGAGGTGATTCTTTGAAGGTTTTCAGGACGAAAAGTTCATATAAACATATGTCCCAAACGGCTTGGTTTTCGAGATACAGGGCGATAAAAATAAATTTTTTTCAAGATTTTTTAGAGTTAACTTCGACATTTTCGACAATAATCATTTCAAATTAAGCAAGTACAATCCATTCATTAGGGCGCACGATACAAAATAATGCATTTCTTAAATAATTCACAGGGTCCTCCTTTTTTCAGAGTCAAGCTTTGTTCAACACTTCAGAATTTTTTTTTCCGCCGCCACTGACATATTATGAGAAAGGAATAATCAATGTTGTTTCATTTAACATCTTTTTGATATCTTGCATTTTTTCATTTACTTGTACGGTTCAGGGGCTATAATGAAAATATTAATTTAAACATTTTCCAGTGTGGCATAACATTAGAAAATTTGAAAATTAAACATTTTCAATTATTGTAAATTGATGGAAATATTTTGTCAGAATTAGAAAAATCTACGATGAATAAAAATTATACAATAAAAAATATAAAGACAAGCTTTTATACAAATGCACTGAAAATGAAAAAATAATTTGTTTCGTTTTTTGTAGGTTATTCTGTGAGTATCAAAATCTTTCTGTACAAGATTACCTAGATCAAACAATGAAATGAATTATTTTTTCCTTTTCAGTGTATTGTATAAAAACTTTAAAATGTTTTCTTTTTATAATTTTCATTTTTAACATTTTAGTTTATTTTTTATGTGAAACTGAAAATCTCCAACCCAAAAACCATCACATACCAATTTTGAACAGAATCGGATCATAATCACAAAACTCATCCGCCATATTGGAGCCGCCATTTTGTTTTTTGACAAACATTTTTTTAATGCATTGTCACCGGAATTACAGCACACAAATGTTCATCAATATTCACTCCCGTCTTCGTGAAACGGGTACTTTCAAGAGGTCTGCTGTTCTCATAGGAAGACCCAGGAGAGTTAGAACAGTTCAGATAGAAGAAGCTGTACTTAACGAAATTGAGCAGCATCCAGACACCAGTACAAGACAAATTGCGGCACAGTTTAACGTAACCCATGTATTGGTATGGCAAATTTTAAAAGAGCAACAACTTTATCCCTATCACATACAGCGTGTTCAAGCTCTTCTGCCAAGGGATTTTCCAAAGAGATTAACTTTTTGCACTTGGATTCGAAATAAATTGTTGGAAAATCCATGGTTTTTATCTCAACTGTTATTCACCGATGAGGCATGCTTTTCCCGTAAATCCATTATTAATTTTCACAACAATCATATGTGGGCTGATGAAAACCCACACGTCGTGATTGAAAACCATTTTCAAGAGACGTTTTCTGTGAATGTTTGGGTTGGAATTGTAGGGAATTTCCTTATCGGGCCACATTTTCTGCCTCATAGACTCAATGGTGACCATTATCGACATTTTCTTGAATTCATCTTACCTGGACTCCTAGAAGAGATCCCACTGAGGGAAAGAATCGGAATTTGGTTTATGCATGATGGTGCTCCACTACACTTCAGATTGGTTGCACGCCAATATTTAGAAGAGAATTATTCTGATCGCTGGATTGGGCGTGGTGGGCCACAACTTTGGCCACCACACCCGATATGAATCCACTTGATTTTTTCCTCTGGGGGCACCTTAAATCATTAGTGTACCGAACTCCAGTTCAAAGTGAAGAAGACCTGAGGAATCGCATACAGGAGTCATGCGGAATTATAAGAAACACTCCTGGTATTTTTGAGCGTGTCCGCCAGTCTATGGTTAGGCGCATAAACGCATGCATTGAAGTTGGCGGTGGCCATTTCCAGCAGCTGCTCTGACATATCAATTTCAATAATGGTCCTTTTTTTAACTTAATTTTATTCCTAGGGAATTTATGTTACTTTGCTCTAGTATTTGATAATAAAGTTAATCACTATTGAAAACGTCCAAAATTATTTTGCCATAATTAACTTTGTGCAATACATATTCAACCTGAGTTATGGTAAAAAATGTATGGGAGCTCCATAACATTACATTTTCTCTACACGAGCAGAAAATAGCTATTTGTGTAATGAGAACAAAATGATGTATTGCGTCACGCGCTAATCTTTGGAGAGTGGCAATGACACTTCGAGAAATGAATTATTTTATATCATGCGCACTATTGAATGGATTGTACTTGTCCAATTTGAACTAATTTGGATCGATTATTGTCGAAAATTTCGAAGTAAACTCCAAAAACTCCTAAAAAATGTATTTTGATCACCCTGTACTTCGAAAACCAAGCCGCTTGGGATATGTTTATATGAACTTTTCATCTTGAAACCTTTCAAAGAATCACCCTTCAAGTTTGTTAGACTATTTGCTTCTCAAATTTCTTTATGTTATGCGTTACTGGAAAATGTTTGCGTTAATATTTTCATTGTAACTCCTGAACCGTACAAGTAAATGAAAAACATCAGGAAAGCAAAAAGATGTTAAATGAAACAACATTCATTATTCTTTTCTCATAATATGTCAGTGGCGGCGAAAAAAAAAGTTCTGAAGGGTTGAACAAAGCTTGACTCTGAAAAAAGGAGGACCCTGTGAATTATTTGAGAAATGCATTATTTTGTATCGTGCGTACTATTAAATGGATTGTACTTGCCTAATTTGAACTGATTATTGTAGAAAATGTCGAAGTTAACTCTAAAAAATCTTGAAAAAAATGTATTTTTATCGCCCTGTATCTCGAAAACCAAGCCGTTTGGGACATATGTTTATATGAACATTTCGTCCTGAAAACCTTCAAAGAATCACCTCCCAAAGTTTGTCAACGTACTTAATTAACACCCTGTATATATAAACCTTAAATTCTCATCAGAGATCTCATACCTACTGGTTGGTTTTAAATTAATCGAATTAGATTTTTCTTTGTTCGCCCTTAAAAAAGTATTATAAAAACGAGATAAAGGTGACATTGTACCATCATTGAGGCACGCCGGTATTCCCAGAATGAATAGGCGTTTTGTAAATTCTCGGAATCGTTAAATATTCCGAGCAGAAAGCTTCACTTTTCATCTTTGACACCCTGTATCTCGAAAACTATAGTAGGCCGATTTTTTGTGTCCATGGACACTCTTGTCGGTAGTCAAAATCTACAACATACCAAAAATTCGTAAATTTATTAAGTTTATTCAAACGTATACACCTCTATCTATAATATATGTATTTATTTGTGAATAACTTTTTACTATTATTATTAGGTACCTTTATACGGCCCATACTTCTACCTAATACCTAATATCTGATTCAGATATTATAACTGAAATACAAACCCACCCAAATGGAAATGTCCATAAAAAAGATTGTAAAAATCCTTATACCCGGTATACCTACCGCCTAGTGTCCGATGGAAAAGCAAACAATGAAAGAAAATCTTTTTGAAATCCTCAATCTGGGGTCCTATTCTCAAATGTCGACTATCATGTCGCATGCGACAAAATATCTCCATCTCTTTTCATTGCATATTCGAGAAATGCAATGGACATATTTTTTCGCATGCGACATATGGTAGTCGACATTTGAGTATGCATTGAAAAGAGATGGAGATATTTTGTCGCATATGCGACATAGGCTAGAAGACATTTGAGAATGGCACCCCTGGGGCCCTATTCTCAAATGTCGACTATCATATGTCGCATGCGACAAAATAGAGATAGATAGAGATAGAGATATTTTGTCGCATGCGACAGAGGCTAGTAGACATTTGAGAATCGTACCCCTGAGGTGCGTTTCAATTTAACGTCTGTCGTCCGGTAACGGACGATGTATGACGTCATAGTTGTTTCGTCGGGCGATATCTGTCAGATTGAATTTTGAAACGCTCTCCTAAATCGTGGGGTAAATAGTTGACGGTCGGACGTTCCACCCAAGAATTTTGAAACGATGGAATGAAGTTTTCGGACAAGACGTTCTAATATCGAAACGCTTCATAAGAAAAGTTAAACGTCGGACGTACGTCGGACGTAATATTGAAACGCACCTCTGGGGTCCTATTTTCAAATGTCGACCACCATATGTCGCATGCGACAAAAATATCTCCATCTCTTTTTGATGCATACTCTAGAAAGTAAATAGACATATTTTGTCGCATTCCACATAGGGTAGTAGACATTTGAGAATAGGGCCCCTGGAGCCCTATTCTCAGATGTCGACTATCATATGTCGCATGCGACAAAATATATCCATCGCCTTTCACTAATATGCATTGAGAAGAGATGGAGATATTTTGTCGCATGCGACATAGGCTAGAAGACATTTATGAATCGCACCCCTAACATTTAGATACTCATCACCTAATAGTGTATGAGGCGCCGTTTGGGTAAAAGTGTTTTTGCAAATAGGTAAAATTTTGTGTCAATATATATTTATTAGTTGTAGCAATATTTTTTATTTTGCTTACCGAAATATTCATTTTCTACCAAACACAATACATTTACGTTTCAAGCGTTGCCAATATTATTATAACGTGAATGCCCATGTCATATATTTATAAATCCAACTTATTTTACATCGTCAAGAGATGGCGCAGCCGACGCGAATCAATACACACTTTAATTTTATCAGTTCTAAGGTATTTGACTTTGAATAATCCAATGATTTTTCAAAAAATCGCATGAAAAAGTATTCTGAAGATACATTCTGGCGGCTGCGATATCATTCGGCCGCTAAATTCTCGAGAGTGAAATGAATCGCGTAGGTGGCGCCATCTCTTGTCATCATCACAGCATAAGTAACATATGCTGTGTCATCATGAAATAGATCGAATTTGTAAATATACCGGAATTCACGTTTATATATATTTGGTACGCTAGAAATGTAAATATAAAATATAAAATATTGCTACAACTAATAAATGAATTGACACAAAATTATATATATTTGCAAAACACTTTTTACCCAAACGGCGCCTCTCATATTATGGTTCGCCGCAACATTTAAGGAATTAGGTACATGTGTGCTTATTGAGTTATTAGGTAGGTACCTAATTGTTTTAATTTTCCTGAAATGAAATTTGATTTGAAAACCCAGTTTTGCTATCAATTCAATTTAAATTTGATAACCGAATGACCATTTCATATCAAGTTATCTGGCGCTAGGCGACTGCGTGAACACAGTATTTGCACCACAGTTCAGGAAGAAATCTAGCAAACAATGTACGTTATGAATCCCGCGTCGTAGTCGTGCAGCATCATAGTAGCAAAGTGTGGGCCCCGCTTTGCAGATGGCGCTATATAAGCGAACAGATTTGCTGCTTTTAATATCGTTTCAAATACCATCCAGCATATTCCTAAAGTTGTCCATTAGTTATTGGACCCCATCGGTTATATATCCGTATAACTTTCAGTCGGGTTGCGTGTCAGTTGGTTCGAACCCCACCCCCACAGGCGTAGGGGTCTGTGGGGGCACTGACGGTACATCAAATGTAGAAACGAATGAGTTCTAATGAGGACCAATATGTCCAAACCGTTCGGAGACGCGGAAAAGCTCTCCAAGCCCCTTGTAGAGCGGGGTGGTTCATCCGAAGCTCTGCAGCCGGAGTGGCATATGTGCCGCAGGTGTGCCATTCCAGGACCGATTGGCTTATCCCGAAAGTGATTCGGTTGTATAAACCGGTGGAACATAATTCAAACATATGAACGAACTCGAGACTCACGCGTGTAACAGCACAGTTTATAATAGCTTCTTTAAGCTATGAACTGTGGCTATACTTACCCTTCAGTACCAAGGAGTAAGATCGTGCAAAAATTAGAATGCAACTGCTCTAATATAGTATGATTGTTCAACCAAGGAGTAAGATCGTGCAAAAATTAGAATGCAACTGCTCTAATATAGTATGATTGTTCAGCAACCGAATTCTGAAAATACGCAGACAGCCCTTCCACTCACAAATTTTTAGTTTGCATAGGTAAGATTTTTGAACATAGGGTGAATTCGCCAGTAAGCCGGACACTACCAGTAGTCGGACAAAACTCACATTATGTGAAATAACTTTAAAATAACACATCAAATTTCCTTAGGTAAAAAGGAATTTGTCGCGCCAATGTCCCTAAACCATTCTAGATCATTTTTGAATTTGCAGTTGCCATCACTGAACTGTTAAAAGCGCGCCAATTTAGTGATGTGCACGGGGTGGTTTATTGTTCTGCATTGAAGATAGGCAGATGATATTTCAAATGTAAGAAAAATATATATTTTTTAAATTTATGAATTTATATAAATATTGTATATGTTATAAATAGTCTAAACTTGTATTATAATAATGTAAAACAGGAAATTTTACAATTTTGAAGTCATAATTGGGTGGCCGGTAACTGGAAAAGTTTTTTGGTGAAATTCCAGAAGTTTGACAAGTGTCCGACGACTGGTAGATGAAAGCCTGATCAGTTTGTTTCTTTCTGACTTATTGATAAGGCCTATTGTACATTTCTTTCTTACATCAAATAATATCATATTTGTTTTAAGCTCTAGCCAGAAGTCGGACAAGGAACTATAATGGTAAATATAGATTATGACCAATAACAATCTGTTCCGACTATTGGGTGTTATAACATTTGTTGAGGTTCCAAAAGTCGGACACTACTAGTTTTTTTCGGCATATCCTGACAAACATCCTCATGATTTTTTTGTCTTATTTCGATTCAGGCATGAGACCCAAAGGAAAAATAAATAATTTTCGTAACTATGACGAGAATAAACCACAAAAAGCGGTGCCAGCAGTGAAAATCAGTGGGAAATTGAAGGAAATTTGCCGACGGTACAGGACCGGATTGAAGGCAAAGTCGCTGGTGTTTTCAAGACCATGCGGGACCAGACCCGGTTTTGACTATTGAATACGAGAAGAAAATTGTGAAGTGGGTTGAAAACCTAGCAGAGTGTAGGTTCCCAAGAAATAAACAGGAATTATTTAATACAGCTTCATAACACCCTTCAAAAATGACAGGCCTGGTCAGAAATGTCACAAGTGTTTCATGCGAAGAAATCTCCAACTGTCTTTAAAGAAAGCAGATGCAGATATAAAAAAATACATAGCTTTCTTATAACTCCTGAAGATGCTAACATTGTTGGCGAAACGCGTTTCGAGTGTAAATAGGCTTAGTTTTGGTGTTTGGGTAGTTTCTACTTTTTCAATTTTATTTATTCAGAGCAAAGGTTCACAATATACATTTAAGTATTTGTTTAATAAATTATGTTTAAAGTGTTTTGTTCCTTTTTTTCTTCCCTGTAAACATTTTACGAAGATAGCACAATAATATAACCTTGTCATAAATTCAGATCAAAATCAGAACATTTTTATTGAATGCTGACCTGTTCAAAATTAACCGATCTCAAGCTGTCCGACCTCTAGCAACTGCCTGGCCGACTACTGGCATTTTGCGTTCGTCTACTGGCAAAAGTGCACTTTTTTCATTGTATCTTAGCTGAAAATTCCTATGAAGTTGAAGAAAAAATGTTTTATGAATAAATTTGCAGCCAAATACTCAATTTATTGCTTGGAGAAAGTTCTAGTATGATTACTCCGATATTCAATTTTCCAGTAAAGTTTAAAATTTGGTTTTGCCAAAACTGTCCGACTACTGGCCAATCCACCCTAAACAAAAAAATTTGTGCCAGCCAATAATGTAACATGGGTTGTGCTCAATTTAGCACACCATGCATGAGAAAACGGTATATAGGAAATGATATGAGAACAGACATTTTTTTAAAATAAACAAGTCTCTGAAATTCAGTAAATATTTTTTATACAAATTAAAAAACATGTAAATCGAAAGTAGAAATGCCTACTATGATATTTCAATATTTGTTTTTATGCAACGATGCGACATTATACATTTATCAGATATTATTAAAGATTTTGCAGAGCAAAAAGTGCGCAGAAACTTACTATAATTACGAAGTAAGATCTAATTTTCTCAGAAAAACTGTTTTATTTACATAATTTGATTATTTTTAATAATGACTGATTCGTTTTGTAGTGTTACATAATTGTTTTTTGATTTGCTTTAAATTTGAAATAAATTACGAGGTAGGTTTTAATATTCTCAAAGAACTGTTTTGTTTACATCACTTGATTATTTTTAAGAATGACCGGACTCGTTTTCTAGTGTTACATTCTTAATTGTTTTTTTTATCTGCATTAAATTTCATAACAGATGCTTGTTTGTGTTTTTTTTATACGTAACATACACTATTTCAGAATAGCAGCTTGGTCCTAATCTTTTTAACTTCTGAAACGATTTTGGTGAAAAATGTTCATTGTCCCTTTAGTTAATACACCTTCAACCTCGCACCCCCACCCTTTGGTCCACGATTTTGTATTCGGCGACCTCATATATACGGAAGGTCTAATTAAGGGGATTCTTATAAATATTCTTCCTTGCGAGATCAGAATGATCAAAAGCGTTATATTATAAAAATGGCAAGTGTACGAGACAGGTTATCGGAAAAAATACTTTCGGTCAAATACCATTCAGAATAGCCACTTACCTAGGTTTTTCTAATGCGAAAGGATATATACTGGTCACTGCTTCAGACGTTCCTCAGCAACAATGTTAGCAGATGCAGGCGAGGATACAATCAACATTGAAAGACATGCTGGGTGGAAGTCACGACTGTTGTTTAAGGTTATATTGAAAATTCAGTTGCAAATAAGCTGAAGATTGCGAAGGAAATTGTAGAAAATGATGAGCCCTCTACTAGCCATTGCAGACAATCTGAAAATATTGCTCACTACTCTGAAACACCAGATAAATAACATGTATTCTCTTCAGACTTCTAGTAGGTAATAAGGAATCAGTTTAAATCATGCAGTAAAAATTATCTGCAACAACAGAAAACAACAAATCCAAATATTTCCATAGATAACTGTTCTAATTGTATTGTCAATATTAAGTTATAATTCATTTATGTTCATTGTTTTCGTTATATTATTGCTAATAAAGTTTTGGAATTGTTCATATGATCCATCGGAATATAGATTTCTATCGATATGAGATTGAAATTCACTTTAGCACCTGTTCAACGATTTTATCGCCCGCCGGCGCTAAAGTGCTACTTTACGTCCGCAAATTCGGGCGATAAAGTGCGATAAAGTGCATGAAGACATTTTGTCCAAAACAAAGTTGAACTTAACAATATTCTCAAAACTTTTTAAAGATCATTTGGCGAATCCAACTGTGCTTCTACTGCTTTGATATTTCTTTATGAATTTTGTTGAAATTGCAAAGAAAAAAAAAGAACACCAGAAACTTTTATATTAAGTAGAAATCTACAGTTTTTTGTAGTTCCTTGGCGCATCAGCACAGCAGTACGGCACACAGTACGCTAGATGGCACTTGCGATTCCACAGGCAATGATTGATTTTCTTATTTCTTGTTAAATAATGATTTGGACAATGGTATTCAAAGACAATAATTTCTCTATGATGGTATTTAACAAGTTTGAAAGAAATAACGTAAGTAATGTAACCCCACCTCATAGTTTTGGGAGCATCATTTCTGTTAAGTGTAGGTTCTTCTCAGTAGATGGGGATATCTAGACATAAACACTTGCGACTTTTAAAAACGTTTTATATACCAGCCGGCACATTAAATAATTTGTCCATTAGTTATTGGACCCCACCGGTTATAAAACCGTGTTACCTTCCAAAATTGTGATGCGTTTCAGTTCAAATCCATCCCCTGCAGGCGTAATGGTCTGTGGGGGCTACTGGAGCATAGGGATGGCTGATACATGATTTCCTTTGTAACAGGTACGTACTGTTCCTGTGACAGAGACATACCTGTTCCAAATACCTGTTCCAAAATACTCGTAGTATCATCCCGAGACTCCGTCGTCCGTCCCGGCCCGTTTCCGTACGTATCCAAAGAATATGTACTATAATCGGTTAGGTCCGTGGAGCCGTCGGCGCTTGGCCGCTCTACACTCCGAACGAGTATTTCGCCGAGGGACGGCTGATCGCTGATATACCTAAATCCTTTAGAATACTTACGTACTCTTAACAGAGCCAATAGCCATACCTGTTCCAAAATACTTGTGGTATCAGCGCGGGCTCGATATCCGTACGGTTGCGTATTTCGCGTACGCGTACTGTCACTGATTTGATCGGAATTGAATAATTATTCTTGTAGTATGATATTTATAAGCACTTAACTAAGGTTATATGGTTTAGTGATTTCATGTAACACAATATATACGCATGGAACAGGTATTTTTCATGATCCGTACCTGTTCCACAGTAGTATCATCTCGTACCTGTGACAAAATACCTGCTCCGTAAATACTCGACCATCCCTACTGGAGCATACAGACAGGTCACGATGATACGGAATACAGTGGACAATGGTCCAAAACCGTTTGGAGACGCGGCAAAGTTCTCCAGCCCCTTGTGGAGGCGGGGTGGTTCGTCCGAAGCCTCTGCCCGGGGTGGCATGTGTGCCTCAGGTGTGTCATTCCAGGACTGGAATGCTTAATCATCGAAGATGATTCGGTTGTTATAACCGGTGGTATTTAATGAAATAAAAATATTTACTTTTTCTGCGCTGTGAAGGGAAAAAGCTATTTTACCCTCCCCCATTCAATTACGTTTTTTTTCTACTTACCGCTCTCGTCAAATAATGAACGAAACTTGCGTTGATTACTTATCTCACTTGGATTCTCTGCATGGTTGCTATGATTATTTTCCAAATTCAACATATGCGTCCTGGATTTGAATTCAAAAGCATTATTGAATTAAAAGGCATGTCAACTAAAAAAGACTAGTTAATTCGTAAGAAAACGCAAATCCTCCCGGGGTTTGATCCAGAACGTCCACAAAGGGGGGCAATTAGCTAGAGTTGGAGTTTGAAGTGGTCACAAAAAGAGGCCGTGACTTATTAAGACTAGTAGAAGGAAGGAAGACACGTCAATGTTTTCTCAAGAGGGGGCGGCAATGGACTAGTTTCGTTATGTTGAAAATACTATATTTGACGCGATGGAATTAAAATATAGATCAGAACTAGTAAATCAGTGTTTTTTATTTTAATCCATCAATAAATGACTGAGACATAGATTATTTAAATTTACGGTATTTTAGCGCGAAACGTCTTTGGTCTCCGACTCGTCTGTGACGTCACGCCACATGTCTGAGATCGCTACACCACAAATTACGTATTAGATCCTTAGCCGCGCCGTTTGTAGTTGTAGTGTAGTTTTAACTAGTAGTTTTTATGTCACCATAATGGAAGACGGCTTCGGGAAAGGACAAAGTGATAATTTGCCTAAAATAGATATATTCACGGTGATGGAGTTTTTTTCTTCAAATCCGTCTTATGTTAGTGTTGAAATAAAAGGAGTCAAACTTTTTAAGCTCTCTTATTCCAAACCTACTTACAGCTCAGTATTTTTATTAATCAGAAATAGGCAGCTAGTACTAATAGGTACTTACATCGAAATGATCTTCACACACATATGTACCTAAGTACTTTTAGGTCCAATTAAGTCACGGCTCATTAGTATTGCACCACTTCTTCCTTTTATTCGTGTCATTTGGTACATGGTACAATGACTCTTTCACATTTTTTATTCATTTTACTTACATTTTTAGAATTAATCCATAATAAAAAAAATGAAAATTAGTCCATTGCATCCATTTTCCCCCCTTGGATCCGCCAGTGTATTCTCCCCTAGCTTATTAATGCCCATCGATTAACTTCGCCCCAGTCAACACAGAATGGTCTCAGAGATGCTAGTGGGATTCACATTCATGTTTCAGGGGTGGGCGACTATGTAACTTGTATCGCATAGTAAAGCGAGGCGAAACGAAGCAAAACGAAGCACACGCTATCACTTTTCGGTGTATCGGAAAGAGATAGAGTATGCTTCGCTTCGCTATCGCCATGCGAAATAAGTTACAGAGTCCCAGCCCAGATCACACCAGTGAATCGCAAAGTGACTTCCATTACTATCGCATAAACGTCTATTCGGTGCTCCGTTTGGTCAGTTCGAGACATCAAAATGTGATGCAAAATGTGACTCGAAATTAGCCCAATGTGACATTCCATTTATACGGAATCGAATGCACATTGAGACCCTTTCTATGTAACAATGTGAAATTGAATGGACTGGTACTTATTTCAAAATGCGTTTCACTTTCTGATTCTCAAGAATAAAATAAAGCTCACCAGGTTTCAACATAAATCGAAATTATACCTCAACATTATCATTCTTACTAATGAATTACGGTTCATATGGAATGGAATGCTAGAAAACAAATGCGTGAGTTGATTCCGTGTAGTATATACTTTAAACAAACAAAAAAATAATTATCAAACCCATTAAAAAAAAAAACAATATACAGAAATGTAGAAAAATCTATGATTCAACTCCAATCCTCTGGACAACATTTTCTTCGCGGCGAAATCAGTCCCTATCCGGGAAATGCCAAATTCTGTGAATCACTGAATTTCCCTTTCTATAAGTTTCTACTCACCGTTCCGGTCCTTAAAGGGATACAGTTTTTGGTAGAAATGATAATTGGGCAATGTGTTTATTATTAACACATTTGATTCAACTATTGAAACAAAAACAATCAAACAGAACACTACACACTATCAGAAGTACCTTAGCATATTTAAAGAATGGCATCAACCAAATACAAATTTTACTTGACTCTCGACTCGATAAACAACTCTGGCCATTTTGTGTCGTGATGTGATGGTGATGTCATGCTCAATTTTGTTACCATCTTCTATACTGAAAAAATCGCAATGAAACCAAAATTCACTAACGAGAAGAAAATTGTGAACAACTCATAACATTTGGCATCGCTAAGTGGTACCAGTGAGGTCTAAATGCAACTCATTTTGTTACCATACTAATCAAGAAAGCAACATATCTCCTAGATGTTTGTTTTAACTGGGGCGTGAGGCATAAAAAACACTAGGGTCGGAAATCCTTCATTTTTCCCATGATAAACAATTAGTTAATGTTCGTTTGAGGTAGTTATTGGCTTCTTTAGGAATTAAGTTAATTTGTTAAAAACTATACAGTGTTCGAAATTAAGTCGGTATATTGCAGAAATTACGCATTGTCGCCCCTCGTCCATATTTAAAATTTAGGAGAATTCAGAGGTATAGAGGTTTTGGTTTATAAAATTTTCTTACATTGATCTTCAGATTCTTCAATCCCTATCGGAACACGATCTTCGAATTTAATTCATTTCGACACATAATAATGGAGTTTGGAAGGAAAATAATCACAAGAAACTAACATGATGGAAGTGGCTGAATTTGTGAATTATCTAAAAGATTGTTTAAATTCCTTATTCGTGAGGCGCTCGTGTTTTTTCCCAGGTATATATTTATTGCCTCTCCAGCATCTTTACAAAATTTATAAATGTTTTATATGTAGGTATATTTAAGATGACAAAGTCTGTCAAAATCCCCATTTAGACTAGTGCCTATAATTTTTGTGAAAAACAAAATAAATAACAGGCAAAGACCAGGTGGAAATTGTTGTTGCGGTTCCAACTTTAAGAAAAACATATTTAAACACGAAAACACTCAAAATGGTGAAATGGGGATGCAGTTTAGGGGTTGAATATGTTTTTTTGCGATTTGCGGCGAAACGTAACCTTTTAGCGGAAAATGATCAATGGAAAAATTGTAGATAATAAAAAAATCGAAAACTTTTGTGATCAACACTTTTTCGGAAAACCGATTTTTCAGTATTTAATATTTTCTCGCCTATAAATGATTTAACTTAGATGACAATTTCCCTCATATTTTAAAAACCAACCAAATGCCATCATTTTTTTAATTCAAACCAATGAGAAAAGGACCTTTCGAAAACACTGTCTCCAGCCCGTGGTATTTTCAAATCGATGTTTCGCCTCTTCCTTATTTATACTCTTTTATAGTTACAACAATCACTTTAATTATATATCATATATTATATAAACCATCCAAATGCCATCATTTTTTAAATTCAAACCAATGAGAAAAGGACCTTTCGAAAACACTGTCTCCAGCCCGTGGTATTTTCAAATCGGTGTTTCGCTTCTTACTTATCTATACGTTTCCATAGTTACAACAATTTCTGTGAATAGAGAAACGTCAGTTTGACGGTTTACTTCAACTGACATTAATGACACATGATGAACCGTTCCTGCAATACACATTTAGTCCATAATAATTTAATGTATTCGTGAAATTGTCTGATCGAATATACCTTCAAAAAGCATAATTTTCTAAATACTTTCACCTTGCCAGTCGCTCAAACTGTGTTGCTGTACAAAACACCACTCGAGCAAGCTCTCGTGGTGTTTCTAAGCAACAGTTTTCGTGACAGCAAGGTGAAAGTATTTTTTGAAAATTCAGCATTTTGTCGGGATATTACTACTGAAAATTTGTTAATAAATGTCATTTGGTTTCGAATAATCATGATTTTTTGGCAATGCAGAAAGGTCGTTTGTTCCTTTCGTATCCGACAGCCAGTGATACTGGTGAAAAATAATTTTTAAAAAACTTCGTAACTTTCCCGAATGTGTTTTCCACGTGGATGAATGGTCACCCACTTGGTAGGCCATTGAGCCATGTTTTAAGTAATATAATTATGTATCATTAATAATTTAATTCCAAATTTACTACGTCTCCATGGTGATTCCTTGTCATATTTTATGTCCTAAAGTGCTTTTTTTTTCAAGTGACGAAGTGTCAAAGTTTTGATAAAAATTCGGTTGGTTATTAATTACTCTAAAGTCTTTTCGCCGATTTTCATGAAACCTGGTGTGTTTGTTACCCAGTTACAAGGGGCTTGTTTTCATGTGGTTAGATTTCAAATTATAAGTAAGATTGATAATTATGGTGAAAATCATTGTACGCCACTGTTTTTCTCAAAGTTTCATATTTTTATCAGATTAAAGGTTCCGTCAAACCAAAGCGGGAACGGAAATTTGGAACCGTGCGAATTGCTAGAAAAACAGTACACGTAGTAAACCATATATATTTCGTTGCTTATATGCTTTTCGGAATACGAATAATCACACTGGTATGTCCCACTATAGAATTTAGTCTCGGATTCATCTCGTTCCCGCTCCCGCGTTGGTTTGAGGAAACCTTAAACATTTAAAAATACAACTCTCATATCATGCCGTGAATTTGAAGTGGCAACACTTTATCAATTATAGATTTCCTTATTTAATTTATTTCTACCTGAACTCCTTTATTGGTTTCGTCGTTGTTGATGTTTGTTATGTTCCTGGGCCTATTATAGTCAACTGTTTCTATCAAAACTTAACAAAACATTTGGGCATAAAATTAAAAAGAATGTCAAGAAAATATGGAGAATCTGAAATAAAGATTATTCACATGACTTTTTGATGGTGCGTAACCACATTCCTACGCCACTGACTTTGATTTGACAAAGTTTAGCTATTTCAAATTCACGGCATTATAAGAAAGTTGTATTTTTAATTATTTATTCTGAAAAAAATATAAAACTTAGAGAAAAACAGTGGAGTAAAATGATTTTTACTATAAATATCAATCGAGTAACCACCTGCCACTTATGATTTGAAAAATAATTTCATGAAAACAAGCCCCTTGTAACTGCTAATAAACACACCAGGTTTCTTGAAATTAATAAATAACCGAATTTTTATTAAACCTGACACTCACTTGAAAAAAATGCAAGTTAGTACATACGTTTATATGAACTTGTTTTCATAAAATATGACAAGGAATCACCACCTGAAATTAATGACATCATTTAGATTATACCCTGTATATTGTGGAGACGACTTCGAGTGTTACTTTTTTTCTTTACTTAATTTTGCGTCTATGTTAAATTTTTTTAAAGAAGTGAAGATAATGGCAATGATTTATTCACAGAAATTAAGAAAATGACAAGAGGAATCGGAAATTTTTGCTTTATTCAGCAAACTTTTCGCTCATCCAAAAAATCCTACTTTGTGAACTTGTATCATAAACTAATATTGTAGCTCTGTCCTTGTAGAATGAAATAGCGACTCCTTCCTCTTTTACATTTTTAGGTTAACCCACACGCAGACAACGGGCTTGAAGTTCTTACAATCTGCCATTTATCTCAAAATGAAAGTCTATTGTCTTCTTATAATTTTTATTCATCAAAACAAGAGAAAAATACAATCATCAATAAATTTCAACATAACACCACGAACATTAGTACTTTATTAGGGTAAAAAACTATCAGCTTAATCAGGTAGACGGCTGCCCACACATTCAAAAAGTCAAATCAGAAAAAAATATTCCAATTCATTCCGAAAATATTACTCAATACAAAAATAGCTACAAAAATGCATCATGAATTCAAAATGGCTCAAACTGCGACCACCAAAATATTCGTCGGTCCAATCAACATCAGGAATAGCATTAACTGGATGTTTATGATTTTGCTCAACTGTCCAACCAAATTTTTTATCACAGATTTTGGTAACTTCATTTTTCTACAATGTACTTCAATTCAAATGAGATTACGCTTTTGATTTTCACTTACAGTTTTGGCATGTGCTGTCTTTATGCAAAGATCGTACATGGTTAATAAATAAGTCCAAAAAATTCTCAATATAATATTTTTCGAGGAAATATGAAATAAAATTAAAATTTTCCCAATCATTGTACATTGTAACAGTTTTCCAAAAACTGTACTTTCCAATTTGAGAAATAAAGATATTATTATTAATGTAACCTGCAAAAAGAATAACCTCCATAATAAAAATTCGACCTTGAACAAATTTGCAAAGCTGGAATGTCATTCCAAGACATTGGATGAATGAGCAAATGTTAAAATGAATAAAGAAGAACCCATTTTAATTTCGAAGGACGTTTTTATTGAGGTGGAGTATTGAAAAACTGTAAAATAATGATTACAATTTGTTACCGTACCAAAGAGGTTTGTTTAGCAAACCTGTCAAAAAATTTCATAATTTTGATACACCAGTATTCCGCTAAATCTGGGGGGGGGAAACAACTCTTTAAATGTACACCTACATACGACTGTCAGTATCAAAATATCTGAATATATTGAAATCATCATTATCAAAATCAGTAATTCAGAATCCACAAATACTGCTTCATACTTTAAATATTACTTTTATTCCAAAAATATCCACTCCATACTTTATATATCATTTTCATATATTCAATGATAATAATAAATATTATATTCATGTTCCATTTATTTTTATTATTCAAAAACTAAGTACATTTCCAGTATTTTCAATACCTTAATGTATTTCAATTATATTCAATACATCTCTAGCACTTTAAATACCTTCAATATACTTTAATTATTTAAGTACATTAAATACTTATCTTAAATATATTTTAAATATTTAAATACTGCGGTTTTCTTCAATGTATTTTAAATATTGTTCATTATCAGATATTTAATTATGGTGTACATATTTTGGTTAGTTGTTTCCCCCTCGTCAAAATCCTTACAATATTTCTAATGGACTCGCAGAAAGCCTCACTTTGAGGATGAATGAAATGCACGCATTTATAGGTACATGATATGGATTACTTAATGTTTGTGTTACATTGGCACATCTATGTTAGTCTCTGCAACTGGTAAATATTCATTAATGCCTACAATATATTTGTCACATGATTATCAGTAATCTAAATTGTGCTTTTATATTTGTTCAACATCTACCAGTTGATTACCTTAACGCTAATTTTACACGGATCTAAGAAGCTAAACATTGTTCATGCACAAGGTGATGTACAGTCTAGAATCATGAAAAACACAATCAAACCAACTTAGTTAGAATTCAGAAAGTAACTGTAATGGACAATGGGAACAAACAGTAACCACAACGGTGACTATTAGTACAATCGTCCACTCCAACAATAACCAAGAGGTTTTTAGTATTCATCAAAACTATTTCAGAGCATATACTCGCTGAAACTTGAGGAATACTGAAAATAAAGGCAGTGAGAAGAACGAAAAATAACTTATTCTAATTATTAATATCAGTCAAATTTTAATGTCATGGTTAGATCTTACTGAAAAGGAGATTTTTGAACAACACAAAACTTTCCTTTTCAGCACCTTGAGATTCGGGAATCAAGAAAATCAGCATACATATACGAATAAATTATTTTATCAGAGAGCTTTAGAAGTACGTGTGAAACAAAAAACCCAAAAAAATTGTCAGCAATGGCGAATGAGAGATCGACTAATTTCAGCACAGGTCAAAATACCCTTCTCTTCAATAACCCCATGAAAACAACTACTTCCCCGGCTAATACCGGGAAGGGCCTCGATACTTGGACAATTGTTACAAATGAGATTTTCATCCCTTTCGCAGTAAGATTTTTAGAACCTGTTGTTCATATTTTTTACTTTTCCTCTTTACTTGGATCTTGTAAATGATTGTACAACCCTCGTCACAGTTGGTATTACCACTGAAGGTGGATTTCTCTAACAGTGTTTGTACTTCAGAATTTTGAGCATAGAGCTCAATGTTTTTTGACCGATGTTTTATTCCTATACAACTACAACGTGGGTTTCTTATGGCAAATACCTGTCATAAAACAACTACTCCCCTGGCTAATACTACGACGGGTATTGAATTATATCAAGCACAAGTCAAGTATCTGTTAAATATAATTCAATAGTCGTCGTGGTATTAGCCAGGGGTGCAGTTGTTTTCAGACAGATATTTGCAATCATAAGCTTACGTTGCAGGTGTATACGAGAGTAAAAAGGGGTATAACATCGGTCGGCAAAGACTATCGTTAATATTTGAACTGCCCAAAACAGGGCTTTCTTCGAAAATATCAGGGGAGAAATGATGATGGCCTGGATACTGCCTATTTCAACTTCAACACCAAATATTTCGTCCAGAGATTTTAGTTTGAAAAAACCCAACAGCTCTTCAACACTATCATCATCTTTAACGGTGCATTCGTATAAATTAGTCGTTTCTTTCTATTTTGTAACATCTTCGGTGATTTTTTTATATTCAGGACTTTGTTGGCCAGGGATACTTACTCTATGTCGATAATGGAAGTATCTGTTGAGCGGGGTATCGGAATATGGATGCTATGATCTATCAAATCTTCAAGTTCTATTATGCTTTGTGATCCTTTAAACAGGACCTTGACCTTTATTTGCGACATGTGCTAATTATAGCAAAGTCTATTAAATGGATTACTAATATTTGGGGGAATTTATGAATCGATAGAGACTTTGTGCATTTCTTTCTTTCTTTGCACTTCAATCATGTCGGTTTCTCATCACCATCCAAAGTTTCTTCCCTGGGGAATGTATCTAAACATTTTGAGAGTCTAAGTTGACCTGTTCTTTGTGAAATCGAAAAATGTCCCAGAAAGTATCAAAAGTGACCACAAAATGAACATTCCAATGTTGATTTCAGCTGTCCAACAAATTTTTTTACTATCTTGGTGTTGTCCATTCTCAAGTATCTGGCCTTTTCACTGTTGTTTAAGTTCTCAACAAAGTGTCATTGAGTTCGGGCTTATCTGTTACTCTATTTACGTCTTTATGTAGTCCCTCCAGTAGGTATGGTGAAAATTCCTGGGGATTATGCTGGTCATAACTAATAAAACGTGGTGCAAATCTTTGCATTTGACTTTTTGAGGAGACTGAATTGACTACTCGATCCGACGCATCTTCTGACCACAGTTCTTTGATCACTTCAGCAAATGCTTTGATTAAACCTCCCTTCATGTTTGAAATGTAGTTAATATCCCTTGTGTAGGCATCCTTCTTCAAATACTCTTACAACCATCTAGTATTCGACAAACACTGGATAACACTATTCATAAAGCAAGTATTACCAATATTTTTCAACCCATTACGACCGAGTGATTTGGCAGTACTATATTTCACAGTCATGTTGGTGTCGAAGTTAATTTCTCTACATTTACCGCTGTCGTCCTCTTCTGAGTAGTTCAAGTTTAATAATCATCTGGCTCTAGGAAGGTTTGAGAACTGAAAGTTCGATATTTTTGGAGTAAAAACTAAAATATAGGATCATCTGAATTAGTGGGCCTCATCCACGCCAATACTGTATTCGGATGTAATTTCCAACATTCTGTACTTATTATTACTCAACTTGAGAAAACGAACTTTGCATACACTTGTTGCAGAGACAACATCTACCAGAAAAGATAAGACACCTGAAAAATCCTCTCATTAATCCTAATCCTCTGCTGTATCAGCGGACCAATATATTGCTAATGCTATATATCTCCAGGAAGTTCTCCCAAAAACATGAAAACATCTCTAAAGATGCTCTGAGAAGAAACCCTAATGTGCAGCAAAGACACTGCTATCCAGAAAAAAACCAGCTGGTATTATATTTTTCTTCCATCATCAATCTACAATACTATATACTGTATGTTTTTTTTTCTTTCAACAATTATAAGCTGTTTTTTAATCTACCTAGATGTTAAAATAATGAAAAATTAAATTGTACTTGTGGGCAGAAGGACCTTGGTCGACAGCCCTTTGAATTGAACGTAATTTGGATTCAATAAACAACATTTATTATTATTGAAATAATTTAAAATGCTAGACGTACACAAATATTTAGCTCAGTTGTAAGTACAGAGGAATATATCGGAATATATAACCGTAATCATTCCCAATCGCTACCTAGATCTAGTTTGTTGTCTCGTTCATGACACAATGTTCCCCAAGGCCAAGCCCAAAAATGCTTCTTAAAATCAAACAACACACCTTCGTTGAATTTCAACACAGTAACTACCTGCAGATCTGGTCTACACAAAAGATATTTAAGCAGTCTGTATCCTGTCTAAGTCAACCCTTGAGGATCATTGCGCAGCAATCAATCAGATCTAAAGCAATGTCCGTCGAAGTATTAGCTTGGGAAGTAGTTGTTTTCTTTAATTTCATATCGTATTCTGTAGAATTACTGGAGAACCTGTGTCGAAATTATTCAATGATAATTCAATGACAAAACACTCGTTATCCAGGACCATTTTTAGACAGCTAGCAAAGCCTTTCAGACTATTAATTAATTGATCTGCGGTGAGTCATCTATTGATAACTACATTTTTATGCAACACAAATGATATAGTTCGCATTATGAATAAATGATTAAACTTCTCGAAAGGAAACAATTTGAACTGACAGCTTGCTTAATCTACTCAAATTATCATAAAATTCCAAAGGATAACGAATGCACTATTGCAGAAAAATCAATCTTCTTCGCACAATTAAGATAAGTGAGAGACATTTCCAAACAGCTCAAGTTATGACTAAGTATCAAGAATATGCAAGGTCCAGAAAAAAATTCAAATATGAATTATGCGGACGACTTGTATCTAAATATAAATATGGCACATACATCAAAGAGATATCTAGAGACTTTCGTGTACATCTTTAAAGTATAGTAAAATGTTTCATAGAATATATAATGATTTTTGGCTTAAACTTCATCAGAAAATAAAGCATCTGTATAATTAAAAACACAACTATCATTTGTTTAGTTATTTGTACGTATATTTGTTAAGTCAAAGAATGATAAATGAAATTATAACTATTACCTTGTTGTTCCTCGGCGAATTTTCAAAATTTTTGATTTTGAGTTTTAGATTGTCCTCTTTTCAAATCTCTGCTCTAATCTTATGGGAATCTTTTAAGCATGCTTGAGAGAGAGCTTCAAAAAATTATTTAACAAAAGTATGTGCTACAAATATACCTTTGTATTCAGTGTAGTTAAATGATAATAATGAACAAATAGGATATATTCTATGAATAATTCAAATAAAAACAACTTTTCTGGTTTTTTTCAGTTTCAGGTTTTTACTAGGTCTGGAGATTATATAAATCACAAATATCTTTTTGCACCAAAAACTATAAAATAAAAAAGTTATAATTCATACAATACCAAATGGTAGGTTCTGAAATACGGTATTTTCTTTGGTTTCCAGTCAGCCTCATCGACAATTAGAACAAAAAAATTGAAAACTCAACCAAACAACAAATAGACAATTTTTTTCAACTTGCCAAACTTTTTCTATGCTTTGTAGCGGTGTGACCTGTTCATTGAACACGCCAAAATCAAACCCAACAGCAAACCTAGTACCTGAACCGCCAGAATGACTCCTCCCACTATGAGAATTATACAAACACTATCCTTCAGCTTGTTGAGTATCAAAGTGTAGCAGCCTTTGTCGTAAATGATATCTTTGTCCAGTTCGGCGCCGATTTCAACCCCCTGAGTAGCCTTGGTACACTTTTGAGGCTCGTAACCAGCTCTGCAGCAGCTCTCTGGAATATTGTATCTGTTGGGGTTGCCAGATATCACCATATTGAATTCTTTGCCACGGCTCCAGTCCGTAGGTTGTTCAGCCCCACAGCAATGCATCTGAAATATATATTACAAATAGAACCTCCAAAAACATATTACATACTATATAAAACATAAGAGAGATAGAATAGTGAGGAGTTTCTGCTTTGTGAATAAGTCTTTACAGGATACTCGAGATTTAACTCCGCAAATATAGGGAACAGCACGTTTCTGACGTGTGAAAACCATGTTGAAGTTTGTTGCAGGTTCCCCAAAAAGAGATACCATACCTGACATGTGACTCAAATAGAGAGTGATAAACTACTTTTGCAGTTGTCACAGTCAATTCATTTGAAATAACATTTACTTTACAACAACACTTTAATGAACTGAATGAAACACTTTTGTCTAATTTCCAATGGTTATTTTATTTTTACAACCTGTTTCAGGTTTTATACCATTATCAAGTATAACTTACTAATACATTAGGAATCTAAATACGTGGTAATATAGGGAGTTTGCAGGTAAGCAGGGTGGAGAGGTAATTAAGTGAATAGGGGTGTCAACAATATAAATGTAACCCTGGAGATTATAGAAATTACCAGGGTTGTCAAACTAATAAATACTAGAGTGGATACCTACATAAATCGAGTTGTTCGTTGAGGGTTCTATATTTCAGATTTTTAATCAATTTATTAATTTCCATTGCTTCCAGCAAATTCATTTTTTTTCCTTAAGTACATGTGTGTATGATTTTGAGATTATCTTTACTTATCTTGTGTTTTGATTCTTGCATAATTCTTGCAGATGTTCATACATTGTAGATTTTTTGTCTAAAAAGACGTGTTCACGTAGCCTTACATAAAAATTTCTACTAGTTTGGTCTGTATACCGGGTGGCTACGGAAGTATTGCCTACGGAATATCTCAGTTATTGTATGAAGTAGGTTTGTGAAATTTGGAGCGTCGATATAATGACATAAGAGCTAGAATTTGAGCATATTGACATATCGAAGTTAACTTCCGGTCTGACCGGAAGTAACATCAACTTTCTTATTTTAAATGGAAACCCTTTTTTTTTTTTTCGCTTTATTCAGCATTCAATTCCCTTTCTAATGACATATCACAAGTTGGTATCTGACCAGAAACTAGAAAAAAATTATTATTGAAATTCACCGAGTAGGCCGTGGAAGCAAAATGAAAGCCAAAAATTGAAAAGTTGGCTATGGAAACCATACGTCACTTGATAACAGTTGCTACTACTGTGATATTTTATTTTCATTCGTCGGCGTTATAAAAAGCCGCCAAAAAAAATATTGGAAAAATTGGGAAAAAACAATACTCTGTAGGTCCATAACTTAAATAGGAACATACAACTTTTTCTTGCCTGTACTATTCAGCATAACCATTCCTTTCTAATGATATAATAGAAAGTAATTTTTTGAAATGAAATACCAAAAAATCCAATTATTATTCTTCAAATAACGAAAAAACAGATTTATCGAAAAAAAAAAAAAAAAATTCAAATTGATAGGATTAAAGATAAAATAAATTCAAAACAAATGTTCGAAATGCATTCCCTCAGCGTCAATACATTTATTGACTCTGGTGATATTTTCATGTAAAACGTTTCTCAACATTTGGGGCGTGATATCTTGGAAAGCTCTACGAATTTTTACTTCTAGCTCATGTAGAGTTGTAGGCTGTGTGGAATACACCCTATTTTTAAGATGCCCCCATAGAAAAAAGTCACACGGAGTAAGATCAGGTGACCTTGGTGGCCACCTGACTGGACCATGGGTTGTTATAAGTCTCTCTTGAAAGCGATTTTGAAGATAATTTCTCGCTATTCTTGAATTATGCGGAGGGGCGCCATCTTGCTGGAAGTACATTCTCTCAGTTATTTCCGCTGGTAGGTTGTTAATGAATTCCGAAATTTCATTCGTTAAAAAATTAAAGTATCTCTCTCCGGTTAGTTGGCCTTGAAAAAGAATGGTGCCAACAATATGAGTTCCAACTATTCCTGCCCAAACATTCACACCAAATCTCTCCTGGAAGCCGCCTTGTCGAAACCGGTGCTCGTTTGCTATCGCCCAGTACCTGGAACAAAAGACCGTTCACACTTTTAGCACTTTACACTTCGACTATCGACAATAATCCAAATAAAGTACAGTACCTACCTTGTATTATTCCTGTTAAATAATCCATTGTTGGTAAATCTTGACTCGTCCGTAAACAAGATATAATAGTTAAATAGGTGATTCTCAGCATTTTGTCGAAGAAACCAATTACAATATTCCAGGCGCCTTTCACCGTCATTTTCATACAAATGTTGATGCAACTGATACTTGAAGGATTTCAATCGATGTTTTTTCAAAATTTTCCTAACAGAGTCCTTACTTATAGCTAATTCGGCGCCAATCTGCCTTGAGGAAATTGTGCTATCATATTGTACTAAAGCTAATACATTAATTTCAGTTTCCTCATTAATAACAAATGCTTCTTGGTCTTCGTGAACATCAGGCTCAGTTCTTAATTTTTCTTCAAGCCACTGGAAATACCTTCTTGACGGTTGCTGCCTCCCTGGATATCGCTATAAATACAATCGTTCAGCGGCATAAGAATTTTTTAAACATTCACCATAAATGAGAAGCATGTCAATTTGTTCGGTTCGTGAATAACGGGGCATTTTTTTAATATTCCACTAACTGATTTCGATTTCCAAACCCTTTTAAAATGGCAGAATCAAAAACATTACTTCGAACGTCAAAATAATATGGATAGCAGCGTTCGTGACAGCTCTCATTTCTTTTTTGTTTCATTCCAAAATACATCTTAATCAGCCTACTTGTTAATATTTTGGTTCGAATGATTATTGCAATGGAATGATTATTCTGAATAGCACAAACATCGTCCATAGGTAGATATTAGAATATCTATGGACAAAGGCACAGACCAAGTACGTTTATGTTCCTATTTAACCTAGAACCTACAGGATATAATTTATCATTCCACATTATTTTTAATTTTAATTATTATGCTGAATAGTACAGGCAAGAAAAAGTTGTATGTTCCAGAGTATTGTTTTTTTCCCAATTTTTCCAATATTTTTTTGGCGGCTTTTTATAACGCCGACGAACCGGTGGAACATAATTCAAACATATGAACGAACTCGAGACTCACGCGTGTAACAGCACAGTTTATAATAGCTTCTTTAAGCTATGAACTGTGGCTATACTTACCCTTCAGTACCAAGGAGTAAGATCGTGCAAAAATTAGAATGCAACTGCTCTAATATAGTATGATTGTTCAACCAAGGAGTAAGATCGTGCAAAAATTAGAATGCAACTGCTCTAATATAGTATGATTGTTCAGCAACCGAATTCTGAAAATACGCAGACAGCCCTTCCACTCACAAATTTTTAGTTTGCATAGGTAAGATTTTTGAACATAGGGTGAATTCGCCAGTAAGCCGGACACTACCAGTAGTCGGACAAAACTCACATTATGTGAAATAACTTTAAAATAACACATCAAATTTCCTTAGGTAAAAAGGAATTTGTCGCGCCAATGTCCCTAAACCATTCTAGATCATTTTTGAATTTGCAGTTGCCATCACTGAACTGTTAAAAGCGCGCCAATTTAGTGATGTGCACGGGGTGGTTTATTGTTCTGCATTGAAGATAGGCAGATGATATTTCAAATGTAAGAAAAATATATATTTTTTAAATTTATGAATTTATATAAATATTGTATATGTTATAAATAGTCTAAACTTGTATTATAATAATGTAAAACAGGAAATTTTACAATTTTGAAGTCATAATTGGGTGGCCGGTAACTGGAAAAGTTTTTTGGTGAAATTCCAGAAGTTTGACAAGTGTCCGACGACTGGTAGATGAAAGCCTGATCAGTTTGTTTCTTTCTGACTTATTGATAAGGCCTATTGTACATTTCTTTCTTACATCAAATAATATCATATTTGTTTTAAGCTCTAGCCAGAAGTCGGACAAGGAACTATAATGGTAAATATAGATTATGACCAATAACAATCTGTTCCGACTATTGGGTGTTATAACATTTGTTGAGGTTCCAAAAGTCGGACACTACTAGTTTTTTTCGGCATATCCTGACAAACATCCTCATGATTTTTTTGTCTTATTTCGATTCAGGCATGAGACCCAAAGGAAAAATAAATAATTTTCGTAACTATGACGAGAATAAACCACAAAAAGCGGTGCCAGCAGTGAAAATCAGTGGGAAATTGAAGGAAATTTGCCGACGGTACAGGACCGGATTGAAGGCAAAGTCGCTGGTGTTTTCAAGACCATGCGGGACCAGACCCGGTTTTGACTATTGAATACGAGAAGAAAATTGTGAAGTGGGTTGAAAACCTAGCAGAGTGTAGGTTCCCAAGAAATAAACAGGAATTATTTAATACAGCTTCATAACACCCTTCAAAAATGACAGGCCTGGTCAGAAATGTCACAAGTGTTTCATGCGAAGAAATCTCCAACTGTCTTTAAAGAAAGCAGATGCAGATATAAAAAAATACATAGCTTTCTTATAACTCCTGAAGATGCTAACATTGTTGGCGAAACGCGTTTCGAGTGTAAATAGGCTTAGTTTTGGTGTTTGGGTAGTTTCTACTTTTTCAATTTTATTTATTCAGAGCAAAGGTTCACAATATACATTTAAGTATTTGTTTAATAAATTATGTTTAAAGTGTTTTGTTCCTTTTTTTCTTCCCTGTAAACATTTTACGAAGATAGCACAATAATATAACCTTGTCATAAATTCAGATCAAAATCAGAACATTTTTATTGAATGCTGACCTGTTCAAAATTAACCGATCTCAAGCTGTCCGACCTCTAGCAACTGCCTGGCCGACTACTGGCATTTTGCGTTCGTCTACTGGCAAAAGTGCACTTTTTTCATTGTATCTTAGCTGAAAATTCCTATGAAGTTGAAGAAAAAATGTTTTATGAATAAATTTGCAGCCAAATACTCAATTTATTGCTTGGAGAAAGTTCTAGTATGATTACTCCGATATTCAATTTTCCAGTAAAGTTTAAAATTTGGTTTTGCCAAAACTGTCCGACTACTGGCCAATCCACCCTAAACAAAAAAATTTGTGCCAGCCAATAATGTAACATGGGTTGTGCTCAATTTAGCACACCATGCATGAGAAAACGGTATATAGGAAATGATATGAGAACAGACATTTTTTTAAAATAAACAAGTCTCTGAAATTCAGTAAATATTTTTTATACAAATTAAAAAACATGTAAATCGAAAGTAGAAATGCCTACTATGATATTTCAATATTTGTTTTTATGCAACGATGCGACATTATACATTTATCAGATATTATTAAAGATTTTGCAGAGCAAAAAGTGCGCAGAAACTTACTATAATTACGAAGTAAGATCTAATTTTCTCAGAAAAACTGTTTTATTTACATAATTTGATTATTTTTAATAATGACTGATTCGTTTTGTAGTGTTACATAATTGTTTTTTGATTTGCTTTAAATTTGAAATAAATTACGAGGTAGGTTTTAATATTCTCAAAGAACTGTTTTGTTTACATCACTTGATTATTTTTAAGAATGACCGGACTCGTTTTCTAGTGTTACATTCTTAATTGTTTTTTTTATCTGCATTAAATTTCATAACAGATGCTTGTTTGTGTTTTTTTTATACGTAACATACACTATTTCAGAATAGCAGCTTGGTCCTAATCTTTTTAACTTCTGAAACGATTTTGGTGAAAAATGTTCATTGTCCCTTTAGTTAATACACCTTCAACCTCGCACCCCCACCCTTTGGTCCACGATTTTGTATTCGGCGACCTCATATATACGGAAGGTCTAATTAAGGGGATTCTTATAAATATTCTTCCTTGCGAGATCAGAATGATCAAAAGCGTTATATTATAAAAATGGCAAGTGTACGAGACAGGTTATCGGAAAAAATACTTTCGGTCAAATACCATTCAGAATAGCCACTTACCTAGGTTTTTCTAATGCGAAAGGATATATACTGGTCACTGCTTCAGACGTTCCTCAGCAACAATGTTAGCAGATGCAGGCGAGGATACAATCAACATTGAAAGACATGCTGGGTGGAAGTCACGACTGTTGTTTAAGGTTATATTGAAAATTCAGTTGCAAATAAGCTGAAGATTGCGAAGGAAATTGTAGAAAATGATGAGCCCTCTACTAGCCATTGCAGACAATCTGAAAATATTGCTCACTACTCTGAAACACCAGATAAATAACATGTATTCTCTTCAGACTTCTAGTAGGTAATAAGGAATCAGTTTAAATCATGCAGTAAAAATTATCTGCAACAACAGAAAACAACAAATCCAAATATTTCCATAGATAACTGTTCTAATTGTATTGTCAATATTAAGTTATAATTCATTTATGTTCATTGTTTTCGTTATATTATTGCTAATAAAGTTTTGGAATTGTTCATATGATCCATCGGAATATAGATTTCTATCGATATGAGATTGAAATTCACTTTAGCACCTGTTCAACGATTTTATCGCCCGCCGGCGCTAAAGTGCTACTTTACGTCCGCAAATTCGGGCGATAAAGTGCGATAAAGTGCATGAAGACATTTTGTCCAAAACAAAGTTGAACTTAACAATATTCTCAAAACTTTTTAAAGATCATTTGGCGAATCCAACTGTGCTTCTACTGCTTTGATATTTCTTTATGAATTTTGTTGAAATTGCAAAGAAAAAAAAAGAACACCAGAAACTTTTATATTAAGTAGAAATCTACAGTTTTTTGTAGTTCCTTGGCGCATCAGCACAGCAGTACGGCACACAGTACGCTAGATGGCACTTGCGATTCCACAGGCAATGATTGATTTTCTTATTTCTTGTTAAATAATGATTTGGACAATGGTATTCAAAGACAATAATTTCTCTATGATGGTATTTAACAAGTTTGAAAGAAATAACGTAAGTAATGTAACCCCACCTCATAGTTTTGGGAGCATCATTTCTGTTAAGTGTAGGTTCTTCTCAGTAGATGGGGATATCTAGACATAAACACTTGCGACTTTTAAAAACGTTTTATATACCAGCCGGCACATTAAATAATTTGTCCATTAGTTATTGGACCCCACCGGTTATAAAACCGTGTTACCTTCCAAAATTGTGATGCGTTTCAGTTCAAATCCATCCCCTGCAGGCGTAATGGTCTGTGGGGGCTACTGGAGCATAGGGATGGCTGATACATGATTTCCTTTGTAACAGGTACGTACTGTTCCTGTGACAGAGACATACCTGTTCCAAATACCTGTTCCAAAATACTCGTAGTATCATCCCGAGACTCCGTCGTCCGTCCCGGCCCGTTTCCGTACGTATCCAAAGAATATGTACTATAATCGGTTAGGTCCGTGGAGCCGTCGGCGCTTGGCCGCTCTACACTCCGAACGAGTATTTCGCCGAGGGACGGCTGATCGCTGATATACCTAAATCCTTTAGAATACTTACGTACTCTTAACAGAGCCAATAGCCATACCTGTTCCAAAATACTTGTGGTATCAGCGCGGGCTCGATATCCGTACGGTTGCGTATTTCGCGTACGCGTACTGTCACTGATTTGATCGGAATTGAATAATTATTCTTGTAGTATGATATTTATAAGCACTTAACTAAGGTTATATGGTTTAGTGATTTCATGTAACACAATATATACGCATGGAACAGGTATTTTTCATGATCCGTACCTGTTCCACAGTAGTATCATCTCGTACCTGTGACAAAATACCTGCTCCGTAAATACTCGACCATCCCTACTGGAGCATACAGACAGGTCACGATGATACGGAATACAGTGGACAATGGTCCAAAACCGTTTGGAGACGCGGCAAAGTTCTCCAGCCCCTTGTGGAGGCGGGGTGGTTCGTCCGAAGCCTCTGCCCGGGGTGGCATGTGTGCCTCAGGTGTGTCATTCCAGGACTGGAATGCTTAATCATCGAAGATGATTCGGTTGTTATAACCGGTGGTATTTAATGAAATAAAAATATTTACTTTTTCTGCGCTGTGAAGGGAAAAAGCTATTTTACCCTCCCCCATTCAATTACGTTTTTTTTCTACTTACCGCTCTCGTCAAATAATGAACGAAACTTGCGTTGATTACTTATCTCACTTGGATTCTCTGCATGGTTGCTATGATTATTTTCCAAATTCAACATATGCGTCCTGGATTTGAATTCAAAAGCATTATTGAATTAAAAGGCATGTCAACTAAAAAAGACTAGTTAATTCGTAAGAAAACGCAAATCCTCCCGGGGTTTGATCCAGAACGTCCACAAAGGGGGGCAATTAGCTAGAGTTGGAGTTTGAAGTGGTCACAAAAAGAGGCCGTGACTTATTAAGACTAGTAGAAGGAAGGAAGACACGTCAATGTTTTCTCAAGAGGGGGCGGCAATGGACTAGTTTCGTTATGTTGAAAATACTATATTTGACGCGATGGAATTAAAATATAGATCAGAACTAGTAAATCAGTGTTTTTTATTTTAATCCATCAATAAATGACTGAGACATAGATTATTTAAATTTACGGTATTTTAGCGCGAAACGTCTTTGGTCTCCGACTCGTCTGTGACGTCACGCCACATGTCTGAGATCGCTACACCACAAATTACGTATTAGATCCTTAGCCGCGCCGTTTGTAGTTGTAGTGTAGTTTTAACTAGTAGTTTTTATGTCACCATAATGGAAGACGGCTTCGGGAAAGGACAAAGTGATAATTTGCCTAAAATAGATATATTCACGGTGATGGAGTTTTTTTCTTCAAATCCGTCTTATGTTAGTGTTGAAATAAAAGGAGTCAAACTTTTTAAGCTCTCTTATTCCAAACCTACTTACAGCTCAGTATTTTTATTAATCAGAAATAGGCAGCTAGTACTAATAGGTACTTACATCGAAATGATCTTCACACACATATGTACCTAAGTACTTTTAGGTCCAATTAAGTCACGGCTCATTAGTATTGCACCACTTCTTCCTTTTATTCGTGTCATTTGGTACATGGTACAATGACTCTTTCACATTTTTTATTCATTTTACTTACATTTTTAGAATTAATCCATAATAAAAAAAATGAAAATTAGTCCATTGCATCCATTTTCCCCCCTTGGATCCGCCAGTGTATTCTCCCCTAGCTTATTAATGCCCATCGATTAACTTCGCCCCAGTCAACACAGAATGGTCTCAGAGATGCTAGTGGGATTCACATTCATGTTTCAGGGGTGGGCGACTATGTAACTTGTATCGCATAGTAAAGCGAGGCGAAACGAAGCAAAACGAAGCACACGCTATCACTTTTCGGTGTATCGGAAAGAGATAGAGTATGCTTCGCTTCGCTATCGCCATGCGAAATAAGTTACAGAGTCCCAGCCCAGATCACACCAGTGAATCGCAAAGTGACTTCCATTACTATCGCATAAACGTCTATTCGGTGCTCCGTTTGGTCAGTTCGAGACATCAAAATGTGATGCAAAATGTGACTCGAAATTAGCCCAATGTGACATTCCATTTATACGGAATCGAATGCACATTGAGACCCTTTCTATGTAACAATGTGAAATTGAATGGACTGGTACTTATTTCAAAATGCGTTTCACTTTCTGATTCTCAAGAATAAAATAAAGCTCACCAGGTTTCAACATAAATCGAAATTATACCTCAACATTATCATTCTTACTAATGAATTACGGTTCATATGGAATGGAATGCTAGAAAACAAATGCGTGAGTTGATTCCGTGTAGTATATACTTTAAACAAACAAAAAAATAATTATCAAACCCATTAAAAAAAAAAACAATATACAGAAATGTAGAAAAATCTATGATTCAACTCCAATCCTCTGGACAACATTTTCTTCGCGGCGAAATCAGTCCCTATCCGGGAAATGCCAAATTCTGTGAATCACTGAATTTCCCTTTCTATAAGTTTCTACTCACCGTTCCGGTCCTTAAAGGGATACAGTTTTTGGTAGAAATGATAATTGGGCAATGTGTTTATTATTAACACATTTGATTCAACTATTGAAACAAAAACAATCAAACAGAACACTACACACTATCAGAAGTACCTTAGCATATTTAAAGAATGGCATCAACCAAATACAAATTTTACTTGACTCTCGACTCGATAAACAACTCTGGCCATTTTGTGTCGTGATGTGATGGTGATGTCATGCTCAATTTTGTTACCATCTTCTATACTGAAAAAATCGCAATGAAACCAAAATTCACTAACGAGAAGAAAATTGTGAACAACTCATAACATTTGGCATCGCTAAGTGGTACCAGTGAGGTCTAAATGCAACTCATTTTGTTACCATACTAATCAAGAAAGCAACATATCTCCTAGATGTTTGTTTTAACTGGGGCGTGAGGCATAAAAAACACTAGGGTCGGAAATCCTTCATTTTTCCCATGATAAACAATTAGTTAATGTTCGTTTGAGGTAGTTATTGGCTTCTTTAGGAATTAAGTTAATTTGTTAAAAACTATACAGTGTTCGAAATTAAGTCGGTATATTGCAGAAATTACGCATTGTCGCCCCTCGTCCATATTTAAAATTTAGGAGAATTCAGAGGTATAGAGGTTTTGGTTTATAAAATTTTCTTACATTGATCTTCAGATTCTTCAATCCCTATCGGAACACGATCTTCGAATTTAATTCATTTCGACACATAATAATGGAGTTTGGAAGGAAAATAATCACAAGAAACTAACATGATGGAAGTGGCTGAATTTGTGAATTATCTAAAAGATTGTTTAAATTCCTTATTCGTGAGGCGCTCGTGTTTTTTCCCAGGTATATATTTATTGCCTCTCCAGCATCTTTACAAAATTTATAAATGTTTTATATGTAGGTATATTTAAGATGACAAAGTCTGTCAAAATCCCCATTTAGACTAGTGCCTATAATTTTTGTGAAAAACAAAATAAATAACAGGCAAAGACCAGGTGGAAATTGTTGTTGCGGTTCCAACTTTAAGAAAAACATATTTAAACACGAAAACACTCAAAATGGTGAAATGGGGATGCAGTTTAGGGGTTGAATATGTTTTTTTGCGATTTGCGGCGAAACGTAACCTTTTAGCGGAAAATGATCAATGGAAAAATTGTAGATAATAAAAAAATCGAAAACTTTTGTGATCAACACTTTTTCGGAAAACCGATTTTTCAGTATTTAATATTTTCTCGCCTATAAATGATTTAACTTAGATGACAATTTCCCTCATATTTTAAAAACCAACCAAATGCCATCATTTTTTTAATTCAAACCAATGAGAAAAGGACCTTTCGAAAACACTGTCTCCAGCCCGTGGTATTTTCAAATCGATGTTTCGCCTCTTCCTTATTTATACTCTTTTATAGTTACAACAATCACTTTAATTATATATCATATATTATATAAACCATCCAAATGCCATCATTTTTTAAATTCAAACCAATGAGAAAAGGACCTTTCGAAAACACTGTCTCCAGCCCGTGGTATTTTCAAATCGGTGTTTCGCTTCTTACTTATCTATACGTTTCCATAGTTACAACAATTTCTGTGAATAGAGAAACGTCAGTTTGACGGTTTACTTCAACTGACATTAATGACACATGATGAACCGTTCCTGCAATACACATTTAGTCCATAATAATTTAATGTATTCGTGAAATTGTCTGATCGAATATACCTTCAAAAAGCATAATTTTCTAAATACTTTCACCTTGCCAGTCGCTCAAACTGTGTTGCTGTACAAAACACCACTCGAGCAAGCTCTCGTGGTGTTTCTAAGCAACAGTTTTCGTGACAGCAAGGTGAAAGTATTTTTTGAAAATTCAGCATTTTGTCGGGATATTACTACTGAAAATTTGTTAATAAATGTCATTTGGTTTCGAATAATCATGATTTTTTGGCAATGCAGAAAGGTCGTTTGTTCCTTTCGTATCCGACAGCCAGTGATACTGGTGAAAAATAATTTTTAAAAAACTTCGTAACTTTCCCGAATGTGTTTTCCACGTGGATGAATGGTCACCCACTTGGTAGGCCATTGAGCCATGTTTTAAGTAATATAATTATGTATCATTAATAATTTAATTCCAAATTTACTACGTCTCCATGGTGATTCCTTGTCATATTTTATGTCCTAAAGTGCTTTTTTTTTCAAGTGACGAAGTGTCAAAGTTTTGATAAAAATTCGGTTGGTTATTAATTACTCTAAAGTCTTTTCGCCGATTTTCATGAAACCTGGTGTGTTTGTTACCCAGTTACAAGGGGCTTGTTTTCATGTGGTTAGATTTCAAATTATAAGTAAGATTGATAATTATGGTGAAAATCATTGTACGCCACTGTTTTTCTCAAAGTTTCATATTTTTATCAGATTAAAGGTTCCGTCAAACCAAAGCGGGAACGGAAATTTGGAACCGTGCGAATTGCTAGAAAAACAGTACACGTAGTAAACCATATATATTTCGTTGCTTATATGCTTTTCGGAATACGAATAATCACACTGGTATGTCCCACTATAGAATTTAGTCTCGGATTCATCTCGTTCCCGCTCCCGCGTTGGTTTGAGGAAACCTTAAACATTTAAAAATACAACTCTCATATCATGCCGTGAATTTGAAGTGGCAACACTTTATCAATTATAGATTTCCTTATTTAATTTATTTCTACCTGAACTCCTTTATTGGTTTCGTCGTTGTTGATGTTTGTTATGTTCCTGGGCCTATTATAGTCAACTGTTTCTATCAAAACTTAACAAAACATTTGGGCATAAAATTAAAAAGAATGTCAAGAAAATATGGAGAATCTGAAATAAAGATTATTCACATGACTTTTTGATGGTGCGTAACCACATTCCTACGCCACTGACTTTGATTTGACAAAGTTTAGCTATTTCAAATTCACGGCATTATAAGAAAGTTGTATTTTTAATTATTTATTCTGAAAAAAATATAAAACTTAGAGAAAAACAGTGGAGTAAAATGATTTTTACTATAAATATCAATCGAGTAACCACCTGCCACTTATGATTTGAAAAATAATTTCATGAAAACAAGCCCCTTGTAACTGCTAATAAACACACCAGGTTTCTTGAAATTAATAAATAACCGAATTTTTATTAAACCTGACACTCACTTGAAAAAAATGCAAGTTAGTACATACGTTTATATGAACTTGTTTTCATAAAATATGACAAGGAATCACCACCTGAAATTAATGACATCATTTAGATTATACCCTGTATATTGTGGAGACGACTTCGAGTGTTACTTTTTTTCTTTACTTAATTTTGCGTCTATGTTAAATTTTTTTAAAGAAGTGAAGATAATGGCAATGATTTATTCACAGAAATTAAGAAAATGACAAGAGGAATCGGAAATTTTTGCTTTATTCAGCAAACTTTTCGCTCATCCAAAAAATCCTACTTTGTGAACTTGTATCATAAACTAATATTGTAGCTCTGTCCTTGTAGAATGAAATAGCGACTCCTTCCTCTTTTACATTTTTAGGTTAACCCACACGCAGACAACGGGCTTGAAGTTCTTACAATCTGCCATTTATCTCAAAATGAAAGTCTATTGTCTTCTTATAATTTTTATTCATCAAAACAAGAGAAAAATACAATCATCAATAAATTTCAACATAACACCACGAACATTAGTACTTTATTAGGGTAAAAAACTATCAGCTTAATCAGGTAGACGGCTGCCCACACATTCAAAAAGTCAAATCAGAAAAAAATATTCCAATTCATTCCGAAAATATTACTCAATACAAAAATAGCTACAAAAATGCATCATGAATTCAAAATGGCTCAAACTGCGACCACCAAAATATTCGTCGGTCCAATCAACATCAGGAATAGCATTAACTGGATGTTTATGATTTTGCTCAACTGTCCAACCAAATTTTTTATCACAGATTTTGGTAACTTCATTTTTCTACAATGTACTTCAATTCAAATGAGATTACGCTTTTGATTTTCACTTACAGTTTTGGCATGTGCTGTCTTTATGCAAAGATCGTACATGGTTAATAAATAAGTCCAAAAAATTCTCAATATAATATTTTTCGAGGAAATATGAAATAAAATTAAAATTTTCCCAATCATTGTACATTGTAACAGTTTTCCAAAAACTGTACTTTCCAATTTGAGAAATAAAGATATTATTATTAATGTAACCTGCAAAAAGAATAACCTCCATAATAAAAATTCGACCTTGAACAAATTTGCAAAGCTGGAATGTCATTCCAAGACATTGGATGAATGAGCAAATGTTAAAATGAATAAAGAAGAACCCATTTTAATTTCGAAGGACGTTTTTATTGAGGTGGAGTATTGAAAAACTGTAAAATAATGATTACAATTTGTTACCGTACCAAAGAGGTTTGTTTAGCAAACCTGTCAAAAAATTTCATAATTTTGATACACCAGTATTCCGCTAAATCTGGGGGGGGGAAACAACTCTTTAAATGTACACCTACATACGACTGTCAGTATCAAAATATCTGAATATATTGAAATCATCATTATCAAAATCAGTAATTCAGAATCCACAAATACTGCTTCATACTTTAAATATTACTTTTATTCCAAAAATATCCACTCCATACTTTATATATCATTTTCATATATTCAATGATAATAATAAATATTATATTCATGTTCCATTTATTTTTATTATTCAAAAACTAAGTACATTTCCAGTATTTTCAATACCTTAATGTATTTCAATTATATTCAATACATCTCTAGCACTTTAAATACCTTCAATATACTTTAATTATTTAAGTACATTAAATACTTATCTTAAATATATTTTAAATATTTAAATACTGCGGTTTTCTTCAATGTATTTTAAATATTGTTCATTATCAGATATTTAATTATGGTGTACATATTTTGGTTAGTTGTTTCCCCCTCGTCAAAATCCTTACAATATTTCTAATGGACTCGCAGAAAGCCTCACTTTGAGGATGAATGAAATGCACGCATTTATAGGTACATGATATGGATTACTTAATGTTTGTGTTACATTGGCACATCTATGTTAGTCTCTGCAACTGGTAAATATTCATTAATGCCTACAATATATTTGTCACATGATTATCAGTAATCTAAATTGTGCTTTTATATTTGTTCAACATCTACCAGTTGATTACCTTAACGCTAATTTTACACGGATCTAAGAAGCTAAACATTGTTCATGCACAAGGTGATGTACAGTCTAGAATCATGAAAAACACAATCAAACCAACTTAGTTAGAATTCAGAAAGTAACTGTAATGGACAATGGGAACAAACAGTAACCACAACGGTGACTATTAGTACAATCGTCCACTCCAACAATAACCAAGAGGTTTTTAGTATTCATCAAAACTATTTCAGAGCATATACTCGCTGAAACTTGAGGAATACTGAAAATAAAGGCAGTGAGAAGAACGAAAAATAACTTATTCTAATTATTAATATCAGTCAAATTTTAATGTCATGGTTAGATCTTACTGAAAAGGAGATTTTTGAACAACACAAAACTTTCCTTTTCAGCACCTTGAGATTCGGGAATCAAGAAAATCAGCATACATATACGAATAAATTATTTTATCAGAGAGCTTTAGAAGTACGTGTGAAACAAAAAACCCAAAAAAATTGTCAGCAATGGCGAATGAGAGATCGACTAATTTCAGCACAGGTCAAAATACCCTTCTCTTCAATAACCCCATGAAAACAACTACTTCCCCGGCTAATACCGGGAAGGGCCTCGATACTTGGACAATTGTTACAAATGAGATTTTCATCCCTTTCGCAGTAAGATTTTTAGAACCTGTTGTTCATATTTTTTACTTTTCCTCTTTACTTGGATCTTGTAAATGATTGTACAACCCTCGTCACAGTTGGTATTACCACTGAAGGTGGATTTCTCTAACAGTGTTTGTACTTCAGAATTTTGAGCATAGAGCTCAATGTTTTTTGACCGATGTTTTATTCCTATACAACTACAACGTGGGTTTCTTATGGCAAATACCTGTCATAAAACAACTACTCCCCTGGCTAATACTACGACGGGTATTGAATTATATCAAGCACAAGTCAAGTATCTGTTAAATATAATTCAATAGTCGTCGTGGTATTAGCCAGGGGTGCAGTTGTTTTCAGACAGATATTTGCAATCATAAGCTTACGTTGCAGGTGTATACGAGAGTAAAAAGGGGTATAACATCGGTCGGCAAAGACTATCGTTAATATTTGAACTGCCCAAAACAGGGCTTTCTTCGAAAATATCAGGGGAGAAATGATGATGGCCTGGATACTGCCTATTTCAACTTCAACACCAAATATTTCGTCCAGAGATTTTAGTTTGAAAAAACCCAACAGCTCTTCAACACTATCATCATCTTTAACGGTGCATTCGTATAAATTAGTCGTTTCTTTCTATTTTGTAACATCTTCGGTGATTTTTTTATATTCAGGACTTTGTTGGCCAGGGATACTTATTCTATGTCGATAATGGAAGTATCTGTTGAGCGGGGTATCGGAATATGGATGCTATGATCTATCAAATCTTCAAGTTCTATTATGCTTTGTGATCCTTTAAACAGGACCTTGACCTTTATTTGCGACATGTGCTAATTATAGCAAAGTCTATTAAATGGATTACTAATATTTGGGGGAATTTATGAATCGATAGAGACTTTGTGCATTTCTTTCTTTCTTTGCACTTCAATCATGTCGGTTTCTCATCACCATCCAAAGTTTCTTCCCTGGGGAATGTATCTAAACATTTTGAGAGTCTAAGTTGACCTGTTCTTTGTGAAATCGAAAAATGTCCCAGAAAGTATCAAAAGTGACCACAAAATGAACATTCCAATGTTGATTTCAGCTGTCCAACAAATTTTTTTACTATCTTGGTGTTGTCCATTCTCAAGTATCTGGCCTTTTCACTGTTGTTTAAGTTCTCAACAAAGTGTCATTGAGTTCGGGCTTATCTGTTACTCTATTTACGTCTTTATGTAGTCCCTCCAGTAGGTATGGTGAAAATTCCTGGGGATTATGCTGGTCATAACTAATAAAACGTGGTGCAAATCTTTGCATTTGACTTTTTGAGGAGACTGAATTGACTACTCGATCCGACGCATCTTCTGACCACAGTTCTTTGATCACTTCAGCAAATGCTTTGATTAAACCTCCCTTCATGTTTGAAATGTAGTTAATATCCCTTGTGTAGGCATCCTTCTTCAAATACTCTTACAACCATCTAGTATTCGACAAACACTGGATAACACTATTCATAAAGCAAGTATTACCAATATTTTTCAACCCATTACGACCGAGTGATTTGGCAGTACTATATTTCACAGTCATGTTGGTGTCGAAGTTAATTTCTCTACATTTACCGCTGTCGTCCTCTTCTGAGTAGTTCAAGTTTAATAATCATCTGGCTCTAGGAAGGTTTGAGAACTGAAAGTTCGATATTTTTGGAGTAAAAACTAAAATATAGGATCATCTGAATTAGTGGGCCTCATCCACGCCAATACTGTATTCGGATGTAATTTCCAACATTCTGTACTTATTATTACTCAACTTGAGAAAACGAACTTTGCATACACTTGTTGCAGAGACAACATCTACCAGAAAAGATAAGACACCTGAAAAATCCTCTCATTAATCCTAATCCTCTGCTGTATCAGCGGACCAATATATTGCTAATGCTATATATCTCCAGGAAGTTCTCCCAAAAACATGAAAACATCTCTAAAGATGCTCTGAGAAGAAACCCTAATGTGCAGCAAAGACACTGCTATCCAGAAAAAAACCAGCTGGTATTATATTTTTCTTCCATCATCAATCTACAATACTATATACTGTATGTTTTTTTTTCTTTCAACAATTATAAGCTGTTTTTTAATCTACCTAGATGTTAAAATAATGAAAAATTAAATTGTACTTGTGGGCAGAAGGACCTTGGTCGACAGCCCTTTGAATTGAACGTAATTTGGATTCAATAAACAACATTTATTATTATTGAAATAATTTAAAATGCTAGACGTACACAAATATTTAGCTCAGTTGTAAGTACAGAGGAATATATCGGAATATATAACCGTAATCATTCCCAATCGCTACCTAGATCTAGTTTGTTGTCTCGTTCATGACACAATGTTCCCCAAGGCCAAGCCCAAAAATGCTTCTTAAAATCAAACAACACACCTTCGTTGAATTTCAACACAGTAACTACCTGCAGATCTGGTCTACACAAAAGATATTTAAGCAGTCTGTATCCTGTCTAAGTCAACCCTTGAGGATCATTGCGCAGCAATCAATCAGATCTAAAGCAATGTCCGTCGAAGTATTAGCTTGGGAAGTAGTTGTTTTCTTTAATTTCATATCGTATTCTGTAGAATTACTGGAGAACCTGTGTCGAAATTATTCAATGATAATTCAATGACAAAACACTCGTTATCCAGGACCATTTTTAGACAGCTAGCAAAGCCTTTCAGACTATTAATTAATTGATCTGCGGTGAGTCATCTATTGATAACTACATTTTTATGCAACACAAATGATATAGTTCGCATTATGAATAAATGATTAAACTTCTCGAAAGGAAACAATTTGAACTGACAGCTTGCTTAATCTACTCAAATTATCATAAAATTCCAAAGGATAACGAATGCACTATTGCAGAAAAATCAATCTTCTTCGCACAATTAAGATAAGTGAGAGACATTTCCAAACAGCTCAAGTTATGACTAAGTATCAAGAATATGCAAGGTCCAGAAAAAAATTCAAATATGAATTATGCGGACGACTTGTATCTAAATATAAATATGGCACATACATCAAAGAGATATCTAGAGACTTTCGTGTACATCTTTAAAGTATAGTAAAATGTTTCATAGAATATATAATGATTTTTGGCTTAAACTTCATCAGAAAATAAAGCATCTGTATAATTAAAAACACAACTATCATTTGTTTAGTTATTTGTACGTATATTTGTTAAGTCAAAGAATGATAAATGAAATTATAACTATTACCTTGTTGTTCCTCGGCGAATTTTCAAAATTTTTGATTTTGAGTTTTAGATTGTCCTCTTTTCAAATCTCTGCTCTAATCTTATGGGAATCTTTTAAGCATGCTTGAGAGAGAGCTTCAAAAAATTATTTAACAAAAGTATGTGCTACAAATATACCTTTGTATTCAGTGTAGTTAAATGATAATAATGAACAAATAGGATATATTCTATGAATAATTCAAATAAAAACAACTTTTCTGGTTTTTTTCAGTTTCAGGTTTTTACTAGGTCTGGAGATTATATAAATCACAAATATCTTTTTGCACCAAAAACTATAAAATAAAAAAGTTATAATTCATACAATACCAAATGGTAGGTTCTGAAATACGGTATTTTCTTTGGTTTCCAGTCAGCCTCATCGACAATTAGAACAAAAAAATTGAAAACTCAACCAAACAACAAATAGACAATTTTTTTCAACTTGCCAAACTTTTTCTATGCTTTGTAGCGGTGTGACCTGTTCATTGAACACGCCAAAATCAAACCCAACAGCAAACCTAGTACCTGAACCGCCAGAATGACTCCTCCCACTATGAGAATTATACAAACACTATCCTTCAGCTTGTTGAGTATCAAAGTGTAGCAGCCTTTGTCGTAAATGATATCTTTGTCCAGTTCGGCGCCGATTTCAACCCCCTGAGTAGCCTTGGTACACTTTTGAGGCTCGTAACCAGCTCTGCAGCAGCTCTCTGGAATATTGTATCTGTTGGGGTTGCCAGATATCACCATATTGAATTCTTTGCCACGGCTCCAGTCCGTAGGTTGTTCAGCCCCACAGCAATGCATCTGAAATATATATTACAAATAGAACCTCCAAAAACATATTACATACTATATAAAACATAAGAGAGATAGAATAGTGAGGAGTTTCTGCTTTGTGAATAAGTCTTTACAGGATACTCGAGATTTAACTCCGCAAATATAGGGAACAGCACGTTTCTGACGTGTGAAAACCATGTTGAAGTTTGTTGCAGGTTCCCCAAAAAGAGATACCATACCTGACATGTGACTCAAATAGAGAGTGATAAACTACTTTTGCAGTTGTCACAGTCAATTCATTTGAAATAACATTTACTTTACAACAACACTTTAATGAACTGAATGAAACACTTTTGTCTAATTTCCAATGGTTATTTTATTTTTACAACCTGTTTCAGGTTTTATACCATTATCAAGTATAACTTACTAATACATTAGGAATCTAAATACGTGGTAATATAGGGAGTTTGCAGGTAAGCAGGGTGGAGAGGTAATTAAGTGAATAGGGGTGTCAACAATATAAATGTAACCCTGGAGATTATAGAAATTACCAGGGTTGTCAAACTAATAAATACTAGAGTGGATACCTACATAAATCGAGTTGTTCGTTGAGGGTTCTATATTTCAGATTTTTAATCAATTTATTAATTTCCATTGCTTCCAGCAAATTCATTTTTTTTCCTTAAGTACATGTGTGTATGATTTTGAGATTATCTTTACTTATCTTGTGTTTTGATTCTTGCATAATTCTTGCAGATGTTCATACATTGTAGATTTTTTGTCTAAAAAGACGTGTTCACGTAGCCTTACATAAAAATTTCTACTAGTTTGGTCTGTATACCGGGTGGCTACGGAAGTATTGCCTACGGAATATCTCAGTTATTGTATGAAGTAGGTTTGTGAAATTTGGAGCGTCGATATAATGACATAAGAGCTAGAATTTGAGCATATTGACATATCGAAGTTAACTTCCGGTCTGACCGGAAGTAACATCAACTTTCTTATTTTAAATGGAAACCCTTTTTTTTTTTTTCGCTTTATTCAGCATTCAATTCCCTTTCTAATGACATATCACAAGTTGGTATCTGACCAGAAACTAGAAAAAAATTATTATTGAAATTCACCGAGTAGGCCGTGGAAGCAAAATGAAAGCCAAAAATTGAAAAGTTGGCTATGGAAACCATACGTCACTTGATAACAGTTGCTACTACTGTGATATTTTATTTTCATTCGTCGGCGTTATAAAAAGCCGCCAAAAAAAATATTGGAAAAATTGGGAAAAAACAATACTCTGTAGGTCCATAACTTAAATAGGAACATACAACTTTTTCTTGCCTGTACTATTCAGCATAACCATTCCTTTCTAATGATATAATAGAAAGTAATTTTTTGAAATGAAATACCAAAAAATCCAATTATTATTCTTCAAATAACGAAAAAACAGATTTATCGAAAAAAAAAAAAAAAAATTCAAATTGATAGGATTAAAGATAAAATAAATTCAAAACAAATGTTCGAAATGCATTCCCTCAGCGTCAATACATTTATTGACTCTGGTGATATTTTCATGTAAAACGTTTCTCAACATTTGGGGCGTGATATCTTGGAAAGCTCTACGAATTTTTACTTCTAGCTCATGTAGAGTTGTAGGCTGTGTGGAATACACCCTATTTTTAAGATGCCCCCATAGAAAAAAGTCACACGGAGTAAGATCAGGTGACCTTGGTGGCCACCTGACTGGACCATGGGTTGTTATAAGTCTCTCTTGAAAGCGATTTTGAAGATAATTTCTCGCTATTCTTGAATTATGCGGAGGGGCGCCATCTTGCTGGAAGTACATTCTCTCAGTTATTTCCGCTGGTAGGTTGTTAATGAATTCCGAAATTTCATTCGTTAAAAAATTAAAGTATCTCTCTCCGGTTAGTTGGCCTTGAAAAAGAATGGTGCCAACAATATGAGTTCCAACTATTCCTGCCCAAACATTCACACCAAATCTCTCCTGGAAGCCGCCTTGTCGAAACCGGTGCTCGTTTGCTATCGCCCAGTACCTGGAACAAAAGACCGTTCACACTTTTAGCACTTTACACTTCGACTATCGACAATAATCCAAATAAAGTACAGTACCTACCTTGTATTATTCCTGTTAAATAATCCATTGTTGGTAAATCTTGACTCGTCCGTAAACAAGATATAATAGTTAAATAGGTGATTCTCAGCATTTTGTCGAAGAAACCAATTACAATATTCCAGGCGCCTTTCACCGTCATTTTCATACAAATGTTGATGCAACTGATACTTGAAGGATTTCAATCGATGTTTTTTCAAAATTTTCCTAACAGAGTCCTTACTTATAGCTAATTCGGCGCCAATCTGCCTTGAGGAAATTGTGCTATCATATTGTACTAAAGCTAATACATTAATTTCAGTTTCCTCATTAATAACAAATGCTTCTTGGTCTTCGTGAACATCAGGCTCAGTTCTTAATTTTTCTTCAAGCCACTGGAAATACCTTCTTGACGGTTGCTGCCTCCCTGGATATCGCTATAAATACAATCGTTCAGCGGCATAAGAATTTTTTAAACATTCACCATAAATGAGAAGCATGTCAATTTGTTCGGTTCGTGAATAACGGGGCATTTTTTTAATATTCCACTAACTGATTTCGATTTCCAAACCCTTTTAAAATGGCAGAATCAAAAACATTACTTCGAACGTCAAAATAATATGGATAGCAGCGTTCGTGACAGCTCTCATTTCTTTTTTGTTTCATTCCAAAATACATCTTAATCAGCCTACTTGTTAATATTTTGGTTCGAATGATTATTGCAATGGAATGATTATTCTGAATAGCACAAACATCGTCCATAGGTAGATATTAGAATATCTATGGACAAAGGCACAGACCAAGTACGTTTATGTTCCTATTTAACCTAGAACCTACAGGATATAATTTATCATTCCACATTATTTTTAATTTTAATTATTATGCTGAATAGTACAGGCAAGAAAAAGTTGTATGTTCCAGAGTATTGTTTTTTTCCCAATTTTTCCAATATTTTTTTGGCGGCTTTTTATAACGCCGACGAATGAAAATAAAATATCACAGTAGTAGCAACTGTTATCAAGTGACGTATGGTTTCCATAGCCAACTTTTCAATTTTTGGCTTTCATTTTGCTTCCACGGCCTACTCGGTGAATTTCAATAATAATTTTTTTCTGATCTAGTTTCTGGTTAGATACCAACTTGTGATATGTCATTAGAAAGGGAATTGAATGCTGAATAAAGCGAAAAGAAAAAAATAGGGTTTCCATTTAAAATAAGAAAGTTGATGTTACTTCCGGTCAGACCGGAAGTTAACTTCGACATGTCAATATGCTCAAATTCTAGCTCTTATGTCATTATATCGACGCTCCAAATTTCACAAACCTACTTCATACAATAACTGAGATATTCCGTAGGCAATACTTCCGTAGCCACCCGGTATACTGTAGAGCATTTCCCACATTCTATTCTATACACCAGATTTTTTCATTCTCTCGTTTGGGTATTGCAATGAACATAATTCTGCCTAGATTATTATTACTTAATGAAAGATGTTATTTTGTATTAAAAAAATAATTTTGTATGTTTTCTGAAATCTTACCTGAGTAATAACTGCTACTATATTTCCATGTGTTGTTTTCTATGATATTTGGGTATAATTCTCTTATAACCGTTTCATTATTAATTGAATGAAGTGTTTCATTCATTTCATTAAAGTGATCATGAATTTCAACAAAATAAACAAGTCATCAATTACACAAATCCTGAGAACAGCTTTTTACTCAGAAAGCAAATGTGATTTTCAAAATTGTACAATCAAATGAATCCTAAAGGTGTTGATATTGTTAGATGAAATAATATCATTTTCCCATGCATTGAAATGACAAAAGATTAATTTTGTTAGTATTGAACGAAAGCAGACTCGCATTACACCACTTTCTCAAAGCAGATATATCCCGAGACATTTTGCTAAAAAGATTGTGTGAATTTTGATCATGTCATAGGATCATTGTGTTGTCTACAAAAATAGTGAATACACCCTCAGTCTTGACATTTGCAAGGTCATTGAAATATAATAAGAAAAGGTTAGGTCCAAGCACCGATCCCTGTGGTATACCAAGTTTGATTAAACCAATATCGGAATAGCTATTAGTTTTTACAATTTGAGATCGTTGACTCAAATAAGACTCAAACCAGTCATGGCTTTGTTCTCTGAACCTGTAAAGGTGGTGCTTACGTAGAAGTATTTGGTGATTAAAACAGTCAAATGCTTTTGACAGATCTCAAAATACTGCAGCGCTCGTTTCGTTTGAATTCAGTTTTAAATACACATTCTTTAAAAAGTGAAAAATAGCATCTCCAGTACTTTTTTTTGCTAGTTTGAAAACCAAATTACTAAGGATGCCAAGAAATCCATCATTCTATTTTTCACCAATTTTTCGATAAATTTTTCCACGGCAGGAATTAACGAGATAACGGGATTAATGGGGTCACCACCCTCATAAAGAGGTATCACTAAGTTATTCCCACACATAAAAAAGGTGATCCGAATACCATGACAAATTTCCGGCCGATCACAGTTCCATCTGTCTTCTTAAAGATCTTTGAATACGCATAACTGAATATATTGAATGTTTATTTAAACGAGAACATTATGTTATCTAAAAATTTATATGGTTTTCAGAATTCAAAGGCAACTACTGATCCGATTCACTCTTTATATTTAAACGTCTTGAATTCAATTAACTGGGACGAGTACCCTTTTGAGGTTTTTTGTGACCTTAGTAAGGCATTCAACTGTGTTGATTACAAAATCTTTATGAAAAAGCCCATTATTGGCATACAAGGAAATGAACTGAATTGGCTGAAATCGTTTGTCTCAACACGAAAACAATATGTCACTATTCCGAATTTTAATAACTCAGTGTCGGGATCTCCCAGCAATAAGAGATATAGAGAGGGCTTCTGTGTCTCTTTCTTGAAAGCAACATACCCGACGTTGTTTACAAACATCTCAGCCCGAATCATATTAAAAATGGGCATTGTTGGATATATCCGTTTGCACTCGGTGACCAGGTTGGAATTCCATGTTATTTTCACTCTTATCTTGGCGATCATGTTTGTTTACGTTCGTTTACGACTTATTTATCGTCTTGTCAAATCAAACCATGGGCGTCGCAGCATGGTAATCATGGCACAATCCCGATTTTGAGACAAAAATACACTATTTGTTGAAATAGCTGTAGAAAACATTGTTACTATGTCGACCTTAAAAACGATAACCTATCAATAATTAGGAAAAAACTTGTAGCAGTGTAGGCAAACTCAGCTCTTCTGTCTTGTTGGAATGTCTTTCGAGTACTTAAAACATAGCGTCGTTGATACTGCTATGGTCATTAGTATTTATTATCTACAGTCTTCTGTAAAATGAATTTTTCTCGACATAGCTCCAATTGCAGTATCAACGACGATAGGTAGTTTAGTGATATTTTTTTACTTTGAATTTGTTGGACATGGAATTTACTGTTCTGCATTTATAACATTATAATAACTTGACAGTTATGTGTGTGTGTTTGAAATGTATGCTAATTTAGAGGAATTCGTGATTGTGAAACCGATGATATGGACACAGATGATACCAGAAGAAAGTGTTTAAAAGTAGCAATGAGAACTATAATCCGTCAGATACAAAAAATTAGACTACTCCAGCAAAGGAATAGAAGAATGCAATCCAAAATTTTAATTTTTTTCAAGCTAGACAGACGATTTACATTAAGCAAGTCATCGCTCCACCTTGTGAGCCTACATCAAAATAGAGCTGTTGTTTGATATATCTGCAGAAATGTCTTCAGAGATACATGTCGGCCCCTATTTAACTCATAAACTTTAATGACTCTGACCTGTTTGATGTACAGAAACAGAAAAGTTTGAAACAGAAGTAAAATAATAACTACATGAGAAATTCTGGTTTTCCTACTAGGCAGACTTGTAATATCGATCGCTCCCTGAGTCTAACTCTACATAAGTAGAGACATTACTTTTTGACAACTCTAAAACACTTTTTGATTATCTGCCCCAGGATACCAATAATCTAAATTCAGAAAAAACATAAGAAAAAAAGAGTTAAAGAGCTATTAAGGCTTTTACTACACTTTGGATGAGTATTTCAATGATACACTTTCAATATAAATTTGAATGTAACCTGTTATGTGTATTATAGTTTATGTGTAAATTATTATGTGTATTATAATGCATGTATATCATATACATAGTGTAGGTATAGTGTATAGTTTACTGATGTGATTCAACAATTTGAATATATTTACTTTTTTACTTCAGCACTTTCATTTATTTTTTCAGTATTTATGACCTTATTCGCACAATGCAGTATTTATCTTGACAACACACGTGGTTTCCAACCAGGCATGTTGTCGTCTAGAGATAAAAATATAACATGAACAAAATTTATCAGCACGCCGCCACTGGTTCTAATCTTACATCCGAATATCATAACAATAACAAATCTCCCCCTCCGAACTCGGAGGTTACCCCTCACCCACAACCTATCACAAAGGATAGTGATATGTAGCTTTCATAACAACGTGTGTTGTACATATAGAATTGGCACCTCTATATCTTTTATTGCTCGGAGGTCGAGATTAGTACTTTTTTTATTGTTTGTGAATAATATTGCATGCATCTCTACAGAGGCCAATTTGTGATGATACATCACTTAGTTATATCAGATAAAATAGATCTACAACCAGAGTAAACTTAATCCTACAAAATTTGAACACTGGTTTAAGTAAAATTCTCTATATTTGAATAATCAGAAAAAACCTTAATAAGATTACCCGCTAGACAAAAAGAGGTTGCTAGTTTCAATTTGAAAATTGGAGATGATGAAATTTCTCCGTGTTCTCTCGAATGCCGCCTTCGATCTAATTACTTTCTGGGGAGCATCTTCCTCATGTAAAGACGTTTTTGCCGCCCAGAAAAATGTTATTAGATGTAGGACTTTTTTGTATGAGCGTGAATAATAATATAATTTATTTCGTTTGTTGAAAGGTACAGTTGTACAATAACAAAAGTTAACACGCGAAGTTTGTTGAATGAGGCACAGCCGAGTTCAACAAACACGCGAGTACAAAAAAGCCCTTTACGAAAGTGTTTCATACAAAGTTTTTTCTTCGACAGTTATATTGGCAAATTGTAGCAATTATATCATTAATTTGAATGTTTAATGTTATGAATTGTCGTCGTATTATCAGTAGGAATACCACAAGTGATTGAATTTTCGTGATAAGTATGTCGATTCATTGCTGAATTGCTTCGAGAAAACACCACGAGTCCGCAGGACGAGGAGTGGTGTTTTCTCGAAGCAACTCAGTTTCGTTCAGAAATAAAAGACAGACTTATGAGATAAATTCAATCACGAGTGGAATTTTATTAGACTATTTCACGAAGCATTAAAAGTATTATAAACATGAACAATCAATTTATCATAACCATAATCAATTAACTATAATCACAAAAAATGTTTTATAACTACCAATAATTTATTATATAGTTACGATGCGTCTCATTTTGACGTTTTCGCCTACAATTATGATCTGTCAAAATGTCAAACTTTGCTTTGTCTCTATGGTTACATCGTTGAAAACACCAACGCTGACAGACCAATCAGAATAGACACAGCGGGTGTTTTCGCGATAATTACAAGTTGTCTTTGATTTGTGAATATCTTGAGAAGAGTGGAATAGTCAAATAAAGACTTCCGAGTTATATTTGACGCATAATACTATATTTTTCAAATATGCATAAATGTATGAACAGTGTGTAAAAAATTACTTTACGCACAGTTGATGATTTTACGCACAAGTGTTTTTTACGCACTTGTGCGAAAAAGTACCACTTTACGCACTGTCAGCAGTGCGTAAAAGCTTAGTTTAGGCACTGTCGTAGGAAAAAGACTTTTTAAAATTTTTAAAATAGAGAACACTGGCCAATGATGAATACAAATAAATTTAGAAAGAAAAATAGAAGTTTTAATTTGTTTGTTACATCAATGAAGTATCATGATTTATGTTTATTTTTCAATTATAGTTTACACAAATACAAAAGAAATGTACAAATTATAATTCTTAAACAATACATTTTAAAAACATTTACGAAAACTATAAGATGACTGTTGTACAAAGTCAAATACACAATTACAATACAATTAGTAAAATACTTCATTATAAGAAAAACCAACGTCCTGGACTTGTAAATATCAAAACTTTTAAAGAATTTATTATATAACGGAACTGATTCTCTGATATGTGATGTGAAATTTGTCCCACTCAGGTTTTAACAGTATTGAAGAGATTATTACCCAAGCTGTATATATTCACGTAGATTGTACATGGTGTTTTAAAACAACAATCAAATTTTCAAATTAATGAAACACAGTATTTTCAAATGGATGACCCTGTATTTAGTTTCATATTCTGAGAGCCCATTTATTGAGCTATTCAATGGTACTCTATGGACTAATATATCAGACCTTTGAGAAATTATTTAATGCATCTGTTGACAAAGCAGTGTTTGTTGCTATAGAAAGACAAACAAATCAGGAAGTAGTCGGGGCGTGGCGCAGTGGTTAGAGCTTCCGAGTCTGAGTCGAAAGGTCCGGAGTTCAAGCCCCAGTTGCTGCTGGGATTTTTTAATTTAATTTGACCAATTAAATTATTTAAATCTTGTGGCTGGACTGGGGTGAGTCCTGCAGCACGATTCACTGTTGCGTTCCAATTAACAGTGCTGCTCCTAAGGTGGCACATGAAGTTAGTAACAAGGCCTATCCAGAACACGTGGCTAATGATCATAGCAGTCGATGCCAAAACACCAAAGAAAAAAATCAGGAAGTACATTAATATCTCTCCCTTTTATAGTTAATGTTGAATAACAGATAATAATAATACATCTATTACTTTTAAAAACATTGAGTTTCAGCAAGAGTTTGACAATATATACATAACTAACACACTTAAAAATAAAAATAAATAAAAAATAAAAATAAGATATTTCAAATAGTCATGGGAAACAGTATTCCTTTTTAAAGTAGGTAAAGTAGGTGGTGAAATAATGTTAACTCACCTTCATTTGAATTGTATCAAACAGATTCCTGATGTTCTGATCCTTATCGTAATCTTCTCGGACAGTTGATTTAACTGAAGCACGGATATGAGACTCCAAGCTTTCTCTGTTTATGTATCCCCATGCTCCAGCTGCTATTTCGGCAACAACAATTATCAAAAGAAGACAGAAAGACTGAAAAAAAACATTCGATAAACTTCTAAACTTCCTGAAAATTGTCCTTCTATAAATAAACAAGACCAGAAAAATATGTCTTCTAAATGAAGACCCAGATAAACTCACTTAGAGAATGGTTAGTTGTGTAATCATCTATGGTACTCACCACAACCAGAGGTTTACGGACCTCCCTGCTGACGCTGTATATTCCCAAGATTGACAGGAATAGAAGAATGATGGATGCCAGGAGTAGAATTATCGTCGAAATCAAATAGTCTTTTGATTCTTGTGTGAAATGCAATGGAATGGTTGGGTCAACAAACATCCATATTGAGATCGAAATTCCAGCAACCGCAAAAAGCTAAACAAAAATTTAAAACTAAAGTAGGCTAGAGCTGATATGGAAAGACTGACTAAATCACAACACTAGATCAAAAGACCATTCTAGGTTATAAAAATATAATAGGAGTGTCAGTAGCGAGCACCGAACAAAGAAAAACTACTGACCCATCTAGTACCCCCGCACCTATTTTTTTTTTTGAAGTTTTTTGAAATTTTATTCAAATATACAAATTTACAATACAAGATGGTCCAAAATCGGCCTGGTTTGGTGGGTCTAGGAATCATAAAATTGTTGGCAAATGTGTTCGATCACATATTTAGCATTATTAAAGTACAATTTAGAATAAAATAAAATTAAATAAAATTACGCTACATTAATTTTGTACCTTTGACAAGCACCAGTTTGCTAGTAAAATCTTAAAGTATTTATTACAACTTGCAATATTCTTCATAGTCTCCCGTACTTCGTTATAAGCTTTTATTGCTCTATCAATTGGGTTATTTAGAACTTTATTTGTTCTAGGCTTCTGTGTATTTAGTTAATGTTTTTATCTTGTATCATGTGTGTGTACTTGACTTCTATGACTCATTGACTCATTACAGTATTCCTTTTCAATTGACTATTTACCAATTTACATATAAATTTACATCGTTCAGTTTTGAGAATATCCCATTTTTTGTCTAGTTTTACTTGTGTATATACATTGTCTGTGGACATTCTATAGTCTAAATCAAATTAAACTGTTACCACCCAATTTTATGATACCTGAGTTTTTTTTTAATGTTGTTATTCCACATGTACCCCATATTGTTGTTAAGTATGTATTTATCTGAAAATGATGTAAAAACGTGTTTTTTTGAATTGTTTTGCTTATATAATAAAAACTGATAGATCAATCTGGTTGATCCAATGGAAAGAATTGTAGATAATTCAAATACGAACAAAATGGAATGTTTAACGACCCGATCTGATCAGTAATAATGGAGGAAAACCAGAAAAACCGAAAAAAAAATAACGATTTTTTTCAAAATTCATAACTCCGCCGTTTTTCAAGAAATAGGGTTGACCCTTCTCATGAAAGCATTGAATCATGTGCACTTTGTGTATGCACAAAACAGGCTCTGATGGATCATTGGTTTTGGCACAATTGCAATTTTAATTTTTTTGCACTATCTTGCAGCGGGCCTGGATGCTCTAATAATAGTCCGATTTCAATTTCTAAAACAGATTTTGAAAGTAGAAGTACAGTACCACAAAACGTATATTCTCATTTTGCGCTAAAATGCTGCGAAATGACTGAAAAATGCTTGCAAACATGACTGAAAACGGCCGAGCTGGTGGAAGCGGTCGAGTGGTAGGAGAGAGCGGGAGATGAGGGGAAGCGATTATCACGTAATCCGTTCAGTAGAAGAATCCCCTTCATCTGCCGTACTCTCCTACCACTCAGCAGCTAACGCGGTCTTGGCCGTTTTCAGTCATGTTTGCATGCATTTTTCACCCATTTCGCACCAATGTAGCGCAAAATGAGAATATACGTTTTGTAGTACTATACTTCTACTCTCATAATCTGTTTGAGAAATTGAAATCGGGCTATCACTACACCTTTTTCAATTGTAATTCAGAAAGTATAACATGTATTTCAGAAAGTATAATTTGTAATTCAGAATAGTAAATTGTAATTCAGAAACCGTAACATGTAATTCAGATTAGTAAATTGTATTTCAGAAACCGTAACATATAATTCAGATTAGTAAGTTGTATTTGAGATTGTGTAACTTGTAATTCAGATTAGTGAATTGTTAATCAGAAAGTGTGACATGTAATTCAGAAAGTGTCAACTGCAATTCAGAAACCAAGAACAACCCGTATTAGACGGCGAGCTGACTACGTAGAAATACGGGTGACTCGGTGCAAAGAGAATTTTAGCATTTATAGGTTCGGGTGTCACCAACGTAGCGTGAGACGGGCCGCCAGAAGGCACCCCGGAAGAATAACGCGAGGGTAGAGGGTTAAATATGCATTTTTTACGTAAAATAAGTCATAAGGTGCAAGGCTGGAAATTGGCAGAATAATTGGATGTTATACAAATAAGGGGAGAAAAAATTGCCAGAAGACTAGGTGGAAGATAAAGGCCCGCCAGAAGGCGCTAATGTCGTGAAATTTTATATATTTTTTTGAAATATAAAAAAATTCATACGTAGTTTTTTGTAGTACTGAGTTAGTACAATGAAATTGTTCGTACAAACTTTTCGATATCTCGTTTAGTTTTTAGATTTTGATGCTTTTATAAAAAAAGTTTCCAAGTCCCGTTTTTTTTATCGATTTTATTTTTTCCCCGCTCAGTTAACCAATTCTAAAAACTGAAATTTGGAGAGTAGGTAGATTTTGTCAAAAGGTATTTGCTGCAAAAAAAAATTGGATTTTTTTCAATAGTTTGGGAGATCTATCGATTCCCCGGTTTTTTTGGATTATTTCACGGTACATTGATTTTGTGGAAAAATTTCATTCACATTTTTTGTAGATTTTCTGAAGGCAATCAAAAAAGATTTCCTGATAAATTTGGAAAATTTTGAGCGTTTCCGAGATATTTCGAATTTTAAAAAATTTCAATTTTTTTATTCATATTTTTCAAGTTTCCTCAGTTTTCCAATCATTCTTTCGGAAATTTTCAAGTGACATGATTTGTTTGCATTTTCCAGCTCTATCCATTGCACTATTAAAAATTTCATTTCAGTCATCGATACGGTTTTTATTCGTGTTTTTTTCTTTTCGGAAAATTTCCCGACAAATCGTTATGCAATTTCCGATCCTTCTCAAAATCTATACAGACCTTCATTGCATATTGACGCATATCTCAAAAAATCAATCAAGTCAAACAAACAAAACCCTGAACCTATCTCATTGAATTTATGAAAAACTAATGAAGACCACGGGTGTGAAAGCAGCAACGGTTTTTCCAGCAACGGTTTTTTTTTCTTTTTTTTTCGCTTCAAGTATAACCGTTGCTCCAGGTTTTTCGACGGAAATGAACCATTGTGTACCTGCTGAATATGTTCCATGGGATTAAATAATTTGTGAATCAAAAACTACCCCTCCACACCCCTCTAAATTAGAAAAATCTTGAAACAGTTGAATTACCCGTTGCTCGAGGTATTTTGACGGAAATGCATTATTCTACAGCTACTGAACACGCTCTGTAGGGTGAAATAATTTTTGAATCAAAAACTACCTCTCAACAACCCTTTGAATTTGAAATATCCTGAAACAGTTTAAAAACCCGTTGCTCGATTTTTTTTGACAAAAATGAATTATTCTACAGCTACTGAACACGCTCTATCGGGTGAAATAATTTGTGAATCAGAAACTACCCTCAACAACCCTCCGAAGTGGAAAAATCCTCAAACGGGAAGTCGAATTTTCTGATCAAACAGTAGAGGAGAAGTGATTTGCAACATTTTGACAAAATCTGTTAGTGCTCCGACAATGACTTCACTCATAAGTCGAATTTTTAAAATAAGTGCTAAATGCACCACCTGGCTCCCCCGATAGTAGGGTTGAAAAATCCACCCCGGGATCCCAACGGAGGTCAACAATTCTCTAACGGAATGGTCCTTTTACAACAAAAAATGGACAGTCAAAATCTGTGTATGCTATAACCAATTTGAAATGAATATTCAAAATTTTAGGGTTGGAAATTTCAACCCTGAATCCCATTATTCAGTACTTTACGAAAATTGCATATTCAAAATATCCAATCCTAGTCCAAAAGCGAAATTATTTTATTACAATACCTTAATTTGCCGGAAGTCATTTTACGCTACAACCGCATTATTCAGCCACCCACTTTCAACCCCACATACTCTATTTTGTAGATATTTGTTATTATTTATCATAATAGCCCCCTTTTGGTGTCTCTGGGGTGTCTCCGGAGATTTCGGCTGCTATCTTTGGCCGCTCTTTTCACACCGGTCAGATCTTTGATGGTTTCTGAATTACAAGTGATGGTTTCTGAATTACAATTGACGCTTTCTGAATAACAATTCACTAATCTGAAATTCAAGTTACACTTTCTGAAATACAACTTGCTAATCTGAATTACAATTTACTAATCTGAATTACATGTTATGGTTTCTGAAATACAATTAACAATTCTGAGTTACAAGTTACGTTTTCTGAATTACATTTCACTAATCTGAATTACAAGTTATACTTTCTGAATTACATATGAAAAAGGTGTAGAGCATCCAGGCACGCTGCAAGATAGTGCAAAAAAAAATTAAATTGTAATTGTGCCAAAACTAACTATCTGACAGCGCCTGTTTTGTGCACACATAAAGTACACATGATTCAATACTTTCATAAGAAAGGCCAATCCTACTTCTTGAAAAATGGCGCAGTTAGGAATTTTTCAAAAAATCGCAAAATTTTCTGGTTTTTCCAGTTTTTTTCCGGTACTAATGATCCGACTGGGTCGTAATCACTCGTAAAACATCCCATTTTGTTTGTATTTCAATTATCTATAATTCTTTCCATTGGAGTAACCAGATTGCTCCATTAGTTTTCATTTTATAAGCAAAACAATTTAACAAAACACATTTTTTGTCATTTAAATGTTTATAATAAATTAATAAATAACAGTTGCGAGTCGAAAACATCAGAATATAACTAAGGACTGTCTTTCATGTGTTGGCATAGTCGGTTTTCTACTAGTAATTTTGTTAAAAACTCGCTCGTTTCATGCTCTAATGAAGCTTTTTGCAAGCTCATATAATATTATATAAAAGCGGTCCAATTACAGATCCTTGGGGGACGCCCATTTTGGTATCTAGTAGATTACTTTTAGTCTTATCAATAGTTACAAATTGCTTTCTGTTAGTTAAGTATGAATTTATAAGCTCATTCATTTTGCCTCTTACGCCCATTTGTTCCAATTTATACAGTAATGTTTTGTGGAAAGCTTTCTTTAGATCAATAAAAACTGCGATAATATACTTTTTTTCTAGTGATGATTGGAACAATGGATAATTCAAGAAGCTTCAAGTCACCAAAAGTTATATCATCATATCCTGGTGAAGCATTCGGATTTAGAGTATTGATTATATTTTTGATTTCTAGGGTTGTCACATCTGTTAGATTGAATGCAAAGGCCCTAAGAAAAAACCTAGTAGATACGTTCTTAACAAATCGTATCTATTACAGAAAGTACCTACAAGGTTTTTCTCAAAGTAACTATGTATGGGGATCTCTCTAGGAAGTGACATAATAGTCATCGAGGTAATAGCCAGGGCAGAAGTTGTTTTTTTAGAAGATTTTCACATGAGTACAAGAAATTATCAGAAACAAAACTTAACTTTCTTAACCATCGTATCCATTACTGAAAGCAGCAAGGCTTTTCTCAAAGTAACTATCTATGCATGGGGCTCTAGGAAGTGATACAATAGTCGTCGAGGTGCTAGCCAGGGCAGTAGTTGTTTTTTAGAAGATTTTCACATAAGTACAAGAAATTATCAGAAACAAAACTTCAAAATTTCACAAATGTTACCCAACAATGAGAATATTTTATTAGTCAATCTAGATATTCTCAAAGATTGACAATTGCATACTTATTTATTTATTACATGCTTGTTAGAGTTATTAGGAGTGAATTTAATCATTCATCAGAGCAAACAGTTTACATAAAATTTACATAAGAAATGTAGGTACATCATAGTTATTTATAAATATTAAATAACAAATCATTCATCATGTATAAATAGTCTGTTGTGTCCTTATTTGATAAACCCTTGTAACTAGTTGTTTCAATTCAGAATATCAATTAATTAAAAGTATAATCAAAAGTTGAGGCAAAAGAATAAAAAGCAGCAGATACACTAATAATGGCTGATGATAAAAATAGATGGCCATTCCAATTTTATAAGTTATATGATTCATTTGCAAGTGGATATTTAATTAATATCTTATTTCTGGTATATTCAAATAACAATAAGTAATCAATATTTCCTTGTGAAACTTTATATTTTTTGACGATTTATTGTTGGTAGAAACATACCGCAAACAAGAATACCTGAAAAAAATGTTTTTAAAATAATAATTCTGTTATATTGAAGGTTGCTTTAGTTTAAAAATACGTAGATTGAAATATTAAAACTCAAAAAAATTGGAAAGTAAGTTTGGTTTCTGAGGGCAGCAGTAGATTGATTGGTTTAAATACCCACACATTTGAATTCCAATGAGAGATCAGAAGAAAACTAATCTTTGAAACAGATAGGTATATTGTGAAAATTTAGGACGCATTGCCATAAATAACGTTCGAAATTTCAAATTTATCGATTAATGCTGTTTGGCCTCTATTACCCCATGAAAATGGCTTCTGGAAACGCAATTACTTACCAAAAATATTATATTGAGCAGAATGAAGAGATACTTCATGCACGTATATCCAGCTCCCATCTTTAAAAAATTGCGGAGATCAATGCAGTTTAAATAGTCCTTTTATGTTATGAATAACATTGAAAATTCAAGTCGACACAATACAAAATCACAACCCTATAATAGTAGAGCACAGACTAAAATAAAATCTAAACACCAAAAACGTAAACACAAGACGACATAAAGTGCACGGCACGGCACGCTCTATGATTGGTCGCTGTAATGGCGGTAAGTTTAAATGACCTACAAGAAGAAAGCAAACAGTGTGAATAGACGAGGAAAGTGTTGACGTCAGAAATGTCATTCTTGTCAAAAACTGATTCGAAACAAACATCCGTCAAATTTAAATCAGCTTGTCCGATTGTTTCCGTAAAGATTTTTCAACTTCTTTTGCTTGAGAAAACAAAATCTAAACAACCAAACACAAACTAATAAGCAGAGCAGCAAATCATCAACAGAGTCACCTAAAATTCTTTGTTTGGAATCAGTATTTGACAAGAATGACATTTGTGACGACACACTTTCCTCGTCTATTACTAGCCAACCTAACCTAACCTGACTAACCTTACGTAGACAGACTAACCATTCAAAATTGTTAGCGATTTAATGACTATTCATCCAAAATTGTTAATAATCAAGCATTGTTGGGGGCGCTTATGCCGTGCATTGTATTGTATAGGATAAACACTAATCGCATTCAAAACATCTAAAGTTAACACAGAACATATATATGTTTTGTGACTGAACACTTATCATCCGTCATTGGCGTCAAATGCAAAGAGTACACCAAGTTGGTGTACTCTGTGGTGAAATGTATGATGATAATTTGTAATAAAAAATGTTGATCGACTAAAGCCAATGAAAAAAAGAGGAATTAACTGAATCGTACCGAGGAGCCAATCTCAGAGTGATAATAATGGTTATTTATGATACAAGTTTGTAAAATTGACCTTTTTTATGAGCGTGAACTTTGTTAAGCGAGGCGCACCCGAGTTCAACAAAACACGCAAGTACAAAAAAGCTCTTTAGGCAAATACCTATATCATATAATTTTCATTCTGCGGAAATTATTTTATATTGGCAAGCATTCGTATATGTATGAACAGTGCGTAAAAAAATTGTTTACGCACAGTTGATTTTTTACGGAAAATGATCACTTTACGAACCGTGAAAAGTGAGTAAACTTTTGCAACTGTCGTAGGAAAAGTATACCTTTTCTAGAATGTTTGTGTAGACCACAGACCTCATATTTTATGAGGTCTGTGGTGTAGACTACCCACTAAACATTGGAAATTACAACATGTTGCAGCAAGTATGAATGTTTATTACATTTGTAATGTATCTCTGCAAGCTTGAAGTAGGTTTACTGTAAATCTGTTGTTTCCAGTTTTCAATTGAAAATTCACTACAATCTTTCTTCATAAAATTTACAAAAATGAATTTACTGTAATTTTCAAAAAGAATATTTTACTAAAACTTGAATATGAGAGCTTGTGGTAAACTTCCACGTGCAATTTTCACTGAGTGGAGTGGAGGCGAATATTCCAAAGAGACAGGAAAGGAAAGTATCTCAAGTTCTATAATCACAGAACTATGAACTATAACATGTTCTGTGTCTGTAATCCATGTATCCATGATCCTTGCCATCACAGAACTATAACACTATAGTTCTGTGCTTGCCATACTTCGCAAGGCATGTGGCAGTGGCATGTTGCATGTTGTTCACTTGTCGTTGTCAGTTGCCACTTGTCATTTGTAAATTGAGAATGTTGGTAATTTACCAAATAATGCATTTTATTTCATTATTTATTCGTTTCAGATCAATTTACAGACCCCTAAAGGTCTGTGAATCAATTAAGTATATATTTTGAATTTGCCGGGCCGGCCAAGTTCATACCATAGATATATATTATATATAATGATTTCTCTATGGTTCATACCATACGGCAGATTATTTTTACAAATGTCAATTGACAGTACTGCAGTCAGGGTATTTTTCATTCCAAGCCGATTATTTCAATAATTGGATTATCGATTATTTTTAGTTCGAATTAACGAATTATAACATCAAACATCACTACTATCACTAGCAAGAATTCAGATCGCCCGTACTTCCAGAAGGGCGATCGCATGGCGTTTTGGCGCAATTTTTAGGTTAGGTTTTTACACTGTGCTTTCCTTTTCCCGCCTGCCGATAGTGCTGATACTGCTGATAGTTTATTGTTCTTGGCCCAAACATTTATTTTCCCAAATAACACGACGATATTGAAGACAACAGCAGAAATGGTAAGTGAAGCAATTACTTCTTAAGGTATTATATTTTTATGCACCAATTAAACTCCAAAACAACAAGTGGATGTAATCTTTGTTAACATTAATTAAATTACAATTGCTCTACTTGCTCCTTGATACTGCATAAATCCACATAATTTTCTGTAAAATGATATCAGTGAACATGCCATAGTCCCCTTATCAGTAAAATTTGAAAAGATCAAACAGAAAAAGACTGCAAAGCTGTGAGTAGTAAAAAACAACGCCCCTTCATACCTTGTTTGGTTTTATTGTCAGTTTGATATTACAAAATTTCCACTTGAGGTCTGTGACCCTAGCTAGACAAAAAATTCCAATGATTAAATGTATATGCCTTTGGATAAAAACTGCTAGCTGTCAGTTAACCTGTAAGCTAACAAGCGCTTGTTAGATCATCATATTAATAAAAAATAATTTGCTTGATGTCAGCTACATAATATTTTATTCCTTCTGCATGCACCAAAACTATTTTGTCCAAATTGTGTTGACAATTTTTTTTTCTGTCTAATATGAGTACTTCTTTTATCAATATTACAGAGTCCACAAAAAAAAGTTTTCCAAAATGAACAAACGTTATTTGAGACAAATTGTGAGGGAGAGAGTTTCATTTGGAAATTATAACAAATTATACAAGTGGCTGATTCGTAATACAGATGTATCTATTTTTCAGCAACCTACACTGAGGCCCTTTTTCATGAAAAAAAGAAGATTAATTCTGATAGTGAATCATCTCAAGAAAACAGTCAGAGAAAAATAACAAAAAACAGGAAATACAGGGATGACTCTGTTTCCCCACCACCTACCATCTTGGAAGGTAGGTTTTCAAGTAAGAATATTGATGAAATGTCTGTTCTGTGATACCACTTATTTTGAAAGAACTTGTCAATAAGTACTTATCCTCTTCAGGAAAAGGCAACAATATTTTTTTTTTAATGCAGAGCAAGATTCTTGGAGTGAAAATCAAAGGAATTCCTCTCATTCATTTATTGTGGAAAGTGATTCCAAATTGGACGATAATGGAGATTTTGAAGAATTGATTGAAAGAGCTGAAGTTGTATTTACACGAGAAGAAGATTCTGGAAAACAGACTGGTGACATTTTATTTAAATTAGAAAAAATGATGGAAGTTCTTGAAACTCTCAGGATCCAGCAGAATATTCTGTCAGAAAAAATTGATAACATGGAAACTACGATCAAGATACAACGTTCAGTTGATCTGAGTGGAAATGAATATTCACTCCCAATTCCATTCAAAGAAGTCAGTGATCTCCTGGAATTTGAGGATGTATTGAAAACCAATGAAGTAGCATCCAAAGTATTGGTAAGAATACAATTTTACTTAGTTATAATTACATATTGATGATGGTGGTTTCATTGCAGTACAATTTCCTGCGCCATGTGGGTGGAGTAAACAGTAAAGCCAATATTCAAAGGTGCCTAGAGAGAGTGTTCTCCAATTATGTTGGACGGGCAAAAGGGGAAACCTGAAAGTTGCTGATCTAAAAATAATTGAAATTATTAAAAGTGAGTTTATAAATAATTTCAATCCACTATTAGATGAATTATCTCCAATCAAATCGAATAATAATTCCCCTTCATGTTCAAGTTGTGGCAAATTATTTTCATTCATCATATGGGTACACTGAATTATAGTTTATAATAAAAAGTTCGGTTATGCAGTCATAGTTGAAGAAAAAATAATTTAATAATTTAATTTACTTCTAGCTATGAGCGATTTATCTGTATATATATATATATTTTTTTTTTCAGAGACTATTTATGTTTCGTTTCCTGACATGGATGATAGCTATTTTGAGAAAACCGTTATGATATGGTTCCAGTACGCAAAAACACGTTTCACCAGGCAGAACGTGACAAATTCTAATTAAGTCATTTTCGTTATAAATATGATAATTTTTTCCTTGCAAGAAAAATACTTTTGTTTTTTTATTGTTTTTGTTATTGATATTTTTATTTCGTTATTTTTGTATTTTTTTATGTTCTTTTTTATATTTCCTTAGAATTTGCTTGTTACTTTTTTCTAAGAATCCCATTAAATAGCAATTTAAATATTTTGTGTTTATTATTGTTACAATAGCAACTTAAAATTATCCTTGAAAAGAATCCCAGAAAAATAGTAGCTGTGGTACTAATAAGTACTAAAAAGTAGTGTATTTGAATGTAACTCAATATCTTGACTAAATATAGTTTGTTGGTATGATTGCAGTTTTCTCTTTGAAGTATCGTTAATTGAGACTAGTTTCAGCATTCTTCCTAAACATTCATTAATGAAATCTGTCATATTCGTTTGATATGTTCTAGATAGAAGAAATAAATATTTAAGAATTGAAGTAGCAACTGTATGTAAAAGAGTGATATGAAGACCTGCCTACAAAATTAATGAAGATTGTACGGTAAGTGGGAAAATCGCTATGTAAGGATTCATTCGAATATTGGTATACATTGGACAAGAAAGTATAGAAGATCTACATAGGCCTAAACTCTTTCATGCTTGCAAAACACATTGAATGTACATAATGCCACATGATGACATAAGTTATTGTTGAAATATTTTTTTTGCATTGTGAGCCTTTCATGATACAATCATATACAGGATCTTTCAAAACTGAATGCTGATCCTAATGGGCGATAATTCTTGAGTGATTATAAGAAAAATTCTTCATATGAATATTATGGGTACTCAACTGCTTTATTTCTGAGATACAGGGTGTTGAAGTTTGTAATCAAAATAATGATACCCCACTGTTTTTTTTAAGTAAATATTACTGTTATAATTGTCCTCTATTTTCTGTTAAAAATTGTCTTCAGACATTTTCGTCCTGCAGACGGTTTTCGATTTAAAAAATAAAATGCATTCTTTGGGACTATGAGAAAAAATCACAGGGAAGCAAATCTATGCATTTTATTAATTAAATCGCGAAAAAAAGACTGGAGACCATTTTTCATGAGAAAATAGAAGACAACTTTGATTAAAATATTGTAGAGCATGTTAATATCAGGGACGCCACCAATGAAAACTAAAAAATCCTTCATCTTGGAAAAGATGTTTTTTTTGTGCGTACTTTGCATGTTCCAAAATTGAAAGAAAAATACTTTGAGATATTCGAGAAAAACTGATTTTTTTTGTTGAATTTCAACACCCTGTATCTCAGAAATAAAGCAGTTTCGGGCGTGTGTTCATATGAAGAAATTTCCTCAAAATCATCCAAGGTTTATCGCTCTTAAGGATCAGCATTCAATTATGAAACACCCTGTATAACCAGGCACCAACCCACAAAACAGAAATCTGATGTAAATTGTGAATGACTCCTTCCATAACTGGTTTCCCACTTACTACATTTGTGTTGTAGACATTCCTTAGATTTACAATGAAAATAAATCAATATTGCTGTTAGCTCACTCTCAACCTTCTCAGCAATTCTCAATTAATTCACATGATATTTTCAATAATGTTTTGTAGACTTTTATAGAAGTTGTCTATAAATTGTGTACAGGTTTTCATATCATTTTAAGTATACTTCCTGGTAACTTCAGTTATAATTACATCAAGTTGTCAGTAAACTCGCAAAATACAAGTTTACTTTTGTAAGTTATAGGAGAGGAAGATGCCATCTCTGAGATAACTTGCTGTTAGTTAAATGTAAAATTTACACTCACAAAACAAATTTTGCTGCAAATTTGCAGCAATTTTAAATTGTTTAGTGGGTATCTGCGGCTGACGTCACAATTTTCAAGGTCAGTTGCTTGAAAGATAAACATTAATGACAGTTGTATGTTTTACATGTGTTTTGGTTCTAGTTAAAGTAGTTAAACCAAAGAATATCTACAATACTGAACAAGAAGTAGCAGTGGTGGGGGAAAATCGTTTTCTAGTGCGCATGTTTACTGGCAAAATGGCGGATGTTGAACAGCTGATCATTAACAAGGTTATGTCGATGCAGCTGATTCATTTTAGCCATTGTCAACTGTCAGAATTATTAGGTTCTGTGCTATGACATAGTTTTGTTCTGTGGTTGTATTATTATTTAAGTAATTTTTAACAACTTCAATAATAAATAATGGTGGATTTATGCAGCAATCATAAGTCATAAGGAAGAATATTCGTCAATGATTGATTGGAATATACGGACCAACCAATCATTGACGAATATTATCTCTTATGACTTATGATTGCTGCATAAATCCACCATAAGCGTCTCACTAGGAACAAACACCTCTGTATTCCAGGCAGAGATGTACGCCATCTTGCAATGCGCGAGAGAAATCAATATGAGGGAAATGCACAATGCACGGATCAAAATATGTACCGATAGCCAGGCGTCACTGAAGGCTCTTATGAACCCGAAAGTGACATCAAGACTGGTATGGGAATGCCGAGAAGAACTCAGTGTTCTCACAGAACACAACAAATTAACTTTGATGTGGGTTCCAGGATACGGCGGTATCGAGGGCAATGAAAAAGCTGATGAGCTAGCTAGAAAGGGCTCATCAACTCCATATATATTGGCCCAGAACCTGCACTCGGGATTAATAAATCCGACATTCGAGGATGCATTCGGGACTGGGTCAAGCGAAAACAAAAGGAGAGGTGGCACGAAGCCCCCCTCATGCACCACGGGAAAACATACATTAAAGAACCGCCAAAACACAAAACTGAAGAACTACTCAAACTGAGCAGGAATCAAGTTAGAACAATAACGGGTCTTCTCACTGGTCACAGTCCAATGAGAAAACACCTGCACAAAATGGGTCTGTACAACGGAGAACTTTCCTGCAGACAATGTGGTAAAGGGACAGAAACAGCCAAACATATATACTGTCAGAATGCGAGGCATTAGACCGCAAGAGACAGGCAATTTTCGAGAAACCCAATTTAACTCCCGAAGAATACAACAGCCAACCGGTGAAGAACCTGTACAGACTGGTACAGGGGACCAGAGTTACGGAGTGGGTGCTGTAAAACAAACACGGAAAACACAAAAAGCCCAAGAGGCTGAGGTGTAGCTGGTGAAAGGACCAGCATCCGAGGAAGGAAAAAAAAAACAACTTCTGTGCTTGAAAAATTTCAACCCTTTCTCGTATGAAGATTAAATAAATAAATCAGCTAATCTTAAATCACACCAAATATATTTCTTTTCATTTCGCAACGCTTCCTACGGTTCGCAGCTTCTGTCGTTCAATAATGAATTTTTTCCTGTGTCCCGGCCTTTAGCACCCCAACAAAATGGCGGAGGTCATCAAAAATTACCCTCCGAACATCAAAGGCGCCGACAAGAGTGTCGCTTCTTGTTCAGTATTGTAGATATTCTTTGGTTAAACCTTTGATTTATACAATGTCTAATTTCTGTATGGTAGTGAAAGTACAATAGGATTCCGTCAGGCGGTACCTATGACAATCATAAATAACAAAATATGATCTAGCCAAGGAAAGAAGAAATGCATTGATCAAATCTTTGATTTTGTCAGCCACTAAACTGAAATATAGACAATATCCAGATACAGTACTGGTGTCAGGTCGATAATATTTCCTGGAACAATTAATCTTTCATACAATATGGATCTTCATATCCAATACATGAATTTTTTTCCATATATCTGCTTTGAGCATGGACATTATCCAGTTCACATATATATACAGGGTCCACCACGGCAACAGATTAGAGAGCGCTCCAGAAGGACATTTCGGATGCGAAATGGTATATGCTGAATACTTGTTTCAAGGAGCAATAAATGTTCCAGTGACTGTAAAACAGTCGAAAACAATCCTTTAGGAACTCACTATACCTTTGTATAGATTGTATGGCATATGTCCGACAGAAAACAACTACTTCTCTGGCTAATACCTCGACAGATATTGAATTATATCTGTCAGACATATGTGCAAAGATCCTTACTTTGAAGGAAAAACTTTGCAAGAGCTCTCAAAGACAGACAGCAGGACACCGCCTGATCCAAACAAGGAACCAACTGCAGACCGGTTTCAGGATGGAGTCCCTCATCAGTGCAGTCCTGGTTATCACGGTTGTATACACGCGGGGGCCCGTCATCGTACGCCGGGATGAACACTGCAATCGCTTACAGGGTCCACCACGGCAACAGATTAGAGAGCGCTCCAGAAGGAATTTCGGATGCGAAATGGTATATGCTGAATACTTGTTTCAAGGAGCAATAAATGTTCCAGTGACTGTAAAACAGTCGAAAACAATCCTTTAGGAACTCACTATACCTTTGTATAGATTGTATGGCATATGTCCGACAGAAAACAAAACTACTTCTCTGGCTAATACCTCGACAGATATTGAATCTAATCTGTTGCCGTGGTGGACCCTGTAAGCGATTGCAGTGTTCATATCCCGGCGTACGATGACGGGCACCGGGCCCCCGCGTGTATACAACCGTGATAACCAGGACTGCACTGATGAGGGACTTCATCCCGAAACCGGTCTGCAGTTGGTTCCTTGTTTGGATCAGGCGGTGTCCTGCTGTCTGTCTCTGAGAGCTCTTGCAAAGTTGTTCCTTCAAAGTAAGGATCTTTGCACATATGTCTGACAGATATAATTCAATATATGTCGAAGTATTAGCCAGAGAAGTAGCTGTTTTCTGTCGGACATATGCCATACAATCTATACAAAGGTATAGTGAGTTCCTAAAGGATTGTTTTCGACTGTTTTACAGTCACTGGAACATTTATTGCTCCTTGAAACAAGTATTCAGCATATATATATATATATATACATATATATATATATATATATATATATATATATATATATATATATATATATATATATATATTGGTCTCTTTCAGAAACGACAAAAATGAAACACTCAAAACTTAAGAACAGACTCTCAAATAATACAATTTAACTTCATCAGCACAAACTTAAAATGAGTAATGATGATGATGAAGAGCACTGCAAAGTACTTCCTGTAGAAAATTTTGCCAAGAATTTAACATCTAGATATAATTCAACGGTCGTAGGGGGCAGTAGTTAATTGTATTTTCTAGGGTCACTGAATCCTAGAAGGCTTTGGCCTTCTTACGGATACGGCCAATGGGTGGAGTCTAATAGTTAAAATCTCTTTAAATAGTTCTAATGTTACAAATAATCCACAAAAGCGCCAATCAGGAAGTAAGGGTCATAAGAGAGAGAGAACAGATAATTTTGGAAGAAAAAGTTGGGTTATGTTTATTTTGAAAGTCAGAGGTGCGTTTCAATTTAACGTCTGTCGTCCGGTAACGGACGATGTATGACGTCATAGTTGTTTCGTCGGGCGATATCTGTCAGATTGAATTTTGAAACGCTCTCCTAAATCGTGGGGTAAATAGTTGACGGTCGGACGTTCCACTCAAGAATTTTGAAACGATAGAATGAAGTTTTCGGACATGACGTTCTAATATCGAAACCAAGATGCATATAACTCCTGGTGGAATTACTTATAGCTGTGAAATTGTCATCCAAAACTGTTGATGTACGGCCTGCTTGATTCATGACATTTTTATTGCGTCAAGAGAGTTTACTCAATTTTAACATAGATGGCAGGCAAATCATTACCGATCATGATGACTTGACATGTCGTTTTGACAAACGCATGCTGCGACCTCAAATTGAACCATGTCATGATTGTCATGTCGAAGTCGAGACTCATAAAAAAATGCTATACACTACCCTAACTTTTACGAATGACAGAAAAACACAATTACAAATAAATAACAATAACCCAACTAAAAACGTCGCAAAACTACCGAACTGAGCGAAAAGTATTAAAAGAACAGAAAAATCACACGATAAATACCAATTAGGCTATCCAGAACACGTGACCACGGCTCTTTAAAAATGGCCGGCTGTAGGCACACATGAATGGTGTTTGTGTTTGGCACTAGCTTCTACTGCTAATAGTTTTGTTTAGTTGTGATTTGAAATGTTATTATGGCTGTTTTAACTAAAAGTGGTTTATTTATTATCATTAGAACGAGTAAACAAAGACACTGCATCGATCTATAGAGACAAAAGGAGAGTGATAAAGTGCATGGATCCTTTTACTTTCACTCCTTGTGAAATGGACATATCTCTAGATCTTTTCACAACAGTAACGGCATTCGACATTATTACATATCTGCTGTTGACTCATAAACAAGAAAGCCAATGAAGGCCTACAAAAGTTTAACAGGCTATAAATATCTTGAAGTTGGATTTGCCCATGATTGTGAAGCAAGAAAAATGGATGAACATACTGTTGTTGCCAAGGTAGGTACTGATTTTTCGTAATTTATGAACTGTTCATTAATGTTTCCAATTAATTTTCAGATGAGGCATTCACAGCGAATGGATATTCCTTTGTTGAAAGTATAGATTATTTAATAAATTGATGGTTCTCCTGATGCGACGATGTCTTGTGGCTGCTATGGAAGTGAAGTGTCCATATTCATTAAGGAATATTGATATGGGGCAGTATTCAAATTTAAAAACCTCAACTATAATAAGCGGTGGAATTGCAATTACCCTAAAACGTGACCATGCTTATTATTACCAAACTCATTTACAAATGAAACTAACTTAATGAAAATACTGCGATTTTGTGATTTGGTCACCCAAAGGATATATGTTCATGAGTAAATTTTCCCAGATGAATAATTCTGGATAGTTGATTTCCCAAAAGCGTACAATTTTCGTAAAGTAGTTGTGCTACCTAAGTTTCATAAAAGGAAGACATTTTTTAGAGTAAAGATGGTGTCTTTGTGAAAAGGTGAGGATGGCCGAGTTGTGCTGCAGTGTGAAAATGATATCTGTGAAATTCTATTGGACCCTATAGGACTGTCCGATGTACCAAAAAACCCCTGGATCGGTTCTCAGTGCATGAAGTTATGACTGTTTCCTCAACACTATTATTTGTAATATATGATTGCCTACACATTTATCTATTTTTATTTTCAAATCTTCATTGGATTGGTCGTTTTTTTACACACCGAGTATCAGATATCGCAAAGTAATTTATTTTCACTTGTTACATATTTTTACCTACTAATTTGTTATTTTGTAACATGGAACTATGTATATTAGGGTATCCTACTTAATAAATATCTATATATCTTGTCTTTGATTTAATATACCACATTATCAAAATATAGCTAGCTAGGAATTTTTAAAAACTTCACTAAGTCGCGATCTCCACGGCTTCCACAATTTAAAACATAACACTTTGTAGGCATGTTTTTTATTCGGCAAAGTTTCATACAAAAATTTCACTCCAATAGATGAAAATTAACAATAACAAATACAATGTGTGCCTTCAGGCGGCCATCTTGATTTTAGTTTGACAGCATCTTGGATAGCCTAATATGCAATGTAATTGACATATAACCTCAAAATAATGTTAACGTTCAAAAACTCAAAAAAAGTATCTAGTAGGCACTTTGGATTGTTGGAAACTCCACTATATTCGACTTAAGCGTCATCCATTGACGAATGGAACAAACTCTATTGACGCAATTACAGGATCAAGAACTTTAGTTGAAACAAAAGCGAATCAGTAAACGCACCAGGAGTTATATGCATCTTGATCGAAACGCTTCATAAGAAAAGTTAAACGTCGGACGCACGTCGGACGTAATATTGAAACGCACCTCAGAATGTCAAATAAAGTAAATTGTTATTATATTTATGTATATCATGTTCAATTTCAATGGATAGATATCAATTCTAATTTTTTTATGGAATGAAATTGTCAGGTGTACAATTGACTCGAATTACAAAAAAGCGTCGACTTCCGCGTACGGCCCCGATTTATGTGGCCCGGCCACCAGCCATTATGGAACATGGAGACAGCCGTGGACCATCTCTGCTGCAGACACAAAAGTTTATTTTAGAAGGGCAGAACCTAGTGTTGTTTTCAGAATGATGTGTAAAAGTTGCCAATGCTGATAGTTGATTAGAGATATCCACAGAGTTAACAAACCCTTCTCCATTAATTGGGTTCATTATTTAAAATTATAGAGTATTGTCCCAAATACTTCTTAGTTAACATAGGTATACCATTATTTGATCAACACAAATTTTCAAAATTGCGTATTCATTTGAGGTTCTGCTAATAACTCAAAAACCAAATAATATCAATTATCGATTTTGAATCTTACAGAAGTGCCTAAAATTCGCGAACATAACACATGTCAAAAATATTTGCTGAAAGCCTCTCAGATAAAATCAAGCTTTGGCAAAGATTAATATCCGACATACATTACAATACATCCAAAACATATTGACATGATTGAAATACTACATTTCTAACTCACACATTTACAATCTTTCATTTTTGTACATTCTTATTTGTATGAGTACGAAAGTTCCTTTATATACCTAATGAATTCGTTTTTTTTTTGTATTCCTACCATAAATTACGAAGTTTCTTGCGAAAGTGTATAAATAACCAAAAAACATCCAGCAAAGACAATTCCACTTTTCACAAATATCTCCGAAATCTAAATATGAATTATGACCTCCACATGGCATGGTTGAAACAAGAAAATATAGCCATTCACTTTAATGAAATAGCTGTTCTAAAGAGATTACCAATATTCTAACACTACCTTTTATATTATATGGTGTAACCAATTTTCTCAAGATAAAAGTCCATATAGAATTTTTAATCTTGTTCGAAAGAAAAAGTTCCATTTTGCAATTTACAACTTTTCTTTTCTAGGTGCTTTTTTTTCAAAGACCATTTATTGGTCTTTGGTTCCAAAATGAATCTGAAAATTGATAAAATGGGATGATAATCTGAACAATTCAGAAAAAATTTGTCAGTTCTAGTGAACACAAAAATATCAATACTTACACTGCACACACTTTACTTTATTTATTGATCCCTAGAAACATTTCTGTTTAAAGAGGGATTACATTTTACATAAATTGTATAAGAGCAATACATATTTGATACAAACTGATGAAGAAATCATACAATTATTAGAAAAGGAATGATGAGAGTAATTTGTGAAATGAGTAAATACCTTGAGTCATATCAAAACAAAAACAGTCAAAGGTGAAACATGGTTATATTATAGGAATTCTGTTAAGTATACATTTCTTAAATTCATTTTTGAATTTAGTTTTAGTCCTTTCCTTTTTCAATCCTGAAAAAAAAAGTATGAATGAAAATATAATCTGAATTGTCTTTAGTGAGGAAAATAGGACAAATGTATTCTTCAATCTACTAATTAACAATTTATAAACAAAATGGTCTTGAATTGAACTCACCTCTGAGAGTAGGTACAATATAATTTATGATTTATGACTTTTGTCGGTATTCTTGCATGTTTTTACTGCACAATAGGTACCTACTTCACTTTCGAAAGAAAGGAATATTTTCATCAGTAAATAAGTAAACAACATCTCTCTCTCTTTCTGGGTTTGGTTGGTCGTTGCTTCCTTCAAACAGGCGCATTTGACCAAGCCCTGCGGAAAATCCGTTCCCATCCGGCCTTTAACCGGCGTAGACAGCAAGGTTTCATCAGGGGAATGCAGTTGTCTTGCTCTAGGCAATACTGCATCCCATATTTTACACTTTTTAATTTTTAACAAAACACTTCATTATAATCTGTCAAATGCACGTCTTTAAGACTGCGGACATCACACACATTAACCTGACTTCCCACACAAGACCGCCGTCTGATCTCAACCACTGCCGGAAGTCGAATAAGTAAACAACATATTCCTAGGTGAAAGCAGGGCTGATCAGAAGATCTTGGGACTTGGAACAATCTGTTTTTTTTTCTGTGAATCTGCTAAAATTATTTTTGATCATTTCCAATGACATAAAAATTGACTTTTGACATGTGTCACTAGTTCAAACATCGGACCTAATTTTCGTGGTGTTTTTGGAACGTTGGAGGCATTGGATCTATTTAGACTCCACCCATTGGCCATACCCGTAAGAAGGCCAAAGCCTTCTAGGATTCAGTGACCCTAGTATTTTCTGTTAGACTTGCCGACGAATATACCTGCTGAATAGGTTAATAAGGAAGACTGGATTATATAATCCATTTTCATTATTTCATGAATCTAATTTCAAAGATATAATTAAAACGTAATTAAGAGCCACCATCACCGAAAAATCGAATTTCTTCCTCATCCCTTCCAGCTCAGGTTTGTTGGCATACTTATCAAGAGTGGGGGTGGAGATAATGAACTCGATGAACATTGACATCACAGCACCTGTCCGTTCTCCATTACAGCGCCAATCAGGTATAAATTTCCCGATCGTAGAATCCGTTTCTTGCAAAAACCATTGATTTCAAGAAAGAGATATTTTTTGTATGGGCTCAGTGGTCCCATAAGAATTCCGGAAACTCTCAATTTTTTCAATTCATCATGTCATTTAAATTTTTTTTCTCAAAAATTATCATAACCAAAAATCACTGAGGTTCCGGAATTCACACAAAAACATTGAGTAATGCAAAAAAATTAAAAAAATTTCAAACAAAAACTGTGGGCTTAAAACGAATTTCCGTTTTACCAAGGTAGTGTTTGCTCTTAAGCCATATAATTATTCCTTCAATATGGTTACAGGTACAATTTCAGGTACCTTACATGTAGGTAATTGAATCACAAATCCCCTTATTCATTTATTTGGTTTCCACTTACTTTTGATCATGGACATTCTCCCAAGATCTTATGATATATTATAATCCAGATTCACAAGAGTTCCTTCGAATTTTTCATGAAAATAGCTCATTAAAACTGGAAAAGGCCTTTGAAACACATTTCTATTTAAAACGCATTGAATCAGTTTGGATTAGGGTCACTGAATCTAGGAGGTCGTGCCGTCCTTACGGGTATGGCCAATGGGCGTGGTCTAGTACAGGAAATAGATCCAGTGTTCAAATAACCCACAAAACTTGCTCTCTAATTGGTGATTTTGTGGGTTATTTGAATACTGGAACTATTTCACGAACTATTTTTGGACGACGCCCATTAGCCATACCCGTAAGGACGGCACGGCCTTCTAGATTCAGTGACCCTAGTTTGGATGGTTATCCTCCAAGCAAAGAAGACACGCCCACTTTGTCACGTGCCGCAGATGGTCTTTATTTATTTACATCAGACCCTGGATCATGCTAAGAAGAGACATTGTCGGGTATTTCTGCTTTCACTCGTTATATAAATGTTGAGAACGTCACTGCTTCTATGATTTCACCTACTGATCTCTCCTCAGCAGACTCACTAGATTCGAATAAAGTTGCATGGGTTGAATAGAGGACTTCGGAAAAGGATTCAGTCATGCCACCACACAACTTTTGGCTTTAAAACTACTGGCACGTTTTTCGGCAAGTTTTCTTCATGTCAGGGTTCTTGGCAGCCTCAGGAACCCCGTAATATGATTGAAATCGTTCATATAACGACGGGAATATTGAGATTTTACATAAAATACAAAACCCTAGGGACTTTAATTTTTTTTAGGGATTTTTCTCACAAAATGGCGCTAATCATAACTGTTAAAATGGTTGAATATCATTTCTACTTTTGAAATTTTTCATGGAACGAATGTGGCGAATGTGCACTGACAAAGAAATAACCCTACACTCAGTGCGGCATTTGCCAGCTAGCATGCTACCAAGTACCAGTAGCAAATTAGCCAGTAAGCAAATGCTACGGGCTCCGCGCCTGGGGGGCCTCGCTCCTGTGCGCAAAGTAAAAAAAATACTGGGTAAAGGTAAAGTTATCGGACTCATTCTCCAAAAAAAAAAGAAAAAGTGAAACTTACGTAGTTTTGTCTCCTGAACACGAATCTGAAAGAATTTTGTGGGGGTCTCAATTACTTTAGGAGTTAAGCGGGATTTATAAACTTGCCGTTCGCCGTTGGAGTTCGCGCTGGCGTTCCCAATTAAAAGTACAGAAATCCGTAAGATCATTTATATCTACCGTCGGCGTTGCAGTTCGCCGTTGGGCTGACGTTATTCAAGTTAAATGCATTTTAAATCGGACGCCAGCACGAACGCCAACTCCAACGGCGAACGGCAAGTTTATAAATCCAGCTTTATAGCTATTTTAAAGTCGAAAATTGTAGATTTTCAGACACGAATTTTGCAGTCAAAATTTGCACAAAATGCCTCCTTCTTTTTGTTGACACTGTCATTAAACACTAATCTATCCATATTTCACAAATACAAACACCAAAAATTTAAATTATACTTAAAAACTTGACCTTCTTTTACTAGCGATTGTAACCCAACTTTTGTTTGGTTTTTAGTAATTTTCATGATTGCAGTAGGTTGGTTACCTGAGATTTGCGCCGCCAACTATTCAAAACATAAGAATGAAGGGGAAGTTATTGCTCATGAATTCAAATAGTTGACGGCGCAGATTCAGTGATACCAACTTCTTATGAGCATGTAAATAAAAATAACTAACAAATAGGTTAGAATCACTAGTAAAAGAAGTTCAATTTTTTGTGTGAAAAAATTAGTTTTTGTGTTTAAAAACGTGAAATATGGATAGATTAGTGTTTAATGACAGTGTCAACAAAAAGAAGGAGGCATTTTGTGCAAATTTTGACTGCAAAATTCGTGTCTGAAAATCTACAATTTTCGACTTTAAAATGGCTATAACTCCTAAAGTAATTGAGATCCCCACAAAATTCTTTCAAATTCGTGTTCAGGAGACAAAACTACGTAAGTTTCATTTTTTTTTTTTTTGGAGAATGTGCCCGATAACTTTACCTTTACCAAATACTATCAAGTAAGATATGTTTTTTATACCACCTACAGAAAATTAATAAAGTTAGAAATGGGAAAAATAACCATAGCATGGAATGAAATTCTAGAACACTTGCAAGCGACTAACGCTTCGTTGCAGTCGTCCGATCAAGATCTTAACACGAGATAGGTACGCTCTTTATAAATCATTATACAAGGCTACTTCCAAGCAATACGATCCAATTTTTCAGATATAGAGGCAAAAGCCAAAGCCCTAATTGGCTGTGAAGAATATCAGCAATCGACTTCAAGAAAACCCAAGCAAAATACAAAGTACGACCATTTCAGCAGCAGCTCTACTCACAGACCTCATAAAAGAAGGCTACACTCGAAGAAGTTGTAGAACATCAAACACCTGGACAACGATTTGAAATTCATGTTTTTATTGTTGTAATTGTCTGCATTAGCTAAATGCATGGAAGCTTGCCATCAAGTAACGAGTTTATTTGGAATACTTCGGCAGAAAAGATCTTAAAAAGAACTATCGTCAATTATTTCCTAGACGATGTGGAAGACAGTCTGGGCAATGAACTGGTGCAGTTTGCGAAGCTGCTGAAAACAGATGTGGCTGCTGATATTGACAGCAGAAAGAAAAAGCACGAGGCTCAGGAACTTCAAGTTTATAAACTGTTGACATAAAATTCATTGGAATCGTGTTTCCCAAATGTTGGAATAGTGTTTCGCATTCACTTGATTTTGATAATCACCAACTACAGCGGATAATGTTCTTTTTCAATGTTAAAGCGTTTTAAAAATGTGTTAAGGAGCACAATGGGACAAGAACATCAAACGACCTCAATATAATGAACATAGAAAGTGATTAACTTAGAAATATTGATTTGACAAGTGTTATCTTCAAATTTGCTCGGATTAAATCACGGAAAGTCTTTTTGTAAATGTGCTGTTTTATTTTATATTCTATACTTAATGCAAATCAAGGGCCTCTTGTTCACATTTGCTACGGACCCCACGGTGGCTTTATCCAGCACTTCCTAGACTACACAATACCTCTTTCAATGACAAAACTCTAGCTCTAGTTTTGAATTTAGCGTCATTTTGTAAGAAAAATCCCTAAACAAAATTAAAGTCCCTAGTGTTTTGTATTTTAAGGAAAATCTCAATATTTCCGTCGTTATGAACAATTTCAATCATATTACGGGGTTGCTGAGGGTGCCCAGGAACCCTGACATGAACGATGAAAAAATGCCGAAAAACGTGCCAGTAGTTTTAAAGCCAAAAGTTGTGTGGTGGCATCACTGAATCCTTATCCGAAGTCCTCTACAGACCTCATATGAGGTCTGTGGCCGCTTCTCCTCAGTACAGCAAGTACAGTGTCACTTCCCCTCACCGGCAAACCATAGTCGAACTTTATTATGTGGCTTTTCCGACTATGTATGTGTTGGGCATGGGCATATAGAAATGGTATTTCTATAACTTTTACTCATCTTTCATTGCTTGAAGGAGCCAATATGTGTGAGATTTAAACAAAACTGAGTGTTTATCGAATGATAAAAATACTGGGTGCAATGAAACAACTAACTTCTATCCAGCTGTCTACAACATACCAAGGCGTAGAAGCGCCAGATGTAGTGATTATTTTCTAATTCCCAAATAAATCTGTCTATTAGACAGTTATTATAATTGACAGATATAGACAGATTTATCTGGGAATTATACTAATTAAACTAATTCCTAGATATAAAAGTGTCTAATAGATAGATGATATCTGCCCAGCAAACACAACTTACATCACGATGTAACAATGTGACCTGCGATATCGCATTCTATGTCGAATAGACGTCGCAGCGATGTCGAAGGGATGTTATTTTGTTTCACTAAAGATTCATCCATGCGACGTCGCTGCAACAAGTTCTGCGATGTAACAACGATATATTTTTTGAGATGTAACTGCGATGTGTTTTTGCGATGTATACGAGATTATTCCATATTGATATCGCAGGTATGTGAACATGTGACATCACAGCGATGTACTTTTGTCACGCAGGGGTTAGGTAATACAAAGGAAAATATATCAATGAAAAAAAACTTTGGATGGAAAATATGTATTTGAACATTTTATTTTCAATAAATATAATGTACTCAAAATGAAACAACATTGTTCTAATCGAAGCATTTTCCAACAGTAAAAAATAATGATACCTAAAACAATAAAACTTTATCATCCGTCTTTTATGACGATAAGAGAAAGAGGAAAATGAACACCTTGCCATAGTTTCAAGTGACACATTATTGGTACTTACTTTTATCCTGAGAACTATTCCTAGAAAAAGTTATTTTCACAGCTTTATGTCACAGGATATTAAACATTTATTAAATTACTATATGACCATGCATTAGTTAATCGAACTTGGTGCAACAAGCCATTTTTGGTTATGTTCAATGTTTATGATCGAGAAGCAAAATGAACGAATATATAAATTTACGAATCTCAAGCGCATGTGCAATGGCGTTCATTATTGACATCGCAAAAAACACATGTAACATGATATCATCATCGCGGCGAGGAGAAATTTGTAAAATCGCAACTGTGACATCTTAGAGATGACAAGGCATAGATTAGCTTTTGTACATCGCAGCGATGCAACGTATGTAATATCGTACTGCTGCCTCATTGCGACATCTCAGAGATGTCATATGTCACAGATGTATTTGCTTCTGTACATCTCAGCGATGCAACGTTTTTGATATCGCCGCGTTGCCTCATTGCGACATCTCGCAGAGATGTCATGTCACAGATGTATTTGCTTCTGTACATCGCAGCGATGCAACGTTTTTGATATCGCCGTGTTACCTCATTGCGACATCTGCTCAGAGATGTCATGTCACAGATATGTGTTCGCTGGGTGTCTAATATAGACAGATAATACCAGTCTATTAGACGCAGTTATTATAATTGACAGATATAATAAGACAGATTTATCTGATAATTATAATATATAATAATATTATAATATACCAATTCCTAGATATAAGTGTCTAATAGCCAAATAATATCTGTCTATTAGACAGATAATATAAGTCTATTAGACAGATGATATCAGTCTATTAGACTGACAATAATACCAGTCTATTAGACATCTAGGATATGTTCCTTAAATCAACTTGGTTACTTTGGTTACTCGTTTTCTGTCCCGTAAATATAAAATGTTCGGTTGGTTCCTGAAACACAGGTTATTTACGGAACTTGGTTGCTGAAAAAGCGATAGATTATCTGTCACCAGAACGACCGTCGATTTTCTCTGGTAAGTTCGTTTTTTGTTTACGTTGACGTGCTTTAGTTTTCGTTCTCATTTTAATTATTGAGTTAAGTTCCGATGGATTCGTTTACTGAGTAGAATTAATAATATTCGATACATTTTCATTTTGATGACTTTTTTTAATTACAGGAATATATATCCTTTGCTTGTGCTTATATACTGTGCACAAGAACTTGGCAGAGCAAGAATGTTTAAAAAACTTTTAAAATGTCAATGTAAATTATAAAACGAAACGGATTCATAAAGCTGATAACAAAAATTCTAAATATTCAGGACTTTCATAGTCGTCAAGCCAGCAGAATTATTATGTAACTTCACTAAAGGATTCTATATAATAATATCTCATTATTCTCAAGCCAACTGAATGTGGCATCATCATTGGCATCCAGTTCCAAGACACATCATAGGTACCCAGCAAACACAGTTACATCATAGATGCATCGCAGCGATGTAACAATGTGACCTGCGATATCGCATTCTATGTCGAATAGATGTCGCTGCGATGTCGGAGGGATGATATTTTGTCCCACTCAAGATTCATCCATGCGACATCGCTGCAACAAGTTCTGCGATGTAACAACGATATATTTTTTGAGATGTAACTGCGATGTATACAATATATTCCATATTGATATCACAGGTATGTGAACATGTGACATATCACAGCGATGTACTTTTGTCACGCAGGGGTTAGGTAATACAAAGGAAAATATATCAATGAAAAAAAGCTTTGGATGGAAAATATGTATTTAAACATTTTATTTTCAATAAATATAATGTACTCAAAATTAAACAACATTGTTCTAATCGAAGCATTTTCCAACAGTAAAAAATATTGATACCTAAAACAATAAAACTTTATCATCCGTCTTTTATGACGATAAGAGAAAGAGGGAAATGAATGCTTTGCCATAGTTTCAAGTGAAAAATTATTGTTACTTACTTTTATCCTGGGAGCTATTCATAGAAAAAGTTATTTTCACAGCTTTGTCAAAGGATATTAAACATTTATTAAATTACTATGACCATAAGTTAATAGAACTTGGTACAACCACAGAACTAACAGTTCTGTAGGTACAACAAGCCATTTTTGGTTAAGTTCCATGTTCTTCTTCTTCTTAATTTACTCAGAATCCCCATATGTGTTATGCAAGAATCCGTCCTCGTCCTGGCCTCTAACCGGCGTAAATAACACCGGCTTCGTCGAGGGATGAGGATTGTCTTGCTCGAATCAATATCCTCACCCTGGTCTATTGTTTGCTTACACTTCATGCACATTAGATATTAGATGGACTAAGACCTAATGGCAAACATTCACTAACATTTGCATATACTTCATGCACATTATCTATAATGGCGGACATTTACTTCTACATTAACTTGACTTCCAACACGAGGCCGCCGTCTGACCTCAACCGCTGCCGGAAGTCGAATCTAGGTTCAATATTTATGATCGAGAAGCAAAATGAACGAAAATAGAAATTTACGAATCTCAGGCGCATGTGCAATGGCGTTCATTGTTGACATCGCAAAAAGCACATATGACGATAACTTCATCGCGGCGAGGAGAAATTTGTAAAATCGCAACTGTGACACATCTTAGAAATGACAAGTCATAGATTAGCTTTTGTACATCGCAGCGATGCAACGTATGTAATATCGTACTGTTGCCTCATTTCGACATCTCAGAGATGTCATGTCACAGATGTATTTGCTTCTTTACATCGCAGCGATGCAACCTTTTTGATATCACCGTGTTACCTCATTGCGACATCTCAGAGATGTCATGTCACAGATGTGTTTGCTGGGTATGAATAATAAGTATGTAATGAATGTAAAAAAAAGAATTAAAAGCAAATAGAGAAAAATGTAAAAATCAAGCAAAGTGAAAAAGTAAAAACATAAAACACACGGGAAACGATCAAAACCTTAATTTGACAAATGACTGGCATTCCGTAAATAAACCACAACCGTAGTCACCAGTAGATAACCACTGTCAAAAGTGTTGTTACCGCTCCTGAAAATATTGGTAACTTCGGTTGATTAACGGAACATATCCCCTATATATCAGTCTTCTAGACAGATTAAATCTGTCTATTAGACACTTATATCTAGGAATTAGTATAATTATCAGCTAAATCTGTCTATTAGACACTTTTATCTGTCAATTATAATAACTGTCTAATCAGATTTATCTGGGAATTAGAAAAAATAACTACATCTGGCGCTTCTACGCCTTCGTAGCAACATCATTGGTAGATTTTAAATATTATCATTTTCTGAACCGTGTCGATATTATAACAAAATTATGAAAATCATGTACTACTCGCTAATAATCATTATGGGTAAATGCGAATATGCTTGAATTTTAAAAAATAATTCAAATCTCATTTCTGTAGGTAAGTTTAGTCTGCACAGCTCTGGATGAGGGTCCTCAGACCTCACTTTTCCTTTTTTTCTGCAATTTATCACAACACAACGTAAACAAAATGAAAAAGTGAGCTTCGTTCTTTTTCTATAAGGTTGATAGGAAAAGTGCGAAGTGAGATATTCTTACCTCCAGACAGATGTTAATTGTGCACTAAACCGATTGCAGGAGAAGAAGAGGTGTCCGAGAAGAACCCAGTTCTGGGGGTCTATTCTCGAGTTCATTCGAAATCACTTTCAAACGTTTGAAGTAACATAGAGCGATACAAACACCGCGCGTTGGAAAGAGATACAACATTGAATTCGTATACGTTGAAACCATATATCTATTAACTACAAGTATTGATAACACTCCATAAGACGCAATGTATTCAAATTGAAGCCAAAAATATCTATCTTACATTTTCTCAAACTGACGCTGGGAAACTATTGCGCATGCCGAATTCTGAATCACGAGAAATGTCATACATTTTTAAGGTTATGCTTCTTTTCAACCGTCCCATATTGAAAATGGGCTAACATTTTTCTATAATGTGAATAAATGAAGAATGAGAATTATGCAAGACGGTCAATTAAACTTCGTGTCATTAAAAAAACTATTCATTGATCCATTTGTAACTCTAATAATAAAATGTCTGTTTGTTACCTGTTACCAGAGTTTCATCAATCAATTTTCTGCCAAAAACGGACGAAAACTCATTAAACTTGAAGAAATATGTATTGGGTATGTGACGGACAATTGTAAAAGGTAAATCTCGTTCCACATCGGCCTCATAACCGTCGAGAAAAATAGTTTGCTAGTTAACAATGCTAGTAGTGATGTATTTTTTGCCTCCTGAACACCAACTCGAAGTGAAACGCGACGGTCTTAAATTCTTTAAGGCATGAACCTAGAAATTTATAAAATGTGTAATATTCTCAGTAATAAAACCCATATAGTGCCGCCCTCTTATAATTAGCACAATCTACACTTGCTCTCTGTAAACTTATCCATATTATGAGGTTATGTTGGAATTTGCCGAATCAGCACCACATAAAAGCTTCTCATATCTTCGATAATTTTTGCTACCGAATCGTGCACGCTAGAAAGAGATGAAAAAGCAAAATCTTGTCTTTGAATAGGAATGTCTGGCGCAAGCGCATTAATTCAGCAGCGTCCAATTCGAAGTCGATGCTCATTTTTTTTGGCATCACATAGGCTTTCTTTATTATCCATATTCGTAGTTAATAGATATATGGTTGAAACTCGAGAATAGACCCCCCTTGTCGCAGCACATGGCCATATATTTTATATAAACCTCATATGAACAAATTGTTCCTCTGGGCAGCTGAAAAACAAACACCTCAAACAAATTCCATAAAAAGATGGCATACTTGCTTTGATAAAGAAAGCAACTTTATACCAGTACCAGTATTAACATCAATAAAATGATTTAGCAAATTAGTAAAAGTAAATAGTTGAAAGGTCAAGTAATTATGGGTACCCTCTGTAGTGGACGATTATTTATGTTGTAAGGGGGATGAGTGGAAATAAGATGTTTAAATGATTCACACCACCCTCTATTATTTTGGTTTTAATTAAGGTTCACTTTACAAGATTCAAATAAAAACAAGTTAGAAGTTATGTATGGCATTCACTCGTGGTCGTTGGCCGTCTCTCTCTCTTCTCTCGCTTCCGTTGAGCGGCAGCACCATGCAGTCGGGCGTTGATTTGGCCGTGGCTAGTAGGCCAGCACTCGGGAAATTGGTATGGTTACAATGTTTATATAATATTCCCAACTCACCTTGTAGTTTGATAAGTTAGGATAGTTTGATGTCAAATGGTTGTCAAAAAAAGAGAATTAATAAAAATGTCATTGTACTAGTATATTGGATATAACTCTAGGATTGGATTCATCAAAAACCAGTATAAGAATCCAAATACCCCCTATTACTTCATCCTTCGAAATTTCGAAGCGCCAATGAATCGATATCATTCGGCATTCATTACAACGGATCCATCTCACAGATTACAGAAACTTCTGTAATCTCGTAATCTGTGATTCATCCTTATCCAGTGATTCCAGGGGTGCGATTACGAACACTCGATCCGTAGTTAGTTTGACATATGTCAGATTTTATCAATTATGAAAACCATTACAATTCAAAATATATTGCAACTTGAGTCGATATCAATAGTCTATATGGTAGATATAATTCCATTCTATCTCTATTCAAAGAAATTTCATAGTTTCGATTTCGTTTCGAATCAAGAACATACATCGTTCTAGCCTACGTATCGTGACAGCTCTCGTATCGAGTGATTCGAGTGTTCATAATCCCACCCCAGTGCCCGTCCTTGCGGCCAAGCTCCTGAACTAATGAGCTAATTCAGCTAATCAAAAAATCAAATATCCCGGGCCCGGGAATACTCAAAACCGATTTTCAAACAATTTGAAAGAGATATTCTGAATGTACAAAGCTTCAATTACTAAAAATATTTCAAGAGAGAAGTAATTTCATATTATGAATCAAGATTATGGTTCTCAAGTAGTTGTAAAACGTATTGGCGTCCTCCAAAACATCTCCAAACAATTTATGTCGTCTACGACCTACGACTACTACGTTCGTGAGGATGTTATGATTGAACTGATTTCAGTCGCATTCTTTCGATCAGCGGGTATACTTGTCTCATTCTAACTCATGGTGAAAGTAAAAGAAAGCTAAGGTCAGTTTCAGCCGAAAGAACGTACCGTGACGTGAGTGATGAAGCAAACCAACAAAATGGCAAAAGCTTCTGTTTGTAAAATATATTTGAATTTATTAAAAACTTTCTATATCTGCGTAAAAATATTAGATTTTGGAAATAAATGATTTCTTGCAAGGTAGGGCGCTGCTTTTTCCAATAAATTAGTGTTTCACGTGTCTTCATTTTAGGAAATGCTGTTTGTTTGACTTCAATACCTATATGAATTTTAATGTTTATAAAACATGGACGAGGAATGTGATTATAATTCACCAATTGGGCAAATAATAAAGCAAATTAATGCCCTTTGTAAGAAGCCAAAATTAGATGATCAGCTAGGATCGGTAAGCGATATCCATATAAAGCAGAATTAGTTCAAACATAAGCATTTCTAGGCATTGGAATTATTCAGCGCTAAAATCAGCCAAGAAGAAAAATTCATGAAAAATGGCATATTCAGGATTAATTTTGCAGAAGCTGCCCTGTTCCTCCAAAGTTGCGCTGATCTGTACGGTAAAAAAGTTGACTTATTGTGGGATCAGCTTCTTGAATTCCATACCAGGCTCATAGAGTATGATTTTGCCCACGAGAAAGAGAAGTTAGTTGCACTTACCATAATATTTCAACCATTTTACTATTATTTTTTTTTTAGAGGAAAGAAACTGAATGAAGATGTTGTAAAGCAACTGGAGGAGAGAAGAAATAGGTATAAGCGAAAGAAAAAATTCAAGCTTGTGTTGGCTCAAGATGATAATTTGGAAGAATTTTTATTTGATAAGTCAGTTGTTGAGGAAAAAAAATCTGAAGAAAAGCGAAATACCTTTGACTCTGATGAAAATTTACAAAGAGCATGGAAAAATTTGGAATTGAAGAGCACCAAATTGAAAAGCATTCCTAATGCCATCTACAAGCAGCAGCTTACAATGTACAGAATGAAAAACTATTACATCATGAAGAGTCAAGATTTTGATATTTTAGATGAAGATGATGGTGAATTCAATACAAAATATAGCAGAATACCTGGATGGCATCATATTCAACATTTATTTGAATATAACACCAAGGGGCTTTTACCAGACAAAAATAATTTAATAGCAACATTACGTTTAGGGGCTTATCTCAGAGTAAAATTTATGAGAGACAAAAATATTCCTTTTGGTGCTCCTTACAGTGAATACAAGGAAGAATATCTCGCTTTCAAAGAGAAATTTTTTGAGATGGAAGCTAAAAAGTGGCAAAACATGCCTTTGGACTCCCTCGAAGATCTTCATAAGCAACTGGCATACCTTTCACAGAAAGAACGTGAAGTCAGTAACGAGTCAATTTCAAATGACCCTGAAACTGCTTTATGGTTACCATCTAATCCCAGTCCAGTGTCAGATCGCAGTGAAAACAGTGCTATAACTGTTTGTGATTCTTTAGAGAAAATGATAGATGATTGTGATGACGATAGTCTGTTTGAATTGAGTATAGGCGGTCCATCAGACATCTCAAATTCAGACTTGTTTGTCAGACTTGAGAAGTTATCAACAGATATTATCAACACTAAGTATCGGCAAGATTCTGGATTTTTTGGTAGCGAATCGGAATGCGACAATGAGCAAAATGAAGAGAATAGGTTGAACGCTCCAGGACAAAATCAAGAGATTGTTGAAGGGCAAACAAACCTGAGTCTTTCTGAGAATAATCTGAATCTCTCGGGGGTCAATCTGGAAAAAGCAGGCCAAAACCACACAGTAATGCTGGATGAAAATGGAGAGTCAGCATCAGAAAATACTTTGGGTACTGAGACTTCCTCGAAAACCATTGAAAATATGACAGAAACAGTCGAGAATAGAGAATTGATTGGGACAAATGAAAATATAGTGGGAACATCTGACACAAATCAAATAGTGCCACAAACTGCCTCAAACACCATTGAAAATATGGCAGAAACAGTTGAGAATAGAGAATTGATTGGGACAAATGAAAATATAGTGAGAACATCTGACACAAACCAAATGTCGCCACAAACAACTGCAGTAGAACCAGTAGAAAATAGCTTGGCAAATCAAGTCTGTCCAGTTAACCTCAATACCGAACAGGATAAAGAAAACGTAAATCCGAATGTGCCAAATATATTTGAAGATATTGATGATACTGAGAATTTGGATGATTGTGAGACTAGAAGTGTGATGAGCGATCACAGTTATTGCAGAACGCCTAAAAGAGTATTGGAGGAAAATAACAATATTCTCCACAATAAAAACTTGAATGCTGCTACCAAAAACATAACTGTGCCATATGTATGTGGTGGTGTCAGAATTATTCCTAGGATAGTGAAAATCAAACTTCCCAAAGAAAAAAAGGTCAAGGTAAGCTAACACTGAATTACTTCAGAATTATCAGTTCATTCAATGATAAACCACTTGTCAAAAATAGAGATGTCAGTTCTAAATGGAATGTACTGATAGTTGTTATAATTCTACATAAATTCATAATTATCTGTTATGTGATTATGATTCACAATGATGTGTATACTTAATTCAGTAAATCAATTTTACATATCTATTATTGAAATAAATTCCATTAGAGTTGACTTTTGAATTTTGACTTCATTCGGAATTTTATCAGTCATTGAGATTCTTCAAAAATAGACTCCATTGTTTTTTTTCCACCTGTCTGACTCATATATGATTTATTCACATCTTCAATACCTGGTTTCTATATGGGGTACTGCAAGTAATTGCTTTTTAAATTGTTTGAGGAAACTTCAAAATAAAACAATCAAGTGTATCTTTAAATTGAATTATATGGAACCAACAATTAATTTATACAAACCAAATGGTTTGCTAGATCTGAACTCCCTTTACAAGCTGAAAATTTGTTGTTTCATCCACTCAGTTAGAAAAAAAGTGAAAACCTCAAATTTAGTTTTTACTGAAGTGAATACTATTCACATTCATAATACCAGACAAACAAAATTGTTAGCTGCTAGTAATTTTAGAACAAATTTTGGAAAAAAAAATTACAATTCGATTCCTGATGAAATAAAATATTATAATTCGTTAAAGAAATTCAAAAGCAAATTGAAAAAAGTAATTTTGAGGTGATTTATTCAATGAATTTGACCACTAGAACTTTGAAATAGTTTCGATATAAGTTGAAAACTGATAAAATTATGTATATTTAAATGTTTATTATTGTGTTTATATTCACCACATTGTACTTTGTATTTTGAGCAAATGTATTGTCAGATTATTATTATTTTTTATATTTATTGATCACATCTTTGTATGCTTATTTATTCATGTTATTTTTAAGATTTTTTTTATCCCTTCCATAAACATGTAGTGTTTCTTGGGGAAATGAAGTTGATTGATTAATTTATATTAATTTTGTGGTAGTAGTTTTCATGATAAATAATAAATTGTTCTGGCCTTATATACCTGTACATTCAAAGGATGCAGGCCTCGTCAGTTCCTTTTGAATTATTACCTGATCATAATTCAAGAAAGATCATTTATTATTATTACTGTTACCATTTATAATGAAAAATACTAATACTGTGAATATCATTGTTATGAGCAATTAACAAATTTAGGTTTAACAAGAAGAGATGCTAGTTTCACGCCAGTTCAATCAATTCAAACATATCTGTTTTCTCATCGATGGATTTTAATGAACTAGGCGTTCCGCAAGGATCTATTTTGGGCCCTATATTGTTTATCTTATATATTAATGACTTGCCCCTGATTTTATCAGATACTTTTACCAGATTATATTCAGATGACTCCAATTTACTACTCAAGGATAAAGATTCTGAATCATTGCAAACAAAAATTACGAACACAGTATGCAAATTATCTGCTTGGTCCTCAGACAGATCCTTGCTACTAAACTCTAGTAAAACTAATTATACAACATTTCATACTCATCGAAACTTAAACATACCAACACTGAACATAAATTTAAGTAATAGTACCATTGATACAACAACAGTTGTTAAATTTCTAGGAGTATTCTTTGATTCCACATTATCTTTTAAATTATGGAAAATTTTGAACTCAAAATGTTATCAATTGAGAAACCTAAAAAGTGCATTAGGTCTGAATCATCTCCTCAAATTTTACAACGCTGAAATTCATTCCAGAATTTCTTATGGAATTATTGTATGGGGAAACACTCCAGCAACACATAGTGTCTTCCTATCTCAGAAGCGCACTTAGATGCATCGTTGGCTGTCCACCGGATCACTCATGTCGAAACATTTTTAAAGAATACAAAATATTAACAGTTAGTTCTCTTTTTTTAAATCTTTACACTGAAACTTTTTTTTTTTTTTTGTAAAAACTTATTTGTTTATAACATGTATTTATGTTATTATGTAATCACAATGGACTGAAGGACCTAGGTCCATGGCCTATTGGATCAATGTAATTGGTTCAATAAAGTTCATTTATTATTATTATATTAACAGTTAGTGGCATATTCATTCTTGAGCTGTTGAGATATTATGTACAATCAAAATACCTTCATAAGGAACTGTCATACTCATACTCACAATACTAGGAAAAAAGATAACTTTCACTTACCCTTTATTAGGTACCTGTAACTGTCCAAAAAAACACCAAATACTTTTGGTTTTTAAAAGTTTTTATTTAAATCTTGAGGAAATTTTGAATTTAATTTACAATAAGAAATACAGAGATACTTCTCGCGACAAGCTTTTATATCATTCAAAATTTTATAATGTATCAAAAGGTGCATTTAAATAAAAGCTTTTCTCTAAAAAGATATTTTTAAGTTTATTTATACTTGTAAAATTCACTTCCAAATAATTTGATCCATAAACAACAGATTATCTTGTCCAGTTTTATTTTTTTTATGTTTGTATGTTTTTTACGGTTTCAGTGTGATAACTACTCATATCATATATGATCTCACAGGATGAATAAACTATACTGTCTATTGCATCCTAGGATCATCTCAAAACATAGTTTGTTGCCGAAAAATAGAATAGCCCATATTAATTTAAATATGGATATGAAAAAAAATTTATAACCACTTATAATCACTTCAAAATAACTTATTTATAGTAAAACAATGATAAAAATGAGTATATAAGCATATTGACAACAGTCGCAAAAAAATCTAAATGAAAAAAATATTAGAACCCACAGGTGCACAGATAAATCAAATAAAATTTGGTAGAATATATTTTCCGTGCTAGGTTAACAATGAACATTATCGAAAATCAAATAAAAAACTGATAATAAATGTATTTTTACACATGTATAAAAGTATGTACTATTGTAGATTGATGGAAGTGAAAGTTTTTCCAGCAATGAATGGGTAGTAATGTCTTTGTTGCACATCAGGGTTTCTTCTCAGGGCATAAATCTTTGCTATTTCTTCACAAAGTTTCCTTGAAGTGATCCTCACTGCAAAATATCCTGATGCTAGTTTTTCAATGTGATCTTCAGAATTTTGTTTTTTATCAATATGTAAACCCAAAGATTTTGTTTCTGTCATCACTGATTACTTGATTTTCCAGCCGAATTTGTTGCAGATAAAATGTGGGTGATTTATTCTGAAGCATTCCTAGAGTCTATTATTATTATCTAACATGCTAGAGCAGTATTCAAACTGGTTAGAAAATAGTTATTTATAAGAATAAAAAGGCATTAACCAGATATTTAACAGAAACTCGGTAAATTTTTTTTACAAAAATAATCGCTGCAAATTTTCAAAGTTAATAGACCGGGATCCCACGCCTATTTTCAAAAGTAATTAATAACAGGCTGAATCTTCCTGAGTAGCTTCATTTTGCCGAGATGCCCAACTTTTTCCTCTAAGAAAATTCTCGTTAGTGGTAGCTTATAAAATGCGAAAGCGTCAATCATGTCGATTTGGTGAGTGCAAAAAAGTCATTAATAACAGTTAGTTTTTCAGTCGAACCTCGAGGTAATTCGATAAAGTTCCCGTAAAAACTTTTTTCCTACAAAATGGATGGTAGGACACATGTACCAATGACGTGGTCATAAAAATTCATTAATAACCAGCGGATTTTTTTACCGTTGCTTGGTTAATATTTGTATAATTGAATGGTCATATTGTCCTAGCTTCTTTCTATCGAGACGCCCAACTTTTCCTCTACGAAAATTCTCGAAAGTGGTAGCTAATAAAATGCGCAGGCGTCAATCATGTCGATTTGGTGAGTGCAAAAAAGTTATTAATAACAGTTAGTTTTTCAGTTGAACCTCGAAATAATCCGATGAAGTACTCGAAAATACTTTTGTCCTACAAAATGGAAGGTAGGACTGAAGAGTCCCCCACTCCCACCATGTACCAATGACGTGGTCATAAAAAATCATTAATAACCAGCGGATTTTTTTTACCGTTGCTTGGTTAATATTTGTATAATTGAATGGTCATATTGTCCTACAAATTGAATGGTAGCTGTTCCCAGTCCTACGCTCCGAAATTGTCAATTCCATGGTAAAAAAAAACATTAATAACAGGCTGAATCTTTGTGAGTAGCTTCTTTCTATCGAGACGCCCAACTTTTCCTCTACGAAAATTCTCGAAAGTGGTAGCTAATAAAATGCGCAGGCGTCAATCATGTGTATTTGGTGAGTGCAAAAAAGTCATTAATAACAGTTAGTTTTTCAGTTAAACCTCGAGATAACCCGATGAAGTACTCGAAAATACTTTTGTCATACAAAATGGATGGTAGGACTGAAGAGTCTCCCACTCCCAACATGTACTAATGACGTGGTAATGAAAAAAATCATTAATAACCAGCGGATTTTTTTACCGTGAGCACAAAAATTGTATGGCTAACTGTTAGTGTTACCCAAATCTAAAGCTCATGATGAAACAAACCAATTGAACTAACTTCATTTCAAGGCAGTAAAATCAATCTATTTGACCGTAAGCCACGTGCTTAACTAGCCTACAGATATTTCTACCATACCTTCTGAAATAAGAAATTATCAAAATATGAAACAAACCACTTCAATTAACTTCATTTCAAGGCAGTAAAATCATTCTATTTGACCGTAAGCCACGGGCTTAACTAGCCTACAGATATTTCTACCATACCTTCTGAAATAAAAAGTTATCAAAATATTTTGTAAGCAGGCACATTTATCCTCATTTTTGATATGATATTTTTTTAATCCTGCCATCCTCATTACGTTGTACAGTTCACAGATCGATCCTATGGCCAGTTTTCGAGCTACAGGGTGTCAAAAATTCCATTACTGCTATTTTGCGAATTATGAATCGATTTGATTTTTTTGTTTTAATTCGAAATCGATTTTTTTAAAAAATAAACACATTAAATCTAATTTGTAGCTCGTAAGTCCCTCCATTTGAATAAGAAATTATATTTCACAAAGGGTGTTGCATTACATACATAACATGACAAGACACTGTTCAAAGAAATAGATGAATATCAATACCATTATCATTTTTATTTTACAAATTCTTTGAAAAAGAATGGGTCTTCATCAATTACATGAGGAATCATATTATGATTGCTAGTTCAATAGTATATAGTTTTCCAGTGACAATTTGAATGCTTAAAAAGGCTATATCTAAGGAACAAAATGAAATAATTATTACGAATTGTCCGTATGTGTTACTAGGATATGAGAATCAAAGTTAAATTGTACTCATGAAATAATCCTCCCATCAATCTCCTTATTTCCAGCAAGTCCCGTCACTCTCTGATTTACAGCCACCCGCATCCAATTACATTTTTCAGAAATCTATTCTTGTGATACCTCCTTGAATAGCGGGTGAAAAATGCTCTCACACTCCTTCCACTTCCCTTCCTCATTGTTTAAAATTGTTTTTTTCCGTTAACCAGATGTCGTCCCCTTACGAACGACAGCCCTCAAAAGACGAAACTTGTGAGAGTCAAGGATTAACGAATTTTTACTTTTTACGTGCTATTCCACTTTCTCGGGCCATCAGAGAAATATAAGCAGTCGCTAGGCTTCGAAACCACGACCGGCTACCAGAGTGGATAAAAGATCGGTATTTTAACTACTTGGCCACTTGATCCCCGTAAAATATAATATCTCTTTCGAACTGGACTTTTTGAGGCCTCTGGAGATACCATAAATCCCATTTTACCGTAGTGCAGATTTTCACAATTCATCTGACCTCTTTGAAAGTTTTCAATTATAAATGTCAGCTCTACAGACGACGATGTGGTGTTGCAGGTTTTTCCGGGTTTCCCTGCATCTGTTAAAGCGAATGCGGCATCATTTAAGCCGCCCCGGAGGGCAGATTGATTATTTCAATGTTTTTACTTTGTTATTGTTGTTTTCAATATGTTTATAAAAATTATGAAAGCTAAACAAAATTTCCCACTTTTTTCATAAACATTTCACGTAAATTATGATATTTTTGAATTGAACAAACAATTATACATTGAAAGTAACGTTACTTTACGAATAAAAGTATATTAAATTAGCTAAACCACAATTTCAAAATAATTCGTTATTTTGAATAATTTTTGTAGGACTAGCGATACATACCCGTTTTTTTGTAGGACACTGTATTATTTAGGTGAAGAATACACTAACCTTTCATGTGTTATCATTGTCCTACAGTTATTAATAATTTTTTTTTTACCATTTAATTGACAATTTCGGAGAGTAGGACTGGGAACACCTACCACTAAATTTGTAGGACAATATGACCATTCAATTATACAAATATTAACCAAGCAACGGTAAAAAATCCGCTGGTTATTAATGAATTTTTATGACCACGTCATTGGTACATGTTGGTAGTGGGGGACTCTTCAGTCCTACCATCCATTTTGTTGGACAAACGTTTTTTCGAGTACTTCATCGAATTATCTCGAGGTTCAACTGAAAACTAACTGTTATTAATGACTTTTTTGCACTCACCAAATCGACATGATTGACGTCTGCGCATTTTATTAGCTACCACTATCGAGAATTTTCGTAGAGAAAAAGGTTGGGCGCCTCGGCAAAATGAAGCTACTCAGGAAGATTCAGCCTGTTATTAACCATTTTTGAAAATAGGCGTGGGATCCCGGTCTATAATGTCATATCAATCATTATTCCCTTAGATTTAAATTCTTCACCTCCAATTTCAATCTTTACATCTCTTGATTTCAATACTGTAGATATTTGGTTCCTCAAATCTTCACTATTGTTCAATTTGCATTTGGATTCAGTTAATTTATTCCTAAAATCACTTTTCATTTTCAGAACTATATTCGATCAAAATACTTTCCGCAAGTATGTTTCCGTAACATGCATTCAATGTATCATCAGCAAATAAATTATAAAATGATGATTATTTGATAATTTAGAACTTATTATTAATACACCTCCACTACCCGTTATTCGAAGATCATTGTTGAAATTGATGAAATTTCGAGTATGCTGATTAACAGTCCAATATTCATAATAATTAGAATACTGGTATAAGAAAACTTCAGAAATAGGTTGACTGAGTCTCAAAATATTTTTATCAAATACATGCTTTACAATAACCTTCCTGAAGAACTCAAAAAATTAATGATACGTTAAAAAAATTGAAACATTTTTCTCTAAAATTATTGCATACGTTTTTTAGGTTGTTTTACTGAACCAGACACAATTTTACCTTATACTAATGTCGTTTATGTGTAACAATTTTATCTCTTCATTTTCTACATGAGTATTTAAAGGTCAAATAATACATTAGGTATTTATTATCAATTCTTATTTTTTGTACAATATATTTGAATTTTTCGCCGATAAATTACACAATTATTGTATGAAATCATTCTATTTTATAAAACACCAAATCATCTAACTTGAGTTTCCTTGAATATGACCGTTTGTTATTTCTTTGGTAAAATTATTGAGAAAATAAAACATTTTTTTCTGCCTCCAATTCATTTCAAGCAATTGTAATTAGCCAGTTTGAATCTGTACCAAAATAAGTACAGTTATGATTCTGATTCTTTTTTCCTTTTCAACAACATGATTTTCCAAATATTGTAATATTAATTTGTATCAAGTTGATTAACCCACACTTTTCTCTCCAGTTTGAAATTGTCCCACTATAATTTTTTTTCATGGTCAAGCTTTTCTTTAAATCTTTATTTGCTTTATCTCTTTCTCTGGACTTTTATTGAATTTCTTCGTCATATTACTGGACCTGATTGGTATTTTGAGTTGATTTGCAATATCGCTGCAAAACAATCTAGAGCTCTTTCACAGTTTTTTTCAAAATAATTATTAATTTCATTAAAATCTGTTGAATTAATAAATTCAATGCTGTTTGTTTGTTTGATAAGCTGAACTTGGTAGATTTAAAAAAGTATTTTATCCTCAAACTTTGAAATATTTATAAACGTTAGTTTGGAAAAAAAAATTATTTTGAGGCTTCATTTAAAAATAAATGAATTTTCTCACATTTTCGATATTACCATTACAATTTTCATTTCAGTTTAAAGTACCAATTGATGGCTCTTCACCCCCAAAAAGAAGAAAACTATCTTCGAAACAAATAGAAAAACTGGTTGGCAGTTTGGTTGTGGCACCAGCTGTGAAAGAAATGAAATTTGAAAAGTTTTTCTCAATGAACTACCAACCACAGTTGGGTGAAGGTAAGGAAGTATTTTTAATAAAAATCTGAATTTGGTTTCTGTATTTATAGAGTTTAGTATATTCGTCTCTAAGATTTTCACATATACTTACAAAAATACTTTTTCGATTTATATTTCCTTTTTTTGTTTAAGGTGAAATTGCGGAACTCAATTACGAATCTGAAGTATCAGATACAGAAGAAAACGTAGCAGAACCCCCTCCTATCGAAAATCAGGCTACAGAAACTCGTTCTGTACGTGATACAGAGGATACCCGTTCAATATTCTCAGATCACAGTTATTGCCAACGTTCTGATAGAGAAATGCATGATGATTCAGGTTACATCAGTGTGAGTCAAGGTCAGCCTTCGACAGTTGAAGGCGAACCTGGAGAACACATCGAAAGTCTTTTCGACAGTGTAGCAACCCCTCCATATTGTGGAGAAACTCCTTCAGAAATGGTAGAAACTCTACCAGCAACGCAAGAAGCGTCCCCTGCAAGAGAAGTTACGCCAAGAGATAACATGGAACCTTCCCTTGAAGGAGAATATCAGAGACTTCTCGAATCGTTGAGGGAGTCTAGGAAAGAAAAGAGTGATGAGGTCCTTCAAGCAGTTTCAGCAGGTAACGAATCGACTTTTAATGTTATAAAAATGTTTACTCATCAACATTTCTATGAATATATATTTGGTTGTCAGTGAATAATAAATAAAAAATCACTGATAGAAAGAGGCAAAATCACTAGAGTTCCTTGGAAGAAAGGTCAATGAATTTATTGTGTGTCAAAAAGAATGTTCTGTCAGTGCCCAAATGAAGTATTTTTCCATTGTTCAATATACTTTTTATGCTTGCAGAGGTTACATGTTTTGGACAGATCGAACATATATTTTTCAGTTCCTGAACTTTTTAGGTCACATTCAATCATCTCTTGATTTAGCTGAGATTTTGAATTGATTATGAATTTGATATGTGTTCAGGTGTCGGTATACTGATGGTACACTTAAATATAAACTGAGGCTCATTTTAGTAAATAATAATAGTAAATATATTTATTTCAAAATTGAGCTAACAACTACAATGTTTGTAACAGGCGGCACAGAATGAAATGGCGTCACAGGAGAAAATTGTACACTTTATGTTGGGTAATTTAGATAATCATTCATATTGTAAGGTTCTAATTCTATCAGCAATTTTTTCATTTCTTTTTTGAATTCACTCGGTACATTAATATTTTTGACATTGTTTGGAAATGGTTGTAACATTTTATTGCCATATAGTAAGGCGTTTTTTCTGATCGGGTTAGCCTATGTACAGGATATGTGAGATCATTTCTGCGAGTTTGGTATGTGTGTTGCACCACACTACTACTGAATAAATGTTTATTTTTGAATAAAAACATTAAAGCAAAAATTGTCATTATGTTGTTATTTTTAAATACAGATCTACATGTTTCATTGCGTTTCATATTATTGATTATTCTGAGAGTTCTTTTCTGGATAACAAAAATCCTTTCAATGTTACTGTTGCTTCCCCAAAAAATAATGCCGTATCTAGCAACTGATTCGAAGTTAGCATCATAAAGAGTTTTTACAGATTATTTCTCCAGGTGTTTATTGACCACTCTTATTCCATATGATATTCTGCTGAGTTTGTTTGCTGTATATTCAATGTGTTTATTCCATTTCAAGAATTCATCTATGCATAATCCCAGAAATTTGGTATCTTCCGTTATTGTCAGTTTGGTGCTTCCTAAGTTTTAATTTTGTTTTGGTTCGCATTGAACGCTGGGTGTTCTAAATAAAATAAGATTAGTTTTGTTTTCATTTAATATTAAACTATTTCTTGTGAACCATTCTTTTGTTTCATGAAATACTTCAATGCTGCTTCTTATTACCTCTGGGTTCTCCCCCTGTCAACAGATTTGTGTCATCAGCAAAAATCGTAATGTTTTGGTCACATCTTGGATTTAGTTCACATAGATAATTATTATATATATATATATATATATATATATATATATATATATATATATATATATATATATATATATATATATATATAGGGTGTCAATTTGAAAACTTCCCACCCTTAATATCTTCCTTCCAGTAAACAATATGAGTAATCGAAAAAACAGGTCAATTTTATTGTCAAGGGGGACACTTTCACGGACTATTTGTAGCCCTCGTGGTTCAACCCCCTAGGAGGGGTAGATGTTACCCTTAGAATTTTAAATGGGAAGGGGGGTCAAGTGGCACATCATTTTGATGGGCGTTCAATTCTTGTTCCAATGGTACCCTGACTTATTATTTTGTGATGAGCATTTTCCGAAAAATTGCGTTCTAAACTAACAGAAGTAATTATTAGAACGCCTATACTGAGATGCATTATTGTATTGACTCCCTTTAATAAAAATGGTTAGAAGAGTAGGTGGCACCGCTCCAACCCTTGAATGACAGGAATAAATTTATTACGCATGGGATTTTTTATTTGGTGGTTATTTTCCTTCTACACAATAAAATTTAATTTGCGAGAAAGACATTTCCAACATAAAATCTACTTACGCTCATCTTATTAGCTGTTCGAAATGTTGTCCATTTTGCTCTAAACAGTAATACAGTCTGTTTTCGAACTCCCCTCTAACATTACGGAAAACTTCACTAGGAATTGACTGGCATGCTGCTGTAATTCGTCTTTTAAGTTCGTCAATATCAGAAGGTTGTGTTTTATAAACAACGGATTTAAGATGCCCCCAAAGAAAGAAATCTAAGGGTGTTAAATCCGGTGATCTCGGAGGCCATTCAACTGCTCCCCTTCTGCCAATCCATCTACCCGGAAATCTCTCGTTTAACCATTGTCGGACGGGAAGAAAATAATGAGGTGGAGCACCGTCCTGCTGGTAATGTAACAGATCCTCCTGCAAAAGTTCATTACCTTCTGCATCAATTTGAGTTTCTAGCTCGTGAGTTATAAGAGGATCGATAGTCTCTTCAAGCATATCAAGGTACAGATTGCCAGTCAAGTTATCTTCCAGAAATAATGGACCAAGAATGGCATTTCCAAGAATACCAGCCCAAACATTAACTTTTTGTGGGTGTTGTGTATGCCCTTCCCGAAAAATATGTGGGTTTTCGTCACTCCAATAGCGACAATTTTGTCTATTAACATTGCCATTCAGAAAAAATGAACACTAATCGCTGAAACAGATGTTTAACAGAAGATTAGGGATGGTATTGACTCGATGAGACATGATTTCACAAAACTCTATTCTTCTATCATAATCATCCTCGTGGAGCTCTTGAAGAATCTGCATTTTATATGGATGAAATTTATGCATTTTCAATGCTTTTCTTATAGTCTCGCGTGACATTCCCGTCTGTTCTGATACTGATCGTAAGGAGCTCGTGGGCTCTGCAGCAAATGTTCCCAAAACTTCAATTTGAGCTGCTTCATTTAGTACTCTGGGGTTATTTCTTTTTTTATTTGTCACTGAACCAGTTTCGTAAAACTTATTCACCAAATCAAGCACATACCGGTGACTTACATTACAATTTGAATGTCTTTCGTTAAAAAGACATGCCGCCCTTCGTGCGCACTTTCCTACTTCTCCATAAATTACAATCATTTCAATTCTGTCTTGAAGAATGTAAACCATTTTTACACTTTTATACACTTATTAAAGTAATTCCTAAACAGCCCAACAGGTACAACGGTATTCACAATACTACCACATAGTTCAAATTTGCTAACCACTTTTTTGCCGGAAAACAGAAACTTTTTACAGCAGAAGTAGCAAAAAAGGAAGGCTATCTGTACAATTTCTGCGATGACACTTAAAAATTCAGCATTTAATAAACACAACTTTACTACCATCTACGTTTTACTATTAGACTACTTTTTTATGTAAAGTGTTTGGAGCTAATGGCTAATGTTACCCCTAATACAGGGTTGGAACGGTACCACCTAATATTCTAACCAGTTCTGGCCAAACCATGCATCTCAGTATAGGCGTTCTAATAATTACTTCTGTTAGTTTAGAACGCAATTTTTCGGAAAATGCTCATCAAAAAATAATAAGTCAGGGTACCATTGGAACAAGAATTGAACGCCCATCAAAATGATGTGCCACTTGACGGTCCCCTTACCATTTAAAATTCGAAGGGTAACATCTACCCCTCCTAGGGGGTTGAACCACGAGGGCTACAAATAGTCCTTGAAAGTGTCCCCCTTGACAATAAAATTGACCTGTTTTTTCGATTACTCATATTGTTTACTGGAAGGAAGATATTAAGGGTGGGAAGTTTTCAAATTGACACCCTGTATATATATATATATATATATATATATATATATATATATATATATATATATAATAAATAATAATGGCCCTGCAATACTCCCTTGGGGTATACCTAGCTTTGTTGGTAATCTGTCTGACTGATGTGACTGTCCATTACGCTTTGCGGGCGGTCCTTAGTAGTTGGTAATGTATTTATTTTATAGGTCTAAAATTATTTGCGTCTATTGTATTTAGAATTTTCGGTATTGGTATAACGGTGCTAATTTTGAAACTATCTGGAAATATTCCATATTCAAGAGAAGAATTTATAAAATGTAATATAACATGTCCAAGGCTTTCGAATGTTTCTTTCAAGAATCTTGCACTAAGAATTTCAGATTTCTTCTTATTGTTATCCAAAGAGAATATAATTTCACGCAGTTCACTATAAGTTAGTTTTTGAAAACAATTTAATGTGCTATTTATTTGTATGAGGTTTTCTTGTGACCATTGTTCCTCTTCTATCATACTATCAGCAATATCTTGGATACTATCTATAAAAAACATATTAAAGTTGTTAGCTATATCTATTTCATTTCTGCATATTCTAGTTTCACCATTTTCAAAAAATTCAATTTTGTTGAAATTATAAGGGGTCTCAGGTTTGACAATAGATTTAAGAGTTTTCCACATTTGCTTTGAATTTCCTTTGTTCAAGTCAATCTTCTGTTCATAGTATTCTGATTTTTTAGCCTTGAGCATATTAACATACTGATTTCGACTTGTCTTATATACTTGCCATTTTTCTTCTTTTTGAACAGTATTACATTTTTTGAAACTTTTATATGCTAAATCTCTGTCTTTAGCATTCTTCTTCAGATCATTATCATAGTATGGTACATCATTTGATTTTAATGTTCTAGTAAAACTTGGAGCAACTCGATTTACAATGTCATATACTCAACCCATTTTAGTGCATTTCCTCTTATATCATACTTTTCAAGTTTTTCAATGAGTATTTGGTGGTTCAAACAATCATAGGCTTTGGATAGGTCTAGAAACGTGCCCAGGGCTAGGTATTTTCTTTCCATTAAATTTGTGATATTTTCAGTAAACTGAAAAGTAGCACTCTGAGTTGATCTCCCTTTTAGATATGCATGTTGATTATTGCTGAAGCAGTTGCATCTTTGCATGAATGAGGATATATTATGACAGATCACTAATTCAAATAGTTTAGAGAAACTAGGTAGGAGACTTATTGCCCGATGGAAAGATACCTAATTTCAGGGAGTTATTGATGATAAATAACACAATTTCGCTTATGGGTGATATACTTTTCTTTATAATGCATGTTGAGAATTAATTTTTTATTTTATTTGATAGCTCTATTGATTCTGTTGGTAGTATTGGCTTCGCGAACATTGTCAATATTATATTCTATTTCACATAGAAGAGGTGCATTAGGAAGATTTGATATCAATTCTGGAACAATACTGGTCAAGTATGAGTTGTACTCATTTGCTATTTTTTTTAGGTTCTCCTTTGATTTGGCACTCGCTATTTTTTACCTTACCCGTTATTTCTGAGCAAATAGTCCGCATACCTTTGCTTTTGTTATCAGAATTTCGTATTATTTCAGAATAGCACTCTCTTTTTTTTTCTCAGTAATTTATCATATTCTGTTTTTGCTCCAATATATTGTACCCTACTGATATCACTGTTTTCAAATAATACCAATAGGATATCTAACCTACTCTTACATTCAGTTATTTCGTTATCTGTAGGGTAGTTTGATTTACCTCTATTGTTACTAACTAATTTACGGCGGAAACTTTCATTAAATACCAACATGAAGGCATTCATAAAAGTATTCCACTGCTTATCCACATATGACCTATCAAAGCTATACACTTCATCCCAGGTTTGTTCTTTCAGTCTATATTTGAATGCATCTATATTTTCATTTGAGAACAGTCTTCTGAAAGTATAATTCTCTTTTCTTTCACGTTTATTTATTTTTTTTCCTTTGGTGTTTTGGCATCGACTGCTATGGTCATTAGCCGTGTGTTCTGGATAGGCCTTGTTACTAACTCCATACGCCACTTTGGGAGCAGCACTGTTAATTGGAACGCAACAGTGAATCGTGCAGGACTCGCCCCAGTCGAGCCACGAGATTTTAATAATTTAATCTGTCAAATTAAATTAAAAAATCCCATCCGCAACTGGGGCTCGAACTCCGGACCTTTCGACTCAGAGTCGGACGCTCTAACCACTGCGCCACGCCCCAACTGACCATGTTATTATTTGTGCTTTGTGATCTGATGTATATCTTTTACTTCTGCCTCATATGGCTCTGTTCAGTTCGTTAATATATCATCAATGCAACTTTTTGTAAAACAGTTGATGTGTGTAGTCCTTGATAGTCATGTGAAGATCAAAAGAATCAAAGAAAAAGATCAAAGTCAGAATTCCAACTTGCATCTTAGAATTAGCTAATTTCTCTGAATTAACGCCAGAAATTCGACTTGTTATCACACAGAGTCTTACACCAAAAGGTCAAAATATTCATTATTATCTCAGAATTACTTAATTCCCATTTGCTCTGAAAAATTTAATTTCTGACTTGTTAATCTTGTTATCTCGAAATTTCTGAGATACTGATATACTAAATCGGAATTCTGTGATATTAAATTGGTATTAGTTAATTCTGATATAATAAGTTTGAATTCTGACTAAGAATGTCGGAATTAGCCAATTATGAGACTGTCGGATTTTTTAATCAAGAACTTGAAATTAGCTAATTATGAGATACTAAGTCGGTATTCAGACTCATGAACTTGGAAATAGCTAATTCTGAGATACTAAAATGGAATTGTGGCTTACTAACTCGGATTTGGCTATTACTGAGTTACCAAGTCGGAATTCTGACTCGTCTAATTTTGAGATACTAAGTTGCAATTATGTCTTGGTATCTCGGAATTACCTAATTGTGAGATACTAAATCCGAGTTTTGACTTGGCTAATTCTGACTTATTAACTTGGAATTAGCCAATTTCCAGAGTTACTAACTTCGAATTACTACTTAGTATCTCAGAGTTTTGTGATTTGTGTAGTTTTAATAATCTTTGAATTTGTATGCGCACCAAAAGTTCCACATATTCATTTATGTCTCATAGTTAATTGAGCGATTATTGACATACAGGGAACCCACATCCCACTTGTTCTGAGCTATTAGCTAATTCTAAGATACTAAATCGGATTTCTGACTTATTAACTCGGACGACATAGCTAATTCTGAGATACAAAATTGGAATTCTGACATAGTTACTCGGAATTAGCTAATTCAGAATAGGTAAAGTCGTAGTTAGTATCTCATAGTTTTGGTATTTGGGAAGTTTCACAAATCTTTGTATTTTTTGTGGTCACATCAAAGGTTCCAAAGATTCATTTATATTACAGAATTAGTTAATTGAGCGACGATTGGCATCAAGGCAACCCACAACTCAGTCCCTTGGAACAATGAGCTAATTTCTAATTTGGTTTCTTGGAAATAGTTATTTCAGGGATACTTGGTCAAAATTCTGACTTGATAGGAATTAGCTAATTTTAAATACTAAGTTGGAATTCTGAATTATCACTTCAGAATCAGCTAATTTTGATAGTGCTAGATAAGAATTTCGGCTCTATTTACTTGGAATTAGTTAATTCTCAAATATTAAATCGGAATCCAGACAAATTTATTCGGAATTCTGAATAACTAAAGTCGTACTTAGTATCTTAGAATTTGAGGTATTTGGATAATTTCACACAAAGGTCCCAAATATTCATTTATATTTCAGAATTAGTTACTTTAGCTGGTATCCAGGCAACCCACACCCCAGTCGCTCGGAACAATTAGATAATTTTTGATTTGGTTTCTTGGAATTAGCTATTTTAGGGATACCAAGTCAGATTCTAATTACACTCGGAATTAGCTAATTCTCAGATATCAAATCTTAATTCTGACAGTTACTAGGAATCCTGAATTCGGGCCGACTTAGTATCTGAGAATTAGCCAATTCATAGTTACTAAGTCATAATTTCGTCTTGGGATCTCAGAATTTTGGGTTTTGAGAAGTCTTTGATTCTATATTCACACAAAGATTGGCATTCAGGCAACACACACCACACTTGCTCTAAACAATTCCCTAATACTTCTAACTTGATATCTTGGAATTAGCTAATTCTGAGATACTAAATTGGAATTCTAACTTATTAACTCGGAATTAGCTAATTCCGAGAAACCAAATCGGATCTGACATAGTTATTCGTAATTAGCTAATTCTGAGAAACCAAATCGGAATTCTGACACCGTCACACGGAATTAGCTTATTCTGAATTACTAAAGTCCTACTTAGTATCTCAGTGTTTTGGTATTTGGGTAGTTTAACAAATTTTTCTTTGTATCTATTTGTATTCACATCAAAGGTTCCAAATATTCATTTATACTTCAGAATTAGTTAATTGAGCGATGATTGGCATTCAGGCAACCCACATCACACTTGCTCTGAACAACGCTAATTCTTCTAACTTGATATCTTGGAATTAGCTAATTCTGATATACTAAATCGGCATTCTGACCTATTAATCGGAATTAGATAATTCTGTGATACTAATTCGGAATTCTGACTTGGTACCTTGGAATTAGCTAATTCTGAGGTATATTGATTGTTGGTAAAATTGATTATTGGTATAAAATCACATTTTTGAAGATTAAAAAATCTATTATCGTTACAGACTCGCGAAGTGACCAACAGTCGAAAGAACAAGAAAAACGCGACTCCCGAGCAAGAGTCACCGAATGGAGAGATACCATAACTCCGATCCTCCGAAACTTGAAAGAACGAGACTTCAACATCCACGATTACGGCTCTCGTATAATGGACGGCATGGACGTTGAGGAAACGAAGCCGTTCAGTTCCATAGTCGACGGTAAATCTTCGGCGGAAGTTGTCAGGTATTTCATAGCTTCGCTTCAACTGGCGAACACTTACAACATTGAAATTTGTGGAGCGAAGAAGGGGGAACTGTCCAACGATTCGTACAAGGTCAAGCTGCTGAAAAAGGACAGGTATCACGAGCACCTGACGGATTATCAAGCGCCGTCGGAGGAGACCTTCAGGGAGAGGTTGAAGAGGGTTAGGGCGATGAGAGACAAAGAGGTGAGTAACATTATTTGAAGTGATAATAATATTAAGGCATTGGGGACTTTTGAGTTTGGAGTGTCTACATAACAGAATGGTACTAAATGGAGCCTGTAACGTCTCAATCAAGTTTAGATCCCTTCTCTGCATGGTCCAAGACCATAAAATAGGGATCGGAACATTTCTTTTTAGGGCAGCCATTGAACTTGGTCTTGTATTCTACTCTGAAAGAGTTTTAAGTAATTCTCACTATTCAAATTTTCATCGCACGTAAAGTAGTGTACATCTTGGTGTAATTTTTGCAATCTTATGAATTTGAAAGGATTTAGCTTATGGCGGTGTAAAATGGATTGTATTGTAGAATATGAAAATCCCAATTCCAAAGACGCCGTTCGTATTGAGGCTTGAGGATATACTTGAAAATATCCGAGAATGGTTATTTGATTATTTTCATTGCCAGTTATTGGTTTGACTCTCGTGATGGGTGTAGCCACTTTCCCTAAATAAAATTATTTTTCAATTGTGTCATGCTCGTGTTACACCATGTAGGGCACTACATACGTAACGATACTCAGACGAGACAGCGCACATTTATTTCGCCAAGAGGCTTGTCCTCAAAAAAGGAAGGAAAGTTAAATGTTGAAATGTATATGATCGAGTATATAAATGATTTGATGCTGTTCATGAAATAATCTTCCTAAATATCACTCGACCATGACAAATAGAGACTTTTATTTCCTTCAATTCATCTCGAGTAACTTGTTTTTGAGACAATTCAATTCGACCATATGAACATTAATAATGAAAGAATAACTCCCTCGAGCTAAGCTATCGGGAGTTATTCAGATTATTAATGTTCATATGGTCTCATTAAATTGTCAAAATACAAGGTACTCTCGATAGAATTATGGAGAAAATAATAGTCGGCTATTTGTCATGGTCTTGGGATATTACCTCAGATCAATAAGTAAACATAGATGGGCCCGATGCTACGTAAGCATCATATTCACTGAACCGAAGACAACTTTGTTTATTTACGTACACCTCTCATCCCTAATGTTTTCAAACATTGACGCCCTGTTGTCAAATTGGTAAAAAAATATAATTTTGGTAGGAACCTACCAATAAATGCATAATCAATCATATTTTATAGTCAGATGTATTATTCTAAAAATTCTAGAGAAATGTTTATGTCCAGAAAGGTGTGAAAAAATTACCAAAACGGAAGATATATGTCGTTTTGAACTGAAGAAATTTTAGGCACTCTGAAAATTTCGAGCGGTTACTAAAATTATTTTACTCTCGGCAACACCGCTTGTGACACCGGCCGTGGCGGCCATTGTACCTTGTCGTTTTGTGTTGATGAAGTGTTGTTAGAAATTTTCCTGTGTGTTTTCGTGGTTTTTGTCCTGCTTAAACAACTTAAAGTTACATTTGGATTATTTTTCAAAATAGTGCAGTGGTTTAGTGAGGCACAATGTCGAAATACTGCTTTGTTTGCAAAACAAATGTTAGTAAACAAACATTCAACTGGTGAGGTTCCAGTGGCGTCGAATGCACGATGCAAATCATGCAATCAAACGTATTCGTCAAATATAATATTGGAGGACAAAGAAACTCATTCAAAATTACAGATACAAAAGCCTATTGCAAAATGGTGAATTCCTCAATGTTTGTTATAAATATCTGTAAGCAGGGGGAAAAAACATTGAGGCTTATGAAAGGAAAATTGAATTTATTTTCCAATAATATTGACATTGTTAAAATTCTATCAGGGAGGACAATTTTTGGAAATCATTTCTTTGAGGAAGAGTCTTTATCAAACCATAGTTATGCCTTGGTAAAGGCAATACTTCAAAAAAAATTCAAAATCCGAATATACCATGAATTGTCAATAAGCGGAACTGACAAAGTAGAAAGGGTCAGGTCTCTTTTGACAAAGACAGTTTTATTTAAAAATCAATGAATACCAAGTGTTGAAATCCTCATGTACTGAGCTTTCTTGAGAATCATTCTTTCACATACACTTTGACACTTTATATTTATACATTTGTATATTGTAAAATTAAATAAATAATAGTGATATTTGCCAATTTGTAATAATAACGTGTGGTATAAGCATATAATTCATTCAATAAATATTTTAATTCCTGTGATAATGTTGATTTTACCTTATCATATACCTTGCCATCTTGTGATCACTATAGTTCTGTCCAAAATAAATGCGTTAATAAAGAGTTCTATTTATACTTTTCTGTTCAATTACTTTTTCCAGACGTAATCTATATAATATATAATGCAACAAATGTTATAGTGGATTTATGCAGCAGTCATAAGTTTTAAAACTTATGACTTATGACTGCTGCATAAATCCACCATTAGAATTTTAACATCAATATTATTGTAAAATAAATTCAATTTTCCCCCTGCTTACAGATATTTATAACAAACATTGAGGCATTTACCATTTTGCCATAGGCTTTTCTTATCTGTAATTTTGAATGAGTTTCTTTGTCCTCCAATATAATATTTGATGAATACGTTTGATTGCATGATTTGCATCGTGCATTCGACGCCACTGGAACCTCGCCTGTGGAATGTTTGTTTACTATAATTTGTTTTGCAAACAAAGCAGTATTTCGACATTGTGTCTCACTAAACCACTGCACTATTTTGAAAAATATTCCAAATGTAACTTTAAGTTGTTTAAGCAGGACAAAAACCACGAAAACCACCAGGAAAATTTTAACAACACTTCATCAACACAAAACACTTGCACTTGCGCCCTCTGATGCTTTGAGGAACGTTGCACAAGTATCTGTTAGATTTAATTCAATCCCCGTCGTGGTCTTAGCCAGGAGAGTAGTTGTTTTCTGACAGGTACTTGCCATATGAATGAACTGCTCCAAAATTTAGGAAGGATCATACTCAACAGAATAAACAATTTCTACAAAAAAGGGAAATGGGTTCTGAAAAAGTAGATGTTGGAAAAGGTTTCTTAACTCATAGGACCAGTTGCATAGAGAATTTAACAGACAAATAAATATTTGATTTGATGATTACTATGGCAACGCATGTCTAAGCTCACCAGTTATGTTACCTACGTTAACAGAAGGCTTTATGCAACTGGTCCATATTTATTCAAATATTCTTATTGATTCGTTGAAACTTGATCTACACAACATAAACTCCCAGACTCCAAACTTGAAATATAGTCAAAGAACTTGTTACCTCTCTAGAATTAATTACTTTAGACCATAAGTAATGCTTTATTTTTGTAAGCTGAAAACTCCTAGAATCCAACTAAGGAAATAATATCATCATAAATCACAAAACTAATCCGATATCTTGAATCCCCAAATTTTGATAAAAATTTATTTGCTGCTAACCCCCGGCTTTTTATTGACCCTAGGAATTTTAAGACTTAAAACCGCGAAATAACTTGTTTTAGCTCACAGGTACTGCATTTGCATAAGTAATTTTGACCCCCTTTAAAAAGCACGGCACTGTGCTAGAGGTGTTTTGTTTTGGTTCGAATGTCAAAAACCAGAAACAAAACAGTTTCCGCAAGAATTATCTTCGGTTCAGTGAATATGATGTTTACGTAGCATCGGGCCAATCTATGTTTACTTATTGATCTGAGTATATTACCTACAAATATTTTTTCCATATTCCAGCTCTGTAGACATGCCTTGTCTGAAACCGAATGGCTGAGATTTCAGTTTATTTTTCTGATAGAATGATATTATTAATATTATTATACTCGACTTCATAAGGAGTAGTTTACTACTATTGATTTCAGAGGGGGCCCGTGTCTATCCGTCTGTCTGTATGTCTGTTGCCCATTCAAACCGTTATATTTACCAAACTCTTGGAGATATCGCTTTGGAATTTGAATCATTCCAATAACTCGAGGACAATAATATTAGATAGTTTAAATTTTTTCGCGATCGGAAAATCTGAAAAAAATTTATGGAGTTTTTCTTTTTTCGTCTCTACTTTACTCGAAAACCCGAATTTTACCTCCCAGTAAGTCGTAGTATTCATATTATTGGTGTCCAATTATAGTTTCAAACGCATCGAAGTTGTAGTATTCAAACTCGTCTTCAACTTCCGAGCTTTTTAGTCCAAGCAATAGGGAAAAGTGCGTGCAAAAATTAATATCCGAAAAAAAATTAGCGTATAGAAAATTGAAATTCAGTATGAGTTTATATTTCATGCGACTCGATCGTGATTACCGAACATAACCTAAAAAATTGGCAAAGTTGCAGAAAAGCTGTTTTTTGTTGATAACTAAAAAACTACAGCTCCGATCTAAAAAAGTCAAATTAGAAAATTGTACGTATTAAAAAGATCTATCAATTGAATGACTTATAATTTTCCTATATCATTGATACTTTTCGAGTTATATCGGAAAAACCATTCATAATTGGGTTTTCTATAACTCGTTAACTGTAAGTTATTCAAACTTGTTACTTACCGTTATGTGTAGCCTATGATAAGCCAAAAAAGTCTGTCTTTGAAAAATTGATAAATATTGATTATTTTTCAAAATATATGAAGTTTTCTCAAAAAAGATGCTCGCTCAATATGGCTACTCTTGCTCGGGGAATGATGCTACAGTAACGATTCATGGCTTATTTTTTTCTGTAAGAGTTGTTCTTCCATATTATCGAATCAGTATTGTAGGCGTCGTGGATGGGTTTTTTACTCCATAATTAAATGAACTCGAGTGGGGTTCTAACAACTTTATTTTCCAGCAACACAAACATAAACTTAAACTGTGATCTGCTCATTTCTCGAACAACCCGGAGAGAGAGTGAACTAGCCAGCGTTCCCGCCTATTTCTCTCTTCTCCTGATGAATATTCGAGATCATAACAGTCAAGCTTTGTTTAGTGCTAGGCGATTTGTCATCGCAGCGTTTTGCGAGAAAAACCTGATTGGTTAATTTCAAACAAAGAGCTATCGCGGGGGCAGTTTTGCGATAACGCGTGGAATTCGTTGAAAACGAATTTCCTGCGATAAAAGCTAGCGTTGGTTGTCAAATTTGGGTGGGAATTGGAAAACTGTGTCAGATTTTTGAGGTTAGGGGGAAGTGTTATGAAAACATATTAAAAAATATAGTTTATAATAATTTCTCTTAGGTGTCATGTCATCATGGCATCTCATCTGCTAGAATTGTACGATGGTAGTAGCGACCGCACCTACAGATTAATTGTTACCGCAGAAATATATGAACGGGCACAAGAAGGTAACATTTAATTAGTTATTTTCCACAGTTGTTATTAGTTAATGTTTTTAGATTATGAATATGCAAATAAACTTTTGCAACAGGCTATTAATAGTGCCCCACAGTCAAGTCCACATCCATCCCAGATTGTAGACAAATACAACTTGTCACCTGAACCCGATGTTATGATGGAGTTATTGGATGGTAGTACTGCAACCAGCGAGGAGGTTGAGCACGATGTTTGTTCAACAGATGTTACCGAGGCTTTGATTATGGCAGTATCAACAAAGCCATTATTATATGATTTCAGAATTCCTTTGAAACAGAGGAGCAAAGCGATGACAGCGAAAAAATGGGAAGAAGTCTATCAAGAAATAGGTGAAGCTATCCCTCTCAAAGATTTGCCCAACAAATTTAAAAATTTAAGAGACAGATATATAGCACTTTGAAGTGAATACCGCAAGAAAGGTTTGTTTTCAAAGCATTTTGTTCTTAGTTTTAGAGTTATCTCAAAGTATTAGGATTTTATACTATGCAAAGGACTACGCACCTAACAACATTATTTTGAAATAAAGAAATTATTTAATAATAATAAGCAAGATATACAGGTAGGTAAATATGTAACGGTTATTTTTATTCGACAGGTCCTTCTGGAACAGGTGCCAAAACGACGACACCTAAATGGAAGTATTTTGAATTGTTGAATTTTATTGGTGATACTCTTATTCATGCAAGGACACACTCAAGTTTAAACACACCAAAAGAGGACCATGATGTGGTCTCCCATGAAGAACTGACTTCAGGAATTGCCTCAGTATGTACTAGTTCAACACCAACAGGGACCAAAAAGGCAAAAAGAAACAGTGACAACAGTCAGTTGGAGGAAGTTATTATGTCTGGATTAACAATGAAACTAGATGCAACCGATCATTTTTATCAGAGTTTAGCAGACCACTTAAAATCGTTTGACTTGAAATCAAATATGCAATTGCAAATGAAAATAATGCAACTTGTATTTGCAGAAAAATTTAAAGAATAACTTACTTTAGTTTGTATCTATATTTGTGAATAAACAATTAACATGTTTTATATTGGTTTTTGAACACTTATGTGTTATTAACAAATTATATTCGGTCCCACTGCCACTCAACTGAGCCCTCATCTGAAGTAAAGTAGTGTGTGAAATACTCTCGTACTTGCAATGATTCTTGTGCTGCTCGGTTGCTACCTGTATGAATACCATGTATGTCCTGTAGACCCAATATTGCTCCATCATGTATCCATTCGCCCTCAATTACTGTATGTCCTGTAGACCCAATATTGCTCCATCATGTCTCCATTCGCCCTCAATTACTGTACCATCAGCATTTTCTCTGTCTACTGCTTTGGGACTTATGTATTGATGCTGATGGAGAGCATCACCTTGTTCTTGGATTATAATATAATTATGGAGACATGTGATAGTTTGGACATACTTAATGATATTTCTAACCCCACCAATTATGGGTTTTCTCAAAATGCGAAATTTCCCAGCCATTATCCCAAACGTGTTTTCAATAAGGCGACGACATCGACTTAAGCGATAATTAAAAATTTTTCTTTGTATATTCAAGCCTTGTCTACCAGGATAAGGACGCATTATATAGCTTGACAACTGAAAAGCTTCATCTGCAACAAGCACATATGGCAAAGGTGGTAATGTGTCACATATTAACTCTTTGCTGGGTACATTGAATTTGGCATTTTCAAAACCTGTACCCATTTGCGATGTCTTGAAAATACCACCATCACTTCGTCTCCCTGTTGCTCCTATATCCACCATTATGAATTTATAACTAGCATCAGCAATACCCATTAATACAATACTGTGGGCACCTTTATAGTTAAAATAGGTTGATCCACAGTTTGGAGGAGCCTAAATAAATATGAAATGGTTATCAATATGCCCAATTCATTAAACATGAAACACAAACCTGAATAACGACATGTTTTCCATCCAACGCCCCTATACAGTGTGGAAAGTTCCATTTACCCTTCATTTCTTCTGCAACACGTAACCAACAAGTTTCAGTTAATTCCATAAACACATCTGCTTTTAATTTTTGCCATATGCACTCACAGGTTTCAGTAATAATTACACTTGCTGTGCTTTTTCCTATGCGATATGCATAACTTATGGAAGCTATAGAATCGCCACTCGCCAAAAATCGCAATGTCAACGCAAGCCGTTGTTCTGGAGCAATAGTTTCTCTAAAGTGATCTACTTTTTGTATAGAAGAACCAATTTTTTGTAATAAATTGTCGAATGCTTCACTACTCATTCTAAAATAATTGTAAAACTTGCTGCTGTCCAGTCGTAATTCATTTACTAGGTGGTGCCAATCTCCTTGATTTCTTCTATTTACGTTAAGTGGATGAACATGCCAACGACGTTTCCTTTTTTTAGTTTTTCTTCTTAAACAATAATACGCCCCTATTAAAGCAAGTATACGCTTTTCCATTATCACTAAAGCCATATTATAGGTTAATTACTATAGAGGCAATTTGTTTGAGGTTATGTTAAATTAAGTAAAAACAGAAAATCTAAAGTTGAAAAAGTGCCGCGCAGTGAACGTCGCACCATTTGACGAGCGTTGTAACATTTCAATCGCCATCGCTAAACGCCTAATACTGAACAAAGCTTCATACCACCATAACTATTAACAACTCACTTTGAGGCGCGAAATTCAAAAATAGGCTACTACAGTATATTGATTTTTTCAATTTTAAAGGTCAAAAAATGACTTTAAAAAATTGCAAAACTTTTATACATATTTTTTCTAAATATATTGCTCAATTTTGTTTTTATATAAACGACTTTTACGAAAATGGATTCCTAGCATGATTTCAAGCATTAAAAAAAAATTAATTACTACGATCACTAGGAGCCGAGATAATTTTTTTATTTCAAAAGAATCTGGAAGACGCAATAATCATCGTACAGCAGTCACCTTCATGGATATTAAGATTGAAGATTTTCAATAAAAAATACTAGGATATGTTTAGCTCATTTGCAGTATTATTAATTGATGAATAAAGTGAGGCGTGCAGGCGCGGATCGCGATAGCTGTAGCTGGTAGCGGAGTGGGGATATCACTGAAAACTTATTTCGAGCGTTCAAAGTGGCTTGTGCTTGAAAAATATTGAGTATCTCGGCTTGTTGTTCAGATACGTTTTCTTTTGCAATGTATACTAGTACTTGAAATTGAACTTTTTCATTAACACTGTCAGTACGAAAGTGTATTTAATGTCAACAGTATTTGTATCCCCACTGCGTCACCCGCTAAAATTGCATCGCTCCGCGCCTGCACGCCTCACCAATTCATCAATTAATAATACTGCAAATGAACTAGACATATCCTAGTATTTTTTTATCGAAAATATATGTATTCAACCTCAATATTCATGACACTTAAAATAAATAAAATCAATATACTCATTCGATAATATGAAAGTACAACTCTTACAGAAAAAAATAAGCCCTAAATCGTTACTGTAGCATCATTCCCCGAGCAAGAGTAGCCATATAGAGAGAGCATCTTTTTTGAGAAAACTTCATATATTTTGAAAAATAATCAATATTCATTAATTTTTTTGAAAAATACTTTTTTGGCTTGCCATAGGCTACACAAAACTGTAAGTAACAATTTTCAATACCTTACAATAAACGAGTTATAGAAAACCCGATTTTTTATTGTTTTTCCGATATAACTCGGTAAGTATCAATGATATCAAATAATTATAAATCATTCAATTGATAGATTTTTCTGATACCTACAATTTCCTAATTTAACTTTTTTTGATCGGAGCTGTAGTTTTTTAATTATCAACAAAAAACCGCTTTTTGCAACTTTGCCAATTTTTTAGGTCATGTTCGGTAATCAGGATCGAGTCGCATGAAATAGAAACTCATCCTGAATTTTAATTTCGTATGCGCTCATATTTTTATTTTTCGGATATTAATTTTTGCGCATTTAACATTGGGCCGCTTTCTCGTTTCATGGACTATTTTGCGTCCCCAGTTGAGTCGTAGTATTCAAATCCCTACAACTTTTAGGCACTTCAACTTTTAGGCCCTTTAACTTAAGTTGAAGAGCCTAATTCAACTTCCGACTCCTTCAACTTCCGAGCCCTTACTTGTTATCATTATTATTTACTCTTGAAACTACATCTGATGATTTTTTTTCTAGCCTGAAGATTCAGTGGAACCCATATCAAAACACCAACGATTCAAAGAACCTCTGTCTAGAAAAAGAAGACACTCTCGAACATATTCAACGTCCAAAGTTTGCAAAGTTTCCGACACCGACCACATATCACGCAGTACCACGCCTACCACCCAACACAACTACGAAAATCCTGAGCTGCTACATGTGAATGCCTCAGCAATTTGCCAGAGAGAGCTCCAAATAGACATTTTTGATAACACAAAATCGGTCGCTTCGAAGAGCATTCTGAAACCGTGTGAGGACCCTTCAGAGCCACGACACGTGGAAGATTTGATGATGGCCCAAAAGGATCTTCAGATAAATAGTGTTGATAGCGTGAAATCGATCGCTTCAAAGAGCATTCTGAAGCCTTCGTTGAAAGGCAAAAACATTATGAAAAGTGCAGGTATTTATGGATCTCAGTTTTCCCCTGTTTCGTCTTTGCCCACAACGTCGCGTCATGTGCATTTCTCCGAAAACTTGAGTTGCTCCTCGATGTTAGACAGACATTCACCGAGTGATAAATCCCTTCCGTCTACTTCTGTCCCTTCCCCTTTGTCCAGAAGAGAGTCGACCGAGGAAGTTTTCCGCGATCACTTGGTAAGGTTGCAAGATCAAAATCCCGCTCGTCGAATGTTTTCGACGCCCGAAGAAGAGAGGCAGTGCAGGACCGTGGAGCGCTTATCGAAAGGCAGGTCGTTGCTCTTCGAGTGATTTGCGTCATGCAGGGTTTTAGTTTTAGGAAAGTTGCTTGTTTTATAACGTTTACTGGTGTTCTTGTATAATAACAATTTTGTTCTATTATTTGTTGTGTCGAAGCAGTGTGTTTTTAACTTGAGATGCCTACAGACCAAAAGAGTTGAGTTCCCTGAAAGGGGTTTTATGTCAAAGAGACGTTTTTGTTCACGCTGAATGGGAATTGTAAGACATGCAAGCAAGGATGTAGGAGAACTTATTCTAAAATTTCAATATAAAGCCAGTTATGACGTTGAGATTTGTATAAGAAACAGTTTTCTGAAAAAGGTCAAGGGATCCAGGAATTTGGATGAGTTTTTTTGAAAACTTTAGTGTTAGTTAGAGAGCCGCGGGTCTAAAACCGCGAAGAGATCGTCCGTTTGGTGAGATGAAAGTCCATCCCTCAAAAACCCCAAATTCCAAATATTTTCAAAATCGGACAGGGCCCACTCTAGTACGATCGACTTTTTCGACGATTATATGTCTCCCTTGTGATAATTTTGTTTAGAAAGTGACTAGTAATCATTTGACAAAGCGGAAGACGATTTGGTTGAGGCTCACTACTAGAAACCTATTGTAATAAAAATAGCCTTGACTGGTTTCACTAATTTATTTGAAACATGGAAAAATACAACTCTAAGGGCCAGTTTCACAGGTTCCAGTTAAGCTTCAGATTAATTATCTGATGGTTAACATGTGAATCTTTCAACATCATTTGAAGAATGTCATTCACCATCTAAACTATTAGCTAGTTATCTGGAGTTTAACTGGAACCGGTGAAACTGGCCCTAATTCGTTTACACCTAATTGATTATGTCACTACTACTAAGCCAACTATGTAATTGTCTATTCGCAACTTACCGCGGCTGTAACTTGAACTTCCATCTCTGGGCGAGGGACCTCCTTTTATATTCACAGCTACCTACACATGGACGCTTTTCGAAAACTCTAGTCGTCCAAGTGTAGGTAGCTGTGAATATAAAAGGAGGTCCCTCGCCCAGAGGTGGAAGTTCAAGTTACGCTTTTCGAAAACTCTAGTGGTCCAAGTGTAGGTAGCTGAGAATATAAAAGGAGGTCCCTCGCCCAGAGGTGGAAGTTCAAGTTACAGCCGCTGAGGTGCGTTTCAATTTAACGTCTGTCGTCCGGTAACGGACGATGTATGACGTCATAGTTGTTTCGTCGGGCGATATCTGTCGGATTGAATTTTGAAACGCTCTCCTAAATCGTGGGGTAAATAGTTGACTGTCGGACGTTCCACTCAAGAATTTTGAAACGATGGAATGAAGTTGTCGGACAAGACGTTCTAATATCGAAACGCTTCATAAGAAAAGTTACACGTCGGACGTAATATTGAAACGCACCTCAGTTAGTTGCGAATAGACAACTACAGAGTTGGCTTACCAGTAGTGACATAATGTATTAGGTGTAAACGAATTACAGTTGTATTTTTACATGTTTCAAATAAATTAGTGACACCAGTTAAGACTATTTTTATTACAATAGGTTTCGAGTAGTGCGTCTCAACCAAATCGTCTTCCACTTTGTCAGATGATTACTAGTCCAGAGACATTTCAGAGCGCTGATATCAGCCACTCGGTGCGGTGATCTATGCGATTTTTATGACTGCGCGTGGTCAGGACCGGCTTTAAGAATCGTTACACTATTTTTGAAAATTTTGGGCCCCAAATTCAATCACCGCAAAAATTCGACGTCTCCTATATGCTTAATTTTGTGCTCCTTTGTTATGATCTCTATATCGGGAAAATTCGGGTGGAAGACTTTTGTAGTAGGGCCCGGCCTCAGGGTTGATCAAATAAACAAATTGAAAAACTCACGGGAGCGGATAAGCTGAAAAATCGAAAACTGTACTTGTGTTCAATCTTAAGCTTCCAAATTTTGCATGGAGCTTCTTCAGGAACCATAAAACTTAATTTCCTAAGGGAAGACTTTTTGGACAACTTTTCACCCCTTTCCACCCCTTTGAATTTCTTCTAGTTTCTCTGTTTATTTCTGGTATATAGAAATCCTGTGATATAGAAATCGTCAAAAAAGTCGATAGACATTTTCCCTTCATACTAGAGTGGGCTCTGCTTGATTTCAAAAATATTTGGAATTTGGGGTTTTCGAGGGATTCACTTCACTAAACGGAAGACGTATGTGGTTCATCGCTTCTCAGAACCCGCGGCTCTCTAACTATATGTTATGAGTATCTTTTAAATATACTCGAACTTTTTAAGAATACAGTGTGTTTAGATCAGGACCTAAACTACTTTAAATACCCGAATTCATGAAAAATTCTTAGCAGTATTTGGGTGATCTGAAAATTAATGGGAAATATTAGCTTGTTAAAACAAATCAAGAAGACTCAGTAAAGGTTCCGGAAGGGGGTCGGGGTAGCTAATTATATGTTTTCAAGGTTGTATATTTGGTTTTTACGATTTGTGACTGAAATATGCATCCTATCGGAAAAAGTTTAATGCTGCGAAAGTTGTAGATAATTAAAAACTATTGTATTGATTATTTTTCAACATTACCTCAAAATTAACGAGAAAAACGGTAAAAACCATTTTTATTTTGTTTCAAATTTTTATCTCTCGCAAAAAATGCAAAAAAAACTAATTTTTCATAAAAATTGTCAAGAATCATTATGGCTAAGGCATTTCAATTTTTAGAAGCTTTTTTTTAAGGATGCTACCTATGCACCTACCTATGCACCTATTAGTGCTACATTTTAAAAATATTTTCATGTTCTTCAGCTGTCAAAAACACTCCATTTTCGGATTTTACTATCAAAATGCTTAAATTCTAAACTAGTATTTTCTTGTTTTTAACCAAATTATGCTAGAGGCTACTAACTGAACAACTTTCATCTAGCACTAGCTTATACAAGGTGTGTAAAAATTAAGGCAAAATAATCAAAACAAGAAAACACTAGTTGCGACTTTAAGAATTAAAGCTGATGCTACATTTTCACAAAATAAGAGATATTTCAAAAACCATAAGGTTTAGGTGAATCAAACCTCGATGAACTTGCCTTTATTTTTATCGTAAAATTTGAAAATGAAATAATATACAGTGTATTCCATTTAAAAATGACAACTTGAATACGTTTCGTATTTTGGCGCACCCTGTACAACATGGAAATATGTTTAAAATGTAGCGCTAAAGAAAAAACTTCAAAAACATCAATTGCTAACCATAATGCTTCTTGTGGAATAAGGTGAATAACCCTTATTGTGAATATTCTTTTTTTAAGCTTTGTGTTATTGATTTTAAATAATTTAATAGTGTCATTGGAAAAGAAGTTTGCATTTTTTCGAAATTAGCGATTTTAATTTTAACTTTTAATCTACAAGAACTTCAGCTTAATAATTTTCGAAAATAGGGAGAATAATCCTCACCTACCTTGAGAAAAAATGTCAACATATCTTAAACATTTGTGCTTTATAGTGAAATCCAAGGACGCACACCCGGGGGGGGGCTGCCCCTAAGACCTAAACTATTATTGAACCAAATCGGTTTAGGTAATTTAGCCTGAAAACAAATGCTGGGAAATTGCTATAGAAATGTGCATCAGAATATGGGACGAGCCTTTTTTATGGTTAAACAAATTTATCATTTGATATGTTTAGAATATTCCAAAGTTGAGGGTCTCAAAAAGGAGCCTCCTTGCAATTCCGAGAGTTCTTCCTAATTTTGGTTTATAGGCATCTTTCACTAAATTCGTGACCTGCTTATTGGAATTCAGTAATTTTTTCTCCTCGAATTATTGAAAACATAGGTTCCAGTTGTAAAAAAACAAGTTTTAAATATTTTTTGGGATATACAGACTGATGTTATTTCAAAACAAAAAATATCTACCTGTATAATGGTTGTTGTTTGTTTCAAGACTTTTTTCAACGAGGATCAGAAAAAATAATAACGTGTCTCAAAACAATGAATGAAAATAAAATTCTTTGCTTCTTGTCTGTAGTTGTCAGACCCCCCTACACTTGTCTGCAAATCCTTGACTTGTCATAAGAAAAACCTCATATTTTGTTCGAAATAACTACATCAGAGTTAGCATTTACTTACCAAGATAATTCCTTCCTCATACATATTTCATCTCAAAAGGTGACTTTCAACGGAATATGTTGAAAAATTGTATGACTGTACATTAACCCATAAAATGTGGGTAAAGATTTTCGTGGCAATACTTTTTCAATATCGTAATAGATTTTTTATCAAATAAATTTTGTATATGATCAAACAATTTGAAAGAGTTTTATAAAAAAGTACCTACTATTTAGAATGTTATGTTTTCATGATTTTATCTGCAAATTTCGCCCAATTTCCTTCTGTAAATTTGATATTTTTTTAAGGTAGCTTATAATTACATTCTAAGGCTGGACAATGTACAAATAAACCATTTCCTGGTTGATTTCAGGGTAGCGGTAACGCCATTGAAAACAACCGTTTATGCTTCTAGGAATAGTTTGTTTAATTGCTAGGAGTCCAAATTTGCTTTCGAAGATTTTGATGAAATCTGGAGAAATTTTGTTTTTTATCTACAGGGGTTTAAGCTAGCCTGATGAAGGAACCTACAGAGGACAAGATAGTGCAACTGTAGTTTTCTTTATCAATTTTATTAGCTGTGATGAAAGTACTACTTTCAACGTTCATGTAAAAATTTTGTAAAATAAGTGTGATGGTCGCGTCTGTTTTATTTCTAGATTTGTCACTGCCCCCTCCTCCAATATTTTCATACTTCAGCTTTAATTTATATCATCCAGTTCAATGTGTTGAATTTTTCTTATATTTTTGTAATTATTAACTCAATTCAATGCATTGAACTGCTTTTATAGTATAGTTATTAGCATAAAAAAATTATTTGGGTTAATAAAAACATTTTTTAATACACTGATTTTTTCTTTTAGTAGAGTTTTTACTACCAACCTGTAGGGATATTTACACCTGAAATAAATCAATTGACTTGTTAGAAAAAATATTTTTATTGCAAATGTAAAATACGTCACTACAAATAAATGGTAGATATAAAACTATTTGATAGCGTTGCTATAAGTTGAAAATTAATAAATAACAGTCTAAAAATTCATGTTCCCATTCTTTGTTTGAATCTTTTCATAAAATCTTTGGCTAACTTATCACCTTGCCTGTGTTCCAAAGCTTTTATACCTTCGGAAGCCATTGCTGAAAAAAATAAAATCCTTTCAAATATAAGTCAGGAAACAATAAAAATATTTCATATTTCAAAAAAAAACGTTGAATTTCAGTTATCGAGATACAGAAATTGCAATTTTAGTGATAGCCGAGTATACTAATTTCTAACAGAAATAATGTAACGAACTGGAGCCTCACCGACGTTCCGTAACCTTGACCTAACCTAACCTTGTAAAACAAGTTGGATAATTACAAAAACGTCAACAGAGGCGGACTTTTGAATCTGTATTAATTGCACCCTAAACTGAAATTTAAGTATTTTATAATTTAGTGTCAAAATCACCTTAAACCCAATTAAAATTAGTATGACTGAACTTTTTCAAAATACATTTGAAAAGAGATGATTGACTTGTCATAGGATCCCTTTTGAAGTTTTTGTTTACATATGATACTGTGATGTCATCTATTAGACCAAGCTATAGAGGTTTTTTTCCACACAAAATAAAATACGTCAATGGCCTATACTGATTTTTAGAAGATAGTTCGTTAATGAAAACCCCAGTTTTCGCCCCAGCAAAATCGCTTTGTGGAATTTTTTAAACAAGTTTTTCGGAAATATCTCAAAGATTATTCAATGAATCGTTTTACAGTCAATGGAACTTTTGTAGAAATTTATAAAACCTACAAAACGGTTTCTTATACGCCAAGATCGGTGCATTTTTCACTAAGAAAATCCGGGAAAACCTCGAAAAAGAGACCATTTTTTCTGCTGAACAATATTGCGGAAACTGATAGATCAACTGTACTAAGGATGGTTTCTGTCCGATGTGTAGTTTTTGCACAATCGCGTTATAAACAATTTAAGGGCACATCTTGCAAGATGCGCCGATTTAAGGGGAAGTATAGATCAATATCGACAATTTGTATATTTTGGATTTTCAGCTGAGAGGTGGGAAATGTGTTGAAAATGTCACTGAAAGTTGATCAAAACGCTTCAAAGTGCGTCCAAAGTCGCACTGTAGTTAATACGAGTTGAGTTCGGGCGCACTTTGAAGCATTTAGTAACTTCCAGTGACATTTTCAACACATTTCCCACCTCCCAGGTGAAAATCCAAAATATACAAATTGTAAATATTGATCTCTACTTCCATATGCCGTTTACAGAATTTGAATAAGATCATTTTCCTTAAATCGGCGCATTTAGAAATATTTGCCCTTAAATTGTTTATAACGCGATTGTGCAAAAACTACAAATCGGACAGAAACCATCTTGCTCACAGTTAAACCACATGTTATTATCTATCAGTTTCCGCAATATTGTTCGTCAACCTTCAGATTTATAAAAATTATGAATTTTTGAAAAATGGTCTCTTTTTCGAGGTTTTCCCGGATTTTGTCAGTGAAAAATACGGACAGGTTTCAAGTCAGGTAACACCAGTCGCAGCCATCTCACAAAGACGAGACCACGTAACTCTGACATCGACTCCAAAAACTGCATGTACCGCACCCTTGTGAATGCGGTGAAGCTTATATTGAAGAAACTAAGAGACCGCTTAGCGTTAGACTCGCTGAACACAAGAGAAACACTCAACGAGGAGAAACATCAAAGTCAAGCATAGCGGATCATGTCTGGACGACTCAACACAATATTAAATGGACTGAAGCCGAAGTCATCCATAAAGAAGAGGGCTGGTACAAAAGGAAGTTTAAAGAGAGTGCATATATTGTGAACAACTAGGTCTTCAGTTAAGCAAGCATAGGAATCCGTAATGTGTGGAAACCCTTAATTAGTGGCATGGATCAATTGAAATTGCGATAAGAAGTAACAATGCTGTACCGGAGGGGCCCGGCACTGTAATTAACAAGCATACCTGAACACCGGCAAATTACCCCTAGGCTAATGACACAAAATGATCCATAAGCATTTATAAGAAGTATCCTTGAGAGTGTCGCATTTATACACTTCATAACGTCTGTAGATTTTGACAGTTGAAACGTCGTGAATAAAATTGCAGAGAATTGAATTTCTTTGTCCTTTTTTAGACAATGAAAGTCCAGAATAACCTTACTCAAGGAATGTTATTGATGACAATACAAGTGATAGACGTCCGAGTTCTTTTTCTTTTATAGACCCAAGGAAATTCCGGAAATTGATTATCCCAATAAGTACTAGCCAATGATAAATCTTGTCCACCGACAGGAACTGTTAAACCACAATTATCCGAACACAAACCAGTTACAGAAACATCAAAAGTCATTTTAGACCAAGTGTTCACTGTAATTCATTTCAAGATACAGGGTCTATCAAACAAATGTGACACCATCATAACATACTCTTAACTACACACAAAATTGCTAAACTTAACGGACTACAGAGACAAGCGTGCCTGGCGATTACTGGAAGCATTCGCTCCACGCCAACGGCAGCAATGGAAGTCCTCCTTGGATTACTTCCTCTCCACATAGTTCTGGAGAGAGAGGCAAGATGGGCAACATATAGACTCTATCAAGCGGCCATTAGTCTACCGCAGGCATGTGTCATGATTGGCAGTGGCATGCTGGAGGGCATAATAGCTCACAACATTCTAGGAATGCCCTCAGACATCATGCCTAAAACTATCAACCTTCACATGTCCTACACTGTGGTCTTTCCCGAAAGAGAAGACTGGGTCCGGAATGAAACCAACCTATGTAGGGCAAATGAACGTTGGTTCACCGATGGTTCCAAAACTCAGGAAGGCGTCGGAGCCGGAATATATGGGATGAACCAGTGAAACGCTCGTTCAGTATGGGTAAACTAGCTACGATATTTCAGGCAGAGGTATATGCCATTGAAATGTGTGCCAGGTAGCTGGAAAATCGACACCACACACGAAAAGCAATAAAAATATTTTCAGATAGTCAAGCAGCAATTAAAGCGCTTGAATCCAACTGCTTTAAATCTAGGGCAGTATGGAACTGCAGATACACCTTAAACCGACTGGCGCAACGCAACAACGTTACCCTAGTCTGGATACCAGGTTACACAGGCCTAGAAGGAAACGAAATAGCGGACGCCCTAGCAAAAGGGGGGGCCGAAACAACGTTCACTGGACCAGAACCGGTAATCGGTTTAGCATATAGCACTGCCAAGAATATCATAACAGCTTGGGCAGACAATAAAAGACTCGAGTACTGGCGTAGTCTACCGGGCCTAGCCCATTCCAAAGCATTTATTGCTTGTACAAGGAAAAAACAGGACTCTGACAAACTGCTAGAACTCATCTCAGAGTGATAGTAGGTTTGCTTACTGGCCACTGCAAACTCAAACATCACATGCATAAAATCGGACTTGCACAAGATGCAGAGTGCTGGCTATGCATGGAGGATGATGAAACGGCTCAACACATTCTGTGGACATGCCCTGCAGCGGCCAGAACCAGATTATCAATATTTGGCGATACGACAGTAAGGCCAGAAAACCTGGTAAATTGTTCTCCCAATGCATTCCTCAATTTCGTCAAGAGATTGGATATACTGGGAGAAATATAACCATAGGGTGAGCCACAATAGGCCATTGGCCGCAGTGGAGGGCCTGATACGGTCCCACTCACGTTCAAACCTAACCTAACACACAAAATTGATATTATTTGCATTGATGAACACACTGGCTGAAGAAAGAAGATCTTGAAGTGACTGATAAAAAACTATAAACTGATCTCCAGCTACACACGAACTGAACATGAAAGAGGGGGACTTGTATTTTTGCCAGAGCAGAACTCAATATTAAAGCATTCCAATCAACTTACATTATCGAAAAAGACTTTGAAGTGTGTATTGCTATGATGAGAATTGACGAAAAGAAGCAAGTACGAGGATATATTGAAAAATTCTTAGCCTACTATAGAACGAAACAAAATTTCAATGTCAAAATATTTTTTTACTCAACATATTCTCCTCTTAATTGGATATATTTAATACAGCGAACCTGCAACGTCTCTAGACCTTTAAAAAAATGTTTCTTCTTGCTCTGCAAACCAGACCTCCACAGCTTTTATTACCTCCTCGTTGAAAGAATATTTACGACCTTTTAAACTTTTTTTCAGTTGAGGAAAGAGATGATAGTCGGACGGAGCCAAATCTGGTGAATAAGGGGGGTGTTCTAGTAATTCAAACCCTCAATCACGAATTTTTTGAATGGCAACATGAGATTTGTGTGCAGGGGCGTTGTCCTGCAAAAACAAAACACCTTTGGATAGCTTTCCGCGTCTTTTCTCTTTAATTTTTTCCCGTAGAGCGGCCAGTAATGTCGAATAGTAATCTCTCGTTATTGTTCTACCTTTATCCAAAAAATCAATCATGATTACTCCATGTCAATCCCAAAAAACTGAAGCAAGAACTTTTCCAGCAGATTTTTGGACACGACACTTCTTAGGTCTTGGAGAACCGGAGTGTTGCCATTCCATCGATTGATGCTTTGTTTCTGGATCGTAGAAATGTACCCAAGTCTCATCCATAGTAACAATTCGGTTTAAGAAGTCTACATCGTTTTCAAATCGAGCACAGATCGAACGCGATGCTACTACCCTTGCACGCTTTTGGTCAACATTCAAACATTTGGGGATCCATTTTGCAGCAATATGATGAACGCGTTCGTATGAAATACTCAGTGCTTCAGATATACGTTTTAGCCCAATTCGACGGTCTGTTAAAATCATGTCATGAACTGCATCGATATTTTCGGGCACTGACACAGAAACTGGCCTTCACGATCGGTCATCATCTTCAATAGAAAATTTGAAGCTTTTGAAACTTGCAGTCCAATTTTTCACGGTCGCATACGAAGGACATTGATCACCAAGGGTATTAAGCATATCTTCGTAAATCTGCTTACCTCTTAACCCTTTTAAATACAGGTACTTGATGATGGCTCGATAATCCAAATTTACGATTTTTTACAATTTCGGTGGACATATTTTTTCTTTTAATTTATTGCGTAACTTTGGTTTACTTTTTTGACGTCAAACTTTACACTGACAATTCAAATAATTTATTGTCGCGTTGCTATGGTAACGCAATATTTTGTTTATGCAGGGAACTGGACTAGGCTAACTAGATATCAATACATCCTCGTATATGGGTGAAAATTTCGAAACGATGATATTTGATGTCAGGCGTCTTTAAAAAAAAAGCAACTTTTAGACAAGAGTAATTGAGGTATACTACTCAGACATACATTCCCGATGCACCCATTCATAAACTTTTGACAAATTTCGACTATAAATATTTTATTTCTTCAAGCAGTGATCAAAAATCATTCCTCTGGACTGTCACTGTACTTAAGCTATAGTATATTTTAGAGTTTCCTGTCCAGATACTAGTAACTTTCATAGAAGTCAATAACTAATAAAACACTTGAATATAAAGCAAACAAACTTTGGAAATTATTTCACTCTTTCTTTTATAGATTTTCAGTAAATTAGTGTCCCTAGCTTTTATCGTCATTCCTCTGCCACAATTTCAAAATTCGCTAATTGTACATTAGATGACACCTTTTCAGTTGTGGCTGTTACAGAAGGTAAGTTGAAGTTTCACGAGTTGAAAAATAGGGTGTTGATGAAAGTAATTGTCGTGGTAATTTGTTACTGGTGGATTTAGAAGGAAATCGTGGTGAGTCACACTCAAAAATATCATTCCTCCGATTCCTATTTCAGGAACATTGTACAGTTTCCGTTCAAACATTATAGACAGTTTCATATTATTCTCGAGTATTTCCTTATGCAAAATGTGAGATTATGGAATTAGGGAGTGGTGAATTATTTCACAGAAACATTGAGAATCGTCATTCCTCTGGCTCCTTGTCAGACAGAGGAATTATGTTACTATATGGCCTAGCTCTTTTTTGTAGTAAACATTGGGAATTGTTTAAAGTTCAGGAAGACAGTTTAATAGATCATGTTGCAACTGCAAATACTATATTGCTCTATTTTTTGCTCATTGGCCTTTAGTTCAAATTGTAGTAGTAATTTCAACTTTGTCGGCATAACTTGAAACCATTGCTTAGATCCAATTATTTTACTGCTGATAGTATTGAAAGCGATAGTTTCTTTGAAATTGGTGGATTCCTTTCCGATAAATTTGTTTTTTCAAGAATAAAAGTTTTTAAACAATTACTGATGAATCTTTTTTCAAAACCACGTCTAAAACTCGAAAAATCGAAAATTTAGAATGATCCGTATGAGATTCCTCTACTTAACTCAATAATGAAAAATTATAACTAATATAAAATTCAGCCGCCACGATAATTAAAAATTTTCAGAATTTTCATGATACAAAACACATGATTACAAAATTTTGACCCATATATAATCTCTTCCTACAGGACTCCTGACAGTAACTTGAGTATTTACTTAAACAAATTAGAATTACTACTACATGATATTTATAATAAGGACGATTGCTATATATTATTTGGGGGATACACTTAATAATGCAAAAATGTATTTGTTGATATAAATTTTAGATAATTAATATGATCGCAACATGTACTATACCTCATTACTGAATAATAAAGTGAAACTGAAACTAATTAGGTTAATTTAACATAAGACATCATATTCAGGAGCTTACGAGAATCACTGGTAGAAGATCTTTTCTAACAGACCTCACCAACCAAATATGCTCATTCAACGTAATGTTTTCTGAAATATTAAATATGAAATATTAAATGCAATAATAGGAGAGTTTAAAGCGCCTCAAACAAATTTTTTGATTTATACATCCTGTGAAAGTTGGACTGAAATTTACACTCAAAATGCTTTTGTTACAAAATTTTCCTCATTTTACAATATTGTCGTAAATGTTGAATTTGAATTATTTTAGTGCATTGATCCATTCATCCTATTGTTTATTGATTCGTCCACGATATAGAAGTTCATTGTCATATGTGACCGACATTGAAATTAGCGAAGTCGCGTGACGAGCTAAAATCGTTGACCGAATGAACAAAACATATTTCCTTATATAAATACAAAAGGAATAGATTGAGGAGATAGTTAGTAATAGACTCCCATAGAGGAGAGAGCCCTGACGCTCAGTTAGCTTCACAGGCTAGGCCCTTCTGGCCTTAGCTGGAAGTATTGGTTTAGTGATAGTTTTAGGTAAGAGTTGTTTTTTAAGTATTTTATCATTGAGTATCCCGTATTTCAAATGTATATTTGTCTTTCCTCCCGTATCCCAGTTGTTATTTAATAAATGTTTATGCACTGTTGCTACTCCTTGATTTACTATAGCTACCATCTGTAGCTACACCCCAAGTCGCATTTAGTATAAGGGAAACAACCCCTTATACGGCTCAGGATGCTACCCTAGTAGCCCTAGTCGCGACAATATATTTCTATATTATTACAACTGTGCATTTCCAATCACCGAAAAAAAAAAAAAAACAAAATCAACCAAAAAACGGTGGTATACTTAAGAAATTAAAACATTGTACAACTAACTCTGTGAAATGGAAATTCAAAAAAAGAAATCTAACCGTCCCGAAGATTTAGGAAGATGCGAATCATTTAAAAACGCCCACACCAGTAATGTGAAACGATTTCAGAAACAAAGACACAATGCACAATTACTTAAATCTAACAACATGATGAGGGAGAGTTGGAAAATTATCAATGAAAACAAAAATAACAAGGTGAACGACAAAGGTGAATTAATAACTGATCCACTAGAAAAGAGTAACTATAGAAATGATGATTTTATACTCTTTTCAAAATTGCTCTGAACCAAACTTTGATCAAAACTTTGAAAGGTTCTGTAATAGTTTTTTCTTGAATACAGTGACTCCTGAAGAAGTTCTTGAAATAATCTCTAAAACAACATCTAAACCTGCCGCAGGTATGGATGGCATACACAGTGAGGTCATAAGGGCTGCTGGTAAACGTTTTGCAAAGCCATTAGGTGAATTGATAAATGATTCATTCACATCAAGACATCAAGGAGTCTAAATGTATCCCAGTTTATAAAAACAAAGGTTCCATGAACGAAATGAAAAACTATAGATCCATCTTCCTACCAAGTCAAATCGCCAAAGTTTTTGATGCATCATATTCAAACCGATTGACAGCTTTTATGGAGAACTTTCAACTAATACCGTATTTTCAAAATGGATTTCGAAAAAAAAAATCAATCAATTCTGCAATCCATGATTGTTTGGAACTCATCTATAGGCCCTCGACGATAACAATGTTATAGGTCTTTTCAATGTTCTAATAAGCCGGGCACTCGGCACAACATATCGTACAAGAGAACGTTTTTATAAAGGTCTCTCAAGGCTCCATATTGGTCCCTCTTTTCTTTATAATCTTCACAAGTGAGATAAGAGTCAACACACGTTCTATGCAGATGATACAAATACTTTGATAGTAATTAATGGAACTAGGGGACTATTGTAATAATGTCCTTGCACTAAATACCACTAAGACATATCATATTCGATTCTTACCAAAAAATCTGAATCCTGATAATGATCTTTCCTTAACAGTTAATGGAAAATTAGTAGAAAGCAAAAAAAGTATGAAGTATGGGATTCAGTATCAGCTGATATACTTAAGGATTCTTTATTTTGGATTGGCTCAGTGAGCTATGCAATATATGGCAACATTTTCTGGGGATCCTCGAATTACCTCATTTGTCTCCAAAAAAATCATAAGAACTATGAACAAAACCCACCCTTCAGTACTAGCCCAGGCATATTAATGCTCTAGCCCCTAAAAATTGCTCGAGAGCATTTTAATCCCTCTTAGGGGTCCTAAATAACGGGTATACGAGTTTGCGACGGTTTTTAGGTTGTGCTTCAGATTTGAGAGCCTAAAGAGCGCGAAATTTTCGCACTTTTTTCATTTTTTTGTGTATAACTTAAAAAGTACGCATTTTACAGAAAATATCAACCAATCATTTTTTAAAGACCATTAAATTTTGCTTCGAATGACGTCTACGTCATTGGAATCGGTTCAGCTTTCCAGCCGCAATTGCCCGTCAAAGATAGGAGATTTTTACCAACTCCTCTAAAAAGTTGACAACCCTTCAATTCTAACACCTGTAGGTTGAAAATGACTACTCCAATTGAAATATATCATAGAGCTAAGTTGTACAAAATTTAATTCCCAATCAGAATCTTTTCAGAATTTGAAATTTACTTGATGTAAAGCTGAGATATGAATTTTATACCAAAAAAGGTCGTATAGTGCCAAATTTCCGCAGGTACCCCAACGTAGGATCCTTCGTCTGAACATTAATTAGTTCAAGTGAAAGTTAATGCATCAATTATATTTGATTCAATTTAGTCAAGATCTGATTACGGAGGTAACTACAAGTACCTGATCAATCATTAATCAGGTACCAGATGATCAACAGTACAGGGGAGAGAAAATGAGAACGATTATAACAAAGCATTTTAAATTAATTAAATGAGTCATTACATTTAAGAGGGGGTTAACTACATGGGTCATTACAATCAATAGGGGATGTTGACAGCCGTCATATCCTGCCTACGATTATCAGGATTAATTGTGAAGATAATTTACAGTTTCCAAATCACATGTCGTAGCTGGTACGCCTTCTTTTAGACGGCCCGGCTTGTTCGGGAAAGTCGTCATCGGAATCAAGTTCTTGTTCTTTCTCCTCTTCTACGGCTGCTCCCTCTTCTGCCTCCAGATCATCTTCGTCTTCCGACGCACTCCCTTCGGACTGTAATTCTCGAGGGTGATTTCATGCTGTTCCAGATCGTCCTCGTCTTGTTGCTCACTTAAAGAATTGAGGCACGCATGCACTTGAGGCCGGGTTTTCTACAGGAGCATGCATTCTTGCACCCTTTTTTGCAGGCGCAGAAAATGGAGTTGAGCAATTCCTTGGGTGCTGGAGGCTGAGTGGTTTGGATGGGTATCAAACCATCTGGGGCGGATTTCCATCCCCATTGCTCTGCATTGATCCGTCGGTCCCTCCACATCTGCACCTGCAAGAACGCTCTGAAAGAATGTTGGCGAGCGGCCAGTTCACTGAGGGGCAACGATGCCAAGTTGAAAGAGTTTTTTGAGAGGGCCCTCTGGAAAAGTTGCAATCTCAGTTGGTTGAGAGATTGCCCTCTGATGCCTGAGTATACTGCAACAATGAACTTCGCTCCAGCCTCAGCAACCTGGTCAGGAGTGGCTTTTAGATCGAGGAAAATCGAGACAACATTTAAGAGGTCGGGATTTTTAGCTAGGGTATTGATAAATTTGACCTTGCCTTGACGGAAAAATGAAGAGGTTGTGTCACAGCCGCTGAACGCATGAAGAAACAAGATGTGTCGTTTTGCATCTTCGGATAGCTTGCCATTGTTAGGACTGTAGATCACTGTTTGCTGATTACCCTTCTTAGGTTTCATTAGAAATATGTTGTCAATTAATTGTGATTGATCTTCACTGTTGAGTAATATTTGATCAGTCAGCAAAACCATTAAATCTGTGTCCTCCCCCACAATGAACACTTTCCTTCCGTTCCTCGATCTTTCCACTGCAGTAGCCACAATCAAGGTATCTGCATCCTCAACGGCCCGTCTAACTTGAATGTGTGCACTTATAAACGTTTCTGTGAGCATCGCAATTAGGCGTTTCTTGTTGTTTTCGTTGGCAAGGAATCGTTCTTTTGGCATCGTTGCGGTCATCGATTCATCAAACATCACTGAAGCAGATGACATGGTTCGAGCTCTACGGGCTCGTTCAGCTGACTTTTTGCTTTTTTCGGAAGACTCCGGGTACCCATCAAACACGATGAAACAATTCGATCCAAAATTACTTTCAACGTAGTTCAAGTACTTCGTGATAACTGTGGAAAACTTTTCCCCAGTGTTCCACACAACACGGTGTAACAAGAAACCGCCATCCACAATAAAATCCGAATCTTTCGAGAATTCAACTTTGACTGGAAGGAAAAGCTTGTAAAGATCTGATTTCTTGGTCTTCCGCATCATTCCATCCTCATCAAACAGCGCTACTGGATAGGGAGCTAATTCAAATGAGAAATAGGATTCGAGCACCTGTGGTGATTTCATGTTGAAAGGGATTCTGCGGAAGATGGTATCTGAACTGATAGGGACACTTTCACCATTCATAGTAACCTTGCAAAGGAAGTACTCTATTCTTTCGGAGAAATTTTGCACCCTTGAAGTCATTCCCTCTCATGCTATCCAAGCTTTTCATCCCCTTCTCATAAGCTTTGTGGCAGTCAATTTCAACACCTCCCAGTACTCCAGTGCTGGTACACATAATCGATGGTCCTCGGGGAAAAGGATCGTGAGATTCAAACCACTGACTGAATTTTTCAACATCTTTGTTGTCCCTCTGCATCCTACTGTTCGTGGTGTCGACATGTTGATCAGATGTTGTGAAAGAGACGCCACAATAGTCCTCAATTTGGTGCGATATATCAACAGCAGTTGGCATACCTGCTATCCACCTGGCTAAGGTGCCATGAGTAATTCCCCGCCCTCTAGATAGACCTCCACACGCAGATATAGCCCTCATTAAAACTTGTTCTATTGTCATATCTGACCAAATCCCGGACCAGTGTTTCTGTGATCGCCTTATGGTAAAAAAACCTTTCGTGGTGAACTGTTCATGCTCCGCTGGAGTGAGAATATTTCGCAGGGAAAGCATATCTTGTAGGTATATTTGGCTTCCTTTAACATAATTGAAATGGCCTGATGCATGGAAGTACGGAATCATGTTTTTTATGCTTTCCAAATGTAGAAACCAATCCCCACTCCTCTCAGCTTCGATGAATTGTTTTAGGATGCAAACCATCCTAAAATACTGCACCCACAGTTCTGCTGTGGGACTGTGTTTCTCCAAGACGTTCAATTGGAATTGATATTTCTGCATGAGTGTCATCGCAACGGGCTCATCTACCTGTAATTTGTCAGTCCCATATTCAAATAGAATAGACATTAGAGCTGTGCTCTCTTGTTCTGACAGTGACATTGATGACAGCACTATTTTACTCAGAGAAAGCTGAGCCAAAATATGTGCTCTGACAGCTCTGGAGTAGTAGTGGCCAGATATGATAGTCTTGGTAGAAGCAAGCGCGAAGCAGACATTGAACAAATCTTGCAAACCACTGCCATCCATTATGTAGCCAATTGCTCCCATGAAGGACATGAGCAGGTGGAATCCACCGAGCCTAACTACAACACGGTTTAGCTGACTGTCTGGGCCACACGAAGCTACAATTGCTCTTGCCTTCATGTACAGCGGATGGTCAAAGGTAACGAAACAGTGCTTTTGATCAGCACTCTTCTCCACTGCTGCTTTCAGGGATGTGTACACAGTATCAGCATCAGAAGGGGGGGGCTTTGATGAATGGCAGGCAGAGGACGCGTGAGGTTTGGTAGTCTTCGTTAGCAGTTATTCTCTCCATAAAGCCATTCCAACCAGGTAGGTTTGTCACATTCTTCCACTTCCCAAACATCCACAGCATATCTGTCAACTTAGGAAGGACTTGTTTCCCAGCTTCGCCTGGTGTTGGTTGAATGGTTAAAGAGGCCAAACCAACGTCCCGTGGTTTATCAAAATGTAACAGTGGGATGGTGCCGCACTCGCTCAACGAGGTCACTGGTGGGATGGATTTCACCTTCGGTATGGGGGTTCTGGCGAACTCTTGGGCGTGAAGCACTGAATACCCCCCATGGCATGGAACGTACCATGGCCATCAATAGTATCCATATTTATATCGGCATTATCAAATACGAATTGCGTGAATGAATTTTTTGTGATGATATCAAGGGGTTGTTGAAGAGTTGACACTTCTAATTTCCTGACTTCTCCATAGGCACTGCTGAACCCCATGGCTGATAGTACGTCGACAAGGTGCCTTGAGCCATACTTCCTGTACAGCAGGGTTCCTATTCCAAGTAAAATTGGAGAGGTGAAAGATCTTGGTCGGGTCACTGAAATCAGAGAATGTGCAATGGCTTTAACTTGCTTCCGAGCTCTTTCTATCCTTTCGGCATTCTTCTTCTTTCCTCGAGGATTTGTTATTGTCGTCAGTAACAACTTCAAGGATTCTGGAATGTTGTCGTCCACACTATTTAGGAAGTTGTCGGGGGAGGGATCCAATTCATACACTTTGGATCTGATGTCCTCACGTATGATATCTGCTGCTGTTTCTACTATTCGCAAGCGTTCGTCAGGCCCCTGCTTCCTGGTCTCATACCAGTTGTTACTCAGAATAGAATGGCCAACATTTTTGTAGCAGATCGTAATTGGCTTATGTCGATTCGTTCCTGGCACAACAATCACTTCATCTCCGAACCTTTCTGCACTAAGTAATCCTTTCTATGTTCAGGCCCACCGTATTGTTGAAGGATGTCGTTCAGTGAAAACTGACATAAGTCTTCATTATTCTCAAGATACTGGGTAATGAAGTCGACACATTTTGTCACTTCAGAACTCTCCCTTCGTCCACTGGTACCTTGAGTTGCATTAGGACCCACAGAAGGGCGAGAATGGAAGAAGGTATCACGGCAAGAATTGTGGTACCTTCCTTCTGCGGCTACTAAATCAGATTCATTCGCCATCCTATGCAATACAGCAATACCGCTTTCATCTCCTCTGGCAGTTGCAGTATCTCTGATTTTTTTCATTGTCTCATCTAGGGTCATAATCATACGCACTGTTTCACGTCTGTGAACGGGGAGCTTTTTTTGTTTGGCCTTGAAGCTCTCAGAGGCATCCTTTCCACAGTACAAGCACAGTTCCTTGAAGTTGAATTTTGGTACTTCCTCACGGCATCTTTTCATACTACTTCTTTCACCTGCTTCTTTTTCAGCCTTCACAATGCTAGACTCCTTAGTGTAGACACCTTTGCGACACTTCTCGTGAACGACAACAACTTTCTGTGTTTGCAACCACGTGTAATGCCCATCCTTTCTCCTTCTACTGGCCTCAATGAACGTTTTAAGTGACTTTTCCTTTAATCTCCCTCTATCCTCGCCCTCTCGTACAACATTCCGGCATATAAAACAAGTTACACTCGCCATGTTGCGCCTGCTGTCCATCCAACTCTCTTTTTGCTTTTTCAGCAGTAGATCTATAATCCTGAAATTAAATATTGAGTAATTACCTAAAAGAAAAATTGGAAAAGAGAAAGTGTTGAAGTAAATTAGCTTACCAGTCTTATAAATACGAAATTCTTTCCTTTGTTAATATAAACTTCACTAGTCGCTCCGTAAGTAACAATGATATACACATTCACTCGCCTTCATTAGATCACGTTATTTAACTAACTGAAGATATTACATCAATGCATGTGCATTTATACAGATAAACTCAATTACCTATCTATACCTGACTGTAATTACAAACTATCTATCAGCCAGTAACCCAGGTATTTACCTATTACAATAACAAACAATATTAGTCAATAATTAATTCCAAGAATGGTGCTAACAATATTACAGGTTCAGGAGTAGGCTATATGGGAAAATTGTTTTGAGTTCAAGTTGAGTTAATTATATTTACTTTTACTCGAAAAAAATGCAAGAAACTGAAAAGTTTTGAGTTCAGACGAAGTTTCCTGCCATGGTCTGCCTTGGCGGAAATTTGGCGCTACGACCTTTTTTGGTGTAGAATTCATATCTCAGCACTGGAGAAAGCGAATTTTAAATTTCAAAATGCGTCTGATTGAGAATGAAATATTCTATAACAATGGTTCTATGAGATTTTTCAATCGGAGCAGTAATTTTCGACCTACAGGCGGTGGAAGTTGAGGGTTGTCAACTTTTTAGCGGAGTTGGTAAAAAAAGCCAACTTTTGACGAGCAATTGCAGCTGAACGGCCAAACGGATTTCAATATTGTAAAAGTAGTTCGACGCGGATCTTTAAAAAAAGATAGAACAATATTTTCTGTAAAATGCGTGTTTGTCGAGTTATTCGCGAAAAACTGAAAAAAGTGCTAAAATTTCGCGGTTTTTAGGCTCTCAAATCTGAAGCACAACCTAAAAACCGTCGCAAACTCATATACCCGTTATTTAGGACCCCCAAGAGGGATTAATACGATTTCCAGCTCTCGAGCAATTTTTAGGAGCTAGGGCCCTTTTTAGCGCTAAGTTTCTTGGGCTATACCACATTTTCTCAATATAATTTTTTTACTGAATCTGTATACTTACACGTTTGGGTAGGCCTTCCTAGCTGTAGATGAACTTGAGATGAATATTCGATTGGATTTGTAGATTCCTCAATATCACAAAAAGGTAGAAATGCTTCTCCAATATACTGATTATTGTAACCTAGCAAATCTTTGTCTTTAACACTAAATAAAATAAGTCCGTTTTCCAGACGCCTTTGTTCCTGAGAAAATTTGCTGAAAAATATAATTCCATTAAAAAATTGAGTAAATTCTATAAACTCGGAAAAGTCAATATAGATCAAGCTTATACCTACTAATAATAATTTTTAAAGAGTTTGTTATTGAAAACCCTAGTTTTCGCCCAAGCAAAATCGCTTTGTGGAATTTTTTAAACAAGAAATAGTGGAAAAATTATAAATTATTTGGTATTTTGGAAATATTTCAAAGATTATTCAAGGAATCGTTTTACAGTCAATGAAGCTTTTGTAGAGATTTATAAAACCTACAAAATGGATTTTCATACGACCAGATCGGTGCATTTTCCACTGAGAAAATCCGTGAAAACCTCGAAAAAGAGATAATTTTTCAAAAATTTATAAGTTTTATGAATCTGAACCTGGACAAACATTATTGCGGAAACTGATAGATAATAATATGTGGTTCAACTGCACGCAAGAAGTTTTCTGTTTTAAGGGAAATTGTATCTACAATTTGTATATTTTGGTTTTTCACCTGAAAGGTGGAAAATGTGTTGAAAATGTCACTAAAAGTTGATCAAAACAATTCAAAGTGCGTCCGAAGTCACCCGAAGTCGCACTAAAGTTGATACGAGTTCGGGCGACTTCAGGTGCATTTTGAAGCATTTAGAGTAACTTCCAGTGACATTTTCAACATATTTTCCACCTCTCGTGAAACTCCAAAATATAAAAATTGTGTAGATATTGCCGTATTGCCATATGCAGTTTACAGAATTTGAATAAGATGATTTTCCTTAAATCGGCGCATTTCGAAAGATTTGCCCTTAAATTGTTTATCACGCGATTGTGCAAAAACTACAAATCGGATAGAAACAATCTTGCGCGCAGTTATGTTATTATCTATCAGTATCCGCAATATTGTTTGTCCACCTTCAGATGTATAAAAATTATGAATTTTTGAAAAATGTTCTTTTTAGAGGATTTTCCGGATTTTCTCAGTGAAAAATGCACCGATCTGGGCTTTTGTTTCTTTCTGATTGATATTATTTACTCATATTTCACAGATCATCTGTATCATTCCTTTTTTTATAATTGTACCAATTGTCGTTATACAATTTATGTTAAAACTTAATCCCTCTATAAACAGAAATGTTTCTTGGGATAAATAAAAAATAAATAAATAAATATAAAAAACCGTTTTGTAGGTTTTATAAATTTCTACAAAAGTTCCATTGATTGTAGGTCTATTCCTTGAATAATCTTTGGGATATTTCCAAATAACCAAAAAAGTTGTATTTTTTCCACTATTTCTTGTTTACACACAAAGCGATTTTGCTGGGGCAAAAACCGGGGTTTTCATTTCTGAACTACCTTATAAAAAGTAGTATAGGCCGTTTGTGTCTTTTATTTTGTGTAAAAAGAGCCTCTTCTTTTTATCTACAGCTTTGGCCTAATATGGAATACTCACATGATAAACTTTTCATCATATAAGGGGAACAGTGTCTTATTGTGGCATTTTGTCTTTGGTTTTTCGATTCCACTGAACTTGTGTTCTGGCAGAAAATGAACCCTCACAAATGAGTCGCAAGATCCTAAGAAAAAAATGTTAGAAAAAAATTAGGAATACATTGAAATAATATTTAAAAAATAAATCTAATTTGACAATTTATTAAGCAAACATTTTTTTTTGTTTGTTCATCTATTTACGCTTCAATTGTGATATTTATGATATTTCCCTAATAAAGACATCATATATGTTTCCAGTGGCGTAGCCAGAATTTTCTTTTGGGGGGGGGGGGGGGGGCTCGTATGAAAAGTTTAATTTGTTCTGAAATTTGATCCAACCTTTCGTTCCACCCCTAATATTAACCCTCAGAAGTCTTCGAGAGACTTGTGAGAGCTAGGGTTGACAAGTATTACTTTTTTAAGGTGATTCCAAACACGAAAAGCTGGTGTAATCCAAGGTAACACCTGATTACATAGGGTTTAGGACAAAAGAAAACAAACTCCTTGCTTTTTTTAAATTTATCATTCTGATAACTGAAATTTCATTTTTAAAATAAATCAAAAGATCCTCTTGAAAATTTCTATATTTTTTCAAAAATCTAAGTCAACTTGATCTTTCTTGAACGTTTAGCAAAACTATCGATAATATCATTAACGTCTATTTTGATATCTCTATGTATGGACATTAATGCAAGACCGTTCAGTCTCTTTTCCTCGGTTTGGTTTCTGAGGTAACTCTTCAACCTTTTCAACGTTGAAAAGCTCCTTTCTACCGAGGTTGTTGTCACCGGTAAAATTGTTAAAATATGTAGCAGTATTCTTATATTCGGAAAAATAATTTTTTCACATTGCATGAAGGCATCAAGAGCACACACCGGCAGTGGAGTTTTATTTTTGTCTACATTTACCCATTTTCTCTTCCACATCTCCCATTCGCTCTCTGATACATTTATGTTAACATCGTGCAAATCTTTCGCATAAAAATCAATTGCTGGTTGAACCATTGCAAATTTATTATGTATTATATTTTCCGGCATAATGCTCTGCAAAGACAACAGGGTGTTCTGATGATCTAAAAATCTTTCATTTAGAGATGATAACATGTCATCAATAAATGGAATGTAAATAGATCTGCGATAATATTCCATAGAGTCAGAAGCTGGATAATTTTCGCGGTGTCTTTGAGTTCCAACTCTACGTGGCATAACTGGTTCAACACCTAATGTCTCACCGGTGTCAACAGCTTTTTGAAAGATTTTTTCAAATTCTTTGTCTGCGTTTTCTCTATATTCTTGTAAGAATATAGCAACATCCTCAATCAGTTTCATTGCATAACACAAATCTATTTGTTTGCTTTGTAAGTGCTCCGAAATATTTTTAGTCAGAGATAACATTTTCTCCAATATTTTAATCGTTATTATGAATGAAAATGTACAAATTGCACTATGTAATGATGAAGCATTGGAAGGGTTTGGAAGACGTTGAACATCTTCTAGAGCTTGAACAATATAATACAAAGACTCTCCAAAAAGCATAACTGAATCATGCCTTTCAACCCATCTTGTCTGGCAATATTTTTTCAAGCATGTTACTTTTCTATCAGGTAATTGACTCAGTCTATGCTCAAGGATATCACAACGTTTAGGGGAGCACCTGAAGAAGTTACAAATTTCCCCTACGGTTCCTAGGGCATTTTTAACAAGAGCAACTTTACAGCTATCATTCAAACATAAGTTCAAGGAGTGCGATGCACAATGAGTGTATATGCACATCGGAAACATTTCCTTTATAACTGCTTGAGCACCACGAAATTCGCCCTTCATTGATGATGCACCATCATATCCCTGCCCTCTAACATTTTTCATATCAAGACCCAACATCTGAACATTTTCCACTAAAACATGTGCTAGCCCTTGCCCACTCAAATCATGGACAGGAACAAACGTGAGGAAATCTTCTCGTAATTGAAATTTGTCTTCATCTAAGTACCGCGCACATAAAGAAAATTGTTCTGTTCTGCTCACGTCACTGGTTTCAAATGCGAGAATGGTGAAAAACTTTGTATTCATGATTTTTTTAACAAGGACGCTGGATATATTCTCCTATACATAAAATGATTTGATTTTGTATGTCTGGGCTGAGATATAATGCATTTGCAGGAGCAATATCAATATGTTCCTTCAATAATTTGTCGCCACTGTTGATACGGAAACGAATCAAGACTCTTAAATTCCCATCATTACTTTGAGGTTCTTCCAAATCAATCCTTCCAAAGTCCCTGTGGCCTCTTAAAGCTAATTCTTGCCGGCCACAAAGTATAATTGTTTCTATTATAGATTTTATAATATTTCTATTCCTTTCTATGTCATCTTTGTTACGTTTTTCTAGAAGTTGCACTATGTCTTTTTGTTGCCCTTCCATAATACCAAAAAAATTATCCATCGCCATGATACATTCTTTATGATATTTGCTAATTGCATGTTTTGTGAATATTTCTACGGCATCTTTCCAGTTTTTGAATGGAACTAAAACCAACTGATTAGGCTTTTCATGGAAACCTTTGCCTACTCCACCAGCTTTAGTAAGAAATATTACGCAGACTTTGCAAAAAGCGCCTTTAAACAAATCAGAATGTGCCAACCAAGTGAATCTCTTCATCCAGTGTATTTGAAACGTACGTTTTTTGTTACCAATAATTTGTGTTTCGAAAACGGTTGAGGTGTCAGGAGTCCAAGTGTTTTTCAGTACTTCATACATTTCTAAATCAGAGATACTTTTATTCACGTATAAGCCAATATCAAATTTATTGTGGATGATCAACTGATTTACTTGATCTTGATGTCCATCACTTGTTTGAACATTCGATGATTTGTAACTACTTGAAGCAGTCGGTTCAATGTCAGAGGTATTTTCAGTTTTCTGAAAAAGAAAAAACAAGTTCTTAACAAAAACAAAGTGGCCCGTCGAAATAACTTTGATAGCAATAGAATACATACAGAAAATTCTCACAAACGAACAGAATAATTAGTTATCATCTAACTCTAACTAGATAACAGAACGCTTGCACATTGACAACAACTTACGAAATTGAATAAAAACGATGTGAAAGATAATTCATATTAGTTTTTGTTCCGACTTACCAAAGATTTTGTGCTGAAATAACTCAGTAATGTTGGTTGATCCAGAGAGCGTTTCTTCAAACTGTTGGACATTTTGGGAATGTTTTTATAAATAGATATATCAAGAATTACAAACTGATTCTATTCACTGGTTCACAGTAAAAACAATAGCACAGTAGCACACAGCACAGTCGGCTAAAAACTAACATAGATAGGAGTTAGAACTAACCTGGCGAGACTCGTCCGAGAAGCAAGACGCATAGATGCTTGTCCAGATGTCAATTGGCCAGAAGCAGCATTGCCACCGTTGCCAGATTGGAATGGAATGGAATATAGTAGGATACTTCTTTATTTTCAGTAACATTAATTATTACAAAATGTACAAGTTATTATGAAATGGAAATGAACGTCAAAACTCAAAAGTATGTTTATTTTCAGAAATTTCGTCGGGGGGGGGGGGGGGCGGGCCCCCTGGCTACGCCACTGTATGTTTCTTGGAAATAATAAAGTTATTTATTTTTTCTTTGGTGTTTTGGCATCGAAATAAAGTTAATATTATTATGGAAAAAAATTAATTTACCATTGGAATCCATCGCCATCAAGTTTCTTGCATTCATGACTTCAACAGTTAAGGTGTTTTCTTCGAATTTAGCTTTCACAGATATTTCTCCAAATTTTGAATCTTTCAACTCCTTAAACTCGTCTGCCAAGTCTAGATGGACCTATATAGAGATAATGAAGTAATGATTATGATTAAAAAAAATTTCAGTTTTATAAAGAAGAAATACACGTTTCAAAATTTTTTTCTACGTTCATGCAAAAAATAAAACTTTATTGAACTGTATTTAGTGAAAAAACTGGTTCTTTTTTACACTGAGTGCATTAAAGTCTTTATTGCACTCATCTGTCATTCTGCTACAGCGTTCTGTAATCATGAAATTGTCTCGTCGGACAATTTCACCTCGAGTGCAATAAGAACTTACTTTTTGCACTAGTTGCATAAATAACTATTTTAGTTATCTTAATATATCAATTATACAAAACAGTTTTGATATCAGATGATTAATCGAATCGAAGTTTGAAATTTTCAAAGACTTGAAAATAGTGAACAACTAAACGTCGAGACTTCGTATACCGTGTGACACAGACTCATGGTACACGACCATTTCTCCTTTGTTTCTCTAGCTATATTCATGAAATTTGGAACATTGAAAATGCTCACTATAGAAAACCTGTTATTACTTACTTACATTTGAACCAAGGCTTTGAGCCTTCGAAATTTAGATCTATCGGTTGGATGAAATATTGACAAGATCTCCGTGAAAGTCGAAATGTCAAATTGTTGTTTGTGTTCCATAGCCACCTTTATAAATTATTGTTATTGAACCGAGAAGATACTTAAACTTGTCTAAATTCCATTATCGTGTTCTTATTGGTTATACAGAAAAAAGTTAATGTGGATGGATTATCCCATCGATGGTACTTTTGAATGACATCCGAGTAGCATTATGGTACCATGGTTTGAAGCATTACTTTGATTATTTGGAATAATTTTAGGGAGTTCATGGCTCTCTAGATCGACAAATGAAATGGCTGTTCTGACGAATGAAATATCAACTATGAGGTATCATTGGATTCAGAATTTTTTTTTTTGGTGTCTTGGCATCGACTGCTATGGTCATTAGCCACGTGTTCTGGATAGGCCTTGTTACTAACTCCATGCGCCACCTTAGGAACAGCACTGTTAATTGGAACGCAACAGTGAATCGTGCAGGACTCACCCCAGTCCAGCCACGAGATTTGAATAATTTAATCGGTCAAATTAAATTAAAAATCCCAGCCGCAACTGGGGCTCGAACTCCGGACCTTTCGACCCACAGTTGGACGCTCTAGATTCAGAAAATTATGCAGATTCCAAAAATGTAATATTATACAGGGTGTCCTATTTGAAAATCTAAAGTTGATGTCATTTCCGGAAAAGCAGGAGTTGTTTTTTTTCCAAATATTTCAAAAAGTGCCCTATAGTGAACATATTCAATGTTCCAAATTTCAGAAATATAGCTACAAAAACAAAGGAGAAAGGGGCGTGTACCATGAGTCTGTGTCACACGGTATATGTTCGTCTAGTGGCCACATAAATAACATAAAATAATTTTCCTAAAAAAAATGCAACATTTTGTATTTTTTTTTCAATATGTTTTTGTTCAATATATTTTCAGCGCTGCGGCGTTGCCGCTTCTATAGAAAAGTAGCAACAACTTTGATATTTTAAATATATTTTTGCCTTTTAGCTTTGCTGTTGCTTTTCGATTATTTTCATATAATACCCTATACCTATCTCCAGTGGTTTTTGAGAAAATAAAAAAATTCCTTATTTTTTGTGCGAAACATGCTTCAATTGAACGTTTATTACCGCATTATTTGAATACTTAGAAAGCTGAAATTTTGGATGTAGTTTGACAATGTCCCGTGTATTAGTTATGACTAAGGGAATTCGTTCTTCATTAAACAGGGTAGTTGAAAATTTGTGATTTTACCGATAGATACAAAAGTGGTGAAAAGTGCATTTTTTTTCAAAAAGAGCACCCTGTATATCATTGAATATCCTGAAAGAAAACTGAATTTCCTTTCAAATGATGTATATCATGTTCCTATACCTAAGGAGTCAGGTTTCCGAAATAAAAGCATGTTTTCTATAAAAATTGGATTATTTTGACATATTTTGCACTGGGAAGATATGAATTGTCATGGAACATGTCATTATGAAAATTCGAAAATTAGTACATTAATAATATTAACGTGAATTTGATCAGAAAAGAATCAAAATGGAAGAAAGTAATTATTCAAATGAAAATCTGATTAATTTTTGTAGAATTTGTCCCTTTTTTCTAACTGTTCATTAGATATTTAAATTTTGTATTTTTTTTACAATAGTCTTTTCCAAAACTAATATTGCATGAATTGAGAAATGCAGTGATTTGAAATTTTAATTCAGATTTGAACAAAGTATGCTTGGTTCGGTTTTTCATCTCTATGATAATTTTATCTTCCATTCAGGGTATCTGAAAAACGTGTATCTTGAGACATCAATAAACAAATGAAGGTCCTATTAATCGCTAATTCATGTTTTCGAAGTGATGTTTAATACAAGTTATACAAGTTATTTTTTACATCGGCGGATAGTCTCGTCAAGTTAAAAAAAAAAAACAGACCACTAAATGTTAATGCTATCTCGATCAAAAGGATAAACGGTATTGATTCAAGATATTTCTGTAGTTATTATATGATTTATATCACCACCACCACTGTAAAAATGTCAAAATAAACAACAGACATGAATTGAAACAGACAGACATACCTGGTGTATCAAATCTGCGGTTTCCAAACCATTTATCCTTAAAATATTAGCAGTTCTCTTCAAAGAATTACAATTATCACAGTCATCAGGATTCTTGAATGAACCTATCATTAGTTTGAGTGTTTTGCGAAGATTTTCGAAAAACGAAGGCGGTCTTCTGTTCTAAAAAACGAAAAATCAAATTAAATAAAAGTATTGATCAGCGAGTTCTGTTCTGATTCGAAAGCATCCTTTGGATGGGAGTTTGATCAGGAGTGATGAATATTTTATTGTCATAGCTGAATTAATGTTTGTTTATAATTACTGTTTGGATATCATAAGAAGAGATCAAGGCTACTTTGTGGACGATGCTTGTTCTTGTTCGCTTTGCCAAAACAAAAGATTCTAGTACTGTTTAGATCGAAGTTTTCAACGGCGTTAGACAGGATACTTTTAATCTTCCAACAAATTAAATTATACTTTAATGTCAGAAGTTATCGACAAAATTTTTATAAATAAAAATGTAAATTGAATTTATTTTGTATTATAAACTATAATAGTGATATACAGTCTCCTCCATCTAAACATAAGTCGAGATTAAAGAGAGTACCTCTATCATATGCGCTCCGGGGCGACTTAACAACTGCAAAAAAAACCCGGAAAACCTACAATACCAACAGAGGAGTCACTGAGGCGAGAATGAGCGTATGCAACTATACGAGAATAAAAATACAAACACTAACGCTCATCATCATACCAATGACCCTTCATTTCAGCCATCTTCTGCTGCAGCACTTGGTGAAGACGTTCCAGTCCATCAGTGATGAGAATGCACATGAAATCATAGCAAAAAATGTAACTCAAAAAGTAATAAATTATATTTGGATTCATTCGATTTATGCTTGAATTATGAGTTTCAAAACCCATTATTATAGAACTCTTGCAAACTGTAATACATCCTTTCAGACAACAAACACGTTATGTCCTTTCTGAATCGAAAAAGTAATTTGATATTTCTAATGTTTGATGGAAGTCACCTTCCATCCTACATACATTATACATTATTCAATTTTTGATCAGAGTACTTATTTTAGGGAATGGCAATTTTAATTCACTATTTTTCCTTGTAATATCTTCTACTAATAGAGAATTTTGTTTTATGCTCGTATATCAAACACACAGTTTCAAGTATGAAAGTTGCATCAACAACTGTTAAAATTTTATGTTTTAAGAATAGAGATCGACATAAATCCTGATACTTTGCTTTGCATAAATATCACAGTGCACGCTTCTGCAAAATTAGAACATTTTGAAATCGATAACCACAACAAACTCTCCAAAATTCTATTCCGTATCGCAGATATGTGATTCAATAAGATAATAGTACACAGATGGAAGCTGAAAATCCCAATTCATCTGTCACCCGGCATGTCCCCTTCTTGAAATGCCGGGTGACAGTTCGTTACCTGCCATACCATTCAGTAAAAGGCCGCAGTCAGTCATTTCCAAAAGGGAGGACTGGGAGCGGATCGGGCACCGCCTGATTCCCACTGAGGGGATCATCTGGTACACAGATGGCTCCAGGATGGGTAAGTCAGCCGGCGCCTGGGTATACGGGCAATCTCCGAAAGCGGAAGTCTGTTATGCTCTAGGAACTTTTGCTACTGTATTTCAGGCAGAAATGTTTGCCATACTCGCCTTTGTAAGAGAAAATCTCAACAGAGGCTACCGCGGCCAGCAAATCACGATATGCACCGACACCCAAGCGGCGATCAAGGTTCTCACATCGTATAGAGTCACTTCGTTGCTGGTGTCTCAATGCATCGATGATCTGCAAAGGCCATCTGCCGCCAATGAAGTAAAGCTACTTTGGGTCCCTGGTCATACCGGAGTACCTGGAATCGAACAGGCTAATTATTTGGCCAGACAAGGTGCTAAATGCCCAACGATTGGTCCAGAACCTATCATAGGAGTTTCTGGATCATGGTGCGTCTCAACCATGAAGGAAATCCTGGAAATCAAATTCCAGGATTCATGGAAAGATGCACCGGGCATGAGGCAATCTAAAGACCAAGACTCTGCTCACACTGAGCAGAAAGGAAATCAGATTAGTGACAGGGCTTCTGACGGGACACTGCCATCTTGACAAGCACCTCAACATTTTAGGTATCACGAAAGATACCGAATGCAGGTGGTACTTGGAGGATGAGGAGTCAGCCACCCACATCCTCACGGAATGCCCGGCACACCTCGGGAGCATCGTACTGAACCAGGAGAGTGTGAGAGAGGTATCGGTTAGAAGGCTAGCCTCTTTTGCTCGCGAGATAGGCTACGGGCCCGATTGAGAGGCCTACATGCTTATGATGGCTCCGTCCGCATACATACCTTATTCTATCTATCATCCCAATTCATTCAATACAACTCTCAATCCATAACAACCAGAAGAAAGCTTTTTACATCGATTTTCAGTTTGCTGCTCAAATTTTTAGGTACTTCCAACCTTATTCATTTGCAACAATGTTATTCAGGATGACATCTGAAGGAAATCATGTTGGTTTTCTTTATGTTAAATGACAGTAAGTTTGAATCACACCAATCTTTTACTATTTTCAAAGCAAATCATATAATTTCATCAAGATCCTTTTTGTTCTCGTGGTGCCAAAATATAGTGCTGTCATCAACAAAAACTGTAAATGAACCTGAAATCTGGATATTTAATAGGTCATTATTATACAATTAAAAAATGGTCCAAGTATGAACCCTGAGAAACTCAACAATTAATACTCTGCAATTTCGAATATGAAGAATTTATTACTATCTGATTTTGTTTTGTTGAATGAGAATTGAACTAATTTATAATTCGGAATCCATATTTTTGTTGTGCAAGCAAAAGTATTTTATGATTCACACAGTCAAAAGCTTTGGAAAAATCACAAAATACAGCAGCTGCTACTCCCACATCATTAATTTCTGAATATACTTCATATGAAAGAGACAGGATTCTGTGTTTTTTCTCTTAAAACCGAATTGCTGGTTGTTGATTAGATTATGGGAGCTCAACAATTCGTTAATTCTTGAATGAATCAGTTCTTCAGTAATATTTGCTAAAATAGGTATGAGTGAAATAGAACGATAGTTAGATGGATCGTCGGTAAAACACCTGTTGAAAAAGTCTGACTTAGTTCACCCAGTATGAAAAATCAAGACAGTGGTTGTGTATTTCAATAAAATATAATTCTAAATGTCAAGTTGTTAATAAAGTTTTACGAATATACGTTATTTCAAGCCTCTTTAACGAATCGTCAGGACAGTGACCAACGTTGTTTCAATACCATCTTTATATACACAGTGTTCCCGAAATTGGAGCGATAAAGAAAATTGGTTGTTATATGGCACATAATGTAACAATAAATTGCAAGAATTTTTGTTTTTGAAGCAATGAAAATGTTTCAAAATATTAGCGCTTTTAGTTACCATGCTGGCAGTGTGTTTCAGCTGGTACTTCCGCACAGTTGCCAGTTTATTGTTATTTCAAATAACAAATAGCCTTCACTTGACTTATTTCTTTTAATGTTTTTCATTCTTTGTACAATGTATGTTATCCAAAACGCATACGAATCCATACTTTCTTGTCAATAAGATTCGACGTACGACAACATTGCCATCGTTTGGTGTTTTATCTCACCCACAACGGAAGGTACCACAAAAGTGTCTTGAAAGCTTTAAAATTCAATATATCTCCCAAAATAATTTTTTTGGCAAAACTGTATTCTATCATTTAGTTTTGTTTTGTCCTCTTCTACTTCCCACTTCATTTATCGCACCAATTTCGGAAACAACAAAGTACAATTTTGGAAATTTTTTAGAGAAATTTCATCTGAACCACTTATTTCTTTATTTTTGATGTTCCTGATTACATCATTTATCTCATAAATGTCCGTATCACGCAGAATCAGATCTTCCTTAACACTAATACCCGAAGATAACTTTATCTGTTAAGTGACTTAATGGTCCATTCGCCAAAACATTAGGTACAGAAGCGCTTTTTGATTATTATTCAAATTTCACAATTTCATTTTACGGCGTTTCCTACAATTCTGTTTAGGAAACACCCGCAATGTTATGTAAAACACCTAGACCAATTTGTTTCAACTTACATCTAAGTTGGATTGAATTATCTCTCCTAAAGTCACAGCTAACATGTCCCAAACTATTTCCAAGGTTCTATCAAAATTTTCTTCATTCAGTTCCCTGTGTAGTGTACTTAAATTATTGTCGACATACATCATAAGTCTATCAATGCTATTGCTATCTTGATTACACAACTCTGCACCTTCTATCAAGAGCCTTTTCATCGAAGGTGTCATCTAAAAGAAAATAAAAAATTACAGATATTCATACAAAAACAGAGTTGTTCGTTTAATTCTGACCAAGTTGAAAAACGTGGAAAATAGAGATAAAGCTCCTAAAAATATTAGCGATAGGTCAAAGAATTCGGAATGACCAATAGAAAAATGATTTTTGAGGATTTTACCGAACGTAAATAATTGCGATTGCTATTAACAAAATAAGATGAAAAAAAAAGGCATTCAGTTTTTTATTAATAACTGATATTTAAGATGTTTTGAAAAAAGTTCCGTAAAGAGTAGGAAATTTCCAATAAAAATGTCCCTGCTCCCGGAGCTCTATCTCCATTATTTATAATTTTAATTTAACGCTGAATATAGTGCTCCGTGAGGCCGTTACAGCACGGGCGCACCGCAGCAAAAGACAGTATCTCGAAAATAATTCTACTATACCATAAATGAAGATTTAAAATTTTGAATAAATTATGTTATCAAATGGACACTTGTAAGAATAAATATGTAAGTCTATTACTGAAATAGTTATAATATTGTTAATTAACAAATTTTTTTCCATTTCCGTTTTCATAAAAAACGAAGTAAAAGTTTAAATAATTGTCCTGTAAATCGTTGGCTTCCTGGATCCCTTCTATTATACCTATTAACAAGATTACACGATAAAAGTTTATGAAAGTTTATTATTTTATATATTATAAATTTTTATAACTAAAATAAAAAATTAAATATCCAAAAAATGTTATTAAACACAGTTGAGAGTAAGTTCTCTCAGAGTAAAGACCTCCTCACATATTGATAATAATATAGTAATAGGGCAAAGGTAATTCCTAAAACCAAACATGGAAAGTGATGATACTCATAGTAGCTACAGTGAGATGAAATTGGAAGATAATGGACAATGGAAGAGAGTCAGATTGAAAAGAAAATCAAGAAACAGACTAGAAAGTGCCTCAAAAAAGAAAAAAGAACAACTCAAGAAGAAATAAATAATATAATTCTGGGTTCAAGCTCCACTACTAATAATACCAATGAGGCAAAAACCAGCAACCGACCTTCAACAATCCAACAAACAAAAAAAAAACAACTCGCAACAGAAACTATTCAGTGAAAATGAATGAGATCTCTAAAAAGCAATACAAAAACCTATTCTATATAAACACCAGCAACAAAGTTAGGGCCAGATTGGAAATGGCTAATATTTGGGAATCAGAACAACCAAATCCCAGGATATAATTATCCAAACCAAAAAAGGATTCCTCCTAAAAAGCAACACATCCAAATTGATAATAACGACACATTTGGAGAAACTCAAACTCAATAACGTCATAATAAATTATACTGAGACGGAAACGAATGTACACCCAACAGTTACTAACATCCAAATAACAACATACTCCGCAATAATAGCAAATGTAGAACAGGAAATAGAAGACAAATCTATTAACGAATATATCAAAAGCAAAAATATTGAATACAGATTTTGCAAAAGAATCATTTCTCGTGCTACCTCTAAACCAACTTCTTTTATCAGAATAATCACAAATGACTTCCAAGCATATCAAAAACTGCTGAACGAGGGGTTATATTTCAAAAAAGGATTCTACCCTACATACCCAAGTAACCCACCCGAACCAACACCCATACCTTGCAAACGATGTCTACAGTACTCTTAATATACTTTATGCCAACATAAATAGTTACATTCATAAAAAACATTTGATTAACAACTTCATTGAAGCGCACAACATAAACTGTGCTTTATTTGTGGAAACCAAAACAAAAGAAGACAGTAACTCCAATTATAGAAACTGGAATACCATTAGAAAGGACGGATTCATTATAAACAATACACCAGTAATTTGGAAAACAACATCGACAAAATTGATACACACGTAGATCTTGGATCAGACCATCTAGCAATAGAACTAATTATAAATATGACTACAATCCCCATAGCAGATGAGTATAAAATAACTACAACAAATGTGACATGGAGCAGGTAAATATGGAAATGAAACAAATGATTGAAAACCAAACAACTATTGATAAAAACCACATCAAAGCTTTCAATGAAAAACTTACCGAAGCTGTCCACAAATATTCGCCCAAAATAAAAACCAAATATTATGCGTACGAACTCCCACCATTCATAGTGAAGCTAATAAAGAACAAAAGAAGAATCCACAGAGAGTATAAAGTAACACAAGATCCAGAGCTGAAACGTTGCATCAATAATTACAATAAGAGTATTCAGAAATTTACCTGGCAATACAGAGAACACAAATGGCTGGAAGCATGTCAAGAAGTAAACATCCAAAAAGGCAAAAACTACTGGAACCAAATTAGAAAACTTTCAAAATACAAAACAAACAACAACACAAACCTGGAGGACAATGGACAAATAATTTCAACTGATGAAGATAAAGAGGAATGTTTTGCCAGATATTTCGAATCTGCTTTTCAAAAAGACAGAAGTGCAACATTTGATCGAGATCACTATGAAACAATCACTAATTGGTATAAGAACTATTTCAATAATATCGAAAACAATGGAGAACAAAAGATGAATGAAGATAGTTACTACGAAATAATAAACTGGGGAAAAAACACGGCACCAGGATATGACCAGATATCAAGAAAAATCATTAGAGCACTGGATCAGGAAATACATCAACACATTATCTCAATATATGAATACTGTCTCAACAATCACTATTTCCCTGCACAGTGGAAAGAGGGTACAATAATTACGATCCCAAAACCGAACTCCAACCTATCACAAACCTGTAACTACAGGCCAATTACTCTACTTCCAGTAATGGGTAAAAATTACGAAAACTACATAAAACAATGTCTTATTGCTCAAGTTAACACCCACATCCACTAGCCGTCTTAACATCAAATATACAAACAGCAAGACTCACAAACCAACACTCCGCAGCTCTATTTCTAGACATCAATAAAGCATTTGATAGTGTTTGGCATGAAGGAATCCTTTACAAACTCTACAAATTGAACATTCCCACATACCTACTCTCCACCATAAGGCATTTTCTAACCAATAGAACTCTGAAAGTAAAAGTTGGAAAGAACTTATCACAACAATTTTCATCAAAACAAGGCGTTCCACAGGGTTCGCCACTATCACCACTCCTCTACAACATCTTTTGCCACGACATTTATAACTACGACCTCTTGAATAGGAAAGAATTTGATAAGAGCCTTTACATCCTTCAATACGCAGACGACACCGCATTAGTCTCACCATTGTTTAAATATAACATCCCACTAAACATGAAACCTTCCAGAAACATTTCAATTCTACCCTATTATGGACTTTTTGGAACGTTACTTGAAACGTAACCCAGTCGTTTCTTTCAGGTTTCTCCAATATTTTTTAGTTGCAAAAACGTTTTAATTGAAACCAAAATGAAACGTTTCTAGGAAAAGGCACCCATCTGAAAATTCACGTTTCAAAGTATACATATTTTTTTTAAAATTTTTTTGATAGCTTTGGACGATGAATATGGCGGTAAAATATCATCAATCAAAAGCTGTTAACAGGAAGGGTCCCTTCCTTAGGTAATCAAAATGTTATTTTATTCTTCGGCTTAGATTGATTTTCTTATGTAGTTACCAAGTATTCGGAATAACATGACTAGAGGTGGAAAGAAATCACTCGGGCATCTTCGGAAACTTGCTGTCAATGAAGGGTGATGTTTCAAAATAGAGCTGAAATGAATATGATACGTTTAATAGAAATAATATTCCTGCTGAATAAATAATATTCATTACTAAATATACTACGGCTCCATGTTTGCCATTCTTATGCGGTTTTAAAACAGCGACGAAGATGCACGAAAGATTCTTGCACTTTCAGCATGTGTTATGCGCCGAATCCGAATCGCCATCTTTGCCTGCTTCCTAATCTTCTGATTCCTGTGTCAGTTTAGTTCAGTTTTCACTTTTCAGTATTTTCTGTTGTGGTTCTGATTGACTTGAGTTGGTTTTTTCTTTGTTAATTTTTTCATTACAATAATTTTATTCGTCTATTTGTAGTCGTAGTCAGATGTTTAACAAAGTTTATTGACAAGTAAAATCAGTTTAGCGTTATCAATCATGAAGGTAAGTCATAATTCATTAAAATCAATGAGACACACGATTGATTATTTGCCAGTCAAGATCGCAGCATCGCGCCAATAACGAAAACTGAAACAATGAATCTGAAGATATTATGGAGTATTGTGATACAATTTTCAAAGTGGAATATGAAGATTTGCAATATTTCTAGGATATTGTGCCCTTGGAATGATTTTGAAGAATATCTCTGAGAGAATAGTGGTGCCATAAGATCGTCAATGAATTTTGGAAAATAAAGAAGAAGGACCCATCATCATAACAGACAGTTCAATGAAAAAATTAAAGAAGGATGAAGAAATTCAGATAAAATGGAAAGACAGCGGGTGAGCATTTATTGAATATACCTATAGTACTTTATTAGATGATTCTTATAGAAAGAGCATCATTATAGTTAGAATAAAATTATTACTTAATATCAAAATATTTCTAGAAACTATGTTTTTTTAGAAGGAAGAGATGCAAACTATTCAAACAGAAGAGATCTTGGGAAATAACTCAGCAACAAATTAAGCAGATTTTTTTTTAGAAGTACGGGTAATTATGCCCTAAAAGGCTTGAAGTTTGTCTATCCCAAGAGGTAATAATGAAATTGTCATCTTATTCTTTCTATATCAACTGAAATTATATATTCCAGATGCATCACGATAGCGAATAATGACAACCACTTCAGAAATACAATTTTTCAAAGGCTGAAGCAAGCTTGTTTGAGATATACTTATGAGAGAGTATCAAAAACCAGAAACGGCGGAGTATGACTCCAATGAGCAAACCATAGTGACAAATATATTTTCATTTATTTTTTGTATTGTTTGTTACTACAATATATCATATTAAAATATTGGAGATCATAATATACTGTATTTCAATTATATATTCGTCTAGATTTCAGTAAAAGGACAGTTTTGTTGAAACGTGTCCAAGATGGTTTTGTTGAAACGTGTCCAGGAAGGTTTTGAAGAAACGTTTCCAGGACGGTTTTGATGAAACGTGTCCAGGACGATTTTGTTGAAACGTTTCTGGAACGGTTTTATTGAAACGTGTTGGGGACGGTTTTGTTGAAACGTTTCATGAAACTACCGTCCTACCGAGGTAGGACATTTACATTCTCTGGGACGTTTCTGAAACTCCATAGAGACTTAAGTGGAGAGGTTTCAGTTATCCATAACACGTTTCTGACACGTTTCCGATACTAGATTATGTTTAGTGGGATAGTTAGTCAATGCCTGTGGAAAAGGTATTGGACACAAACGCGAGTGTCATCTAGCGTGATTAGTTACAAACATGAATATTTGACGTCATTTTAATGCAGGTTTCTTCAAAAAACCCTGATTTTAATGCTTTTCCATTGTTTTAATCAAGTTACGACATGACTTGGATGCGAGCTCACTATCGCCATCTACATGTCGCATCCATTTTGATCCAATTATAATCCCATAAGGTTGACTAACTATCTGTAGAAGAAATAACAGAGCCACAGTATATGATTCAACATCATAGAAACGAGTTATTATTATTCATGTTTTTGGAGTTATTTTTTTTTGTCAAAATATAGTAAAAGTCAATAAAAGGTTGTCATCAATTCTCAATATAAAACGTACAATTTTACAGTTATTAGAGCTGTTCTGAATATATATTTTACATTGGTCCTCCGAGCTTTCATTGAACACGCTATGGAACATATTAATGTACAAGAAATGGCGGAACAAAATATTGGTGTCCGTAGAAGCAGTAGATGCAATAAAGGGATTCCGGCAAGAAGATACTCGAAGTCAGAAATGGATGCTGTTGAACTCAGTCTTAATGTGCCTTCTTCTAGTTTACGTGCAAAAACTAGTCGTCAAAGAAGTTGCATGAGTAATGTGGAAAACACTAGTTCTGGCGAACGTTTGATCAATGCTGCCAGTTCCAATTTTCTTCTCCCTTCCAATCTTGAATTTGTTTGTGTGCAGCCTTCAAGCAAAGATAGGAAGTCAAGTGAGGGGTCTACTACTTCCAAAAGATCCAATATTTCCAAGTTGAATTTAGAATTGATGATGTTACAACAACAGCAAAAGATCGACGAAGAGGAAGATCAAGAAAAAGTTAAAGCTTTTGATAGAAAACGCAAAAATCTAGCAAAAGAAATGGAATTGAAGAAAAAAATATTGGAAACAGTTGGTTCTTCCGAAAATGCCTCAACCTGCTCTAAAAGTTTATATAGTGATGAAAAATGTTTGAGAAAGTGGGTTGAAGATGACAAAAAGTGTATTGATCCTGAAAATACGCAATCTCAACTACTTCAGCAAAAAACCGATCAGAACGACGTTGAAAGTGTTTGTTCTCGTACTGATGAAATCGGCAATTACACCACTTTTTCTGTGGGAAGTGGAGGAAGAAATGATACCTTTTTTGATATTGCAAGACAATGTATCGAAAATACGGCTAATACTAACAAACTTTTGCTATGGCAAAAAATGAGAGATCTCACTTACTTCTCAGGTGAACTTTCAGAGTGGCCTATCTTCATCAGCGAGTTCAATAGATCCACGTCGCAGTACGGCTTAACAGATGAAGACAATCTCATTCGATTAGACAGGGCTCTGAAAGGAAGGGCTCGAGATACAGTGAAAGCACTCTTAACTTCCCCAGTGAATGTGCCCAGAATCATCAGAATGTTGGAAATGAACTTTGGCCGAGCAGAATGGATAATTTTGGAACTTATAGAGAAAGTTAAAAGACTTGGTTGTGTCCGAGAAGATAGACTGGATTCCTATATTGTTTTTTCAAATGCTCTTAGCAATATGGTAACCACCATGAAAAATGTGAATGCTGAAATGTACCTATATAATCCCGAACTATTGTGCAACTTAGTAGACAAACTCACTCCGATACAAAAATATTGTTGGGGAAAATACAAACTTCAGAATGAAATTCAATCCAAACATACATCCTTAGAAGATTTTGCCAAGTGGTTTGAGGAAGAAACGAATTCTCTATCTGGAATTAGTAATCCTTTTCAAAAAGGTTGTACCAAACCCATAACCAGAAGGGAGAATGTCATGGTTTCGAATAAAAACTCTGATAAGAACGGTCAAAGTCATTCAAATTTGTGTAGTTTTTGCAAGATCAGAAATCATGTCATTCAAGATTGTAGTGAATTTTTGAAAAAGACGATTACAGAAAGACGAGAGGCTATACTGAATCTCAAGCTGTGCTTTTTATGTTTCAAAACTGGCCATTTCGTAAAAAAATGCTATCTGAAAACGAGATGTGGAGAAAATGGATGTAAAGGTCGACACCATAAGCTCATTCACATAACCAGAAACCCTGAGAATTCCAGAAGTGAAGTAACAGCAGAACCTCCACGTGATTTTTGCGCAAATGTATCTACTGGTGAAGATAAGACCGTGCTTTTGAGAATTGCTCCAGTAAAAGTACGTGGACCTGCAGGTGAAATCGAAACATTTGCACTGTTTGATGAAGGTTCCACTTGTTCGATGATGGAAGAGGAACTGGCTAAAAACCTAGAACTATCCGGTCCAGTAGTTCCACTTTGTTTTCAGTGGACAAATAACATCACTCATTATGAAGACAATTCCAGGCAGATCTCATTTGATATATCAGGTGCAAGTGAAAATTCAGTTTTTTATAGAATGAATCATGTGAGAACAGTAAGAAATCTCAATCTTCCCCGTCAACAAATAAATACAGCTGAAATCAGAAGCAAATTTCCCTATCTGGATATTGAACTACTGGAATCGATTAAATCTGCATCTCCTCAACTGTTGATTGGCCAGGATAACTGTGGTCTTATTGTTCCTCGAAAGGTTATTCAGCCAAAACTTAATGAACCAATCATGTCAAAGTCGAAACTTGGTTGGACAATAAGTGGAATTATAACCGACTGTGAAGCATTCAAACTGCCACATGTAAGCCTCTGTTATAGAGAGGTTAGTGATGAAGAACTCCATCTACTAGTAAAAGATAGTTTTCGGCTGGATTCATATGGTGTGAAGTCACAAGATATTTTTGTAAAATCGGCAGAAGATAAAAGAGCCATCGAGATAATGGAAAAAACACTAAGAAGGGTCGGGGAACACTATGAAATTGGACATCTGTGGAAGAATGAAAATACTACACTACCAGACAGCCGACCAAATGCAATGAAACGTTTGCTATGTATGGAACGAAAGATGGACAAAGATGCGACATTTTCTGATGAGTACTGCAGAAAAATTGATGAATATCTAATGAAGGGCTATGCAAAGAAATTATCACTATCTGAAAAATTTGAAACACCTAAAACCTGGTACCTGCCTCATTTTGCCGTGTGGAATATTAACAAACCCGGAAAAATAAGGCTTGTTTTCGATGCGGCTGCAAAATCTTATGGATTCTGCCTAAACGACTTTTTATTACAAGGTCCAGACTTGGTTCCATCACTAATCTCCATTTTGTGGCGCTTCAGGCAAGGGAAAATAGCTTTCTGCGGTGACGTTTGCGAAATGTTTCATCAGGTACTCATCAGAGAGGAAGATCGATGTGCGCAACGTTTTCTTTGGCGTGGAAAGGATCGAAATCGTGAACCTGATGTTCTTCAAATGAACGTTATGATTTTTGGGTCAGTGTCCTCACCTTCGAAAGCACAATTTGTGAAGAACAAAAACGGTATCGAATTCGAGCATCTGTTTCCCGGCATAGCCAGATGTATGGATAGGCAACATTATGTCGACGATTACCTCGATTCATGTAACACTGAAGAAGATGCCATCAAGAGGATTGCAGACGTTATTCATGTTCATGCAAAAGGAGGCTTTGAGATGGCAAACTATTCCTGAAAGGCTACGTTCTTCTGGATGTATTGATGTTAAAATTGATTCGGAAAAAGTCGAAAGAATTCTTGGACTTTCATGGTTTCCAGAAACGGACAACTTCATATTTTGTCTCAATTTGAAGAAGATACCACCCGAAATTAGCAATGGCTTGAAAACTCCAACAAAAAGAGAAGTTCTACGACTGATTATGTCCATATTCGATCCTCTTGGATTTCTTGTACCACTGATAATAAAAGGAAAAATCTTGATGCAGGAGATTTGGAGGAGCAAAATCGATTGGGACACTGATATTTCTGAAACTCTATTTCTGATATGGAAAAAATGGCTTTTGGAACTGAAAACAATTTCTCCGATAACGATACCAAGGCACTATTTTCCAAGTTTGACCTGTGTAAAAGAAGTCGATCTTCATATGTTTAGCGATGCGAGCGATAAAGCGTATGCCACAGCAGCTTTCTTGAGGTATGAAGTCGAGCAAGAAGTACTAACATCATTTGTTACTTGCAAATTCAAAGTAGCACCGCTGAATCAACAAACCGTACCAAAATTAGAGTTGCAGGGAGCAGTGTTATCTTGCAGAGTAGCAAAGACAATATGCAGTGAACTTGAATACAATATCAGAAAAGTTTTTTACTGGACAGATTCCATGGTTGTCTTGAAACAAATCAAATCAGAATCAAGACGATTTCCAACTTTTGTAGCTTGTCGGATAGGGGAAATTCGAGATGAAACAGACATTTCTCAATGGTATTGGGTTCCATCCGATTTGAATGTTGCAGATCAAGCCACGAAAGAGTTGAGTCAAATTGATATTGGATTGCACAGCACATGGTTGAATGGGCCCAAGTTTCTGAAAATGTCTATGGAGTTTTGGCCGAGAGAACCAGAAAACTGTCATGACATAAATGCTCAAAATGTTTTCACAGTTGTTGAAAAAGAAATACATTTTGAGCTTCCTGATATTGGGAGGTTTTCTAAATGGAATCGTCTGATCCGATCAACTGCTTGGTTATTATATTTCAAGAAATTTGCCCGGATTCCAAAATACAACAGACCAAATGAACTGAAACTTGATGTGGACATGGTTGAAGAGGCTTCACATTTATGGCTGCAGAAGAGCCAGTACGAATCTTTTCAAGAAGTAGCTATGTTGAAAAATGGAAAGAAGCTTCCAAAATCTAGTAGACTTTATAAGTTGTCAGCATTTCTTGATGAAACTGGAATTATTCGTTTGGGTGGAAGATTTCCTGAAAGTGGATCACTAGCTTTTGGATTAGATGTTCGATATCCAGTTATTCTTGACCCAAAGAACAGATATACACAATTGCTGATCGATCGATACCATCAGGAAGTTGGACACAATGGTATTGAGACAGTCATAAACAATTTAAGACTGAAATATTGGATTCTTCATATGCGTCAAGCAGTCAAGAAATGCTTCAACGATTGCCTCACCTGTAAAATCAGAAAATGTAGGACAGTAGCCCCCGAAATGGGCCTTCTCCCACCAGAAAGGCTGGAATCTAATATATTTCCTTTTACATATGTGGGCATAGACTTCTTTGGGCCAATGACAATTTCTTTGGGGCGGAGAAGAGAGAAAAGGTATGGGGTACTCTTCACATGTCTCACTGTAAGAGCTGTACATATCGAGTTAGCAGCATCTCTTGACACTAGTTCCACAATTTTAGCCATAAGACGTTTCATGTGTCGCCGAGGACAACCGAAAGAGTTCAGATCAGATAATGGAACCAATTTTGTGGGTGCGGAACGGGAGTTGAGAGAATGTATCAGTTCTCTAGACCAGGTGAAAATATCTGATGAACTTTCTTCAAAAGGAATCAAGTGGAGGTTCAATTGTCCAAGTGCTCCTAATATGGGTGGCGTATGGGAACGAATGGTTCGATCAATAAAAACGGCTCTAAAGGTATCCCTCAAAGAATTACATCCACGAGAAGAAGTGCTGACCCTTCTCTATGAAGCAGAATATATTGTGAACTCGAGACCCTTGACCCATATACCTGTTGATCCGCATGAGCCAGAAATGATTACTCCAAATCATTTTATACTACTTCGTCCTGGGGGTGTTAAATCAGATGGAGAATTTAAACTGAGTAGCAGAAAACAATGGCGTTTTGCACAAGCTCTAGCTGATTTATTTTGGACACGCTGGATAAAGGAATATCGGCCAACTCTTGTTCAGCGACAAAAATGGCATGACAAAACTACACCTATCAGAGTTGGGGATATCACGATAATGGTAGATGACAAAGCACCCCGAAATGAATGGCTGATGGGAAGAGTTGAGGAAACTTACCCGGGACGAGATGGAATAATACGGGTTGTAAAAATAAAAACAAAAAGGGGCTTCTTCACACGACCCGTTTCCAAGTTGTTCATAGTACCCACTTCTACCGATGGATAGTGAAGAGTCAGCTCTTCACGAGGTGGAAAATGTAGAAGAAATAACAGAGCCACAGTATATGATTCAACATCATAGAAACGAGTTATTATTATTCATGTTTTTGGAGTTATTTTTTTTTGTCAAAATATAGTAAAAGTCAATAAAAGGTTGTCATCAATTCTCAATATAAAACGTACAATTTTACAGTTATTAGAGCTGTTCTGAATATATATTTTACACTATCTTCTATATAAACAATGGTCCCACATAACAAAACACTGACATACACAGGGGAAAAACTCCAACAACTCGTCAACAAAGTGGAAAAATGGTTCAGTCTTTGGCGCTTGAAGCCTAACCCAACAAAATCCCAATTTATCATCTTCCACCACAATCCATCAGCAAACCTTCCTAGTGTCAAGTTAAACAACCAAATCCTGAAAAGCAGAACATCAGCAAAATACTTGGGTATAAATAATATGGACCAAAAACTCAACTTTAACAACCACACCCAGATCATCAAAAAGAAATGCATAACAAGAGGAAAACATTTCCGAAAAATGACCTACAGAAATCAAGGAATCAATACGAAAACAGCAACAAGAATATACAAAATGATATGCCGACCACTACTGGAGTATGCTCACGTAATTTTTTCAAGTTGCCGAAGACCAGCCCTGAACAACCTCAAAATATCAGAAACATCCACTCTACGATGCATCACAAAAATTCGACACCCTCAAAACCCTATCCATAACCCTTCAAACAACCTCCTATATGAAATGACCGGAGTGAAGTCAATCACAATTGCTGACCTCACACGAAGATTATCAGAAAAAGAAGCCAACTTTAACATGCTCAAGAGTCTATGCAAGCAAATGCCAGAAGGACACCACTCGAAATTCAAATATCCAGAAAAAAAAATTTGGGAAATAATATCAAAGAAAGAATAATTTTTTTCTTAATACGTGTATATACAGTCTGTTCACAAAGTAACCTCCCCCCCCCCTGTTAACTTTTGAACGGAGTGGTCTTTTCCTTTGAATTTTTTTTTGGTTAAATGGTAGTTCATAAGCTACTTTTTGACAATGATAAAAAAATTCCAGGCGCTATTTTGAAATATTTTTTTTAAATGGCATGGGGGGTCGAGTGATACCTCATTCGATTCGTTTTTCAATTCTCTATTCGGCAGCAAAATTTCAAACAGAAGTATTGGTCCAAAACAATGGCGGTACATTATCTTAGAACTCTCACGAGAGGATCCTGTCGAATAAATGGCATATTAAAGAGCTTTAGTGCAATGACAAAATATTTTTTCGTTTCTGCAAGAGCTTCTTGTCACTCAAAATGGCAGATGGGTGCCATATTAGAAAAAAATTCAAACAAGTAGATAAGTAGTGTAATACCTCGTTTTATTGAATCTCAGCAAATCTCAGTAATCAAGTCCCATATACGATTCTGAGGGACAGAGAACATTTGTAGATATCAAAAAATATTTTTTCATTTCAATTGAGCTCGTTTATTTAAAGAAATCGCGTATAAAAGTTCTAACATAATGTGCCGCCATTTTGTTTTGGATGAATATTTTTGTCTGAAATTTTGTAGTGATATGCAAAATCAAAAGACAATTCGAATGAGTTATCACTCGACCCCCAATGCCATTTAAAAAAATCTTTCAAAATGCCGCCTGGCCGCCATTTTGAAGAATAGACATTTTTTATAAATGTCAAAAAGTAGCTTATAACATAACATTTCACCAAAAAAAAAAAATTCAAAAGAAAATTATACCCCTTTCAAAAGTTAACAGGGGGGGGGGGGGTTATTTTATGGACACACTGTACATTTTTTTTCAATTATCTTATATTCCATGTACTAATAGCTGACACATGAAATTATCGTTCACTGGCTGAAGGACCTCGGTCGATGGCTTTTTGTTAATTACCAATAAATAACATTTATTATTATTATTTATTATTAAACATTTTTTTTACGAATGTTTTAATATTGCTGTTTTTACATCTAACAATGGCAGTAATTAATACTGGTTACAATTTTTTGACGTCAAATATAATACTTTAAACTTATTTTCGAATTTAATTTAACTACCGGCGTGAAACTACTTTCATTGTTTATATTTACTTGGCAGAGTCATACATTCTTGAAATGTCAGATGTGAAGTCGGTCGATAATCCTATATGTGATTGACACCAGCTGATACATCAATAGGATTTCACTGGGTGTGTATGCGAGAATGTTTCCATCTTTTCATTTAACCCTCATCATCATATCATACTAACAAAGAGCTGAATTTGAAGTGTGACTCGCCCGTTTTTGAATGAGGTTCAATAGCGTAGCGCACTAACGCACATTGCCGGAGACAATGAGACGCGGGTTCGAATCCCGGTTGATCCACATTTTTTAAATTCAGTTCTGATTTTTATTTTCCCGTCTGATATGCGAATTTAATTTAACTACAGACGTAAAACTACTTCATTAATATTTTTAATTTATATATAGCTGTTTTTGTAATTTTTTTTAGTTCCAGAAAAAAAAAAACGTTTTCAGAATTTGTTTATAGCAAATTGTTGAGTAAATAAACAATAAAGCAATTTTTTTACCTATTGAAAAGTACAAATTATGATTTTTAAGACGGAAATAACTTCCTAACTATAGTCCAGTTCCAAAATTGTAGATAGTGACTCATCGTCAGTTTACGTGCATTCCGCACTCTGAAACCACGTAAACTGACGATACATTTTTGGAACTGGAATATAATTATTTAAACAATCGAAATATAAAAAAAAACGATTATAAACAATTAAAAAAAAAAATTTTCAAATCACTGTTTTTCCAGGACAGCTTTATTGAAATAAAAAATTTCTCAAAACATCATATTTGTTTAAATTTATGAACAAATTATGTCAAAAAATTGTAACCAGTATTATTTACTGCCATTGTTAGATGGAAAAACAGCAATATTAAAATATTCTTAAAAAAAAATTATTTAACAAAATTTTATAGGTCAATTATTAAAACTTTTACGTTGGGCATGGAACATTTTTTGTTAATTAGCAATAGTATAACTCTTTCAAAAATAGACTTACACTTTTTTTTTAAATGGTGATTTATTCTTTCAACTGTCCACATTAAAATTGTTATTTTCGTCAACCGATTGCACCCCTACGCACAACCCTCGGAAGTCTTCGCGAGAGACTTGTGTCAGCTAGAGAAGACGCAGTCCTTACATTTTAACGTGTGATGCCTTGCACGAGACCGATGATCATGCGGGGATTTGAACCATCGAACCTTCGCTCCAAATGCGAATGCTCTACCAGCACGGCAACCACGGCCCATAATGATACCTGATACCGTAATTTATTCAAAATTTTAAATTAATATTAACAACTGTACGGCCTCGCGGATCACTATTTTCACAGTTGAATTAAAATTATCAATAATGGAGATACAGTTCCGGGAGTATAGACATTTTTATTGCAAATTTCCTCCTTTTAAGGAACTTTTTTCAAAATTTCTTAAATATTGATAATTTTTAAGTTATTAACAAAAAACTAAATACCTTTTTTTCACCTTATTTTGTTAATAACAATCTCAATTTTTTACGTTCGATAAAATCCTTCAAAACAATTTTTCTAGTGGTTATTCCGAATCCAAAATTTTTAGGAGCTTCTATCTCTATTTTTCTTATATTTCAACTTGTTGATCAAACCATTTCTCACCTTGGATACTACTGTCTCCAACAACTCGATGATTTTGTTTCGCACAGTATCAATTGAATTGGCGATAACCGTCTCTAGGGTGAGCTGACATCTTTGGGCCTCCACAGGACTCTTCAATTCGGATATTTTTTTGATGATATCCTCCATCCCCAAGTCTCTGGTGAACGGTTCGAGAGTTTCCCGAATGTAGTCTATGTTGTTTATCGCAAGACACCACTCATTGGTCACTTCGAATTTTTTCTCGTATATGTTCTGTGTGTCTCCCAGCCCGTCAACCCTGGCTGACATTTTGTCGGCGTAGAATACGCTGCATCGGCAAATGTCCTTAAAAAATATCAGAAGTCAAATTTTATCATCGAATAAAAAAAGAAGAACCTAGTACATTTTCAGAATTAGGTAAATGGTGAGGTTAAAAAAATACATAGATAAATACTGGCGTTCCACAAGGATCTGTTTTGGGACCCATCTTGTATCTATTAAATGTTTAAAATATCTCTAAAATTAGCAGGAAGTTATAATATATACGCAGACGAAACAGTACTTTTATATGAAAACAAAAACTCTCTCATTCTGGAAAACATTGAAAAAGTCTTGAAAAATGGCTTTACTGTAACCTTTTATCGATAAATACTGATAAAACTGAGTATATGATTTTCCAGCAAAAAAACAAACAGAATATTTCTCTTAATATCAATATCAACAATGAATGATTGAAAAGAACTGAACAAATCAAATATCTTGGTATTTGGATCGATGAAACATTTAAATGGGACAAACATATTAAGATCTTAATCTTTGAGAAGATGTCTTAAACTTGAAAAAAAAAATTGGAAGGTTATCACTCAATGAATAAATAAATAAAACTAGCTCAAAGAAAAAGAATACATTTATTCAAATACTGAGATTTTTTAATCAAGCCCATTTACTTACGTCAATTATTTTTGCGATGAAAGAGTAGCAGCTCTCAATATCAGGCCAGTTCAGTTGTTGCCAAAATACTTTAACCTAAAAAAAAATCAAATAGTGAATCATATGCATCAACAGCAATAATAAAATATGAAGTATTGAAACGAACTGAACAAATACAGGTAACTGGATTGATGAAAAATTGGAATGGAACAAACATCGAGGTCTGATGTCAGGGCGTGGCGCAGTGGTAAGAGCGTCCGACTCTGAGCCAAGGGTCCGGAGTTCGAGACCTAGTTGGAGCTGGGATTTTTTAACTTCAGTAAATGTACCTTCCAGGGACATTCATTTTGCAAAAATTATGTTCTTATGTTTCATAAGGTATAACCAATTTTTCTGTCCCTGTTGTAAATGATTCAGTAATTTCGAATCATTTATTTGATGTGTTGTAATCTGCTTTAGAGTAATGATAATATTTTTATTGAAAGTCATAATAAGTTCTGTAATAATAATTTCAGGACTTCTCGGCAGGTTGCTGTCATCTTCATTTAATGGGTGTCTAGATAACGTATCCGCAATTTTGTTATTTTTTCCATATACATTTTAAAATAAATTTCTCGAATTAATAAAATCCACCGTGTAAGTCTGGAATTATTAACCTTCAATTCAATAAAAATGATAGAGCTTTGTGATCCGTTTGAATCATTATTTTCATGCCAAATGCGAATTTTTTCCATTTATTCATAGACCATATGATGGCCATGGCTTCAATTTTCGTTGTCGTATAATTAATTTCTGCAGGTTTAACATGCGGCTTGCAAAAGCGATATTTTTTTCATCCCCATTATTACCAATTTGGAATAATCTAGCCCCTATTCCTAACACTGAAGCATCGCTCTGAATAAAAAAAAACTTGGAATTCTTTAATATCGTCGTTTCACCTATTCGGCACTTTATGGTACCACTTCCAAAATATAATTTTATTTCAGTTTTATGAAACCAGTCTTTTTCCAGTATCAACGGTTGAATGAGATCCTTCACCATCAAATGTTTCATGAAAGAATCCTTTCCACTGGAAGTAGCTTCCAGAGTCTGACTCGGAATTTTTTTGATATCTCCCTCAAGGAATCTTCCGATAAGACGTTAGTGAACAAGGACACAACGTTGATCCTTATGAGAATATCACTTGGTTCCAGAGTTATGTCCTCAAGTTTCTATATATAGTGAGTCTTTGAAGAATCAGTTTTCCCTACCTGTGGCTGGAGAAGCAAGGCTAGATGCTTTGCCAGGTAATATGTCGGTGACCCCGGTACACTCACTATTGCGTATCTTTGGGAGTCCATAAAGCCGTGGTAGAACGGCTTCTGTTCTGAGGATGGTCTTTTGAACAGTTTCGTGTAAGGAAGACTTTATACGCTTATTCGTATCTCGAAGTCTTGTTTGCGTGGGGTCTCTTTTTCAACTTATGGTAGGTTGAAGTTCTTCAATTGTTAGTGGGTTAACCCCTATTATGAGAAAAGCAAAATAAACTTAAAAAAAAACTCATTGCGAACACAGCTAGTTTTTCCAACTAATCAATTTTCCAATTTAATTTTCCTAATATGTTCGTAAAAAATAATATCCTATTATATAATATGCGAAAAGTGCCTTTTCGCACTAAACTAGTAGTCGTCTGTGGAAAAGTCCCCCTTTTCCGCAGTTGTTAGAAACTAACTATTTAACAAAGAACTTTTAATCCAAAGGTTCAATTTTATTTTGTAAGAAAATCTCAGTTACGAAACTCCATTACTATTTTTGTTTGTTTGGATTTATTTAAAAAAATCACCGATGCATGAAAGATTATCGATATTTTGTTTCTCACACATGCTCATAAAGATATGAATTATTTATGTAAGTAACACTTGCCATCTTTCAACTAACTTCCTTTATGTAATATTTATTTTTGGACTGATTATTTCACACCGAACCACAGAGATAACCCCGAGTTCTTTGTTTCTATTGATTTAATTCAGAGCAGTGGTCACCAATAAATCAATTTTCTATCTACGTATTTCAAAAATCCTTTGCTACAATGAATAATATAAACAAATTGTAGAACAACCTATGGAGGCAAAATAGGTCCTTCGATCTTGTCGCGTATCTATGGTGTTAAGTGGTTAAGTTTGTTTCTATTTTTATATTGCTGGCATCCTATCTGAATAATATACAATTGCCAAATACCTAATATTTTTGTTTCAGTATAGAGTAGGGAGCTTGGATATCTTGCATGGTTTGTTGCGTATTATTTGGAGGAATCGTGTTTGAGAGATTTCGAGGGAATTTATGTAGTTTTTTGATACTCCTCCCTAGCCAATAATGCCATAATTAAGGCGTGACTCAACCCAACTGTGGTTCAGAATTGTTTTATATTTGAACTTGTTAGAAAGTTTATATGTTAAATATTCCATTATTTTATCTCCTGCCGTTAGATAGCAAGCCTTCTACAAAATTGAAATATATTTTGCTGTAAAAGTCTTGCTTTGATATCAAATTTGCTGCTGAGAAACAGAATTAATCCGATTATCCCATTTACTCAAATGTGTAATTAGGTTTGTTTTGGTTTCTTCCATTACCAGTTTCTAACAGTCGCACATTAAATGTCTAGTTACCCAAAACTTTTCAGACTTCAACTGTGCCACCACAATGGAGGGTTCTAGCTTAGAACCAAAACAAACATACTTATAAATTCTCTTGCATTTGTTTGGGAAAAACGAATATCTACATAAGGAACAACACTACCTACAGATGTATCTCTTAACACTCTTTCTTACAAATTTTTATTGAATTAGTCATAGATTAGTTTAAGTCTAATTTTTCTGGACTGGATTGGTCTGAAAAACAAAGAAAATTAATTCTCTGCATAAGTTTGAGTCACGACGTTTCGGAAGTTAACATCTACTGCCGTTATCAATCAAGTGTGTGAATGCGAAAAGATACCTAGGTTACTTCTGTAGTATTACTACTATAATAATACAATGATAGTAAAGAGGTATAATATATTGAATTGACCAAACTTCTTACATCTGACAAACTGAATATGTGACAACAACCTTCTTTTTTATTAATAATACCTGGTGTCCAAAATAACCAAAACACATTCTGGTTTAGGAAATGTAGAAGGTTAGTCACCACAATACTCCCCCTTCTAGTGTAACATTATAAATCAATGTAAACGGAATTTAACTTTTCGACCATAACGGGTTTGGTATTCTTTCCGGCAACCTGTCAATTTATCTTCACGGTATTCTTCAACTTTTTTTTTTATTCCAATAGGTGTTTCGTTTTCTTTTCCCATATCTTCCAATAAAGCTGGTTTCAATCGTTCAATAGAAATATTTTTCTTTTCTCCCTTCACTAAAAGTGTACAGAAATGTGCATTCTGATTAAGAACTTTATAAGGCCCTGAATATGGCTTCTGAAGTGGTTTTTTAATAGCATCATCCCTCACAAATACGAATTCTGAGTCTGGTAGTTCTTTATGAATAAATGTTTTTCGACAACTATGGTTGGAAGTTTGTCTCTCCCATAATTTTTCTCAATCTAGATAGGAACTCTGCATGATTAGGGTTATGAGTCGAATTTTCCAAAATTAATTCTCCTGGTACTCTCAAAGTAGTTCCATAAATTAGTTCACTACTTGAAACCTGTAAATCTTCTTTTGTTGCAATACGTATACCGAATAAAATGGTGGGTAGTTTCTCTGTCCACTTCTCATGAGAATAGCATTTCAGGGATGATTTCATTGTCCTGTGAAATCTTTCTATCATTCCATTAGAACTTGGATGATATGGTGTTGTTCGAATGTGTTCAAATCCCATTATTTTCGAGAACTCTTTGAATAACACACATTCAAATTGTCGTCCCTGATCGGTAGTTACTTTCATGGGAACTCCAAATCGTGTAATCCATCCACTATAAAATTCCTTGGCTACAGTTTCAGCAGTCATATCTTTCATTGGAAATGCCTCCAAAAGGGGGGCAAGGAAATCGATTTGGCCAGTTTGATTTCTTTTTCACTGTCTTCCTTGGGATTTTCTAGTGTACAGTCAGAATTTTTAGTCTCATGAGATACACTTGAAAAACATCCTCTAGTATCCACATTCGAGCTTTTGAATCCAGAGGTCTCACTGAGGGATTTATTTAGCTCTTCGAACTTTTTGTTGTTGTCGGCAAACATCTGCATCATTTGCATACACATGCACTCCAAATCATTCATTTTCTTAGCCAAATATTCGTTTGATTCAGTTTTGGATTCTGACCCTGAATCAAGTAAAACTCTAATTGTGTGTGATTTCGAATTTTTGTCTATGATTTCAACTAACGCTGTCGACAACAATACAGAAGAATATGATTTATTTGCAGATAAAGAATATGAGAGAGCATTATTTGAGGATGTTTGAATATAATTGGAATATGACGTTGACGCATCATTTTTATTATTGTCAACATGAATTAATGTATGATGTTTTCCATTGCATTTTTTACAGTTTGAACATCGGCAAGTTTTATTATAGTGGCCAGGTCTAAGGCAGTTTGTACATAGTTTGTTTTCTTTTACGCTTTCAATTTTTTCAGCAACCGAAGCTTTAAAAAATCCTCGCAATATTGACTGTAATGTTCCCCTTTGCAGAATACGCATTTTGGTTTGTTTTCAGAATTCGTTACAAGAAGTCCTCTAGTATTAACCTTTGAGAATTTTTTATCAAATGGTTTTTCGCTTTGATTCGCTTCTAAGGTTTCAAGAAAGTCGGCCCGCGATTTTAAAAATGTCTGTAAGTCTTTTAAGGTCGGTACGTCTTTGTCCACCCTGTATTTTTCCCACTCACGAACTGTCACTGTATCCAATTTTGTCGTAATGAGATAAACTATGAGGGTGTCCCACTGGCTTGTAGGTTGTTTGAGCTGTTCAAGGGCTCTCAGATTTTTTGAAACAGTATCTAAAAGCTTTCGCAATTTTTCACCCGATTCTCTGCCAATATGATATAAGTTAAAAAGAGATTTGACATGATTGTGCACAAGTAATCGTTTATTATCGTATCGCTCATGAAGAGTTTTCCACGCCACTGCATAATTGCTAGCTGAAAAATCGAGAGACTGAATAACCTGAACCGCGCCACCTTCTAAGGAAGCTCGCAGGTAATGAAACTTCTGAATATCGCTGATGCTGACGTTTTCATGTATTAAAGATTCGAATGTATCACGAAACTCTAGCCAGTGCTGATAGGACCCATCGAATGTGGGGAGCTGTATTGTTGGAAGTTTGATTGAATTCAAATTTTGGCTAGTGACTGATGATAACAAGCTGACAGATGCCATCTCTTCCGCCTTTTTTGTGTCTTGAATTGATTTTGCAATAGCTAATTGTGAATAGAAATTATTGGTAAATGTTTCTCTTTCGAAAAGCTGTGTATCTGAATCATCACATAAGCTTTCAATTAAACTTTGAACTTGATCGAATTCATCAAGAAGCGTTTCAAATTTAGAAAGTCTTTCTGAAATTTGTACTGAATCTGTAACTGTCAACTCTGGTTTACTTTTCAGGTTCTCTAAAAAGTTCGTAAATATCGTTAGCTTTGATTTAATACTGCCGCGATTACGTTTATGACTTTCTAAACTCATTTTTTTTTTTTTAATAATTATGAATGCAAACAATAGTATAAATGTATATGAAAGAAAAAGTCGACGCAATATTGTATTTGTAGGAAAGGAAAGGAATGCAGGGAAACGACTCACCCCAGCGCACGCTGCTAAGATCTGAGTTGCTTCTTCGTTTGAAGTTTCGGTGTGTATTTCGCAAATGACTTCTTCTAATGCGCTGTTTCAGATTTGGATCGATGGACCATGTTTGATATTTGAAGTGTATGAATGAATTAATTCGAATGCAGAATTGCAGAATAAGTTTCTATTTTTCGTTTCTGAACAGAGTTTGTTGTAGTAACATGAAAACAAGTAATTGACAATTAAAAAATGTCAGTGTGACGGACGAAATCGTGATCGCTCTCTGGTGGAGAGGATTTTCTACTGGGGAATCTTGAAGTCCTCGACACATAAGTTTAATCAAACTATTCCCTCTGTCAAATGTCAGGCGTGTCAATTATACCTTACATTTTTGTGAACCATACATTTCCATTACCTTTTACCTTACCTTACGTTTACATGAAACGTCGTGACTCAAACATATGCAGAGAATTAATTTTCTTTCTTATTTTTTTGGAAAATGGAAGTCCAGAAAAATTACACTCAAACGCAGCCATAGCTCACCTGATAGAATATCGTCAGAGTATCGACAGCAGAGGAACTGTATTTGACACTGTTATCGACGTTCACCAAGTTGTCCAACTCCACGGCCTTCTCGATGCGCTGAAGAGCCTTATAGACCGCAATGTCCAACCACTGCGCCACGCCGCCGTGGAACCACTGGTGGAAATTCTTGATGTGGAAACTATCGCAGTCGGCGGGACACAACCCCGTCCCTAGGGTGGCGAACCTCTGCACGGCCAGATAGAGCTCGAACAAGGAAGTGCCCTCCGACAGGGGATCGGTGCCGTTTTCGAGGTTATTCGAGCCCGTGTAATTCAGTCTTTTCAGGTTCTTGCAGATTTCCACGACTGCGGGTTCACACAACGTGGATATTTTCGATTGGTAGAATACGTAGAGGGCTTTGGCGTACTGGAAATTGACGGTCCTGAAAATTAATTGACATGACGTTAAAATAATTATTTTAATTTATTATCTTTACTACTGCATGGGTGTATGCCTCAGATCAATAAGTATACATGATCTGAGGTGTATGCCGATTGTCTCTCCATTTATAAGATAAATTGGTCTACTTTCGTGAATAAAGTACTTTTAAGATGTCATTTTTTAACGAATTTTCACTAATCTCTCAAGTTTTCGGGGAAACCCTTAAAACTTCATTTAAGATGCGGAAAAAAAAAATCGATACTCAGTATGATCCGAAATTCATAATATACTCTTTATCTGAATGGCAGATACCCGGGGGGGGGGGGGGGGGGTCAAGACGAAAAGCGGTGTGTTATAATAATATTAACACTTCAAACTCGGAATTTTATAAAATTCTGACTTTAAACTCGGAATTTTGTCAAGTTCCCAGATGTAAGTAGGAAATTGGGAAAAATAATAAAAAGAATATGTGACACTTCTACGCCTTAGTATATTTCACAATTACAACAATTAAAACAAAACATTTTACACAAAAAATCGGCCTCCTTACATGAATGAGCATAACCTAACCTTTTCATAGATATTTAGTTGCCATTGCAAAAATTGATAAAAATTGAAAATGGATTTAAGAAATAGATTAGAAAAAGCTAACGGCTAGCTTTACAACCCTTTTAAGTTTCGTAAAATTTCAAAATGTTTCTTCTATAATAAATATAAAACAAAATGACGAAAATTATTCAATTGATGATTATATAAAAGAAGGGTACACATATACCAGGTGTCCGCGGAAGGTGGCTCGCCCCTATAACTTTTTTGTTTTTGGAGATAATGGAATTAAATTTGGAGGATCTGCATAAGACGAACAACTCAAGTTCATGCAACTTCTGGTTTCACCGGAAGTGACTGAAACTTTTGATTTTTAAATGGAACACCCAGTATATTTTCACCTCTTTTGTCTTCACATGATATTCTGAATATAACTATGTATCATTTGTCACCTTTTGTAACCATTTTTTTCCAATTTTGAATTTTATTTTTTAATCTAGAGTTAAAATCATTAATTACAACCATAAAATTTTCGGAAAAATACAACTTCACTGTTTTTGTTCAAAATGTATGTGCTGTGTAAAATTCAATTTTAAAATTGAAATTGCAAATGTTTTCAAATGGCAACATGGTGGCTCGTCGGGTTGGGAGAAAAGACGAAAAGACCATTTTATTACGATTAATTTGATACCGCACACTTATAGGTTTTGAACAAAATTCTGCTAAAAAACCTAAAAAACTGCGTTAGATATTTCATAAACTAAAGCATCTTTTGGTATTACCACAAGATTTAAGTGCATCCAGTAGGTAACCTTTAGGTTCGCTTCTTATTTTCCTTCGCTTCTGCAAGAGTAAATTAGGTGTGTGATTATTTTGAAGAACATCTTAATGATAATATTTATGCAATAAGATATGTTATTTTAGCTTCTGGATTACTGATTTTGTTTTATCAGTTGTGTTGGTTACATTCTGCTCGATGCATTTAATTTTGAGAAATTCCGAATGCAATCTATTAAAGTTTTTAACGTATGCTTGTTTGAAACCTAATAATGTGCAGTATCAAATTATTCGTAATCAAATGATAATTTAAAAAAAAAATAAATGAGTAATTGAAATTTACAAATGAAATTTTGCATAGCAGGTACATTTTGATCAAAAACAGTAAAGTTGTATTGTTCTCATAATTTTAGGACTAAAGCACTCTAGAATAAAAAACAAATTTCAAAATAAAAATGAAATTTGATTACAAAAGTGACAACTAACACATGGTTGTGATTCACTGAATCATATGGAGAAAAAAGAAGTGTCTCATTTGAAAATAGAAAGTTCATGTAACGTCCGGTTAAACCGGAATTTGCATGAAGCTGAGTTACTTGTCAAAAGATGTAGTCTTAAGTCTTAAACAAATCCACCAAATTTCATTCCATTATGTTCAAAAACAAAAAAGTTATAGAGGCGAGCCACTTTCCGCAGGCACCGGTATATCCCAATTGACTAAAAGGTAGGTTAGGTGTGTTTATACAAATATTATAAAAAGGTCGAATTTTGTGTAAAACGTTTGGTTGTGGTGCTTGTAATTGTGAAATGAGTGTCGACAAAAAGGAGGCATATTCTGCAATGTTTGCCCACAAAATTCGCGTTTCAAAATAATTGATTTTTTTTATCCAAAAGGTCATAACTCTTAAAAGTATTGGAAACCTCCACACATTTTCTTGAAAAAAGATTTAATCTTGTCAAAATTAGAAAAAGACCCTGTTGGAAAGTTTGAATTGAAACATAATGCGTTTCATGGATCAAACGAAAATCAAAAAGTTATTCAGATGACATAATTTTTTTGATGTTCTGAAAAGGACAATTTGTAAATGCAATTTAAGTTTTGTTCTGGAGACATTTTGAGTGATAGACCGGGAGGCGAGAGGGGTTTTGCATGTATCATAGGCACCACGCTGAGACTCTGGGGGCTGATAGACGACGTTATTCCCCAATGTGAAATCCCGGTATGGCACCTCTGAAGTGTAGCTTTTAGGGGGGGTGAATTTTCAAACGTGTAATTAATATCCATGCCCATGGATCATAGGCCCCACTTTGATTCTTGTTTTATGTCGTCAAGGAGGTCGCCAAAGTCCGCGAACTCAATATGCCATACTAATATGGCGTCACTTAAGGCCCACCATACTTACCGAAACGTGTAATTTTTTCACTGTGGACATGGATCATGGGCCCCACGCTGTTGTTTCGTGATCCTTGTTAACAATGAACTGTAGAACAAAGATTTCGAAACGCCATACCGCTGGGGCGTCGCCAAGTGGCCGCCATACTGGACCAAATATGTAATTTTTAGCAATGAACATGTCTAATAGGCCCCACCATGGAAATGTATTTTCTTTGTTCATTTTGATGTCCTGAACAAAGTTCTGAAAGCGCCATACCGATGTGATGTCGCCAACGTCAGATATTGGCTTCCAAAGTTGTCACATTTTTATAGGTTAAGTGTATGAAAGGCCCCACTGCCATACTGGCATTTTTATATGTATTTTGAAGTATATAGTACGAATATATCACTGCCATACCGATGCGATGTCGCTAACGTCAGATATTGGCTTCCAAAGTTAGCACATTTTTATAGGATACGTGTCTTAAAGGCCCCACTGCCATACCGGCATTTGTATGGGTATTTTGAAGTATAAGGCACAAATATATCACTGCAATAGCCATGGCATGTCGGTAACGTGCACAATCAATCGTATATACAGGGTCCTGCAACTGCGCACCAGTGGTACATAGCTTCTAAACGGCGCAACTTAAAAATGTCTTTCGAATGCAAGCATGTTTCCTTCGTGAGAGAGTATCTTTGGAAAATATTTCGAAGTATACAAGGTGATCCAGAAAAGTGCACCAAACCAAACTTATGTTTTTTGTAATGGAACACCCTGTATTTCATCACATGGTTGAATAGAGATTACTTTGAACATTCAAAAAATATAGGGTCTTGTATATCCATCAACGTTATTTTCGGAGATATATCGATATTACTTCAAAAAACATAACGTATTCAACACTCTGTAACTATTCGTGGAAAAATAATTCTAAAACTTTATGGGAGGTGAAATGACTCCAATATGGTCTAGGTTCTGTAACATGACACATAGTTGAAATTTCATTAATTTTTGTGTACCAGATAGATGGAAACGCAAATTGAAAGATATCTTGTTTTTTTCAAATGGAAACCCATACATTCAATTTCAGTATTGGAAAGGCCATAAAATTTCCTTTCGAATGATATATCACACTTGGTATTTACTTCACCTTGTAAATACCGTAAATTTCCAATTGAAAAAAACCAAGATATCTTTCAATTTGCGTTTCGATCTATCCGGTACATAAAAAGTAATAAAATTTCAACTCTGTGTCATGTTACAGAAACTAGACCATATTGGAGTCATTTCGCCTCCCATAAAGTATTAGACATATTTTTTCACGAAGAGTTACAGAGTGTTGAATACGTTATGTTTTTTGAAGTAATATCGATATATCTCCGAAAATAACGTTGATGGATATACAAGACCCTATATTTTTTGAATGTTCAAAGTAATCTCTATTCAACCATGTGATGAAATACAGGGTGTTCCATTACAAAAAACATAAGTTTGGTTTGGTGCACTTTTCTGGATCACCTTGTATACTTCGAAATATTTTCCAAAGATACTCTCTCACGAAGGAAACATGCTTGCATTCGAAAGAAATTTTTAAGTTGCGCCGTTTAGAAGCTATGTACCACCAAGAAATTTTGAAGTTTAGAAGCTATGGACCACCGGAACGCAGTTGCAGGCCCCTATATATCTTGTTTTGGAAATTTATGTGTATATGATAGTATTGGGTAAAAGTTTTGCATGTACAAAAAAAAAAAACTTTAAAAAAAGCTTTTATTTAAATGGACCAAAAAGAAGAAAATAAACTGAAGTAAATCGAACCCATCATTTTGTTACATTACGAAATTGCATATGATATACAAGCTTGTCACGAGGAAGGTATTCCTAATAAATTCAATTTGAATTCATCTGTAGCAAGAGTTATTCTCGCGACATATGATATGAAATTGCATGATGGGTTCGATTTACTTCAGTTTATTTTCTTCTTTGTAGAACACTTAAATAAAAGCGTTTTTTAAAAGGTTTTTGTTTATTGTTATTTTGTTCTTTTTAGCAGTAGAGTTTGTTCTGTTATCTGTTTCAATAGACGCGCCAGGTACTAAGTTTCTCGGCATGTACCACACTGTTATCAGCTTGCCTTCGTTCATTAGCATGCGCCAAAAATTAAATAAAAAAAAATAGTTTTTTTCGGTATGGCACCCCTTTAGCGACACGCTATCGGTGTGGCAGTGTAATCCCCGCTAAAGTGATCCAACAGAGCATCTTAAAACCAAAACGCCATACCGGTACCTATAAGACATGTTCATTGCTAAAAATGACATATTTGGTCCAGTATAGCGGCCACTTGGCGATGCCCCAGCGGTATGGCGTTTCGAAATCTTTGTTCCACAGTTCATTGTTAACAAGGATCACGAAACAACAGCGTGGGGCCCATGATCCATGTCCACAGTGAAAAAATTACACGTTTCGGTAAGTATGGTGGGCCTTAAGTGACGCCATATTAGTATGGCATATTGAGTTCCCGGACTTTGGTGACCTCCTTGACGACATAAAACAAGAATCAAAGTGGGGCCTATGATCCATGGGCATGGATATTAATTACACGTTTGAAAATTCACCCCCCCTAAAAGCTACACTTCAGAGGTACCATACCGGGGATTTCACATTGGGGAATAACGTTGTCTATCAGCCCCCAGAGTCTCAGCGTGGGGCCTATGATACATGCAAAATCCCTCTCGCCTCCCGGTCTATGAGCCTCAATCAGAAATGAGGTATTTCATCAGTTTTGAATATTGCAGTCTTTGAATTAGGAGTTCGCGAGACTCTTTTTGTCAACATTTTTATGTGCCTTAGATGTTTAATTGTTCTACAAAGCTAAAAATGTTTTGCTGTATAGTAAATTGGCGAGTTGTTGAAGTAAATGATTTAAAAAAATCAATTAAAGCACTCCGTTCAGAAATGAACATAAATGAGGATTTCATTAAAGTTATTGACATTTTATGACTACGTAGGAAATGTGATAAGATTTGTAGACCATCATGTGAAGAGTTAGATCATTTTGCAGTTATTTATTGTACGTTGTTTTTGTTTAAAAGTTGTTCATAAAGCACACTGGTCAATTTATTTAATAACATTCGTAATCATCTAATAGATAATATTTGGTGTGATCATTTCTGTTTTTGAATTTCATTGCAAGAAAACAAAAAATACGTGAAGAAATAATGTTTCCCTTTTACCACACACTTCACCGTTAGGATTTCTACGAAAATTATCTCAAAAAGTGTGTGCTAAAGGAGAAACATTGTCCTCAGTGCGATCAAATTTTCTGTTGAATTTGAAAATCACAAGAAAAGTCACGAAACGTTAAAAAAATATCGTAGTTGAATTTCTGGTATTACCGTGTAACAATGGGCACTATTATGTATTGTTCGTATACCCACTATACGACGGTCCTTAGATTAGGAAAATCATCATTTTATCTATCGCTTAGCTCTAGACTTCTATCGTGGAAGTTCATACAATTCGACTCATTCAGACTAAACAATCAGCCTTATGCTGTATCACTTCCGTTATGTTTAGCGGTCAGACGTTATCCCAACTTAATGGCAAATTACCATCAAGTTGGGATAACGTCTGACTGCTAAACATAACGGAAGTAAGACGGCATAGGGCTGAGTATCAAATTTTGATAGCAATGAATGGTTAGTTTTTCTGGAGACACGGAGAGTAAAACTATATACGAGGGGTTGCCGCCAACATGTGTATAATATTCTGTTTTTTTTTTCTAAACTCATATCACTGTGTGTGATTTCAATATGACGTGTTTTAAGCATTTTTCTTGATAAACTAATAATAGATAACAGTAACCGTTTCATTATAAATAAAGGTGGGTTTAACCATGGACGTATAAATGAATAAGGCTTAACCATATCACAGTCTATTTGAATGCGATAATGGTTGAAAAGAATCGCCGAGTGTTTTGAAAGTGTATCTAGGGCTAACAAGCACGAATTTGCGAGTTGAGATTTCAATTAGAAGAGAGATCTGATGGACAAAGACATTTGGAGTTTCATGCTGCTTTTAGAAACATCATAAGTAGAGCAAGCTTCGATTTTCTTTGTGACAAGGCAACCATTTTATTTGACAAACTGATTATATTTACGCTTATTTGCAAATGAACTCTTACGATGAAAGGAAGGATTTATTCCCCTTCAGGAAATGGGTTATTCTCATATTTTACACGTTCATGATATTCCTCGTTAGAATATTTTATTAAATCTCTTGATTAAATCCAGGGCTTATTAGTTCAAAAGTCCAACTACCTTCTAAGGTCCGTCTCCTAGTGCAGACGGCCGGAGCTAAGCCTTTTTGGACCTATGAGAGACAAAGAGAGCCAGTTAAGCCTTTCAAACAGATAGCTGGTATCCCCTAGACAGCAACATTTTTTTAGTTCGGTGATAACAAGATCAATCACTGAAAATCGGGGTAGTGACAGCATTTTTCCTTTTATTTATTTTGAATACTCTTCAACTAAGTGGTTTTAAGGTCTTCACCCTGAGAGACCCTATAGATCAGTGGGAGAAATGATATATACTTCCACGTATTGTGTTCATAGGATAGATTTCATAATAATAATAATAGAGTTTATTCAGCTAATCAATGTACAATAAATATACATTATATTCAAATATTTATACCTACATAAATATAAAAAATAATTAAATAACAAAACGAAAAAATAAAAATACATTGATCTCGCTGAATTGGTCTACATTCACCGCACTACACTACAAGAGTGTAGGGAAGTGATTTTCAATGTAGCCATTAACAGCATGGTAAGTAATTTCATTTCTAAAACTAGGAAAAAATGTCTATTTAAATTTTATTCAACGCAACTGCTGACTGAGGATTGCATTCATTTCATTTATTAAAATCTATTTGAAGTGTATTATTCATGAGCATATGTTTGATTGTTCTTCTAGCAGAATCAACAGGCATATTCTTAATATCAGGAGGTAACAAGTTCAGAACCTTGCAAACGCTATAGGCAAATGATTGTTGGAAGAGAAACGTGTTATGAGGGAGAATGGTTAATGCGTCTTTCCGTCTGATGTTCAGATTATGAACATCTGTTCTAAATCTCAATTTGCGGTACAGATAAGTTGATAACTTGGTTTTGATAATTTTCTAGAAGAGACAGGATGAATTTGAAAATTTCCTTTTCTCAGTTGTGAGCCATTCTAACTGATTTCTTCTATCTGCAACTGTGTCATATTTCCGTAGATTGATCGCTAGCCTTATGCAAGAGTTTTGTACTCGTTGAAGACGTTTGTTGTCATATTTTGTAATGCATGGGCCATAAACCACATCGCACTAATTTATATGCGAGAAATCCAGGAACTCAGAGTAGTTTTTGTTTTCTGGTCTAAGATAGTTCTATTACTATAAATCAACTTTATACTAGAAGAATATTTTCGAGTTATTTGATTTATATGTTGCTCGAATCTCAGATCTGTATCAATGTATAAACCCAAATTTTTGTCACATTTGTTGTAGATAAAGATTTGCCGTCGATATTTATGTTTACTGATGGTTCTTTAATGTTTCTGATTTTTTTACGACCAAATAGCATGACTTGTGACATTGATTTCGAGGCAATACTTTCTAGATAAACTACTGAGATAACTCAATTGGTTGTTTATTATTTGATTACTTTGAACTACATTGTTGCTGCTGAATGAAAAATAAATTTGTATATCGTCTGCATAGAAGTGGCGTTTGCAGTATTCCAATGAGCATTTGGAGGAAGACGTGTACAACGAAAAAAAGAGAGGTCCAAGTATGGAACCCTGAGGCACACCACAAGAGATTTCTTACGCTGTGGAACAATTATCTATCTTTATACCTAACAATTTGGTTTCTCTTGTGGAGGTAACTAGCTATGAGATCTACAGCATCACGATGAAATCCAAGGTACTGTAGCATTGCCAACAGCAGTTGATAATTAATTCTCTTTCGAGTAATCTATGAGGATGAGGGTTGTCAATTTGTTGTCATCGGCTGCCGTTAGAATGTCATCCACAACCGTTAGCAATGCTGTGCTACATCTGTGGTGTCGACGAAAACCAGATTGATTCATTGGTATGAGAGAGTATGTGTCTAAATGATCTTTTATTTGTTTGTGCAGAATTTTTTCATATATTTTAGATAATGTTGGAAGTATACTAATCGGTCTGACATTTTTGAATTCAACGGGATTTTTTATTTTTGGAACGGGTATGACAAAGGCCGTTTTCCAAAAACTAGGGAACTTTTTATTTATTATTGAATAATAGACGAGGAAAGTGAGTCGTCACAAATGTCATACTTGTCAAAAACTGATTCCAAACAAAGAATTTTAGGTGTTGATGATTTGCTGCTTTGCTTATTAGTTTGTGTTTGGTTGGTTGGATTTTGTTTTCTCAGGCAAAATAAGTTGAAAAACCTTTAGGAAAACAGTATCGGAGTTATTGGACAAGCTGATTTGAATTCGACGGAGGTTTGTTTGGAATCAGTTTTTGACAAGAATGACATTTGTTACGTCATCACTTTCCTCGTCTATTGATGATGTGTTTCATATACTTTATTATAACGGGACAACAGAGTAGTAACATTTTCGTTACAATTTCTTCTATACCGCGAGCATGCGATTTTATAGAAAGAAACGCGTTCTGTATTTCATTCTCGGTAATTGGTTGAAAATTGAATACACCCACATCATACCTCTCAATATTTTTCAAATAGCGAAGCAGTTCTCCATCTGGAATTTGCTGTGACAGAATAGAGTCTATGAAGAATTTATTTAGTTCATGAACATTCGAAACATTATCAGGTAATTCGAGGTTGGTATTTTTACCATATCTGGTATATTACACTGGTAACCAATAAAATATATCCTAACATCATGAGCTTGCCATCAAAAAAAAAAAAACTTAAAAATACTTCCAAGTTGTTCCTTTAGGATAAAATTTATACTCACTCTTGGAAAATCTTATCATAAAACTCAATCGCCTTCTGCAAATCGCTCCTGACCAACTGAATGATCTGTATAAAATTCTGCAATTTGGACACGTCAGACTCGTCCTTCCTCTGGTTATTTTCCAAAATATGATTCAGCCAATCGGAGGCCCCCCTCACCACGGCATCGTTTAGGGTAGCAGGAATATTACAGTTCGGCTCATCTCCGCTATAATTCAGCCATGGATACAGGGTCGTTTGGAAAAGACTCACATTCGATGGCGGCTCCAAAGAGTGGATGCTGTTGAGAATTTTCAGCACTTCCGTAACTTGTTTCATGGTGGTTTTTTCGTTGGTGCTTTTCCTGCGCATTTTTCTTATGACGCTGAAACAGGACGGCAATAGTTTTTTCGTGGCATCCCAAAACAATTTGATGTCTTCTTCTGATACCGCGTCAGTCTGTAATGGCTTCACCAGTTTGTCCAGTAAATTAGAAAATAGGGTCAAGCTCAGAGGGTGGTTTTGGTGGATGAAAGCGTATACGCAGTACTGGCATAAAGCTACTTCTGTAGCACACAAACCGGATTGAGCGATGTGCTGGATGAGTAGTTGTTCTCCCTGGGGGCTGAAGGTCCCGCACCACCAATGGGGGGCAACCTGTAAATAATCATTTCACAATTGTCTAAATGTATATAATGATATAATAATAATAATATTTATTTAAATATGGTTTGAATTAAAATATGAATACATAAAATTGTACTGAAAAATATATACAGTGAGGACCAAAAGTCCGTCGCCCCCTTCCCGTAATTTCATTATTTTACATATTACAAAACAGTATTTAATAAAAAAGTTGTAGGGTTTCATTTGGACTCAAAAAATCGCATCGACCTAGTAGTTTTTTTTAATTGGTATATCATAGCATGTTTGGATTCTACGTAAAATTCAAACAAATTTATTGTATGCAGGCCAAGCTGTAGATAAAAATAAGTGGCTCTTTTCACACAAAATAAAAGACACAAACGGCCTATACTACTTTTTATAAGAAAGTTCGTAAATGAAAACCCCGGTGTTTGCCCCAGCAGAGTCACTTTGTGGACTTTTTTAAACAAGAAATAGTGAAAAAAATCTTTTTTGGTTTTTTGGAAATATCTCAAAGATTATTCCTGGAATCGTTTTATAGTCGATGGAACTTTTGTAGAAATTTACAAAACCTACAAAATGGTTTTTTATACGCCCAGATTGGTGTATTTTTCACTGAGAAAATCCGGGAAAACTTCGAAACAGTGATCATTTTTCAAAAATTATTAATTTTTATAAATCTGAAGGTGGACAAACAATACTGCGGAAACATGTGGTTCAACTGTGCGCAAGATGGATTCTGTCCAATATGTAGTTTTTGCACAATCGCGTTATAAACAATTGAGGGCAAATCTTTCTATAAATGCGCCGATTTGAGGGAAATCATCTTATTCAAATTCTGTAAACGGCATATAGAAGTGGAGATTATCTACAATTTACAATATACAATTTGTATATTTTAGATTTTCTCCTGAGAGGTGCGAGATGTGTTGAAAATTTCACTGAAAGTTGATCAAAACGCTTCAAAGTGCGTCAGAAGTCACACGAAGTAAAACTGAATTTAATACGAGCGACTTCGGCGACCTCTCAGGTGAAAATCCAAAATATACAAATTGTAGATATTGATCTCTACTTCCATATGCCGTTTACAGAATTTGAATAAGATGATTTCCATTAAATCGGCGCATTTAGAAAGATTCTAGATGAGGTAATTTGTAAATACATTTGATTGATTTGTTCTGAAGTTTTTTAAGTGGTTCCAATACAGAAGCTTTAGCAGATCCCCTTATAGAAACTAAATACTGCAATCTGGAATATATGAAACTGAAATAAATGTTCATCAAAATTTTTCTTTCTAAGTACCCTCTAATTTTGGAAAGAATGCCAATTATGGGTGATATTTTTTACGGATCATTTCTATGTATTTTTGCCAACTGAGGATTTCATCAATATAAAGACCCAGAAATGTTATACAATTTTTGTGTATTATATGATTATTTTCAAATTCTATAGGTGTAAAGGTATTTCTCATTATTTTTGTCGATATGAATATGTATGAGGATTTAGAAAAATTCAGTGTTAATTTATGAAGTTTTAACCATGAGAGTATTCTAGAAATATCATACTTTATATCACTTTCAATGAATTTTAGATCTTGTCCAGAATAAATTATTGTTGTATCATCTGCAAATAATTTTAGAGAACCTTTCAATTTAAAAAAAGAAATGGAATTGATATAAATGAGGAATAGCACAGACCCTAACACAGATCCCTGTGGTACACCATAATTCGCATTTTTATGCTGACTCTTATTTCCTCCAATGCACACATATTGTTTTCTATTGGTCAAAAAGTTTTCGAACCAAGTGAAAACGTTTCCTCTGACACCAATTTCATCCAATTTTCTCAATAAAATCCCATGTCAACAGTGTCGAAAGCCTTACACAAATCGAGAGACAATATGGCACATTTTTGACCACCATCAATTTTTTTTGTACAAATGATATTACATCTTGTGCCGCTCTTTCTGTGTCTCTGGATCTACGGAATCCATATTGATGATCAAATAAAATATTTTTCTGTTCTAAATACTCATATAGAGCCTACAATTAACGACTTTTTCTAAAATTTTGGAAAATATTGGAATATTTTTGCCATTTTTAAATATGGGTAATACTAGAGCAATTTCCATTTGATCTGGTACTATTGCCAACTCAAATGATTTTGAATATATGTAGGTTGATATTGGTGCAATTTCAGATTTGACAATTTTTACAATTTTAACATCAATCTCGTCAAATCCGCAAGCTTTCAGTTCAGTTCTTCAATTATTCTCAAAATTTCTTCTTCACTTGGAGGTGCTAAAAAAAACGATGATGTAGTCGTTTTTTCTTGGAAGTCTTCAGTTGATACAGGAATTTTAGATGCTATCATTTCTCCAATAGTTATAAAATGTTCTTGGTTTTCAATATTTTTATCATTAATTTGGATGGATCGTATTGAAATTTTTTTCTTGGGACTGTCACGCAATATATTATTAATTGTTTTCCATTTATCTTTAGGTGTAGATTCCAAAAATTGTTCTTCATAGTATTTCTTCTTTGTAGTCCTTATTGTGTTTTTAACACGTTTATTTTGACAGTCATATAAATTACTATAATGTTCATTTCCAGGATTATGTTTCTTTTGCAGAAAATATTTGTCTCGAACTTTTATCAAATTCGCTATTTCACTTGTGAACCAGACTTTAGAGTCTCTTTTTATTCTGACATTTGTTGAATGGGCACATGAATGAAAAATATCAATTAATTTATCATATAACTCATTGGGATCATCATTATTTTAGCTTAGTTCCTGAAGATGCTAACTTTGTTGGTGAAACGCGCGTCGAGTGTGATTGTGACGTAGTATTGGTGTTTGATTAGTTTCTTTTTCTTTTATTGTATTCACACTAAAGGTTCCAAAATATTCATTTATTTGTCTAGTCCTATTGTTCCTGCTCCTTTTACCGAACTGTCCACATAATACTGTCTTGATAAATGTTATTCAATACACTCTATCATCTCATCTATTTATAAATATGATAACTCTTGATTTGTGTTTATATTATATAAAATACTTTCATTTAGTTACGTCACAAAATTTGCTGTTATCTATATTTTACAACAAAGTGAAATGATGTCAAGTTTAATTATATATCGATTTTAGCGGCGTTGAAAATAGTACCCCTACTAAAGTTTGAACCAGACACTATGTCGAAGTCGGGAAGGAAGGAACTGAATACAGAACTGAACTTTCTAAGTGATTTTTGAAATACAAATTACATATTGGATGTCCCCAAAAAGACAATAACGCCTAGATTTATTAATGGTAAATGGGAATGGAAGGTCATATGGTACCTAGTATGAAAGGATTTTTATCCCCTTAATAATAATTGTAGTTAGTTTTTGAAATTGTGTCTACAGGTTACAAGGTTATTTAGCCTTTCTTACTGTCCTTTCGACGTGAAATTTTATTTATGAGCCCCTTGGTATTTGGCGGCTTTTTCTTCACAAACAATTTGGAGTTGATAGATATACCTTCGATATTATGTGGCTGACATATGGTTTTTACGCTAAAAAGTACAATCTCAGTTTGATAGGGGGAAATATTTACGTTCTCCCTGTATTTGAATTGCTGCATTGAACAACAAAAATAATACTGAAGAGGGGCAGTGTTGTCATTCTAAGGTAAACTTAATATATACTCAATAATCTAGTCTTGGACAATTATTTTAAAGGGAAAATCTGAATAAAAGACTCTTACCTTTGACATTTCAAGTTCGTGCAGAAGGATTATCCTCAACATATGACGATACTCTTGTTGCGCAACCTGAGAATTTTTTTCTGAACTAAAGGACACTCTCACTTTGAGTACACCTTGACGAGTCACTTTGTTTTTCTTATCTAAACTGTACCACATAGTCATTCCTGAGGCAGGAATAGTCTGAAACAAGTAGAAAGATTAACTAGTCAAGTAGTATATATTTGAAACAGAAAACACTTTAATATAAATAAGCAAATAGAATATAAAGTAGGTATTCTTCTAACAATAACTATGCGATCTCTGAAAGACTTTTTACTGTGTGTCGCCCGGTATTTTCTAAATTTTCAAAAGTAGAAACCAGTTTTAGTTTGAGCTGCTCAAGTGTGCTCAAGTGTGTCTCCTCAAGGTTACGTACATAATTAAGGTTGACGATATTCATTTCTGTGATCCCAGTGCTGACACTAAACTTTTGGCAGATGATACGAATACGAAATTTACAAAATCTGTTTCTAAACAGGGTAAATTATTCCATTCTACTTTTACTTGGGATAATTTGGCTCAGATATATTCGGTTTGCAAACAAAAACAGTCATAATTCTTGACAGATTCGAATAGCAAACATCTGAACAGTCTAGTATTTAAATATCGACACACTTCAGTCCTGAGGAAGCAATAAAGTTTCGAATCGACGGCAATTTAACAATTGGTTTGCTTCAATATTCCTACCCTATTCCCGCCAACTCAACTATTGAAATATAACGATAATGTCTTTCAAAATGGAATCTACAATGAGGAAGGAAAAAAATTCGAATTGAATTTCTTAGACTGAAAATGCTGATAATGCTTATGATGTCAGGGCGTGGCGCAGTGGTTAGAGCATCCGACTCTGATTCGAAAGGTCCGGAGTTCGAGCCCCAGTTGAGGCTGGGGTTTATAAATTTGATTTGACCTATTAAATTATTAAAATCTCGTGGATCGACTGGAGTGAGTCCTGCACAATTCACTGTTGCGTTCCAATTAACAGTGCTGCTCCTAAGGTGGCGTATGTAGTTAGTACCAAGGCCTTACCCATAACACATGGCTAATGACCATAGCAGTCGATGCCAAAACACTAAAGAAAAAAAATATGCATAAGTATTTGCATAACACATTTCTTAAGTACCGTGGGCGTATATTATGAGGCGCCGTTTGGGAAAAAAGTGTTATTCCCATATATTTATAAATTCGATCTATTTTATGTCGTCAAGAGATAGCGTCGCCGACGCGATTTAGTACCCGCTTTAATTGTTTCAGCTGTTAGGCATTTGATTTCGAATAATCCAAGGATATGAAAAAGTATTCTGAGAATGTATGGGGCCAAGTAGCCAAGTGGTAAAAGCGTCGATGTTTTCAATCACTCTGGCTGCCAGTCAAAGGTTCAAACCCTAGCGACTGCAGAAAATTTTCTGGTGGCCCGAGAAAGTGCTAGGAATCGCACGTAAAAAGGTAAGACCTCGTTAATCCTTGGCTCGCACAAGTTTCGACTTCTGAGAGCTGCCGTTCGTAAGGGGACGACAGCTGGTTAACGAAAAAAACAACAATTCTAGCAACTGCGATATCAAGTCAAATTATGTACTAATGACATTCCTGTTGCTATTTTCTCGAGCGTGTACTATATCGCGTCGATTGCGCCACCTAGCTCTTGACGACATGAAATAGATCGAATTTATAAATAAATGGGAATTCAAATTATTTTATATTGGCAAAGCTTGAAACGTAAATATATCGCCAGTCGGCGATGGTTCAAACCATGGCGACTGACGAAATTTTTCTGATCGCCCGAGACAGTGCTAGGAATCGCACGTAAAAAGGTAAGACCTCGTTAATCCTAGATTGAAACAAATAACGATGACACCCACATTTGTCCAGTAAGATTGTTTATAAAACTAGTGTCAAAACGAAACTCTACTATTAAATTCAACAGAATATTTTCAAGACCAAATCGTCACTGGAATACAGAAGATGATCGCTGGTACCATGATATTCCTTCTGGAAAAAATATAAAATTATCAACCATTCCAATAGATCAACCGCGGTCACTGCATTGGTGAAGAAGGGTGTTCAAGAGCAGGAGCTCATAAAAATTACGGGTCATTATTGTGCCAGCTCAATAAAATCATTGCTCCTAAGAGGCAGATAAAAATATTACCTCATTATCAGGAATGGTGGAATGTTATAGTTCAAACTGCGATGGCAGAGAGAGATGAAAGCTATAGAAAATATGTCAATAATCGTATAGCAGAGAACTAGAAAAACTACCGTCAGAAACGTAATACAACTGTGAAGGTAATTAAGACAAGAAAAAAAAGAAATACTTAGAGAATAAAATAAATAGTAATATTGATAATCCTACTAAAATGTAGCAGACTTTGAAGAAATACATACCAAAGAATAATGTCTCCAACACATATGCAAGTATTGAGAATTCGATGATGTTATTGAAAATGATAATATCAAAATGTCAAATACTCTTAATGAATACTATGTCAAAAGTATTAACCAGATCAGTAGGTAATTCAATTAATGTACCTCAAGTTGAAATTCCTATATTATGGTTGGTCATATGTTTCACACAAATTGAGATATTTCAAGATGATTACCATTGAGAATCTGAAGGAAATTATATTTTTAATGACAAATAAAAATAGTACTGATGAAATATTTATAAAATTGTTGAAAGAATGCTTCTCAACTATCTCTAAACCACTTATGAATATCATTAATTATTCTTTCGAAACTAATAAAGTACCCGATGAAATAAAAATTGCAACAATTATTCCAATCCTTAAAGTCGCAAATACGAATAAAGCATGTGAGTTGAGACCAATAAATATGATATCAGTTATAGGAAAAGTACTGGAAAAACAGTACAATCAAATTGTGGATTACTTGGAATGCAATTTGTCTAAACCCGGTTTTTACTATAGGTTTTTTTCCCGGGAACCCGTCGAATAATTTAATAATGAAATCCCAGCCATCTGATGCCTAACATAAAAACTACAACGAACATCCCCTGCATAACTTGGAGGAGGCAGGAAGACCCACAGCTATGCGACTTAGCAATCACAGCATTTGAGCCTACACAACACCGTAGGGTCTGTCTCGCGACAGACGTTAACTGGTTAGGCCCGCCCGCTGAATACCTCAGAAGGGCAGATCCAAACCGTCAACCCCAAAAAGTGCAATTGAACTCCCTCCCTTACCACTACCCTGTGGCGGTATAGAGATAGTTTTAGTTGCGCTTTTAAATATTTCTATGTTGTCTGTATTGCTATACCTCTTTTATTGTAAATTTAATGTAATATATATTTTTGGATTTTGGATTTTGGAATGCAATAAGGCCATTACATGTTTTCAGTCAGGGTTCCGTAATAAACACAGTTGTGAAACTGCTTTACAATGTGTGCTCCACCATTGGAAGAACACTTTAGAAAAAAAATCTAATGACAGAGACCGTTTTTTTTTTATTTACGAAGGGATTTCGAAACTATTGACAGAATACGATTATTGAAGAAATTGGAATCTGTTGGAATTGTAGATGCAGCATTACAGTGGATAGCAGACTATTTGGACAATCGGAAGCAAAAGTTACGAGTTAACCATGTTACGTCCAGCACACTAAATAATAATAAAGGAGTACCACAAAGTAGTGTTCTGGGTCCTTTATTGTTTCTAGTGTATATTAATGATATGGTTGAGGTGGTGAATGGATGTTGCATACACCTATTTGCTGACGACGCTGTTATTTATTGTACTGGAAATAACCGTTCAACTTGCTTCAATACAATCACCCAAAGTCTAGAAGCTATTCACAATTATTGCTGTGGAAATTTATTGAAAATAAATACAAACAAGACAAAATGGATGTTAATCAGTAGAGGCAAAATGTATAAGGAAGTAATGAAAACAGTACCGAAACTTTTAATCGGTGGTGTCCAAATAGAAGTGGTTGAGAAATTTAAATATTTAGGGGTGTTGGTTGATCGTCCACTGTACTTTAATGACCATGCAAAAAATGTTATAAAAACAATTGCCATGAAAATTTATTATTTGAGGAGATGTTCCCCGCATCTTACGCAGTGGAGTAAAATTATAATTTATAATACCCTTATACTTCCTCATTTCAACTTCTGTGCCACTGTGCTTTATCTGCTGAATCAAAATGTGCTAAGCCGCTTACAAAAATTACAAAATCGGGATATGCGAATTATTCTTTGTTGTGCACGTGATACGTCAATAAATTCAATGCTCGATACTCTTCATTGGTTACCAGTTAGGAGTTATCTATTATTTCACTCCCTTGTATTCATTCACAAAATTAAAACCGGTATGACACCTGAATATTTGCAGAATATTTTACTCCTAAATCATGATGTTCATGAGCACAACACTAGATGTAGAGGTAATCTTCGTGTTCCGCTGGTTAGCAGAACATTAGCCAAAACTCTATTTTTGTTAAAGGTGTAACCATGTATAACAATATTCTTATTTTTGTAAAAGTTCTGCTGAGAACAAGAATAAATGAATCAAATAATTAATAATAGGTAATAATTGCTATTGTTACTTACGCTGAGGGGAATTCGCGCCCTGCCGATGAGTTCATTCTCATGCTGTCCAGTTGTCGCCGTCACTGCTATTTCTTTCATTAGTCTGCGCATCCCCTTCACACCTTTTACTTCAAATATCTTTCCTAGTTTTTCTTTGACTGTTTCAGCTTGATCGAAATCCCACACTTCAAGGCATAACGTGTCTTCCGAAGTGTTTTCTGACACTGGCCTGAAATTAGTACATCCATTCTGTCATAAATGCGAAGAAATTATACAAGCGGTATTTTTCAGGTCCTACCACTATTGATCCTATTATCCTATTATCAAAAATATCACAAACCGTTTCAGAAATATTTTAAAATATCATTTCCTTTTCTATGCACTAGTGAATCCATGTTTAGAAATAAGAAAATGTGTTCAAAGAACGTTTCTCTATGTTTCACGTTTCCTTGATATGGTCCAATTTTATTGTGAATACGATGTTTCGTTCTTCAAGGGTCACCCTCAACTTCTTCTTTTCAAATAAGGACCTGTACTTTTCTAAATTAAATGAAGTAGTTCTCGTTTTCCTGAATTCAGCTACTAATGTATTGTTCCCTGTATTTTTGTTTCACTGTTTTGTTTATACATTCCATTATGAAGGTTTAGACGAGGTCTTATTGACTTTATTTTGAAAATGTTCTGTGAATTTCCAATTTTGAGGCATCAGTTGATTGTCCTATAAGATACGGAATTTTTGTCGAATTTAACAACTTTGTATAATTAATCGTTCTCAAGATATGCCACTAGTGGTACGACCTCTACAAAGTGATTTACGTAGGCCGTGCATTAGAAGTATTTCAACTTGCAGCTGGATTAGAAATTTTTGGATTAGATTTTTTTCACATGGTTTACCGCCGTAGTAGTTTAGGAAAAATGTTAGCTCACAAACCAATCAAAATTAGAAAACCAAAGGACCCCGCACAATACCATAGGAAATTGGCCCACAGTGGGATTTGACTGGAATTTACATATGTTATTGGTATCGAGTTTCTGATCAGATGTTCTCATGGGCCCAATCCTCTAAGACCAATGATTTAGCTCTCAGGGCCGTATTCAGTACAGGTGCCAAATAAACAATGACACTTTTTTTCTCAAGTCCATAATTTTTTCATTTCCTATTAGAATTTAATTGAATAAGAAATATTGCAAAATCTCAGCATTTGTCTTTCAGCACAAGTCCTCTGTAAAACATTTTTGTCCTACAGGACCGTATTTAGTAAAACTGTATTTGCCAAGAGATCCACAAAAAACTGAATCAAATTGATTTCGTTATAACTTTCTCATATCTTGATCGGTCAGCGGTTGGTAGCTCGTTTGATAGATGAATGTAGCTTTCTTTGTGTATATAACAAAAGATGGTCTCCATCTTGATATCAAAGATGGCCGGCCTAACCTATATACTTTTAAGATAAAGGAAACTCAAAGTCATCTCCACAATTTAATATAACCCCATGTTATGTAATGGTGGATCGATCAAAAACCATCGATCAGTTAATTGGTATCGTAGTAGTACATGTTTCGAGCCTATATAGGCTCATCATCAGAAAAACTAAAATTCTACAAAAAAGGAAGAACATCTAAACTATCAGTAGTCTAATAGTGTAATATACTTACATGGAGAGAAAATTGTAATGTGAAAAAAATGTTATAATAAAAAGTGTCACCACATGTTGTAACAAGGGTTATGTGGTCCCACTAGCATATTGTTTTATTAATGAAAAGAGCCAAAATAACAATAAGAGAGGCTTAGGGCCTGTATCTTCTTTTTTATTAAAGGGAAGAGCAACCCTTAAGGGAGGCTTAGAGCCTATATCCCTTATTATGGGGATAAAAATTAACAAAAAACACCACATGAAGTAACTACTAGACAGAGAATGGGATGACAATAATGTATTAATTGAAATCCCTGATATTTGTCTTTTTCAATTAATACATTATTGTCATCCCATTTTCTGTCTAGTAGTTACTCCATGTGGTGTTTTTGGTTAATTTTTATCCCCATAATAAGGGATATAGGCACTAAGCCTCCCTTAAGGGTTGCTCTTCTCTTTAATAAAAAGAAGATACAGGCCCTAAGCCTCTCTTATTGTTATTTTGGCTCTTTTCATTAATAAAACAATATGCTAGTGGGACCACATAACCCTTGTTACAACATGTGGTGACACTTTTTATTATAACATTTTTTCACATTACAATTTTCTCTCCATGTAAGTATATTACACTATTAGACTACTGATAGTTTAGATGTTCTTCCTTTTTTGTAGAATTTTAGTTTAGCTGATGATGAGCCTATATAGGCTCGAAACATGTACTACTACGATACCAATTAACTGATCGATGGTTTTTGATCGATCCACCATTACATAACATGGATGGTTATATTAAATTGTGGAGATGACTTTGAGTTTCCTTTATCTTAAATCTACACTACTCCACTTCGAGACACAATAGACTTCTACCACAGGCTAACCTATATACTTTATGTAGGCATTATCTTGTCGCTTTTTAAGAAATATAATAACAGTAACTCTATAATATAAATATAACTCTACTATCTGATCGAAGAGTAATCATTTCATTATTCAAATGACATTTGTATGGGCATTGACTCGAAAATCCTCCTATATGCAGATGACTGTAAACTGTTTCGTCAAATCACCTCTCTGGGTGACAGTTGCTGTCTTCAGAACGACATAAATATATTGAATGAATGGTGCGAAGTCAATTCCTTACCGCTGAATATAAAAAAGTGAAATGTCGTCACCTATACTCGTAAAAAAACACCAATTGAATCAACCTACACCGTAAATGGCCATCATCTGCAGAAAGTGGCAGAGTTCAAAGATCTAGGAATAGTCTTCGATGCAAAGTTAACATTTTCACATCACGTAAGTACCATTGCTAAAAACGGTTAAAAAATACTTGGTTTCATTATCAGAAATTCCAAATGGTTTATTGAAACTGAAACTCACTTACTCCTCTTCGATGCACTTGAAACTCGAAACTTGAATATGGCAGCGTTGTATGGAATCCTGGATACAGCACTTATATAAATAATATAGAAAATATTCAGAGGCGATTTTTGAAGTACATGAGTTTTAGATGTGATGGAGTTTATCCAAATCGTGGCGTTCCACACGATCAACTGCTCTCAAGATATCAAGTCAACTCTCTGTATAAACGTCGTGAATATTTAGGAATAATATTTTTGCATAAAATCCTTCTCTCACGAATTGACTGTCCATTTTTGCTCTCAAAAATAAATTTACATGTGCCTCGGCTACCTGTACGTAATATTTCTAAATTTTACTTTCCCGCTCCACTAACGAATGTACTTCATTTCTCGCCTCTGTATACTATAAGTCGAGACCACTTGTCAATTCAGAGTAATGTGGACATTTTTCATTGTAAGCCAATCGACATTAAGCGGGCTATTCTAACATGATTTTTCTTCTTTTTTATTATACAGGGTGTTTCATAATAAATGCGCAGGACTTCAGGATGTGATAGCTCGTCCAAAAATATGGAAAAAATTCTATTAACTTACCCTCTAAAATGCATCATTTTCGAGATACAGGGTGTTGAAATTAAAAAAAAAAATATCGTTTTTTGCGAATATCTCTGGAACCGTTCATCGCACAGAAAATAGATTTCGTAGGCCTTTTCTACTCATAATTAGCTATGTTTTGTGAGGATTTTTTATTTTTTTAAATTCATAATTGGTGAAAATTTTGAAGGGGTAGTGGGTGTTTTTTTCTCCAACTTCTACGCCACTGGAAAAAGTATGATTTTGAGCCGCCTACTTGAACCGCCAATGTTTTCTACACAAAAAAGGTACTCTTGGTCATAAGCTCTAAAGTTGACCGTTTTCAAGAAAAATCAACTTTCATGTAGAAAACATGGTAAATTTTTTTTAATAATTTTTTTCCTAATTATACAAAATTTATTTAAACGTTAAAACAAGTAACAAAATCAAACGTTGACTTTTTAATTGCAAAATAAAAAAAAAAATAACAATCATACTCAGTTGAATTGTTGGAAATGTCCGCCGTTAGCTTCAATGCACGCAGCAATTTTTCGAGGAAAAAACATTTAAACAACATGAAAGTTGATTTTTCTTGAAAACGGTCAACTTTAGAGCTTATGACCAATACTACCCTTTTTGTGTAGAAAACATTGGCGGTTCAAGTAGGTGGCTCAAAATCATACTTTTTCCAGTGGCGTAGAAGTTGGAGAAAAAAACACCCACTACCCCTTCAAAATCTTCACCAATTATGAATTTAAAAAAATAAAAAATCCGCACAAAACATAGCTTATTATGAGTAGAAAATGCCTACGGAATCTGTTTTCTGTGCGATAAACGGTTCCAGAGATATTCCCAAAAAACGATTATTTTTTTAAAATTTCAACACCCTGTATCTCGAAAATGGTGCATTTTAGAGGGTAAGTTAATAAAAACTTTTTTTCATATTTTTGGACGAGTTATCACATCCTGAAGTCCTGCGCATTTATTATGAAACACCCTGTATATCAAATTCTTTCTATCACTGCTGTAGTGCCGTGTGTGAACTTTTTTCTCACTGAGTTTTTTCAGTTCACACACGGAATTTCTGCATGTGTTTTTTGCCTCACTCTGTAAAAGGCCCTGGCTGTAGAATGATGTACTAAATAAATAAAAATAAATAAATAAATAAATTATGTTTGATAACAATAAAAATACAAATGAATGAACCTGTATTTATTAGACTTGAGTGTATTCTCGAATGAGAAGAAGAGAAAAATATGTGGTATTTATTCAATTCACTTTGCATGAAAACCAGCCTGACGAGAATAACGAAGATGTATTGATAATAGGGTACTACTGCAGTTGCAAATCAGGGGCAAGGACACTAGTTAAATGTGCTCATATTTGTAGCATATTGTGGTATCTGGGATTTGCCATTATCAAAATGTGAATTATCCATTGACTTCTGTGTTACAGCATATTAAAGATGCCGCAAATCGTCCAGTGCAAGATGCGATACTACAGCAGCTGTAAGTGTTCGGGTATTATTGATAATGACTGCTTAACTTTTTTGTTCTTTTCCACCACCCTAGAATTATCAGTTTCAACTTTGTTAGTTATGAATAAGATATACTTTTAATAAGATAGTAGAGTTATATTTATGTTATGGAGTGATATAATTCAAAAAGTAAATGAACGATTTCAAGAATGAAAACGTAGTTCTTATTTTTTCTAAAAGCTACAAGATAAGCTCTACATAAAGTTCATGGGTTAGGCCAGCCATCTGCTTGGATATTAAGATGACGAACACTTTTGTTATGTACATAAAGGAAGCAACATTCATCTATCAAACGAGCTATCAACCACTGACAGTTCAAGAAATGATAAAGTTATAACGAAATCAATTTGATTCAGTTTTTTGTGGATCACTTGGCAAATACAGCTCTACTAAATACGGTCCTGTAGGACAAAACATGTTTCACAGAGTACTTGTACTAAACGACAAATGCTAAGATTTTGCAACATTTTTTATTTAATTGAATTCTGATAGGAAATAAAAAATGTATGGACTCGAGAAAAAAGTGTCGATGTTTATTTGGCACCTATACTAAATACGGCCCTGAGAGCTTACTCATTGGTCTTAGAAGATTGGGCCCCTGAGAACAATTGATCAGAAACTCGATACCAATAACATATTTAAATTTCAGGCAAATCCCACTGTGGGCCAATTTCCTATGCTATTGTGCGGGGTCCTTTGTGGAGCAATTAAAATCAACAAATTCCGAGATATTTCTTGCTTTATGAAGTATGAATGGAAACAAAAGACTATTAATTTAATAAAAAATATAGATTCCTATACAATTACACAAAACAAATTATTATTAAGAAGAAAACTGTAGTTTACAAACAATGAGCTTATGACTTGAGGCATAAGATGTCCGGAGGACTGCTCATTGCTAATATCCTATACAATAGGAAAAGTTGGGTCGAAAATCCATCAGAAATCAACTACTTTCCTGGCTAATGCCACGACGAACATTGAATTACATCTGATGAAACTTCTAATGTATGGCCTACGTAAATTAACCTGTACATTCAACTATAACTTTTCATTTCATTTACAATATTCTATCGGAAAAGCAGTATCGATTCAGGGTGGTCCTTAATAGAGCTGATGCTATTTTTGAGGCAACAAACATTAAACAATTTAATTAATAAAAACAAAAAGGTATTCGCCATTTTTGTAGATTTGAAAAAAGCATTTGACATGGTTTTCCAACCAGTCTTGCTAGAAAAATCAGAAGCACAGGTGTCAGAAGCAAAGCTGCTGACCTTGTCTAATCTTGTCTGACTAATCGGACTCAAACAGTGGAGTTAACCAGATTATTGGTAATGAAAAAATAACTAATTACGTACCACAAGGGACTGCATTAAGGCTGTTATTTTTTCAACATTTATGTTAAAGAAGTGCAATGAGATAAATGAATAAAAAACGTAGATCTCATTGAGTACTAAGTTTTGAAAAAATAAAATTTTCGAATAAGAAAACACGGAGGTGGTACTACTCAAAGTGCGACACACTGAAAATTGAAGAATCGAATATACCTACCAATGAAACCAATGAAATTCTGTAAAGGAACATTATTAAAATGTAATTTAACATATGACCTGTAGGTAATATGAACAGGAAGGCAAAAGTAATAGTGACAATCATGTGTGACTCTCACATGTTTTCAAAGAATTGTCTAATTCATTATAACACACTATGCCTCTATGATAGACGCATTTTTCTGAGCTTTTTTTCTTAGATTGTTAGATGATAGAGATGATGGGATTATAGAAATTTTCATTTTGTGTATTAAAATCATAGTGGTTCTTACTCTAAGTAATCTTGTATCAAGAGCCAGTTGAAAGTACTGTATTAAATATAGTCTTAACGATTTTGACCAATTTATTTTCACGCATAAAATCTAACTTTTAATTCATATCACTATACTTCTCCAAATCAGACTGTTTTGGTTGAACTTTAACTTTAATTAACGATGGAAAATAGCGACAAAATTCCAACTTTCAGTCGCAGATGATTCCACAACTGACTTTATGAACATGCTTTTCATTTTTCCAATAAAATTTAACTTTAACTTTAACAAATTCCTTCATTTGTTTTTTGGGTCTTGACGACCACTAAACTGGGTATTGCTGGTTGGAAGCTGAGGTTGAGATGGCGCACGTAGTTTAGATTTATCTACTATGCGGGCGCTGTTTCAGCTTTTGTCTTGAAATGGGGATATCACCGAATCATTTGTTGCAGACATTAGTTGTTGTCTGCATAGACCTACCCTATACTGATGAGGGGCAACACCCCGAAATCGATCTATAGGTGGTCCAAATATTTCGATGGACATTTCCATGCAACAAAAGCAATTGCAGAGCAAGCCTTGTAGGAACTCTGCTCGAAAATATACCAGATGTAATTTCAACCTCCGTCGTGGTATTAGCCAGGAAAGTAGTTGTTTTCTGATGGATTTTCGAGCCAAATATCCCTCCCTGAGCTGTCCTGTCAGGACATATTATCTCATACGTACTAGTACTTTACTTACAGTGAGAAATGTTCCTCCCAGACAGGATTCAGCGTCATAGTCTTCATAGAGGTGTTATACCTATGCGAAGTGCTAGAAGCCAAATATAGCGTAACGAATGGATCGCTCAGACCATTCGAATCTTTCGGTTTCAAGTCTTTCGCTTCGATAACCTCCACGTTCACCATCAGGTCGGGCGCTTCTTTCTTCTCTGCCATTTCCATGAAATATCTGTGCTTGTCATTTGGGATTTTGAAGGCGTCTTGTGCGTACGAGAATAGGGCCGTTTGGCCGGTTTCGTAGGTGACATCGCAGCCAACGTTGTGGAGTATTTCGTATAGGATTTCGCTGTAGAGCTCGTCGATCTGAAATGAAGGAAATTTAAAAATACAGTGAGCACTAGATCTTTCGATACAGATGCCAAACAGTTTTATTTGAGAATTCTCAGAAAATATGCATTTTTTAACTAGGCAGAACTACGAAGAACAGTCAGATGATATCGCCCGAAGATTTTTTGAAACAGAAATCGCCCTGTATCTTCGTAATTATTAAATTCATGAATTGGGTGCTTTGAAACTTTTTTCATGACAACTCATAAGCTTTATTATTACTGACAAAAATAGTTTTCACCACTACCGATTTTGTACGAAATGTCACTTCCGAAATTTTAATAGGACTTTTTGTCATCAACAGGGTGGCACATTAGTGCGAGGAAGTACAATATCTCGCCTGTGATGAGGAATATGAAAGCATGATTCAAATGTGAATTATAATAAGCATAATTTGTTGCTCATTAAAAAAATATTATTCAAAGCGGCAAAGCACAGTGTGAGTATCAAATATTTAAATCGATCACGCTAAACATTTTCCCACCCTTGAACTCAACAATACAATTGACGTAGACAAGAATTTTCTTTTTTAAAGTTGTATCGAAAGAAGGACACAAATGGCATCAAAAATTTTTTATTAAAATAATTTAAGCAAATATATTCGAAGCGTCTTTAATTGTAAAATGAAATGTCACTATGTTTTTATACAGAGGCATTTACTTGAAAAAATTCAGAAATCAAAAACTTGATGAAACACCAAAAGGCCTCATCTGTCATCTATATTTAGTTCATATACAGGGTGACCCAGGGGTGTGTGCATGGTCCATAACTTTTTTCTATGCAAGCAATCGACTTGATTTTTTTTCAATCGATAGGTTCAACAATGAGCATATTCCGAAAATATGTTCATCGATATACAAGATGTTTCAAAATAAAATACACGACTACGTTCAATTTTTTTAAATGGCAACCCTCCTTTTTTATTCCATTTTTGGATTCGCCACTAAATTGTCAACATAACGCACCCTGGTTTCAAATACCTATCTGCAATAGTTTTTGACTTATGCCAATTTATGTGTCAAAATCGCGTCGTGCATGGACCCACAGAAAAATTCATAATTTCAGAACCTTTCAAGATAACTCAACCTACTTTTTCCCAGACTATTCCTCAAGCTTCAGAGCATCTTTTGAAATGCTGGCGAACTTGAAGTCAATGTTCCATCGCCTACTACGATTTTTTTCAAATGACGGTTTACAAATGGCAATAACTCGTTTTTTTCAAATGCAACACCCTGTATTTTATTACACCATTACATGGCATTTTCTAAGAGCTTTTAATCAATATAGCATTTGAGGGGTCTACTTTGTGTAGTTTGCGAAATATGTTGAAAATAAGAAATGTGGATGATTTTTGAGGAATCTAGTAGGCTGCTTTCGTAAAATTTGACACATTCTTAAAATTATGGAGAGAATATGTTTTTGAAATTGTAATATAAACAGGAGTACATTACAAAGAAAATAATTCTAATAATAGTTACAATAACAGGAAAGAGTGATTAACAATAAATCATGTAAAAATTTTGGGGAAAGGCCACTTATAAATGCTCAAATAGGTCCCCATCATGTTCCACACAAGCTGCTAGTCTTCTTGTGAATGAGTCCCGAACTCTAGCAAGCATTGCTCCATTAGTTAAACGGAAGGCTTCCGTGATCCTATTTTTCATATCATCTGCAGTTGTCGGACGATCTCTGAAAACCCTTTCTTTCATGTACCCCCAAAGAAAGAAATCTAGAGGCGTAAGGTCTGGGGATCGCGCGGGCCAAGGAATAGTACCTCCTCGGCTATCCAACGATTAGGATAGGATTGATCTAAAAATTCTCGAACTATACTATGGTTATGCACCGGCGCACCATCGTGCTGCAACCACATGGTTCTTCGGGTATTCAAATCCACTTCTTCTAACATTCTCGGAAGATATTCGCGAAGGAAACGTAAATATCTCTCACCATTTAGCACATTGTCGAAGAAGTAGGGACCAATAATGTGATTTCCAATAATTCCTCCCCAAACATTAAGCGGCCATCGCTGTTGGTGGTCAAGGGTCCTCAACCAGTGAGGATTTTCGACTGCATAATAATGCATGTTGTGTTTGTTGACCGAACCGTTGTTCTTGAAAGTCGCTTCATCAGAAAACAGAATTTTGTTTAAAGTATTATAATCCTCATCAATCATGCCATTCATTTGAATACAGAACGCAACTCTATTGGCAAAATCATCACCATACAATTCTTGATGTAGGTTCAGATGAAAAAACTGTAACTTATGTTTCAATATTATTCTGTTCACACTACTTTGTGAAATATCCGTTTCCGCTGCTATTAACCTAGTGCTTACGTGAGGATTTTCCTGTAGCATCAATAAAACTTGCAACTCATTTTCCTCATCAATTCGACCACCAACAATTTCCTTCTGAGTTTAAGACACACTACCACTGAGTTCAAACCGATCTCTTAACTTTTGGAATGAAGACACCCGTGGAGTTCTTGCTTCCGGATATTTTTTATGGTAGATTCTGCTTGCTAATAAAGGATTTCTGTCAGCTTCGCCAATACAGTAGACCATATTCACTAATTCTTCGCGAGTGAAATTCATTTTCAACAATTTTACGTGTACAATTATTGACAGTACAAGGATGTCAAATTTTACGAAAGCAGCCTACTAGATTCCTCAAAAATCATCCACATTTCTTATTTTTAACATATATCGCAAACTACACAAAGTAGACCCCACAAATGCTATATTGACGAAAAGCTCTTAGAAAATTCCATGTAATGGTGCAATAAAATACAGGGTGTTGCATTTGAAAAAATCGAGTTATTGCCATTTGTAAACCGTCATTTGAAAAAAATCGTAGTAGGCGATGGAACATTGACTTCAAGTTCGCCAGCATTTCAAAAGATGCTCTGAAGCTTGAGGAATAGTCTGGGAAAAAGTAGGTTGAGTTATCTTGAAAGGTTCTGAAGTTATGAATTTTTCTGTGGGTCCATGCACGACGCGATTTTGACACATAAATTGGCATAAGTCAAAAACTATTGCAGATAGGTATATGAAACCAGGGTGCGTTATGTTGACAATTTAGTGGCGAATCCAAAAATGGAATAAAAAAGGAGGAATGCCATTTAAAAAAATTTAACGTAGTTGTGTAGTTTATTTTGAAACATCTTGTATATTAATGAAAATATTTTCAGAATGTCGATTGAAAAAAAATCAAGTCGATTGCTTGCATAGAAAAAAAATTATCGACCATGCACACACCCCTGGGTCACCCTGTATAAAATTCAAGAACAACGACTAAATGTTTTTGATGAAGATGGATAGAGGAGGTCCTTATAAGTGGCCACCCCGATCACTGGACTAATCAATTTTTTTTATGTGGGTCTACGTTAAAAATCAAGTTTATAAAAGATCCCCATCTACAAAAGAAGATATGAAAAACAGAATTAAGAAAGTATTCCAAAATTACGTCAATATGGCAAGGCGTATTATTGAAGAATTTGAAAAACGAATACAAATGTTTGACAGTAGGCAGTGTTCCCTTTGAGCAGTTGTTGTAATTTTCTAATTACTGTTGTAGTATTTTTTAATTATCGGTACAGTTTGAATGTACAATTATGTTAAAATTACTATAAATAAGTGTCAAAATACTAGCCTACTTGAATATAAGGCCAATTTTTTTAAATTGAATGGTGAATTTATTTCATAATTTTTAGTGGTTAAGTCATGTTTACAAAATTTGTATGGATGAAGTAGTTCTACAAAAACAAGTTTTTGACATTTGAAGTTTGTCAAGTTAATGTCTCTGTATACAATCTGCTGTTTAAGAAATGTGACTTTCAGTCCATAGTAACATTTTAACACATTCTTGAACTTGCACTTTTCGAATATTTTTGGTGAATTCTATTAATATAATGCCATTTGTGGTCTGTTATTTCGAAGAATTTCATTCAGCAATGACTTAACAACGCCACAACATTTTTGAAAAGAGAAAACACCTCTAAATGTAAAATATATTGCTCAGTTCTTCGAGGGTGTGAAGATGTCAAAATTAATTTGACGAAATGTTGGCTTTTAAGAAATAAAGTTTTCTTTAATTCAAGACCTCAAATCCCACAAATTCAGAATTACACTTGATTGCTTTTCCATATTTCTCAACCCTTTTGCAGCATTAGAACTAGAATAACTACTGAAAACTAAATTAAAAAATAAACATTTAGCAGGGAATGATGAAATACCATTATTTTATTGAAAAAATGTTTAAATAGAATTATTGAACCCACACATTATCAGTGAATTCATCTTTTTCAACTGGCGAATTTCCTGACACCCTGTATGAATAACTATAGGCCGATAACAATTATGTCTAGCTTCTGAAATATCTTTGAATATTCGTTCTTATATCGACTCTTGCAATTTTTGAAAAAGTTTGATACCTGGCCCCGTTGTACACCAATGATCTTGATAACTACTTAACAGAGTCTCATGTAACGATGTATGCTGATGATATCTTTTTGATAGTATGGGATAATGACGAAATTGAATCACAACAAAAAAGTGAACAAGTATTGGACTCTATTTATGAATGGTGTAGCTTGAATTTTCTATACTCGAAAAACAGAAATCGTGAAATTTCAAAACTGAAAAAACACTGTTTACCATCAACTGTCTCTGTCAACGATGTATTAATAGACAATACAAATGAAATGAAATTTCTGGGTCTGGTGATTGATGAAAATATCAATTGGAAAAGTCATTGTTTGTACTCAAAAAAGATACAGAACTCTTTATACTATTTGTTCCAGAAATCTCAAACAAGTTATAGAAGAGCCTCAGCTGTTAGCCTTGTATCACTCTAAAGTAGCTTCTAGGTATGGTATATGTTTGTGGGGTAACTCAAATTCTATTGATGATCTTTTCATTTTACAAAAAAGGATATTGAGAGTCGTGACAGGCGTTCCTTCAACCTAGTCTTGTAGGGGATTGTTTGTCAAATATCATGTATTGACACTTTTTTCTCTGTCCTTGTCTCAGCCGACTCCCATGATTCAACAAAAAAAGTGCTCAAAATAGAGTCAATGGCGCCAAAACGAATTCTAAACGCTTAAAATAAGAAAAAAAGTAACAGGCAAGGACCGGGTGGATAATGTTGTATAGGTTCCAACTTTAAGGAAAAAATAAAATTAAACACGAAAACACTCAAAATGGTGAAATGGGGACGCAGTTTAGGCGTTGAAAACGTTTTTTACGATTTGCTGCGAAACGCAACCTCCTAGTGAAATATGTTCAATGAAGAAGTTGTAGATAATAAAAAAATTGAAAAGTTCTCCATTCAACACTTTTTGACATAACCTCAAACTAACCGTCAAAATGGCAAAAAACCGATTTTTCAGAATTTCTTTTCTTGCGTATGAATGATTTAGTTCAGATGAAAATTTGTAGTTATATGTCTTTTTTTTTGTCGAATAAGCATAATTTTTTCGCAAATGAGAAAACTGCTAAATGTAGCGTTTACTGTCCAGACACTAGTAACTTTCATAGAAGTCAATAACTAATAATGCACTTGAATATAAAGCAAACAAACTTTGGAAATTATTTCACTCATTCTTTTTTAGAATTTTAGTAAACTAAGTAAGAATCAATGTCCCTAGCTTTTATCGTCATTCCTCTGCCACAATTTCAAAATTCACTAATTGAACATTTGATGACGCCTTTTCAGTTGTGGCTGTTACAGAAGAAAAGTTGAAGTTTCATGAGTTGAAAAATAGGGTTGTTGATAAAAGGAATTGTCGTGGTTGTTTGTTACTGGTAGATGTGGACGGAACTCGTGGTGAGTCACACTCAAAAATATCGTTCCTCTGATAGTTATTTCATAAACATTAATTATATAGTTTCCGTTCAAACATTGTAGAAAGTTTCATATTATTCTCGTGTATTTCCTTATGCAAAATGTGAGATTATGGAATTAGGGAATGGTGAATTATTTCACGTAAACATTGAGAATCGTCATTTCTCTGGCGTCATTCCTCTGATGGCTCCTTGTCAGACAGAGGAATGATGTTACTATGACCTCGGTCTTTTTTGTAGTAAATACTGGGAATTGTTTGAAGCTCAGGAAGACAGTTAAACAGATCATGTTGCAACTATAATTACCATGATTTAATTGAAAATATGAACAGGATGTTCATAAAGTCAGTTGTGGAATCATCTGGTTCAATTTTCAATTGAGAATTTTCCTCTTTACAATATAATATAATAATATACATATCACAGTATAGTACTTAAAATTTACAAATCTTTAACAAGTATTTTTCCAAATAAGCAGTATTGCTTGTGATGGAATATAACACAATCAATGACAGATGTTCAGGTCTTAAAGGAATAAACGCACAAAGATTTACTTAAGAAAATAAAAAAAATAACAAAAAAAATTAAAAAAAATAAGTGAGGTGTACTTAGAAGATTAACAAAACACACGGACTTACATATAATTTTGTGTACTGATTTGGATCATTAGTTCTTTTTTAAACAATGCATAACTATCTATGTTTTTGATAGAGATTGGTAGTTTATTGTAGGTTTGAATACATTTTGATATTGGATTATTCAGATTTCAGAGCCACATTAGTTCTTACATTGGATAAATAAATTTGTTTATTTGCTCTAGTATTATGGTTATGAATTTCGTTTATTGAAGTCATGGATGTATTACATTTCTGTTGATTTCTTGCAACTTTATATATGTATTTGCATTGTTCAATATTTAATATTTTGTCCAGAGGTAAAATACCAGTGACCTCGTAAATTAAATTAGTATTTGCTTTATAGTCAAAGCCAAATAGGATTTTTACTACTTTATTCTGGAGCGTTTCGATTTTTTTCATTCGGGTATTTGAGCAGACTCCCCAAGTCGTTATTAAATATCGAAATGTTGAAAGAAAATATGTATTATAAATTAACAATTTATTTCGGTTATCTAAGTAATCGCGGCATCCGTAAAGGGCTCCAATCATTGGAACAATTTTATTTGTTATATGCTCTATGTGCTTTTGCCATTGAAGTTTATCATCTACGATTAGGCCTAAATATTTAGTACTTTCTACTTTTTTAATCGTGCCATCTCCAATTTTTAAATCAAGTTCTTGAGTTTCTTTGTTTTTATTCCGAAATAACATGTATACTGTTTTTGTAGCCTTAATTTTCAGTTTATTACCATTCATCAAATAGATCTTCATATAATCACCATATTGCTCTATTTTTGGCTTATTGGCCCTTAGTTCAAATACATTGGCAGTAGTATGTTCATTTTGTCATCATAACTTGAAACCATCGATAGATCCAATTTTTTAACTGCTGATACCATTGAAAGTGATAGTTTCTTTGAAGTTGGTGAATTCAGTTGGCAGTTTTACCCATTCTAACAATTTGTTTCTTCAAGAATGAAAGTTTTTAAAAAATTACTGATGAAGCTTTTTTCAAAACCACGTATAAAACTCGAAAAATCGAAAAGGACCCCGCAAACTCCTTATAGAATTTGGGTCCCGGTGGATTTTTTTTGAATTTTTGATATGATGTAGTGCATGTAATTCCCAACCAATGTTACCATTGCGCCAACCCAAAAAAATGAACAGTTTTGCTGCTAGGGGGCGTTGAAATCAGCCCTTTCGCAGATTAGACTAATTATTTTTGAACCCAGTAACAATATTTTCACTTGTTTCATTGTTGCAAATGTTGCACAATAGTGTGCTGTTTTATAAAAAAAATTCTTACCCCCTCCCCTTTTTCCCCCAACTCCTATTACGAAACGCAAAAAAATATTTCCCGAGTGCCTTTAAATGAATTGTCGAATGTTTAAATATGCCTAAATAAGGGAAATAAGCAATTTTTATGATTATTCCCCTACCCCCCAAATGACACAAAACGAAAAAATTTCGGTGGATTTTTCTGAATTTTTGATATGATGCAGTTCAAGTTATTTTGAATAGGAATAAATTGGGTGAAAAACCCCAAAAATGAATAGTTTTGATGCTAAGGGGCGTTGAAATCATACCTTGCTCAGAATAGACTATTCATTATTACATATAGGCGGAAATAATAGCTCTACGTATTTTAGTTTAGATTATGCTGATCAATTGTGTAATTTTTTATAAATTGAAAATCTCAAACCTCCCCCTTACCCCCTACCCCTATTTTAAAACACGAAAAAAAAATAATTTCCTACTACTTGCAAATACTTTATCAAAATAAATCTTTTAATCAGCTCAAATTGAGGAAATCGTACAGTTGTTTAGTTTCACCTTTCCCTCCCTTCAGAAAATTATTGGTGGAGTTCGCTGACTTCTTAGTAGGGCGTAGTTCATGTTTTTTGAATATCAATTAATTGGGCGAATATCTTGAAAATAAATAAAAATTAGACATCCACAATTTGAATTTGAGGTGGTGCCTGAATAAATTTTTTTCGTGTTCTGAAATAGGGGTTCGAAAATTGTTCGTCATCAAATAAAACAAAAATACGTAGAGATATTGTTTCCGCCTATAATAATGAATAGTCTCTGAGCAAGGTATGATTTCGACGCCCCCTAGCATCAAAACTATTCATTTTTGGGGTTTGTCACCCGATTCATTTCTATTCAAAATAACTGCATCATATCAAAAATTCAGAAAAATTCACCGAAATTTTTTCGTTTTGTGCCATTTGGGGGGTGGGGGGATAATCATAAAAAACTGCTATTTACCTTATTTAGGCATATTTAAACATTTGACGATACATTTGAAGGCACTAGAGAAATATTTTGTATGCCTTTCGTAATAGGAGTTGAGGGAAAAAGGGGAGGGGGTAAGAATTTTGTTTATAAAACAGCTCAATACTGTGCAACATTAGCAACAATGAAACAAGTGGAAATATTGTTACCGGGTTCAAAAATAAATAGTCTAATCTGCGCAAGGGGTGATTTCAACGCCCCCTAGCAGCAAAACTGTTCACTTTTTTGGGTTGGCGCAATGGTAACATTGGTTGAGAATTACATGGACTACATCATACCAAAAGTTCAAAAAAGTCCACCGGGACCCAAATTCCATAAGGAGTTTGCGGGGTCCTTTAGAATGATCCGTATGTGATTCCTATAGCTCAATAATAAACAATTATAACTAATATATATAAAATTTAGCCGCCACGACAATTCAAATTTTTTTGAGTTTTCATGATACAAATAACATAGTTTCGGAATTTTGACCGATTTACATTTTTCGAAAAAAGTACCCTTATCTTCCACGAACAATTGTCTTGATATTTTTTGTATTTCGAAGGTCTAGAAGTGATCATTTTGATTCTTGAAATGTGTACTTTGGTCTATGTAAGTAGGCGGTTTAATGGTCGTTAAACCGCTTAAAATTGAGAGAGAAGTCTCTCAATATTTTCAATTATTTTCGACCTTCTTCATTACTTTTATAACAAATCGTAGTTTATATTGAATTATGCATAATAGAATATTGGAATACAAAATTACCCTACAAAATTAATTTAATAATATCATTTTTATTCTTTTCTACAACTATTGAAAATCATTGAAAATATTGAGAAAATCATGATTCAGAGAGACTTGTTGTCGGTTTTTCTCAATTTTAAGCGGTTTAACGATCAATAAACCTCCAAGTTGCATAGACCAATCGAAAGAAGACATTTGACCAATTAAAATGATCACTTACAGACTTTTGAAATACAAAAAACATCAGAACAATTGTTCGTGGAAGATAAGGGTATTTTTTCGAAAAATGTACCTAACTAGAAAACTAGTCATCTTCTGAATTAGGAAAAAATCATGCTTATTAGAAACCAAAAAAGACACATTTCTACAATTTTTTTTCTAAATTAAATCATTTATACTCGACAAAAAATATTAAATACTGAGAAATCGATTTGTTGCCATTTTGATAGTTAATTTGAGGTTATGTCGAAAAGTGTAGAATCCAAAAGTTTTTGATTTTTTATTATCTACAACTGATTCATTGAACATTTTCCGCTTAGAGGTCGCTGTAAATCGCAAAAAACCGTTTTCAACCCATAAACTGCATCCCCATTTTGAGTGTTTTCGTGTTTATTTAAATTTTTCCTTTGAGTTGGAACCTCAACAACATTTTCCACCTGGTCCTTGCCTGTTACTTTTTCTCAAAAATTGTAGGCACCAGTCTATACCGGGTGTCAACGAATCTATTAGACAAGTCATAACTTCTATACCATTGGGTGTATCAAAATGAGATTTGGTATTGGTGAATGGTATGTGAAGAGAGTTTTCACATATTTGTCACTTTCTGGTCACTTCCGGTTTCACCGGAAATGGCTCCGGTTCTAAATTTTTAAATGGACCACCCTGTATATTGTAACATTTTTGGATTTCTGAGACAATTCTAGATCGGAATGTGACATTTTCGAAAGTTTTTATGTCTACTTAATTTTTTTGGAGTCACTTTTGAAATTACATCTAGGTGGCCATGATCGGAAGTAAACTGATCTAAGGACCTCAGGTGATATCAGAATATTGTAATCGCGAAGTTTTAGTGACTAGTATGATAGATATGAATAAGACAAGTTGGCAAAATTACATTTTCGTGTCTAACTATTATTTTTCAAATGGCGACCATTTTTTGACAAGCACTTTCCGAAAAAAGGATATTTTGACGAATCAAACTATACTAATTTATTTGCGATAGGATTACAAATAAAAACATAAATTAAATATTACTGAGGAAAATACTACATAATAATTTATTTACATTTGTCAAGTGTACCATGGAAAATAATTCATTTACTTTTGTAAGCACTTTCCGAAAAAAGGATATTTTGACTAATCTAACGATACTAATTTATTTGCGATTGGATCAACAAATTTAACAAAATCAACAATAATTTCAGCGATGCACTTGGATTTTTTTCAAAATCCTAATTTCTTAAAATTTTCACTATAGTAAATTTTCAAAGTGCATTCCTCCTTGTTGAAGACACATTTCAGCTCGTTCAATTGTTTCTCTCAACACGTTTCGTTACATTTGTGGCATTATACTTCTAAATGCCTGTGGACTCCTTTCTTCTAAGATTTCGAGAGTGGCTGGGGCTGTTGCATAGTAGACCCTGTCTTTAACATATCCCCAAATGAAGAAATCTAGCACAGTCAGATCCGGTGAGCGGGCAGGCCACTTAACTTAATAACTTGATTATTGAAATGCTCTATTGAGTAATCAAGAACGTATCTGGTATTATGAGGGGGTGCTCTATCTTGTTGGAAGAAAATTTGCCGTAAAACTGCTGAAGGTAGATTATTAAGATGATCCTCGATTTCATTTTGAAGAAAACCTAAGTACCTAGCCCCTGTTAACTGACCTTGAAATAATTTGACATTGACGCCAAACCTTCCTTGAAAATTGCCCTCTCTCAGTGCATGTTGATTTTGTTGGGCCCAGTACCGAGAATTTTACTTATTAAACAAGCCATTATTTGTAAATAGTGATTCGTCGGAAAATAGAATAAAGTTGATGAAATTTTGATTAACTCTATGATTTTGAAGTAACCAATCACAAAACACTACTCGTCTATCGCCATCGTCTGCATACAAATGTTGATGTACAGATCGACAACGGTAAGGATGCCTCTGAGATGCGCAAACGATAGAAAGCGTGAGTAGATATGCGACAAAGATCGACTACTATTTAATGAGGCAGAGCAATTGAGCACCTGCCCCACTCCAGGGTTTTGTCTACTGCGCAACCAATTCTCGGAGGCATCCTTACGCTTGTCGATCAGTAACTGATATTTAAATGCTCGATATCCGTGCTTTTTCAATATTTTTCTTGCTGATTCGTGACTTATCTGCATTTCTCTACTAATTTATCTTAAAGAAACCGTTTTGTCAACCTCAACCATAGCAAGAACGTTAATCTCAGTCTTCTCATTTATGATAAACCTCTGTTCTGCCTCTCGATTTCCCTCTTGCCTGAAACGATTATCAAAATACGGAAAATACTGATAGGATAGATGTTGCCGATTGGGATATCTCTGAGCATACAACTCAGCAGCATTCCTTGAATTTCTATGACATTCTCCAAACAATAACAACATATCCACTTTTTCACTTTGAGTATACATTATTTTGACGGACAATTGAACTAAAATTTAACGAAAATCAAGAAAATTTTACCTTCTGCTCTTAAAGCTTATGTCACTGTCATAACCTAAGTGAGTGTTTTATTCTCCAAAGAAGACTTGATCGAAATTACTGCAAAATATTATGCATCATGCCTATCCTCGGCACACTTGACAAAAGTAAATGAATTATTATGAAGTATTTTCCTCAGTAATATTTAATTCTTATTTGTAATCCAATCGCAAATAAATTAATATCGTTAGATTCGTCAAAATATCCTTTTTTCGGAACGTGCTTGCCAAAAAATGGTCGTCATTTGAAAAATAATAGTTAGACACGAAAATGTAATTTTGCCAACTTGTCTTATTCATATCTATCATACTAGTCACTAAAACTTCGCGATTATAATATTCTGATATCACCTGAGGTCCTTAGATCAGTTTACTTCCGATCATGGCCACCTAGATGTAATTTCAAAAGTGACTCCAAAAAAATTAAGTAGACATAAAAACTTTCGAAAATGTCACATTCTGATCTAGAATTGTCTCAGAAATCCAAAAATGTTCCAAATGTTCCATTTAAAAATTTAGAACCGGAGCCATTTCCGGTGAAGCCGGAAATGACCGAAAAGTGACAGATATGTGAAAACTCTCCTCTTCACATACCATTCACCTATACCAAATCTCATTTTGATACACCTAATGGTCTAGAAGTTATGACTTGTCTAATAGATTCGTTGACACCCGGTATATTGTTGTAGTTGAAATATTCTTACCCCAACCACCTTGAAAAGCAAGTGTTCACACGTGTTTCAGAACATTTTCCTTGTAATTGGCCAAGAGGAATCCGTTAAAAAATAACTGGTATATGGTTGGACCTATCCAAGAATACTATCTCCTTGAATCAACGCAATTATGCATTGATGCAAGTCCTTTTTATCAGTGCACAATTATTGTAACTTGAATTTTTTTTTGCACTTTCTTGCAGCGTGTCTGAATGCTCTAGTCATAGTCTGATTTCAATTTCTCAAACAGATTTTGAAAGAAGAGGTATAGTACCACAAAACATATATTCTCATTTTGCGCTACAATGATGCGAAATGCTTGCAAACATGATGAAAACGACTCGTATCCGGTCGAGTAGTAGGAGAGACCACGAGAAGAGGTGAATTCTTCCAATGAACGGGTTACGTGATAAACTCGAAACAAATTTGAATTCATTGCTATGCGAAAGTTTTTACCATATACGATGAATAGCTACTTGGGAATCTAGAAGTCAACTATTCACAATTTACCTCTGGAAGAGTGGTCAACAGTTTCGTCAAATCTTCAGCAGAAGTATCGTGTTCGACCTTGGAAAAATGTAGAATCACACTTCTGGGAACTACTTTCACAATGGATTCCTTTTTGTCTCCTTTTATCACCTTCCTTCTTATTGATTTTCCCCTAAAGAAAACTTTTTTCCATCTATTCACACCTTTATCACCATCCATGGTAGTCCTGTTGGATACCACGGTACTCGTGTCAATGTAGGAGTTTGTCGGTGGATTAGTCGCCAAATTGATAATTTTATTACATTTCTGTTCCGCATTGATTTTGTGTATTTCGGCCGATTTTGGTTGGTTGTCGTCGAAATGCTGTTCGTCTGACTTAGTTTCTCTGCAACTGGAACTAATTCCTGAATGCTCTGATATTGTTTTTTGTGAAACATTTTCACTTTTATTTTCGTTGTTGATCTTTGAATTATTCAGCAGGTCAATTTGAACATACAGTAAACGAATTTTCTCCCTCAGTTCAACAATAATGAGGTCTTTTTGTTTCAATAAATAACTCACAATATTTGCATCAACCTTCCGATTTAAATCTTCCAAAGCATCGTAGAACTCCTTATCAGTTTCGCCAACAAACTTATCATCATTTCCGGTGTTTTTTTCATCTTTTCCACTACGGCAAAGTGTATCCTTTCCACCTTCAGTGTGTTTAAATCCTTTATTTTTGGCACAACTGCTATGAAAAACTGATTCACAATTTAAACATTCAATACCATCAACAATTCTTCCGGGTGCCAGGCCGCAATGGATTACCAGAGACTGAAAAGCCTGACTAACTTTGGAAACAGGAATCAGCATAACCATTTCTGAACCAATATGTACAGGTAGGATGTTACTGAACAAATGGATCCAAATATACCACAAAAGGTACCAGGAAACCGGAAACTATGCAATGCAGGACTGTGAGAAAAATAAGTCAGCAATCGTTAGCTCTAAGCAAGAAGCAGTAGAGGATCATTACAGGGCTTCTCAATTGGTAAAGGAATACCTGTACAAAATGTGACTGCTTGTTGGCAAATCACACTGTAGAGTGTAGACTTTGCGGGAGGTTATCAAAAACAGCGTAACATTTAAAGTGCGAATGCAAGGCACTGAATCGTAGAGTAAAACACCGGACTCGAAATCTTACAAAGCAGACCGCCAATTGAATAGTAACGACTAGTAAAATACGCAAAAAGAGGTGGGAGGGGGGGTTAAATATATAAATATATATCAGAGGGGACATAATGGGTTTTGATGGCCCATTCTTATTGTGAAGAGATTTACATATTTTCGCAACGGATTCAACGTTCTGAGAAATCACAAATAAAATTGTGTTTAATTAGTATCAAAAAATCTGCACATCACTATATTCATATATAATTAATAGAAAATGTGCAACAAATGGGATGATTTTGAATATCATCAAGAGAAACAATTTTTTGTTTAAAGTCGCTTCAGATCAGAAAACGACACGGTACGTACGGTATACAAATAAATAAATTGTTAAATGATTCCTCACAAAAAAAGCTCTTCAGATTAAAAAATGCCGAACAAATCTAACAACTGCTTTCATACACTTACATTTAACTGATTTATTGTTTTCCAGTGTTTTTTTACTATAAAGAGAAGATCTGAGGAAGCCAATTGAATAAATCTGCAATTATGAGTGGGTAAAAAGCAAACGTTTTTTTCTTATCGAGTATTTTCATTTTGGTTTAATATTTCCGTTATTCTAGTTTGAAAATTATACTCATATGACAAGACTGTTATGTAACTTTTGCAGTTTAGGAAATTTCTACTGGTTTTTATTATTGTGATTTTTGATTAAATTTTCCACTTCCTTTCATAACATATTGTTATAATTTTCGAGTTTGAGTATGCAGACAACTTATATAAGAGAAACAAATTATAAAATAAAGGAAAAACGAACTTTCCAAAATGGATCACTTAAATTTTGTATTCTTGAAGAAACTTCATTGATATGGTCCTACCTGTATACCGTACGGGACTTGCATCAATTTGCACTAACTTTCTGAAGAGACAATCATTTTCTTCAATTAAAACAAAACTTTTGTTGCACAATTTCCACAGCACACTGCAGATTACTCTCTCTTTATAATTACATCTGTGATACGAAGTTCAGGTTTCATGATTCATTACGAAACCTAATTGTTAAGTATTATCAAGAAAATTAGTTTAGGATAAAACGTTTTGAATTTATTTTAACCTTGACCCGTCAGCTTCCATGAAGATAAGATCATTTACTTAATAATAGAAAGGGGGCACACGCATACTTTTTGTGAAGTGTTCATGTGAAAAGTATTCGAATATGTCAGAAACCGAAAGAATAGTGGAAAATTGTCGGAAGATTATTCCTAGTACGCTTTTATTTGAATATTCAATTACGAGAGGAGACAAAACACAATCGATCCTTCTTATCTCGAATCAATTTCGAAAGAAATTGTCAGAAATAAAAAAAAAAATATTTTGATCAAAAGCTATCAGAGTCGAATAATAAAGGCAAAAGTATATGGGACAGTGAACATCACCACGTGTCGGGAAATTGGAATTGAATTCATTGTTTATCATACAATACAGATAAAAATATAAATATAAATAGATGAATTAAATAATAGAAATATAAATAAAAACTAAATTCAACAAAAAAATAGTAAACTACAAAATTAAGATATTCTATGAGTGGGACTCATAGAATAGAACATAATGCCTCTCTGCCCACAATAATTTTTGGTGAAGTTGACACAAGAATCATTGTACTCATGTCACGTATCTGTGTAAGGGATCTACAATACGCCGTGTATCGTCCAAAATCGGTAGTACCGCTGTGATTGGACCATACATAATGGTTGTATCGATGAGGGGCTACACTGTCCGCTGCATAGTTGATCATATTCAGTCCTTCTATAGGAAAATCAATGACCATGTTCTATTTTTTTTTGAATATTTCTCTATGAGAGAAACGTTTTAAATTGATCATTAGAATTTTAGGGTATTTACAAATAGAAAACTGTGCCTAGGGAATGTAATCCCGGGTCGGGATCAGTGTATCGGGATTTCGGGATCAACTTTTTTCGATCCCGGGATTCCGGGATTGATCCCGGGATCCATTCTTCACTGGAAAAACTGTTGAAACTTCATATGGAAAATTTGGTTTTAATCAAAATATGAATAAAATTAAATAACAATCCGTATGTAAATGAAAAATAAAACTTGAAACTTAATAAAATGAAATGGAAATTTTTGGTTTGCTAAAAAAGAAATGTAAACAAAGAATCTAGAAATTCTCTTGGTGAAATTCATATTTAGTCCTGGTTCTGGAAGTAACTCCTCAGGAATAGAAGCGTATCCAGAGAATCATCACTCTATCTGCTCCTTACTTTAGTGCACAATGTGCCAGCAGCAGAAAATGCTCTTTCTGATTCGACACTAGTTGGTCGAATTTTTGATAGGAGATTGAATGCTGTCGAAAGATTTTTCCCAAAATTTCCTCCATTCTCATAAAGAACCATTTCTTTATGAGAATGTGGGTAGAGCGTTCGCCTTTGGAGCGAAGGGTCGAGGGTTCAAAGCCTCGCATGGTCATCGGTCTCGTGCATGGCATCACACGTTAAAAGGTAAGGGCTGCGTCTTCCCTAGCTCACACAAGTCTCTCGAAGACTTCCGAGGGTTGCGCGTAGGGGTGCAATCGGTTGACGGAAACAACAATTTTAACAAATTTTTTTAACAACAATATTGACTGAACCGATGCCGCCGGGACCATCTTTTTCATTTCGCAGCTGGTTGTTCTTCTCCAATTCCTCCTCTAATCTTAGTTTCAATGATTTAGAGACCTCATTATTCTCTAATTCTGATAGAGGTATGTTTTCATCTCGATCGATCGGTTTCATTTTCGACATTTTGTTTTGTAACTGCCTAAGGAATTCGACGATAAATTGTCTAATAGTTGCCTTTTCAGGTAGTTCAAAGATGTCTTCATCAGGAATATTACGATTATTTAAATACGAAAACACAAGATGTGATTGATCGACGTTCTTTTATTCTCCTGATTAAGGAATCTTCCGCAGCTCCACTGAATGGTGTTCTCACCTTTCGAATCTCCTTCAGCATGAATTTGAAAGCTATATCAGCAGTATGAAGGGTTGCATCCCTTCTGCAGATCGTTTCCACTGTTATTTTAATAGGCATCAGAACCTCAACTAATTTGTGAATGGTTTCGAAATCCGAATCCGAGATACAATCATCAGAAGACAACTTCAAATCTATTACTGTTTTTTAAATACAGTTTTTCAAGAGAAGGAACCGTTCTAGCATTGAGCACATGCTATTCCACCTTGTCTTTGTGTCAAGAATCAATTGAAGTTCTTTGTTATGTTCTTTCTTGACATATGTTTGCAGGATATACTTTTTTTTTGGAAAACGTCGGAATATCTTCACAATTTTTCTCACTTTGGTAATGATATAATTGATACTGGACTCATGTGTAGGTAAGCTCTAAAGGCTCCTCTTCAAACTCCGATATCATCATCATCAATTTCACCGCCATTGTTGCTCACATCGTCATCGTCATTCTCATTCTCATCTTCAGATTCATCATGATCGGAAATATCGTTCAAATCCTCTCCACCATTTATATCTCTTTTTTTATTGTATAAAATATCCACCACAGCCAGTTGTAATGCATGAGCAAGACATAATTGATGTTTAGTAGTATGATTAATTAAGTTCCCCAAACGTTTCATTACACTAGTTCCATCGGTAGTTAAGCATATAATATCATCATCCAAAGACAAATTAAAGGCGGCTAATTTTTCATTCAGGAGATCCAAACATACATCTGCACTCGCAGATTTACGAACCCTCACGAGCCCCAGATTACAAATTTTTTTATTTTCGTGGACGTTAACATTTATGTATTGCCTGTTTGCAACAGATGTCCATTCGTCTAAAGTTAAGGTAAATTGTCCTTCACTCTCTTTCCTGGACTTCATCTGAGAAATAACATGTTGTTTTATTTTTTGTCCATAACTCATGACTATTCTTTTTATGGTTTTTTGGTATTTTGGAAGTTCAGTTGACGTCCTTGAACGTAAGCATTCCCTCAAATCGGAAGATGTCACGAACACCCTGAATGTCAAACCATCTTTTGAAATCATTCTAGCGAGTATAGCTTCTAAAGTGTTATCGCCACTAGGACAAAAAAATCAAGGATTTTTCTCTGTTATGAGGCACATTTTCTCCATCACTGCTCTCTTCCACTCGAATTGGCAGTTTTGTCTGTGAAGTTGATTGGACAAGAGATTAATTTTTGTGAATCCTCTGCAAATGGGTATGGAGTCTTTCAGAATATTTCCACAATTCTTGCACTTTGCCGTGTCGCCTCTGATAGACTTTAGAAAATAAAACCACGCCGATTTTTCGTCGTTTCCCTTTAATGGGTGAGTGGAATATTCTGTGGTACCACTGTTACCAGACATGTCAGGTGAACTTTATTCCCTAGAAAACACGATATCACTCGAAACCTTTTAAAAAATAATATTTTTAACTCACCAAACAATTTGAAGTTATTGCGAATTAGTAATATTATATATCGCTTTCAAAAAATACCTAAATTCAGGTAGACCGGTAGACGTATGCGGCCTGTTCTATCCTCTGACTGACATGATATGACCTGTTTCATGGCTGTTTTTGTTAGATCTTATTAATATTTTCATAGGAATATTTCTCGGAGAAAAAATAGCCTTTTTTAGATCCCGAAAATCCCGGGATTGACTTTACACAATCCCGAGAATATTTTATTCCGGGATCCCGAGATCCAGGGATCTCGGATCCCGGGATCTCGGATCCCGGGATTACATTCCCTAAGTCTGTGCCGATGAGTTCAACCATTTTTACCTCTGCAAATGACAATACGAAAACAGTTGATAACTTGTTTTATTTATTTATCATACCCATTTACACTAAGAAAAAAAGAAGATATCTGTTTCTAAAGACAGTTTAATACACTAGGTTTGAACGTATCAGGCCCTCCACTGCGGCCAATGGCCTATTGTGGCTTTAATACAGTAACTGCAAAATCAAGATGAAATGAAATGAAGACTCAAAGCTGAAAACTTGAGCTGAATAGTGGCTTTCTTCATTTGCCAAAGCGAGGTGGAAAAAATATCTATAGCACATTAGTGAACATTTGCCTGTCGCAGTAATCTAATCATCCCTATGTTTGCACCATAATTTGATCGATGTGCAATGAATCAAAATGTGCTATATTCACGCAGTGTCCTAGGAGGTATATACATTTTTACTTCTTATAATAATTCAGGAGCATCTATCACACCATTCTGAATTTTATAAAAAAACAAGGATTTCATTAGAGGTGGATCGGAGGGTTCAAATTCATTACTGACAGCATGTTGGTATAAGAGTAAGGAATGTTCAGCCTAAATAAGCAGTAGATAAGAAATCTGCGTTGAACTCTTTCCAATTTTTTTATGTTGACTTGGGCGCCAAATAAGCGAAGCATATTCAAGATGAGATCTAACCATGAGATCTAAATGAGATGAATAAGATTTCCACTGTACTCTCTATGTGATCAATATCTCTGTAATATCTCTTTATGAATCCCAACTGCTTGATTGCTCTATTACAGATGTACTCAATGTGCGAAGAAAATGAGAGATTGGATTGAAAGATGACTCCAAGATCTTTGATCGAAGCAACTTTCTCAATTATAGTGTTTTTAAAAACATAGTTGAAGGTTACCTCTTGCAATGTGCGATGGAAACCGATAACTTTACATTTCACAGGAACATTCAAGTTATTTTGAGGTATGAGACAGTCATCTGGATTACATACATAAGGAATTTACAATCAGATATTAATTGACAATGTCATTAATAATTCTAGCGAAAAGTGAAGGTCCCAGGTGGAAGCCCTATGGCACACCTGACGCAGCAGTTCAATTTGACACATAGGAGGCGTTCTGATAAATACATTTTTAACCTGTCCAGAAGAGAACTTCTGGATAAGAATAGCATGATCGACTTCATCGAAAGCCTTAGAAAGATCTGTGTAAACAGAATCAACCTGCAGACCCTTCTCTAAAGCCACTACAATGAAACTGGTATAGATCATAAGGTTAGTGCATATGTGAATCGTCCATATTGAAACCCATGTTGACACTTTTTTCATCAACCAAAATTAAACATAGGAATCTAGCACGATTTCATTGATAGCAGTTAGTATATAAGTCCCATCTCAGTCATATGAGATTGAAGAAATAATAAAAAATACAAAAAACACTAATTCATGAGGCTGTGAAGAAATATCGAATACAATACTAAAAAGAATAGGCGAAGTAATTATCGAACCACTTACCCATGTAATCAATTTGTCTAGAACTCAAGGAGTTATACCATTACATAAAAAAAGCATTACTGAAAAAATATCCACGTACAGGACCATAACCCCATGCTCATGCTTTGGAAAAGTGATTGAGGCTCACGTGAATAAAATGCTTTTGTAATTTCTGATGGAAAATAAAAGGCATTCAGATTGCCAGCATGGTTTCTTGAAGAATAAGAGCACCGATACAGCATTATGTAAATTTGTTGAGATTGCTAGGGCGTTGGCCAAGAAAAAAATTGCGTTAGGATTGTTTATTGATTTCTCTAAAGCATTTGATTGCGATAATCATGAAGTTCTCCTATACAAACTGCAGAGATATGGTGTTAGAGTGGTTTGATTCTTATCTTGAGAATAGATACCAACAGGCTTTGTCTCTGATTAGATTCCAGTTAGTGTTGGTGCACCACAAGGATCCATATTGAGGCCCATTCTATGTCTCATTGCTGCTATACTCTACTCGTTGCTTATGCTCATGATACTAATTTTCTCTTCGTGTCCGATAACATCGATGATGTTATCCCAAGCAGATCATGTGTATCGTAATAAGAGTGAAAGGGTTGAAAAAAATTGTTTGTGCCTCCATAATGAAAAATCAGTATTAATTACTTTTAAATCTGGTCATTATTAGGTTGAAACTCCCAATGTTATTGCTTTGAACAACAATGAGATTTTATATTCTGACACCTCAAAGCTGTTAAGTCTCACTCACCACTGCAATTTGAAATGGGACACATATCAATTGTAATGGTAAGTGTGGATGGTAACTGGTGCGCTGCGACCTGATTAGATCTATTGTGACCCGTCTTCTTCTGCTATATCAATGTGTTCTCGTTTACAGCAGCCCCTCAAGCCTCAATTGAGGGGGTCCTATTCGTGGTAATTCTCACACCATCAGCTGATGTGATCCCAGTATATTCAATCTCTTGAGCTGTACATCAGAACACTCCATCAATATATGGTGGGGTGTTTCTGGATGTTCCCCACAGAATCTGCAAGTGCTGTCCTCCTCTAAGCCTAGCTTCCTTCGGTGTTTTTTGAGTCTGCAGTGCCTCGTCTGAAATCCCGTGATTGTCTTTAGACTAGTTTTGCTGAGGTTACTCAGTATCTTCGATCTTGCTTGGTTGAAATTGCCGAGGAGATCTTTGGCCTGCCTTACCCCTGGAAGTCTTTGCCAGTATGTTGCTCTCATTGCTTCTTCAGTTTTATTGAGTTCTTCTTGGAAGACATCAATAACATTGTCCTCGAAACTTGCTAAAACGTACTATGCACTCTGTATATCATCTCAACTATGTAGCAAGAATATTGTTGATCATTCATATTTTTGGCTGTTTCCAATCAAACTTGAAGTGTGGTATAATGTACTGGAGGAACTATACAGATGCTCATAGAATTTTTATCTCACAAAAAAGGGCCATCTCAATTCTTAAAATGACATGGATTTATATGTTTGATGTGGTTTGTTTTGTTTTCAAAAATAACTCTTATTTTTAATCTGAAATAGTAGAGCATACCTATGAAACCCGCATAAAAAAACAGATTGCTTCTATCCAACATTCGTCCAGTGAAAGAGGTGTCTTTTTTAATGGCTGCAAATTATTTAATGCTCGTCCTCAAGCTCTACAAAGCTTTCAAGAGGGAAATTAAAGAAATATTATTAAAGAAGACCTACTTATTCATTAGAAGAATTTTATAGTGATTTCTGATCACAATGTTGTCTCGACAATTCTTATGTATTTTAAATCTTCGTTTTTATTTACCTATACCTTTATATGTTTTTGTTTGTTTGTTTGCATGTCATATTTACTAGTTTTTTAATTATTGTGGTAGGTACATAGTAATGTCCACCTCATGACAATGTCACAGTAGTGTATTGTGTAGTTATGTTATTGGTTATGTTACTGTATTAAATATTCTCTTGTGACTGAAAATAATTTAAATGAAATGATACCGTGTGCGAATATTCCCTTCTGAAAATTTGAATCCTGTGATTCAACACTCATCCTATTAAAATTCACCGAGATGTCTCCATCAGTCAGGCACTTGCTGTTACTAACAGTCGTCGCCAAAAATATCACACACACACGTAGAGAATATTGTTTTGAGAAGCGGTCCGTGGTGTTCGAAAATCCATAGGCGTCGCGTAATAGGGCACTGTGGTAAAAGTTTTGCGTGCCTTTATCCTGATACCCTGTTCCAGTAGTTTTGTTACTACTTCTGGACCTATTTAGTACATTTTGCTAACCAGTGAGGTACCTAGGAGTACATCTGGATAGGCGGTTTATACAAAAGCCAGCATGTCAGCTTGGCCATCCAAAAGGCCATTAATTTATTTATGTTTGGGATTTAACAGCCAAAAGTACAAAACAGTGTTCCATTTGTCAAAGTATACTTATTCACAGAAGTTAGAAAAACTCATAGACAGAGCTCCATTAACTTAATGATTATATAACGAACTGGAGCCGACCCTGACAGCTTGCAAAAGATCCAATGCCGAACAATCCGTTGTGACAACACTTTAACGAAGTATCTGATGCCATCGCTTTGGTATGCCAGTTGGCATTTCTAGACCAGGCCGAGAACCATCTAGAACCGAGCAGGCGAACAGCGAGCGAAGACCTTCAGATATCCAGAACAATCTTGAAAAGACCCTACTTGGATTTAAATAGCCGATATCATAGAAGGCAGATACAGTTCAACCAAGACAGTCTGATTTTAAGTAATACAGAGCTATTATATAAATTATTAGTGAATATGAATTAGCAATTATATTTTATTTGTAGAAAATGTATCAATTAAGAATAGTTAAGAAGATTTTTAATACAAGTGGAGTCAGAAGTCGGATTTTCAATATAAATAGCGCGTAGTGAATAGTCTCAGTGCTGTGAAAAAATATTGATAGACCTTTTTGCGTAAAATAGAGAGGTGACCGGTAAATCAAGTGTTTGCGTAGTGAATAACTTTCGGCCTTCAACAAAACTACACTCTTGAAATATAAACTTTCGGTGTAAAACTGATATCTCGTGCAAAGACACAAAGAAAAAAGGATTTCGAGATAACTGCGCCTAGTGGTCTTAAAAGTCGTGGAATTGGAAAAGGAATTGGATTGGAGGAAAGGGAACTGCAGACAACTGGTACCTAACAAAGCCGCTCTGCAGAAAACACTTTAAGAAGGACTAGAAGAGAAGGGAGAATACACCGAAACCTTTTCATTCGAAGTTTCTCGAATTACTTGAATTCGATTGTTATTTGTTAAAATTGTTATTTCCGTCAACCGATTGCACCCCTCGCTCAACCCTCAGAAGTCTTCGAGAAATTAATAAACTCGACAAAAATGACAAATCTCTGGAAGACAAACTTCTAGAAAATTTGAACAGTTTGAAAGAAGAACCCAGAAAATTCTAGGAGTCTGGACGAGAAGCTTCAAATTCAGCGAGTTTGAAAAAAGAACTCGAAGATATACTTCTGAAAAATTCAAATAGCGTGAGAGAAAAGCTTCTAGAAAATTCGAATAGCTTGAAAGAAGAACTTCAAGAAAAACTGTCATAAAACTCGGATAGTTTGAAACAAGGACATTGTGGTGTGGCAAATCGATTAGAAGAAAGAATGGGGAGACAGAGATAGATAAAATCACAGAAGAAATAGAAAAAATGAAAGAAACAATCACTGACGAAATTAAAGGCGGAATCGAGACAGAAATTGACCAAATAAAGGAAACAATCAGTAAGTTGAAAAATCTAATTGATACAGCGCACACAACGGAAACGGTTAACAAAATTTGAATGCTGGACCTAAGTTCGAACGTGAATGAAGTTCAAAAGGGTATGAAAAATGTCAGGGTTAGTTCTGGAACAGGGAAGCTTTCCATGAATCCACCTCAGATGGACGGAAAAATTCCGCGGACAAATTCTCGCCGACAATTTGAAGCTGCAGCCGAAACAAATAATGAATGCAGTATCCAACAAGCCCCTGTTGACAACGCAAATGTCTCTATTCTTTAATACAGAACAAAACTGTCTTCGTAGATGTTCTCATCAACAACGAGTCTTGCACCATGCTGCTAGATACAGGTGCGAATAAGACAATCATTTTACTAAAACACCGGCAAGAATTGAACCGTCAACCTGGAAGCTACGCACAGCAACAGAAAAGCCAGCTACTGTAAATGGTGAGCTACCGATTGAACTGATTTTAGGCAGCACTGAAGTGAAACATCGGTCATAATTAGCTGACATCGGGACGATGCAATCATTGGCATGGACATAATGAATTTCAGAAGATTCGAGTTGAATTTCTAAGACGGCGTCCTACGTGTCAACAGAGGAGAGCTGGTGCTTCACGGAAGAAATGAGATGATCCGTGTCCTGTTGGCTGAAGATGTGAGCGTACCTGAGAGGGCTAAAACCATTCTGGAGGCTCGCTTGGACAGAAAAGCGAGCAATGGAAACGTGATGATGTTCGAGCCCAAGATTTATGAAAATTGGACGAGGAATTGCACTAGGGATAACCCTGTTGAGTGAGGATAAATTGTTGCCGGCAAGGGCAGAATTGGAAAAACTGGTCGCCATCTCTTTTAAGGATATAAAACCAGCTCAGCAGTCCAAACTTAGAGATTAAGTCAAGAAGTATCATGACATCTTGGATACCGGACTAGGAAAAGGGGGTCGAACGAATATAGTTAAGCATAAAATTGATACTGGGGATGCCCGACCGTTAGGAATATTTTTATTATAATAATGTTAAAATTAATAAGTGAATTGAATTCAGAAATTCAGAAAGTGCTTGGAAATTTAGAGCACTGAATTGAAAAATGGATCATAACTTTTTTAGTTTAATTTGTAATACATACTAATACCCACTTTTTCAAAAATGTAAAAAAAATGTTCAACAGAAAACAGAAAGAGATAAAAGCTTGTGGATTCGACAGGTTTTATCTCGCAAAACAGAAAAGTCGTTTAGAGGACGTACTAAGTGGTATCTGGGGGTCTTAGAGGTAGTATGCATATGCCTATTATGAATATTTTCATTTTTACAAGTTTTATGTGTCGGTCTAGGTCAAATCTTACACTTATAATAATAATGATAAATCGCATTTATTTATATAAAATGAAATGGTGAATTGTCAGCTGAAAGCTGTTTTTCAACTTCACCAATAATTGCAAAAAAAGTTTACGAAGTTAGTAAATATCCAACTAAATTATAAATGCAAATTTAAATCATGGTATCAAGTAGTAGAATGGAAGAGAATCATGAAAGCATACATAGGTACAGCCATACATACACACATACTCACTGCGCAGCAGGTCGGTGAGAGGTTAAATGATCTTAAGATGCTATATCCTCATCTTCTGACCTTATCTGTTTGTGATCGTAATTTGTAGCTTCAAGGTACCGATTCATAGCGAAAAAGTAATAATAAAAAGTGCAACGGTTCGTACTGTCATTCGAAATCGACTCTTCTGGTCTCGTAGTACCAAGATGTGCCATTGGCTGAGCGCGAGAATACATTTTTGTCCAAATGAATATAGATCGAGTTCCGAACATATAAAGGATGATACAATTGATACGAAGACGAAACAGTATATGTATATTATAGTGAAGTTCTTTGTCAAGTCTTGATGCATCAGAGAGCACCAGAGAGCACTTCTTTAACTAATTTCCTTTGGCTATACAGATCTATTTGTTGTATTCGGTTAGTGTGGTATGTGCTATTTATCCCATTGCTCAATACGTTCCTCAATCCTGAATGGTTTATTTTCTTAACTGTTCAAGTTAAGAATTCCATCAGTTTACGTCATTGCTGGCAATTTTCATCACAAGGGGACAGTTTATTGTTATATCTAATCGGCTAGAAGTTAGCTATACTGCAGGGACACACTTCTGATACCTTAAAAACTAAATAATTACAACTATGAAACGAATATTCTACATATTTTTTTAATCTATATGAGAACGTGCCCCTATCGGCAGTGGCGTTATGAAGTATGACGTGTGGCGGCAGCCGCTTCAGAATGTTGAAATATTAGGCGAGTGGTTAGTGAATAACTTGTTTTCGTCACAAAAAATAATCCTGCACGCCTATGACCTACGCATGTTCTCACGTCTTTTAAATTTTGCTAGTTGAGCTGAATGAATTATCAGATTAGTCGATTAGTATTTGACTGAGTATAATTATTCATTAAGAGAATCTACAACAATTTGCAACATTTTTGTGAAGGTATCACATGGATCACATTTATAGCACCTTGTGAAAAGATTTTACATTTTGAATTTCATTCTCTTGATTATCTATTTTGTCCAAATTCTTTTTATAATACTGAGTTGTAAGTTTGATATTTTAATTAGGCGCACCTGATATATAGAAAGGGATCGAAGATAATGTAGAAAACAAGGAGAAATAAAGTTATTTGCGTCATTTATCGATGAGAATAGGATGCGGGAGTATGAACCGCTGACAAGTTCAGAAACACCTATCAAAATTAATAAAATATATCAAAAAACATCATGAAAACTCTAAATTCTACTTTAAGCTACACCCAATAAAGTGCTTGTTTTGCCAGTTGAATAATTCATAACATTAAAAAAGATTGTGTAGTGTTCCCAAACTATCACCTACTAGAAGCATAACATACTATCATTTTATTATTACCTTTTTAGGCAAGATCATGTCATTACTCGTACCTCAAAGAACTAACTCATTTACTCAAGACCATTTTGAACGATTGTAGACCCCTGTTAGTTACCCTTTCAGGAAAAATATCGGCTAATACAATACCAATCATACACAATTCCAACTGTACGAATTGCCTAAGGCGACTGCGCCAAATATAAACATGAAAATCTATATTTTGCTAGGGTCGATAAAGAGAAGTACCCCTCGACATTAGCCCAGTCACTAGGAACCTCACAATTATTTGGAGAGCGTTACAAGTTTGTACACAGAAAAAAGTTTAGGAGAATAAGAGGCCCTTATAATAGGTGGCATCGGAAGACCTAAAAGTTTTGTTTGTATTTCGGAATTGCTCAGATAATTTCATCCATTCCTCTGATGAAGGATCCAGTAATCACTGATATATTCAGTAATACATAACTACGAGGGTGTATGGAACATTTCTTAAAGCTTTCTACGAAAATATATCATACAATATTTTTTCTACGACAGTTATATTGTAGCAATTGTTGGATGTTTTAAAGTATAATAAATATATACTGTCTTTTTGAAAAATGCATGAACATTGCGTAAAACATTACTTTAACGCACCGAAAGTAATCTATCTAAAAAGTATCACGATATATCTACGAGCTGAAAAGTATCACTTTGTGCGTAAAACCTTAGTTTACGCACTGTCATAGAATAGTATATTCTGTAACAAGGTTAGAATGAAAATTCGATGCGAGTGGAAAGTTCCGAGTGCGAGCCGAAGGCGAGCGTGAGGAACCACGAGCATCACGAATTTTCATTCTAACCGAGTAGCAGACTATACTTTCTCCACGATCAAAGATAGGAAACGTGACAGTAATAATTTTGACACTTACTCAAATTTTGCCACTACGATGACAATCAACTGCGTCAAGGCTAATGTTATTATTGCTAACCAGTGTGAGAATATTATTCTATCACAAGAGAGATAATGTAAATACATCTAAATTGCATGGGGGCAGAGGTGTTGCAGAATATTTTTTCAATCTCAAGAGATAGAAATCCAGCATTCTGTAATCAAATTTGATTTCAGAATTGGCAAATTCTGTGATGATCGTGGAGAAAAAATATTTTATTCTTCAACATAGTCTCCTCTGAATCTTAGTTATTTATTGTATAAGTGTTTTAGATATCATTTTATTTGCGCAAGAATGTTTAAACACGAGAGCGAAGCTCGAGCGTTTACATTTCTTAAGCAAATAAAATGTATCTAAAACACGCATGCAATACAACGTTTTATTCACAATCACATTCATTTAGAATCAGAATCGCGGAAATTTTTCATCACAAAATGATTTGACGTTTTGCTCTGACAGCGGCTGTCACCTCCTCAAAAATCATTGAAATAACATACAAAAATATCGGGAGGTGTTGAATGGTTGCTATGTATTTTCGATTGTTTATCGACTCCATTTGTAGAAATTTGTGAAGTTGGTGAAAATAAGTAAAATGTGATTGATATTCAAGATTGTATTCTTCATTATTCCACTAGTGGAATAAAGTAATTTCATTATTCCACTAGTGGATAAAGTGGTACTTTATACGGTTCATAAGTGTGGATAAAACTTCAATTATAAGGTGATTGTGGATAAAATACATTTATTACAACAAACCTGCAACCTGCATCTTGCTCTGCAAACAAAGCTTACAAGATATCTCTACAAAAAATCAGTTTCCGTTGTAGATCATTGAAAAACTTTCAGAAACTATACAGAAACAAAAAATAGCATCCTCATTAAACAAAGCTGGTACACAAATTGGAACTGAGGGGATCCAAAGACACCTACATTTCGGTTCAAACTGGACGTACTGAAAAATATTCTATGGAGTGATGAAAGTTGTTTCCACAATGGCGTGATCAATTGATAGACATAATTGTTAATACTAGTCATAAACGAACCCTAGTTGGATTAATTATACAGGGTGATTCAAAATTCGATGTAATTATTTCAAGGGCGTATTGTTGGGATCAAAATACTTTTTCTTCAAATCAACATGTGTCCTAAAATGCACCCCCTCCGAGCTACAGCCCCTGTAATTTAGGAAAAAAAACGAGATTATCTAAAACTGTGACTATAATAACGAATCGAATCTTCTGAAAATTGGCGTACCCCTGTTTTTTTAGGCACTCTATTCTTTTTTCGATTCAAAAATTACGTAAACCCAGTTTTGGGGAGTTGGAGGGGGTCCACACCTTTATTGGCCCAATTTTTAGAATAGAGTGCCTAAAAAACAGGGGTATGCCAATTTTCAGAAGATTCGATTCGTTATTATAGTCACAGTTTTAGATAATCTCGTTTTTTTTCCTAAATTACAGGGGCTGTAGCTCGGAGGGGGTGCATTTTAGGACACATGTTGATTTGAAGAAAAAGTCTTATTTTGATCCCAACAATACGTTTTCGAAATATTCACATCGAATTTTGAATAAATTAGCTAATACATGTTTTGTTAGTTTGATATTGTGAAAATACCCCCCTTTCGTTGATTACGATTTTCCGGCACGGTTGGTCGTACGACAAAAATGCAAGAGACCGAATTCTTAGTTTTTTTATGGCCAATAAGATTATGTTATTCGAATTCGGAGTTTCTCTTTGTGATCATAAAAATTGGGCCAATAAAAGTGTGGACCCCCCTCCAACTCCCCCAAAACTGGGTTTACATAATTTTTGAGGCAAAAAAAGAATAGAGTGCCTTAAAAAATAGGGGTATGCCAATTTTCAGAAGATTTGATTCGTTATTATAGTCACAGTTTTAGATAATCTTGTTTTTTTTCCTAAATTACAGGAGAAAAAGTCTTATTTTGATCCCAACAAAACCCCCTTGAAATATTTACATCGAATTTTGAATCACCCTGTATATTCGTCTTTATTTAACTGAATCATAGATAAAAAAACATGAAATATCATTTTGGTCGTTATGGAGCGAGGTTTAGCTTAAAATACTCTTATACCGAACTTCAAAACGATAATTCTAGGTACAAAAGAGTAGTACAAGTATATTTATTTAATATAACAATCATAAGAATGTTGCATTTAAAAATACTTAAGAGCCACCATCAGCGCGTCACACTGAACAGTTGAAATTAACAATAAATTCGAGTTACAACTCGAAATTAGATTAATTTCGAGTTACAGGGATCACCGGATTCAAATATTGGGTTATACCAAAGATATTTTAAACAAAGAAGGAAAATATCCTATTTCTGCGCATCTATTCAATAAATATGATAATGGTTCACAGATGCTTCACTATACATTTTAAAATGTCATCTTTGCCAGGAGACTTTTTGTTTTTCAATTCTTCCACGACTTTGATTATTTCTGTAGGCATCCTAGGTGAAAGGAAATTGAGTCATTACATTTTTTTTGGAGGTGGGGAGTATAGTTCGGATCAACTACAATTTTGTTAGCCGAGCATAGGTTTTTCATCATCAACTTTTTTCATGTGTTTAATAGGTGTATTGATTTGTTCTCATCTAAGACTTATTTCAAACAAGTTTTTGGAGTTTATATTTTCAACATTTCATAAAATTGATAATAACTCGATTATGGTTGATTTTATGAAAGTATCTCATAGAATAAAAATTGTTCACAATTTAATGGCCTATGAGATTTCTGCTAATTCAATGTCTCAGTCGCCAAATATTCATTTTGCATTTCAACGCCATCTGTAATGACAGCATTAATATGTCACGAAAACAACATCTTCACTTTTACTTTGACAGCGTTTGCAAAAATTGATAATCTTTTTGGCGTAGGAGATCGCTTATGTGGGGTTTTAGGTGAAAACCCATGCATACTACTTGTCGCGACCTGACCTGAACTGATGGTAGCCAATAAGCACGAAATCGCTTTGTAAGTGGTTCCCCATTTGAATTGGATAGATTTCAGGCTGTTCGTATATACAATTGGCAGTATTTCTTGTAGAAGCTTTTACAATATTTTTATGAATATAATTCAGCGGTCGTAAATGACAGTAGGTTAATTTTTTTCAAAGGGTGTAAGGGTGGGTTGGATTTTCAAATACATCAAGCATCAATAAATGCTCCATCGTGTCAACAAAACAATTTATTATGGATATTAAATATATAATTTATATCTATATCTGTAAAATGAGCGAATCAGCAGAAGGCAACATCATAATTGGTGTGAAACTCAGATAATCAACTGGGTTTGATGACATAACAACTAAAGGTCTGAATTCCGCTAAAAAAATACAAAGCATTGATTTGTGATGCTAATAAATTCATCTGAAAAATTCAGATAAGTACAAAATGATTGTCATACTGAAACTGTGATTCTGTGAAGTTTAAATACTATTTTTACTGTTTCTCATATTTTTGAATGTATGTAGTGCCTCAAATGAAATAAAGAGATATTATCAACATCATTAAACTCAGTAAACTCCTTAACGTACTGTCATCGACGCCAGATACATATTGGTCCGCTTTTGCATTTCCTCCTTCTTCAGACCTCTGAAGTTGTTTCTCGGCAGAGATTTCCTCCGCATTTTCGGCAAATCCACGGTGACGCCGCCGTTCAAATTGAACTCTGACACGCACGACCTCATCATCTTCGCGCTATTTTTTCAAACAAAACATCCGAATCACGCAGACACCACCACTCGCGACGCGAACTCGAAAAAATGTAAAAAAAATCATGAGTGCTCCCGCAGGGTAGAACAGCATCCGATCGACACGGAGTTTTTAGCCAATGTGCCAAAATCTATTCTTGTAAACTCAACGTACGAAAATTTCTCACCGTGGGTATTTGTGCTCGAGTTGAGCGTGAAGAAGTATTTATAATGGATAGCTTTTTCTGTGTAACAACTTCCTTTCGATTGAAAAAATAAGCGATCTTGATATGATGCTTTTTAAAAATAACCGTACCGCGTATAGTGTGACAATTTTGAATGCAATTTCATGATCTGAAGGAAAATTCACATCACTATAAAAGATTTTACCAATCTGAAAACACTATATTTACATGCTTATTTAGCACACTGAAAAATTTTCCATGCGCTGGTGTCATTATATATTTACATGTCAAAATTAAATAATATGTTGTTGACAGTTCTCTAGAAATCGCAAATTGTTTGAATATTTTCTTACCAACTGGGTAAATAACGCTTATTTTATGGCAATTTCTGGATATTTTTGTACCATAAATAGTTCAATTAATAATACACGTATTTGTTTCTTCATCATTAAAAATAAATGTTTCTTGACAATCTGTGGTGTTCATGAAAAATATCGTTCATTACTCGTCCATAAAAGCTTTTTCCATACCTGCACGACTTCCCGTGTTCGGCTCCGACTCCCACGGGAACATGTCGCCTACGCACGGAAAAAGCCTATTTTCTGAACTCGTAATGAAATATACTATTTTCTACAACCGCTCACTAAAGTAGCCTTTGACGCTTTCAGATCTCAACGAAAGTTTTCCATAAAATGTCATTTTGTGACAGCTTTTTCGCTCTAGAGCGACAATATTGAAAAAACGCTCGCTTCCCCAATGCTTTTGTTGAAACTGAACCTATTCTTGCATGATATAGACAATGAATTTGAAGCAATCTAAGCAACTACGGTAGCGATATGGTTACGTCGCTGCATATTTCTGATCATATCTGAACACGATCCAGTGATCTTTGCAATCAAGGGTGGTAAAAACCCCAAGAAAAAAAGGGTGATATACGATTACTCCACCACTGATTGGAAGAAGTACAGGAGACTGATCAACGAGAGAACGTCCATAACACCAGCTATAGCTGAGGACCAAATTGATAACGAGACTCAGAAGTTCGTTACAATAATACAAGAAGCGAGAGACACAACTACCAGGAAGAAAGCCGTGGGGGAAGACAGACTACATCCTGGATTTGATCAAGCTGAATTCCCGAGAAAGGAAAACAATGGCAGAGTACCAGATCACCAGTTCATAAAGAAAACATGGTGAATCTGGGGAAAGACATAAATGCCTTGATCAAATCGCACAGGGATGGGGACTGGAAGAAGAAACTCCAAAGTCTTAACGTCAGAGACAATTCCCTGTGGCAAATATTTAGGCGGCTCCAAAAGGGCAGCAGAGACATACCAGCCGTAGGGAATGGTCGAAGACAAGCTATGACCGATCCAGCAAAGGCTAGACATCTGCAGATGTTACGCAAGAACAGGAAGCGGTTACTAGGGAAGCCAATGAATTAAGAAATACCTCGGTTCAAATAAATAGAAGAGCCTACTCGAAGCTAATTATTACTAGCTTCGAGGAAGTCCAGGACATAATCAAAAGGCTCTCTAGGAACAAGTCCCTAGTGCAATTGCCCGATCTTGAAAATGGGCAAGCCAGAATCAGGGGTTGGAAGCTACCGCCCAATCTCTTTGCTTAGTGCAGTTGCCAAGGTGATAAATAAAATCCTCTTAAAAATATTTGTTGACTTTGAAAAGCAGTTCCGACTCATTCCGGAGGAACAGTCCGATGGGGACATTCAACGTCCTCACAGGTCGTCCGAATTGTCCACGGGAGGAGCTTCCAGAAAGGCCTCAACACAGTTATGGTCTTGCTGGATATCTAGAAAGCCTTCGATTCCGTCTGGGCAGAGGGGTTCGTCATGAAGATGTTGAGGGCAGGAATGCCAATTCTGACTCGTACCTGGTCAACAGGAATGTTAGAGTCGGAGTAAATGGTACTGGCTCTGCAATGAGGACAGCCGACGCAGGAGTGCCACAGGGGTCGGGCTTATCCACACTCTTATATTCACTGTATAAGCATGACTTCCCGATGAATGGTCCTACCAACACGGCTGCCTATGATGCTGATGATACAATGTTCACTCATATTCCAGCATGGCAGCCGCTAGGTTTGTGAAAGTACACCTTGAGAAGCGAGTTGGGCCGCATCTAGTGAATAATAAGATAGTGTTGAATCCAGATAAACTTGCAAATTTCTCAAAGAAACGCACTGATGTGAAGACAATTGTCAGCTTGGCAATTCAGCAAGCTTCAGCCGCAGTGAGAAAGACTTATCCTTTAATAGCCAGGGATTACAAGCTGGCAATTGAGAGTAAGGTAAAGTATACAAACAGGTTATTAGGCCAGCGATGACCTATGCCTGTCCAGTGTTTTGCAGCCTTTCCAATACTCAAATGCTGAGACTGGAGAGCAAAATGAAGTGCTACTTATGGTCACTAACAGTGATAGATACATTCGGCTGGACGCATTGCGCGAGCTAGCCGACATCCCGTCCCTAGAGGACCACATCAAGGGACTAACCGATAAATTCTTCAGACATTTCATCCTCGGAAGTCCGTTGACCAGGGACATTACCACCATCAGAGGCCACCATAACGTGCGATGGAAGCACAGAGGGCTTATTTACCAGGCGTTAGATATTTTCCATGAAAATCCAAACTGACAGTAGATGAATGTAACATAAGGTAATGTTTAATCCGGTTTTTCACTGATTTTCGGAAACCTCAGAAAAATTCTATAAGAAAAAATTTGATGAGCTGATGTTTTACATAGAATACATATAACTTGGAGGAGATGGGTACAGTGATCAACTTAGGACTAAGCTGCTTGCTAGCATTATAACCCACACAGTCCCTTGGTATAAATGAAAATCTGCAAAAGGTCGTGAAAATAAAATCGAAAAGTTTAGAAAAAATAGTGACAAACATTTGACCTTAAGATCTGAGTACAATATAAAAATATCAAAAATGTTTACCCCTCTGCCCCCGAAGGCTAGATAGGAAGCGTATAGATATTCGAAAAGTGTTCGTGGGAATTAAGGTAAAAAAAAAACGAAAAGTCACGAAAAAACGGAAAGTTTTGGACGTGAATAATTACATATTCGTCAGGGGGCTCGGACACAAAATCTCGAAAAAAAAAATTGCGAAAGCTCGCGAAAATAAATCGAAAAATGTTGTAAAAATAGTGAAAAACGTTGGTCATCAAATAACTTTCGTAGATTGACCTATATGCATGTATGGTCTAGATAGAAAACGAGTAGCAACTCGGAAACTTTTCGAAACATTACTGCGAAAAAACATGTTGGTTGGGGGGCTCGAGTAACCCACCCCGTCAAAGCTAGATAGAGAATGAGTAGGGATTCGGAAACATTTCCGAAGGTCTTGGGAAAAAACCATTTTGGTGTAGGAGCTCGATCCCCTCCTTCTCGATTAGAGCTGTGAAAGAAATAAATAATATTTGTAGCTTCACCTGTATGTTTAAATGTAACCATAGTAAGTTGGGGTACCTACATGCCGAGAACATAGAAATATATACTTATTATATACTTACTCTAGAATGTTAATCCCGCCAATTTTCTAGGCGAAAAGCATTCCGCGTATGTGACCCGTTTATGATTGTGCACATGCTCGTCATCAGTGTAAGTTTAGGTAGATCGTTGCCAGATTTGAAAATCATTTGGTGTTCCAATTCAGAGTTTTGTGTCATGAAGCAATAACACCCATGTTATTTGAAAGAGAGAAATTTGTCAGCGTATTCAGGACCGTTTTAAACCGAAATAACCTTTTAGAGATAGATTCCTCCGAATTTTAAGCGCGAAAGATACTTATTTAATACGATAATGTATATCTTACTGTAATTATAATGACCGTGCAACAGTGCTTTTTCATCAACAGGGAAGACTTGTCACTAAGATCTGTCACTCTTGACAGAGATCAGAGACGGTTTTTAGAATTTCAGATATTGTCTTGTCGTTTTGTGTAGTATTTGTTGTCGTTGTTTCTTTCATAATTCGTGAATTTGCATTAATCTTGTTCCTTTAAAATATTTTCTAATAAAACCGATTTTTCTTACAGATAAAAAAATTAACTGTTTAGTGTTGTAGTATGGAAGTAAAGGAAAAATACTTGAAATAAATTATTTTTGGTAGATAATGAACTATGTACCTATATGCTTTGTTCAAAATAGCAAAACACAATAGCTTATTATTATTATAGCTTGAAACAAAAGACATGATTCTGGGTAATGTCTTTAGGAAGAGACCCCAATGCAGAACATTTGAGTGAGAAAATTGTAATTTGTGGCATTTTTCTCATTTATGTAAAAAAGGCAATAGAATCATTGGAAACCTAATGCCGTACCAACACTGTGTCTGCGTAAGCATGGCGAGTGATACAACTTTTTGCAAACAAATTTCAAGTATTAGCCACACCGCTTATATTAAGTTCTGACTATTCTTGAATTAGTTCTTGATTCCTACAAAAAGTACTAAACTTAATAGAATCTCCTAATTAATAGAGTGTCATCAGAAAATTAATGTCAATACGGAAGTGCTTTTTTTTGATGATAAGAAAAAAATGCTTCTGGTCTCACTTTTTCATAAACCTCCATTATGGAAATTGCACCAAGGTAACTCAACCAGAAATAATAGTAGAAATAGTATGTTAATTTCTTGTTATTATTTTAATTGAAATTAAATGCAGTTTCATATTTTGACATGAATCGTTCTACGAAAAGAAAACCTTGAGCTTCTTATAATATGGACGCATCCAATTTAATAAATACAAATTTGAGTTTAAATTATTCATAATATTAGCTGAAATCAATTTTCACAGTTTCTTGTACTTTCAATTTATTTTCCAACCTAGTGCCTGCTTGAGATTGGCACAGACTACTTGGGGTGGTTCCGTAGTTTTTTGTTGAGTTTATCTACAGCCATTGTTTGAATAGAAGAATATAAACAATGCTACAGCTGAAAAGTGATGGCGATACCAAAAATCAATGAGTCGCTTCAGAGCGATGAATAATAATAATAACAATACTCTACTTTCTGATGGCCTATGCTGAATATTTGGGATCATAAATATGTGAAAAGATGTATTCAAATCTGCTAAATAGCAGGTAAGTATAAGTACAATGAGTTTTATACTTCATTCCCCGAGATTCAGAATTAACAACGTTTGTTAATCTTCACCAGTACCATAATATTTCACTAAAACCGGGCCTGTTAAAAAACACTAATGACGCACATGCGTATTGCGGACTAATCCGAGATTAGCATTATAGAATAAGTATATAATATGTATATATTTCTATGGCCGAGAAGCAGGATGGCAAGGGATAGAAAACAAATTTACAAAATGTAAATACTTTCTTAAAAGCTTGAGACGAAATGAAGCCTCAAGTTTTTAAGAAAATATCATAATAATTCAATGTATATGTTCTACTTACACTAAATGTTCTTTTTTACATTTTAATTCAATAGTTACATAATAAATAAAAGCTTGTTTTTAAATAGATGTATTTTCTGTTTATTTTTATAATGTTCTTATCGTAATATATACGAAAGTAGTTGCGTCGTGTTTTATTCATATCCTTAGTAACTTTAATTTTTATGTTCCTATGCAACCACGTGCTATCTAAAAGGAAAATAAAGGAATAAAATCGAATTGAACACACACAGGACTTGATTACGATTCGTTGCATCACCTACTTCCTGCTGGCAAAAATAGTGTATGGAGGATATTTCGAGACTTGTTTATTCTTGGGTAAATCAACGGTTCATATAAAATTTCGTAAACCTGTGCTGGAGTTAATAAGCAAAACGATGACTGATTTCTATAAAAAAAGGTGTAATATCCACTTTCGAAAGTGTTTACGGAAAAGATAATTAACATATTTGAGATGTGTAAATATGCAAAGATTTCAGCATTTTTCGTATCTATACTGGGCAATTCAAATTCGACCCCCACCATTGGGATCTCCTAATCTACAGCAGATAAGTCGAAGCTTAAATTGGGGCAAAGTTGCGTATTCTGGTGCTTAACAAAATACTGTTTTGAAACTTGGAAAATTCCGAGTATTTCCGGAAATATCGGAAAAAAACTGAAAATCGGAATTTTCGTTTTTATTTTTTTTTCTATCGTTATTTGACAACCATCGTTATTTGCTCAAAACCATCGTTATTTGCTCAAAACCAAAAGTATATTTTCATTGATACTTCTTTTCAGCTACAAGTTTTCATGTTCAGATTGACTATCCGACGTTTCGTCTTCTGGCATTCACCATCAACTTTTTTTTCTGTAATGGGAGCCATATTGTTTTTTATACAGAAAAATAGTGATTCTCATTCTGATTTTATTGATGTATAATTTGATATGATTTGCACTTCTGAAACCAGAGATATTTAAAAAAAAAACAACTTCATCTGAAAATTTTGTTTAATAAACACTAGTTTTCAGAACTCATTAAACATCATAAGTTTGCACAAATACTTCAGTCGAAATGTCCTCATTCTCAAATGAAGAAAAACGAGATATGTTGAAACTTTATTATAAATTTGATAGGAATAGTACGAAAACAACACAAATTTATTTTGAATTATATCCTGAAAGACAACAGCCGGATAGAAAATTATTCGGAAATTTGGACAAACACTTGGCTGAGTACGGTGCGTTTCAAAAACCAAGAATGAAATATGGAAGCAGAATGGAACAAAATATTAGATGTAACTTATTAGCCGAGGTAAAATAATTGTTCATTCCATATTCGAAGAAGTATAATTATTTTTGGTACCTACTTTTTTAGATAAATGCAGATCCTTCCAAATCAACACATCAAGTCTCGGCAGAAATGGATGTGGCACAGAAGAGCGTTTGGAGGGAATTCAAAAAAAGTGGTTTGAAATGTTATAAGATACACATTTCACAAAAATTACATCCAGGTGATCCTGAGAGAAGGATGGAATTTTGTAGCTGGCTCTCGAATAGGGTAGACCCTACAAACTTCTTGAAAAACATTATTTGGACCGACGAAAGTACTTTTTCGAACTGTGGTGTTTTTAATAGAAATAATGAGCACATTTGGAGTGAAAATAATCCACAACACTTCAGAGAAGTCAGACCACAAGTTCGGTTTCGTTTGAATATGTGAGCTGGAATTTATGACGACCGAATACTTGGACCTCATTTCTTCTCTAATCCTTTGAACGGGGAAACCTATCTTCGGTTCTTAAGAAACGAATTTGAAGAATATATGGATACGTTTCCCCTTGTTAATTATAACTGCTACTGGTTTCAGCATGACGGGGCTCCTCCACACAGTAAAAGAGCAGTTTGCGAATATTTACACCAAAGATTTCCTAATAGGTGGTTAGGAAATTCTGGACCAGTGAGGTGGCCGGCAAGGTCACCTGACCTTACAGTTTTGGATACTTTCTTGTGGGGCACATTAAAAAACAGAATCTATGGAAAGCAAGAATATGACACAGTAGATGAACTTAGAGACAATATCATCACGCAATTCAGGTCAATCAGAAGAAGGGATATTGTTAGGGCTGTTCATAATTTGAGACGACGAGCTCGGTTATGTATTCAAGAGGAAGGCCATCATTTTGAACACTTGTTGTAATACTTTTTGTGCATTTTTTACAAGCTCGTGATTTCATTCTTGTTTTTTCAAAACGCACCGTACTCAGCCAAGTGTTTGCCCAAAATTCCGAATAATGTTCTATCCGGCTGTTGTCTTTCCGGATATAATTCAAAATAAATTTGTGTTGTTTTCGTACTATTCCTATCAAATTTATAATAAAGTTTCAACATATCTCGTTTTTCTTCATTTGAGAATGAGGACATTTCGACTGAAGTATTTGTGCAAACTTATGATGTTTAATGAGTTCTGACAACTAGTGTTTATTAAACAAAATTTTTCGATGGAGTCATGACCATCTCAGATGAAGTTGTTTTTTTTTAATATCTGTGGTTTCAGAAGTGCAAATCATAACAAATTATACATCAATGAAATCAGAATGAGAATCACTATTTTTCTGTATAAAAAAACAATATGGCGCCTATAACAGAAAAAAAAAGTTGATGATGAATGCCAGAAGACGAAACGTCGGATAGTAAATCTGAACATGAAAACGTGTGGCTGAAAAAAAGTATCAATTAAAATGTACTTTTGGTTTTGAGCTATGTTGTCAAATAACGATAGAAAAAAATAAAAACGAAAATTCCGATTTTCAGTTTTTTCCCGATATTTCCGGAAATACTCGGAATTTTCCAAGTTTCAAAACAGTATTTTGTTAAGCACCAGAATACGCAACTTTGCCCCAATTTAAGCTTCGACGTATCTCCTGTAGTTTAGGAGATCCCAATGGTGGGGGTCGAATTTGAATTGCCCTGTATATTCTTTTAGAAATAAAGGCAGCTATCATAACAGATTTGTGATAAAAGTTGAAATAGAAGTCTAGAAGAAAATATTCCATAAATGGTAAAATAACAAGTGAGAGTGTGGATTCGCGATGAGTTCGGAAGTTGAAGATCCCGGAAGTTGAAGGCCTCGGAAAGGATTTTTTGAATACGATTTCTATACGTTCAAACTATGATTGGACACCAATAATACGAATGTACGTTTTTAAGAGGAATTCGTCGAATGGTTATCTCTTATTTTTCATTGAATCCGTTTAAAACTATAGGGCACCAATACTATCAGCCGTATGCATAGTCAATTCCAGCGACTCGCCAGAGTTTCGCCGCTCACAAGAACTATAATGCACAGTCGAGCTCCAAAAAAGTGGTACATCTCCAGCGTTTCGCCAAAATGTGACTTATCGCGTAGTTGTCACTTTTTTGGAGCTCGACTGTGCATTTTAATCCTTGTGTAGCGAACGGCGAAACTCTGGCGAGTCGCTGGCGATTGACTATGCATACGGCTGTATGACTAATGCGAGACTTTAAAAAAAGATTACGCATTCAACCAGTGTACGAACATCATTTTTCACCAATTGAGAAAAAAGTTCGAACGCGAAAAAAACCTGCTAGTAAGGCCAAAATCCGGCCCGAAGGATCAAAAAATTGCTATTTCGATAACGGTAAGAGCTAGAGGGATGAGGTACTTACTATTAGGTTTCGATTGAACATACGCACTCAACGAGTGTACGAACATTATGTTTCACCAATTGAGAAAAAACTTAAAACGTGAAAAAAAGAAAACCTGGCTCGTCGGACCAAAATCCGGCCCAAAGGACCAACAAAATTGGTATCTCGGGATCGAAAATACCGTTCTACATAGTCCCTAAAAATTATTCGCATTCATGAAATTATCACCAAATCCATCTTTACCGAACCTAACCTTACCTGAAAACACCAAAATTGAAAAAACAAAATTTTCCCACAAAATACGTTTTTTCTTCAAGAAATGAAAAAATGTCATGAACACTTTTTGTAGATCTATTTGAGGACAATAAAAATCTTATAGATTTTTTAGATAGAAGATTTTTTCGATATCTCATCTCGTTTTTGAGTTATTATTAGGGACTGTGAATTGCTGTGTTCAAGTGTCTGGTAGTAGATGGCAGCTAATGTACCGTTCGCGCCTTTAGTCACATCCGAGTGATCAACCGACAAAGAGGTGCGTTTCAATTTAACGTCTGACGTCCGGTAACGGACGATGTATGACGTCATAGTTGTTTCGTAGGGCGATATCTTTCGGATTGAATTTTGAAACGCTCTCCTAAATCGTGGTGTAAATAGTTGACGGTCGGACGTTCCACTCAAGAATTTTGAAACGATGGAATGAAGTTTTCGGACAGGACGTTCTAATATCGAAACGCTTCGTAAAAAAAGTTAGACGTCGGACGCACGTCGGACGTAATATTGAAACGCACCTCTGGTGGTGTGGCCGGTGCGCTGATATTAGGTAAGAAAATAAATAATTTTGATATTTGCTTCCCTCAGAAATGTTATTCCACTTCGTTTTCATACCAGAGGAAGTAGTGATAAGTTTCTTTTTCGGGTTTTTTTGTGACAGTCGGTTGCTGAGGACCTTAAAGTAATAAGATAACCTCAAAATTCATACAGTATCAAAGCCGCCTCGTGACAGTCCCGTTCACCACCTCTCCCGTAGAAATGGGATAGATGGTGAACGCTACTGGGGGAGTGATGGTGAACGGTATGTTTGACTAGAAATTTTTTTTTGTTGCAGATCGAAATGCCAACTTTTTACCAACGAAAGAAAGGCACCCCACGTGCAGATTGGACCGAGGAACAGTTGCGTAACGCTGTCAGGGCTGTTCAGGTGGAGGGATTAAGTCTAAATTGGGCCTCCAAAAATTTTGGGGTGCCTTGGTCAAATCTTAAAAACCGAATCAAAAATGGCTGCCTTGTAAAAAAGTCACTTGGACCATCTTCAGTCCTTGGAACCGACAACGAAAAGAAGCTAGTTACGCACATTATAAAATTGCAACGATTTGGATTCTCACCAACAAGGAATGACGTACGTGGAATGGCCTATCAATTGGCCGAACAGTTGCACTTGCGTCACAAGTTCAACGTGGCTGGTTTAGATTGGCTCCATTTATTTTTAAAGAGAAACCCCGAAATCAGCATTAGAAAATCAGAGGGCATTTCACAAGCACGTGCGCGCAACATGAACAAAGAATGTGTAAAGAAGTAATTTGATTTGTTACAAGAAGTGCTATTGAAAAATACTCTAGCAGAAAAACCAGCAAACGTGTACAACGTAGATGAAACTGGAGTTCAGTTGAACAATAAACCTGGCTGCGTCCTAGCAGCTAAAGGATCGAATAATGTTTCCAACATCACATCGGGAGAAAAAGGGGAAACAATTTCCATCATTACTTGCTGCAACGCGGAGGGGACGTTCTTACCACCTGCCTGTATCTTGAAGGGTAAATACGAGAAGCCTGAATTCAAGGATGGGATGCCACCAGGATCGATCATATTCATGAGCCAGAAATCTGCGTATGTAAACAAAGATATTTTCTTTCGTTGGCTTAAAAATCATTTCCTTCCGCGGAAATCTCAAGGCCCTGTCGTCCTTATATTAGATGGACACAGTTCGCATTGCAATTCGATTGCAACGCTTTCGCTTGCTGAAGAACACAACATAATTTTGCTTTGTCTGCCAAGCCACACCACGCATTACTTACAGCCACTGGACAGGGCATTTTTCAAATCGTTTAAATCTTTTTACTGTAAAGCCTGTAACACATACCTGAGAATGAATCTTAGTAGAAAAATCAATAGGCTGATATTTGGCAAACTTTTGTCAGAACCTTGGATGCAGGCTGCTACGGTAAATAACGCTGTGTCAGGCTTTCGTGCTACTGGCAATGTCCCATTTGATCCTGCAGCTATCCCTGAATACGCCTACTTGACTACAGCGCCTATGGAACCCGAACGAGAAGTACAAACTCAAGACATTCAACTTGGAAGAAACACATCTCCACAACCTGGGTGTTCAACTTCAGACGTTCAGCCTGTAAGAACCACATCTCCCCAACCTGGCTGTTCAACTTCAGACGTTCAGCCTGTAAGAACCACATCTCCCCAACCTGGCTGTTCAACTTCAGACGTTCAGCCTGTAAGAATCACATCTCCCCAACCTGGCTGTTCAACCCAATCTGACGTCGTCGATGTCATGATGGTTAATGAGATGATCGATGATACCAGCTATTTGCAAAGAACACCTTCCCCACAGGATCATTCCAAGGACCATGAACATATTTCTGTCATTAGTGACATTCCTGAAAGTAACACTGCAGTATCGAATGTAACTCCCGGAACAATGCTGAATCTAATATCTCCAGTACCAGTAATCTCCCAAGTAGAGAAAGTTCGCAAAAATTCCCGGAACGTAGCTGCTATACTAAATACCCCAGACCAAATTGAGAACTTGAAGCAGAAACTATCAAAGCTACAAAAGCAGAAAGTATCAAAGCTACCAAAGCAGAAACGTGGTAAGGCAACTGCGAAATCTAAGAAAACAACCAAAGTTGACAACCAAATGAAACAGCCAAAGGCTACCACCAAACAAGCCAAATCAAAGAAGCCTAGATACGAAGATTCGTCGTCTTCTGAATCGTTAAGCGAACCTGAACTGCAAGACGACGACAACGATGAGGAGGAGGTATGCTGTGTAGGGTGCGGAGAAGAATATCGACTAACTCAGAAGCGGGTAGACTGGATAATGTGCGTGCAGTGTAGGTGCTGGCTGCATGAAGACTGTTCGAAATTTGTTACGATGTGTGATATCTGCGGCAAAAAAAGTGCTAAACATAAAAAATAACTTGTACTTTGTTTGCAATGTGGTTCACTATCTCTCCCATATAGCGTTCACCATCTCTCCCTACATGTATGGGTGAGATGGAGATTTTTCTTTTTTTACAAAAATATTTTTTTTAAGAATATTCATCGCAATATTTGTATTTTTTGGTTTGTAGAGTGAAGATATTTAGTTTATATGAGAGTATTGTATTTTGTTTCGTTTGAATTAAATACCGTTAAAAAACTTTGAGGTCTCAAAACATTATTCACCATATCTCCCCGGTTTACCCTATTATATATCCCGGACTCTTGATATTACGGAAAAACTCTTGGATAGGTTTTCGGAAGGCGTTCAGAAAAGGTATTTTGTGAAATTTGAAACTCTGTCGACGTCTTTGAGTTTTTGGTGCTTTTATGAAAGAAAATTCAATATTCCGTATATTTTTCAAGAAATGTAAAATTTTATGAAAACTTTTTGTAGATCTCTTTAAAGACAATGAAACTATTCATATACATTTTTTCGATATCTCATTTCGTTTTCCAGTTAATGGTGTTTTTAGAAAAAAATGGTAATATTCCCTTTTTTTTTTTTATATTTCCTAGACTATTGATATTACGGAAAAAGTTCGTATGCATTTTTTGCAGACCTAGTTCAGGACAATGAATTTGTATCACCACCAATTTTTGATTTCCTTCAATTCCCAGCCACGATTTGCTAAACTTTTTAAATTTAGTCGATTTTTCCGAGTTTATTTTTCAAGATATATAAAAAGTAATTGGAAATTTTTGTAGACCTTTTCAGGCTCAGTAAAACTGTGTGTATATATTTTTGTGATATCCTCTTTCATTTTTGAGTTTTATGTGGTTTTAGAGAGAAAATACAAAATTTGTATTTTTTTTTCTATTTTATGATAATATTTCCACTTTCTAATCAAGTTGGAGACAAACAATATGGAACATCTGTGGAGCTTGTGAAGACCTATTCGAAGCGATTTAAAAAAAATCATCGTTAGTATGGTCAATACCTCAATATTTCCATATTTTGAAAATATTTCCTAGACTATTGATTTTTCCAAAAAAAATTCTAAATTGTTGTGAAAAATTGTAAATATATCTATCGTTTCCAAAATATTCACTATCGTTCAGAAATTGCACATTTTCAATTTGAGTTTTTAGGGATTTTCACCATTTTCTGATCGTTTTTTCGGAAAACGGTTCCTCTGCGATTCATTTGATCGTCGGAGCTCTATCGATTGCAATTTTGAAATTCTAGTTTCATTTGGCGGTTTAGTCACATTTTGGGTTTTAGCAAATACATTTTTTCCGAAAATCGAAAATTGGAAACCTGGGAGTTTCATAAAAACAAATTTTTGCAGACTTAGTTGAGGACAATAAAATTGTTCATTTCCATTTTTTGATATCTTTCAATTTTGAACTTTTGTCAATTTCAAAATTTTTAAAGTCCAGCCACAATTTGCTCATTTTTAAAAGTTCAGTCGATTTCTGCTAGTTCATTTTTGAAAATGTGAAAAAAGCTGATTGGAACTTTTTGTAGACCTATTCAAAACTATAGGTATTAATTTTTGTGATATCTTGTTTCGTTTTCCAGTTTTAGGTGATGCTAGAGAGATGACACAAATTTTGTATTTTTTTTTTTCAATTTTTTATTAATTTTTTCAATTTGGATAAAAATAGTTTTGAATGTAGGTGGGGCTTGTGAGGACGAAGAAGAAGCGATTTAAAAAAAAATCAAGTTTATCCTTAGTACGGTCAAAATCTCAGTTTTTTCGTTTTTTTTTAAATATTTCCATTACCTACTATTGATTTTTCCAAATGAGTTTAATTACATTTTTTGTAGATTTTCTGAAGGTTGTCGAAAGAGATGTCTTAGTAAATTGTGATGATATCAAACGTTCGAGATATTTCGTATTTTCGAAAAAGAGATTTTCACCATTTTCCGATTAATTTTCCAAAAAACGGTTCGTTTGGGATTCGTTTGTATCGATTGCATTTTTGGAAATTTTAGTTACTTGTATCGGTTTAGCTACTTTGAACTTGGAAAAATTCCCGTCTTGGAAAATCGCCCGGAAAAGCTGTGATATTCAGCTCTGTAAGGTACATTGGAGTATATATAGACAAATATGAAATGGATCAAATCACTTGCCGGATCGCAAGAGTTGAGAAAAACGGAAAAACGCCATAAAACTTTTCCAGATTTTCCGAATGAAAAAGAAAAACTGACAGGTACAGTTTCGAATTATTGATGTGGTTCAAATTTCAAAGCGATATCTCCAAGGGTGCGGAAATGAGAGGTTGAAAAGCGTACACGACGGACAGACAGACCGACAGACAGAAAAAATTCTTATTTTTTTATGGGAATCATTTTCTCCAAGTAGTGATCTAAATTCGAAGGTAAGATGGTTAGGGTCCCACTGAGACACCGTAGTAGGATAATAACCCTAAAGGGTCTTCGTATAACAAGGGAGTAGATTCAAATTTCCAACAGGAAACAACTATTTCCTTAGTTAATACCACTACGAATGATTCATTGTGCATTGTTCCTCAAAGAGGACATTCCTGCGAGTGCAGGCGTGATCCCTGAATGCTGCTTTCGAGGATTTTATCCTTTGTCAGATAGTACTACTTTCAACTGACAAAATATCATTTACTCGTACTTTCATTTTAGCAGAAAGAGGACACATTCCAGCAAGACGAATAAACCAACATATTCAAGAAGATGAATTCTTTGGTCCACGTCCAAAACCTTTCGACCTAATTATTTTATTTCTGAATCTCATATCAGTGAAACAGTAAAAATGCATATCCACTTGAATGAATTGGGATGGAAGCTATTTTTGAATTCTGCCTGTGAAATAAATATTTTGTTTACAAGGTCAGTTAACAATGTGTTTCGGTCGCATCTCATAGAGATAATAGAAAATGTAAAAAATACAAGCGTGAGTTTAAAATCATTTGAATTCTATCGATAAATTATGGTATACTTTCTTCAAACTTCTTAGTTCTGTTTAGCTTAAATTTTGGAAGCTCTATGATAGGAAATTTCAAACCTTTTGAGTTATCCATCATATTAACTTGAAACAATAAAACCCTTCTTAGATTGGTGTGGAATGTCTTCGTTGTTATTTTGACATTTCAGAATATTTCTGGCTTGAGCTAATAAAGTGCAATCGAATGAAATTTTCGTAGGTAATACCACAAGTGTATCGGTGATTATCGAAATAGCAATTCCTTTGAATTTGAGAATCAAATTATGTTGTCTGGCAACCACACTCGCGCAAGCGTGAGTGTGGTTGCCTAAAGCAACATAATTTGATACGAAACCGAGAAGGAATTAACGATAAAAGCCGATAACACGAGTTGTATTTGTTAAGATTATTTCATGAATAAAATCGAAACCATTTTTATTTATTTACTATTCAATTTAACTAGGAACATTAATCCCGCATTTAGTTCTGAAATTATGCAACTAACAAAACATTTATTTCAGTTACCATCAATGACAGAGCGCGTCATTCGTAGTTTCGTCAATGCAGTCTAGTCTACTGCTTCACGCTCGAGGTTATGTTTTGATAACGAGTATGCAAAATTTGTCGAAAATTGTGAAGTTGATATGAATTAATAGTGAGTGCTTATTTAATTTTGGTCAAAGTTTGGTGTTGTGTCATTATAGCAGATTGCTAGTGGTAAGTTTTAGTTTTGATAATAACCAATCAGGAATCGAACTACAAAATCGAAAACACATATCCAGTAGCCAATCAAGAGCCGAACTACAAAATCGAAAACATGATGTTTTCATTTATCAACACAAAAATTTCAACCAACCATAACACGCTATTTTAGCATAAGTGAAATAATCTCTTCAAGTTGCTCATCTTGGTTACCTACAATCATTTCTAGATAGATCCTGCTTTTATTTGGCCGAATCAACGAAATTTTACCAAATTGTGTCCACCTGACTGTGATAGACATGGACCTACAATAGCGGATAAATACAGATGGACTCAGCATTGCCATACCTAAAGGCGCGTATAGACCTGCGAGCCGAGCGGCTCATGAGCCGCTCACATGAAAAGTGTCGCAAGTGTGTACGGGGTTGTGAGCGTACTTTGAGCCGATCTTGAGCCTGTCGCTGCGAGCCACCTGGAGTCGGTTTTTTCGGCGAGCACAAAGGGATGGCTCAGTGTCAATTTGTACGGCATAAAGACGTGCTCGCAAGTGTGGACGTGATCATGGCGGCCTGGACGGATGAAGAGGTAATCTCGCTCATTGAGACACATAGTTCATATTCTGTTCTATGAGACCCCAAAAATAAAAATATAAAAGAAGATGCTTGGAGAGAAATCGGTACTGCAATGGACAGGCCCCCGGAAGAATGTAAAAAGAAAATGATTGCTTTGTTGGGATCGTATCAGAGAGAAAAAAGCAAGGAAAAGAAAAGTTGCACTACTGGCACACACACACACCCACTTTCGTTAGTGAATGAAAGAAACTTACATTTTCAGTTTTACTATATTTGTTGAATTTTCGTGACGAAAAACACATTATATATAGAGGGTGAACCAGGCTTAAAACTCCATATGTTCAGGATTGGTTTTTTAGGTAAAAATTAGTTTTTTTTTTCGATAATGATCTGAAATTTAAGTCCTAGATTGCTTCGTTTCCGAAATACAAGGTGTCAAAGTGTATAGTAAAATTCAATGTTTTATTGATTATTCACAAACCTTCTGGCTGATTTTGATAAAACTTGGCATGTTATTCAAGAAATTAATTTTAGTGTACTTGGAATAAAATTAATTTCCAGTGACGTCCCGAGAGTAATACTAGAACAATTCATTATACACCCCATTTTATTATATGTTTATTTTTTTCAGATTAAGAAATTGACAATACAATTTTATTGTATCCTAATTTTTTATCGTTTTCCGATACAGTTTCGAGAAACAATTTAAAACCCGTTTTTCTGCATATTTCAATAAAAATCAGATCAAAGTTAGTCGGATACATTCCCGACTATAATTTAGAGTTTGTATCAAAGTTGTGACATGTTAATTGATTAAATCGAGTCTTATTAATGAAAACTCCATATATTTTGATGCGCCACCTGGTACCATCGCAGCAAACAGAGTTTCTTGTTCAAACATCTTCAATAAACTGAAAACTGATTTCGCGCTGTGAATGCGCTCGCGAGCACTGTCGGCTCGCATAGTGCTCGCACGAGGCTCAGGCATTCAACTTTTCCGCGAGCGGCTCATGAGCGGCTCATGAGCCGCTCGGCTCGCAGGTCTATACGCGCCTTAAAACACGGATTGTTTTGAAGTTGCTCAGATTGTTGGCGCGCGGTCTGCGGGGAAGAGAGAAGGTAGCGGTAGACTATGATCTTTCCACAACCGACAGAAACGCACGCATTTGATAAAAATAGGGTCCAATCACAAGAAAAAAATGCTGAATTTGAAATAATGACAGGAATATCAACGAAATTGATAGAATATATATCCGATGGGAGTTTGTGAGATAGAAAAAGTCATATTAATGACATACCTGATGTTATGCAATATTTCATTGACTGAGATAGTATCGATTCTTAGAAAATTAGGTTCACAAAGTTTGAAAAATAAAAAAAAAAATAGACTTAAAGACTTTCGTTTTCAATTAATGGAAAGCTGGAGACAGTCGACTGAAAAAAAAAGAATAAAAAAAAGTTTTGACTAAAAAATGGTAATTTATATAGTCAATAAATACATGGGCTGAACTATGGTTTACTGGAAATCTGATATGGAAAAAACAATTCAACGTAGCGTTTGTGGACCCTTAGCCAATTGTAATGGTACCATTTTTGTTTTGCGGAAATGCCCTGTTGCCAAGTTGGCCTCTTAGGATTACTGTAATTCTGATATGAAAAAGTCAGTTGAACGTCCTGATGGCACAAAATGGCGACGTTCAATTATTTCTTCCATATCAGATTTCCAGTAATCCCAAGTGACCAAAACTTGGAGACGGTGAATTTCCGCAAAACAAAAATAGTACCATTAGAATAATAGGTTGAGGTTTTATAATCCAGATGTTCAACTGTTTTTTTCATATCAGATTTCCAGTAATCCGAAAAGGTCAACTTGGAAAATGGGATTTCCGCAAAAAAATTATAATTACCATTACAATTCGCTGAGGGCCCACAATTGTGATGTTCAATTTTTTTTTTCATAACAGATTTCCAGTAAACCTAATTTTTACCGACTTTGGAACGCATTCAGTTGAACATTTCATCTCCAACTTTTTCAATCAAGCCGCTTTTTCTGTGACATCAGCTGAAAACATAATGATAAACATTTCTTGGAATTTATGTCAACCATTTTTTTTTAAGGATCATCCAAAGACCTAATGAAGTAGTAAATGTTTCGTGAGGTGTCTATTTCATTATCTTCACATATAAAGGTTTGAATACAGGTATCTATTTCATTTTGTTCGGCGAAAACAGAGTGATACCCACTGTAACGCCCATGGTACTTACGAATGGAATCTGATATTCGGGTTCGAACACATGGATTGTTTGCAAACCCAACACGATTGCACCATTATGAGTCTCTGCTTATTATACTGCCATCATATATTACAAATGAGTTCAAAAAACACTATTTCAACAATAATCTCAAAAAAAACAATAACAAAATACGACAGAACTGTCAGAAGTTTACTTTGTCGAAAACATAAACATGGATATTCAACAGCGTTGACAAACGACCAGACACAGCAAACTACACAACCATTTGAAGCCGCAAGTAATACATTTTTTCGATAGTTTGGATTTTGAAACTTGTAAGTGATACAGGTTTAAGTTGCATGATAATGTCACCATCACCATCCTTCATTCTTCGATTGTTATCGAATGGAATACGTATAGTGACACAATTTTGTCTACGATAAAGACTTATCACCTACGAGATGTGACAACGCTCAACTCAATATCATGACTACAGATTGTGACCATATTCACGACTTCAGACCAGGATGTAAACAGCTAGGTCCAGTACAAATAGTACAATACCTTATAGGTCTATGGTGATAGACGCAATGGGGACTGACGGGACACGAAAATAAAGTCGATGAATCTCGGAATGACTTTTTTCTATCTTTAAAGTACAATTGTCATTGTTTGTCACTTTGACATAACACGCGTGGGTTTTTCTTCAAATAAGAAAGTTGCAGGACCGCGAATACTTGTCTGAATCACCCGGTATTTGGCATTTTCGAGGGGTAACTATATTTAAGCTTTGCCCGATCTTTGATTTGTAGGTCAAAATTCCATTCAGTCGTTATCGGTACTAAGCTAAAAGCAGTTGTAGTAAGACATATATCTAAAAATAATTGGTGTCTGGTCTGGTAAATAATTGAAGAAGAGTTTGCTAGGAAGCAGAAGCATAAATATATGAAGTATTTTCGGGATTGAAGTATATTAAAATGATTTATGAAATTGTAAAATAGTTCAACACATGGATACGACGTTAACTAGGTAATCAACGTTTCAGAACATAAAATCAAAGAAGTGACGACGATATTTCAACTGGAAAATATAATATACAGTTATTTATGTACCAAGTATGTTATATAGATCCTAACGCATGGAGGGTAACATGCTCCAGCTCGAGGGTATCTGGCCCGAGGGATGCATGTTGTCGGATGAGCGTTAGGATCCAGTAACGCTAATTGTGCAAACAAGTTTTTATTTTTCACGAAAAATTCATCTTATTTGAATGAAAAACCGATTTTTAAATCGGTTCATTGCTCCTAGCATTTTGTTTCTACTTTCTACAAATCATAGTGTGAAAACTTTGATATCAAATTATCGTTACTCACATTCTATTGTTTCATGTTCTATAGCACACTTTCATGAAAATGTTCCTTTACGAGGGGAATACAAAAAGTATTTTTTTTTATATAAAATCTCAATTATATTAGTAGTTTGTGAATTGGAAGTATATGATTGTGATATATCCCAGTAAACACAGGATATCCTATGGATATCCATTTCATGTCCATAATTGGTCCATGTGGACGTTAAATGGATATCCATTTCTGCTAGTACAATGGATATCCGTTTGGGGACATCCAATGGACATCCATTTCTTGTACAAATTGACTGAAAATCCAGATTAAAAAAGGGATGTCCTTTGGACGTTCATTGTACATCCTTCGCCCGGACCAAGTGCGCATATGTTGGTACCAATGTCCCTGTCTCAGTTGGCAACTACCGAAATCGGTAATGCAGACAATGACAAATATGAACATGCAAATGAGAATGACGCTAGTTGCAAGAGGAAGAAACAAACAGACAATTTTTAATTGTTTGGGATTAAATTCGTGTCGTATAGTGCTCGGAGCCCTCGGAGGTGCTTTATTTATTACAGTGTTCACGTTCACTTGGTTGACTATTGAATACTCATTTTGACTCACAGTATTCATATCAGGTAAAGTCTCGCTGAAGTAACATTAACTGATTGCAAATTCCTGGGGGATTGAGAGGCTTTGAAACTGATTGTCGTTTGAATCCAAGGTGAAGGGTGTTTGAGTAAAGATAAGGTGCAAAATAAAACTAGAGGAATAAAATTTTCACGAAATATTACAGAAGAGTAAAATAGGAATTCCGTGCTACCCCATCCATTCGAAGTGGTGATTGACTGTCCTGTTGTTGTCCATTGCACAAAAATGGATGTTCAACTCATAAAATTCTGAAAACATATTTTTGTATCAAATACTCAACTCATTATTGATTGTCTTTCTGGCAATGCAACATATCTTGCACAAATTCCTGATGGAATTTAGAAACTGAATTCAGTTTCTAAACTTTGACCCCAGGAATACGCCCTTGAAATATTTGTATCGAATTCAATATATCCAGTTAATGTCCATAAAATATCTCGTTTATATCCATAACATATTCAGTTCATGTCCATTTCATACCATTACAGGTCCATCAGAGGTCCAATGTAGACCCATTAGAGGTCCATAAGAAGTCCAATTTAGGTCCATCAAGTCCAATTTAGGTCCATCAGAAGTCCAATTCAGGTCCATCAGAAGTCCATGCTATATTTATCATGTCCAGTGAATGTCCATTTTGGACCAATGTATATCCATCCTTAGTACACACTGGACATCCAATTTTGTGGCATATGGATATCCAGTGGATATCCATAGAATATCCTTCTGGACATGAACCGACGTCCAATGGATATTCGTTATGTCCATTGTGGACATCCTTTGGACGTCTATTGTATATCCGTGTGTTATCTGGGTATCGTTGGAAAGGTAATTTTGTACCAAATCCTAATTTTCAAAATAAAAACAAATAAAAAATTGGATGCTCTTCCGGTCAAATCGGAATTGTCATATTTGGTCCAATAATTGATAAATTTTACATTCGGCGTACTAAATTTGAAACTCCCATAAAAAATAACAACGAAGACACAGGGGGGGGGGGGGGCAAAATGGATCCGGATCACCCAGTGTGTAGGTGGGGCTTCTATGAGAATACCTTTAGATATGGAGGAGTTACTGTGTGAGGTGCCATTATCGGCAAATTATTTTTGGTGTAATTCAAAGCCAGATCTTTTCCTTGGTTATCAAGTATAACAAATTCATATAACTGTGAATATGGCTCGACCATCAACAGATGTTGATCTTGATCGTGTTTTAGCTTGTGGAGGCTACAAATAAGCATGCAGCATAGTGGTGTCATGACTGCCATGCGGGTTATTCTTTCTTTCATTGCATGGGTGCATGAGAAACTTGTCTACGTCTATTTAACGCTCATAAAGAATCACCCTGTATACAGAGTATTATCACTGACAAATACCTACAATTCAACGGTGGCGAACATATTGAACCACTACTATAGTGAGCGTAAAGTTTATCTATAACTCGTTCTGATGATTCGACTCAAAATGGAAAAGAAAAAGAAATTCGACAAATTTTAATCAACACTAATCAGCATTCACTATAAACTGCGTCGTTTTTATATTTTGCAATACTGTGATTCCATTAGTAATCATTTTTAATACACAGTGTGATTCAGGATAAGTTCGACAAACTCCCTTGGTGACTTTCTTTACGTACAAATAATACGAACATTTTTCTTGAACAAATATAGTATCAACCCAATATTTCCAAACTGAATCAGTACCATAAATTCTTGATTGGGGGCAAGAAGATTCACGTCCCCAAAATGTATTTTGTGGTCACCCTCGCTGATCGCATGATCAGCTACAGCCGATTTGTCTGTTCGACCTAACCTGCAGTTTCTTTCACGTTCATTCAGCCTCGTAGCCAGAGATCTTTCAGTGGTTCTGATGTACACCTTTCCACATGTACAATGTATGCGATACGCTCCAGCAGCTGGTAGAGGATCCCTCCTATATTTGGCTGATCTAAGACTTTGTTGAATTTTCTTTGTTGGCTCGAAAACTGTCTTGATTTTGTGTTTTCTAAGATTTTTCTGATTTTAAAAGTCACCCTAGGGATACGGTAAATATGCACATGCAACGTTAGTGCTTCATCCATATTTAGATCTGAGGAGGCCATATTTAGAGCTGAGGAGGACTTGTTTATATCGGATACACCGTATTCATTTGATCTCAAAGCCACTTGAAGATGATCCAGTTCTTCATGTAAATGTTCACAAAGCGTATGCACCCCTGAGACCAAAAGTGAGAGCACCGAGATCGACAACATATTACCAGGCAAAGTATCGTTAAAGAGCTACCCATATGATTCACTGACAGGTAAAGAAACCATCTGCTGGGCATGAAATAGCATTATTGGTATTGCCCCAAGTCGCCTGGATGTAGTTTTCGAATTTCTCCAGGTCAAAGTCAAAGAGGGAGTGGGGGGGGGGGGGCATTTGAAAACAAGTCAGTTTGTGACCGATTTCTGGTTTCACATTTCGGTAGATATGGTGCTGAACATACTTTCTGTCAAGTTTGACCCGCGTACGCGGTCAAGATCCAGAGTTATATATGCTGAAAAAAAAAACGTGATTTTTGAAAATCGCAAAGTTATTTTGACAGTGAGCCCGATAACAAACGATCAAAGCAATGGGGCTGGACCAAACATGCAGGTAAACTCGTGCCCAGATTTCTCTCAGACGGTTCAGACTTAAATCCCGAAAAATAATTAAAAAGTTTAAGTTGCAACTATGAAAGTGGATGTAATAAACAAAGGTGTAGCTGCCGAAAACACCGCTTAAAATGTACCTAATAATATTTGAAAAAGTAATTGATTCAGAGGAGACTAAAAAGAATTAAAATTAATCAGATTTTTTTTATACTTTTTTGTAAAATTGCGAGTATATGTTTTCAAAAACAAAATAAATCAATAGTTATAAAAGACAATAAAAATTATAGTAATAAATTAATTTTGTAGAATGTTAGGTTAGGTTAGGTTTGAACGTGAGTTGGCCCGTATCAGGCCATCCACTGCGGCCAATGGCCTATTGTGGCTCACCCTATGGTTATATTTCTCCCAGTATATCCAATCTCTTGACGAAATTGAGGAATGCATTGGGAGTTTCAATAATTTACATTTGCTTCTCAATGAGCAACCGTATGATGTAATAGGTCTCACTGAGACATGGTTACATCCAGGAATCCCAAATACGGCAATAGATATCGAGGGTTACAGGTTCATAAGGTCTGACCGCCTTGTGAGGAGAGGTGGTGGAACTGGTATTTATATATAAGGAATAACTTGAAATACAGGGTTATACTAAATGAAACACTGGATTATGTGGAACAATTGTGGATTGAAATAAAGCTTGAAAAGAATAAATATGCCCTGGGAATCGTATATAGGCCACCTAACACTGATCATGTTGCTTTTCTCACCCAATTCGAGGATACCTTAATTGGCATATTCTCTGATTATGACAAAATTATTTGCCTGGGTGATTTTAATATCAATTTATTGGACATCTGTCTAGCGAGTTGCTTGGCATCACAGAAACTTTCAACTTAGTTCAAAGAATAAAAAATCCCACCCGCGTATCAAACACCAACATTACTCTTATCGACCTACTTTTCACTAACTTTGATGTTGCCAGCACTGATGTTCATGACGCGAATATAGCCGATCATTTCGTCATTTCTTCCTCATTTAAATTAATTCATAGAAATCCTACTTCAAAAAAATTTTCATATAGAAACTTCAGTCAGATCAATTATAATCAATTTCAAATAGATCTTGAGACTTTACCTTGGGATAACATTTACACTATAGAAACAATAGATGAGAAAATTGATTTCTTAAATAATAATATTCTTTCTTTGGTTGATGTGCATGCTCCGTTAAAAACATCACAATTTAATGGTTCCAAAAACAAACACACTCCTTGGATAACTGATAATATAAAATATATGCAGAAAATACGCGACAACGCCTTAAGACGATACAGAAGAACTCGGCAGCCCGTTCACTTTGAATACTACAAACAGCTGAGAGAAAAAAAAGCGTACCTAGAATTTACCTTTCAAAATTCCAGTAGTAAACAACAGTGGCAAATATTTAGGAAACTTGATATCTTGAAAGATAGTCAGATTCAGCTGCCTGATAACCTCAAAAACGTGAATATTTTGAACAATTTTTTTGTCAATGAATCAAAGAATGATCGACTTCCTGAACCTGCAATAATAGAGTTCTACTCTGGTAGAGTAAAAGATGGTATTGATGATTGGTTACATTTTTCTCATGTTACTGATGATAATGTTTTGTCCATAATCAAAAACATAAAAACCAAATCATTTGGGTCTGATAATATTAATATAAATTTACTACTGCTCTGTTGTCCTTATATAATTACTTATGTTACCCATATAATGAATGAATGTTTGGACAAATCTTACTTTCCTAAAGTCTGGAAGCACGCTCTAGTCCTTCCAATACCCAAAGTTAAACAGCCAATAGATATCAGACACTTACGGAGTATCAGCATACTACCAACTTTGTCGAAGGTTCTTGAGAAAACACTTGAATTGCAAATAAGAAGACATCTACACAAAAATAATATTATTCCAATGTATCAATCGGGTTTTAGATCAGGATACAGTTGTTCGTCTGCCCTCTCGGCTATTTCTGACGATATTATCAAATCACTAGATAAGAATGAAATAAGTGCCCTGATCTTACTTGATTTTTCAAGAGCCTTTGATACTCTTAAGTCATGATATCCTGATTTCTATTTTACATTTCATTGGCTTTGATTATACTGCTTGCTCTATCCTAAAGTCGTATTTGTTCGACAGATCTCAGCAAGTTAAGCTCGACCATTCCATTTCTGATTCATTGGAGCTCTGCCAAGGAGTTCCACAAGGAAGTATTTTGGGTCCACTCTTATATATTATTTATACCAGCAATTTCTGTTCGTACATAGAGAACTGTAATTATAATTTCTATGCAGACGACACACAGCTGTATTATTCGTTCAATTTATGTGATATACATGAGGCCAACCAACTCATCAACTCTGACTTGAATCGACTTCTTGATCTTACAAATGGGCACTTATTGAAGATCAATTCAAATAAATCTGTTGGGATTTTGTTTGGATCTGACCATCAAAGAAATGAAGACCTCAACATATTGAACGTCTGTATTGGTGAGGAAATAATACAATTCAAAGATTCCTGCAAAAATCTAGGGCTCATTATGGATTACAAACTACGATTCAAAGATCACATAACTTGGAAATTGAGAAGCGCATATTCTTCTCTGAAATTTATTTACAGTCAAAGACACTTTTTGAATGCGAAATTGAAAATACGGTTGTGTGATAGTCTCGTACTCTCCCACTTTAATCATTGTGATGTCGTTTATGGTCCCTGCCTTGACAATGCCAACATCAAGAGAATCCAAAAGACTCAAAATTCGTGCCTGAGACTTATATATGGAATAAAACGTCCTCAACGAATCTCTCATAAATTAAAAGAGGCTGGATGGCTTAGCATGTTTAACCGGCGGAAACATCATATGGTATGCTATTTCCACAAACTACTGATGGACAAAACACCTGAGTACCTGTTCAGGAGAGTAACCTTCAGAACAGACGTACATAACCTGAACTTGCGCCGGAAAAATATGATAACGATACCAAAGCATAGGAAAGAAATTTTTAAGCGGTCTTTTTCTTATAACATTGCACTTTTTGGCGACGTCCTGGATGTACCATGTAACTCTTTGAAATCACAGGGCTTCAAAGTTTGGTATAAACGATATTTGTTTGGTAGACAGTAATCCATGAATGATATTATACCTATTGCTCAAATCATAAATATTTCTACTAATACTACTTACAAAATTATTGTGTATGAAATTCTTTAGATTTAATATTTTCTTGTTTTTTTATTTGTTCTCTTTTTTTTACCTTTTTGCCTCCTTTTTTTGTTTCTAAGCAGGGATCTGTGGAAGAATTGGCATTATAGCCTAACAGATTCCTTTTATTTACCTACAAATAATATACCTTTGTAATATATTATACAAGTGTATGTATGGTAAATAAATAAAAATGTATTATTATTATTATTATTAACAATTTACCAGGTTTTCTGGCCTTACTGTCGTATCGCCAAATATTGAGAATCTGGTTCTGGCCGCTGCAGGGCATGTACACAGAATGTGTTCAGCCGTTTCATCATCCTCCATGCGTAGCCGGCACTCTGCATCTTGTGCAAGTCTGATTTTATGCATGAGATGTTTGAGTTTGCAGTGGCCAGTAAGCAAACCTACTATAACTCTGAGATGCGCTCTGCTGAGTTCTAGCAGTTTGTCAGAGTCCTGTTTTTTCCTTGTACAAGCAATAAATGCTTTAGAATGGGCTAGGCCCGGTAGACTACGCCAGTACTCGAGTCTTTTATTGTCTGCCCAAGCTGTTATGACATTCTTGGCAGTGCTATATCCTAAACCGATTACCAGTTCTGGTCCAGTGAACGTTGTTTCGGCCCCCCCTCTTGCTAGGGCGTCCGCTATTTCGTTTCCTTCTAGGCCTGTGTGACCTGGTATCCAGACTAGGGTAACGTTGTTGCGTTGCGCCAGTCGGTTTAAGGTGTCTCTGCAGTTCTATACTGCCCTAGATTTAAAGCAGTTGGATTCAAGCGCTTTAAGTGCTGCTGGACTATCTGAAAATATTTTTATTGTTTTTCGTGTGTGGTGTCGATTTTCCAGCTCCCTAGCACACATTTCAATGGCATATACCTCTGCCTGAAATATCGTAGCTAGTTTGCCCATACTGAACGAGCGTTTCACTACTGGGTTCATCCCATATATTCCGGCTCCGACGTAGGACGTGTGAAGGTTGATAGTTTTAGGCATGATGTCTGAGGGCATTCCTAGAATGTTGTGAGCTATTATGCCCTCCAGCATGTCGCTGCCTCTCATGACACATGACTAATGGACGCTTGATAAAGTCTGTATGTTGCCCATCTTGTCTCTCTCTCCAGAACTATGTGGAGAGGAAGTAATCCAAGGACTTCCATTGCTGCCGTTGGCGTGGAGCAAATGCTTCCAGTAATCGCCAGGCACGCTTGTCTCTGTAGTCCGTTAAGTTTAGCAATGGCCATTTTTTTATGTCCCTTGCTCCACCAGACTATACAGCCATACGTTATCATTGGACGTATGACGGTCACGTACAACTAGTATACGTGTTTTGGTGACATGCCCCATGTTTTGCCACATATTCTGCGGCATGTCCATATTGAAAGGCTAGCCTTCCGGATAGTCTTTTCCAAGTGCGAGTTCCGATTAAGTTTTTTGTCCAGGGTTATTCCCAGATATTTTGCTTTACTCGCAAAAGGAATTGTTACACCATTGATGGAAGGAGGTATTAAATGTTCCAGCTTCCTTTTCCTGGTGAATGGTACTATGACCATTTTGTGGTGGTTAATGGACATTTCCTCCCTCTCACACCATTTATATATGGTATCCAATAAATCCTGAAGGACGTAGGAGATCGTCTCTTCGGATTTATCGTTTATTACTAGGACCAGATCGTCAGCATATGCTTGCAGATCAACCTCCCAAAGCGAGAGAATGGCCAGCAGATCATCCACCAGCAGTGGGGAGAGGACCCCCCCTGGGGACAGCCCCTGGCTGGCTTGAAGCTGACACTTTCCCCCTGTAGAGAGGTCGTTATAGTTCTGTTGTGAAGCATAGTTCTTATCCAGTCACATAGTATCGGTTCAATCCCTCTAGAGACAGTTGCCTCATATAGGGAGTGAGGTAGTGCATTGTTAAATGCTCCTTCTATGTCCAAGAATGCAGCGACTGCTATTTCCTGGCGTTCCAGGGCGTCGCTTATTCCTGAGACAAGGTTATTGAGGGCAAGTTCTGTTGATTTGCCAGCCTGGTAGGCATACTGGTGAACATTGTAGAATGTACTCGTTATGTATTTCAAATATTTTATTATAAATAATTTAATAAAAACTACTTTATGTTATAAAAATAATCAAGAAAATCGAAAATAATTGAAAATATTGAGAAAATTATGATTCAGAGACTTTTTTCGGTCTTTTTCAATTTTAAGCGATTTAACGATCAATAAACGAACATTAAGTTACACAGACAATTTTGAAGTAGTCATTTCAACAATTAAAATGATCACTTATATACCAAAAAATATCAAGACAATTGTTCGTGAAAGATAAGGGTATTTTTTTCGAAAAATGTAAATAATTCGAAAACTAGTCGTCCTCGGAATTTCAAAAAAATCATGCTTATCGACAACAAAAAATACATATTTTTACAAATTTTCAAGTAAATTAACTACGGTTTTTAGCCATTTTGACGGTTAATTTGAGGTTATGTCAAAAAGTGTTGAATACAAATTTTTTGATTTTTTCATTATCTATAATTTTTGTATGGAATATTTTTCGCTAGGAGGTCACGTTTTGCCGCAAATCGCAAAAATCTGTTTTCAACCCCTAACTGCATCCCCATTGAACCATTTGGAGTGTTTGAATATTTTTTTTCCTTGAAGTTGGAACATCAACAACATATTCCACCTGGTCCTTGCCTGATATTTGTTTCTTTTCCACAAAAATTATAGGCCTAACTACCCTAGCATTGACCTATAGAAGCTGATGAAAGGGGAATGAACGTGAATCATGTAAATCTAGATTAAGCCAAAATTCTAGAATGGGGATCCAGTTAGAGCTATTCAGAGGTTTTGTTTGTAGGAACTTCTAATATTTATTGTGAAAAGAATCAGCCTTTGGAGTTTGTCGATCTCATCCTGAATTATCCTGGTCATTCTTTAATTTTTCATCTTGAAAAAATTATCGTAGGTAATACCACAAGTGTATCGGTGATTATCGAAATAGCAATTCCTTTGAATTTGAGAATCAAATTATGTTGCTTGGCAACCACACGAGCGCTTGCGCGTCATTCGTAGTTTCGTCATTGCATGTCTAGTCTACTGCTTCTCGCTCCAGGTTATGTTTTGATAACATTTTGATTTAGTGATTTGATTAATCAACGAGTATGCAAAATTTGTCGAAAATTGTGAAGTTGATATGAATTAATAGTGAGTGCTTATTTAGTTTTGGTCAAAGTTTGGTGTTGTGTCATTATAGCAGCTTGCTAGTGGTAAGTTTGTGTTTTGATAATAACCAATCAGGAATCGAACTACAAAATCGAAAACACATCATATACATATCCAGTAGCCAATCAAGAGCCGAACTACAAAATTGAAAACATGCTGTTTTCATTTATCACACAAAAATTTCAACCAATCATAACACGCTATTTTAGCATAAGTGAAATAATCATTGTAATGTTAATTGTAAGAGTGTATTTCGGATGGTCAGAAGCCAACGTTAGTGATATATACACTGCACTCCGGAAGCAATACATCAGAATAAATGTCAGCTATTGCTCTGCATATATTTTCCTCCATTATTTGAACAAGCGGATAGGTAAACCCATGCAACTTTATGCGCCAAACTCGAATTGAAATATTGTAATTCAACAAGCGGGTCGTTTAATGGCGGGATGGCGGAGTTAAAAAGTGACAAATCAAGAATGCAAACTGAATTGAAGATGCATGAAATTGTATTTTCGCTCGCAATTGACACACAAACCTAACCTGAGCAAGCTAACCTACCTAAACAAACAGCTGTATGCAAACCGAGGTAAAAATGCGTAAATTACTAGCTATCCATACCTGACCTTACTAACCTTACCTAGACATAATAACAATACAAAATTGTTACAATATAACGACTATTTGTCCAAAATTTAGAGAGAGCAGCTATATTTGTCCATATTTGGAATCTTTTTACTGAGCATGCTCAGTAGATTCCAATAAAGTTGCATGGGTTTACCTAGCCGCTTCTCTTCTTTGCCGTATTTTATTTTCAGTAAGACCAAATAAGAGAACCATATATACCATCACCATAAACAAATATCACTTACATTCCAAGCAGTGGATATAAGTTCTGTTTGATCTTTTTCAGCTTCGACTTCGGAATCGGACGATAGCGACGTTTCGTCACCGCTTTCTGTTATCGTCGGCAATGGCTGTTCCGTGTCGCTGTCCTCATCGCTCTTTTCTGGACTGATTTCTGCAGCAGCTGCAGCTACTCGCTCTTTCTCTATCTGTTCTTGGGCTGCGGTAAATTCGGCCTGCTCTCTGAACAGAGATCCGAATTTTTCGAAAAATCCCCCGTCTACTTGCTGAATTCTGCGGAAGAAGAAAGAGTGAAATTAATTATGATGAAATATGACAAGTAAAATCAAATAGTAGAATGAAACAAAACATATCGACAGTTGGAAAACATGGAGATTTCCAGTTTTGGATATCTAGGAAGAATTTTTACAAAGGATGGATAATTCAAATTATATAGCTATAACCAATTAAATACTTTCGATTGTGCCCGTTCAAACTAAATTACTTTCAGACCAGCATTTATACAGGGTGTACCAAGAATTCCCAACTACTATAATATTTCTAATGGAACTACTACTTCCATTTTTTGATATGGTTCGACTATACCTATTATTAGATATGAACTTTGCTCTGATATAGAGATCTCATCATTTACGGTCAATGAAAAAAAAACGTATTTCTGAAACCATTCGAAATTACAGAACAAAATTTGTGAACCAGTTAGCTGAAAGCCCGATATTGGATATAGGTGGTTTGCAAATACTTATTGAAAAATCAAAATAGTTATTAACGTTACAAGGCCGATATGTAGTTATTTGCGTATCGGCCGTGTGTCGTTCAAGACTTTTCATAATCCCGCTGAAAGATTACATTTTGATTCCGAGGAAAGAACAAACCACGTACCTCGTAATTCTACAGAAAAATCCCAACATCGTCTTCTCATGGAACAGCTCAACAATATCACAACAATAATAAAAACGTCAGTTTTTTGTGTTCGCGAGTTCGCTTTAACAACGACCATGGATGAAATTGAAGAAATTGAGGAACAAAATTAAATTTCTTTACAAATATTGGGAGAATCATATGCAGCGAGTGTTGATTTACTGCCGAAAATAACTCAAGAGCGATATCAAAAAGAATATGAAAATTTTAAAGAGTGGCGTAAAAGCAAGAATCTAAAGCCTATACGAAAGGAAAATCAAAGGTTTATTCTCCTAACTCGCTGTGGACCAAGATTTCAATGCTGAAACTTGCTTTGAAAGTTTATGACAACATTGACATTTCAAGGTTAGTTATTTAAATTGTACACCATAATATTAGAGTATACCCTACAGCGTAAAATTCCGTTAACCGGGCGCTACAAGCTACAAAAAAATTCTTTTGGGACTTACGTAGTTTGACCTCTTGAACAAAAAATCCAAATGAAATTTTTGGCGGTCTCAAGTAATTTCGGAGATACGGGCCTTTTTTTGAATGAAAATTGGCATTTTCTGTAGCTTGTAGCGCCCGGTTAACGGAATTTTACCCTATTGGAGCTGTTCCAAAGAAAATTGCAGCATTCTTAAAATTGAAAAATCCTCAGCTCTACACAGTGCACTCGTTTCGCAGATCCTCGGCTGCTATGGTTGTGGAAAATGGTGGCGATATACTATCGGTATAGAAGAACTTGCAGGTTGGAACTCCTCTGCGGTGACGGAGTCGTATATTGAAAATTCAATTTCAAAGAGAATGAAGATAACGAGACAACTATTTCATAGTAATGAGGCCACACCGACAACAAATTCAAATACTGGTGCTATAGATGGTAAATCTCTCATGGATGGAACATACATTTCAAATAGTAGCAATTGTCAAATTACTTTTTAAATTTATAAATAGTTAGTATTAGGTATCATAATTATTGTTGAGTAAGGTTATCCTGGACTTCCATTGTCTAAAAAAGAACAAAGAAAAATTCAATTCTCTGCAATCACGACGTTTCAACTGTTAACATCTTCAGTCGTTATCAAGTGTATAATGCGACAATCTCAAGGATACTTCTTATAAATGCTATGGATAATTTTGTGTCATTAGCCTAGTGGTAATTTGCCGGTGTTCAGGTATGCTTGTTAATTACAGTGCCGGGCCCCTCCGGTACAGCATTGTTAATTCTTATCGCAATTTATGACCCATGCCACTAATTAAGGGTTTTCACACATTACGGATTCCTATGCTTGCTTGACTGAAGACCTAGTTGTTCACAATATATGCACTCTCTTTAAACTTCCTTTTGTACCAGCCCTCTTCTTTATGGATGACTTCGGTTTCAGTCCATTTTATATTGTGTTGGGTCGTCCAGACATGATCCGCTATTCCTGACTTTGATGTTTCGCCTCGTTGAGTGTTTCTCTTGTGTTCAGCGAGTCTAACGCTAAGTGGTCTCTTAGTTTCTTCAAGATAAGCTTCACCGCATTCACAAGGGATGCGGTAGATGCAGTTTTTAGAGTCAATGTCAGCGTTACGTGGTCTCGTCTTTGTGAGATGGCTGCGAATAATGTTATTACTTGACTTGTTACCTGACTTGAAACATGTCCGTATTTCATATAAGGGGATAAGAACGAGACGAGACGACACAAGCCACCCTGTGCGTTCCGTATGTTAGAGGTCTATCGGAAAGAATAAGGCGAATTGGGTCGAAATACAAAATACGGACATGTTTCAAGTCAGGTAACACTATTCGCAGCCATCTCACAAAGACAAGACCAGCACGTAACGCTGACATTGACTCCAAAAACTGCATCTACCTTGTGAATGCGGTGAAGCTTATCTTGGAGAAACTAAGAGACCACTTAGCGTTAGACTCGCTGAACACAAGAGAAACACTCAACGAGGAGAAACATCAAAGTCAGGGATAGTGGATCATGTCTGATGGACGACCCAACACAACATAAAATGGACAGAAGCCGAAGTCATCGATAAAGAAGAGGGCTGGTATAGAAGGAAGTTTAAAGAGAGTGCATATATTATGAACAACAAAGTCTTCAGTCAAGCTAGCATAGAAATCCGTAATGTGTGGAAACCCTTAATTAGTGGCATGGATCAATTGAAATTGCGATAAGAATTAACAATGCTGTACCGGAGGGGCCCGGCTCTGTAATTAACAAGTTTACCTGAACACCGGCAAATTACCCCTATGCTAATGACACACAATTATCCATAGCATATATAATAAGTATCCTTGAGATTGTCGCATTATACACTTGATAACGACTGTAGATTTTAACAGTTGAAACGTCGTGATTAAAAATTGCAGAGAATTGAATTTTTCTTTGTTCGTTTTTAAGAAATTATATATTTTTTTTCTAGAATAGCAAATAATCTGACTATTAACTCCAGAATATTACCATATAACTGTATAATTAAGCCTCATTTTGAGTACTGCCCAACTTTAATGCATTTAATAAACCAAAACAGATTTTCCCAACTTCAAAAACTTCAGAATAGAGGTATGAGAATCATATTGAGATGCAGTCGTTATACTTCCATTGATCAAATGTTGAATATAATCGATTGTTTTTTCTAACGATGGTTTTCATATTCAAAATAACAAAAGGACTCCAACCGACATATTTTAATGAATTTATTGTTTTCAATAATCAAATACATGAACACCAGACAAGATCAAATGCTTAATTTCATATATATAGAACCCACACTGGTGGTGGTATGAAAAATTTATTCTTTAAGGGGCTACAAGAATTTAATAATTTACCAAATGTTATTAAAGTGGAAAATACTGCGAAGGGATTGAAAAGTAAATTGCTAGAATATCTAGAGCGTTAATTGGTTGGAATATATTTGTTTATATTTGTGTATGTATGTATATCTATATTTTTATATTTTTGTTATTCTTATTTCCATGTATTTTTTACTAGGTACCTAATCTCAATTACTATGTTATTTCTATTCACATTTGAATGTTAACATTTTATTTATTTATTTTTAACTATGTAATTATTCATTATTTCTATTGTAAGATTAGGATATATCCTATAATAAAGATTACTACTACAATCCTTACTCAAAGTGAAACATTGTCAACCACTTTCAAACAAACATAATTATTATTGTTATTGAAGCAGAATAAAGTTTTGAAAAAAATGTTTGAACAAGTGATTTCTTAACGGCCGCCGGCCGTTAATAGTTATTTGTATGCTAAGGCCGCGAAATACCTTTTTAACGTACCGAAAGAACTGTTATCGCCGAGGCCGCTTGCGGCCGAGGCAAGATAATCTTGAGGTCGTTAAAAAGTTTCGCGGCCATGGCATACACACTATTTTTCGTGCAATCGTTAAAATTATTAAAATAGATAGTTGTAAATAAATATATTATTGCTCTAAAATCAACAGCAGTTCAATTTATTTAACAATATCACCGTGTGCTATGGAAATGATATGTTTTAATATATACAAAATATTTTGACAGTTCTTGTCAAAACGCAAAATGTCTGATACTGATAGCGATATTTCAGTACCTTCCACTCCTGAACTCAAAAGCGTTGTAAATTCGGCGCTTTCCGTTTTAATACCCGAAAAATCTAAACGGCAGTACGAAAAATGTTACGGCGAGTTTAAAGATTGGTGTGACAAACAGAATGTTAAGACGATGTCTGAAAACATTTTTGAAAGTGACGTTTGGTTTCGCGGCCGTTGCTATGGGTAACGGCCGCGAAATTAAATTTCGCGGACTGTGCTGAGAACGCGAAATACTGACTTCGCGTGCGATTGCACGAAAAAAATCTTAACGGACGGAGGCTGTTAACATTAACTTTTCAATTGTCATCTGAAAACCGTTAAATCAAAATAACAGTATGGGATTACGAAAATTGCCTAAAAGTCAAGTTTATCAATTAGCGCCATCACATTTTTCAACACCATTCGAAAGAAAATTTTATATTCGTGAATGCACGATGAATTATTGCTTCTAAAATCTTTTTCACTTTCTTAATTCAGTTTGGCTGGTTTCAGTAAATTGTGAATAATAGAAAGACCCAAAATCAATATTTTTACTAAGCGATTCTGAAAAAAATCAGCTGTGAGGGTCTAAAACCTGGGAGATTCGTAAAAGAAACAAAAAAAAAACAGTATCTATCGGATTAACATGAACTATTTTTACCGGTCGTGTTTCGTAAATAAGATTTCAGTTGCCGTCAAGTAGAGAATGTCCTCTTTCTGACAAACTTCTTTATACTGAAATATTTGGATAAACTTACAGGAGTTTGCAAAAGCTACCTTTTTCAGATTTCGAGATTTTTCAAAAAAAAAGGAATGTTTTTATTCATTTCAGACGTTATTTCAAAATGTATCAAAAACTAAAGAGTACAGTTTTATTGCCACTATTTGAGCTTAACAAGGTACATGGCATTTACAGATTTTCACATCGACACGTTTCGTTTCCGAGAAACCTTTCTCAACTTTTTTTTAATGCGGCTCTGTTTTTATTACAAGATTTAAAGCCATTCTGAATTCTAAAGTAGGTATTATATCAATTGTAATTATTTGATTGACAATAAAATACAAAATTTCCAACAAAGCGTTTCAACTTACTCTCGGTCCGTTCTAGAAATGCCAAATGGCATACGAAACGTGTTGTCAGAACAGATTGCTCGGCGGTAGATTTCTTTCGCAAGCGTTCAGGTCCGGCTCTGGTTCGTTACATTATTATATTTCTTGAGTCAACTTGTATACATGGGCATTTGACACCTATTTTTTGTTGTTGATTTTTTTCTCTCTCTCTCTTTTTCAAATACTTAACCAAACAAATATAATAAAATGATTTTAAAAAGAATGATAAGTGATAGATACATTGTAGGCAGGGGCGTTATGAAAGTATGAGGCGCCATAGGCTTAAAATTGTGGATGGATCCTTAGATTTCGATCCCTATAATCTGCTGGCGCCCCTAAAATTTGAGGCTTTAGCCCAATCAGCCTCTTGGGTAAAACGCTCCTCTGCTTCTAGGGTTCTTTCCGAAGATCCCTGTTCTATTCTTGTTCTTGGATTGTATATACAGTACATAAAATTGTTATGTCTGAAATATACAGTGCTGTTTTTTTTAGTCCCCCACCCCAGTTAACTTTTGAACGGTTTAACGTAAAAAATTGAACAAAAACCATTTTTAATGGTATCACCGATATACTAATTTTTGAAATAAAACACATTGCGATTTCCGGAAAGGGGGTTCGCGGGGGGCACATCAATTTAAAAATTTCAAATGACATGAGGGGTCAAATTACACATCTTGGAAAAGAGGAATCAATTCTCTCTCTTTCAACCATATACATTTTTTCAATTTTCGTCAATATGTACTACCACAAATTCAATATCTTTGCTTTTTGAAATTTTCAAGTTCATGAGCCCCCAGCGCCATCTGTCGAGTAATTGTAATGTTTCTTCTCTCAAAAAGTAGTATCGATAATACCATTCAAAATATTTTTGTCCCATATTGCTACACATCAAACTGTTCAAATTTATCGAGCGATAGGGATACCATTCAGATCAGCACTCATACTTGATATTTCAAGTGAATGCGGTAAAAAAAAAATATTAACAAAATCCGAAAAAATTTAGATGGTTAAAAAGAGAATTGAATTTTCTTTTCAACGATGTGTTACTTGACCCCCCTTGCCGTTTCAAAATTTTAATTGATGTGCCTCCCCGCCCCCTCTATCAAGCATCAATCACAACGTCTTTTATTTTGGAAAGTAGTACTATTCGAAATGGTTTTTGTTCCATGTTTGTACGTCAAACCATTCAAAACTTAAAAGGCCGCACCGTATAATACAGAGCTTGAGTTTTCTAATTTTTTATTCTACTTCGACTATTGTATTCTCCACAGAGCATTCTATACCACCACTATGGTGTGTTATCGCAAACGGGTTTTATTAGTTAAATCACAAATAATGAAGAAAATAAACAGATGATACGAATAATTCAAAATAAACGTTTTTATTGTGAATATTTCTATCGTATGTTAAAAATCCCATATGAAGCGGGACATTTTCGATCAATTACAGCGAAAAATTCCCGGCGGGACAATTTCAGGCTGAAAATTACCCGGTAGGTATCGAAAATTACCCGCTCGGTCCGTGTATCTATAGTAACGATTGTTAAAATGTACATTTGTCATCTTGACTCAGCACATACATTTTTGTTTTAACTCCGGAAATATTCTACCGAATTACACTCGTGCATCAAAATAAACCTGATAATTTTCAATTCAAGCATGTTGTCAGTACAAAAACTGCATTCGGTTATTTTCATATTTTGCTACAAGAGCCCTCCTCCTTCGGAGTCGGGCTCTTTCTAAAAATAGGAAAATAAACTCATGCAGTTTTTAGACAACATGCTTTCATGGAAAATTATCGGTAATTTTGAAGCACTTGTGTAATTACTCCCGAATATAAATTCAAAGTGGTTGTTTCAAGATGCGTTAACACACGAATTTTCTTACCATTATGGAATTTTGAAATTCCCGAGCGATTTCAAGAAATCTCTTTCAATTATCGTATCCAATATTGCGCCAAACTAATGAGGTCAGTTGGAAAAAATCTGTTTATTTCCCGATAAAAACTTGAAAGAGTTTTTTTCGTTTTGTGAGGAGAAACAAAGCTGTAATTCTTGATGCACATTTAACTCAAATATTTTGGAAATAGTTCGTTTTTTCCTATTATTTTATTATTTAGGAGAATTGGTTAATGTTTAGGTGAAAATGAATTTTCCTAAATAGCACGCATAACATCAAAGGAAAGTTGTTTAATGGAATGTTCCTGCCCTTTGATCATTGAAAATAGCATTGTCTTGGATTATAAATCAATTTGAAAATTGTTAGGATAGTCTTCTGAAATTTGGACAAGCCATCATGTTATTAACTGAAAATTGGAATTAGATTTCCATTATCCAGTACAACACTTCGTCATTTTGTACAAAAAATGCGCGAAGTGTTATAAATCAAATCAAATGAAGTTTCTTTCGACTCTTTCTTCGCACCGAAAAAAATAAGACATTCGTCTCCCTTAGCTCGCAAGTCTTTCTCAAGACTTCTGAGGATTAGTCATAAGGACGTAGTAGGATGACGAAAAGAAAAAATAACAATTATTGAACAACTATATCAAATAATTTCCTTCCTATTGAATAGAATGCTTACATAAATATTTTGGCATATAAGGCGATAAAAATACGTCAGAATTGGAAATGTTTACATGTAAACTTTGCCATGAAGGCTACTTCAATGCCTATTGTTGGGATGCCTTAAAATATGTGGTTCCTGGCGCAACCACATCGATTTTATCCAGAGGAAATTGGCGAGTGTGCTTTTTTTACTCAGGCAACTAAGTAGGTTGACCAGCCTAGAAATCCAAAGAACAGCATATTTTTCTCTTTTTCATTCAGTCATCTCATATGGGACTGTCCTATGGGGGGGCTCCACTGATTCCATAAGAGTTTTTAGACTACAAAAAAAGGCTATAAGAATAATATCAAAAGTTGGTCCCCGTGAGCATTGTCGTCCTCTATTCACAAAACTAGGCATTATGCCACTCCCGGCAATTCACATATTCAACACACTAATTCAAATTCATAGTCAAAAAGATTCCCTCTGTCTACAATCAGATATCCACTGTTATAACACCCGTAATGCTTCAATGGTCAGACCTCCAAGGTTTAGACTTGATGTTAGTAAAAAAAACTCTCTCAATTATAATCTATATAATGTCCTTCCTACTACAGTGAGGTGCATGACGATTGGTCCATTTAAGACTTTCATCACAGAATTTCTAACAAAAAACTGTTTTTATAATATTGATGAATATATTGCAATTGCAAGTGAAGTTCTACTGTAACATTTTCATTGTAGTGCACTATTTATATTGTTTTTAAATTCTATGTTATAAAATGGGTCCTTTAAATTCTATGTTATGAACTGTGTCCGTTGGGATTTTAACTTTTAAACTGTAATTTGAAGCAATCTATTGCTGCTCATTATTCCCTAAGCTATGACTTGTCACAAACATTTCAAGATTGTAACGTGATCAAATAAAATATAATCTATTAAATTTGGAATTAGTTGTTTGTAAAAAAATTGTTCGAAAATTTTAAATTTTATTATCAATAAAATTCTTCGTTGTTGGCTTTGATCTACGTTAATCAGGAAATAATCTAGCCGGATGCCACTCGACCTACACATTTTAATGAATTAAACTCTCAAAATAGTTTTTTCATGATTTGGCAAATAGTTTTATGCACAATAATTTTAAATTAAAAGCAAAATATTTTGAGATTTCAATCGATTAAATTCTCATAAGTCTTGTGATATAATATATGAATTAATTCTTAAACAACGTTGAATGAGTTAAAACAAATAAAACAAACTAGTAACTGACACTTCAAAAATAAATATTTATTTCTTGTAATATGGTAACTAATATGGCAAACATAACATAACGACCAAACTGCTTTGCACAAAGTATAACATATATTGTTATCATAATAACCGACAAGAATTCATTAAACAATTCCACAGTGAACAAAAATGATTTAATATATTTTTAAAATATTAAAAACGTACAGGATCATTTTAAGAATTATTGTTGTTAACCATGAAGACAACTGACCAAGACTCACTTAAGAAAATTGAGTGAACAAATTGAGAGATTCAGGAAAATATTTATAGAAATTACTGATGCAAGTTTAATAATGAGCATTACAAAGACACTAAGACACATAAAAGAGTCTCATTAAAATACACATTCAAAATTCAACAATTTAATACAATAGTAACCAAGCAAATATTGATTGTATAATAAATTATAAAAAACACATTTTTTTTCATGTTTACATTGAATAAATATTCAAAATAATAAATTTTCCTTGAATGCTTGTTATGGTTCTGAAAAAAACATGTGTTATTATGGACTTCATATTGATATGCACAATTTGCAAACTGACATCAGAAAGTTCTCAAGAGTATTATATACCTATCGTCCAAATTTAATTTCATGCGGAAGATTGTCAACAAACTGGAAAGGGAGACACATGAATACAGATGGATTAAATCAAATGAAAATAATTTTTGACTAATAGAGCTGAATTATGCTTGGTCTGATCAGAAAAATGTCCAGACTGTAAAACAGGACAAAAAATATTAAAATATTAAATCCACATAGTTACTAATCAAGCTTTGTCAACAAGAATGTAATTCTTCGAACAATACAGTATAATTTGACTTGTCTGCTCGTCAGAACCGAATACCTACCTAGCTTGGTAAATTTTTGTTATACAACATAAATAGAAAATACGCATATAAAGAACAAGTAAGAACTAAATAGTTTAGTTTCTCAAAAGACTCTTACCTACTCAAAATATCGTCACACAGTAAGAACATACAGTCTGCTATGTCACTCTGTTGGTATGGTTAGTACACAAGTTTATTCACTATATTCTATTTATTTTATATTGCTAAAATTACATTTCGGAAGACTTATTATGGAAGACAATTTTTATTACTTATCACTAGTATCAACAATAAAAATAAAACCAAAATGAACAAACATCCTTATTACCTATTTTGGATTCCTCAATTTTTTAGGACCCACTACTTGAATGTTTTACATCAGTATCGTGTACCTACTCTAGTAATTTAGTTTACTTATCAGTAATCAGAAAAAATATTTTTGAAAAAAAAAATGGTAGGTACTTAATCATCACTTTTTTGAAATTATGTGAAAAAATTATAAAGCTTTTATCCTTGACCTTCCTTGGATTCTTTAACATTTAAAAATCTTTAAACATTTTCTTAACTGATAATAACAAACTTCTAAATAGAAATATTTACAAAATGTTAATGACTATAGGTTTTTCACATTTTGATGTATTCAACAATTGAATAAAAAGAACTTAAATATATAACAATTGAAATATTTCTAATATACTGATTCAACTGGACTCAACAACAAACCAAAGAGAAAGTTAGTTGAGCACTTCCGAGAGACCTTTAAAAAAGCAGGCCTCTCAACTACTACATGAAATTTATTCCTTACTATAATATAACAGGAATGCTTTTCCAATATTCCATTTGAAAAATCAGATTCAGATGTGGGAGAGTGGTATATAGTGGGTGAGGTGTATTATTTAGCCTTGCGTTTAATAGAGCGAACTCTTCACAGTAATCAATTTCCTAGAGCTGAAGAAGTTAGCAACCTTCCAGATTCAGAAAATCTGCCTTACCATCCATCCGAGATGGCAGTTGTTGAAATAGGTGGCTTTTTTGGTGTGAAAGTTGTGTAATGTTCTCTGGATAAAAATGGACACTGGACAGTGATTAGAGAAAATTAAAAAAAAACGAAAAAAACGTTGGTTAGTACTAAACTTAAAGTATGTTGAAGTTATGTATGCATTACTTCATCACTCTCCCCCATCGAATCTACGAATATTTTGCCAGTAAATTGATCTAAAATGACTTAAATATATTAATTATAGCAAACATAATATTTCAATCACAATTAGTATAGCAAAGTGAATATTTCAATTATACACAGTGTTCCTTAATATACTATGGAGTATGGATAGAACAAAATACAACCAAAACTGGTTGTTAATTCTTCATCGTTTCATAATATCTTTGATTGAACTAAAATCAACTTTGAATGAAATAAGGATCGACTAAAACTGTCCCTAGTTCTTCAGTGTTTTTTGAAGAGTTTCATTAAGTATATATACGTGAGATCAAGATAAGGTTGTCCATCACGGGGATATCTGAAAACGTGATAGATACAGTTTTGGTTAAATGAGGGCCACCTGCAAGGAAGTATAAAATTTCGAAAAATATTTTTGATTTTCAATTTAGTTCGGCAACACTGAATAATACGATTTCTTATTTTATTGTTACAGATCGACAAGCGTCAGGATGCCTCTGAGATGCGCAAACGATAGAAAGCGTGAGTAGATGTGCGACAAAGATCGACTACTGTTTAATAAGGCAGAGCGATTGAGCTCCTGCTCCACTCCAGGGTTTTGTCTACTGCGCAACCAATTCTCGGAGGCATCCTTACGCTTGTCGATCAGTATGTAGTGTTATCGTCAGACCTGGAAAAGATATAAATACGGCCCTGTATCGAAAAATACAGTTTGTTGAAGTATTTCTCATTTTAAGTTCAATGATGTATCACACATGGCAGATTCCTTATGTATCGGCCAGAATTGTCAAAAAAATGGTGGAATTAGGTATCCTAGATCTGAAGAAAACAAAAGTTTGGTTGACTTACCAATGGAGTGGTGAAGAAACGGATTGAAATCGTCATAAGTGATACCTCATTGAATTCATAAAGAAAAATATTTCAAAAAAGTGTATTCTTTAAAATAGGTATTTAAAAAACATAAGTTGATGACGGTTGTTCGTTAACGAAACGTCGGGCAGTAACTGATATCATCACAAGAAAATATATGAAAAGATTCTGAGAAAAATTATTTTTTATTTCGTTCCAGCTCTGAAGATAACACCACAAAATAATAAAAAAACGAAAAGTTCAGTTATTACAAATAATTTGAGAATAAAAATTATTTTTGGAAATTTCATACTTACTTCCTTATAGATGTTTCAACTTTTTTCCTATTGAACCAATACTGTTTCTGTATTACAGTTTCAGATTTAGATAATAACTCAAATAAAAACGTGAAAATATTGCTGCTGTGTAAAAAAAATATTTTACAAAATATTATGAATTGCTACCCTCCAACAAATGTTTTTTTAGGGTAATTTTGAAAGAATTGAGAGATGGTGCAGTTTTTATTTCAGATGGTAACTTATTGAATGCTCCTAAGCATATGATAAAAAAATTTAAATAAATCTTTTGTGAAATTGAGGAACATGGAAATCTCTTCTAGATCAAGTTTCATAGTGGTGATATTCAAAATTATAGTTTACTTTATCTTTTAAGAAGCCTGGTACACTTCCATTACATATTTTTCTACAAAAATGAGTGCCTGATACAATAAAAACAATTCTGAGGTGGACCACCTTTGGTCTATATTCTTTTAGGTATTTTTCTATGATAATTTTTGGTGATGAAATTAAAAGTATTTTTTTCAACTTAAGTGACACAAATCCCAAACAAAAAACATAATGATCAAATCCTTCAAGTTGCAATTCTGAGCATGTGAAATCATATCAATATGAATTTCAGAGGTGAGTACCAAATAGAAATTACTATTTTCCTAACTAGTCCCCCTCATCGTTTATTGCATTACTTTTATGGAAAGTTCTAAGAAAAGTAAAAGAACATCCTTGTGTTTTTTTAAGGAATGACCAAGTCCTAAAAGGTTCTAAAGTATCCTAAGAGGCTTCGATATTTTTGCCCTTCATCAGCAAAATTTAGGTTGAATTTTGAATTTCGCAATTAATAGATTTAATTCAATTTGTACTGAATTGTCCTCAGAGGTTTCGACATTTTTGACCTTCATCAGCAAAATTTAGGCCGAATCTTGAATTTCACACTTGATACATTACTCTGCTGATTTTATTTGTACTGAAATGTTTTTTAGGGTCAAAATGGACCAACCAAAATGATACAGAGGAACACTGGATATAATGAAAAACCAGAATAAAATTCTGGCTCAAAATCGTTAAATTTTTCATTGATTTGAATTGCTAAAAGACAAGATGTGTGTGAAGTTAGCAACAAAGACAAGGTCTACTCTAAATTACCCAAGCATGTATATTTAATATACGTGAAATCTTCGATACCATGATGAGATCCTTCTCTTCCCAAACCAGATTCCTTGATACCCCCAAATGGAGCCTCAACAGTGGAAATGATTCCCTCATTGACACCGACCATTCCGGTTTCCATTTTCTTGGATACCCTGAAAATTTGCTTAACATCTTCACTATAGAAGTACCCAGCCAGACCTCTTTCTGTACTGTTGGCGATTTTCAAGCTCTCCTCCTCAGTTTTGAATCTTATTATATTGATCACAGGCCCGAAAACTTCCTCATTGTACATTTTCATGTTTACAGTTACGCCTACAAGCACGGTTGGTTCATAGAAAAGTTTTCCTATGTGTTCGGCTGGCTTTCCACCTGCAAGAACCTTGGCCCCCTTGGACACTGCATCTTTCACTAGGTCTGAAACCTTGTTGAACTGGGCTTCATTGATTAGAGGGCCTATCTTAACGTCTGGATGAGTGCCGTTGCCAATTTTGAGTTGCTTCACACTGTGAGTGAGCTTTCCTACGAATTCATCGAAGACTTCGTCTTGTATCAAGAAACGATTAGCTGCTACACAAGTCTGTCCACAATTTCTGAACTTGGAGCCCAATGCTCCTTCAACCGCTTTATCTAAATTTGCAGAATTGTAGACTATAAAGGGTGCGTTACCACCTAGTTCAAGAGCTAATCTCTTTATTCCCGAAGAACACTGCTTGTAAAGGATTTTTCCAACTTGCGTGGAACCTGTGAAAGAGATTCCAGCAACAAGGGGGCTCTCGCAGAAGAGTTTGCCTATTGAAGGTGCATTTTGTCTGTCACTAGTAACAACGTTCAGTACCCCCTTGGGAATCCCTGCTTCTTCAGCTAGTTTCACTATAGTAAGAGCTGTCAGTGGAGTATCCTCTGCTGGTTTAATCACACATGTGCAACCGACAGCTAGGGCTGCGCTTGCTTTTCTTGTGATCATGGCATGGGGGAAGTTCCAGGGGGTGATCAGTGCTGCAACACCTATCGGATGATGGTCTACAAGGATCTTTTTGGAGGTGACAGGGCTCTCGATAATTTCCCCCCTGACATTCCGTGCTTGTTCTGAAAACCACTCTACGAAACCATTGCCGTAGTTGATTTCTGCAAGAGCTTCGTGCAAAGGCTTTCCGGACTCGGCTGTCATTATTTCAGCAATGGTATCTTGATTTGCAACGAGTTTGTTGAACCACTTTCTGAGTAGTTGTGATCGCTCTTTGGCAGTGGTGAATTTCCATGTTTCGAACGCCTCAGCAGCAGCTTTGATGGCGATTTCTGCATCTACAACATCCATATCAGGTACTGTACCGACAACTTCTCCATTTGCAGGGTTGGTTACTTTGAAAACGTTTTCACTTGCTGCAGCAACCCACTGGCCGTTAATGTAGGACTTCCGGCTGACATGCATTTTTCTGAGTATAAATTTAAATGGTTCTCTATAACGTGTGACACTCTTGAGTAACATTTCGTGACGAAATTATAATCTATTCCTGAATCAAAAGGTTATCTAGTTTTAAAATAAATTAAAAATTAGAGCAAAACATCTAACCAAAAATAAAGACTTGACATTACAATGACTAAATTATTTTGCTTGCGATTCTGCGCAGAGATTTCATCATCTTAATCAATAAACATTTAAATTTATTAATAGAATGAAACCTGTTGGATCTACAGCTTCTAAACACCTAAAACAAATTTATTTTTGTAATTTGTCACTTCGTCAGCGTTTATCTCTTTTTTGGTTATAAAAATATGGCTCACTTTCCACAACTTATTTCTCTGCTCACGGATACGACACTATTCAATCACCTGAATGTAAGTTGTGTTGCCTACTGCATACATCAACGAAACGAAGTATTCCTAAATCTCTTCTCATTCCCACTTTTTCTTTCTTCAGTGGCGTACGGTTTGTTGATGATAATTGATAATAATTTGTCAGCATGGTAACTAACTTCCGTTCAGGACGTTCAAGTGTGATTATAAATAATTTGTTGAAAAGATGAACACATTCCCAAATTACCATGTTCATTTGCACGCCTTTTGAATCACCTTCTTTCACGATATTCCAGAATTTGATTCACAAAGTCATACCTATGGGTAGGTACTTGCGTAGGTATCTATATAGCATAGAAATATAATAAACATATAAATTTCTATGGTTATAGGTACATATTTCCATATAAGTGAATTGTAGACTTTTAGACTTTACGGTTTTTAACCATTTGATACGGTTTTTTATGACTCGATTTTTGATTGTACCAAAGATTTATAGTGCCCTACCGATCATCACAAATATATAGCAGGGTAGAACACTGGATAACTCAGTGGGAGGTCTGGGTGATGGTAATATTAACTATAAACCCGGTCTGAAGGCAGAGTAAAGATGGTCTATATTGATCGAAACGTCGAATATACGAGACAGCAAGTTCTTAGGGCTAAAGTATCTAGCCCAGTACGTACTAGGGTTTGTAACAAGTCTATAAATAATGCTAAACAAATGCTGTCTGTATAGATTAAAATTCCTATATGGTTTAAAATAGATGGTTGGAGGCAATAATAGGCACAATGAAAGTAAGGAAATAAAGGGGTACTCATCCAAATCCTCTGGACTTCAGCAGGATTTGTGAAGATTCCTTCCCGTGCAGAACTTCAGGGATTGTACCCAATAATCGAGAATAAGAGGCCTGATAAATGAAAATGAGAACAATAACTTAAGGGCTCGTTTTGAAGAAAAGTTCTTTACTCATACCTCAGGTGGTGGATGACCTCAGAGATAGATATCGGCTTTATATCCTTCTAGAGATGAGGAAACAGATAGCAAACCAAATTGGTAATCACTTTCAACTAAGCACAGATATGTAATCCCCTTACACGGGTTATATTCGATAAAATTAATAAATCGTAATTTTGAATACAAACAAGTTAACACCTCTATGCTCATGACTGAAATCTGTTCATACTGAATTAGCTTTTAATTTGAAAATGTTAAATGGCACTCATGATCATGAATGCGCAGAGTACTACAAGAGCAGTTCTCCGATTGGCCATCCTTTTCCATCATATCAAATATTGTTTTTGAGAAAAAACTAACGGTCGGTTCTCACTGCCTTATTCATTTATACGTTTATACGGGGGCGTTTATATTTACATATCGAGCTCGAATAACAAAAAATCCTGATAATTTGCTTGAATATGGATAAGGTTCACTGGAAATATTAGAATATGTCATTATAAACAGTTACTTAGCTTGAAATATCTTGACCTAAAATTAGACTGTAATACATTAATTAACTTTATCTACTGAGAATATATGAAATACGCATTATAGATATGACATTTACAATATTCATATATTGCCCCTCGCTCAATCCATCCTTATTTCTATTTTCCTGGGTAGGATTGTCACGCTGGTAGCTATAGCTGTCTCCGTGGCGACGTTAGTTGTTGCCTTGTAAACACAATGTCTTCTAACCGAAGCCACAAATGTGTGGTTGGCTTCCTGTTGTTGACTTCCTTTGTTTCTATTTTTACATCCAAGTGTTGTACATCTTCGCACTTGATTTTACCGTACTGATGAGAGCTTAAGCTCGAAACACGTGTCTACGGTTGCACAACATTTTGAGGGTTATACCCAATAACTTTTTTACTTATATATATATATATATATATATATATATATATATACTTTCTCTTGACATAAAACACCATGAAATCAGAGTAACCGAACGCAGAAATTCTAACCTACACTGAAGTTTATTTGTCGGAACAAAGTAATGTCACTTGTCAAATTAATAACTGTCATATTTCAAAATAAACAAATGAAGTATGTCTCTATGTACAACTAATTTGTCATTTCGTCCAGTTTATCAGTTTTGTATTTTTTAAAAAAAGAACTGAAAATACTGCATTTCAGATATGTATAATTAGCAGAAACTTAATCTTTTTATAAAAAAAATGGTTCTTATAAGTAACTTTTATGAACATATATGTAAGCATCCTCAAATAAGATGTGAGTACTTATAATTTTGAATTTACAATCTTATATGACATTTCCAATTGTGTCTCCCTGATGATGGAATAAAAGATTCCGAAAGCTTGGAAAAACTTAAGAGTTTCCTTTTACATCGCTGCAGGCCCTACAAACAGTTTTACTCTTAACTAGTCAGCGACTATTCTTTTTTATATATATATATATATATATATATATATATATATATATATATATATATATATATATATATATATATATATATATATATATATATATATATATATATATATATATATATATATATATATAAAAGGGTAGTCGTTGCTGACTAGTTAAGAATAAAACCAGTTAATATTGGGGATTGCAGCAAAGTATATATATATATATATAAATCATCATTCCATAAGGAAGTAATAACTGACATTATAAAATACATCTGTGACATAACATCTCTGAGATATCGAATCAGGTAACAAGGCGATATTACATACGTTGCATCGCTGCGATGTACAGAAGCTGATACATCTGTGACACGATATCTCTGAGGTATCGCAATGAGGTAACACAGCTATATCGCAAATGTTACATCGCTGCGATGTACACTAACTAATACATCTATGTCATGACATCTCTGAGATGTCACAATGAGGTAACACTGCGATATCACATACGTTGCATCGCGGCGAAATGCAAAAGCAAATATATCTGTGACTTGTCATCTCTAAACATGTCGCGATTTCACAAATTTTACACCACCGCGATGATGTTATCCTTATATATGTAATTTTTGCAATATCAACAATGAACTCCATTGCACATGCGCTTAAGATTCATAATGTTCTAATAATTAATTGAATTGTGATGTCACATGTTTACATACCATACATAATGGTATCATCTCGTATAACATCGCAAAAACACATCTCAAGAAAATATCGCTGTTACATCGCAAAACTTTTCGCACAGACGTCGCATGTATGAAACCATTCGATATAAAATGCGATATCGCAGGTCAAATTGTTACATCTCTGCGATATCCCTGTGATGTAAGTGTGTTTGCTGAATATAATACCTACATTATATACTTATTAGGCGTAAATAATAGATCCTTATTGGGTGAATGAAACTTTTGAGCCGTACCTAATAAACCTTTCTCGAAGACAAGAGTACCTACCTACCTATTCTACTGTTAATTTTTCTTAAAATAAAGTGAAGAAATATCAAGAATGCAGAAATTTTTTAAAATCTTTGAGGAAACGTATTGCCATTGCCGAAAAGGTTATGACTACAGAACAATAATTATTAATAAAGTAACATCTGGGTCAACTGTCTACATGTGTTGTTGGAATTAATACGATTTGTATTCTGTGCACATATTTTGTATAACTTACTATAGTAGAATAGATAGATACGCCTTTGTTTATGTTTATGTTTTGGCCAGTATTTCGAACTTGAAGGCTGCATGCCTGCATACGCAAGCAAAGAAATGTTTTTTCTACGCGTATAGTGCTTAAAGTGACACAACAAAATACCTATCACGCAATTCAACAAGATTATTTCGAAATATGAAGGAATAACCACCAGAAAGAACTATACGCAACATCCGCAAAACAAATAATTAATCATGCAGTAAAAATTTGCAAAAATATTGAGATATCCAAGCTAAATTAAATCTAACAATATACTTCAATGGTAATTTAGGACAGAGGCTGTTTAGCGCCAAAATTGAATTGGACTAGAGGAAAAATCGGGAATATGTGGACTGAAAGGCGATGAATATTGAATGCCCAGGTCAAACAGGCAGAACTTTTGTGGTTAGGTACAAAGAACATTTTAGCTCAGACAAAAAATCAGTTATGCATGGGCACCTCCCCAAATACAAAACACAAAATAGAATAAGATGATTTGAAAATCCTCCACACCTGTAACAAAGGGAAGATGATGAACCTGTTGGAATAAACAAGTCAAAGAAAATCCCTAATTCAAATGCCCTCAAAGATCAACTTGATTTGTATAACAGGACCTTTAATGAATCTATAATTTTGCAAATAATACAACTCCCTACCTTACTTTTAGAATGCCTGATGGATGTTAGTGTGGTAGTGTATGTCACTTCTTGGAGGTTGATTATTTATTGATTTTAGAAGGCAGGTATGTAGGTAATTACTGCTGTAAGTATATAATCACATCGAGGGGGTGACCACTCCCGCAATACGTATACAAATTTGCCCCGCAGTTGCCACAATCTCTTAATTTTCAGCCTAAATCCCGCAGTCTTATGAGAAATCGATCCAGAAGCCTGAAATCCTCTTCGAAATCACGAAATCATTTCCGAAATCTCGCAGTCGCTTGAGAAATCCGAAATTCTTCACGATATCATTATGCATTCTCAACGATTGCGACCCGCTAGAATTTCGGGAAAGATCGGGGTGTTTTTTGTAACTGTCGATAAAAACTGGTTAAATCTAGTTTTACGTCCGTGGCAATCGTGATTTTAGAATAGTGAAAGTGCCAAGGGGTGAAAAACTGTAATGTTGTGCAAGTTATTATTCATACCACCATTTGAACATTCAACAAGTGAATAAAAAATTTCAAGAAAACATGAACTGACTCTGTTTTTTTAGATTTTTTTATTAGGGGGTAGTTTCCAGGGGACTATTGAGATACAAAATCTGAAATTGGGTAGGTATGCTTTTTCAGAACGTTCTGAATATACATTGAAAAAGAAATTGCAAGAAACGATGAATTGACTCTGTTCTGTAGATTTTTTTATTGTGGGGGTAGTTTCCAGGGTGAGTGTTGAGATACAAAATCTGAAATGGAGTAGGTACACTTTCTCAGATGGTTTTGAATATACATCATTGAAGAAGAAATTTTAAGAAACGATAAATTAACTGTTTTGTAGATTTTTTTATTACGGGGGTAGTTTCCAGAATGTTTATTGAGATACAAAATCTAAAATGGGGTAGGTATGCTTTCTCAGATCGTTTTGAATACACAGTGAACAAGAAATTTCAATAAACAATGAATTATCTCTGATGTTTCGTAGATTTTATTTATTACGGGGTTTGTTTCTAGGGTGAGTATTGAAATACAAAGTATGAAATGGGGTAGGAATGCTTTTTCAGATCGTTCTGAATATACAGTAAAAAATAAATTTCAAAAAACGATGAAATAAATCTGTTTCGTAGATTTTATTTACTACGGGGGTAATTTCTTGGGTGAGTATTGGGGTGGGTATGATTTTTCAAAGCGTTCTGAATATACAGTGAAAAAGAAATTTCAAGAAACGATGAATTGACTCTGTTCTGCAGATTTTTTAATTATGGGAGTAGTTTCTAGGGTGAGTTTTGAGATACAAAATCTGAAATGGGGTAGGTATGCTTCCTCAAATTGTTTTGAATATACAGTGAAAATTAAATTTTCAGAAACGATGAATTAACTCTGTTTCGTAGATTTTATGTATTAGGGGGGTAGTTTCTAGGGCGAGTATTGAGATACAAAATCTGAAATGAGGTAGGCATTCTTTCTCAGATCGTTCTGAAATACTGTAAAGAAGAAATTTCAAGAAACGATGAATAAATTCTGTTTTGTGGATTTTTTTTATTACAGAAGTAGTGTCCAGGATGAGTATTGAGATACAAAATCTGAAATGGGTTACGTAGGTATATTTTCTCAGATCGTTCTGAATATACAGTAAAAAGAAATTTCAAGAAACGATGAATTTACTGTTCTGCAGATTTTTTTGTTATGGGGTAGTTTCCAGGGTGAGTATTGAGTTACAAAATCTGAAATGGCGTAGGTATGCTTTCTCAGATCGTTCTGAATATACAGTGAAACAAAATTTCAAGAAACGAAGAATTGACTCTGTTTTGTATATTTTTTAGTATGAGGCTAGTTTCCAGGGTGAGTATTGAGATACAAAATCTGAAATGGGGTAGGTATGTTATATATACAATGGAAAAAAAATCCAGTCACGCACTTTTATTCCATGATTTAAGTGACTGTCTCAGCCACTGATAAATATGATTTTATGTTTTACCATTATCATAATTTTTTTTGTAATCCCTCATTCATCATAATCATTATCATGATAATAATGTACAAAATTCCAATTGCAATATAAATTCGGAAGATCTCGAAGGAGTAAAATATGCCACCCTTGCGCATATACTATTATTTCGTTTCTGGCGCCACAACTGTTTCTGTTTTCACACTGGTTCCAAACTTTTGGCAATGCCCTCAATAGTATATCTTGGAAATACATCTAAATTTCATGGAATTACAAGTTATTCTTCGATAAATCCCTCGAACTCCCTACGATACTTAAGAAATCTTCCGAAATCCTCGGAAATCCTCCGAAATCGTATGGGATTTCCACGAAATCTTCGGAAATCCCAAATTTTACAAGAAATCATATGGGATTTCGGCAATATGTGTACATTTTCTGATGAGTGGTCACCCCCTCGAATCACATGTAATAATGTGAGATGTACATAGTTATGAAGGTGATGTAATAATCGAAACTAATGAACAAATTTTAAAACTTTCAGTGATAAATAGACAAAAGTGTTTTATTTTTTTCGTACTTGAAGTGATACTTTTTAGCACAAGTGCGAATGATATATATCCGATATTATGATATTTATATAAATATCACGATATTTGCCAACCCTGCAAATATCTGTCAGAAGTAGTTCAATATCCGTCGTTGTATTAGCCAGGGAATTAGTTGTTTTCTGTCAGATTTTTGTCTAATAATTCCCACTTGGTGGAAATATTTGGAGAGAAAGGGTACTTGGTCTTTGTCAATTTTATTCATATCGTCTATTTGTACTCTCCGGCAAAACCTTCGAACTTATAAGGTTTCGGGAGACGTTGCTTTCCAGAGGAGTGCTCATTGATTCTCCTGTTGGGTGGCGCTGCGACAGACTTAATATAAGTTAGATAAACAACTGATTATATTTCGTTGGGCAGGGACAAGACGACTCTAAAGTTGTCGGACTTGCCCTTGCACTGTTGAGAGGCAAGATTGTCAAGAACCTCGAGACATGTCTGCAGGTCCCCAGCCGAAAGAAGTTGTCTTAGAAGAACGTTGGTGATAACTGTCAGATTTAGTTCAATATCCGTCGTGGTATTAGCAAGGGAAGTAGTTGTTTTCTGTCAGATTTTGCTACTTGGTGGAAAATATTTGGAGAGAAAGGGTTCTTCGACTTTGTCGATTTTATTCATATCGTTTAATTGTACTCTCCTGCAAAACCTTCGAACCTGTTCGAAGTTTAACATACATATCTAAAATTTTCATGGCCAATGTTTCTCTGAAATAGCATCAATTATTCTACTTAGTTTTGTCGATACTAACCCCACAAATTTAGTACTCCCCAGCTATTTATCGACAGGTAAGAGAGTTGCAGAACATATTAAATTTCCTATTTTCTTTCAACGAACAGAAAAGCTTGGTATTATGGGGGTATTCACCGAAGCTTAATACCTCAAAAAATATAATATAATATCCCATGAACATTGATAACTAACGATATAATCTTATCACAGTTTTCGAAAGCACGTTACCTATTTGGCAACAGCCCGACGCTGAAGGCGGAGGGCTGTTACCTAAAACAAAGTGCTTGAGAAAATTATGATAAAATTATGAGTTATTTATCAATGTTCGAGGGATATTCAGTGAGAAATTTTTTTCTGACACGACAGTGACATAATAAGAAATAAATTAAATCAATGAAATGTCAAAGACTGTGTCAACTTTGTGACATCAGTGATAACTAACCGTGAAAACTATTCATGGGTAGTTATCAGTTTAATGTTGATTTCATTGGTTGGTACTTCGACAACATGACTAGAAACAGACAAATTTGATAGGATGCTTCTTTAAGCAAAAAATGTTCAATGTTATCTGTACCATTTACCGTGTATGCCCATTATTCGGACCTTGAGTCGACCTACAACCTGTGGAAAGTATTGATGCAATGACCCATAGACCCTGGACCATATTCCATATCGATTTTCATTCTCGTGAAATAGTTTAAAACAGATCATACCTTATTTCATGATCCGTTTGAACATGGTCCACCGATTTCTGTGCCTGTAACTTGGTGTAAATTTGCTTCCACATCAAATCTTCCGCTTCCATATCCATGATTTCAACCAACTGTGAAACGTACCACACCGATATGAACTAATATTCGACCGATTCGACACCAAAACCGTATATTTTCACGAAGTTTCACCTAGATTATCGACGTTATAACTTTGTTTAAACAAACCGTTTTAAAGCAGTCTCGCAGACTGGTACTGATTCATCGTGTTTATAATAACTCTGACTGTGTGGACACACGGTGATCTGAAAGAAACACCGAACAATCCGAACATGACATTCGACCTTGTGTTACCGGCAAACATGGGGGCTTTTCGAATGCATTATTTTTTCGTACGGTATTGTATGATTCGCAGTGAGATTATTAACTTTGGTAACGAGAATTGTTCCGATTCATCATTTCAATTCACAGGAAATTCGATAACACGAGCTAAAACGCAAGATTATGTCAGTGCCAAGGAGATAATGTAACTGGTGATTCGCTCAGTTAGGCCGGTGGCAGACGCAGACGCTAAAATTACAAAAAGTGTCGTAGGTCTAATTTTTTGATATGTTGTAAGGATCACGACCTGTAGTGTGAATTCACGTTTGCAGTCTCGAAAGACCACTGCCATCTGCGCAATGAGTAAAAAACCACGACTTTTTTTCAGTAGATTAAATTTGCCTCATGAAGAGGAAAATCCTGTAATATTCAGAGAACATCGTGAGAGCCTAGTTAAGTTGGTAGGAACGTTGTATATTCATTCCTCAAATGTATACATATAATTTGGCATCATGTTATGTTGGACATTCAGTTGGCTCTTAAATTGTAAAAATTGTTATTTTCGTGAACCGATTGCACCACTGCTAGTCCAAGATATAGCGTACAAATCACCGGCTGATCGCATAGTGGATGGAAAAATTGTATAATGTAGTCCCGAACGTGTATTATATGAAAACCAGTGACTGCCAGATCGGGCACCTTGTGTTCGTTAATTTAAAAAAAATTATTACTTTTTCATAGGTCAAAATCCGACCGATTGCGTTGTGCGTCCAAATTCGTTTATACATAGAAAAAACACTCTTAAATATGATTTTTGGTGACTGCCACTCGAAATCGGTTGTTAAGCCGTGACTGCCAATCAAAAACGGGTTAATAAAAATTTAAAAAATCCGACTCATCGCAAAGTGAACGAAAATCGAATATGACGACATTGAACACATCCAAAGACCATTGCCGGGTGACTGCCACCTCAAGGCCGTTGCTTTCTAGTGACTGCCGGCCCTCGAAGTTTGCTCTGCATCGCCCGGCGCACTTGAAGAGTGCCAAGATATCAGTAGGTACTCTTTTGTATGGCATTTCGGCCGAGATATTGATATATGGACTATGCGCGCAACCCTCAGAAGTCTTCGAGAGACTGATAGAAATTGAATAAAGTAAGTCCGTGTCGATGCATGAATCAATTAAGCCTAAGATGGAAGAATGGATAGACGGTGAACTTCCCTAGGATTATAATTAAACATGACCAAATTTCGAATTGGAATGTAAGTGATAGGTTCAATGAAGCCATAGGTAAAAATGATGAAAATCAAGGATATTTAAAGGTTAGAGATTTGAGATATGACAGTATTGAAGTATTTTTTACTTCCCGACATACTCTCAACATACTTCCTCAAATAACGAAAATTTTGACACGACAATCCTTGCCGACAGATTTACCGATATTTGACGGAAATAAACTCTGCATGACATGACTGCATGAAAATCCCAACTTTGAGAATCTTACGTTTACGATAAAAATATTGTCCATTTATGGGCATGTACTTAAAGTTTCACGTCAGCTGTCAATAATGAATACATATTCCATGGTTACTGTCTTTTGTAAGTTGTTTTTTTTTCTTAAAAGTAACTCGAGCTTTATTTGATGTGAAAAGTGTCCCAACAAGAGCATACGTTAATAGAAATTGTCCATAAAATGTACCTGTCATTCTTAAATACATGCTTAAAACTAAAACTTGTATAATATAGATTTCATACAATATTATTTTTACGTTTATGAGTGCTTGTGCTAAAGTTGCGTTTATGTTGACTAGATGCACCTTTACTTGAAACTAGATTTAGATAAAATTAGAAGATTCCCCAGATCAAGAAAAAGAAAATGATATCAAAAATTTTGTTGCTACCGGACAATGTTTGGAAAAGAACGATCACCTACGCAATCCAATGTTGATCACAGAATTTTGAATAAATTGCCGACCTTACCAACTGTTGTGGGTAGAACACATCTCTAAACTGAAACCTGAAATAAAGCTTATTGAATTATCGAATTGGTTAGACGAAAAAGCAAAAAATGCAATAGCACAGATTAACTTTCCAAAGTTTGACAAGCAACAAAAATATAAATCCTGTAATGACAGTAAAGATGTCACGATGACAACTTCAGACAAAATATCGAACAAAAGATGTTTTCCAACTACCTCACTAGAAAACTTTATTTTCGACCCCTAAAGAAGGGAGGAAAATGGTACTTTTCGTCCCGCCGGGAGGAAAATAGTACTTTTCCTCTCGATTTATCAGGAAGAAGATGCATTGAAATCAATTTTGCCTCTTCAGCGAGATCTTTTGGCAGGTCGTATTCGCTAGAACTCATTTTCAAAACTTAGAAGCAACGTGACAGCTTATGACAACTGTTATATTTGTATTACCAAACAACGCCACAGCAACAAATCGTTGTCAACACGAGGACGACGACGCAACGCTTACTTAATATTTTGTCATATAGCCGCATTATATAGTTCCACAACTTTCTGCAGTTGTTCTTATAAGTATGCACGCATTATAATTTTTAGGACGTTATAAAAATGACGACCTCAAAGGTAGTAGAAAATAGTTATTTTCCTAACTAGTGCGGAAAGTGATACTTTCCCGCACGCGACTGCCGTTGACCCGAACGACGCGAAGCGGAGTTCGGGCAAGCAGTCAAGGGCGGGAAAGACACTTTACGCATGAATTAGGAACATTATTTTTTCTACGACCGCATAAAGATTCAAAAAGCACATTGAAAATATATGTTTTATTTCAACATACAAAACATTACTTTAATCATAAGATATATCTCATCAGGGGCTAGCATAAACTTGCATATGTCTTCTTTGGTAAAAATCTGCACTTTATGTGGTCGAAAACCAACATTTTGCTTTTTTAGGAACGATGTCAATTTATGAAACTTGCTTATGTTCAGGACTTGTTTTATTTTAACGCGACCATAGGGTATAGGATTTCAGTACCTTACTCAGCTCGGAAAAATATGCAAAAAAACCTCTTCTCCGAAGCTATTCACTCCTTTTTCTTTACACCAGTATAAAAATTGGTTGTATTGCTGTTCGTACCTTTCTCGTGATTTACTTGGTAACAGGTCTGAATTTACCTCATCTGCGGCCTTTAATATTGCTTCTGGGAGCTCTTCGTCTGACGAATCCATTAAAATATTGTTTTTATTGAAAATAATTTGAAAAATACCAGAATCGGACACTTCGACAATGCTTCGACTTGAAACTTTGACGTCTTGATGACAACTTGGTTGTCATAACAAATCTTTGGTTACCACACCAAACCACTTGACTCAGCTTAGTTTGGTGATGTGGATTGATTTTGAGAAATGTATAGGGTAGATATATAAAAGTATCGCAATTTCTTCATTCCAATGAATGAAAACTAGTCTGGGTTAGATTGAATATTAAAACCTATATTAGTTTGAATAGTAATATACATCTAAAATCAATGAAATGTACATGTAATAACGATAAATTGACATATTTTACTTTCCCGCACTAGTGCGGGAAAGCGAGTTTTCCCGCACTAGTGCGGGAAAGTGACACTTTCTAAACTAAAATGAGTGCGGGAAAGTGGGTAAAAACGCACGGTCGTAGAAAAAACTATATACATACCTCAGGAGGAAAATGCTTTTCCTCCCGCGGATATTAATGCCCTCCGCTTCGCGTCGGGCATCAAACTATCCGCGGGAGGAAAAGCATGATTTTCCTCCCTTGGCATGTAAATAGCTATTTTCTACGACAGTGCGTAAACTAATCTTTTACGCACTGCTGATAGTGCGTAAAGTAATACTTTTGCGCACAAGTGCGTAAAAAAATCACCTGTGCGTAAAATCATCAACTGTGCGTAATAGTATATTACGTAACAAGAGTTGTAAGTAACCCATTAGGCACGAAATGAAAAAGTTTATGCACGAAGCCGCGCAGCGGCGAGTGCGTACATTTCATGAGTGCGTAATGGGCTTACAACTCATGTAACGTACTATACTTTTTCTACGCCCATTCATTTTAACGTTATGCTTGTGTCGCCAATCCATAAAATTTTGATATGTATTTTCGTACCTTTCTTTGGATTTTAGCGGTAACAAATTATGTGTGGCAGCTTGAGCTTTTTCTAAAATCTTCGGTGGAGTGCTCATAATTTCATCACTTTCACTACTATCAGACATATTCCATAGATAAAGTTGAGAAAATGTTCGGATGCAATTATATTTTGTTCAAGATATTGACAATATAAATGACATGACATTTATTTTCATAGCATGCTACTTAAGAAAAGGTGTTCTATTTTTTAAAAAATTGCATAAAGTGCTGTCTACATTTAGGGGCATCACTCTTTCAATCCTAAATATATCTCGCTAATGCTAAAAGTTTTTATGTAAATAAAAATTTGATTGTAATTTAACTAAACCGGGAAGTTTAGGTTTAATTCTCAAAACGCACTCATTACGTGCATGTTATTGTTATATTATGTCATTTACAAGGAATGTTGACAGTGCGATTTTTGACGTTTACAGACATGGGCGTAGAAAAAGTAATTTTTCACAAGCTGTTCATACATTTATGCATTTTTCAAAAATATATTATTTTGCGTCAAATATAACTCTTTATTTGATGATACGACGACAATTCATATCATTAAAAATTCAAATTCAAATTAATGATATAATTGCTACAATTTGGCAATATAATAACTGTCGAAGAAAAAACTTTCTATGAAACACTTTCGTAAAGGGCCTTTTTGTACTCGAGTGTTTGTTGAACTCGGCTGCTCCTCTTTCAATAAACTTCACGCTCATACAAAAAAGTCCTACCTTACGAACTTGTATCATGAATAACTATTTTGCTGCGACAGGGATACTCATCCATTGAGCTCGTATCCTAAATTATCCGATTTGTCAGTGGATGATACAAGGGCTTTAATAACCAAAAAGAAAATTTGGTTTTCCCGTCTTATTACACCTTTCCATAACATACGTCAATGCCGGCAGAAAATAGTGTGTGGAATAGATGTTATCCCGATTATTATGAGAATGACTTTTTAAAAAGAATATACGAGGTACCACCGTTACAAAAATTCGACTTAAGTCGTGTTCTGTCTATCATAAGTATACATAGTGTTGATTCAGCATCAGCAGTTCTCATCGTGGAACTCTGCGGATGCTGATAACAAAGATCAGTTTTTCCGAGAGAATTTTATTATCGCTTGTATCCTGATACTTATGGGAAGGCCATACTGCCATAATATCGCATATAACTTAGATGATTGCACACTTTCGCGTTATAATTCTAAACATAATAATAATTTGATTGAACAAAATGTAACTGAAACCCAAGGAGACTAAACATTATTTCTTGGAGTAAATATTATTTAACATAAGACAATGGGGACACTAATAGAAAGAGATGAAAGAACAGTTGTGACGAAATGTGACGTAATTGGTCATATCATGGCCGCCGTTCTCTATAGACGGTGACGGACTAACGGACTATCTCTTGGTATATGAGAGTTAATGCTGACAGTTTTGTTGCTTGGTTCGAGTTCGACTCTGTACTCATGTCCAAGTTTGTCACTATGACGTGTTGATGCTACAAGATTCTGATTGACTAGAGCTTATTAAACTCTCCTGTTAGTTTAGTCTCTTTGACTGAACTACTATATTCCCAACATTTTAAAAAATTGTCATAATGGTAAAGGAGTTGAAATTTACGCTTTGTTGGACGATGCTTCTACTATCACTCTCCTTGATGAAGAATTTGCGAATTTTTTATATTTGAACGGTTCAAAATAATACCTCTGTTTACAGTGGACAAACGAAGATGGCATGAGAATGATTCTAGAATGGTAAGTTCCACGATAAAAAGGAAGAATAATGGGCCATGCTTCCGATTACGTCACGTACGCACAACAAAATTATCCTTACCCCATCAAACAATAGATGTCGAAAAATTTCGCAACATTCATTCTTTATATTAATGATATAATGATTTCCATGACGAATGTCCAACCTAAAATAATTATCAGACTGGGCAACTGGCCACTTCTGGTCAATAGAAAACTAATTTCTGGACCCTGGGATGGACCAGCGGTAGGTGAAACTCTCCTGGGCTGGGTGATTCATGGAAATTTCAAAAAAAAATTATGTGAGAACTTACAAATAGAGGGTAATCCCATAAAAGGCTGAGCCTTGAGCATGGGAATGGTACACAATTATTGTATTTGGTTATATATTTTTATCTAAGGTCAAATCGTTTAACTGGAACCTAGAGGTAACTGGGCCCTATCCTTCTAATTTCATAATCCAATATTTCAAACTTCCCGCGCATTGCAAAATGACAGCCATCATCCCAAAGCTTTCATTACATGTTTTTCTTAAGCTCTTGATGTGAACATCGTTACAAAAATTTTCATGAAAAAGTATTTTTTTTTGGTAGGAGACGTTGGGCACTGACGCAGTAAAGAAATCGCAGTAAGTATAATAACATATTTTTAAACGTGAAAATTGGCCTGGTATAAGAAAACGCATCTATAGATTAATTCATTTGAACATTTTGAGGTTATATCAACGAAAAGAAGTTTGAATGTATAGGTTCCAGTTGCCCCGGTAAACTTCTATATATGAGGTAACTGGAACTCACGTTTCTGTAGGTTCCAGTTACCCAGTGTAGTTGTATTGTAACTGTCAGTTTGATATTTCAACCTTTATCTTTTGATTTATCCTACTACAAATAATAAATCTGCATGAGAGTGACCGTACTTAACTTTTCAGGAAATAATGGTGCTTAATTACCAGCGTCGTACCCAAAAAGGAGCAGATGGTGAACTATATTCCAAAGAAGCTCTTATTCATGCTGGTGAGGACGTTATAAATAGTAATAAATCCATGTACGCCGCAGCCAAATTTTATAATATTCCCAAGTCAACCTTACGACATTACGTTAAAGGTACAAGAGGAACTGGTATTTTGGCTAAAGAAGGACGCGGAGGTGGAGGAAAATATGCATTAACTAAAGAAGCCGAAGAGCAACTAGCTTCTGCATTAAATACAATGCAAAAGTGGGGATATGGGATCTCACGCGAGGAGACATTGGACTTAGTGCAATTATATGTGAAGACTAGAAATTTAAAGACAAAATTCAAAAATAATCGGCCTGGAGAACAATGGTTCTTGAATTTTTGTAAAAGAAATAAGTTATCTCTCAAAAAAGCTCAAGGAGTAGAGGTGGCTAGAAATAGGCAGAAAACCCTTGGACGATTTACGGTTTCTTTGATCTCCTAGAAAAAAGTTTTGTAAACCTGAAGTTACAGAATCGACCTGAACAAATATTCAACTGCGACGAAACATCCTTCTCCAGTGATCCTTCAAAAACAAAAGTTCTTGGAGCAGTCGGTACAAAAGCTACAAGGACTATATCTACATGTGGCAGAGAAAATACCTCTGTACTAGTTTCTTGCTCAGCATCAGGCCAGAAATTGCCTTGCTAACAAATTTCAAGGGAAAAAATGTTATCGAGTCGATGATACCTGAAAAACCAGAACCACTTGATAGAATTGCTATAGCAGCTTCTGATAAGGGATGGATGACAACCGTGATATTTGCGAATTGGTTCAGAAAATGTTTTTTACCGCACATACCAAATGAACGTCCAATCCTTTTAATTGTAGATGGACATACAATCCATATTTCGTGTGATGTGATACAAGAAGCTCTTGATAATGGTATATGTATTTTAAAATTACCACCACATACAACCCATCTTCTACAACCACTTGATGTTGGTGTATTTAAGAGCATGAAAGCGACATGGGACAAAAACCTTTGCAAATGGCAAAGGCTCAACCCAAGAAGAAAAATTCCTAATACTGAATTTACACATCTTCTTGACAAAGCATTTTTGGAAATGCCTAAACAGAACATTATAAATGGGTTTCAAGCAACAGGTATCTATAATTTAGATACAGGTTAACCAGATGGAACAAAAGTTTCTGAAACAATATTTTCACAACAAGATCTTGCGAAATATAACAACCAACATAAGGAAAAAGAAAACATAGTGGATATGGAAACGAAAGAGCGAAAAAATAATGAAATCGAAGAAAATGGGACAATTCATCAAACTGAATATTTAGTTAGCAAAGAACAGCAATCAAAACATAAGTAAAAAGAAGTTGGTGCCTATAGACAAACAATTGCAGAATGCAAGACAAATTTTACTTGCAGAGAGTGAACCTGGACCTTCGAACAACCAAAGCAATATTTGTCTAAATCCTTTTGAAAATCTGTTGATTGAACTACTGAAAAATGAAAAAAAGAAATCAGAATCTCCGACACCTCAAAAGAGAAGAAAAATCTGCAGTGGAGCAGAAATTATAACAACATCAGAATACTTGGAGAAAAAGAAACTAGAAGAGGAAAATAAAAAACTGGAAGAGGAGAAGAAGAAAGCCCGAGCAGATATGAAGTCTAACAAAATAGCCCAAAAAGTGAACTGTATCCAAAATACAGATTCTACGAAAGAGAAAAAACATATTAAAAAAACGTAAAATCGAAGATTTTATAGAACTAATGTCAGATGAGGATGCTGAAAATGTCGCTACTGGAGGATGATTTTGTGCTTGTTAGGTATAATATGGAATTGTATTCTGGAAAAGTCTTGGAAGTGAATGACGCCGAAATCATCATATCTCACATGACAAAAAGTGGGATGTTTGCTTGGCGTTGGCCTGAAAAACAGACATAGTACAAGTTATCCATGAGCTTCAACAAATTAATCATAGGGGATCATATATGGTAACTGAAATGAAAAAATATAATTACTTCACATAAGTTTCTTCACTACCTTAATTTGGTTATGTTTAATTTGTTGTTTAAACAGATATTTTGAATAAAGCGTTTTTTGTTCTACTCAGGACTTTTAACTACATCTTCGATATCTCGGCTATTTTTAAAGATAAATTAATGAAATTTTAATCGAGTACTTCTGATGCTTTACGAAAAAATACAGTTGCCTCAGTTGCACATTATTTAAAATACTGAATTACACTATCTATTTCCAGTTACCTCAAATTCTTGGGTAACTGGAATCTACTGACAAAAAAAATAAAAAATTCCCTTCAAGCTCAGAAAAACATTTTTGTTTTCAAGCCGTTATTGCAGTTGATTTACAAAGGTCTAAATTGCATATCCATAGAATATTGGCTAATATTCTTAGCAGGTTCGTCTTGTAAATCGGTGCTAATTTGAAGTGCTGTAAAATTAGGTTCCAGTTAACCAACTTGACCTTGTGTCATGTTATTCTAAAGCTATATAGACAACAATATAAAAAGATAGCAAATACGGAAGAAAAAAGGGAGAAAGGGGAGAAAGTTATATGTAAGTATAAAATATATTTCTAGATGGGTGAATTCTTAGAAACCAGAATATTACAAAATCTCTTTTATTTTTTTTGTTCGAGGTTGATGTAGACATACGGATACATTTATTTCATTTAATTTTTCTTTGAATAATATCATTGATTCTTTGTATTGGTACTGTTAAGATCCATGCTTTGATTTTTTTCTTGAAGAAATGTAAATGGTTGTTTTTTTTTTTATTTCATCGGGAATTTCAGAACATACTATGGGACAGAGGTAAGTGAGATATCTTTGGTTTTGGGTGGTCACTACTTTCGGAATGAAGGATGACTTGGATATTCTTCATGACCTTGTCAAGAAACAATTATAGAGACTGGACCAAATAGAGAACCCTTAAGAGCTAGCACCATTACCTTGAGATAGAAGAGCTCAGCAGATATTGGGCAATACTTTGAAAAGAATAGGACAGATTTGGAAAAAAGAAGATTTGGTTTTGCCAGAAAGCAGAGCGATTGCTTTGAGAAGACTTCATTTTGTTGAAAGAAAGAATAGGAAATATCAGTCGTTCCTGATTCAAAATCTTAGTTTTTAAGTAGGTAAGCTTGACAGAATTGTGAACGATCCAGATTCAAATTCAATTAAATTGTGAAAATTTGGTTTGTTAAACAAAATTGTTGGCACTCTTCGCAAAAACGATTTTTTCGTAATTTTGATCAGCTTGTAAGATCGATCATATCGTGTAATACATCATTGTAATCAGGAACAAAAATACTTCTTCAAAAATGCCAAAATCCAATATGGCGCCTATAAGAAACACCAAAGTAGAGTGTTGTAACTTTGGCATCAAAAAAGCTTTGGAAAATACGATGACAGATTTAGATTCCTTGTAAAAAAGTGCTATACCGGGCACCCGGTATACTTAGTCATAACATTGCAAAAGAAACAACTTTTCAAATGACACACAGAGAGAAAATACTGCAGCAGGTTCATGCACAACGTTGTGTAAGGCACAGTTGTGTAGATATTTTACACAATTGTCCATTTTTTCATCACACGCGTTTTGTGAAATTCAATAAATATTTGTGCAAGTCAATTTGTATAGTATTCATGCACTTCCACATTGTCTAAAAATACACAAAAATATGCACATCTACCATAACACAATTTATATGGAAAACATCTACAACGCATTGAACTCATCTTACACCGGTTGTGTACTTTCTATTTGATATGCACAAATTGTATAATATTTCAACACAATTGTGTAATTTGCCACACTTGTCCAAGGCGTCGTCTCACCCAACTAAATACACATGCGCGGCACTCCAAATGTCCAGTCCATCATTGTTTGATTGTTTTATGCTGATTGAAGGGATCGTTAAGTGTACTTACCTATTATTTATTATTTTCTTATGTGTATGTGATTTTGTGTCAAATGGAAGTGTTAGAATATTTGCAACAAACTGATACTAATATTTGAAGGTTGGTATTGCTATTATTTTTTGTTATAACATGAATTCTACAAACTGACTCATTTTCATAATTTTTAACGGTTTGAAAGGTGCATCCTCGTACCTACTTCCTACTTGAATAAATATAGTTTGACACGAAGATTACTTTAAACTTTATTATTATTCGAAGTGTTCCAAAATAACATATGGTTCATTTATGGTCAGTTTGGTATTTTGTGTTTCTGTTATTTTATTTGTAATAAGAGTTTATAGTTCAGTTATTTTTGTTATTAGTTCTTTGTGATGAAATAAACATTACTTGAATGACATTTAATTTTATTTCAACCTTCTGGGAAATGAAGCTTCTAATTTCTGAAGAGAATAATATATGAAGAAGCGAGCAGGTTGAAACTGATGCTTATTCTTTTCTTATTCCGTTTGGATATTAATTATGTGCCTCAAGTGTATCCTTTCTGGTACCTATAAAAATTGGCCTTGCTTTGTACACAAATATGTACAATATACCTACACAATTCATGAATGCGGAGTACACAAAATTGTGACATTTTGCATCCTATATTTAAAATACCTACACAATTTGTACAAACTAGGTACACAAATTGTTCATTACAACATATGCATAAACAGTACACAAGTTGTTGACATTCGTCGCACAACATACCGAATAATTTTGTATATTTTGTGTATAAAATTAAAACAAAACTATTCAGAATAATACAACACTGAAGTGTATCGTTCATACACAATATCTCTAATACAATATTATAGAAGAAAAATGAACAAATTGGTGCTGTCAACTTTTTAGAAACAAATTGTGCTGAAATCATACATTTATTTCTCTCTGTGGGTCGCGAATACCTGGCTGAATCACCAGGTATAGTATTTTGTTTTATTCAACGAAAATCATATCTTCATAGGATACCAAATTAATCAAGTAATCCGTAGTGATTATAGTTTCTCTATTACCACAGCGGAAATTGTTACTTCATTGAATCATTTAATAAATTACAATAAATATATTGCGCTGATAATAATATACTTTTTACACTATTCTTATCGGCAGTTTCATGGCCAACCTGACCGACCAGATTAGATCGCGGTGGGGGAATTGAAGTTGAATTACTGATGATCAATGAGAAATTATGAACCTGATATTCATAACTTTGAGTTGTAATGACGGTTCTTTGTGTTTTTTTACAAACATTGATCAGCTCAACCGGACAGAGAGGCAGTTGTGAACTGGCCAGAACTTTCCCGAAGCACAGTGCTTAGTGCTCGTGAAAGCACTCAAAGCACTTTTGTGCTGGTCAACACGTTCTTGGACCAGTGCTTAGTGCTTCGAAGCATTTAACGAAAATGCTTAGTGCTTAGTAATCCCGAAAAGCAGTGCTCCGGAGCACTTTTCGAGATTACTAAGCACTAAGTCTTTCCACATAAATGAAACTTGGTCAAAACATGAAGTCGCGGCAGATGTGAAACAGAATATGCGTCCCATTTCGATTTGATTTTGATTTTCATATTTTGTGTGGGAGGTTAAACACCCAAAAAATGATGTCAAGAAAACACAAAACCAAACATAATATCAATATTCCTATAGTATTTTAATCAAATTGTTTACTTCAGCGATTCTATTTCAAATTAGTATATTATGTAACAAGGGCTATTAATGTACCTTCAGTAACGAGTATTTTAATCAAGATTGCAGTTTAGCGGAACGAGTGTTTAAGAAACAAGTGTCTCGAGGAGTTTATAAACGCTTTACATTCCGTATTTTTTACAAACTCATAATAATAATAATAATAATAATAACCACCGATCTGGTAGGGAGGCATGAGCGACGTGTTCACAAGATGGAAGCCAAGATCAAGTCGGCGAGACAACACGCGTCTCGTATCCAGTGTGTGGTGGACTTCGTGGCGGCCAATAGGCCTTTCACGCCCGCAGTGCGGCGAACTGCCGCAAAATTGAGACAAGCTCACCACACATTAAATCAAGGTGTGCTGTTCACCTTCAACAGCACTGCCTTGATAGGATACGAATGCTAGTGGCTGCAAAGAAGTCACTAGTGAGGCGGGCGAGAAGTGTCGCGGAAAACATAAAGTTCCGCGATAAACCTTCTCGCTTATTCCAAGAGCCTCCACGTGTTGTCGATAACCCGCCGGCTACAGATCCGGTGGAAACATTCTGGAAGAATATGTATGAGTATCCGCAACCACTTAACGTAGATACTCCAGCCCTAGTGCAGTTCGAAGCATTCTGCAGGAGGCTTCGGCAGCCTGAGCTCAATGAACTGCGCAATCCGATAACCACGGAAGAAGTACGAAGGGCCCTAAAAGGCTCTAAGAATTTCGCTGCTCCAGGCCCTGATGGGTTAAATAACTATTGATGGAAAAAGTTTCCAACAACCCACCGCCATCTGGCTAGAGTTTTTAACTCATGACTAGATGGGGAGCAGCAGATTCCGGAGTGGTTTGTCGAGGGGCGAACCGTGCTCATCCCCAAAAACGGAGATTTGTCTGATCCAAAGAATTACAGGCCGATAACATGCTTGAATGCGTGTTATAAGGTGTTTACGCGCATCTTATACACGCGCATTCTCTTCGCAGTTGATCCGGTGTATGAACGGATATATGAGCAAAGAAAGGGGTCGCCGGGTGCAAGGAGAACCTGCTCATCGATAGATGTATCACGCAGGACTCCGTGCAGTATAAGCGTAACCTTTCGATGGCCTGGATCGATTACCGCAAGGCATTTGATACAACATCACATGAGTTAATCATGCATTTGCTCAGATGCATTGAGGTACCCGGTCAAATAGTGGGATGCATTGGACAACTGATGCCGCTCTGGAGGACTCGCTTCACCATAAGATCTGGTAGAAACACAGTCCAAACAGAGCAGGTCATCATTAGAAGGGGCGTGTTTCAGGGAGACTCCCTCAGCCCTCTTCTCTTCTGCATCTCACTATTGCCATTGTCCGTTGTACTCAGGAATACCCGTGGGTACAACTGCGGCACCCCCAGCAACCGGAGGCATAAGTTCACCTATTTATTTTACATGGATGATCTCAAATTATATGCCTCTGGAGAAAGGGATCTACATCAGTCCCTTAGGGTGGTGGAAGAATATACGCATGCTATCGGTATGGAATTTGGGATCGACAAATGTGCCACGGTTCATCTCAAAAGAGGACGACGCGAGGAATACGGAGAGGATGTCCAGCTCGTAGACGGAAGCATCCTACATCATCTGGATGCCGGAGAGACGTATACTTACCTAGGGATGGAGCAACGCCGCTCCCAAGAGGTATTCACAGTTAAGAACTCTCTCCGCGGCAGGTATCAGCATAAACTCCGACAGATCTGGTCATCAGAACTGTCGGGGAAGAACAAAGTTGCTGCAACTAATATGCTTGCCGTTCCGATCCTTCTCTACTCTTTCGGAGTGATGAGGTGGACTAATAGAGCTGCGACAACTCGACGTTAAAACTCGCAAAGTGATGCATCTCAATAGGAGCTTGCATCCTAAATCGTCCGTTCCACGGTTATACTTTCCCAGACAACGGGGAGGCCGTGGACTTTTGAGTTTGGAGTGTATGCATAACAGAATGGTTCTGGATGGGGCCTGTAAAGTCATCAGGAGTTCAGATCCCCTTCTCTGCATGGTCCGCGACCATGAAAAAGCACGGATTGGAGCATTTCTTTTTAAGGCAGCAACCCATGCGGCCGATGAACTCGGTCTCGTATTCGACACTGAACGGGCTAACCCAAACTCTGTCACCGAGTTGGGACCCGTTCAGCAAAAAGCTCACATCAAAGCTGCGGAGACAGAGGTCCTGCTACAGCTTCTTTCACAACATCGAAGACCTTGGCTTATCCAAAAGCTTGACCTTTGCCTTCCTCAGGTCGAGTGAGCTAAAGTCGGAGACCGAGGGATTCATAATGGCCTGCCAGGATGGTGTCTTCATCACCCTCGTCTACCGTAGTCGCGTGATGGGTATAGACGTCCCTGACACCCGATGCAGGGCATGTCGTGGGGCACCTGAGACCGTAATGCATTTGCTATCAGCATGCCCATCTTATGCGGTCTCAGCCTATATCCACAGGCATAACGCGGCGCTACGAGTGTTATACTACCATCTACGACACTCGTACGGTATAGACGAGACACCGGTGTTGCCTTATGTTCCGGGGGATATTGAGTCCGTGGTGGAGAATGAGAGGTGCCGGATCTATTGGAACTACTCATTCCCCACCCTCAGGCAAATACAAGCCAATAAGCCTGATGTTGTCCTCCTCGACCACCAAGGTAGAACGATATTCGTCATGGAGTTTTCCGCTCCAGGCGAAATGAATATCGTTCGAAAAGAGGAGGAAAAACGGACTAAATATCGAGATCTTCTCTTTGAACTCCGCAGGTTATATCCGGACCATTCTGTCAAAATGGTGGTTCTGATCATAGGAGTCCTTGGTGGAATGATGGACACACTGCTCTCTAACTTGAAGATGATACCAGCTTGCCGTAATATGGCAGAAATCTTAGCAGCAAGAATGCAGAAGGCCATTATCCTTGGTTCGCTCCGTCTACTCAGGGCACACGATTCTCGGACCCAATAGTCACTCACCCTAAGGACGTAGGGAGTGGTTATTGGGGTTAACGACACCAGCGCGCCCTCCGGATGGGTCGGAGCACCGGAGACAGGGCATGACTGGTACACTCCTAAGGAGAAAAAAATAATAATAATAATTTAATTGATTTCAAGGTATAAAACAAGTCCGGTAGAGTCATATATTATAACTACAGAATTGTATGTTTTTGAGTTGACTTTTTTCATCATAACAGGTTATCATAACTGTTTAAATTGACAGGACAAGACCTACTCTGACTGGAGGCTTTTGTACCTCTGAAATCAAACAGTAACCCTAGCGATGTTTTTAAAGAATGGACTTGCTAAGATAATGGTTTTAAAAATTTGCTTTGGATACAGATTGTGAATCTGTGATTATTTGATCATTTAGCACGCGGTACACTAAATGCCATTTTAGTTCTGTGAGTAGAAAATGTAACTCAAGTTACTTGATCGAAATCCATAGCACTTCTAAGACTGTTAGATACGTAAGTTACTGAAACTTAATTAATTAAATACGATAATATATCAACAAATTATATTACATCGCTACACTGTAGCTTTTTCAAGCGATTAATACAATAACCGCTTGAAAAAGCTACAGTGTAGCGAAACATGTCGCGATGTAATATAATTTGTTGATATCTCACGTATTTAATTAAGTTTCAGTAACTCAAGTATCTAACAGTCTAAGAAGTGCTTAGTGCTCCCTGACTAGAATCACTTTTTGAAAGTGCTTAGTAACCGCGAGCATTTTGTAGTAGTCCAAGATCATTACTTATTTTTAAACGAACGAAATGTGTACGATTGAGTAGTGTTACAATTAAATAAATAAATAAATAAATAAACGTTTATTTCTTCAAGACAGTCAAAAAAAACTGTATTGAAAGAGTCAGTACAAGCAAATAAAAACAAAAACACATGAAGACAAAGAATAAAAATATATACAAAAATAAACATCATGACAATCATGACATATAATCTTTAAAGTCATAAAAACAATTTTCGGTCAAAAAATGCTTCAACTTCCTCTTGAATATATGAGTTGATTCACAAGATTTCAAATCCGTTGGAAGAGCATTAAATAATCTGGGTGCCATATAATTAGGTGATTTATATGTTAATTGAAATTTAGCAAATGGAACAAAATAGTTTTCTCTTTGACGTGTGTTCAAATTATGTTTTTCTTTATTTTTAATAAATTTCGAATCTTTGTTAGTGAATACATGTACACATGAAATTGATGTATGGTTAGGGAAGCTAGTGTTAATATTTTGTAATTTTTGAATACAGGTCTGCAAGATTCACGATTTGAAAGGACAATCATAGAGCGCAATACTCGTTTTTGAGCAATGAAAACATCTTCAGCTGAGGTAGATAAGCCCCAGAAGATTATTCCATATCACTTTCAACCTGATGAGCGTAGTAAAGCTGCAACAACTGATCAACATTCAGAACACGTCGCAGATTTCTCAATTGAAACGAAATTGAATTCAACTTAGAAACTAGGTATTGGCAGTGTTCTTTCCAGTTCAGATTTGTGTCTATCTGAAGACCCAAAAATGTGATATGATCCGAGTTAGTTGAAACTACTGAACCTTCTCCATTAGTTCTGAACGATATATCCTCGCACACTTTTTGCGCATGGTGAAATCTTAAAGCTTTTTTCTGAAATCGTTCAAGAATACCCACTTTCTCGGAGCAACTTCAGGCCTCAAAATACGCTAATCTAGTATTTTAGTCCGTTGCTAAGCAACGAACTTTCCCGGACCGTTTTCGGACCTAAACGGTACGGGAAAGTACTTTTTCTACGACCGTGCGTTTTTACCCACTTTCCCGCACTCATTTTAGTTTAGAAAGTGTCATTTTCCCGCACTAGTGCGGGAAAACTCGCTTTGCCGCACTAGTGCGGGAAAACTCGCTTTGCCGCACTAGTGCGGGAAAGTAAAATATGTCAATTTATCGTTATTAAATGTACATTTCATTGTTGCTGAGAGTTATTTGGAGGACTCCGTAGAACAGAAGAAAACCATCTCGAATTAAATTCTTTCATGTACTGGCAACTTGCAACCGATGCCGTCTCCGTCATCTTCATGCACTTTGCAATCTACGAGTGTTACTCTTAACAGCCAGTTACCACCAACTAACTACTCTGGACCGGCTATTCTGACGCATTTGCAGAATGCAACATATTGTGTTTTCAACATTAATATTAATAATAATTAGTGGATTTTCATGGAATGTTTTGTATGTTGAAATAAAATATATATTTTCAATGTGCTTTTTGAATCTTTATGCGGTCGTAGAAAAAATAATATTCCTAATTCATGCGTAAAGTGTCTTTCCCGCCCTTGACTGCTTGCCCGAACTCCGCTTCGCGTCGTTCGGGTCAACGGCAGTCGCGTGCGGGAAAGTATCACTTTCCGCACTTGTTAGAAAAATAACTATTCTCTGAAATCGTTCAAGAATGCCCACTTTCACGGAGCAACTGCAGGCCTCAATATACGCTAATCCAGTATTTTAGTCCGTTGCTAAGCAACGAACTTTCCTGGACCGTTTAATACTTTCCCGTATCGAAAACGATACGGGAAAGTACTTTGCCGGCCTAGGCCGTCAAAATCAGTCTTTGGTTTGTAGTTGTCACTTTGACGTTTCAGGAAAGCACGTAATTTCGAATCCTCAATTTATGATAATGCTGATTGCGATTTCAGAAAAAATAGTATGTGTACCTCGTAGTAAAAGCACATTCCCAGACTTCATTCAATTTACATTGTTGTCCGGGAATGTATTGCTTTCACTACTAGATACACAATATACTATTCCCGTGCAGAAAACGATCCGAAGAAAATTTTTGCCGGCTTGTTTACATTTAAGACAGTCTTTGAATTCACGCAAACAATATGTAGAATTCCTTAGTTTTTGATAATGCTGATTGCGATTTCAGAAAAAATAGTATGTGTACCTCGTAGTAAAAGCACATTCCCAGACTTCAATGCTTTTACTACTAGATACACAATATACTATTGTTTTGTCAACGTTGAGATATAGATGACTAGCTGAAAACCATTCATTAAGACAACTTAATACTTCACTACACATATTGGTCAACGACGGATCCGATGAATGAGATATAACAAGCGAGGTATCATCAGCATAAATCGTGAAGTGTGCTGGTATAGGAAGCTGATCTACGTCGTTGATATATAATATAAAAAGTATAAGGCCGAGTACGGAACCCTGAGGCACGCCTATATCTGTAAATGAATATTCAGATGGATTATCGTCAACAACTACGTATTGTTTTCTATTGAAAAGAAAAGTTTTTACCCAGTTTAGCGGACATCCTCTTACTCCGTATTTAAATAACTTTTCCAAAAGGATTTTGTGATTCACACAGTCAAATGCCCTACTGAGATCACAGAAGATCCCAACAGGACACTCGCCTGTTTCGATATATTCAATTATTCTGTGGTAGTAAGAATATACTGCAGTATTAGTTGATTTTTTAATTTAGAAACCCATGTTGATTTAGAGAAAATATATTGTTGTACTGGCAAAATGATAATAATCTATTCAAGTAGCAGTATTCAAATACTTTGGAGAATGTGGAGGACATTGTAAGTGGTCTATAGTTTTCCAGTTTTTGACGACAATTTTTTTTATAAACGGGAATTATTTTTCCAGTCTTTAATAAAGACAGAAAATAACTGGTGGAGAATGATAAATTTACCAGAAATACAAACGGCTTCACTAACTCGCGAAAACAACGTATTATGAGAAATATTGGAACCTCATTAGAACCAAACGAATTCTTGTTCTTCAGTTTATTTGAAATCAGATCCAAAATTTCTACTCACTCATTCCAATATTAGGAATCAAGGTACGTAAAAACGTTATTTACTTTAGTTGAATCGCCATTATACAGATAAATTTCTGTAACGCCTGATGGGTTTGTGGACAGTGCACCCACCCCGGAGCGCCGAGTTCTAATCTCGTCCCTGACTACTTTTTTTTATCCAGCCAGACGCGTCACAGTTGAGCCAGTCATCTCGGTTGGAAACGGCATCGACTCTGGGAGGACTTTTAAACAAAAATCCTGACTCTAGTGTGATGCGTTTGGCTGGGTTTAAAAAAAAAAGTTGTCGGAGACAAGATTTGAAGTCGGATCTCCGAGGTGGATGCCTGTGGCACTGTCCACAAACCCATCAGGCGTTACAAAAATATATCTGTATAATGGTGATTCAACTAAAGTAAGTAATGTTTTTACGTTCCTTGATTCCCTAATATCTGAAGAATGGTCATATGGCCAAGCTAGCAGGTAGGCATGCGAACATAGTACATACTATCACTACTCATTCGTACACATTTAGTTCGTTTAAAAATGAGTAACGTCTGACGGCCCTGGTATCTTGCTCTATAAATAAAAGTGCAAAGTGCTCGAGATTCCGGAGCATTTTTCAAGAGTTCTTGTTGCTTAGTGCTCGAAGCACTTTTTGTCAGTGCTCGGCACAGCTCCGGAACTGGTAGAATATCCCATAGATCTGGTCTTCGTGTACGAAATTTCTGTGTAATTAAATTTATACCTTTATACAGGGTGATTCACGACGAATTGTACATAGTCCAACCATAAGTACTATGGACCAATGCCATTTCATATCTGGTATTGAAAAATGCCTTGTTTCGTTTTTGACGGATATACAGGGCGATATTTGAAAATATGTGAATAATTAAACGTTAAATATCTCTAAAAGTAAAAAACTCAGGCATATGAAATTTTCCACACTGAAAATGCTTCCTGAGCTAAATAAAATAGTTTTGGAAAAAAAAAATATTTCAGGTCCGGACTTAGTTTTCTTTAGATTTTCATTGGTTTTTTAAAAACAACACCCTGTAAGCAACATCAGGCAAATTTTATTTTTCTCACTTTGAAGCTTAAGGACCATACTAAGCAACAGTTGAAAAAAATTGAACGCGGAAGTTTTTGTTTTCTGCAGAAAAAAATTGCACTTTCAAAAACACTATAATTTTAATGGATTCACATTCCGCTTATGACTGATGCGGTACTACATCGATAACACATCATAATTTTTCAACAGAAATTATGAGGAAAGTTCATAATACAAGAGATAAAGTATTATTCAACCAACCTTTAAAATTCCAGGGTCGTATTTATTTTTTTTTTATGTTTTTATTGATCCAGTATAAACAACACCCTGAAAATCGGGTTGAATAGATTTTCTTTCTGTCACGTCAATGCGGATGGTACGATAGAAAAAACATTTTTTTTAAACAGTGCAAATGTATTTTTTTCTACCATGGCTAATACAGCACTACATTGAAAAAAACATTTATTTAAAATAAAATCGTTCGGAAAGTATTACTTACTCGATTTAAAGATTGATATTACAGGTCCTAACTTATTTAACGTTCTAATTGGTTTTGTAAAAACAATACCCTGTCACCTTGGAGGCTGGCTAATACTAAGTACTTGAGCAAAATTAATCAAAGAAGATCAACGTGAAATGTTTAAAAACTTATTGATTTCTATTTGGCAAGTAAAACAAAACCTTTCGTATCCAATAAAGATGGCAGCCGACTCCGTTTTATTTTTCTACGGGACACTTTTTAAAGTTTGCTGCTGACCGTCACCATAAGAAATACATGAACAACTATTATTGTGAAAAATGGAATGTAGAGTGCAATTACAGACATACAAATACTGAAATCAATTTTCTAGAAAATGTAATTCAGTTGACTCAACGATAACAATAACATATTAAATAAAACTACCTAAGAATGACCTAAGCTGATTTAGTTTTAATTGAACACGAAAGTTTTTGTTTTCTACAAGAAAAATGGAATATTTTGAAAAGGATAAGTTTAAAGGATACTCATTCTGCTTATAACTGATGCGGCACTACATCGATAGCACATTATCATGTTTCAACAAAAACTTTAACGAAAGTTCATATTACTCAAGATAAAGTATTTTCAATCAACCGTTGAAATCCAGGCCGTATTTTTTTTCAAGTTTTTATTGATCCTGTAAAAATAACACCCAGTAAATGGAGTTGAACAAATTTTCTTACTGTCACGTCAAATATGATGATGATACTAACTGAAATAAATAGACACCATTTGCCATAGAAGAAACTATTACTTTTGAAAACAGTTTAAATGCAAGTAGGCTTTTAATTCGCTTTGAAAAACAAATAAAGCAACGGGTGACAGAAGCTCGGGTATTCATTTTGACAGTTTGAGTTGGTCATTCAGCACGATGCCTCATCAGTTTACTTACGCAGAATACGCAGATATCATTTTTGTATACGGATGTTGTAATGGAAATGCCAGAGCAGCAGTCAGGGAGTACCGGAGAAGATTCCCACACAGAAGAGTACCGAACCACCAAACGTTTAACAACGTTTTTACGCACCTGCGAGAAACGGGAAAATTTCCTTCTGGTACTGCAGAACGTGGTGAGCGACTGACTGAAGACCAAAAAGAGCATATTTTAGAAATGGTTAATCAAAATGATAAGATAAGTACCCGGCGAATATCCAGCATTTTGCACATTTCCCAGTCCACAGTTTTCAGGACGTTGAAGAAAGATCTCCTCCATCCCTATCACCCCCAACTGGTGCAGAGACTGCATCCGGGAGATAATCTTCCACGTTTGCGATTATGCAGGTGGATCTCTGCAAATAGAAGATTCATTTATCAGATATTGTTTTGCGATCCCTATCACCCCCAACTGGTGCAGAGTCTGCATCCGGGAGATAATCTTCCACGTTTGCGATTATGCAGGTGGATCTCTGCAAATAGAAGATACATTTATCAGATATTGTTTTGCGATGAAGCCCAGTTCACGAAAGACGGCATAAACAATTCCAGAAATAATCACAACTGGAGACATGAAAATCCACATGTTATAAAGCAAACTAGATCTCAAGTCAGATTCTCTGTCAATGTTTGGGCAGGTATCATCGGTAATAAATTAGTGGGTCCTTATTTTTTGAACGATAGATTGAGTGGGCAGGAGTACCTTGATTTTCTGGAGAATGTTCTCCCTGTTCTTCTGGAAGATGAGGAAGTCAATGTGAGAGATATGAGATTTGAACACGATGGAGCAGGACCTCATTCAACCAGGGCAGTTAATCAGTTTCTCAATCAAAATTTTTCCAATAGATGGATGGGACGTGGTGGGCCGATTCCCTGGCCGGCGAGATCACCTGACCTTACCCCACTAGATTATTATTTGTGGGGCGTTTTGAAAAGCATAGTATATGAGGTAGAGATTACAACAAGAGAACAGCTACGTGAGAGAATAATTGAAGCATTTCTCTTCACAAGAAGGCATCCAGATCAGATAAGAAAAGCCGTAAGGAATATCTTGAAAAGAGAAAGGAAGTGCCAGGAGGCGAATGGATGGCATTTTGAAAATAAACTTAAATCCGATTAGGTCTCTTTTAAGTAGTGTTTATTTGTTATTGTTATCGTTGAGTCAACTAAATAAAATTTTCTAGAAAACTGAATTTGTTATTTGTATGTCTGTAATTGCACTTACTCTCCGTTTCATTTTTCACAATAACGGTTGTTGAAGTTGACTAAAACATTTTCATGTATTTCTTACGGTGACGGTTAGCAGCAAACTTTAAAAATTGTCCCGTAGAAAAATAAAAGTGAGTTGAGCTCCATCTTTTACATTTGATCGGCTGCCATCTTTATTGGATACAACATCCAAGGTTTTGTTTTACTTGCAGGATAGAAATCAATTAGTTTTTGAATATTTTACGTTAATTTTCTTTAGTTAATTTTGCTCAGGCATTTAGTATTAGCCACCCTCCAATGTGACAGGGTATTGTTTTTACAAAACCAATTAGAACGTTAAATAAGTTAGGACCTGTAATATCAATCTTTAAATCTTGTAAGTAATACTTTCCGAACGATTTTATTTTAAATAAATGTTTTTTTCAATGTAGTGCTGTATTAGCCATGGTAGAAAAAAATGCATTTGCACTGTTTAAAAAAAAAAGTTTTTTCTATCGTACCATCCGCATTGACGTGACAGAAAGAAAATCTATTCAACCCGCTTTTCAGGGTGTTGTTTATACTGGATCAATAAAAACATAAAAAAAAAATAAATACGACCCTGGAATTTTAACGGTTGGTTGAATGATACTTTATCTCTTGTATTATGAACTTTCCTCATAATTTCTGTTGAAAAATTATGATGTGTTATCGATGTAGTGCCGCATCAGTCATAAGCGGAATGTGAATCCATTAAAATTATAGTATTTTTGAAAGTGCAATTTTTTTCTGCAGAAAACAAAAACTTCCGCGTTCAATTGTTTTCAACTGTTGCTTAGTATGGTCCTTAAGCTTCAAAGTGAGAAAAATAAAATTTGCCTGATGTTGCTTACAGGGTGTTGTTTTTAAAAAACCAATGAAAATCAAAAAAAAACTAAGTCCGGACCTGAAATAATTTTTTTTTCAAAAACTATTTTATTTAGCTCAGGAAGCATTTTCAGTGTGGAAAATTTCATATGCCTGAGTTTTTTACTTTTAGAGATATTTAACGTTTAATAATTCACATATTTTCAAATATCGCCCTGTATATCCGTCAAAAACGAAACAAGGCATTTTTCAATACCAGATATGAAACGGCATTGGTCCATAGTACTTATGGTTGGACTATGTACAATTCGTCGTGAATCACCCTGTATAGGATGGCACGAAAAAAAGAAAGACCTTCATCTTCCCTAGCCTGCACAAGTCTGTAAGGGTGCAGCCGGTTGATGGATTAAACAAATTTTGAACAAACAAAATTTGATCAAAAAAGTATTAAGTTTAGGGACGTATATGAAAAAGGAAGGTTTATCGGACACAAGATGTCTTAATCGCCGGTATCCCGACTATAGAACTTTTGAAAATTCCCATCAGAACCTTTGGGGGTACTGCTGATTTCAGACTCCAAGGCACGATGCTGGCAGACCGCAAAAAGTACTCAAACCAATAAATTGAATGTATTGGCTAGACGCAACATGATTATAAGCGGAGACCTTACGGTAGTACAAACCAGGGGTATATTGAACATATGAGAATTTATCGTTCTTGCTGGCACATTAAATCTTATCCGTAAAAGGAGTTCAGGAGAGTTGACTTCATGATTCAATATTTTGAATAGTAATATTAATATATTTTGACTTCTTCTGTCGTCCAACGGCAATATTCTGAATTCATTTCTCAATTGTGTAGTTCTGACTACTCTGTAGTCAGGACAGATACGATATTTTTTGTAGTACAGGAATCTCAAAAATTTGTTTTGAATTTTTTCTACTTCGAAAAGTGTAATTTGATATTCTCCTAACCAAATTCCTGATCCGAATTCAAGTTTCGATCTGACTAGAGTGTAGTACAGAATCTTTATAGCTTCTATATTGGAAAAAATTGATGTTTGCCTCACTATAAAGCCTAACATACGGTTGATTTAATGACATTTTCAACATGGTTCGAAAAGGATAGTCTATCATCATATTGTTCCGTTGTACTACATTGTTGTTACACACCTGTCAATAAAATCCTTTATTATTATTATTATTATTATTATTATTATGTAATACCCAGATCTTTCATTTCCCTAACGCTCTATAACCCTTCCCCTTGCATCATGTTATCAAATATTATGGGCTCCCTCAACTTTGTTATTCTCATAACACAACATTTGTTCAAATTGAAGAATAGTTTATTCTTACAGCTCCACTCGCAAACATATTGCAAATTCTTCTGCAACATAACACTATCTCTGATAATTTCAATTTTTTTTTAAATTTTTGAGATCATCTGCTAATAATAAACAGCTTGAATACTTGAGAACTGAGGGCAAGTCATTAATAAACATAACAAACAGTATGTTTGACGACTAAAAATCTATGTTCAAGATAACTTCCGAGCATTTTGAGTGTGCTATCAGAGAGTCCAAATTCATTCAACTTTGCTAGTAGTACCTACATCGTGATCAACTTTGTCAAAAGCCTTTTTAAAATCAGTAAATATTACATCAAGTTGCGACTTACTCTCAAGTGTTTCATACCCTGTACAAGCAAAGCTGAATAAATTTGCAGTAACAGATTTTTTGGTAACAAAACCATGTTGCTGAGGCATTATACTATTCTCAACATATCCATACAATCTTGAATATACAGTGCGGCTTTTAATAGTCCCCCCCCTGTTAACTTTTGAACGGTTCGACGTAGAAACATGAAAAAAAACCGTTTCGAGGGTTTCACGAATACTACTTTTTGAAATAAAAAAAATAGTGATTGCACGATAGGTGGCGCAGGGGGGCCCATCAACTCAAAATTTTTAAATGGCATGTGGGGTCAAGTGTCACATCGTTGAAAAGAGAATTCAATTCTCTTTACAACCATCTGAATATTTTTGAATTTCGGTAATATTTTTTTGTAATTCAAAATCGAAATATCAAATATAAATGCGGATCTGAAACTACTCTTACCTCGATAAATTTGAACGGTTGGATGTGGAACAATGAAACCAAAAATGAAGGGTATTACCGATACTACTTTTTGAGAGAAGAAACATTGCAATTACTCGACAGATGGTGCCAGGGGCACATTAATTTAAAAATTTCGAAAGGTATAAAAATCGAAATTGGGAAAAAAATTATAAACAAAATTCAAAAATATTTAGTTGGTTGTAAAGAGAATTGAATTATCTTTTCAACGATGTGACCCTTGACCCCACATGCCATTTAAAAATTTTTAGTTGATGGGACCCCCTGCGCCCCCTATCGTGCAATCACTATTTTTTTATTTCAAAAAGTAGTATTGGTGAAACAGGGGGGGGGGGACTATTAAAAGCCGCACTGTATAATTTGTTCAAATAATTTAGAAGATGGATATAGGCCTGATATTTTCAATGTCCATCTTGTCACCTGATTTGAAAATGGGAGTAACTACAGCTGTCTTCCATAAACTCGGAAATTCATTCGTCGTCAGGATTAAATTAAAAATATGTATCAGAGGTGTTGCCAACCACTCGCTTACACCTTTTAATGTATAGGGTGGAATACCATCTATTCCAGCTGCCTTCTTAGGTTTCAGTTTTTTTACAGCTTCTTTATATTCAGACTGTGTGACTAGTTGCATATTGAGTGTATTATTTGTTACAGGAGTACCTACCACTCACACCATCGGAGTCTGACTGATATGATAACTTGGTCTTTGAGTAAACAGAGACAAAAAACGTTGCAAATGCTTCTGCTGTTTCATTTTCTTCAATTTTTTCTTTTTTATATACATAATTCCCAATACTATCATTATTCTTTTTTCTGTCATTTAGAAAATATGAAAGCTTGTCGCGAGAATAATCTTGAGGTAATTTTAAATTAATTTACCATAAGAAATACATAGATACTTCTTGCGACAAGCTTTTAAGTATTTCAATTAAAATTTCATAATGTAACAAATTGATAAGTCTAATTCACTTTAAAATACTTTTTTTCCTTTTTAATGTATTCAAATGAAAGCTTTTCTCTAAAAGTGTTTTTTTAAGTTTATTTATTATGATATAGGACACTCTAGATTTCAACTTCAAACGTGGCGCTTGAAGATTCGAAGAAATAACAGTATTGCAGCTTGTTTCGTATTTTATGTCATGTGTAGCAGTAAGTCTTCAATAATAAAATTCATAAGAGTCCAGTAGAAGGAGGTGAAAGAAGTACAAAATTTCTCAGGTATATCTTAATCAGTGGGAAATGTAGAAATAACAATCAGCAACAAAGAAAATTAAAGAAACAATTTCAATTAACTCATCAGCTGAAAGATACAGAAATGTACGCCGCAACTTAAACTACCTATTGTTTCAATTTATGTTCTCATTTCAATTATGAATATTTGTCTGAAAACATTTCAGGAATTCATTAGTATGAGTATAAAGAATGTATTCAAAACTTGACCTTGCATTTAAACTAATGAGAACAAAGAACTTGTCAGAGAAACATTTTAAATGTTTCAATAAGTATAATGTAAGGTATTTCACCATGAAAAAATACGAAGTACTTATCATATAACTGAAAAAAATATACGATCATGCGATGTTAAAAAACTTGATTCATCAGTCCTGATCATTGCCGGAAACAAAGTAAGTTTGCGAAGGAAGCATAGTAGAATGAAACGTATTTAGTAATTTTCGCACCAAATGCGTAACTTACATTTTTGCCTGTGGCTGAAACTTATTACTTTACGCTAGAATTGTAAAAAAATAATTCACAATTCAAAATGAACCTGAAACTGGCGACCGGAGTTAGCGGCCTACCAGAGCAGGACTGGCCCGAGCGACATTTCACAATATCTGATTTGCCTCTATTTTTTCAAAATCTTACTGCCTTGGAAATCAAAAGATTTGTTTTTTTCAAACTGATAAAAACAGAATTTTCAGCAATTTTCATTCTTCGAGTTTTGATAACGGAGACAGATATAGTCTCCGAAACGTCAACGTTTTCGAAAAACTAATTTTTTTTTGTCATATAGGCTAATTTAGTATACGATACGTTACTGACGAAATTAAATGACTGTTTTCAAGACAACAGTCTTCCAAACGCAGTAACTGATCGGGGCAAATTGATTATTGCCCCTCCACACTTGTACAGATTTCATTGAATTAACATTTTTTCATTTTCAGACTGTGGAAGGTTAAAATTCCCAAAAACGTATGTCAAGAAACGAATATTCTCCACCAAAAAAAACTTTCATTCAATAATAAGATTCTATTATCAATCCTTAGATATTGTCAATAATGACAGACATCGAGAAATCGGTTCAAAATGCCGCAAGATTAGTTTTTCCAGGAAAGTCACAAGGGATGTTACTTCCATTTCAGCCAATATTTATACAGAAAACTCTAATATCCTGCACTGAACGGAAAATATGACAGATGCAGAATTTTTGTCATCCCTGAAATTGTTCAATGGTTTGGCATTTGTTCCCGAAGCTATGGTCACAAGAGCATTCCATCTCCTGTGCACACAGAATTTTCTACCAGACGAAATTGAAGAATTTGTGGAGTACTCCAAATAAACTTGGATAGGAAAAATAACCCAGTTAGACAAATATAAGAAGCCCCTTTTTAAACCATCAATGTGGAACAGCTTCGAGAATATTGAATCTAAGAGTCTTCATCTGACAAATAATTCTATTGAAGGGTGGCATCCTGGATTTCTGAGAAAGATGTATGCCGAGAAATCATCATTCTAGAACTTCATTGATGGAATGAAGAAAGAACAATCTTTTACAGAAATGATAATGGTAAAATTCACAACTAGTGATGTTGCAGCCAAGAAAAAGAAATACAAGGACCTCAAATATCGCTTGCGACATACTGTCAGAACAGTTACTACAAGACTGCGATGATGAAGAACTGTATAATTTTATCAAATATGTTTTGTTCATATTATAGTTCTTTCGATCAGCTATTCAATTTTGAAATACTTAATTATTATTTTTGAATAAATCGAGTTCAATCAAAATGTGATTCGATTAACTGCAATTTCGCTCAATTGCTTATTGGATCAAGTGATGTTTGATCAATTACTTATTTATTCGATCTTTCGATTTTTCGATCAATTTATTTTCGATCAGTTGGATATCGATCAAATATATTTCAATCAAAAGATTTCGATCATTGTCGGAGAAACTTAAAACAGACGAAAATACAACTGAACTGAAAAAGTCTAGATTGCTGAAATTCCCTCTAGCTAGAGTGAGGTCCGGGATTTTACGTTTGGTTGCGAACAGTTACAGATTTCCGATTTTCATTTTCAATATTTCATTACCATATATCGAAAAAGTAATGGTCCCAATAATGTTCCTTGCGGAATTCCACAAGTCATCTGTCGAATATGACTAGTGAAATTACCAATTTTAACGACTTGTTGTCTATCAGTTAGATAACTTCTGAAGAGCTAAAGGCATATTCCTCGGATAGTGTTTTTATTGCCATCTAATTTTTACTAATATCCCTAATAGCACCATGAAGTCCGATGGTAATCCATAGGACATCCGCTCAGGACATTCAGGACGTCCTTAGGATGTGCAAAATTGGTACCGCGGACGTCCATTGGACATCCGTGGGAAGCACCAATGTCTCGACTTCTCACCAAAATTGGACGTTCTATAAGGATATCCAATGGACATCCACCTGGGATGTTAATCGGACGTCCCCGAATTACATCAATCGAAAGTACATCTTGGACGTCCTTAGGACGTGCAATATTGGTACGTCCTTAGGACGTGCAGTATTGGTACCGCGGACGTCCATTGGACATCCGTGGGAAGCACCAATGTCTCGACTTCTCACCAAATTTGGACGTTCTATAAGGATATTCAATCGACATCCACCTGGGATGTTCATTGGACGTCCCCGAATTACATCAATCGAAAGTACATCTGGGACGTCCTTAGCATGTGCAGAATTATCAGATGTGTTTCAGGACTAAGATTATGATATTGTTGTGGATTACTGGAGATACCAATTTGGATGGAACCAGATTTACTCACTATAGGTAAGCTCAGCACTCTCTCAGAGTCATTCAATTCGGTTTTGTACATGTTTAAAGGATACACACAACTCTACTTGTCTTACGGAAACACCTTTTTCAAAACAGTGTTGAAAAGGTTAGTAATAACTATTGAATAGTATAACAAAACTTTTATTTTCATTTATAGATATAACTACACTGAATGAACACAAAATAACTTACAGAACAGTCACTAAACTAATTAATCACAAAAGACGATAGAAAAGCGACCATAGCTGGTAAATACTCAACAAGTGTCTGTCAATTCGTCAACACTTCACTTGAACACAGAACACAAAACACAGAAAACAACTTTATGCACGGAATCCATACATAGAGGAATAGTTTGGTTTCAATCCTTATACGAACAAGAGAGACAAACATAATTTTTTTATTTTCATTGTTGTGAATCGTATTGGCATACGTACAAACTTGAGAATATGGACCCTGATGACCTCAATGATAGTGAAAAGGGTTTTATTTCAGATGGGTTATTTTCGCTATAATGTTTAGCCCTATTGTAAATATGCGATCCATTTTATACCTCTTCTGTAAAACCACTAGCTGGGATGTATACACGGGTACTGGGTACACATGGAGGACTAATTATTGTAACTGTTTTCGAATTTTGTTTAATTTTTATGATCATCCATCCTTCATCTTTGGATGGATGCACCTAGGAAACATTCCGAAAAATGTTCAATCCAGGACATCCCAAGGAAGTCCTCGCAGGGACATTTTCTGAAATTCACTGATTGGGATGACGTCCGATGTACATCCATCAAGGACGTTCCAGAATGTCCCCGTACCAGGACCACCATAGGAAGTCCTTTCGATGACATGCCAAATACATGCCAACCAGAACATCCAATGGATATCCTAGAAAATTCTACAAAATATATCCGAACCAGGACATTCCAAGGAAGTCCTCGCAGGGAGGTATTCTAAGATTAACCAATTGGGACGTCCAATATTCATTCATGCGGGATGTACCTATATGTCCCGTACCAGGACAACCATGGGACGTCCTTTCAAAGACATGCCAGAATACTTACTAACAAGGACGTCCGATGGATGTCCTAGGAAACATTACAAAATATATCTGACCCAGGACATCCCAAAGACGTCCTCGCAGAGACGTTTTATACGATGTACCGATTGGGACATCCATAGGAAGTCCTTTGGGGAAATTCATGAAAATGCACTGAATCGGACGTCCCAAGGACAATGATTTTAAGTCCCGGACATTCGGACATGATTTGTACCAAATAGGGACGTCCCTGGGACATGGTGTGCTATTAGGGATGGTGAGTCACCTGAAAAATGGCATTATCGGTACCCATACTTTGTCGAAATCCATATTGCGAAGAAAAAAGTATTTTGAGACATTTTTCAAGCAACTTTCCAATTGAGTTGAACAAAGATATTGACCTATAGTCATTGCAATTTTTCTTACCATCAAATTTATAAATCTGATTTTTTTTTTTAATTTAGGAAAATACCAATTGTAATACTTACTCAAATTGAATAAAAATGTTAGAAAATAAGAAATTTGATTGATGATAGATTTGAGTATTCTGATCTGATCCAGGAGAAGAGTCAATTTTCAACTCATTTGTGAAATTTATGATTTCAGTTTTTGTGATAAAATTTAAAAAAATCCCTACAGTTCCAAAACTGTCCCTACTTATCATTTCTACTTATATTTTGTTTCATTAATTATTAGTATATAAATATAATTTAATTTTTGTATGAATAAGAACTTCAATAATTGCTGTGAGTCGATTTACTAAAATTTGACAGTTACTATTTATATCTATTTGCATTCTTTTTCATCACCTATTCCGTCCAAAGACTACTTGATTGCTTTGAAGTCTGGACATAAAAACTCAGAAACTCCACGTTCTAAAGATGATTTCAGCAAAACATCAAATGTTCTAGGTATATTTTCAGAATGGTAATTTCAAGCTCTATTGAAATATACAACCTAATAGTTTAGTAAAATGGCACTAACACCATTAAATTAATTCTACGTAAAAAAGTTTGACCGAAATGTTTTCTCCAAGACAGATAATTTTTCATATGAACACAGTTACAGCAACTTTTCGAAAATGCACATTTTAGAATAACAATCTTACTCTGACACTACCTAGGTATATCAGTTTAAAACTAGAACTTCTCCTTTGAAAGTGTCCAATTTGCCCCCTCTGTATAAGTGTATGTCTTCTTGAAATGGGGTTTGAGCAAAAATCCAAAATAATTTCAGTGGTGTATTTTTAGTGCGCCGTATCTCATCTAGGATTTATTACTAAGTATCAATTTCTACAGGCACTTCATGTGCAAACTGTCAAAAAACCTGACGTTTTTTCTTTCACAAAAAATTTACGAAGAATCTCTCATGGAATAATATATTATTTTCAAAATGTTTCACTCTTCCTGATAAATATAATCAAAGTAAATGCTAATTCGACCAACCTGTCATTTTGGAAGTCACAAGACTTCTGCTTCTGTAGTTTTTTATAAGTTTCCCTCCACATGGTTTCCTCATCCGAATGGTACATTACAACAAAAGGAATCTTCTAAAAATAGAATAAATACCTAGACGAGAACTGAATAACACTGTCCCATCTACACCACAGTTCAATCACAACAAACACACACACTTTTCGCTATCCGGTAATAACCACCATGCAATGTTTACTAACCAAACGAGATGTTTCTAATAATACTTTTAAAATTCAGCATTTACTCTCTGGATCACTGATCATTGTCGGAGAAACTAAAAACAGACGAAAGACTACTGAACTGAAAAAGTCTAGATTGCTGAAATTCCCTCTCGCTACAGCGAGGTCCGGGTTTTTACCACTTGTTGGGTTGCGAACAGTTTAAGCTTTCCGATAAATAATATTCATGGGAAATTTGCAAGTTTCCCGAGCTGCTTGAGTTTATTTACAATACGGTATCATTAGATTAAAATCTAATGAGGATAATAATTATACTGTTCACGGAAAGGTGTACTCAACTGATACGGCTAATTTCTGATGATAATTTTGACCACCAATAACCATTTGGAGAATGCAAAAGTGCTTCGAAATCGCGTGTAGGTATAATTTTTTTAGTTTCAGAAGGTCAAAACTGTCAGGCGAAAGTTTATACGATTGAACATTTTGGCTTGTTAGTTACCTATCTAATACACAAAAAAATCATTTGTGAATAAACAATTTGAATAAAAAAAATTACTTTGAATTTTGGATTGGTAACAATTTGTTTGTGAATCAGGAGTGAATGAAAACATGATATTATGGTCGTATAATGGTCAAAAGGAAGATTTGCAAAAAGCGTGATCCTAGGGCTAGTGTTGCCAACTCGGATTTTGAAAAAAGCCTAGGCCAGATTAGAAAATTACGTAGAATTAGTAAAATTCGCGCAAGAAAAGTTCGTAGATTTATGTTTCATTTTTGCGTTTAATGAAAAAATTGATGTATTATTAATAAGACGTAGGTGAATTGTTCTTGACTTTATATTATAGTATTGCATTAATATACAGGGTGTTTCTTAATAAATGCGCAGGACTTCCGAATGTGATAGCTCGTTCAAAAATATGAAAAAAAGTTTCCATTAACTTACCCTCTAAAATTCAACATTTTCGAGATACAGGGTGTTAAAATTAAAAAAAAAATATAGTTTTTTGCGAATATCTCTGGAACCGTTCATCGCACAAAAAACAGATTTTGAATGCATTTTCTACTCATAATAAGCTATGTTTTGTGCAGATTTTTTTTTTTTTTAAATTCATAATTTGTGAAGATTTTGAAGAGGAAGAGGGTCTTTTTTCTCCAACTTCTACGCCACTGGAAAAAGTATGATTTTGAGCCGCCTACTTGAACCGCTAATGTTTTCTACACAAAAAAGGTACTCCTGGTCATAAGCTCTAAAGTTGACCGTTTTCAAGAAAAATCAACTTTCATGTTGAAAAATATGGTAAATTTTTTTAAATAATTTTTTTCCTAATTATACAAAATTTATTTAAACGTTAAAACAAGTAACAAAACCAAACGTTGACTTCTTAATTGCAAAATAAAAAAAAAAAACAATAACAATCATACTCAGTTGAATTGTTGGAAATGTCCGCCGTTAGCTTCAATGCACGCAGCATTTTTTCCAGGAAAAAACATTATTTAAACAACATGAAAGTTGATTTTTCTTATGACCAAGAATATCTTTTTTGTGTAGAAAACATTGGCGGTTCATATAGGAGGCTCAAAACTGTACTTTTTCCAGTGGCTTAGAAGTTGGAGAAAAAACACCCACTACCCCTTCAAAATTTTCACCAATTATGAATTTGAAAAAATAAAAAACCGCACAAAATATAGCTTATTATGAGTAGAAAATACCTACGGAATCTGTTTTCTGTGCGATAAACGATTCCAGAGATATTCTCAAAAAAATTATTATTTTTTTAAAATTTCAACACCCTGTTTCTCGAAAATGGTGCATTTTAGAGGGTAAGTTAATTAGTAACGTTTTTCATATTTTTGGACGAGCTATCACATCCTGCGCATTTATTATGAAACACCCTGTATACGTTAAATTGTGTCATAGATGATTTGTTAAATGTTGATGAATCATTTATCAAATACTTTTTAAGAATTGTTTTTTGGTACAAAAATGCTCTCTGATAAATGATTTGTAAACTTATTTATTTGATCTGGTTAGTTGATGAATCATTTTTTAAATATTAAAAAATCTTAATGAATCCAAATAAATCCTTCTTTCAGTGTAATATAAAATAAACAAAACATTAAACCCACACTCAAACTTACTTTTAAGATTACTCTAGTAGGTACCTAGTACATTTCTGCATACTTGTCCAAAACACTTTTACCTCCACCACATTTCAAGTCACATTTACATGTATTTCAGTAAAAATAACCCCCTTTGCTGCTTTTTTTATTCCTAACCTACCTACTTTCTGTCTTTTTCCTACAAGCGTGAATACTTTTGTTCATAATTCAGCTTTTTTTAGTGGGAGTAAGACTGTGCCTTTTTTCGTCACTGCTTATTTAAATAATTGTATTCAATTAAATTGGGCGGGAAGCTAAAAAAATATCTAAACCAAACAAACAACGAATTTCCATGGAAGTTCACGTCGAGACGTTTCACACATTCACGGTTCTATGGAATGGGCACTTTGTTTATAAAATGAATGACGTTACGTGTAGCGTGGTGGAGGCGAGTGCGTGCATTAGTGCGTGCATTAACGGAACGTTAATCAACTTTATTTCGCGAAAGAAAAGGAAATTATCCCCATTCAGCCTTACGTGTTATGTTATTTTTCTTTAAACAATTTGAAAGAAAATACGTAGATTCTGTGACTGAAGTTCGTAGATTTGAAAGAAAGGCTTAAAGTACGTAGATCTACGTAAGCAGACGAAGAGTTGGCAAAGCTGCCTAGGACACTTCGCGGAAACTGGAAGACCAGGTGACGAATGGCAGGGGGAGGGGGTTACTGGCGCCGGAGCATGTACTTGTTCAGGGCAAACCGCAAAAGTCCTCATCAACGTCATCAGCCAAGACCATCTGACCGCGATTCTGACCGCGATCTGGACCACCATCAAGAGGTCGCATTCTACACGAGTTGACTCTGTGTAATCCAAACACCCCACATCCCCAGAATAGCAGCATTCGAAGGGGCAAATGTCTTTTCTCCAAGAGAGAAATATCCCTCGAATCCTCACAAGGGGAAGTAGGAGGAAGGTAAAGCGTCCGAGGACTGGTAACCTCGGCCAGTAAAAGGTTGATTGATCCTAGGTAGCCACGAAAGAAAAGACCAGCTGTTGGAGTTTCTTGACACTGTGAAACGCCATACAGATACCCAATCGAGCCACGCGCCCCTAAAGTTCAAGTCAATCAGAATTTGGCGTGGGCAGCTATTAGCCACGGCCGCCAACGAACACTCAAAAGCGTGGCTCAACAGGGAGATTCCAGATTCGAGAATCTGGGTGAGGAAGAAGGAGACGCAATCAACCGGAAGAGCCCTCCACCACCTCATTCAAATCATAGAGGAAGTGTTGGGTAGTAGACGATCGGCATAGAAGGAGCTTTTGATAACCCCTCATTCGAATCTAAATGTCAAACAACGGCGTAGCAAGGAGTCAACCCTGATCGGACGGGAAGGTGCCATGCTGGCGCAGCTAGTGGATGTTCCTTGTGACTACTACAGAATCAATGTCTTCAGGAAGAGGTATTGTCACCACCTCGTAGTCGACTGACTTCTAGTAGAATTGAATCAGTCAGGTATACACTCTCAAACATACGTAGAAGACACCGTAATCTTCATTGCTGAAATCCAATCGGTGAATCTAGTGGTAGAAAGGGTTAACATAATATTCAGGAGTTATAAAAGACGCCAAGCTGATCTGGAACGAGCAAGTAGCTCATCGCACTTAGAAGGCTACATGCTATAGTACTGGGCATATGGTGGAAGTACGTAGGGTCAGACACTACATTGGATTTATACGGCATTATTCGTCCTAACATAACGTATGGAGCCATTGATTCAAAGGCTGGCCTGCTTGGTAATGACAAGCGCCATAAGAACGGCAGCAACTAGAGCTCTAGAATTTATACTAGGTGTGATACTAATCGCTAGGATGTTGAGCGACCAATATCTTGAGTTCTGCCAAACCCACACCAAAGCAAACCACCACTCCAAAGTTGCCAACCCAGGATGTAGCCGTTGAAACCACTTATTCGAATATTGCTTGAAGAGCATAGAAAATAAACCAAAAGGCAAAATTTTTGGCTGTTGGTGTTATTATAACTGAGATAAAAGAATGTTGCTGGCTAGTGGTTACCAGCTATCGTATTCAAGAAGCCAAAAGAAAACAAGAAGACCTTCTCCAACAATTCGAAAGACAGAGAAAACAAGAAATCGAGAGAAAACATCAAGAACAAGAGGAACAATGAATCAAGAGGAAACAAGAACAAGTCGAACTTTTCCAACAATTACAACATCACGGTGAACTTTTATACCAATTTGTTTAAGACAGCAGTATTTCCAGAACGAAATCACCAAAATAGTCTAGGTCAGAGGTGAAGTCCAAGAAGTCAGAGGCAGATTCCAGGAAGTCAGCAAAAGGGTCCAAGATGTCGACATTGAGCTGTCCAAGATAGACGAACGGATGACACGAGAGGTGAACAAGAAATTTAACGAAGAAATGAATATGATCAAGGAGAGGTTGGAAACAATACAATTTCCACACAACCGAGCACCCTCTGAAGAAATCTCCCCCACCAGTGAACGGCCATTTTCACTCAAATCCACGAGGCCTACACAACTGAAACTTTTGATGCATCCAACATTTGATAGGCTATGTACCGACGTCAATTTGAAGCAGCAGCAAATGCAAACGGCTGGACCAAGGAAGAAATGGCCACTGCACTAGTCCTGTATCTACGAGGGTAAGCTTTAGACACCCCACAAAACATCTCCGAGAGTAAGCAGAGGGAAAATTCAAGAATCGTTGAGACGTTGGAGATCAGATATCAAAAGTGTTAAAGAGATCAAAAACCCAACGAAACCTTGCAGGAGTACGGAGCTGATATTGAAATTTGAAATTGTTATTTCCGTCAACCGATTGCACCCCTACGCTCAACCCTCGGAAGTCTTCGAGAGACTTGTGTGAACTAGGGAAGACGCAGCTCTTACCTTTAAACGTGTGATGCCATGCACAAGACCGATGACCATGCGAGGCTTTGAACCCTCGACCCTTCGCTCCAAAGGCGAACGTTCTACCACCATGGCCACCACGGCCCATATAGAATTACTCATTAATTTTTCCTACCCACAAGTGCCGAAGGAGATTATAGAACAAATAGGGGTAGACTTTCATCGATGACCTGAAAGACTCGTCCGCGTCCTTCGACTAGGTTGACTTCAAACCATTATCACAGCACTAATAGCATCATTGAAGTTCGAGGCGGTGAAGAACGCATCAAGAAATACAAGACCCAAGTTACATGAATTTAAATTTATCGAAGCAAGCAAGGTGCTATTGAATAAAAAATTAGGCTCCTTATCAGCATAAGCAACCAAGTCCCTTCTCCAGAAACAGAAAGAGGCGCTGCTATAACTGCATGAAAACTGGCCACCTACAGAGGATCTGCTGGGAGAGATCAAAATCCAGAGTTTTGCAGACGTCGTCTTCGAATCTCTAGTGACAAAGTGTAAAAGAGATTTGATAGGAACAGTCCAGGGACTACATCCAAGCCAGGTGATGCCGCTTGGCTCTACAAACTTCAGAGAAAGAAAGGAATATGCCCCAGGATACATAGAAACTGGAAAGGAGCCTACGTAGCCAACAAGAAGGTGGACGAATTGCAAGCCCAAGTTTGTTCGTGTAGAGAGGTTAATAGAATACCAAGACCACCATCCACCAAGTTGGTTGCAGAGAGACAACCAAAATGGTGATGGTGTTATCCAGAACAGAATAACCAAGAGGAGGAGGCAGTGTGACGAATCTGGTATATTCGACGAAAGCCTCGTGAATTGTCCTAGAAAGCCTAGAAAGCAAAAGCCTTCTATGAATTTTATGGAAACATCTATAAGCACTAATTTTTATTCTAGATCATAACGTCGAATAGTCTAATCTGTTTTCTATGATTTTCCTAATTGTTCGAGAACTATAGTTTCCCATATGAGTCGTAGAATTGTGAGATTTGGATCAGTTGAGTAGTAGTTCAGTAACTGACAGTTTATGATAAATAAACATTTGAAGTGACGACTATATTACATTGTTTTCAAGTTCAGTTGTGCTAATAAAAGCAGTTGAACAGTAGCGTATCACTTATTGAGGACCCGAAAATGTAACAATATCAAAATATATAACATCTTATACAGCGAAGTGGTCGTGGTGTTAGAGTGTTTGGCTTCCATCCAGGCGCTCCGGGTTCGATCCCCGGTCGCGTGTCACTGAGCTGAAGTGGTTCGGATTCCACTTTTTTTTAAACTGTAGGTCCCGGATTTCCCTTGCTCGCACAAGCTCTGCTTCTGAGGGGTTTTCTTCGAAAACCTGGGAGTTTCAATAAAACAAATTTTACAAAACAAATTTTACAAAAAATCTTATACCAGTATAAAATAATTTCCCCCTCCAACATTAAATAAGCAAATCAAAACATCTCGAAAGTCAGTGTCTACAGTTTGACGTCCTCTACAAATCACTTTGGTCCTCTCTGTATGGTATTGTGGAGTTTCCTCTGACGACACAAATGTATGTTTATCGCTGTTTCTGCTGTATTGGGTTTCTTGTCGTTCAATGCTCTTTATATGGATCTAATTATTGTCTTCGAATTTTTTATGGCATGATCGTATGCCTTGTACTTACTATAAGTATCGCTATGAGTGTATTTGACTAGAAGTTTTAATTTACTGGTTCCCGGAAATTGATTATGGATTCCAAGTTCACCTATTCTATTTGTTATTTTTATTCATTTTTCAAGAATTTTAATTAGAGTTTTTTACTAGTTTAAGATCAACTCCTGTTCATTTCAACTGAAGGTTCGCATTACTGTGCCCAAAAAAAGTTTTTGGTTCACTGACTGAAAGTCAGTGCTTGCGAGCATTTTATTATTGAAAGCGCTCAATGATTACTGCTAGCGAGCACTTTTTTTTTGAGGGTTTAGCGCTGCTCAGTTCTCGCGAGTACTTTTTGTCAATGCTTGACCCAGCTTTGGTTTCCGTTCAATTTTGACTCGGTCCAGGCTAGTTTCTCGAAAAGATATTTTGATTCTCCCAGCTTTGTTATGATGACCTCGAAGACGCATGTGATCCACTTTATTATTCAGAAAATGCAAATTGAAAATAAAATATTCTAGATTCTTTAATCGTAACAATCCCATGTCAACAAGACAACAATAAGAAATTACATGACTTGAATTTATCCACTTGACGCGTATCGTTTGAACAATAATTTGTTTTATCGCGATAATAAAAGTAGGTATATATTTTGAGAATGTTTTATGGTTTATTTGAGGTGACTAAAATAAGATAATGATCACGAGTGGGTTCAGTTCCATTATTTTGTGCACCTTTTTAGGCGTTTTTGTAGTTCATTCTGCAGACAACTGAAAGGATTTTGCAAAAAGGACTTGGATCTCGAAAACTTTCTTTGAAATCTCCAAACTTGCATAGTCTACTGATGGAAATAAGGCTCCCTTGGCTGTTTCTATTGCTTTCTACCAAATGCTGTGTGAATCCAGCTGCGATATGGATACATATGGATACACATTAAATTACAGAAGTGTAATCAAACAAGCAAAGGAAATATTCTATAGGACAAAAATAGAAAAGGCCGAAAATAAATCAAAAGAGAGCTGGCGTGTGATAAACAGCCTCAGAGGAAGAGCTATCAGGAAAGTTGAAACGTCATTATCACCTGATATCATAAATGATCATTACTGTTCTACTGCTGAAAAAATAACAGAAAATATAACTCTACAAGTGGATCAATTAGCTCACTTTCAAGGTCCTTTTATAGCTGATTCTCTAGTACTCCATGATACTGATTTACATGAACTGAAAAATACCATACCAAGTTTCAAAAATAAAACTACTTCAGGCATTGATGATATCTCTGTACGAATATTTGAAAATCTTCCAGAGAATGCACTTAATATTCTGGTTCCTCTAATAAATAAAACTTTTCGCGATGGTACATTTCCTGATTTTCTGAAAATATCTGTGGTAAGGGAGGTGACCTTGATAATCCATCCAACTATAGACCTATCTCTCTCATTCCTTTATTGGCGAAAATTATTGAGAAGATCACCACACATGCCCAGTTCCGCTTTCAAGCTGGAAAAGGTACAAATGATGCAATTTTTTCTTTTTTGTACGACGTATATACTGAGATAAATCGAGGTGAAGTTACAGCGGCGGTATTCTGTGATTTATCTAAGGCGTTCGACTGTGTGAACCACAGAATACTGTTACGAAAGCTTTACCACTATGACATTAGGGGTGTCTCTCAGTAATGGCTTGAATCATATCTGTCAGGTCGAAGCTAAGTTGTTAAAACGACAACATACTCCGATAAGTTGTCTGTAGAATGTGGTGTGCCTCAGGGGTCAATACTCGGACCAACTCTCTTCCTACTCTACATGAATGACTTTGCCAGAACAAACATTTCAGGAAAAATAACACTGTTTGCGGATGACACGAGTATATTCTGGAAAAATAAAAATCCCGAAACACTTTTTGAAATTATCAAGGATGATATGTATGAGGTGAAAAAGTGGTGCGACTCAAATCAGTTAGCTATTAATATTATAAAATCGCAGTTGAACACCTACCCGATGAAAGACTGCTTTTCCGAAAAGAAGGCCAATGAAGACAACTATTCCATAAAATTGCGACAATTTGGTGATAACAAAGACAAAATTCAAAAGTTTTAATATGACTCAACTTTTACAAAATTATGTTTCAAAATTGACAAACGTCACAATACAATACTTTAGTTTCATGTTAGTTTTTAGGCCCTCACTTTGTCAACAAGATCTTGTATCTTTGGACAATAAAGCATATTCTCTCTCTCTCTCTCTCTCTCTCTCATCATGCCATTGCGTTAAAGTGCGCCCTCCTTCTGAAGCTTCATGTCAATGGTCTCCGTTGACAAAACCAGCTGCAGGTGGATACTACTGTCAATGCTCCAAAATCGACAGGCCCACATCAACTGGAATCTTTAAATAATCAGGGATACTAGTACCAAGGATATGTGCGAAAGACATAGTAGTCCTCGTCCAGGGAAAGTATGCCCAAATAACCTCTGAGCTAATGCAAAATGCAATGAGGATCGTAGAGGAGTGGTGCAAAAGAGAAGGACTGAGGGCATACCCCAGCAAAACCGCACTCATTCTCTTCACTCGCAAAAGAATACTGAGGGGTATGAAGCCACCCGCAAATTATTTGGCGTAACACTACAAGCTGCTGATCATGTCAAATACTTAAGCTTGTTCTTAGATAAGAAAGTAACTTGGATCATGCTACACCTCATCAATATGGTCAATTTCCCGATCAACTAAAAACTGGCATAATCATACCAATACCAAAGTTAAAAACACATGTAAAGCTAGTGAATTCCGATCAATAAACACCTTGCCAGGCATTGAGAAAATACTAGAAATGGCTGTGTATGATCAGCTTTTGAACTATGTTGAAAGCAATAATCTTCTCATGACCAATCAATCAGGTTTCCGTAAGGATCACTCTTGCGAATCGGCATTACAGCTGACTACAAGTAAATGGACCCAATCTATCGACAATGGAGACTATGTTATTGCTGTTTTTTTGGACTTAAGACGGGCTTTCGAAACAATCGATCGTGATATACTACTTAAAAAAATGGAAGCTATCGGAATTAAAGGAAATGTACTAAAATGGTTCAAGGACTACTTGAGTGACAGAAAACAAACCACTAATGTGGATAATTATTATTCGAATCCTATTGTCCCAAAATATGGTGTACCTCAGGGTAGCGTGCTAGGCCCTTTGCTATTTTTAATTTACATTAATAATATCGGCTTATGTCACAAATGTGATTTTATAAATTCATTTGCTGATGATACACTGTTGTCTGAATAAGAATTTAGATGTAGCTCTAACTAAAATGAATACTTGTTTAGAAAAAATATACAATTACTTGAACATCAATAAATTGAAGTTAAATGAATCCAAAACAAAAGCTATGATTCTAACTACACCATACAAATACAACTTGATATAAATTCCTGCGTATTGGAAATCAAAAACGAAAAAATTGAATTGGTAACAGAGTTTAAGTATCTGGGTTTTATGTTGGACAACAGATTATCTTTTGATGCACATCACACTTATGTAACAAAAAAAGCAAAGAAACAAGAAGCATTTTGACTATTGTAGTACCCTGTTATATGGTTTCGATCAAAACAAAATCAGGTCATTACAAAAATTACAAAATCGAGGCATGAGAGTACCTAATTCTGAAATGCAATCGGTATAGCAGTATAGCATTTATGCTAAATACACTACAGTGGTTTTCCGTACAAGACAGGCTGTACAAAGCAGCAATGATTTTTGTTTTTTTAAAACTATTAATGATATGCTGCCATCATATTTTAATGAATTCATCATATGTCGAAATAGTACTCATAATTATGTTACAAGACAAATCAATGATCTTCATCTGCCAAGATGCAGCTTATCTAACTCAATGAAAGTACTATTTTATAAAGGGTTAAATCAATTCAATATGTTACCTCAGGATATTAAAGACAGCAAAAGTTTATATATATATATATTCAAAGCCAAACTTAGTGATAAAATTGAATAATATATTACAATGATTACTCTGTACTTATTTATTTATTACCTACGTATCAATGCTAGTTTTCCAAAATGATAGTAAATAAGTAGTTTTTTAGTGTATAATATCTATGTATTACTTGAATTTCATGTGTATTGTATTGTTTATATATTAGGATTTCCTCCTATTCAAATAAACATTCATTCATTCATCTGCAACCATCAAATAACAGATCATCAACATCGTCATCGTCATCATCGTTCATGATGTGCAGAAGAGCTTTTGGAAAAACATGGGGACTGAAACCGAAAGGCATGCACTGGTTGTACTCCACTTTTGTGGTGGCCCAAGATGAAACAGAGACAGTCGAAAACCAACCTTGATAAAATATAGATGCTTCGTTTCGTAGATACAGGATGTTGAAATTGTTTTTATTTTGTTTTTTATATATTAATTTTGCAAAAAATAAGTTTTTCGCACGAAATTTGGTACTCAGGATTAATTTGATGTGGGAAATTATAATTTTGTAATCATTTTTATGTATCGCCTAGAGGACGCTGCGTACGCTGGCATTACTTATTTAAAATTGCCCTAACTTCTCGACAGTAAAATTTTGGCACTTTTCATGAAAAAACCTTATTCTCAAAATTTTTTTAAGCTAAAAAGGTAAACTTCCTCAACAACGCTGGAGGTGATCGTTTTCGAGATATTCACAATTTTCTATATCGATGCACGTTACTTAGCTCCTACGGCGATAAGTAAAGTTGCTGTGAATATTACAAAAACCATGTATATGGTAGATCTCGTCAAAATAAACAAAATTTTTCCTATGAACTGTTTATCGAAAAATTATTCGTTTTCGAGATACCGATTGTTGAAATTTTCCAAAACATGGTTGGTTGTTGTCATAAGATTTTGCAAATGCAGTTATTTCCATCAAACTGTATACGCAGTATACCCAGACAGACTTCTTCTAAACTGAAAATTATCTAACTGCTTAATCAATCAAAACTAAAAAAAAAATTGTTACGTTTAATTCAATTAGAAAATGCTTCAGTTTGGAGTGAGTAAAATATTCGGACAAATACTATGTTATTTATTAGGCAATTAAACATATGAAGATTGAAAAAAATAACTATTACTGCCCCCAACACAATCTTCTGCTCTTCTCATCAAAGAATTCCGCACCCATTGAAAAATGCCGGGAGGTGTCTTATCGTTTCGCAGCAAGCTATGATGCGCTCCCTCAATTGGGCATTGATTTTAGTTGCTTCAAAAGAAAAAATCGACCGGAAAGAGGTCAGGTGACCACGGGGGCCAATGGTGAGTACTTCTTCTGCCTATCCATCGTTGGGGATAAGCCGCGTCTAAGAAATGTTTAGCTACCGGACTAAAATAACAAAGAGTGATATCATAGACCAATGGGAACATCCTCCATAAGCTGGGAAAGCTAATGTTCCAAAAAATGTTGGTAAGCAATGTAAGCATCTCCATCCAAACGTAAGAGGATAGAAAATAGGGCCCAATTAAATACTCCCTAATTATGCCTACTCACACATTTTATAGGAAAAAAGTTGTTTATTTTGACGAGAATTACCACATACTAAGTTTTTGTAATGTTCTCAGTAACTTCACTAAGCGCCCTAGGAGCTAAGTAACGTGCATCGAAATAGAAAATTGTAAATATCTCGAAATCGATCACCTTCAGTGTTGTTGAGGAAGTGTGCCTTTTTTACTGAAAAAAGGTGTGGAGATGGGGTTTTTTATGAAAAGTGCCAAGAGTTTACTGTCAAAAAATTTAGGAAAATTTCAAATAAATAACGACAGCATACGCAGCGCCCTCTAGGCGACACATAAACACTTATATTAAATTATTATTTCCCACCTCAAAAACCCCAGGTACCAAATTTCATGCGGAGAACTTTTTTTTGTAAAAGTCATTTTTAAAAAACGAAAAAAAAACAATTTCAACACCCTGTATCTCCGAAACGAAGCATTTCCGGACACAAGTTTAATTAGACTTTTTTTCTTAAAATTGTCTCTGGAATACGTCATTTCAATATTTAAATGTTCTTATGTTACATTCTGTTTATTAAAAATGAAGCAGAACGAAAGGTAAGCTACATGTGTTTCACCGTATGACAGACTTAACTTTCCAATTGGTAAATCAGTTTCATCATGTTCAAAACTATTTTCCGAGTACAAAACAATATCAGCTAGAATTATTGACGAAACAAATCAAAAGAAAATCAGCGACAAACTTCCTATACAAGTATTGTACGAATACAATCGTTACCATGATAACAAATGCAGAAGGTGAACGATCTTTTTCACATATAAAATCGTTTGTGATCTAGTCGGGAAAAGTCATCGTATTTCCTGATACTTTCTATAGAAAACGAAATTTTAAACAACTAGGACAAAACACAATCATGATATATGCAGGATCTAACGAATGTCGTTTCTTTGTTGGAACATGTGGTCAAATTGAAGAATTACTTTTGAAGATTGTATTTTTTTGGATGAAATATGTATATTTTTCCTAACTCTATAAAAGTCTATTTCAGCTAAGAGTGAATTGAAATTGAAGAAACCATTTATTTTTGAAAACGCCTTCACTAACCTTAGAAATTTGATTTTTCCGATTTTCCTAACGATTTTTCGCAAGAGACGCATTTTTCAAGCACACCATGCACTCCACAAAAACACATTTGCTAATAAAAAAAATCACACGATATAATTATTTATACCTCATGCCGCGATCGTTGCATTTGGCGGATGTGAAATCTTTTGTTATTATTAATGCATTATTTGTGGTCATTTTGGCGTGATCGATTATTAAAAATCCCCGAGAGATAATGTTTGACAATATAAACAAAGTATAGCATATTCAGGACTATTTTCGAATATCGGTTAAACACTGAAATTGATATCTTTCCTACTTTATCTATACTAGTGAAACATAAAAAAAGGGTGTGTGCCACTCTTAGATTAAACAAGCTAAGTGCTCGGAAGTTGAGGAGCTCGGAAGTTGAGGAGCTCGGAAGTTGAGGAACTCGAAAGTTGAGGAGCTCGGAAGTTGAGGAGCTCGAAAGTTGAGGAGCTCGGAAGTTGAGAAGCTCGGAAGTTGAGGAGCTCGGACGTTGATGAACTCGAAGTTGAGGAGCTCGGAAGTTGAGGAGCTCGGAAGTTGAAAAGCTCGGAAGTTGAGATGCTCGGAAGTTGTAGAACTAATTGACTCTCGCGCTACGCGCTCGGATTCGCGCTTCGCGCGAACAATTTGCGGAAAATTCGTAATGTTGAATGGCCTGAAAGTATAATTGGATACCAATAATATGAATACAACGACCTTAATGCCTTTAAAACTATAATTGGACACCAATAATATGAATACAACGACCTTAATGCCTTTGAAACTATAATTGGACACCAATAATATGAATACAACTACCCAAATACCTTTAAAACTATAATTGGACACCAATAGTATGAATACAACTACTGTATTTTGAAACTATAATTGGACACCAATAATTTGAATACAACGACTAATGCGAGACTTGAGAAAAAATCCAAGTATATTTTTCAAGACATGACTGTCTTGACTGATTTCCCACAAAAATTCGCGTTTTCAATGCATGACTCTGTTGACTAATTTTCCACAAAAATACGTGTTTTCAATACATGACTCTGTTGACTAATTAAAACTATAATTGGACACCAATAATTTGGATACAACGACTAATGCAAGAGTTGAAAAAAAATCCAAGTATATTTTTCAAGACATGACTGTCTTGACTAATTTCTCACAAAAATTCGCGTTTTCAATCCATGACTCTGTTGACTCATTTCTCATAAAAATACCTGTTTTCAATACACGACTGACTTGACTAATTTCCCACAAAAATTCGCGTTATCAATACATGACTATCTTGAATAATTTTCCACAAAAATACGTGTTTTCAATACATGACTGACTTGATTGATTTTCCACAAAAATTCGCGTTTTCAATACATGACTGTCTTGACTAATTTCCCAAAAAAATTCGTGTTTTCAATACATGACTGTCTTGAATAATTTCCCACAAAAATACGCGTTTTCAATACATGACTGTATTGACTAATTTCCCACAAAAATAACGTGTTTTCAATACATGACTGTCTTGACTAATTTCCCACAAAAATACGTGTTTTCAATAAATGACTGTCTTGACTAATTTTCCACAAAAATACGTGTTTTCAATACATGACTGTCTTGACTAATTTCTCACAAAAATACGCATTTTCAATACATGACTGTATTGACTAATTTCCCACAAAAATACGCGTTTTCAATAAATGACTGTCTTAAATAATTTCCCACAAAAATGCGTGTTTTTAATACATGACTGTCTTGAATAATTTCCCACAAAAATACGTGTTTTCAATACAAGACTATCTTGAATAATTTCCCACAAAAATACGTGTTTTCAATACATGGCTGTCTTGAATAATTTCCCACAAGAATATGGGTTTTCAATACATGACTGTCTTGACTAATTTTCCATAAAAATGCGCGTTTTCAATACATGACTGTATTGACTAATTTCCCATAAAAATAAGCGTTTTCAATACATGACTGTCTTGCCTAATATCCCACAAAAATACGCGTTTTCAATACATGACTGTCTTGACTAATTTTCCACAAAAATACTTATTTTCAATACATGACACTTGACTAATTTTCCACAAAAATACGTGTTTTCAAAAAATTTCATGAAAACTTTTTGCTAGTGAAATATTTCCCAGACTATCGATATCACGGAAAAAATGTTCAAACAATTTTTGTAGACTTTTGATGAGATGATCAAAAAAAGGTTCTCTGTGGAACTTGAAAATCTGTCGCTATCGTTGAGTTTTTGGTGTTTTTATAAAGTCCCAAATTTTTCCAAATCGCAATTTTTTTTTCAAGATATGGAAAATTTGGAAGATGAGGGCAACGGGGCGGTAGATACGAAAAAATCCAGGCGCTTCGCACATGGAAAAATTCGAAAGAGGTGTAGGGAAGTAAATATTCAAAAATCCGGGCGCTTTGCGCCTGGGAAAATTCGAAGGAGGGGGGGAAGTATATATTCAAACATCCTGGCGCTTTGCGCCCGGAAAATTCGAAGGAGGGGGGGAAGTGGATGTTTCAAAATCCGGGCGCTTCGCACCCGGGAAAATTCGAAGGGGAGGGGGGTGAGTGGATATTCAAAAATCCGGGCGCTTCGCGCCCGGGAAAATTCGAAGGGGGGGTAAGTGGACATTCAAAAATCCCAAGGTACCAAATTTTTCGTTTTCAGGACATATTTCCCAGTTAACGGAAAAAAAAAATTTACATTTTTTGTAGACTTTCATGAGATGATCAAAAAAGGTCGATTGTGAAACTTGAAAAACTGTCGCTATATTTGAGTTTTTGGTGTTTTGTAAAAAAAATCAACATTCTGTTTATTTTTCAAGATATGAAAAAATGCCATGAAAACTTTTGTTAGACATCTTTGAGACATCTTGAGAATTTTCGAAAAATTTTATTTTTCGACGGGGTCATTTTCTCCAAAGTAACCATGGGTCTAAAACGTCAAATAAAAAAGTTGGGGTCCGTAGGGAGGTAACCGTAGATAATACAACTTCCTAAAAGGTCGTTGTATAAAAAGTCACACTCGACGCGCGTTTCGCCAAAAATTCAGCATCTTTAGGAGCTAAAAGCATACCAAACCACCGATTTTGACGTATAGCTTTGGGGTTTCGGTAGTTTCTATTACTTGAAGTATTATCATGCATTGTGACATAAACGATATTATTTTTCATTTTTGATCATATTTTTTACTCTTAGTTATCTTTAATTTTTCTGAATTAGCTTGTTTAGTGAAGCTAGATTTAAATATAAATCATTTCTACATTCTTATTTGTTTGATAGTGTTTGGTTAAAACTTGTATTGAAATAAAAGCATCATATGTTAGAACTGACATGATGCTAACACTGCAATGATTTTCTGAGTAAGCACCAAAAATTACAATTCACCTTTCAGAAAGACCGTTCTTATGTTCTTTATAGACAGTAGGTACAGTGCTGGATTAACTTAGCGCGGGGCCTGCAGCAAATTTTGTCAAGGGGCCCTTGGTTTGCATTAGGTTCTCAAGTTTAGGGTGCTAAATAAAACAAAACTATTAGAAAGAAACTTTTCTGGATTTAATATGGGCAAATTTAGATATAACACTTTTTATTTAATATCGACTTCTTTAAGGAACTCATGCTCTATATTCATAAGATGTTTTTAGCCCATCGTGTTCCTTAACTCATTTTTAATACATTTTAATGTTGAAAAAGAACGTTCGCCACTACTGATCAACAAGTAACAAGGCAATTTCTACGTTTGGAAAACACGATTCTAAAGAATTATTTAATAAAAGTTTATTGAATTGTAGTTCCAGAGGCTACTGTTTGGGCTATTTGTTGCTGTCAATAACAGTAGCCACAGCTGTTTTCAGCAGCTCAGCGAACTGCACTAATTCGTCCCCTAGGCTGTTCTTCAAATCATCTTTGTAAGCACTTACCATTATTGAAGATTTTTCCAAAATATCTTTTGTTGTTCATGTTTATTGGTGAAAAATTACTTTTGGCGGAATCGTGGCTTATTTTCGTTTTCGTAAATTTTCTTTGATTACAAAAAATCACTATTCATATATTGCACATCGCTGCGTCTTTTTGCAATTCAATAATCTCTATCGAAGTTGCTCGGCCATTCACTAATATCGATGGAGTATATTTTACTCTCGATTAGTTTTTTACTTGAAACTGTAGTGACATTAGAATAATATGCTATCGACTACTTTTTGGTTAGAACACGACGACTCTAGATCGAGAAGACTGGCAGTACTTTTAATTTATTTTTGGCTTGAATATGATATAGTTGAATTAGGAGGAACTGCTGTCTCTTCAACTCTACAGCATCACTTATAGAAAATGTAGCTTCATCAGAAACAGTAGTAGTGTACCACTATCATACAAGATACAACTTCTGTATTTTCTTATCCACTTTCTGTAGATTCAGCAACATCACTCTGAACATTAAAAAACTCGAACGGATTACGTGTTTTTGACAGAACAGTTTCGTTTCGTTCTTTTTTCCTTTTCATCTTTTGCTTTACGCTTAGCACTTCCAGAAGCGTAGTGCCGACCCGTATCTCTAGATCTGCCGCTCCTATTACCTACGGATAGACAAATATTTTTTTAAATGATATTTTTATCTCACCGAGATTTAAATATTGATGTTTTGTTTTAGGTACCTTATATACTTTAATATGCATTATATGAAAAGTTGTTATTTTGAAATTACAAAAAGACACTCCAATTTTATTTATGTGTATGGATATATGGATATGCAAAACATACAATATAATAAAATATCTTTCCTTAAGTAAAGTTATTCTCGTTTATATTTATGTTTTATGTGTTTTAAAAAAGATAATTGAACTGCTTTCTTGCTGACGTAGCAACTCACGTCATCAAGAAAACAGTAGGTACTCGAAGCTTAATCAAAGACTCGAAGCAATGTCAAAACAACTTTTCTCAACAACAGTCACAACTAAAGTGCTTTAATAAGTTTTTTACGTTGTACCAAACGTAAATGTGCAGCAATTTCTTATTGTTTGATAGTCAATAGAATATAATCCTATATTATTTGTTCGAGTTTTACGACTAGCTGGGTCGATGACAATATCAGGGAATTCCCCTGTTCGTTTTGCAGTGCTACCAACTTGCGAGTGCAGTGCAAGTAATATAACTTGTGTGGCCAGCGCTCAATTTTTGAACTGTGGTACTATTTTAAATTATAGTTATAGATTTTGATACAAACGTTTCTCGTGGTAGGTATCATACTCTTAAACCTATACCAAACATAGCCTAAGCGCTTCGCGTTTAAGGCAATATATTTTACGCTATTATCTAAATTTAAAAATGTTTACGGTAAGACGGGCGTTGGAACGCGGGGCCCCCCAATTCGCGGGGCCCGTAGCATTTGCTACTCTTGCTACGTGGCTAATCCGGCACTGAGTAGGTACTTGATTCTTCTGAATAATTTTATATTAAATAATCTTAGTGAATAACAAACAGATTTGACCTAATCTAACAGTTGTAATTAAGGAAAGGTCAGCAAATATACAAACTGATGACTTCACTGAAATCCAGAAATCACTGACCATGGCTTGCTCTTACACACTAGAGGATCTAGATTTAGATACTTTTTTTACAATCTGTTGAAAACCCGTACTGTGCCAATCACACTAGAGTGAATTCTTTACAGAAAAATGATTTTGTCAAAACACACCTGGAGCAATTTTTCAGTTGTACAGTCTGAATTTGGTCAGAAGAAGTTTTTATTAAAGGTGGTTATATGAACTCATATTCCTTATGAAAATGCACGCCCACTCATCCCAAATGAAGATAGAACTTTGTGAAATAATAACCGACATTTTCCCTGAATACGAATCTGTGCTGCTTCCCACTCCTCAGGAATAACTCGCAATATTTGGCAGAATTCGCGCACGCTAATTTGTATAGCCGAGTTCCATCTCCTGTTTCTTTAATTTGATGTGCCACGCCACTATATCATTGTTACTTTGGATATTTTCATGATTCGGATAAGATTCGGTGAATAATAGATTCCAAAGAGATCAATCAATCAATTAATCAAGATATGCTTTATAGCCAAAAGAATTAACAAGGGAGCGGTATTATTAAAAAGAGCATTTGCTTGTACTTCAAGTAGGTAAGAGCTTTTACTTCCTAGAATTTTGTGGAGTATAATATTTTACATGAAGTAAATTCTTCGATGGAAAGTGTTGACTTACGTTAGAAGTATAAACTAGTAGTAAATACTGACTATATCCAGGCGCTAAGGGGTAACTTGATGTTATAATACGTATTTTGGGTCTCTGATTCGAAATTTTGAGGTTACCAGGCTCAATTCTGGTCCCTTTTTAGAACTATGGTCCATTTTATCCAACAAAACGCGAGTTTCGGACTATTCAACTAAAAATTTAAATTTTTCTTCTTTGGAACTGTCATCATTCTTGTAGAAAAACTATTTTTAAACAATTTTTGTTCCATAATAATAATTATTAAATTTTGCTGAAAGCTATTTTTTCAAGGTTTTGTGCCTTGTTAATGTTGAAGTAAATGCTTTGGAAGAAGAAGAAACAGGCTCAATTTTTTAATGAGTCTGTGATGCTAGCATATGTGATGGAAATGTCCAAGATATATGAATCTTCCAGATTTTGGTTTACCAAATACTCATTCGAATGCGTTGATCGAAATTTTAAACAAATCCTCGTTATTTCTTAAATGGTATCATACAGGTATGAGATAGTTCAAAATTGAATTTTTCATTTGAAACTGTAAAAAATAGAAGTGAAGGGGGTTCAAAATATGTATCACAGATAGATCATTATCAATAACCCGCTGTTCCAAGTTTTCAGACTTCAATTCGGATTACTTTTCAAAATGTCTAATAACCCTTCATCAAGAATCACCCTGTACAAGTTCTACATCGCACCTAGCTAGGCATGAGTCATGCAAATCATCCGAATAGTTTGTTACAGCCGAGCGATTTCAAGCAGTGTGGACAGGAAGTTTGATAATAGTATTTAAATTAAAAATAGGTCCACAAAGACAGGTACTACAGGTCCCTTACATTCCTCTGACTAAGTGCCAGAAGGTGCACGTACTGAAGGGTTACTGACATCGAGTAACATTTATGAATGAACGCACACGCAGCAAATGAAAAAACCAGAAGCGAAATTACAAACGCAAAAAGTGATTGCAAGAAACTATTAAAATAAGAAGGTTTTTATATTTATCTAGAGCGACTTCTGCCATTTACACACAACAAATCCGGCGAATTTGTTTCCTATCAAGCCCGAAACTTATTGAATATCGCTCGATCAGTCTATCAAAGGTTGTTCATTGAAGCAAAGCTTTGAAATACTTATAAAATCCATATAAATACTAAACAAAAGTTACAAGAAATTTTTCTTTATTAGTATAATTTCTGTAAAATATATTAGTTGTTTAGAGGTTCCGGTATATGAGGGATCAAGGGAAATATGTCATGTAGACTGATAAGCTGTCCTTAAATGTTGAAACTTGTGTTTCGAATTATTAAAACATAATTACCTATAAAAGGTCTAATCAATTTAAGTTGTTGACTGTTACATGGTGTCAGGTTAAAAATAACCTAATTTAAGTATGGCTGAAGCCTATTTTGACCGACCAGATAAACTGGTCTTTGATGAGTATATTGGAGAACGTTGGGCAGAATGGAAACAGGAATTTAAGATATATCTGCGTGCTTGTGGAAATGATAATGAAACTGTTAAGAAAAATGTGAAAGTTGCAATTTTTCCCAACTGTATTGGCAAAGAAGGAAGAAAGATTTTCAATTCATTGAGCTTAGACTATGAAAATTCTACATTGAAAGATATTTTTCAAAAGTTTGACACTCACTGTGCCCCTAAGAAGAATGTTTGCATAGAGCGATTCAAATTTCTAAGTATTAGAAAGATGTCGGATCAGGAGTTTGATCAATATGTCACGGAACCTAAGTTAGCTGCAAGGATGTGTGAATATGGTGATCTCCAAGATAGTATTATAAGAGATCAAATAATATACGGTATTAATGACAAAGAAATAAGGCAATTTTTGCTGCGGAACAATCCGGATCTTGAAAAAACTATAGCCTACTGTCGCTCATGTGAACTCAGCAAGAGACATCTGCAAGAACTAGAAGAGAAAGATTTACCTCCTAAATTAGAGGTATTGTCCTTGAAGAAGAAGAAGATGATAGTGATATTGCATTTTATATACATGATATCACATTTAATGGTGAAAATTGTTGGAATGAAACATTCACCATCAATGGCATTTCTATCAATTTCAAATTGGATACAGGTGCCGAAGTAAATTAATGTTCTACCATTTGAAGTTTTTCGAGAGATTTCAATAGGCAAATTAATACAATCAAATATTGTATTGAAGTCATATGGAAAAACAGAATTCGTAGTTGCGGCCATAGGAGAAGTAACTTTACCTTGCAGATGGAAAAATGAATCAATTTATAACATGCGTTTTGTCGTGGCAGACGTAGTGCCACAACCTATCATTGGACTTTCAACATGTATTGAGCTAGGACTGGTTACCAGGTCAAACTGTGTCAATAGAATCGAAAATATTGTAAGGGATCCTATTTTAGAAGAATTCAAACACATTTTCGAAGGGTTTGGTTCTGTTCCTGGATATCACAAAATTGTTCTGGATTCAGATGCTGTCCCAACCATTCAACCGCCAAGAAGAATACCTGCTGTTATACGAGAGAGATTGAAGAAGTTATATGAACTAGAAAAGAACAGAATAATAGAAAAAGTTGAGAAGCCTACAGAATGGATACATTCGTTAGTCATTGTGGAAAAAAATAATGGTGACCTACGAGTATGTTTGGATCCGAAGTATTTGAATATGGCAATTAGAAGAGAACATTATTTGATTCCCACTGTAGAAGAATTGGTCAATAACTTAAATAACAAAACATATTTCACAGTTATAGACATGAAAAATGATTTCTGGCATATAAAATTAGATGAATAGAGTTCAGAAATGTGATCATTCAATACACCTTTCGGAAAATATAAATTGATTGTACTTCCATTTGGACTTTGCTCCTCTCCTGAAGTATTTCAAAAGAAAAACCGAGAATTATTTGGTGATTTGCCAGGAGTAGGAATATATTTTGATGACATATTAGTTTCGGGAGAGAATGAAGACGTTTATGATAAGAATTTGAGGAGATTATTCAAGAGATCACGAGAATATAATGTTAAATTCAATAAAGATAAACTGCAATTCAAGAAGAAAGAAGTAATTTATGTTGGAATGACAATTTCTAATAGAGGTATTGCAGTAGATGACAAATATAAACAAGCCGTTAAGAAGTTACCAAAACCCAAAGATAAAAAGGGCTGTATTACAATTTTTGGGTTTGATTAAGTATTTGAATAGATTCATTCCTAATGCAAGTCAACAAACAACATTCCTTAGACCAGAAATAATGTTTTGTGGGAATAGAACAAAAATCATGAAAGTGAATTTCAAAAACTCAAAGAAATAATATCAAATGCTCCAGTATTACGTTTTTTCGACAATAAAATTCCAATACAAATTCAGACTGACGCTTCTAAAGGAGGATTCGGATCCGTGTTGTTACAAAATCAACATCCTGTAGCATTCGCATCAAGAACTATGACCAGTTGTGAATCTCATTATTCTCAAATTGAGAAAGAGTTGATGGCTATTGTTTTCGCTACTGAAAAATTTCACTATTATATTTACGGTAGAATTTGTTTGATTCATAGCGATCATAAGCCTTTGGTATCAATTTTTAAAATGTATCTTTGCAAAATTCCATCAATATTGCAGAGAATGCGGCTGAGATTTTTTCGATATAATATAACCGTTCAATATTTACCTGGTAACGATATGGTCATTGCAGATTATCTATCAAGGAGTTACCCAAAGGAAAACGTATTAGATGATCCAGAACTGCATCAAATAATCCACAGTATCTCCAAGAAACTGCCTATGACAGACAATAAGAAGAAAATATTCCAAAATGCCACTAGAAATGATGAAAACCTGAAATTGTTAATAAACTTCTGCAAGAATGGTTGGCCAGACAAAAATTGGAATTTTAAAGGTGAAACCAATTTATATCGATGTTACAAGCAGTTTTTATCAACTCATGAAGATTTGTTGTTTTTCAATGATAGATTGGTTGTTCCTTCATTTCTCAAGAATTTTTTACTCAACTTGTTACATCAGGGTCATTTAGGAATTGAGAAATGTAAATTTAGAGCGAGACAAGTATTTTTTTTGCCAAAAATGTCAGAGGAAATTGAAAAGTTCATAAACAGATGTGAAATATGTTGTTAATTCAAATTCTGCAATGCAAAAGAACCACTGATATCTTATCCTTTGCCTGAAAGACCGTGGCAGAGAATTTCATCGAATATTTTGAATTTCCAAAGTAACGAATACTTAGCAGTTTATGAAGCATTTTCAAAATGGTTAGAACTTCATCTGTTGAAAGAAAAATCTGCGAAAGGAGTTATAAAAATCCTGATAGAAATGTTTTCCCAATTTGGATATCCAGAAATATTTGTATCGGATAATATGCCCTATAACAGCACTGTCCTCGATACCCAAGATCTAATGGATTATCTGAGAAAGCAGTCTCAATAGCAAAAAATTTGTTGAGGAAAAATTCAGACAAAAATTCGGCCTTACTTCAGTACAGAAATACTCTTATAGTATCTATTGGATATTCTCCTGCGCAATTACTGCAATCTCGTATGTTGCGAGATTCTTTGTCAATTTCAAATCGCTCTTTAGAACCACAAATCATACAAAATAATTTAGTAATGAATAAATTACAAAAGAATGAAGAACGTCAAAAGAAGTATTATGATAGAGGAACGTGTTCACTTGACGAATTCAAAATAGGAGATCGAGTTTGGATAAGGAAAGAAAATATATGGATCCGGGGAAAGATATTGGACGTTGATGGAACTCCTAGATCATATATTGTGGAAGAGGAGGATGGGGGCCAAGTAATAAGAAGAAATCGGATACACTTGCGAAAAGCGAAAGAAGATACGGCTAATGAAGGTTTTATAGAAGAAGATGAAGTTTACGATGAAGTTTACAAAAATGATGGTAGAGGAAATGGAAATTTTGAAGTAGAAACTGAGAGAGGAAATGGAAATCTTGAGGAAGAAACTTTGCAAGATATACGAAGGTCTAGGAGAACAAGAATACCTCCAAGATGGATGAATAATTTCTACAAAACATAAAAGATTAGTGAAGAGATGTAAAATATATTAGTTGTTTAGAGGTTCCGGTATATGAGGGACCAAGGGAAAAATGTCATGTAGACTGATAAGTTGTCATTAAATGTTGAAACTTGTGTTTCGAATTATTAAAGTATAATTGCCTATAGGTCTAATCACTTAAGTTGTTGACTGTTACAATTTCAGCAAACTTTTTTATTACCTCTTTTAAGTTCACTTGATCAGCAATTTCATGCTCAATTGCCAAAATGGCTAAACCATTGAGACAATTTTGTGTGGTAGTGGAACGTAAAATGTACTTAATTAATTTTAATTTACAGAAACTCCTCTCCCCACTTGCAACAGTTATTGGTATTTTCAATTATATTCTTAAGGCAACGCTAAGGTTTGGGGCAAAATTTATTATTGCTATTATTTTCAATACTTTGCTTCGGCTTTCTTTTTTGCGTAGATACTGCAGAAATTGCATCGGTTAATTCTACCCCTTTTTTGTCAACACTTTGTCGATTTTATTCACATTTAGGGTCACCATTAGTTAAAATTCTTTCCAAATCCTTGCAGTGTTTTGACAGCGTTTCTTTAGACATGGTTTTTAAATCGTATATATTATATATAAATCATTTTAGATTATTCGGATTGAAAACTCCGGGGAAACAGCTTTATATTTATTGATGTACTCACCTTTAAATAAATGAAATAAAAAAAAAACTTTTTAGAGAAAAGCCTTTATTTTATTTAAAAAAAACTTTTTAGAGAAAAGTCTTTATTTAAATGCACTAAAAAGAAGAAAATACATTTTAAAGTGGATTAAATCCATCATTTTGTTACATTATAAAATTTTAGATGACACAAAAGCTTGTCGCGAGAATTATCTTCTTATTGTAAATTGAATTTAAAATAACCTCAAGATTTATTCTCGCGACAAGCTTTTATATCATTTAAAATTTTATAATATAACAAAATGATGGGTTCTATTCACTTAAAAATTTATTTTCTTCTTTTTAGTGCATTTAAATAAAAACTTTTCTCTAAACATTTTTTTAAAGTTTATTTATTTATTAGTTTTATGTGTATATGTTTCTTACTCTGTTCATTTCAACTAATGCGTCATTGTTGCACGGTCGCTTGCCTGTTAATTTACCGTTGGAAATTTTAACGAATTCCTTTACGTTCTCTATCTAGCTTTTGAGAGGGGATAGGTGGGAGACATTTTTTTGAACCATAATATTCGACGGTCAGATCTTTTTCACAATTTTTACGGATTTTTCCGATTTTTATTTCGAGAGTTTTCCAACTTTTTTCGAGAAATACCAATTTTTTTGCTGTAATTTTTGACGTCCAAATCCGTCAAGAAATTTTCCGTAACCCTACGCGTTCTCTATCTAGCTTTCGGTGAGCAGTGGTGGACAATTTCTTCGACATTAATGTATTGTCATCGGAATTGAACCAACATATAAAATTTCAATTCCATAGGATACGAGGAAGTGGTTCTAATTCAGCTTGCAAGATTTGTACCCATCTAACAAACACACCCACACACACAGAGCAAGTTAAACAAAAGCTTTTAATTTAATTTTAATTAAAATAAACACACACTGAACTATAAAATTGCCAAATTTTTTTACTATAAATTAGAACAGCTACATCAAATAACTTCTTGTTTTTACCACCGACGTATTAGCAAGACTAATGCTATTGTGTAACGAAACAGCCCTTTATGATTAGGGGGCATACATTAATTTCATGAGGCGTTTGGGGGGTATTTTTGTTATTTAATTAAAAATGCCGCTCTTTTATGGTTGTTTTCTACACAATTAGGAATTACAATTTCTTTTTATTAGCCTTCAGGCAAAAACAGTTATTACGAAATATAAATTGCATGTTCATTTTTATTTCGCCGACAAGAAGTATAGTATTAATTGCGATCAAGTGGATATTCGATATTTTGTCACATTCACAGTCAAAATGCCACCCTCTAGATTTGTCGCCCCGTACAAATATCCGGGTGGTCCGCCCCTAGAGCGGGCGCTGATCCTTGTCTCAACTAAAAACATCTATATTATTGTGAAGATATCCTCACTTCACGGGCCATGGTTTCCGACGTCTGGCTGTCAAAATTGGGATAGACCAAAATTTATGGGCCAAGTTTATTATAAATTATTAGGAAATACATGGTGAACTTTGGATGTATGATGAATGCTCTGGATAGTAGAAAAGCAATTATATAATTATATTATGCTCAGACAAAGTCATTATTTCTAAAATTAACACGAGTTTGAAAACTACGAAGGCGTAGAAGGGTCACGAGAAATTTATTTTGGAATCCCGACATTAATCTCGGACCCCCGACTTTAATCTCGGACCCCCCACTTTAATCTTGGGGGTCCGACTTTAATCTCGGGCCCCCGACTTTGATCTCAAGGGTCCGACTTTAATCTCGGACCCCCGACTTTACTCGGGATTCGACTCAGTGCTCTCATATTCTAGAATTTTAACCAAGGAATCTCTTCATAAAGCTATAGACATAAAATGCAACGTTTTTTCTCGTTCACTATTGGTTGAATTGGTTGATTTCATTGAAAAAATGAACAAGATGTTTATAAAATCACATGTGGAATCATCTGCGACTGAAAGACATATATCAGTCGCTATTTTCCATTGTTCAAGATGACCTCTTGAAAGGTTTTCATGTTGAAAAGGGAAACATTCTCAATTGAAAATAGAAATCAAACATGACTCTTCTGGAAAGAACTTTCGATAAAAATTAAGCTTTTGTCATGTATTATGTCTAACAAAAAACAACTACTTCCCCAGCTAAAGCCAAGTTGGACATTGACCTACATCTGATAGATATTGTATTAAAATAATAACAGCCGCCCTCTACCCGCACAGGCTATGCCTTTGGGTACACACGAGTGTTTATGAGGAAGTATTATCATTATAACTTGAGAGAATAAATTTTATTTAAAAAACATTTTTTGTTATATCTAATAGAAAACAACTACTTCCCTAGCTAAGGCCACGCTGGACATTGAACTAGATCTTTCAAGTTATGTACTATGATCTTTTCACAATATCTATCAGATGTAGTTCAATGTCAAGCGTGGCTTTTGCCGGGGAAGTAGGTATTGTTTTCTGTTAGATATAAAAGAGGCTTAATTTTTATCGTAGGTTTTTTACATTTCCATAGGTGTCATTTTGTTTCAATTTTCAGTTCAAAGTGTTTATCTTTTCGATAATGTATCTATTATTGCATGGCATTTTTTTACAAATAATGTTGAATTAGGTGTATCCAGTTAATATATCTGTTTGTAAATCACACTTGGGGGCGCTTAAACATTTCAAAAGTTTACTTCTACAGCGTTTCAATACATGAGACATTCATTCTTCTCTTCATTTCTAACCCATTTCACCACATGTAAATTCATTATTGAGGGGCCCTGGAGGGGCCCAGATATATACAGGGTAATTTAGAATGAGAACAACAAACTCCGTGTACTGATTCTTTATGTAAACATAACATGATATTTGTTGTTGTTTGTTCAAAATTTGTTCTTTCCGTCAACCGGCTGAACTCTTACGAGCTCCGGGAAACTTGTGTGAGCTAGGAGAGACCCGGCCCTTACCTTTAAACATGTGATGCCCTTATAGTTGACAAGCGAACTTTCAACCATCACTGCCACCAAGAACAGAATTTTTGATTCACTTTTCGACTGAAATCTAAAGTCGGGGGTCCGAGATTAAAGTCGGGGGTCCGAGATTAAAGTCGGAGGTCCTAGATTAAAGTCGGGGGTCCGAGATTAAAATCAGACCCGCGAGATTAAAGTCAGACCCGCGAGATTAAAGTCGGACCCCCGAGATTAAAGTCGGAACCCCGAGATTAAAGTCGGGGGTCCGAGATTAAAATCAGACCCGCGAGATTAAAGTGGGACCCCCGAGATTAAAGTCGGACCCCCGAGATGAAAGTCGGGGTCCGAGATTAAAGTCGGGGGTCCGAGATTAAAGTCGGAGGTCCGAGATTAAAGTCGGGGGTCCGAGATTAAAGTCAGGATTCCAAAAATAATTGCTCGTGACCCTTCTACGCCTTCGTAGAAAACGAAATCGATAGAATTTCATTAGGAATAGATGTTATACAGTGTGATGGAGTTTCATGCACTGCCAAAGCGCAAATTTCTTCGATCAAAATTGGGCTCAGAATACCTGAGAAATTTGGCAACACCAACTTCAACAGCTGCCACCACGAATTACCTCTAACCTGTAATCTGTAATATATGCGAACCACGTCAGAAAGATATCTTCACACGAATAGGTACATCAAATCTCTCCAACAGAGAGTGCAAATGCTTGCGTGTGTTTGAAATCTGTTTTGAAATACAGATATTATAATAATACAGATCATTTAACTCCCACCACCAACTTCGCTGTTCCTGCATCATACACAAGTTGATTAAGAAACAAACACCTACTTTTTACAAGCTTTTATTTAACTTGCCGTGTTAGTAATTTGACCAGTAGCTCCGAACTCGTGAAAAAAATTGAAAATCGCTCAGACCCGTCGATTTATATGTCAAGGAGAAACACTTTCACCAAATACATCATAATTGTGTTGTCAACCCCCTCAGCCCCAGCACCCCCTACTTCAGAATTTTCAATGGGACTACTATACTTGTAATACATCATTTTGAAGGGAATTCAATCCCAAATACAATCAGTTTACTGAAATTGAGGATTGATCAAGTGTTGTTGAAGTTTTAATGAATACTAAGTTTTATCAAGATATTTATATTTTTCATCACCTAAAATGTTATCATCGTAAGAAAGGTTCACGCCACTGTATTAAAAAATGATATGCGGTTAGAAATAATCGTTTAGAAGGTGAGACAGACGTTTTTATGAAAAAAAAAAAAAATGTCGCCATGTGTTTTTGTATACGCATATCTTTGTTTACGTCTTGGTATTTTTTTTACTTAAATGGACATGTGAACAGGCACAACTGCAGATACTGGAGTGGCGTAATTCCCCATTGGTAAAGGGAAACTCATTCACAAACTCCCCAGAAATTGAATTCTTGGCCTGGTATTCTGGGTAGGTCCATATTTTATTGATGTTAACCTCAACGGACAAACGTATCTTGAACTTCTTGATACAACTGTGAACCCAAGAATCACTCAGTTACTTGAAGACGATGATATGCTACTTGAAGGTCAGCTCACCTTTCAACTAGATGGACCTCCTCCACATTTTTTTGCACATGTACGTCAATTTTTAGATGACAATTTCACAGGGAGATGGATTGGAAGGCGAGGACCAATAGAATGACCGGCTAGATCCCCTGATTTATCACCATTAGACTTCTTTTTATGGGGTCATTTGAAATCCAAAGTTTATATTACACAGCCAACTTCGCTTGATGATCTACGCCGAATTGTTGTGGATTGTCATGCAGTGACTCCAGAAATGTTGAGCAATGTGCGAAGACATTTCGAAAATCGGAACTGAATGGTAGTTTTCATTAAAATTTCAACAACACTTGATCGATTCTCAATTTCAGTACACCGATGTATCGTGTCAGTAACACCCCCTTGAAATAAAAATCGACGGGTCTCAGCGATGTTCAATTTTTTTCACGAGTTCGAAGATTTGGGGGGTGACAAGTTTTAGCTGGAACACACTGTATGTAACTGTTACTCCAATGAAAAATATCGGAGCGTCACGTAATTCAATTTCACATAATTTTAGCATCTGGTAACTTGAAGGCTAGATAGAAAACGGGTAGGAATTCGAAAAAATTGCCGATGATTTAGGTCGTGGAAAATAACGATAATGGGAGCACGGAACCCCTTCATCCTCGAAAAAAAATGCAAAAATTCTCGAAAAGAAAACTGTAAAAATACGGAAAAATTGTCAAAGACATCGGGCAATCGAATAGTTTAATTGCAGAAAATCTTACCTCCCTGCCCCCCTGAAAACTAGATTGCTAGCGAGTAAGAGGAGGAACATGGCTGTAAAAACTCTTGACAATAAAACTGGAAAATTCCTAAAAATAGTGGACTGCTGCCCACCTGAAAGCCTGATAGAGAACGAGCAGGAATTCGGAAGAATTGGGGGCAATTTTGGAAGTGGAAAATTACGGCAAAATAAATGTCAGGCGGGAGGCTCGGAACCCTTTCATTATCGAAAAAAAAACTGCAAAAACTCACGAAAAGAAATTAGGAAAAATCCAGAAAAATCGTAAAAAACAAAGAACTTTTGAAAATTGTAATATTTTCTTGAAAGCTTGGGGCTTTATTTCGAGTATAATGCTATTTCACGCGTAAAGCTACTTTTCCACCGGAGGAACATTGAGAAAAATTTTTGTTGCTGTTGCTTGTTTTCAAAAATGTTCCAAAATGTTTCTAAAAGTTTCTTAAAATTTCCCTATGTTTCGGCAACAAATGTTGACTGTTTCTACTTGTCACCTGTTTCCATTTCGAGCGGTAAACTTCAAAGGAAAATAGGGAACATAGGTAAACAAATTCGTGTTGCTATCGCAGTGGAAACGCCGAGATTGCAACTTGTAAGCAGTCGTGTTGCAGACGTTTTCAATGTCCAGTGTAGTACCTACGAAAGTGAATAAATACCTATATTATTTATGATGTCCGTCAAGTGGACAAATGAGTTATTTGTCGAATTAATTGAAAATTGCTTGCCTATAATTTGCATCCTCTTTTTTAATTAGGGGAGCAATTTGGCACAATAACCACTCCATATCGGTGCTAGACATTCGTAAAAAAATTTAACACTACCATTAGCTGTTCTTCCCGCATGTAAATCGTCTTCTTTCAATACACTAAGTAAGTGAATGCCACTGTATTGTTTCCTTTCATGAAGACTTGGCCTAACCCATTATTTGTGTTTTCTTTTACGCTTTCTTGAAGACATCACTAAAAACGCCGCCGCTGCTAACACTACATTATCATCTTGCTCCATATTCTAGCTGATTGTCAACATGCAGTGGAAACACAAGTTGCGTACTCAAGAAGCAATATGGGACTATTCACAATTTTAGTTGCTTTAGTGGAACCAAGAAGTTTACGTATGTTGCCGTAAGTTTCTACCCATGGGAACAAACATAAACAATGAGCAACAAAAAAGTTTCTCAATGTTCCTCCGGTGAAAATGTAGCTTAACGCTTTCATGAAAATATTTAAATTTTTAAAAGCACTTTGTTTTTCATACAATACATATTATTTTTCATGTTTAGTTCACCAGTTTATAAATAAAACCTTGTTTTTAAAAAGTTTTATTTTACGTTTACTTTATTATTCAATAAGCTTCTTGCTAGAATATATCAAATTCACACAAGAAAAACTATCAAGACTATAAACAATTTCGATCATCCAAATTATTGCAGTGCCCTTTGAACAGTGATCAAGATTCCACAAATATTCTGGCTTGGGTATTAATCATATTTAATTTTCGTAGAACCATTTGATTCTAATTTTTTTGAAGTGTTCTTGAGTACAGGAGCAGTTCGTCACAAAAAATTAAAGCTAGTCAAAACAAATCTTTCATATCCAAGCTGACAAAAATAGAATTTTAGCAAGTCTTCATCCTTCGAGTTTTGATAACGGAGACAGATTTAGTCTCCGAAACGTCAACGTTTTCGAAAAAGAGAAGTATTTTTAGTCAATTCAAAATGTTTTCTCGTCGTATAGGCAAATTTAGTATTCGATACGTTACTGACGAAATAATAAACTGTTTTTAAGACAACTGTCTTCTAAACGCAGTAACTGATCGGGGCAAATTGATTATTGCCCCTCTACACTTGTACAGATTTCTTTGAATTAACATTTTTTCATTTTCAGACTGTGGAAGGTTAAAATTCCCAAAAAGGTATGTTAAGAAACGAATATCCTCCACAAAAACAAACTTTCATTCACTATTTATTATATTTATGTCTCCACTAAGTCCTCACATTATGAGTGTGTAAGAAATGCCAAGAATTTGGCGAGCAAGTTCTTTATTTCAATAATTTGAATGTTTTTTAATGTTTTGGTTGGAACAAAGAGATATAGAGTTCTTCTTCATAATACTGTTTTGAAAAAGTACCTACTTCATTGAAAGAGTGCCTGAAACGACACAAATGTATTGCTACACATTTGTCATTTCTAGCAAACATCTATCTTACGAAGAGACATAAATCGCTCCTTTCATAGAGATCAAGAAACAGCCATTTAAAGAAGAGGATTACGTTTTAACAAATCAACAAAAAAGTCTCACCTGATATCACACACCGGTTGAATTTTTCTATACCGCCACTTCAGCATCCAAGGAACCGATTTCTTTTTCTCTCTCTCCTTTTCTTCACCTTCCTCAGTTATTTGTTTAACTGGATTATTTCGTATAATTCGGCCGATTTGCTTCTGCTTCATTCTGAATTTCTTCACACATTTTAGGTAGCTGAAACACCAACACGTGTACGTTAATAACTGAATAAAACGCAAGAATATAAAGTACTTTCTACAATCTACAGTTTCAATGTCCATATTATTGGTGGTTTACGCCATGCAGGAGATACACTCCGTGGATTATTTCAAAATCTAAGTGATGTGTGAAACAATGGTTCTTTTCACGGTACCTATTACAATAATTTTGAATGTATATACGCATATTAGATTCATCATCGGGGTGTTCCTCTAACATCGCCACCGCGGAGACACTGAAGATTTTAGTCGTTCTGCTATTCTGTGAAAATTATCATGCCTAGAGTCCCCGTATGCAATTTGACATTAGATTTTATATTAGAGTCGGGACACTCTTTATAATAATAATATCTTTATTTCTTAAATTGAAAGGTACATTTGTTGCAATAATGTTACAATGTACAATGATTGAAGAAGTGTCAAAAGCCTATGTCTAAGGTTGTAAATATAAAAATGTGAAGTCGGGCAGAACTAACAAGTAATTAAGTAAATATAAAATTAATTGAGTAATTCATCATCATTGTATTGAAAATGATAACTCATCTATATTATGAATATGAGTCTTTTGCTCAGTCTATAATTTATAGTTTTTCTATAATTTCCTGGAAGGTATAACAGTTCATTGGAAGTAGCAGTTTCTTCAGCCTATATTTGAACACATGAGAACTTGGAGAATCCTTGATATCTTCAGGAAGAATATTGTAGAATTTATAGCCATTAAAATCTACACTTTTTTCATAAAATGCTGTTCTATGAGCATTTGACACCAGAAGACCCTTGGAACGAGTATTGTGGTCATGTTGATATAGTTGAAAGATTGATTTATGTCTAAATACATATGCACAAGATTCTAATATACAGTGACCGCCAAAAAGTATGTACCATATGGGAACATTTTTTATTATTGGAGTATTGGAAAAAATATTCTGGGGAAAAGTTTGTGCATGTCCGATAACCTAAAAATAGATTTTGACACATGTCACGTGATCGCTAGAATGGCGGCAAAATGAAAAAAATTGCAATGCAAAGGCAAAAAAAGTGGTAAGATGGCAAGATATCAAAAAAAGTTATTTGAAAAAGTCACTTAGAATTCAATTTTATACACATAAACAAAGTTTCAAGAGATAATTCAAAAAAATTGAAAATAGCAATTTTTAAAAATATTTTCCCATCTATTTAAAAAAAAATTTTTTCTTATGAATAGCTTGACTATACTGAAACATTTGCATTTTAATGATAATGACAAAACTTTCTCATTTTCTCCACACCAGAGGGCACTAAATTAAAAAAATTGATTTTTGCCAGAACCCTCGCTGTTACATTGGTTCTTATCTAACAGTTATATCAGAATTCCAAGACTATTGTGTTGATATGGCAATCTAGAAACACCATGTTTCCTGATTTTAATCAAGTTTCAATAATAATGCTGTATGAGCGTTTTACTTTGCACATAAACTTTAAGAATCTTTAATTTGACGCACTATTTTCAAGTTTATGTGCGAAGTGAAACGCTCATGCACGATTATCATCGGAGCTTGATTATAATCTGGAAATTACCATGTTTTTGGAGTGTCATGGAATTCGGATATAACTGTTAGATACGAACCGATGTAACAGCAAGGGTTCTGACAAATTCCCATTTTTACAATTTAGTCCCTCTGGTGTGGAGAAAATGAGAAAGTTTTGTCATTATCATTAAAATGCAAATGTTTCAGTATAGTCAAGCTATTCATAAGAAAAAAAATATTTCTAAATAGATGGGAAAATATTTCAAAACAAATTGCTATTTACATGGTGGTTCTTCGGGTAGTAAGGCCGACGTGTTTTCAGAGAAGAACTCGACGTTTCGCCAACACGAATGGTTAGCATTTTCAAGTGTTATTTTAAAAATTTTCGCTTTCTGTAGTCGCTGTCAAATGACCTGGCACAGAATATGGAACGTCGTTGGTTAACACCAACCTGTTAAAAAAAATTCGTACTGTTCCTGACTGATCCTGAAGAAGAGTTCCGGAGTTGCTGGATTTGCGACTATGCTGTGCTCGGAGAGCGAGCTAGCCGGATGAGGTGAAACATCCTCCGATTTCCGGATCTCCAAGTACACGCATTTGTTGACATCCTTCACCGCTACTTCAAAGAACCTGTCACACCTGATCAGAAAATTATCAATGCATGTCTCCGAGTGAGGAGTTACTCTAGGTTGCAGTTTTCACACAAGCCTCAATATTATAGGACGCTAACAAGTCCTTTAGTATTGAGTGATTTAAGCTGGGAAGCATAAAATTCAGATTAAAATATCCCCCTATGATTATATCAAAGTTTTCACTGCACATTTTAGTTAACATAACATCAAGTAATTCCAAAAATTCCTTAAAATCTCCTGCTGGTGGTCTGTATATAACCACAGCGATAATTTTCCTCGAAGCTAGTCTGATACTACAGCACTCCAAGACTCCTTCGACACTAAACTCTTTTAAATCATACTGACTAACATGATCTATCAAATCGTCATGTTTGTAAATAGCAACACCTCCATGGGTCGTTTTTATTCGACAGAATGGAGTACAGATGCTGAAATCTTTCAATTTCATAACATCCTACTTGTGTTTCTGTTTGCCAGTGCTCTGTTATTAATAATACATCGCTTTTTTTATAGCTATTAAATACATCATCCAGCCTCAACATTTTGTTACTGATACATTGTATGTTTTGGTGGCAAAAAGAGAGGGAATTTGAAACTTTTTTCCCACATCAACACCCATTTGAACTATAGGGGAGATTTCATTTGTTGTTGACAATCTAAAAAAGCATCAGTAGTTGTACTATGCTTATTTGAACAGTCCACCATAGTTAAAGGGATAAGTGTAAAATAGTAATTTACGTAACAAGTCCGGAAAATACTGTTTTTTTAAACGAGTAGACCAAATTCTAGGACGAGCGTTAGCGAGTCCTGGAAGTCTGCGAGTCCAAAAAACTGTTTTCGGACGTGTTGCGTACACTATTTTTTCGGCAATCATGAAGAATAACAAATCAATGAGACGCATTAAGTCTAAGAGACGAAGAGAGGTCGACTTTCACCCATCTGTTAACCGGATGAAACTATTCCAAATTTGAACATTTCGAACATTTCAGTTCTTATTTGTATTATATACTGAAATTCGAACAGAAGATATGTATTTATATTAATATTTGTACTAAAATTCGAGTACTTCCCAAAGAAAAAGTGTCCGGGAAGTGAACACTTCCCGGATGGTTGCCGAAAAAAGAATTTTGTGTGCTGAGCGCCATAAAGTAACATTCAAGTTTTCTATGTATTATGAACTTACTGCCTTTTTGTTTGAAATCTGTAAGATAGGTCAGGGAACAATTGAAGTTTCGTTTCTCGAATGTATGGACTCGATTTAACAATATTTTGTTTAGAATATTGTGTTCAGATGAGTTGACTTCATTTATAATAACCAGGTTTGTTGTTTTACTAATATTCAACATGTTCTTCAAGGCTATGTTACTTACACTACGTGAGTTGAACATTACGATTATTGCATCATTTCTACCAAATTCGTATGTATCATAAAAAATATTGTCTGTCAATTCACTCAGTTTGATATAAGATGTGGTCAAATTCTCCTCTATCGAGTATTTTGGGAAAAATTTTACCATAGTGGTCTCCACATATGAAGATTTTGTTTGGTTTTCTTTTGGTTGTGTCTTGAAGAGTCTCTAGTGGTCCTTCTTGGCTACTATCGGTATTCTCGGGTTTTTCTGAGATTATTTTTTCGGATTTTCCACTTTCCTGCAGTTGACTTTGGTCTAATTGATCAGATTGTTTGAGCTCGTCATAGAGGTTTATTTCGTGTAGAATGATTTCTGTTGTAAACCCTATTTCCTTATCTTTTTGCTATTGTTTGTTTTCTGGCGATTTTCCTTAACTTTTTTGTGTCGTCCAATGATTCTGGTCTTCTTTTGGTCTTTTACCCTTAGTTTTAATTTTAATTTCATTGTTTTTTGGCGATGTCCTATATTTTCCTTTTTCCTTAGGTACTTTTTTCTGCCCCTCGTTATTTCTAGCACTCTCGTTGATAACTTCGATTTGTTTATTTTCTGACTCCCTAATATCCACATCACTGGAGAAGGTCCTATTAGTCATTGTACACTGATGACTCATGAGACGAGAATGTGTTTGTGTGTCTACAGATTTTGCATTTTTTTTAGTACCACCTCATCAGCTAGTTCTTTCTTCAGTTCGGTTATCATGAATTCCATTTCTTTGATTATATTTTTCTGCGTTTCTATGAATGAGTTTAATTCCTTTTCCGAATCCAATGCTTGTTCGATTGCGATTTGATTTTCTTCTTTCAATGTTTGTATGTACCTGTCTTTCATTTCTCCGTCTTCCGAGAGTTCACTTATTGTTTTTTCTAAGAGGCTGGTCTATTCTTCAGTTTCACTTGGGTAATTAATCACTTGGCAACAGATTATTTTATTATTCTCTACAAACTTCACTTTATTTTTGAAATGTTGTTGTAAGCAGCTTCTGTGATATATACTTGAACATTTTGTGCATACATAGTGCACAAAAGGTTTTAGTTTGCAACATTTGTAACTCATTATCAGTGCACAACAATTGGGAAACGTGATTGTTTCTCGCTACAACTCTACTCTATTCTTTGACAGGACATCGAAAAAGTGCATCTCAAAAATTGAGGTAAAACCAAATAATATTTACTTAAATTGCGAATTCTATGATTCAAACACAAACAGAAAATATATCTATACCGTTGATGTGACAACGGCCGAACAATAGTATTGTGGCGATGCTACGGGCGAGTGCGGACCTGCCGCCTTTACTCATATACAAGCTTTCAATCCGATAGAAAATTCGGGAATTCTCGAATTCCGGCATCTAGAAAGTGCGACATCTAGATGCGCATAGATGAGGCGGTTCGAGAACTTTCCGGTTAGATTCACTTTGTCGACAAGCAGGTAGAGTTCGCACTGACGAGCGTTAGTTAAGCGAAGCGATAGACATAGTGTGCATAGAAAGATAAATGAATTGTTATATAAATTACCTAGTACTTATAGTTTGTAGATATGTGAAATGAATAAATTGAAACCATTTAGACTTTAAAGGACCCCGCACTTTTTGTAGGTAAAATGGTTCTCCGTGAAATTATCTGAATTTTTAGTATATTGTAGTATTCGATGTACTGATTGAACGTTCGTTGATGGATAGATTTTGAAATACAAGGGCGTTCAAGTTAAAATTCATAAATTTTTATTTAATAATTTTCTCGAGATTTGAAAGTGCCAACTGCATTTTTCTTCGCTCGTATCATCAACGTACCTTCATATCACTAATCAGATGGTGCAGATTCTATCATTATGTACAGAGTGAAAAATGAAAACATTTTAGTAATGTCTGAAAATTTGATGTTATACTGAGATATTGATAAAATTAATTTGGCATGCAATATACTATTCTTATTCCATAACTAACCACATTTCATACATTTCGTACAGGGTGATTTGAAAAATTGGTGAAATATATGGCCGGTTCTTTTGTACATATCCTGTATATTCAAGTTAATTATAATCCTCCGAAGATAGCTGATACCGTATAAACATGATTTCGTTGGGATGTATAGGGTGATCATGAAAATTTTCGATGATAACAATGACAAAATATCAACGTTTCAGAAATCACCCTGTAATTCACGATTAACTCAGTGAAATTCCGTGTATACAAATTATTGAAGCACACTTTCTACACCTTTCACAAATTAAAAAAAATAACGTCATTTATGTTCATGAATACCCAACAAGGAAAAAAAATATGTACATTCCCAAAAATCCAATAAAATGCACTTAGGAAAGTCTCCTGCCTAAGTATACCAAACAATGGAGCATAAAATGAGCGAGTTTTTAACAAAAATACTAGTAAGAAACCGACTATGCCATCACATGAAAGACAGTCCGTAATTATACAGGGTGTTATTTAAGTACGTGGCCAAACTTAAAGGGGTGATTCTTTGAGTGATTCTAAGACGAAAAGTTCATATAAACATAGGTCCGGTAATGCTTCGTTTTCAAGATACAGGGTGTCAAAATTTTTAAAAGAAATCGTTTTTGTCGTAAATATATTAATAACCCTTCAACCGATTTTATTGAAATTTGGCAGTGTTATTGAAGGTCGTAAAGGGCGAATTTAACCCTAACTATATCAAAATTATCATGTCCAGTGGCGTCCCGGAAGGCACTGTAACCAATATTTTTTACAGAAAACATGTGCGCCACTGATTTTTTTGCAATTTTTGTATTTGTTTCACATTGAGCAACTGAAATTTCAACTTTTTTATATCAAGAATTTTTTTCGTATCTTGCTTTGTTTTTGAGAAAAAACATAAAAATCACTTCATTGCACATCCCTGTGACAACACAATAAAACATTTCAACTACTAAACCATCAAAAACTGGGGTCTTACTAATATTTTTCATATCAATACTCTATTCTAGTCTTAGAATTTTCTATCAAAATTAATGCAATGAATAAAAAAATATGTATGTATGAATTGCAGCACTTGCCTTCGGCTCTTGGCTTCGGCTCGTGCTGCAAAATGGGCTCATTGTTGTCCATGGACATGCAATAAAGACATTTTTATTTATGATTAAACAATTAATATTACATGGAAGTCATCTTTTAATTTTTTTCGCTCATATTACATGTTTTCGATGAAACAAATAATGTTGTTATGTATTACTGCAGTGTTTTGAAACTAAAGTAAGAGTGCCATGGAAGGAACAACAAATGTTCCATCAAATTTAACGTCATAACTGTCACAAATTGAAACGGTACATACGTAATTATTTGATAGTAATTATTTGAAGTATTTTCAAGAGTTTTGAGATATAAAATTTGTTACTGATATCTGAAAATGGTTCGGTTTACAAACTCGGAAATGGCCGATATGCATTTTGTCTATGGAATGGCCCAAGGCAATTCCAGAGCGGCTAGACGCATTTATCAAGAAAGATATCCTCATCGAAATGTTCCAAATAGGCAAACATTTGTGAGAATACATGAAAGGCTGTGCGAATCAGGTACCTTTCAAAGGTCGGCTGCTCTTATTGGGAGACCTACAACGGTAAGAACAGTGGCGCTGGAGGAAGAAGTTTTACATGAAGTTGAGCGTTGCCCCGATACAAGCACACGCAAAATTGCACAACAATTAAACATTTCTCACTTTACTGTATGGAAGATTTTGAAAGAGTACCAACTGTATCCTTACCACATACAGCGTGTTTAAGCGTTATTTCCTGCGGATTTTCCCAAGCGAGTTGTTTATACTATGTGGCTTTTGCAACAACAGGTTGCATCTCCGACATTTTTATCCAGTATATTATTTACCGATGAAGCGTGTTTTTCCCACAATTCAATTATGAACTTTCATTACAACCATATCTGGGCAGAAGAAAATCCCCATGCGGTTATAGAAAATAATTATCAACAGCAGTTTTCCGTGAATGTCTGGGTTGGTATTGTTGGCGATTATCTCATTGGACCTCATTTTTTAGCCCCGAGATTAAATGGTCAAGAGTATCGTAATTTTTTGGATTTTGTATTACCTGTACTACTAGAAAATGTCCCACTGGCAGTAAGAGGAGCAATGTGGTTCATGCACGATGGGGCTCCACCTCACTTCAGCATAGTAGCACGTCAATTTCTGGATGAAACTTATGGAGAAAACTGGATCGGTCGCGCAGGTCCACAGTCATGGCCGCCCAGGTCACCGGATTTAAATCGCTTGGATTTTTTCCTTTGGGGACATTTGAAGTCCCTCGTTTATAAAACTCCAGTCAACACTGAAGAAGAATTAATCCAACGAATACGGGATTCATGTGATCAGATAAGACATACGCCGGAAATATTTCAACGTGTTCGGGAATCGATGTTAAGACGAGTTAATGCTTGCAAGTTGAAGGAGGACATTTCGAGCAACTTTTGTAAGTTTTGTGTAAGTTATTATTGAATGTATTCTTACAGAAACAAATTGCCTAGGTACCATTCTTGTTTCAGTGTGGTTTTAATAAAGGGTGTTTCTTGTTGGAAGTTGCTTTGGCATTTCCGGCGTTACCACTATGCACGCACTGGCCAAATGAAACAAACAATTTTTAAGCATAACAGATTCACCTGTAATCATTAAAAACCCTATAAAAACAATTTTTTATTGTGTTGTGTCAGGGACGTGCAATGAAGTGATTTTTATGTTTTTTTCTCAAAAACAAAGCAAGATACGAAAAAAATTCTTAATATAAAAAAGTTGTAATTTCAGTTGCTCAATGTGAAACAAATACAAAAATTGCAAAAAAATCAGTAGCACACATGTTTTCTGTCAAAAATATTGGTTACAGTGCCTTCCGGGACGCCACTGGACATGATAATTTTGATATAGTTAGGGTTAAATTCGCCCTTTACGACCTTCAATAACACTGCCAAATTTCAATAAAATCGGTTGAAGGGTTATTAAGATATTTACGACAAAAACGATTTCTTTTAAAAATTTTGACACCCTGTATCTTGAAAACGAAGCATTACCGGACCTATGTTTATATGAACTTTTCAATCAGTCAAAGAATCACCCCTTCAAGTTTGGCCACGTACTTAAATCTGGTTGCTTTAATGAGAAGAATCTTAGAAAATTGGAATACCAATAAAATGGGATGTTTTACGATCGTGTCGGATCATTAGTAATGGAGAAAAACTGAAAAAAAAACGGAAGATTTTGCGATTTTTTGAAAAATTCATAACTCCTCCATTTTCAAGAAGTACGAGGGTGTTTTGACAAGTCCGATAGATGGTACCACCGGCGCGTATCGAGGTCATGTGTGGTTCGTATCATCTCTTGAATGAACGCACCCCACGTTTCAGCCATATTGGTTTATTTCTTTGTGCGTGGCATTCGTGTAAATCAAGGAATTCGAGTGATTTTTAAGAATTGGACGAAAAAGAATTTCGTGTGGTAATTAAACGTTACTTTATGAAAGGCAAAACGCCTCAGGAGACTAAAGAGAAGCTTAATAAACATTATGGTGACTCTTCACCTTCGATTAGAACCGTTTATAAGTGGTTTAAAAATTTTCGGACTGGCCATATGGGCACAAGTGAACGTTCTGGACGGCCTGTGGAGGTTTACGACTCCAGGAATCATTGATAAAATCCGTGATATGGTGATGGATGACAGAAGAAATAAGGTGCGTGAGATTGCTAGTACTGTGGGCATCTCAACTGAATGGGTACACAATATTTTGAAAAAACATTTGGACATGAGAAAGCTATCCGCAAGATGAGTGCCGTGATTGCTCACGCTTGACCAGAAACGGAATCGTAAGAAGTGTTGCCAAGATGGTTTGCAGCTGTTCCAGAAGAATCCGGAGGACTTTAAGCTTCGTTTGGTCACTGTGGATGAAACATGGATACATTATTATACTCCTGAGACCAAACAACAATCTAAACAATGGGTTACAAAGGAGGAATCTGCACCAAAAAAGGCGAAGACCGTTCGTTCGGCCAGAAAGGTTATAGCGACTGTCTTTTGGGATTCGCAAGGGATAATCCTCATCGACCATCTGGAAAAGGGTAAAACTATTACAGGTAAATATTATTCATCGTTACTGGACCGTTTTAAAACCGAGCTGCAAGAAAAACGCCCGAGATTGGCCCACAAGAAAGTCATTTTCCATCACGAAAACGCACCAGCACACACCTCAGCAGTTGTGGTCGCAAAATTAATGGAAATAGGATTCCAACTCGTTTCACATCCTCCCTATTCTACAGACTTGTTTCCATCGGACTACTATTAGTTCCCCAATTTGAAGAAATGGCTGGCAGGACAAAGATTTCATTCAAAAAGGACGTGATTGCAGACACTAACGGATATATTGCAGACATGGACAAATCCTATTATTCGGAAGGGATAAACAAGCTGGAACATCGTTGGACGAAATGTATAAACCTTAAAGGAGACTATGTTGAAGAATAAAAATATTTACCCCAAATATGTACGTAGTTTTCATTTTTGCACGGACTTGTCAAACCACCCTCGTAGGATTGGCATATTACTAACGAAAGTATTGAATCATGTTTGCACAAAACAGGCGCTGTCGGATCGTTAGTTTTGGCACAATTGCAATTTAATTTTTTTTGCACTATTTCGCAGCGTGCCTAGATGCTCTAGTGATAGCCCGATTTCAATTTCTCGAACAGATTATGAAAGTAGAAAAGTATAGTACTACAAAACGTATATTCTCATTTTGTGCTACAATGGTGCGAAATGGGTGAAAATGGCATGCAAACATGACTTAAAACGGCCGAGCCCGCGTTAGCTGCCGAGTAGTAGGATAGTCTGGGAGATGAGGGGAATTCTTCTAATGAACGGGTTATATGATAATACGCTTCCCCTCATTTCTGGCTCACTCCTACCACTCGACCGGTTTCACCAGCTCGGCCGTTTTCAGTTGTCTGCAAGCATTTTTCACCCATTTCCCAGAATTTTAGCACAAAATGAGAATATATATTTTCTACTTTCAAAGTCTGTTTCAAAAATTGAAATCGGACTATCACTAGAGTATCCAGGCACGCTGCAATATAGTGCAAAAAAAATTTCAAATTGAAATTATGCCAAAACTAATGATTCGTAAGAGCCTGTTCTGTTCACACACAAAGTAAACATGGTTCAATACTTTCATGAGAAGGGCCGACCGTATTTCTTGAAAAATGGTGGAATTATGAATTAAAAAAAAATTGTTAAATTTTCCGGTTTTTCCGGTTTTCCTCCGTTACTAATGATCCGATATGGTCGTAAAACATTTTATTTTGTTCATATTTCAATAATCCACATTTTTTTTCATTGGAGCAACCAGATTGCTCTATTAGTTTTCATTTTATAAACAAAACAATTTAAAAAAACACATTTTGTCATTTAAATGTTTATAACAAATCAATAAATGACACTTGCGAGTCGAAAGCATAACAGAATATAACTACGGAGTGTCTTCCATGTGATGGTACAGTCGGTTTTCTATTAGTATTTTTGTTAGGAAAAAATGCTTTATTGATTGGCCTAAAGCTGGACCTTTCTTCTTCAACATGCTACCGCCACAAATGAAGAATATCTCATGCGAAAGAAAAGTCGAAAGTGCGATATAAAAATATCTCCAAGAAAATCAGTTTTATTTGCTAGATCAGTCTATTCAATCACTACGCTGACACATTATTAACTCTACTTACTTACTTTTTTATTTTGATATATTTACAAATTAGTGGAAAGCAGTCAAAGGTAGACCAATTAAGAAGATTTCTTCGTTTTTATGTCGAGCTTTCGAAAAAATGTATTTTCTTCTTCAAGACGTAACTAAAAGTAGTTGATTTTTAAATATGTGATGGTATTACATAATTTGAGATACTTACTAACATGAAATTCTAAATAATAGAGACAAAAAGAAACATAGGTGTCACAATTTGAGAGGACAAGTTGACAATAAAATTATGATTACTCGATCATATTTTCGGTATTTCAAGAGAGAGATACAGAGTGGGAAATCTAAATGTATAACTATAGGTATAACATATAAATAAATAATCACTTCAAGGAGGAAGAGGGGAAATATTTTCGTTTTGTTTTTTTTAATAGATATGTATAATGAATCATGTTTCGTTCGAATCTTTAGAGCGAAAAATTCGAAAAATTAAAAAAATTGGAAAAAAGTCGAAGTGACAGTAGAGAGTCCAAATTTGGAGCAAATGTATAAAATTGGAAACTGAGCAACTTTTTCCTTTGGCATTTTTCGAAATTTCCAAAAAAAACTGATCTTTTGAGGATTTTCGAAAAACATGTCAAATTTGACAGGTTTATAGTAGCACATGAAAAAAGGAAAGATGCTGCGAAGTCAAATTTTCTTTATATCTATTAATAAAAAAAACTTATTTCGCGAACTTTATGTGTGACACTGTACATATATACTTACTTAATTGTAATTTCAAGTGGCACTGTTTTCATGTTTTAGATATCGTGTTACCTTGAAAAAATCTAGGTGTTCACCAATCTTCAAAAAAATTAAAATTTTCGAAAAAAAAAACTCAAATCGAAGAAAAAAACGAAAAAAAGTTGTATTAAAAAAATCGAGTTGGTCCCCAATCAAGGATGAAAATTGAAAATTTTTCGAATTAAAAAATGTTCACTCAAATCAAAAAGAAAAAGAAAAAATTATTTGAAAAAAATTGATGTGTTCACCTATGTTAAAAAATTAAAATAATACTAAAAAATATGTTCACCAGAAAACGAAAACATTTTTTATTGTAAAAATCAGGTTGTTCTCCCATCTAAAAAAAAAACAAATATTTTTTTATATTTGTTTATATTGATCTAACCTATGTCCTGCCCATGATCTATAAGGATCAATTTGAACGTATCTATCCATCTATCCTCCTGAATTTTGTCGCATAAAATAAGCAACAATCTGAGTAAAGTTATTCCAAAATTGCAATTCATTGGAAACCCCAATTCATGACAAGTGATTCCATTAACAAATGTGCATAAGATCTGCTAATTGAATCCGTGCCAAACGATTAATTGTTTAGTGCAGAAAGTAAGGAAATATACCGGATGTGCTGACCGTTTGGGTATTTTCCAAATAATGCATCTAGGTCACGAAATTCGAAAGTGTTTGCAAAGTGTTTTTCAAGATTGTGATCCTGGGATCTTTGGTCAAGAATATAAAAAGAAAGTGTTTACCTAAATTAGAACTAATCGAAAAATACAAATAACATTAAAAAAATCTGCATTGGTTCCAGAGATAAAGGGTGCTAATTCTACGGAATTGAATACTAATTGGTATAGCGAAAGTTGTTATACAAGGTGTCCCATTTAAAAGGCAACACTCCAAATTAGTCCTAAGTTACATGTAAATAAGAAATTTCCGAAAACAGCTTTCGATGAGATAGCTTCTGAGTTAGGGAGCGGCAATATGCAGCTATCACGCTTGCTTACACCAATAACCTAATCTACAGGGTGACACAGGGTTAAACCGCCAAAAGTTTAGGATCGGTTTTTTAGGCAAAAATAAGACTTTTGTTTCACATAATTGTGTGTCCTAACTTGCTTCACTTTCGAGATACAGGGTGTTCCTCAGCCTGCACGATCTCCCGACTTAACCCCTATGAAGTATTTTTGTATAGGGTACAACGAAAACCAAAGTATATGCTGAGCCCATAACGACGACAATATTTTCCAACAAAGGATTGTTCAAGCAGCTCTAGAGATTACACCAGCAAAGTGCCGTGAGGCTGCAAAATCCATCGTTCGTAGGTGCGAACTTTGCATTGAAAAAAATGGTGGTCATTTTTGTGAATTTTGTTTTTCCGTTTATTAATAAAATACAATGAATACATTTGTCCTTATATCAATTTCTCAAGAAGTTTTTTTTGTTACAAGGAATCGGTTTTTAAATTGTTTCTCAAAAATGAAGGGAATGAAATAAACAAAAAAAATGTATTTTTAATGGCTTAATCCAGAAAAAAACTGAACATGCAAAAAAACATTGGAGTACAAAGATTCGTCCTAATATTAATTAGATTACCTTTTGGGACACCACTGGAATCAACAATGTTGCCATGAGTACATTAAAAGAAACCGCTCATTTATTTTATTAAAATCAGCAAGAAGGTTTTTAAATAATTGATAGAAACCTGATTTTTTGTAAGAACATTGAACACTCTGTATTTCGGGAAAGGAGCAAGTTAGGACATATTGTTATGGGAAAAAAAAAGTTTCCATTTTACCTAAACAAGTGATCCTGAAAGTTTGGCGGATTAACCCTTGGTCACCCTGTATAATCTAAGGGTTACACCGCCACCTTCTCGACATTTTGTAACCTTGTATTATAATATACTATTTTGTACCACTTGTTTTGTTCAAATCAGCCTTGCCTCGTTCAACAGAAAGTCCTGTTTTATGAACTTGTATCATGAATAACTATTATGGTGGTGATTTTTAAACAATTGTTGGATAAAAGATCCAAGATATATGTGGATTTAGGCAGATGATGATAAATGATAACTCAAATAGCAATAAAAAGTGAATGTATAATATTTTTACAATATTTTTCATTCAGTTTTTACAGAATATCAATGACAACTCTTGACATAGTGAATATTTGGTTTGGTTCTTCAAAAACCCCTTGGAAGAGGAAAAGCATATCTACTCTTCTATGAGCAGGAGAGCACTATTTCACACAGTTGAGATTATTTTTTGTTTCCTTTTATACATTTAATTTTTTTATGTTATTTGTTATGATGAAATATTTACATTCTTTTATATTATATCATATTCAAGAAGTAGAAACTACGTCACAATCACACTCGACGCGCGTTTCGCCAACAAAATTAGCATCTTCAGAAGCGAAAAGCTTACTGGATCACTTATCCTAGCTTACTTTTATTTACACCACTATTTCTTAATGGACGTCAAATTATCTAACATTTCGAATCTACCTACTCTGCCTACTACTTATCTGAGGAGCAACCGCACTCATTATCAAAGCCTCCTTTTGTTGTTTACTTAATATTCTAGTGAATTACCTGCACTGAATTAATTTTAATGTTATCATACTTGGTTTGGATTTGATGACAAACATTTCTTGGAAAAACAATAACTTATATATTGTGAAGAAAAGAAAAAAAATTAGAGTAGATCTCGACGTTTCGCCGACACGATTGGTTAGCATTTTCAAGAAACATTTTCAGAGTTTCTGGTTTCTTAAGTCGCTGTCAAATGCTTGACATTTGTTACACGTTGTCTCAATAAATACCTGTGATTTGACGTTCTTACATCTGATTGGTCCATAGCGTTAGCTGACATCATAGAATTGTTCGTACCGTTATTTTGTGGGTAGGGAGCTAATTGAGAATTTCTGAGAACTGGAAGCTAAACCTTGTTCAATTGTAGTCCTTCTTCGGTTCTGTTGAAGTTGTTGTGGTGTTTCTGAATTTCAATTGCTTCCCGAAAGAAGGACTACAATTGAACAAGGTTTGGCTTCCAGTTCTCAAAAATTCTCAATTAGCTCCCTACCCACAAAATAACGGTACGAACAATTCTATGATGTCAGCTAACGCTTTGGACCAATCAGATGTAAGAACGTCAAATCACAGGTATTTATTGAGACAACGTATAACAAATGTCAAGCATTTGACAGCTACTTAAGAAACCAGAAACTTTGAAAATATCTCTTGAAAATGCTAACCACTCGTGTTGGCGAAACCTCGAGATCTTCTCTAAACATACGTCGGCCTTTCAACCCGAAGAACCATCATGTAAGGGAACCCTTATCAGCATTCATACTATTTTTACACTTGGCAATATCCAGACTCTCAAATGCATCGAGAAGTCTATGGTCATGAACCTGTAATTAATTTTTTCTACAACCACACTCCAAAACATGCTTTTCTGCATAGTTTTACGTTCGCAAACATGATTATTTCTCACAATAATTGAAATTTGACATTAGTGTGCCGCAAAGTGACATTTCTGTGCCACAAAGTGACATTTCTGTGCCAAAATTTTTCAGTACCTAATTTCTAAGCAATACAGTTTTCGTGACAGCAAGGTGAAAGTATATTTTGAAAATTCTGCATTTCGAAGGGATATTCGATCAGGCAACTTCAAGAATGAATAGACAAAGTCTATTGGTTTATATAATATGAGGGAAATTGTCGTACAAATTCATAATATTCTGAACAAAAATCATAGACATCACTACTGCTGTCTCAAATACCCACATACACACTATCCATTGCTAGGCAACGGAGCAACATCAATCGAATCATTTGAATGTCAACAAACGTCAAGCATAAAATATTCGTAAAATATTCTTGTCCCGTCATTTTTTAATGAGATTGAACTAAAATGGATAGCGACAGTTCTGAAATTGAAAATACTCCGCCAGAACTAAGAGAACAAGTTAATTCATTGTCATTGAATTTACTACCTTCAACTTCAAGAGGAAAATATAAGAATGAGTCACTGACATTTCATTCCGTCTTATAGTATAGTATTATTTTTAGCAAAAAGGGTGTTGTAGAAAAAGTATAGTGTGTAACACGAGCAGAAATGCAATTTCTCACTCGTTTGAATTGCAGCACTAGCTTGCGCTCGTGCCGCAACTTTTTCAAACTCGTGAGAAATTAGCACTTTTCTGCCCTTGTTGCACAATATACTATTAAACTTGTGTCATCAAATCGGTGGTTGTGATCCAAAGCATGTTGGGGATATTCGGGTCTTGAATATCGGATATGAGCAATGTGTTCTCTGAACCGTACTTTCATGGACCTTCAGTTTTGAACCAAATACTTTTTCTCGCAGTCCTTACACTTTTTCTTTTCATCTGTTTTATCTTTGGTGCTGCGCAATACTTATTGAAGTTCACACGAAGTTTTGTATACCACCTTCATATGGAGGGTTCTGAAAATAAGTTGTTCTAGGTAGAGTAAGTAGATTCCAAATGTTAGAAAATTTGACGTCCGTTAAGAAATATTGGTACAAATAGAAGTAAGGTAGGATAAATGGTCCAGTAAGCTTTTAGCTCCTGAAGATGCTAACTTTGTTGGCGAAACGCGCATCGAGTTTGATCGTGACGTGCAGTTTTGGTGTTTGGGTAGTTTCTTTTTCTTGAATTGTATTTACACCAAAGGTTCCGAAAAATTCATTTTTCGTCGACCTCTGCAAAAAATGACATTTTACGTACTAATTTCCGGACGAAAAATCGACTATTTTTGAAGGCAAGTACTTTTCGTCCGCAAACACTTTTCGTCCGCAAACTCTTTTCGTCCGCTGTGGTCACTATGATACGGCACGGTACGAGAGCGGCGATTTAGTCATTTTCGTAAATCCACGTTTTAATTAATACATAGGCGCCTGTGACAATAACTGTCATTTGCTGTTGTCAAATTAATTATTTACGAAATCCGCTAGATTTTACGTGTGAATTTAGACCGTGGTGTGAATATTAGTGTTCATAATAATCAAGAATTGATCGAGTCTGCAGTTCGAAGAGTTGGACGTAGCTGAGGCCAGCAAACATGCGAGTACTTACTTTCATAAAGGTATGTAGAAGTCGACGAGAAAATGTAATATGCACCTCGGCGAAAAACTGTCTAATGTCTCGCCTGCTTGCTATCCTCGGCTGCGCCTCGGCTATCAATTTGCAGGCTCGACTATAATAGACAGTTTTTCGTCCTTGGTACATAAATAACTATTTTCGTCGACCTCTGCAAAAAATGACATTTTACGTACTAATTTCCGGACGAAAAATCGACTATTTTTGAAGGCAAGTACTTTTCGTCCGCAAACACTTTTCGTCCGCAAACTCTTTTCGTCCGCTGTGGTCACTATGATACGGCACGGTCCGAGAGCGGCGATTGAGTCATTTTCGTAAATCCACGTTTTAATTAATACATAGGCGTTTGTGACAATAACTGTCATTTGCTGTTGTTAAATTAATTATTTACGAAATCCGCTAGATTTTACGTGTGAATTTAGACCGTGGTGTGAATATTAGTGTTCATAATAATCAAGAATTGATCGAGTCTGCAGTTCGAAGAGTTGGACGTAGCTGAGGCCAGGAAACATGCGAGTACTTACTTTCATAAAGGTATGTAGAGGTCGACGAAAAAATGTAATATGCACCTCGGCGAAAAACTGTCTACTGTCTCGCCTGCTTGCTATCCTCGGCTGCGCCTCGGCTATCAATTTGCAGGCTAGACTATAATAGACAGTTTTTCGTCCTTGGTACATAAATAACTATTATTTGATTATATCATATGTTTCAAAATTAAAACCTCTGTTCCTTATAGTTTTACAAGACAGCTCAAAGAAGCGTTGTATTTTATAGATTCCTAGTATACCTCCTCAAGATTAGACAAAAATCTCGTCAATTCGGTGACATTCTGTCGATATGTCTTGAACAAAATTATATTCAATTTGATAATGACATAATATATTCCTCATCAGAAGATTTGATAATGGGAAATCCGCTAAGTCCTCTACTTGCAGAAATTTTCATGGACAACCTTGAAAAAATAATTCACAAACATCCACCCTCAAAACAGTTTTTGTTGGTACAGATACGTAGATAACGTTATAGAATGTTTTAAAGATACAAACAGACAATTTGACAACTTTCATAAATAATATCCATCCAAAAATAAAATACACATTAGAAATAGAAGCAGAAAAGAAAACTCAATTAATTTCTTAGATTTGACAATATCTCAATCAAGTAACAAACAGCACTTCGCAATTTTTCATAATCCTACCAAACTGACATTAATTACCATTTATAATAATTCGGTAATTTCATATCAACATGGAATGTCAGAATACTATATTATAGATTGGTAAATGCTCGTCTTTCACAAGAAAATGTTAACAGAGAACTAAATATCACAAAGCAAATAACAGTCAACAATGATCACGTTGATTTAATAAAAAATATTCTTACTAAAAAACTCTACAAGAAGTTTACCTCATACTATTAGGAACGGTGAGAGTAATTACAGAACTTCAACCTATTCAGGTTCAGTTACACAAAAATCAGCTTCATTTTTAAATAAACAAAGGTTAAGAGTAGCCTATAGCACAAACAACACATTGGGCAGATTCATCAAAAATAATACAGATAAGACGCAACAATCAGAAAAATCAGGAGTTTATAAATTGAATTGTGGATCTTGCCCAGAAGTATATGTAGGTCAGACAGGTAGACCATTCAAAAGGAGAATACATGAACATCGAATGAGTTATATGAAAAAGAAAGTAAATTCAACAATCCTTAATTAATTAAAATTGTATTCAATTGTGTGAAAGATGCCTACTCGGAAATGTAATCATAAATAAGATGGGGTTCCATTTGAAGTACCTGTTGAAGTTAACGGCCTGTGGCCTAATGTGGGCAATAAAATGGAAGATTTTTTTAAACTAGAAGTAAGAGTCAATACTGACTGTTGGTAAATGCAGAATTTCGTATTTTTCGTTTTTCGAGATACTGGCAGGTCAAAACATTGTGGATCGAACAATATATTTTATATCAGGCGAGTTCGGTATGTATTATGATCTCAGAGTTGAGCAGATTTTAGTCACGTGTCCACAAATTAATCGTATCGTCGGTAATAAACGAACGAAGCGGACGTTGTCTTGACTTCAACATGCTGTTAACCATTAACCACATCCAGATTTGCATCGTTTATTTGTATAGAATAGAATCTTCAAGTTTGAAATATGAACTTTTTAAATATTGCAATAACGAATGTACAAAAAACAATGCTAGTTTTTGTTTCGGCAAATGAAATAATCATTTTTGAGGCCTATGAACATAAACTCACACTTTCAGATTAATCTTACTCGTCTGCCAAACATCTTCGAGCAAACAGATCAACCTGGGACTGAACGGATTTGAAAAACCGAACGATCAATTCTATTATCTCCACCACAATCGGTTGCAATAAACGAACGATACATACAGGGCCGGCTCAGGCTAGAATGGGGCGCCAAACGTAAGGAAAAACGATAAAAATATTCCTACTTTCAAACAAAAATATCCATTGAAAAATTGACTAGTTCCATTCCAAACATGCCGCCGAAAGAGGGTCGGGATAGGGGCGTAAAAACAAGGTACGGAATATAATACCTTCCATCTTTCATGAAATCTTTTGTCGGCACGAGCACGATGCGTTTGTTGCAGTCCCTATAGGCTATAATTAACATAATTTTTTATCTTAATTTGCTGTAGGGGTTTGAGTGGGGTGGTATATTAGACAAAGTTCAGGGAATATAAAAAGTTGTCATTAACATTGTCTTTCAATATACTTCAGTAATTCAGTTCGTTTCATGGTCTCCACCTCCAGTTTTTGTGTTTCATTGAAGAAAAAATATTAAAACTAGAATAGGAAAGATAAAGTGGTGAGTAAAGTTACTGGAAATATTTCATTTGCGTATTATTTAACTGGCAGAACACAATCAGTTAAGGTTAGGCTCGAATCGGGAACTTATTATTCTGAAAATCGTAATATCATAACAGGAGTCCCGCAAGGTAGTGTTCTGGGTCCTACCCTCTTCCTTCTATTTGTAAATGACATATCTAATATTAATCAACCATATTGTACCGTACAGTTTGCGGATGACACGTCCTTCATATTCAGTTCTGCTTCATGTAAAGGGTTGTCTGATCAGGCAGAAAATGCAGTTGCTAATATGCTAAATTACTGCTCCAGAAACAGCCTTGTATTAAATAAAAATAAAACGAATACCATTGTTTTTTCTCTTAGAGAGTTGGATTGCAGTATATTGGTAAGAGCAAATTCAAAGTTGATTGTACAGAAAAAATCAGTTAACTTCCTAGGGTTGACCATAGACTCACAATTATCCTGGAATGACCATATCGACTCTATTTCAAAAAAATTGTCTAAACATTGTTTTGTTATCTGGAATCTCAGGAATTTTGTCCCTATTAACATTTTATTAAGCTATTACTATGCCTATGTATACTCAAGTCTCAATTATTGCTTACTTTCCTACGGTAATTGCGGTAGATTGAATGATTTGTTGATTTTCCAAAAAAAGATATTGAGGACTATGTGTTTAAAAAAATATGGCGATTCTTGTAAGCACTTATTTATTGAATTGAGAATTCTAACTGTGATATCCATGTATATTTTGAATTGTGTCACTCATGTAAAACAACACTGCCACATGTTTCAGGAAAGGGACACGTCTTGCTACACACGACAAAATTTTAATTTCATTGTTCCCAATCACAAATTAACATGTGTATCTAATGGACCTCATATCATGTCTATAAGACTTTATAATAAACCTCCTATATCAATTTAAAAAAAATCTAATCTCAATCATTTCAAAAATTGTGTGAAGAATCTTCTCTACAAGAATGCATTTCATTCTCTTGATGAATTTTTACAAACTGATTTGGCTACCACGTTATGAATGTTTGCTTGTGTACTTTTTGTTATTTATATTGTTTTTTTACTTATTCTCTTTTTACCACTACTATTAATTGTGTTGTATTCTTATATGTTAATTTAATTTAATTTGTTGAAATGATTTTAGAATGCAATTTTATTTCTTAACCTTTTGTATTTGACGATTTCCATGCTTGTAATAGTCTCAGGAAATAAAAGATTGTATGTAGTCAATTTAATCATGAATTCAATGAATAATAAGAGAGAAAGTCTAAAGAATTACCTGGAACACAAAAAAAGAGGCAAATGAAAACATCAAATAGTTTGATTTTATCGCATCAGTTTTCAGTTTGTTAATTCAATAGACTCCAATAGGGGTGCTACTTTGGGACTTGCACACTATCAGACAAACCTGTAGAGCCGGCCTTGGATACAGACTAATCTGATCAGTCCCGACGTAAAAACCAAACGCGCTTAATGATCCACTAACGGAAATATTATAGAAATATATATTATATACTTACTCTAGAATGCTAATATTGCTAACCCCATATGTCAAAAGACTCAAAAGTGTTGTAAAAAGTTCAGACTAGTCCACAACGCGCTAGTGTGTCATTAACGTTTTTTGTAGCAGGTCCAGTTTTAGTAATATTATGGTACTGGTGAAGTCTAACAAATGTTGTTAATTCTGAATCTCGGGAATAAGGTTGGATACCTTAATGTACTTATAACTGCTATTTAGCCGATTTGAATACATCTTTTCACATATTTATGATAACAAATTTTTAGCAAAGGCCATCAGAAAGTAGAGTACGGTTATTATTAAAAATAAGCATTGAAATTTGAGTAAACTGAAAAATAACTTTTTAGAGAAAAGCTTTTATTTAAATGCACTAAAAAGAAGAAAATACATTTTAAAGTGAATTAAACCCATCATTTCGTTATAAAATTTCAAATGATATAAAAGCTTGTCGCGAGAAGTATCTATGTATTTCTTATTGTAAATTAAATTTAAAATTACCTCAAGATTTTATTCAGGCGACAAGCTTTTATATCATTTGATATTTTATAATTTAACAAAATGATGGGTTTCATTCACTTAAAAATGTATTTACTTTTCAGCGCATTTAAATAAAAGCTTTTTTCTAAAAAGTCATTTTTAAGTTGTTTTTTTTTTTAGTTTTCTGTGGATATGTTTCTCGGTATATTCTTTTCAATCAATGCGTCATAATTGCAAGGTCGCCAATTTACAGTTGGAAATTTTTCCGAATTACTATGCGTTCTCTATCGAGCTTTCGAGGGGGAAAGAGAGGTAAAGTTTTTGAAACCGTTTCATTCAATGGTCAGATAATTTTCAATATTTTTACGGATTTTTTCGATTTCTATTTCGCGAGTTTTCCTGATTTTTTTTCGTGGCAGGAATGGGGAGCGAGCCACCCAATCTATTTTTTTTTCATTATTATTTTCTGTCTGAAACTGTTTAAACATTTTCCGAATTCATTTGCGTCCTCTATCTAGCTTTTGAGGAGGGAAAGGAGGGGTGAACATTTTCCAAACCATAATATTTGACGGTCAGATATTATTCACTATTTTAACGGTTTTTCTCGATTTTAATTTCGCGAGTTCTCCAACTTTTTTCGAGAAAGGGGGGGTAGGGCAAGCCCCCTCTAGTTGGAATTTGAGAATTTTGCCAGCTTCCAACCTACTTCAGGTTGGATGGTGGGAATATTTGAGTATATTATCTTTTAACTTCACCAGAAACAGTTGCAAGTGGCGAAAGAAGCTTTTCCAAATCAAAAATAGTAATAAATTATCTGCGATCCACCATGGCACAGAAAAGATTATCTGAATTGGCTATGATTTCAGCAGAACCCAAGTTTTGAGACAGTATACATTTATCAGATATTAAAGATTATGCAGAGCAAAAAGTGCGAAGAAAATTACTATAAATACGAGGTAGGATTTAATTTTCTAAGAAAAACAGTTTCATTTACATAATTTGATTATTTTTAAGAATGACTGATTCGTTTTGTAATCTTACATAATTGTTTTTGATTTTCATTAAATTTAAAACAAATTACGAGGTAAGATTTAATTTTTTCAGAAAAACTGTTTCATTTACATAATTTGATTATTTTTAAGAATGACTGATTCGGTTTGTAGTGATATATAATTGTTCTTTGATTTGCATTAAATTTAAAACAAATTACGAAGTAGGGTGCAATATTCTCAGAAAAACTGTTTTATTTTCATAATTTGATTATTTTTAAGGATGACTGATTCGATTTATAGTGTTATATAATTGTATTTCAATTTGCATTAAATTTAAAACTAATTACAAGGTAGGATTCGATATTCTCAGAAAAATTGTTTTATTTACATAATTTGATTATTTTTAACAATGATTCGTTTTGTAGTGTTCCATAATTTTTTTATCTGCATAAAATTTTATAACAAATCTTTTCTGTGTTTATTTTTATACGTCCTTAACTTATGAACCTTGACTTAAATATACATATGAACCGATTTCATAATAACAGCTTGGTAAGTATCCTAATATTTTTAACTTCTGAAACTGTTTTGATGAAAAATGTTTAGGTATTGTTCCTTCAGTGAAAGGTTTACCACATACATAGGCAAGATTGGCCCGAGACTGGGAAAAATAGCACAAGGGAAAAGAGGCCCATACGCAGCAGTGAATCGAAATAGGTTGATGATGATATTGGAGCTGAAAGATACCTTACTAGGCGTGTCGATAAAAAAAATATTTCAATCGATTCAATAGTTTCTGTGAAATTCTTTAAAAGACATACTTTCTATACGTAAAAGCATAAAAACACTCATCAACTTTCGAATAGGTACTACTTCAGAAGGCCCAAGAGACTGACGTGAATATTATAGGTTTAATCCCAACAATATCATAAATTTTATGTATTTATATACTTAATAACCCCCAACATAACAATCTCATGACTTAAATGGTTTTAGTGTATGTAAAGGGCGGCGAAAATTGTCTTTGCCTGGAGCGGCTAAATAGCTAGATCGGACCCTGAGAGTCTGTGACAAAACTCAAACTGTTTTTCTGATACTCACCCACTCAAACTGCGACCTCCTTCCACCTCCCCCTCAGCTCCACACCGTTCGATGCACTTTTCAAAATTCTTCCTGGCACTCTGCACCCTCTTGAGAGTGGAACACTTAGACGCGGACCTTCTGGTCTTCCTTCTCAGCGCGTTGGACCGTCTCAGAACGCACTTTTCGTCGACCAGGCGATAGGCCTCGATTCCGCGAGTCAGAAATAATATTTCCTGATACATCTCAGTCGGAAAATATCTGCTACGAAACTCCCTCGTACTTCTTTCGTTGAGGACGAAGTCATCTGAATTCGATTTCGATTGTTTATCCCCGCTTTGGACGTTTTCGAATGTTAACAATTGCATTTCCGTTAGACTCTACGCCGTGCCTTTTAACAATGAATGAACACGCTGAAAAATGGAGCACTAAAAACGCGCGTTTGCTCACAATGGTTCGTGATGGGCAGGAAGAATAGCCTTGTAACTCGTTTGCATTATTACCACTATGTCAGCTTTGATTATTTTGCGTGTCGATGACTTCTTTATCTCGGTTTTCACCGCGACTTTCTTGAACAGGGAGTCCCTACTTGATTGCTGTTTTATGAACTTATTGAGTGGTGAATTATTTATACAAGGTGTCGCAGAAGTTGTCATTCAACATAGTGTATAGGAGATAAATTAGTATCCAATGACCTGTCAACTTTGGACGTACCTTAGTAAAGGACTGGTCTACGAAAGCGTAGAACGGACACAACAAATTTTGTTTTCATTTCAAAATAAATTCCGACTTGCATCTCGGAATTCTGACTTGTAACTCGGAATTCCGACTTGCATCTCGGAATTCCGACTTGCATCTCGGAATTCCGACTTGCAACTCGGAATTCCGACTTGCAACTCGGAATTCCGACTTGTCACTCGGAATTCCGGATTGCAACTCGGAATTCTGATTCACAACTCGTATTCATTTATAATATATGGATTCATATACCGGGTGTCCCTCAGCTTTGAGGCCAGCAGATATTTCAGTTATTCACTTAGGAAACAAATTTGAAAAATTATGTGTCGTAGGGGACCACACACACATTCAAATTTTATTCCAAGACAATCCCAACTTCCTCAATCAAATCTTGCCATTATAATGGCACTGTTAAACGACATGGTCACAAGACAACTCTCACTGGGGAGGAATCAATTTTCTCATCGGTCCCCATCGGCCATATAGATCTGCATTTCTTCGGAAAATTGTATTCCTGTACTGTTAGAAGATACTCCAATCGAAGAAATACAACAAATGTGGCAACAAGATGATGGATGCTCCTACACATGACCATAATAGAGTTAGTACTTTCCTCAATAATATCTTTCAAGACTGTTGGATTGGAAATAGTGGGCCTATTCGATGGGCTGCATGTTCTCCAGATCTCACGCCACTGGACTTTTTCTTCTAGGGATATTTGAATGGTACTCGAAATTCCAACAAGAAATGTTGAATATTTGATACAGAAAATATCAGAGGCTTGTGATACCGTTACTTCTGAAATGATTAGAGCTTCCTGTACTCCCGCACTGATTCGGCGACTTGAATCATTTATGACAAGTGCTGGACAACATTTTGAACAATTTCTGTAGTGTAATGTATTATTCAGAACGCAGATTAGTTTATAAATTAAGCTTTCATTTGTGTCTTTTCATTTCCAATAATTCTGTATGCCATTCCAGCTACTATGATATATCATTGAATGAAAAGTGAATTGGACTGTATTGAACAAAAACAGGCATAGGGTTGCAATTTGAAGAACAAAAGTTAGGGGTGGTTTTTCGGGGGTTGTTTGGCAGGGGGTGGTTTTTGCTATGCTGCACAAAAGAGATTATGATCTCGTACAACAAAAGTTTTTTAAATTTTTATTTTCTGTAAATAACTGAAATATTTGCTGGTTTGAAAGCTCTGGGACAACCGGTATATTATATTATTCAAATTATTATAATTGAAAACGTCGTGGGACAAAGGATATTAAAGTACCTGTATTTCTTGGAAAAATCGTTTCAATTCGTTGAAATTGTTTTATCAGGAGGAACATAAAAATGCCAAAATATACAGGTTGTCGCATTAATAATTTTGAATCTGATGTCACGTGACCGAAATTATAATTCTCCACTACTTTCGAGTTCCTAGATATTCCATGTCCTAATCTTCGTGGGACACCCTGTATATTATATTATTATTATTATCAACATATTCGAAACAATAGATTCAATTCGAAAGAGAAAGTTGTATATGAATCCAAGTTCCGAGTTGCAAGTCGGAATTCCGAGATGCAAGTCGGAATTCCGAGTTGCAAGTCGGAATTCCGAGTTGCAAGTCGGAATTCCGAGTTGCAAGTCGAAATTCCGAGTTGGAATTTATTTCGAAATGAAAATAAAATTAGTTGTGGCCCTTCTACGCTTTCGTACTGGTCCAATATGTTCACAAAAATTATTACTTGATTATAGTTTTCTTGCTGCCGATTTTTTCATTTTCCTTTACTATTTTTCCTTTATTTTATTTGTTAGTTTTTTCAGTTACCTTTGAAAAATCTAATACAGGGTAAAAATAATGCTGCGGTTTTTCACCTTTCCTCAATGCCGGTTTAAGGCTTCATCGGGCCCTAGATGGCCGACGGGGTTTTGCCCCCCCCCCCCCCCCCCCATTTGACCCATTATTGGGAAGAGAAAAAAAAGGGTAGGTCGTGATTTCGAATAAATATGGGATGAAATTGGGAAATTGAAAAAAATCAATATAATTATTTTACTTTATTTTCATTAGTTTAATGTAATGTGACAAACAACAGTTAAACACTAGCATGATACTGCAAATGTAGATCATCGTCAATTAAACTAAAAAGAACAAATACAAACATCAAAATAATATTTTATTGATTAAAAAAAAAACAAGAACCAAATATATAAGACTAGCTACCAAAGTGTAAGGAGTGCCACAAAGGTTTTTTTTTATCATTTCGAATTCAATGACAAAATTTTGAGATTATTGTTGTTTCGTCTTTTTTCTCATTACGGCTGGCGAGCTTGAAAAAAACAAACTTTACCGGTGAGACTTTTCAGTTAAAAATGAAGTAGTTTTTTCGGAATTTGTTGAAAAAAAAAGGAAAAATATGTATTTATAAGTTATTTTTAAAAGACGTTTTCCGCAAGAGTTAGGTACAATGTTTTTCCTACGAGTGTTTTTACCATCTTATTTATGTTTTTATTAAACAAGATTTTATAATAATGCTACAAAATGACACATAAGACAGAATAGTTACATAGATCATTTAGTTAGTCCTAAATATCTCATTTTCAACAATATAAAAATCGTGCAGAAAAGTAACTTTTCAGCACTAGTGCGGAAAACTAACTTTTCTGCATGATTTTATCTTTCCACGAGATTTATAATATGAGATCGAATCTAGTCTATTAACGACTGTTTGATAATAACTTTCCGATATTCCGTAATTTTCATAAAATTAATTTCAAAATATAAAGTAATTAAGACATTATCAAAATAAATAGTGATATTTAAAATTTGTCATGATTTGATATGGTCTTATAGCAATTAAATTAATATCTGAAATAGCTCAGTTGGCAAAGTAAGGGAGCAGTCGTTCTACGCTGGTTAATGGGGTATAGGTGGTTCGAATCCGGGAAAGTTACTTTTTTTTGTTTTTGTTTTGAAATCGATGAGAGTACTTACTGTTCAATTTTCGTTATATTTTTCAATATTCAATGACGACATGAGTGTTTTTGATAGGATCTGTTATGAAAAAAATAATTCGCATAGGTGGTTCGAATCCGGGAAAGTTACTTTTTTTTGTTTTTGTTTTGAAATCGATGAGAGTACTTACAGTTCAATTTTCGTTATATTTTTCAATATTCAATGACGACATGAGTGTTTTTGATAGGATCTGTTATGAAAAAAATAATTCGCTCGTACTACAAAATTTCATACTCGTGGGAAATGTATGTCATTTCATGCTCATTGTACAATATACTAATCTTGAATTAAAATATTGTGCTTTAAAGAGAAAATCTTGCGTAAAAGTAAAAATCGTGCGGAAAAGTAAAAATCGTGCGAAAAAGTAGAACTTTCAAAACGAAAAATCGTGCGGAAAAGTTACTTTTCCGCACGATCGTAGGAAAATACATTTTTCTACAACCACACTCCAAAACATGCTTTTCTGCATAGTTTTACGTTCGCAAACATGATTATTTCTCACAATAATTGAAATTTGACATTAGTGTGCCGCAAAGTGACATTTCTGTGCCACAAAGTGACATTACTGTGCCAAAATTTTTCAGTACCTAATTTCTAAGCAATACAGTTTTCGTGACAGCAAGGTGAAAGTATATTTTGAAAATTCTGCAATTCGAAGGGATATTCGATCAGGCAACTTCAAGAATGAATAGACAAAGTCTATTGGTTTATATAATATGAGGGAAATTGTCGTACAAATTCATAATATTCTTAAATACCCACATACACACTATCCATTGCTAGGCAACGGAGCAACATCTATCGAATCATTTGAATGTCAACAAACGTCAAGCATAAAATATTCGTAAAATATTCTTGTCCCGTCATTTTTTAATGAGATTGAACTAAAATGGATAGCGACAGTTCTGAAATTGAAAATACTCCGCCAGAACTAAGAGAACAAGTTAATTCATTGTCATTGAATTTACTACCTTCAACTTCAAGAGGAAAATATAAGAATGAGTCACTGACATTTCATTCCGTCTTATAGTATAGTATTATTTTTAGCAAAAAGGGTGTTGTAGAAAAAGTATAGTGTGTAACACGAGCAGAAATGCAATTTCTCACTCGTTTGAATTGCAGCACTCGTGCCGCAACTTTTTCAAACTCGTGAGAAATTAGCACTTTTCTGCACTTGTTGCACAATATACTATTAAATTGCATGGGGGCAGAATATTTCTTCAATCTCAAGAGAGAGAATTCCAGCATTCTGTAATCAAATTTGATTTCAGAATTGTCAAATTCTGTGATGATCGGGGAGAAAGAATAAACCATTATTAACAAACCTACAAAACAATAAATTCTAGGTAGGTACTTTGACTTGCCCGCAATGAAAGTGACCAACACATTTTCTTAATTTGCAATTCGCATAAATTTTCCACACACTTTAATAGGGAAATTGGCCCCCTGTCATTCCAAACCGAAAGTTCCACTTGCACAACTTTTTCTTTAGACTAGTTTTGGAGTCAGAGGCCCCTGAAAACTCTCATTTGTTCTTTATTATCAAACAACACAAAACGTAATCCTGGATAATTATCACTATTCTGATTGATCAAAATGTAGACAGTCAGTGATATGAGATTCTATTGAAAGTATTAAAAGTATTTTGTTATATTTGGTCATTTATACAGTGTGTTCCAGCTACTTACAATTTTTAGAAATCAATAATTCTAAAATGGTTACAAATCGCATTAGGGATAAACAATCAAAAAATGACCTATTCTACACCATATTCTACGTCACATACTAGAAAAATATATGAAGTGTTCCTTTTAAAAGAAATAAGCCAAAGTTACATTCGAAAAGTTCCGTATGAACAATAATTTTTGACCATCCTGTATAATTTCAAGGCATGAAAAAGTATGAGAAATATTACAACTCATCTATCATTGTAACGTCAGAAATTTGCACGAAATGCATCTGCAAATGGACTAATTTCGACCAAAAATTCGTAACATCTAAGCGATTCAGAGACAATCAATAATAGTTTAGCAGAGATAACCTTGTAGGAACTCTGCACGGAAATTTCATCAGATGTAATTCAATGTTCGTCGTGGCATTAGCCAGGAAAGTAGTTGTTTTCTGATGGATTTTCGACCCAACTTTTCCTATTGTATAGGATATTAGCAATGAGCAGTCCTCCGGACATCTTATGCCTCATGTCATAAGCTCATTGTGAACTACAGATTTCTTTTTCGTGTTATACGGTCTTGACGATCGTGGTCATGGGTATTACTTGGTTGGGCTTCCGGCGCTGAGATGGCGCTCGCAGTTTGGAGTTAATCCACTGTGCGGGCGCGATCTCAGTTTCGGTCTTTAAATGGGTTTGGTTGTCGATTCATTCGTTGCAGTCATTAGTTATTGACTGCTAGACCTACCCTATACTGATGAGGAGCAACACTCCGAAATCGATATATAGGTGGTCCGAATGTTTCGATGAACATTCCCATGCAACCAAGCAATTGCAGAGATAACCTTGTAGGAACTCTGCACGGAAATTTCATCAGATGTAATTCAATGTTCGTCGTGGCATTATCCAGGAAAGTAGTTATTTTCTGATGGATTTTCGGCCCAACTTTTCCTATTGTATAGGATATTAGCAATGAGCAGTCCTCCGGACATCTTATGCCTCAAATGAACAATACTTTTAATACTATCTCATATATATTAATGATTACTCAGAATAGTGAAAATTATTCAGGATAACGTTTTGAGTTGTTTAACAATGGAGAAAAAATTATAGTTTTCAGCGGCCTCTAGCGTCAAAACTAACCTATAGAAAAAGTTATGTCCATTGGACTTTTTATTTGGAATGATATGGACTATAACATATCAAAAATTCAGGTAATTCGACAAGGGGCCACTTTCCCTATTAAAGTGTGCGGTATCCTTTGAAATCTTTATATGAACATATAACTAAATGGTAGGTTTATCTCATGTATCATTGTAACAAAGAACCTATTCTTTGTGGCACCATGGGTAAGTCAGTATGTATATTTTGGCAGTCAAGGTGTTTAGTGAGATTTAACGGATTTGATCCAGGAATTCCATAAACCTCTGAAATTTGGGGCTGCATGTGGGTTGAAATGCCACGTACTTCCTTCCTTAAAATGAAGACGTCTTCCAGGACGTGCAACAAATGAAAATGAACATAAAAACATAAAGAATTTCAGTGATAGTTGTTTCTCGAATCTATAATAGAAAAACAATCCAAGAAATTGCCTTCATCCGTGATTTTCTCAGAAGTTCCGAAGCAGGCTTTACATTCAAAAGGTACAACCTGTCTGTGTTAATGAATGGAGTTGGACTAGCGTAGGCGTTGACAGTGACACTTCTTTTATCACAATAACATGGAATGTTTTTAGTTTTCTCTTGAGTTTTATCATTTTCTCTACTTAGGAAGTGAATTTGTTAGTGGCTATGAGTAATAATGTGAATTTGTACTTTGTTAATATGAAGTGATAACTATAGCTGAGTCCCAAAGTCTCGTTAATCTAGATTGAATGTATGTATGTTCAAACATTATCATGTCGTAAATTGAAAATAACGCATTGTTTTTTTTTTAGGTAAGTCTTCTCCAAATCAGTATCGAACGAATTTATTGACAGAAAAAACCTCTGAGATATCTATAATATTAGTCCAGGATCCATATGGTGCATTTTTACAATTGATTACTATCAAGCTAATTTTCCGTGAGAAGCTTCATTTTGATGAGACGCCAAACTTGCTCTAAGAAATTTTTTTGATTGTGATAGCTAACAGATGAAGCAGGGATAAAAGCATCCGTCGATTAAACGATTCTCAAAAATGTATTTCTAACTGTGGGTTATTTTGTTAAATCTCAAGATACAAGATACAAGAAATATTTGTCCTACAAAATGCATGGCTTGATCAAAGAGTCCCCTTCCAACATGTATCGATAACGAGGTAATCAGAAATGATTACTAACTAGCTGATTGTTTTACTGTTGCCATGTTAATATTTATACAGTGCGGCTTTTTTTAGTCCTCCCCCCTGTTAACTTTTGAACGGTTCGACCTGCAAACATGAAAAAAAAACGTTTAGAGGGTTTCACCGAAAATATGGTGATTGCTTGACAGGGGGCAAACATTTTAAATGAAATGGGGGGTCAAATGTCACATCGTTCAAAAGAGAATTCAATTCTCTTCACAACCATTTTTTTTAAATTTTGTTAATATTTTTTTTGTAATTCAAATCCGAAATATCAAATATAAATGCGGATCTGAATACTACTAAAACCTTGATAAATTTGAACGCGGTTTGTTATGGAATAATGAAACCAAAAACATTTTGAAGGTTACCGATATTACTTTTTGAGAGAAGAAACATTGCAATTACTTGACAGATGGCGCTGGAGGGCACATCAACTTGAAAATTTCGAAAGACATAAAAATCGAAATTGGGAAAAAAATTCTGAACAAAATTCAAAAATATTTAGATGGTTGTAAAGAAAATTGAATTTTCTTTTCATCGATGTGACACTTGACCCCCCATGCCATTTAAAAATTTTGAGTTGATGTGCACCCCGCGCCCCCTGTCGAGCAATCACCATAATTTTTGTTTCAAAAAGTAGTATCGGTAAAACCCACGAAACACTTTTTTTTGTCATGTTCGTACGTCGATCCGTTCAAAAGTTAACAGGGGGGGGGGGGCTAAAAAAGCCGCACTGTATAATTGAGCAGCCACATTGTCCTACAAATTGAGTATTACGTCATCCTGGTCCTACGCTCAAAAGTTGTAGTACAGATCCCTAATATAAAAATAATTACAATATCAAGTTGAATCTTCGTGAATAGCTTCTAGAGTGGTGCCTATAATTTTTGTGAAAAAGAAAGTAACAGGAAAGGACTAGGTGGAAAATGTTGTTGAGGTTTCAATTTTGAGGAAAAAAATATTTAAACACGAAAACACTCAAAATGGTTTGGGGGTTGAAAATGTTTTTTTGAAATTGGCACTTTTCGATATAACTTCAAATTAACTGTAAAAATTGCGAAAATCCAATTTTTCAGTAAGTATTTATTTTTTTGTCGCTTATGAATGATTTAATTTAGATGAAAGTTAGTAGAAATATGTCTTTTTTGATGTCAAATGAAGATGATTTTTTCGCAATTCGAAAGACGGCTAGTTTTTGAGTTAGGTACAATGAGGAATCGGAATGAAAAATTAAATTTCTCCAAAATTTGTTGAATTGTACTTTCCAACACGCTGAATCGACCTGTAAAAGCGTTTTTTCGAAAAACGACGTTTTCCCGGAGAAAAGCTGTACTATAGTTCGTTTACGCACAACTTGTGACGTCACAAGTTGCCATTCATAAAAATTCATATTTTTTTTCGCGGGAAATTCAAGTTGGTTGCACTGGTCGTGTAGAACTTCATGTCAATTGCAAAGTTTGTCTGCTGTCAAAAGTGTCAAAGAGGAAATGCTTTCTCAACGGGAATTGATTAACTTAATAAATTAATTGGTTTATTTCATATTTTCATAATAGTTTTTGTGTGTGATAGTGAATATTGTGAACAAATCAATTCATCAGTTCTCAGTGTCTATATGATGATTGAAGTAATAGATGACAAATTCGCACAAGATCAATCGGATCCAAATAGACTTGTACTTCAAAAACACTCTGGACTATTATTAAGGACACAAAAAAATACTCATCAGGTGAGTTTCTCTATATATCTGTTGTTTAATTTCAAATTCAGCTTAGCTGAGCATTATATAAATAATAAATAATCCAATGCCAATTTACCTATAAATCCCGCATCAAGATTTAGGCACTAGGAAGGTATGACAGAAAAATGATTTCAACTTATTGATAGAGAAATACCTAGCTGTTTATTAAAAGGAAAATATTTTCCTTCAATGACATTGTTTTACGTACGTCCTAAATAGGTACGAATACGTAGAGTTCAGACTTCGCAAATAAAAATGATAGAGAATGATATTTCAATAACTTTTTTAACTACTAAAACAAGTTAGGATTTCTCTTCCTTAATCAAAACTTAATGCATACCCCCAATCCCTCGTATCAAACAATAATATACAACATCCAGAATCTAAAATAATTTTTTTGCATTGAATATTTACCCGCTTCAAATTTGAAATTAAAATACGTCTTCCGACTTCCGACATGAGTGGCGACGGTGGCCTCGGTCCAGGTGCACGGTGCACTAGAAATGACAAAATGGCGCATTGTTATTGTTATTAATATGTTTGAGGCTGTGATCAAGCACAACGTATTTATTCAAAGTCCTAATTTTCGAATAGACATTTTTGATGTTGTGAAAGTACAATACAAGTGGTTGAGGATATGCAGATTGTGAAAGTCAATCACCAGATACCTATTTTTTGTGAGTGGACGTTTCTAGAGCTGAGAGCCGAATGTGATTAAATTCGTGTTCGCCTTGTTCAAGATATCAAACCATGTAAGTAGAATCAAAAGGCGTATTTCACCAGTTTCCAATATAAGCGAGCAATAACAAATATTCCCATTCCTAACAGTTAGAGAGGCACCTATTGAATAACTCAATTTCAACAATCCATAACCTAAAACACCTGTGTTAATATTAGAACTTTCTCAAATTTGTTGTTCTCTGAGGCATTTTGAAATTAGTTAACATAAAAGGCAAATCAAAAATACTTTATAAACGTCCTAGCATTTCAAAATATTTGAGTTTCCTACCATTTTTCTCACTAAAAAATTTAATTAAAATTTAGAAATAGGTAGGTATTGTGTGAACCAAGAATTGTTGGAAAGGATTGGACTAATTTATATGTTTTGAATTGTAAGCTTTGTGGAATACATGCCAAGATAATAAAGGCGGATTTAGCGGATTGACAATGCATAATTTAGTGCATATGCGTAATTTTAAGGCGACTTTTCCTGATTTAAAATGCGTAATTTTTCTGCATACTCCATAACAGTTCAACACAGGGATATCTTTATAAATTGTGAAACGTGTAAATCATTTCAATCGAGTCCCTGTATTGAACTTTGATGGATTAGGTGTGAATTAAAATTACGCATATGCACTAAATTATGCATTGTGAATCCGCTAAATCCGCCTTAAGTTCCTAAGCTTTGTTCTTCTTGAAATAACTAGTCCCAGAAAAGAAACGTTCAACAAGTCTCCAGGCCATAAGAAAATGAAAGAGTCTCAACTTGTCTGCAGTGTTCTAGGAAAGTAAGCGTGAATGTGAGTGAGGTATTACGGATGAGATGCTTTGCTATTTTCTCAATGGTATTTAATCTAGCACAGGAGCTGAACTCTAAATATGTGAATACCTACCTATAACAAGTCGGATCTGTAGTATATAGATTATAAATCTATATCTCTTGGCACAAAACAGAAAACAGTTTCTAAGTGGCTCTTTTGACAATGTACTCTTGGTGGTTAGTTTTTAGAGTATTGTTGATAGTAATACCGAGCATCAAAATGGATGACTTTAATGTTACTGGGACAGACATAACTGGGTACTCTCAAATCAGCTTTTTTTAAATTTAGTTTCTCTAGGTGAATTTTTAGAAAAGTTAATTCCAAACTTTGATCTTTTGTGCATTACAATCCCTCATTCTTAATAATCAAATTACGCTCATAATTATGTGAAAAAAAAATAATTGTGCAGATAAGATGGAATATTCTTGGTGGTAACTGGTAAGAACACTATGGAGACTATCAATTGCTTTCAATTTATTTTGTAGGAAAATCGTATGTTTCTATTGAACATCCTAAATAAAAAACCTATGAAATTCCTATAAAATTCTGTACCTAAGCCATCAAACACAGATTCACTCAGAAATATCACACAAACCAATTTTACCAAATTAATTCAAATGTCTATATCTTTCTATCAGTTCAAATGATATATGTGGGCGAGTGTGCTACAAATTTCCTTTCATCTCTTGATTCAAACATCATTTAATTTATTTTCCAGCTCACGGCAGAAAACTTATGAAGACGTATATGCTATGGGATATCAAAGAAACGTGATGGGGGTTGTTGGTCCAGCCACATATAAAATATTCATCCAGAACAGAGAAATATTATGTAAGTATAAAATTCTGGTTTTTTCACCTTTTTGGTGGAAAATTATTTTTTGAGTTCCTATTTCCTATAATGGTTAATAGAGGATGATGAATCTCATTACATAACAACTCAAATAACCTATTGCAAAAATGAAGTGAATATTATTTTAATTTCGACTTGTAAGCCACAAAGATTTTTCTGTTATGGACCGTGGTGGTCAGCTGGTAGAGCCGTTTGCCTCTCCAGCGTAGGATCGTGGGTTCGAATCCCATGGTCACCGGTCTTGTGCATGGATAAGGGTTGCATGTAGGGATGCAACAGGTTAACGGAAATAACAATAACATCTCTTCAAACTGATTATGGTTTATTCCATAATCTCCAATTGCCAGTGTTTTTCAGGTGAATTCTTTTTAAAATACTTCCAGATAAGTTTCGTGAAAATCACAATTTGAACTTTTCAATCTTACAGTATTTACAATATTATTTTTGATTTAGTTCAATATTTTAATTATATATTTTTAATTCCAGTATAATACGATGAAAGATTTTGTAGAAAACTTAGTAGGGCAAAACATTTTTAATTCAGATATATTTTCAATTTGTTTCAGAGTCATGCCTTTCTCTCTTTGAGTTAAAACTTTTGTGATTTGTAACTATTATCATGTGTTTTATTGAATTCATGAAATTAGCACAGATTAGGACTTAATCTGTGAAATTAGTATAAACTACTATAAACTAATATGAAAATACGATATGATCAAATATACGCTGAACATTTTTCACACTTTCATATTTGAATTACCTACGAGTTTTCAAATGATTGTTCTGTTCTGTTCTGAGGTTCACATTCATATGTGACAACAAGTTCGCCAGTACATTTTTACAGTTATGCACCTAGGTGAATTAACACCTGTGTGTGCAATAATACAAAATAATCTTGTAGTAGTAAGTGTTTGTATTTAGTTATTACTTCAATTTCATTTGGTAAGATGTTATAAATTTTTGGTGCAACAGTTCGTACAAACTTTTGGTTTCCATCATATTTTCTAAATGGTATTACGATATGTTTGTTTGTGTACTGTCTAGCTTGGTAGCAATGGTTCACAAAATGTTTATTTGTAGATTTAAAACAGAAGATGCAGTTACTAAGATAGTATAGACATCGGACATTCAGAATCGATTCATTATAGAAACTACTTGTAGAATATAGTCTATTTTTGAACAATATTATTCTTAGTATGTAGTTTTGTGCTACATTTAGTTGAGTTACTGCATTGTCATAGAGCCACCCCCATACTATGATTCCATAATTTAGGAGTGATTCGACTAGGGACTTGTAGATTTGCAAAAGAAGTTTTTTTGTTAAAATTTTGCATATTATATAAAATTTATGAATCAATATTCTAATTTTGTCAGTTAAGTCTTTAATATGAGTTGTCCATTCTAGAGTGATACCTAGATATTTTATGGAATTAGTTTCTTTTATTATGAGATCATTCATTGTGATAGAATTAAATTGTGGTCTCTTTGAATCTGTCATTGAAAAGGCAATATAAAATGTTTTATCAGAATTTAAAGTTAGTTTATTTTTGTCGAGCCAACATTTTACCAAATCTAATCCATGAGACCCCTTATTTTTTACATTTTCTCAGGTTTCTTCTATAAAAAGAGATAGAGATGCCACTTATGTTTAGGTTTAGCAGTGAGTTGATGTAAGTGATGAAAAGAAGTGGACCAAGCACTGTTCCCTGAGGTATACCTATCTTAGTTTCAAGGGGGATATTAACATAATTCACATATGAAACTAATAGTGTGCTTACTCATGAAATGAAGTGATACAAAAAAATGCAATGTTGCTCCTAATTTGACCTTTTTTGTTAACCATCTGAGCCCTTACGAGCAACTAAAAAAAATAAACTCATTTAATTTATCTTCATTGGAAACTCATATGAGATCTTGTGCAAACGGGGGACATTCAGAACCTACTGCTTTTGTGAGAGTAGATTCCGAACCACTCTTAGCTTGGTGGCAGATGCTGTTTTGATCCTAGGTCGTCTGGGTGAAAGGGCATCACTGTAGCGCGATGGCCACTTAGCTTATAGTATCTTGGAAAGACAAGACCTAGGAAAGACGGGGACCTGTTTTTCAACTTGTGATCCTAGACAAAGTTGAGAACCAATTGATTTTTTTTAGATGTACATTAGTCACCCATCTAAGAGAGTCAGATTGTAGGGGGGTCGTACCGGCTGTGCAGCCTCACAAGCACTTCGACCTATAAGAGAGTCAGCTTTGCTCAACATTTAACATATAACTTTTCAGGTGGCTTCACAGTCATCTAGCTACTTTTATCAAGAATAGAATAGCACTTTATTCACTTATGAGGAATATACAGATATATAAAATTGATTGCACAGCGTACCCTATCAGTTCAGTTAGTCAAAACAATATTAATATTCTAATTAATCCAAGCACAATAAATTGTTAAATTGTTAAAATTGTTATTTCCGTCAACCGATTGCACCCCTACGCGCAACCCTCGGAGGTCTTCGAGAGACTTGTGTAATAAGAATCCATATTTCTCATTTGAGTACAAGATAATAGAATTTCCAGGTTTTATAAAATATTTATTACCCCTTTCATTTATATTTATTTCACTATTTATATTTTAATGTAGCTGATTTTTGATTTTTAATTACAGGGGGAGGTGCAAACTTTCAATGATATGAGGCTTGGATTTTTTGCCGCAGAGATGATCTTCTGTTAACTTCAAGAAAACACACTGGAAGGACTATCTTGCACCAGGTTCATTCTTGGAATTTCTTCAGGATAATCATATAAGAAGTTCAGTCTAAGCAGATTCAATACTTTTCTTTGAAACAATCTCAAAGTTCTCTGCTCAATAAAGCAAAAACAATTGTAGGATAGTAGAGGAGTCAAAAGAAAGTTTTCAATTTTGTCAGGAGGAAATGAAATACAATATCATATTCTGAAAAGTTATCTCATCAGAGATATTTTAATTTTCCTTTTTGCAGCAGTCAAAAGTCATAAGCTTCAAGTCAGTGATTGGCTGAACCGTTTATTTCAACCAATCATTGACGAACATTCATGACTTAAAACTGCTGCATAAATCCACCATAAAACAGAAAATGCAACCAAAGAAATCTCAGTATTATTTGGTATATGAGGGAGATGAATAAGTGCACCAAGAGTAAAGTAGGAGCATTAGTTTTCATTAGGAAAAAAAATTCAAAAAGGTTTTCACAATCAGAACATAATTTAAAATAAATAAAAAGATTTGAGGTTTTTTAGACAAATAAAAAGTAGCAATCCAAAGTCGTCAAGATAACATTGCAAATGATTACTAATCCATCACGCTGCAGAAAAAAAAACAGGCCCTCTTGGGGTCTTTATTTAATAAATTATGGACAAATTAAATTTGCAGCAGAAAAGTTGCTGAATTTTTGTAAATTTTGACTTTATCTAGACCAGTTCGCATAATTGAAAAAGTAATTCTGTTTTTTTTTTGGATCTAGCTGTAAAATTTTGAGTTCTAAATAAGAAATATGCTATTACTGTACTGTTTTTATTAGCTCAACTCCATTTGACACTGACACTCAAATATCTCAATACTTTTATCAATCAACTACTGTCAAATCTCATATTTGAATTGCTATATATCAGGAAAATATAGCATAATTGAAAAAGTAATTATGTTTTTTTTTGGATCTAGCTGTAAAATTTTGAGTTCTAAATAAGAAATATGCTATTATTGTACTGTTTTTATTAGCTCAACTCCATTTGACACTGACACTCAAATATCTCAATACTTTTATCAATCAACTACTGTCAAATCTCATATTTGAATTGCGATATATCAGGAAAATATAGCCCTACTACAACCTAGACAATTTGAGAGATTCTAGATGTTTTCTTGGAATTCTTCCGAAGTCTATCTAATATAATTCTCTCGAAGGAGTAAAAGTTTTGTTTTCCATTGTAGTATAATTTTCTGATTTTTTAAATTGAATATTGTGTATATTGTATGTATTTTACATTAGGATTATTGAAATGTTTTTTGATTTTTGTATGTATGTAATATAGTCAACATTTGCGTTTATATTGATATTGCACCTTGAAATGACTTTGTCAACAAGTTATTTTCTTAGACCATAAGTACATTTTGAATTGAGTAATCTCCACACAATTTATAATTGCTATAAAAGACTGTAACCACAAATATGATCTTAGGTAAATATTGATTTTAATTTGTACTGTAAATGTAGTCAGTGGCCTAGTGCCTTTCTGTAGAATTTTGTAATAAATACGTAGGTATACATAATACATAGACCACATAGGTGGGCTCTTTGAAGTGGATGATTGGTTTTCAATTATTGTTTCCTGGATTTCAAAGTACACAGAGAAACCTTGATCTTTTTTTTTACATAAAGACCTGTTTTTTGAATGGAGAGTAAAATGGGCTTGTATTGCTTTCGATAAATGTTTATTTATTTCAACTCTCTGTCCATTCAGAAAACTGGGTTTTAATGGAACTGTTTACAAATTATTCATTGGTCTAGCAACCTTGTGATGTAGAATATAAATTTGTAATCTCTGTGATGTTAAACACTGGACAAACTCAAAATAAAAGCTAGTATTGTATAAAAAATCAAAATGCATGGAAACTTTCAACAGGTTGGTAGTGGAACTTAAGTTATGTCTAAAAGTTGAATAATATTCACTTAGACATTTGGCTCGTACTTTATAAAAAATATACTCTAGTGTTTGAGTTGAGCCTATATTCAATGTATTGTTGTATGATTTCTATTTGTGAACCATTTTTTTACAAGATAAATCAGATTTATTCATGTTGGGGTTTTTATTTGGAATGATTGAATGGAGGTATTCATTGATCTCAATAAGTACTTATATTTACTTCAGAGTTGAGATTAAAACCGCAAAATGTAATGCAAGTGTTTTTGTATTATCGAGATTTGATTTTGATCCTAAAATGTTAATATTTTAAAAAGCTCAGATTGGTATTGATACTTGTAAATTTCTTGATAGGATTCTTGTCAGATTTTAATTTCCATTTATTCTATTGTTCAAGTGAAAGTAGCATTTTGATAATGTTTTGAAAACATTAAAATCCTGAAAATTTGTCTCTTATTTGTAAACAATTTCATTATTGACTTTCCCTACAATTCACGAAAATGGGTTGTAGAACCTAAAAAAAATTATTGACTGAGAGTTTTATTTTGTGGAGGAATTCTTTTCTTGATAAATTTCGAAAATGAATAAATGTAAGATTAAGAAAATCTATACAAGTGGAGGCATATCAATTTGTTTCGATAAGTTACAGCATTTATAGGACTTGTTTCGAAGAAATTATTTAGTTTTGTCAATAAATTATCATACTCTGAGTTTGCATATCTAATTCTTCATTTGCCCTTCTATTCTATTATAGTTTTTTTTTTAATTTCCTTTTTTTTTCATCTTAAGACAGGAAGCATAAAATCCTAAAAAATAGGATGTTGAAAATGTCTTCTCATGTGATTGCTGTTCATTCAAGCTTCTCACAAAATCAGAATATCCCTCTTAAATTGGAATTGGATAGATATTTTGTCAAAAGATTTGATTATTAAATCATTTCTTTACAATTGACATTCTTTTTAGAAAATAATTATTCAATTCAAATGTAAAATGAAAAATAGTGATTCCAAACATTGAGCTTAGTTAAAATTTATCTAAAAAACTTAACATCTGCCTCTTGAAACTACAAACCTCTCAGAAATCTCCCAGCCATGTTTGAAAGCATTTTGAATAAGTAAAATGTACACAAACTCAGAAATATATTTTTTATTTCAGTTATTATACATTTTCCACTCCCATCTATAATATTTGATTTCTTTCTTACAGTAGATTTGAAGAAAAAAACCCTTTTGTGAAGTGGTGACACTTTTTCATATAATAATAATTTGCCAATCCGTGGAAATTCTCATCAACCTGAAACAGAACATCTATTCATTTTGGGAAATAAAAATTGAAAAATATACAAAATGCTTTGGGAGCAAGATACAATTTTTGAAGAATCTCGAGTATTTCTTGTTAATTTTAATATTTTAAAAGGAATATAACAAGTTTAATGAGTGAAACATTTATTTAAAATTGAACATTCCATGATTGTATTTTAATTATATCACTGCTCAAACATTTTGAAAGGAAATCTGGTACATTTACCTACTAATTGCTATTTATTTGACTGATGAAACGTTATGAAGAAATTCGAACATACAAATGTCTCAAAACTCGACAAAAGAGAACTATTGCTCCCAATCATATATTTAAACTAATGGCAAATTTGAGATTGAACACAAATAACCTTGCTCTCCTGTTCTCAGTAATTTTTCAATATTTGTTAGGTAGTGTTAATTTGGAATGCAACTTACATCAGCAACAGTTTCTCACTATTCCAGTTTCCTTTTTTCTATCCTGATCAGAACCTGAACAAATATTCATCAATTCGACTTCTCATAGATTTTACCCATCTTTTGACTGAAATGAAAAATCATTTTATTGAAACAGAAGGTCTAGTAAAATCTATTAGTAAATAAACAATAAAATTGACCAATATTGGTTGTATTTAGGTACACATGGCAATTCATTGTCCCAACAAAACTGGCGTTAGTTTTTCTCAGAAATAAATACCAACATTGCAATATCTTATCAAATACAATAATACATTATGATACATTCTGAAATATTGTTTAAATTGTACTGGGGTTTCATGAACTAATGACAAGCTTCCTTTTTGTTTGTTTTTTGTGCATCCAGGGTCTATCCACCATCTCCCAGATTTTGTTGTCTTGAGTTTTGCAATGCATATTAATGTGAATGTGACTCAGTGTAAATTATTGACTATTCTTCTTGAAATAATAATGTACCCTCTGTGAATCGGTAAGTTATAGCCTCAAAAATCTAAATTTATGTTTTGTATTAAATTATACAATGAATATATAGTTATCATAACACTCAAAACAGCCGAAAATTACAGAAACTGTTTAAGGTCACAAAATTGATGAAGTTATCGAACTGTATAATTTCGAACTAAAACAAGAGGTTATGTCCACTACCAGTATAATTTCATTAAATCTTAAAAGCAGTAATAGGCTTGAACATTCTTAAAACTATTCTAAATGGTTTTTATCCTAATTTTCCATTGTACCTAATAAGAAACTATGCTAAGTAAAATATTCGAAGCATTCTGAATGATGTTTTTCAAACTGTTTCTTCCCTCCAATTTTAATCTAATGGTTTTAATATAGTTTCATCTTCATGTTATCTAATAATTGTGTAAAGAAAAGCATTTTATTTATGAATCAATTAGCAAAATGATCTATCGGGATGTTAAGTTTAACCTTGCTTTTTTATATGCTGCATTCAAATCAGGGATGACAAAGAAATGTAATAATCCGCTTGACTAACAAGCTACATGAAGTAATATTGTTAATTCAATTGAAATACTTACATGAAATGATCACTGCATATAGATTATGAGTTTTTATTTGAAATGCCCCTGCACGTATTATTTACACACACACAAACTTCTGAATACTTCATGATTTCTCTCGAAATAATCGAAACAATATTCATCTGAACGTTCAACACGGTTTTCAAGTCAAATTCCACGAAATACACATCATTTTCAATGAATAAATAATCCAAACATTTTGAAACTGTCAAAAACCGAAAAACATTCTGTACATGTCAACAATCCATTTATTCAAGGAATTTTGTTGCCAACCTTAAAAAAGTTGGGGTTGGCGTAGCTATATTCACTTTGCCATTTTTATGAATGAACTGTGTTTCCCGCGCAAAATCAGATTTAATTTTTTTTACGGCTCTGATTGAAAAAGATATATAAGTGTTATATATATTCGGAACCAGGGCGTTGAGCTCTATCTACTGTGAAATTATGAATTTTTTTTTTTTTTGATTCCGATTCCTCATTGTTCTGGTGTTTTTTATATTTCAAAGTTTTATAAGAGATCATTTTAATTGTTAAAATGTCTAATTTTGAATGGTCTCGGTAACTTGGTGGTTTATTTAGCGATAAACCGCTCAAAAGTGAGAAAAACCGACAAGAAGTCTCTCTCATAATTTTCTCAATATTTTTAAATATTTTCAATATTTGTAGAAAAGAATAAAAATAATTTTATTAAATTCATTTTGAACTGTAAATATGTATTCCAATATTTTATTATAAATAATTTAATATAAATTACTTTTTGTTTTGAAAATAATGAGGAAAATCGAAAATAATTGAAAACATTGAGAAAATTATGATTCGGAGAGACTGTTTTCTTAATTTTAAGCGGTTTAACGATCAATAAACCACCTAGTTACATAGACCATTTTGAAGTTGACATTTCAACAATGGTACTTATAGACCTTCGAAATACCAAAAACTGTCAAGACAATTGTTCGTGGAAGATAAGAGTATTTTTTTCGAAAAATGTAAATGACTCGAAAACTATGATCACTTATAGACTTCCGAAATACAAAAAAACACCAGAACAATTGTTCGTGGAAGATAAGGGTATTTTTTTCGAAAAATATGCATAACTCGAAAACTAGTCGTCTTCTGAATTGCGAAAAAATCAGGCTCATTTTACACCAAAAAAGAAATGTTTCCACAAACTTTCTTTAAACTGAATCATTTACTCGAGAGAAAAAAATTAAATACTGAAAAATCGGTTTTTCACCATTTTGACGGATAATTTGAGGTTATGTCGAAAAGTGTTCAATGGGGGACTTCGCTTCAAGTTACCAACCTCGAAAATATATCAAAAGTGTCTACCACCGAGGAAAGGGTATTTTAAAATAATTTCGGTACCAAATAATTTGTTATCATAAAATATGCTGTGAAAAATCTACTCGGCTCATACAACTTGGAAGTATTCACAAAAATTTAGATTTTCAAACGAGTTGCTACGATTGGTTATCTATCAGGTTGGTATAACTGTCATGTCATTTCGAATGTCAAAATATTGACAACTGAGTGATTTGTCAGTTGTCGTTTGTAGCCATTTTGGAATGGTGTGTTTTGTTTATTGTGTACAGTAATTTACAACTTTTTCTTTTTGTGGTTTCTGTTATTCTGTTTCAAACAAGTTTGTTGTTTTTCTTTGATTGTAGACAACTTTTGTGAAGTTAATACGAGTGATCATTGTAAGTAACGTAATGGTTAACTTTACCTTGTCTTGTTACACTCCGTATTCCCAGGATTTACTACTGATTTGTAGTTTTCTGATCAGTGGTTCTTTTTTAGCATTCAATGACTTCCTTATCTCCTGAAGACATTCCAGGTGCAATTTTGAAGCACCCGGAAAGCATGGAAAAACACTCTGTTTTGGAACTACAGCGTTGGCTAGAGTGTAGGGGGTTGAAAAAAGTTGGATCTAAAGCAGAACTCATATCCAGGTAAATTATTGACATTATTATTTTAAGTACATGCAAGGCAACACTTACATGTAAACATATTAGTGCTGAGCAAGATCAATGCAACCAAAGACATTGAACAGGATAAGTCTCTTTGCAATACAACCACTTATTTTGTTGTGCTCCTAAAATAAAGTTACAGCAAAGCAATAATGTATAATATACATTAAGATATTATCTTATGATACGTTTGTGTGTGTGGGTAAGGCTCAGTTAGTGTCTATTATATCTACTGGATATTTGACAAAAATAAGCAGAATAGCAAAAAAATAATAACTTTTTTATTCCCAAAAACATATGCTGCTTATATTAGGAAAATATCAAAATGAAATCATAAATAGATGAACATAAAAAGATTTTATAATGTAATGAATTGTCAAATCAGATTTATTTTTTTAAATTTTGTTTCAGTTCATACTTGAATTTTAAAGAACATTTGATATATTTCAATGTGCTTGGTAGTTTATTATAAATAAATGTACCATCATACATTATACTTTTTTTTTTATTTCAATACTGATTCTATTAGTCTGCAGTTTATGAACATTTCTTGTTCTATGATTATGAATTGGGATGTTGATTACTTGCACTTTGGACGTCCATTGTCTTAGTGGTTGAAAGATTTCTATATCTTCAAAAAGTTTCGATTGCTTGAATCCACTGGTGAATAATTATTCACCAGAAGACGATTGCGGATTCAAGCAATCGAAACTTTGTGAGAAAATTTTAAAGAGATAGAAGTCTTTCAACCATTAAGATAATGGACGTCCGAAATGCTAGTAATCAAGTTACTACATCATCTACTACCTTCAAACAATTGGAGTGATGTTATGAAAATTTAAACTGGTTATTTTATTGATATAATGCTATGAAATTTTCAGAATTGAAAACTGTATCAAGGCTGGGAATGAAGATAAAATTTTTCTTGGTGTTGATGGGGGTAAATGGTATGATGCGAAGGCTAGAGCAATCTACCAGGAAGCAACTTCTAGTACCAGCTCAACGTCCAACACACTGTTCATTGATCAAGTAGTTTGGGGACAGTTTCCTAGCCATGACCTGCCTAGGTACTTCAACAAAGGGAATATTTACACATATTTGATAGGAGAAAACATTGAAAATGAAGATCCAGATATGTCAGTGGTTTTAGAAGACAATACGGTTTCAACTGTAAAACCATTTAGAAAAGGCCATCAGTATGTGGATAGTGACCACATAAATAGTGTAGAAGATGGAATACAAAATAACTTTTATGTATGCAGGTGCAAGTGTCTCTCTTCTTTCCAAAAAAGTGTGCAGTATGAAGTGAAAGTTATTTTGAATAATATATCTGGAATTGTAGTCAAAGGATTTTGTGAATGCAAACAGTCTGCTCTGGGTAAATGCAGCCATGTTTCCGCCTTTTTAATATTCATTTGTGAATACATTGAGAAGTTTGGACCCAATCGCCAGTCAGCAACCAGCCAGCCTCGTCAGTGGGGTTTAGGATCTAAGAAGCGAAACCCTGCACCAGTGAATTCTGCAAAATATCCTATGAAGAGATTCAAACCCCATGATAGAATTCAGTATGATCCAAGACCTGCTGACTATGTGAGACAACCCAATATAAATAATTTTATTGCTGATTTGCAAAAAAGAGTTGGGAAAACTTCAATGTTTCAATCACTATTTCATTTAAAATATGAAAATTTTGAGTATTCAGCAGATGAAGTTGAAATTATAAAAATCCAAGTGAATCAATTTATTGAAAATTTCAAAAAAAAATTGAATTCTGATAAGCAAATTTTTGAAATTACTGATACATCTCCGCAGGGTAATGATGCTTGGTTGAAGTGGAGATCTTACTTCATCACTTCTTCGAATGCGAAAATCGTTGCCACCCAATTAAAAAGTGATACAGCAAGAAAAAACTTTCTATTAAAGAATTTGTGGATGACAAAGAAGACTTTTTCTACTGTTGCCATGAAGTATGGCACAAAAAATGAACCAGTAGCAAGGATAAAATATTCAAATCTATTTTTGGAGAAAAATGAAAGGATTGTGGAAACCGGTCTGATCCACAATAAGGAATTTCCTTATTTTGCCTCGAGTCCAGATGGAGTAGTGATGATTGGGGACCAAATGGACCATATTATTGAGATAAAATGTCCCAAAACACTTGAGAATTGTAAAAATATTTTTCAGTTTGATACTCATTTGACTAAAAAACAATTGAATAATTTTTTTTTAGAGAAAAGAGATAAAGAAATTTCAATAAAAAACAATCATCCATATTTATTTCAAATCATTATGTCTCTCATAGTTTTGAATATGGAATTATGTATGTTGGTTGTTTGGTGTCCAGCCAATATGATATCTATACCTGTTTACAAAAAAGATCACTTGGAAATTGTAAAAGTGATAAAAGCAAATGCACCAAAATTTTATTATAGTTATTATGTACCAGAAATGTTCACTATGAGAACTGTGAGAGATTTACCTCCGATCAGTCTGAATTTCAATTAATTCTTTACATTTTACCATATTTATGATGTATATTTTATTTTTGTAATATACTTTTATAAGCACTATTATTTATTTATTTTTTATATCATTATTTGTAGATTCAACCATTTTATACATATCACATACCATTTGAATTAGTACCTTGATATCCTTAATTATCCATGGTCTATCTCTTGCTTTCTAGCGGAAATGCATTATAGTAGTGGAATTGAGATGATGTATAGAACGTTACCATGGGTTCATATCTAATTATCAGGATATCATTTGGCTAATTAAGGATTTAATATTTATTAATATTCTTGCTCTGAAGTATTGGTTACGCAACTTTGAAACCTATGATCTGACAAATGAGTGCCTCAACAAATACACCTATTTATAGCAGGGATATTGCTGGTTACAAACATATATGCTATTATTGAGGCATGTGGGAGAAGTGATCTGATTATTCTTATTGAATATCCAAAAGAATTTTTGGATGAAAACAGGTCAATACTGGTGATCAGAGGATACACTTCAGAGATGTCATCTAGAAATATGTCATGAGCACTGTTTGGTGTTCTATCGACCTATCGCAATATGTAATTGGCATTCTTTGTTATTGGTTTCAAAGGTAGATAGTTATTGTTACTTCGAGATTTTTTCCATACATTTGTCAAAGGCAAAGGGTTTGAGAATTAAATTCCAATAAAGAAAGTAAGTCTTAATCTTTTCTCTGAATGACTGCATTTGGAAAAATGTTTCATTTAAAAAAAAGGTTAAGATTAAAAAAAAAATTAGTCATTCAGTCGAGAAACTGATTAGTCTTCAAAAAATTACATAAAGAATTATAGACCTGTATCTATTATTTGTGGTTTTTTAAAATTATTTGAAAGGTTGAAATGCTCCTTTCACCAGAGCAGCATGGCTTTATGAGGGGTCGGTCAATGATAACTAAGCTATGTATTGTCTAGTCTACGAATTCAATATTTTTATCATAGTATGTTTTATTTTAAATATTGAAGAGTACGTATCAAAAATACCTGAACTTATTAGCTTAACCAAACTTTTTCAACAAGAATTTAATTTCTTATGTTAATTAAGTATACTCTCTATCTCTATTTGCTGATAATATGAAGCTCTACTACCTACACTACAAACTCTCCAGGAGATTCTCAGACACTTCAAAATAATTTGAATAAATTACAGGATTGGTGTAATGAGAATCTTATACTTTCGAATGTATTTAAATGTTCAGTATTGACCATTACGTGAAAACAAATCCATTGCTCTTCAATTATAAATTAGACAATTCCATCATAAACAGATCCGAATGTGTCAAAGATCTGGGAATTTTTGTAGATCAACAACTCACTTTATCATATTGAAAAAATGGTTTCATCATCTATGAAGACATTTTAAAAAAAACATAACCATTTATTACTCACTGGTAAGAAGTAAATTAGAATATGCACCACTGATTCGGTCACCATATTATTTAAAAAATATAGATGCCATCGAGCAAGTACAAAGAGTGTTTGCCAAGTATCTCCCATTCAAAATGAATGGAGTGTATCCTGCTAGAGGCACAGATAACCAACATGTCTTATCCAGATTTAATATGACAAACTTTTGTCAGAAGAGGGTAATAAATGAGAATATTTTTCTATATAAATTAGTCAATGGTTCTATTACATGTGGCTTTCTTTTAGGAGAACTGAACTATCCAGTAGACACAATCCAACTCTTTATTTACCACAGGCAAAATCAAATATACTGTACACCAGTCCAATATATAAAATGTGTTCTTATTATAATACTTTATGTTGACTTCACACTATCTCTTAATGATTTTTTTCATCTATTTTAAGCCATACTTTTGAGTGATTTTTTTTGTATGTGTAGGTATAATATTTGTGTATTTATTTACTCATAAATTTATTAAAATTGTTGAATTCAGGCAAACATGTCTGTGATAATTGAGTATTTTGCTGTAATAATGTTTTTTTCTCCATTTTCAAAATTCTGTTAATATTAAATCTACCGGCCATTATGTAAAATTGTTAAATACGCAAGATGTAAACATTGAGTAATTTAATGCGGCCCTATCAATGGACTGTTGGGCTTTGAATTCTAATAAATAAATGGAATTAACCAACCATGTAACATAAATAAAATAGGCAAGATTAAAAAATATAATTGTTTATTAAAATAAATATTCAATCAAGAAACTAAACAGTCTTCAAAATTAACTAAAAATGTAACAATACTGAAAATTTTAGATATTATAGGAATTAAAAGTATGGGACATTTTTTTGAGAGAATCCTATAACATTTTATACGACCTATAGCTCTCTCCACATGAACCCTTGATTTTGCAATCTTTTTGGTAATCAATTCTTCTTCAGCTGTCAATCTTGGCCTTCTCATGAGGAGTGGTGGAAGATAAAGTTTAACATTCAACTCGTTACAAAGTTCACTAATTAAAAATCCTTGATCCGCCATAAGAACATCACCGTTTTTCAAAAACTGTCTTATGTCACATTTTTCAAAAAGTTCTTTGTCAGAAACAGACCCCTCGTATCCCTCACTGACATACATTATTGCACCAGAAGGACAAATTCCTAATAAAAACTTGATGGTGTTGGAATGTTTGTAGCTTGAGAATGTATTTCCTTGTTGCTGAAAATTAGATGGCATTTGCAACATTATTTCTGTAGCATCGATGACTATCGTGATTGTGTTTCCATCAAAGTTTCTAAAGCAAAAAGGAATTTTCTCAATATTCCTCCCAGATTGAAAAAAATTCTCTCTTAGGCTGAGCATTTGGTTATGCATAAACTGTATCCATATATAGAAAATAACAGAAATATGGCTTCTACTAATGTTAGTGAGGTAGTGCATTTCATCTAACGTGAACCCTCTTCGCAGTCTTACTAATGTCAAGCATAATCTATCTTTATCTGAGATTTGGCATTTATTCCTACTGAATCTTATGTTCTTTTTTGAATACTTGTAGGCATATTGAAGCTTTCCCATAACTGACGGGTCTAGAAAATTATACAGTGCTTCAAATTGTAACAAATCAAGCCCAGTTAGGTATATGAATTTTTTCTCATTTGTTGATAAAACTTCATAAGCAAATATATTTGATATGTCCTTTTCATGAGTCTGACATGCAACATCTTCAGTATCATTCTCTTTTTCTCCAAAACTTTCATGTTCATCATGTAATTCATGTACTATACCATCAACCACCATTGTTTCTGTTGGATCATTTACATCGGTTTCAGATGGAATTATAGTAAATTCTTCCTCATCACCAATCTGCAACATCTGGGGTGTAGCATCACCAGTAATGTCCTGTTTTCTTACAAAATAATCATGATCCTGTAATACACTTGTAGTATTGTCTTCATTTATGATGGCTGTTTCAAGTAAATCAGTTTCTGCTGCAGGTATGAACGGTTTAGGTATTGAGCTTGAAGTTACTCTACCAATAAAATGCTTACTGCACACATAACTATTTTTGTCGATGTTTTGTGGTGTTAATTTTTCATTTCCACATCGTTCGATCCACTGCAGGCGTCGAGACCATTCGGTTTTTCTGGGTGGAAAACAGTGGAACTTCAGGGTTTTATTTCTCCTCGAATCACTTCTACAATTCTTGTAACAACACCTAGTCATTTTGATAACTTTTCGATACAATTTCAACTTTCAAGTATTTATACTATTTATAGATGCAACAGAATAAAACTGGGTGTTAACTATTCAGTTGCTTCTCGAAATGGACGAAATGTGCTCGAAATTATGCATCACGTTACCAACATTTAGTGTAATTTTCTTAAAAGTGATTATACCAACCTAATAACCAACCAATCAGAGTGACTCACTTGAAAAGCTCAATTTATGTGAATATCTTGTAGTTGTATGAGCCGAGTAGATTTTTCACAACATGTTTTATCATAACAACTCGTTTGATGCCAAAATTATTTCAAAATACCCTTTCCTCAGTGGTAGACGCTTTTGATGAATTTTCGAGGTTGGCAACTTGGACCGAAGTCCCCCATTGATCATTTTGAGGTGACGTCACGACAGGTCCGCCATATTGTCGGTAGGGCATACAAACCGTTCGCGCCATTGTAAACAATAGGAAAGATCGATTTTTAAAGTGTGAATAATTTAATATGCCATCGTTTTGTTCTGTTGTGGGGTGTTCTAAAATGGCAGAAAGGAATAAAATTCATCATTTCATAATTATGAAAGCCTTGCAAAACCGAGGAGAAATGCTGAACGCCTTATCAAAAGAACGTCGAGAATGATGGGTTGGGGCTTTGAAACGGGGCAATTTGAGAGATACATTCCTTAAACATGCACGAATTTGTGCAGATCATTTTGTATCAGGTAGGTAAATAATATTAATATATAAGAAAAAGAAAAGTTATGATCCAAAATGTTTGAATTTTTAGTTAAATATGTTGTTGAACTAAACGTCTTTTTTCAACTTTGTAGTACCTAGAACCAGCCAAACTGGAAGATAGGGATAGCCCTGATTGGGTCCCTTCAAAGAACTTAACTTGCTGGTCAGTTCACTTGCACCGAGAGAATAGGGATCAACATTGTCTATAATTTGAAGTCGTAACGCGATTTCACGTCTCCTTTGAGAGATAAGTAGTATTAACTCCTAGCCATATTGTAGTTAAAGTTGATAAAATATGCATTACACGCACTAAAAACTCGAAATAAACAGGACAAACTTGCAGAAAACAATGAAAACTCAATGGCAGACCCGTCCTTGTGTGCCCTAACGACAAAATGTCCACTCTGTCAAAGTCACGTGACTCAAAATGATCAATACAAAAGTTTTTGATTGATTACTTTATTATCTACAACTTTTCCATGGAACATTTCCCGCTAAAAGGTCTCGTTTTGCCGCAAATCGCAAAAAACCGTTTTCAACTACCAAACTGCATCCCCATTTCACCATTTTAAATGTTTCTGTGTTCAATTTTTTTTCCTCAAAGTTGGAACCTCAACAACATTCTAAATTTGGTCCTTGTCTGTTAATTTTTTTCTTATTTTAAGCGTTTACAATTCGTTTTGGCACCCAGCTTATTCGTTTCGATGAGACGCCCAACAATATCATTTACAAAAATTCTTGATTGTGGTAGCTAACAGGGGTAGCAGGGATAAAGTATGTCGATTTGACGATTCTCAAAAATGTATTAGACTGTCAGATAACGATAGATTTTGCATTTCTGGGATTTTAACCACTGGAAATTATGTCAGTGTTGAGCCCAAAAAATTAAAATTCAGCGATCGGACGTGTAATAGGCATATAGAAAATTCATTTTTCTTTTACAAAAAAAAACTGTTTTTTTATTTTCTTGTTTATGGTTTTTCAACACATAATTAGGTTTAACAATCTAATAGTGAAAAACCAAAGCCATAAGGTTTGCACGTACAAATAGGGGCTTCTTGCTCATGGCAATCGACAGAATGAAATGTAATATTGTTAAATTTTTATTCTCTGACATAATTTTCAGTGGTTGATATACCAGAAACGACTAAATGAGTCAGTAAAATCTGTCATTATCTGACGGTCTATATACAGTGTGTCCCACTCACCATGCTCACCATGGGTATCTTTTTAATGGTAAGAGATACGAGGTCGGTTAAATGACACCAACTGTGGAGTTTATCAAGGCCAACTATAATGTGAAAAAATAATTTGATAAAATCTATTCGTTTTTGTCTTATACACAAATAACAGATTTTGATCATTTTCATGTCTCTTGTAAATTTTGACCCACTTCTGGCGGTCCAAATAACTTGAAATTTGGCAGATGTTCATAATTCCGGTGACGATGCACTATGGAATTTTTATTGAAATAAAAAATAAAAAATGGCGGCTCCTCCAATATGTCGGACGAGATTTGTGATTATGGTCCAATTCCATTCAAACTTGGTATGTGGGGGTTTTTGAGGTCGAAGATCATAATTTTTCTGTTAAAATTCATAAATTCAAGATGGCGACTTCAAAATAGTTCTGGTTTTTGTACAAATGACGATAACTCCGTTGTTATCAACAAAAAGCTATTACTGTGACATACCATCTGTAAGAGAAAAAAAGTTATTCATAACTAAGTCATAGTGAGCTATGACCTACATTTGAAAAATAAAAGTTGGTGCTGATATCTCAAATTCTAGAAGAGTTGGTATGAATTACATATTTTTTTCGAAATCTCATTAAAAAACTTCCATAAGAATGTGAAATTCCTATTCAAATATTTTCATAATAAAGAAGTTACGGACGAGACATGAAAATGGTCAAAATCTGTTTTTTGCTTATAAAACAAAAACGAATAGATTTTATCAGAATATTTTTTCACATTATAGTTGGCCTTGATAAACTTCACAATTGGTGTCATTTAACCGACCTCGTATCTCTCACCATTAAAAAGATACCCATGGTGAGCATGGTAAGTGGGACACACTGTATACTAACTGGGTTTTTCTTGGTAAAAAGTATATGGTTTGATCAGAGTTCCCTCCTTCTAAAATGTATCGATAACGAGGTCATCAAAAATTATTACTAACTAGCTGATTGTTTTACTGTTGCTTATGTAATATTTATATAATTGAACAGCCACATTGTCCTACAATTTGCGTGGTACGTTATTAGACCAAGCTAGGTTTTTTCCCACAAAAAAAAACGCAAATGGCATCTAATTTTTATAAGATAGTTCGTTAATGAAAACCCCAGTTTTCACAGCAAAATCGCTTTGTGGAATTTTTCAAACAAGAAATGGTGAAAAAAATTACAACTTTTTGGTTTTTTGGAAATATCTCAAAGATTACTCAAGTAATCATTTTACGGACAATGGAACTTTTTATAGGTAAAATGGTTCTCGGTAAAATTGTCTGAATTTTTAGTATATTGTAGTATTCGATGTACTGATTGAACGTGCAGAATCGCAAAGTTCGTTGATGAGTAGATTTTGAAATTCAAGTTAAAATTCAGTAATTTTTATTTAATTACTTTCTCGGGATTTGAAAGTGCCCACTGTTTTTTTTTGTTCTTATCATCAACGTACCTTCATATTACTAAATATCATTCAGATAGTGCAGATTATATCATTATGTACAGAGTGAAAAATAAAACATTTTAGTAATGTCTGAAAATTCGATGTTATAATGAAATATTGATAAAATTTTTTCGGCATGCTATTCTTATTCCATCTTTTATCACAATTCATACACTTTTACAGGGTAATTTGAAAAACTGGTGAAATATATGGCCGGTTCTTTCGTACATATCCTGTATATTCAAGTGAATTATCATCCTCCGAAGATAGCTGATACCGTATTAGCATGATTTCGTTATTATCATCATGAAAATTTTCGATGAAAAAAATGGCAAAATTTCAACGTTTCAGAAATCACCCTGTAATTCATGATTAACTTGGTGAAATTTCTTTTATTATTCGAAATATCCATCATTCTCTCCTCAACACTGTCTGAAAAATTCAGTTTCCCACTATGACTAGTTTCATAGTTATTAATTGAGAAACTAATTGCCATTTGCATGACGAGTTGAAGGAATTTGTTGACGCGTACATTCTACTAGTGGCCAAGATTTTTCACAAATAGTGAAACGTGAGAGTGTGGGGATCAAAATAAATGTAAAAGAGGGTGAAGATAAGAGATAACAATCACATCAGATATATGCATTTAATAATGTAAGGTACAGATAGTTAAGTGAATTTTGTTGGTTTGAGCTTTGTCGGAATAAAAAACAAACTATCTGGGAAAATTGAAAATGATTGATAGAACGCTTTTATTTTTAATATGAGAATTTGAATCCGGATTTTTATATCTGCTGGCTATCAATAGAAACAAATAAACATCTATTATATTTCATCAATATATGTAATTCAATTCGTAAAGGTAATAAGAATTATCACTGATGGAACTAAATGATTTTTCTTTTTCATTCACACTTTCCGTCAACGACAGAATCAAAATGTACCCGATAGCCAATAAAGTTTTCTTGTATGAGGACCGTAGCGCTGGTACGGGGGAGGTGGGTTCTTCTCACCTTCAGTGATAAATGAATTCTCGTACCGGGGCCTCATACACGATTGAGCTCATGCTCTGGCTCATGACTGAATTGTTAGTTGTAACTGATGTGTCGTATATTCAGTCAGTTCCTAAATGGTAGATGGAATTTGATGGACCGTCATTGGTCATCACCCTGCATATAATGTTACATTCATTTTCATCTCCACATTCTCACGTTTCACTTTTTGTGAAAAATCTTGCCCACTATAGTGGAATGTACACGTGAACAAGTTCCTTCAACTCGTCATGCAAATGGTAATAAGTTTCTCAATTAATAACTATGAATCTAGTCATATTAGTAAACTGAATTCTTGGTACAGTGTTGAGGAAAGAATGATGAATATACTTATTTAATAATTATAAAGGAATTTCACCGAGTTAATCGTGAATCACATTGTGCTTTCTGAAACATTGATATTTTGTCATTTTTATCATCGAAAATTTTAATGATCACCCTATATTTCTTAACAAAATCATGTGTATACGGTATCAGCTATCTTCGGAAGATGATAATTCACTTGAATATACAGGATATGTACGAAAGAACCGGCCATATATTTCACCAATTTTTCAAATTACCCTGTACGAAATATATGAATTGTGATTAATGATGGAATAAGAATAGTATATTACACGCCAACATAATTTTATCAATATTCCATTATTACATCAAATTTTCAGATATTACTAAAATGTTTTAATTTTTTACTCTGTACACAATGATATAATCTGCACCATCTGAATGATATTTAGTAATATGAAGGTATGTTGATGATAAGAACGAAAAAAAAAAGCAGTTGGCACTTTCAAATCCCGAGAAAGTAATTAACTAAAAATTACTGAATTTTGACTTGAACGCCCTGTATTTCAAAATCTACCCATCAGCGAACTTTGTGATTCTGCACATTCAATCAAGTACATCGAATACTACCCAATACGAAAAATTCAGACAATTTCACCGAGAACCATTTTACCTATAAAAAGTGCGAGGTCCTTATGAAACCTACAAAATGTATGTATGTAAAAGGGGTGGGTTGGCATTGGATGAATCCATTTGCCACAGACTTTTGTTAGCGTATAGCTTTAGAGATCTAGACCAATATTTTCCAAAAATGTTACCAAAATGTCATATATGGGCCGTTATTGCCGTTCTGGTAGAACGTTCGCCTTTGGAGCGAAGGGTCGAGGGTTCAAAGCCTCGCATGGTCATCGGTCTCGTGCATGGCATCACACGTTAAAAGGTAAGGGCTGCTTCTTCCCAAGCTCACACAAGTCTCTCGAAGACTTCCGAGGGTTGCGCGTAGGGGTGCAATCGGTTGACGGAAATAATTTTAAAAACAACAAAAAAACAATATCTTTATTCTGCATATTGAGTAGATATGTTATATTTAACGGAAATGAAATAGTATGTATTCGTAGTAGATTTAGGAGTCGTGTTATTTCTGGAGTGTGATTCAAACAGGAAAAGAATATGTGATTTAAGTCACAGATCGATGAGTCATCGCATGTGCAATAAAGTGTTTGGGATAAACCGATTTTATATAAATGGGCTGAAAATCTGCCGTGATTTAGTTTAAGTCTTGTTATGGTGACTGCTTTTTTCCTGCTTAGAATGTAATCTGACAGGTGTGGAATTCTCAATGGTAATGTGGGATGTATGAGTGTGTACTGATTAGTGGAAGTTGCGGTGAAGTCCTGCCAATGTCCCTCCCAACTTGTTCTCATTTTGTTTTTTTTTCCAGTTTGACTATATCATTATAAGGGTGAGTTTCGATCATGTTTGTGGAAGACGTTGCTATTTTAGCTAACTTGTCAGCTATTTCGTTTCCCAATATTCCGCAATGGCCCTTCACCCATACCATGGTAATGTTCACATTTGATTTTGATAGTGTTGATAGGAGTTGCTTTATGTTACATAAATGGCGAGAATTGTATATTTTAAAAAAATTTAGATTGTTCAAGGCAGATTTAGAATCGGATATTAAAACTACATGTGTTGTTACTTTATTTCAATTATCCACTTCAGAGATTCTTCAATGGTTATCATTTCTGCGGGGAATACCGAGCAAAGATCAGGAATTTTACCGGAATAGCTAAATTTGTGTTAGAAATATAAAAGGCGAAGCCCGTTCCGTTGCCTGATTTTGATCCATCTGTATAGATGTGGACGTGATTGGTATAACATCTCAATATGGATTGGAGCAGTGCTTGGTTATAAGAAATTATCTCGTTATATCCAGGGAATATAACAGTTGTCTTGAACATTACTGCTTCTAGGTCGAGATTGAATATTGGGAAACATTTCAGTTGGTTACAAAAGTCTGTGTTTGTATCTGTGAAAACAGAGGAGTTTTCTTCAAAATGGATTTTTATACGACCGGATCCGGGAAAATTACGAAAAAGAGACCATTTCTCAAAAATTTACAATTTTTATAAATCTGAAGCTGGACAAACAATATTGCGGAAACTGATAGATAATAATATGTGGTTCAACTGTGGCAAGATGTTTTCTGTACGATGTATAGTTTTTGCACAATCGCATTATAAATAATTTAAGAGCACATCTTGCAAGATGCGCCGATTTAAGGGAAATCGTCGTATTCAAATTCTGTAAACATCTAGAAGTAGAGATCAATATCTACAATTTGTATATTTTGGATTTTCACCGTAGAGTTGGGATAGCCAGTTCCAGACTATCAACGGGTATGTCCTTTTTATAGCGACCGCAGCTCATTGAACAGCCAAGCTGACATGTTTCCCAAGTTTTAATCCTTTGTCCAGCTGCACCCCAGTCAACACAGAATGGTCTCAGAGATGGTAGTGGGATTCGCATTCAAGTTTCAGATCACAGCAGTAAATCGCAGTGACATCCATTATTATCGCATAAACGTCTATTCGGTGCCCTGTTGGTCAGTTCGACATCAAAATGAGATGCAAAATGTAACTCGAAATTAGCCCAATGTGACATTCCACTTATACTTCGGAATCGAATGCATATTGAGACCCTTTCGATGTAACAACGTGAAATTGAATGGACTGGAGCTTCACTCTCTGATTCTCCTGTGTGTCAAGAATAAAACAAAGCTCACCATGTTTCAACATAAATAGAAATTATACCTCATATTATTATTGTCACTAATGAATTAAGGTTTATATGGAAGGGAATGCTAGAAAACAAATGCGTCAGTTGATTACGTAGTAAGCAGGGTGATTCACGACGAATTGTACATAGTACAACCATAAGTACTATGGACCAACGCCATTTCATGTCTGGTATTGAAAAATGCCTTGTTGCGTTTTTGACGGATATACAGGGCGATACTAAAACATGTGAATTATTCTACATTAAATATATCTGAAAGTGAAAAACTCAGACATATGAAATTTGGCACACTGAGAAAACTCTCTGATCTCAATAAAACCGATTTGAAAAAAAAATAATTTCAGGTCCGGAAGTGTTCTTTTTTAGATTTTTATTGGTTTTTTAAAAACAATACCCTGTAGCCAGATCAGACAATTTATATTTTTCTCACTTCAAAGCTTAAGGGCAATACTAAGCAACAGTTGAAAAAAATTGAACGCAGAAGTTTTTGTTTTCTGCAGAACAAAATTAAACTGTCATAAATAGTATAAATTTAATGGATTCACATTCTGGCCTATGACTGATGCGCTATTACATCGATAGCACATCATCATTTTTCAACAAATATAAGGAAAGTTCATTTTAGTCGAGATGAAGTATTATTCAATCAACCGTTGAAATTACAGGGCCGTATTTATTCATTTTGCGTTTTTACTAACCGAAATTAAAAAAAACCTTTGTAGCATAAAATAAACTTTTACTTTTGAAAACAGTGCGAATGGATATTTTTCTGCTATGGCTAATACAGCACTACATCGGAAAAAACATTTATTTATAATATAATTGATTGACAGCTTTGGAAGTAAAAGTGTGGTGTTTAATATGTTATTGTTATCGTTGAGTCAACTGTATAAAATTTTCAACAGTATAATACCATGAGTGGTTGAATTTTCTCGATAAGTCTGTTGATTCATTTCTGAACGAAACTGAATCGCTTCGAGAAAACACCAGTGCGTGAAATAGTCTGGACTATTTCACGTACTTGATCAGGAGCTCTAATCAAGTTCGGATTATCGATAATACCGAACTTAACTCTTGACTCTGATTGGTCTGTCAAGTTCGGTGTTTTCAGCTTCGAATATGTGACAGTTAATCGTCAAATGTAAGTAATGACGCTATGCTCGCATTTGAAATTTGAAAACGATTAGATTTGGGATGAATTCTATCGAATTAATCAATGTTTCCTGTTTATTGAACTTTATTTATTTCTCAGATTAACTTTTTTGCTCATTTCGTCTAATTCTGTAAAATTTCAGATTGTTTACCTTTCACTTTGTGAACTAGTATAATAAAATTCCACTCGTGATTGAATTTATCTCATAAGTCTGTCTTTTAATTCTGAACTCAACTTAATTGTATCGAGAAAACACCACTCGTCCTGCGGAAGCTTTAGAAATTGCCCCGTAGAAAAATGAAAAGTTTAGCTCTTCTCTCTTTTACATTCGGTCGGCTGCCATCTTTATTGGATACGATATCCAAGATTTTGTTTTACTTGCAGCATAGAAATCAATTATTATTTGAATATTTTAACGTTGATCTTCTTTAATTAATTTTGCTCAAGTACTTAGTGCTCCAAGGTGACAGGGTTTTGTTTCAACAAAACCAATTGAAACGTTAAAAAAAAACTGAGTTAGGAACTATAATATCGTTTTTTCAATCGATGTAGTGCTGTATTAGCCGTAGTAGGAAAATATACATTTGGACTGTTTTCAAAAATAAGTTTTTTCTATGCTAAACAGGTTTTTTTTATTTCGGTTAGTACCATACGCTTGGACGTGACAGAAAGAAACTTTGTTCAACAAGCTTTTCAGGGTGTTGTTTTTACAGGATCAATAAAATCGTGAAAAAATACTGCCCTAGAATTTCATCGGTTTGATTGAATAATATACTTTATCTCGAGTAATTATGAACTTTCCTTATGATTTTTGTTGAAAAATGAAGGTCATCAGCAGGTTTTTAAAAAACCAATAAAAATCTGAAAGGAAACAATAAGTCCGGACCTGAAATAGATTTTTTTTCAAAAACCAATTTTATTGAGCTCAAGGAGCATTCTCTGTGTGCCAAATTTCATATGTCTGAGTTTTTCACTTTCAGATATATTTAACGTAAAATAAATCACGTATTTTCAAATATCGCCCTGTATATCCGTCAAAAACGCAACAAGGCATTTTCCAATACCAGCTATGAAATGGCCTTGGTCCTTAGTACTTATGGTTGGACTATGTACAATTCGTCGTGAATCACCCTGTATACTTTTCACAAACAACTCTCGACTCGACAAACAAAACTATGGCCATTTTTTGTCGTGATGGTGATGTCATGCTCAATTTTGTTACCAACCTAATTTCTTCTATACCGACAAAATCGCAATGTAAATTCATGTTAATGTGCTCTGCAATTTTCTTCACATTTTGTACCTCAAAGCGACACTAACGAGAAGAAAATTGTGAACAATTCATAACATTTGGTACCAGTGGTAACAGTGACGTCTAAATGCATCAACTCATTTTAATACCATAATAATTAAGAAAGCAACATCTCCTAGGTGTTTGTGTTACCGCACGGATTCTGACCTGTCAATCCGGTTACCCAGAGCTCTGAATTTTCCAAAAAATTCCTCGCATTCGCTATTCCTTCTCTTGGTGAATATCATGAGCTCTGTCTGTCTTAGGGTCGGTATTATAAAACTATTTTGACAGACAACTAGACGTTAACTTGAGGAATGACGTCACATCTTACAGTTAACTTCAAAATGTAGGAGTTATCTTTATTGGTAGGAAGGGGTATCAGTTAAAGTTAACTTTCTAGAAAATCGTGGTTTTCGACAGGTCTTCTATCAATAATTTAACGTAAAACCTCAATTTGAATGTTTTTTTTTTCGCAATAATGTTAGCAAACATTATCCTGGTTATTTTCGAGGAACTGTTAAGCGACGATGAAGGAGATGCCGTGATTATTATTGAAGGCCCTCGACGTAGAAGGATATTTAGAAATCGGTTAAACCATTTTATCTTGTGGAACGAAATAGAATTTGAAAACAAATGAAAACGGATTTAGATCTTCAAAAAAGTCTGTATATGCTTGTTAATGGGGCACATAGTGGAGCAAATTTGCAAAGACCAACTAATGAGTCAACATTTCTAATTCTAATTACTGTGGAATTATAGGTATTTTCAATTTTAGAAATTATCTTCTATCTCCAGTAATTCAAGTGTTAATTACACTCAGATTCCATCCAACATGTTCATTCTTGGTAGTTGTTGGAGATTTTGGAGGATTCTCAAATCTATTGTTGGCAGTTTTATAATTCATTAGAAAATTAGAAATGTCACAAGAGAAATTGCGAAAAATTCTAGGTTACATATTTTCCTTCTTCTTTTTATTTCAGAAATGAGACTTTTATAAAACTGCCATTTCAGAATTGAAGTTAACTTGACTGTTGAAATTAAAGTTAACTTCGGCCCCTTTTAGCCGGATTCAACACTAATTTGTCACTTACGGCACGACTTTCCTCTGCATATGGGTTTTTAAAAGAGTCGCGGCTGCATTACAGGTATATGTATATGCCTGGGCATGTATTGCTGTCATCTGCATCTACAGCCGTGCTCGTGTTACTGATGAACATCCAAGTCATGCGTATGGGAGCGAGTACAGAAGTGGTGACAGGCTCGATCCCTGCGGCACTCCTGCTCCAGCCTTCTTCATTGCAGAGCTGGTGTCATTAACTTAACCCTGAAAGCCCTGCCGACTAGGTATAAGTCCACTAACTTACCATGTGATCAGGCATGCCTGCTCGTAACATTTTCATGAAGAAACCCTCTATTCAGACAGTATCGGAATCCCTGGTTATCCAACAAGATCATAACTGTGCTAAGTTCTTGAATAAAGCCCTCCTTCACCTCGTGGACAATCCGGGCCACCAGGGAGGTAGTTGAATGATCCCTCCAGAAGCCGAACTGCTCCCTCCGCCTGGATGAGTTCGAGCCCTTCTTTAGGATCCCTAAATCTTTTAAGTACAATTCGGTCCACCACCTTGGCCACCGCATTGATAGACTGGGAGATGGTGACAGATTTCAGGTGACGATTTTCTCGTTTATGCCTTTGAAAAATTTGAGCGATCGCCGCGTGGCCTTCATATAAAAAATTAAATTTCGGCACTTAACCTCACTTCAACATCCGCAAACCTTGTGCCACTTATTTATGATGGAAACTTCCATTATTTCAATTGGCAGCAACGAAAATCGTCTTAGATTAAAAAAAAATATAAGTTTACGCCATCATTGGTACCCTTTGGCCACGTGCAACGCTCATGTCTATAATTTTTTCGCTTCTATTGTCTATCTTTATATGAAAGCCACGCGGCGAACGCTCAAATTTTTCATCATTCTTGTCAGAATTTCATATCTTTCACTGGTCTCAGAGTCATAAACGAGAAAATCGTAATCTGAAATCTGTCACCATCTCCCAGTCTATAAGCAGTGATATCGGATGGTTGGTAGCTCTCGATCCTTGTTTCGGATTTCCCTGGTTTGAGGATTACCTAGGGTAAGAGGGGTGTAGTTATTGGCCTCATAAGGATTTGCTCAACGGCTATTTCGTTTGAAAATTACGTAAGTGAATTTTTTTATGCACATATCTTATCCCTTTGAGGACCACTGGTCAGCTCAACAAACCACATTTTCTAAATTATGTTTCTGAATGTCTACCGAACAGACTGTGTAACCGTACTGTATAATGTGTTGCCTATATCAATATTACTCTTGCAAAGATTTTAAATCCGCCTGAACGTAGCACGTGTTACCATTATTCACGAATTCCTCAAGTGCAAGGGTTGTTCAAGACGTTACAGTTTTTCAACTCAATTTTATGAGTAACGTATCTTCAGGATGTCAGGTGAGAATGTGTTTTTATGTTAAACTAAGTGATAATTAGCCAGTATTAGTGCCCGCAACTCTGTACGTGTTGTTGATGATGTTTTATTGCATGAAATATTGTATGGCTTTCCAGGCTAACCACAAGGCGTTTTTTATTTACCTAGGTTACGCTAAGTGGACTTTAGCGGAGTTGCAAGAATTGAATCCTTCCGAGTTTGAGGCACTCATAGATGAGATTCCTTCGGACTGCGAATCAGATGAGTCGTCGGACATAATTGACCCAGAGGAATCCCTAATTATGAAAGGTCCAGAAGATGATGTGCATAGCCTTTTTGACATAGAATCAATGCATATTGATATGCTAGATGACGATCAATTTGAACAAGTTTGTCGGCGTGATATTGATGCATCACCTACCATAGCCAAAGAAACTGATGGATGGAACACAGAAGATGAAATGCCTCTATCACAATTACAACTACAACTGTGGAGACTGACCACAGTATGGACAAGCGATGCCACATTCTGTACAAAGCCCTCTCCATTCATACAGGAAACAGGACCAATCATTCCAGGAGACGTAGAGAGTCCTACTGATATATTCATTCATTTATTTACGAATGATTTGATTGAAAAAATTGTTTTCCAAACAAACCTCTATGCGCTACAGAAAAGCGGTGGCAATTCTCGAGCTTTTCTTGCGACAACCTCATCGGAAATCAAGATTTTTCTCGGATTGAATATCCTCATGGGAATAAAATCCATGCCCAGCTATAGAGATCATTGGTCATCGAGAATTGAGCTGAGAGACCCTTACATAACCAACGCTATGGGGAGAGACCGTTTTGGATGGTTGCTCAGTAACTTACACATGAATGATAATGCAACTCAGCCAACAAAGCAAGACCCGAAGTTTGATAAGCTTTACAAAGTTTGGCCGCTCATTGACACACTGTCAGAATCGTATTTGAAATCGTTCGCGCCTAATGAACATCAAGCCATTGATGAATCAATGATTCGCTACAAAGGAAGAAGCAGCTTACGCCAGTATATGCCTAATAAACCCATAAAAAGGGGCTACAAAGTCTGGGTACGTAGTGATGAGACAGGTTATGTCTCACAATTTCAAACATATACTGGCAAAGTTGGCAAAGGCGCTTGGAGAACGAGTCATCAAAGATCTTTCTAGAGAGTTAGTTGGTAAGAATCACAAAGTGTACTTTGATAACTTCTTCAATTCTGTACACCTTCAAAAAGATCTACTTTCTAACAAAATATATGCATGTGGAACTGCTCGAAAAAACCGTAAGCAGATGCCAACTGACTTACGAGATGACAAGCTGCTGAGACGTGGTGATTCAGATTACAGAGTTTCCAAAGACGGAGTAGTGACCCTAAAGTGGATGGACAAAAAACCAGTACTATTCATTTCGAATTTTCATGACCCTACAGAGTTGAAGAGTGTTTCTAGAAGAAAGAAAGATGGCTCTAGAGAGGAAGTCACATGTCCAGTACTTGTCAATGACTATAATCGTCACATGGGCTATGTCGATAAGTTTGACATGTTAAAATCACTTTACGAAATAGATCGTAAATCAAGGAAATGGTGGCACCGCATATTTTGGTACTTTGTGGATGCTACAGTGGTGAACTCATATATTATATTCAAGTCCCGATTACCAAGTAAAATGACTTTGAAAGAGTTTCGACTTTCTGTGGTTTCTGGCCTAATAGGTGCTATTTCTGGGGAATCAAGCGTGGTCGGAAAAGTAATGAAAATATACCTAACAAATTCAAAACCATCGTACCACAGGAATTGAAATTTGATAAGAACTCGCATATTCCCGTTCATACAAGTTCACGACGATGTGCACATTGCAGCACTACAAAAGAACCACACCGCACCGTTTGGATGTGTTCTACGTGCAATGTGGGATTATGCCTCAAAGACAATAAAAATTGTTTTTATGTCTTCCATCGGAACTAGATGATGCCTAGTGGTCACTTTATATAACCATATCATATTTTTTTTCTTTTGTCACGATCCCACGTTTTTTTGTTTTACTTTGTGAATAAATATATCAATCAATATATTTTTCCATAAAAGTTTGTTTTCTTCCAAGAAAAACTAATTCCGTCCTCAAAGGGTTATTAGTTCACTTGGTAACTAGTTCTCATAAGCTATCCTGAAAGAATCAGGGGCCAATATTCAGCAGTTTTTTTATTATAAGGCAGTAATTAGGATTTATCAAAAAATGCAATAATTGGCCTCTATGACATAGTTATTGGCCACATTGAATTACAGTAATTGGCATCTCTAGATATCCTTATGAAAACTGATAGTGGTTCATTTTGCCAATGAAAAATAATTTTACAGGTGTCATGAGATAATTAAAATATGAAAGGTAGTTGGCAAAATAATTTCAAATAAATAATTTCAATAAAATTTATTTTTCAAACATGTTAGGCAAGTGAAAACAGGTGAATTAGATTTGTGAAGTTGATGTTTTTCAATACATTTTATGTGAAAGGTTCTCATGCAGCTATCACATTTGATACCAACAATTTCTTGTGAAATATTAAGAGTGCAGGAGAAACAGATTCCCGTAAGTAACTGGGGGGTTATTGAAAAATGTGAGATGATTCTGGATCTCATTTTGATCATGAATTTCCTGTCTTCTTTCTTCTGACGATTTCACAAATGGTTTTTGCATTATGCCTTCATCAAATATATCTTTCAAGACATTTATTTTTACGTTCGCAAATTTCTCCTCAAAATAACTCATTCTTGGTTTCAGTATTTCTTGAGACACTATATTTATTTTCTTCGCCCTCTTGAACCTTGGCGACTTTCGTAACTTTTTTTTCAAAGGTTTCGGTTTCCTTTTTCTCTCCGCCATATCTTGCTCTCTTTTCAACTTGTTTTCTTTATCTTTTTGCAGTTTCTCTTCTTCTTTCTGATCCTTAATTTTTGGATATAGGGAGACTAGAATAATTCCTAAATTGGATCAGAGTTCACTTAATTTTCTATCCAAATGAGTTTTATGTCCGTCAACAAAGAGGATAATGGGAAATTCTACATTTAGACTTTTTACGTAGGGATAGAAAGTGTTGCCTATATATTCATAGAATATTTCTGTTTTCATCCAACCAGTGTCACTACAAAAAATACTGAATTCATTTTGGAACTGATTCAGCTATTTTTTTTGGTAAGCGTTTATAAGGGTAAATGATTAAAGTGGGAGTCGTGAGACCTGATGCGATAAAAGTGAACATTACTGTCAAACTAGTCTTTGCCTGGGCACAATCAATCTCATAAACATTCTTACTGCCTCTAGGTGCTAACACCTTTCTGTTTTGAGGACATAGCTGAAAGTTTGTCTCATCTCCATTGAAAATGCGTTCAGGATATTTGAGAATATTGAAATAATTCTTCTCTTTCAAATATTCCGAGATATCCATTTCTTGATGTCACTTTCACTAATATGTGAAGAAGCTGCAGATACTACCTCATATTTCCTTGTAGCCATATCCGGATGTCTTTTCATGAATGCCCTATACCATCCTGGGCAATTATTTTTGAAAGGATTTTGTCGTGGTTTTTCATCGAGAAATTGTTTCACAGATAACTGAACATCTTCCTTACGGCGTGGAAATCCTTTTCTATGACATTCACTGATCCACTTAACTAAAGTTGCCTCCTCTTGTGTGCTGAGAATGGGTGAAGGGCCATGCGATATCTTCACAAACTTGTCAGAAAGCCGAAATTGTAATGTCGCCCTCGGAATTCGGTATTTCTTTGCTGCAACTCTCTTTGGCATTCCATTTTTTATATCTCTTATAGCACTCAGCAGATCTACTTCACTGTATTTTTTTGAGTAGGTAAGGTACATTTCATTTTTAGCGGCTTTTCGCATTCTGAAAAAAATAAATACGTTCTGAGGATGTTCTATATGGGACGAAACCTTTGGAAATTATATCATATCATAGTTATTGGACGTGGCCAACTACTGGTATAAGGATATACTTTAAGAATTATCACCCTAATAACGCATTACCGTTATTGAATATAATTTAAGAGATCACCATCCGACAAATGGTTCCGAACTGAAAAAATACAGTTATTGGTCGTGGGACAATGACTATGAATAATCGTGATTCCTTATACCCAGTTATTGGCCTCCCATAATATTTGTAAAATGATCAAAAACTGAGGTTATGAGGTTTAGATAGTCAATTGAGACATAATGGAACGTGATACATATCATACAAAGTATTAAAAATCTATAGATTCAATGCTATTCAGTTTAAAAGTAATTGGTGTGCTTACCTGATGTATAACAAAATCACAACCTAACGCAATATTCAGAGAAGGGCTTCGGACATTTGACTACGAAAAAGTCTTGGTTGAACTGACAGGGTTGCCAATTAACGGTAATGTTGAAAACTTCTTGAACTATGGATTCGCAGCAAAATATGTATTATTGCAACAGTGTAACGCTTATTATTCGTATATTAATATGGAGGGGCCAATCACTGTCACAGGACCAACAACTGTAGTGTCTACCCTACGCCTGCTTGAGGCATAGCGGGTAGCACAGCCATTTGATTATACTGTTGATAATGTATAATCAATTGTAATTTTAACCGAGTATTGTCAGCCTCGGTTCATTGCGTACGGAATTTCATCAGAGCTTCGGAGAAAGGGTGGACATTTTTTAATTCACAGCTAATGCTTTATATCTCTAGGATTCAATCAATTGGAGTAAGTAAAAAAACACCAACACAATTAGGTAACATTTTGTATTTTGATAATAATAGTAATAATACATATAATTTGGTAAATCAGCAACAAAAATCAAAACTTCGCGAGGGAACTGAGAAATTCTTCCATATATGGATTCCCTCCTAATTTTTCAATTTCAGCTTTGGCGTCCTTGTTCAGTTCATTCAGAGTTTGCCTAGTATATTCGAAGCTACCATATTTTTCTAGTAACGAAACACAATATTTTTTTACTTCGGTTTCTTTGGTCCTTTGTCGAAGAATATCTGTTTGTTGAAGGTTAAGGAAATAACAAATATACACATGGTTATTCACGGAAAGCTTTTCCTAGAGGTTTCTACAAATTTGTGACATAGAATCGCCAAAAAAAAAAACATCGATACTGGTGCTGCTTACTTTGTTACCCAGCGAGCACAAACATCTCTGGGAGGTTTTGAGATGTTTCAAAAATGTAGTCACGCCGATGTTTCTTTGAGACGTAATATATACTTCCCAAAGAGGTCCCTGAAGGATATTCAATGTTTTTTTTCTTCTGTGGCGTTTTTTTAAATGCCTATAGGAATGTATCGGAGATGTGCACAAAATGTTATCTTGTGGATGTTTTCACTTGGCGTACTATAGTTCACCTTTGAGATGTTCACCGAGAATATATCTAGCGTTCGCGCAATCGCAAATGTGATCATGTGATCTCAGTGATGTTTGAGTTGACGGAGAGTATCGTTTCTAGTTTCGACTTAATTTACCCCATTTTGTTTTCCATAAAAGTAGTCGTTTTAGAGTGAAGTGAAACGTTTTGTCAAGACAAAATATTATATTTAGTAATCAAAGTTGATCACGGACTGCAAAGTAAGGAATTAATTGTCGATATTCAGAAAATAAATAATCTCAAAAACATATACCGGTTCTGACTTGTAAAATCATCATGATAATCATTTTGTATACCTTAATTATCTATGTAAAGTGATTAATCAAGGACACTGTATTATTATGAGAGTGTATTCACAGTTTTGTTTAAATTCAGTTGAACCAGACAACAACCAGTGTTAGAGTGATATTTTCATTTTTGAAAAGTTGTTCAATTTGTGTTCCTTTGATCCTACTAAAATAAGTAATATCGATTATTTTTTTAATCGCCCCAGAGTTCTCTACATATTTTGACTTGTCGATCTGTATAATCAATGATAAAAAACGAGATAAAAGTGCATTTTGTATGTCTCAGGAACATCTCAAACAATGTTTTATATACAGTGATTTAATGTGGGCGAAAAGCTTTAAAAATGTTATGTTGTGTCTCGAAAAAGGCTTTGGAAAAAACGTGAAAGAAATGCTTTTTGTGATGTCCCAGGAACATCCTAAAAATAGCCGCGTGCGTCGGACATTTACACCTACATACACGTTCTATTCATGTATGAACAGAACATCGCAGTGGAGGTTTGATGTCTCAAAAATACTTACTTTTAACATCTCCGAGATGTTTTTGTGCTCGCTGGGTAGTGACATATGTCAAGTTGTAGCCGATACTTGAAGAATATCCATGTTAAAATCTATAATAAAACTATTTCTACGACATTGCCATATTTTCAATTACAACAGTAAAGTCTGAAACTATTTTGGCACGTGATGCCTACACTTTCTCGCCTAAGAAGTAGACAACACTGTACGGCTATGTTTGGCTACTGGCCAGACAATAATTATCAATTGCTCCAATATTTTTAATCTGTCTATATTCCATGGGCTGTGAGAACTATTGTGTGCATCATATCACTACTACACGAAAGTAGTTGCTGTTAGTAGAGCAGGTAAAGAAAAAATAAAAATAAATAATTAAAAAATTTTAGGCTGTACCTAAAAATAATTACTATTTCTTGTGTTAGATTAGATTCACCTCCATAGCTGGATGAGTTCTTTAGTTATGAATCGAACAGTAAACACGAATTCAAAGATTTCATAGAAATGAGTCATAACTTAAATGTGTGTATGAAAAATACAATTTCTACTCCAGTAATTACAAACAATGGACCCCGCACGGAAACATATGAGAAATTGGCTCTCGGTCAAATTGGCTGAAATTTTATTATGTTCTAGCGGAATGAATCGTGAATGTGTTAGTTTAAATGATTTTTTATGTGTCGTTTCTGAGATATAAGCGGTCAAAGTTCGTAAAAACGTCGTACGAGGATGTATTGATATCTAGTTAGCCTAGACCAGTTCCCTGCATAAACAAAATATTGCGTTACCGTAGCAACGAACAATAACTTATTAGAAGTGTCAGTGTAAAGTTTGACGTCAGAAAAGTAAACCAGAGTTACGCAATAAATTAAAAGAAAAAATATGTCCACCGAAATTGTGAAAATTGAAAAATTGGAGTATCGAGTTAAAAAGGGTTAAGAGGTAAGCAGATTTACGAAGATATGCTTAATACCCTTGATGATCAATGTCCTTCGTTTGCGACCGTGAAAAATTGGACTGCAAGCTTCAAAAGAGGTAAATTTTCCATTGAAGATGATGACAGATCGGGAAGGCCAGTTTCTGTGTCAGTCCCCTAAAATATCGATGCAGTTCATGACATGATTTTAACAGACCGTCGAATTGGGCTAAAACGGATATCTGAAGCACTGAATATTTCATACGAACGCGTTCATCATATAGTTCACGTCAATTTGGACATGAGAAAAATTGCTGCAAAATGGATCCCCAAATGTTTGAATGTTGACCAAAAGCGTGCAAGGGTAGTAGCATCGCGTTCGATCTGTGCTCGATTTGAAAACGATGTAGACTTCTTGAACCGAATTGTTACAATGGATGAGACTTGGGTACATTTCTACGATTCCAGAAACAAAGCAACAATCGATGGAATAGCGACACTCCGGTTCTCCAACACCTAAGAAGTTTCGTGTCCAAAAATCTGCTGGAAAAGTTCTTGCTTCAGTTTTTTGGGATTGCCATGGAGTAATCATGATTGATTTTTTGGATAAGGGTAGAACAATAACTGGAGATTACTATTCGACATTACTGATTACTCTACGGGGAAAAATTAAAGAGAAAAGACGCGGAAAGCTATCCTAAGGTGTTTTGTTTTTGCAGGATAACGCCCCTGCACACAAATCTTATGTTGCCATGCAAAAAATTCGTGATTTAGGGTTTGAATTACTAGAACACCCCCCTTATTCACCAGATTTGGCTCCGTCCGACTATCATCTCTTTCCTCAACTGAAAAAAAGTTTAAAAGGTCGTAAATTTTCTTTTAACTAGGATGTAATAAAAGCTGAGGAGGTCTGGTTTGCAGAGCAAGAAGAAACATTTTTTTTTGAAAGGTCTAGAGACGTTGCAGGTTCGCTGTAATAAATGTATCCAATTAAGAGGAGAATATGTTGAGTAATAAAATATTTTGACATTGAAATTTTGTTTGGTTCTATAGTAGGCTAAGAATTTTTCAATATACCCTCGTATAAGCGGTCAAAGTTCGTAAAAACGTCGTACCTACTTGGATAGGAATGACAAAGAAAAATTTTTTTTGTTAGAATGTAACTCTTCTATTAATTGTACTGTAATTCTGACGTTTGCTGTGTCCCTAGTTGATCGTACGCAATAAAAGTATTATTATTAAACAAATTCAGGATCGAAATGTATTTATCGGAACTCGTAAACATGTCCAATTATAATATTATTGATAAAAGTACATTAGGGTGAATCCGGGGAATAGACAAAAAAGTCGTTTTTCGGGATTTTTATTCTACCACTATTCCAGAACCAACTAGTTATATTTTTGTAAGCGATAAAAACGTGTTTTGTAAGTTGATTCTCTTTTTAAAATATGAATTTTTAAAGTTTTGAATTATACCTATACACAGATAACCATTGACAGGTCGTTTTTTAGTACAAAAAAAATAATTTACTACTACTGTTGATTGAACAAAAGAAAAGGTAACAAACGACACGAATAAAATCATTTAAACTAACACATTTTTCTAATAACTCATCCCGCTATTACATAACAAAATTTCATCCAAATATACCACATATACATTATATACTACAAGCTCAGGCCAATTTTGGAGGGGTCATGTGACCCAGCATGAATTATGTTTATCAAACCAACGCGAGACGGGAGCGGGATGAATGTGAGACTAAATTCGATAGTGGGAAATGTAAAGATACATACTGGAGTGATTATTCGTATTCCGAAATGCAGACAAGCAGAGAAATAATTGTATGGTTTGATACTTTCACTGTTATTCTAGCAACTCGCACTGTTCTCATGTTCCGTTCCCGCTCCCGCGTTCCCGCTTTGGTCTGAGGGCACTGTGTCGTCAGTTGTGAGCGGTGCAGGTGAGTACGCAGGTAAAAGAAATTTTCCATCGAGGGGAGAGATTTTTCGACAAAAGATTCTTGTACGGCATTTCTCAAGATGATAGATCATTGAGAAGGAATCAAGTAAGGCCTATAGTTAGAAAGCCACGGGATCTGAGACGCGATGTCCCACACACGTCTTCCGTTTGATGAGGTGAAAGTCCATCCCTCGAAAACCCCAGTATGAAGGAAAAATGTCTATTGATTTTTTCGAAGATTTATATTTGTCTTCCGTTATGATGATTTTGTTTAGAAAGTGACTAGTAATCATCTGACAAAGCTGAACACGATTTGGTCGAGGCGAACAATTCTGGGACCCAAAATCGATCATCGCAAAAATTCGACGTCTCATATTATATGCTCAATTTTGTGTTCCATCACTTTTTTATGGTCTTTACTTCGGGAAAAACCGAGTGGAAGAATTTTTCAGTAGGGCCCGGCCTCAGGGTTTTTTTTTCGTTCCTCGGATGCTGGTCCTTTCACCAGCTACACCTCAGCCTCTTGGGCTTTTTGTGTTTTCCGTGTTGGTTTTACAGCACCCACTCCGTAACTCTGGTCCTCTGTACCAGTCTGTACAGGTTCTTCACCGGTTGGCTGTTGTATTCCTCGGGAGTTAGATTGGGTTTCCCGAAAATTGCCTGTCTCTTGCGGTCTAATGCCCCGCATTCTGACAGTATATGTTTGGCTGTTTCTGTCCCTTTACCACATTGTCTGCAGGAAAGTTCTCCGTTGTACAGACCCATTTTGTGCAGGTGTTTCCTCATTGGACTGTGACCAGTGAGAAGACCCGTTATTGTTCTAACTTGATTCCTGCTCAGCTTGAATAGTTCTTCAGTTTTGTGTTTTGACGGTTCTTTAATGTATGTTTTCCCGTGGTGCATGGGAGGGGCTTCGTACCACCTCTCCTTTTGTTTTCGCTTGACCCAGTCCCGAATGCATCCTCGAATGTTGGATTTATTAATCCCGAGTGCGGGTTCTGGGCCAATGTATGGAGTTGATGAGCCCTCTCTAGCCAGCTCATCAGCTTTTTCATTGCCCTCGATACCGCAGTGTCCTGGAACTCACATTTGTGAATTTGTTGTGTTCTGTGAGAACACTGAGTTCTTCTCGGCATTCCCATACCAGCCTTCAGTGACGCCTGGCTCTCTGTGCATATTTTGATACGTGCATTGTTCATTTCCCTCATATTGATTTCTCTCGCGCATTGCAAGATGGCGTACATCTCTGCCTGGAATACAGAGGTGTTTGTTCCTAGTGAGACGCTTATTTGGCAGTTTCTCCCCTCACTGTATATTCCAGCACCAGTTCCTTTTCTGGTTTTGGATCCGTTCGTGTACCAGATCCTCTCTCCAGGTTTGCCCCTGATATTGTCGTCTGTCCATTCCCTGCGATCTTGCAAGATAGCCTCGAAGTTGATGTTGAAGAAGTATCTAGGAGTCATGTGGTCCGTTGGTTTCATTTCAAGAATGTTGCCTCCCACTATTTCCTTTATCTTGTTCTGATCCGATCTGTTGCTCGTATTTTGTTGTCTCAGAAGTCCCATTCTTGCCTCTCCCATAATTGCTATGTCAATCGGTGGGAGGTCCAACAGTACTTCCATGGCTAATGTAGGTGTTGTTTTCATAGCTCCCGTTATACTGAGGCATGCAAGTCTTTGTACTTTGCTCAACTCAGCCGCGGCTATTTTTTGTGTTATCTTTGTCCACCATACCAAAGATACATATGTGATCATGGGTTTCACCACAATGTTGTATATCCAGTACACCATTTTGGGATTTAGCCCCCATGTTTTCCCGTGAGCCCGCCTGACTAACATCAGTGTCATTTCGGCTTTCTTCTTAACTTTTGCCAGCTGTTTATTCCAGGTGAGTTTCGAGTCTAAAATCACCCCGAGATATTTAACTTCCCCTGAGAGCTGTATTAGGGTACCTTGTAGGGTCAGAGGTCCTAAGCTCTCTAACTTCCTTCTACGGGTATACGCTACAATGGTTGATATGGAGGGGCTAATAGTTAGGCCCTCCTTATCCATCCATGTACTCACCAGATTTGCCTCAGGGTTACAGATTAACATGCTAGTTTCAATAGAAAAGATCACGTAAAAATAGGTTTTTGGTCAACTATCAAAACAATGCTCAAAAGCAATCAGGATTTATAGATAGAGACAGCTTTAGGTGCCCCATTTTTGCAAATGGATAAGTAGATTTTGTTGTCGAAAATTTAATGGAAATTCTTTTTGATTTTTCCATACCCAGTTAACACAAACCTCTAGGCGATGTCGCTTTCTTGATTATTGTGGTAACAGTGTGAGTTACTTATATACATTGCTGTTACCGCTTTGTGATGCCAAATATTATGAATTGTTCACAATTTTCTTCTCGTTAATATCGTTTCGAGGTACAAAATGTGCAGAAAATTGCGAAGCACATTGACATGAATTTTGATATCATTGCTGAAACAGTGACCTAAATAACCGGCATTGAGCGTTGTTTGTCGAGACTTTTGAGAGTCGGGTGTAAAACTTGTAGGTATTGGGTTGATGGCACGGCGTCATTTTATCAATATTCTATAAGCATTCGTGATAGTGTTCAGTGTTCTGTTTGATTATCTCTCTTTCAATAGTTAATTCAAGTGTGTTTGTTAACATCACCCAAGATTTCTTAGTATCTCTTCAAAGAAAAGAACGGTAAGTGAAACGGTATATTCAGTGTTTTAAAAATTCGGCATTTTCAGGTTAGGAACTGATTCCGTCGGGAAGAAAATGCTGTACAGAGAACTGGAATTGAATTTTAGTATTTTCTGTTTTTCAAAATTTTGTTTTTGTTATGATTTAGGTTTAACTAGTGCTTTTAATGCTCACGTATTTGTTTTCTAGCATCCCATGTTATATAAACCATAATTCATTAGCTTTTGCTTTGGATAATAAAACTGATGTACTTATTATTTCTATTCATATTGAAACAGGGCAAAATTTGTTTCATTATGAATTCGAAATACTTACATGAAACTCTCGAAGAGTCTGAACGAGTAACAGGCGAGTTTTACTGTTAGCCATAATTAAAACCTACAAAATCATACCTATGAATTCATTATAGAATTCTAAATTTCAAGTGTTTGTGACATATAAGATAGTCAGAAAGTGAACCGCATTTTCAAATAGGTACCAGTTCATTAATTTTCACATTGTAACGTAAATTGATCTTGATGTGCATTTGATTTCGCCGTATAAATAGAATCTCACATTGGGCTAGTTTTGAGTCACATTTGGCATCACAATTTGATGTCTCGAAATGACCAACGAGGCACCGAATAGATGTTTTCGCAATAGTAATGGAAGTCACTTTTCGATTCTCTGATGTGATCTGAAACATGAAAGTGAATCCCACTACCATCTCTGAGATCATTTTGTGTTAACTGGGTATTTTCTCCCCAGGAGCCACTCGTAAATTTCCCTCCATTTTACTCAACATCAATGTACTTTTCAACCCGATTCGAGGCTTGTATGCGAAAATGGGGCATCTAAATCTGTCACTATCCGACGGTCTATTAGAAAGAAACACAGTTGCGAGTCTGCAATTCAGCTGGTGTTGAATGAATGGAAAAATAATTTTGATGTTGGAAAAAGTACCGTTGCTGTTTTCTTCGATTTACAAAGGGCATCCGATACTGTGGATCGAGATATAACGATCACAAAATTGCAGAAAGTCCGTATTGGGGGAGAGGGGAGCAGAGCTTTAAAATGGTTTTCTATTTAAGGAATCGGAAGCAAAAGGTAAAGTTGAACGGAATAATTTCCAATGATATGATGAACAATCATGGTTTCCCACAAGGAAGTCTATTAGGACCATTGGTCTTCATAATTTATATACAGGGAGTTCCTTAAAGACATGCTAATATTTGAGGGGGTGATTCTTTGACTTATTTTAAGGAAAAAACTTTCTATAAACGTATGTCCTGAAAGTCCTAACTTTTGAGATACAGGGTGATAAGTTTTGAAAAAAAAGCAGTTTTTTAATAATAACTGAGATAATATTGTAGACGTTTTTATAAAATTTGGTACATGTCTTCTATGCATCAAGGTGCATTTTGTAATGCACAAACATTATCATTTTCTCAACCAGTGGCGTCCGTACGGGTTTTGCATTGAATATTTTTGGAGAAAAAAAATACTACGCCACTGCTTTCTCCTGAAAAAAAAATCTTTTGAGATCCTCATTCATTTTTGAGCAAATTTGATTTCTTGAGTTTTCTTTGTCCGACGCATGGTTTTCGCTTAAAAAAATTAAAATCGTTTCATTTCAGGATCTATTCTTCAAAAATCTGATGCGGTGTGGAAATGTTTGTGCATCGACTGAAAGCAAATTGAGGGATCAGATTTGTTCCAAAATTAATGAGAATCCAAAAAAAATGTGTAATTTTTGTCAGATGCTCGGTTCTTGATTAAAAAAACTGAATTGAAATTGCTTCATATCGCAGTAACTAACATTTTGTTGACAATAAATCGTCCGATAGTAATTTAGCAACCTGTTTAAATTGATATTTCTTTTCACCACTTCTTAATCTTTTCATAATAAATGCATCCATGTCGACAATACCCGAATGGATTTCCGATATTATTTCAGCTACCTGTCTGTAATTAATAGTATATTTTGTTCTTCAAATCACTATAAATATTGTGTTTTCACTGGTTATGAATACCATTTTGTGTTTGAGAAAGATATAGGAATAGCGAAGCGCACTATTATTTACTTGATTTTTAAGTGTGTTATTGAAGTTATTTTGGTTGTCCGCTGTTTTTCTGAATATCGGTAAATATGGTGAATTACATGAATGCAGAAATGGCGGCAATGCATTACGTATATGGCCTCGCTGATGGTAATGCAACAGAAGCCAGACGCATTTATCAGGAAAGATATCCTAATCGTGCCTTACCAGATAGCCGTACGTTTTCAAATATTCATCGCCGACTTAGGGAAACTGGTAGTTTCAAGAAAGGTACTTTGGAAGGTAGACCTCTAAGACAGAACTCTTGAAATTGAGGACGCGGTTCTGCATAAAATCGAAGAACATCCTGGGACGAGTACGAGGAAGATCGCTAGAACTCTGAATATTTGTCATCAAATTCTTTGGCGTATTTTGGTTGATTTTTTGTTATACCCATACCATATTTTACGAGTACAGGCATTACTCCCTAGATATTTTCCACAGCGTGTGAACTTCTGTCAGTGGTATCTTCAGAGTATTGCACTAAATCCGCAGTTTGAGTCACAAATTTTGTTCACAGACGAAGCAAAATTTTCTCGCAATGCTATGCAAAATTTTCATAACAATCATATGTGGGCGGAAGAAAACCCCCATACCATAACCGAAACCCATTTTCAACACCAATTTTCGGTTAATGTATGGGCAGGAATTATTGGTGATTATCTAATAGGCCCATTTTTTCTACCAGGACGCCTTGATGGTCGGTCTTATTTACACTTTCTGGAAGAAGAACTAAATGGGGTGCCAATTGCGTTAAGGAATCGAATATGGTACATGCACGATGGCTCATTTCAGTGTAATAGGGAATATGCATTTTTTTTTTATTTGTTTAATCAATTTTTTACTTCGTTACAACATAGTAAAAAATATGAATATGGTTGAAATCCTTGGAATTAATTTTTAAAATAATATATAAAACACCGATTGAATTTGACCTATATGAACGCCTCCATTTTCGCGCGCTATGGATGACGTCACACGGCGCTATCAAATTGTTTTTAAAATGCAGTACAAAGTGTTAGAGAGAGATGAACCTATGTGAAAGTGATCTCGATCAACCAGAACAGTCTTCAATGAACAAGCTTTTCTATAGTTATGGACACTATTGACAGTTATTAATTAGGTTAGGGATTTTAATCGCTATTACGATAATAGAAAATGCTAAAAAACCATTTTATAGGTATTGTCTAGTACCGGAATGCCAAAACACAATTATAAGTACACCAAGTAAAGTATTATTTTCTGTTCCAAGAGATGCGAAAATTCGTAAACAATGGTGTAAGGTTATGAGAAGAGGCGAAGTTTCTCCAATATCACATTTACATTGTTGTGAAGATCATTTCAATGCTAGTACATTGTATTTCGATAGTTAACATGAAGTGAATTGATCAGAACTAAGTTTTGTGTGCATAAATATATGCCTGCCTCACCTAAATTACAAAAGGAAAACTATCATTTGATAAACTACTACTACTTATCAGTTCAGGTATTGTCGGATTGTGCTTTGACAAAACCGCTTTCAGTCATTGCTCTTGATAATTTACAATTGTCACTAGACCAAAATCGGACTATGTAATGGAAAACACTACAAATATATAAATAAAAACAAATTTTCTATGAAAGACGACTAGCACAGTATGAATATCAACACAGATAAATTTCATAACGTGCCATGTGACGTCATTCTTCGTTTCGACCAATGGTGATGCGTTCTCGCAAATTTGAATTCCGCGCGCTTATTATACACTTTTTGATTAAAGTAAACTAATGGTTTAGGTGTAATTTCAAGACAATAAAGTACATGAGGTAAAAAAATTAAGTAAATTTAAATCACTTGCATGTTCCCTATTGTCCATTTAAATACAGTTTATCATAATCGTTGGATAGGTCGCGGAGGACCTCAGCAATGGCCAGCACGATCCCCTGATCTCAACAGTTTAGATTTCTTTTTATGGGGCACCTTAAAGCTCTAGTGATTTAGTAGATTTAAGAGAGCGAATAGTTGCCTCGTCTGAAACTATTCCAAATACGCCGGGAATATTTGAACGTGTGCGTAATTCCATGCGTAGATGGGCGGAAGCATGCCTATTAAGTGAAAGTGGCCATTTCCAATAATTTTTATAATCAGTGTTAGTATTGTCAATAATTAATGAATTTGATCCGTTCATTTAAACTTACTTTCGGTGGATTTAGTCAACTTTAGCATAAGCATTATCATAAACATAACAGTAACATCAAATGTTTTTAGCATAAACTTAACATTGTTGTATAAATAGCGCCATTTGATATAACAGATTCAACTTTCGCTTTTGACATAAATTTAAGCACAATTTTAAAATGATGTTGACTAAATGCACCTTTTTTTAAAATAAAATAAAATTCGTTTTTGTACAAGCTGAAATCCATATTTTTTGGATTCTCATTCATTTTGGAACAAATCTGATCCCTTAATTTGCTTTGAGTCGATGCACAATCATTTCCACACCACATCAGATTTTTGAGGAATGGACCTTTCCAAGAGATATGAGGTAACACTGAAATTAGAAAGTAAATACGCTAATATCACTCGGGATTTTTTATTTTTTTTTCTGACCGCTAGTTTATCTATAATCAGAAGAAAAGTGGTTTCGTGACGTCACGTTCATCAAAATTAAACTTGACAACGTTGTTAAAGTTGTGCACCAAATTCTCTTCCAAATATAATGTGTCCTATGACAGTTGTCATTTGATACCAGATGGGTTCTTTCGTCTGTTTCACGGTGCGATCAATAAGAATAGTTTGTCTCTGTCTAACTCATTTGCCTACCCATTTGATACAAGTGAAGCAGTTCTATCAGATCTAAACTTCAACGAACACTACCTTGATTTATTTTTTGAGGTTAATGCGATTTTCTAGTTTTGAGAGCTTTTGTTCTAAAATTTGTTAATAATTCCTGTATCTCCAGTACCTGTATCCCTGCAATAACTGAACATGTCGAAAAGGTGCTTTGTACCTAGGTAAATTATCCGAACTTCCCTTCACGAAGCCTTGTTCCATATTTTTAATACACAATTACACAAATAAATTCACACCAAATCGTTTATGATAACACGTCACTACACTATTATCGAATTTATCAGTTGAATGTTGATTGTTGAATGTAAATAAAATAAACATTAACCTCACATCTCCATATAACTTTCGACAGTTGAGAACTGTCATTACGATTTGTTGTGTTGTCAATGCTCGATCTTCATCAAAAGGATGGTCTGTTCAGAAAATTTGAAAGTTATAAATACAATAAAAAATAGCTAATATGTGGATTTTTATCTATGAGTTGATCAAGTGACAATGTATTGTTTATTTCTCAACGGCTTATATCATGCTAGAAGTTATATTTTTAAGGAGAACGGTATTGCCTGTTTCGGAACGTGGATTATGGTGAGAGATATTTCCGATGAACGTGACGTCAGCGCGGCACACTTTGAAATGTGATATTTTTTTAAAATGAATGAAAAATAATGGAACTTTTTGTTAAATGGACTTTCCAGACTAACAACTATCGATTTAAACGAGTTTTGTAATTTATTTTCCGTAAATGTAAAGGTCCATTGATCCTGGAGTAAAACGATTTTTATTTTTTTAAGCGAACCATGCGTCAGACAAAGAAAACCCAAGAGATTAAAATTGCTCTAAAATGAATGGGAATCTCAAAAGTATTTTGTATTTCAAGGAAAAGCAGTGGCGTAGTATTTTTTCTTCAAAAATATTCAATGCAAAACCCGCGCGGACGCCACTGGCAGAGAAAACGAAAATTTCTGTACATCACAAAATGCACCTTGATGCACAGAAGACATGTACCTAATTTTATAAAGATGCGTACAATATTATCCCAGTTATTATTAAAAAACTGTTTTATTTTCAAAACTTTATCACCCTGTATCTCAAAAGTTAGGACTTTTAGGACATACGTTTATAGAAAGTTTTTCCTTAAAATAAGTCAAAGAATCACCCCCTCAAATATTAGCATGTCTTTAAGGAACACCCTGTATAAATTACATGACTGACAAATTACATGGAACTGAGATACATTTAATTGCTGACGATGCTCTAATATATGCATCATCAAAATAAGATCTAAAAGATTCCATCAACAAAATAATTGAGATGCTTTGAAAAATATTTATGAATATACCCGTAACAGTCGTCTCAAAATAAATGCACTGAAAAGTAAATGTATGATCATTGACAAAACTATACTCAGTTTAGATATTATTAATATGCGGTGAATATAGTGGGTAGAATAATTGAATGTGTTGAGAAACTGAAATATTTGGGCGTCATTATAGACATTATTATTATTTAAAGATCATGCCAACTACATAATATCAAAAATGAGTTACAGTGTTAATTATCTATCAAGATGTTCGCATCATCTATCAATATTGTCTAAATTAACTATATATAATTCGTTAATACTACCACACTTGAATTACTTCTCTACAATCCTGTATTTATTGGATCGAAATTAATTATCTCTCCTTCAGAAATTACAGAATAGAGTAATGAGAATAATAGTATCTTGTTCAAGGTACACTCCAATAAAAGTTATGCAACAATTTTTACGTTGGTTGGCAGTAAAGGAATACATACAATTGCAGGTGTTGGTATTCATTTTCAAGGTGAAATAATCGGGTGATGCACCACCCTATAACTTCTGTTTTTGATAAGGATTTGATATTATTCAATGGACTGACTGCCTGATGATATTAAAAAGTCAACTTCAACTTCAGCTCAAAGCTCATCTCAAAAGTTTGTATTAATAATAATGTATGGTTAACCAAAACATCTGAGGACCCAAAAAATGTTTCACTTCAAGTTGAAGAAAAAAATTATTTTTGTTTTTTTTTTTCGGAAATAAAAAGGGCTATCGGAAAATGGCATCGATAGAATAAAAGGCAAAAAAATCCTCTACAAAATAGTCAGGGATACTCTGAGTGGGCTAGGTTAGGTTTGGTGAGGTTAATACTTCATATTTGAAGCAAATCCGTCTATTTGAGCTCTAGAAAAGGTGCAAATCGCCCTAAAATCACGATGCTTATTGCTCAAGAGAGAGCTAAGAACGTATAACAATATAAAAACAATAAAAAGGATACGCATGACCTGTTTATCTTGTGGTTGGCTTAGAATCGCATGGATTATTGGAAAACTGAATTTTCCCTCTGTTAAGTCTTCACAATAGCTCTTATGCTGCATGTACTGAAAATGAATGAATGATTTTATTCACTTCTTCCAATTCACCCTAAGAGGAGGTTTCATTGATTTTTTGCTATACTTAGTTCAGCGCTTGATCTGATGAATCATGTATTTATTTGTATTGACTAACACTGTATTGAAGCAATTCTTTGAGAACTCTGAAAAACAGATGCTCTCCTATGAAAAATGAGAAATAAAACTTTCTATGTTTTTATACCACTTCTATTTGTAACCAACGTTACTGCAGTTTCGTCCTATATGGACATTATTAAACAATACAATAATCTGAAATAATAACACTTCTTAAATACCCTTAATTCTACCCGAGGCCTGTCTTAATGACTAACGGTCATTAATGACTTTTACCTGGACCTTGTTTATTTGTGACAATGTGACTGCGCTGCCTTAAAAACTGGTGAATAGACCAAATCCAGTTGATCATTCAGTAGGTTACATCCACAATATTTGTGTTTATGAATTTCTAGGGATTCTAAATAATTCAGTTTCCAACCCTTGCTTGCATAGTGCAAAATTTCCGTATCGTTCAGACTCGGAAATTTGTGGTTGCATTCCAAGGAATGGTTTGAAAATGTCGAATCATTTTTTCCTAGTCTGAAGGACCTTTCATGTTCAGCGTATCTTTTTGAAAAATTACGTCCACATTGTCCCACATAAACACCGTTACACTCTGGACACTTAAGCTTATAAACTCCAGATTTTTCCATTTTTGCTATTCTATCTTTGGCATTGAAAAGAAAATTAGACAACCTGGCATGTGGCCTGTATGATAATTCTATATTATTCTTTCTAAAGAATCCCGCAATAGCCTCTGTTCTTCTCCCGAAGTACGTTAGAGTTACAAATTTCTTAGTTTCTGATTGTTTGACCTGGGGGTATATTAATTTGTGCGAAAATTTAAGACGATGTTTTCTGACTAACTTTTGAATTGTGGCCGCTTGGAAACCATTATTTTGTCCTATCTGTATGATTGTTTTAATTTCTGTATCTAGATTATTAGCAGACAAAGGTAACGAGAACGCTCTATGTAACATTGAATTATATGCTGCTAATTTTTTACTATCGGGATGGAAAGAATCACTTGGAATTGTAATGTCCGTGTAGCTCGGTTTTCTGAATACATTGAACTCAAATTTATTATGATTATGTGTGATGGTTAGGTCTAAGAAATTAATTTGTCTCTCTATCTCTGTCTCAAGTGTGAATTGTATGTTACTATTTAGATTATTTATAAATATCAGAAACTGGTTTAGCTGTCGTGTGGTACCTCTGAAACAGGCAAGAATATCGTCAACATACCTATACCAAAAATGAATATGTTTTTTACCAAGTTCGGAATTTAGTATAGTGGTCTCCAAGTTGTTCATAAATATATCTGCTAAAAGTGGACTAAGGGGGGAACCCATTGGTAAACCTGAATCCTGTTTATAAAATTTGTTATTGAATTGCAAATAATTCTGATCTAGGCATACATCAAAAGCTCCTATGAATTTGAATTTATCAAGCACGTGAGTATGGATCAACCCCCTATTAGTTAGATAACATATTTATCTTCGTATTTAAATATCTGACTCAAGTTATGCATATTTTACACTTACATCAACAGAAAATAAATTCATGTAGTCATCTCGAATCTGGAATATGAGTCCCAAAATTGCTGCTATCTTGGTATAATCTTCCTTGTTTTCACTGAAAAGCTGCATTAATCGTATAGCCAACATAAAAAGACCACCAGTTTCTGGAATTTCCTTCGTTAGTAAAAACTACGATGAACATGTTGAACAAACTTACTTCGAACCACCATTTGCTTATATTCATGTTCACTTGGACAAAACAAATTGTCTCTCCAATATATTTCCATTCCTTGGCCCCTGTACAGTTCTAAAATTTGCTCCAAAGCAATAGATATTGCCTAAAACAAAAATAATGGATAAAAAAGCTCCATTACACCAACAAAAGAACAGCAGATAGATTCTTATCTCTTGAATGAAATCAAAACAGTATACACATTTTTTACGAATTAATACTATGTATAATTGAATAAAAAGACTAATATCGTTTCAACATTTGAGCTGCTGGAATGTTCTAAACACATTTAACAAAAACAATAGTTACTTCAGGATGTTTCAAATTCTCCACACGTTCTAGGGCAATGAAAGAAGTGTAATTTGCAGTGTTTATCGTACTAGCTACTCCATAAATTGAATGAGCTACAGGAATCCCTCTCCTCAATATCGAGTTATCTTGAATATCATCTATTCTGCAATAAAAATGAATGGGGTAACTCCAATAATACCATAAATTTCAGACATACAGAAGACTAGAGTTGTGTAAAATTTGGACAATATCAGTGATTTGGTTCAATTTTTCATCGGGTATCCGCAACCAGTGGTTGAATGCTTTGGCTAGTTTGGACCTTATATTTTTTCCTGGCACTTGAAGGATGTAGTTGAATGGTTCCAGAAGTTTCTGAAAGGAAAGATACTCTATATTGTGAACACTTCGTTAAACTTTAATACAACCTCATCCTGGCTTTTATCATTTTTTTTACTGAAAGGTAACTTAGATTCATTCCCTGGTGCGGACATTTTCGAATTACGCTGTACTTAATGAAGAATTTCTTTTAAATACGCCTGAAAAATCTTACTAATAATTAACTTTAAATCCCCAAAAAAATCTGATAAAATATGAGGTTTGAGGTTATGACAAAAATACAACAAATTGTTATTATAGTTAGAATTCAGTCCTCTAGATGGCTCTGGAGATCTGGAGTATACAATACACTGGTTGTCAGTGTTGTCCACAGAACTCACACTAACATATAAGTATGGTTCTGTGGTCTTGTCACAATATGGGTTCTTTCGGTAAGTACGAAGTGTAAAACTTCCTAAATTCGTAGTATCTACACTCGACTTTGTCGATTGGATTCACACATTCCTTTGTTTATGCAACTGATTCAAAATGTAGTAAAAATTCAGGGAATTACGCTACATCAAATTGTTGTGCAACCGTAGACACGTGTTTCGAGCTTAAGCTCTCATCAGTACGGTAAAATCAAGTGCGAAGATTAACAACACTTGGATGTAAAAATAGAAACAAAGGAAGTCAACAACAGGAAGCCAACTACACAGTTGTGGCTTCGGTTAGAAGATCTTGAGCTTTCAAGGCAACAAATAAACGTCGCCATGGAGGCAGATATAGCTACCAGCGTGACAATCTTACACTGGAAAATACAAATCAGGATGGATTTATCGAGGGGCAATATATAAAAATATAAATAGAAAAGTTATTGGGTATAGCCCATATTCGCACTTGATTTTACCGTACTGATGAGAGCTCAAGCTCGAAACACTTGTCTACGGTTGCACAACTTTTCTATTTATATTTTTACAATATTGCTCCTCGATAAATCCATCCTGATTTGTATTTTCCTGGGTAGGATTGTCACGCTGGTAGCTATAACCGATAATATTATTAGGTCGGTGGCACCCAATGAGAGTTTAATCCCCATAAGACAGTGGGTAGTAGAAAGAGATGAAAGAACATTTTTGACGAAATGTGACGTAGTTGGACGTGCCACGGCCGCCGTTCTCTATAGAGAGTGACGGACTAGCTCTTGGTATATGAGAGTTACTGCTGGCAGTTTTGTTGCTTGGTTCGAGTTCGACTGTGTACTCATATCCAAGTACGTCACTATGACGCGTCGATGCTACAAGATTCTGATTGGCTAGAGCCTATTAAACCCTCCTTGTTAGTTTAGTCTCTTTGGGTGGCCCCCACCGATCTGTAATATAACTACACATCGGTGGTCGTCCCCGATTGGTAGTGGATATTAAACTCTCTCTGTTTATCGTTCGCGCATCTCAGATGCAGAGCTATATTTGTCAATCTGTAAGTATATAGATATTATAATTGTTATGTTTGTTAAACTGGAAATACTGGAAAAACCGTAATTTTTTCACCGCATGAGTTGAATCGCAAAAAAATTGCAAATAGTCGCAAGGGTATGAACGTGCCTTTACTCAGATCGTCACTCGTCAGTTGTTACTTGTTTAATGTCAACACTCAACAGTCAACATGTTTATTTACATTTTACAATAAAGTGGCGGTTTTGATGTGCTAGAATTGTAAACTCAGATTCACATACCAAAAAACAGTTTTCGAATTTGACGGTTGAATAAAAATGAGCAGAAGAAATCCACGCCGTGCTGCTGCAGCAGCAATAGCAAGAAATTTACTTATTGAATCAGAGGATGAATCTGACAACGAAATAGACCTTTTGCAAATATTTGAAGCAGTCCTTCAAAGGTCCCGGCGCAGATCCCCCAAAAAACGCGCTACCAAAAAATCCAAGTCACCAAGAGCTGCAACTTGTAAAGGAAATACTCGTGTGGGGCGCAGAGGCCAGCAAACTGAAGCCCCATCCACAGTTACAGCAGAAATAAACTTAGAGTCAGACAATGAACATATTGACGAAGAAGTCAAAGTTAATCAACTGAAGAATATAGAAAATAAGGTGGATAATTTCTTCAAGTCTGGGAATCTACTATCTGACGATGACGATGTTGACTTAGACATAGTGAAATCAAACGTAAAGCAACCCCCAACAGAATCCAAAGAATTTTATTCATTGTCAGATTCTGATGAAGACAAGCCTTCAACATCTAAATTGAATAGCGATCAACTTAATTCTCCAGTAGGTCCAACTGTGATTGATAAAATTGATTTAGCTCAAGAGTCAAAAACAAAAGGCGATGAACTAATGGAAATAGTAGATCAAATTTTGGATGGCAACGAAACTCCAATAGAAATTGATGTTGAACCAGATAAAAGTTGGGCAGAGTACAAAAGCAAAACTGAAGAAATTTTAGGCAGTATGAATGCTATTTTGGACGAGTTCAAAGAAAACGTCGAGGAAAAGAAACCAGAAGAGAAGGTTGTAGAGAAGTCCCCTCTAAAAGCAAAGCCAACTTGCCCAATTTGTTTGGAAATTCTGGGAAGCGATGTCGTGGCAGCTGCGACACTTTGTGGGCACATATTTTGCTGCAGTTGTATCACAAAAGTGGCAAAGACTTCTAAAACTTGCCCAACCTGCAGAAAACGTATTAATCTCAAACAAATTCATCCAATATATCTGTAAAGTATTTCTAAGTTATTCCCAGGAAAAATGATTTTTATTTTTGTATGAATATATGCTTTTAGTTCACACTTGTACAAAGACTTGGGTTATTAGTTTTTATGAATTCTTCGCTATTGTAAGTTCCGTTTTTGTTTTGAATGTTGAAATGTTTGAGAGGTAATAACTATGACAGCATTGTTTTTGCTGAAACTTTCACCATTCTTGAAGATGGCTTTAGGTAAGGCCTATACTGAACAAAGCTGGATTCATATGCAAGCTTCTCATGTCAAGCATTGCCTCCTGATTGGCTGTGAAAACAGTGAGCACTTTTCAAGGCCAAAATTTCAAGAGTCTAAACAATTTCGACTTTTTTGGAAAAAAAAGCGATGGTACTATTAACTGGAGCAAGTGCTCAAACTGATGTCTTTTTATTCTTTTGCCAATTCAATTAACTGTCGCTTCTGATAAAATATTCGCTGCATGATCACAATTTTTTTTTATTCAAAAATTTTTTTTTTTTTAAAAGTCTGTTATGACAATTATCTCATATAAACTGTAGGCTTCTAAAATTTTAGCTTCTCGCAATTATTAGCGAAAGCTGTCATATGAATCCACCTTAAGGCAGTAATCAGGTGCATTAATATGGGCAATGTTTATGGTATGTATCCTTGAATCTTGGTATATGCCAAACAAGAGACATTGCCCTTCATTACCTCACCTCACTGTAAATATTTGTTAGTACATTCAGGCTATTAAGTGAAATAATACTACACTACACTATAACATTGTCTTTTTTAAGAAATAATGTCACTGTTGATATTGTTGACAGTTCAATAACCTAGTAATAAGTATTTTTTATGTATTTTGTAGTATTTGATTAATTATTGTATTCAAAACATTTTATATCGCTTCAACAAATTTTCTTATTCAAGTATCGATTTAATATTAAATCTCTTGTTTTGAATTACTCTCCAGGTGAAAAAATCTACCTTTTTTGATATTTTTTGGATATCTTGTAAATTTTAAAGAATGTCCCTCCTTAAGCAGAAGCATGACTTAAGTCGTAAGTTCCAGAAAAAGTTAATGATCTGCTGGTTGTTAGATTGAAGTTGGATCCTGTTTTGCACACTGTATTTATAAGTGAAGCATTGAGAATACCCAATTTGTACAGTTCTAGGGGCACATTTGAGAGGTTTGTTGACACCTAGTAGGAGGTGGATGTATATGCACACTAGAGTGATATTTGTTCTGCTTGTGTGAATGTGAAATTGACTAAAACTGTATGCAACAAATTGATTGAATAGTTCTCTGAAAAGTGGGAGTAATTACCGAACTCCGAAATTTTGTCTCTGTACTTTTAGTTTGCCGTTTCATTAAAATGTAAACTGTTTTTTTGCATTGCATTTTATTTACATGTATACAGGGTGTCCGGTAAACCGTTACAATCTTGGAACTGGTGGTAGACCAGGTCATGACTGTTCAGAATAGCGGAATTTACCTAAGTGAAAATCTGATTGTTTTCGAGTTATGGGCTTATTTTTATAATTTTGGGAAAATTGCTACCTCACCTTGGATCGTGGGTGCCTTGACTACAATTTTAGGACGGGCGTGAAAACAGCCACGGTTTTTTCATCCACGTTTTTCGATTTGGTAACACCGCGCAGTTCCATAGCTTTCACGTAAGTTACGGCTCTTGGCCTTTTATGAATCCCTTAAAATAGCGATTCAAATGGTAGATATGTTATTCTTGAACTGGATATTGTTAGAAGTTAGAGATCACGAAAAAAAAAGATATAATGAGGAGTTGGTGTGTGGCTCATGAGGTAAAATTTAAAACTCATACTGAAAAATTATCGGTTCATGGCACCCAGTGTGAATGAGTGAAAAACAGTCTTTCACATCTCAACTTTTTTACCGCATCCCCAAAAGTCATTGTCGGGCCGTCGCGTCGTAAGGGGTAGAGTTTTTTGAAAATTCCAATTATTTACCGAAAACTTATTAGGCGATGGCACTCGAAATGAATATGTAGAAAATAATCATTTGCATCCTTACTTCATCCTTCACCCCCCAAAGTCATTGTCGGACCGTCAGAAGGGGTACAGAATTTTTGAAAATTCCAATTATTGACCGAAAACTTATTAGGCGATGGCACTCGAAATGAATATGTAGAAAATAATCATTTGCATCCTTACTTTCATCCTTCACCTCCCAGAGTCATTGTCGGACCGTCAGAAGGGGTACAGAATTTTTGAAAATTCCAATTATTTACCGAAAACTTATTAGGCGATGGCACTCGAAATGAATAGGTATAAAATAATTATTCGCATCCTTACATTCATACTTCATCCCCAAAAGTAATTGTCGGGCTGTCAGAAGGGGTACAGAATATTTTGAAAATTCCAATAATTTACCGAAAACTTATTAGGCGATGGCACTCGAAATGAATATGTAGAAAATAATCACTTGCATCCTTACATTCATCCTTCACCCCCAGAAGTCATTGTCGGACCGTCAGAAGGGGTACAGAATTTTTTGAAAATTCCAATAATTTACCGAAAACTTATTAGGCGATGGCACTCGAAATGAATAGGAAGAAAATGATCATTTGCATCCTTCCCTACATCCTTCACCCCTAAAAGTCATTGTCGGGTAGTCAGAAGGGGTACAGAATATTTTGAAAATTCCAATAATTTACCAAAAACTTATTAGGCGATGGCACTCGAAATGAATAGGTTACATTCATCCTTCCCCCCCAGGAGTCATTGTCGGGCCGTCAGAAGGGGTATCGAATTTTTTTAAAATTCCAATAAATTACCGAAAACTTATTAGACGATGGCACTCGAAATTAATGGGTAGAAAATGATCATTTGCATCCTTACTTTCATCCCTCACCCCCAAAAGTCATTGTCGGGCCGTCAGAAGGGGTATAGATTTTTTTAAAAATCCAATTTTCTTCCTAAAATATATTAGGCCATCGCCTAATATATTTTACTCGAAATGAATGGGTAGAAAATAATCATTGGCATCCTTACTCTCATCTTTCACCCCCAAAAGTCATTGTCGGGCCGTCAGAAATGGTACAAATTTTTTGAAAATACAATTTTCTTCCTAAAATATATTAGGCGATAGCACTCGAAATGAATGGGTAGAAAATAATCATTGGCATCCTTACTCTCATCCTTCACTATCAAAAGTCATTGTCGGGCCGTCAGCAGGGGTACAGATTTTTTTAAAAATCCAATTTTCTTCCTAAAATATATTAGGCGATGGCACTCGAAATTAATGGGTAGAAAATGATCATTTGCATCCTTACTTTCATCCTTCACCCCCAAAAGTCATTGTCGGGCCGTCAGAAGGGGTACAGATTTTTTTGAAAATCCAATTTTCTTCCTAAAATATATTAGGCGATGGCACTCGAAATGAATGGGTAGAAAATAATCATTGGCATCCTTACTCTCAAAAGTCACTGTCGGGCCGTCAGAAGGAGTACAGATTTTTTAAAAAATCCAATTTTTTTCCTAAAATATATTAGGCGATGGCACTCGAAATTAATGGGTATATATTAATCATTTGCATCCTTACTTTCATTCTTAACCCCCAAAAGTCATTGTCGGGCCGTCAGAAGGTGTACAGAATTTTTTGAAAATCCAATTATCTTCCTAAAATATATTAGGCGATGGCACTCGATATGAATGGGTACAAAATAAGCATTGTTATCCTTACCTTCATTCTTAACCCCCAAAAGTCATTGGCGGGCCGTCAGTAGGGGTACAGATTTTAGTTTAAAATGCTATGCTCCTACTGACGGCCCGACCATGACTTTTTGGCGGTGAAGGATTGAAGCGGGGATTCACAAGATTGTTTTCTACTCATTCATTTCGAAAGTGACATCGCCTAATTAGTTTTCGGTAAGAAATTATAGTTTTCAAAAAATTCTGTACCTCTTCTGACGGCCCGACTATGACATTTGGGGTGGAGTATAAAAGAAAGGATGCCAATAATTATCCCAATCATTTCGAGTGCCATCGCGTATTACATTTTAGGAAGAAAATTGGATTTTCAAAATTCTGTACCCCCTTGTGACAGCCCGAAAATGACTTATTGGGGATGGAGAATGAAAATCAGGTTGCAAATGATTATTTTCTACCCATTCATTTCGAGTGCCATCGCCTAATAAGTTTTCGCGGTAAATAATTGGAATTTTTAAAAATTCTGTACCCCTTCTGACGGCCCGACAATGACTTTTGGGGGCGAAGGATGGAAGAAAGGTTGCCAATAATCATATTGTATCCATTCATTTCGAGTGTCATGGCCAATTACATTTTAGGAAGAAAATTGGATTTTCAAAAAAATTCTATACCCCTTCTGACGGCCCGACAATGACTTTTGGGGGTGAAGGATGAAAGTAAGGATGCAAATGATTATTTTTTACCTATTCATTTCGAGTACCTTCGCCTAATAAGTTTTCGGTAAATAATAGGTTTTTTCAAAAAATTCTTTACCCCTTCTGACGTCCCGACAATGACTTTTGAAGGTGGAGAGTGAAAGTAAGGATGCAAATGATTGTTATCTAATCATTCATTTCGAGTGGCATCGCCATATACGTTTTTGGTAAATTATTGGAATTTTCAAAAAATTCTCTACCCTCTCTGACGGACCGACAATGACTTTTGGAGGTGGAGGGTGAAAGTCAGGTTGCAAATGATCATTTTCTACCTATTCATTTCGAGTGCCATCGCCTAATAAGATTTCGGCAAATAATTGGAATTTTCAAAAATTCTGTAGCCCTTCTGACGGTCCGACAATGTCTTTGGGGAGGTGAAGGATGAAAGTAAGGATGCAAATGATTATTTTCTACATATTCATTTCGAGTGCCATCGCCTAATAAGTTTTCGGTCAATAATTGGAATTTTCAAAAATTCTGTACCCCTTCTGACGGTCCGACAATGACTTTGGGTGGTGAAGGATGAAAGTAAGGATGCAAATGATTATTATTTACCTATTCATTTCGGGTGCCATCGCCTAATAAGTTTTCGGTAAATAATAGGATTTTTCAAAAAATTCTTTACCCCTTCTGACGTCCCGACAATGACATTTGAAGGTGGAGGGTGAAAGTAAGGATGCAAATGATTGTTATCTAATCATTCAGTTCGAGTGGCATCGCCATATACGTTTTTGGTAAATTATTGGAATTTTCAAAAAATTCTCTACCCCCTCTGACGGCCCGACAATGACTTTTGGAGGTGGAGGGTGACAGTTAGGTTGCAAATGATTGTTATCTACCCATTCATTTCTATTGCCATCACCATATACGTTTTTGGTAAAAAAGTTGGAATTAAAAAAAATCTTTACTCTTTCTGACGGCCTGACAATGACTTTTGGTGGTGAAGTATGAAAGTCAGGTTGCAAATGATCATTTTCTACCTATTCATTTCGAGTGCCATCGCCTAATAAGTTTTCGGCAAATAATTGGAATTTTCTGACGGTCCGACAATGACTTTGGGTGGTGAAGGATGAAAGTAAGGATGCAAATGATTATTATTTACCTATTCATTTCGGGTGCCATCGCCTAATAAGTTTTCGGTAAATAATAGGATTTTTCAAAAAATTCTTTACCCCTTCTGACGTCCCGACAATGACTTTTGAAGGTGGAGGGTGAAAGTAAGGATGCAAATGATTGTTATCTAATCATTCAGTTCGAGTGGCATCGCCATATACGTTTTTGGTAAATTATTGGAATTTTCAAAAAATTCTCTACCCCCTCTGACGGCCCGACAATGACTTTTGGAGGTGGAGGGTGACAGTTAGGTTGCAAATGATTGTTATCTACCCATTCATTTCTATTGCCATCACCATATACGTTTTTGGTAAAAAGTTGGAATTAAAAAAAATCTTTACTCTTTCTGACGGCCTGACAATGACTTTTGGTGGTGAAGTATGAAAGTCAGGTTGCAAATGATCATTTTCTACCTATTCATTTCGAGTGCCATCGCCTAATAAGTTTTCGGCAAATAATTGGAATTTTCTGACGGTCCGACAATGACTTTGGGAGGTGAAGGATGGAAGTAAAGATGCAAATGATCATTTTCTACCCATTAATTTCGAGTGCCATCGCCTAATATATTTTAGGAAGAAAATTGGATTTAAAAAAATCTGTATCCCTTCTGACGGCCCGACAATAACTTCTGGGGATGAAGGTCAGGTTGCAAATGATCATTTTCTACCTATTCATTTCGAGTGCCATCGCCTAATAAGTTTTCGGTAAATAATTGGAATTTTCAAAAATTCTGTACCCCATCTGACGGTTCGACAATGACTTTGGGAGGTGAAGGATGAAAGTAAGGATGCAAATGATTATTTTCTACCTATTCATTTCGAGTGCCATCGCCTAATAAGTTTTCGGTAAATAATTGGAATTTTCAAAAATTCTGTACCCCATCTGACGGTTCGACAATGACTTTGGGAGGTGAAGGATGAAAGTAAGGATGCAAATGATTATTTTCTACATATTCATTTCGAGTTCCATCGCCTAATAAGTTTTCGGTCAATAATTGGAATTTTCAAAAATTCTGTACCCCTTCTGACGGTCCGACAATGACTTTGGGGGGTGAAGGATGAAAGTAAGGATGCAAATGATTATTTTCTACATATTCATTTCGAGTGCCATCGCCTAATAAGTTTTCGGTCAATAATTGGAATTTTCAAAAATTCTGTACCCCTTCTGACGGTCCGACAATGACTTTGGGGGGTGAAGGATGAAAGTAAGGATGCAAATGATTATTTTCTACATATTCATTTCGAGTTCCATCGCCTAATAAGTTTTCGGTCAATAATTGGAATTTTCAAAAATTCTGTACCCCTTCTGACGGTCCGACAATGACTTTGGGGGGTGAAGGATGAAAGTAAGGATGCAAATGATTATTTTCTACATATTCATTTCGAGTGCCATCGCCTAATAAGTTTTCGGTAAATAATTGGAATTTTCAAAAAACTCTACCCCTGACGACGCGACGGCCCGACAATGACTTTTGGGGATGCGGTAAAAAGTTGAGATGTGAAAGACTGTTTTTCACTCATTCATACTGCGTGCCATAAACCGATAATTTTTCAGTATGAGTTTTAAATTTTACCTCATGAGCCACACACCAACTCCTCATATTATCTTTTTTTTTTTCGTGATCTGTAACTCCTAACAATATCCAGTTCAAGAATAACATATCTACCATTAGAATCGCTATTTTATTGGATTCATAAAAGGCCAAGAGCCGTAACTTACGTGAAAGCTATGGAACTGCGCGGTGTTGCCAAATCGAAAAACGTGGATGAAAAAACCGTGGCTGTTTTCACGCCCGTAATTTTAGGACTAATTCAAATATATTCATTGCTGAAGATTACTGATTAGTGGTGCTTTTTGAAGCACAGGAAAGTTTTGCAGAAATTGATAGTTTTTCGACAAATGGTGGTAAAAAGCCAGATTTGAATTCCACCACTTTTAACTTGCATTTATTACAAAAAATTTACGGTTTTCCAGACTCTAAAATATGGTATAAAACTTACTGTAATTATTTTTGGATGTAGTGATATTTGCATTAATTCAGAGAATGTTTATTCTGGGCCAACATCAACTTTTATAATTTCGCCCAAAAAATATTTTGTTTTCAAGATGAAGTGAAAAAATGATTATTACAAGTACCGAATCAATTGCATGATAGCATTAAAGAAAATGTAAAAAAAACTTACGTTTGTTTAGTTAACGAATTGTTGTAAATAATGTCGCAATTGTATCACAACAAGATTCCGTTGAAGTTCGGGAATCATTTCGGAAATCGACAGAAACTTGGACGTTTTTATTGGATTTGTTAAACATTTAACTTTTTTCCTCGTTTAGTTTTTCTTGCATGCTGAAGATAAAAACTAGAGGTATATTCCAAGTCATTCTCATGTTTTATGAGTTCAAGTCTAATTTGGAAGGAAGAATTTCTGGAAATCGAGGCGGAGAAGGAAACCGCAACACGATTAGGATGGAGAACCTACTGCAAGCAATTGATAAAGAGCCAAGTGTTCTAATTTATATTATTAAATGATATCAATATCACCCATACCATGTGAGACGTGTCTAAGCATCACTGAGGAGGGACTACCCGACGAGAATACAACTCTAGAAAATCACCGTGAGGATCCGAACTTTTTTTATAAGATTTTGTGACCTAATGAATCTTCATGCAAGAGAGATGAATATACGAATATGCCTAACTTATACACAGCCGTAGCCTATAAAATCCACATATAATGAGAGACAACAGTTCAAGATTAACTTATGGACGGGAATTGTAAATGACAAAGTACCTAATCGGCCATTTTACGGGTTGCCACAAAGTTTGAATGGCAACATTTATCTAAATTTCTTGCAAAAATAACGTCCCTCTCTTTTGGAAAATGGATATACTACTGAGACAGTGTCGTTTCAAAATGATGGCTGCCCTGCGCATTACGACTTACGCGTTCGACAATGTTAGGATCAAATGTCAAGGCGATATGGAAAGGACGCCGTTGTCCAAATCTGTAGCCGCCCAGGTCACCGGACTTAAATCCATTGGAATTTTTCTACTGGGGCTATTTGAAAAAAATAGTATTCGGTTCGATGTTGAATAATCGATACTGTGGTTTACATTTTGTGTTAAAGGAAAAGTTGACTTGCTATTCACTTTTTTTCATTTCCTCGAATGCTCTTTAGCAATTGATTCGTTATATCATTCATGATTGATTTATCAGTTCATCTTGATAAAATAAAAACAAAAAACACATTTTGGACAAAGTTGTGAGAGTTATTGTTATCCCAGAATAACATCACCCTCTAATTTGCGGAAATATCACTATTTCCAAAAACGTTATAATAAGATTTATGTTAATTTCGAGTGTAGACAAAATGCCTATTTAAAAAAAAAAATACATTTCCACCTCCACGTATATGGTTAAGGTGAAGTGGGGTATATGTGATAATGGGGCAATTGCAATAGTTCGTTTGAAACTCGCTATTTGTATGAATATGCTTGTGCCACTTATTAGCCGGAGCCCGAAATATGCTAGTCTATTGAGCCACCACTAGAATCCGTCGAAATCCAAACTTGGATTTCATTTGAGTACAGATAAGCGAAGAGTGCGTTTCACTTTAACACACATTTTTTTATACATTTACCCCGTTGGTGAAATAATATATTATTTTTTCGGTATGTAGGAATATTAATCTAATTTTTATATACTTAGTAGTTCATAGTTGTTTGGAAAAACGTATGGTATATGTTATTAAAATAAAAGACGCAATATTGACCTCAAACGTTGCTATAACACATTTGCCCCTTGGAATTTTGTTGTTGGGGTAAATGTATTATTACAGGTTGGGCCAAATGTGTCATAGTATATCACATTTACACCGTTTGTATAACTTCTTGGATTCAAACCTGGATTACTCAAACAATCAATTTAAACAGTAGAACAAGTTTCACAAGCTTTATTTGTTATAGATATCATGGTTCGCTGCTACAAAAAAAAGAAACTTATAGAAAATATTCGGCAGCTGATCTCAATACTGCAATGTCTGATGTTTTAGCAGGCCGAACATCAATTTATAAGGCAGTTGGGTATTAGTAAAAGATAATCAGACATTATGTGGGACTTGTATCAGAATACACGGATGATGGGTGGATAGTTAAATTCACACTACCTGAAGAAAAAAAATTGTATAGCCAATAAATGCCGACATTGAGAATGTACTTGAACAGGATATAAAAGTGCTACCTGATCCTATCGTTGATGGACGTGGAATGTACTAATTTTCAATTTTCTCTAAAAACTTTAACATTCAACATCAACTCTAAGACATCTAAGAGTGTTTTGTGTTTAATTTCATTAGCTTTTTGTTTCCTTTGTTCTGGTATTGTTTTCTAGAAGTTCACATTTTTGTTTTTTTTTAATAAATTATAAAAATAGAGAACTTACATTGAATATTTATACAATTGCCCCAGACTGCGGAATATGCTATTTACTACAAAAATATAAACTTTCTTCACATTTGCCCCATTCACTGGGGTAAATGTGATATATTGATATGATTTTAAAAAACATCGCGCAACATTAACAACATTAAACACTATTTAACTTTCTCGTAAACAATCAATACAAAACCGTTCCAAAAGTATATGTTTTTTTTTTCTCAAATTTTTAAACGTTTCTTTGCAGCTTTATATTGAATGAAAGTTGAACTATTCAAAAAGTAGATCACATTTGCCCCTCTTCACCTTATAGTTTTTTCAGACAATAATGTCAAAGTTGTGTAACTAAAAATTGGTGGAATTCAAATCGGGCATTTTACTCCTATTTTTTGCAAAATTGTATCAATTTCTGAAAAACTGTTTTGTACGTCTGAAAGCACCCACTCATAAGTAATATTCAATAGCAATGAAATTTGAATATGTCTCAATTTGTTGACAAAAGCTCCCAAAAGGATTCTCCACAAATAAAAAAATGCCCATTATCTCGAAAACGGCCAGATTTTTACTAAACTAAAATTCTTATTTTCTGAACGGTCATGACCTGGTCTATCTCCTGGTCCAAAATTGTACAAGGTTACCGGACACCCTGTGTTGATGAATAATCGATCAATTCCCAAGATCCGTCAAAAAAAAAACATGATAGAATTTGAGAAATTAAGCTTTGATAACATCGCTCTTTTTATCTTACTTTACTTAAGAATTCGAATTTTTATTTAAAATTGTCCAATATTCAATTAAAATCCTACCATTCATAAAACAGGTAGGTACTCTGGAAACTTTATAAAATTATTAATCTATACAGTTTGTTTCACTTTTCATGGAAACACCCTCGCATCTTCCGTAATTCTTGACGTAGAACCATGACATTTTCAGGATCGATAGATACACTAGAAATAAACTCACTGCACAGAAGGGGTCATCCTACTTGATACACACTGCACGCCATCAGCGATTGAAAAATAGGTTGTTCCATTGCTGCTGGCGTGCAGTGTATATCACGTAGGATGACTTATTTGTGTACTTAGTTAATTTTTAGTGTATCTATCGATCCTGAAATCTAGAAATGGGGGCAATGGGGCCACGGAGCAGATAACTGCAACAATACACGCCCCACGATGCCTAAAATGTGGACAAGGGCACCTTACCCACACCTGCATGAAACCAACAGACGTACCAGCCTGCTGCGCAAACTGGCACACCGCCAGCTATCAGGGTTGCACAGCCTACTTGGCAAAAGCAAACGAAGTAGCAAACAGGGAGAACAACAAAATAACTTTTTCCCCCACGAGAGACTATGCAGGGGGTAAACCAAAACACGAAAACGTACCACAACGGCAGATGGCAACCCCATCAGCCGTAAGAACAAGAGGCCACCTCAAGAATAAGACCCCTTGTGGAGACTACAATCTATCCGCCCCCCTCCGACTGCGGTTGTAGGGTGGATCTACATCACAACCTCATCGCTCTAGCTTTGGGGAATATACAGAATCAGTTTGCAGAACTGCGGGCCCTTTTGGGGATGCCCGCAGAGCCCCCGGAGACTGTACCCCTACTGGGGTCGGCGATCGGGGGGCGGGGGGTATAAATATAACGTGCCCCCTGCCTCTCCGCCCGCTGCGCCCGGCGGGGGGTGGCGTCGATGGGGACGGTAATCTGATGATGATGACACAACACTAACACACACACAAAAACAAAACACACCAAAGTCAAACGTGGGCAGGGTGGAATTGTGAACTTGGATGCATGCGTCCGGGTCCACAAGGAAGCCCTGCACATGGTATGGTGGCAAATCGTATGCTGCGCATCCCGAACGATGTGCAGGGTGGGAGGAGCTCCCGACACACCAAAAAACAATTTTAAAAACTGGTTTTTTGCAATTTTTCTGCATTAACGAACTATCCTAAATACTGAAACACTATACAGTGAGCACGTAAAGGTTGGAACAAATTCGTTAAAAACTTGATTTTTTTGATGACGTCATCGCTGTTCGAGTTATGACGTCATTAATTTTTTTTCCAATGGTCCTACCTTATTTTGATAATACTTTCAAAAAGAACGCATTTTTCTGTGTACGGATGTAATTTTTTTCTTATATTAGATTACCGTGTGTTCGGGAAATAAAAGATATTTCATTCATAATAATGTGATTTTAAGTCGGTTAACGTAAACTTATGACTCAAGGTATCTTCACAAAATAAAATCTAGTGGGGTTAGATCAGGTGATCTAGCTGGCCACTCTAAAAATCCTCGTCTGCGTATTCACTTTTCAGCTGCAGGAAAACGCGGAAAAACCTACAGCCTCACCCTGGCTATTCGGTTGCACACTTCGAGCAAACACCAGACGTCGGGATTGGCATCTAGGCAACTCACATTGCACTTGCTTCACAACAAGGTATGAGGTCGCCATCGATACCGATGCACTTGAGAAAAATTCCCTCATACTGCGGATTTCGACCGCAGACGAGGATTTTTAGAGTGGCCAGCTAGATCTCCTGATCTAATCCCTCTAGATTTTTTTGTGAGGATACCTCAAGTCAGAAGTTTACGTCAACAGACCTAATTATGAATGAAATATCTTTTATTTCTCGAAAATACGATTATGTAACATAAGAAAAAATATGACATCCATATACAGAAAAATGCATTCTTTTTGAAGATATTATCAAAATAGGGTGATGCCATTTAAAAAAATCATAATGACGTCATAACTCGCACAGCGATGACGTCATCAAAAATTTGAGTAGACCAAAAAATGCGAAACTGAAAAAGAAAATCGACGTGTCTGATCATTTTTTCCTCAATGGCCATATCAAGCTTTTAACGAATTTGTTCCAACCTTTACGTTCTCACTGTACAAACACCACATTGGGTCACCGACCATATCACTTCAAACCCCAACATTATAAGCAGAGCCGGATGTTGGAAAGATAAACAACATCGCTGGGGTGGTGGACTAGTACTTTCTACAAGGGGAAAGATCCAGCATCTTCACCCCTCTCTGGATCTCCAGATTGTATTATTTTTACCTGAAACTGTAACTTATACAAAAACTTGTAGAAAATAAATTTTTGGATTTTGGATTTTTTGGATCCTGAATTTTATGATTCTACGTTGAAAATTACGGAAGATACGGGGGCGTTTCCATGAGAAGTGAAACAAAGTAGAATTATTTAGGACTGAAAATGTTGAAGGAGACAGGTGTACTAGTAGTAATTTGGGGATCCTGCACACGAATCCGAATGAACAAGATCAGAACTTGAATTTTGCCTTTTGACAGAAATGTAGGATACGTCCACGAAATTGTATGTGTTCATATATCATTGTTCAGTTCTGTCAATAAAAGGACCCTGCACATTTCCTATGGGAAATGGCTTTCCGTGAATTTGGCTGAATTTTTTGTAATTTGCAGTTCTTGATGAGCTGATCAAAAGTGTCCAAAGCCACAAAGCTCAAAAATGGACAGTTTTCGAGATATGGAGATTTGAAAATGGATTTTTTCATTTTTTGTAGTATTTGCACATCAATCCAATAGCTCTTATTTCTTGATGGGATGGCATTTGAATATTCGGCGCCCACAATCCGACTGAGAAATGGTCTTTCTCAGTTATGTTAGGCACCGCCATCAAACAATTTTTATACACTGCTCCACACTGGTTATGAAATGAGGTGCTATTTCCAAAAGATCTTCCATACATCTTTTTATGCTACAAGATAGCACCAGTATAATTCAAATTGTCAAAAAACGACATATGTTGGGTATTTTTTGAAGAGAGACCATAATAACTGATACAGAATATATCTAATGTCCAATAATATCGGGCATGTTTTCCAAAATGTTCATAACGAGGCTCAGCGAGCTTCGATGGGAAAAATGGACAAATCAAAATACTGTGTTCACAGAGACAACAAATGTGATCACTATCGATGTCATTTACATGAGATTATGTGATTTATTTCTCACAAATCTTGATAATCTGACAATGGTGTGCCAAAATATTTTCCTCAGGGTGACTCGAAATAGATGATAGCATCTCACAGCCAAACAAATCCTTGAAAATCTCTGCAACTTTGATACTTTGTAGCACTTTCCAGGTAGAATAGGGAAGTTCAGGTGTTGGAAGCAAACTTTCGATATTTACCACCGAATTCTTGAAAATACAATTTTTTTTATTTTAAATGTTGCATTGGAGTTTACACTTATAATTCAGTATCTACTCATATGATCGTTTGCAAAATGAACGGGTAGATTAATCAAAAACAATGTGATAATAGGAGTAAAAATCATAATAATAATGATATTAAATAAAAAACAATAATAATCTATCTTGGCAATCTCATAAAATCATTTGAAATATTATGAGCGAAGCGGATCGATTTTCCCTTTATATTCTTGAAATGATTTATGACTGTGTTAGGTTCGTTGATATAATTATAGTTATATGTTACCAGTAAATCACTTTACCCATGATCTGACTCATAATATTTCAAATGATTTCTTGAGATTGCTAAGATAGTTTATACATTTTTTTATATAATATCATTATTATTATTATTATGAATGTTACTTTTACTATTATAATTTTTTTGAATGATCTACTCATTCATTTTACCAAAAATCGTATGAACAGATAGAATTCATTTAATTGTGTAAACTTTCTTGCAACATTTATAAAAAATTATAGTAGTTTCAAGAGTTCGGGGGCAAATATCGAAAGTTCCATTCATAGTTTGCTTCCATCATCTAAACTTCCTCATTCTACCTGGAAAGTACTACAAAGTTTGGATGTGAGATGCTATCATCCATTTAGAACCACCCTGAGAAAAATGTCTTGGCACACCATTGTCTCAATATCGATATCTGTGTGGAATAAATGACATATTATATGTAAATGACATCAATAGTGATAAGAATTATTATATGATTTTTCCGTTTTTCCCCATTAAAGCTCTCTGAGACTCGTTATGAAAATGTTGGAAAACATATTTGATATTATTGGACATCAGATATATCTAGAATCAGTTATTCCAGAGAATACCCAACACATATTGTTTTTTGAAAATATAAATCATTCTGGCGTTATCTTGTAGCATGAAGAGTTGGATAGAAGATCTTGGAATTAGTACCTCATTTCATGCCCAGTGTGGAGCAGTGTATGAAAAATTATTGATGGCGGTGCCGCATGTAACAGAGAAATACCATTCCTCAGTCGGGTTCTGGGCGCCGAACATTTAAATTCCATCCCAACAACAAATGAAAGCTTCCCGATTGATGGGCAAATATCACAAAAAATTTAAAAAATCTATTTTTAAAGCTACATATCTCGAAAACTGTCCATTTTTGAGGTTTGTGGCTATGAACACTTTTGGTCAGCTCATCAAGAACTACAACATACCAAAAATTCAGCCAAATTCACGGAAAGCCATTTCCCATAAGAAATGTGCGGGGTCCTTTATTATTATTATTATTAATTTCAGGCCAATTTTGTCCCCTAATAAACTTTCCGGAAAAATGAATAGTTCCATCGCTGCTGGCGTGCAGTGTATATCACGTAGGATATGCCCCTTTTTGTGCAGTCAGTTCATTCCTAGTATACCTATATCGATCCTGAAAATTTCATGGTTCTACGTCAAAAATTACGGAAGATACGAGGATGTTTCCATGAGAAGTGAAACACTGTATATTTCAGACTTTTTGCAGAAATCCGTTTATGTATCTCAGTTTGAAATTTCTAATAACAGCCGATTTGTTCTATGAAATAAAATTCATCACTATCTGAAAATATCTGAATTATTTCATTTCAATACAATTTTGAAGAAAAAATTTTATGTACTTCAAGAATTGGTTTTTGTTACAAGATAAGAAATGTAAAAACTTACTCGATCAGCTGAATTTGTTGCGGAAGGTCCAAGTCTCCTAAATATAAATTTTGAATGCAAATAATTTTTTTCAAAACTTCGTGTAATCTTGAGGACCATTGAAGACAGAACAAAATTGGCCATTTCGAAAAACAGATCGGCCAATTTTCAGCCAATTGGGTATAATTTTTGTTTTTAGCTCGAAAAATATCGTATGGCAACGAAATTAGGTAGAGCTGATATCCAAGTTTTTATACGCCAGAAAGTAGTTTTAGAAGGCTTGGGTTCGTTTGTTTCTATACTGGTTTTAATTCAATTCTGTGCGAATATGACACACGTTCGAATCTAGTCTGGGATTCGAGCTTACTTGTTTGTCCCAAAACATTCACTCAGATCTCAACCCCTCTCAACTGTGAAATCGTCACGTATTTATATTATTTTATGTAGCGATATAGTGTGCCAATACTTTGCTCTCGGTTCAGGGACGTTTAGTGGTTCTAGGTAGGGATATGGCTAGTCTTTAGTGAAACATACTTTGGAACAAGTTTTTAATACAATAACAAATTTTTAAGTTTTATTTTTTACCCATTTGTTTACCAAACGAATGTTATTCAAATTGAAAGTTTGAAACATAAGGACTATACCAAACTACCGAAGTGGTACCTATAGCCTATACTTGTTTCTATGCATTACTAACGGGCAAGCGGTAAAAAAGAAGCAATAATGCAACTGGTAAAAAACTCCCGGATCATAAATCCCCAGAAAAAAATCCCCCGGAAAAAAACACATTGCAAAAAAACACCTCAACTAAAAATTTATTTATACTTTGATAATTAAATTGAGTATTATTTTTAATGAGCAAGTGATGCTTCTTGGCGAAAGTCCATTATTCTAATGATGAAAAATTGATCATATAATCCAGTTTTCCGCATTTTAACACGTTGATGGACACAACGTCTATAGACGTTTAATTTCCATAGATGCGAAGTGACACAACGTCCATAGACGTTATTCAAAGTATAGCTATTTGTGACACAACGTCGGTGGACTTCTGGTCGCAGATATAAATATTATATGAATTGAGCTGTAGTGTCACCATACGTATGCAGAAATATTCGATACTGTCACCAATACTTCGAATTTGGCCATTTCGAAGAGGGGGTACGTCTGAGGTATGACTGCGCACCTACAATCGCTACAACGTCTACAGACGTCGCGCTCCCATTACTCGTTCATTATTAGTATGCACCGGTGTCATATCGTTTGTGAAAAATTTGTTGATTGGGGAAGATTGTGAAAGAATTCCAGATATATATCCGCATAAAGTTAACTATGTCGCTTTTATGAAATTATTTAGATTTACTGGTGATTCAATATATTTTAGATTGGCGTTTTCTTATAGGCATAAAAGTTCGATATTATTCAAATGTTTTTCGACAAACGCATGTTATGATCAAAGCTCGTTTGACATAACAGGGTGCGTTCCGCTGCAACTCTCAGTTCATGTAAGTTTTTGATTGATCGGGTCTTTTGTGTTGCTCGTACACGGGATCGAAATCCATCATGGGCACGATTTTATTGTTGAAGAATTATTTGCCTATAAGAAAATGACTTATTCATATTCATTTGGTAAGCCTTTCAGAATTTACTTTGTTTTCCAGATGGATGCGTACAGAAAAGATCAAGAGAGATTGCTTCAATTATACGAAGAAGTTTCTTCAGACGAAGATCTACATGATCCATTCAGCGACTCCGAAGGTAAATATGGATCAGACGAGGACTACGATCCTACCAATGAAATATCAGATTCTGACGATTCGGAAGATATGATGCATCAAACGCAAAGCCCACCTCCACTAGAAGAAATAATCGAAGCAGAGGATGGCAATTCAGACCAAGAGGAGGTTTCCAACGAAATAGAGGACGACTGGAATGAAACTACTTCAGATATTCCGGATTTTTCATTTGATAAGAATTCAGTAGGTATAAAAATACCAATAGATGATAATACTTCGCCTATTGACATATTCCAAAAAAATTTTACCGACGAAATATTTGAACTTATAATTTCATCAACAAACGAATATGGCGAATCTTTGTCATTGACAAATAGGCCTCTAACAAGACATAGCAGGCGACAAACATTTCGTAAGACGAACAAACAAGAAATGGGGCAGTTCCAGGGCCTCTGCCTACTGAATGGTCAAATAAATTCGCCTAGTTTGCGGAAAATGTTCACCTATTCGGACTCCTTGTATTTCCACCCTATTTTCACCCATATTATGTCGGGCCGGAGGTTCGAACAACTTTTGCGCTGTTTGTCCGTTGCTCCAGCAGGATCAAAAATGCTTGACAAAGTAAAACCTCTAATGAATGCACTCATGAATATATTTCAGAGTATCTATTCACCAGACGAGGAACTATCCTTGGATGAGTCTTTGTTACTTTTTCGCGGGAGTCTCCATTTTAGACAATATATCAAAGGAAAGAAAGCGAAATATGGTATAAAGTTCTATGAACTAGCGTCGTCGGATGGTTACTTGTTGAACATGGAAATATATTCAGGCAAAAATGAAACTGATGATGCCACTAAATCAAAAACCGAACAAATAGTTTTCCGTCTAATGGAGCCGTACCTTATGAAAGAGCATACACTATTTATGGATAATTACTATAATAGTGTACCCCTTTCAGAAAAGTTACTCACATACAAAACACACAGTGTAGGAACACTGAGAAGCAACCGCAAAAGAAATCCCAAACAGGTCACTGGAAAAAAATTGAAGTCAGGAGAACATTTCTGGGTAAGACTGCGAAAAGTATATGTGTCAAAATGGAAAGACAGAAGAGACGTCCTCGTTATAACTACCAAAAATCATCCAGAATTAGTGGAAGTATCAAATCGTTATGGTAAAATAAAAAAGAAAGGAAGTCGCAATATACAATGATCATATGTCGGGAATCGACCGGGCAGACCAGATGATCTCCTACTATTCTTCGCCCAGAAAAACCATTCGGTGGTATAAGAAGGAATTCTTTCATCTTCTAGACGTTGCAACTTGGAACGCTTTCTATCTATATCGGAAATATTATAAAAACGGCGATAAACGTTATAAATATTTGATATTCCGAGAAGACGTCATCAAAAAACTTCTTGGACTAGACCATGAAACCAAACCTAAAGATTTGTTACTACCAAAGCGAATCCATAATAATCGAAAAACATTTACTTCACAGCTGGTTGAAACTGCACCTTCTAGTGCCACATCTGGGCATTGGCCTGAAAGAAATGCCTTACCTCCTAACAGTAAGAGAAAAACTGCATTTTTGAAATGTAGGGTCTGCACTAAGAAGAATATCCGGAAGGAGACCAGTTACAGATGTAAAGGTTGCACGACGAAGCCACCGCTTTGCCCAGAATGTTTTGGAGAATGGCATGATGAAATAAAATAGGATCATATTTATACTTTGTATTTATGTGTTTTTTCAGTTTATGATATATCAATAAATATTTTCTTATAAAACAAAACGTCTATTGGCGTTATGTCACCTCACATCTACAGAAATGTATGTGATGTGACACAACGTCAACAGATGTCATATCATTTTTTGAAAAAAAACTTTAAAAACCTAGTTTGTTACATAAATTATTGTTGGTGAATGAAATTCAGCATCTTCTGTTTCTTAGTTTGCAAAATACACCTTGTGTCACAACACGGGGGTACACTGTGCACGCAGTGTCCATCAACGTGTTGAACCATACAATAGGTATATTCATCGGCAATAAGTCTCTAACAGAAAACAACTACTGTCTCCTACGACCGTTGAATTACATCTGTAAGATTCTTGGCAAAGTGTTCTACAAGAATTGCTTTATTGCAGTGCTCTCAGTGCTCTTTAAATACCATAGCTAAAATTATTTTTTGGTTCAATTGGAGGAACACCCCCGTACCGGTTTCATGGTTTTTGCCAACCATCAGCGAAGGCTAGTTCTCCCAATTAAACCGAAAGACTACTTCAGTACTTGCTGGGAATTCCTAAGATAAACTTATTGAGCAAACTAGCTGACTACGGTGTAATAAGGAGGTATTCCATTCATACCTCCACAATCTATAGCACTGTGTAGTCCTCAGTAATAATGAACAATCAACATTTGAATTGGTGAAAACAAGAGTACCCCAGGGTTCAGTTCTGGGGCCCCTCCTTTCCATCGTTTATATTAATGATTTATTACATCACATATGCTTCCTGGTAAATGTGTACTTTTTGCTGATGATAGCACACTAATTTGATGCGACAAAAATTGTCAAAACTTAGTTATAATAATGAAACACTCGGAAAATCAGGCACAAAGATGGTTAACTGCAAATCTTTTGAAGTTAAATAGAGACAAAACTCAAACTTTGATTTTTTTCGACTGATGATAAAATCAAAACAGGTGAGAGTGTGAATCTGCTAGGGATGACCATTAGATGATAATCTCAATGGTCCCCTCATATTGATGATCTATACTCTAAACTTTCGAAATATACAGTGAGCACGTGAAGGTTGGGACAAATTCGACAAACGCTTAATATGGCCATTGGGGAAAATAAGCTCAGACACGACGATTTTATTTCTACTCACATTTTTGAGTCAAGTTATGACGTCAATATAATTATTTTAAACGGCATTACCCTAATTTGATAATACTTTCAAAAAGAACGCATTATTCTGAGTATGGATGTCATATTTTTTCTTATGTTAGACAACCGTTTGTTCGACAAATAAAAGATATTTCATTCATAAAAATGTAATATTAAGTCTGTTAACGTAAACTTTTAACCTAAGAAATCTCCACAAAAAAATCTAGTGGAGTTAGATCAGGAGATCTACCTGGCCACTCTTAAAATCCTCGTCTGCGGGTAGAGGACGGCTATTTTATTGTCATCCTCCGTGGCGCTCCGGGGTGACTTTCTGATTTTTGGTGGCGTATTCACTTTTCAGCTGCAGGAAAACCCGTAAAAACCTACAGCCCCACCCTGGGTGGTCAGTTGCACACTTCGAGGAAACACCAGACGTCGGGATTGGCATCTAGGCAACTAACATGGCACTTGTATGTGGCCGATACCGATGTATTTGAGAAAAATTCCCTCATCCTCCGGATTCGAACCGGGTCTGATGCAAGCGGAACATTCAACGGCCAGTACATCGGACATACATTCAATGCATCGAACCGCTGAGCTACCGTCCACCACATAATAATACATAATACATACAATTGTTGATGTTCTGTAACGCCTGGACGATCTTTCATTTATTATTATCACCGATATTGTCAAAATTTCTAAATTTTGCTTCGACTTTGCTGTCAAACGTGTATAATAGCTAGGTCTATCGATATATTTATTGTTAAGTTTCAATCCTCAGCTTGCGTACGGGTCTTATCTCCATAACCTAACATCATTAAAATCTTTATGCACTAGCGGGCGGTAAAGTACACTTTACCGCCCGGTTCGCCGGGCGTAAAGTGGCACTTTACCGCCCGTGGACGCATTATGGCCCGGCGGGCCGTAAAGTAGACAAAATTCTCAAATTGTCTATACTCACACATCATTTCATGCAATTCCTAACACGAATTAGAATCATTTCAGTTCAATAGAGCAATACTCCCTAATAGCTCCATGAAGTCCGATGGTAATCCATAGGACATCCTCTCAGGACATTTAGGACGTCCTTAGGATGTGCAAAATTGGTACCGCGGACGTCCATTGGACATCCGTGGGAAGCACCAATGTCTCGACTTCTCACCAAAATTGGACGTTCTATAAGGATATCCAATGGACATCCACCTGGGATGTTAATCGGACGTCCCCGAATTACATCAATCGAAAGTACATCTGGGACGTCCTTAGGACGTGCAATATTGGTACGTCCTTAGGACGTGCAGTATTGGTACCGCGGACGTCCATTGGACATCCGTGCGAAGCACCAATGTCTCGACTTCTCACCAAAATTGGACGTTCTATAAGGATATTCAATCGACATCCACCTGGGATGTTCATTGGACGTCCCCGAATTACATCAATCGAAAGTACATCTGGGACGTCCTTAGCATGTGCAGAATTATCAGATGTGTTTCAGGACTAAGATTATGATATTGTTGTGGATTACTGGAGATACCAATTTGGATGGAACCAGATTTACTCACTATAGGTAAGCTCAGCACTCTCTCAGAGTCATTCAATTCGGTTTTGTACATGTTTAAAGGATACACACAACTCTACTTGTCTTACGGAAACACCTTTTTCAAAACAGTGTTGAATAGGTTAGTAATAACTATTGAATAGTATAACAAAACTTTTATTTTCATTTATAGATATAACTACACTGAATGGACACAAAATAACTTACAGAACAGTCACTAAACTAATTAATCACAAAAGACGATAGAAAAGCGACCATAGAGGAATTGTTTGGTTTCAATCCTTATACGAACAAGAGAGACAAACATATTTTTTTTATTTTCATTGTTGTGAATCATATTGGCATACGTACAAACTTGAGAATATGGCCCCTGATGACCTCAATGATAGTGAAAAGGGTTTTATTTCAGATGGGTTATTTTCGCTATAATGTTTAGCCCTATTGTAAATATGCGATCCATTTTATACCTCTTCTGTAAAACCACTAGCTGGGATGTATACACGGGTACTGTGTACACATGGAGGACTAATTATTGTAACTGTTTTCGAATTTTGTTTAATTTTTATGATCATCCATCCTTCCTCTTTGGATGGATGCACCTAGGAAACATTCCGAAAAATGTTCAATCCAGGACATCCCAAGGAAGTCCTCGCAGGGACATTTTCTGAAATTCACTGATTGGGATGACGTCCGATGTACATCCATCAAGGACGTTCCAGAATGTCCCCGTACCAGGACCACCATAGGAAGTCCTTTCGATGACATCCAATGGATATCCTAGAAAATTCTACAAAATATATCCGAACCAGGACATCCCAAGGAAGTCCTCGCAGGGAGGTATTCTAAGATTAACCAATTGGGACGTCCAATATTCATTCATGCGGGATGTACCTAAATGTCCCGTACCAGGACAACCATGGGACGTCCTTTCAAAGACATGCCAGAATACTTACTAACAAGGACGTCCGATGGATGTCCTAGGAAACATTACAAAATATATCCGACCCAGGACATCCCAAAGACGTCCTCGCAGAGACGTTATATACGATGTACCGATTGGGACATCCATAGGAAGTCCTTTGGGGAAATTCATGAAAATGCACTGAATCGGACGTCCCAAGGACAATGATTTTAAGTCCCGGACATTCGGACATGATTTGTACCAAATAGGGACGTCCCTGGGACATGGTGTGCTATTAGGGCTCTTTCTAACATTTGTTCATAATCGTTGGCAATTTTTTCGGTGATGATCTATTTATTTGAAATAGATTCTCCAATATAGCACTCAGCTACTATAGTTTCACATTCCTCATATTATGTTACCCTTAATTATTGTATGCATAACGTATGAAACGTGTAGACCATTGCAATCCAAGTCAGTATTTGTGATTCGCGCTATAAAACCGCTAGTGCATAAAATTTTGTATGTATCACGTGCGTAAAATGCGTTTAAGGCCTTCGGCGTGTGATGGCCCTCGGCTAACGCCATCGGGCCATCATCCACGCCGCAGGCCATAAACGCCTACTTTACGCCCTTGATACATAAATAACTATTATGCGTTGCTTGTGCTTAAACAAGGACCATGATGTCGATAAGTTATATTTATACCAGAATTATATGATAGCTAAGTATTATATTGTAAAGTCCAATTTCAAAAACATATTTACAGTCACACAGAGAAAATTCTGCCAAGTATAAATTCTTTACTCGAAAAAAAGTCAATTGTGGGTAGTGAATTTTCAACTGCTGTGGGAATATGAGATACTCATAATAAGTGAAACAATGTTTCTGAAAGTGTGTTCCTATCGTAACTCATCAGACTACTTAGCGAATCGAAATATTATTGTACAGCTCGATATTTATTATAAGTGCACACTCATTGTAGGTATACTGATACCTACCACTACTAAATCGTTTATATGAAACAAGTTCACTTGGTCTCTAAGCCATCTCATTGATAACGTCAATCGATCTAGTCGATTGGGGTATGGCTGGTGCGGGCACAGCTTATCTATTGGGAGCAATTAGAAAATGAGTAGTTTTTGCAAAGAGGTCGAAGGGGCCCCTTCTGGAGCTGCCCCCCCACACGGCGGGCTCTGCGGGCCCCTTATCGCCGCCACTGCAAAACAGTGGTGTGTGTTTGGATTTATTATCTGCAAATTTAATCGCTCCAGTGCCGTAGTTGTGTTTAGTGTTATTTGCCAGTGTTTTTACTTTGTATGTTACAAGTTGCAATTCTTTTCCGATCTTTGGTATTCTTGGTGCATTACAGTCATTTGAAGTACTTTATAGAGTGATTTCATGATCACATGTTACACATGTGAGGTTAAATTATGCAAATTATTTCAAAGACCAAAAAAATATTGGAAATAAATTAATTTTATGGCGCAACCAATAATCTGCTGATTAAAGTGCTTTGGAATTATATTTCTTTGTTTTTTGTTTTACAATTCTATGTTGTCCTGTTGAAATCATAACAACAGTAGCAAAGCCTAAAAAATTATAATTTTATTTTTTAAACACGGGATTTTATACAAATAAAATGCACTAGAAATGAACCAAAAATTTGTTCATTGTTTGACCTAGGTTGTTCTATTAGTAACAAACTCAGAAGCTTGCCACGCAATATCTCCTATTTCGTAGACGCGAGAACTTTTGAATCTGTTACTCGCAGAATAACATAGGTCAAACAATGAAAATTAATAATTTTATCCATTTTAATGCATTTGCATGAAAGCTTGTAAAAAGCACAATCAAATTGAGGAATATATCATTCATATTTAATTCAAACTATTGAGCCCTACGAAATTGATACTGTAAGAAAAATATTTGTTAGATACTGGTATACACACATTTAGTATACTGTGCGGATTCGTATTGTGTCCAAATTTATTGTGGAATTCAGTACCGTAAACCAATCGTTCTTGGAATCTTAATCCTTAGTACACAGCAATTCTTGGATATATCCATCATTCCAAACTATTATAAGATTATTCAAATCCGCAATAATTAAATCCTAAAATTCCCTGAAAGGTTAGGGATTACGGAGTCCCTTCTGTGAGAAGTATGTTCAATAATAAAATTGTTAGGTATAGTTTATCCAATCTCAGTTGAATGAGCTGTAAAACCGGAGTAACACGTCAATGACTTCGCCTCTTTGAACGTACTTGCCGACCATAGGCTGAGATATTTTCTCTTACTTGGGTATAACTTTGCGTATTGCTTGCTCTGTATAGAAAGGACATGGCACTGGATACATGTATTACTGGGGCTCGACAGATTTTTTTTTTGGATATATAATTCTAGAGGTCAAAAGAAACAACTGTCTTCATTAGACTTTTTTTCTGGCCCTACAGTGTGAGCCAAAAATATGGGTTGAATGTCTAATGTCAATTGTGGAAAATATTGTCTGTAAGTTGTTTTTACTTAATTTTTGGGTATAATATGCTGTGAAAAATATCAATTGACTTTGAATGGTGTGCATATTTACAGGATGAGGCAGAATAAACGATTTTTCTAAAAACTGTTTATTACCTTCTCGTCCCAGTGTGGACTTTTCATTGAATTTCTCGAAGCCAAAAATTGTCCCAAAGTTGCTCGTGTTAGCATTTTTGTTTTTAACTTGTTTACACCCATATACAGTGTATTTCACTTCTCATGGAAACACCCTCGTATGGTTCGTAATTTTTGACGTAGAACTATAAAATTTTCAGAATCGATAGATGTACTAGAAATGAACTCACTGTACAAAAAGGGTCATCCATCGTGATATACTCTGCACGCCAGCAGCGATGGAAAAATGGGTGGTTCCATGGCTGCTGGCGTGCAGTGTACAACACGTAGGATGTCCGCTTTTGTGAAGTGAGTCCATTTTCAGTGTATCTATCGATTCTGAATTTCATTTGATATTTTTCACAGCATATCCCACTAAGCATGTAATGTTACAAAATATTGCCACAATATTATGTATGGCTTGCCATCGAAAAATTAAAATATAATATTGCACAAAGCTCAATGCTATATTTAAGTTTTTAACATAACAGAATAAACTACAGACAAGTTGTTTATAAGTTATAAAGCAAGCTATTGATTGAGTTTCAAGTGCAATGTTACATGATCCATGAAAGTTCATTGTAAATGCAACAATACAGAAACCATCTACGAACAATGTGAGTGCAAGTTATATTTGGAACTATCGAACAAGTTCAAATCGCAATGTTGCACTGAGTTTGAAATTCCATAATATTTACAACCATACATAAGCTAACTACAAACAATATTGACAGTATTTAGAAAATACAATACACTTTCAATTTTCGATTGCATCATCGCAGAAATATACAAAATGATACACTAGTACAATTTTAAATGGTAAGTATAAAGAAACTTGAAATAATATTTAATTTATCAGGAATCCAACCAGTTTTGAATTTCCCGGTCTTGATGAGATGCCACCTAACGGGGCGACCCAGTAACCCAGATCCCAGACAAGCACGCGCCTCGCGCCATTTTGATATTGTAAATTATATTGTTGTTGTGTGTAGTGCCTTTGCAGTTTGCGTTAGTTTCGTTTTGGATACTTTCATTCGTTCTTAACCTAGGTACCTAAGTGAAGTACATATTCTTCTGCAATTTTGTTTTTTGATTAAGAGTTCACTGAGTGTTGTAGCAGATAATGGATAATGCCAATAAATTTAAGGCATCTTCATGTAAGGTAAGGCGATACATCAAATATTATTTTAGGTTAGGATGGTCTGGTATGCTCATTCTGCGTTTATTAGGGGATTGTTTTTTCTCCTCATATTGCGAATAAATCTGGTAGTAAGTAGTGTGAATTTGAAAGGTACTTCTACATCTCGATTTTAGTTGCAGGTTTTTCAATATATTGGTGGGAATGAAAAGTTTTGTGTTGGAACAAGTCTTGAACGTTTTTTCACAAATCATTGTGCCATCTTTTGCAATTGGATCAACAAAAAAGACAATTTCAGAATCAAAGAATTGAAATCTAAACAAATTTTAAAATTCGAGTCAGTTCAATTTGAATATAAAGCAAATATGTAAGCACAATAGTGTCATAATCAAGGACAAGTTCAATTGTACATTCTATATTGAAATAAGACCATAATTGTTGAGTTGACTAATTATATATTTATTTATAATATTTTTGTTCCAGATGCAGTGAGAAATTCATATCCATGCATCAGACATGATGCATTTCAAATAAATGTGATGGCTTGGCTACAATTCGCAAAAACACGATACTTGTAGGGTTAGGTAGTAGATCGAGATGTCGATATTTAAGCTACACATTCAATTCAATGATTATTTTGTTTCAGGTACCTGATAAGGCCAAACAGATTTTTATTTTAAATATGACATTTCAATATGAGTACTTATTTGTTTTTTTGATATTTTAATTAAAGGTTTCAATATCAAATTTTTGTCTTTTTGATCTCCAAGATTTAAATAGACATTCAAATTAATAGGTATCATTTCAGAAAATTTTTTGGGTTGTCAATGCTTGTTTCTAAAAACTAGAAAATGATGAATCTGTTTTCCATATAGGACACTTCAATACTGAATGATCTGTCTCCCATGAAGATTGTATTAATTTTCCATCAATATTAGTATAATAATAATAATATAATAATAATCTTTATTCACTGAGTATATAAGAAAGATACATGTGGTAAATAATGGTTATACACGATAAACACTTATACACAATGAATATTAAGTGTGAATAAAGTAAGTACTCGATAAGTGTAAAAACACTTGTTTCGAGAGAAGTTTTAGTGAACAATCGGAAAGAGTAAGCATGTAAATATAAAATGTATATCTAAAATCTAAACATGATAAAAAAATACGAAAACATGTGCAATAATCATAATCATATAAAACATATAAGAACAGAGTAAGTACTCGATAAATGTAAAACACTTGTTTCGAGAGAAGTTTTAGTGAACAATCGAAAAGAGTAAGTATGTAAATATAAAATGTATATCTTAAATCTAAACATGATAAAAAAATACGAAAACATGTGAAATAATCAAAAATCATATATAACATATAAGAACAGAGTATAAAACTTTGATAAAATCAATATCGACATATCCAGCGATGAGTGTTGTACTTACAAGAGATGTTTCATTACAGTCCTCAAAAAACGGGTCAATAAGAATAAGAATATGTAGAACATGTATGAAGTCTTTGTTAAATCATGGTTGTGTTATACATTTTCATATCCGTTGTTAATAGGGTACGGATAATCCAGACTATTGTGAGGTGTCTGGATTATTTGAAATAAATGTCCTTAGGGCTTTTTTAAAGCGGTTTGCTGGCTGCATAACTTTTATTGAGTCAGGAATTGTATTATAAAATTTTGGTGCTAGGTAGGAATATGTTTTTTGTGTGACGGTTTTCAACATCAATGGAGGAATATATAGGTTTTTCTGACGGGTTTCATAGTTGTGTGCCGGCAGTTGGGCTTTGTCTTTAGACAGGTGGTATTTAGTGCAAGACTGCAGGAAGAACAATTGCGAGATATCCAGAATTTGCGTTTCTGCGTGTAATGCTTGTGTTGGGTATCGAGCATTCTTTTCAAATATAAGTTTTAGGAATCTGCGTTGTATAACTTCCAGGGGGTGTATATGTGTTTTGGATGCCCCTCCCCAGGCTATTATTGAGTAACGGAGATGGCTTTCAACAAGCGAGTAATATATTGTTTTAAGATGTCGCAAAGGTAATATGTTTTTCATTACTTTAAATTTATAAAGAATTATTCTTAATTTCTTAACTACGTACTGAATATGTAGGTTCCATCTCAAGTGTGGATCCATTATCACTCCCAGGTATTTTATTTTTGTTTCAGGTAGGATGCTGTAAATTTCGGTTCCGACTTTGATATCGACTCTATCAAATGTAGGAGCGTTGGTGGAGTTGCAGCAGAATCGTAAATAATTGGTTTTTTCTATATTGAGGCTCAATAACTTATGTTTCAGCCAATTAATTATTTTACTGAAGTCTTTTTCAATATTCTGTTTTAGTGAAAGCCAGTTATCAGATTCGTAGAAGATGGCAGTGTCATCTGCAAAACCGATAATGCTCCCATCACACTGTAGTGAAAATAATCCATTCACGTAAATATTGAAAAGTGTAGGTCCGAGTACTGAGCCCTGTGGGACTCCGTATTCGATTTCTCGCACAGCACTTAACGCGTTTCCAACCTTTACCGCCTGAGTTCTACCTTTCAAATAACTCTGAAAGAGATTCAAGCAATCACCTCTTACTCCGATGTCACCTAGTGTCTGCAGAAGAAGATTATGGCTAACACTATCGAATGCCTTGGACAAATCTATAAATATACAAATGCATGGCTTGGATTTATTTAAAGATTTCGTGATTTTTTGCATTAGGGCTGAAATTGCATCTTCCGTAGATGTATTTGCCCTAAAACCGAACTGGTTATCAGATAGAATTTTAAATTTTTGTAGATAAGAATCGAGTCGTAGTTTCATGATTTTCTCAAATACCTTAGAGAGATGTGTTACTAGTGATATCGGTCTATAGTTGGTGGCTATGGAAGCATCTCCTTTTTTATATAAGGGTGTAATAATTGATTGCTTGAAAACCGAAGGGTAAACTCCTTCATTTACGCATTTGTTGAGTAGATATGTCAGTGGTTCTGAAATAAAAGGTGATATCATTTTGATAGTTTCAGCTTTTAAGTTATCCATGCCAACACTCTTTTTATTTTTGAGATTAATAATTGCGGTTTTTGTTTCCTTAACGTCAATCTGTTCAAACACAAAAGAGTTCATTAATGACTGCCTAGGCGGAGTGTAGTTGGGTTCCGTTTTAATTGACTCAGCAAGTTTTTTACCCAGGTTTGAGAAAGTGTTATTGAGTTCATTGGCTATATCTATTTCTTCAGTTAGTACTTCACCCAAGTCATTTTTTATTTTTTAAATGCATTTTTTCGTTGATTTTGTTGTACTTACCTCATTAATAATTTCCCATAATTTTTTCGAGCTGTTTTTGTTAGCTTCTATTTGATTACTATAGAATTTGAGTTTACATTTTTGAATTAATGTATTTATTTTATTTCTATATTTTTTGTATTCGTCAAATAGCTCTAGGTTATTTGGGTTTTTTCGTAGTTTTGCACTCATTTTATTTTTCTCAGTTAATGATTTCAATAAGCCTTTGGTCATCCACGGCGCTATCTTATCGTACTTTCTCCTCAGTTTGCGATGGTCTGTACATTTTTCTAGGTTTTCCAAAATAATATCAATAAATTTACTCATTGCCTCGTACCAAGTAGTGAAAATGCAAAAATTCTTCAGTAGCGAACAAACCTACTGGAACGTAATTTATGAAATCTTACTGTTATGTTATGGAAAGAAATAGACAAGATTAGTGGTAAGTTGCTGCTATATAAAAAATTGAATATGTTATTTTCCACTAATTTATATTCTATGTTGCGGGAACCTTGCTGCAATTACTAATTATGAAAGATTACATCCATCAATCCATTTCAGTAGTTACTGCAACATTGTCATAAGACGTCATTTTCAATATCACATTTGCAATTTTCCTGTATATTATATGCAATGTTGCAGAAACCTTGCTGGAATAATTAATAATGGCATATACCATTTGTAATATTGCTGAACGTCCGTTTCAGTAGTTGCTGAACCTTTGCAGTAAGGTAGCAGAAAACTTTGATGTAACATTACACATTACCATGAAAGGTTACTGAAATATTGAATGAATGTTACTTTGTTTAGTGGGATATTTTACCCAAAAATCAAGAAAAATCAACTTACAGACAGTATTTTACACAATTGGTATTGGACATTCAACCCAATTTTTTAGCTCACCCTGTAGGGCCAGGAAAAAAGTCTAACGAAGAAAGTTGCTTTTTTTGACCTCTGAAATGATATATCCAAAAATAAAAGAAATCCATCGAGCCCCAGGAATACTTCCCAGCAAACACATCATCTGTGACATGACATATCTGAGATGTCGCCATGAGGTAACACGGCGATATCAAAAACGTTGCATCGCTGCGATGTACAGAAGCAAATACATCTGTGACATGACATCTCTGAGATGTCGCAATGAGGCAACACGGCGATTTCAAAAACGTTGCATCGCTGCGATGTACAGAAGCAAATACATCTGTGACATGACATCTCTGAAATGTCGCAATGAGGCAACAGTACGATATTACATACGTTGCATCGCTGCGATGTACAAAAGCTAATCTATGACTTGTCATCGCTAAGATGTCACAGTTGCGATTTTACAAATTTCTCCTCGCCGCGATGATGTTATTGTGTTTTTTGCGATGTCAACAGTGAACTCCATCGCACATGCGCTTGAGATTCGTAAATTTCTATAAGTGTCGTTCGTTAAGACGTGCTCTGATTGCTCTACTTGCTCGAAGATGATTTTTCAAAAGAGAAAGACAAATGAAGTACAAGTGTTAGAGAGAGATGAACATATGTGAAAGTGATCTCGATCAACTAGAGCAGTCTTCAATGAACGAGCCTGTATTCGTTCATTTTGCTTCTCGATCATAAACATTGAACATAACCAAAAATGGCTTGTTGCACCAAGTTCGATTAACTAATGGTCATAGTAATTTAATAAATGTTTAATATTCTGTGACAAAGCTGTGAAAATAACTTTTTCTAGGAATATTTTCCAGGATAAAAGTAAGTACCAATAATTTTTCACTTGAAACTATGACAAAGCGTTCATTTTCCTCTTTCTCTTATCGTCATAAAAGACGGATGATAAAGTTTTATTGTTTTGGGTATCATTATTTTTTACTGTTGGAAATGATTAGAACAATGTCGTTTCATTTTGAGTACATTATATTTATTGAAAATAAAATGTTTAAATACATATCTTCCGTCCAAAGCTTTTTTTCATTGATATATTTTCCTTTGTATTACCTAACCTCTGACAAAAGTACATCGCTGTGATATGTCACATGATCACATACCTGCGATATCAATATGGAATAATCTTGTATACATCGCAAAAACACATCGCAGTTACATCTCAAAAAATATATCGTGGTTACATCGCAGAACTTGTTGCAGCGACGTCGCATGGACGAATCTTGAGTGGGACAAAATGACATCCCTCCGACATCGCAGCGACGTCTATTCGACATAGAATGCGATATCGCAGGTCACATTGTTACATCGCTGCGATGCATCTGTGATGTAACTGTGTTTGCTGGGAGTAGTGCCGCGGCCTTTATATGAGCTTTTTGCCAAAGGGTGAAGTCCGGAGATCCAGGGATGCATTAATGGCCTGCCAGGATAGTGTCTTCAACACCCTTGATGGTCTACTGTAGTCGCGTGATGGGTATAGAGTTCTCGGATAAAAGAGCTTATGCAGTCTGAGCCTTTATCCACAGGAATAACACGACAGTACGAGTGTTTTACTACCATCTGATCTAAGACACTTTTGAACGGTATACAGTGTGTCCAAGATAAGAATGAACAGCATGGGGATATCGGAAATTCTTATCTTGGACACACTGTATACGAGACACCTTATGATAAAACATATTAGGCAACCAATCATTCTTCATGATTCTTCATAAGCCAAATTAGTATTCTACGTACCAATACAACTGTGCACCTGTACCTTTGGCCTCTAATTATAAGATGGCGCCACCTGGCCGAATTCGGTATTTTCAAATTGGAAATAAGTTCACAGGGGTTTTTTGTAACATTTTTTACTTGAATGGTGTTGCGCTTTCTTTATCAAGTTCACTGAGAAATTCACTATTTTCAATCAGCTCTGGCAAGCTAAACTTGGTAGAACCGTAGACTGCAAATGCATTATTAATGTTTCGAAGTTATTGTTTGGTCTTCCTATTTTTAGGTAAGTACCTAAAAGACCGTTTAATCAAAGATGTTTTATTTATAGGGTATGTAAAGCTTCCATGTAATTTTTCTGTCATGGTAAAATAATAGTTATGAATTATATTTTTCTATTTTTAGCAGAATCGCCAATTAAACATACCAAGCTGCAACCAGCATCAGCATTTTTTCTTTCTTAGGTTAAAGACATTCTAGAGCAGTTCAACCATAGTATAAATATTAAAAGGAATGTCCACACCGGCCTGATCCCAGGAATAAGATAAACTGCCGCCCCTGAGAACATCAAAGAGTTTTGTCTTAACCTAGCTGTGTCCAGGGGAAATTGACACTGTTGTAGAGAATGAGAAGTGCCAAATCTATTTTTTGTTTTTTTTACGATCTGTTGGAATTTCTCATTTCCCTTCCTCAAAGAGATATTATTATTATTATGTTATATTTGTCATTGTTTTGTTGTTTAAATTAAATTAAATATTAATTATTGTTATTTGTTGATTTGTCATTCAGTAGGGGAAACTGGCATAAAATGACATACCCTAAGCAAAAACTGCTACAAAACTTGAGAAACAAATATTCAAGCATCCATTTGGAGTTTAATGGCTTCCTTAGTTTATGACTCTAGCAATTAAAGGCACAAAACCGCAAACTTTTACGTTTTGTAAAAATGACACCCAAATTAATAAAAACTGTGCAGTGTGTCATTTTAGGCTGATACTAGGGTAAAATGACATAGGTAGTTTTTCTATATGAAAGGCGGCAAATAAAAAAAGGAAGAAGCATTACAAAATAGTTTAATTTTTAAAACAAAAATAAAGGTAACGTAAACAAAAATAAAAGGGAAAACATACTCAGCCAAACGTAAAAAATTCCAAGATTTAACTAAAAACAAAACCAAAATCAATCGCAAAGTTCGCAAGTGAATAACTTTGTTCGGGGGGAAACACCAGCGCACTCGGCGTGACTCCATTTCTCACATTTTTGACACCGCATCCAAAGTTCGCCTGGTTTCGACTTGGAATAAAGGCCGTTGCAATAAATACATGCAGTATCTTCCTCATTATCTTCAAAACCAGCAAATGGATCTTGGGTTTCTTGTTCATCTTCATCATCCCACAGCTTGACTTTAGCTTGGTTTCTTTTTGCTCGTCGCTCCAACACTAAGCGTTTCTGCTCCTCTTTGGCCTTGACTTCTTCCAGGTTTGGTGTTGAGGTCAGCATAATCGCCCCTTGTCTCTTGCGCTTTGATCGTTTGAAAGACGTGGAAACCTTTGGTATTGGAATTATGCTCTCTACGGAAATTCGGCTACAGTTTAGTGAATCTCCTCCATTTAGAGTTATCTTAGAGATATTTGATGGTCCAGGGATGTCCGTTATCTCAATAGCTTCCAATGGTGGTGGGGGTGTGAGTGGAGGCTGATGGTCTGATGTTCCTGGTTCGGGATCATTTTGTTCAGGAATGTCAGTTGTTAAAGAAGCATGAAACATCCAGTCGGGAAAAATATCTGTGTTGAACGGATGGATTCCAGTTTTTCTGAACCCACTAACGGAATTTTCCATTGATGCACTCCGTTCATAGGCTTCAGCAAATAGCTTTCCCACTTGAAATGGAGTTACAATTCGACCAGGATTATTTTTGAGCCACTTTGTAATTGCTTGATTATAATAAGCGGATAATGGGCCGAAAAATGAAACGTCCAGGGGTTGTAACCGGTGCGTGCAGTGTGGAGGAAAGCAAATCATTATGACACCATTTTCTTTAGCCATCATAATAACTTCCAATTGCTTGTGGCTAACGTGACCATCAAGTAGTAGGAGAGTTTTATTGTCTTGGGATGAGTGTGTAAACTTTATATAATGCTTGAGCCACACACAAAAAAGGTCACCTGTCATCCAGCCCGATTCTTGACACAAGCCCAATGTTCCAGCTGGTGCATCATCAATCAACTCTGGCTTCCACTTCTTTCTTGCAAAAATCAAAGCTGGTGGTACAAAATTACCTATTGGATTCATGGCGCAAACTACAGTAGTGTGTGCCCCCCGTTCTGCACTCGTAATTGCACCAACCTGTTTTCTTCCATTTGTAGCCATTATTTTTTGCGGCCGTTGAACCGTGGAAAGCGCGGACTCGTCTACATTATAGATACGGTCAAATGTGATGTTATTTTCCGCCACGGCACGTTCCAGTATATCAAAAAATTTCCTAACTTGCGGCCTATTGAATCCCTGCGCACGAGCCGCTGATGTGGCTTCGGGAGTTCTGAGTGAAATATCTGGGTTACGTTTCCTGAAGCTCAAAAGCCAATCTCAACCAGCGATTTTTTTTATTTTATTAAAGCGGTGGGCTAACTTCTTCTTTTCAGCTAATTGGAATGCCAACTGCCTTACCTCTTTCGTGTTTAACCCAAACATGCACGTTTCCAATTTTTTTATATGTTCCACTATTTCGCGCTCAAGTTCTTCAGAAAATGTAGGTTGAAAACGACCTAAGCCTTTTTTGAACCCTTTAATGTTTTTATTTTTATCTTGTGCTCTGCGTCTAAGTGTTGCTTGAGGTACACCATATCTTCTAGATGCTGCCAACCAACCCATATCACCGTTTTGCACTGCTTGAATAGCCTCCCGCATGTTCACCTCGCTCCAGTTTTGACGAAGCGATTTTCTCGTGTATTTACCAACCATATTATCTGAAATAAAAATAAAAAGTCACTTCTGCCTAAAATGACATAGGTATGTCATTTTACCCCAACACTGTGTATGTCATTTTACCCAAAACTATGATTTCTTAGAAATTATTAAAACATATATATTTTAAAAGCACAAAACAAAAGTTTAACTACACTTAAATAAGGAGAAAAGTCACATTGCTTACCTGTACTAATCCAACTCAGGCTTATTGTACCACATAAATTGCTACAGCCGAATTAAGTGACCATACAAATATTTTCTTGAGTCGAGAAAAACGACTTTTTGAGATTCGACGAAGACGCGTACGGCTAGTCGCGCTGAATAAACTAGACTGAGATCACGGATGAAGAACGTTTGCAATTAGGTATTTAGGGCGGCGTTGTCACTTCTCAGGGTAGCAATATGGCCAATGTGTCATTTTACCCGAGTGTGTCATTTTAGGCCAGTTTCCCCTACGGATCTATATGTTTAAAATTATTTAGCTCATCGGGAAGTAAGTTTAAAATTGATTGCAAAATGTGTACCGAACATAAAGAAACAGCTAGACGGACAAAAATATGAGGCGCCGTTTGAGTAAACAGTGTTTTGCAAATAAGTATGTGTAATTTTGTGTTAATATACAGGGTGAGTCGTGAGTCAGAATAAGACTGACAAACTCCGCATACAGATTCCTCACCCTGTTTCGAGGTGAAAAGTTTCTATCAATGTATGTCCTAAAATGAATTCTTTCTGAGATACAGGGTGTCGAAAGTACGAAAAAAATTAGGATTTTATTTTCTTCAAAACTTCTGAAAAAAAAAATTGAAACCTGGTACACCAACCTAACAATATCAATGCAATAATTTGAAGTAATAGTTGATAATTTTCGTAAACTATCAGTGGCGTAGTTACGGTGGTATATGTGGCCATACTTTTTTTCATATTTTCTTTCGACAAGTGAATGGATTGAGTCAGTGTTTGACTTCAGTGAGGCTCATCGTTACTCATCCTAAAAGTCATAACATTACATATGCCTGAAAGTGTTAGTTTTTGAAATATTTGCGAAAAACATGAAGATATGTCCTAAGTACAGGCATAATTTCCTGTGTGCCATAATCGCATAATGCAACTTTCTTACAATATGTAGGAATAATTTCATCCTCCTGAACATTCTTTAATGTTGCGAGTGTCCGAAATATACTACAGGTAAGTCATAATGAGACTGACAAACTCCTTTTACATTTGTCATATTATTTGATCGAATCGATGTCATCAATTCACTTATATGTGACCATATACTTTCTTGCTTAGTGATTGTTTTGAAAGATCAACTGATGAACAAACCGAGCCTCAAATTCATAATAGAGATGAAATCTTTTCACCTCGAAACGAGGTAGAGAATCTTTACTTCATTTCGAATTAGACCGTCAACATCCTTATTTTTATGTCGGATTTTGGATTTTCATTCTCAATCCTCATGAATTAGTGTCTATGTGACTATGCCCTCCTGAAATTTTTTATTCAATTCGTGATAAATTGCAAATTCGAAGTATTCAGACTAGTTTGTCAGTAAACCACTGATCAACGCATAAGACATACACGAAATTTTTCATCGTTCTTCATCAAAAACATGCTGAGTGGATAATTTTTACCCGTATATACCAATCAGAAATGGCTCGAAAATGATATTCCAACATAATATTCAAGAAATGAATACTATACTTATCTTCAGTTTTTCGCAAATTTTTTTTCAGTCCTTATTAGCCCCTATATGAGTGGAGTATTAAAAATTTGGGGATGGGTTTGTTTGTCAGTTGAACTGTCAAAACAATCATATGCAAGAAAGTATGGTAACATACCAGTGAATCCACGACATCGATTCGATGAAATATGATGAACAAAAAAAAAACGGAGGTTTCGGACTTATTCTGACTCACCCGTAGTATGTTTTCGATTCATCCAACATATTGAAATACTCAGGAGGATGACAAATATTCCGATATGTTAGAGCATTATATGATTGTTGCACATATGAAATTACGTCGCAACTCAGGACATATCTTCAGTTTTTCTCAATTATCTCAGAAACCTCTACTTTTAGGAAAATGAAATGTTTTATGACTTTTAGGTTGAGTATCGATAAGCCTAACTGATGTCAAACACTCATTTGTCCATTCACTTGCCCAAAGAAAATATGAAGGAAATTATGGCCACATACCATCGTAACTCCTCCACTGGTTTATGAAAATTGAAATCCCTGTTATACCAATTATAATTGGAGGATTTGGAAATTGGCTTGTACCCCTAATACTTGATTAGTGTACCGAATCTCCAATTTCTTCATCAAGGTGTTTTGGAGAAAAAAAGATAAATCGTTATTTTTTCGTACTTTCGATACCCTGTATCTCAGAGGGGATGTATTCTAGGATATACCTTAACAGGAACTTTTCACCTTGAAATGAGGTGAAGAATCTCCATTTGGAGTTTGTCGGTCTTATCCTGACTCATCCTGTATATTCAGTGACCGTCAAAAAGTATATACCATATGGGAAAAAAGTTTAATTATTATTAGAGTATTGAAAACAAAATTCTAGGGAAAAGTTTGTGCATGTCCGATAACCTAAAAATAGATTTTGAAACATGTCACGAAACGCCAAATTGAAAAAAAATTCCATGATGAGGCCAAAATTGGGGTAAGATGGCAAGATATCGAAAAAAGTAATTTGAAAAATTTTAAATTGCAATTTTTTTTTGAATATTTTATGATCTCTTTCCAAAAATCATATTTTTTTTTCTGAATGGCTTGACTATAGTGAAACATTTGTATTTTGATGATAATGACAAAAGTTTCTCATTCTCTCCGCCCCAGATGGCACTAAATTGAAAAATATGGTTTTTGCCAGAACCCTCGCTGTTTACATTGGTTCGTATCTAACAGTTATTCAGAATTCAGAATTCCAAGACTATTTTGATGATATATGGCAATCTAGACACCATATTTTTCAACTTAGTGCCATCTGGGGCGGAGAAAATGAGATACTTTTGTCATTATCATCAAAATACAAATGTTTTACCATAGTCAAGCCATTCAGAAAAAAACTTGATTTTTGTAAATAGATCGGAAAATATTTTTAAAAAAATTAGCAATTCAGAATTTTTTCGATTTATTGCTCAAAACTCTGTATGTGAGGATAAAATTGAATTGCAAGCAACTTTGTCAAATAACTTTTTTCGATATCTTGCCATCCTACCCCACTGTTGGCGTCTTCATGTTTTTTTTTCTCCAATTTTCCGCCATACTAGAGGTCACGTGACATGTTTCAAAATCGAGTTTTAGGTTATCGGACATGCACAAACTTTTCCTTAGAAATATGTTTCCAATACTCTAACAATGAACTTTTTTTCCATATGGTACATACTTTTTGGTGGTCACTGTATATTCATTAATTGTGGCAATATTTTTTATTTTACTTTCTGAAATATTTATTTTTGATCAAACACATTTGCGAATATACAGGGTGGGTCACGTTCGATGGTACCTTAGATGTTTACGGAGAACGGGACATAGGATCATTCTGAAAATTTGGTTTCTCAAGTAGTTGCTCTTGGTATATCGATCTAAAATATTTTCAGCAATGCAGCGTTGCCGCTTATACCAGAAAGTAGCAGCATCTTTGTTATTTCAAATGGGCCACCCTGTATATTACCGCATTTTTAAACTTGTCATTCCTTTCTGATTATTTCTGCCACATAATCCCCTATACCTATCTCTAACGGTTTTTGAGATATTGGTTATTTTCCATATTTTTATCCAAAACATAGCTCGAATTGAATGTTTATTTCTGCGGTATTTGGATTCTTAGAAAGTTGCAATTTTGTGTTTAGTTCATCAAGATCATGTACATTGATTCTGTATAGAGAAGTTTGTTCTGCGTTATACAGGGTCGTTCAAAACTCATTATCTTACTGCTAGATACGAAAAGGGTTGAAAGTGCGTTTTTTTAAATGGAACATCCTGTATATTATGAAATATCCTGAAAGATGACTAAATTCTCTTCGAATTGATATATCATGTTCCTATACCTAAATAGCCAGAATTCCGAGATAATAGCAATTTTCACTTGTAATCTCCCAAGTGCTTGAATTATTGCCGGAAATTTTTCGAGTACATGAATTTGAAAATTTGTGTACGAGATAAATTTACGGCAATTAATTCAAGCCCGAGGGGGATTCGGTAAGAAAATTTCTCACCGAGAAATGAAAATCATCCAACAATTCATAAGAAATAACTAACGATGGTTTCAATTGAACTATTTATAACCACTGAAATATTGATATGTAAAATACTTAAAAATTTGGAACAAAAAAAATGAAAAATGTATGTTCTTATCGTGGATTGAACCATAATAAGTGGAAATTTTTCTGTCAAACATTTGACCTGTGACAAGTTGATATTTTGCTTTAATGTACAAATGGAGGTCTAGTTTTCATATTAAAGGAGATAATTATGTATTTACTAGATATTTGGAATGTGTCTGAAAATATTTTCTCAACGATTATTGCAGATTATTGCAGAAATTATGTAAAAAGTTGAGGGTTGGTAGTTTGTGAGGACCATAATTTGGATGTTTCCCCGGAAAAGGCTAGAAGCAAAAAACCGGGTTGAAGTACTTGACGTTTTAGATTCTCAACTTACTACGGCGCCGGTTCTACCCAGCGCTCCTGGAAGATATCCAGCGACTCATATTACACCCCACCATGTTTGCGGGGTAGGTTGTCATATACTCTTAGCCTGGTGAGACCGCCGCAACACTACCGCTGAGCTACGGGACTTGTGATAAAAACTTGTGACAAATGGTGTATTGAACTTCTTCTGAAATATGATTTCAGAATTGACAGTTTCTGCAATAATCGTGGAGAAAATATTTTCAGACACATTCCAAATATCTAGTAAATACATAATTATCTCCTTTCATATGAAAACTAGACCTCCATTTGTACATTAAAGCAAAATATCAACTTGTCACAGGTCAAATGTTTGACAAAAAAATTTCCACTTATTATGGTTCAATCTACGACAAGAACATAACTTTTTAATTTTTTTTTGTTTCAAATTTAAACACATTTATTGATGAAAATTTTGTTAAGTATTTTACATATCAATATTTCAGTGGTTATAAATAGTTCAGGTGAAACCATCGTTAGTTATTTCTTATGAATTGTTGGATGATTTTCATTTCTCGGTGTGAAATTTTCTTACCGAATCCCTCTCGTGCTTGAATTAATTGCCGTAAATTTATCTCGTACATGAATTTTCTTTGAAAATTCATGTACTCGAAAAATTTCTGGCAATAATTCAAGGACTTGGGAGATTATATCTCGGAATTCTGGCTATTTAGCTATAGGAACGTGATATATCAATTCGAAGGGAATTTAGTCATCTCTCAGGATATTTCATAATATACAGGATGTTCCATTAAAAAAAAACGCACTTTCAACCCTTTTCGTATCTAGCAGTAAGATCATGAATTTTGAACGACCCTGTATAACGCAGAACAAACTTCTCTATACAGAATCAATATACATGATCTTAATGAACTGAACACAAAATTGCAACTTCCTAATAATCCAAAAACCGCAGAAATAACATTCAATTCTATGTTTCTATGTTTTGGATAAAAAATATGGAAAATAACCAATATCTCAAAAACCGTTAGGGATAGGTATAGGGGAGTATGAGAGAGAAATAATCAGAAAGGAATGAAAAGTTCAAAAATGTGGTAATATACAGGGTGACCCATTTGAAATAACAAAGATGCTGCTACTTTCTGGTATAAGCGGCAACGCTGCATTGCTGAAAATATTTTAGATCGATAGACCAAGAGCAACTACTTGAGAAACCAAATTTTCAGAATTATCCTATTCCCGTTCTTCGTAAACGTCTAAGGTACCATCGACCGTGACCCACCCTGTATAAAAATGTGAATTCCCATATATTGACACAGAGTAGGGAACCATAATTTATATATTGTCAAGAGATGGCATGACCGAAGCGCGTTTAGTACACGATCGAGGAAATGGCATCAAGGCGAAGTTATTAGTACATAATTCAGCTAATAGATAACGACCGATATACTCATACAACAATCCGCGCGTTCGGTAAACGCAAATCTGACAGCTCGTTTCAATCTGGATAGAATCGGGTTGTCAGATCTGCTTTATAAGATAACAGGTAACGTGAGATGGATATATTCCTTCGTCGTATCAAAAATCCAAAATATACGTTTTGTAGAACTCGAAATTCTAAGATATATGACAAAAATTTCGGGGGGGGTGGGGGCAAAAAAGGAGGGGGGTGAATTCTGTATCTCCGACACCTGAAGACCTATTGGAAAACTTTTTGGGCAGTTATAGAGAGAGGGCATTCCGATTTTGAAAATTTACCCCCACCCCCCTCACCACCCCTCCAAAGCTACTTAGCGAACTGGTGGGAATTTTGGAAAAAAACCGGTGGCTATGGACGCAAAAAAATTTTTTGAAGAAAAAAGGTATTGGGGGGGGGGGGGCGCTAGCCCCCCCAAAAAATAAAAAAATTGAAAAAATTGGAAAAAAAGATATTAAAAAAAACAAAAAATATGGTATTGTAGGTCCCCGTTTCTCACTTTTTTTTCGAGGGGAGGGGGTGGGGGGCAAAAAAATTTTGGATTTGATGGGGGGAAATAATTTTTTTAAATAGCCCTTGGCACATCCTTGGGTGATTTTAGAAAGATTTGTATTCTGCACTTTTTTGATACGACCGCCCGTTTAGGCTGTGCGCGTGTCCGCGGATTTTCAAAAATAAAAAAATTGAAAAAATAAAAAAAATAGAAAAAAAAATATTAAAAAAAAAACAAAAAATATCTCATTGTAGGGGCCGTTTTCGACTTTTTTCTAGGGGGGGGTAGTGGGACAAAAAAAAATTGGATTTGAGGGGGTGAAATAATTTTTTTTAGATTTTTTTAAATAGCCCTAGGGACCATGGGAACTTATTCTAGGAAGATTAGAAAAAAACAACTTTTTTTGATGCGACCCCCCGTTTAGGCTGTGCGCGTGTCCGCGGATTTTCGAAAATAAAAAAAAATTAAAAAAATTTAAAAATAAAATTAAAAAAAAACAAAAAAATTCGGTATTTATTTAATTAATTTATTTAATTTTTTTCGGGAGAGGGGGTGGAAGGAACAAAAAAAATGGATTCAAGGAGGGAGGAATTTTTTTTTTCATTTTTTTAAATAGCCGGGTCCACACCCTTGGATTATTCTAAAAAGATTTGAAGGAGTCACTTTTTTGATGCGACCCTCCATTTAGGCTGTACGCGTTCCCGCGGATTTTCGAAAAAAATAAAAAAATAAAGAAAAATTTAAAAAAATTAAATAAAGAACAACTGAAAAAGCTAGGTCAGTCAGGCGGTAGCTCTGCTTTAAACGATGATATCCGTTGCTCTTTGGTATGAAACATACCTAGTCCGTATATCAACTGTTTGATTTCTAGCGCCATCTGCCAGGAACATGAGGAAATATTGAATTTTTCAATCCATTCATTAGTGACCCATACACAGTCTTAATTTAAATGCAACAGAAACGGTTAAGGGGTTGAACATATTCAATATCAGACGAATGATCTAGCTTACATAAATTCAGTTTTGTTCCAAATTTCGATAAAATGCATTATTAGGCAAACTACTTCCTGTATTGTCTTGTGGAACATCAATTTCCTCCAGCTTAAAAAATTGTCGCTGCTGTTCTATTGACGTACGCTGCTTGTTCTATTTGAACAAATATGAACTGATTGACCTTCAAGAGATATTTTAGTCGGTAAAAACATACATTGTGATGTAATTTCATATCCTGCTGAATCGTACAGGGCTAGCAATAAGAATTGCCTTCTGGACAGTTCTTAGGTTATAATTTCTAGCTCCCAAGCGTTTTCTAGACAATCATGTTACCCAAAAAAAAAAGATTGTGCGCCTGTACGCTCTCGAACGAGTTTTTGAAGAAAGTATTTGGGGATGTTCATTACAACACAACAGGCATCCCCAAAAAAATATCAATATTATTTCACTTTCAAACATACAACTAGGTACACAATCACACGTATTCACACTACAATTTTTTCATACCTATTTCATGAATTTTATGCACAAAAACCAACAGCTTGTTAACTCACACGGATATCACTTGTGTAAACACCATATTTTGATTCCACTACTACTAGAATTTAGAAGTCAGCAATTTGAATATTAGATCGCTCACACTTTCATCAAGTTGCCCCTGGATTTCAAGTAACCCCGTTTTACGTTAGTTTGAATGGTTCTGATCAATTATCCATAAATCTATTAATGCGAGTAATCATTTCATGCATCAATGTGTATGGTGTCCTCCAGAATCAGCGATTTTTTATTATTTGATTCTACCCTGTTTTGCTTTGAAAAAAATAAACGCAATTGATTATAAAAATGATTTTGCTTCTTTTGAGAGAAACGCCCTTTATATTACTTCACATTGTGTGTTCACAGACATTTATACAAAATCGACGCCTACGATCCAAGTAGTAGTTTCAACAATATTGTTATGATGTTGAGAAATATCACTGGAACTAGAAATGAATGTATGTAGAGAATATTATAATTGTTCACTCAGCTATACTTACATTTGGATAGGGTTGATATGGAATGAATCAGATTGAAAACCTGCATTTTTGCTTCGTCTTCTTCCATTAAAAGATTTGTCCTACTATGTTTTGAACCAGAATCAGCTGAAAGAATGTGAATATTAAAAAAGTGCTTTGAAATCCGATAAAATTGATGCAAAATGTTGTACCTCTGAGCAATAAAAAATATAGAGATGTCATCTCTGTTTTCACAACAGCACAACACATTGTTGTGAAAGCTACATATAAACGGCTATTAGTCTAAATGCCATCCAGGCAAACTCTAGTAAACGTTATAGTTTGGGTGAAGAGCACTGACAAAAAGTGCTCGCGAGCACTTGGCACTCAAAAACAGTGCTCCCGAGAAGCGGTGGATCCAGGGAGGGGTGAAGGGGGTAATTACCCCCCAAGCCTCGTCCGAAATGTTCATATTTCAAGAATCTAATCATCTTACCCAAGACATGCTAAATAACTTTGAACTTCGTTTTCAGTTTTCAGATTCAACCCCATGTCATATAGGACGTTATAGTACGTACTCGAAGGTGGATTTTAGTGAAAGTTTGTTTCTATTTGCCTAAGATATTTTAGTCATAGAATGGACTACTTATGTATGCGAAATTATTCTTTCAGATGTTTCTTATAGGAACTATATAGCTTTCAATAAAACTTATTTTATTTCATTGTTGATTATATTTGGAATCCTCTGCTTGTCAATTTACTTTTGTTTTTTATTCCTTTATTTATTTCAGGTGATTTGAACTTGAATTTATTGGCATTGAGGAAATGCCTGACAAATTGAAGATTGACTATAACGAAGTATTTATAATTAAAATTTTGATATAATATACCATCATCTTTCTGGTAGTTTGCCATGAAATGAACATATTTCCATTACATGAGAAAACTGGCTAAGGTAGTTAGAATAGTAGAATAGAATAGGTAGTGGAATAGGTGATATTCTCTGTTATTTTTTCAATATCATCTGAATAATTATTATGTGCTTGAAATAAAAACATTTTTCACTACACTGCCCTTTTGGAAAATTGTTTCAAATTTGTACTGACTCGCGACAATGTTAGTTAGATCAGGCGCCAAATAAAATTTGCATTGTTCAGAAATATAATTTTTTCGCCTACCTTGTATTAACATGCCTGTTAAATGTTCTTCAATGCAAGTGAAATCGACCATCAATGACCCCTATCAATGAACGATTTGTTACTAATGGATAATTTCGAGAAATCGTCCATTAACGAATGACCCCATTCAATGGTCAATTTGTCATTAATGGTCGATTTCTCTATGAATGCATGATTGTTGCATATATGCAACAATAATGAATAGGCAACCAAACATTCAGATGTTATGGACGCTAAAATGGATATTGACGATAAATTTATGTTGCAAGATGTTGCGGAAACTGCTAAAGTTGCAACTTTATTGCCAGAAAAAATTTGAACTCCTTTATTTCAATAAGAGTGAGGTACACAGAAAAAATACTGTGGTATATGCAATAATAACCTTGTTGTTGTAATCACTCACATTGCACCAATCGAAATAAATGTTCTGCCAACAAAAACTTATTGAGGTGATTAAAGTGTTATGATTGATTTAAACGAAAACTTCCCATTGAACTCGAAACTTAACAATACTCAGGTGAAATGTATTCTATTATTTCTACAATGTGTGAGAGAGTATTGAAAATCATCAAAGTAATAATTGTTCCAAATCTACAAGTGTTAACGTGGAAATTAGACAATTTCTCGATATAATAAATCGTGCAATATTGAAACAATACTTATTATTCTAATCTACAATAGTTATAATTCGATAAATTAACGGTTCACATTCATAAGTCATTGAAAAAAACCAAGGGACATTTCGAATCAATGACTGCTTATAGTTGGTCCCATAATTATATCGTTAATTCTAGTCTAGGTCACGTTTGTTCCGTAAACAATTAAGGCGCCATTCTATTGTTTACCCGAACTGTCCCGATCCCGATCGTACTGCGGGCAGTTTCACAGTGCACGTGACGTGCGCAAACCCATGTATAATTAGATTTTATGGTTTCTAGACATCTTAATTTTAACTAAGAAATAAGAAATCATTTTTAGTGAGTGGCAAGTGTTTATGGACGTTATGGTGGATTTATGAACTCAAATGAACTAAGAATTTAAAATTAACAATTAGGTGTAATAAATCGCTAGTGTGGTAGGCGACGATTTCTTTGGATCGGTTACAAACTTCACCAAAGCAACCATGAACCACTCCTAAGTCGCCCACACTAGGAAATATTTTTATAAAATGGTAGCATGCTGCCACCAGGTCCGAATTGAGTTTTTAATCCGCTAAGACCATACGGATTTTAGACAGTGGATAGCTCTAAAAAAATAATGATAATACTTTTCAGCGCTACTGGTTTTCGTGTTTCACCATCATCTTAGAGGACAGTTGTTAATTTGCAGGTACGGCCACGGCTTCACAAATGCGTGGACTTTACATAAGGGTTGAAAAAGTAAATAATAGTCGACAAAGTTCCACGAAACATTTACTAAACAAAATGGTGGGAAATAATAAACGGTGAATAATAAAAATTGTATCAAATGTAGACAGACAGTTTGAAATAATTAAACGCTTCAAATAAACCAATCCTAAGAATACAATGTACATTTAGTATCGGAACAATTCATAACTCCGTTAGTAATCAAAAATGAAAAAAAAAAAGAAATAAAATCGGTAAATTGGATAGTCACCCTTTCATAAAAAAAATAATATTAAGCTTGCTCTTTTATTGAGTACACTCACCAACATAAAATTCCAGTTGTTTTTGTCCATCGGATACAACGAGACACTATTATAATTATTGTTATTAATAAAGATAGAAAAATGCCTCGAACATGTATTTAACTATTTAGATTGAATAACTGAACACCCACTTATACCTATTTAAATATTATCCCTTTCACGCCCCAAAATTAGAAAACAATTTTCTCTATTATTGTTATTATTATTATTAAACAAATAGAATACCCCAAACGAATATTTAATTACTTATTTTAGTTGAATAATTGAACACCCACTTATCCCTAAAAATTAAAACCCACATCGGCCCCATTATCGGGGGTGGCAAAAAGCCACCCTCACCGGTCGTTCGAAATCAAACCAACTCTTGTCACTAGCACTTCAACACCGACTGTCCAGCTCCAAAAGCTCGTTCTTCCGAAAAACCGAGAGCATTCTTCACAACCTACCCTCTGTGCTATTTTTAGATCGTGGCTTATCTTCAGATAGAGACCCACTAGAAATTGTTTAGTCTAGCGCGCCGTTTAACACCCCTTCATGAAATTTTACGATAAACTTTAACCCGGAGAAGTGATATCTTGAATAAACTCAGAAAATTAAATAAGACTATTCTAATACTAATATAGGACCATCTTATACAGGGCACAACGTTATACATAAAACAGTGCACACTGTTACATAGGAATGAACAGTTAGCAACAAAGAAGGTGTTTATAAACGTCAACTAAGAAATTAAGAATTATGTCATGTGGGGAAGATGGTTACAACTATAAGAAAAGCCATCATGGTCAACATGTCTTTATGATCCATTGTTTTGTTATTGCAAGAAATTATGTAAACAAATCACTACAAAATATAAACAAATTTATATTCAAACATTAATTCGCCGATTTTGCGCATGCCCGCTTCCATTTTCAACTAAGATAATTAATTCTTAGTTGAAAAGATAAGAGAACACCATCTTCTTAGTTGCTAATTCTTATTGACAGTTGAAAGTATATAAACCACTGATAGGGTTTCCGTGTATTCATCTTTCTTAATTCTAAGTTGTTAATTTAATTCTTAGTTTAGTTGAGTTTATAAATCCACCATTATAGTTGATACTTCACCAATTATTATGCAAGTTGGTGCAAAGAAATTACAAATGGATGAATTACTACAATTGTGGGATCTAGAGTCAATTATTCCTGTTTTCGTTGGTAAGTACAGTTAGTAGGTAGTTATATACCTACTTCGGCGCTATCAAAATACCTAATATGAATATGGAATGATAACTGTCGCTTCGTATTAAAGATGGTGGGTGTGCAACGGCGTTGAGAGTTCATTTGTGCCGTTTGATGTTATTGCTTCTGAAAATCCAATAAAATTGTTTTGTTTTAGGAAGTTTTCGCATTACACTTAGCGGTTAGTGCAAGTGGTAAAAGTGAGGGAAGTAGGTACACTCGATCAACGTTTTATTTATTTCTTCATTACCTCGTGTACCTACCCTAGCATCATTCTACTTTGAAGAAGCTTGAACTTGCTTATTTTGCGATGTCTGTCGATGTAATTTATATGTACCTAGGTTAAGTTTGTTTCTCTTAGAATATTGTTTCTGAAAAAATTTAATAGATACACTCCCAATTCATTAATTTCCACCTTGGAATTACAAATTATGAATTCGGTGGAACATGTCATTGGGTATCGGAAATATAGGTCAAGCAAATTACCTTTTTTTTTACTGAAAAATTTCTTACAGAGTTGAACTAGGTTGGAAAGGGTAGAAAACGACATAACTAATACAGAGACAAAAATTCAACATCTAAATGCATACAATCGAGGAGGGGTGGCGGATGGAAGGGGGTAAAATTGGTTTTTCACGTTTTTTACGTTTTGCAGCGTAAAAAGGTACGTATTTTTAAAAGTTAAATGTAAAAGTTGTAGATATAATTAAAAAATCTATTAATCTATTAATAATGTTAGTTTTCAAGAATCTGATGTTATTTTTATATTGTTCTTGAAAAGTCCTTCTTAATAAAATTTGTTCTGAAATAATATTGTTTTATTGTACATTTCACATGATTATGAAATTTTTGGTTGAACTCAAGTTTCTCTCTTTCAATTTCAACTAAGAAGGCGGCTGCACAAAAAATGTTCTTCATCCTCTCATATACAGGTGTTTTATAATTGCATGCTAATACTTCAGGGACTTAATCATGACATGATTTTAGGAAAAAAATTATACTGACTTCAACCTCTTGATAAATTTGAACAAAGTGTTGAAAGAAATACTGTTTTTCCTCCATAAGTTCGAGACTAGTCCACATACTTTTTATATTTTCAATACGCTGTATTCCAAAACATAAAGAGGTTGAGGACCTACTTTGATATATGATTTTTTTTTCAGTCGTTTATGAATCATGATCCTGAAGTATCAGCAGGCTATTATGAAGCACCTTGTATATAATACATTCAATCGAAACTACTTTTCCATGAAAAGAATTAAATATGTGAACCCAATAGAAAACCTTATTGAAGTCATTATATACTGTAATTATTTCAAAAATAATCAGTTTTAGAACCTACGGCTTCATAAAATTGAACCAAAGGCAAATCAGCCTTGTGTAAAGCACAAGAAATAATGGTGTCAAGAAGAGCTTCATTCAATTGAATAAATTAGATCTATGCTACTGATCAATGTTATCACTAGAATTATAAATATAATTTTACCAATAGGAACCAAATGTGCTTAGAACTGAATTAAAGATCAAACCAATGAAATCATTAATTGAATTTAATATAAAATATTATTATTACTTGAGCACTAACTATAATTGAACTAAACTGAATAAAAGATGTGATCAATGACGAATTCATTGTTAAAAGTAATATAGCATATTGTTGATATTCAATCACTTGCTATTTTTGAAACATCCATTGAAACTCAATGGGTTCTTATTTTCAAATCAATAATATAATTCAATTGTTAACCAAATATAATCTTATTATTGAATGGAGTATTACTCTACTCGTGGAATATGGAATAGAGTATATCATTCACTGAATAATGGGTACCTCTTTGATATTATCATAATGTTTTTTCTGTGTAGACGGAAAAATATTGTAATCAACTCTTTTATTAACCTGCGATTAATGATCTCGAAAATTAACGCGCTCACTTCGCTCACGGCTTAAATTATCTCGATCATTAATCGCTTTCATTAATACACTAGTTGATTAAATGACTATTAGTTGCTGCAAGATATCTGATACTTTTCCATTAATATTACAGTCAACTATCTGACCACTAACAAAGGACTATTTGCTAACTTACTGAGAGCTCACTGTTCGCTAGGTATTAGGAACTCAGTTGTCCTTTGGTTACAAGCTAGCTGTATACTCATGAAACGATAACTGCTTGGTTGCTAGAACATATCAGCTAACTTATACGAAAGGGGTAACCCCTTTCAAGGCAAGCTAGTTACTAATTTATTGGGAGATATCTTATTCTGACTTGGCTCAAACTTATGATAACAAGATATTTGGTGATTCAATGACAAGTAACTGATGATTAATCATAAGAAATTATTTATTCAAGGCAAAAAAAACAACGTAATTATGGGTGGTTTACCAATCAACTAGTGGATAGTGATTACAGTTGCTAAAACTAATAACTTAATGATGGCGAGTGTTTCATTTTGTTAACCTTATTTTACTTGTTAGTTGTTAGTGGAGAGATGTTCCATAGAGTATAAAAGTTTTTACTGATCTCGTATATAAATAACGATTTTTTTCTCCGTGCAAGGAAATCTCTTGTACAACTGTTGAACATTATTATGGATGCCATCATTAAATGGCACGAGTACCCGCTGCGCCTGAAGCAGTCGGAGATTATTTCTATCACCAAACCAGGAAATCCGGATGTAAGGGTCGAGAGCTATCTCCGGGTACAGAAAAACTCAGACTGTAGAGCTAATTCGATAGGAAAACGAAGAAAAATTGTAAAATTACATTGTTTATTTATGAAAGATCATTATATCACCTTCGAATATCAAATACAAACACTTCTGCCGAACACCCGCCAGCTATATATGATAATTATTGAAGGATTTCCCTTCAAAACACCGTTTAGTTTATGAATTTTTTACCAATAACACAAGTGTGCTGATACCTACTCCTCAAAAACTGCTTGTGTGTAAAAATCATTTCAACTAGATTTGATGCCAGGTTGAAACCCATGGATATTGGACGATATCAATGATTCTTCATGCATTATATCAGATAATAATATACTTACATTTGTCAAACAATCTTTCTTCATTTATGATGGTGAATGCATTCAAACATAACAAAGATGTTTCGAAAAGGTTCCACAAAGTGAAAGCCATGATTATTATCAAAAAGATTTGGAATATCCCATAAATATTAGGAACCGATATTTCATGTTGACACTACTATTTTATACTGTCAGTGCCAGATTACGTAATTTCTTGAGATTTTTCCAATTGTATCTTGTATATTATCACGAAAGCCATGAACGACGAGGTATACAGGGGTGAATATTTATTAGGTCTAGAAGAGTGTTACAGCCAAATGTCAAAATGTAATGTCTAGTTTGAGTGTGACTAATTTGAAGTTGATTTCAAATTACTGTAGAAGAATAGGAATTCCTGGTGGAGTTACGATGATAAAAAATAAATTGGATTTTTTAGTCAAAAACTTGATGGTAGAAAATATTGAAAAGGGAAGTGAATATTCTGAGCACGAAATATAACTTTCGAATGTCAAAGTCCCTTTTCAAAAATTAATTTTATTGAGGAGAATACGTCTTTATAGTTTGAGAGCGAAACTATTACTGAATTATGGCGCATCAGTTTCCTGGAATCGCAAAATTCTGCATCTGCATTGTCAGCGGTTCACATAGGAACGGGCGATGTCATTTCTCCCCCTGAAGATTCAACGTAGGGGGGCTAACGAGTAAGTTGAATCCTAGACATCTCAATTTCCTGTTGTTGTTCGTTTGGTCCTTTGGGTTTGTAGTCTCTGAAACCAATTTTCTTTTGGACCATGTATACGCAAATTGATATTATGATGATATACAGGGTGGCCCACGAAGTTTAGGAGAGGGAATATCTCGGAACTCGAAAGTAGTGGATAATTTCAATTTCGGGGTTCTGAATTAGAGCAATTGGTCCAGCTATTTTTGATATTATGTTACCCAATGAGCTTTTTGTTTTCGGTCACGTGACATCAGATTCAAAATTTTTAATGGGACACCCTGTATATTTATGTTCTTCCCGATGAAACAATTTCAACGAACTATCACACTTGTAGTCTAAAACGATTAATTCAAGAAATACAGGTACCTCAATATCCTCTGTCCCACGACGTCTGAAACGAGCAATTACCAAATTATTTAGGTTTAGGGTCACCCTGTATATTTGAACAGTCCTTCACTTTTTGTAATGGTTTAAACAAGGCAAAATCATATTGTTCATCCAAATTTTGTTAAATATCGTCGTGGGATAAGGGATATTGAAGTAACTAAATTTCTTGAATTGGTCGTTTTAGACCACAAGTGTCATAGTTCGTTGAAATTGTTTCATCGGGAGAAATCTGAAAATACGAAAATATGTGACCGAAAACAAAAAGCTCATTGGGTAACATAATAGCAACAAAAGCTACACCAATTGCTTTACTTCAGATCCCTAAAATTACAATTCTCCACTACTTTCGAGTTCCGAGATATTCCCTATCCAAAACTTCGTGGGACACCCTGTATATGTTTATTGTACATAAGAATAAATTCTTGTTGACAAACACAGGTAAAATTATAAATAAATGTAATATACAAATTCTTAAAATTTAAAATATAGCCAAATAATAACAATGTAGGCATGATAAAGATATATGTTACGGTTAAAATAAGAAATGTGTTAAGAGCTACCATCACCAAAAAGTCGAATTTCTTCCTCATCCCTTCCAGCTAAGGTTTGTTGGGATACTTATCAAGAATGGGGGTGAAGATAATGAACTCGATGAACACTGGCAACACAGCACCTGTTCTTTCTAGATTACAGCGCCAGTCAGATATAAATTTTCCGATCGTAGAATTCGTTTCTTGCAAAATTCATTGATTTCATTAAAGAGATATTTTTTGTATGGGATCGGTAGTCTCATAAGAATTCCGGAACCTATCAATTTTTTTTTTCTTAAAAATTATCATAACCAAAAATCACTGAAGTTCCGTAATTAACAAAAAAACATTGGGTAATGCAAAAAAAATTAAAAAATTCTCAAACAAAAACTGTGGTCTCAAAACGGATTCCCGTTTTACCAGGGTAGTGTTTGCTCTTAAGTATAAAGTTCATTATTTTAAAATTACAAAACAAAACATCACAATGAATCGTCATGAATCTCTGCTAAACTATAATATGCCTTATCACTGAATAGTTTTTTGTCAGGTTTCTGAATATATTGCACCTTTTTTCCTTAATTTCACAAGGTAATTTGTTATACATCTTCACCCCATTATACAGGGTGAGTCAGGCTGAACGCCTCGTACTCTCGTGGCCATAAGGTATTTTTTTTCAGTAAACGGCCTGGAGGAGTACATGTATGTCGACCTGAAGCACATTTTAAAAATAATGATTTTTATACAAGGTGTTTGAAATAAGCGTGACATATCAAAGTTATGTTTTTTTTAATGGAACACCCTGTATTTTTTTCACATTTTTTAATTCTTTCAGAAAAAATAAGCTGACTTTGCTAAAGTTTCCCTATACCCAACTCTCTCCATTTATGAGATATTCAACTTTTTCTCAAAATGTAACGTTTTCAAAAAAATTCAATATCATTGCAATTATCCACTACATGTGTACGAAATTTTCTTCGGTCACTCTTATCCCTTTCAGCTAGTTACTGCAACTTCAGACGACGATCAATTTTATACAGTGTGTTTTATATTGTCAGGAACACTTACCGCATATTTGAACTCCAATAACTTTGTTATTTCAAATGGAACACCCTATATTTTTCCACGCAACAATATTCACTTTTCAATTCCCTTTCAAAACATATAATATTTCCCTATAGCTAAATGTGGTGCTTCAGAAGTTATCGAAGCATTTTCAAAATCCGATGAACTTTTTGCATTGACATTATTTCATCAAGTAGGCTGATGCCATGGATATTTGAGTAATGCGTTCAACTGTGTTCAATTGCGTTGTTCCAAGCGGGCTTCTGACAAATAGCGTCATATTTTGTCATAAGTTTGTGTTGAAATCGTTTTTTTCAAGTGTTCTTAAATTTGAGGAGTAAAATGAAAAGTTTCACACTTCAAGAAAGAATCAATATGATAATAATAAGAGTGTTACGAAAATTGCTTATTAGCATCGAGGGTTTATGCACGAAAATACCCAGATCAAGAGCATCCTGATAAAAATGTATTCGAAAGATTATTAGCCAGATTTCGAGAAACAGGTAGTATCGAGTACACTCTTCGAGAGCTATCCCAGTTACTGGGAATGAGGAACACAATTTCGAAGTTTTACAACATGTGATTGAAGATCCCAATACCACTACCAGAGCCATTGCAAATGCCACAGGTATAAGTCAATCGAGCGTTAGCAGAATTATTAGAAAACACAAATATCATCCATACCACATTCAGCTGCATCAACATTTGTATGGAAGGGACTTTGAACGCAGGATAGATTTCTGTTTATGGTATCTTGAACGAGTTGGCGAAGATATGAACTTTTTTGAGAATATTTTATTCACTGACGAATCAACATTCCATAACAATGGTCTGGTGAATCATCATAATTTTCATTATTATGACACCGAAAACAGACATTTATTTCGAACCGTCGATCGCCAGAACCGGTGGAGTGTTAACTCATTCGGTGGAATCATAGGAGACACCATAATTGGTCCTTATTTCTTTGACGGGCATCTGGATGGAAGGAAATTTTTAAGATTCATGAAAAGAGATTTTTGGAATCTTCTGGAAAATATTCCTTTGAATTTGAGAGAGAACATGTTGCTACAATTAGATGGTGCTCCAGCACATTTCAAACGTGTTGTCAGGAACTATCTGGACAGAAAATTTCCAGATCAATGGATAGGGAGAGGTGGTCCTTATAACTGGCCAGCAAGATCCCTCGATCTTACACCTTTGGACTTTTTTTATGGGGATATATCAAGAATATTGTTTACAGTACACCACCCACTACTCCTGATGATATGAAAGTGAGGATTAGAAATGCCTTCCAAACAGTAACTCCAAATATGTTGAACAATGTCAGAAGCTCATTCGAAAAAAGAATTAGATGCTGTATTGAAGTGGATGGTGGTCACGTCGAACATTCCTTATGATTTTTAAAATTTTCACTTAAGAGCAAACGCTAAATGACTTGATGAATTAAAAAAATTGAGAGGTTCCGGAATTCTCATGGGACCACCGAGTCCATACAAAAAATATTGTTTTTTTTTTAACCAGTAACCCCAAAATTAGTAGATACAGATGGACTGATATAACAAATGCTCCAAAGAAAATCAACTAAAGATAACTAAAGATAATGGAGAACTACTTTTATCAGTATTTGACATCAGCCGGTTGATGGAATTTTATTATTTTGAAACTTATATTGGTTTACAAAAAGGCTTTGAAAACTCCTGAAGCACCAGATGTAGGTATAGGGACATATTATATGGTTCGAAAGAAAATGAAATGGTGAATCTTTTCACGTGGAAAAATACAGGGTGTTCCGTATGAAATAACAATGTTATTGGAAATATGCGGTAAGTGTTCCTGACAATATAAAACACACTGTATAATATTGATCGTCGTCTGAAGTTGCAGTAACTAGCTGAAAGGGATAAGAGTGACCGGTGAAAATTTCGTACACATGCAGTGGATAATTGCAATGATATTGAATTTTTTTGACAACGTTACATTTTGAGAAAAAGTTGAATATCTCATAAATGGAGAGAGTTAGGTATAGGGAAACTTTAGCAAAGTCAGCTGATTTTTTCTCAAAGAATTAAAAATGTAAGAAAATACAGGGTGTTCCATTAAAAAAAAAACATAACTTTGATATGTCACGCTTATTTCAAACACCTTGTAAAAAATCTTTATTTTTAAAATGTGCTTCAGATCGACATACATGTACTCCCCAGACCGTTTACTGAAAAAAAATAGCATATGGCCACGAGAGTCCGAGGCGTTCAGCCTGACTCACCCTTTAGATCAGAGAGTCTTTTATTAGATTTGTCATGGGAATGGGGAGCTTTAAACTATTTTCGTTTTGACGAGTTTAATAGGGGACATACCTTACTTCGTAATCTAATCTATTTTTGTGAATTAATGAAACCGTTTCCAATATTAAAATTGGAACAAGGGTCAGGATCCCATGTTCAATAAAGAGTGGTTTACATGAGTCCCTAAATTCTATTTTCCTCAGGTATCTAATTGCTGCTTCTGTAGTATAAACATTGACTGAAACAATTGGTTGTTACAAACTCCCCAAAATGATATACCATAACGTAAATGGGATTCCACAAGTGCGTAATAAACTGATTTTGCAGCAACAAATTCTAACTCATTAGAAACCACCCTCAAAACATAACAACCAGATGCCAATTTTTTATTCAAGTTTCTTATGTGCTCTTCAAATTTCAGATTCGTGCCCACGTAAATTCCCAAAAATTTTGCTGTGTCCTTATTTAGTAATATTTGACTACCTATATTCACATCCGGTAGGTATCACAGTTTTGAAAGAAATGACACTTGTTTTTTTGGTATTTAGTGAAAGTAAATTAGAATCACACCAGTCTTTGATTAAGACCATGTCATTACACATTATTTCGTTGAGTCTTACTTTATTTTTATGGTGCCATAATATGGTTGTATCATCTGCAAATAACGATAAATTTCCCGAAATTGGTAGAATTGTAAGGTCATTTATACAGGGTGTAACTAAATAAGTATAAAACATTTGAGGGGGTGAGTCCTCATCGAAAAAAAGATAGGATCTTTCATATAAAGAAACTTCATTGGAGCATCCCATGTTATGATACAGCCCCTTGAAGGGGGTACATGAAATTTGTTTAACATTTTTTTTCACAAGCACTTATTATTTGTTTACCATTTAAAAATTTATTTCCGATAGCCTGTTTCATTCTAAACAAAAACTGTCTCATGAATTTTTTGCCCAAAATAAACCAGTTCACAGCAAAAAATTATTTTACGAACAAGATACATATCGCCATAAAACGAAAATACGAAACTAATTTATCTAGTAGGCAGCTATTAGCGATAGTGACAATTAAATTGGTATCAAGCTGTCAGTTTGTAAATTTGTAAACTTGAAGTAATTCTAATTGTGTATTGTTGTTCTGTTCTTAATTTGTTACTTTAATAATTCACTTGTTATTAAAATGGCAAACACAAATGAGCAAATGGCTGATATGCAATACGTTTACGGTCTGTCGTAGGGGAATGGGTAAGAAGCTTCTAGAAGATATGCAGCATCCTTTACATAGAATATATTCCCGACTTCATCAACGATTACGAGAATATTGTTCATTCGACAAAAGAACGCAGGATTGTGGTCGCCATCGAGAAATAAGAACACCACAGCTTGAGGAAGCAGTACTTGATTTGATTGAAGAAAAACCTACTACCAGTACTAGAAAGATTGATTTCCAGCTAAATGTTAATCATATGACGGTATTTCAAATTTTAAAGGAACAACTCTTTTACCCTTACCATCTGCAACGAGTACAGGCACTGTTACCGCGAGACTTTCCGAACCGTCTTGAATTTTGCAATTGGATGCTGGAAATGATTAGAAGAAATCGTGACGTTCTAAAGACGATCGAATTCACAGACGAATGTAGTTTTTCTCGGGACAAGATTATTAATTTTTATAATTACCACATATGGGCTGATGAAAACCCTCACGCTATTGTATAAACTAAACATCAAGATTAGTTTTCTCTTCGGAGTTATTGGGGATTATTTAATTGGGCCTCATTTTCTACCTCCTCGATTAAATGGTGAGGCATACGTTCAATTTTCAAGAGAAGTGCATCCCGTACTGCTCGAGGAAGTTCCTTTGGGCGTCAGAAGGGATATGTTTTTTATGCATGATGGAGCTTCCGCCCATTATAGTCAAGTAGCACGTCAGCATTAACCTGAAAGATATGCAAATCAGTGGATACGTCGAGGAGGACCACAGAATTGGCCCGCTCGATCCCCGGATCTCAATCCACTCGATTTCTCTACTTGGGGCCATTTACAGCATTTGGTTTATCGTACTCCTGTTCGCGATGTAGATGACTTAAGAAACCGCATCATCGATGCGTGCAGGGTAGTAAGAGAGACTCCAGGAATATTTGAGCGAATACGTGGTTCAATGCGAAGACGTCTAGACGCATGCGTAATGTCTGAAAGTAGACATATTGAACATTTACTATGATTTCTACATGTTGTATGTTTTGTTATTAATAAATTAGTTTTGTTTATCCTCCTTTAATCATTTAATGCAGATAGTAACTACAAAATAACAATAAATCCAGTTTGCATTTATGACGATGTATCTCTGTAGTTGTTCGTAAAATAATTGTTTGCTGCGAACTGGTTTATTCAAAAATTCAAGGGACATTTTTTGTTTAGGATGGAACAGGCTATCGGAAATAAATTTTTAAATGGTAAACAAATGATAAGACAAAAAGTTACATTAGAAATAAATTTTAGGGGTTGCGTTTTCCACCCCTTACAACCATGGGGTAAACCAAATAAATTACTGGCTAAGTGTCTTTTTGGTAGTAGAAAATGTCAGGTTAATTTCAATACAGTAACTTTTTTAGTGCTTGTGGAAAAAATTGTTAAACAAATTTTATGTACCCCCTTCAAGGGGCTGTATCTTAACATGGGATGCTCCAATGAAGTTTCTTTGAATGAAAGATCCTATCTTTTTTTCGATGAGGAATCACCCCCTTAAATGTTTTACACTTATTTTAGTTACACCTTGTACACAATAGAAAAAGTATAGGACCCAGTACAGAGCCCTGGGGCACTCCACACCTCATTCCAATTGTATCAGAGATAGTGGATAATTCCACACACTTCTTTCTATCAGAGAGATAAGATCTGAACCAATTCAGAGTGACACCCCCGAATCCATATCGATTAAGCTTAAAGCGGCTAGCTATACGCCTGCAACTTTGGACTGAGCATGCGCCAAACTCGAGCATGCTCCATAGACTCCAAAAATGGACAAATATGGCTGCTATGGCTGCTACATCACTGCTTTCTCTCTGAATTTTGGATAAATAGTCGTTATATGGTAACAATTTTAACAATTTTCAAATCGCAAGGTAGGTTAGTCAGGTCAGGTTAGGTTTGGCTAATAATTCACGCATTTTCGACTCGCTAGGTTAGTTTGCTCAGGTTAGGTTTGTGTGTAAATTGCGAGCGAAAAACTAATTCAACGAATTTTCGAATCGCAAGCTAGGTTAGCTTGCTCAGGTTAGGTTTCTGTGTAAATTGCGAGCGAAAAAATTTTCAACACGGTTTGCAATCCTGTTTTTCCTTCCTCTTCTTGCTTCTCCGCCATTAAATGACCCTCTTGTTGTACATCACTTACGTCATGTTCCGATATTCCCGAACAGTACTGCTCATTAATTTTGGTCGTTCCGATTTTACTGAAATTGACTGATATACATTTCGCGCCACTTTTCATGGAACCTTGGTAGAGGCTAGAAATTTACTGGTTGCTACTGTTACAGAAATGGTCATGTAGTCCCAGTATCCCCTCCCCATATTGATAATAGGTTAGGATATGTTATTTAATATTTATTCAATTTATTGACAGCAATATCATTACAATTAGCTCATCTGAAAAGACATCAGAACAAATGGGTCAAGTGGTATTAGAAGACTTGCTAGAAGAGGTTGATGCCTAAAGCACCGCTAATTTACGAGCTTTTCCCTCTCGCCTCTCTTGACCATATGAAAATAAATATTCCAGATCAAAAACATGCCAGGCGATATTTGCAGGCCCTTAAAATACAACTCAACAATGAATTCGAAACATCAGACCAAGAAAATTAAATCCACAGGTCATTATAACAAAGACATAATACCTATCTTATATTCATAGATCCGCTAGAACTTAAGGAACTTGAGCTATCCGAATTTTCTGATGATTCAGAATCCCTATTATCACCTGAAATTTCCTCTATTATTACTGGATTAATTGCAACCATCAATCAGTAACATAATAGTAGTCATATAATTTTGATCTAGATATGTTCCCGCCTTACATTTGACAGACTGACTATCCGAATCGTTCCGAAATTAGATGGAAGTTTCAGTTACTGTTATTGTTAGGCGTTCCGAATTTATCTACTGTTCAGTAATATCGGAACATGAGCTTAGATTCGAGTTTGGCGCATGCTCAGTCCAAAGTTGCAGGCGTATCTCTAGCCGTCTGTGATTAAGCTTCCGCAACAAAATGTTATGATCTACACAATCGAATGCTTTCGAAAGATCACACAGCACCGCCGCGACAGCTTCTTTACCATTTATGCTTTTATAAATCATTGACTTCAGTCTGTGGATGGCATCATTTGTGCTTTTTGAATTCTGAAAACCAAACTGCTCTGCACTCAGTATTCTATTAATCGTCAAAAATTCCATAATTCTTTTCTTCACTAGTTTTTTGATAATTTTTGCCTAGGTATATGAACATCGTCCAAAAACTTGGGATGTGTGATACGTCTTTGAAGGATATCATCGGTTCGTTTCCATTATCGATGTTTTTATTGAGTGAAGTTCGTCCAGGTTCAAGTCTCAAGTTGTATCCCTATACTTGATTTGGGTGGACCTGGCTTCCTTTCTTCTAAGTCTGGTAGGATGATTGGTTCACTATTGGTGACTTAGTAATCGTTGATTTTAATTTAGTCACCACAGAATAACTGTCATCCAATTGGAATGTCAAGTAAAAGGTAACTTCCAGATGACAGGTTTTCGATTTCATTTTGATTTTGGCCGTTTGTTGCATGGACCTATAAAGTATTGTACTGGACCAAGCTGTTTACATCCTGGTTTGAAGTCGTGTATGACCACAATCTGTAGTCGTGATATTGAGTTGGGCGTTGTCACATCGCGTAGGTAATAAGTCTTTATCATAGACAAAATTGTGTCACTATACGTATTCCATTCGATTACAATCGAAGAATAAAGAACGGTGATGGTGACATTATCACGCAACTCAAACCTGTATTACAAGTTTAAAAATCCAAACTAACGAAAAAAATCATTACTTGCGTCTTCAAATGGTTGTGTAGAATTTGTTGTGTCTGGACGTTTGTCAACGCTGTTGAAAACCAATGTTTATGTTATCCACAAAGTAAACTTCTGACAGTTCTGTCACGTTCTGTCACCGATTTTTTGTGAATTATTGCTGAAATAGTGTTTTTTGAACTCATTTGTGATATATAGTGGCAGTACAATAGTAAGAGACTCATAATGGAACCCGAACATCAGATTCCATTCGTAAGTACCATAGGCGTTACAGTGGGATCAATCTGTTTTCGCCGAAAAAAATTAAATTAATACTTGTATTCAAACTTTTATATGGAGATAATGAAATAGACACCTCACGAAACATTTAATACTTCAGTAGGTCTTTGAATGATGCATTAAGACAAAAAGGTTGCCAAAAAGTCCAAGAAAAGTCTAATAAAATTTTGATTTATATATAAATCCTTTATTTAGCCCATTTGGCTAATTTACAAGTAATTGCAGTCATTACAATAAAAATAAAATTATCGCTATCTTATATTAATGTAAAATTGTTCTAAAAATTAGCAATAAAAAACATACTCTCCCATATTAGGCCTTCGTACCCTTGTCACAGAAAAACAAAAAAAAATCTAAAAATTACAGTTATTCATATACACATACATATATAGACACATATATATATACACACATATATACTTCACATATACATACACATTCTAAAAATATTTGATGAATAACAAAACTAGTGTTGAACATACTAAAACATATGTACACCTGTCAAAGTTAAATATTTAAAGGATCTAACATAATGAAGAAGTGGCTACTGGTTTATTTTATTGATGCAGTAAATATGCTTTCAACTTTGTTCTGAAAGAAGTTAAAGATGTTAAACATTTGATCTCTTCTGGTAGATTATTGTACCTATCAAGCCCCTTGAAGAAAATAGAATTTTGGGTATGTGATAGTGTGACTTGTTGAATATGAAAGTCCGTTCTGGATCTAGTATTGTATCCATGAACTTGGTCATTGTACCTAATTTTTTCTTGTAAATATGTCGGTGAAATTTTATGTCTTATTTTAAAAATTAGGATTAAAGTATTATAGAGAAGAAAAGAATTAATTGGTAACCATTCTAGTTGTTTCAACATATCTTATATTGGTGTTAGTCTTTTGCAATTTAAAATTATGCGCATGGCTCTATTTTGAAGTTTCTGTAAACGAGCTAAATCATTTTGTTTCAGTAGATACAGAATTGAAGAACAGTAAGTAAAATGAGGAAGCACTAATGAATTGTATAATAACATTTTTGTCCATCTTGTCAAATATGGGGCACAACGAGATAAATAATGTATTTTAAATGCTATCGTCTTTAAGATGAAATTGGCATGTTCTCTAAATTGCAATCCCCTATCAACATGAACCCCAAGATATCTGAATGTGTTGACCCGTTCCACCTTATCAGGACCCAGCAGTATCTCAAAATCTTGCTCACAAAAGTTTCTGAATAGTTTTTCTGAACTAATTACCATGTACTTTGTCTTCTCAACATTGATTTTCAAATAATTAGCACAACACCAACTATAAATTGATTTTAATGTTCTGTTGATGGTTTCTGTGAGTTCCGTGTGATCTTCACATGTAAAGTAAATGAGTGTATCATCTGCAAAAAGATGAACTGAGCTCTCACCTACCACCTCTGGCAAATCATTGATATATATCAAAAATAATAGGGGGCCCAGCACACTCCCCTGTGGTACTCCTTGATCACATTCTATCTCCTCTGATACTTCATTATTTATCTTTAGCTTTTGTTTTCTGTTCTTCAAAAAGCTTTCCAACCATTTCAGGACTATTCCATCTATTCCTACTGCTACTAATTTTTGTACTAATCTGTTTCTGTGTATTGTCTAGAAAGCTCTCTGAAGATCCAAAAATACTGCAACAGTAGTAACATTCTTTTCTAGGCCAATTTTCCAATCATCCAGTACACACTGAACTGCTGTTTCACAGCTATGTTTATTTCTAAACCCTGATTGGTACTTACTCAACAGTTTATTATTTTCAATATAATCCACTAATTGGTTATAGACTGTTTTTTCAAGTATTTTTTCAATTGAGCTCAACATGTTTACTGGTCTTAGATTCGAGGCTTTATTAGAATTTGTTTTTTTTGGAACAGGAATGATTGTAGAAATCTTCAGGTCATCTGGTACCTCTCCTATCAGTAATGAAGTATTAATTAGGTTTAGTAATGGTTCTGCAAGGTTAGTGAGACAATTCTTAAAGAAGGCAACATTCAATTCATCTGGACTTCCCTTATTTTTCAACGAAAAAACAATATCTTTCAATTCTCTAAAATCCAGTAGTGAGAAGTTTTCCATTGAATCATAAGTGACCCGAAGATTTGCATTAGATGCAATTGGAAAGTCAATTTCAGCTATATCAATATTATTTATTATATTTTTGATACTTTCCACAAAGAAGTTATTCAACCTGTTGGACATACCATTTTCACTACTAATTATTTCATTGTCACTTATTTCTATTTCACTTATCATCTGATTCTCATTTTTATTAGGACAAATGTCTTTCATTACTCTCCACAATTCAACTGAGTTTGTTTTATTTTCCTCAATTTTTCTTTCGTAGTATTCTCGCTTTTTCACTCTCATAGTTTTTAATGCTATATTTCTTCTTTGGTTGTAAATGTGTTTAAGTTCTTCTGTTCCCTTCTGTTTCCACTCTTTATAACAATCATCCCTGTTTTTTGTTGCTTCTCTCACTTCTTCATCATACCATTCTCTATAATGCGGATAAATTTTTACTGCTTTTTTTGGTGCTATTTCATCATAAACCTCATACACTTTATTGAAGAAGTCTCTATATTTTTCATTCATGTCAATTATTCTGTAGTTCCATTGTACTTTTGATAGTTCCTCATTTATTTTAGTGAAATCTATATTACGGCCTCTACTTTCTAATTTTCTTGATTTTTTTCCATAATCCATTTATCTTTAGGTTTTCAGCTGATATCAGTTGGGGAAGAAATGTTCAGCTGAATGTGTTTCTAAGTCTGCTAGGATTTGTTCCATCCATTTCAAAGACGCAGCATTCGAGATCAAACCAAGTGGAAGAGTAGTTTTGAAGAAAGGGGTTCTTCCTATATTTTATGATGAATGGTATATTCCAAGAAATGCAACTGCTTCAACTTCAGAGTAATTATTATCAGCCGTCTGAATTGTTATTTTCTATTTGTTATTTCAAATAATAACAGAGATTTGTATAAAAAAAACAACATATTTCGTATTTTCAGATTGAATAAGTTATTTCAAATGATAACAGATTTGTATAAAAAAAACAACACATTACATATTTTCAGATTGAACGATTTCAGCAAGAGAAAATCGTCAACTGAAACAGCCCCAGGTACAGATTTTGAGGAAATTGTTGATAACTGAAGTCACCAGGTGAGGCCAAATTGAGAATAGCATAATTCAAAAATTGTTAACTCAAATTTCGCAACTCAGCTTTCATTCAATACTGGTTGTTTGACTTTAAACTACTAACGTTCAGACAGATAATATTATTTGGGCCAATTTCATATTTTCTGTGTTGAAAAACTATAGGTTAAAGGTGTACCTACACACTTTCACTGCTAATTATAATGAAAGATTTTTTTTCTTGAACTCTCAGGAGGAAAATAGATTCTGAAACGACTGATCTGAAAATCGTTAATCAGATGGCCACTGATGAACCAGTTTATGGAAAAGTGATAGAATCATCTTCTTCAGGCACCATGACTGCATCAGAAACTGAACTGATTGAATCATTAATATCAGGAGAAAAACAGGACAGAATCCCATGAGTTTTCGAAAGAAAAAGTGAGTAGTAATAGTTGGTAGCAGTATCAAATCTATCTAATATCTTTAAACAAGCAATTCTTGTGTATTGATATATTTATTTTGGCTATCTCGGAAACAGCTTCAACGATTTGGATAAAAAATTTTATTCAAATGAGGTTTTAGTTTGTAAGTTCATCCATATAGTTATACAGCGAAGTGGTCGAGGTGTTAGAGCGTTTGGCTTCCACCCAGACGGTCCGGGTTCGATCCCCGGTCGTGTGTCACTGAGCTGAAGTGGTTCGGATTCCACTTTTATTTAAACTGTAGGTCCCGGATCTCCCTTGCTCGCACAAGTTCTGCTTTTGAGGGTTTTTTTCCGAAAACCTGGGAGTTTCGTAAAAACAAAAAAAAAAAAAAATAGGCGTCTTTCCTGAAGAAACTCGATTCCACTAATAATAATAATAATGATGTGAATTTTTAAATTCTATTTTCAATCACTTCCAATTATCATAATTTGAAAATGTCCACATATCAAGGACCGACGACAATACAAGAATTTTATAATATTAATGTAATAATAATGATAATAATGATAATGAGAATTTCAAATTCAACTTTCACTCCTTACTAATCCTCCGAATAATCTAAAAATTGTCAAAAATTTCCAGTATCAACAATACAACAATTTTGTACAATAATGTATCTAATAATAATAATAATGATGAGAATTTTCGAATTCGATTCCAATCAGCCGTATAATCTGAAATTGTGCACACAAACGGATGGCAATAAGAGGACTTTAACATAAAAATTTAATAATAGTGATAATAATGATAATGACGTGAATTTTTGAATTCAATATCCACCCACTTCTAATTATCCGAAAATTTTTAAAATTTGGCATACATACCAAGGACCGACGATAATATGAAATTTTTATTATATTGATGTTTTATTGATAATGATAATAATGAGAATTTCTAAACTCAATTTTCACCCACTTCCAATCGTCTGAATAATCTTAAATTTGGCACACACATCAAGGACTGACGACAATACAAGAATTCCATAATATTGATGTGATAATAATAATTATGAGATTTTTCAAACGCTGCTTTTAGATTAGATATTTCATAATAATTGATTGCAAAACGAGCGAAGCTCGGTCGCCTAGGTACTAAAATTTTATGTAATATATTTTCATTAAGAATATAATGAGAGGTCGTAATATGATTCAATGACATTCGAAAAATCCTCTAGAATAGACGTACTTTTTGAAATATGTGGAAATGTAGAGGAGGTTCTACGAAATATTAACACAGCAGTATTAGTCAGTGGTCAGTAGAAGTAAAATAAGTTTTCTCAGAAGCAATGATTTATCTTTCCTTCTGGGAAATTGCAAGTTTGTTAAACTTTTTGAATTCGGAGGAAGATGGTTTTGTATTTTTTTATCCAGAAAAAGTTATTGACATTTCAATCAGATCACGTTGAAATGAAAAGTGAAATCTGTATGTTTATTCCAGGCATCCATGTCAGAATCAGCCAATTCACCTTTTGAGAGATTACTCAGTAGTCCCAAAATTCAAAAATATACTGCAGCACTCAGATCGTTCGCTTTAACTTTGAGCTTTTACTCGACTAAGGCATATGGTTATGTCAGAAAATCATTCAACAATTCTTTACCACACCCAACAACCATATCAAAATGGTACCAATCAATTGATGGTGCTCCTGGAGGACTAAGGAGGCATTCAAAACAATGAAACTAAAGGCTAGTGCTGCTAAAGAAGAAAACAAGAGTGTAGTTTGTAATTTGATTTTCGATGAAATGTCAATTAGAAAACAAATTGAATGGACAGGTCGAAAGTTTTGTGGTGATGTGGATATTGGCACTGATTTGGATAGTGATGAACTTTCTGAAGCGAAAGAAGTGCTGGTGTTCATTCTGGTTAGTTTGAACAGTTCCTGGAAAATACCAGTTGGATATTTTTTATTAGATGGTCTCCGCGGATCTGAGAAAGCTGGACTTGTGAGAAAATGTTTAGATTTAGTGAATGAAACTGGAGTGCTAGTGACCTCTATGACATTTGATGGGACTGCAGCCAATTTTAAAATGGCTTCCGATTTGGGAGCAAATTTCGATATTTCACCAATGAGGACTTATTTTAGTCACCCTATTACGAAAGAAAATATACAGGGTGTTAATTAAGTACGTTGACAAACTTCGGGAGGTGATTCTTTGAAAGTTTTCAGGACGAAAAGTTTATATAAACATATGTCCCAAACGGCTTGGTTTTCGATATACAGGGTGATAAAAATACATATTTTTCAAGATTTTTTATAAAAGCTTGCCTTTATGTTTTTTATTTTATAATTTTTATTCATCGTAGGTTTTTCAAACTCTGAAAAAATATTTCCATCAATTTACAATAATTGAGAATATTTAATTTTCAAATTTTCTAATGTTATGCGACACTGAAAAATGTTTAAATTAATATTTTCATTATAGCTCCTGAACCGTACAAGTAAATGAAAAAATTCAAGTTAACAAAAAGATGTTAAATGAAACAACATTGATTATTCCTTTCTCATGATATGTCAGTGGCTGCTGAAAAAAAATTCTGAAGGGCTGAACAAAGCTTGACTCTGAAAAAAGGAGGACCCTGTGAATTATTTGAGAAATGCATTATTTTGTATCATGTGTACTATTGAATGGATTTGAACTGATTATTGTCGAAAATGTCGAAGTTAACTCTAAAAAATCTTGAAAAAAAAATTATTTTCATAACCCTGTATCTCGAAAAACAAGCCGTTTGGGACATATGTTTATATGAACTTTTCGTCCTGAAAACATTCAAAGAATCACCTCCCGAAGTTTGTCAACGTACTTAATTAACACCCTGTATATATATTCTTAGACCCAAGTCATATTAAAATTAGTTCAGAATTGTTTAGGATCACTGAAGAACTTGGAAGATTGTGATAAAAAGCAAGTAAATTGGGGCTATATTGATAAATTGGTGGACATTCAATATAATGAGGGTTTGAGTGCTGCAACGAAACTGCGAAAGCGCCACATCATGTGGACAAAAGAAAAAATTAAGGTTAAGATTGCCACTCAAACGCTTAGTAAAAGTGTAGCAGATGCTTTGATATATCTTTGCAAAGATTTACTTTTAATTGAATTTGAAGGGGTCGAAGCAACTGCATTATTTGTTCGATATTTCAATGATCTCTTTGATATTTTTAACTCAAAAAATAGATTTGCAAAATATTTTTATAAAAAGCCCCTGTCTCCTAGTACAAGTAGACAATTCTTCGATTATTTAGACATTATAAAAAATACATATTACATTTGACTGTTGGAAGTAAAAGTATTTTGAAGTCGAAAAGAAAAACTGGCTTCTTGGGATTTCTCATTTGTATTGAGAGCCTCAAGGGTCTTTATGATTCTTACGTGTTTAAAACAAGTTATCTGAAATATATTCTCACTTACAAGTTATCTCAAGATCATATAGAATTATTTTTTGGTGCGGTACACAGGGACCAGAAGTCCCGACGGCCTACATAGCACATGTACCACAGTCCCGACGGCCCACATATAATAATAATAATAATAATCTTTATTAATCCTTTCAGACAATTGATGTATAGGACAGGTCAGTAAATAGGTACGACAGTAACAACAAATAATAAAATAAAAAACACAATTTACTAAAATGTGGTATGCTAGCTTTAACCTAGTTCCCTATCTGTCATAAAATCTCCTATGCTGTAGTAGCATTTGGACGTTAGTAAAGACTTAACTTTATTCTTGAATGAATTCACGTCAAGCTGCTGAATGCCCAGAGACCAGAAGTACCGACGGCCTACATAGCACAGGGACCAGCAGTCCCGACGGCCTACATAGCACAGGTACCACAAGTCCCGACGGCCCACATAGGACAGGGACCAGAAGTACCGACGGCCTACATAGGGCTTACCTAGTTGTTATGAACGACATCGTAGGAAGTCCATCTCTTCATGTGCTCTAATGCGTATACTTCCCTATATGGATTTCGAGATCTATTTGCACCTGGTATATCGACAACTTCATATCGATCATTTTCAAAAACTTTCGATACCATAAATGGACCTTTCCATTTAGGGTCTAATTTGCGACTCGTTCCTGAGCTAACAATAGACGAAATCTTCACCAACACAAGCTCTCCTGTACGGAGCCTTGTAGGTTCTGCTCGATGAGCGTCAAAGTCTCTCTTTTGACGATCCTGATTCGACTCAATGTTTCGAACGATTTCAATGCGCAGTTTAGTTACGTCTACCTTATCTTCTTCAACACTTCCTGCATTATTAGGGCCCGCCCTGTACCCCAGAAGTACTTCAGCTGGACTTGTACCGATAGCTCTATTCCATGTATTATTTATGCCCAGTTGAATGTTCGAAATATTCTCGTCCCATGGTTGCGAGAGAATCCAGGATGGTTTTATTGTACCTCTCCACCTGTCCATTTCCCCGAGGCATTCCAACTGCATTTAGGTGGTGATTGATCTGCCTCTCAGCACAGAACTCTCTGAACTTCTTGGAAGTGAACGCTGTACCCCTGTCGCTAATTATTCGCTTAGGTACGCCAAAGGTTTGAATGAGTTCTCTCAAAACATCGAGTACATACTTAGTTTTCGTATTTTTGACCGCTCTTATACAAGTAAATTTCGTGAATGCATCAACAATGACCAGTACATGCGTATTTTTCTGTTTGGTTCTGCAGAAGGGGCCAACGTGATCTACATGAACCGTATGAAAAGGTCGAGCAACTTTGGGGATTGGTTGTAAGAATCCGTGTCTTTTTCCAGAAGCAGACTTATGGAACAGACAATTTATACAGGCTTTGACGTATTTAGTAATACATTTTCTCATTTTAGGGAACCAAAATTTACTAGAGACCAACTCGAATGTTTTATCGACCGCAAAATGGCCAACATCGTCGTGGTTGAATCTCAGTATTTGCCAAATACACGCCTTTGGCAAAACTGCCCTGTTACCGTGATCAGTCCGACGGTATACTCTCCCCATTCTCAGATCGTAACTATTGAAAATTTCTTTGTTGTTATTTTGGTCACCCGACAACAGAATATTCTTTATTGCTCTAATGTTTGCATCAGATTCTTGAGTCACCAACAACCAATCGTCCTCGGACAAAATGGCAGCATATACACCATGATGCGCGTTTTCTGTTGTTGGGTTACGGCTCAGTGCATCAACATGTGTCATTTTTGACCCTGGTTTGTGCTTTATGTCGAAATCGTGGTCCTGTAACTCTAAAACCCACATTCCAATTCTCTAATTGAGATCTTTCTTAGACATGGCACTCCTAACAGCAGCGCAGTCAGTGAATATCGTAAACCTTACCCCTAGTAAGTAGTGTCTAAATCTTTTAACCACGCGAACTATACCAAGGGCTTCTAGTTCGAATGAATGATACCTCTGCTCAGTGGGCGTTGTTGCCTTACTGAAGTACCCGACAGCTTTCTCATTGCCATCGTACAACTGTACTAGCATTCCAGCAAAGCCCAAACGGCTGGCGTCGGTGTAAAGGATTGTTTTTCTTTTACAATCAAACAAAGTGAGTACCGGAGAAGTTGTAAGCAGTTTCTTAAAGAATTTAAATGCATTTTCCTGTTCGGACTGTCATGTCCAAGATTGATTCTTTTTGAGCAGTTTGGTCAATGGTTTCGCCTGAAGGGCGAACTTTGGAACAAACTTGCGAAAATGCCCAACTAAGCCCAGAAATTGTCTGACTTGGTGTATATTACTTGGGCAAGGAAATCCTTGTATTGCATTCACTTTCAATGAACTAGGTTGAATTTTTCCACCCTGTATCTTATATCCAAGATATTCTATCTCATCAGTCAAAAATGAACACTTTTCAACATTTAATTGCACACCATGGTTTCTGAAGCGCTCAAGGACCTGACGCAGGACATCGATACCTTCTGGTATAGTTTTTGAAGGAATAAGTACATCATCTAGGCAGACAAGAACTTTATTATATCTCAAATCACCAAGAATATCATCGACAGTACGTTGAAAAACATAAGGAGCATTCATAAGGCCGAATGGAATACTTGCCTTCTGGTGTGATGATGGCTGTGAAAGGAACAGACTCTTCCGTTAACTGTATCTGATGATAACCAGACTTCAAATCCAAAATTGTAAAATGTTTTTGTCCGGAAAGTCTGTCTATCAAATCCTCAATCACAGGTAGAGGGTAGTTCTCTTTCACTATTTGTTTATTGAGCATCCTATAGTCAACACATAGCCGAGTTTGGCCTAGTCTGATGGTTCCATTTTTCAATAGTTCGTTGATTAATTCGCGTAATCTATCCTTTTCGGCTTCGGACAACCGATAAGGACGTTGTTCAATTGGAATTTCCGAATTTAATTTGATCGCCATTCTGGTTCCACTAATAGTGCCCATTTTTTTCCCAGAACTTGGGAAACATGAAGAGAACTCATTAACGAGCTCTCGTACCTCAGATTGGATCTCCTCATTGGTAACGCCAATATGGATGCACTGAGTTTGCGTATTCACAACATTCACAGTCAAAGCCTCGCTAAATGTCAAACTGAACCTATACGTGAGTTTTTGATACTAGGGTCTTCGGTAAAATTCTGCCCTATCACTATATCGATGCCCGGTATACATTTGTCTACAAGAAGTAAATCAATTTGCAACTCGACCTTATCAATGATTACCTTACGCATCCGGCTCGCTTTGATACTACAATTTCAGTACCCCCAAAAACCGTTAAAATAACGTTATTCGATATTAGCCGCCTTGACGGCAAATCTTATTGAATTGTTGTCAAGACTGCCTACAATTAGGTTAACCTCGTCAGAACCGCTCAAGTTTAAGTTCATTTTTCTGATCAAAGACAATTTATTGAAACAGTATTCGAATAAGCTCTGGTTTGATTTCGGATGCAAAGCTAGCATTTCTGCCATCATACCGTGAAGGTCTCTAGTGGAAGGAAACGTAACAGTCAACAATATTTTCCATTCATCCCAAGTTTTAGGAATAGAAGACAAGCTTTTGTACCAACTTTCTGCAGAACCCTTCAATTTATTAATAGCAATATGACAAATATTCAACTCATCCCAATGATATATGGTTGCATGCTCATCAATTTTTGAAATCCATTCTACTACATCATCTTTAAGAGGATTAAATTCGGTTTTATCTACGTCTTTCATCGACATACCCAACTTTGAACGATTTTCTCGTCAAATCGTCAACTAATTCTAGCAAACCTGCGTTTATATTAGAGTTCGTAGTTGAAGTTGAGAGTTCTGGCGTGTGATGTCGATCCTCAGGGTATTCTCACTCTGTTTCTCTCCTACTCGCCCTTCTACTACTTCCTCTTCTTCTTGCCCTCTCTCGACTTCCTTCCTCGTTTGGTGTACGAGATCTTGAATGCCTTCGTTTTCGGTTACCCATCCTTGCTAGATACACTGCGGCCACTGGCTCGTGTATCTTGTAATCCCACTTCTGATGTGAACTGGTATACTGATTAAACATTTCTATTTTCAATATTTTATTCCACAACAAACGATTTCCAACACGACAATTACAAAAACGTCTGAACAGCCCGCACAACGGATAGCAACTGACTGGCCGTTCTCGATATCATTCTATTATCTAAACTTGATTCACTCATTGCACCATCATCCCATTACTCATTATCGCACTCTGACGTGGTCGTCAACACCTTTGCCTGTTCAGATATGTTTTCCGTCAACAGCGCCAATACAATTTGGAAGATTCCATCTATTAAAAATCCCTCAGTAATTGCTTTAAATTCCTCTTCTAAAGGAACTTTCAACACATGGGAGCCAGTACATCCCACAGAGCTTTTGTTGTATCTCTTATAATAACAGAAACTGCAGCATGCCCCAAATAGTCCCCGCAATATATTTCTCTCATCGAAGATCCCTCAGAAAGATAACTGAAAAAAAAATCAATAACAAAGGTAAAAAACCATCCACTGAAAACAACGTATGTGCACACTTCAAGGGCGTCGATATGTGCAAGTCTACTCATGGCCTTTTTTTTATTTACCTCAACCAGAAAGACTTTACCCCTCGCAAGACAAAAAATTAGCAAAAAATCTGTGTACTGGTGGTAAGGGATTCTTCGATGGATCCTTTTTGAGCATTGGCCCCACTTGCGACAACAATATTTCGAAAAGTTTTGGTGTCATCCTTGTATATGAGAAAAATCCCTCGTGGTCTTGTAAAATCATTGCTTTCAACAGGTTGTCAACAATTCCCTTTTCTTTTCTTTGCCTATTTATGGGCTTCACAGCCCATCTTCTTTTCCTCCTACTCTTTAATACAAAAAAACTTGCTGTGAGTAGCATTAACAGTCCAAAAAGCGCCTCAGCCTCTTCCATTTCACTAAACAAAAAATTAAAAGTTGTTTATTATTGTTGACCAGAGTATTCGGGCAATGAAACAGTACGTGAGAAAACGAGAATGAACGGAGTTTTAATGAACGTAAACTTTACAATCTGAACGATCAACATTGACATTTCTATCCGTCAAATATATTGGTGGCTGACAACTGCCTATAGTCCAGGACGTCTTTATAGTAGTCGTGTCTAGCAACAATAGTAAAGGAGATTCTTCATCTGTTTCGTTTTCCGTAATCCTTTTCAGAATTTCGTTAAGTTGTTTGGGTGGTTCCATAAATATCTGTTCAAATACGCGCACGTAACGTCAAGTTGATGAATGTGCATACCATAGCGAGCTGCTAAAGCTACAACAAGTCGTATAGAACTCAAACGGGCAACCGGCGCAAAAGTCTGGTTGAAATGAACTCCTGGTTGTTGGCTGAAACCTTGAGCCACTAGACGTGCTTTTCTTCGGCCGAGAGTACCATCAGCTTTGTACTTGTTCCTCAAGACAATTCGACTTCCTATGATATCATTGTTTTCAGGACGATTCGTAAGTGTCCAGGTATCATTTTTCAAAATTGACTTGATTTCTTCCCCCATAGCACTGTACCATTGGTTGGCTTCAGATCCGCGTATCGCCTGTATCATCGGTACTTCGGCAATAAAAACTTCCTCTGGTTCCTCAATGTTCATGGTAACTGGAGGCAACTGGTGGTATTCTTTCCTAGGTCTTCCCCTTGAACCGGTCCTGATAATTTTCGGTCTTCCGGGTCCTCGTCTAGTTTCAATAAATTCTGTATATAATTCATCGGGTATTTCTGTGGGTAATTCTTCAGGAATATTCTCAATTTCAGATATATTCTCCTCAGTGGCATGCTCCTCGAATTCTCTCTCTGTGCGTTTGATTTCCACATTGCTAATATCTACGAGAGGTTTTATTTCGATTTCTGAAGTTAGAGGTTCCAAATATTTCTCGCCTTCTGAATAATTTAACAAACCATCTGGGAGAAATTCAGAATATTCATTGATTGAAATTTCCGATTTATCCAAGAATTTAATGTCTCGAGTGATTTCCACTCTTTGCTCACTTGGTATCCAAACTCGATAGCCTTTTGTTTGTTCCGAGTAGCCCAAAAATCGGCCTTCCTTGCCCCTTTCATCGAATTTGTCTTTACCTTGTTTCCTGTTGAGGATATATACTGAACAACCAAATTCTCGAAAGTAACTAACGTTCGGCTTCCGACCTGTCCATACTTCATATGGTGTTTTTCCATCAAGACTCCTAGTTGGACAGCGATTTCGTATATAGTTTGCAGTATTCACTGCTTCAGCCCAGAATGACGGTGGTAGGCCAGACTGAATGAGAAGACAACGTGCAGCTTCAACAAGTGTTTTGTTTTTCCTCTCGGCTATACCGTTCTGTTCTGGGTTATAGGGTACTGTCAATCGTCGTACGATACCGTTTTGTTTCAGCAGTTCGTCAAAGTTTTTATTATTATATTCTGTCCCATTGTCTGACTGAAGACATTTGATCTTATTTCCTTTTTGGTTTTCGACCATTTTGAAGAATTCTTTGGTAACTTTGATGACATCGCTTTTTGAAGAAATGAATCGTACTTCGCACCATCTCGAATGATCATCGATAAATGTGACATAATACTTCGATTTGCCATTGGATTGAACACGCATGGGACCACAAACATCCGTGTGAATCAGCTCCAATAATACGGTTTTTCTTTCAGTTCTCTTCGGAAAAGGAGCTCTTGTCATTTTTCCTTTCAAACAAACGTCACACTCAATTTTTCCGTCTGTCTGTTCTAGTTCTACACCTTCTATAAAACCTTTCCTTGTGGCTTCCAGCATATCCTTGATATTCAAATGCCCAAGGCGACGATGCCATATAGCAAGAGTTTCTGAAGGGGTTCGTGAAATCAATGCTGAATTGGATATGATTTCACTCGAACTAGGGACTTGTTCACAAACATAATATAAGTCACCTATGCGATTTGCAACAATTTTCACATTTCCGTCAGTGTCAAGAACTAACGCATTGTATTTTGAAATAAAACATCAAAACCGTTCTTGGTAATTTTTCCAACTGACAACAAATTCGTCCGCAATTCTGGCACATGCAAAGTGTTATTCAAAGTAATGTCTTCCATTTCACCAAAAACATCTGCAGTAAATGAAACTGTTCCTTTTGCAATGATTTCCGTTGACACATTTGTTGCGAGATTGAGTTTATCATCGTTTGTATGACAAATATCGGAAAATTTTTGCAGTTCATTGCACAAATGCGAAGTTGCACCACTGTCTATACACCATTTCTGTTTGTAATCTGGTAAACTAACTTGAAAAGCGTCTGATACACATAAAGAAACATCTTCGGCACATTGAGCAGAAGATTGGACATTTTCACGTCTACGTTTACATTCCGAAGATTTGTGACCAAACTTTCTACATCGATGGCAACGAAACTTGAATGTATTTATATCATTTCCATTCAAATTTTTACTTGTTCCAGGTTTTTCAGCTACTGAATTATTCTGGTGTCTCCACTTGTTATAGTTCTTATTAGCAAACATAGCATTTTGCATTCCAGTTCGCGTATCATTTTTCCGAGCGTCACTTTCTTCGACAATTTTGATGCGAAGGATTTCTGGAGTAGGTAGTTCATCCCTAGACTCTATTGCACATCGAAAATTTTCAAAGCTGGACGGCAAACTATACAATAACATAATAGCTAGCAAGTCGGGGTTTATTTCCACTTCCATTTCGTTCAATTTATCCACTGCATCGAAAAATTTGTTGATGTGTTCTCGAACATCATCGGTTTCCAACATTCGTTGCAGGGTTAGCTGTTTGAGAAGTGTAGCTTTTCTAGCAGGTCCTTTGGATTGATAAATATTCTCCAATTTTTGCCAGACATCGCGCAAAGAAGCACAACCCTTGATTTGCTTTAATTGTGCGGGACTAATCGATAGGATTATATCTGACTTAGCTTTATTATCGTTCTTCGTCCATGTTTCCACCTCCTTTTTGGATTCCTCGTCATTCACCAACAGCTTTGGTTTCGGACAATCACCACTGACGTACACCCACGCGTCGTTTTTCACCAGCAAAGCTTCCATCTGTATCTTCCATGTATCATAATTTTCCGTATTGAGAGGTTCAATTCTAGACATACTTGAAAGACTCATATTCAATAGTAGCAATGACACAAACGATGGAGATTTTTGCAAATTTCAAAATTCAACGACTTTCTTATGCTCCTGGTATTCCTGGGCCCATAACCTGTTGACCAGAGTATTCGGGCAATGAAACAGTACGTGAGAAAACGAGAATGAACGGAGTTTTAATGAACGTAAACTTTACAATCTGAACGATCAACATTGACATTTCTATCCGTCAAATATATTGGTGGCTGACAACTGCCTATAGTCCAGGACGTCTTTATAGTAGTCGTGTCTAGCAACAATAGTAAAGGAGATTCTTCATCTCTAACAATTATGAACATTTGACGGTAGTTAGGTTAGGTACCATTTCTTGCTAATTATTAATTTTTAATTTGGTCTGCATAAATGGTCACATTTTCGCTACTTGTTACATGTAAATTGACGCTGCATAAATGCACACTAATTTTGAATTCGTAAGTAATATAGAATAACAACATACTAATAGTCATTTTGTATGAGGATATAGGTACAGTGTGGAATCTAAAAATTATTTTTCTATACTTTCACATCATAGGGATATTCAATTTCAGCCACAATCAGGTTAAGTATATAGAGAGCTGTAGGGTTGGACGCACTAAATCGCGGAAAAAATTCAAGTTTGTCAAACATGCAAAAGTGAGATTAGGTAAGTGGAACCTAAGCTTGAAAAATGTGAGGCTTATCTTTTTCAAATTCAATAATTATACTGTTGTTGTTATGTTGTACTGCTCATACTTATCAACCTTATGTGTAGCTGATCGCAAGTCTATACCTCCAGAGTGTCTCTCAAGAGGTAAATATTTGGCTGGTTCAATAAAAAACTTGAGAAAATTGACAACTGTTCTTACACCATTGACAAAGAAAGTTTTCGAATTAAAGAAATCTCCACTGATCTTGAACTGGACTATTCTGGAATTGCTGTCCCTTTGAATCTGATCATTTGTCCATTGCATAATCAAAGGCTCGGTCTCACCTTCCTGTCCTATTTCTTTGGCAATATTTTCCTCAAGAAGTGTAACTGTTGAACCTTCGTCTAACAAGGCATGAATTGAAACCTTTCCACTAGGACCTTCTAGGATAACAGGAACAGTTCGTAAAACAATATCATCAGTTCGAATTGTGTGAATGTGTACCAACTCCTGCTGAACGTTCGCATTGTTGTCTGGTGGTTCAGCACTATCATTTCTACTTCGAAACTGATCAGTCTTGTGAAGCAAATTATGATGTTTCAACAAGCATCCGTCAACTGAACATGTCTTTTTAATAAAACATTCATTCACACGATGATACGGTTTCAAACAGGATATACATACCGGTCGTAATAAAGTAGTAAAGTGTTAGTGGAAACTGGACAAAAGTTATATTTTTTCTTCCTTTTCTTATTTCATCATGAACTTCCACAAAATAAATAGATCATCAATCAAACAAGATATACATAATTTGTTGGTGGTGACAACATTCCAACGATCGTTCGTGTTCATATTTTTGAACTTTTGGCAACTAGTTACACAGTGGTTCGATTCTGAACAACAAACACAACTTCTGAGTTTCGATTGTCTATTTCTCTCGTCTGAGGTCAAAACGGTTTCGGATTTTCTGTATTGAATTCGTTCTTGCTTCACCATTGGACTATAAAGAAGACTAGCCGCTTTACCGATGTCTTTCAACCAGATGGAAAAGTCTAGCAGGGTCACTTGTTTCAATTTGATAGCTTGCATAGACCATTGATGTTTCAAATTTATAGTGAGGTTGGATACAAATTCTTCCCTAAGAATCGGATTTTTTATATAAACATCATTGTCCAGGTGTTTCACGGCGGCAACTAAATTATTTACAGATGTGGCATATTTTACTATCGTTTCGGGTCTATTATCTCTAGGACATGGCGTCGATTTGACTTGATCAATTAAGTATTTGATGATGAATTCAGGTCTTCCATATAAATTTGTAAGTGTGTCTATGATTTCAGATACATTTTTATTTGATATCAGTAGCATTTTCACTGATTCTCTGGCTTCACCTTTCAAGCATTTTCTTAGTCTAAGAAGATTTTCACTATCTGAGAATCTGCATATTTCAGTGGTTTCATGATATTCATTAATAAAAACGAGCCATTCAGATGGATTTCCATCAAAAAAAGGTAAGTTTCTGTCGTATGTCTGTCTTCTGGTGAAGAACATTTCAGGAATATTCATCTGGTTTTTTGAACGGGAAGTTTCTGTCGTTTCCTGGTTTCTATCTGGATGAATGTCAGGTATTTCACAAATATCTTCTTTAGTCGATACGAACCTATTCATCCAGTCATTGATCATTTCATTCTTACGACTGGTTCGTGAAGAACATCCACTAATTCTGGAAATATCTTCATCAAAGTCTTCCGCAGTACATAATTCTTCCGTTATTTTCATTTTGTCCAACTGTAACTTTTTCATGATCAATTTTTCTTTAATTTCTGCTATTTGTCTTTCGGCTACTAACTCTATCTCCAACTTCTTTCGCTCGGCAATACTTTTCTTGCTTGCAACTGATTTTGTTTCTTTCGATATTCTTGACTCAGGGTGATTCGACTTGGCTTCTGATTCCCCGGACATTCTGATAAAAGAGTATTTGTCTCCACTATTCACATTACAGTGACTGGTGGCTTTTCTGTCTGCACTGTTTGAGGGATGTCTCGAACTAAACTTTTCATCTGCATCGTTTAGGTCTGGACGGTGATATGATAAATGGTCCAATGTTTTGGCTTGGAGTCTACTGCTTCTTCTTGGGGCAGTTTTAATCTGATTAATACCAGTTGACGTCTTCTCAGTGTCACTCATATTGTCGACACAATTTTCAACAATTTCTTATCCGGCTCGAAGGACCAATGTAGCTGACCGCAAGTCTATACCTCCAGAGTGTCTCTCAAGAGGTAAATATTTGGCTGGTTCAATAAAAAACTTGAGAAAATTGATGACCAAAATTGTGACGTTTTCAACTCGATTTTTAATCTGTCGTCAAATTGACATTAACATTTCAATAATACAGGGTAAAATATAGGAAACATTAGGCAAATAGAAAAAATATTCAACATTATGAACAACTTCATGACAAAATATCGTGATAAAAAAGCTAAAAGTTGGTGATGAAGAAGGTCAAAACAATTGGGAAGTCTACAAAAACACAGAAATGACGTACTGAAAATCATTAAATTGAAGATAAAGAGGTTGTATACACTTGTGCTCGGTTTCCGCTTTTACTTTGGATTCGAACCCGTTTTTTTTTATTCGAAAATATTAGCAGTGACAAAACAGTGGCAAAATTGATCTTTTAGGTCGTAGTATATTTACACCATTACTATCACTAATGTCGGTGATGTCGATGAGGGTGTGATTGAGGTAGAAGATGCTCTTCCAATGGGCTTGGTTCTGGGTTCTGTCTTGATGGTATTATGATGAGATTCGAAAGTTGCGGTATTTACATTAATTTTTATCGGGCTAGTATGTGAAAAAATCCGTTTGATCTGTTTGAAATACTTGAAATACTTATTTGCCAGGTGATTAACACCCACTGGAAAAATATTTTGACATGGTTATTCCTAATAATAAGATGCTGAACTCTTGGGACAGAAATCACTAATCGTCAGTGTAATGAATTTCGCCTCAGGAAGAAGACATAACGCATTTCACTCGATTATCTAGGTTATTTTGCAAGAATGCATTACAGAGACCACGGAAAGAGAATACGCAATGCATTTCACTTTTCCTCAAAGAGTCTTCATCGTCGTTACAAAGTGATTTGTGATGTTGTCTATTTACGACACACCATAGTTTATGAGGGTGTTTGCATAAACAACTTGTGAATGAAGTACAGTTGAAAATTCATTGTTGTAACTTTGAAAATCAGTAAATTCGTAAAAACGATGTTTTCAAACAGATTTTTATTATCACAATTGCAGATCATGACACAAAAGAACTGAAAGTAATAAATTTTCAGCTGAACGTTGAATGGTTCAGTGGGCCTCCATTCTTGAAACAGCCAAAAGAACATTGGCCAGCAGGACGTGACTGGGTTGAAAATGAATATCAGGAGACATTGTTTATGTATAACCAGCCGATAACAAAAATGGTTGACTTATGGTCCATTCATATTAATATTTTAGGTGGAAATAATCCCCTTAAACGTGATACTTTGCAAATGTGTGGTAATAGAACCCAGTAACAACATATTGAAAATCAACACTCGTATATTCTGTGCTACGGCCACCATCTTGGAAAATGGCGGCCGATTTTCATTTTTTGGAATATATTTCACTATCCGTTAGAAACACACAAAAATATTTCAAACAAAAGTTGAAGAGCATATAAGATTATATTTTTTTGAAACTCATACATTTTTTCATACCTCTAACGGCTATCGAAAAAAATTTAAATTAAGAAGTTCAAAAATTTAATTTTTTTTTTAATTTAATTTTTTTTTATATTTTTGCAATTTATGTACAACAATTATTTAATAGGATCATTTTGCTTACATAGCACCGAAGAAGAACTAAAAGAGTGTTTTAAATATGAATTGGCACCAATACCTATAGCGCTTTTCAACGAATCGTTTATGAGAAAAGGTACAAAATCTTCTATAAGTTACTGCTTTCAAGGATGAGGAGCAATCAATTATTCCCAAACAGGATTGAATCTATATCGTCGATGGGAGATACCTGTTACACTGTGTAGTCTGACCAAAACTGCTACATATGGCGATGAAGTAGACGCCTACGAGTCATTTGTGAATGCACACTTTGTTAAAAATACTGTTATCATATTTGTTAGTTATCCAGACTACCCAACAACTAAAGGACAGGCCCATATGCTCCGCTACAGAAAAGATGTACCTGAAGTTCAATTCAATGAACTTATTTACTCATAGCCAGTCTGATTTTCGTAGGTAATACCACAAGTGTATTGGTGATTATCGAAATAGCAATTCCTTTGAATTTGATTCAAAACCGAGAAGGAATTAACGATAATCGCCGATAACACGAGTTGTATTTGTTAAGATTATTTCATGAATAAAATCGAAACCATTTTTATTTATTTACTATTCAATTTAACTAGGAACATTAATCCCGCATTTAGTTCTGAAATTATGCAACTAACAAAACATTTACTTGATATTTCCAACATCCCTCTATTTCAGTTACCAGTTTCGTCATTGCATGTCTAGTCTACTGCTTCTCGCTCGAGGTTATGTTTTGATAACATTTTGATTTAGTGATTTGATTAATCAACGAGTATGCAAAATTTGTCGAAAATTGTGAAGTTGATATGAATTAATAGTGAGTGCTTATTTAGTTTTGGTCAAAGTTTGGTGTTGTGTCATTATAGCAGCTTGCTAGTGGTAAGTTTGTGTTTTGATAATAACCAATCAGGAATCGAACTACAAAATCGAAAACACATCATTTACATATCCAGTAGCCAATCAAGAGCCGAACTACACAATCAAGAGCCGAACTACAAAATCGAAAACATGATGTTTTCATTTATCAACACAAAAATTTCAACCAATCATAATACGCTATTTTAGCATAAGTGAAATAATCTATCTAATCCAAAAAATAAAAAGATTTTCATGAATTTGCTTTCCAGCCACCTAGCTGCCAATTCGTACGGAATTCATCAAGCAACTAATGATGCTGACGTACTGATCAGTGCAGTAGTAGCTCTGCAACGTGCTACAGATACTGCACAAACAGTTGTTGTTGCTCAGGATACAGACATTTTAGTTTTATTGATATCTAGATCCACTACTGAAAACATTTGGTTATTTATGCCTCAATCTGGTTCTAAAAGGGAGAGTATGCTCAACATATCTAAACAACGGAAGCTCCAACAAGATTGCAAAGATGTCCTTCTATTCTGTTATGCAGTGTCAGGATGTGAAACTACCTCCAGTATTTTTAGAAAGGGAAAAGTTAAGTCTCTGAATTTGACTGATAAATAGGGAGGAAATAAATACTTCCAATAATTTACACTTGAAAAAATATATGTAAATATATATGCTGACAATATTGTTTCGACACACAGTGTCATCTTCTGAGCGAGTTATAAACTGCTATTCTTCGACACTTCCTCTTCTTAAATATAAATCCGGGTACAAATATTGTTGATGTCGAATAATTAAAATCAGGGAACAATAGGGTTGTTAGAAATAAGGTAGTTAATTATTGGGGAGCTGTACAGATTTACCTGGTCGTTAAGTACTCAATTATTATTATTATGCAAGTGCTTCTTAATTTCTAAGGATTCCAATATGTTTAATTTCAGACCTTTAGGTTGAATATGGAAAATTTCAGGATTCTGTGTGAAGTTATGTTTACTTTCAATGAGATGTTTGGCGTAGTTTGAATCCTGCTTATTCAATCTGTAGCACCTCCAATGTTCACCGAGCCTTTGATCAAAACTACGGCCAGTCTGGCCTATATATATTACATTACAGTCCTCACACTCAAGTTTGTAAACTCCTGATTTTTTGAATTTATCCCGTACAGATTTTGCGTTATTGATGAATGAATATAGATTGTTGTTAGTTCTGAATGCAACATTTATATTACGTTTCTGAAGGAAACGAGAAATCTTATTCGTATGGTGACCGAGATATGTTAGACATGCAAAACGTTGATCGGATTTTTCTCTGATGTGGGATATATCAAATTTAACATTTTCCTATTTTTTTTTTGTTTGACCATTCTATCTATGATCGATGTTTTATACCCATTATATATTATATAGATATAATGGTCAAACAAAAACAAAAATAGGAAAACGTTAAATTTAATATACCCCCACATCAGAGAAAAATCCGATCAACGTTTTGCATGTCTAACATATCTCGGTCACCATACGAATCAGATTTCTCGTTTCCTTCAGAAACGTAATATAAATGTTGCATTCAGAACTAACAACAATCTATATTCATTCATCAATAACGCAAAATCTGTACGGGATAAATTCAAGAAATCAGGAGTTTACAAACTTGAGTGTGAGGACTGTAATGCAATATACAGGGTGTCCGGTAAACCTTGTACAATATTGAAACTGGTGATAGACCAGGTCATGACTGTTCAGAATATCGGAATTTCACCTCAGTAAAAATATCACCGTTTTCGAGATAATGGGTATTTTAAGAATTTCTGGAAAATCACTACCTAACCTTGGATTTTTGAGAGCCATGTATACAAATTGGGACGAATCCAAATATCTTTGCTGCTGAAGATTGCTGATGAGTGATGCTTTCAGACGTACGAAACAGTTTTTTAGAAAACGATACAATTTTTCAAGAAATGAGGGTAAAATGACAGATTTGAGTTACACCAATTTTTTTAACAACAGTTTGACATTATTGTTTGAAAAAACATAACTAAGTGGAACTGGATATTCATTACAAAAGAATGTGGTTTTAATCTAGGCTTCTATCAACTTTTATTCGAGAAAAAAAAGGAAACTACCCAACACCAAAACTACATCACAATCACACTCGACGCGCGTTTCGCCAACAAAGTTAGCATCTTCAGGAGCTAAAAGTAAGCTTTTAAGAGTTTAAGATTGTGACGTAGTTTTGGCGTTTGGGTATTTTATTTTTTTCTTGAATTGTATTTACACCAAAGGTTCCAAAATATTCATTTATTTGATCAACTTTTATACTTACGCCCAATAATTATTTTAATTAGATTTTATCAAGATAAAATGTGGAAATAATTATTGATAATAAAGAATATACTGCTTGGTAGCATTAAATAGTATGTCAATAAAATTAACTTTTCATGTAATTAGGCCTAATAAAATTATCGAAATGAAATGTCGACTATCCGACATGGCACCGATTAATACGAATTCTTGTGATAAATGTCGCAATTGTCCAACATTCAGATTCCAACGAAGTTTCAGAGACCGACAGATATACAGGGTGTAACCAAATGAGTGCAAACTTTTTTAAAAGATGAATTATTGTCGAAAATTAAAAACTTTTGTTTAAACAACTTGTGACTTCTATCGTAGTTTTTTGAAATTATTCCGCTTGTTTCATTCAGTGGTATTTATTTCTTTGTCATGCCGTACATACGTTATACTCCCCGAGAATATGCGCATATGCACAACATTTATGGTGAATGTGGAGGTAGTGCTACTGCTGCAGCAGATCTTTATGCAGAACTATATCCGATTGCACAATGCCGCTCATAGAATCGCTGATTTGGGGACTATAATCTATAACGCATTTGAAAAGGTTCTTCTTGAAAATATGTCGTCTCTGCGTACGAGTGGATGGAAAATAACATGTTTGTAATATTATTCAGTGCGATGTTGAATAATCGTTATTGTGGTTTATAGTGTATGTTGATTAAAAAAAATGTTGAATTAGTATTTACTTCATTACATCTCATTGAATGCTTCTAAGCAGTTGATTCGTTATTACTCATAATTATTTAATCATTTCATCGTTATAGGATAAAAATAAAAGACGTTACTGACAAAGTCTAATGGAGTTGATTTTAGCTCAGAATAACATCACACTATAATATTATCGAAATTCTACTCCTTCCAAAAATAATGATCGGATGTTTTATACCATAGTAAAGCCTAGACAAAATGGGCATTCTTTTGTAATGAATATCCAGTTCCACTTAGTTATGTTTTTTCAAACAATAATGTCAAACTGTTGTTAAAAAAATTGGTGGAACTCAAATCTGTCATTTTACCCTCATTTCTTGAAAAATTGTATCGTTTTCTAAAAAACTGTTTCATACGTCTGAAAGCATCACTCATCAGTAATCTTCAGCAGCAAAGGTATTTAAATTCGTCCCAATTTGTATACATGGCATTAAAAAATCCAAGGTGAGGTAGTGATTTTCCAGAAATAAAAAAAAATGCTCATTATCTCGAAAACAGTGAAATTTTTACTAAGGTAAAATTCCGATATTCTGAACAGTCATGATCTGGTCTATCACCAGTTTCAATATTGTACAAGGTTTACCGGACACCCTGTATATAGGCCAGACTGGCCCTAGTTTTGATCAAAGGCTCGATGAACATTGGAGGTGCTACAGATTGAATAAGCAGGATTCAAACTACGCCAAACATCTCATTGAAAGTAAACATAACTTCACACAGAATCCTGAAATTTTGCATATTCAACCTAAAAGTCTGAAATTATACATATTGGAATCCTTAGAAATTAAGAAGCACCTGCATAACAATAATAATTGAGTACTTAACTACCAGGTAAATCTGTACAGCTCCCCAATAATTAACTACCTTATTTCTAACAACCCTATTGTTCCCTGATTTTAATTATTCGACATCAACAATATTTGTACCTGAATTTATATTTAAGAAGAGAAAGTGTCGAAGAGTAGCAGTTTATAACTCGCTCAGAAGATGACACTGTGTGTCGAACAATATTGTCAGCATATATATTTACATATATTTTTTCAAGTGTAAATTATTGGAAGTATATATTTCCTCCCTATTTATCAGTCATGATGAATTTACACATATTAGATGCCAACACCATAGAACGTCTCTGAATTTATCGAAAAAAGAATAACAGCTTAGATATACAGTGAGCATTTTCAATGACAGAGATACAACCAAAGACCAAATCGCAGTAGCAGGAGATACTTTTATCATTGCTTTGTAAGGTGAATCAAATAATGAAACATTGGATGAGCACAGTTTTTATATGTACCACAAAAAAACACTGCTAGAAAAGGCTGCAATCTAATTTCGATTTGGCCACGCTATCCCCAACATCAGCTGTTGCCCACGTCAGTGGGGATGGAGTTTGTTTGACAATTTACTGCAACCTATCACCCTTCTACCACGACACCATAGACACGGATGAATCCGAGATTGTCGAACAATATGAATAATCAACATTTTATATTAATAACTGTTAAATTTTTTGACTTGGAAATTATTTTCTAAGATGGATAAAAAGTAATCAATACATTGTATTACAACTATACATATGCTTTACTGCCAAACCTTGAAGATAAATGTGCGTGTTAAATTGAATTTCCGAGTACAACTGCAGAAAATCAAACAAAATTCAATTTTTGAAATTATTCATTCACATTTTTCTCGATAACCTTTAAAGATATGAAAGCACATGAAACATTTTTCTGTATTTCCAACGGTTGGTGAAAATCGGCCACCATTTTTCAAGATGGCGGCCGTAGCACAGCATGCACGAGTGTTGATTTTTGATATGTTGTTACTGGGTACTATTACTACACATATCAAAGTTTCCCGTTTCAGGGAATTATTTCTAGGTAGAGGTTTTTTCCCCTAATATGACTGGCCTATTACCTGACATTTCAGAGCTTATCCAAGATGAATAGACTGATCCGTTCAACAGCTTGGATTCTACAGTTTAGAAGAATAATTTATAAGAAGAAAAAGGATAGACCAGAAAAAGTTCTAGACTACAAGCCCAGGTCGATTTTGGTGGGGTTATTTGACCCAGCATGAAATATATTCAGAATGATAGTGCCATACGAAGCAACTCCTTTCCGCACTGTGCCGTCGGTTGTGAGCGGCGCGGATGAGTACGAGGGTCAAAAAAACTTTCCACCGAGGGGTGAGATTTTTTGACAAAAGATTCTTGTACGGCATTTCTCAAGATGATAGATCACTGAAAAATAATCAAATAGGACCTAATGCCGTACAAAAAGAACGGTACTGAAAGCCAGGATTTTTTTTTTTATTTCTCGCAAATTTTTCTTATGAATCTAGGTGATTTATTACTGTACGGCATTAGTATTATTGATTTGTATTACTACATAGATTAATTTTTTAGCAACGCCGTACATATTTGCCGGTGCAGGCGTGGGGAGCCCCGCACGCAAATTCATACTTAGATCTGTATGTTTCAAGATCATTGGAAAATGTACGGCATCGGTTCCACATGATTATTCAACATATAACATGATTTTCAGAAATTATGCCGTCTAAAAATGTTGGTGCATAAAATTAATTAAAAAATAAAATGAAAAATTACCTCTATTAGGGGGGTTGAATCTTATATTCTTCAAAGAAAGATTATAAACCGGTTTTCAGCAACCGGTTTTCAGACTACATATTTAAGTTTTACGTAATAGCAGGTTATAGTTGATGAAACTAAATAGAAATATGAATAAAAAAAATTGCACTGTGATTTATTTGAGAAGTAATTTTTAGAATATCATTGCTTTTCCAATTTATCAAGCATCCCTAAACAAAAAGAAATTGATGCCGTACATTTTCAATTTAAGGATTTCTCACAGCTCATAAGAGTTTGCATTATGTTTTTACGAAATATTAGCAACTTTAAATAATGTACGGCATTCAGAAAATTTTAATGGCAATATAAAATGATAATTGAGAATTACAATGCCGTTCATATCAGATGGAACATATTACAATACCTACTCTGAAACCGTATAACTTGAAAATTCGAGCATTTTTTCTCAGTTCAATGTACATTATTCTACTGTACCTTACAATCTTTATACTTGAGTATTTCACTTTGTCCAAACCATTTTGTTAAAATGATTGGTCTGATCATAGGTATCCATGGCCGTCATCCTTGGTTCATTGCGCCTGCTCAGGGCACATGATTCTTGGACTCAGTAATCACTCACCCCACGGACGTGGGGAGTGGTTATCTATCTTAATGAACCAGCGCGCCCTCCGGAAGTATCGGGGCTCCGAAGGCAGAGCCTGTCTGGGAGATCAACAATAATAATATTACTCAGGGCACATGATTCTCAGACCCAGTTATCTCTCGCCCCACTTACATTTCATTGCAAAAGTTGGTCTTATTTATCATTTGTACTAGAATATCGACGTTTGTTGTATTTTTACTAGTTTTTTAGTGCAAATTTGATACCTATTTCACTCTGTATGTATGTCCATAATAACAATCAGTGTGATATGAAAGGAAATTATTGAATTATTAATAAATAATGAAAATATTCAACTTTACGATCACTCTAATCATAAAACATGTGATTTATTTTTATTTTTTCCGCTTAGGTGGCTATGATTCTGGTTTTGATTTTAAACAATATTTCTAAATAAACATTTTTGATAATGTTGAAAATAAGGGTAGTTTATACCAGATCAAATTTCCTATTTTTTGTTCTCCTTTGTATACCGTTTGGAACTTTGAAATTCTGATAACTTTTATGCAAGTTTTTTGTAATACACCAAATTTTATGAAGAATAAAATTTTCTGACAAATAGATAATAAACAAGTTTTCTACAAGGTGCAAACATTTGAAACTCACAGTATACCAATTCCAGTAGTATAGTTTTTTTGTACGGCATAAAAACCGCCTCTTAATCAAAAATTGCCATTTTTATAGCTTGTCGCCATTTTTGGACAATTATGGAATTATCCGCCTTAGAGGAAGATTTTCAGAGGAAGATGGACTCTACCATTACTCTACTTAACCTACAATACCAGATATCTTTCAATACCGGATCCTAAACATCAATTTACAGAAATGCTCATACAGAATTATCATGAAGAAGCCGTTCAGCTGTGAAGAAATGCTTTTGCCAAGCTTGTGAATTACGGAAATGTAAACCAATACTTCCAGAGATGGATATGTTGCCTTCTCAGCGACTGGAATGTTTCGTATTCCTATTTTCAAATGTCGGTGTCGATTTCTTTGGCCCAATGACAGTATCTCTTGGTCAAAGAATCGAAAAGAGATATGGAGTATTAATTGTTCACCTGCTGCACCATCAGGGCTGTGCACATAGAGATTGCTGATTCATTAGACACCAGCTCAACGATTCTGTCAATTTGGCGATTTATGTCAAGGCGCGGTCAACCAAAGCGGTATTCACAGCCAATGGCACACATTTTATTGGAGCCAAACGTGAGTTGAGAGAATGGGTGCAATCTCTGGATCATAATTTAATCTCGGATGACCTGGCTTCAGAGGAGTCTGTTGGAAATTCAATTCTCCTGCTGCACCTCAAATGGCATTTGGGGACGTAAGGTACGTTCAATCAAAACTGCCTTAAAAATTACATAGAAGAGTATCAATCCCACAGAGAAGGTTCTAGCTACGCTTATTGAGTGAGGCAGAATATGTTGGGAACTCTAGAACTTTAACAAAATATCTTTGGATCCAAACGAGCCAGAAGCTATTAATCCAAGCCACTTTCTCTCAGTGAGGCCTGGTGATATCAAGAGGTATACCAAGATAATGAAATCACGAGCACTTTCAGTAGGAAGTGGCGAATTGATGAAGCACTGACCAACTCACATTGGGGACGTTGGGTACTAGAATACAGACCTACTCTTATTCAACTAAAAAGTGGCATTCAAAGTCCAACCTAGTCAAGGTTGACGATATTGTTAATGAGAAAGCACCGAGAAATGAATGGTTGATGGGCAGAGTAGAAGAAGTGTATCCGGGCAAAGACAAAAAAGGGTGATTATACGAGACCAGTGGTGAAGCTATGCATTTTACCTACTACTAATCACCGGTGAAGAATCGGTTTTTGAATTACTTGCTGAAATTGTTAGATTGAGAAAAAATTTAACTGAGTATTGAAAGTATACAAAAAGTTAGTTGTTTACAAATTTGTCAAGTTGTGACAATAATTTAAAAACCTATACAGTATGTCTCACTTCTCATGGAAACGCCCCCGTATCTTCCATAATCAATGGAGTAGAACTCTGCAAATTTCTGGATCGATAGATATACCGGCGATGAGTCTGAATCTTGCAATAGTCAACCTCATCCGTTACTTGCGTACCGGCCGTGTGTAGTCTTCGTAATCCCGCTGAAAGACTACAGAAAAATCCCAACATCGTGTTGTCATGGAACAGCTTAACAATATTATAAACTACGTCAGTTTTTTTTGTTCGCGAGTTCTCTTTAACAACGACCATGGATGAAATTGAAGAAATTGATGAACAAAATCAAAGTTCTTTAGAAATATTGGGAGAATCATGTGCAGCGAGTGTTGATTTACTGCCGAAAATAACTCAAGAGCGATATCAAAAAGAATATGAAAATTTTGAAGAGTGGCGTAAAAGCAAGAATGTAAAGGTGGTTAATGAAGATGTATTATTAGCCTATACGAAAAAAAATCAGAGGTTTATTCTCCTAACTCGCTGTGGACCAAGATTTCAACGTTGAAACTTGCTTTGAAAGTTTATGACAACATTGACATTTCAAGGTTAGTTATTTTAAATCGTACACCATATTAGAATAGGTGCGTATTGTTGTGCCATAACCCAACCCAGTTATGGTCTATATACTCGTTTTGTTGTGCACTCAACCCCATTCCCACTCCTATTTCCATTCCTCCTAAACAGATGGTTTGAAAATTGGAATGACACTAATGACAGTAACGTGGAATGTGAAGACGGGTTTCCACTAGGCGGAAAATCAGAAGCGAATTTAAATATCGGCCAAAAAAATATGCAAAGGTTTCCATTGCCAGCTTTTTGTCGGCAACAATTTCTAGGGATTTTTAATAAGACACCAAATTTAGGAAAAGAGAGAAGGCTAGATATCTGTAAATTATTAAGTATAATTGATAATCACTAGGAGAATATATTTCCAAATTTATGTAATTTATTACCTCAACGAGCATGCTAATCTTTCAGATGCAGATATAGGTTCTCGAAAAGAGGTCCTTTGTTTTTCTAGTAACGGCTTAGGAGTAAATTGAAACGCTCTGCGCTCATTCGCATATAATTAAAATGTAGCTGTGGGTCACATCACATATCCCGTATCAAACAATGAAAATGACCACTTTCACTCCTATTCTTAAAAATCTCCCTTATCTGTGTTGCCTTTTCCTTTTTTACATTAATAAAACACATAAATTGATCGATTTTTTCTAATGATCATATTGGAGTAGGTAATTGTAATAATCTTTGGTACGGGCTATGTCCATATTTTTTCGATATTTCGAGATTATAATTTATAAATCTAGTGGAATCCGCCAAAAGTTGAAGCGATGTCAACTTATTTGCGTGTCCGCAATTAAATTGGCGGCAAAATCTTTCAGTTTCAAATCATCCAATAGAATCCTGACACTGATAATCAGCTTCTGATTTTCCGCCTAGTGGAAACCCGTCTTGACAGCTGAAAACGAAATTTCAAATGAACATAAATTTCGAACTTTTTCATTAACAAAAACAATCTACAGCGATGAATCGAGAACGGGAAACCCTGAACGGGAAAATTATTAAAACTGATGATGGTCAATATATTCGGTACAATGCACAAGGTAAGTTATTAATATTTTAAGCAAGGTTTATCGAAATATTTTTTTCAATTTTGTCGCTTTTAGGAAAAGTGACAACGGGTTTCAGTTTATTTTCGAGGTTAAGCGATGAGTTCAAAAATCAAAAACCAAAACAGCAGAATGATAATGATATTCGACACAACAAAACGCACCAAATATTACCTACTGAAATGGCATTTTCAGATTAGGAAAAATATTTTTGTTCTTGAGACGAAAATCTGATGGATACACACAAAAGAAAGCATTAATTTTTTCTGAAGGAGAAGTAACGTAAGGTGGGGTAAGAGTTTAGTAAAATTATGCAAGTTTACATATATGTATACTCAAAAAAATTCAACCAAAGAAAATAATTGAATTTACGGACATCAGTACCTTACTTGTTGTCTTCTTAATATGCCGCAGTAGCAAGATCTCATTAAAATGTTAAAACTTTTCATTTTGTGATTGGTGATACATATTCCATTCCGTCAAATATATATTGTGAAGTACCTCAGGGATCTGTTCAAGGACCGATTCTTTTCCTATTATACCTAAACGACCTACCTACAATTCATATTGAAGGAGACTTCACAATATTTGCAGATGATACTACATTACTATGGCATGGAAAAAATACCGTAAACCTGAAGCAAACAGTATGCTCAGATCTAGCAAAGGTTAAGAAATGGTGTGATTCAAACTTCCTTTGTTTTAATGTAGACAAAACCAAAATTATTAATTTCAAATTTAGTTACGACAAGTTGATACTAGATGGCAATACGGTTGAAGAAACACAATGCACCAGATTTCTTGGTATGTATATCGGTAACAAATTGAAATTCCATGAACACATTTCACTTTTATGTAAATAGTTGGCTTCTGGTTCATATGCTGTAAGAATCGTTTCCAATGAACTTGGCATATCCTCAGCAAGACTTACTACTATACATTAGTAGAATCTCATATACGTTATGGCATTCTTTCTGGGGATTATGTAGTCAACATCTCATGAATCAAGTCTTTGTGCTACAGAAAAGATCACTGAGGTTTCTATACAAGTCCAGCTATATAGATAGCTGTAGGCTTCTATTTATTCAACACAAAATACTGACTTTGGTCAGCATATTCATTCTAGAGGTGGTATGCCTAATTCATAAAAGACATGTTACCAATTCACCAGAACAGAGACCTCATAATACCAGACATTTCCAAGATATTCGTATACCCATACCAAAAACAACCTTGACAAAACATTCTTATATGTATAAAGGTAAAAGAATATATAACCATTTACCAAAGGTTTACAGAACTACATTGGATTAGAAAGAATTCAGAAAATCCGTTAAGGATTTGCTTCTTGAAAATGCCTACAGGAATATCATGATGACAGACTGTGAATGTCAATGATGTAATAAAATTTCAACCAATTTAAAGTGTACCTATGATATTTCATTTTCGTTTTGAATTTTACATATACGAGAATGTATTGATATCTAGTTAGCCTAGACCAGTTCCCTGCATGAAAAAAATATTGCGTTACCATAGCAACGAACAATAACTTATTATGGAATAAATTAAAAGAAAAAATATGTCCACCAAAATTGTAAAAATCAAGTACTTGTATTTAAAAGGGTTAATAGGTAAGCAGATTTACGAAGATATGCTTAATACCCTTGGTGATCAATGTCCTTCGTATGCGACCGTGAAAAATTGGACTGTAATCTTCAAAAGAGGTAAATTTTCCATTGAAGATGATGACCGATCGGGAAGGCCAGTTTCTGTGCCAGTCCCCGAAAATATCGATGCAGTTCATGACATGATTTTAACAGACCGTCGAATTGGGCTAAAAAGGATATCTGAAGCACTGAATATTTCATACGAACGAGTTCATCAAATAGTTCACGTCAATTTGGACATGAGAAAAATTGCTGCAAAATTGATCACCAAACGTTTGAATGTTGACCAAAAGCGTGCAAGGGTAGTAGCATCGCGTTCGATCTGTGCTCGATTTGAAAACGATGTAGACTTCTTAAACCGAATTGTTACTATGGATGAGACTTGGGTACATTTCTACGATTCAGAAACAAAGCAACAAACTCCGCTTCTCCAAGACCTAAGAAGTTTCGTGTGCAAAAATCTACTAGGAAAAGTTCCTGCTTCAGTTTTTTGGGATTGCCATGGAGTAATCATGATTGATTTTTTGGATAAGGGAAGAACAATAACTGGAGATTACTATTCGACACCCGCCTTATTCATCAGATTTGGCTTCGTCCAACTCTTTCCTCAACTGAAAAAAAGTTTAAAAGGTCGTAAATTTTCTTCCAACAAGGAGGTAATAAAAGCTGTGGATGCCTGGTTTGCAGAGCAAGAAGAAACTTCTTTTTTAAATGTCTAGAGACGTTGCAGGTTCGCTGTAATAAATGTATCCAATTAAGAGGAGAATATGTTGAGTAATAAAATATTTTGACATTGAAATTTTGTTTGGTTCTATAGTAGGCTAAGAATTTTTCAATATATCCTCGTATGTATGTATTTTATTCTTCTATAACAAATGTGCATAGACGGGGCCAGGTAGCCGAGTGGTTAAAGCGACAATGTTTCAATCACTTTTGGCTGCCAGTCAAAGGTTCAAACTGCAGAACTTTTTCTGATGGCCCGAGAAAGTGCTAGGAATCGCAAGTACAAAGGTAAGACCTCGTTAATCCTTAGCTCGCACAAGTTTCGACTTCTGAGGGCTGCCGTTCGTAAGGGGACGACAGCTGGTTAACGGAAAGAACAATTCTAACATTTTTTTTAACAATAAATTAAATTTTATCATGATATTCATATTTACAATTTTTAAATCCTTTTTTACTTATAGATATCTTGTATATGTGTGTGTTTAACAAATTGTTCATGTACTTTCTAGGTATTAATCGTGATGTAACTGTATCTGCAGTGGTATCTATTTCTACAGTTTTTTATTCATAATTGACTAATATTTATACTGTATGTGAGTTTATTTTTACACTTTATTAATGAGAACTTGTTCTTGGACAATAAAGTATATATCAAAAAAAGGTATGTAATACACACTTGCCCCCCATTAAATGGGGCAAGTGTGTAGGTGATGTATATTTTGCATGTCTATGCATTTGAAGAAGTCAGGGGCATGTGTGTAAGTCTGAAAAGAGCGGGATTTTTAACATGCTATAAAAAAATTACCACTGCTTGACTAAGAATTATTTGAAATCTAGCATTCTGCATAACATGTAGTTGTACTCCCTGCTCATAGATGGAGCCACAATAAGCCACCGAATATAAGTTATGACGCCTCTACACACTTACTCCAATGTTATCTTTGGCCAGAAATACTACTATTTTGAAGTTTTTGAAAATACTCACTGGAGTATATCTGGAGGCGAGAGCTCTTATAGGCTCCGCCTACCAGCGTTTTTGCAATACCATTGGCCGACTTAAATGTTCGGCCATGGTATAAATAAAGGCTTATTTGGCTGTTTTAGGCAGTCATCCAGGAGTCGCCCGAGGGCTCGGACAATTCCCAGGAGAGAAGCCCTCACTTCTGGATGGCTCAGTAGTGTTAAGTGCATAGTGTAAATAGTATTTCTGGTTTAAGGTATCTTTGGCCTGGCATGCGAAATAATGGAACCTCGTTGGCTGGCAACACCAACAAATCCAGAAAGAATTCGTATGTCAGACACGTTCCTGCTGGTTATTCCAAATAGATGAAGAGCTCCGGAGTTGCTGAGATTTTTGCGACGATGCTGTACTTCGGATAGGTGGTGCTGAGCTAGCCAGAGGAGGTGAAACATCCTGTTTCCTACTATCCGAGTGCACGCATCTGTTGAAATGGCGCCCAACGTGGGGCTAGTAAACAGGAGTTTACGGCTGTATCCGGATGGAGCAGGGCCCCGAATAACAACTTTTCCAGTAACCCAGACTTGAAGTTACTTATCGGAAAGTTTTCTTGGATGCACTTTCGGAATGATTCTGAAGCGAGTTATGCCAGTGGAATCGAGGATGCCCGTGTCCTTCGTGGGTTCGATGGTAGTGTTCCACTCCACAGTCAGCCTGTTGTTCCTGAGCCGGATGGCCAGGGCAAAACGACATAGTGAAAGCTACCTCGCCAACAGCTGGTTGTCCTAGCCAGTGGGCAAGGGCGAAGACATATGACGCCTCTTTGGAAGCTGGATAATGAGCGAATGTGGATATATGGCACATCCCATAAAAGTTTCGTAAAGGAGTAAGCTGGAATTCCCACGATAAGCCAGAAGCTGCAACAACATCTGCAAGATTTGGATAGCCAGTAGCTGTAACATAGCTCTCTTTTAGGTTTTATTTTTAGGTACATGTTCGACAGAATTGGTCCTTTTCAGGACAAATCCAACGACGTTCCATCCGCATGCCAAGCGATCCCTTAAAGTGTTATCTTAGGCCACAAATACTACTATTTTGAAGTTTTTGAAAATACCCACTGGAGTATATCTGGAGGCGAGAGCTCTAATAGGCTCCACCTACCAGCGTTTTTGCAATACTATTGGCCGATTTAAATGTTCGGCCATGGTATAAATAAAGGCTTATTTGGCTGTTTTAGGCAGTCATCCAGGAACCGTCCGAGGGCTCGGACAATTCCCAGGAGAGAAGCCCTCACTTCTGGATGGCTCAGTAGTGTTAAGTGCATAGTGTAAATAGTATTTCTGGTTTTTAGGTATCTTCGGCCTGGCATGCGAATTAATGGAACTTCGTTGGTTGGCAACACCAACAAATCCAGAAAGAATTCGTTTGTCAGACACGTTTCTGCTGGTTATTCCAAATAGATGAAGAGCTCCGGAGTTGCTGAGATTTTTGCGACGATGCTGTACTTCGGATATGTGGTGCTGAGCTAGCCGGAGGAGGTGAAACATCCTGTTTCCTACTATCCGAGTGCACGCATCTGTTGACATGGCGCCCAACGTGGGGCTAGTAAACAGGAGTTTACGGCTGTATCCGGATGGAGCAGGGCCCCCGAATAACAACTTTTCCATTAACCCGGACTTGAAGATACTTATCGTAAAGTTTTCTTGGATGCACTTTCGAAATGATTCTGAATCGAGTTATGCCATTGGAATCGAGAATGCCCTTGTCCTTCGTGGGTTCGATGGTAGTGTTCCATTCCACAGCCAGCCTGTTGTTCCTGAGCCGGATGGCCAGGGCAAAACGACATAGTGAAAGCTACCTCGCAACAGCTGGTTGTCCTAGCCAGTGGGCAAGGGCGAAGACATATGGCGCCACTTTGGAAGCTGGATATATGGCACATCCCATAAAAGTTTCGTAAAGGAGTAACCTGGAATTCCCACGATAAGCCAGAAGCTGCAACAACATCTGCAAGATTTGGATAGCCAGTAGCTGTAACATAGTTCTCTTTTAGGTTTTATTTTTAGGTACATGTTCGACAGAACTGGTCCTTTTCAGGACAAATCCAACGACGTTCCATCCGCATGCCAAGCGACCCCTTAAAGGGGGGCCGTGTTATCTTTGGCCAGAAATTCTACTATTTTGAAGTTTTTGAAAATACTCACTGGAGTATATCTGGAGATGTCAGACACGTTCCTGCTGGTTATTCCAAATAGATGAAGAGCTCCGGAGTTGCTGAGATTTTTGCGACGATGCTGTACTTCGGATAGGTGGTGCTGAGTTAGCCGGAGGAGGTGAAACATCCTGTTTCCTACTATCCGAGTGAACGCATTTGTTGACACCAAATACACACTTACCCCACCTTACTATAACTTAGTTTTTGTTGGAGGCAGATGATCATACATGGTTGCTTGAAAAGGTTGTATTAATGTGTAGTATTTTTGGCGCCTGTAGACGTGACGAACTTTTTAAGCTGATTGTGGATGATTTTGAAAGCACCATTACCAGAGTTTTGGTTACATTGAGGTATACTAAAAACAAAAAGAACAGGGTATTTGTCATTCCCAAAGAATAACTTCCTTTTGATGCCTATATATGGTTTATACCAAAAATACGTAGATTTGCGGCTTTCAAATTTGGAAAATCGGCGATTCTTCATTAGTTATAGGAATGGTAAATGTGTAAAACAAGTTGTGGGCCTTCATACCTTTGGATCTGTTCCAAAGAAAATTGCAGCATTCTTAAAATTGTAAAATCCTCAGCTCTACACAGGGCACTCGTTTCGCAGATCTTCGGCTACTATGCTTGTAGAAAATGGTGGCGGTCTACTATCGGTAAAAGAACTTGTAGGTTGGAACTCCTCTGCGGTGGCGGACTCGTATATTGAAAATTCAGTTTCAAAGAGAATGAAGATAACGAGACAACTATATCATAGTAATGAGGCCAGACCGACAAGTTCAAATACTGGTGCTATAGATGGCAAATCTCTCATCAATGGAATAGAAATTTCAAATAATAGCAATTGTCAAATTACTTTTCAAATTTATAAATAGTTAGTATCATTATAATTATTGTTATTGTAAGCAGAATAAAGTTATGAAAAAAAATATTAAATATATAAATATATAATTTCTTAACGGACGGAGGCTGTTAACATAAACTTTTCAATTGTCAACTGAACATCGTTAAATCAAAATAACAGTATGCGATTACGTAAAAAATATTTAACGGGACATCAAATATTTGATTGGCTTTCATTGGACACCTGCACTATTTTTTAAACACTGTTAACATATTTGATGGTGAGATTACTGTCTAGTAATGAGGTCATACAATCATACAAAAGTTGTTTTGATAAATGTGCTTGAGAATAATATCTCCGAGCGACCGATGTATGCTTTCTGAATTACCCTGAATGAACCATCACAATCGATTGTGAACCGTTACTTCACAGTTTTGTCGACAATTTGTTGTTGCAAATTAATTATGAATATCGACAAGATCGAAAGAGGATATTGCGACTGCAGCCTCGCATCGATGTACCAATAAACAACAGTGAATCTCCTTTCGATTACTTTTACTGTGTCATTAGGTCCGAAAACTCGTCGGCGACCAATTAGAAGAGATTTCTATTTTATCGGTCAACGGTGGATTGCATGAAGGCGAAGAGAAAGGATCTCAAAATCGGGTCGACACGATCCGATCGATGCTTCCGGGCAAACGGACACTACCGGTTGCTTCTCGAATTCGCTTGCAGTTTAAGATGTACCTACATATACCGGGTGTCCCGACGGGACGGAGCGCAAAAATGTTGCGATGAAACCATCCAAGGATTGGTGAATAGCTGGTCAGTGTGAAAGGAACATGTTCGAGTCTAAGAAGTGTATCAATTGGAATTCCACAAGGCTCCATTTTGGGACCGCTTTTAGTTTTGATTTTCATCATTTCTGTACGAAAGCCTCTATTACTGTGGTTTTTGCTGGTGATACTAATATTTTGGTATCTGCTGGTAATACGTTTGAAGTAGTTAATAAAGCTCAAGAACTTACAGCTCAAATTTCTGAGAGGTGTTCTCTAAATGGCTTGTTGATAAGTACAGCCAAATCTCAAATGAACAACTTTTACTAAAAATACCATTTAGTTACCATTTAGTTTACCATTTAGTTAAAGTAAATAATGAGACAATACATCATGTAAACAATACATGAATTGTATAAATTTTTGGGGTCCAATGTTGATCATAAGCTAACCTGGAATTACCATATCAATAATGTTAAACCGAAGCTTAGTAAACATATATATTTACTTCGACAATTGAAACAAACAGTCTCTTCTGATATTCTCAAACTTCTATACCACATCAGTTTAATTTACGCTGTCAAAGCTTACGGTCTAGAATAATGGGGTCCAACCGACAAAGCCCACGAATTATTTGTTGTATAAAAAAAGGCATTAAGAATTATGGCAGGTGTGCATCCTCTAGAGATTGCAGGCCATTATTTATACATTATAATTTACTAACAATGTGTAGTTTGTATATTTACCAAACTTTAGTCGGTATACATCAAAAATAACTTTTTAAGTATACCCTAAAATGAACGAATTCATGAATAGTTTACTAGAATTTCCTTTCAATTGCATCAGCCTTGTGGTAGACTAGTAGATTGGCCGTATTGCAGAATCATCCCAAGTTTTATGGGGTAAAGCTGTATAACAATCTGAATGATGACGTGAAATCGTCATCAGATATCAATGTGTTCAGAAGGAAATGTGTTGCCATAAGCATGGAGAGGACGTTTTGTTTTCCATAATCTGAGAACATTATTAGGCTCAAATTGGCGCCATAATTGTTCCAAATTGAACCTTTATGGAAATGCCTGCCAGCCTGCATGTCTGCCTGCCTGCCATCCAGCCAGCCAGCCTGTCCTGTGGTAGATGGAATCCTCCTGAACAGATACCAGAAACTCGAAGAGAAGCTCAATCTTTTTCCGGGTTCTATGAGGGCATTCAACGTCCTCGCACGTATCAAGGATTGTTCACGAAGAAAGGGATGGCTTCCAAGAGAAGTTGACCACCGTGACGGTCCTGCTGAATATTCGAAAAGCGTTTGAAACGATTTGGATAGAAGAATTAAGACTATCATCTGGTTAGTAGGGCTTTACTTGTGAAGAGATTAGATGCTGTTAGAAACTGTCATATAGTTGTCAGATTAAAAATATATTATTTGAAATTGTACGAGCATTTGGAATGATTTGGGTTATATTCATAGTATAGTTTCGATGATATGTATATATATATATATATATATATATATATATATATATACATACTACTATCTTTAGCAACTCAGGAAACATGCATCCACCATACATTAAAGACTCAGGCGAATTACAACCTCAGTATACTGACGCCACAATATCATCATGAATTTTTGCCTCTACTGAACACTTTTTTATTACCAATTTCCAACACTAGCAGCCTCTGATGCGAGTTGAACATGTTGATTTGTCAGAAATATGTACATTGTTTGAGGTAAAGTAGAAATCTGAAGAAGAAGAAGAGTTTGCATGAGGCGGTAATGTTAGAACTATGATGAAACTTGTATATATTAGTTCAGCATTCTACCACGTGTGGCGTACACGTCATATACCTACGGAATATATTTTATCTGTTTCAGTAATGTTGCGAACTCACTGATGTGGCAACATGGCAACGATTATTACTAATCTCATTCTTGGACAGTTCAAAGCAGGTATGACTTCTTTACGCGGGGAAGTTGGGAATTCACAATAGACTGAAAATAAAGCCTGCATATTATGGATGTTGAAGAAATTCTTTTTCGGGCATTTATGAAGATACCGAACACGTACAGGGTCGTTCATTAAAAATTTACTTCCATTTTAATTTTATTAATACATATAAAAAACATGTACAGCTGTTACTGATTTTTTTTAATAGTTATCAAGAACACAGAAAGTGTAAAATAGATATTTACCATACAAGATCATGAAGTAGGACTTTTTTGTATGAAAGTGAATTTTGTTGAATGAGGTAGAGCCGGAATTCAACAAAGCACGCGAGTGCAAAGAGTTGTTCACAAAAATGTATCGTTAAATATGTTTTCTACGACAGCTATTGTATAGGCAAATTGCAGCCATTATATCATTAATTTGAATGTTCAATCTGAAGTTTTGAATTTTCTTCATGTTATCAAATCACTTCCGAGTAAATTGTATGCAAAAACTTTTTTCAAAAATTGAATAATATATGAATAGTGTGTAAAAAATCTCTTCATGCACTGTTGATGTACTTACGCATAAGTGATTTTGTACGCACTTCTGAGAAAAAAATATAACTTTACGCCCTGTGGAAGGTGTGTGAAATCTTAGTTTACGCACTGTCGTAGGAAAATGAATGTTTTCACTTGAACACTCAACATTTGAAAAGTTTAATAATTTCTATTTAATAAAACACTTATTGTCAAATCGTTTATTAATATACAGGGTTAGTCAAATGTATGGACCCGCCCATTTTTCTCAGTTAAGTTCGGATGGAAGTTGAGAGGTATTTCGCTCTGCACCTTTCTGTGGATTATGATATTTTTTAGATTTGCCATTGGTGGAGAATGGAATGGAACCTTATGTCATATTTTTAGTATCGACAGAAAGCCTGGTTTTTTTCTCATTTTAGTAGTACTAATATTACTTTTACTATCTCGATAGGTACAGTGTGTTTCGTATTTTTGTGTCCACCGCTGTAATTCACTTACCTATTGCTTAATTTGTTCAAAAATTTTATCAGTCTCTCAGATATCAATTCCGGGGAATGTAGCCAGTGGAATATTTTAGGCGATATGGTAATTTGATTCAGACAGTGGCGTCCGTAAGTTTTTATAAAAATATATTCTTCATGTGCTACATTGATAGTTGTTTCATTCAAAAATTTGTTTTCAGGACTAATAAATGATGGTATGTAATAGCCGCTCTACAAATGTTGTCCGGCAATCTTCTATTTCATTCACAGAATACTAATTTGTTGAACTATTGCAACAAATGATTATTTCTGTTTTTTTTTACTCTTACCTTCTATTTAGGAAAAATTCAGGATTTTACGTACGTATACCTACGTACGCCTCTCTCTGAATCAAATTGCCATATCGGTTGAAATATTTAACTGGCTGCATTTCCCCGATTGAGAAATTTTTTCATCAAATTAAGCAATATATAAGTGAATTACCGAGGTGGACACAAAAATTGGAGAAACACTGCTCCTATGAAGAGAGTTAAAATAGTATTAGTACTACTGAAATGATAAAAAAACAAGCTTTCTAGAGATACTAAACATGGCATAATGGTTCATCAATGACCAATGGCACATCTAAAAAATATTTTAATTCATGTTTTTGAAGAATTATTTCCTCCTGTAAAATAAGAAACGAAACATAGGTACATATGGATCTTTATAGTGAAAGTCAAATATGTCTTCGATTTTTACGCATGAAGATGTTCAAAACGACGAAGTTAAAGTTTCTTTGAAAATACTTAGTTTATAAAACTAAATATTTTCTTCTTGCTAAAATCGAACACATTTTATTCATTTCATTCATTACTTACTACCCAAGACAAATTTATGTTTTCTGCATTAGCATTCAACGGGTTCGTAATATCTTTTCAAATAATTGCTTGAATGAAGAAATTAAATAAATCACGTTCTTAAAAACTAAAGAACACGCTTTACTCCTAACATTGAAAAGTAGAAAATAGTTTCTAATATAATAATAACTAAAATGTAAAAAATCTTGGGTGTTCCTCATCTATATTCTTATATTATTAATATTTAGAGTTCAAGAACTATATAGGTAAAGAGCACCCAAGCATTTTTTACATTTCGGAAATTATTAAAATTTATTTTCTACTTTTCAGTCAATTTTAGGAGTGAAGTGTCTTCCTTAGTTTTTTTAACTAGAATTTTATTTTTACTTTTTTTAGTTTTTATACATGTTCAAAATTTCAAGCTTAGGAGAAACACCCACTTAACAATTTGGACCGAATCTAACTATGATCACAAAACGGGTCCGCCATCTTGAATTTTTGAATTCTGACAAAAGAATCATAATTTCGAACCCCGAAAACTCCCAGATACCAATTTTGAATATAAACGGACCAAAATCGCAAAACTCATTTTGGAGTCGCCATCTTGAATTTTTCAATTTTGACAAAGTAATCATAATCCCCGACCCAAATATCCTCAGATGACAATTTTGAATAGAATTGGCCCATAATCCCAAAACTTGTCTTCCATTTTGGAGCTACTATCTTGAATTTCTCAATTCTATCAATAAAATCACAATCTCCGACCTTGAAAACCCCCAGATACCAATTTCGAGTCGAATCGGACCATTATCACAAAACGGGTCCGCCATATTGAAGCCGCCTTCTTGAATTTTTAAATTTTGAAAAAAAAATTATAATCTCCCAAAACCAAGATACCAATTTTGAATTGAGTCGGACAACAATCTCAAATCTCGTCCGCCATTTTGGAGACGCCATCTCGAATTATTTAATTTTAACAAAAAAAATATAAACTCTGACCCCGAAAACCCCCAGATATCACTTTCGAATAGAATCAGACTATAATCGCAAAACTCGTCCGTCATTTGGAGCCGCCATAGTAAATTTTTGAATATTGACAATAAATCATAATCTCCGACCCGGAAAACCTCCAGATACCAATTTTGAATATAAACGGACCATAATCGCAAAACTCTTTCGACATTTTGGAGTCGCCATCTTGAATTTTTCAATTTTGACAGAAGAATCATAATCCCCGACCCAAATATCCTCAGATAACAATTTGGAATAGAATTGGCCCATAATTACAAAACTTGTCTTCCATTTTGGAGCTACCATCTTGAATTTCTCAATTCTAACAAAAAAATCATAATCTCCGACCTTGAAAACTCCCATATACCAATTTCGAGTCGAATCGGACCATTATCACAAAACGGGTCCGCCATATTGAAGCCGCCATCTTGAATTTTTTGATTTGTCAAAAAATCATAATCTCCCAAAACCCCTAGATACCAATTTTGAATTGAATCGGACAACAATCTCAAATCTCGTCCGCCATTTTGGAGACGCCATCTTGAATTTTAGAATTTTGACAAAAGATTATAATCTCTGACCCCGAAAACCCGCAGATATCAATTCCGAATAGAATCAGACCATAATCGCAAAACTCGTCCGTCATTTGGAGCCGCCATCGCGAATTTTTGAATATTGACTACAAATCATAATCTCCGACCCGGAAAACCTCCAGATACCAATTTTGAATAGAATTGGAACACAGTCACAAATTTCGTCCGCCATTTTGTAGCCGCCATATTGAATTTTTGAATTTCAACAAAAGAATCATAATCTCCGACCCGAAAACCCCCAGATACCAATTTTGAATATAAACGGACCATAATCGCAAAACTCTTTCGCCATTTTGGAGTCGCCATCTTAAATTTTTCAAGTTTGACCAAAGAATCATAATCCCCGACCCAAATATCCTCAGATAACAATTTTGAATAGAATTGGCCCATAATCCCAAAATTTGTCTTCCATTTTGGAGCCACCATCTTGAATTTCTCAATTCTAACAATAACATCATAATCTCCGACCTTGAAAATCCCCTTATACCAATTTCGAGTCAAAACGGACCATTATCACAAAACGGATCCGCCATTTTGAAGCCGCCATCTTGAATTTTTGAATTTTGACAAAAAATCGCAATCTCCTAAAACCCCTAGATACCAATTTTAAATTGAATCGGACAACAATCTCAAATCTCTTTCGCCATTTTGGAGACGCCATCGTGAATTTTTGAAAATTGACAAAATAATCATAATGTCCGACCCCGAAAACCCCCAGATACCAATTTCGAATAGAATTGGAACATAATCGCAAAACTCGACCGTCATTTGGGCCGTCATCTTGAGTTTTTTAATGGTGACAAAAGAATCATAATCCCCGACCTCGAAATTCCTCAGCTTCCAATTTTGAATAGAATCGGCTTATAATTAATACTAATAATCAAACCATTCATCCTCATTCTAATACTTCGACAGTAACAAATCTTTAGTCTTCGCGATAAAAATGAGTGAATTTTCCCGCCACTGAAGATTCTTTACTGTTTGTAGGTATACTGGAAATAATACCAGTAAGTTCTATTCATTAATAAAATCCGATACTATTTCACTCACCTTTAGAACTCCTTGCGGTCAACATCATTTTGTAGGCTCTTGTTGATTTGTCCATTTTCAATTTCCAGCAGTACCTCACACAAACAGACTTGAAATAATAGGTAGCTAGGGGATTCCCACAATAACACACTAGACGTGGCAATAGACGTGGCAACAATGCCTGACGTTATAATGTATCGTATATGAGTTTTTAATGTTCACATTTCGGATAAAATATACAAAACTGACGTGATAATGACAGTGATTTGTGAAGAGGTGCCAAGGTACTATCAATAGTGAGAAAACGTATTTTATTATTCTCATATTAGTACCATCTGATCGGTTGAGGTGGGGATAGGGCTGTTCGTGATGAATATACATGAGCCAAACTCAGGCTATACTTGATTCTTCAACAAGACGCTGTAAGGTATGCGATCTGGTTTGACGTCTTAATGTTCATAGATGTAAATATATATATATATATATATATATATATATATATATATATATATATATATATATATATATATATATATATATATATATATATATATATATATATATATATATATATACCGGGTGAGTCAGAATAAGACCGACAAACTCCGACTACAGATTCCTTGCCTCATTTTGAGATGGAAAGTTTCTATCAAGTTATGTCCTAAAATGCATCCCCTCTGAGATACAGGGTGACAAAAGTGCGAAAAAAATTTAGATTTATTTTTTTCTCTCTAAAACTCCTGGAGAAAAAATTTTCAAACTTGGTGCACTAATCAAGGTTTATCAACGTGATAATTTGAAGTTATAATTTTCAATTTTCGTAAACCAGTGGCGTAGTTACGATAGTATGTAGTCATATTTTCCTTCATATTTTCATTGGACAACTGAATTGACAAATGAGCGTTTGACATCAGTTAGGCTCATCCATACTCAACCTAAAAGTCATAACATTCCATTTGCCTTAAAGTGAAGGTTTCTGAGATATTTGCAAAAACTAAAAATATGTCCTGAGAAGAGACATAACATCCTGTGTGCTATAATCGCATGATGCAATTTTATTATAACTTATAGGAATAATTGTCAACCTCTTGAACGTTTTTTAATGTTGGTAGTATTCATAACATAGTACAGGTAAGTCAGAATGAGACCGACAAACTCCGTTTTTTCATTCGTCATAATATTTGAAACAATGACTGTCTAATTCAGACTCATCCGAACCATCTTTTCAATTCTTCCAACATTAGCTTCAGCTTTTAGCTTCTGAGGATGCTTACTATGTCAATTGACTGTACTGTTCCTAAATTATTTACTTTCGATTCGTGATAACTAATTGCAAAGTCGAACCTTCCAGACTAGTTTGTATACCATTGATCAATGCATAAAAAATACACACATTTTTTATTCTTGTTCTTTTTCAAAACCATATGCTGAATGGATTAATTTTCCTCGATACACCAATTAGAAAAGGCTCTAAAAATGATACTCCAACATAAAATTCAACAAATCAAGAGTACTTATCTTCGGTTTTTCGCAAAAATTGGTTCAGATCTAAACTCTTATTTGAGTGGAGTATTATTAATTTGATGTTGGGTTTGTTTTTTTTTTGGTTATTGCACGTAGGAAATTACGTTGATACTCAGGACATATCTTCAGTTTTTCTCAATTATCTCAGAAACCTTCACTTATAGACACATCGAATGTTATGACTTTTAGGTTGAGTATCGATGAGCCTAACTTATGTCAAACGCTCATTTATTAATTCAGTTGTCTAAAGAAAATTCGTTCAAATAATATGACGAATAAAAAAACGGAGTTTGTCGGTCTCATTCTGACTTACCTGTACTATGTTATGAAAACTCCCAACATTGAAAAATGTTCAGGAGGTTGACAATTATTCCTATAAGTTATAATAAAGTTGCATCATGCGATTATAGCACACATGATGTTATGTCTCTTCTCAGGACATATCTTCAGTTTTTCGCAAATATCTCAGAAACCTTCACTTTAAGGCAAATGGAATGTTATGACTTTTAGGTTGAGTATGGATGAGCCTAACTGATGTCAAACGCTCATTTGTCAATTCAGTTGTCCAATGAAAATATGAAGGAAAATATGACTACATACCATCGTAACTACGCCACTGGTTTACGAAAATTGAAAATTATAACTTCAAATTATCACGTTGATAAACCTTGATTAGTGCACCAAGTTTGAAAATTTTTTCTCCATTAGTTTTAGAGAAAAAAAAAGTAAATCTAAATTTTTTTCGCACTTTTGACACCCTGTATCTCAGAGGGGATGCATTTTTGGACATACCTTGATAGAAACTTTTCATCTCAAAATGAGGCAAGGAATCTGTGGTCGGAGTTTGTCGGTCTTATTCTGACTCACCCTGTATATATGCAAATGAGTGATGAAAGGAAGAGGCAATTTATTGAAGAAACTGGAAAGGATAGTGTTCTTCAAAATCTTGTAAAATTTTATTATGAGGGTTGGCCCAAATATAAATCGCCAAAGAATTGAAAGTATATTTCAACATGAAAAATTATATTCATGTATCGAATGGGCTAGTTTTTCTAAATGAAAAACTCATAAGTTCTTAATAATTTGAGGAAACAAATAATAATAATAATAATAATAAGTTTATTCTCAATTTTAAAAATAAATTATCACAATATAAATATATAACATGCAAATAAACTATAAAACAATCCCACGAAGTAAACTTGTGGTGGGATATTCATTTGTTCGTTTTGAAATAATTAAAATTAATTATGAATAATGTAAATATTTTTATGGTGCTTGTTAGTTAGTATTGAAACACAAATTTAAATCTTTAGTATTTCATGAAACATTATCCTTGGACTCTCCAATATCCAAATTTTCAGATTCTTTTTATATGAGAAAATCGATGTAATGGATTTTATTTTGTCAGGAACTATATCATAAACATATGGTGCAATAATTGTATAATTTTTTTGGCCAATTGTTTTATTAATTCTGATTTTAGTTGTTATTTCGTTTTTAAATCTGGTATTATAGATGTGATTTTTGTACATTATTTTATTTTTATTTTTGAAAAGGTAGATCAATATATTATAACAGTATAATTGTCTAATGTCCATTTTTTTGCTTTCTCTGAATTAAAGATCCGATGAATATCTTATATCTTTTTTATAAATAATTTTAAGAAACCATTTCTGAAGAATTTCTAAAGGCTTTAAATTATTATCATTCACACTCCCCATCCAAGAATGCCATAGCCTAGTTGTATTTGTATAACTGAATAATAAAGCATTTCCAATTGAGAAATGTTTAGGAATTGTTTAAGAAACTTGAATTTTGATAACACACTTCTCAATTTTCTCGTTGTGGAATTTATTTGTAAATTCCATTTGAGATTCCTGTCAATTATTATACCTAGATATTTAATGTTATTTGTTTGTTGAATCTCATCCAAATTATCAATTTTGATTGGTCCTAAATGGTAGAGAAAATCCATAGTGGGCATTTTGGTCTGAATAAGAGTATAGCTAGGGCTAGGCAATTATTTTACTGGCCTAAAATGTATGAACGAATTGAAATTTTTTTGTTAATTGCTGTAAAATTTGTGAGAAATATTCCAATAAGAAAGTCAAAGAACCTTTATTACCACACAGTATACCTAGTTCACCTTATGAAAAACTTGCTATGGACATTTTACACTTTGGAGGAAAAATGTTTTCAGTAGTAGTAGATTACCTTTCAACGTGCTCTGCTGCTTGCGTGATTGAAGCTATCAAGCCATTGTTCAGTACACATGGAATACCATCATTCATTGTTAACATGCCATTTGGTTCATATGAATTCAAAAATTTCTGTGAAAGCTGGGATGTAACAGTGAGCACCTCTAGTCCATTATATCCACAATCTAATAGGATGGCGGAAAAGGAGTTGGAATAGCGAAAACTATCATGATCAAAAGTCAGGAATCTGGAATTCCATTTGAAATCGGTCTCCTAGAACATCATAATACTCCCCTAACTGCATTGCCCGCAAGCCCAGCTCAAATTTTAATGAGCAGACAATTGCGATCGTGTTTGCCAGTAACAAGTCAACATCTGAAACCACAAGTTGTTGATATCAGAAACAAGAAATTGCTTCGCCAAAACTCGCTAAAGAGAAGTTATGACAGAAGTGCGAGAGTGGCATCTACATCAGAAAATTTAGTATCGGGAAAGAGTTGTCGTGAGGAACAAGAATGGATGGTTGCCAGGAGAAGTCGTAGTTGCTCATAATTCACCTCGATCTTTCATAGTGAAGATGGATGATGTAGGAGTTGTTAGAAGGAATTCGAGTCAATTGAAAGAGTCACCAAATACCAAGGTTACTTGGAGAGCTTATGATGATACGTAGTTTTTTCCAGATAACATTACTGAAGTGGAGGAACATGCTGAAATTGTTGGAATTGGCTGATCCAGAAGAGGAGTTGAATTCATATGCATCGAGTTCTACTAGATCTGGAAGGATTGTAAAGCTCCCTAGGAAGTTTGATGGCTTCAAGGAAGTGAAAGGGAAGATGAAGAGATAGTAGTGTTGGCTTTGATAAAAAAGATTATTGTTAGAAACTGTCATATAGTTGTCAGATACTGAAAATATATCATTTGCCATTGTACGAGCATTTGAGTTATTTACATACTATAAACCTATTCTACAACAAATGAGAGTGAATCAAACCAGCTCGGGTACGAGTCTAGCAGGAGCAGAGTGCATCATGGATCTGGCCTGTCGCCACTTTTGCATTCGTTGTATACGTACGACTTTCCTAAATTCTTTCAAACAAAGACAGCCGTTCATGCAGAAGATACGGCCATCTACAACACACATGAATACAGCGGTACAGTTGCACGAAAGGTTCTAATATTTGAATAGGATAGTCGTACCGTATATGGCGAATAACAAAATCGAGATTAATCCGAAGAAAATAGAACTGATAAACTTTTTTATTCAGTTCATTCGTCGGCAATACTTGACTTCTATGCTTGTAAATTTACCCTAACAGGAAAACCGACCGTGGCGGTACACGCAAATGCGGAATATTTGGGAAACAGGTCACGATTTCATTTGTTTTCTCTTAATCAAGCTGGCGAATTGTCTCCCGTTTTATCTCACAGTTTTGCAGGTATGAGTCGACACACCAGGATTTTTAGACATCTTAATGCAAATCATGATTTGACTGATGTACAAGGAAACGCCAAAATGCTTGATCAGAAGATTGAAATCATTTAAGATTTGGATAGACAGCTGCTGGATAAAATGCTAGAAGATGAACCGAGGTGATCTTAGCTCCCGGCCGGCCAGCTCCAAGCGCCACTTTTCCACCACGGTCAAATATTTTCATAAATTCCATTCTCGCTTGTTTAGATCGATGTACTGGAAATGTTTGGAAATTCTTATTCTACCTGCCGAAGAGTATCAACTAATACCGAAACAATTTCAATTTGCATATTCGTTCTACAGTATTTAAATTATTCTTAAATCTCATATTGAATAATCACATCGTAGATTGTTGTTATAATTGATTTGATAATGTAAACGAGCATTGTGATTCATGGGTTCATTCATGGGATGAGAAGATACCTTGGGACAGGGCAGTCTAGTATTGGCTTTCAAAGTGGTTGTTAGTTATATTTACGTTGGGGGAATATATGGTGTAACTAATTATTGTGTGTATGTTTACTTTGTTATTCGAAAGACAGTGATTATTCTACACATTCTACAATAAGAGGTTTTATAGAGAAGGTCATCTTGGTGGCTTCGGGATTGGGCTGCCACGAACAAAAAAATCAGCTAATAATATAGGGAATGAAAGAACTATTCAGGCAAACATTTTCGTTTTTATATATCTCCTCCCACCCCCGTGAGCCAGTTTCATGAACAGAAATAAAGATTTTCATAGAAATAGAATTCAGGAAAGTCAACAGATCATATAGAGGAATGAAAGTAGTATTCACGCACAATACTTCGTTCACACATATCTTTCCCAAAAGTAGATAAGCATAGCGCTCCACCAAATTTCAATATATATATATATATATATATATATATATATATATATATATATATATATATATATATATATATATATATACAGGGTATTCCACACTCGATGGCCTATTAGACGTTTCTGGAGAACGGAACAACAGATCATTTTAAAAATTTGTGGGCATGAATAATCAAACATGCTCTACCCGTCTAAAATATTTTCATCGATACAGTGTTGCCACTTGTATCAGAAAGTAGTAGATACTTTGTTATTTCAAATGGAACATCCCATATATTATATGGATTTTGAAATCCTTATAATATTCCTCACAACTTTCCCATATAATTCCCTATACCTATCTGTGACGATTTTCGAGATAAAAATTATTTTGTCAATTTTTTGTGTAAAACCTGACCATTGAAAAATAACATTTTTTTCGCAATGCAAATGTACAAAATATTGAACTTTGGGTCATAGCTGCATAAGACCATTGAGTATTCTGTCGATGAACTGGATCTCAATTTCATCGTACAGGGAAGCTCAGAATTAACTTCTTTTCGGGGACTTATGAAAATGACTGAAACTCAGTTTTTTCAAATGGAACCCCCTGTATATTATTTCATTTTCGAATTCAACGAACCAGTTTGAATAAGTTTTATTGAGTATATCCTATACCTACCTCTTACCGTTTATGAGATATAAATTATTTTATAATTTTTGAGGTGTGTTCAAGTATAAAATTTGATGAAAAATCTATCAAATAACGAAAAATAGCTTCACTGTTTTGAGAAAAGTATAATGCAATACATGAACCTTCCTTAATACTGGGTGTATGACAAATATGATTATGTTGACAGTTCGAAGAATGAAAAATTAAATTGATTAAATTAATTCTACACAAGATATTATAATATTACAAAGTTTACTTGACAATTACAACACAGTTAATACTGCAAAAACAAAAACTAAGTAGCTCAGATGCTTGAAATGCTGACCATTTACTTGCAAACATTGATGGATCGACGTCATTACATGATCAGTCGTAGATCTTCGAATACATTAGTGAGTTCTCTGCCCACTTCACCTGTGCAATGTCCAGGAGCCCCACCCAACCGATACCTACAATTATAACATAAGTTTAGAGATAAATTGGGAAGAAATTCATTTACAGTTGTTCTCAGAATATCCAAATATTTTTCGGATTTAAACTTTTCTTCATAAATACAAATTAAAATTGTATCAACCATATCCATACAAAAAACATTGAAACTAAAGTTTAACTGACATATTTACTGAAATGGATATTTTTGGTGCAATGGCTCCTATTCACCTAATATTACATTCTGACCAAGCGACAACTCCGTATTTCGATTTAAAATATAAAATTCAAGCTATTTTATACACCCGTATTTCATTGGAACAATGCACTCTTCCCAAGTAAAAACCCGATTTACTCCGTTTTGGCGTTTTTGTAGATACGAGGGTTTTGCTTAGGACGGCAGTATTAGTTCTGGATTTCGGTGCCAAATTTCAACAAGAATAATAGTGTATCATGATCTGTTTGAAAAACAAAGGAATACACTTGACAATAACTTGTTGAAATAGTCCGACTGTCATACAAGAGTAGTGAAAATGGCAAATAATAATTATTCAAACTCTGATATTCTGAATTTGTTTTATGTTCATGGTGAGTGCAATAAAATCATATCAAGGACCTGTAGACGATTTAATGAGTTGTATCCAAATGTACCGGCAATGAACGAACGGAAATTCAGAAGAATTGAACGAAATTATATCAACTTCGGAAAAGTTCACGCCTCGAGACATCAACAGAATCAGGTAACTGGTGATATGGAAAATGAAATCAATGTGTTGGGATATTTTTACGCTTATCCTCATGCATCAATATCTAGTGCTGCGGTAGATTTGGGAATTTCTCGCACTTCCATTTGGAGAATTTTACAAAAACATAATATGCACGGTTACAAATTCATCCGGCTGCAAGCTCTACATAGAGATGATCCACCAAAACGAGTAGAGTTTTGCGAAATGTTACTAACATGGACATACGACGATCCCAACTTTTTGAAAAAAATTATTTGGACCGATGAATCACAATTTTCACGTGAGGGAATATTCAATCGTCGAAATAATCATTTCTGGGCATCAGAAAACCCTCATTTCATTAGAGAAAGGGGATTTCAACAAAAATTCAGTTTTAATGTGTTTTGTATGCTTATGGATGATACATTTTCAATATGCATTTATGAGGAAAAGTTGAATTCCGCCAAATATTTGGATATTCTGCGAACCACTGTGAGTGAATTCCTTGACAATTTACCTCTAAACATATATAATAATTGTTGGTATCAGTTGGATGGAGCTCCTGGACATTGCACAGGTGAAGTGAGCAGAGAACTCACAAATTTGTTCGAAGATCGGTGGATACGACGATTGGCTCCTTGGATTTGGCCGCCGCGGTCACCAGATCTGACTCCCCTAGATTTTTATCTCTGGGGAAAAATAAAAGAAAAGGTTTACAGAACACCTGTGAATACAAAACAGGAACTAGAAAACAGGGTTAGACGTGCTTTTGAAGAAATCGACCCGTCGGAAATCCGCAGAGCCACGACTGATCATGTCATGACGTCGATCCATCAATGTTTGCAAGTAAATGGTCAGCATTTCAAGCATCTGAGCTACTGAGTTTTTGTTTTTGCAGTATTAAATGTGTTGTAATTGTCAAGTAAACTTTTTAATATTATAATATCTTGTGTAGAATTAATTTAATCAATTTAATTTTTCATTCTTCGAACTGTCAACCTAATCATATTTGTCATACACCCAGTATTAAGGAAGGTTCATGTATTGCATTATACTTTTCTCAAAACAGTGAAGCTATTTTTCGTTATTTGATAGATTTTTCATCAAATTTTATACTTGCACACACCTCAAACATTATAAAATAATTTATATCTCATAAACGGTAAGAGGTAGGTATAGGATATACTCAATAAAACTTATTCAAACTGGTTCGTTGAATTCGAAAATGAAATAATATACAGGGGGTTCCATTTGAAAAAACTGAGTTTCAGTCATTTTCATAAGTCCCCGAAAAGAAGTTAATTCTGAGCTTCCCTGTATGATGAAACTGAGATCCAGTTCATCGACAGAATACTCAATGGTCTTATGCAGCTATGACCCAAAGTTCAATATTTTGTACATTTGCATTGCGAAAAAAATGTTATTTTTCAATGGTCAGGTTTTACACAAAAAATTGACAAAATAATTTTTATCTCGAAAATCGTCACAGATAGGTATAGGGAATTATATGGGAAAGTTGTGAGGAATATTATAAGGATTTCAAAATCCATATAATATATGGGATGTTCCATTTGAAATAACAAAGTAGCTACTACTTTCTGATACAAGTGGCAACACTGTATCGATGAAAATATTTTAGACGGGTAGAGCATGTTTGATTATCCATGCCCACAAATTTTTAAAATGATCTGTTGTTCCGTTCTCCAGAAACGTCTAATAGGCCATCGAGTGTGGAATACCCTGTATATATATATATATATATATATATATATATATATATATTTTTTGGGTTGTTAATAGGCGGCCACGAACAACAATGAACTGGTTATATAGAGACATGAAGGGAGTATTCAGACAAAAATTTTTGTTCACTTATATCACTCCCAAAGAGCCAGGCTCCATGAATCGAAAAGTAGATATTCATGGCGCTCGACCGAATTTCAATATTTTGTTTTGGGGTTGTGCATAGGCGGCCAAGAATAATTATGAGCTTATTATATAGATAAATAGAAGGAATATTCAGACAAAAAATGTTTGTTCACCTATATCGCTCTCCCGGGCCATCATCTCCACGATTCGAAAAATAGATATTCATGGCGATCGAACAAATTTCAATATTTTTTTTTTGTTGTGAATAGGCGGCCAAGAAGAAATATAAGCTGATCAAATAAAGACATGAAGGGAGTATTCTGGCAAAAATTTTTGTTCACATGTCATTCTCCATGAATCGAAAAGTAGATATTCAATATTTTTTTGGGGGGTTGTGCATAGGCGGACACGAACAATTATAAGCTTCTTATATAGATGAATAGAAAACTGTTTGTTCACCTATATCACTCCCAAAGGGCCAGCTCCACGATTCGAAAAATAGATATTCATGGCGATCGAACAAATTTCAATATTTTTTTTTAAGTTGTGAATAGGCGGCCAAGAAGAAATATAAGCTGATCAAATAGATACATCAAGGGAGTATTCTGTCAAAAATTTTTGTTCACATGTCATTCTCCCAAAGGGCCAGCTCCATGAATCGAAAAGTAGATATTCATGGCGCTCGACCGAATTTCACTAATTTTTTTTTGGGGTTGTGCATAGGCGGACACGAACAATTATAAGCTTATTATATAGATGAAAAGAAGGATTATTCAGACAAAAACTGTTTGTTCACCTATATCGATCCCAAAGGGCCAGCTCCACTATTCGAAAAATAGATATGCATGGCCAACGAACAGATTTCAATATTTTTTTTGGGGGTTGTGCATAGGCGGCCACAAACAATTATAAGCTTATTATATAGATGAATAGAAGGATTATTTAGACAAAAAACGTTTGTTCACCTATATCACTCCCAAAGGGCCAGCTCCACGATTCGAAAAATAGATATTCATGGTGATCGGACAAATTTCAATATTTTTTTTAAAGTTGTGAATAGGCGGCCAAGAACAAATAAAAGCTGATCAAATAGAGACATCAAGGGAGTATTCTGGCAAACATTTTTGTTCACATGTCAGTCTCCCAAAGGGCCAGCTCCATGAATCGAAAAGTAGATATTCATGGCGCTCGACCAAATTTCAATATTTTTTTTTGGAGGTTGTGCATAGGCGGCCACGAACCATTTTAAGCTTATTATATAGATGAATGAGGAGAATTATTCAGACAAAAAATTTTTGTTTACTTATATCGCTCCCAAAGAGCTCCATGAATCGAAAAGTAGATATTCATGGTGCTCTACCGAAATTCCAAAATTTTATTTTGGGTTGTAATATAGATTAATAGAAAGACTTTTCATAAAAGGATTTTTGTTCAATTATATTTCTCCCAAATGGCCAGCTCCATAAATCCAAAAGTAGATATTTCTGAGAAGGTAAACTTTCACGAAAGGTAATCTCTGAACATTCCATGGTTTTCGGGTTTGTATGTCGTGGTCTCGAGGTAATTCTTCCTGATGTTTCCACATCTGCGGTAGACATTATCAAAGGCGGTGCGGTAACGGACGAAGCGTTCGTTTGAACCTAACTGATTCAATTTGAAAAATATGTCACACTGTAAATCAATGTGATACATAAAGTAGAACATCATACTTTTGAGTACTTAGAACTTGGAACAGGTACATTTCCAAATTATTGAGTATTATTTAATTTGATTTAGTTACTGTCTGAGTCTAATTGTAAATGTATAGAAGGGACAATATCCATTTAGATTGTTGTTGATACATTATAATGTTACTGCGATATAGCATAAAGGACCCCGCACTAATCTTATGGAAAACCGGTTTCGGTGAAAATCGCTGAAATTTCAATATGATGTAGCCCATGCCATCCTGAACAAAAGTTACCATTGCGCCAACTCTCTGAATGCCCGCGTTTGGATTCTACAGGGGGTCAAAGTTCGATATTTTGACGATTTTTCAAAAAATCCGGAATTTCATTTTCATTGTATCGATCTGAATTTTTATAATGAAATAGTCCACAATATGTGCATCAAAAAGTTCAAATGACAAAAGTTTCTAGAATCAAAACTGGCGGGTATACAGAGGGTTGAACTTTGTTTTTGGTAATTTTTATCGAACCTTTTTTGAGAAAATATTCGTTTTCCTGCAGATCCATGTGCAATTGATGATACTTACAGTACATAAGAGGGCGATCATATTTTGCATTTGAACTAACCATCCAACTTTAAATATTTGAAAGATACGGGGCGATCAAAAATATATTTTCAATTTCGGAAAAATGTATCCCTTTGTATAGTCAGCTTTCACCAATATATTTAGCTGATGTTTTGAAAGTAAGTAGCTAACATACATACAAATGTGTCACCGTCTGTGCTCATTAATCTGAATCCAAATAAAGTTGCGGCGATGGTCCAAAAAATATGGAGAAGGGATGTTTCGGAATAATTTTGAAATGATTTCTAAAATCGTCCGTGAATTTTTTTTATTTTCTGATATAATGTAGATGAGTCATTCTTGATCAAAAAGTTCTACAGTGCCTACCACGCGAATGCCACGGTTTGAGTTATACAGGGGTTTGAAGTATAGTATTTCCTTGATTTCTCGAATAATCAATAATTTCTTTGTAACGGAAAATAACATTGTTTCCTAGACAAACTTCGAAACATTTCAATGCCCAAATTATCTGAAATGAGAATTCATGAATATACAAAGGTTGCAAGTCAGTCTCATTATGTAAATATATTTTCGGACATATGCATGAGCATACGAATACGATTCATGTTTCATACGGTGTATGAAAATATAATACAAATTCTATAAGGACCATCATTTTCATTTTATGTTCCAGGAAAATACAGGATGAAAACAATTTTCGGAATGCTTCGAATGTGTCTGCCAGTAAAGTGCCATGCCAAGCATGGCCAAGTTACTGCAGAGTTTTCCAAGTAGAAGGGGCGTACATCTCCCTGCAATCCCAGAACTATTTTATTTTTCAAATGATGTCTTTTGATATACTAGTTTCAAGTTCATGTAGTTCAGGTTTTATATATTCCCGAATTGTGTACAGTTGCTTTCATAGAAAAGTAGTACACCTAATTTCAGCAGTGTAAACATGACTTGCTTAATAATGAAAAATGGATTATATAATCCAATCTTCCGCATACAACCTATACTATAGGTAATTCGTCGGCAAGTATACAACAGAAAACAACTACTGCTGTACTGTTTTCTGTTGTATACTTGCCGACGAATTACCTATAGTATAGGTTGTATGCGGAAGATTGGATTATATAATCCATTTTTCATTATTAATTAATGGTCTTCCGTCAAGTAGTGTTGTTTATTCTTTACGAAATGACTTGCTAAAATTGATAACTGCCATATTTCTTTTGTGCCTCTTTAACGTTTTTAAAAAGCCAAAGACAATTTTAAAAGATCAGATTAACACAATTTACTGTACTAAAATAACAACATTTTCGTTTCCAAGACTTGTACCTACTACTTTTCTGTGCAAGTAACTGTATTATTCCATATCCAAAATAGAGCAGTCCTTGGAATGTCATTCGATTGCTGTCAGAGTTATGGATGTTTTTGATAGCAAACATATTTTGATGTGTTGAACGTAGATGAAATGTTAGTATTTTCTAATAATTAGAGAATCGGTTGATGTTTTGGTCATCAATTACCTGTTTTCTTTTATTTTCTGCTCTTCGAAGTAAAATAAGGTGAGATAATCATTATATTCAATTGTATCTCATATTGGAATATTCCCAGGTCATCATGGCCTATCAAAATCAAGTAAATTGCTTTGTATGCGATACCCGATCAAGACCAGCTCGAATGTCACATCTTCTTCATGGAGAAGAACATTTGGAAAAGTGTCAAATAGCTATTTCTAGGCGGGATGCACGAGGTGGTCCCCCTCTCATCATAGGAGAAGAAACAAGAATATGTTTAAACTGTAATCGATCTATTATGAATGAAATAAGGGACTTGACGATTGATCCAACTTGTATAAGACTTAATGTTTTGACACAAACATCGAGCCATACATGCTTCATCTGCAATGCCGCCGCTGATCAGCAAACTCTATCCAATAAATGCAGGGCCAATGTTTTTGTTCATCGAAATATATTCATCCCGGATAACGTGAAGGCGTGCAGACATCATCTCGATGATAACGGTTTCATTTTGCCATTTCTATTACCAGGAATCCAGTTTGTAAATAGACCTTATGTGATAAAGGGACAGCAACTATCCATTTTCCTTCAAGGGCTTCGTTTTGTGGCTATTGAACACTCCAGCTATGAAGATGAGAACAATTTCAGTGAGGATGAGTTTCAGGCAATATCTCCTATAACCAAAGAACAATTTCGTAGTCTTTTTATGTTCTGTGATATGGTTCCGCAGGAACATGGTTATAGATATATAACGAAAAAAGACCTTATGACATTCCTCTGTAAATTGCGTCAGGGTCTGTCGGATGATTTCTTGAAGGTAATATTCCATTATCCCTCTAGGCAAGCCACCAGCTTAGCAATTTCTAAAGTAAGACAGTCTTTGATGCAAAGATTCGTTCCATCGAATATCGGCTTTGCAGCCATCGATAGGAATGTGTATATTAGAAGGCATGTGAGTGAGTTTTCCAATATTTTATATAACCCGACCCCAGACAACCCGAAGGCCATCGTTTACATCGACGGATCATACGCCGCCATAAATAAAAGTTGTAATTTCAGGACATTGCGCCAATCTTTCTGCCGGTACAAGGGACATCATCTGGTGAAACCAGTTTTGATTGTGGCCCCGGATGGATATATACTGAGTATTCAAGGACCTTATTTCTCAGACGCTCGCAACAATGACGCAAGAATTTTGGAGAATCAGTTTGAAAGAAACTTAGAAGACATGAGGGGATGGTTTAATGAAGGTGACATTTTTGTTGTGGATCGGGGTTATCGAGATGCCATACCCTTACTGAATAATCTTGGCATACAATATGAAATGCCCGCGATTGTTCCACGAGGGCAACAACAGCTTTCCACTGAGGAAGCAAATAAATCTCGATTAGTGACGAAAACTAGATGGATAGTTGAAGCAAGAAATGGACATTTGAAAAGCATGTTTAAGTTTTTTGATAAAACTATCGAAATGCCACACGTACACAATCTTAGCGATCTATATCAAATCGCTGGTGCACTCATCAACAGCTTCCACCCCCCAGTCTCAATGAGAGGTGCCAATGCTCAGCTGGCACAAGAATTGTTACGAAAATCACAGGAGGTAAATGTCGTCCAGGCTCGAGTGGAAGTGGACAATCTTCATCTGAGAAATGGTCAATGGGTCCGTATGAATGGAAACCTGATTCCAAACTTTCCTCGCCTTACGATAGAATATCTAAGAGATTTGACCGTAGGTATATACCAAGTTAAACTTTCACCTTCGTATATACAGGATAAATTGCAAAGGGAAGAAAATGAAGAGTTTCAGGTCGATATTTTCGAAGAGGAACCTGGATTCATGAGAGTCAGGGTTTTTTCGAGGTTCAGAAATGCCACAAAATATCAACTGTGGATCAAATATAATGATGGAGAAGAACCTGATGAACCAAACGAGCCCATATTAGGATATTTTTGTACTTGTAAAACCGGCGCCAGAACTTTAGGAACATGTGCGCATGTTGCCAGTGTTCTATGGTATCTTGGTCATGCTCGACATGACCCCAACAGTCGATACCCCTCAAGTTCCCTACTAAACTCAGTAATGGACGCGGCAAATAGACCACAACAAATGGTTCCTGATGGTGCGCTTGAAATAGTTGGGTAGTGAAACAATGACAGTCATGCCGGTGAATAAACTCCTCACAATTTATTTGAATAACACCTCAAAAAACCCAAGACCGGTATGTAGGTGGTCAATTTGGATGCATGACATTTCGTCTGAAGTCTAATTCTTTATTGCGATAGAAATCACTTGCATCCTCATTCTTCATTGCAATTGAATTAACTGCAGATTCAATCATTGTAATGGAAGATTTTTCCAATTATTTAAGAATGTCGCATGCTCTATTCAGTGATATCTATATAAGACCTACCCTACACTGATGAGGGGCAAAACCCCGAAACCGGTATAACTCGTTTCGGAAAACGAAATATGAATCGTCCGAAAGGCTGTCTTCATGGAAAAAATGTACTTGCTGAATTGATTCGACTCAGTTCAGTAGCTGTTGTGGTACTATCATCATTTCTGTTTTCTCTGAATCAGCCCATATGCTTGGAATCGTGCTGAATTCATGTTATGTACTTACTTTAATTCATATTTCATATATCTGTCAGTTGCGGTCACAATTTTTTGAAGACAATGGCAGTTGCGAAGACCTGAATATAAACCAAATCATCTCATTTCTCTCTACTTGTTTTTCCGCACACGATCTTTCTCGAGAATATATTGTTTTCATACTGGATTTTCCTAAAACATCGGGTGGAGACAAAGTGGTCCTGGTCCTAATAGAGTTTCTGAATATATAAAAAATATGAATAGTAAACGGATACTTATATTTTTGAAAAAAAATTTTTTTTTTGGACCAACCTTTGTATATTCATAAATTCTCATTTCAGATAATTTGGTCATTGAAATGTTTCGAAGTTTGTCTAGGAAACAATGTTATTTTCCGTTACAAAGAAATTATTGATTATTCGAGAAATCAAGGAAATACTATACTTCAAACCCCTGTATAACTCAAACCGTGGCATTCGCGTGGTAGGCACTGTAGAACTTTTTGATCAAGAATGACTCATCTACATTATATCAGAAAATAAAAAAAATTCACGGACGATTTTAGAAATCATTTCAAAATTATTCCGAAACATCCCTTCTCCATATTTTTTGGACCATCGCCGCAACTTTATTTGGATTCAGATTAATGAGCACAGACGGTGACACATTTGTATGTATGTTAGCTACATACTTTCAAAACATCAGCTAAATATATTGGTGAAAGCTGACTATACAAAGGGATACATTTTTCCGAAATTGAAAATATATATTTGATCGCCCCGTATCTTTCAAATATTTAAAGTTGGATGGTTAGTTCAAATGCAAAATATGATCGCCCTCTTATGTACTGTAAGTATCATCAATTGCACATGGATCTGCAGGAAAACGAATATTTTCTCAAAAAAAGTTCGATAAAAATTACCAAAAACAAAGTTCAACCCTCTGTATACCCGCCAGTTTTGATTCTAGAAACTTTTGTCATTTGAACTTTTTGATGCACATATTGTGGACTATTTCATTATAAAAATTCAGATCGATACAATGAAAATGAAATTCCGGATTTTTTGAAAAATCGTCAAAATATCGAACTTTGACCCCCTGTAGAATCCAAACGCGGGCATTCAGAGAGTTGGCGCAATGGTAACTTTTGTTCAGGATGGCATGGGCTACATCATATTGAAATTTCAGCGATTTTCACCGAAACCGGATTTCCATAAGATTAGTGCGGGGTCCTTTATCGAGTACAATTCAAATGAAAGTTATTTTTATTTCATTTTGTGAATTTGTGTTGATGTACTCGCAAATAAATTACCTAATAATACTGTGATTTGTATATAGGATCCTATTAGAGTTTTATATGATATCATTATTGATAATGAAGCTGGCCTAGTGGTTTCTGGAATCTAGGGCAAGGCGCGCACTGAAGTGGTAACCAAGTGACGTGGCGGTGGCGTGGTGACCAAGTGGCAGGCGGAACCGCTAAAACCTATGTAAACAAATGTAGTCGCTGACTAGCGGTGACGTGTTTTTTTTCAAATGACGTGGTGCCAGTCGGTCGCCACTGCCGCACCACTTCAGTGCGCGCCTTGCCTAGCTATATCAAAATACGGAAGAATGTATGGTGAGAATGATAGTTTTTATACCAATAATTTAATTATGACATATGTAGATAAACGAGTTTTTATGAAAAACATGAGTTTTTATGTAACTATGTCTGATGTTGGTTGGGAAATAACCGTGAACTAAAGTGCTGAATATACAAAGCAACAATTAAAAAAAAAAACAAAGAAACAGACTGCGGTAAAAAGTAAAAAAATTGGTGCTAGAGGATTTATATAGAAATAAAATGGTTCCCGGCTGGGTGCAATTCTTCTTTTACTTAAAAAATGGTATTATTATATTCCTTGATTTTTGCTTTCCTTTGTTTTATAACTGTTTTGTATTTTTAGCTTTTTAGTTCACGATTATAATATATTCATCACTGATGTTTATTTGTATAATAAGAAGCACTTAAACTACTGACATTTCTATTGTTTTCCTGTTGTCTATGATACCCAATTTTGATTTCTACCAGACTACGATACATATAAGTGAATACATTTTTTTGGTCTGAATAGGCCTTCTATATATCTATAATAAGCTTATCCTTGTTCGTGGCCGCCTATTCACAACCACCCAAAAAAATAAATTTGGGAGAATGGTTTGTGAACAATTTTTATGATCTTGTGTCTATTCAATCTATTCAATCAGCTTATTTTTGTTCGTGCCCGCCAATTCACAACCCCCAAAAAAATATTGGAATTCGGTCGAGCGTCATAAGTATCTATTTTTCGATTCATGAAGCTGGCCCTTTGGGAGCGATATAAGTAAACAAAGGTATATTTTCTAAATGATCCTTCTATTGATCTATGTAATATTCTTATAATTGTTCGAAGCCGCCTATGCACAACCCCACAAAAAAACATTGAAATTTGTGCGATCGCTATGAATATCTACTTTTCGATTCATGGAGCTGGCCCTTTGGGAGAATGACATGTGAACAAAAAATGTTTGCCAGGATACTCCCTTCATGTCTCTATTTGATCAGCTTATATTTGTTCTTGGCCGCCTATTCACAACTTTAAAAAAAAATATTGAAATTTTTTCGATCGCCATGAATATCTTCTTTTCGATTCATGGAGCTGACCCTTTGGGAGAATGATATGTGAACATAAATTTTTGACTGAATACCTCCTTCATGTTTCTAATCAATCAGCTTATTTTTGTTCTTGTTCGCCTATTCACAACCCTCCAAAAAAATTATTGGAATTTGGACGAGCGCCATGAATATCTACTTTTCGACTTTGGGAGCGATATAATTGAACAAAAATATTCATATTCATGAAGCTGGCCCACGGGGATGGGAGGAGATATATTCAAATGAAAATGTTTGCCTGAATAGTTCTTTCATTCCCTGTATTATCTGCTGATTTTTTTGTTCGTGGCAGCCCAATCCCGAAGCCACAAAGTTGACCCTTCTATTATGCAGCTAGCCTTCGATTATTCCATAAGAATTAATTGATTGGATTATCTCTATAAAACCTCTTTTTGTAGAATGTGTAGAATAATCACTGTCTTTCGAATAACAAAGTAAAAATACACACAATAATTAGTTACACCATATATTCCCCCAACGTAAATATAACTAACAACCGCTTCGAAAGCCAATACTAGAATGCCATGTCCCAAGGTATCTTCTCATCCCATGAATAAACCCATGAATCACAATGCTCGTTTACATTATCAAATCAATTATAACAACAATCTACGATGTGATTATTCAATATGAGATTTAAGAATAATTTAAATACTGTAGAACGAAGATGCAAATTGAAATTGTTTCGGTATTAGTTGATACTCTCTGCCAGGTAGAATAAGAATTTCCAAACATGCCAGTACATCGATCTAAACAAGCGAGAATGGAATATATGAAAATTTTTGTCCGTGGTGGAAAAGTGGCGCTTGGAGCTGGCCGGCCGGGAGCTAAGATCACCTCAGTAGAAGATGATACACCAGAGGAAGATGTGGATGCCGAAGTAGCGAGGTCTGATGAATTGATGGGTAACTATAATAGGCTTAAGGCAAAAATTGATAGTTTTTCGCTCATCTACCAGCTCAAGTCAAGTCAGGCGAAATATTAAGTTGCCCAAAATTGAACTTATAAAATTTTCTGGCGAAATTAAAAATTGGTTACTTCCATTAAAGGAAGAAATTCGAATTTGGCGCAGCAAGTACATCTAGCATGCCAATGCCTACTGCTTCTGTTTTATCAAACAGTAATAAAACACCTAAATGAGTATTTTGCAAGAAAACGACTCATTTTTCTATGAACTGTGACGACAGTAAAACAAAAATTTTAATAAGCAAGGGCAGACAGATGTTATTTATGCTTGAAATTTGGACATATTGCTCGAAAATGTGTCGTAAAGATCGTGTGTTCTTTGTGTGGAGGTAGGCATGCTTCTTTAATGTACAATAAAAAATCTGAGAAAATTTTAGAACCCTCAAATTCCAACTCAAATTCAGATGGTGGGATTACTGTTGAAAGTTTATGCAATTCATGTTTTGATGAAACTTTTTCACAAACTTTAGTTGTCAAAACTTGTGGTCCTGATAGATCCCGTTACGTCAGAGCCACCATAGATACATATTCTCAGCGTTCTTACATTTCTAAATATCTTGCTCTCGAAATGGAATATGTTTAATTCAAAAAAGAACAATAGTTCATGCTTTATTCGGTGGTATTCATTCTGATGTTGTTGACCATGACTGTTACAATGTCTACTTGGAAAATGTCAATGAGAAATATAAGTGTACTTTTAATGCTCTCAGTCAAGCAGTTATATGTACTCAAATTATTTCGATTCGAGATGGTCCATGGAAGTCAGAACTTATCGAGTTAGGAATATCCATAACTGATGAAAAAGATGGTCCAATTGAAATTTTAATAGGTGCTGATATTGCCGGAATGTTATTTACTGGTAATAAACGTACCTTGAAAAGTGGCTTGAACACTTCTAGATCTTCGTCGATGGTGGTTACTTCGTTGTTTGGCCAAGAGAATATAGCTAGTCTTTGGAATCTAGATATTTTAGGTATTTCAGATCCTAGAGAGAAGCAGACCAATAAGGAGCATGAGGCAGCTATGATGAAAACATTTTTAGAGTCTGTCACTTTGAATAGTGTGGGTAGGTATGAAGTAGGTTTGATCTGGGTAGATGGACACCCTTCATTACCAAACAATTTTCATTCTGCTAAAAAACGATTGGATAGTCTTATGAAAAAACTAGACTCTGATGGGTATTACTGAGACTATGATGCAATTTTCAATGAATGACTTCATGAAGGGATTATAGAAGAGGTTTCCACTGAGAATCATGAGTCTATTGGTTATTTTTTACCGCATCGTCATGTCGTCAAACTGAGTAGCTCTACAACAAAATTACGTCTTAAATCATTGTCTTGAAAAAGGCGTGAACTTGATAGAAATTATTCCTTCCATACTTATCCGTTTTAGACATGAAAAAATTGGGGTAGTTTCCGATATCAGAAAGGCTTCATTAGAAATCAGCCTGAAAAGGGAAGACATAAATTTCCTGAAATTTTTATGGTATGATCACGATAGAAATCTCAGTTTTTCGGCATGCAAGGGTAGTATTTGGAGTCACGTGTAGCCCTTTTATGCTGGCATCTATAATTCACCTACATCTGAAAAGATTTCTTGAGAATCCTGTGGATAAATTTAGAACATCGACCATTCTGAAATTAATGAAAAGTTTTTATGTGGACAATTGTGTGACAAGTGTAGCTAACGAGGAAGAACTTCAGCACTTCATTTCTGAATCCAGTGAGTTGATGTTACTTGGTAAATTCTATCTTCGTGGATGGGTATACTCTCTTATAGACAATGCAAAAATGACCTTTCACCCGATGAATTATCACCTGAATTAGGTCTCACTTGGAATAGGGTGCGTGATACGCTTGAATTAAATTTTGAATGATGAAATATTGAAGTCGATGTAATTACCAAGAGAGTAATTTTGTCGGTTGCTCATAAAATTTTTGACCACTTTTCTCGTCCCGTGCAAATTTGTCCTCGAATTTTGTTGCAAAGGACATGGATTCTAAAAATTGGGTGGGACACGGAGGTTCCACTAGACATTAAAAGCCAATTTTTAAATTTTAAATTTTTAAATTTTGACAAAGTTGCGGATTCCATGATGGATTTCATTTTCAAACATCATCAGTTATTTATCTAAGAACGCAGTCATTACAGGGTGTTAGGTTGCAACTGGTCCAGGCTAAGAATAGAATAGCACCGATGAAAAATCTAACCATTCCTAAACTTGAACTTTTGGAAGCAACAATAGGTGTGAGGTTGTTGAATTCTGTCATAGAAAGCATGGAAAACCGTAATTTGGAGAAATACTGTTGGACAGACTCAACAACTGTTATTTCTTGGATTAGAAGGGAAGATATTTGGAAACCCCTTGTATGGAACATAATTCAGGAAATACGATTGACTACGTCGAAAAGTTGTTGGTTCCATGTGCCTGGTCATATGAACCCTGCTGACCTTCCATCTAGAGGTTGTTTGCCGGAGAAGTTGTTGATGTCCAGATGGTGGAACGACTGGCCAGAGCAGATTTATGAGGTAGATGAAGAGGAGATTGTTGGGGAGAAGAAAAGGGAAGTTACTACTTGTATGAACACTTCAAAATATTTTTCTAAATTTCAGAAAAATTTGAATATGATTGCTTGGATAGGAAGATTCATTTTCAATTGTCGATATCCCAATGAGAGGAAGGAAGGAAATCTTTGTTTGGAAGAAATTGAGAAAGCAGAAGTAGTTTTGATCAGATTGATACAGGAAGAGTCATTCAATGGTCTTGAGGAGGAAAAGATTATTGGTTTATGTCCTACTGTAGATAGTAGAGGAGATATTAGAATAAAAACCAAGATATCAGAAAGTGATGATTTACATGATTTTTTGTATCCTGTTCTATTGTCCTCAAGGCATATTGTTACTGAAATGATAATCCGTCATTATCATATGCACAACTGTCATGCCGGCTTACAAAGTCTACTTTGCAAATTGAGAGAGGAATTTTGGATTCCCAGTGGAAGAAGAACAGTCAAAAGAGTAGTGAACAAATGCATTAAATGCAAGAGATTCAATGCCATAAGACTGAATAATGAACCTGTAGCTCTACCCATAGATCGAGTAAGGGACGCATCTCTTTTCGAAGTTGTGGGGAGAGATTTTGCTGGACCACTTTTCCTACGTTCCAAGGAAAAAGTGTGGATATGCCTGTTCACTTGTGCCATCTTTAGAGCAGTCCACTTGGAAATCGTTAGTTCTTTGTCGACTGATTCATTTATTTTATCTTTGATACGATTTATTGCTCGCCGAGGACGTCCATCAATCATATATTGTGATAATGGAAAAAATTTTGTTGGAGCTGAAAACTATTTTCGAATGTTGGACTGGAATAAAATTCAGGAGGTCAGAGAATTGAATGGAAATTCAATCCACCAGCGGCAGCGTGGTGGGGAGGTTGGTGCGAACGTCTTATACGTATCCTGAAAGAATTGTTGAAGAAACAATTAGGATATGCGATTGTGAAGCTGTAATAAATTCAAGACCTTTGACATATTTGTCAGAAGACAGCAATGATTTGATGCCTTTGACCCCTTCAATGTTCATGCAGGATATAAAAGAAATTGGAACATTCGATTTGGACAACATTGATGCAAAATTCAGTAGAAGACATGCAAAGTACATCCAGAAATTGAGAGAAGTATTGAGAAAACGTTTCAGGGATGAATATCTCAGTCAGCTGATTTTGTTCAACTGCAGGAAAATCGCAGATGACATAAAAGTAGGAGATTTGGTTCTAGTCGAAAATGAGAGATGTAACAGACTCGAATGGGTTTTGGGTATTATTGAAAAGGTGTTTCCGGGAAAGAATGGAAGAGTGCGGCTGGTAGAACTACGAACTTCGAATGGGCAGCTGATGGGCCAATTCAGCGATTATTTCCACTAGAGTTGAGTATTCAAGAAGACGAGGAGTTGAAGACGAAGATTGAAAAACATAGGAGAGTAACTGACGAAGGAATAAAAGAGCAAGGAAAAGTTTCAGAGAGATAGATTGCCTAAGCCTTCTGAAGAAAACGTGAAGGAAACAAGATATGGGAGAAGAGTCAAACCACCAGACAGACTTGATCTTTGAAATTTTCAACCTGAAGTTTTGAGTCATAATTTCGACTCAAAAGGTGGGAGTGTATTGAAAATCCTCCAATTTGGAATCTTTTATATGTATTGGTGTTTTGTATAAATCATTTTGGGAGACTATGTTGCGATAAAAATTTGAATGTATTGTCACGTGAGAAAAACTTGTTAGAATAAAAGTATTGTCATATTTGCATTTCAATATTTAAGTCTTTTTTAAAAGTAAATTTGCCATTGTAAATCCTTTTGGACACGTAAGATTTCACCGGGTAGGTGTCATCGAACGGATTTTACCACACTATGCTTTTGTTGGGTATCGACCAAAATTAAACCATTAATTTTTCTTCTCTTCCCTTTTTTTTTTTGTTCAGTTTTCATAACGTACGTCAAACCATTTTAGTGTTACTTTTCTCCAATTTAATTTTTTATATTTCATAATTTTATTGAGCTTCAGGTACAACAGTCTTCAGTCAAAGAAAATAAGTTAACGCAGCTCACAGAACTCACAGCTGGACATGTTTGAAATTGAAAATAATTTGTAAATGGATAGCTTTAATAAGAAGCTCAGAATGTGGCGACCTTTAAGCTACTGACCCACATTTATCAAAATGGAGGAATCTTGTATAATCATGTCAGTTTTTATATTCTGTGTTTAAACAATGGAGTGGTAAAACCTAATAGACAGGAGTTATTCTAATACAATAATAATTACAGAATCTGCTTCAAACAGAAACATACGTGTGAATAAGGAAGAATGTCTCCTAGCGTTAATTAGTATTATGTAAAAATGATATGGGAGAATGTGAAAAATGTGTTCGAAAACATGGACATATACAAGAATCAAGAGAAAGTTGCTAGGATGAACTCAATATTACAGTGTTTTCAATTGAATATATGATTACCCGCCTAGAGTTTTATAAAGTAAATACAATAACGATGTATACTGTGGGAAAATATGAGAAAATCAATGACTGCTTCACCTGTAATCATGAGATAACGAGTAAATCTGAACACTACTCATTAGAAGGAATTTTTTGCGTGCTTATTGTTCTTAGAACTGAACAGGTAAAAGAATGAAGTATGGAAGGGCTAAAAATTATCTGATAATGATGAGATTTCTGATGTTATACAGAGAGACAAAAATTCAACAGCTTCGTCAGGGTGCCATGACTAAAGTTTCTAACAAGGTAGGAAAAGGGAATAAAAACATGTTCTTTCGTGGTCTGTGAGATCACTTCAGAAGCTCCTCGGAGTTACTCAGAGCTACCCACTGCGTAAAATGGAGAGCGGCTCAGCTCTGACGCGAACAACTCAATTTCAACTTGAAACTTTCAAGGTATTGATTAGGGTGTTCATACAGAGTGCACTGAACGGAGTTTCGAACTGGCAAGAAAGAAGGGCTTGAAGGCAGCCCTCATAAAACTAACCAAGTAATATTCACCAGAAAAGGGTATCCAGCGAAACTAAATAATGTTGAATTCCAATTTCACAATGTTGGGAACTCAGCGACAAGATGGAATATTAGAATATATTATCAGAATTCAGTTTTTTCCATCATATTATAAATGAGAAACATAACTCTGTTCCTAAGTTAATTTTTTACATGTTTGTGATAGAGGCAAAAAAAAACTCAATTTACTAAAAACCGTTGAAATCAACAAGGCAATTAAAAATACTAATTTACAATGCATCAATGAACAGGCTTATTTCGACAGCCTGAAACTTTCAGCTCCTTATTATTTTGATCTTCTATTTCCTAACCAAATATTATCATACATATCTGCCTGCATTTTGATACATTTCTGTTGTTGATGAAAGATACTTTTATTTTGATTTGAGTTTTATGGAACATATATTTATTTCTCTGACACCTTGACGTCTCGTATGACAGTTCAACACCAGAATAAAATAGTATATTATATATCAAGGGACTAAAGTGAGTGTTTTAATCCCGCACGTGATGTTTATTGCCTGAGGGCTCGTAGAGCCCGAGGGCCAATAATCACGTAAGGGATATACGCTATTTTTTGCACTTCTCAGTATTATAACTTTCAACATTGATACAATTAATAATTTTGATGAGTTATATAAACACGGTAATTGGATTACTCAGTAGGTAACGTTATAGCAACAGTGTCAACAAAATTTTTCAATTCAGTGACATTTCAATTAATGTTGACAAATAATCGCCCATTTAGTTTCATCAATTGTAATAATGTTAGTATCACTTACAATGTTAGATAGATAGAACAAGGTAAGTGGGCGGATGAAGCCATAAGCATGTAGGCCTCTCAATCGGGCCCGTTATGCAACCACTACTGCTGGGAGATGGTTCAGTTTTGAAGGTAGCCTATCTCGCGAGCGAAAGAGGACAGCCTTCTGACCGATACCACCCTCACACTCTCCGGGTTCAGTACGATGCTCCCGAGGTGTGCTTCCCGTATTGCTGCCACTGCCGGGCATTCCGTGAGGATGTGAGTGGCTCCTCATCTTCCAAGCACCACCTGCATTCGGTATCATCCGTGAAACCTAAAATGTTGAGGTGGCAGTGTCCCGTCAGGAGCCCTGTCACTAATCTGATTTCCTTTCTGCTCAGTGTGAACAGAGTCTTGGTCCTCCTGGTAGAAGGGCCTCCGATGTGGAGTTTCGATTGCCTCATGCCTGGTGTATCTTTCCATGTATCCTGGAATTTTACTTCCAGAATTTCCTTCATGGTTGAGACGCACCATGATCTTGAAACTCCTATGATAGGTTCTGGTCTCACCGCTGGGCTTTTCGCACCTTGTCTGGCCAAATAATTACAATGTTAATTCAATCAATAAAGATTATTTTCTAATTTTTGTCCTAGTTATTAATAGTGTAGCTGCGGCAAAGTTTGATTTTTACTTCATGTCCCTAGGGATTTGAAATGCAACTTTATCTCCCTAGGGACTGAAAGATACATTTTAGTCCCTGTTATACGGGACTAAAGTTGGCACTTTATTCCCGGAAGTGCGAAAAGATTCTTATTCAATTATTGCTTTTATACAATAGAAGAATATCTTACTTCTGATCCATAAAATTATAGAATATATGAAGATATGGTGCTTTTACTAATATTTTATTGTTCTATGTTTTACTTCCTGTAGCGTAAATTCACATTCCTATTATAAACGACATATTTATTTTTATTTTGATGTATTTTGATTATTTAAACTATTTTTTTATCTTATACAATCAGGTATATTTTAAATTACTTTAATGTGACGTGCTTACAATATAATTAATATTTTTGTAATATGATGGATGAAACTGCCTTTCTGCCTTTCTGTCTCTGTGCCTTTATGACTGCTTATGGCTATGATACCGCAGATGATTATTATAATTTTTATTTATTTTTTTAATATTTTATACTTTTTGATTGTGAATATATATATTATACTAATTTCAATTCACTTATACTTTGCTATTGTATAATATCTGTTGTGACCTGCCATAAGTGTACTTGATATTGTAACATGCTTAAAATAAACTATCTATCTATCTGTCAAAACTTCAATACCTAACCTATTTTGACTGTTGTTTACCATCCAGAAACGTGCGTTTCTATTAGTCCAAGATCTCAGAGCCGCCAGACAACACTTATTTTTAAACGAACGAAATGTGTACGATTGAGTAGTGTCACTATATGTACTATGATCGTATGCCTAACTGCTAGCTTGACCACATGACCATTTTTCAGATTTTAAGGAATCAAGGTACGTGAAAACATTACTTACTTTAGTTGAATCGCCATTATACAGATTTATATCTGTAACGCCCGATGGGTTTGTGGACAGTGTCACAGGCATCTACCCCGGAGCTCTGAGTTCAAATCTCGACTCCGACAACTTTCTGTTTTTTTTTTTTAAACCCAGCCATACGCATCACACTAGAGTCAGCCATCTCGGTTGGAAACGACATCGACTCTGGGAGGATTTTTGTTTAAAAAGAAATTTGAGTTGAAAACAGAATTTTGGTAAATAAAACATTTTGTTAATATTTATTTTGTAGAATATCACTCTGAAGTAATATCAAAAGTGCCAGACGCTTTCCAGGACCAGAACTTTCGTCAGACGCTTCAAAGCTTCACAAAAAATTAAATGAACTTAACTTATTTTTGAATGTCTGATTTTCAAATATGTTATCAAGACAAAGTTATATTCAATCAGTCAGACAAATTGTAATGACCAAACATCCCCTAATAGTTAAAGAGCTGACTATATGATTCACTGACAAGTAAAGAAACCGTTTGCTGGGCATGAAATAGCATTCTTGGTGTTGCCCCAAGTCGCTTGGATGTATTTTTAGAATGTCTCCAGGTCAGGGTCGAGGAGGGGGGGAGCGTTTGAAAACCAGTCAGTTTGTGACCGTTTGCTGGTTTCACATTTCGGTAGATATGGTGCTGAACATACTTTCTGTCAAGTTTGACCCTCGTACGAGGTCAGGGTCCAGAGTTATGCTAAAAACCGTTATTTTTGAAAATCGCAGTTTTTTCAGCACAACTCTGTATATTGACATCGTTCCTAGGTCAAACTTGGCAGAAGGTATGTACAGCACCATATCCATCGAAATGTGAAACCAGCAGACGGTCACAAATTGACTGGTGTTCAAGCGCCCCCCCCCCCCCTCCTTGACCTTGACCTGGAGAAATTCTGAAAATACATCCAGGCGACTTGGGGCAACACCATGAATGCTATTTCATTCCCATCATACGGTTTCCTGACCTGTCAGTAAATCATATAGGTAGGCAGCTCTTTAACTATGAGTATGAGCGTGAGAGCACTATGCATACGTTTCATAGCGAGTGTCAGTCTACCGTGTTTGTGTATGTGTCATGTTCAAGAAAGTGTATGTTGGGTTATTTTTATTCTAATTTAAAAAAGTGAAATTCTTCGATAATCTCTTAATCATCTTGATCATCGTCATAATAATCAGTCGAATTTTCATCTTTAAGCCAATCGTGATATTGTCCACTCGAGTCATCACGCTCACCAACGTCAGTTATATTGTCCTTGCTGGCAACATCTGCAAAAAAACCGATTAAAAAATTAAATAATATAAAACTACAGATGTAATAAATTGTAAACCTGAAGTCGAAGTACAGTGCCTGATTCTTGAAGTGATTGACTAACGAATCCTGGTAATTGGTCACCATCAAACCAATGAAAAAGATACTGGTTTTCTTCTAACGTCCACCCATTGTTTTCAAGATTAAAAATAGTTGGTTGTTTTTCATTTGCATTATTCCTTATGCTAGCAATGTAATTGGCTCTGAGAAATTGTTGAAAGAACTCAGTTTTGCATGGTGGTAAATTGCAAGCATCAAAATTTTAAAATAAGTTGAGTTCATGGGCCGTGGTGGCCTTGCTGGTAGAGCGTTCGCCTTTGGAGCGAACGCACGGTCTCGTGCATGGCATTACACGTTAAAAGGTGAGGGCTGCGTCTTCCCTAGCTCACACAAGTCTCTCGGAGACTTCTGAGGGTTGCGCGTAGAGGTGCAATCGGTTGACGGAAATAACAATTTTTTTCAACAATTTATTTTATGTAGAGCTTTAAAGCGTCTGATGAAAGTTCTGGTCCATGGAAAGCGTCTGACACTTTTGAAATTACTTCAGAGTGATATTCTACAATATATACGAGTATATAGAAAGGGTAGTCGTTGCTGACTAGTTAAGAATAAAACCAGTTGATATTGGGGATTGCAGCAAAGTCAAAAGTGTACTCTTTTATAGAGTTTATTCCAGGCTTTCGTAAATTTTATTTACATCTTCAGGGAACTACAAAGAATTATTATGTCAATTTTACATTTTGATGTTATTAAATTTTACTTACAACTATAGTGAGGTTGGTTGACATGTTCTTAATTCTTTGAATAGTGACATTACAGTTTAAAATTGTAAATAATATGAAAAAAGACTTTACGAATATAAATAAACAGAAAATTTTAAAATTTCAGTTGAAAAACAAAAGACTTGTTGATTGTATCTAAGGGATATACATCAGGTGTCAATAGAAAAGAAATCTGTAATTTTCAAGTCAATGTTACCAACTGTAATCTTGTACCAACTGTTGAAATACGAGTATATAAAAAAATCAGCTATACAAATTTAAATTAAGTAACTCGAAACGAAACGAAACGAAAGTACATGAGACACCACTCAGAACCTATGTCTTCATCTTTTCAAAAATAAGTTATGTCTGCAGGCCCTGGGATCTTACTTATAAGGCAATCTCAACAAAATCTTTTATTTACCAAAATTCTGTTTTCTTTTAAATTTCTTTTTGAACAAAAATCCTCCCAGAGTCGAAACCGTTTCTAACCGAGATGGCTGACCCTAGTGTGATGCGTATGGCTGGGTTTTTCGGTTAAAAAAAAAATGTCGGAGAAGAGGTTTGAACTCCGGGGTGAATATCTGTGACACTGTCCACAAACCCACCATGGGTTACAGAAATATATCTGTAGACTGGCAATTCAACTAAAGTAATTAATGTTTTTACGTACCTTGATTCCCTAATATCTGAAGAATGGTCATCACTTCTCAATCGTACACATTTCGTTCGTTTAAAAATAAGTAACGTCTGACGGCCCTGGGATCTTGCTTTATATAGAGTACTACATTTTCTCAATTATGCTTTTTGTGAGGTATAACCATTGTCCTCAATTTTAGAAAACTTGTTGCAGACACACTTTCGCATTTTGATGTTTTAAGTTAAATTCATAGAAATATATATTATATAGTCACTCTAGAATGCTAATCTCCATATCAAAAGTGTTGTAAAAAGTTCAGGCAAGTCCGCAATGCGCTTGCGCGTCATTAGTGATTTTTGTAACAGGTCCGGTTTTAGTAAAATATTATGGTACTTGTGAAGATTAACAAACGTTAATTCTGAATCTCGGAGAATAAGGTTGGAAACCTCATTGTGCGTTTACCTGTTATTTGTATTTATCCGATTTGAATACATATTTCCACACATGTATGATCCCGAATATTCAGGAAAGGGCATCAGAAAGTAGAGTACGGTTATTATTATTATTTACCGCTCTGAAGCGAAATATTTTTGGCATCACATTCGCTTTTCAGCTGTAGTTAACCAACAAAAACCTACGGAACCACCCCAAATCATCGGTGCGAATTTCAAGGAAGTACTGGATTGGAAAATAAATTGAAAGTACAAAAAAACTATGAAAATTTATTTCAGCTAATATCATGAATAATTTCAACTCAAATTGGATTTATAAAATTGGATGCTTGGAAGCTCGAAGTTTTTTTTTTCTAGAAGGATTCATGTCAAAATACGCAACTGCATTTAATTTAAATCATTTGAAGAGATTAACATGTCATTTCTACGAATATTTCTGATTGTATTACCTTAGTGCAATTTCCACAACGGGGGTGCATGAAAAAGTGAGGCCAGAAGCATTTTCCTTACCATCAAATAAAAGCACTTCCATATTGACATTAAGTTTCTGAGGCAATTCTTTGTATGTTTAGTACTTTTTGTAGGAATCTAGAACTCATAATATAAGCGGTGTGGTAGAAAGTTGTATCACTCGCCATGCATGCTTACGCAGACACAGTATTGGTACTGCACTAGGTTTTAAATTATTCTATTGTCGTCTTCACATGAATCTTCACGTGAGGAAAATGTCTGCCACAAATTACAATTTTCTCACTCAAATGTTCTGCTGGGGTCTCTTCTTAAAAACAAGAACCAAAAATCATACCTTTTTTGTCAAACTAATATAATATTTAAGCTATTTTGAGCAAAACATATTGGTACATAAAAAATTTCATTATCTACCAAAAATGATTTATTTCAGGTATTTTTCCTTTACACAACACTAAACAGTTCATTGTTTATTTGTAGGAAGAAACGGCTTTATCAGAAATTGTCTTTAAAGGAACAAGATTAATGCAAATTCACGAAAGATGAAAGAATAACCAACGACGACAAACACCACACAAAACGAAAATCTGAAATTCTAAAAACCGTCTCTGTCTCTGACAAGAGTGACAGATCTTAGTGACAAGTCTTCCTGTTGATGAAAAAGCACTGTTGCACGGTCATTATAATTACAGTAGCATAGGGTACATTATTGTTTTAAATAAATTTTTGTAGTACCTAAAATTCGAAGTAATCTATCTCTGAAACGTTCTTTTCGGTTTTAAAAAGTCCTAAATGCGCTGTCAAATTTCTCTCTTTCAAATGACATGTGTTTTATTGCCTCATAATAAAAAACTCTGAATTGGAACACCGAATTATTTACAAACTTGGCAACGATCTACACAAACTACACTGATGACGCGCATGCGCACATCGTAAACGCGGCATGCTTTTCGCCGTGAAAATTGGCGGGATTAGCATTCTAGAGTAAGGATATATAATATATATTTCTATGGTTGAATTCCATAATTAAAAAAAAAATCCACCATAAAATTGTTGGTTATGGATTATTGTTAGGCATTATTGATTCTACTGTCACATTGAACTTTACTATATATCTGCTTGTAACCTTTCTTACTGAAGATACAGGATTAATCCTTCGAAACATATCCACATATGCTTCCGACTACATCTACTTTTTCAATGAAGATAATTTTTGGTGTAGTTTGACTGTACGTTTTCTCACCTAACCAGTATTATTATAGTATGTGATGGATCTTCTTCGTTGGATAATATATCATTATTGATGGGAATTCAGAGGAGTACAAGCATATGCACCAACATTACCTTCGTTCGTGTCTTTTTCATTACATGTAATTTCATAGGATTATGGTCACGTTTCTCAATCCCTTCGACTACATTTTCAAGTTCGGACAATTTTGGAAACTATGGAAGCTCGTCGGAGAGGAGAATTATGGCACAACTAGTGATTTTTTACGCGAAAACCAAAACTGAGCGTCGATTTGTAAATTAATAATACTATACGCTATGCTCGTGCTCTTTTAAGCAAGTATTTTCAAGTATATCTCATTTCTCTTGAGTATGTTTACTTGGGACTAAAATGACGTTTAAAGTCATAGGTAGTATTTATAAAACATAGATGTGTCAAAATTTTGTAACTATGTTATTTGTATCATGAAATCTCTAAAAAATTTGAATTACCGTGGCGGCAGAATTTTATGTTATAATTTTTTATTATTGAGTTATAGAAATCACATACGGATCATTCTAAATTTTAGATTTTTCGAGTTTTATACGTGGTTTGAAAAAGATTCGTCAGTACATTTTTAAAAACTTTTATTCTTGAAAAAACAAATTGTTAGAATAGGTAAAACTGTCAACTGAATTTACAAATTTCAATGAAACTATCACTTTCAATGGTATCAGCAGGTAAAAAATTGGATCTAATCAATGGTTTCAAGTTATGATGACAAAGTTGAAGTTACTACTGCCACTGTATTTAAACTAAAGGCCAGTAAGCCAAAAATAGAGTAATATGGTAATTACAGTTGCAACATGATCTGTTGAACTGTCTTTCTGAGCTTCAAACAATTCCCAATATTTACAACAAAAAAGACCTAGGTCATAGTAATATCATTCCTCTGTCTGACAAGGAGCCAGAGGAATGACTATTCTCAATGTTTCCGTGACATAATTCACCACTCCCTAATTTCATAGTCTCATATTTTGCATAAGGAAATACACGAGAATAATATTAAACTCTCTATAATGTTTAATGGAAACTGTATACGAGGTTTCGAGGTTGTTGCCTCTCCTCAGTGCAGAGTCAGATGAATACAACATTCATTAATTCAAACTTAATACATATTCAGTAATGTACTGGCAAAATATGGTTGAGGGCTTTTTCAAATTATAATACATTTTTACATGTTAATTCATTGACTGATGATATTTGTTCCACTAATGAAATAGTAAACATCCTGTATTTCACCCTCATAGTTCTTGAAGACATACCCTGTCAGACTTCAGTTATACATAATTTAAATACTTGACTGGTTAATGAATATTTTATTATCATTATATTTTTAAGTTCTGTGTCGGCATTTTCAATGAGGTTATACCAATAAATTACGTATCCACTCCAAAATGCAGACCAAGGTGATGACTGTAATCAACATGTAATGCATGGTAGGAAGCTGCAAATTAAAAATCTAGGTGTACACGGTAGGTATTCTGGGCTATAAAGATCTTCTGATATCTCTGTATATTTTTACCACACACCAGTAAATGTTCTCGCACGAGTTGTTTTGATGTGATTTATTTTTATTCTTAGCAAACTCTTCAAGATCAACCAACAATAACAATACTGACCCTATTCGAAACATCTTGAGCCACCAGAAATGAAGTTACTCCAAAAATTATATCAAATTTGCCAGAATCAAGTTGGTTTGTACAACATTAAATATCCGAAAAAGCCCAGATGTTTAAACGAAAGAGTAAGTCTGATGTTCCTAAAATGTGCAGTAAGGTCAAAACTACTTTTTTAATAATTTGAATCATAATTTCTAGAAAAAGTTGAAATTTTGAAGAATGTCGAACTAAACAAAAAAGTCGTAATGTTTCGAAATAAAATTAATAAAATGGAAAAAGTATTGAATTTGTAGAGGAAACTAATACGTTTTAGATAAAATCACGATTTTGAAATGTCGACAAAATTGTCCAGATTTCGAGAAAATGACGAAGGAAAAAAATTGAATGAAACCTATTGGTTATTGAATGATAATCAGCATATTTTGTCGAAAGCAACAAAAACATCTGATATTTATTTTGAACAATATCCTGAACGAAAACAACCTCAATGGACAACTTTTAAAAAAAGGAAAAAGAAAATTTTAGAAAATTTAACGATTGAATATCTATATGAAATCTTCAATATGACCATCGTTCTGGTCCACACATAAATTGAGCTTCATTACTGTCTCATTGTGTAGTCTCGCTTCTGTATTTTTTGATTCTTGAGATCGGTTTGTCGGTATTCGGAGAATTAGTTTTTCGACTGGTCTCATAGACAGAAATCTATGGGTGTCAAACCTTGACTCCTAGGTGACTAATGTTCCATTCCTAACCATCCAGACAATTGTGTTGGGGACTGCCATCTAGTTGCCACACCTAGGTGTTCCAGTAATCTAAGTGAAAATTTTCCAGAAAAGCTTCAATTTAATTTTTCAAAAAGTCTGAATATCTTCATAGTACCTTAAAAGATAACGGTCCAATCACTTCTTTTTTTGCGAATACATACCAAATACCCACACTTTGCCTGCCTCAAAATTCTCCTCTCTCCTAGAATTGCCTTGGATTCTCTCTGACCCAGTAATGGACATTTATTCAATTGAATGCACCAATGTTGAAGGTGAAGGATGACGCATCCGTCCAAATAATATTTCAAATGCAATTTGTATTGTGCCTATTATGTTGCAGAAGACATTTGAAGTTTCTTCAAAATGAGCACTATGCTACTTTCAGATATATCCAATTATTTTGCAATATCACTCGTTTGGTGTCTGGTATGTGCTTAACAATTTATTTTCACCACAGTAACTTACTTTCTGTGACATTTGTAATTCAAAAATGAACCACTTCTTCTTAATTTTCCTTATTGAGAAGTGGTCCAGTGAGCTTTTTGTCTGTCAGGAAATAGTTCAAAATATCTTCTTTTTGTATCGAATGAAAGTTTGTTTTTGTGGAGTATATTCGTTTCTTGACATATAGGTTTTTAGGAATTTTCACCTTCCACAGTCTGAAAATGAAAAATGGTAATTCAAGGAATCTGTACAAGTGTAGAAGGGCAAAGATCAATTTTCCCCGATGAGTTACTGCGTTTAGAAGACTGTTGTCTAGAAAACAGTTATTTAATTTTGTCAGTAACGAATCGTATTCTGAAGTTCGAACTAACTGAAAATACTTCTCTTTTTCAAAAAACATTGACGTTTCGCAGACTATATCTGCCTCCGTCATCAAAATTCGCTGAAAATTATTTTTTTCGGCAACCATCCGGGAAGTGTTCACTTCCCGGACAATTTTTCTCTGGGAAAGTAGCACTTCCCGGCCTATTCCGGGAAGTACGTACTTCCGGCCTATTCCGGCCTATTCCGGGAAGTACGTACTTCCCGGACTAGGCCGGGAAGTGATCGAAGATTAATATAAATATTAGTATAAATAAGAATTAGAATGTTTCTGTTGGTACCTATCTTCTGTTCGAATTTCAATATATTATACAAATAAGAACTAAAATGTTCGAAATATTCAAATTTGGAATCACAGGGTAGTTTACTCTTGACCATAATTCTATTTTTTGTTCCCCCCCTGTACACCGTTGGGAAATTTAGAAGTTTGATAACTTGAATATAAGTATTTCGTAATTCACCAATTTTTATTAGGAATAAAATTTTCTGACAAATCGATAATAATATGGTGCAAATTTTTGAAACTCACTGTATATAGTCATGACCACGTTTTCATAGGTAACCCATTTTAGGCGTTTTCGTCTATTTACGTAACTGAAAAAAAGTATGTGTCATCCGGTTAACATATGGGTGAAGGTCGACCTCTCTTCGTCTCTTAGACTAAATGCGTTTCATTGATTTGTTATTCTACATGGTTACCAAAAAAATAGTGTACGCAACACGTCCGAAAACAGTTTTTTTGGACTCGTAGACTTCCAGGACTCGCTAACGCTCGTCCTAGAATTTGGTCTACTCATCCAAAAAAACAGTATTTTCTGACTTGTTACGTAAATTACTATTATTGGGTTTGGAGATAAAAAGATCTGTTTTTGACAAAGGCAGACGCCCTATATGTATCGAGAGAGCAAATGTCATCATAAAGAATGTTTTGGCAGATTTCATTTGACAGGGTCCTTGAATCACCATATTTCATTTTCAGACTGTGGTAAGTTATATTCCCAAAAACCTATGCCAAGAATCTTCTTTTTGTTTCATCTTTTTTGCACCTTATAGAGATATAATACATATCAACTTTGTCATTGATCAAAAATCTACTTATTTAGTCTGAAAAATATTGACAGCACCATCACATATACTGTGAAAATTATCAACAACAACATTAATTATTATAGTTATAGCCCGGGAGTTAACGACAGAAATTTTCGGTTAATTTTCGCAAGCTTCGTTTTTTCGGTAAAAAGATGGATAACAGTCGCAGCCCGTCAATGCGTGAAAAGCTGGTAACGCAATACACAATTTTTCTCCTAATTTTTTGTATATTTCTATAACATTTTTAAATCTTTGCCAATTACCAACGCCAACATGCATCCAAAACTTTACATCGTTTCTTATGTGACTCATATTGCCTAGCTAATAATAATAATAATAATATAATAGTAACCTTTATTAACCATAAGTGTATGAAATATAACAACTGGAAGAATTGTATTGTTAAAAGGAGCCAGATCAGTCAAGACTGGTCTTCTTCGGGAACCCGTGATACAAACAAAAAAAAAAGTCTCACAAAAGTAAGTTATGTGATTATCCTGAAAAAGAACAGAAAAAAAAAAAGAAAAAATAATAATAACATAATAGTGAACCTAATTAACGAGAATTTTCTGATGATTACATACATTTATATATTTAAACATTGTTCCTCGAAAAGTTTTTTCTGTAGGTGCCTATACGAAACCTGTTCACTGGCATTGTTTTCAGAGTATCCGGTAGTAGATTGTATGCTTTGATCAAATTGTATGAGAATGATTTTTCGAATTGTTTTGTGCGGTGTTGGGGAATTGTGATGATTTCTTTATGCCTTAAATTCAAATTGTGAACGTCTGTCCTGTACCTATCTGATTTTTTCTGTGAGATAAGAGGGGTTTTTATTTATTATCACTTCATGTAATAAAGAAAGGCCGTGTAATTTCCATCGATTACTCATAGACAACCATTTTGTAGTCACCAAGGTATAAGAGATTCTTTCGAACTTCCGGATGCCAAAAATCAGTCTTAGGCAGGAGTGTTGCAGTTTTTGGATTCTGGATGCATCTCTCGCCGTCAGACAGGGTCCGTAAACGTAATCGCATTCGCTCCACGCCAACGGCAGCAATGGAAGTCCTCCTTGGATTACTTCCTCTCCACATAGTTCTGGAGAGAGAGTCAAGATGGGCAACATACAGACTTTATCAAGCGGCCATTAGTCTACCGCAGGCATGTGTCATGAGAGGCAGCGGCATGCTGGAGGGCATAATAGCTCACAACATTCTAGGAATGCCCTCAGACATCATGCCTAAAACTATCAACCTTCACACGCCCTACACTGTGGTCTTTCCCGAAAGAGAAGACTGGGTCAGGAATGAAACCAACCTATGTAGGGCAAATGAACGTTGGTTCACCGATGGTTCCAAAACTCAGGAAGGCGTCGGAGCCGGAATATATGGGATAAACCCAGTAGTGAAACGCTCGTTCAGTATGGGCAAACTAGCTACGATATTTCAGGCAGAGGTATATGCCATTGAAATGTGTGCCAGGGAGCTGGAAAATCGGCACCCCACACGAAAAACAATAAAAATATTTTCAGATAGTCAAGCAGCACTTAAAGCGCTTGAATCCAACTGCTTTAAATCTAGGGCGGTATGGAACTGCAGAGACACCTTAAACCGACTGGCGCAACGCAACAACGTTACCCTAGTCTGGATACCAGGTCACACAGGCCTAGAAGGAAACGAAATAGCGGACGCCCTAGCAAAAGGGGGGGCTGAAACAACGTTCACTGGACCAGAACCGGTAATCGGTTTAGCATATAGCACTGCCAAGAATGTCATAACAGCTTGGGCAGACAATAAAAGACTCGAGTACTGGCGTAGTCTACCGGGCCTAGCCCATTCCAAAGCATTTATTGCTTGTACAAGGAAAAAACAGGACTCTGACAAACTGCTAGAACTCAGCAGAGCGCATCTCAGAGTTATAGTAGGTTTGCTTACTGGCCACTGCAAACTCAAACATCACATGCATAAAATCGGACTTGCACAAGATGCAGAGTGCCGGCTATGCATGGAGGATGATGAAACGGCTGAACACATTCTGTGTACATGCCCTGCAGCGGCCAGAACCAGATTCTCAATATTTGGCGATACGACAGTAAGGCCAGAAAACCTGGTAAATTGTTCTCCCAATGCATTCCTCAATTTCGTCAAGAGATTGGATATACTTGGAGAAATATAACCATAGAGTGAGCCACAATAGGCCATTGGCCGCAGTGGAGGGCCTGATACGGGCCCACTCACGTTCAAACCTAACCTAACCTAAACGTAATCGCAATAGCTGGCTTGGGATAGTACCAACGAGTTGCATAAAAGGGACTTAAGTGACCTACTCATAATATGTCGGTGGCCATATAACATTTTCAGTTTAGCGTAAGATTTCTGAAGTATAAAACATACATGTTCCGAGAATTTTAACTTATTGTCGATAAAAATCCCCAGATTTTTTGACTTGTCTGTTGCAGTTAGTTGATTTCCTTCTATTTGTATGTCTATATCAAGTGGGTCAACCGGTCCAAATAACATAACCGACGATTTCGACGGGATGTGATGAGGATGTCAGTATTGGAGCACCGTACACCAACATTTGATTCAGCTTATGTGATAAGATAATCGTCAGCTTCTTCGGGTTGGGCACATGTTAAAACGTCATCAACTGTTTTTTGTACTGTTTGATATTTATGACAACACTCGTATTTATAAAGATAGTCGTAGTTTGAATATAATAATAATATTTACTCATAAACATTCGAAGAGTGTACCCAATGGCATAGCCTGTGCGGGTAGAGTGCCGCTATTATTATTTGCTGCACATTTGAGCTGCAGGAAAACCCGAAAAACCTTAGATTAAAGAAACAGGAGATAGAACACGGCTATACAAATAAGCGTGCGCGAAGCCTGCCAAATATTTCGAGTTATTCCTGAGGAGTGGGAAGCGGCACAGATTCGTATTCAGGAAAAATGTCGGTTATTATTTCACAAAGTCCTATCTTCATTTGGGTTGAGTGGGCATGCATTTGCATAAGGAATATGAGTTCATATAACCACCTTTTCCAAAAACTTCTTATGAATTGTATTCTCACCAATCATTACAAATATTCATTTATCCGAGCATGATAATAAAATGAAACTTATTGCTATTGGCCTTTAGATAGTTCAATTTTAATAAAACCTGATCTAAACTTATTAAAATTGTTTTTCCGTTAACCAGCTGTCGTCCCCTTACGAACGGCAGCCCTCAGAAGTCAAAACTTGTGCGAGCTAAGGATTAACGAGATCTTACCTTTTTACTTTCGATTCCTAGCACTTTCTCGGGGCATCAGAAAAAGTTCTGCAGTCGCTTTAATCACTCGACTACCTTGCCCCAATTTTACACTTTTATATTCACCAAATACATTTTTGGCGGGAATTAGCGCAGTTGTTAATCGCCTGCCTGGTGACCGAGAGGTCCCAGTCTCGGTTCCAGTCAGATGTGAAAGTCTGAATGATTGAAGCTCGTGCCGTCTGGGAATATTCCTCCATGATTCATTGTGGCGTTAATAATTGTAACTGTGCTGCTCCTGAGGTGGCGTATGGAGTAAGTATGACTCAACAACATATTCAATACTTTTATGACAAGTTCACAAAGCATGCGGGATTATTTTCATTGAAATTATTCTGCGAAACCTTTTCTGCAGTTGTGCATAATGGTAATCACATCTTCTGAGGGATATACCAACGAGGCACATTTATCTTTTTGGTGTATGAACGACAACAAAAAGTCTGTTCTATCTCTTATGAGACCCCCAATACAGTCTCCACAATTTGAAATTTTTGTAATTTTATGAATAACATATCCAGACTTATACCGGGTGTCCGCGGAAGGTAGCTCGCCCCTATAACTTTTTTGTTATTGAAGATAATGGAATGAAATTCGGAAGCTCTATATACGACATAAAATTGCGTTAATTGACAAATAATTCAAGTTCATACAACTTCCGATTTCACCAGAAGTGACTCAAACTTTCGATTATTAAATGGGACACTCGGTATATTTTCACCCCCTTTGTCTTCACATGACATTCTGAATACAACCATGTATAATTTATCACTTTTCTACAGTTACATTTCGATCAAACTTTTAGGACTGAAATTGTTAATTTGAAGATATCCATTGCCCTCTAGAGTAAAAAATTAATTTCGAAATAAAAATAACACTTGGTTACAAATATTGACAAGTAACACATGGTTGTATTCAGTATGCTAAATGGAGAAAAGAGAAGTGAAAATATACCGGGTGTCTCATTCGAAAATCTAAAGTTTATGTCAGTTCAGGTGAAACCGGAAGTTGAATGAAGTTGAGTTACTTGTCAAAAGATGCAGTTTATTGTCTCACACAGATCCTTCAGATTTCATTCCATCACCTTCAAAAACAAAAAAGTTATAGGGGCGAGCCACTTTCTGCGGACACCCGGTATATGACTCCTTCCTTTATATACTCTGTCAAATTGGTACCGAATACATTGTCATGGAAAATATCTGTTATTTCTATGTCACCATCTTCCTCCGTTATCCTTTCACTGCACATGATTATATATTATTTCACTAGGTTACCCCGTTACCGTGACCATTCTCCTAGCACCTTGACTACTCCCTCTAAATCCATAACAAACTTACGGGAATAGATGAACAGATTTCATATCTATTTTGTAAACTGCACTACAGGAGTATTTGCATTGATTCCAAACACACCGAAACATTTTTATATTAAAACAGTTCATGATAAACACAAAATAAAACTTATTGATGAACAAAGTTTCACTTCAAACTAAATATAACCTCAAAAAGTCAAACTTTGACAGGTAATCACCTAATTCGAAGCAGGTACGTTTGAGGGGATGAACGATTTGATTGGCTTTCCTCAGGAGTAGGGATATCAGGGAAAATCGGCAGGCTGCGCAGTTGAACATGTTCTATAAGCGTGTTCCGTTTCATGCATTCATCGCATCACTGTTGCAGACATAATCAAACGTTCCGTTTCAACTAAAATTGACGTTGGTGGGTTGAATCGGAACGATTTTTGCTTGCGTGGTGCATGCCGTTTCGGTGCATGCCGTTTCCCGCAGATGTTGACATTTATCACTTTATCAGTCAACCAAATTCTTATGTAACAAAAACAAATCTGTGTGGAACGAAAGTGGCAAGAGTAGGAGGCGAGCTTTGTGAAAATGAGAGTAGCTCAGATTCTGATACAAGTGATAGTTATGAGGATAATATCGTCTGTCCCACGCCAAAACCACGAATATGCTAATTCCAGGGTTCTGACTTCACTATGTAAAATACTAATGATTTTCTACCAAAAATTTTCAATGCCAAACTCACGAAAGTGCTATAAGGTTGTCTACTGTGAACGAGAGTGAATTCGCGAATGTGAAAACTTACCAAGGTTTTCAAAGAAAGAAGCACGAATATTCTTAAAACTGTTCTCATTCGAAATGACAAATTGCACATTCGTGGTTTTGGCATGAGACCGACGATATGATGTTGAATGAATTGACGATTTTTTTTCCATTTTACGGTTAATCAGGTAAATGTGATTATGCACAAAACTTGACACTTCATCAAATATCAAATTTAAACTTTAATTCGGTTTCTGACGTTTCTGTTTGAACGTAAAACCACATATAAGAAACTCTTTGTTTTGACTGAGATGTGTTTTAACTTTTGAGTTTGACAGATCTAACTTGGATCGCATTCATCGCTGCTAGACGAACGGGCAGTAGTTCATGCACTTTCGATGTCTCAAGGCCAAAGAGGGGAATATAAAAGTGGGCGTGTCAATGCGCTCCCAATGTAGGAAATGGAACGGTCATATGCGCATTATGTCCTCAATGCATGAAACGGGACACACCTTATCTCCTGTTTCTTTAATCTAAGCGGAAAACCTACAGACTACCCCGGGTGGTCGGTACACACAAGCAAACATCTGACGTTAGGATTGGCATCTAGGCATCACATCGCATTTGCTTTTCAACAACGAATGCTGCCGCCTATCGATATCGATGCACTTGAGAAATTATCTCATACACCGGATTTGAACCGGGTCATGCTAGCGGAAGTTTCAACGGCCGACACACCGAACATACGTCCATGCATCGAACCGCTGAGTCACCGGCCACATAGATATAATTTTTTTCTGAATAAACGGTAAGTAGTGAGTGGTTTGATGTTCAGTCAGAAATGAAGAAATTGACTAATACCTTTTTGAAATCGATGCTTTTGATTTTGAATAAAAATCCGCTGGGCGCTTTAGATCTGGTCCGCGGATATCAAAAGAGCGGTCTGTCAACAAATGCGTGTACCCAGAGATCCGGAAATTGAAGGATTTCACCTCATCCGGCTAGCTCTATCTCTGAGCACAATATAGTCACAAATCCAGCAACTACGGAACTCCTTTTCAGTATTAGTATCGTAGAGTTCATCACGAATTCTTTTTGTATAGCGTTGGTGTTCCGAACGAGGTTCCATACACTATACCAGGCTTGTAGATTCCTCAAAGTCCAAGGCAAGAAATACTTTTGCCAACTATGGTAATGCTTGAGCCACCCGGGCTACCACACTGGAGAACTACTCTCTAACAACAACTGAGCAATTCGGTGGTTCCCAGATGACTGATAATCTCACACACCAAGCACCCTCTAAGGTTGAGGCCCGTAAGGATGAACTCCCCAGCACTTGAATGTACTCAAAAGCTCACCGCCTCTATCCACCACCCCCGCTCGTTGAAGCGGTTGCTCATTCTGATGATTGGCGATCAGCAGACTAAAATCTGATCGTTTGATATGGAGTGCTCGGCCCATTCTCGGTATGAAGTTCTCTTACATCTGACATGAGTTGAAATTTAGCAATGACTTTAGTTAATGTGCATGGTGCCCCCCTGAAACTGGCTGAAGGCCTTAAAAAACACTTGGCTGAGGGCCAACTGCTGTGTAGTGAATTTACTGAGTTTACTTCTTGGAATCTGAAACACAAAAGCATGATTATCGTGATTTAGGCCTGTTGAAGTAGACGTTGGCGTCGCCGTAGGTTTCGCTTCCTTCGTACTTCTTCAGGGGTGTCGCTGTCTCCCTGGTTCACTGGTCGTCTGTATTTGTCTCTGTCTCGGTCGTCTTGCTCTCGTCTGTTCTCGAGGAGCTCCGTGAGCAGCGGGTTCGTGTGGGTCTCTACTCTGTCTAGAGTAGTCCCCACATGGTGTCTGATCAGTCTGTCGACATGATCCGGAACATCAAAATTTTCTTTTTGTATTTATGGCCAAAGATAACAGGTCTTTCGCAGCCATACATAATGAGAAATTTGAGTAAGATACCAGCAAAAGTCAGCGGAATATCTTTCATAAAGTGCAGTAGAAAAAAACACATCATTAACTTTGATGTCAGTATATCGTGGTTGGCCTTTATCTGTATATTTTTCCAATAATTTCAATAAAGCTGATTTGTCAGTTCTACAGATGGAACTATCAACATGGCCGAGTGAGAAAAGAATTGGCGTTAGTAGATACGGTAAAACTTCATCAATATCTGAAGTTTGTTCGAAAAAGATGACCGAATAAATCTATCTGCATTCGCTGTTCTAGAGACAGATATTTTTTTCTTCCGAATCGCACGGGCAAAATTTTAAAGTTCCCCAGAAATGAGTAAAGAGGTGTAATAAAAGAGATCAGGGGGCCTATTTCATTTCATTTCATTTCATTTCATTTCATTTCATTTCATTTCATTTCATTTCATTTCATTTCATTTCATTTCATTTCATTTCATTTCATTTCATTTCATTTCATTTCATTTCATTTCATTTCATTTCATTTCATTTCATTTCATTTCATTTCATTTCATTTCATTTCATTTCATTTCATTTCATTTCATTTCATTTCATTTCATTTCATTTCATTTCATTTCATTTCATTTCATTTCATTTCATTTCATTTCATTTCATTTCATTTCATTTCATTTCATTTCATTTCATTTCATTTCATTTCATTTCATTTCATTTCATTTCATTTCATTTCATTTCATTTCATTTCATTTCATTTCATTTCATTTCATTTCATTTCATTTCATTTCATTTCATTTCATTTCATTTCATTTCATTTCATTTCATTTCATTTCATTTCATTTCATTTCATTTCATTTCATTTCATTTCATTTCATTTCATTTCATTTCATTTCATTTCATTTCATTTCATTTCATTTCATTTCATTTCATTTCATTTCATTTCATTTCATTTCATTTCATTTCATTTCATTTCATTTCATTTCATTTCATTTCATTTCATTTCATTTCATTTCATTTCATTTCATTTCATTTCATTTCATTTCATTTCATTTCATTTCATTTCATTTCATTTCATTTCATTTCATTTCATTTCATTTCATTTCATTTCATTTCATTTCATTTCATTTCATTTCATTTCATTTCATTTCATTTCATTTCATTTCATTTCATTTCATTTCATTTCATTTCATTTCATTTCATTTCATTTCATTTCATTTCATTTCATTTCATTTCATTTCATTTCATTTCATTTCATTTCATTTCATTTCATTTCATTTCATTTCATTTCATTTCATTTCATTTCATTTCATTTCATTTCATTTCATTTCATTTCATTTCATTTCATTTCATTTCATTTCATTTCATTTCATTTCATTTCATTTCATTTCATTTCATTTCATTTCATTTCATTTCATTTCATTTCATTTCATTTCATTTCATTTCATTTCATTTCATTTCATTTCATTTCATTTCATTTCATTTCATTTCATTTCATTTCATTTCATTTCATTTCATTTCATTTCATTTCATTTCATTTCATTTCATTTCATTTCATTTCATTTCATTTCATTTCATTTCATTTCATTTCATTTCATTTCATTTCATTTCATTTCATTTCATTTCATTTCATTTCATTTCATTTCATTTCATTTCATTTCATTTCATTTCATTTCATTTCATTTCATTTCATTTCATTTCATTTCATTTCATTTCATTTCATTTCATTTCATTTCATTTCATTTCATTTCATTTCATTTCATTTCATTTCATTTCATTTCATTTCATTTCATTTCATTTCATTTCATTTCATTTCATTTCATTTCATTTCATTTCATTTCATTTCATTTCATTTCATTTCATTTCATACAATACACTAATGCGACAATGTCAGAAGGTGGATAATTCCAAAAGACTAACCAATTTGACAAAAAAAGAAAAAAGAACACGACATATAAATGTATAAATAAAAACAGAGATTTAAAAACAGATAGGAATGATCAGAAATCACCATAAAATTCTTCCAGCGAATAGTAGTTTTTTTTCAATAATAACTGTTTCATGTCCCTCTTGAACAAGTGAATATTTCTCGAGTTCTGTATATATTTAGGAAGGGTATTAAATAGTTTGCAACCATTATAAAAGATACCCCTTTGATATAGGCTGGAAGAATGTTTCGATGGAAGCAATCTGTTTTTCATACGAGTTTCATAGGTATTTTCTACTATTTCAGATTCAAAATATGATTTATTTTTGAAAACAAAGCAAACAACATCATAAATATAGATCGATATCATTGTAAGAATTGAGAGGCTCTTGAAGTGTTCTCTGCATGATTCTAGTGGTCCGATTTTTGACACGATACGGACTGCCCTTTTTTGTAACATGAAAATTCTATGAGCATCCGTGTAGTTCCCCCAGTGCATTATACCATACTTCAGGTTTGAATGGAAACATCCAAAATATAAATGTTTGACAATATTTTTGCTACATTGTTGGGATGATATACAGAGTGCATAGCAGGTTTTAGCAAGTTTCGAGGCCAAATTATTGATATGTGTGTCCCATTTCAAGTTACAGTGGAGGGTGAGACCTAAAAGTTTTGTTGTGTCAGAGCAACAAATATCAGCGTTGTTCAGAGTAATAGTATTGGGAGTTACAACCTGAGAATGAAGTAATCAATACTGATTTTTCGTTATTGAGACACAGACAATTTTTCTCAACCCATTCACTCACATTCTGATACACTTGATCTGCTTGGGTTATAACATCACCAATGTTATCGGACACAAAAAGAAAATTAGTATCGTCAGCATAAGCTACGAGTCGAGTAGTAGCATGACTCATCTGTTCTAGTAAATCATTGATATAAATGAGAAACAGAGTGGGCCCCAATATGGATGTGGTACTCCAACCCTAACTGGAATCGAATCAGAGGCAAAGCCAAGATAAGCATCAAACCACTGAAGCGCAAGGCCCCTAATGCCATATCTCTGCAATTTGTATAGGAGAACTTCATGATTCACGCAATCAAAGGCCTTGGAGAAATCAATAAACAATCCTAACGCAACTTTTTTCTTGTCTAAAGCCTTAGTAATCTCATCAACAAACTCACACAGTGCTGTGTCGGTACTCTTATTCTTTAAAAAACCATGCTGGCAATCTGAAAGCCTTTTATTTTCCATCAGGAATTTCAAAAGCATTTTATTCACGAGAGTCTCAATTACTTTCCCAAAGCTTGAGCCCTGTTATTGGTGATTTGTTCCGTATTGCCTTTTTTATGTAACGGGATAACACTGGCTTGTTTCAATTTAGATGGAAAAACTCCCTGAGATATAGATAAGTTAACTATATGGGTAAGTGGTTCGTTAATTACTTCGCCTATTTTTTTAAGTATTGTATTCGATATTTCGTCACAGCCTGATGAATTAGAGTTTTTCATGTTCTTTATTACGTCTATAACCTCATAAGATTGAGCTGGACCAAAGAACAGAGACACATTGCTGGTTTGTATACTGCTATCTATGAAATCGTAGTCAATTGATTGCGTGATATCATTTGCAGAGGTAAAATGACCAGAAGTGAAAAAATTGTTGAACTCGTCGGCACAGTTTTCAATCCCAATTTTATTTCCATTTACATTGAGCTCAATGCGCTGATCTGACTTACTTTTGCGACCCGTGGTGATGTTAACTATGTCCCAGATAGTTTTGCTTCTATTATTCGACTCTGATACTTTCTGGTCAAAGTATCTTTTTTATTTTCGGACAATTTGTTTTGGTATCGTTGATTGACCTCTCTGAACCTTGGTCTGTATTCTGAATATTGTCTACTTAAATCTGCATATAGAGAGACTTCTTCTTTTAACCTTACAAGTTCTGGCGTAATAGCACATTGATAATTTTTATTAACTCTTGGTATTTGCTTCTTCCAAGGAAAAGAATTTTCAAAGTGAAAATGTATAGTTTGCATGAACATTTCAAAAGCTTTCTCACAGTTACCTTAAATCAATACATCAGACCAGTCTTCCCGTGATAAGTAAAAACGAAATGTGTCAATATTATTATCATTTATAGCTCTCCTGGTATATATTGAGCTTTCTAATTGAATAGATGTACTGAGAGATACAAACTGGGCAAAGTGATCCGACAAATTTGATTTGATCACTTTGAAGTCCTCCACATCGGCATTATGGTTGACAATGATATTGTCTATGAGAGTTGAGGATTTTGGAGTTACTCTAGTTGGTTCATTTATTATTAGTTCCAAACCATATGACATTATAAGGTCAGAAAATGTAAATTTTAGACTATATTCTTGAATCATTCGACTTCCAATACGTATACGAATAAAAGAGACAAATATACATATCTCATGTGTATTAGTGTGAAACGGTAAATCGAATTCGCATACGTACAAACTCGATAATAGGACCCCAGGTACTTTCCACCGAGTTAGACAAGTGAAGATTCAACACGAACAACTACAAGTTTTATTTAAAATAGCTTGATACACGTAAGATACGTTCTATCTATTTTTGCGAATTTCATCAGTATATTTGAGTCTTGATTTCCATGGAGAAAATGTACCATAACAAACTATCAGCCAGAATTTATTATATTGATTCAGTGAACAAATGTATAACATTAAAAAACAACGTCTTGATAGCCGTTCAACAGTTCAGAACAACGACTGCCTTTCAGGCCGATAAAGATGCAGCATCGTAGCCACGGTCTCGGCAACTTCATAGGCTTGGCAGACGACCTTCGTGGTATCTTATTAGTGGCAGACTATTATTTTTGTATCTGCTGCTAGCAAAAGAAGCTTTCAAATTGATCTCATACTTGCGAGTTTATTTTTTTGAATTTTTTGCGCTCACTTATGTGGGTGGCAGACGAGTTTTGTTTTGGAATTCATGTGGTAGACGATATTTTCTAAGCTTGTTATGTTTAAAAATGAGTTTCGCAAATGTGGCTATACATTTTTTGTGTGGATTTTTTGCTGCAATTGTATCACTCCTGTAACCCCCTGTCGCGGGGATGCGGTGGCAGACTTTTATATTACTATTGCACGTCACACACATAACACATACAAAAAAATAAGGCTTGCAGAAATGGTTTTATGAAATCTGTCGTTAACTTCCGGACCATTACTGATTTTTATTGTCTCCATTGCACATGGACTACATGTCAACGAAATGATTGACATGTAATTTCGATAACAATGAGTATGCTGATTTGTTTATGGTGTTACTCAACACAAGTGATGAATGAACATATGAATATCCTTGCATTCATTCACGGAAGTACTAAAACAATCAATGAATATATTATAAGAAGTTTGCCTTCATAAAATAGTAAATGCATTGCTTTGAGTACCTACTCAGCAATAATCAAACGATAATTACAAAAGCTGTCATTCTTGCCAGATTATTTGAACGTGTATATTATACAATGTTTTATGATTATTAGAACAAATAAATGTCTTTATTGTTTGTCAAAGTATTTGCCTTCAGGCTCTACACTCTTTTGAATATTTTCGATCCAATTGTGGAAGCACTTAACGTGACCGTTTAATGACATGCATTCTTACTTCCGCTTGTACTGCTAATCAGTGACACTTAAAGATCTCAAAGTTTGTAAATAAATTTGAACATAGTGGAGTACCAGTTATTTTGAGTCTGATTGTTTTCCAAAATTTCGTGATTTTTTTGGCGAAATCAACAAATCGATAAAATACACGTTTCTGTATATACCGGGTGTCCGCGGAAGGTGGCTCGCCCCTATAACTTTTTTGTTTTTGAAGATAATGGAATGAAATTTGAAGGATCTGCATAAGACATAAAACTGAGGTGTTTGACGAATAAACCAAGTTCATGCAACTTTCGGTTTCACCGGAAGTGACTTGAACTTACGATTTTTAAATGAGATACCCAGTATATTTTCATGTCTTTTGCCTCTTACATTCCGAATACAACCATCATATGCTATGATTGATCAGCTTACAATTTTTTTAAATAAGTACCAAATAATTAGTGATAATCAACATGGTTTTCGCACTCTACAATATCTGCGATAACATCGTTTTATGAAGAAATTATTGAAGTCATTGAAAACGGTGAGAGCCCGACGGGAATCTTTTGTGACTTCAGTCGTGCTTTTGACTGTGTTCACCATGACACACTACTAAACATGGTTACTTATATTTCGGACGTCCATCATCTTAATGGTTGAAAGATTTCAATTTCTTTCAAATTTTTTAGAACGTTTCAATTGCTTGAATCCGCAATCGTCTTCTGGTGAATAATGACAAAATCAGATGCTATGCGATCTTTTATAGGTCTATAATTAAAGTGTAATCACGGTGTAATTACGCGCGGTCTTGTGGCGCGCGTGGTTTCGCGCTTTTTCTCCCTCCAAAACGGTCCATGAGCGGTTTCCATACGTTTTTAATTTCCACGCTTGGTTGACTAAAGGCACTATTGGCTTCTATATATGTGGTTTCCATAAATTTCGGTTTGAACCAATGATCCTCTCTATGAAGAACACTAGCTTCGTCCCAAAGAATTCGGTGGTTTTTTGTCCAGGCGTGGCCAGCAATTCCCGATTTTGATGTTTCCCCTCGTTGAGTCCACTTTTTGTGTTCGGCTATTCTTACTGATAATGGCCTCTTGGTCTCTCCGATATAGAAATCTCCACATTCACATGGGACTTTGTAAATACAGCTTTTGCTGGATTCTGTTGTGTTCTCTGGTTTCGTATTGGTGAGGAAGCTTCGTAAGGTACTGCCGGATTGAAAGCAACTCTTGATGTTGTATTTATTTCCGATCCTTCTGATCTTCTCGGAGATACCCCTGATATAGGGAAGAATGAGAACGGGGTTTTGTGGTGTTTCTTCGGTTGTCTTGGTCTTTTCGAGTTGTTTCCGAACTTCTCCTATGAGTTTCTCGGAGTATCCGTTTCGTTGTCGGTCCTTTTTGATGTGGTTAATTTCCGCCTTCAATGACTCCTGGTTGTTGCAAATAGACATTGCTCTCTCCACCAACGTTCTTACGATTCCCCTCTTTGTGGCTCTAATCACCCAAAATCCACAAAGAGGGGAATCGTAAGAACGTTGGTGGAGAGAGCAATGTCTATTTTCAACAACCAGGAGTCATTGTAGGCGGAAATTAACCACATCAAAAAGGACCTACGCCGAAATGGATACCCGAGAAACTCATAGGAGAAGTTCGGAAACAACTCGTAATTACACCGTAATTACACTTTAATTATAGACCTATAAAAGGTCGCGTAGCATCTGATTTTGTCATTATTCACCAGAAGACGATTGCAGATTCAAGCAATTGAAACGTTGTGAAAAATTTGAAAGAGATAGAAATCTTTCAACCATTAAGATGGTAGACGTCCGAAATATAAGTAATCAAGTTACTACATCGTCTAAAACATTCAAACAAACTACTAAACATGTTATACAAATACGGAATCAGAGGTAATACTTATGACTGGTTTAACTCATACTTAAAAGATAGAGATCAACGAGTAAAAATATGCGAATCTGTTTTCTCATCAATGGACATTAGTGCACTAGGGGTTCCACAAGGATCTATATTGGGCCCTGTATTGTTCATCTTATATATAAATGACTTGCCCTTGATTTTATCAGATACTTTTACTACATTATATGTAGATGACTCCACTTTACTAATTAAAGATAAAAACTTTGACTCATTACAAACTAAAATTACGAGCTCTATCAACAAATTATCTGCTTGGTCCTCTGACAGATCATTGTTACTAAACTCTAGTAAAACTAACTATACAAAATTTCATACTCATCAAAACTCAAACGTACCGACACTAAACGTAAATTTAAATAATAGTACCATTGATACAATAACAGATGTTAAATTTCTAGGAGTATTCCTTGATTCCACTCTGTCTTTTAGAACTCACTGTATTAAATTATGTACAACTCTGAATTCTAAATATTATCAAACGAGAAACCTAAAAAGTGCATTAAGTTTTGAACATCTCCTAAAATTTTACCATGCTGAAATTCATTCCAGAATTTCTTATGGAATTATTTTATGGGGAAACACTCCAGCTGCATATAGTGTCTTCCTATGTCAGAAGCGTATCCTAAGATGTCTCGTGGGCTGTCCACCTGCCCACTATTGTCGAAACATTTTTAAAGAACATAAAATATCAACAGTCAGTGGCGTATTAATTCTTGAACTGTTGACATTTGTACGTAGTAATCAAAATACCTTCAAAAGGAACTGTGACAAGTATACTCACAGTACTAGGAAAAAAGAGAACTTTCAGGTACCCTTCAGGCACCTGGAACTATCCAAAAAATCTCCAAATACTTTCGGTTTGTACTTGTACAATTCACTTCCAAATATTTTTAAACGAAAACTAAAAAATGTTCTTGTCGATCTGTGTTCTTATACAACACAAGAATTCAGTAACAATTTAGCTTTAATTTAGTTATACAACATTTATCATATAGAGTTTTTATGACTGATAATATTTGTAAGTGTAAGACTTTTTTACTGCTTTTATATTGACTTGTCCTATATCACATGTGATCGTACCTACAGGATGAATAAACCATTGTATTGTATTGTATTTGTCACTTTTTGTAACCAATTCTTTTTGAAATTTTGAATTTTATTTTTTAATCCAGAGTGCTATGGATGCGTTCAAAACACTAATTGAAGGCCTAACATTTTGGGGAACATGCAATTTCTCTGTTTTCGGTCAAAATGTATGCTATGTAAAATATATTTTTAAAATTGAAATTACAAATTTTTTTCAAATGGCAACATGGTGGCTCGTCGGGTTAGGAAAAAAGACCATTTTCTTACGTTAATTTGATACCCCACACTTATAGGTTTTAAACAAAATTCGGTTGAAAAACGTAAAAGCTACGTTAGATGTTTCATAAAATAAAGCATCTTTTGGTGTGAACATAAAATTTAAATTCATCGAGTAACCTTTGAGAAACACAACTGGTAAAACAAAATAATTATGGAGATCCACTTCTAATTTTACTCATCGCCTGCAAAAGTAAATTAGAACGTGTTAATGATAATATTTATGCACGAAAATATGTTATCAGGTTTTGGATTTTTGATTTTGTTTTATCAGTTTTGTTGGTTACAGATTGCTCCATGCATTTAAATCTTATTTTAGTCCCTTAAGATCCTTAAGAAATTTTAGAAGTGAAATTAGTGATTTGAAGATATTCATAACACTGTAGAATAAAAAATAAATTTCAAAATTAAAATAAAATTCGGTTACAAAAAGTGACAACTAACACATGATTGTATTCAGTAAATCATATGAAGAAAAAAGAAGTAAAAATATTCCGGGTGTCTCATTTGAAAATCGAAAGTTTATGTCACTTCTGGAGAAACTTGAAGTTGTATGAAGCTGAGTTACTTGTCAAAAGATGCAGTTTTGAGATTCATGCATAATCTCCCAAATTTCATGTCATTATCTTCAAAAACAAAAATGGTACAGGGGTGAGCCACTTTCCGCGGACACCCGGTATAGTGCAGCTTTTTCTAGTCCCCCCTGTTAACTATTGAACGGTTTGACGTACAAATATGACGCGAAAACCATTTTGAATGGTATCGTCGGTACTACTTTATGAAATAAAAGAGACAATGTGGTTGCCCGATAAAAGAGGTTGACATCAATTCAAAAATTTCAAATGACAGAATTCAATTCTCTTCTCAACCATATATATGTTTTCTGATTTTAGTTGATACGTATTTTCACAATTTTGATCCTTTGCCTTTCGGAATTTTCAAGTTGATGCGCCCCCAGAACCATCTGTTGAGTATTTGTAATGTATCTCTCAAAAAGTAGTATTGATGATACCATTCAAAACGGTCTTTGTTCCATGCTTGTACGTCAAACCGTTCAAAAGTTACGTATAACAGACAAATTCTCGATTATTTATCAATAATGATTCTCTCACATGAAAATTACAGTTTATAAAAACTAAAGAAATACGTCTTTATAGGAATATGAGAATATGAACAAGGAGTAAAAATTAATCTTTGAAAGTTATCTTTAGTGTTAAAAAAACGTAGGGTATATAGTTTTTGTTGTTGCTATAGCTATTCGTAAACGCTGTAATTATAAAAAAGTTAAGTGAAAAGCACCCCACGATTTTTTAACATTGAAGCTGATTTGTCATTTTTGATTCATATTACCATAAGAGTGTTTTTTTTTAGTTTTTAAACTATAATTTATTTTTCAGATTTCAGTTCATATCACTGAAAAAGTAAGCTCCACAGATGTTTTTTTCATTATTTGTTCAACACTGGTTTTTACCGTTAACCAGCTGTCGTCCACTTACGAACAACAGCCCCCAGAAGTGGAAACTTCTGCGAGCTAAGGATTAACGAGGTCTTACCTTTTTACGTGCGATTCCTAGCATTTTCTCGGAAAATTGCAGTCACTATGGTTTGAACTTTCGACTGGCAGCCAAAGTGATTGAAACATCTGCGATGTAAGCACTCGGATACCTGGAGAAAGTTATTTATTAAAATTATTAATTCATAGTAATCCCGATTTTCATTCAGGTAACATTAACTCTCTGCTGGGAGTCGAACCCTCTCCGCAATATCTTACGCTTTAATTTTATAACGGACTTCATTATACCTCCTAAAAGAAAGGAAAAATCATTTATTAGGTAGAATACCGTTTTCTGATTTTTTGAGAACTTTTCGGGTTCATTGCACAACTGTGAGACGTTTCGTTGTATATTTGACGTATTCTTCAGAGCTAATCATCATTGGTAGATAAATTGGTAAAGAAAATTAGAACATAATGGAGTACTTGTTGAATATTTCGAGTCTGTTTTTTAAAAATTCGTTGTTTTTTTTGCGGAAATCAACATATCGATAAAATGCACTTTTCTGTATACAGTGTGTCCCACTTACCATGCTCACCATGGGTATCTTTTTAATGGTAAGAGATACGAGGTCGGTTAAATTACACCAAATGTGGAGTTTATCAAGGCCAACTATAATGTGAAAAAATTTTTTGATAAAATCTATTCGTTTTTGTTTTATACGCAAAGAACAGATTTTTATCATTTTCATGTCTCTTGCAAGTGAATTTTGACCCACTTCTGGCGGTCCTAATAACTTGAATTTTAGCAAATGTTCATAATTCCGGTGACAATGCACTATGGAATTTTTATTGAAATAAAAAATTTTAAATGGCGGCTCATCCAATATGGCGGACGAGTTTTGTGATTATGGTTCGATTCCATTCAAAATTGGTATGTGGGGGTTTTTGAGGTCGGAGATCATGATTTTTTTGTTAAAATTTATAAATTCAAGATGGCGACTTCAAAATAGTTCTTGTTTTTGTATAAATGACGATAACTCCGTTGTTATCAACAAAAAACTATTACTGTGAGACATCATAGTGAGCTACCTACATTTGAAAAATAAAAGTTGGTGCTGATATCTCAAATTCTAGAAGAGTTGGTATAAATTTCATATTTTTTTCGAAATCTCATCGAAAAACTGCCATGAGAATGTGAAATTCCTATTCGAATATTTTCATAAATAAAGAAGTTACGTTTGCGTATAAAACAAAAACGAATAGATTTTATCAAAATATTTTTTCACATTATAGTTGTCCTTGATAAACTCCACATTTGGTGTCATTTAACCGACCTCGTATCTCTCACCATTAATAAGATACCCATGGTGAACATGGTAAGTGGGACACCCTGTATATGTATACAGATGAATTCTTGGTTATTCATCACTCACTAAAATAAATTACAGTTCATAAAAACTGAAGAAATGCATTTTTTGAGGAACACGATCAAAAAGAAAAAATTAACTTTAGTGCTAAAAAACGTGGGGTGCTTGATATCAGATATGTTTACTTGTGTTTTTGTTAAAGCTATTCGTGAACGCTGCGATTATGAAAAAGTTATGTGAAGAGCACCCCACGCTTTTTAAACATCAAACTCAATTTGTAATTGTCGATTCATATTACCATAGCGTGTTTCTTTAGTTTTTTTAAACTGTAATACATTTTTCACATGTTAGTTCGTATATGACATACGCACGCACTTATTCAACTCAAAATATCTTGAAAACTATTGATATTTTTTTATAACAAGACCTGTTTTTTTGTACAGAAAATATTGAGAATTACGGAAAAGAATACGAAATCGATATTAATCCACAGACGAGAAAGTTTGGAGTTAAAAACACGTGATTTGCATTGAAATTTATTTGGAACTGAATGGTGACAAGTGACATACCAAATTCAATTAAAAAAGTTGAGACGATATATGGAGTTATTCTAGAAAACATATTTATTTGTCACTGTCAACACCCTGTAACTCAGTTAACACTCATCTCAACGTACGTCGAACACAAACTGAAAGAGTCATATGAATTGTATTTACAAAATATCGAAATCAAGTTGAAATAATAAAAACAGAACTTCAAGAATCCCTGATAAAATTGTTTATGCAGGTGAATCTTATACTTATTCGCAATCAATTGTGAATGACTTCGGCAATTTCTTTGAAAATGCATATTCATTGCCTGTAAGCGAAGAGGATATCTCATTTTTGAATTTTTATCATAATATTTTAGTAAATATCACCTGTGAACCATTCAATGAAAAAGAAATCTTAGAAACTTGGAAAAAATTGAAGAAAAACCTTACTTCATGTTCAAACAAAATCTGTTAAAACACTGCTTAAGTGAATCATTTCACCATCTACAAATCCTTTTCAATTTAATATTAAAAAAATCAGTTTTTCCAGAAATTTGGCAAATTGCCAAAGTTTTCCCAATTCATCAATCTCAACGCAATGCCATTAGTGAGTAAAGACCGATGTCAATTCTGAATAACTTTGCGAAGATCTTGGAAACCATTTTATCTTGTACAGACGCATATATCTGTCCACCAATCACATTATATCTGAATATCAGAACATGGTTTTAGGAATTCTAAATCAACCGTTAGCAACCTGGTTGTATTTAATCAGTATTTGTGTGAAACTTTAGACCTTTCGTCTTCGAAAAGATCAGCCATAATATACTCCATAAACTTACCATAATGGGTTAAAATGAAACGTGTCTACAACTTTCAAAATCATACCTCCATCAACGCAAACAGGATGTTCATTACAATGGTTTCTACTCAAACGATATTTTGTAACTACATCAAGGGTCCAATATTCGTCCTTTACAGGGTGTTTCATAATAAATGCGCAGGACTTCCGGATGTGATAACTCGTTCAAAAATATGAAAAAAAGTTTCTATTAACTTACCCTCTAAAATTCAACATTTTCGAGATACAGGGTGTTGAAATTAAAAAAAAATATAGTTTTTTGCGAATATCTCTGAAACCGTTCATCGCACAAAAAATAGATTTTGAATACATTTTCTACTCATAATAGGCTATATTTTGTGCAGATTTTTAATTTTTCAAAATTCATAATCGGTGAAGATTTTGAAGGGGTAGTGGGTGTTTTTTTCTCCAACTTCTACGCCACTGAAAAAAGTATAATTTTGAGCCACCTACTTGAATCGCCAATATTTTCTACACAAAAAAGGTACTCTTGGTCATAAGCTCTGAAGTTGACCGTTTTCAAGAAAAATCAACTTTCATGTTGAAAAACATGGTAAATTTTTTTAAATAATTTTTTTTCTAATTATACAAAATTTATTTAAACGTTAGAACAAGTAACAAAACCAAACGTTGACTTCGTAATTGCAAAATAAAAAAAAACAATAACAATCATACTCAGTTGAATTGTTGGAAATGTCCGCCGTTAGCTTCAATGCACGCAGCAATTTTTCGAGGAAAAAACATTATTTAAATAACAAGAAAGTTGATTTTTCTTGAAAACAGTTAACTTTAGAGCTTATGACAAGGAATACCGTTTTTGTGTAAAAAACATTGGCGGTTCATATAGGAGGCTCAAAACTGTGTTTTCTCCAGTGGCGTAGAAGTTGGAGAAGAAAACACCCACTACCCCTTAAAAATTTTCACCAATTATAAATTTGAAAAAATAAAAAATCCGCACAAAACATAGCATATTATGAGTAGAAAATGCTTACAAAATCTATTTTCTGTGCAATGAACGGTTCCAGAGATATTCGCAAAAAATTATTATTTTTTTTTAAATTTCAACACCCTGTATCTCGAAAATGGTGCATTTTAGAGGGTAAGTTAATAAAAACGTTTTTCATATTTTTGGACGAGCTATCACATCCTGAAGTCCTGCGCATTTATTATGAAACACCCTGTATTATTCTCAATACTCATTGATGACTTGTGCAACCTATTGAAGAACAATAGGTTGATTTTTACAGATGATTTGAAATTATGCTCTAATATCAATAGCTTAGATGCTTGTATCATTTTGCAAAATCAAAAATATTTTACACAATTAGTGTAATGGAAATCGCTTGTATTTGTGTATATCTAAATGTAAAGTTTTAACATTCAGCCGCAAAGTTAATATGTTTCAGTATAACTATAGTATAGATAATGTTATTTTGGATAGAAGTAAAACCATTGAAGATTTAGGTGTTCATTTCGATCATCAACTCACATTCAATCGATATATTGTTAGTTCAGCATATCGATCATATGACTTCATTATAAGAAATTGTAGGAATTTGAATAATATTTTATCATTAATCTCTTTCTATTTCAGTTCAGTAAGATCGAAACTAGGATATGAGTGAGTATTTTCAATAATCATCAGCTATAGATAAAGTTCAAAATAAATTCCTGAAAATCCTAAGCTTCAAAATCAATGGGACTTATCCTCCAAGAGGTGATTATCTTGATTTATTACATAGATTTGACTTTGTTTTATTAGAAAATCTGTTTATGCTTGTATAAAATATTCAATGGTAAAATTGACTGTCCCGAATTACTGTCGCAAATTGATAGTTTTATTCTTAGAATAACATCTAGACACAACACTACTTTTTCATGCAAAAGAGCTCAAACGATTTTTTTGTTAAAAGTACCAATGTGCAGTAATGCAAACAAACTTTCTAGCATTCGTGACTTTTTTTCTTGCGGTGTTTCTGAACTAAAAAGTAAATGTGTGCGTATCTCTGAATTTTTCAAAATTATCCAAATAGGACTCCCATTGTTAATTAGAAATTAGTGCTACTAACCAATCTTGTAATCAACATTGAAAAATTGCTCTGTAAACGGAAAACTGTTGGGTATTGAACGCTATCATTATTATTATGAGTTTATGGGAACATTTAGCTTTAAAATTAAGTGTGGATTCTATCATCGGAGTTTGTCCACTTTATTCTGGAACACCCTGTATATTATGAGTACTCTGTTGACTATAAATAGAACAATGTATCACTACAAGTGATTCGACCTTTTGCGCCGGCATCCAATTTTGAATTCCCAACAGCTGAGGCCTTCCAGATCTTCAGTCGCTAATAAAACACATCAAATACGGTGACAAATGTATTTTTTAAAACATAACCTATAAAAAGCTTTATACAAAAATAAAAAATTTATGCATGGTATTGATCACTCGAAGATGTTGTTGACAGAGATGTTGATTGATGTTGTTGATTGCATCATGACCCGTTTGAGATGGAATGAGATGGTATTTACACTTGAAACAGTTCTTTGAACCTAGTACGGGGATCCATAAGACCCGGATGGTACTGAAGGAGCGCCGTAACTGCCGCTGGGACCGCTTGGGTAGCCGCTGGGACCGCTGGGGTATCCTCCCGCTTGGTGAGAAATCTGGTTGTACTGAGCTACCTGGATGGCCTGTTTGATTCCTTCTAGGTCGATTCCTACCACGCGAGTTTGGTAGCTGGGGACGCCGTATTGGGGTGATGGCACTCCGTATTGGGAAGAGGGGGCGCCGTAGGAAGAGCTGATACCGCCGATACTACCGGAGGAAGAGCTCTGTTCTTCTTTGAGCAAGATCTGACGGACTTGTTCTAGCAGAGCTTGGTCCACAGAGGCTCCTTCGGAGGTTTGGTATCCTGAAGAAACGGCCGTGTATCCGCCTCCGCCGCCGGACAGTCCACCCCCACCAATGTAGCCACCGCCACCACCACCTCCAATGTATCCACCACCACCACCGCTGGGTCTGTTATAGCTGTAACCGGATGGAGGCTCAGCTACGGCAATGGCAGCCAGTGCAAAGGTTAATACCTGAAAATACATTGATTAATACAGATAATATTCAAACAAAATTATAAACTACAAATGCACTGATATATATTCGTTCTAGAATATTCTTTACTTTTCCTTTTCTATATGAAAGTTACAAACCCACTATATGGTAATGAAAGATGTTTGTCTTTTCGGTAAGGATTGATCTTTCTTATCAAATGCAGAAGTAAAGCCAGAAATTTCATCAAAATGTAAACTAGATACTCTGTTCTTATAGCATCCATCCAAATCACATCAATCCAAAGTTCAAACATAAAAAGGAAAATATAAGGAGACTAAATGGCTTTATGTTAGCAAGGTGGAACAGAAAGTAGTAAATTTCTTATAAGTGTACTAATAGCTCTCATATAGCAGTTGTATACAATAACTTTTCTAAGACTAATTGACTCACTCAAACGTCGGAAAGGCAAATAGATAGATACATAAGAGATGAGGTACTATACGAATTAGCCCGATCAACGAAAGCCAATATGCGCATCAGCCAGGCAAGTCAACAGACAGCACTGGACGATCACAACAGGCTACTAACGAAGACCTTGAAGGACAAAGAGATAGCCATGACAACATTAATAGACATCGAGGGTGTTTTCAACAATTCATCCACAGAGTCTATAGCAAATGCTTCAGTAAAAAAAAAGTACCTTCTCTACCGTGCCAGTGGATAAAAGTCAAATTGAGAAACAGAGTCATTATATCAGCAATTGGCGCAATACCTGTAACAGCTAGAGCAAATTGGGAATGTCCACAGGAAGGGGTGTTATCGTCCATACTATGGGCCATCCTAATGAAGGAGTTAATTAAAAGGCCAGCATCTAGAGGCTTTCATTGCTTAGGATAAGAGATTATTGCAAAAGGCAGATTTATAAGAACAATTTAGAAGCCTATACAAACAGCCCTAGATATGATAGACAGGTGTTCTAAAGTGGAGGAGCTGACAGTGAGCCCTCATAAAACTACAATAGTTATATTTACACTCATGTCATCTATACTGAACGGGATAGAAATTCCTTTTGTCCAAGAGGCAAAATATTCAAAAGTAATCTTTGACCATGAGTTAACATGGAATGAACATCTACAAACAGTTATAGAAAAAACTACATTATCCTTCAATCTGTGTACGTAAATGTGCAAACATTCACGGAATATCTACTACGCCACAAGAGAAGCACTACTAGAATATTAGTAGGACTTATCACAGGGTGTAGGCTTAACAAACATATGAGTACAATCGGTCTAGCGGAAGAAATGATATGCAGGTTCTGTCAGGAAGAAGAGGAAACATCAGTACACATACTAAGCCACTGTGAGGGATTGTCAAGGCTAAAGTTTTTGATGCTGGGAGAAGACAAATCGAGAGCTCCCAGATACATGAGAGTTTTAGACACTAGCGCATGGAGTCTCGTAACGAACACAGGGCTAGATAGAGGCTAGATGGAGGGCACACACAATAGGTCTGAGAAGGTCGTGGTGTAGAGGCTGGTAGCACGAAAGTTCCAACTAATCTAAGACTATTCAAAAAGTTGTTCCTGGTTTTCATTCAATTCTTCGACTATTGAATCCTTGGTTCCAATCAGGATTAAGACTTTTTTGTTGACAACTCACATGCTCTGCTTGAAAGCAACTATAATACGAGTTGCCATATTACCCACTCCCTCTCTCTCATCTACATATGCCCTGGAATTGGAAACTCTCATAACATAACATGGGTGTTCTGATAATGATATATTCAAAACAGAACCAAGTGAATGCAATAGAAGAATTGGACAAGGAGCTGAATTATAACTATAAAGTAAATAAGGAAGATGAATAAAGGTTATTATTCAGATAACATGAAAAGTCAGTAAAAACAAAAATCAATGAAAGACAAGATAAATTAAAAACAAGAATGAGGATGAAGATTCGGAAAAGACTAGAGAAGAAATTATAGGGACACTATATACAGAAGAAGAATAATGAAACGAAGAACTACCTAGGTGGAAAATTCTAATAAAAATACGGAGGGTGGATAATTTGGAAAATGTATCCAAAACATGTTATCAGGTACTCGAGTTAGGTTTCACGTGCAAAGTTAGCATCATCAGGAGCATGAAGTGGAGACACATTTCTTTGAGCAATAAACAAAGGTTTCAAAATCTCCAACTTGAAGGAAAATGGAATGTCTGAGACATAATAATAGGACCACATACTGAAAATATAACAGGAATAACAAACAGTAACAGGCGATGGAAATATATAAAAGTTGAAGTAATTAACCTATACTTAAAATCCAAAAATGGAACCCGCGTAAAAAAGTATAAAAATAGCTGGAATGAACAACAAATTTCAATTGAAACGACTGAGCACGCTACTGGAATAAGAAATAAAAATTAAGTTATTCAATTCGGAACTTTGATTTCTATAAAATTTAAAAACGAAGAAGTAAATTCACTATGCCGAATAGAAATAACTCGACTCATTTTCCCATTTTCATGCTAATGAAATCTAGTTTTGTAAATAGAAGATGAAAGGATTGTTCAAACATATTAAGATTGAAAACCGCTGACACCTAAATGAAGATGCTTGTAAAACAAATAATAAAGCAGTTGTGTGAACAGTGATTATTATCATCATCCATCACGAGCAATCTCATCTTGCATCTGGTTACTTTCTAAAATTATAATACTTTCCCAAGCTGAAAGGAAGTAAGTGATTTGAATTCTGCAGGAATGCCAATTCACTGTGTATTCGGCAGTTGCGAGTCGTTTTATTGCATATATCTGTCATTGTTTGAAGAGCGGTTTCGAAATCATTGCACATTATTCGTCGTTAGATTTTACTCATTTCCTGTTTGAAATCCAGGACGAGAGTGGGTATCTTATTGTTATGAAATATATTGGTTAATACAAAAAAAAATTTGAATATTGCATAGATGCAACCATATTTTCTGTTGTGTATATGTTTTCAGTTGGTTGGTAATATGTGGCAGAGTAATGAACATTTCCAATCTCTGGGCATTGCGGGCAAAAAAAAATTACTGCTATCAAGTGATTTAATTGCATCTAATTCAATCCTGTAACAATCGATCCGTCGATCATTAATTATTATCATTATGGCATCCATGAATAAATGTTATTATTCCGTGATAGCCAATTGCCTTCATTCAATATTATTTGAAAACACTTTTCATTGAGGAAAGTTGCAAAATACATATATACTAACTGTTGCAGTGATACATTTTTTGTCACAGTATTCATATTCTTTATTATTTTTAATGGAGTCATTGTTGATACTAGTAGAAGAAATTAGTTGTTACACATTTGGCAAAAGTTTCGTTTTTAACAAAAATCGAAAAATCGATATCAGGGTAATTGCCCATCATCAGTACAGGACAGGTGGTATTCTAGCAATAATTCGACATGGCCTTAGTCAAACTTTGAATTACCGGTATTGAAATCAGTATTTCACTCCCTGACTAAAGTGTCACTTTTGATCCCACTGACATGGCGTGAGAAATTTCATGTAGTACTGACAAAGACTTGTCCAAGACATATTTCAGTATTTTTTGTGGTGACTTGGCGACAGGATGTTTTTGCACTGCAATTCTCTCTGAAATATTTCGATAATTGCATTCCTCTTATGATTAATTTTATATATGAAGGAAATATTCAATCAAAGAAAATATGTTTAATTTATAATTTCTTCACATAAATTTATTTTGATTTTTTTGAGCTAATAATTTCATTTACAGTTTTGACCAGATGGACTTAAATTCTTGTCGATGCAAAAAATTGTGCATACACCACTGGACTAAATTACCTTTTACACTCTAAGGTGATTTTGCCCTCTGGATAAAAAATATATGGCTGTAAATACCTTAGCATAGGAAGTGAATTGTGATTGCAAAAAAGCTATTTGCTGTTTCTCATGTGTTTTGTTATTTTTGATCAGCAAACAGTTGTCTGTTTTTCAGAGAAAAAAATTTGTACATTTTGTGAACACGCTTTCAGTAGTTTCTTTGAGGTAACTGATATTGCAAAAGATGTGTATGGAAAAAGTTTTCATAGTCATAAATGTACCAACGTAAAATTGCAGCAAGGACTACTCCTGATCTTTCATAATGAAAAAAGTACTACGTTTTCGGTAGCTCAACATCAATCATTTACATGGTTACCGGAAACTGAGAGAAGTAGTTGAAATATTGATATTTGTCTTTGTTCAAATATAATATTTGATATTTCTCTGTTTGAGTCAAATATTGATTCAGAAGTGTGCACGTGTTCTAATATACAGGTTTCACGTCTCCAAATGATTATCATAGACAAATATATTAATGAATGGGTGAGCTGGGATTAAAAATCCTCTAAGTATATTCTTTTTTGGTGTGTCTGAAGTTTGAAACCCTTTGTTCAGATTTCTAATAGTAAGCAATCCTTCATATTGCTCAAATTCGAAGTATTTTTATATGGACTGTAATTCTACTCTATTTCAAACTAATTGTAAAAAAATTGGTATAGCTTGAAAAGGAAATAGACGTGTTAAATTTTCAGACAGAAACAAAATGTTGAAAATTTATAAACAATTATTTGAGTCAAATGAATTCAACTTGATTCAAATAATTGATTTTTGCGTAATAATTTTTTCTTTCTGTTTTCTTGTAACCCTCTTTACTTCTCCATATTACGTACGCTTCATGTAATCGAATAAATTGATATCAAATAAATTAAATAGTGTCAAGATTACTTTCAAGTAACAAGTGAATAATCCTAGTCTAATGGAAAGTTATATTGAACGAAAAAAAGTACATCCATGCTTATTGCAAAAAGTGTTTTCTCGAACATGATGACCATTCCATTGAATGAAATTATAATACATTTGGTAAATTATAACTGATTTTTTGCAGAGTCAATTTTAAAAAGAATCAATTTAAAATATAATGGGAGCAATTTAAAATTGTTCAAGTTTGTCCTAGATGGAAAATAATCTTTCAGTGACTAATTAAAAATTTGTTTTAATTGTTTTTTCCGTTAATCAGCTGTCGTCCCCTTACGAATGGCAGCCCTCAGAAGTCGAAACTTGTGCGAGCCAAGGATTAACGAGGTCTTACATTTTAACGTGCGATTCCTAGCACTTAAAAAAAATAGTAATTGGAACTATATTTGACGAATATCTTTTTCTTCAACATCGTTATCAAAAGAAATATTGAACTTTCGTGAAATGATTTTTCAACCTAAGATAATTGGACAAGGAAACAATTTGATCACTAATTCTCGCAGTTTTTTCAATTTTTCAAATTCGGAATGATCCTTCAAGGTAAATATAAAATTTCATATACGTTTTAATGATCAATGGATACAAAATGAACGGCAAATTCATAAATTGAAAATTTGGCAAAATATAGTACATTTAATAGTCGAAAATATCCTGATGAAAATGAGCGTATTTTTAATCAACTCAGATCTTCGAAAATTAGAGATTTTATTAATTATAAATACAGTTTCATCATCAGAAATACAATTACTAATCTATTTAAAACTGAATTTTCATTTCTTAAATTTTTAAAATGTACTTAATTATACTTATATTATCATCTCAACAATAAATAATTATGAACAATAACCAAAATGTTACAGAATCATAAAAGTTCAAGAAATTAATATTATGCTGATTTTATTCAACGTTGATGCTTATATGCAAGCAACTGGTTTGACAATAAATAATATTCATCAAGTATTCAGATCTATTATCAAAATTATTTATCCAGAAAGCTATTCAAAGTTGACATGGTTTACTCTTTCAGTAAAATCGTTTTGAATTTTCCCTCGAAAATGGGATGTTTTTCCATGTTTGACATTGTTTGGTTATTCATTGTAATATTTTTGAAATCCCTTGAATTTTCGAATTTCAATCGACAATGAAAATATATCGATGTAATTATAGAAACTCAAGGTATTCTTCGGGAGTTTACGTGTTAAAATATAACTGGATTTTTTTCGTATTCAGTTTCAACAGTGCTTTTCCCATTTACAAAAATGGCCCATGACATTTTTTGTGGTTGTATTTTTCGTGTATAAAAATTGTGTTTGCACCAAAACGTTATAATATCGAAACCAAATTTTTCGGCAAATCCAAGGCACAATTTTCCACTTGTTGGCAAAAATAAAACCACAAAAAATATCACTGTAGACACTTCACGAAAATTATCCGTTTGCACTGTGAACACGCGTAATCCGTAATCCTTTTGCGAAAATCGATATTAAAAAACAAAACACCACAACTTACCACGCTGAATGAGTTCATGATGCTTGTGATGACTGGGTCGAACGGTGACTGTACCGATTCTCAGATGTTTGGAACTTTTTATACCGCGAGCCTCAGAGGGGGTGGGAACTGTGTCTTCAGAAGATGCCATCGACTTTCACACATGTCCATCCGACGAGAATGCATTATACAGGTGGTCCTGTCGAAAATTTTTTCGGTGAGGTCACCGGGTTGAGATCATCCTTTGGTATTGAAGGTAGATAATTACATTTTGGCACCACTTCATGTAGATGGTGTAATTGGGTGTAAAAAAAACGTTTACCAGACAATTGAAGAAGAATATTGTGCAAATTGTGCTGAAAATAGCACACGTCTCTCAAGCGTGAAAACTGCTTTCAACACTGGTTGTACTCTATATTTTTTCCACTACTGTATTAAATGTGAGGAATTATTTATTGTATTTTATTACCAAATCATCAGTTAAATCAGTGAAGGAATTATATACGAGGATATATTGAAAAATTCTTAGCCTGCTATAGAACCAAACAAAATTTCAATGTCAAAATATTTTATTACTCAACATATTCTCCTCTTAATTGGATACATTTATTACAGCGAACCTGCAACGTCTCTAGACCTTTCAAAAAAAAAATTTTTTCTTGCTCTGCAAACCAGACCTCCACAGCTTTTATTACCTCCTCGTTGGAAGAAAATTTACGACCTTTTAAACTTTTTTTCAGTTGAGGAAAGAGATGATAGTCGGACGGAGCCAAATCTGGTGAATAAGGGGGGTGTTTTAGTAATTCAAACCCTAATCACGAATTTTTTGCATGGCAACATGAGATTTGTGTGCAGGGGCGTTGTCCTGCAAAAACAAAACACCTTTGGATGGCTTTCCGCGTCTTTTCTCTTTAATTTTTTCCCGTAGAGTGGTCAGTAACGTCGAATAGTAATCTCCAGTTATTGTTCTACCCTTATCCAAAAAATCAATCATGATTACTCCATGGCAATCCCAAAAAACTGAAGTAAGAACTTTTCCAGCAGATTTTTGGACACGAGACTTCTTAGGTCTTGGAGAACCGGAGTGTCGCCATTCCATCGATTGTTGCTTTGTTTCTGGATCGTAGAAATGTACCCAAGTCTCATCCATAGTAACAATTCGGTTTAAGAAGTCTACATCGTTTTCAAATCGAGCACAGATCGAACGCGATGCTACTACCCTTGCACGCTTTTGGTCAACATTCAAACAATTGGGGATCCAGTTTGCAGCAATTTTTCTCATCTCCAAATTGACGTGAACTATATGATGAACGCATTCTTTTGAAATATTCAGTGCTTCAGATATCCGTTTTAGCCCAATTCGACGGTCTGTTAAAATCATGTCATGAACTGCATCGATATTTTCGGGGACTGATACAGAAACTGGCCTTCCCGATCGGTCATCATCTTCAATGGAAAATTTACCTCTTTTGAAGCTTGCAGTCCAATTTTTCAGGGTTGCATACGAAGGATATTGATCACCAAGGGCATTAAGCATATCTTCGTAAATCTGCTTACCTCTTAACCCTTTTGAATACAGGTACTTGATGATGGCTCGATACTCCAATTTTTCGATTTTCACAATTTCGGTGAACATATTTGTTCTTTTAATTTGTTGCGTAATTCTGGTTTACTTTCTTGACGTCAAACTTTACACTGACACTTCTAATAAGTTATTGTTCGTTGCTATGGTAACGCAATATTTTGTTTATGCATGGAACTGGTCTAGGCTAACTAGATACAATACATCCTCGTACGTATGACAAATGCTCAATACGAAAACAGCATGAATTCAATTTTATGTGACATTGAACACACCATTTTTAATCGTGTTTTTTAAATAAATTCCAGGAGATTCCTTTTTGAATAAACTTAAGGTTATTGAAATATTTCATAGCTCTTCTATTTCTGGAGATATTTGTATGGTGTCTATATTTTGACATTCAGTTTTAGAAACTCCCGTAGAAGAATGGTATAATTGCGCGAGGATAAACCCTAACAAAACCACACTAATTTCCATCATTTTCACAGGATCGACACGCAGACTAATTGTGGAGGGCATATAAAGCTACCAAAACTATCCGGCAAAAAACTACAAGTTTTTTTTTTATATTTTGATTCTCACGGCGAGGAAAATCCTACAAAGAACATCGTTAGAGCTGAGAGAAAGTGGGTAGGAATTGGCTCAGGGAACAAATGAGTTCCAAAGATTTGCCGTTCGTGAAAGAACGAGCCCTGAGAAATAGATGTTCGGCATGTCTCCAAAGTGACGACATAGGGATGTGAAGACCTCGATGGGTCATCAGTCTCGTTGATACCGTTCATGAAAATGTCTGAAAAATAGAGACAGATCGCCAGTCTTTCTGCGGTGTTCAGTGAATGTCTCAATGGGTGTTTAGGAACCGCCCTCCATAAATAGGAACAGTATTCCAGGATAGGTCGGATCTGTGCCTAATAAATCATAATTGTTGTAAAAATTGTCATTTCCGTCAACCGATCGAACCCCTACGCGCAATCCTCAAAAGCCCTCGAGAGACTTGTGCAAGCTAGGGAAGACGCAGCCCTTACCTTTTACCGTCTGATGCCATGCACGAAACCGATGGGATTTGAACCCTCGACCCTACGCTTGAGAGGTGAACGCATCAAAATCATGGACTCAGTTGGTATGGAAACTCCTGACCTGATTACGTTGGCCACTGCGAGATCAGCCTTTCTAGAGAAAAGATATGCTTGGATTTTATTCGCATTGAATTGTTGGATCTCCATGCTAGAATTTTTGCTAGGTCCATATTTAAATCGTTCCTTCTACGTTCTCTTCTAGTTTAACGAGCTAATATCGGAACTTTGGAATATAATGAAGGGTTATATCAAAAGCTATCCACTGGGCATGAGGTAGCTCCCAGCAAATCATTGATTTGAAGGAGAAACAGTGTTGGTGCTAATATGGATCCCTGCTGAACACCATCATTTATAGGTAGAGTATCAGATGAAACTCCATTAACCACCACGTAGATACATCTGTCTGAGAAAAACCTAGATAGCTAGGAACACAACTATGGGGGGAGGGCAAGCCATATATAAGATGAAAGCTTGGCGAGGAAACCTGGGTGCCAAACGCGACCAAACGCGGAATAAAACACTAACCTGGAGTATTATTTATTTTAATCAACAGAAGAGCTTTTGGAAAAATGTGGGGACTGAAATCGAAAGTTAGCACTGTCTATACACCGCGATCTTAAGACCTAGAATAACCCATGACTCATTTTTAAGAAAAGCAAAGAACAAACTCGGAAAAATTTAGAAGGTTGCCTATCTGTATATCATCCTAAACCATCCACCATTACACATCAAAGTATGGGAGATGCGAGGAGGAGTGCATACAAAGAGATAATTGGACAATTGTGTAAGGCACTCCAAAATCATTGAAGCCAATAGTGCTGAACTAGAAATTATATTGATGATTTTATGAGAAAAAATATACAAAAGAATTATATTCTCTTATAAATAAAATAAGTTCAGTATTTTTTTGGATTGAGTTTTTTTTTTAATATTTGTTAGAGTTCATCTTGATCAGTCATATGGTAAGTGTCAGACTACTATTCGAAAGGCAGCTCAAGTGGAATAAATGGGACCCTGCAGTAGAATAAGTAAATATCACCTGGAAATGTAATCTGGTAGAGATTTTGCTTAAAACCAGATAAAGGTACAAGAGCAGAAAATCACCACCGTATTCGAAACTGCGACACATGTCATAAGGATATGCATACATACCAATCGTGTCAAGGAGTACATCATCTGATGAACCCTGGTTCACATCTAGCTCATTTGCTCGTCAAACCAAGGAAGAGAGAACACTAGCTCGAACGCCTAGGAAAAATCCGATATTTATGTCATCTTATTGCTTGCTGCAATTTCTACTCTGGATGCACTGGGAAAGAACTCCAGAACATCGCATGTTACTAGGATTTAACACCAACAAAGCTAGTGGATCTGTTGGAGTTCCACTGATCGTTTCAAAAATGTGCCCCTGAACTAATACCAGTTAGTTGGATGTAATTCAACGTCTTTGACAATTTGGGTTAATTTCCGTTCAAGTGGAAAGGACCCCGCACTTTTTATAGGTAAAATGGTTCTCGGTGAAACTGTCTGAATTTTTAGTATATTATAGTATTCGATGTACTGATTGAACGTGCAGAATCGCAAAGTTCGTTGATGGATAGATTTTGAAATACAGGGCAGGGCGTTCAAGTTAAAAATCAGTAATTTTTATTTAATTATTTTCTCGGGATTTGAAAGTGACAACTGCATTTTTTTTCGTTCTTGTCATCAATGTAACTTCATATTACTAAATATCATCCAGTTGGTGCAGATTATATCATTATGTACAGAGTGAAAAATAAAAACATTTTAGTAATGTCTGAAAATTCGATGTAATAATGAAATATTGATAAAATTATTTTGGCATGCAATTTACTTCACTTATTCCACTATCAATCACAATTTATACATTTCGTACAGGGTGATTTAACAAATTGGTGAAATATATGGCCGGTTATTTGGTACATATCTTGTATATTCAAGTGAATTATCATCCTCCGAAGATAGCTAATACCGTATAAACATGATTCCGTTGGTATATATAGGGAGATCATGAAAATTTTCGATGATAAAAATGAAAAAATATCAACGATTCAGAAATCACCCTGTAATTCACGATTAACTCGGTGAATTTGCTTTTATTATTATTCAATATATCCATCATTCTCTCCTCAACACTTTCCCAAAAATTCAGTTTCCTACTATTTCTAGGTTCATAGTTATCGATTGAGAAACTTATTACCATTTGTATGTCGAGTTGGAGGAACTTTTTCACACGTAAGTTCTACTAGTGGCCAAGATTTTTCACAAATAGTGAAACGTGGGAATGTGGAGATCAAAATAAATATAATATTATATGCAGGGTGATGACCAATGACGGTCCATCCAATTCCATCCACCATTTAGGAACTGACTGAATATACGACACATATTATAAAGAGAAACATTCTCAATTGAAAATTGAATCAATACATGACTCCTCTGGAAATGGAAAAACCCTACGATAAAATTGAAGTTACTTTTTTGTAATATCTAACAAAAAACAACTACTTCCCCGGCAAAAGCCACGCTGGACATTGAACTACATCTGATAGATATTGAGAAAGACCCTATATAACTTGAGAGAAAATATCTGAAAGTGAAAATAGTTGATTATTTATTAAATGTCCAGTTTCCATTGGAGATTCTTATCTATGAATGAGATAAGGGAGAATGTTATTCAGAAGTATCACTCACAGAAAATCGCTCATTCCATTGATTCGTGAATAATTGCATCTCTTTTGCTAGGCCTCCAATACATTTTGGTCGACAAAAATCTATTTCACTCTTCTAAGATCATCAGGGAGGTCAGAAGAATTGGAAAACATACTCTTCAGGAGCAATTTTACACTGTAATGAGGAATCGTTGGACTATTTCTTGTGGGGTGAAACTTTGAAAATATTTTTCTGACATAAAATCTGTCATGGGTATGGCATGTTGATTTCATTGAAAATATGAACAGGATGTTCATAAAGTCAGTTGTGGAATCATCTGCGACTGAAAGTTGGAATTTAGTCGCTGTTTTCCATCGTACAAGATAACCTCTCTTGGAAGGGATTCATGTTGTAAAGATTCTCAATTGAAAATTGAATCAATACAATATGACTCCTCTGGAAATGGAAAAAGGAAAAACCTTACGATAAAATTGAAGTGACTTTTTTGTAATATCTAACAGAAAACAACTACTTCCCCGGCAAAAGCCACGCTGGACATTGAACTACATCTGATAGATATTGAGAAAGACCCTATATATACATATAAATATATGTTCCAGTGACTGTAAAACAGTCGAAAACAATCCTTTAGGAACTCACTATACCTTTGTATAGATTGTATGGCATATGTCCGACAGAAAACAACTACTTCTCTGGCTTATACCTCGACAGATATTGAATTATATCTGTCAGACATATGTGCAAAGATCCTTACTTTGAAGGAACAACTTTGCAAGAGCTCTCAGAGACAGACAGCAGGACACCGCCTGATCCAAACAAGGAACCAACTGCAGACCGGTTTCGGGATGAAGTCCCTCATCAGTGCAGTCCTGGTTATCACGGTTGTATACACGCGGGGGCCCGGTGCCCGTCATCGTTCGCCGGGATGAACACTGCAATCGCTTACAGGATCCACCACGGCAACAGATTAGAGAGCGCTCCAGAAGGACATTTCGGGTGCGAAATGGTATATGCTGAATACTTGTTTCAAGGAGCAATAAATGTTCCAGTGACTGTAAAACAGTCGAAAACAATCCTTTAGGAACTCACTATACCTTTGTATTTATTGCTCCTTGAAACAAGTATTCAGCATATACCATTTCGCACCCGAAATGTCCTTCTGGAGCGCTCTCTAATCTGTTGCCGTGGTGGATTCTGTAAGCGATTGCAGTGTTCATCCCGGCGAACGATGACGGGCACCGGGCCCCCGCGTGTATACAACCGTGATAACCAGGACTGCACTGATGAGGGACTTCATCCCGAAACCGGTCTGCAGTTGGTTCCTTGTTTGGATCAGGCGGTGTCCTGCTGTCTGTCTCTGAGAGCTCTTGCAAAGTTGTTCCTTCAAAGTAAGGATCTTTGCACATATGTCTGACAGATATAATTCAATATCTGTCGAGGTATTAGCCAGAGAAGTAGTTGTTTTCTGTCGGACATATGCCATACAATCTATACAAAGGTATAGTGAGTTCCTAAAAGATTGTTTTCGACTGTTTTACAGTCACTGGAACATTTATTGCTCCTTGAAACAAGTATTCAGCATATAAATATATATATATATATATATATATATATATATAAAGGAGAGGATGGATTTAGCGAGGGACAATATATAAAAATATAAGTAGAAAAGTTATTGGGTATAACCCTCAGAATGTTCTGCAACCGTAGACACGTGTTTCGAGCTTAAGCTCTCATCAGTACGGTAAAATCAAGTGCGAAGATGTACAACACTTGGATGTAAAAATAGAAACAAAGGAAGTCAACAACAGGAAGCCAACCACACATTTGTGGCTTCGGTTAGAAGACCTTGTGCTCACAAGGCAACAACTAACGTCGCCACGGAGGCAGCTATAGCTATATATACTTCTGAATAACATTCTCCCTTATCTCATTTATAGATAAGAATCTCCAACGGAAACTGGAGATTTAATACATAATCAACTATCTGAATGACAATGCAAAATTTCACTTTCAGATATTTCTCTCAAGTTATATAGGGTATTTCTCAATATCTATCAGATGTAGTTCAATGTCCAGCGTTGCTTTTGCCGGGGAAGTAGTTGTTTTCTGTTAGATATTACAAAAAAGTAACTTCAATTTTATCGTAGGGTTTTTCCATTTCCAGAGTAGTCACGTATTGATTCAATTTTCAATTGAGAATGTTTCTCTTTGAAACGTGAATTCCTTCCAAGAGAGGTTATCTTGTACGATGGAAAACAGCGACTAAATTCCAACTTTCAGTCGCAGATGATTCCACAACTGACTTTATGAACATCCTGTTCATATTTTCAATGAAATAAATACCACACATAGTTACGACTTACAACTCAGGCATGAGCCAGATTAAATTCCTAATGCTTGGATAGTTTGACTCGCCCAATCGTGTATGAGGCTCTGGTACGGGAAATCACTTATCACTGAAGGTGACCAGGAACAGCCTTAACCGAATTCACCTCCCCCGTAGTGGCGCTACGGTCCCCATACAACAAGAAACCCCTATCGGCTTTCGGGTACATTTTGATTCTGTCGTTGACAGAAAGTGAATGAAAAAGAAAAATCAATCGGTCCCATCAGTGATAATTATTATTACCTTTATATATTGAATTACCTATATTGATGAAATATAATCGATGTCTATATGTTTCTATTGATAGCCAGCAAATATAAAAATCATGGAAACCTCTATCCGAGTGATTCAAATTCTCCTATTAGAAATAAAAGCGTTCTATCAATCATTTTCACTTTTCCCATATTGTTTGTTTTTTATTCCGATAAAGCTTAAACCAACAAAATTCACTTAACTATTTGTACCTTACATTATTAAATTCATATATCTGATGTTATTGTTATCTCTAAACTTCACCCTCTTTTACATTTATTTTGACCTCCACATTCTCACCTTTCACTATTTTTTAAAAATCTTAGCCACTAGTAGAATGTACGCTTTAACAAGCTCCTTCAACTCGTAATGCAATTGGTAAGAAGTTTCTCAATTAACAACTATGAAACTAGTCATAGTAGGATACTTAATTTTTGGTACAGTATTGAGAAGATAACGATGAATATATTAAATAATAATAAAGGAATTTCACCGAGGTAATCGTAAATTACAGGGTGATTTCTGAAACGTTGATATTTTGTCATTTTTATCACCGAAAATTTTCATGATCACCATATATATCCCAACGCAATCATGTTTATACGGTATCAGCTATCTTCGGAGGATGATAATTCACTTGAATATAGAGGATATGTACGAAAGAACCGGCCATATATTTCACCAATTTTACAAATCACCCTGTACGAAATGTATAAATTGTGGTTAATGATGGAATGAGAATAGTATATTGCATGCCAAAATAATTGTACCAATATTTCATTATTACATCGAATTTTCAGAAATTACTAAAATGTTTGTATTTTTCACTCTGTACTTAATGATATAATGTGCACCATCTGAATGATATTCAGTAATATGAAGGTACGTTGATGATAAGAACGAAAAAAAATGCAGTTGTCACTTTCAAATCCCGAGAAAATAATTAAATAAAAATCACTGATTTTCAACTTGAACGCCCTATATTTCAAAATCTATCCATCAATGAACTTTGCGATTCTGCACGTTCAATCAGTACATTGAATACTATAATATACTAAAAATTCAATTTCACCGAGAACCATTTTACCTATAAAAAGTGCAGGATCCTTTGCAAGAGTACAATCAATACCCCCAAAAGGGGAAAAACTGTACCTAACAACTATAGACCTATCACTGCTATCTGTCATCTCGAAAGTCATGGAAAAATCCATCAACATCGAGATGATGAAATCTAGAAAGATCAGGAATTGTGAATGATCGACACTATGGTTTCCGTCATCAGGCCGATCTCACAGTGGCCAATGTAATCATGTCAGGAGTATCCATACCAATGAAGTTTTCCATTTCGATAATCGTTATTATCGGTACCATGCCAGGTAAAGCCATGTGAGGTTCATTGCCAAACGTGCCTCTCAAACACTTAATTTTCTGTTTCGTGCCAAGAGCTATTTCACTTCCCGTCAATTGATTATGATTTATAAGTCACATAACCGACCTGTCCTGGAAAACTGTTTCCATATATGGAGTGCAGCCCCTAAAAACACACTGAAATTTTTTGATTTTATCCAAAAAAGAGATATTCATCTCTTTGGTGATGCTGAGCTTACGAGCTCACTTACTTCTTTGGAACACCGCAGAAAGATTTGCGATCTGCTTCTGTTTTCATTTTCATGGACGATGCTATTCTGAAATATCATCGATCGTACCACCGTTAGAGATACCATCGAAACTGACCCGTCGAGGTCAGTCTTCACATCCCTTTGTCATCACTCTGGAAACATGCCGAACGTCTCTACCCAGGTCACGTTCTTCCATCGAACGACAAAGCTTTGGAACTCACTGCCTCCGGAGCTGTTCCCTGAGGCATACAGCCAGCAGAAATTCAAGAAAAATACGAATTCCTACCTTCTTTTCTTCGGATCTTCTTCGTTGAACATTACAGGATTCTCCTTTTCGTGAGAATCAAATCGAAAATGAAAGTGTTCACACCCACACTTGGAAAAATACGTAGAAATATTTTATAAAAAAAAGTACACTCCTTCCTTCCAGGTAGATGCCTGTCCCCGAAGCCTATTTGTCGGTCAGACGCGAACTGTCCGTGTAACACATTAGACTTCCTGTTCGAAACTCCAATGTATTTTCTTTCCACTGTTCTTTGTTCTTAATAGTGAAACTTTTCATTCTATCGCAGTATATCTCGTGGTCTTTTTACTGTGAGGGCGGAAATGGGAATTTCCTGCACCGCCCACTTCGCATTTCCGCATGACCTATCATCTTCGTTTATCCAGAATACCGAGTCCCGCATCCTCAAATGGTCTGCCATTTCCTTCTTCTTGACTGTAAGCTGCGGCAACCTCGGCAGTATTTTTACAGGTAGTTCTGAGTAGAACTTTTCTGCTCCCTGCTGTCAAGTATATCTCGTTAGTACTCCGAATCTTCTAATGAACTCCTAGAGATTCCCTACGAGGTTTATTCCTTGTGGGATGATATGTGAGTCTCCCAAACTAGTTTGGGAGAAAACCTGCATGATAACAGGGCCTTTATTGCCTGACTGTCAGACAGAATGACAATGGGGTTGGTTTCTATGGTCCCTCCTTATAATCTCTCTCCTGCAAACGGAAATAGCCATTACCTCGACTTGGAATATTGAGGCTTGAGTACCGAGGCTTAGACTAATGGCTTGCCTTGGTCTTTCCTCGTATATTTCAGCCTCTACTCCAGTACGTGTCTTAGAGATAAATCTCAGCCGAATTTTCAGTACCGCGGTTGGAGTAGTTCTCATTTCACCCGTTATTACCAAACAGGCCAAGCTCTTAACCTAAGTTTTCGGCCTATTGTGGTGCTCTGTGCGCCTGGCCACCATATAACAGAGCCATAATTATTTTTTTAAATCCATACAAAATAAATCAACTCAATTACATGGATTCCTTAACGGAAAAACATGCAAGCAGTACCATGTTATCCAAAAAACAGTAATACCAGTGACAATAATAATAATCTGATCTGTAGATAATTTTTAATTACATTTTTGTCAAGAATTATGAGATCAAGATGTGATTTAAATTTTCTTTATAAAATGATGACCGAGGCATTATCCATTTGATGTCATATAATTGATTGAATTGATTGGTCAATTTCAATAAAGCTGTAAGAGGTGTTCTGGGTGTGGAGGCGGCAATGGAAGTATTAAATAGGAGCTAGTTTTGAGTATGTCCTGAGGGTACATGAAAAGGGAGTAGTTCTAGAATTTTTATTGAATCTATCATGTTATTAATTAACTGATGCAAAATCATGAAAGCTGATAGAATTCTTTTTTGATTCTGCGCTATGATTTCAAATTCCCACGCAATTGAGTTGAACGTATAGGTACTGGTGTAGTCAGGTCATCTCATACATTTTTTAAAATACAAATAACAAAGAAGTTTGTTTTGAATTTTTTCCAAACTATCAAAAGTTGGACCAATTCTGCAAATAAAACTATTGATACAAACGCTAATTTAGGTTCTACTAACGTATAAAATAGAAGTTTGACTGTATTAACTCCATTGAACGATTGTAATTGCCTCATTAAGTTTCGTAACTGGTGAATCTAAACCTAACTGGTATATCACACTACATTTCTAATATTAGTTCTTGTCGGAGTCTCTTAGTTCCTCAAATGATCAAACATCAATTCATCTTTTGAGCGAGTTATTGTTGAAACAGCGCATTTTTTTTATATTGAAAAACAATTTGTTATTATGACTCCACTTTATGATGTTATTAGTGTCTTTTTGAAATAACACACAGTCTCTTACTATTTGAATGTTCTTGAATATTTCCAAGTCATCAACAAATAATATGGATGAGGTCCTAAGTTAGATCCTTGAGGCACATCTGAATTTGTATGAAATTTTTTTGAAGTATTTCCGTTGTTCCTAACAATGTCTATTTTGTGAAAAGTTTTTAATCAACTGTAACAAATTGTCTGAACGTCCGAACCTATTTTTTTCTAGAAGAATATCGTGATTAACTTGGTCAAAAGCTTTACGAAAATATGTTAAAATTACATATAATTGGGATCTGTTTTGTAATGTTTGAAAAATGTTGTCGTTGAAAATTACTAAATTTGTGTTTATCAAACTGTGTCATGAATCCGTGCTGCTCAGAAGCTACACACTTACACTTACTCATATAAGCATATAATTCAGTATAAATAATTTGCTCAAACAACTTGGATGAAGCGCATATAATTGATACACCTCTATAATTTTCCATTTCCAAAATTCGGTGATATTTTTAGTGATTTTTAGTGATTATTAAAATAAATATCTTTTTCACAATTACGGAGGTATAGAGTGCAAATGATACAGCAGTTGTTTCGTTTACCACGGGAGTTCCAGCTAACGGGTATTTTTCGAAATTTACCTTATTGATTCTTACTATTAACAAGGTTCCAGAATTGATTGATTTCTTTCGTGACATTCACTTTTCACGACAGCTGAGTACAGTCAGCGCATAATCTGTGGGTTGGTACCTCAATTACTTTCTACAATTATCATCAGTTGCCATAGGATTGCAACTTTTGAATAGTCCTATCTAAATGCGACGTCCATGACATGTTGAGTACTATTTTTGTAAATGATGGTGAGAAGTCTATGATTTCTGTTGTATTATTTGAACCATTATTTATTATAACAATTGTTTTGAGTACCTGAAAGAGATTGCGGTCACTGATTTTTTTTTTTGAAAAATGGTTATCTCTTTTTTTGCCAATAATTCCTTTCTCGTATGTATAAGCCCACGTCTTGTTCATTGTTTCGCCTTTCTTATTCTATACCCTCTTTCAATTCTTTTCATTCTTCGGTCTCTTTGTTTACACTGTTTTTTTTTCTTTTTCTAGTAGACTGGGGAAGGTAATGATGCAAATTTCAAATGTTGCACACACTAATGTTTGATCATCAACTTGCCCTGGAATCAGAATATGTACACATTAATGGTTATAACTTTGCTCGGATGGACAGGTCCACGAGAGGAGGGGAAGTTGGGGAATGCATAAAAAATTAATTTAAGTACAAATTCATCTGTCAAGACAGTACGGAAATTTTCGACTATATGAAAAGATATGTCAAAGCTTTAGGAATGATTTACATGCACCTTGAGTCTAACCAAACCTGTTTTGTTTCTTGATCGGGTAGAAGATCTATTTTCTAATATTTTCTCCGATTATAATAATATTAGGTGAGGTGAATGAAATCTAGTAAATGCTCATACTATACATTTATCTCCTTTATTTCTGTATCATACGAATAAGTCTGTCTCAAGAAAGAATAAGCATTTAATTCAAATTTATTTTATTCACATCCGCCATTGTGTGTCTCGATGACTTAATTAGTCTAAGAGAGATACAAGTATCAGAACTAAACGTTTTACAAATAAAATCATACTTCTTATATTACTATTCTTAACCTCGCTTTTTATAGGCATTCAGTCTTGAAGTAAATAATTGTGAAATATGAGTTGATTAGGTTATGAAAAAAAGTGTTGACAATAAGAATGATGCATTTTATGAGATTTTTTACTGAAAAAATCGTGTTTGAAGAAGGTCGATTTTCAAGATTCAAAAGGTTCATAACTCGAAAAGTATTAGAGACCACCATGAAATTCTTTCGTTCAGGAGATAAAATTACGTCAGTAACACCACTTTTCTTTTCGTTTCGAGGAAAAGCCCGATAAACTCTCCTTTACTATTATTATTATTTTACTTTAACATAGGCATGACCACATTTTGATAGGCAAGCCATTTTAGGCGTATTCGTCTATTTATGAAACTTCATAGAAAATTTGTTTCGTCCAGTTATCAGATGGGTGAAGGTCAACCTCTCTCCGGATCTTGTACTAAACATTGACATGCTCAATTTTACCTCTGATTTTGAAGCTTCTTCTGACTCAATAATTGAGTGATTCAATCTCAAACACTTATTGTATCACCAACACGCATATCTGGTACATCAGAAACCTTGCTCGATTTGATTATCACAAATATACAAACAGAACATTGTGAACCAACAGTGGAAAAATTATCTACAAATTTCCGAGCACTTCACAAGTTACATTTCACTGAACATTCTCCTACCGACATTCATAATTTACATATCCGTCGTCTTACAATACTCATATATAATAAATTTATAAAGGATATTTCAGCTATAAAAGGGCTACCATCATCAACAATTTGATTAGTCTAGATTGTTCTCTTTTGACTTTATCCTTGAACTCTTCGAAGAGTTAATCTCGATATTTGGTCTGTTTATCGCCAGGAGCAGAAAACTCTATGACGACGAAAATCGTCTTACTTTCACGGTCGAGGACTACTACATCAGGCTTATTGGCCTATATCTGCCTAAGGGTGAGAAATGATTGGAATGAGTATTTCCAGTAGATCCGGCACTTCTCATTCTCCACCACGGATCCAAAATCCCATGGAGCGTAAGGCAACACCGGTGACTCGTCTATCCCATACGAGTGTCATAGATAGTAATATATACAGGGTGGGTCACGGTCGATGGTACCTTAGACGTTTACGAAGAACAGGACATAGGATCATTCTGAAAATTTGGTATCTCAAGTAGTTGCTCTTGGTCTATCGATCTAAAATATTTTCAGCAATGCAGCGTTGCCGCTTATACCAGAAAGTAGCAGCATCCTTGTTATTTCAAATGGGTCACCCTGTATATTACCGCATTTTTGAACTTGTCATTTCTTTCTGATTATTTCTGCCCCATACTCCCCTATACCCATCTCTAACGGTTTTTGAGATATTGGTTATTTTCCATATTTTTTTATCCAAAACATAGCTCGAATTGAATGTTTATTTCTGCGGTATTTGGATTCTTAGGAAGTTGCAATTTTGTGCTTAGTTCATCAAGATCATGTGCATTGATTCTGTATAGAGAAGTTTGTTCTGCGTTGTACAGGGTCGTTCAAAATTCATGATCTTACTGCCAGATACGAAAAGGGTTGAAAGTGTGTTTTTTTAAATGGAACATCCTGTATATTATAGAATATCCTGAAAGATGACTAAATTCCCTTCGAATTGATATATCATGTTCCTATACCTAAATAGCCAGAATTCCGAGATAATAGCAATTTTCACTTGTAATCTCCCAAGTGCTTGAATTATTGCCGGAAATTTTTCGAGTACATGAATTTTTTGATAATTTTCTTTGAAAATTCATGTACGAGATAAATTTACGGCAATTAATTCAAGCACGAGGGGGATTCGGTAAGAAAATTTCGCACCGAGAAATGAAAATCATCCAACAATTCATAAGAAATAACTAACGATGGTTTCACCTGAACTATTTATAACCACTGAAATATTGATATGTAAAATACCTAACAAAATTTTCATCAATAAATTTGATTAAATTTGGAACAAAAAAAATATAAAAGTTGTGTTCTTTCTTATAGTGGATTGAACCATCGACCTAGCGACTCATAGGCCGCAACACTACCGCTGAGCTATAGACCGTCAGATAGTGACAGATTTAGGTGCCCCATTTTCACATACAAGGGTTGAGAAGTACATCGATGTTGAGTAAAATGGAGGGAAATTTACGAGTGGCTCCTGGGGATAACATATGGAAAATTCGATTTTCCATGGAAAATTCGATTTTCCATATTTTAACGCGAGCCGTGTTCACCTAATCATTAATTAATAGAACCTGGCTTCAGAAGATCAAAGGCTTGAGTGTTGAAGGTGGTTAAAGGGTTAAAATGAGGCTGTAATCTTGTAAAGAAAAATCGAGATTTTAACAGGTTTTCCCACGCAAGCCCATCGAAACTATGAAAACCTACATCGTCACTACACCGAAAAACATTGAGTGGCGTGAATGGAAAAGTAGATTTTGTCGTCGGAAAATTTAATGGAAATTCTTTTCGATTTTTCCATATGTTTTCCCCACGAGCCACTCGTAAATTTCCCTTAATTTTGATCAACATCGACTTACTTTTCAACCCTATTCGAGGCTTGTATGTGAAAATGGGGCACCTAAATCTGTCACTATCTGACGGTCTACTACGGGACTTGTGATAAAAACTTGTGACAAATGGTGTATTGAACTTCTTCTGAAATATGATTTCAGAATTGACAATTTCTGCAATAATCGTGGAGAAAATATTTTCAGAAACATTCCAAGAATATAGTAAATTTTGTTAAGTATTTTACATATCAATATTTCAGTGGTTATAAATAGTTCAGGTGAAACCATAGTTATTTCTTATAAATTGTTGGGTGATTTTCATTTCTCGGTGTGAATTTTTTTTACCGAATCTCCCTCGTGCTTGAATTAATTGCCGTAAATTTATCTCGTACATGAATTTTCTTTGAAATTTCCGAAAAATTTCCAGCAATAATTCAAGCACTTGGGAGATTACAAGTGAAAATTGCTATTATCTCGGAATTCTGGCTATTTAGGTATAGGAACATGATATATCAATTCGAAGGGAATTCAGTCATGTTTCAGGATATTTCATAATATACAGGATGTTCCATTTACAAAAACGCACTTTCAACCCTTTTCGTATCTAGCAGTAAGATCATGAATTTTGAACGACCCTGTATAACGCAGATCAAACTTCTCTATACAGAATCAATGTACATGATCTTGATGAACTAAACACAAAATTGCAACTTCCTAAGAATCCAAATACCGCAGAAATAAACATTCAATTCGAGCTATGTTTTGGATAAAAAATATGGAAAATAACCAATATCTCAAAAACCGTTAGAGATAGGTATAGGGGAGTATCAGGCAGAAATAATCAGAAAGGAATGACAAGTTCAAAAATGCGGTAATATACAGGGTGACCAATTTGAATTAACAAAGTTGCTGCTACTTTGTGGTATAAGCGGCAACGCTGCATTGCTGAAAATATTTTAGATCGATAGACCATGAGCAACTACTTGAGAAACCAAATTTTCATAATGATCCTATGTCTCGTTCTCCGTAAACGTCTGAGGTACCATCGACCGTGACCCACCCTGTATAATTTATATTTTTTCAGCGGAACATAGTAGTCTAGAGCTGTATAAAGTACATTATAGAAATTTTTAATTCTAATATTTAAGTCCTCATTATTCAGTATATCCAAATCCCAGTTGATGTTTGCCAAGAAATTGTTCATGCCAATGTAATCACCATTTTTGAAATCATAGAAATATTCTTCATATTTTGCATATTCATTAGAATTATTTTTTAAATCAAAGCAAACTGCTGAGTGATGTATTGTTTTTGAAAGATTGGGTTTAGTAGATTTAGGACAGTAATGTTATTGAACGATGAAAAAATTAAATCTAAATAAAAATTTCCTGAGTTTGGAATTTTATTGATTTGATAACAGTTATGAAAACTGAAAGAATGTAATAAAACAAGTGTCGATGAGTTCTCTGGACAATTAACGTTCATACCAAGATCTTCATTTTACCAGAATGATACAGGGATATTGTAATCATCACCACAAAGAATAATCTTACTGGGAGGGTATTCTTCTGAAATATGATCAACCGTATGTTCCATATAAATATTGGCTGTCGTAACTGTCAACGATAATAGCTGCGTTCAGCAAAAAAATAATTCTCACTCGTCATTTGCATTATAAGAATAGTATTCAAATATATATGGATCCGTTCGAGCAGGACGTGTTGGTTGTAATCCTGGAAGAACTGCAAAGAAGGCATTATGACGATTTCTGAAGGTATATCGGATCACGTATCTGTTTTTCCGTAGAGAGTGAAATCGGGGATTCAATTGGTAGTTGAGGGATACCAGCAACCCTTTCGAGACTCCAGAGGATTTTTTTTTGGAAAGATTGTAGATTAACTAGAGAACTGGCTTGGCAGTTATTTGACGAAATGATCATTCACTTTGCAATGTCCTGCAGAAACACACACACGTAAACAAAAAATTGTAAATTTCCTTTCAATAATCAATTGCACAGTTTTCTTTTTAAATTGCAGTTCTTTGCCCATGGCAAAGAACACTCTATAAGGGCCATTATGCAGTGTGTCCCACTTACCATGCTCACCATGGGTATCTTTTTAATGGTGAGAGATATAAGGTCGTTTAAATGACATCAAATGTGGAGTTAATCAAGGACAACTATAATCTGAAAAATATTTTGATAAAATCTATTCGTTCTTGTTTTATACGCAAAAAACAGATTTTGATCATTTTTATGTCTCGTCCGTAACTTCTTTATTTATGAAAATATTTGAATAGGAATTTCACATTCTTATGGCAGTTTTTTAATGAGATTTTGAAAAAAATATGAAATTCATACCAACTCTTCTAGAATTTGAGATATCAGCACCAACTTTTATTTTTCAAATGTAGGCTATAGCTCACTATGACTTAGTTATGAATCACTTTTTTTTCTCTTACAGATGATATGTCACAGCTTTTTGTTGATAACAACGGAGTTTTCGTCATTTATACAAAAACAAGAACTATTTTGAAGTCACCATCTTGAATTTATAAATTTTAACAGAAAAATCATGATCTCCGACCTCAAAAACCCCCACATACCAATTTTGAATGTAATTGGACCATAATCACAAATCACGTCCGCCATATTGGAGGAGCCGCCATTTTTAATTTTGTATTTCAATAAAAATGCCATAGTGCATCGTCACCGGAATAATGAACATCAGCCAAATTGTAAGTTATTAGGACCGCCAGAAGTGGGTCAAAATTCACGTGCAAGAGACATGAAAATGATCAAAATCTGTTATTTGTGTATGAAACAAAAACGAATAGATTTTATCAAAATATTTTTTCACATTATAGTTGGCCTTGATAAACTCCACATTTGGTGTCATTCAACCGACCTCGTATCTCTTACCATTAAAAAGATATCCATGGTGAGCATGGTAAGTGGGACACACTGTATAATGTCAGTTTGAACTCCTCAAGCCCCAAACCAGTTCACTAATGGTTTAGAATGTGAATGTCATTAATTGAATAATGTTGTAAGGTTCACAATCTAACCATCAGTAAATTGGTTAAATGTTTGAGAAGACATAAACTGACATTATAATAATAGCCCTTTAACTTTATCTAGGAAAAGCTACCTAGATGCATAACGTAACAACGGACGACCGACCAACGTACTTCATCCCTTCGTCAAGAATATTTAATTTATTTATGGTCACCAAAGTCTGTTGATTTATTTTTTACTTGTTATATTGCAACTAAATGATTATAACGATGTTTTGTTATACTTCAACCCTCAATAAGAAAAAAAATAAATTTGAATAAGCTCTTTGATTGCCCCCCCCCACGTTTCTGACTCACGCGCCGCCCCTGGTTACGACTGAAGCCGTAACGACAGGGTTTACAGAATACAAATTTCTGCATTGTCTTTTAGATTAACATAATCGTAAATTGAACTACAACTGTTAATCAACGACTCGTTGAATAAAGACTTTTTAGAGAATAGACCTGTAAGTCGGTGGTCGGACGGATCACGTACGGCCGTCGGTGGATACACAATTTCCACATTTTTGTAAACCAAACGACGACGATGCTTCTTCTTTTGCCGACCGTCAAAAAATTACTAATAGGTATTTATATCAAAACCGTCATCAGATTTGGTATAAATTCAATCAGTAGTCGGAGGAATGCTGCTTGGGATAAGTATGTTCGATAATAACAAAATAATTTTTAAAATCAAGAAGATATTTGTGTCACCGAATAATTTGACCATCAGTTATGGAATGCTAATTCCTGAAATAGCGAGAACTTTCAAAACATGAATTTACCTATCGAATAATAATTATGCAAATAAGCCTATTAACACTATTGCAATCTTGTGGCGACTCCAGTCACTTTATTACAGAATACTTGAGAGACCAAAATAAACGAGCTAAATTAGATCAATCTAAGGCCAAGGAATTCGATCTTCAGATTGCATTTTCAAAACGTAGTGATCCAGGCACATCTGTGTATAGTTACCATATAGAAGTGTTTATTATAATTTCTATGATAGTTACGCAAACTGTACAGTCTTGAGGAACTAGGAATTTGATTGGCTAATGATTCGCAAGTGATTGTTAATACAACTTTTCAGAATTTGTTATATCGGGTGTTTTACGGTGGATGGACATTAGAAGTTTCTCCGACTAAAATATTTTCATCAAAAAGTACAGTGTTGTCGCTTGTATCAGAAAATACTAGATACTTTCTTATTTCAAATTTATTATGTAATTTTTGAAATCCTCATAAGAAATTGTTGAGTATGTAAAATTTTTGTGCTAAACCTGATCTTTGATAAATTCCGATTTTTTCACAATGCAAACTTACAAAATATTGCAATTTAGGTCATAGCTGCATAAAACCAATAAAACCAATTAGTATTCTGCCGATGAACCGGATTTCAGTTCCAGCACACAGGGAGTCTCAGAAGTAAGTTCCTTAAGTAGGTTCAACGAGGATTTCGATTCAACATTTACAAATCATATAGGTAACCTCATTCCCAGTGCAATTAAAATACAACCACGACATATTTTCAAAAAAAAACATGATTCTTCTCTTCTTACAATAATAACAGCAACGAAAAATAAATAATTATTAAATTCACTTAGCATTGCATTGACTTTCTCTAGTTTTTTTCTTCCCTCTATTACTTTTTTTTTTTCTTCTTACATGTCTAATATGTTTGGTCTTGGGAAAACGTAGGTTAAGTTTTGGGTTAGGTTCATAAAGCAATTTGAAATATATTCTAAAATGAACATGAGTTGAGTATAAGAGCACCACTTGGACGAACTCCCCCTTGACATTTCCTCCATTTTTCCTTATATCATATTCTCTTTGTAGTTTCTGAGGAAATAAAGGCAACTATTATCAATTTTTCTCCCTTTAGTTACATTTCTGCCAGGCCCGTGCCGGAATCATTCCTGCATAATACCTGGCAAAGCCTTCCTACAAGAACACACTTTGCAACGTTCCCTGAATCCCAAATATTCAATTCCTGGAGGGTTTGTGAATGAGTTTTCTTGTACCAATGAGGATTTACGTGTCTCCAGTATTGGCAATTGTGCCTGTTCACAAGTAAAAAGAAGATTCGCCAGAAAAGAGAGGTAATAATTATCACCAAGTGATAATTGACATGTTTTCACAAAACTCTGTCCGCCTGTCAAAATCATCTCCATTCAATGGACCTTTCCAAGAGATATGCGGTAACACTGAAATTAGAAAGTAAATACGCTAATATCACTCGGGATTTTTTATTTTTTTTTCTGACCGCTAGTTTATCTATTGTAACATTTTTTATTTACCGCTACCAATTTTTATCTATTTAAATCTATAACTGGTAGACAGGCAGATACAAATGTCACATAAAGCACGGTGCTGTTCGTCGGAGAGCAAAATGGGCAATGGATTAGAGAAACTCAAAAAGTGGTAAAAAGCTACCCTTGAGCGCCACTTAATTTTATATCTGATTTCCTAATGTAAAAGTTGATCGATGGTTAAAGTCGTGCCGAAAAACTAAGAATCAGACACGATGATTATTACCTAAAAATAGAATATTTTCTCAGTAAATATTCCGATATTCAGTAGTGAGAGATTTGTGGAATAAATAAAATATTCTGTTTAAATTGGTACTTGATTTACTTGAATTTAAAGAAATAATTACGTTGACATGACAATTGCAACTTGAAGAAAATTTGTGCACCATTGGAAGACAGTAGGTGTATGAGAATAATAATAACTCTTAATATCAATAATTAATGATATAAGCACCCTTATGTATGCATGGATGTTAAGTATGGATGAATTGCTAATAGCTCAGCATAGTACTATGTATCGCTTTACACTGATATTGATTAATCAAAAAAAAAAATGTCTGGATGATATTGAATGATAAATTTCGTAAATCAAAGTACAGTAGGTAGATAGATACTTAGGATATAAGTAAGGTAGGTAAATCAAGTATTCCAGGAATAATGTCACCAAAACAAAAATATCAATAATACGAACGTTTCAGTTCAAAAAAAAATAAAAAAACATGATAAAATAAATGCAATTCTGGCCTGTTTTATCCCGCGTAGACCATCCGAGGAGGTGTGAGAAGGGGCGGCTTCCGACTGCAGACAGCAACAGGAAAGACTGCCAAATACAGAGGGGTTGAAGGTCGTATCAGCTTTTCAACCAACGCTGACGTAGTGAGGAACCTTCTAAGGTTTCCACGGTGGGGAAATGATCACCACTTGAAGTTATCTTGGTGGGGTTCTTGCATCCAGACCAGAAAACCAGGAGTTGGGTGGACAAGACAATTTTTTGTGACAGGAGTTTGGCACTAGCTTTACCGGTACAGTCGTAAAAAAAGGAAAAAGGCAGGTAGCACAAAAACAGCTTCAATCGTCGTAGCAGAAGTCGGCCTTCAACAATGCATTTAATTAATCCAATGAAGAATGCGAATGCAGCACTGCAAATTGTTGAAAAAGCCGGTACTGAACCAAAAAAACGACTTTTATTGAAAAACTTGTACACCTTTAGCCTGGCCCTTCTTGACTGTCTTCCTCGCACCGGTCTCGATCTCCTTTCCATACTATCAAATCTCAATCGCTATGATATACGACGGGTGACCTCTCTTAGAAGGAGAGTCAAACTCGAAAAGGGTGATCCTTAATGAATGCAAGAATCATGTATGATTTTGATGTGTTTGGAAAATTAGGCGAAAGGTTAATCTAATACCAACTAGATGGTGGTGGTGGCTGTACCTACATGAAATGAATGCAACGATTGATTGATTCGATACTTTTATACAAGGGTGGTCACATTGCATGATGTTGAAACATTTGATCCTTTTATAATAATTATAACAAGTAGTGATATAGTACTTGAAAAATAGAAAAAATTCCTAGTGGCATTTAAAAATGCTACACTATAATCAGAAGAAAAGTGGTTTCGTGACGTCACGTTCATCAAAACTAAACCTGGCAACGTTGTTAAAGTTGTGCACCAAATTCTCATTCAAATATAATGTGTCTTATGACAGTTGTCTTTCGTCTGTTTCACGGTGCGATCAATAGGAATAGTTTGTCTCTGTCTAACTCATTTGCCTACCCATTTGATACAAGTGAAGCAGTTCCATCAGATCTAAACTTCAACGAACACTACCTTGATTTATTTTTTGAGGTTAACGCGGTTTTCTAAGTTTTGAGAGCTTTTGTTGTTTGTGTTCTAAAATTTGTTATTAATTCCTGTATCTCCAGTACCTGTATCCCTGCAATAACTGAAGATGTCGAAAAGGTGCTTTGTACCGCTGTGAATTATCCAAACTTACCTTCACGAAGCTTTGTTCCATATTTTTAATACACAATTACACAAATAAATTCACACCAAATCGTTTATGATAACACGTCACTACACTATTATCGAATTTATCAGTTGAATGTTGATTGTTGAATGTAAATAAAATAAACATTAACCTCACATCTCCATATAACTTTTGACAGTTGAGAACTGTCATTGCGATTTGCTGTGTTGTCAGTGCTCGTTCTTCATCAAAAGGATGGTCTGTTCAGAAAATTTGAAAGTTACAAATACAATAAAAAATAGCTAATATGTGGATTTTTATCTATGAGTTGATCAAGTGACAATGTTTTGATTATTTCTCAACGGCTTATATCATGCTAGAAGTTATATTTTTAAGGAGAACGGTATTGCCTCTTTCGGAACGTGGATTATCGAGGGAGATATTTCCGATGAACGTGACGTCAGCGGCACACTTTCAAATGTGATATTTTTTTAAAATGAAAGAAAAATAATGGAACTTTTTGTTAAATGGACTTTTCAGACTAACAACTATCGATTTAAACGAGTTTTGTAATTTATTTTCCGTAAATGTAAAGGTCCATTCTTGTACATTCTGCATTTCATAAGGATGGAATTTTTCTTCTTTCAGAATTCGATGTATGCTGCTTTTACAAACTCCACAAATAGTCTCAAGTTGATTGAATGTTGTCCATAACTGCATGTCCTACAACTGCAACAGTGACCCCTACATTTTTCATTGTCTTTCCTCGTGCATGGTTTTCCTGACTCCAAGAACTTATTCATCAATTGTATCACGTACTGATTTGATATGTTTTTTTCTGGAGGAATTTCATTGAAAATTCGATCCGTTTTCAGTTGATATTCTCTCTTATAAATAATATAAACCGTTTTCGGAAGTTTTCAAACGATTGAATGAAGGAAATCGAATACATCAATATAACAGGGCTCAACCAAAGATATAGCGTCTGCCTTACCTTCCAAACTATTATTTTTGAAATCAAACTATTTTTCAATGTGATTTGGGAACCAACAAATAGCCTAGTAATTATTATTGTCAGCAAATTTTCTTCAATAATTTCAGAATACTGTGGAAATCGTATGTTTATCAAAAACTGCAATAACATATCTTGTTGGAATCAGTTCACTTTTCAACAAAATGGAGGTCCTTCACATTTTGTTAGACTGATACCTACCCAACTTTCAGTTTTTATAGGAGATGGATTGGAAGTCGAGGATCAGTATAACTTGGCCTACTAGATCTCTTGATTTATCATACTTAGATTTGTATTGGAGAGGTTTTCGAAATCCAAGGTTTATATCAATTATCAAAAGTGGATGCGAATGTCGTGCAGTGTAGAGAAAATGTGTAAATACATTTCGAAAATCTCTTAAGATAAGGTAATTCATTTCCGTTGACAATACATTACAGCATCGTATAGAAAATTATCAAACAAGATCAAGCATGTAGTAGTTTGAATACTATATGAAAAAGAGAACCATAAATGTATACAAAACAATATAGATAATTACAAATATACATCATATCCATACAGTGATTGTTCAATGTGGAACAATAGTTATTTTTAATACAACACAAACACATGTTCTTAACGTCATAAAGTCTGTCAAATTATAAAAGCACTTTTCTGAAATTCTGAATAGTTTAAAATGGTTATTGACCACAAGCCCAGGCACAATTTCAGGGGGTGATTTTATACACCACGGGTCATATATAATGTTGAAGTACTGGTCGAGAAACGAACGTTAGGCACTATGCCGTCAATTTTCCGCGGTACAGGTGAGTATACAGGCGAGTTGAAATGTCGTAAAAAGGGGGTACTTTTTGATTACTTTATACATGATGGCACTATTCTCGTCAAAGAGGCAATGAAAAAAGAATGCTCTAAAACCCAGTGCCGTCAAAAAATAGCGGTACAGGGAGTCGGATTTTTTTTTGAAATCGGCGATTTTACCCCCCCTCCCCAGTTAATCGAATACTTGACGGCGTTGATTCAATTAACTTTGCCTTTCCTTAAAAAACTATAATACATCTATGCCGTCAGAAAAGGGTGGTACATGGGGTCAGAAATCGCGAATCAACACCCGATTTTTACCCCTTATGGGGGTGGTCATTTAGAATTTCATGGCGCCGATTTCTAGCTTTGAGTTAACATTTATTGAGTATTCTAAACATGGTGCCGTCAAAAAATTATGGTTCATGCAGAAATAAATAAAAAATTACAAAAATTTTAGAGCAAATAATCAAAGTTTTCTTATAAGGTCATTTATTTCATACGGTTTTTTTAAAGCAGAAATTACCTATAATGGCTTTATAATTATGCTGTCAATAATTCATGGTACTCAATTGAAATACAGAATAAATATAAAAACGAAAAAATTGAAAATTGCCTGCACATTTATAAGAGTTTATTTTTGAAATATTATTGTGGATAGCACTTCATTAAACATTAAAAAACATAGAAAAGTTGGTTCCGTCAATTTTCCCTTGTTATATTTTATGCATTTGACGTGAAATCTCTTGCTACTTTTGGCTTATTTCTCCTACCATTTTGGTCATAATTTTGGTCAAATATTACAAGACGACATTAACAATATAATATTGACCATATTGAACAGAAATTTAAAATTGTGTTGCCGACAACATTAAACGGAAACTCTTCGTAATAAGTGAATTTCAAAATTTTAACGATAATCTTGGTAATATTCGTTTTCGGTCCAAAAATCGAATAGCGAACTTTCATGCACTGATAGGGATTTATCATAAAAAAAGTAGTATAAAATATATTATAAAATAAGCGATTAAAGATTTGAATAACAATGTATAAATCATTAAAATTTTATGAAAGATTATAAACTAGATAACTATTATTAATTTTCATAAAAAATGCATAAGTCTTTCATAAAGTTTTAAAAGCGTTAGTCAATGTTTATGGTATTTTTATTGAAATTCATAATAAATAGATTTTAAAAAATCAGAACATGGAACATACTATAATATTAATTCATTCAACAACATAAATTATTCAACAATTTATTATTCTTCATCAGAATTCTCGCTCTCTATATCTGATTCACTTGCAGAATCCATTTCAGTCACTTTCTCCAGATCTAAAATATTAATACATTATATAATTGAAGAAATATTACAAGAAATCAATTAATTGATTTTGCTGTCTCATACCTGAATTATCATCTTCAATCCACGATCACAACACATTTTTTTTGTTCCAAATTTAAACACATTTATTGATGAAAATTTTGTTATTTTACATATCAATATTTCAGTGGTAGTATATAAATATATATAAATAGTTCAGGTGAAACCATCGTTAGTTATTTCTTAGGAATTGTTGGGTGATTTTCATTTCTCGGTGTGAAATTTTCTTACCGAATCCACCGCGTGCTTGAATTAATTGCCGGATATTTTTCGAGTACATGAATTTTCTTCACTAGGGAGATTATATTATCTAAAAGTGGAGAATAGAAAGGAGATGTCAAAGTGGGGATATGTATGCGCACATGGACTACGCTCCGTTTTTCGTGCTCAAAAACTGGCGGCAATTACACGCGATGGACATTCAAGTATTCAACTCTTCAATGGATGGTCCTCACTTCTAGCGACCTAGAGACACTATCAACATATTATTGTCTGGCTTTTCAGGAAACGAATTTTGTTTACAACGTTCCATTGTCTGCGAGAAATTATTTGCTGCCATAATTTGCCATAACGTCATTTAATAGTTATTTAAGTAACAAGGAATGTAAAGACGTGTTAACATTCGAGGTGAGCGAGTACGAGCCGAGGCAAAGCCGAGGCTTGTCGCTTGCCGAGGATGATAACAGTCGATACATTCCGTGTTACTTATTACGTTTTTCCCGCTGCTTGTTGACATTTCTCAAAATTTGCCTGAATTGAAGTTTGTTTTCTTACCCTTCCTTCATGATTATTCGTTCGCTATTTCATTCTAAGTTGCTTGTGCGTGTAACTAAGTTACCGAATAAGCAGACAACAATAATATTCAAAAGGTCTCATAACCTAAAAATTGATATGAATGAAGCTGAAGGTATTACTTGTCAAAGGCAAAGTCATTATTACCCTAGGCATGTAAATGACACTATTTACATTCCGTTGTCAAGATGAATTAGTAAACGAATGATATAGGCCATTTACCTGTTTTGTTGCTAAGCATGTATGGACTATTTACAGTGTCGGCAGCGGGAAAAATAAATTACATTCTACGAAAAAAATAATAATCTTAACTTCTGAAAAATAAATTGAAATTCAACTAACACAAAAAATATCTAATAAAAGTTTAAAAAATAACACCTTGTTGTGCCAAACAATAGCCGAATCTGTGATACAGAGATAATCTCATATCACGGAGTAGATTTGGCGTAATGTAGGCACAAAGTTGGATAATTTTGCCCCTTAATTCATCAGGATTTGTTGCTCTCTGAAATGTATGTCGATACGCGGATTCTTTCAGATATTCCCAAAGAAAGAAATCATTTAAATCATACCACATGTAGATATTAAGCGATCACGAACTGTGTTTTAAAGAAATTGTGTAACTGGTCGTAACTCGTGACTTTGTGACTCGAACAACCATTCTGTTGAAACCAAATGTCCCCAAAATTATTAGGAAGTAGCTGCATTGTCGGACTAATTTGATTTCGACATGAAAAACACATTTTTCTGCGTATTGTACCATATAAAATTGACGGCATAGTAAAATATGTTATCTTTGAAGGATATAGCATTGAAACAGCTAAATTTTAGGTTGGATAAAATGACCACCCCCACAAGGGGTAAAAATCGGGTTTTGATTCGCGATTTCTGACCCCATGTACCACCCTTTTCTGACGGCATAGATGTATTATAGTTTTTTAAGGAAAGGCAAAGTTAATTGAATCAACGCCGTCAAGTATTCGAATAACTGGGTAGGGGGGGTAAAATGGCCGATTTAAAAAAAAATCCGACTCCCTGTACCGCTATTTTTTGACGGCACTGGGTTTTAGAGCATTCTTTTTCATTGCCTCTTTGACCAGAATAGTGCCGTCATGTATAAAGTAATCAAAAAGTACCCCCTTCTTTAGGGCATCTCAACTCGCCTGTACACTCACCTGTACCGCGGAAAATTGACGGCATAGTGCCCAACGTTTGTTTCTCGACCAGACATTATATATGACACTCGTGGTGTATAAAATCACACCCTGAAAATGTGCCTGGGCTTGTGGTCTATTAGACATCTTAACAAAAACTGATCTTACTCAATTTTGACTTCTCTGCAGATACGGTGTTTTGGCTAAGGAGGGTAGATTTCAATTCTCTGGGCAACAAATTAAACATTTTCAATCCTAAGAACTTAGGTATATTCAATGTTACATTATATTCACAAAATATTTTGATTTCTCACGTTTACAGTCATTAGTGGGAAATAGGTTTCTGTTTTTGAAAACATAAACGGACATTTCCAAAATGAATAGACAAACCAGAGGCAGAATCTTTTACTTAACAAATAATGGTTCACAGGATCTGCGTTGAGAGACACCAGCGATCATTCTCTCAAGTATTTTTGTGCTGTGAATACATTATAGGTGCTAAAGACGAATTTTCCCAAAATTGGAAGCCATATCTCAATCGGGATTGGACTTAAGCGTAGTATTTTTATACCTCTCGTGATTATCGGACTTTATACAAACAATTTATTATTTATAACATTTAGAAATGAAAAACAATGTACAAACTTGTAAATTTAAATATTTATTAATAAAAGTATCAATATAACTAGCTGATTACAAGTCGAAGACGGTTTTAAATTTTGAAATAAAAACGAAATGAATTTAATTTTCGTATTAGAGACTGTCAAGCAGCTCTTCAGTTCAGTGTGTCATTCAAAACAGTTCCCAAGAACCTCACAGAATCTGACTGAATTAAATGTTCATTTCCATTATCAATACTGATTATATAGGTACTTCTTGATGTTACTGAATGGTTGAACCCTTCAAATGATTTCAGTCGATGAAAACAAATCAACTTGATTTACACTTATTTTTTATTAACAGTTTCTCTTCAATTGATCGATTCTCAATTACATTACACCGATGAATTTGTTATTGAATTCCATTCAAAATGATGTATCACAAGGATAGTAGTCCTGATTAAAGTCTTGAAGTAGTGGGTGCTGGGGATGAGGGGGATGACAGCACACAGTAGGTATATGGATTTGTAGTAAATTTGAGCTTCTTCAACTTTGTAGTCATTTTCACGTCAAAACATCACGAGGTCAATTTTTTTTTTAAGAAACAAGATGTGTTCTTCAAATTGCAAATCGATTTCAATAATTATAACAAAAAATTTTCTGTGGTGTTCACGTTCTAGTGGGTCATGACCAATAGTTATACCTTCTATGTAACACTTGAAGGAGAGTAATTTGGTCTTATTAATATTCCAGATGAGCGAATTAGAATCGCAAAATTCCTATTTCTTGAATAAGTCGTTCTGAATTGTTTACGTTAATGTTAAAGTATCTTTTCCATGCCACAAGATGGTAGTATCATCAGCAAAAAGTGTGAACTTGCATTGAACGTTGAGAAGCACCACGTCATTCAAGTATACCAGAAAGAGAACTGGTCCCAGAACAGACCCTTGTGGTACACCGCAATTAATGTACCCGCATTCGAAAGATTCTTGTCCGATGAAAACTTTTTGTATCCGGTTCTCCAAGTTAGACTGGAATCAATCAAGAGCACATCCTCGAAATCCGTAAACCTCAAGCTTTTGCAGCAATATTTTGTGACTCACGCAGTCAAAGGCTTATGTCGCAGAACGCTGCTGCGACTATTTTTCCTTCGTTTATAGATAGATAGATATTTTATTGACTATGTGACACATACAGAATATGGTTTATAGTAAGTCAGTGGAACAGAATATATATGCACAATATACACATACATTTACATACTTAAATAAAATAAAATTTGTATAACATACATACAAACATACATGTAAACACAATATATGTGTAATAGTTAAATTTAAAACAAAAGAAAATTATGAAAGTGTGGTCACAAAAGGGATGTTTGAATGTAATCATCAACAGAATAGAAGCAATGATCCAGAAGCACTTTTTTCACATTAATTTTGAAACATTTATCATTCATGGATATAATTTGGCAAGGTAATTTGTTATAAAGTTTGAAATTTAAAGAGTTTCTTTCTGATTTTACTAATCTATAGCGTGGCACTAGTAAATCATCAGAAGTAACGGAACGTGTGTTATGATGATGAAGGCTAGACATTTTTGGGATGCTCAGTCTCTTGGAATGAATTTCTGTCAAATTTTGTAGAATGTAGATACAAGGAAGTGGTAAAATCCGTAACCTCTTGAAGAGTGGTCGACAATGTTCATTATATCTAACTCCGGTTAATATTCTTATTGCTCGTTTCTGTTGTTTAAATATTTTTAAAGAGTTAACTGAGTTATCCCATAAAACCGTACCATAGCTGATCAAAGAGTGAAAAATACCGAAGTATATGTTTTTCAACATATTCGGGTTCAAACATCGACTGAGTTGCCTGAGTAAAAACAAAATACTGGACAGCCTAGTACTAAGTAAATCTATGTGGTGTGACCAATTCAGACAATCATCTACTACAACCCCAAGCAATTTACAGTGGTTACCTTTCGTAATTTGGTTATTACTAGAAATAACTAGGTTTTGGGATTTTCTCCTGTTAATGTGAAGATTATTTGCAGAAAACCAAGTTTCTGCTTCCGATATTATTGTTTCTGCATGTTCAAGGAAAAGAGAAATATTGGTATTAGAAGTAATGAAAGACGTATCATACGCAAAGAGGACAATCTCACACTTTGTCATCATATAGAAGCATAGGTCATTTATGTATATTATAAAAAGCAGTGGCCCCAAGCCAGATCCTTGAGGAACACCGTGAAGAATCTTTTTCATTTCAGATTTAGAGTTATTGGGCAGGCAGACATATTGTTGTCTGTCCTCTAAATATGATTTGAATAATTTCAATGGTGTGCCTCTTATGCCATAAAATGCAAGTTTTTCTAACAAGAGCTCATGGGAAACACAGTCGAAGGTCACACATGGTCAATAATGAATGTTCATGACCTTCCAAATCCTCGACTATGCTTTCCAAGATTTCAAGGAGTGCTTTTGTTGTAGATTTATTACTGCGAAAGCCAAACTGGGCAGAGTGAAAGAGTTTGAACCCTTCGAAATAGTCCAATAATCTGACTTTCAATAGTATCTCAATTATTTTAGAAAAAATTACTATTATTGATATTGGTCGATAATTATCAACCTCATCAACGTCATCTTTCTTATGCAGGGGCACAACTTTTGCAATTTTAAAGGCACTGGGAAATATACCCTGAAAAAAACAATCATTTATCAAGATTGTCAGTGGTTCTACTGAACTGTTCAAAGATTCTTTCAGGAAAGTATCATTTAAGCCATAAAAATCTGTCGAGGAAGATTTTTTCAGCTTATGTATTACTTGGCGAACCTCATGAGTGGTCGTCTTGTACAAGAAAAAGTTATGATTTACAGGAGGTACTGATTTTAAGTAGTCGGAACTACTACTCGAAATGACTGGAATGTTTTTGATTATTTTATCAGCTACCGTACTAAGAAAATTATTGAAATCTTCTGCTGTTAGTGCGTTACTTATTTTCGGAACAGATTTTTTATTACTTTCAAAATTCACCACTTCCCAACTTGCTTTATTCATGTTTTTAGAGTTTAGTAAAAATGAATCATATGCTGTTTTTTTAGTTATCACAACTGATTTGTTATAATCTTTTTTTAGATTTTTAAAGAGATGCCACTTAAGAGGATCATTTTCTACATCACACACAATTTTCAGTGCTGACAAAATATTCCTTTTGTTGGTTAGTTCTTGACTAAACCACCTCACAGGTGGACGGATATTGGAATGATAAGTTTTCAAGGGAAAACAATCGTCAACTATACTTTTGTATTTTTCAACTAACCAGTTAGCCATATCGTTAACATCATGATTGATATCAAAAAATCTTGACCAATTGATGCTGTCAGCAGATGATCTGAATTTCTGCAAACCACCATCAGTCATTATTCTTCTAGTTACCAAAGTGGTATTACTCACTTTTTCTTCAAGTGTCAGGTATTGTCCCTTATGATCAGCTATGCAAGGTTCGTAAACACCAACCTGTCGATCTTTCTCATCAATATTTGTAATAATATTATCAATACATGTAACCGTATGTTCAGTTACTCTAGTATAATCCCAAATGGTTGGAGTCATGCCAAATGACCTACATAAGTCCAAAAATTGTGTCAAATTCACCGATTGAATTTTAAAGTTCAAATTGAAATCTCCAACCAGTATAATTTTAAATCTGCTACGTGACAGATCTGTCAGGACATGTTCAATATCATTGAAATATTGTTGAAGGTCACTAGATCCAGGTGATCTATATGTAACCACAACAATAATCTTCAATTCTGGGATTTTAATTGCACAAAATTCGGATTGTAATTCGTCACAATATTTTGAAACTGATACTTTTTTAAAACCAATGGAATTTTTAACAAAAATGCACACCCCATCTCTGTCATGGACCTTTCTACAAAAAGAAGTTGCGAGGGAAAAATTATTGATGTTAATAGTTTTCAAAAGAGGTTCGGACAACCAATGTTCCGAGCCACAAAAGACATTAATATTAAAATCCGATAAAAATAGATTAATTCTATCAACTTAGTTGGCTAGACCCTGTACATTTATATGGAATAAATTGAGCCTGTCCATCTTCAAAACATTTCTGAGACAATTTTTTGTAGTCAAGTTGTTCTATATGAGAATATAGACCGTCCAGATAGTGACAGATTTAGGTGCCCTATATTCGCATACAAGCCTCGAATTGGGTTGAAAAGTACATCGATATTGAGTAAAATGGAGGGAAATTTACGAGAGGCTCCTGGTAAGAACATGTGGAAAATTCGATTTTCCAGAACAGAAATAAACGGAGTATTTTGCCAATATTTTCACGCGAGTCGTGTTCACCTAATTATTAATTATTAGAACCTGGCTTCGGAATACCAAAGGCTTTAGTGTTGCAGGTGGCTAAAGGATTAAAATGAGGGTGTAATCTTGTAAGGAAAAATCTAGATTTTGACAGATTTTCCCACACAAGCCCATTGAAACCAAGAAAACTTACATCGTCACTAGACCGGAAAACATAATGGCTCGCGTGAAAATATGGGCAACAAACTCCTTTTATTTTTGTTCTGGAAAATCGAATTTTCCATATGTTCTCCCCAGGAGCCACTCGTAACTTTCCCTCAACATCGATGTACTATTCAACCCTATTCAAGGCATGTATGCGAAAATGGGGCACCTAAATCTGTCACTATCTGACTGTCTTATATATGTTCCAAAAGTTTGATCATTGCATCATTGGTACTTGTATTGTTTCGAAAACAGAACTGGTTCTGGTTTAGAAGGTTGCGGCGTTCCATGAAGGCCATGATGCAGATCTAAACAAGTTTTTCTATAATTTTTCATAAGGTCGATAGTAATGATATTGGGGATGATTTGATGGTTGGTAAATTTCCCCCCCCCCTTTGTTCTACTCGGCTCACACCTAAGTATCATATAATATGATGGGTAAGAAAATAATTTTATTTTGCAGATCTGAATGCGTAAACGTGCCTCGCTCCCATACATGTCCCGTCTGGAGGACTATTCTCGAAACATTCGCCTTCCAATACGTATACGAATAAAAGAAACAAATATACATATTTCATGTGTATAAATGTAAAAATAACTGTAAAATTTGGTCTTACGAAACTCCCCACAAAAGCAGAGCTTGTGCGAGCAAGGGAGATCCGGGACCTACAGTTTACATAAAAGTGGAATCCGAACCACTTCAGCTCCGTGACGGGCGTCCGGGGATCGAACCCGGGCTGCCTGGCTGTAAGGCAAACACCACAACCACAGTCAATCGAATTCACATACGTACAAACTCGAGAATATGACACTTGATAGGTTCAGAATATGCGCATGAAAATTTGCATCGCTCAGGTATGTAATTGAAAGAGGTTAGGTTAGTTGTATACGTGTTGTCATTTTCGTTACACCGCGTGAAATGTCTATTGATCCTAGAAAACGTAGGTATCGATATAAAATGATTTCAGCCAATTTATATGTTTCTTTAGGTGTTTGAAAGAGTTTCTGTGCAAAATACATTGAATATCTATTTACCACTCGATGCCTGATCTACCGATAATTAGGTAGCATGTCAATTTGGTGGCTTGGGAAGTGCTTGTTGATTGAATAAAATCACTGAATTCATAAGTAATCATTTTACAAAAAAACTCACCGAAGAGAATTTGCAAAAACTGGTCGAAAATTTGGATTTGGACCAATCTGACCTTGATGATGATTTATAGGATTTATAGGAGGAAGACGAGGAAGATGAAGTTCATACCCGACCCGATCGATGACTTCAACTCTTCTGATGACGAACCACTTGCAAACTTCCGTCCTAATTCTGCTAAGAATTGGAAGCGTGATCATCAATTTGAACCTACACCTCCTCCTTCAGTACTGGAAATAGATTCCAGCGATCCCAGCAGGGTAAAAGAGCCGATTACATATTTTCATAGTATATCGACGAAGATTTGTTTGACTCCATGACACTTTTCACCAATATGAAGGAAGGCAAAGACACTGACAAATCATTAGAGCTCACTGCGAAAGAGGTTCGTGAATTTATTGAATTTAGTATGTTGATTACTTTCCATGGTTTACCACTCATAAAAATGTTCTGATATCGCGAAACTAGAGTCCCAACAATTACAGACAACATTTTCCGGAATCGTTTCCTCCACTTATGTACACGTCTGAAATTAGTGATCAATGATGCCATTACCAATGAACAGCTAAGTGTAGATCGTTTCTGGAAAGTATGTCCTTTACTCGATTCGGTTCAGAAGAGCTATCGTCTAAATGATAGAACAAGTCAAGTTTCAATGGACGAGCAGATGATACCATTCCACTGGCATGTATCCATGAGGCATTAAATGTTCGTGGAAAACCAAACCCAGTGGGTTTGAAGAATTTTGTTATGACCACACCTAGAGGGTTACCATTATATTTTTATGTATTTGGAGGATCATCTGTGGAGTCTGTTTTATGTTCAACACCTGAAAAATTAGATGTTGGTGGACGAATGATTTTGAAACTCACTGACACTTTACCAGAAGCAACAGCATTCACTGATAGATATTTCACATCTATTCCCCTTATTGAAGGTTTCCTCAAACCAAAGCGGGACGCGGGAGCGGGAACGGAAAATGGGAACTGAGCTAATTGCTAGAAAAACAGTGCACAGAGCAAACTAAACATATTTCGCTGTTTGCCTGCATTTCGGAATACGAATAATCGCACTGGTATGCATTTTTATATATCCTAGTATTGAATTTTAGTCTTGCGTTTATCCCGTTCCCGCTCCCGTCCCGCGTTCCCACGTTGGTTTGGGGAAACCTTAATACGCTATTGTCACGGTCAACCAAATTAACTGGAACTATCATAACTAATAGGATTCCAAAAAGGTCGAATTTTTTAAAGACACCGTTCTGAAAAATCAGCAATAGGTTCGTATGATCAGCTTGTGCTAGAAGATGGAAGAATAAATTTGATAAATTGGTTTGATTCCAAACCTGCCCTCCTGACTATCAGAGAGTATACAATCAAAAGATGGGTGGTATCTTATTGGACAGGGTTCTAGGTGAATACTCCATGAGGACGAGAACCAACAAATGGAGAAACAACAAATCGATGCATCTATCATTTTTTGATTTCGCTCCAGCTGCAGGATGGTTCGAGTATCGACAAGGTGCAACTATTGCAAAAGACCCAAAAAAAGAGATCAAAGATTTCAAACTCGCCATCGCGAAATCTCTCATTCACTCCATGCACAATTCGTTCCAAATTTATTACCTGTAGTCGATACTGTTTCAATCATTCAAAACTATAAATAGTTTCCTGCCACTCAATCGAGTCAATTTGTGTCAGAATCTGTGGTGACCTTATTTTTTTAACGAATGAATAATTCTTGAGGAATGAGATGAAATCTTCGATGGAAATCGTTTTATTGTTATGTTTTGCTCGAACATAGATAATAATGCAAATATCGAATAAATTAATGAATTAATCGTTAATAAGAGATCATTTTGTTAAGAGAGAAATTCATTATGAATTGTAATTAATGGTTTCTTTGTGGAAATTAGCTAGGTAAGGTCATTGTCAAGTTGAAGGATCAGTTTTGTATTTACATTGAGGTTGTTTTCTATCCAAATACTTAGTTTTGTAAGAATTTTTGAACCGGATATTTGGCTGGACAATGAAGGGATGTTTGACACCTTATCGGAATGGGCGTCCAATAGTCCATTTTGCCATATACAGGTCTTTTCACTTAATTTGTCACCCATAAATTGGAATTTCTCTACTAAACTCAACACATTTGACATTCGAGAACTTTTTTCTTAAAATCTGTCCGTCTGTTTTCTGTCCTATTTTGGTTCTCATATTGTGCGTGATTGGTTCATAGAAATGCAGGTTTTTGGAAAGAAATGATAGTCGCAGGGGGCCAATTCTGGAGGATATTGTGGATGAGGAAATAATTCGTAGCGTAGCGTGATGTTATATCCAGTACATCGACTCAATACCAGATAACTTGAAAGATCCTAGTGAAATTAACACATTTTTCTTCAATTAATATCCATCAAGAGAGCCTGCTGAACACCTTGTCTTGTCCTATGCTACTACTAAAATTGTATTGATTCAGATTTTAAATTCCAAGAGAAAAATGACTTATTTGTTTGCCAGACCATAAATACCATACAAACCAATGTTGCTGGAGAGGATAAATCGAATTTAAGATTTTGGAAACTATATGTTATCCACATAAATAGATAAATCAAATATTACTCATATTATCAACTTCTGTGTTTTGGTTGGTTTCCGGGTTTTGCCGTGGTCTTTTTTGGTTTAAATCTCCAAACGTTTCAACTGCAACTGCGGCAGTCATCTTCAGTGGCGTGGTCGAAGTACTCTTCTAGACGTGTCAACTGAAACAGTTTAGACGTGTCAACTGAAACAGTTGACACGTCTAGAAGAGTACTTCGACCACGCCACTGAAGATGGATAGATAGATAGATAGATAGATTTTATTAATCCTTTTTGCTACAGGTTATGTAGATGGGATAAGTCATAGTTTTGTGTATATCGATACAGATGTAGTTAATTAAACCTAAGATGTACAAGCACTTTAATATATACATACATAAAAAACTCGAAGTATAAATAAAATATGAGAAAACAGGACATTTAAGAATAAAATTAAATATATTGACAGATAATTATCATAGGTATGTGCTCGACCTTAATGTAAATGTATGTAGAAGTGTAAATATAAAAAAATATATACATGAGTCTAATAAAGAACATAGAACAATACTGTGACAAAAACATTTTAAAATAAAATAACATTTTCAGAATAAATACGGTCGTGCATTGCTCACTTCAAGTGTAAATTCATCCACTGTATAAAAACATTTTTCTGATAAAAAAAGTTTCAATTTTTTTTTGAAAGTGTTAGGTGACAAGTTCTTTATATCATTTGGCAATAAATTATAAAGGCGAATGGCAGCAAATTTAGGAGATTTTTCATATTTAGCGTGATTATGTTTTTGTGTAGTTAACGTATTTTTATTCCTTATGTTATAATTATGCATTTCAGCTCTCATTTGTAGGAGTCCTTTGTTTTCATGAATATGTGTTAATATTTTCAAAATGAACAAACTGGTAACAGTCAATATTTTATTTTGTCGGAAAGTCTCTCTACAGGAAGTTCTATAGTCTAGATTGAAAATCATTCTCAGCAGTGCTTTCTGCTTTATAAAAATCCTGTCTGATCCAGTAGCTAGCCCCCAGACAGCAATGTTTTGATTTATAATCGAATGGAGCTTGGCATAATACACTGATATCAGTGATTTTGTATCGAGCTTATTCTTGAGAGATTTTATCAGGTAATATGATCGATTCAATCTCTTACATGTGAAATCTATATGTTCTTGCCATGTGAAGAATGAGTCGATCATTGTTCCCAAGAATTTTGTTGATCTGGCCAATTCTAAAGGTTCGTTTCGGAAACTGAGATTGAGGTCATGTAGACTACGAGATGAATTTGCAAATTGCATGTATACTGTTTTTTTCATGTTCACAATGAGTCTGTTCTTATCACACCAGTCATTAAATTCGGTTAAAACTGTATTGACTAATTGTTTCATAACGTCAGATGTTTGGCTTGATAGGATGATAGACGTGTCATCTGCATAGAGATATTTTTTTCCATGACTTATATTAGTGGGAAGATCATTCACATATAGTAGGAATATTAGTGGTCCAAGAACGCTACCTTGAGGGGTCCCCGTAGTTACGAGATACTTGTCAGAGAGTACTTTATTATGCCTCACTTGAAAACATCTATTCGTCAAAAACGACACTAGCAGCTGATTGATATTTCCTCGAATTCCCTTATTAAAAAGTTTTTCTGCAACAAATTTGGTGTTCAAAGTGATGACTGCCGCAGTTGCAGTTGAAACGTTTGGAGATTTAAACCAAAAAAGACCACGGCAAAACCCGGAAACCAACCAAAACATTGACGCCAGCCGTGAAAGCCTACATTCCTACATTGTCAACTTCTGTTTGAGTCACAATATTATTAATCGAGTAATTAATATTTCCTGATCTATGGAAAGGAGCTGTTATAGATGAGAGGTATTCCCATAAAAAACATATTCCCTTGAGTTTTGTGACCGATAAGCATATTGCCAACGTTTTCTAAGGTACTTGAAAGAGCTATAGAAGTTCAGCTTAGAAATCATATCGACGAATTTTCTCTGTTTTCTGTAATCCCCATATTTTTGATGGCGTTTTTAGGGCTTTGGATCAAGATATATGCACGGTATTGTCTTACTAGATTCTAGTAGAGCTTTCGATACCATTCATTATAATTTAATGTTATATTACATTACTTTGGCCGTTCTAAAAGTGCTATAGACCCGCTGGCATCTTACTTTCGTGGTCGCAACTAAATGGTTCAAATCAACGATGCACACTCCCAATAGATGGAACTGAAATGTGGAGTCCCTCAAGGCTCTACTCTAGGGCCTCTGTTATTCGGAATATACTTCCAACCTTGTCAAAAGTTTACAATTTTGTAATATACGCGGATGACACCACACATTATTATAGTTTTCATCCAGATACACGTAGATGAAGATCTTGAAATGTTTATCAAGGCTGCGGAAGATCATTGCCTAAATATTGATTGTAGCAAGTCGAATGTCCTTTTGGTAATAAAAGTGAGCGAGATCCAATTTGTGATAGCGTACAAATTAAAATTAATAATTAACTTCTTGAAAATGTAAATAAAGCTGAGAGTTTAGATGTATTACTATATTCTGATTTGAAATGTGAACATCACATATATCGGCTTATAGAACGTGCATTTGCTGCATTGAAGATTACATATAATTAGAGACAATTCCTTCATAGACATATAAATTCAATGTCTTATAGTAATGAACAGAATACAAGTAGGCGATACAACTATGGCATAATCTTTATTTTTCAAACTTTCGATAATAAATATGTTGAAATTAAGGATAGACATGAACAGATTTTAATGGGCAATCATTCGGAATGTATTCGTCTATATATCAAACTTAATTTAAAATATTTTCCATCTGGTAAACAGATGTGTGAAGGGCGACCTCTCTTTGGACCCTGAACTATACCGGTTGTCCGCGGAAAGTGTCTCGCCCCTATTACTTTTTTGTTTTTGAACCGAATAAGTAAAGCTGTATTTTTCCTAAAATTTTAGGGTTGCAAATAGTGATTTGAGCGTATTCATAGCATTCTAGATTGAAAAATTAAATTCAAAATAAATAAAAAAGGTTACAAAAAGTGACAAAATACATGATCGTATTCAGAATGTCATGTGGAAGTTGCATGAACCTGAATTATTCGTAAAAAACGCAGTTTTATGTCTTATGCAGATTCTCCAAATTGTATTCCATTATCTCCAAAAACAAAAAGTTAAAGGGGAAAGCCACCTTCCACCGACACCCGGTATAGTAAATCAGTATACAGTGGTATGATTTTGTACTTTGCTATTTTCTGGATTCGATTGACTCTGATAACATGAGTAGATCTACCCCACAGAAGTATTGCACAAGTGAGGTGACAATGGAATAGGGAGTAATAGGAGGTGGAGAGTGTTTTTAGACGTATACCATTTTTATCTGACGAAGCAGAAAGAGCTGGGTTGATCAATTTTTGCATCGTTGGTCGATGTAAGTCGTATAACATTATGCCCAGTACTTTAACATGTGCTGTACTAGTTACATTATGTATTTAGGTATGAAGAAATAACAAGTTTTTTAGTATTGTCTTTAATGTATAAAATAAATGAAGTAGGTCCTACGATAGACCCCTGGGGTATTCCATGCTGCTTATCTATTTCTTCCAAGAAGTGACCCTTCACCACTACTTACTATCTTCTTGGGAAAAAACATAATTATGATAATATTGTTTGTCTAGCCTCAGATTTATAAAAATTATAAATTTTTGAAAAATGCACCGATCCGGTCGTATGAAAATCCATAGTAGGTTTCATAAACAAAAGTTTCATTGACTGTAACATAATTCCTTGAATGATCTTTCAGATATTTCCAAAAAACCAAAAAAGTTGTATTTTTTTCACTATTGCTTGTTTAAAAAATTCCACAAAGCGATTTTGCTGGGGCGAAAACTGAGGTTCCCATAAACGAACTATTTTATAAAAATTAGCATAGGCCATTTGCGTCTTTTATATTGTGGGGGGGAAAAATCTCTACAGCCTGGTCTAAGTATGTGTCGTATTAGTTTTAATTAGAAACAATTGTAATTGAGCATCTTGAATTCTTGAGACAAGAAATTGCAGATTACAATATTCAGTGAATTCGTTCGTTCGCCTTATGTCGTTCGCTCCACGAGTTTAATAATCGTGAGTTTGCACAAAAAATACCTTTATTTCTGTGAATCTCTAGTAGAACATTATTAAGATGTAAGGAAGGAACAGGCATAATAGAGAGATCTTTGAAAAGAACCCCGCAACAAACCTTATGGAAAATGGCTCTCGGTGAAATTTGCATAAACTTTGGTATATTGTAGACATCGATGTCCTGATTAAATGTCTCAATGGGCGCAAGGTCAACAACTGAACAGTTTTTGAAATAAACAATGTCAAAGGCTGTCAAATTGATTTGTTAAGCTATCAGTGGTAGTTACGTGGTAGTAGTGGTAGTTCCGACGACTTTATGGTCCCGATACTTGATGCAAACTTGTACCAGTAGGTTTTCAGGATTGTTGATAACGATAATGGGGCAAAATGTTCCCAAAATGGCACCCCAAAAAATGTCCGAACCTTGACGAAAACTTGGCCCAAGGGGTTCTCAGAGTCGCTGATAACGAATCTGGGGTCAGAATTGAAAGATTCAAGTGAGTGGTACCAATATGGCCCTCCAAAGAAGTTATTTTTTTTCGGAATTCTTGAATTTAATAAAAATTTGTCCCAGGGGTTTTAAGGGTAGGTTATTACCCAAAAACCCTATCAATAATAAAGTTGGTGCAGCCATCGACATTAATTTGAACAAATCTTGCTTCTGGTTCTTGGAAAGACAGATTTTGTGAATCACTTTTATGATAATCGAATGAAAATATATCATTAAATTATTATTCCACAATTGCGGGATCTTGCTCCATGTCCAAATTATCATCGTTCATAATATTCAATAAACCTGTAAAGTATCAGGATATTTTATGTTCGTTTGATGTCAAGCATAACATAAGTAGTCTCAACCCCTATTAAAATATTCACCACGCAACACGTGAACCATGATATTTTGGGTACCTAGAGTAAGAATTAGAAAATTTATGTCATTGAGTCTAGCACTCAAGCAAAAATAAACTTCGCCATTTATTTTCATTAAAATCTATGTTTGTTAATTACTATTCATGTAGTCAATTTGAAAATAATAAAGACGATTATTATTATTATTATATGTCCGCCCTCAAAAGTGACCTAAACTTTGATATTACCAAAACTGGATGAAATCTCTACCCAGGGGGTTTAAGGGTTCGCTGAACACGTATCTGAAGACAGCTTTTGAAAATCGACGTCATTGACCCCAATATGGCCTTCAAGTAAGGACCACTGCTTTTCGATTTTTTTCATAAATCAGCATTCTCTAGGAGGTTTTAAGGAAACAGCCGACCTCAGCCTCAACACCTCAACTGCGTTCTTCAACTTTTCATCGATTTTCGAGAAAATCAAAAAATGGGCCAAATTTGGAGTGCCATATTAAGACCATTGACGTAAATTTTCCAATTCTGACCTAAGATTTGTGATCAGCCACCCTGAATACCACCTAGTCCAAGTTTTCTTCGAGTTTTGGGAATAACGAGTAGTTTGAACAATCGATACGTAACTACTCTGATATTATTTTTTATGCCGATGACGCTACTTTCATAAGCTGTGATAAGGTAATCAATACTGTCCATGGACTTTCTAATGATGTAGAAAAAGCAGCTGACTTATATTTTTCGTCTATTAAACTAAAAATGAATATGGAAAACTCATATGTGCTGAAAACGTCAATTTGATAGCCTAAGACCTCGATTGTCTCAAAAACTGTCCATTTTTGGACTTTGCGCCCATGGAGACATTTAATCAGGACATTGATATCTAATCCCAAAGTTTCAGCCAATTTCACCGAAAGCCATTTTCCATAAGGTTTGTTGCGGGGTCCTTTGTTGACAATGAGCACTGCAACCAGCACCAGCAATAATTCTTATCGCTCTTTTCTGCATTTTGATGACTTTACATGAGCGAACAGAGATTTCCCATAACATAGTGCCGTTATTTACGTGTGAGTGGATGAAAGAGAAATAACACGGCCGTATAGTGTTGTCGCAGAGTTGATTTATCATGTTGTGCAACAGAAATATTGAACAGGATAATTTATTACAGAACTGATCTATGATGATAGTTTATCACTACTTGTAGAAGCCACTACGTTCACTGCCCGCAATTCCATTAGTGAAAATCAGTTTTTGAGTTTTAGTGTTGTTCAATTTGAGGTTGTTAGCACTAAAACAGTCCTGTACCCATTTCGAATAATCAGCCATGGTGTTCATAAGACTATCTGCATAAGTACAAGTATTGATTAATGTCGTATCGTCAGCGTATGCATTGCTAATTCGAAGAAATATAGTGAAAGAGATCGGTCATGTAGATAATAAAGAGTGAAGGGCCCAGAACGGATCTCTGAGGTACCATTTGAAATAGTTTGAAAGTCGGAACATGCCTCATTTATAAATACTGCTTATTTTCTATTGCTTAGATATGATTGTACCAAATCGAGAACTACACCTGTGACTCCATAAAAACGTAGTTCATCCTATACAGCGGGGTGAGTGACACAGTCGATGACTCTTGCTAGATCAGATAGAGTTATATAAGTATGCATGCCTTCTTCGACTATCTCAGTAACGATTTTGAAAACAGCATGTGTGGTGCTGCATTTATTCCTAAAACAAAATTGACAGCAGATGGGATATCAGGTTTCTTAAAATTAATTATTAGACGTTCTCTGACATTAATTTCAATAATCTCATCCAGGATTGGTTCAATAGACATGGGTCTGTATGGTTGTCTGTGGATTTTTGATTACCTTTTTGAAGTTGGGTAGCTATCATTTTAGTGATTTTTTAATATATCTTTCATAAAAACAACGACGTAATGGTTTAAGGCTCAACGATAACATCTAGTATGTCTTCGATCATTGTTTATATAGAAGTAAGATAGTTAGTCAATGCCTGTGTAATTGGTGTTGGACGCAAACGCGAGTGTCATCTAGCGTGATTAGTTACAAACATGAATGTTTGACGTCATTTTAATGCAGGTTTCTTCAAAAAACCCTGATTTTAATGCTGTCCCATTGTTTCAATCAAGTTACGACATGACTTGGAGGCCAGATCACTGAAGTTACGACATGACTTGGATGCGAGCTCACTATCGCCATCTACATGTCGCATCCATTTTGATCCAATTATAATCCCATAAGGTTGACTAACTATGTTCTATATAAACAATGCTTCGATGATTCAAATGGAATATGTCATGAAAGCGTTTCCAAGATGGCGAACGAAGTTATCTTTGATCGTTACCCAACTCTGACTGAATCTTAATTTGACAGTACAACAAACTGCCCCAAAATAACAGAAGTAGAAGATACCAGGCAGAAATATCCATTTTCTCTAGTAAATGTTTTGGTTTGTTTATCAAACTTTTTCCGTAAACACAATTCTGCCTCAATGACCATGACCGAAATTTGGTTGATTTGGTAAGAAGTCGACAGTAAAATAGGTTTAAATAAACCAATAATTGGGAATAAATAATGAAGGACTACGCACTGACATTTGTCATATATCAACATGAAGAAATTTACTATATTTGGCTATTGAATAATCGATAATTTGTTTACTAATTATCGACGTTTATCTGGTGAATGTCTAGGTCCATTTCCAAATAAACTTTCTTCTTCAACAATTAGAGATTTTTGGTATGATTCAAAGATTTGCTACATTCTAGGAGATGACAATAATTATAAAAGCTAATACCAACTATTGCATAAGCAGTAATGTGAAGACGACTTTGATGGAAGAGTGGAATTTTGTGAGCGAATCATGGAAAGGGTAGACAATATCATAGGAATGGAAAATGTTCAGTTGTCATTCATAATCCCTCTAGTGCTCGAATTTTTAACGGAAATTTTTGGAGTTCCTAATATCTTGAAAATTATCCCGAATCTTGCACAAGTAAAATTTTCGGTTATCAATTCAAATAAGAAAGAGATTCGGTAAGAAAATTTCAAACCAAACTATTTAACAGACACTTTGAATAAGAAGTCGTCTATGGAATATGAAAACTCATGATGGAAGATAAGTTGTTTCATGCTATTTATAGTATCAGCAGAAGGAATTTTCCCATCAGAATTAAAAACTGCAATGAAACGGGTGATAGAGATGAAATAGTAAACTATAGACCTATATCTCTGATAACAACATTATCCAAACTTGTTGAAAAGGTTATAAAAACTAGATTATCTGCCTATTTGAAAAAGTATAACATCCTCTCAGACAGATAATATGGGTTCCGAGAAGGTATCTCAACGCAGGATGCAATTCTCGATCTAACGTCAGAAATGTATAATGCCCTGGATACCAATGAAGCAGCTCTCTGTGTCTTCATAGATCTGTCCAAGGCTTTTGACACCGATAGTCACCCACTTCTCCTAGAATCACTCGAGAATATCGGTATAAGAGGATCCGCATTGAAAATGTTTAGTAGCTATCTGGAAGATAGACACCAATGCGTCAAAATTGAAAACTTCAAAAGCGACTTCAAAAAAATTGAATACGGTGTACGCAGGGCACTATTCTGGGCCAAATATTATTCAATATATATTTGAATGACTTATTCCAAATTCCAACAACTGGCAAAATTTTCACCGATGCCGATGACACCGCTATCTTCTACGAGCACACAACAGGGACCGACCTGAAAACCACAGTAGAAAAAGATCTTCTGATTATTAAAGATTGGTTCGCACATAAACTTCTCACAATTAACTTCAATAAAACTCATTATTTACCTATATACACAAAAAATAGAAACTCCCCTCCTTCGGAAAATCTGAATATTGACAACCTTTTTGAAATCAAACCGGTCCCTCATATAAAATACTTAGGAATCTTTATAGACTCCAACCTGAAATGGAATACTCATATAAACTACGTAGTTAAAAAACTCCAATATCTAATATGTCGATTTATAACATTGAGAGCCATACTTGATGAAAAAACCATGAGAACCCTATATTTTGCTCTTATTCAATCACATATTTCTTATGGGATTCTAGCTTGGGGGTCGGCGGGTAAAACAATCATGAATAAAATATCAGTAACACAAAAACGCTTCTTAAAAATAATTTACAACAAAAAAAACACCCAATACAACTTTTCTTCCACTACAGCACTATAAGACTGAATAAAAATAAGTATACACTACGTAAAATAGATCATAAATATAATATAACACAAGAAGTAGAGAACACAAATATAAAATACCTTTCATGAATAAAGCCATCGGACAAAAAAGCCACATATACCAGAGTTTGAAACTGTACAACAATCTACCGGACAACTTGAAAAACGTTACAAACATAAATTCGTTCAAAATGCAACTGAAAAAGTACATCTTCTCTAAACCCCGTACTGAGATACACACTTTAACGTATTCATAAGAGCACTCGTACTTTCCTCATTATATATATGTATGTTTATATTTGAATATGAAAAAAAAAATATATGAAAATCCTCACTCTAAATAATACATAAGAGCACATATTTTCATTTTTATAAGCATACACTTATCACCAAAATCATGCCTGCTCATTACCCATTACTCATTACTCTTTTACTCATTGCTTATTACATAACATATCAATTATCACTTATTACTTATTATTTATCAGTTATTAGATAATCGTTTGTCTATTTTTCCTGTTAATTTTACCACTCATTCAACTTTTAATATTGTATTGTATTGTAAATTAAAACTGTCTGTCACACACAAGCGATGCTTTCGTGACTTGATACGTTTATTCACGTACTCTACTACTCACTTTATATTTACATATTATTTGAAATAAACGTTATTATTATTATTATTATTAATTATTTGTTATATTTTTAAAGCAAAAATAATATGATTTTTCCTTAAACTTTAGTGACAACAAGTACTACATAATGTGTAAAATCATTCAATGCCATTGATTTTACCTGTACTTGTGTCCTAAAAATCATACTATTTTTATTCAGTGTTTTCTTTACTCAATAAATTAGGTGTATCCCAAAACTTTAAGTAAAATGTAATATCTTTTGTTATATGGATACTGGAGTTTAAAGAATTACGTTTTTTTTTTTGAAAATTTTCACTTATAATCTCCCAAGTGTTGAATTATTGCCGGAAATTTTTCGAGCACATGAAGTTTCTTAAAAAATGTATTTACGAGATTAAATTTCTGCAAATAATTCAAGCACGCGGAGGATTCGGTAAGAAAATTTCACACCAAAATATAGTTGGTTAATACTAATTTCATCTGACTATTGCGAAGAATTTTGTGAAGATAGAAGAAGTTACCCATAATAAAAATACTATCTTACCTATTTGAATAAAAAATGCTATGTGGAAGAAAACAAAAGTGAGAAATCAATCAGCGTAGTACAAAGAAAGCGTTTGGAAATTTCAAGTTTTCACGAAAAAATTAAAAATAAATAAAATATTTTTCAAATATTAAATTCATTTAGTCAAGTATAGGTAAACATTTGTTGATATAATTTTTTTATCGATGGACCTATTCATTGTTGAAATGCAAGAAGTCCTCAAAATATTTTTAGACACATTCGAAATATCTAGTAAATACGTTTCATTATGAAATATTATCTCCTTTCATGTGAAAAATAAAATAACATTCGTACATAAAAGCAAAATGTCAACTAGGTTAGGTTAGGTTTTGAACGTGAGTGGGCCCGTATCAGGCCCTCCACTGCGGCCAATGGCCTATTGTGGCTCACCCTATGGTTATATTTCTCCCAGTATATCCAATCTCTTGACGAAATTGAGGAATGCATTGGGAGAACAATTTACCAGGTTTTCTGGCCTTACTGTCGTATCGCCAAATATTGAGAATCTGGTTCTGGCCGCTGCAGGGCATGTACACAGAATGTGTTCAGCCGTTTCATCATCCTCCATGCATAGCCGGCACTCTGCATCTTGTGCAAGTCCGATTTTATGCATGTGGTATTTGAGTTTGCAGTGGCCAGTAAGCAAACCTACTATAACTCTGAGATGCGCTCTGCTGAGTTCTAGCAGTTTGTCAGAGTCCTGTTTTTTCCTTGTACAAGCAATAAATGCTTTGGAATGGGCTAGGCCCGGTAGACTACGCCAGTACTCGAGTCTTTTATTGTCTGCCCAAGCTGTTATGACATTCTTGGCAGTGCTATATGCTAAACCGATTACCGGTTCTGGTCCAGTGAACGTTGTTTCGGCCCCCCCTTTTGCTAGGGCGTCCGCTATTTCGTTTCCTTCTAGGCCTGTGTGACCTGATATCCAGACTAGGGTAACGTTGTTGCGTTGCGCCAGTCGGTTTAAGGTGTCTCTGCAGTTCCATACTGCCCTAGATTTAAAGCAGTTGGATTCAAGCGCTTTAAGTGCTGCTTGACTATCTGAAAATATTTTTATTGTTTTTCGTGTGTGGAGCCGATTTTCCAGCTCCCTGGCACACATTTCAATGGCATATACCTCTGCCTGAAATATCGTAGCTAGTTTGCCCATACTGAACGAGCGTTTCACTACTGGGTTCATCCCATATATTCCGGCTCCGACGCCTTCCTGAGTTTTGGAACCATCGGTGAACCAACGTTCATTTGCCCTACATAGGTTGGTTTCATTCCGGACCCAGTCTTCTCTTTCGGGAAAGACCACAGTGTAGGACGTGTGAAGGTTGATGGTTTTAGGCATGATGTCTGAGGGCATTCCTAGAATGTTGTGAGCTATTATGCCCTCCAGCATGCCGCTGCCTCTCATGATACATGCCTGCGGTAGACTAATGGCCGCTTGATAAAGTCTGTATGTTGCCCATCTTGCCTCTCTCTCCAGTGTCAACTATCACATGTCGAATATTTGACTGAAAAAATTCCACTTATTAATTTCGCCCAGGGAACCCTGGAGAATAAAAATGTCCGGAAATTTTATGGTTTTTTTTTGATTAGTTAAAAAAGCGAGGTGTGGAATTTTCAACTAAATTTTAATTATGGTAATGTTATTTCCTAACAACGCAATTCATGTATCTGTATTTGTTATGGTTCAAAAACCTAATTTTCGTAAATTTTAATATCATAAAATATACTTCAGTAGATTCAGAACATTTTAAAATTGAAATTTTACTTCAATTGGTATACTAAAGTCAACGGAATTACCTAAAATTTGTTTCTAAGAAAGGAATTGCTATGGAGGCAATGAATAAAACTATACTTATATGCCATGGGCGGCGTTGAGACAAAAGTGTGACATGGATTGACAGTTTGTTGTGGATATATTTACTTTTCTACTTAGCGTAGCAAGTGTGTAGTTGCTTTAAAATTAACAATTATCATTACAAGAGTGTTGCATGATAGTTTATTATCGTGAATTTTCACTAATCATTCTGTACTTTTTGAATAGTGTCTGACAATCTTCATCAAATACTTTATGCAAGTTTTGTGAGAAAATTGATGACATTAAGATATATCACAGAGTATTGCTTTGTCTAACAAAGATAGTTGAGGATGCAGAGTCCGCCTTTTTGGAAATCCAGAAGTAAGCACAACAAAATAGTATTCGGATATTATATTTTTCTGAAATCGTTCAAGAATGCCCACTTTCTCGGCTTCAAAATACGCTAATCTAGTATTTTAGTCCGTTGCTAAGCAACGAACTTTCCCTGACCGTTTTCGGACCTAAACGGTACGGGAAAGTACTTTTTCGGCAACCATCCAGGAAGTGTTCACTTCCCGGACACGTTTTCTTTGGGAAAGTAGCACTTCCCGGCCTAGTCCGGGAAGTACGTACTTCCCGGACTAGGCCGGGAAGTGCTCGAATTTTAATACAAATAAGAACTGAAATGTTCGAAATATTCAAATTTGGAATCGTTTCATCCGGTTAACAGATGGGTGAAAGTCGACCTCTCTTCGTCTCTTAGACTAAATGCGTCTCATTGATTTGTTATTCTACATGGTTGCCGAAAAAATAGCGTACGCAACACGTCCGAAAACAGTTTTTTTGGACTCGCAGAATTCTAGGACTCGCTCGTCCTAGAATTTGGTCTACTCGTCCAAAAAAACAGTATTTTCCGGACTTGTTACGATACGGGAAATTTTTTGCCGGCTTGTTTACATTTTAGACAGTTATTGAATTCACGCAAACAATATGTAGAGTTCCTTAGTTTTTGATAATGCTGATTGCGATTTCAGAAAAAATAGTATGTGTACCTCGTAGTAAAAGCACATTCCCCGACTTCAATACTTGTTGGCCTCGGCTTAACGCCTCGGCCAACAATTTACATTGTCGTCCGAGAATGTATTGTTTTTACTACTAGATACACAATATACTATTACTCACTGAAACATACCCGAGCATTTAATGAAGCCTATATTGAATTGTGTTCGCCTCCATGTTAGCATTTGAAAAAAAGTAGTATTAAAATTTGATAAAGCAATTACAGCCGTATGCATAGTCAATCGCCAGCGACTCGCCAGAGTTTCGCCGTTCGCTACACAAGGATTATAATGCACAGTCGAGCTCCAAAGAAGTGACAAATACGCGATAAGTCACATTTTAGTGAAACGCTGGCGATGTACCACTTTTTTGGAGCTCGGCTGTGCATTATAGTTCTTGTGTAGCGAGCGGCGGAACTCTGGCGAGTCGCTGAAATTGACTATGCATACGGCTGTAAGATTTTGTAGCGAATTACGTGTAAATAGACCAAGCTATAGAGGTTTATTCCCCCACAAAATAAAATACGCAAATGACCTGTAATAATTTTTATAAGATATTCGAATTGTGGAATTTTTTTAAACAAGAAATAATGAAAAAAATTACAAATTTTTTGTTTTTTTTTTGAAATATCTCGAAGATTATTCTAAGAATCATTTTACAGTCAATAAAATATTTGTAGAGATTTATAAGACCTACAAAATGGATTATCAAATGATTAGATCGGTGTATTTTCCACTGAGAAAATCCGGGAAAACCTTGAAAAAGAGACCATTCCCAGGTAGCACATCATATCGTCTGAAACTTGGTTCCATATTGGGCCAATATATTGTAAATGAAAAATCGATATTGATCCAATATAGGTGAACATTCAAAAAACAATATTATACTAATAATATTGTTGGAATATTGGTTGAACTACTATTGAATGTAGATTATCACATGAAATATTGGGTCAATATTGGTTGAATAATTTATACCAATATCGATAATACAATATTGGTTATATATTGTTTTCCACATTTAGAATGAATGTTGCAATCCAAATATTCCAGTCATATCGATTATAGGGAAAAAAACTAAATTGTATTTGCAAGTTCGATAGCATATTGGTTGAATAGCATTTCCACTTTATTTGATAAATTGTAATAACTCATATTGAGTCAATATTGGTTGAATGATATTTTCCATTATCGATATAACAATATTGTCTTCACATCGTTTTCAACATCTAGAATAAATATTGCAATCACAATATTTCCTCATATCGATTTTAGGAACAAAAACTATTTTGTATCTCCAAGTGTGATTACACATTGGTTGAATATCATTTCGCCAATATTCAACAAATCTTATTAATTAATATTGGATCAATATTGGTTCAATAATATTTATCGATATCGTTAATACAATATTGTCTTCATATTGTTTCCTACATCTAGATTGAGATGAAATTTGAATATTCAATGAAACATTAAAATTATATCATGATCAAACCTGGATAAAAATCCGCTAGGTGGCTCTACATATAGAATGTCTTCTAAAACCTACGAAAGTATATTAAATACTTCCCATAACTTGTATTCAAGACAGCTCACTCAGTGGTTATGGTGATCAAAATGCACTCTGGTGTCACCTTCATCAACTAAAAGACATTTAATAATTTACCAAGGTTCCAAGGTATATTGACATCCACCAATATATCCAAATGATATTGTTCCAATATCGATGAATATTTTGAGGCCATTATTGCTTCAAGAATATTTTACCAAAACTATCTTTGAACTATTTAAACAATATTCGACCAATATCGCAAAATTCTACTTCTCGACAATATAACTTTTGCCAATATTGTCAGAATATTGTATCGGCGATATTGTACCATTATCGCCGAATATTTTGAGGCCAATATTTGTTCGAGAATATTCCGCCAATATTATTCAAGTAACATTGGACCAATATCGCCGAATGTTCACATTTTTTTTCTCGCCAATATTGCATTTCAAATATTTCGCCAATATCTTCACAATATTAAACCAATATTTTACCAATAGACGTGTGCTACTTGGGTTTCTAAAAAATTCATGATTTTCATAAATTTTAAGCTGCACAAACAATATAGCTGAAACTGATAGATAATAATATGTGGTTCAACTGTGTGCAAGATGTTTTCCGACCGATGTGTAGTTTTTGTACAATCGTGTTAAACAATTTAAGGGCACATCTTGCAAGATGCGCTAATTTGAGGGAAATCATCGTATTCCAATTCTGTGAACGGCATCTGGAAGTAGAGATCAGGAAACGGTACGTTTCGTCGGCAACGTTTCGCCGATAACGTTTCGCCTGTAACGTTCCGCCTGTAATGTTTCGCCGGTAGCACGATTCGCCGACCTCATGATTCGCCGGTAGGTTCCTTTAGTTATATCTTCCACAGTTACGTAGTGGTCAAATTTCCACGCACTCAAATGTCTACGTAAGGTTAGTTCGTTCTGGTTAGAACAGACTAAAAAATTACGTAGGGGTCTTATGTCCACGCACTCAAATATCTACGTATGGTTAGTTCGTTCTGGTAAGAATAGACTAAAGATATTTCATAAATGCACTGTTGGCAAAACGTTACCGGCGAAAAATTTCCGGCGAAACGTACCTGTCGGCGAATCGACACCGGCGAAACGTTACCGGCAAAACGTGGCCGGCAAAACGTACCCTATCCTAGAGATCAATATCTACAATTTGTTTATTTTGGATTTTCACCTGAAAGGTGGAAAATGTGTTGAAAATGTCACTGGAAGTTGATCAGAACGCTTCAAAGTGCGTCCGAAGTCACTCGAAGTTGCAGTGAAGTTAAGTCGAGTCTGCAACTTAGAGAGGGGCAGAATAATCTAGGCCAATCAACAGGGCTATCAACCTCAACTTAAATTGCTCTGCCGATAATTTTTTTTAAATTGTAGAACACAGTGTGCACATTACTTCTGAGGAAAATTATCACCTCTAGGGGGGTGGAACCCCCCCAAAAAACGCGTTGAATTTAATTTTTGAGGTAACTTAGAAATATCTCAAAAAAAATACTTTAAATTAAAGAAATAACTTGAGATTCAGAAAGAGCACAAATTTTTACAAGGTTGATCCTATTAGTAATGAGCAACACAAGAAAAAAACCATGAAACAGTATATTATATATTATTTCACCAAATTCTGAACTATTTTATATTTAAGTGACAACCAATCATGAGGCCAATAAACAGAGCAATTTTTCTCATAAAAGTTCAACTTAAATTGCTCCGCCGATTTCTTTTTTGCAATTCGGTCGTCACGGATGGTTGAATAATTAGCAATAAAGTTATCACCCCCTGGTATTTTCTTCATTTCCAGAAAAAGTTTTTACGATTTTGGGGGGGTTGCAACCCTCCCCCAGGGGGTGATAACTTTATTGCTAATTATTCAACCCTCCGTGACGACCGAATTGCAAAAAAGAAATCGGCGGAGCAATATAAGTTGAACTTTTATGAGAAAAATTGCTCTGTTTATTGGCCTTATGATTGGTTGTCACTTAGATATAAAAATAGTTCAGAATTTGGTGAAATAATATATAATATACTGTTTCATGTTTTTTTTCTTGTGTTGCTCACTACTAATAGGATCAACCTTGTGTAAGGTCTCAACGAATTTGTTTTTTATTGAACTAGTAGTTACCTTGGAATGCATTGTCAGAGACTGTCTAGCGTTTGTCATATAAATATCTTTCTTTGAAATTCCATTTGTTATTAGGTGAATATTTATTATCAGAACTGTAGAGGGCTTCGTACCAAGACAACAAAACTGAAGTATATATTTTTTTTCAGAATCGTTAGGTATATCATTATTTTAACAGAAACTTGGCTTATAGAAGATATTTACGTATGGTGAACTTTTTGTTGGAAGATATAGAGTATTCAGAAATGATAGAAGTATTCACTTAACTGACAAAAAACGGGGTGGATGAGTTTTGATGGCGGTAAGAAGTAGGTAATTTTAATTCGTCATTGATTATAACTTTTTCTGGACAAATATTTTAGGAAATGAAATCATTATAAACTCAACATACATTTCACCAGGGTGTAAATCACAGGTGTACAGAGAGTATGTTGATTTTTGTGACGGTTTAACAATTGATCACAATACATTCCTTTCATTTGTCGGGAAATATAACATATCAGAAATCACTGTTATCCAATTTCCACTGAACAATCGCAATGGAATCATTAGCGCGATTTGATCATTTATTGATACACACGACCTGGAAACATGTTTTGAATGATGATGATAAAACATTGGACTTTGTTAGAATTTATAACGAAAAAGAAATCATAATACGCTAACTATGATTGATCTTAGGAGTAAGTACAACTACAAAAACTAACTTCAAACAAACTTATGAGCTACTTAGAGATTTTACTGGCCGGCGCTAACATTTTTCAGGATGTCAATGATTGTGTAACATACTTTTACTTTTCTAACTTTTCTTACAATATCCTTGATATATCAGACCCAAAAGTTTTCAGAAAACCCTAGACATTTCAAAATCTATCGACGTTGGTTTACAACAGAATTTAAAGTAGATATGAAAATCGAACAGTATTTTAGTGAAAATAAAAACATTTCTCCTTTTTATCTTGAAAATTTCAAAATAGTAAGAGCGTCATTAAAACAAAAAATAAAAAATGTCAATCGAAACTACATCGAAAACGTTCAAACTGATAGCAGATACTTTTTTGGAACTTCATCGAGAATAGAAAGCAAATGATGAATGGAGAAAATTACTGACTAAAATTAATTACTATAATTAATAATCGCCGGGTAACCGATAAAAAAATTATTTCTTGAGAATTGGCGATTACTTTGGCACGGTATATAAAAAGAATGCTGATTACAATTCAGATGAAATATACAGAATAGCTTCTAATAGACGTGCTGAATTTTCCCAAAACAACATTGACTGTGAACTATTGAAAAAATTAAAACCGAAAAGGTCTTTCGGACCTGACAAAATGCCAGTCTATATTTTTGAAGCATGCAAAAATTGTTTATCTCACCCACTCTTGATAATTAATAAATCGTTGAAAAGTGGTGCATTTCCAAATCAGTTCAAACAGACACAAATAACTCAAATGTATTGCAATTTTTTTGGAATTTGTCATTTACGAGAATCTTCAATTTTTTCAAAAATTATAGTTCTGCTGAACAACATGGATTCACCAGAACATAATCGAAAGATACTAACTTACTAACTTTCAGTACGAATAATTTATAGATGCTAAAACCCAAGTTGATTGCATCTACACGGATTTTGCTAAAGCCTTCGACAAAAGATCACTCATAATATATTATTGGCAACATTGAAGTCCTACGGATTGAGAAATCACTTAATAATTTTTTGTTTCATATTTGAAGCAATGGGGTCAACACATCCCTTATAATAGTGGGGAGTCGAACTCGATTTTAGCTGGGTCAGGCGTTCCACAAGGTTCGAATCTAGATCCATTACTATTCTCAATATTCATCAATGATTCTCCGGGAAGGGTGACAACCGATTGTTTACTGTAAGTGGGTGATTTCAAGATATAAAGAAAAGTACAAGTCCTCAATAATTATTTTGATCTTTGAAACGTGTTTGATAACATATCTATTTTTTTTTTGAAAATAAACTGACATTCAATCTAAACAAATGTAAATTTATTACGTTCTGTCGCAACACAATTTTGTTCATATTATTCAAAATACTATCTTAGAAAGAGTAAAATATTTGAAGTCATGAAAGAATCAATAAGTTGATATGTTTTATGAAACGTGCTACAGACGAATTCACAGATACAAATAGTATAAAACACTCGTTCATTACAATAGATTGAAGCAAAATAGAATATGTATAGCATGAGATCCATGACTACACAATATGACACAAATGTTGAAAACAATCCAAAATTAATTCCTGAAATTTCTCCATTACAAGAAATACAGATATAAGTGAAGAGATGAGAGTGCAGAAACATCATTGAAGTTTCTACAATTATTAAATATTAAACCATATATTCGATATGCTAATTCATTAATCTCGTATGTGAGAGTTAAATGTAGGCTGATAGTCAAAGTGCACTCCTCAATCTCTAATGTTATCAAGATGCTCTAGAATTATAGTATTAATCGATTATGGGTAATGAACATTATTGGATTTTATAGTGAAAGTCATTACTTTACATTAAGAGATATGCAGAAGATTATTTTTCAGATTCAGATTTGTTCCTGTAGAATAGAACAATCTTCCAAATCAAAAATTTAGATCGTCTGGAAACATTAACTTATTGCAATCAAGTGACTCGCTAAGAATCAAAGATCATATGAAGAACAACAATGGTCTCAAATTGGAACTTTGAGGTACTCCACTGGTTGCAATATAATCAGTTATAGAAGTTGCAAAGTAGAATTATCAAAATAGTGAAACGACAAGTAAGTGAAAGCAGTGAATAATGCTGAAAGCGATGATATTCTGAATGAAGTAGTAAAATTGGTTGAACAAATAAGCTGCGAAGAATTTGGATAAAAACTAAAACATGTAAGATAAATAAAAGATTATTTCGGAATAAATTTGAATCATGTAGTGGGTGGAAAAAAGAGGTGAGTAAATAGTTCTCAAAGACATAGATATCGAAGAAGTAGAATAGGATTATAAAAACAAAAGAAGCAGGTGAAGAAGAAGAATACAACCAGAAGGGGAGGAATTTTCAGGACCAGAAAGAAAAATATTGCTACATGATACATGATTTTGTAGGTACTACCACTATTGGCATCTCAAAAAAGATGCAGTTACAAAGTGGGTTAAATTACTGATAAATAGGGAGGAAATAAATACTTCCAATAATTTACACTTGAAAAAATATATGTAAATATATATGCTGATAAGATTGTTTCGACACACAGTGTCATCTTCTGAGCGAGTTATAAACTGCTATTCTTCGACACTTCCTCTTTTTAAATATAAATTCAGGTACAAATATTGTTGATGTCGAATAATTAAAACCTGGGAACAATAGGGTTGTTAGAAATAAGGTAGTTAATTATTGGGGAGCTGTACAGATTTACCTGCTTGTTAAGTACTAAATTATTATTGTTATGCAGGTGCTTCTTAATTTCTAAGGATTTCAATATGTTTAATTTCAGATCTTTAGGTTGAATATGCAAAATTTCAGGATTCTGTGTGAAGTTATGTTTACTTTCAATGAGATATTTGTACCTGAATTTATATTTAAGAAGAGGAAGTGTCGAAGAATATCAGTTTATAACTCGCTCAGAAGATGACACTGTGTGTCGAAACAATATTGTCAGCATATATATTTAAATATATTTTTTATTATTGGAAGTATTTATTTCCTCCCTATTTATTTAATTTACACATATTAGATGCCAACACCATAGAACATGGGTTAAATTAGACAAATCTTGCGCATTTTAGGGAGAATCAAAATCGAAAATATCACAAATCGTTTTCTTCTCTTTGCGGAAGCGCTTCTATTTTTAGAAAAGAGAAAACAGGTTTGCGGAATTTTTTCTCCATTTCACGTTTCCTCCTATTTGATTTACTTTAACATTCGACAAACCGATTTATTCTTTGAGCACCACCTTAAATTACTTTTTCAATAGTCCTCGTTTTCAGAATTCAGTTATGAATTACACCTCGTACGTTTTTCATTGTTTCTGCTCATAAAGTACATGATCAAGGCTTATCCAAATAAAACTGCAGATAAAAAATTGGAATGTGATACATAGCTGAATTCAGTGAAACAAGTACTACTCAAAATGAATACAAATTTTGGAAACAATGATTACGAACCCATGTGAAAAAAAAAACATAATTCGAAATTTAAAAGGCGAAGTTTAGGCTGCTCCTGAAAGAGCTGCTGTTCTTTATTGAAGATGAAGAGGAGGAACATAAAATGATAAATTAAAAGGAAGAAAGAGTGGGAGAGAGGATCAGCTATTGTGTGAGGTGGTCCTTGTTTCAGATTTTGTATTGATATTTTTTTAACGTTTTTGAAACGTGAAAGAAATGGCAAAAGTTCCCCAAACACATTTTTTTCTTCTGGTAATGGAGGCGCCAGTGCAAAGAATGCCAAACGGCCATTTCGTTTTTTTTTTCAAATATGTCGACAACGATTTCCGGAAGAGCTTTCTACTTCTGAATATTTAGAGAACTGACATCTTTGGTCTGCATTATATCGAGAAGCGGCTAGTTCAACCCATGCATGCTCAGTAGATTCCAAATATGGACAAGTATAACTGCTCCACAGCTGATCTCTCTGAATTTTGGCTAAATAGTCGTTATATTGTAACAATTTTGTATTGATTGTTATTATGTATCAGTGAGGTTAGCCAGGTCAGACATGGTTGGCTAGTAAGTTACGCATTTTCAACTCGGTTTGCATGCTGCTGTTTGTTTAGGTAGGTTAGGTTACGAGCGAAAAACTAATTCACGTATTTTCAAGTCTCGCAAGCTAGGTTAGCTTGCTCGGGTTAGGTTTGTGTTCAATTACGAGCGAAAAAACAAATTGACGCATTTTCAATTCGGTTTTCCTTCTTGTTTTGTCACCTAAACACTCCGCCATGTTGAATTACAATATTTTAATTTGAGTTTGGCGCATGCTCAGTAGATTTCAATAAAAGGTGCATGGGTTGAACTAGCCGCTTGTATTATATCGGCACATATCGCATCAAATGGTTTGACGGGCTTGATACAGCAATAAAATTTGAATACATTTTGCATTAATGCAAGCAGTTATTTTTATTTATTCAATCTTCAACACGGTTAACTTAATGATGCCATACCAAAAATGTTTGCTCAACAGGGTTCTAGGTGAATACTCCATGAGGACGAGAACCAACAAATGGAGAAACAACAAATCGATGCATCTATCATTTTTTGATTTCGCTCCAGCTGCAGGATGGTTCGAGTATCGACAAGGTGCAACTATTGCAAAAGACCCAAAAAAAGAGATCAAAGATTTCAAACTCGCCATCGCGAAATCTCTCATTCACTCCATGCACAATTCGTTCCAAATTTATTACCTGTAGTCGATACTGTTTCAATCATTCAAAACTATAAATAGTTTCCTGCCACTCAATCGAGTCAATTTGTGTCAGAATCTGTGGTGACCTTATTTTTTTAACGAATGAATAATTCTTGAGGAATGAGATGAAATCTTCGATGGAAATCGTTTTATTGTTATGTTTTGCTCGAACATAGATAATAATGCAAATATCGAATAAATTAATGAATTAATCGTTAATAAGAGATCATTTTGTTAAGAGAGAAATTCATTATGAATTGTAATTAATGGTTTCTTTGTGGAAATTAGCTAGGTAAGGTCATTGTCAAGTTGAAGGATCAGTTTTGTATTTACATTGAGGTTGTTTTCTATCCAAATACTTAGTTTTGTAAGAATTTTTGAACCGGATATTTGGCTGGACAATGAAGGGATGTTTGACACCTTATCGGAATGGGCGTCCAATAGTCCATTTTGCCATATACAGGTCTTTTCACTTAATTTGTCACCCATAAATTGGAATTTCTCTACTAAACTCAACACATTTGACATTCGAGAACTTTTTTCTTAAAATCTGTCCGTCTGTTTTCTGTCCTATTTTGGTTCTCATATTGTGCGTGATTGGTTCATAGAAATGCAGGTTTTTGGAAAGAAATGATAGTCGCAGGGGGCCAATTCTGGAGGATATTGTGGATGAGGAAATAATTCGTAGCGTAGCGTGATGTTATATCCAGTACATCGACTCAATACCAGATAACTTGAAAGATCCTAGTGAAATTAACACATTTTTCTTCAATTAATATCCATCAAGAGAGCCTGCTGAACACCTTGTCTTGTCCTATGCTACTACTAAAATTGTATTGATTCAGATTTTAAATTCCAAGAGAAAAATGACTTATTTGTTTGCCAGACCATAAATACCATACAAACCAATGTTGCTGGAGAGGATAAATCGAATTTAAGATTTTGGAAACTATATGTTATCCACATAAATAGATAAATCAAATATTACTCATATTATCAACTTCTGTGTTTTGGTTGGTTTCCGGGTTTTGCCGTGGTCTTTTTTGGTTTAAATCTCCAAACGTTTCAACTGCAACTGCGGCAGTCATCTTCAGTGGCGTGGTCGAAGTACTCTTCTAGACGTGTCAACTGAAACAGTTTAGACGTGTCAACTGAAACAGTTGACACGTCTAGAAGAGTACTTCGACCACGCCACTGAAGATGGATAGATAGATAGATAGATAGATTTTATTAATCCTTTTTGCTACAGGTTATGTAGATGGGATAAGTCATAGTTTTGTGTATATCGATACAGATGTAGTTAATTAAACCTAAGATGTACAAGCACTTTAATATATACATACATAAAAAACTCGAAGTATAAATAAAATATGAGAAAACAGGACATTTAAGAATAAAATTAAATATATTGACAGATAATTATCATAGGTATGTGCTCGACCTTAATGTAAATGTATGTAGAAGTGTAAATATAAAAAAATATATACATGAGTCTAATAAAGAACATAGAACAATACTGTGACAAAAACATTTTAAAATAAAATAACATTTTCAGAATAAATACGGTCGTGCATTGCTCACTTCAAGTGTAAATTCATCCACTGTATAAAAACATTTTTCTGATAAAAAAAGTTTCAATTTTTTTTTGAAAGTGTTAGGTGACAAGTTCTTTATATCATTTGGCAATAAATTATAAAGGCGAATGGCAGCAAATTTAGGAGATTTTTCATATTTAGCGTGATTATGTTTTTGTGTAGTTAACGTATTTTTATTCCTTATGTTATAATTATGCATTTCAGCTCTCATTTGTAGGAGTCCTTTGTTTTCATGAATATGTGTTAATATTTTCAAAATGAACAAACTGGTAACAGTCAATATTTTATTTTGTCGGAAAGTCTCTCTACAGGAAGTTCTATAGTCTAGATTGAAAATCATTCTCAGCAGTGCTTTCTGCTTTATAAAAATCCTGTCTGATCCAGTAGCTAGCCCCCAGACAGCAATGTTTTGATTTATAATCGAATGGAGCTTGGCATAATACACTGATATCAGTGATTTTGTATCGAGCTTATTCTTGAGAGATTTTATCAGGTAATATGATCGATTCAATCTCTTACATGTGAAATCTATATGTTCTTGCCATGTGAAGAATGAGTCGATCATTGTTCCCAAGAATTTTGTTGATCTGGCCAATTCTAAAGGTTCGTTTCGGAAACTGAGATTGAGGTCATGTAGACTACGAGATGAATTTGCAAATTGCATGTATACTGTTTTTTTCATGTTCACAATGAGTCTGTTCTTATCACACCAGTCATTAAATTCGGTTAAAACTGTATTGACTAATTGTTTCATAACGTCAGATGTTTGGCTTGATAGGATGATAGACGTGTCATCTGCATAGAGATATTTTTTTCCATGACTTATATTAGTGGGAAGATCATTCACATATAGTAGGAATATTAGTGGTCCAAGAACGCTACCTTGAGGGGTCCCCGTAGTTACGAGATACTTGTCAGAGAGTACTTTATTATGCCTCACTTGAAAACATCTATTCGTCAAAAACGACACTAGCAGCTGATTGATATTTCCTCGAATTCCCTTATTAAAAAGTTTTTCTGCAACAAATTTGGTGTTCAAAGTGATGACTGCCGCAGTTGCAGTTGAAACGTTTGGAGATTTAAACCAAAAAAGACCACGGCAAAACCCGGAAACCAACCAAAACATTGACGCCAGCCGTGAAAGCCTACATTCCTACATTGTCAACTTCTGTTTGAGTCACAATATTATTAATCGAGTAATTAATATTTCCTGATCTATGGAAAGGAGCTGTTATAGATGAGAGGTATTCCCATAAAAAACATATTCCCTTGAGTTTTGTGACCGATAAGCATATTGCCAACGTTTTCTAAGGTACTTGAAAGAGCTATAGAAGTTCAGCTTAGAAATCATATCGACGAATTTTCTCTGTTTTCTGTAATCCCCATATTTTTGATGGCGTTTTTAGGGCTTTGGATCAAGATATATGCACGGTATTGTCTTACTAGATTCTAGTAGAGCTTTCGATACCATTCATTATAATTTAATGTTATATTACATTACTTTGGCCGTTCTAAAAGTGCTATAGACCCGCTGGCATCTTACTTTCGTGGTCGCAACTAAATGGTTCAAATCAACGATGCACACTCCCAATAGATGGAACTGAAATGTGGAGTCCCTCAAGGCTCTACTCTAGGGCCTCTGTTATTCGGAATATACTTCCAACCTTGTCAAAAGTTTACAATTTTGTAATATACGCGGATGACACCACACATTATTATAGTTTTCATCCAGATACACGTAGATGAAGATCTTGAAATGTTTATCAAGGCTGCGGAAGATCATTGCCTAAATATTGATTGTAGCAAGTCGAATGTCCTTTTGGTAATAAAAGTGAGCGAGATCCAATTTGTGATAGCGTACAAATTAAAATTAATAATTAACTTCTTGAAAATGTAAATAAAGCTGAGAGTTTAGATGTATTACTATATTCTGATTTGAAATGTGAACATCACATATATCGGCTTATAGAACGTGCATTTGCTGCATTGAAGATTACATATAATTAGAGACAATTCCTTCATAGACATATAAATTCAATGTCTTATAGTAATGAACAGAATACAAGTAGGCGATACAACTATGGCATAATCTTTATTTTTCAAACTTTCGATAATAAATATGTTGAAATTAAGGATAGACATGAACAGATTTTAATGGGCAATCATTCGGAATGTATTCGTCTATATATCAAACTTAATTTAAAATATTTTCCATCTGGTAAACAGATGTGTGAAGGGCGACCTCTCTTTGGACCCTGAACTATACCGGTTGTCCGCGGAAAGTGTCTCGCCCCTATTACTTTTTTGTTTTTGAACCGAATAAGTAAAGCTGTATTTTTCCTAAAATTTTAGGGTTGCAAATAGTGATTTGAGCGTATTCATAGCATTCTAGATTGAAAAATTAAATTCAAAATAAATAAAAAAGGTTACAAAAAGTGACAAAATACATGATCGTATTCAGAATGTCATGTGGAAGTTGCATGAACCTGAATTATTCGTAAAAAACGCAGTTTTATGTCTTATGCAGATTCTCCAAATTGTATTCCATTATCTCCAAAAACAAAAAGTTAAAGGGGAAAGCCACCTTCCACCGACACCCGGTATAGTAAATCAGTATACAGTGGTATGATTTTGTACTTTGCTATTTTCTGGATTCGATTGACTCTGATAACATGAGTAGATCTACCCCACAGAAGTATTGCACAAGTGAGGTGACAATGGAATAGGGAGTAATAGGAGGTGGAGAGTGTTTTTAGACGTATACCATTTTTATCTGACGAAGCAGAAAGAGCTGGGTTGATCAATTTTTGCATCGTTGGTCGATGTAAGTCGTATAACATTATGCCCAGTACTTTAACATGTGCTGTACTAGTTACATTATGTATTTAGGTATGAAGAAATAACAAGTTTTTTAGTATTGTCTTTAATGTATAAAATAAATGAAGTAGGTCCTACGATAGACCCCTGGGGTATTCCATGCTGCTTATCTATTTCTTCCAAGAAGTGACCCTTCACCACTACTTACTATCTTCTTGGGAAAAAACATAATTATGATAATATTGTTTGTCTAGCCTCAGATTTATAAAAATTATAAATTTTTGAAAAATGCACCGATCCGGTCGTATGAAAATCCATAGTAGGTTTCATAAACAAAAGTTTCATTGACTGTAACATAATTCCTTGAATGATCTTTCAGATATTTCCAAAAAACCAAAAAAGTTGTATTTTTTTCACTATTGCTTGTTTAAAAAATTCCACAAAGCGATTTTGCTGGGGCGAAAACTGAGGTTCCCATAAACGAACTATTTTATAAAAATTAGCATAGGCCATTTGCGTCTTTTATATTGTGGGGGGGAAAAATCTCTACAGCCTGGTCTAAGTATGTGTCGTATTAGTTTTAATTAGAAACAATTGTAATTGAGCATCTTGAATTCTTGAGACAAGAAATTGCAGATTACAATATTCAGTGAATTCGTTCGTTCGCCTTATGTCGTTCGCTCCACGAGTTTAATAATCGTGAGTTTGCACAAAAAATACCTTTATTTCTGTGAATCTCTAGTAGAACATTATTAAGATGTAAGGAAGGAACAGGCATAATAGAGAGATCTTTGAAAAGAACCCCGCAACAAACCTTATGGAAAATGGCTCTCGGTGAAATTTGCATAAACTTTGGTATATTGTAGACATCGATGTCCTGATTAAATGTCTCAATGGGCGCAAGGTCAACAACTGAACAGTTTTTGAAATAAACAATGTCAAAGGCTGTCAAATTGATTTGTTAAGCTATCAGTGGTAGTTACGTGGTAGTAGTGGTAGTTCCGACGACTTTATGGTCCCGATACTTGATGCAAACTTGTACCAGTAGGTTTTCAGGATTGTTGATAACGATAATGGGGCAAAATGTTCCCAAAATGGCACCCCAAAAAATGTCCGAACCTTGACGAAAACTTGGCCCAAGGGGTTCTCAGAGTCGCTGATAACGAATCTGGGGTCAGAATTGAAAGATTCAAGTGAGTGGTACCAATATGGCCCTCCAAAGAAGTTATTTTTTTTCGGAATTCTTGAATTTAATAAAAATTTGTCCCAGGGGTTTTAAGGGTAGGTTATTACCCAAAAACCCTATCAATAATAAAGTTGGTGCAGCCATCGACATTAATTTGAACAAATCTTGCTTCTGGTTCTTGGAAAGACAGATTTTGTGAATCACTTTTATGATAATCGAATGAAAATATATCATTAAATTATTATTCCACAATTGCGGGATCTTGCTCCATGTCCAAATTATCATCGTTCATAATATTCAATAAACCTGTAAAGTATCAGGATATTTTATGTTCGTTTGATGTCAAGCATAACATAAGTAGTCTCAACCCCTATTAAAATATTCACCACGCAACACGTGAACCATGATATTTTGGGTACCTAGAGTAAGAATTAGAAAATTTATGTCATTGAGTCTAGCACTCAAGCAAAAATAAACTTCGCCATTTATTTTCATTAAAATCTATGTTTGTTAATTACTATTCATGTAGTCAATTTGAAAATAATAAAGACGATTATTATTATTATTATATGTCCGCCCTCAAAAGTGACCTAAACTTTGATATTACCAAAACTGGATGAAATCTCTACCCAGGGGGTTTAAGGGTTCGCTGAACACGTATCTGAAGACAGCTTTTGAAAATCGACGTCATTGACCCCAATATGGCCTTCAAGTAAGGACCACTGCTTTTCGATTTTTTTCATAAATCAGCATTCTCTAGGAGGTTTTAAGGAAACAGCCGACCTCAGCCTCAACACCTCAACTGCGTTCTTCAACTTTTCATCGATTTTCGAGAAAATCAAAAAATGGGCCAAATTTGGAGTGCCATATTAAGACCATTGACGTAAATTTTCCAATTCTGACCTAAGATTTGTGATCAGCCACCCTGAATACCACCTAGTCCAAGTTTTCTTCGAGTTTTGGGAATAACGAGTAGTTTGAACAATCGATACGTAACTACTCTGATATTATTTTTTATGCCGATGACGCTACTTTCATAAGCTGTGATAAGGTAATCAATACTGTCCATGGACTTTCTAATGATGTAGAAAAAGCAGCTGACTTATATTTTTCGTCTATTAAACTAAAAATGAATATGGAAAACTCATATGTGCTGAAAACGTCAATTTGATAGCCTAAGACCTCGATTGTCTCAAAAACTGTCAATTTTTGGACTTTGCGCCCATGGAGACATTTAATCAGGACATTGATATCTAATCCCAAAGTTTCAGCCAATTTCACCGAAAGCCATTTTCCATAAGGTTTGTTGCGGGGTCCTTTGTTGACAATGAGCACTGCAACCAGCACCAGCAATAATTCTTATCGCTCTTTTCTGCATTTTGATGACTTTACATGAGCGAACAGAGATTTCCCATAACATAGTGCCGTTATTTACGTGTGAGTGGATGAAAGAGAAATAACACGGCCGTATAGTGTTGTCGCAGAGTTGATTTATCATGTTGTGCAACAGAAATATTGAACAGGATAATTTATTACAGAACTGATCTATGATGATAGTTTATCACTACTTGTAGAAGCCACTACGTTCACTGCCCGCAATTCCATTAGTGAAAATCAGTTTTTGAGTTTTAGTGTTGTTCAATTTGAGGTTGTTAGCACTAAAACAGTCCTGTACCCATTTCGAATAATCAGCCATGGTGTTCATAAGACTATCTGCATAAGTACAAGTATTGATTAATGTCGTATCGTCAGCGTATGCATTGCTAATTCGAAGAAATATAGTGAAAGAGATCGGTCATGTAGATAATAAAGAGTGAAGGGCCCAGAACGGATCTCTGAGGTACCATTTGAAATAGTTTGAAAGTCGGAACATGCCTCATTTATAAATACTGCTTATTTTCTATTGCTTAGATATGATTGTACCAAATCGAGAACTACACCTGTGACTCCATAAAAACGTAGTTCATCCTATACAGCGGGGTGAGTGACACAGTCGATGACTCTTGCTAGATCAGATAGAGTTATATAAGTATGCATGCCTTCTTCGACTATCTCAGTAACGATTTTGAAAACAGCATGTGTGGTGCTGCATTTATTCCTAAAACAAAATTGACAGCAGATGGGATATCAGGTTTCTTAAAATTAATTATTAGACGTTCTCTGACATTAATTTCAATAATCTCATCCAGGATTGGTTCAATAGACATGGGTCTGTATGGTTGTCTGTGGATTTTTGATTACCTTTTTGAAGTTGGGTAGCTATCATTTTAGTGATTTTTTAATATATCTTTCATAAAAACAACGACGTAATGGTTTAAGGCTCAACGATAACATCTAGTATGTCTTCGATCATTGTTTATATAGAAGTAAGATAGTTAGTCAATGCCTGTGTAATTGGTGTTGGACGCAAACGCGAGTGTCATCTAGCGTGATTAGTTACAAACATGAATGTTTGACGTCATTTTAATGCAGGTTTCTTCAAAAAACCCTGATTTTAATGCTGTCCCATTGTTTCAATCAAGTTACGACATGACTTGGAGGCCAGATCACTGAAGTTACGACATGACTTGGATGCGAGCTCACTATCGCCATCTACATGTCGCATCCATTTTGATCCAATTATAATCCCATAAGGTTGACTAACTATGTTCTATATAAACAATGCTTCGATGATTCAAATGGAATATGTCATGAAAGCGTTTCCAAGATGGCGAACGAAGTTATCTTTGATCGTTACCCAACTCTGACTGAATCTTAATTTGACAGTACAACAAACTGCCCCAAAATAACAGAAGTAGAAGATACCAGGCAGAAATATCCATTTTCTCTAGTAAATGTTTTGGTTTGTTTATCAAACTTTTTCCGTAAACACAATTCTGCCTCAATGACCATGACCGAAATTTGGTTGATTTGGTAAGAAGTCGACAGTAAAATAGGTTTAAATAAACCAATAATTGGGAATAAATAATGAAGGACTACGCACTGACATTTGTCATATATCAACATGAAGAAATTTACTATATTTGGCTATTGAATAATCGATAATTTGTTTACTAATTATCGACGTTTATCTGGTGAATGTCTAGGTCCATTTCCAAATAAACTTTCTTCTTCAACAATTAGAGATTTTTGGTATGATTCAAAGATTTGCTACATTCTAGGAGATGACAATAATTATAAAAGCTAATACCAACTATTGCATAAGCAGTAATGTGAAGACGACTTTGATGGAAGAGTGGAATTTTGTGAGCGAATCATGGAAAGGGTAGACAATATCATAGGAATGGAAAATGTTCAGTTGTCATTCATAATCCCTCTAGTGCTCGAATTTTTAACGGAAATTTTTGGAGTTCCTAATATCTTGAAAATTATCCCGAATCTTGCACAAGTAAAATTTTCGGTTATCAATTCAAATAAGAAAGAGATTCGGTAAGAAAATTTCAAACCAAACTATTTAACAGACACTTTGAATAAGAAGTCGTCTATGGAATATGAAAACTCATGATGGAAGATAAGTTGTTTCATGCTATTTATAGTATCAGCAGAAGGAATTTTCCCATCAGAATTAAAAACTGCAATGAAACGGGTGATAGAGATGAAATAGTAAACTATAGACCTATATCTCTGATAACAACATTATCCAAACTTGTTGAAAAGGTTATAAAAACTAGATTATCTGCCTATTTGAAAAAGTATAACATCCTCTCAGACAGATAATATGGGTTCCGAGAAGGTATCTCAACGCAGGATGCAATTCTCGATCTAACGTCAGAAATGTATAATGCCCTGGATACCAATGAAGCAGCTCTCTGTGTCTTCATAGATCTGTCCAAGGCTTTTGACACCGATAGTCACCCACTTCTCCTAGAATCACTCGAGAATATCGGTATAAGAGGATCCGCATTGAAAATGTTTAGTAGCTATCTGGAAGATAGACACCAATGCGTCAAAATTGAAAACTTCAAAAGCGACTTCAAAAAAATTGAATACGGTGTACGCAGGGCACTATTCTGGGCCAAATATTATTCAATATATATTTGAATGACTTATTCCAAATTCCAACAACTGGCAAAATTTTCACCGATGCCGATGACACCGCTATCTTCTACGAGCACACAACAGGGACCGACCTGAAAACCACAGTAGAAAAAGATCTTCTGATTATTAAAGATTGGTTCGCACATAAACTTCTCACAATTAACTTCAATAAAACTCATTATTTACCTATATACACAAAAAATAGAAACTCCCCTCCTTCGGAAAATCTGAATATTGACAACCTTTTTGAAATCAAACCGGTCCCTCATATAAAATACTTAGGAATCTTTATAGACTCCAACCTGAAATGGAATACTCATATAAACTACGTAGTTAAAAAACTCCAATATCTAATATGTCGATTTATAACATTGAGAGCCATACTTGATGAAAAAACCATGAGAACCCTATATTTTGCTCTTATTCAATCACATATTTCTTATGGGATTCTAGCTTGGGGGTCGGCGGGTAAAACAATCATGAATAAAATATCAGTAACACAAAAACGCTTCTTAAAAATAATTTACAACAAAAAAAACACCCAATACAACTTTTCTTCCACTACAGCACTATAAGACTGAATAAAAATAAGTATACACTACGTAAAATAGATCATAAATATAATATAACACAAGAAGTAGAGAACACAAATATAAAATACCTTTCATGAATAAAGCCATCGGACAAAAAAGCCACATATACCAGAGTTTGAAACTGTACAACAATCTACCGGACAACTTGAAAAACGTTACAAACATAAATTCGTTCAAAATGCAACTGAAAAAGTACATCTTCTCTAAACCCCGTACTGAGATACACACTTTAACGTATTCATAAGAGCACTCGTACTTTCCTCATTATATATATGTATGTTTATATTTGAATATGAAAAAAAAATATATGAAAATCCTCACTCTAAATAATACATAAGAGCACATATTTTCATTTTTATAAGCATACACTTATCACCAAAATCATGCCTGCTCATTACCCATTACTCATTACTCTTTTACTCATTGCTTATTACATAACATATCAATTATCACTTATTACTTATTATTTATCAGTTATTAGATAATCGTTTGTCTATTTTTCCTGTTAATTTTACCACTCATTCAACTTTTAATATTGTATTGTATTGTAAATTAAAACTGTCTGTCACACACAAGCGATGCTTTCGTGACTTGATACGTTTATTCACGTACTCTACTACTCACTTTATATTTACATATTATTTGAAATAAACGTTATTATTATTATTATTATTAATTATTTGTTATATTTTTAAAGCAAAAATAATATGATTTTTCCTTAAACTTTAGTGACAACAAGTACTACATAATGTGTAAAATCATTCAATGCCATTGATTTTACCTGTACTTGTGTCCTAAAAATCATACTATTTTATTCAGTGTTTTCTTTACTCAATAAATTAGGTGTATCCCAAAACTTTAAGTAAAATGTAATATCTTTTGTTATATGGATACTGGAGTTTAAAGAATTACGTTTTTTTTTTTGAAAATTTTCACTTATAATCTCCCAAGTGTTGAATTATTGCCGGAAATTTTTCGAGCACATGAAGTTTCTTAAAAAATGTATTTACGAGATTAAATTTCTGCAAATAATTCAAGCACGCGGAGGATTCGGTAAGAAAATTTCACACCAAAATATAGTTGGTTAATACTAATTTCATCTGACTATTGCGAAGAATTTTGTGAAGATAGAAGAAGTTACCCATAATAAAAATACTATCTTACCTATTTGAATAAAAAATGCTATGTGGAAGAAAACAAAAGTGAGAAATCAATCGGCGTAGTACAAAGAAAGCGTTTGGAAATTTCAAGTTTTCACGAAAAAATTAAAAATAAATAAAATATTTTTCAAATATTAAATTCATTTAGTCAAGTATAGGTAAACATTTGTTGATATAATTTTTTTATCGATGGACCTATTCATTGTTGAAATGCAAGAAGTCCTCAAAATATTTTTAGACACATTCGAAATATCTAGTAAATACGTTTCATTATGAAATATTATCTCCTTTCATGTGAAAAATAAAATAACATTCGTACATAAAAGCAAAATGTCAACTAGGTTAGGTTAGGTTTTGAACGTGAGTGGGCCCGTATCAGGCCCTCCACTGCGGCCAATGGCCTATTGTGGCTCACCCTATGGTTATATTTCTCCCAGTATATCCAATCTCTTGACGAAATTGAGGAATGCATTGGGAGAACAATTTACCAGGTTTTCTGGCCTTACTGTCGTATCGCCAAATATTGAGAATCTGGTTCTGGCCGCTGCAGGGCATGTACACAGAATGTGTTCAGCCGTTTCATCATCCTCCATGCATAGCCGGCACTCTGCATCTTGTGCAAGTCCGATTTTATGCATGTGGTATTTGAGTTTGCAGTGGCCAGTAAGCAAACCTACTATAACTCTGAGATGCGCTCTGCTGAGTTCTAGCAGTTTGTCAGAGTCCTGTTTTTTCCTTGTACAAGCAATAAATGCTTTGGAATGGGCTAGGCCCGGTAGACTACGCCAGTACTCGAGTCTTTTATTGTCTGCCCAAGCTGTTATGACATTCTTGGCAGTGCTATATGCTAAACCGATTACCGGTTCTGGTCCAGTGAACGTTGTTTCGGCCCCCCCTTTTGCTAGGGCGTCCGCTATTTCGTTTCCTTCTAGGCCTGTGTGACCTGATATCCAGACTAGGGTAACGTTGTTGCGTTGCGCCAGTCGGTTTAAGGTGTCTCTGCAGTTCCATACTGCCCTAGATTTAAAGCAGTTGGATTCAAGCGCTTTAAGTGCTGCTTGACTATCTGAAAATATTTTTATTGTTTTTCGTGTGTGGAGCCGATTTTCCAGCTCCCTGGCACACATTTCAATGGCATATACCTCTGCCTGAAATATCGTAGCTAGTTTGCCCATACTGAACGAGCGTTTCACTACTGGGTTCATCCCATATATTCCGGCTCCGACGCCTTCCTGAGTTTTGGAACCATCGGTGAACCAACGTTCATTTGCCCTACATAGGTTGGTTTCATTCCGGACCCAGTCTTCTCTTTCGGGAAAGACCACAGTGTAGGACGTGTGAAGGTTGATGGTTTTAGGCATGATGTCTGAGGGCATTCCTAGAATGTTGTGAGCTATTATGCCCTCCAGCATGCCGCTGCCTCTCATGATACATGCCTGCGGTAGACTAATGGCCGCTTGATAAAGTCTGTATGTTGCCCATCTTGCCTCTCTCTCCAGTGTCAACTATCACATGTCGAATATTTGACTGAAAAAATTCCACTTATTAATTTCGCCCAGGGAACCCTGGAGAATAAAAATGTCCGGAAATTTTATGGTTTTTTTTTGATTAGTTAAAAAAGCGAGGTGTGGAATTTTCAACTAAATTTTAATTATGGTAATGTTATTTCCTAACAACGCAATTCATGTATCTGTATTTGTTATGGTTCAAAAACCTAATTTTCGTAAATTTTAATATCATAAAATATACTTCAGTAGATTCAGAACATTTTAAAATTGAAATTTTACTTCAATTGGTATACTAAAGTCAACGGAATTACCTAAAATTTGTTTCTAAGAAAGGAATTGCTATGGAGGCAATGAATAAAACTATACTTATATGCCATGGGCGGCGTTGAGACAAAAGTGTGACATGGATTGACAGTTTGTTGTGGATATATTTACTTTTCTACTTAGCGTAGCAAGTGTGTAGTTGCTTTAAAATTAACAATTATCATTACAAGAGTGTTGCATGATAGTTTATTATCGTGAATTTTCACTAATCATTCTGTACTTTTTGAATAGTGTCTGACAATCTTCATCAAATACTTTATGCAAGTTTTGTGAGAAAATTGATGACATTAAGATATATCACAGAGTATTGCTTTGTCTAACAAAGATAGTTGAGGATGCAGAGTCCGCCTTTTTGGAAATCCAGAAGTAAGCACAACAAAATAGTATTCGGATATTATATTTTTCTGAAATCGTTCAAGAATGCCCACTTTCTCGGCTTCAAAATACGCTAATCTAGTATTTTAGTCCGTTGCTAAGCAACGAACTTTCCCTGACCGTTTTCGGACCTAAACGGTACGGGAAAGTACTTTTTCGGCAACCATCCAGGAAGTGTTCACTTCCCGGACACGTTTTCTTTGGGAAAGTAGCACTTCCCGGCCTAGTCCGGGAAGTACGTACTTCCCGGACTAGGCCGGGAAGTGCTCGAATTTTAATACAAATAAGAACTGAAATGTTCGAAATATTCAAATTTGGAATCGTTTCATCCGGTTAACAGATGGGTGAAAGTCGACCTCTCTTCGTCTCTTAGACTAAATGCGTCTCATTGATTTGTTATTCTACATGGTTGCCGAAAAAATAGCGTACGCAACACGTCCGAAAACAGTTTTTTTGGACTCGCAGAATTCTAGGACTCGCTCGTCCTAGAATTTGGTCTACTCGTCCAAAAAAACAGTATTTTCCGGACTTGTTACGATACGGGAAATTTTTTGCCGGCTTGTTTACATTTTAGACAGTTATTGAATTCACGCAAACAATATGTAGAGTTCCTTAGTTTTTGATAATGCTGATTGCGATTTCAGAAAAAATAGTATGTGTACCTCGTAGTAAAAGCACATTCCCCGACTTCAATACTTGTTGGCCTCGGCTTAACGCCTCGGCCAACAATTTACATTGTCGTCCGAGAATGTATTGTTTTTACTACTAGATACACAATATACTATTACTCACTGAAACATACCCGAGCATTTAATGAAGCCTATATTGAATTGTGTTCGCCTCCATGTTAGCATTTGAAAAAAAGTAGTATTAAAATTTGATAAAGCAATTACAGCCGTATGCATAGTCAATCGCCAGCGACTCGCCAGAGTTTCGCCGTTCGCTACACAAGGATTATAATGCACAGTCGAGCTCCAAAGAAGTGACAAATACGCGATAAGTCACATTTTAGTGAAACGCTGGCGATGTACCACTTTTTTGGAGCTCGGCTGTGCATTATAGTTCTTGTGTAGCGAGCGGCGGAACTCTGGCGAGTCGCTGAAATTGACTATGCATACGGCTGTAAGATTTTGTAGCGAATTACGTGTAAATAGACCAAGCTATAGAGGTTTATTCCCCCACAAAATAAAATACGCAAATGACCTGTAATAATTTTTATAAGATATTCGAATTGTGGAATTTTTTTAAACAAGAAATAATGAAAAAAATTACAAATTTTTTGTTTTTTTTTTGAAATATCTCGAAGATTATTCTAAGAATCATTTTACAGTCAATAAAATATTTGTAGAGATTTATAAGACCTACAAAATGGATTATCAAATGATTAGATCGGTGTATTTTCCACTGAGAAAATCCGGGAAAACCTTGAAAAAGAGACCATTCCCAGGTAGCACATCATATCGTCTGAAACTTGGTTCCATATTGGGCCAATATATTGTAAATGAAAAATCGATATTGATCCAATATAGGTGAACATTCAAAAAACAATATTATACTAATAATATTGTTGGAATATTGGTTGAACTACTATTGAATGTAGATTATCACATGAAATATTGGGTCAATATTGGTTGAATAATTTATACCAATATCGATAATACAATATTGGTTATATATTGTTTTCCACATTTAGAATGAATGTTGCAATCCAAATATTCCAGTCATATCGATTATAGGGAAAAAAACTAAATTGTATTTGCAAGTTCGATAGCATATTGGTTGAATAGCATTTCCACTTTATTTGATAAATTGTAATAACTCATATTGAGTCAATATTGGTTGAATGATATTTTCCATTATCGATATAACAATATTGTCTTCACATCGTTTTCAACATCTAGAATAAATATTGCAATCACAATATTTCCTCATATCGATTTTAGGAACAAAAACTATTTTGTATCTCCAAGTGTGATTACACATTGGTTGAATATCATTTCGCCAATATTCAACAAATCTTATTAATTAATATTGGATCAATATTGGTTCAATAATATTTATCGATATCGTTAATACAATATTGTCTTCATATTGTTTCCTACATCTAGATTGAGATGAAATTTGAATATTCAATGAAACATTAAAATTATATCATGATCAAACCTGGATAAAAATCCGCTAGGTGGCTCTACATATAGAATGTCTTCTAAAACCTACGAAAGTATATTAAATACTTCCCATAACTTGTATTCAAGACAGCTCACTCAGTGGTTATGGTGATCAAAATGCACTCTGGTGTCACCTTCATCAACTAAAAGACATTTAATAATTTACCAAGGTTCCAAGGTATATTGACATCCACCAATATATCCAAATGATATTGTTCCAATATCGATGAATATTTTGAGGCCATTATTGCTTCAAGAATATTTTACCAAAACTATCTTTGAACTATTTAAACAATATTCGACCAATATCGCAAAATTCTACTTCTCGACAATATAACTTTTGCCAATATTGTCAGAATATTGTATCGGCGATATTGTACCATTATCGCCGAATATTTTGAGGCCAATATTTGTTCGAGAATATTCCGCCAATATTATTCAAGTAACATTGGACCAATATCGCCGAATGTTCACATTTTTTTTCTCGCCAATATTGCATTTCAAATATTTCGCCAATATCTTCACAATATTAAACCAATATTTTACCAATAGACGTGTGCTACTTGGGTTTCTAAAAAATTCATGATTTTCATAAATTTTAAGCTGCACAAACAATATAGCTGAAACTGATAGATAATAATATGTGGTTCAACTGTGTGCAAGATGTTTTCCGACCGATGTGTAGTTTTTGTACAATCGTGTTAAACAATTTAAGGGCACATCTTGCAAGATGCGCTAATTTGAGGGAAATCATCGTATTCCAATTCTGTGAACGGCATCTGGAAGTAGAGATCAGGAAACGGTACGTTTCGTCGGCAACGTTTCGCCGATAACGTTTCGCCTGTAACGTTCCGCCTGTAATGTTTCGCCGGTAGCACGATTCGCCGACCTCATGATTCGCCGGTAGGTTCCTTTAGTTATATCTTCCACAGTTACGTAGTGGTCAAATTTCCACGCACTCAAATGTCTACGTAAGGTTAGTTCGTTCTGGTTAGAACAGACTAAAAAATTACGTAGGGGTCTTATGTCCACGCACTCAAATATCTACGTATGGTTAGTTCGTTCTGGTAAGAATAGACTAAAGATATTTCATAAATGCACTGTTGGCAAAACGTTACCGGCGAAAAATTTCCGGCGAAACGTACCTGTCGGCGAATCGACACCGGCGAAACGTTACCGGCAAAACGTGGCCGGCAAAACGTACCCTATCCTAGAGATCAATATCTACAATTTGTTTATTTTGGATTTTCACCTGAAAGGTGGAAAATGTGTTGAAAATGTCACTGGAAGTTGATCAGAACGCTTCAAAGTGCGTCCGAAGTCACTCGAAGTTGCAGTGAAGTTAAGTCGAGTCTGCAACTTAGAGAGGGGCAGAATAATCTAGGCCAATCAACAGGGCTATCAACCTCAACTTAAATTGCTCTGCCGATAATTTTTTTTAAATTGTAGAACACAGTGTGCACATTACTTCTGAGGAAAATTATCACCTCTAGGGGGGTGGAACCCCCCCAAAAAACGCGTTGAATTTAATTTTTGAGGTAACTTAGAAATATCTCAAAAAAAATACTTTAAATTAAAGAAATAACTTGAGATTCAGAAAGAGCACAAATTTTTACAAGGTTGATCCTATTAGTAATGAGCAACACAAGAAAAAAACCATGAAACAGTATATTATATATTATTTCACCAAATTCTGAACTATTTTATATTTAAGTGACAACCAATCATGAGGCCAATAAACAGAGCAATTTTTCTCATAAAAGTTCAACTTAAATTGCTCCGCCGATTTCTTTTTTGCAATTCGGTCGTCACGGATGGTTGAATAATTAGCAATAAAGTTATCACCCCCTGGTATTTTCTTCATTTCCAGAAAAAGTTTTTACGATTTTGGGGGGGTTGCAACCCTCCCCCAGGGGGTGATAACTTTATTGCTAATTATTCAACCCTCCGTGACGACCGAATTGCAAAAAAGAAATCGGCGGAGCAATATAAGTTGAACTTTTATGAGAAAAATTGCTCTGTTTATTGGCCTTATGATTGGTTGTCACTTAGATATAAAAATAGTTCAGAATTTGGTGAAATAATATATAATATACTGTTTCATGTTTTTTTTCTTGTGTTGCTCACTACTAATAGGATCAACCTTGTGTAAGGTCTCAACGAATTTGTTTTTTATTGAACTAGTAGTTACCTTGGAATGCATTGTCAGAGACTGTCTAGCGTTTGTCATATAAATATCTTTCTTTGAAATTCCATTTGTTATTAGGTGAATATTTATTATCAGAACTGTAGAGGGCTTCGTACCAAGACAACAAAACTGAAGTATATATTTTTTTTCAGAATCGTTAGGTATATCATTATTTTAACAGAAACTTGGCTTATAGAAGATATTAACGATGGTGAACTTTTTGTTGGAAGATATAGAGTATTCAGAAATGATAGAAGTATTCACTTAACTGACAAAAAACGGGGTGGATGAGTTTTGATGGCGGTAAGAAGTAGGTAATTTTAATTCGTCATTGATTATAACTTTTTCTGGACAAATATTTTAGGAAATGAAATCATTATAAACTCAACATACATTTCACCAGGGTGTAAATCACAGGTGTACAGAGAGTATGTTGATTTTTGTGACGGTTTAACAATTGATCACAATACATTCCTTTCATTTGTCGGGAAATATAACATATCAGAAATCACTGTTATCCAATTTCCACTGAACAATCGCAATGGAATCATTAGCGCGATTTGATCATTTATTGATACACACGACCTGGAAACATGTTTTGAATGATGATGATAAAACATTGGACTTTGTTAGAATTTATAACGAAAAAGAAATCATAATACGCTAACTATGATTGATCTTAGGAGTAAGTACAACTACAAAAACTAACTTCAAACAAACTTATGAGCTACTTAGAGATTTTACTGGCCGGCGCTAACATTTTTCAGGATGTCAATGATTGTGTAACATACTTTTACTTTTCTAACTTTTCTTACAATATCCTTGATATATCAGACCCAAAAGTTTTCAGAAAACCCTAGACATTTCAAAATCTATCGACGTTGGTTTACAACAGAATTTAAAGTAGATATGAAAATCGAACAGTATTTTAGTGAAAATAAAAACATTTCTCCTTTTTATCTTGAAAATTTCAAAATAGTAAGAGCGTCATTAAAACAAAAAATAAAAAATGTCAATCGAAACTACATCGAAAACGTTCAAACTGATAGCAGATACTTTTTTGGAACTTCATCGAGAATAGAAAGCAAATGATGAATGGAGAAAATTACTGACTAAAATTAATTACTATAATTAATAATCGCCGGGTAACCGATAAAAAAATTATTTCTTGAGAATTGGCGATTACTTTGGCACGGTATATAAAAAGAATGCTGATTACAATTCAGATGAAATATACAGAATAGCTTCTAATAGACGTGCTGAATTTTCCCAAAACAACATTGACTGTGAACTATTGAAAAAATTAAAACCGAAAAGGTCTTTCGGACCTGACAAAATGCCAGTCTATATTTTTGAAGCATGCAAAAATTGTTTATCTCCCCCACTCTTGATAATTAATAAATCGTTGAAAAGTGGTGCATTTCCAAATCAGTTCAAACAGACACAAATAACTCAAATGTATTGCAATTTTTTTGGAATTTGTCATTTACGAGAATCTTCAATTTTTTCAAAAATTATAGTTCTGCTGAACAACATGGATTCACCAGAACATAATCGAAAGATACTAACTTACTAACTTTCAGTACGAATAATTTATAGATGCTAAAACCCAAGTTGATTGCATCTACACGGATTTTGCTAAAGCCTTCGACAAAAGATCACTCATAATATATTATTGGCAACATTGAAGTCCTACGGATTGAGAAATCACTTAATAATTTTTTGTTTCATATTTGAAGCAATGGGGTCAACACATCCCTTATAACAGTGGGGAGTCGAACTCGATTTTAGCTGGGTCAGGCGTTCCACAAGGTTCGAATCTAGATCCATTACTATTCTCAATATTCATCAATGATTCTCCGGGAAGGGTGACAACCGATTGTTTACTGTAAGTGGGTGATTTCAAGATATAAAGAAAAGTACAAGTCCTCAATAATTATTTTGATCTTTGAAACGTGTTTGATAACATATCTATTTTTTTTTTGAAAATAAACTGACATTCAATCTAAACAAATGTAAATTTATTACGTTCTGTCGCAACACAATTTTGTTCATATTATTCAAAATACTATCTTAGAAAGAGTAAAATATTTGAAGTCATGAAAGAATCAATAAGTTGATATGTTTTATGAAACGTGCTACAGACGAATTCACAGATACAAATAGTATAAAACACTCGTTCATTACAATAGATTGAAGCAAAATAGAATATGTATAGCATGAGATCCATGACTACACAATATGACACAAATGTTGAAAACAATCCAAAATTAATTCCTGAAATTTCTCCATTACAAGAAATACAGATATAAGTGAAGAGATGAGAGTGCAGAAACATCATTGAAGTTTCTACAATTATTAAATATTAAACCATATATTCGATATGCTAATTCATTAATCTCGTATGTGAGAGTTAAATGTAGGCTGATAGTCAAAGTGCACTCCTCAATCTCTAATGTTATCAAGATGCTCTAGAATTATAGTATTAATCGATTATGGGTAATGAACATTATTGGATTTTATAGTGAAAGTCATTACTTTACATTAAGAGATATGCAGAAGATTATTTTTCAGATTCAGATTTGTTCCTGTAGAATAGAACAATCTTCCAAATCAAAAATTTAGATCGTCTGGAAACATTAACTTATTGCAATCAAGTGACTCGCTAAGAATCAAAGATCATATGAAGAACAACAATGGTCTCAAATTGGAACTTTGAGGTACTCCACTGGTTGCAATATAATCAGTTATAGAAGTTGCAAAGTAGAATTATCAAAATAGTGAAACGACAAGTAAGTGAAAGCAGTGAATAATGCTGAAAGCGATGATATTCTGAATGAAGTAGTAAAATTGGTTGAACAAATAAGCTGCGAAGAATTTGGATAAAAACTAAAACATGTAAGATAAATAAAAGATTATTTCGGAATAAATTTGAATCATGTAGTGGGTGGAAAAAAGAGGTGAGTAAATAGTTCTCAAAGACATAGATATCGAAGAAGTAGAATAGGATTATAAAAACAAAAGAAGCAGGTGAAGAAGAAGAATACAACCAGAAGGGGAGGAATTTTCAGGACCAGAAAGAAAAATATTGCTACATGATACATGATTTTGTAGGTACTACCACTATTGGCATCTCAAAAAAGATGCAGTTACAAAGTGGGTTAAATTACTGATAAATAGGGAGGAAATAAATACTTCCAATAATTTACACTTGAAAAAATATATGTAAATATATATGCTGATAAGATTGTTTCGACACACAGTGTCATCTTCTGAGCGAGTTATAAACTGCTATTCTTCGACACTTCCTCTTTTTAAATATAAATTCAGGTACAAATATTGTTGATGTCGAATAATTAAAACCTGGGAACAATAGGGTTGTTAGAAATAAGGTAGTTAATTATTGGGGAGCTGTACAGATTTACCTGCTTGTTAAGTACTAAATTATTATTGTTATGCAGGTGCTTCTTAATTTCTAAGGATTTCAATATGTTTAATTTCAGATCTTTAGGTTGAATATGCAAAATTTCAGGATTCTGTGTGAAGTTATGTTTACTTTCAATGAGATATTTGTACCTGAATTTATATTTAAGAAGAGGAAGTGTCGAAGAATATCAGTTTATAACTCGCTCAGAAGATGACACTGTGTGTCGAAACAATATTGTCAGCATATATATTTACATATATTTTTTATTATTGGAAGTATTTATTTCCTCCCTATTTATTTAATTTACACATATTAGATGCCAACACCATAGAACATGGGTTAAATTAGACAAATCTTGCGCATTTTAGGGAGAATCAAAATCGAAAATATCACAAATCGTTTTCTTCTCTTTGCGGAAGCGCTTCTATTTTTAGAAAAGAGAAAACAGGTTTGCGGAATTTTTTCTCCATTTCACGTTTCCTCCTATTTGATTTACTTTAACATTCGACAAACCGATTTATTCTTTGAGCACCACCTTAAATTACTTTTTCAATAGTCCTCGTTTTCAGAATTCAGTTATGAATTACACCTCGTACGTTTTTCATTGTTTCTGCTCATAAAGTACATGATCAAGGCTTATCCAAATAAAACTGCAGATAAAAAATTGGAATGTGATACATAGCTGAATTCAGTGAAACAAGTACTACTCAAAATGAATACAAATTTTGGAAACAATGATTACGAACCCATGTGAAAAAAAAAACATAATTCGAAATTTAAAAGGCGAAGTTTAGGCTGCTCCTGAAAGAGCTGCTGTTCTTTATTGAAGATGAAGAGGAGGAACATAAAATGATAAATTAAAAGGAAGAAAGAGTGGGAGAGAGGATCAGCTATTGTGTGAGGTGGTCCTTGTTTCAGATTTTGTATTGATATTTTTTTAACGTTTTTGAAACGTGAAAGAAATGGCAAAAGTTCCCCAAACACATTTTTTTCTTCTGGTAATGGAGGCGCCAGTGCAAAGAATGCCAAACGGCCATTTCGTTTTTTTTTTCAAATATGTCGACAACGATTTCCGGAAGAGCTTTCTACTTCTGAATATTTAGAGAACTGACATCTTTGGTCTGCATTATATCGAGAAGCGGCTAGTTCAACCCATGCATGCTCAGTAGATTCCAAATATGGACAAGTATAACTGCTCCACAGCTGATCTCTCTGAATTTTGGCTAAATAGTCGTTATATTGTAACAATTTTGTATTGATTGTTATTATGTATCAGTGAGGTTAGCCAGGTCAGACATGGTTGGCTAGTAAGTTACGCATTTTCAACTCGGTTTGCATGCTGCTGTTTGTTTAGGTAGGTTAGGTTACGAGCGAAAAACTAATTCACGTATTTTCAAGTCTCGCAAGCTAGGTTAGCTTGCTCGGGTTAGGTTTGTGTTCAATTACGAGCGAAAAAACAAATTGACGCATTTTCAATTCGGTTTTCCTTCTTGTTTTGTCACCTAAACACTCCGCCATGTTGAATTACAATATTTTAATTTGAGTTTGGCGCATGCTCAGTAGATTTCAATAAAAGGTGCATGGGTTGAACTAGCCGCTTGTATTATATCGGCACATATCGCATCAAATGGTTTGACGGGCTTGATACAGCAATAAAATTTGAATACATTTTGCATTAATGCAAGCAGTTATTTTTATTTATTCAATCTTCAACACGGTTAACTTAATGATGCCATACCAAAAATGTTTGCTCAACTTGAGCCATACATATATCATCATTTTTAATCCAAGATCTCAATAATTTTTCTGCTTTTACTACTGTAACCTCATTCCTTCAAAATAATGTTCTATATCTAAAGCTGTGTGTGTGATATATCACCGTTATACTCGAATAACAAATTAGAAATACACTTAAAAAGGTGTGTTGCACATCTTGTGAGTGAAATTTCATGTCTAGGTCATCTACATTGTGCTCAATATGTACAAATCAGTGATGGTACTTCGAGAATATTATTAGATCTGATTTCGTTTTCAAATGGCCTTGGGTTACGTACGATTTTATGAATATGCGACCGGACTTTCTTCGACGGTTGCGGCTATTCATTTGGAAATAATCTACATTGGAATATTGCAATTATACGGGATGTCCACAAGATGAAGGGGAAACTTAAAAACAGCTTCCTTTTAGGGTAAACTTGCATCGCATATTATGGCGCTGTGATCCTTCCCACAAACTTACTCGTTTTCAATACTGTAACCTATATGGTATGAAACAGAAATGTTTTGGGAGATCGTTTAGTAACGAACAGTCGTTGCAGACCGATGATGAACCCTTTACTCCCATATACACCTACCACGTAGGCTCATTATGGCAAGGTCCTGTCAGAAAACAACTACTCCCCTGGCTAAGACCACGACGGGTATTGAATTAAATCTAACACATACTTGTGCAACGTTCCTCAAAGCATAATAATAATAATAATAATAATCGCTTTTATTGACAGATAATGGTGAACAAAAATGGTGAACATGTGACATTATTTGTCAAAATGCAGAGTTAGCTCTGGTTCGGACTCAGTGAAGAGACGAACAAGTGCTTTCTTCCACTCAACCTGAGGAGTTAGTATTAGACTAAGCTAAGTAACCTAAAACTATTTTAACAACTGTTTATATTCAGTAATGCAATACATTGTATTTTAATAAATCTACATGGAATTTTAAATAGAAAAGTTATTGGGTATAACCCTCAAAATGTTGTGCAACCGTAGACACGTGTTTCGAGCTTAAGCTCTCATCAGTACGGTAAAATCAAGTGCGAAGATGTACAACACTTGGATGTAAAAATAGAAACAAAGGAAGTCAACAACAGGAAGCCAACCACACATTTGTGGCTTTGGTTAGAAGACCTTGTGTTTACAAGGCAACAACTAACGTCGCCACGGAGGCAGCTATAGCTACCAGCGTGACAATCCTCCCAGGAAAATACAAATAAGGATGGATTGAGCGAGGGGCAATATATGAAAATATAAGTAGAAAAGTTATTGGGTATAACCCTCAAAATGTTGTGCAACCGTAGACACGTGTTTCAAGCTTAAGCTCTCATCAGTACGGTAAAATCAAGTGCGAAGATGTACAACACTTGGATGTGAAAATAGAAACAAAGGAAGTCAACAACAGGAAGCCAACCACACATTTGTGGCTTCGGTTAGAAGACCTTGTGCTTACAAGGCAACAACTAACGTCGCCACGGAGGCAGCTATAGCTACCAGCGGGTCGAGTGTTTTCAAGGTAAAAATTTAAAGTAGCCGCATCTGGAGAGTGGTCACTTACAGATGCGTTAACAAAATATTCATTAATGGCTTGGTGGTTTTTCAGCTGATCTGGAATTACACAGGTTGCATTTTTAGAGTGGATATTCAAATTTTTTAGCTCCGTCCAAAAGTTTTTATTATTTCCGCTGCTTTTAATTTTGAATTGAAAATAAGCCTTTTTTTTCTCTAGCGATGGTGTGTTTGGTTAGGTTTCTCAGATCTTTGTAGTAGATCCAGTGTCTCACTTCTTTAGTATATTTGAATTTTACGAGAGCCTTATCTCTGAGAGACATCTTTTTTTTTATAACAAAAGTAATCCAGGTGGCTTTAGGTCGACTAATCCTGATAGTTCTTACCGGGACGTGAAAATCAAACAGCGCTGTTATGATCTCATTAAATAGGCTGACTTTGTCATCGATATTGTTTAATAAGAGAATAGGTGAGAAATTGGTGAGTTCCAGATCTGCTGATAAGTTGTTCAGATTAAATGCCTTGAAATCGCGAAATGTATCATCAGAGGACGCAGTTGAAAGTGCCCTCTGTGACCAACCAGAAGAAGTATGTTTTGATTTGGTATAGTTTATACGAACCCAGTTGAGACAGCAGAAAAACTGAAATTCCATTTAGAGTCGTCGTATCTTTTATGTAACAGAGGCGGCGGATATATATTTTTTTATGGTAGAATAATTCATTATTACTAATCCTATAAGATGGCATAGGTTTTTATAAAAATGGACGAGTTGTACGAAACAGAAGTTGTTTCTATACGGGAAATAAAACGACCTAGATCAATTCAAAAAAAATATTTATAATGTAAGGGTTTCCGGTAAAAATGGTGCTGCCAGACGTGAACCGAGCTCTCAGTCGCGCCCCATTCGATTTTTTGGGAAGAATGAAATTTCAAAACTAAAACCTGACGGAATGAAATAAAATAATTGCTACTCTAAGAAAGGAAGAATTAACACTTTTACTATAACACTTCAACTATAACACAATCACTGTAACACTATCACTATAACAGTATCACTATAACACTATCACTATAACACTATAACTATATCACTATCACTATAACACTAAAACTATAACACTATCACTATAAGAATTCACTCACTGTTACTATAGGAATTCACACTATCATTATCAGTTTCAAAAACACTTTTTGTTACAAAAACTACAATTTTCAGATGAAAAAAGATATACTGATCATCCTGGGATTTTTCACTTTCAGAGTAGGAGTCGTTATTAACGTTAATGATAATACGATTGATCGTTGGTAGGACATTGTATTCATTTTCTTTGTGTATCACATGAGATACACAATTTTTCCATGTACCACTGTTCTGATATTATTCAATACTGACCCACTCATTTCTGGCGATTCATTATATTTTCTCAGTTTTTCCTTAATAACAGCCCAAATCATCTCAATGGGGTTGAAAATGCTATAAGATGGCTGCAGACGTAAGACAACATGTCCATGTTTTTCAAAAAGTTTATTAATCACATAGTCCTTCTTGAAATTTTCTTTCGTAATCAATTCCAATAGTATTTTCTTCTTGTTCTTTTGGGGTATTTCCATGTTTTTACGTTCCATGATAATCAGCAAATGATTGCTCAATATTTTTTGCAGACAACAACAACGCATTAGCAACAAATCCGCTTTCAGTTCCGGCATGAAGAATTATAATTCTTTTTCCTCTATGGAGCTTTCAAAGTACACTTGTTGCTTTTATCTACCAACCTTATTGGACGACTTAGAGCGATTCTGAATTAGCATCAAAATCTTGTTTCAACGACATCAACATGGAAAGGTCTCCCGAATGCCAAACCGCACAGATAATGAATCTAATCAAGACAACTAAATAACGATATATGTAAATATGCGTCTGAGCCTAGCTGCACCACACTGCCTAGTAAATGAAACTTCTAGTAAATAAAAACTAATTAGAATTTGACAGGGGCAAGTCAAAGACGTTCGGTCTCTGACCAATTAGAACTCCATAGCAGCCAACCGAAGGCGTTCGGTTGTCATTTCACCCTCCCCCTTCATGTGATAGAATATATCATCTCCACGTGGACTGCCAATGGAGTTTAGACAAGGAGCGTTAGATAGTAACGTGTTATTTATCCCCATGCAAATTATCAGCGGAAATTTGTATATTGATATAACTTCATATGATTGCTTGGTTCTGTGCTGTCTCGATTGAGTTCGTAAAGACTATACTGCTAGTGCTCCAAGGGCATATTCAAGGGAGGTTAGGTTAAATGGGGTAATTAGCCTCCCCCCTGAGACCGATCATCCCAAGGAAAAGGCACTAATCTTTGAAATGAGCTGAATCATTTTTGTGAAACTTCACTTGAAAACAAACAAACTCAGTACTTTCATATTACCACAAAATATTAACCTAAACCCTAAAAAAATATTTGTGGTACTATTTATAAGTTCTTACAGCATGCCGCTTCTACGAAATTTCAAAAAATGCTCCCTCCAAAGGAGAGATTCTGAATACGCCCTTGTAGTGTTCTATTTTTCTTATATCACTCAGACAAGTATAAATGGAAATCAAAGACATTTAGCTGGAAACTTCTTCAAGAATTAAAAACCGAATGCGAGGTCAGCAGGGAAAGTACTGAAAAAATATCGCTCATATAAACAGTTTGCATGAGCAGCTATATGAAACTGACCCAGAACGGAGACTGAAGTATTGTTTGTTATTGACTTTTGTGTCATTATGACTTGAATAATGATTTCGTTTCGAAGATACTGTGAACAGATGATGCATGGTTTACAAATAATGGTATGTTCAAGAGGAATAAATAATACAAGGTATTGGCTCAAGAAAATCCTTGTTTTTTTTTTCCTTTCTCGGATACTGGTCCTTTCACCAGCTACACCTCAGCCTCTTGGGATTTTTGTGTTTTTCGTGTTGGCTTTACAGCACCCACTCCGTAACTCTGGTCCCCTGTACCAGTCTGTACAGGTTCTTCACCGGATGGCTGTTGTATTCCTCGGGAGTTAGATTGGGTTTCCCGAAAATTGCCTGTCTCTTGCGGTCTAATGCCTCGCATTCTGACATTATATGTTTGGCTGTTTCTGTCCCTTCACCACATTGTCTGCAGGAAAGTTCTCCGTTGTACAGACCCATTTTGTGCAGGTGTTTCCTTATTGGACTGTGACCAGTGAGAAGACCTGTTAATGTTCTAACTTGATTCCCGCTCAGCTTGAGTAGTTCTTCAGTTTTGTGTTTTGACGGCTCTTTAATGAATGTTTTTCCGTGGTGCATGGAAGGGGCTTCGTACCACCTCTCCTTTTGTTTTCGCTTGACCCAGTCCCGAATGCATCCTCGAATGTTGGATTTATTAATCCCGAGTGCGGGTTCTGCTCATCAGCTTTTTCATTGCCTTCGATACCGCAGTGTCTTGGAACCCACATCAAAGTTAATTTGTTGTGTTCTGTGAGAACACTGAGTTCTTCTCGGCATTCCCATACCAGTCTTGATGTCACTTTCGAGTTCATAAGAGCCTTCAGTTACGCGTGGCTATCTGTGCATATTTTGATTCGTGCATTGTGCATTTCCCTCATATTGATTTCTCTCGCTCATTGCAAGATGGCGTACATCTCTGCCTGGAATACAGAGGTGTTTGTTCTTAGGAGACGCTTATTTGGGAGTTTCTCCCCTCACTGTATACCAGTATACCAGTTCCTTCTCTGGTTTTGGATCCGTCCGTGTACCAGATCCTCTCTCCAGGTTTGCCCCTGATAATATCGTATGTCTATTCCCTTCGATCTTGCAAGATAGCCTCGAAGTTGATGTTGAAGAAGTATCTAGGAGTCATGTGGTCCGTTGGTTTCATTTCAAGAATGTTGCCTCCCACTATTTCCTTTATCTTGTTGTGATCCGATCTGTTGCTCGTATTTTGTTGCCTCAGAGGTCCCATTCTTGCCTCTCCCATGATTGCTATGTCAATCGGTGGGAGGCCCAACAGTACTTCCATGGCTGATGTTGGTGTTGTTTTCATAGCTCCCGTTATAATGAGGCATGCAAGTCTTTGTACCTTGCTCAACTCAGCCGCGGCTATTTTTTGTGTTATCTTTGTCCACCATACCAAAAATGCATATGTGATCATGGGTTTCACCACAATGTTGTATATCCAGTACACCATTTTGGGATTTAGCCCCCATGTTTTCCCGAGTGCCCGCCTGACTAACATCAGTGTCATTTCGGCTTTCTTCTTAACTTTTGCCAACTGTTTATTCCAGGTGAGTTTCGAGTCTAAAATCACCCCGAGATATTTAACTTCCCCTGACAGCTGTATTAGGGTACCTTGTAGGGTCAGAGGTCCTAAGCTCACTAACTTCCTTCTACGGGTAAACGCTACAATGGTTGATTTGGAGGGGCTAATAGTTAGGCCCTCCTTATCTACCCATGTACTTGCCAGATTTAGGGCCGATTGCATTCTTTCCCTAACCGTGGTGTTGAATTTGCCTTGGACCGTGATGACTATGTCATCTGCGTACCCAAGTGTTTTGTGCCCACCCCTCTCCAGTGTGAGTAGCAGGTCCTTCACCACCAGGTTCCACAGCAGTGGGGACAGGACACCCCCTTGCGGACAACCCCTGGTGACCTTGGCTGCCAGTGTTTCTCCCACTAAAGAGGAGTAGATAATTCTATCTCTTAGCATGCAGTCTATCCACCTACAGCAGGTCTCATCGATGCCTTTTCGTCTCGATACCCTTGAGATTGAGTTTAGAGATGTGTTGTTGAATGCTCCCTCGATATCCAAGAATGCACCTAACAACACCTCTTTGTTTCTTAGTACAGTTTCCACCTTCTCTACGAGTTGGTGTAGTGCTGTTTCTGTGTAGGGGTTGTGTAGGGGTTGGTTTACCAACACCGTATCTCTGATGTGCCTGTCCAACAGTTTTTCCTGTGTCTCAAGGTCCTTGGTTTACGAGAGAATGTACTTTTTAAGAAAGATTTCTAAATTTTGCTTCGACTCTGCACACCGTCACACCGTCACACCGTCAAACGTGTAATAGGCCTATCGGGATATTTATTGTTAAATGAGATACAAATCTCAGCTTGCGTACGGGTCTTATCTCCATAACCTAACATCATTAAAATCTCTATGCGTTGCTTTACGCTTAAACGGGCCATAATGTCGATAACTTATTTACACCACAATTATTTGATAGCTACCTATTATTATTGAGTCGAATTCTAAAACCATATTAACAGTCAGTGTCAAGTTGCATTGGAGCAATCAATGTGTCAAATGACTGTTTGAAAATGACTAAAAAAGAATAAGTAGCACCCATATGAAGAGAAAGTAATTCATGAACTTAATGAAGGTGTTTTCGATCGCAGACGAGGATTTTTAGAGTGGCCAGCTAGATCTCCTGCACTAATCCCACTAGATTTTTCCTGTGTAGATACCTCAAGTTTACGTTAACAGACCTAAAATTACATTATTTTAATGAAATGTCTTTTATTTCTTGAACATACGGTTATGTAACATAAGAAAAAATATGGCATCCATACTCAGAAAAATGCCTTCTCTTTGATGGTATTATCAAAATAGGGTATTGCTGTTTGAAAAACGCATAATGACGTCTTAACTCAAACAGTGATGACGTCATCAAAAATATAAGTGTACCAAAAATTGCGCAACTAAAAAAGAAAATCGAGGTGTCTGCGCTTTTTCCCCAATGGCTATATCAAGGTTTTAAGTTCCAACCTTTACATGCTCACTTTATATTTGCAAAAACACCCAAACGGCGCATCATAATTTTTCTTGGTCAAATAATAATAACGGTAAAAGTTTCATTATAAAGATGGGGTGTTTAACCGTATTACAGTAATGGTGGAATTATGCAGCAGTCACAAGTCATAAGTTTTAAGTCATAAGGAAGAATATTCGTTAATGATTGGTTACAATATACGGATCAACCAATCATTGACGTATATTCTTCCTCATGACTTAACACGTTGCATGCTAATGACGCATATGCGCGTCATGGTCTCGGTTTATCAGGATGCTGATGAAGCTCATGTGCGTTTTTAAAAAATATTTTGATGCTGTCAAATACATTCACCAAGGTAACGTTTAAAATGTATTATGCCAAAGCGAAATCGGCCCATTTACTGTTATTTTTCAAAGGTGTACCCATCAGAATCAACCAATAACATTAGTTCAGACTAGTAGCATGCAACGTATTAAAACTTATGACTTATGACTGCTGCATAAATTCACCATAAGTAATTTAATATAATATATGACACATTATTCTTTGTTCAGACATAATGAGAACAATGTCGATACTACTTGGCGGAAAACCATTAATCTAATAATGAAAAATGGATTATATAATACAGCCTTCCGCTTTAACCTATACAATAGGCATATCTTTCAGCAAGTCTCAAACAGAAAACAACTACTGCCCTCTACGTCCGTTGAATTTTATCTGTCAGACTCTTGGCAAAGTTTTCTACAATAACTACTTTACAGTGCTCTTTAAATACCATAGCTGATATTATTCTTCGGTTTAAATCGGAGAACACCCATGTACCGGTTCCATGGTTCTTGCCATTCAGCTTTTGTTGGGAATTCTTAAGATGAACACTGAAGCCAATTAACCTGTCTGTGTTAGCGCAGAATTACAAAGATCTCCCATTTCGTAGCCAATTGTAAAGATTTTTACGATCTTTGGGATAGTACCTAATTCATTGGCAAGATCGATGATAGTTTTTACAAGCCATTTGAATGAGAATCAGATATGGAATGGAAGGTATTTTAACCTGTGCGGTAGTCCATTGTATCTCGAAGTGGAGTGGTATTGATTCACAATATAGAAAAACTCGAAGTCATCTCCACAATTTTTAATAACATCTGGTGTAGTGTGATGGCGACGCCATCAATCAAAAAAACAGTTTATCGAACATGTTTCGAACCTATATAGGTTCATCATCAGTGAATTCTACAATAAAGAAGAAAAATATAACTATTGGTAATCCAGTAAGGTGTAGTGCTACTTACATGGAGAAGAAAATTTGAAATGGATTTATGAAATTAAGTGTCCCCGCATTTCAACAAAATTATGCATTATGAAAATTATGTAAGCAATACCAGAACTCAATGGATTACCTATAGTCATAATTTTCTTCTTTAGTGTAGAATTTTATCCACCCCCATTTAATTTTGTTGAAATGTGCGGACACTTAATTTCATCAATCCATATCAAATTTTCTTCTCCATGTAAGTAGCACTACACATTACTGGATTACCAATATTTATGTTTTTCTCCTTTATTGTAGAATTTTCTAATTCGCTGATGATGAGCCTATATAGGTTCGAAACATGTTCGATAAACTGGTTTTTTGATTGATGGCTTCGCCATCACACTACACCAGATGTTATTAAAAATTGTGGAGATGACTTCGAATTTTTCTATATTGTGAGGGAAGGTATTTTGCCAAAGAAGTGCCTTGAACCACAAACCTTACTTTTTTAACAACATTTATCCTTGAATTATTTCTGTGAAATGTAAAGGAATAATTTTTAGTTTTCAATGGTTTTGCCAATACAATAACTATTTATGTATTAAGAGCGCAAAGTGATATATTGTCGCTTGACAAAGAGAGTTACCGCGCGACGCGAAGCGGAGCGCGGTAATCTTTGGAGGGCGACAATGACACTTTGTGCTCGAAGGTACAATTGCAGTTTAGGGTAGTAACCCCGATTTTGACGAAATTTTTTTGGGGGGTTATTTCGAGGTCCTAGAACACAAATCTGAAGTCAAAAAGCCTCGCTCACACTTACTTTTTGATTTACGGCCAATTAAATGAAGGGTATTTTCAACATCAAATTTTTTCCACAAAAAGCAACAAATTTGCCTTTGCATTATATCAGCATAATCTAGACACATCAATTCACGCATTTTTGGCACATTTTGCAGTATCTTCAACTTTGTATTGAAAATATAAGATTTAAATTAACACAACAATACATTTGATGAAAATCGTTTATTGACAGCAAGTAACTAAAAATGGCAGTATGACAGATATGGATAACAAACGGTCGTGTTCCGATATTCTAAAATTCACATGACACTTTTCGCGCTACCTCTCATGAAACCCTGTTAAGTCTCGTTCATACCCTCGCGAATTTTGCACTTTTTCTGCGAATTAAATCAACGACTGGTCGGGTATGACTGGTAACCATTTTACTCGCAGAGAAATTGCGAATTTCGCGAGAGTATGATCAAGTATTTAGAAGTTAAAAATTTACTAACATTAAGCGGAAACAAACGTTCTTCGACTAGGTATATTGTGGAAAAGATAGTGTTCAATTTTTGTTTTGATATTTTAGTATATTTTTTTCCTATAATATTCGCGGAATCGCGAGTGTCGGCCGAGCGTGCTCGCTTCGCTCGCGTATTTCTGGCTATGAATCTTCACCAAGAAATAAGGAATGAACCTTTCTACAAAAAGTAGAGAACAAATAAAATAGTAGTAGAAAAGCGCGCGCGGAATTGCGAAATGTCGGCCGAGCGCGCTCGCTTCTCTCGCGTATTTCTGGCTATGAATCTTCACCAAGAAATAAGGAATGAACCTTTCTACAAAAAGTAGAGGAAAATTAAAATAGTAGAAAAGCGCGCGCTCGGCCGACATTTCGCAATTCCGCGCGCGCGGAATTGCGAAATGTCGGCCGAGCGCGCTCGCTTCGCTCGCGTATTTCTGGCTATGAATCTTCACCAAGAAATGAGAAATGAACTTTTCTACAAAAAGTAGAGAACAAATAAAATAGTGGTAGAAAAGCGCGCGCTCGGCCGACATTTCGCAATTCCGCGCGCTCGGAATTACGAAATGTCGGCCGAGCGCGCTCGCTTCGCTCGCGTATTTCTGGCTATGAATCTTCACCAAGAAATAAGGGATGAACCTTTCTACAAAAAGTAGAGAAAAAATAAAATAGTAGTAGAAAAGCGCGCGCTCGCTTCGCTCTCATATTTCTTGCTACTGATCTTCAACAAGAAATAAGGGATAAACCTTTCTACAAAAAGTGGATATAAAAAGATAAAATAGTAGTAGATAAAATAGTAGTAGAAAAGCTTCGCTCGCGTGTAGACGAGGGAAGTGTATCGTGACAAATGTCATCCTTGTCACAAACTGATTCAAAACAAAGAATTTTAGGTGACATTCATTGTTAATTATTTGCTGCTTTGCTTCTCAAATTGTGTTTGGTTGTTTGGATTTTGTTTTCTAAAGCAAAAGAAGTTGAAAAACATTAACGGAAACAATATCGGACAAGCTGATTTTAATTCGAGGAAGGTTTGTTTGGAATCAGTTTTTGACAAGAATGACATTTGTGACGTCATCACTTTCTTCGTTTATACTGCCGAGCTCAGTCCAGTGGCGGTAACTGACATTAGTCTATCTCTATATTATAGGAAGAAGAGTTTTGAATTTTTATTTTTATATTTTAGTACATGTTCAATTTGTACCTTCATTTATTACCAATTAAAGCATCCCAAGTAAAGGTAGAGATTCAAAATATACTAAAATATCAAAACAAAAATTGAACACTCTCTTTTCCACAATATACCTAGTCGAATGTCAGTTACCTCTGAAGAACGTTTGTTTCCTCTTAGTGTCAGTAAATTTTTAACTTCTAAAGACTTGATCCTACTCTTGCGAAATTCGCAATTTTTCTGCGAATAAAATGGTTACCAGTCATGCCCGACCAGTCGTTGATGTAGAACACGTGGTTTTGCATCCATTTTTTTCGCAGAAAAATTGCGAAATTCGCGAGGGTATGAACGAGACTTAACAGGGTTTCATGAAAAGTAGCGCGAAAAGTGTCTAGTGAATTTCAGAATATTGGAACACGACCGTTTGTTGTCCATATCTGTTATACTGTCATTTTTAGTTACTTGCTGTCAATAAAGGATTTTCATCAAATGTTTTGTGTTAATTTAAATCTTATATTTTCAATACAAAGTTGAAGATACTGCAAAATGTGCCAAAAATGCGTGAATTGATGAGTCTAGATTATGCTGATATAAGGCAAAGGCAAATTTGTTGCTTTTTGTGGAAAAAATTTGATGTTGAAAAATACCCTTTTTGTGACATTTAATTGGTCGTAAATCAAAAAGTAAGTGAGAGCGAGGGTTTTTGACTTCAGATTTGTGTTCTAGGACCTCGAAATAACCCCCAAAAAAAATTACGTCAAAATCGGGGTTACTACCCTAAACTGCAATGTTTCCGGTTTCGAAATATTTCCGCTCTAGAGCGCAAGTGCTGTCACAAAATGACATTTCACGGAAAATGTCAACTATGCGTCGAAATCTGAAAGCGTCAAAGGCTAATTTGTTAAGCGTTTGTAGAAAAATGTAATTAAATATAAAAATTGATGATTATTGTAGAATTTCGCGAAAGATTCAAAATTTTCTCACCTCAATATTATTCAATGAGCTCCAACAAATATTCCCTTGAAAAGTGTCATGAAAATGTTCCTTATTTTCTGAAAAATGTAACTTTTGAGATATTGCTAATTTTGAAAACTGCGTTTTTACAAGAAACTGAAAATCACTCAGTATATCTGATAGGGGCATAGTAGTTTTCTTTTTTGAAAAATTGCAAATGAAGATTTTTAAATATGTTGCGTACTTTTTGAATTTCACTATATTGCAGATCACGTTCAATTGTAGGCTGACAAATTGGTGATCTTTTTCTGTTCCCTGGGTTCTGATCAATCCTCTTTTGAAAAATAGTCCTTCAGTTTCAATACAATTAGGTTTTCCCATTCCCATATCAACAGCCTGGAGCTCATTTTCTTGAGGAACATTTCCAAAGCTTTTGTCATCCGAAAAGGTTCTAGCGATGAACTCTGAACATTTCAGGATTTTCCCTTCCCTGTACCTGAAAATGAAAATAGTAATTTTTTATCAGTTTGATATTAGACCGTCAGATAGTGACAGATTTAGGTGCCCCATTTTCACATACAAGCCTCGAATAGGGTTGAAAAGTAAGTCGATGTTGAGTTAAATGAAGGGAAATTTACGAGTGGCTCGTGGGGAAAACATATGGAAAAATCAAAAAGAATTTCCATTAAATTTTCCAACGACAAAATCTACTTTTCCATTCGCGCCACTCAAGCCATTATGTTTTTCGGTCTAGTGATGATGTAGGTTTTCATAGTTTCGATGGGCTTGCGTGGGAAAATCTGCTAAAATCTAGATTTTTCTTTACAAGATTACAGCCTTATTTTAACCACTTAGCCACCTTCAACACTCAAGCCTTTGATCTTCCGAAGCCAGGTTCTACTAATTAATCATTAGATGAATACGGCTCGCGTTAAAATATGGAAAATCGAATTTTCCATGGAAAATCGAATTTTCCATATGTTTTCCCCAGGAGCCACTCGTAAATTTCCCTCCATTTTACTCAACATCGATGTACTTCTCAATTCTATTCAAGGCTCGTATGTGAAAATGGGGCACCTAAATCTGTCACTATCTGACGGTCTATATTGAGTCACAGGCGATGTGTTCATAACAAGAAATTCGATAAATTGTTCATTAAAAAAAAGCACTGCCCAGGCACGTTGTCTCTATTATAATTGCCATAACGCGAACAAAATTCAAAGTAACCGGTTGAATGTGCAAGTTATTCAAATTTCTTGTGCTCATGATCGTTTTCAATTCATTTAACGTTCAAAAATCATGCTACTAATAGATAGTACCTTCTAATGTCGAGTCTTATATCATGTTGCTAGGAGATCGCAATAGTAAATGAATCAATTACGAAATTGGATGACTATGAAATCATTACATTATTACTTTATGTCGCCATAGAAATTTCAACAATTCAGTGTTCTATTCCACTATGAAATAATTTTGTGGGTGTCATCTCTCCCTTTCGCTTTTCAATTATGATGAATGTATTGTTTTTTTTTGTAACAAATGGAAGAATGATATTAATAAAATCAAGAAAATCCTCCAAATATTTTCCACTTGGTGGAAACATTGTAATTGAACAACGGATTATACTTTTTTCTCCAAATAGTTGGTACTTCGACTTTGTCAATTTTATTCGTATTTATTTATTGACACATTCCGGCAAAAATGTTCAAACATTGTTCAATGTCTTGCATTTACTCTTCCTGGAGTCTTTGCTTCCGAGGAGTGCTTACTGTTTTCCCTCACAGGTGGCGCTGCGACTGACTTATTGTACGTCGCTACTTCATTTGTCTGACCTACCCACTGACGAGAGGCAAGAACCTCAAAACATGTCTGCGGGTGGTCATCATCATCAGGATATTCCATTGTTTAATAACAATAAGCACTTGCATTTAAGTCCTTGTGGTGATGTGAGAGAACATATGGCTGTAATCTTCGACATCGTAAGAAAATTTGCGAACATGGAATTACACATTACTGAAGAGTTATTAACAATGACGATGCTGTACAGTTTGCCCGATGAATACGAAAAATTCGTTGTGCTATCGAACTACCAAAGCCAGAGGGATTAAAAATAAAAACTTCAGAAGAATTCAAAAGAGAAGAAGGAGAAGAAGGAACAACTTGTACAATATGCAATGTTCGTAGGACAAAAGAAATATCAGAAGCAACTCGAAGGCTGTAGTAATGATTCAGACAAACATAGATAAAATTTCACTTCCAGATGTTATACATGCAGGAAATTTGGCCATGAATCTGTAGACTGTAGGTTCAAAAAACTTAGTCAGCAAATAACAGGTCAGGTCGAACGAGTTTATTCAGTTGAAAACCAGTCACAAAATGAAAACTAGAAGGACATAGTTATGATGGCAGAGTCCGATTCTAGTACCAAGTGGTGTTTGGACAGCGCTTGTACTTCGCATATGACTGTACAGAAGAAAATATTCACAAACCTGTGATACCTGTCCTAAGTGCACGGAGAAAACTCGGCCAAGTAAATTGTTTACTTGAAAAAAAGTCTATTGTGGGTACAAAATGTTCACCTACGATGGGAATATGATATACTCATAGTTAATCATAGTACCAATACTAAATCGTTTGTCTGAAACAACTTCACTTGGTCTAAGGTGAGGTATAGCCACCCTGCAGTCAAACGGAAAATGATGGATTCAGATATGTCAAGTTGGAAGTTCAGCAAAATTCATCTTTTTCCAAAACGGCCCCACAAGCCAAGGCGTCATTTCGTCATTTGATTTGTTTCATCCACATATTTATACATGATATACTATGTTTGTAGTAATGCAATTCTCCTGAGTGTATTGTTTATGAATAGTTTTGAAATATTTCCAGTGTTATTGGATAAAAATTGTAAGTATGTGACAATTATACTTTAAACTGTTCAGAATCATGCAATGATTTAATACGACGATGAGCACAAATACAAGTCGCTTGTATTGAAAATGCCATGCATGTCCCAGATCTCCGAACTAATTTGTTAGGCATTCCAAAAGTGACAAATAAAGAACTAAAGTGCATTTTGATAGAAATGTAGCAAATATTTTATCAGAAAATATAGAAGTGGTAGCAGCCGCAGATAGAGAAGGTGACTTATATTTCCTGAGAAATCCTCCAGAATACATCACTGTAGCAGAAAATATAACAAATAACAAACTGAAAGAATGACATTTCAAGTTTGAGCATTTGGTTAAAAAGAGCCTACAAGATATCAACCAGAATCGATTATAGGTTTTGGAGTGAACTTCAACAAAAATAAAAAATTAACGCCATGTAAAATATGTACGAAAGAGAAGCAAACTCAAAATCCATTTCCCACAGGAATCTCGGAAATAACCGAAAACAAACTGGGAATTGTACATACCGATGTTTGTGGTTTGTGGTTTGATGAGAGTCAAATACATTGGAGGAGCGAGTTACTTGGTGATTTGTATAAACGAAATGGTGTGAATGAAGTTCATTTTTTTAAAACATTCAAACGAAGTTTATGATGCCTTCCAAGAGTACAAATCCTAAGCAGAAAATCATGCGGGAATGAAATATCTCCATTCTGATAATGGTACTGAATATTGTAATAATGGTAATGGTAAGTGTAGATGGTAACTGATGCGCTGCGACCTGATTAGATCTGTTGTGCCACATCTTCTTCTGCTATCACAAGGTGTTCTCGTTTACAGCAGCCCCTCAAGCCACAATTTCTTGAGGAATTTAAGAATTTTGAGGGGGTCTATTTGTGGCCTTTCTCCCACCGTCAGCTAGTGTGATCCCAGTATATTCAATCTCTTGTGATGTACAGCATAACACTCCATCAATATATGGTGGGGTGTTTCTGGATGTTTCCCACATAATCTACAAGTGCTGTCCTCCTCTAAGCCTAGCTTCCTTAGGTGTTCTTTGAGTTTAAATTGCCCCGTCAGAAATCCCGTGATTGTCTTCAGACTAGTTTTGCTGAGGTTAATCAGTGTCCTCGATCTTGCTCGGTTGAAATTGCCGAGGAGATCTTTGGCCTGCCTTACCCCTGGAAGTCTTTGCCAGTATGTTGCTCTAATTGCTTCTTCAGTTTTATTGAGTTCTTCTTGGAAGATTTCCTAAGTCCGCAGAATGGTTCTAGTCCGATCAGTGGCGTTGATGCCCCTTTTCGTGCCAGGGTGTCTGCTTGTTCATTGCCCTCCACCCAACGTGTCCCGGCACCCAGAGGAGGATCACCTTGTTGTTCCTGCCTAGATCATTGAGTTAGTCCAGGCATTTCCAGACCATCTTCGAGTTTATGTTATATGAGCTAACGCTTTGATGGCTGATTGACTAACGGAGAGGATTGCGATTTCCTTGTTCCGGTATATCCTGACGAGGTTGAACTGAATGCACCTTCCTATGGAGTGAATTTCCGCTTGAAAAATGCTGGGGAACTGGCCCATGGGTTCGGAGTAATTGGTGCGAGGTCCAAAGACTCCTGCTCCAGTTCCGTCGGGAGTTTTGGACCCGACCGTGTACCATGTTATGGTATTCCTTCCCAGTGCTCGAATGGATTCTGTGCTCCATTCTTTCATAGTATTTGATTCCTTTCGAAAAAATTTGTCCAAACTAAATTTCCTGGTAATTTAGTCAGTTGGAAGATCGGTACGGTGTGCACTTTCGGTGGGGGTTGAGCCCCTTACACTTGTATTATATAATAGAATTTATTTGGCCAAGTTACAATTATGTTTTTGGCAAGTCAATCAGGTACAAAACGGTAATTTAAAGTCATTTAAAAATACACCTAAAATATCACAAACAGACATAACCATATTTAAAATCGAAACAAGAACATACAGACTTATTTTCGAAATTAGAGTCAGGACACAAGATTGAGAAGTGGGGGCGCTCTTAAATATTCGCCGATAGAATAAAAACAGTGGAACAGTAAGTGTCGTTTTAGTTTTAATTTGAAACAATTGTAATTGAGCATCTTGAACTCTTGAGGCAAAAAATTGTAGAGTCTAACATTCAGAGAATTCATCTGAGATTTGTTGAGCCTATATCGGGAAGGTCTTATGTCGTACGCTGCACGAGTTTGATAATCGTGAAAATCAGAATTGGAACAAACATTATTTTTATTTCTGTGAATTTCTAGAGGAGTATTATAAATAAATAAGGAAGGAACAGGCATAATAGCGAGATCTTTGTAGAATTGTTGACACTGATCCCTATAACCAGCACCAGCAATGATTCTTATTGCTCTTTTCTGCATTTTAAAGACTTTAAATGAGTGAACAGAGTTTCCCCATAACAGTATGCCGTAATTAATATGTGTGTGGAAGAAAGAGAAATAACACGACCGTACAGTGTTGTCGCAGAGTTGATTTTTCAAATTGCGCAAAAGAAATATTGAACTTGATAATTTATGAAATAACTGTTCTATATGTGATGACCATGATAGTCTATCATCGATAAGTACTCCTACAAGCTTGACACTCTTTTTATTGCACGCAATGCCTTTATTGAAAATCAGTTTTTGCGTTTTATTGTTGTTTAATTTGAGGTTATTTGCATTAAACCAGTTCTGTGCCCTATTCAAAGAATGAGCCATGGTGTTTAAAAGACTATCTGCATGAGTGGAAGAGTGTATTAATGTCGTGTCATCGGCGTAAGCAAGGCATTTATTAGGGTACAGGAAGTAAAAGAGATCGTTCACGTAGATAATGAAGAGTGACAGGCCACGAACTGATCCCTGAGGTACCCCATGTGAAATAATTTGAAAGTCAGAACATGTCTCATTTATATGTACTGCTTGTTTTCTGTCACTCAGACGCCATAAAACTGCAGTTTATCAACTAGAGTGGAGTGAGAGACACAGTCGAAGGCCCTTGATAGATCACATGGAGTAATGGAAGTATCCTTACCTTCTTCCAAGCCTTCGACTATCTCACTCATGATTTTGAAAACAGCATGTGTGGTGCTGCATTTTGTTCTAAAACCAAATTGACAGCAGTTGAGAAATTTATTAGATTCAAAATATTTCATAATTCTCTGCTTCAGTATAACCTCAAAAACTTTGGAAAAAATGGGAATTATAGATATTGGGCGGTAGTTTGATAGTTGTGTAGCATCTCCTTTTTTGAATATCGGTATTACTATCGCAACCTCTAATATATCAGGAAATTCTCTTTTTGAAATGCATGCATTGAAAAGAGTAACAGTTCATCCCAAGCATGTTCATCATTACCAAGCATTCGATGATTTTCTTAGTGAAAATGGTATAAGAAAACAATTGACTGTGGCCTACACCCCACAGCAAAATAGGATTGCTGAACGTAAAAACACTGATACACTGATAAAAATGGCTAGATGCAAACTAATTCAATAAAATTTACCTCCATCGTTTTGGGCAGAAGCAATAGCAACGGCGAATTATATCAGGAATCGTTGTCTATTAAAATAAATCCCTGTTAGGAAATACCATATTTCAAGAGGACTGGATATCTACCCACCGCTGGCCATTTCAAAAATAATATTTGGAAGCAAAGCTTTTGTGTTGAATAAAAATCCGAACAGTGGAAAAGTTGACAACCGAGCTGCTAAACGCATTTTCTTTGGATATTCGGATGAATCAAAAGGTTTCGACTCTTCAATCAGAGTTCTTGAAAAATTATAGTAAGAAGAGACGTCGAATTCTTAAATGAAATGTCAGATGAAAAAAGTTATGAAGATTTCAAATAAACTCCGGAAAAACACGGAAATGGAAAATGTTTTTAAATTCACCCAACTATTAGATTCATCAATTATAGCAGTGTCGTCTGCAAAGCTTGTAATCTCTTCCTTGGTATCAAGGTGTGAAATACTGTTCATATAAATAATAAACAAAAGAGGACCTAGTACTGTTCCTTGAGGAACACCATACGTAACAGTCATAGGATCACTGAGACTACCACCTATGTCAACTTTCTGTTCGCGGTCTGATAGGTAATTTTTCAAGATTTTATGAACATTTCCACTTATTCCATAATATTCTAGTTTGTTCAATAGCTTTTCATGAGATACAGTATCGAATGCTTTAAAAAGGTCGACAAAGATACACAAAGTTGGTTTTTTCTTATCCAATGCATTATAGAGGTTACTTGTGAGATGATAAATCGCATCTTCTGTTGACATTCCTTCTCTGAATCCGAACTGGGAACAAGAAATGATTTTATGTTTGTTCAAGAAGCTCGGAAGTCTCAGTTTCAGTATTTTTTCAATTATTTTCGCCAAATTCGAAATAAGCGAAATCGGTCTGTAGTTGATTATGTTCAACTTATCTCCACTCTTGTAAAGTGGCTAGATAATTCCAATTTTGAAATTTTTTGGAAAGCACCCTATATCAAAGCATTTATTTATTAAATAAGCCAGAGGTCTTTTTACATATAGCCTTCAGTGTTTCAGATCTAACTTTATCAGTGCCTGGTGATTTTTTAAGTTTTAATTCCATGATTATTTTTGAACTTCATTTTCATCGGTGTCGCGAAGATACATGGTGTCTTGCAAAATATTTTCATTTTCATCGAAATCAAGAGGTATTGATATGTTGTCAGCTAATTTTTTCCCTACCGTACTGTAATGGTGATTGAAACTATCCGCGATTTGTTTATTGTTCTGAAATTTTTTTCCATTTTCTAATTTAATTTTTTCTATTTTAGTTTCATTTCTGGTTTTATTACAAAAATGATTAACACCTTCCCAAAGCGCTTTAGAGCTATTTGCATTTTTTTATATAATTTTTTTCGAGTAGTTCTTTTTCGCTACTTTCGTAAGCTTGTTCAACTTATTTCTGTATAGATTATATTCTTCTCTCAAGACATGGTTTCCAGGGTTTCTCAATAATTTTGGGTGCATATCACTTTTTTTCTTGATAAAGCAGGTGTAATCCAATTTTTTCGACAACTCAATTTTTCCTCAATTTGACCTTGCGTGTATTTTTTTCTATCAGAGAATTTGATATTTCAAAAAAATTTCTTGAAATGTCATCTGGATCATTTTCGTCGTAAATTCCATACCAAAGTTCATCCCTTAGATGTGATCTCAGACGGTCATAGTTTATATATTTTTTATATTTAGTATTTGCTTGAGATGTGCGGTTACAACTGTAATCTAGAGTTAGTCCTATTGGGAATGGTCCGTTATGTTTTTTTGAAATATAAATGATTTTATTTCAGACATAGAGCCTTTGACAAAAAAGTGATCAATGCACGTTTTGCTTTCTGGACGAGGTGATAGTGTTAATATATGACACAAATCCTTGGCTATTCAAAATATTTTTATATTCCTCCACATAATCAGAGTCAGACAATAAATTTATATTTATATCTTCAGTAATTATATGAATATCGTTTTTTTTACATTTTCTAAATATTTCAACATCTCAGAATTGAACTCCATTGGGCAAGTACTTGGTGACCTGTACCTATATTGCTGTTAAAATAATATTTCTTTTATTGATTCGAGTTTCAAGTTGCAGAGCTTTGATTTTACCAAGGTTCTGGATATTGTAAGAGTACTCGAGATCGTTTTTGACATAAATGATCACTCCATCGTTTTTGTTGACGAGACCTTCATTATATGAAATATTGTATCCACTTATTTTGAATAAGTCAGTATCATGAACTACGTAGGTTTCTGAGAGAACTACTATGTCAATTTTGGTTGATAACTCCGACAGAAAAATGAAAAGTTCGTCAATATTTTTTTGTATACTTCTGATATTAACATGTATGATTTTAAACTTTCGATAGGACATTGGTTCAAAATTTGTAATATTTGTAATAATCTGCGCTTTAATTGAATCATTTTTATAGTATCGTATGAATGGATCCATATTGTATATGAAACCAGTGAGATATATTCAGATAAAAAAGACTGAATGAAGCAAAAAAAACATTCAAAGTAGACAACCAAGAAACTCAGTAAGAAAGATAAATAATTATGTTGTTAGTACGGTTAGTATAGACAGTAGATCCGATTTTATTCGAGTTTGACGATTCTGTTCTTTATCTATTTGAATTTGTTGATCGAAGTCTTGTCCTGTTCATGAAATCACCATGGTGTCCAGTAGATGGTTTTGATGATTTTGATGATTTTTTGGCGATTAGGGTTTCAGAAATTTTGGTTTGTTTTTAATGGACTTTGGGTTGAGTTTTCTCTAATTGTTGGCTAGTTGATTTTTCAGCGACATTTATGACCTCTGGTGTACTCTCGATAGAGAGAGTTCTATTATGTACAGTTGGCGTCGCTGGTGTACTATTCGATTTAATGTCACGCTGATTTTCAAATGCTTCCAAGTCGTCAACGGTATATGCCTTATTGTCTACAAATAGCTTATTACCTTTGATGTAGCAGTTGTTCGAATATGCTCTAGCTGTTCTCAATTGTTCTCGAAGAATCTTGTTTTCCTTCCTTTCAATAATTGTCTGGTCGTTGGCAACACCCACACTCGTTCCTTTGAGATTGAAACAATTTTGAAGAATCAGCCTCTTCTTCAAATGAGAGATAAGTTCCACTTTTAATAGGCTATCTTCAGAATGGCCTAATGAATAAAAGTTGTTTATGTCTGACTCCTTCAGATCTACGTTCAGTAAGCGCCTTATTTCTTCACAGACAAATTCCAATGATCTCTCTTTCGGAGTTATACTGAGACCAAATATCAAAAAGTTATTTGCTTTGGTTTTTTTTTGTAGTAATTCGATTTTGTTTTTAAGATCTTTATTTTCTGTTTTCAGTAGGTGAATGTTTTGACTCATCAATTTCACTTTCATAAGTACACGGGTTTCACTCGCCTCGTTAAGATAAGAATGAGACTATTTATAGCATTTTCAGTAGTAATAATAATAATAATAATAATAATAATAAAATTATTTATTCACACACGTATAGTTACAGTAAATTCCTTAAGATCTAATCTAATTACGAAGTATAATCAAGTGCATGAATAAATAGGGGAATACCTACGAGATACATATATATCTAGACATACATGTATCTGTGTGTAGGTTACGTTACCATGAATGTTAGTACATAGAATGATTCCAAATTACAATAAGTTAAGTTTAAAATACAGATAAATTGAATTCAAGTTAGAGGTAAAATATAGAATTATAAGATTAAATATAAATATAAGCTAAAGACTGCAGGATGAGTTATAAATATAAAAAATGATATGAGTTTGGTTAGAAAAATAACCTTCAACTTTCAAGAACTGAGCAAATATATAGTGGTGGTGATTCATGAATGAATTTTTTTAAAGATAACTTTGAAACGACGAACTGTTGGTTCGTTTTTTATATTGTCCGGAATATTATTGAATGCTTTTGGTCTTAGGTACTGGTAGCTACATTGCCCGATTGACTTATTCATGAGTGGGAGAATAAATTTATCCTTTTTTCGCGTCTCGTATTCGTGGGAATGAGTGATCAGTACCACTTGATGTAAGTATTGTGTTGTCGCTAATTTGAGGAAATGCAGTTCTCTTAGATCGAAACCGTTTGCCAACTTGTAGAGTGCTCCGGTTGGATATCGGTTATTTTTATTGAACATTATTTTCAAAAATCTCCTCTGAATTACTTCTAATGGTTTCAAGTATGTCTACCACCCCATCCTATTTTTTTTACTTGAGGTCTACTATAGACGATACTTGTTTGTATTTGAAAAGGACTCTTCGAAGTTTTTTGATTAGGTAGTCTACGTAGGCGTACCATCTAAGATGGCTGTCTATCATTATTCCCAAATATTTGATGTTCTTACATAGTAAGATTTCATAGTCATCTCCCATTGAATTTTTTTTTAATGTTGGGAGATTGGCAGACAGACTACAGAAGGGTAAATATAGCGTTTTTTTGAAATTGATAGATAGTTTCCTATTATCAAACAATTTTTTTATTTGGATGAGGTCTGTTTCAACTTTATTTTTCAGGTCACTCCAGTTGTTATCTTCGTAAAATATTACAGTATCATCTGCAAAGCTCGTTATGCTACCTTGTGTGTCTACAGAGAATAGATTGTTCAAATAGACATTGAAAAGTAAAGGTCCCAAAACCGTTCCTTGGGGTACACCGCATACTATTGTTTGCTTTTCACTAACTATGGTCTTGATTTTCGTTTGTTGTTCTCTGCCGGTTAGATATGATTCGAAAAGATCTTGAGCTGTGCCTCTTACTCCTAGGTCATCTAAAATTGTTAGAAGAATAGCATGATCAACAGTATCGAAGGCTTTCGTCAGATCTAGGAAAATTGCCATGGCCGGTTTTTTGTTATCTATAGCTTTGTATATTTTTCCTGTAAGTTCTTTTATTGCATCATCCGTGGACTTTTTTCCCTAAAGCCATATTGTGCTTCTGATAGCAATTTATTTTTACTTAGAAAACTGTTAAGTCTCGTTTTTATTATCTTTTCTAGGATCTTGCTGAAGTTAGAGATAAGAGCTATTGGTCGATGATTTGAAACTTCAGTTTTGTCACCATTTTTGTAATCAGGCACAACTGTGGATAGTTTAAATGCAGTAGGAAAGTATCCCCTTGTAAATGATCTATTAATTATGAATGTTAGTGGCTCAGCTATATATTTTGAAATAATTTTCAGCGTTTCCGATTTTTAACCATCTGGTCCCGGCGATTTTTTGTTTTTTAATTGTGAGATAGTACTGATTACCTCGTTCACATCAGTTGGAAAGAGGAATATCGTGTTGGTCGATTTATTCCTTACTTCTTTATAGTTTATGTGTTGTTTGATTTTCTTTGCTAACTTTTTTCCTACACTGGTGAAAAAGGAATTAAATTCTTCGGAAACTTCTTTTGGATCATGGGTAACATTTCCATTTTCAGTTTGAATTGATGTTATTTCATTAGGTCTTCTGGGTGATGTTAATTCGTTTACTACTTCCCACATTTGTTTTGGATTTGTCTTTTCTTCTATTTTCTGCTTATAGTAACTTGTTTTGTTTTTCTAAATTAATTTCTCAATTGTTTTTTTGTAGGTGTTGTATTTGCTTTTTAGGATTCTGTTTTCAGGATCTTTTTTCAATTCATGATACATTTAATTTTTCTTATTTATAGATTTCAGTAATGATCCGGTTATCCATTTTTTCCTTTTAATATCTCCCTTTTTTATTTTTATTCTTGTTGTGGATGCATATATAGCGTTGATTCGATCGATGATTTCAATAAATTTAGATACGAATCTATCCAAATCATCAATTTCGTAAAATTCTCCCCAATCAGTGCGTTCCATTTTTCTACTAGTTTTTTTTTGTTTATCTGTTCGAAGAATTTTGTGCTTCCATATTCTTGTATTTTTGCTTGTTCATATAATATCCCGACAAAATGCAGAATTTTCAAAAAATACTTTCACCTTGCTGCACGAAAACTGTGTTGCTTAGAAACACCACGAGAGCTTGCTCGAGTGGTGTTTTGTACAGCAACACAGTTTGAGCGGCTGGCAAGATGAAAGTATTTTGAAAATTCTGCATTTTGAAGGGATATTCGATCAGACAATTTCACGAATACATTAAATTATTACGGACTAAATGCGTATTGCTGAAACGGTTCATCATGTGTCATTAATGTCAGTTGAAGAGTTGATCCGTCAAACTGACGTTTCTCTATTCACAGAAATTGTTGTAACTATGGAAACGTATAAATAAGGAAGAAGCGAAACACCGATTTGAAAATACCACGGGCTGGAGACAGTGTTTTCGAAAAGTCCTTTTCTGATTGGTTTGAATTCAAAAAATGATGGCATTTGGTTAGTTTAAATAATATGAGGGAAATTGTCAGTGGAATATAAAATGGTTGTACACCAAATGGAAGTTGTGACAGCTCATCTTAATGGAAAAATAGATGAAGAAATCTCCAAACTGTGGAAACCGTGGCTTGTCTAAAGAATACGTAGACACAAAGAACACAGGCAGGAAACAATTTGAGTGTTAAATTTCTCGAGGAAAACTCACAGCGATATTACTGAATCACGATAATCCTCCGCATAAATAGCACATCTTGCATTCTTGATTTTATTTCCGTACTCTCACCAGAAGACTCTCCGATGTAGTTACTGATACTTTCATTTAGCGGGTCATTTGTCTGCGTGTGATTTACGCCGATTCATGACCTCTAGCTTTTTATAGCTGGTTTCCATAAAGTAGAGAGCCCCTTCACTTTCAACAGGACCTATTTCATCTCCGTGGTAGTAAAAACCCAGCATACGCCCATAACGGCGGAGAATTGAAATGTGTGTAGCTTTAATTACAGTAATATTCATTCCATCGAGACAACAACGGTTGATATCATCTTACAGGGTGTCTCATCGTCGAATTCACAAAATATTTTCGATGGACTTAAACAAAACTCGTTCCATGGGGGTCTCAGACTTCGGTCTCACCAACAACAGTTTGACTACATATGGTACGTGTCCTGGTGTCCAAGAGTATTCTCTTCAACTCTAGGAAGCGTATACAGGGTGTATCTAAATAACACCGAAAAAATTAAAGGGGTGATTCTGTGATGAAAATTAATGTGAGTGTTTGGTATAAAATTTTTTGAAAAAACCCTCCCCGGAAAAGTTACACCCCTTCGAAAATTAAAAAAAAATGGTTTTTCTTTTTTATTTTCCCTGTATATCAAGCTAAAGCCACGAAACTTGGTAAACATTATCTGTCAATAAGAGTACACTTTTTGAAATTTTTTCAACCCTGAAGTATGCTTAGAAGGGGTTGATTATTTCAACCCCTAAGATATTTTTTCTTACAACTTTTTTTTAGATGAAAATTTATTCTCTAAAAAAGTATGACTGAAAAGCCCAATTCATTGACTAACTTTTTTAACTCTACAAGTTTTTTTCGAAAACTTAAGCATTTATGAGAAAAAAATAAATAAGCTCATGTAAAATAGCATTTTATTAAACAATAGCCAACCAAATTATGATTATGAGACTTCTACAACTAAAAACAAAAGTGAACAAACAATGAACAAAAACCTGTCGAATATCGACAATACAATTATAATAAATGTTGAAAATGACCGCCTTCAGCTTCAATACAAGCATCTACCCTTTTCCTCATAGAATTGCGTATACGATGAAATATTCCTGGAGAATTTCTTATAGTTTCACACCCTGCTACAATGCGGTTTCGCAGATCATCGATATTTTCAACTGGGTTTGTGTATATCAAAGATTTCAGATATCCCCATATGCAAAAATCCAAAGGATTAAGGTCAGGGGAGCGGGCTGGCCAGTTTACAGGTCCTCCTCGACCTATCCATTGATTGGCATACACCTCATCCAGGTGAGTTCTTGCACGTATACTAAAATGAGCTGGTGCACCATCGTGCATAAACCATGAATGTTGCCTAATTTGAATGGGAACCTCTTCAAGAAGAACAGGTAATTCTTCAAGGAGATAACAATATGCTTCACCATTTAATCGTAGCGGAAGAAAATGGGGACCAATTGAATGATTATCAATAATTCCGAGCCACACGTTTAATGAAAATTGATACAGATGATTTCCTTCAAAAAAGCCATGAGGATTTTCGTCAGCCCAAAGGTGATTGTTGTGAAAATTTCTAATACAGTCTCTTGAGAAACTCGCCTCGTCAGTAAATAAAATATTACCTAAGAACTGTGATGCTTGGCCAATCATATTAATAAGCCACTGATAAAAAATCACACGGGGTAAAAAATCTCGAATCATTAACGCCTGCACCCGTTGAAGATGATAGGGATACAACATTTGTTCTTTTAAAATTCTAAAAACAACGGAATGGCTTACATGTAGGACACGAGCTATTCTCCTGGTACTAGTTTCAGGGAATTCTTCAATTGAATTAAGTACGGCTTCTTCTACAGCTGCAGTTCTAACTTCTCTAGTACGACCAGAATTATAACTTCTTTTTTCAAAATTACCACGTTCCCGCAAGCGTCGGTGAATAGTTGTGAACGTAGTATGATGGGGTAGTCTACGCTGTGGGTACTGTTCAGCATAAAGTCTGTGCGCTTCCAATGAATTACCGTTAGCACGACCGTATGTAAAATGCATATCTGCCATTTCCAAATTCGAATATGCATTCATATTTTCAATCAACTAATATTTCCTACAATACACAATCATAAAACTTGTGAAACAATAAGATGGGTGACAGAAAATGACACTACACAATCCTAGTGTCAGTATTAATGTTTTTATGCAAAGCACAGGCCACTAGACTTGACGCAAAATACACTCGCGTTAGCTCATCTTTTTGAAAATGCATTGCATTAGATTTTTTTTCTCGTAAATGCTCAAGTTTTAGAAAAAACTTGTTGAGTTAAAAAAGTTAGTCAATGAATTGGGCTTTTCAGTCATACGTTTTTAAAGAAAAAATTTTCATCTAAAAAAAGTTGTAAGAAAAAATATCTTAGGGGTTGAAATAATCAACCCCTTCTAAGCATACTTCAGGGTTGAAAAAATTTCAAAAAGTGTACTCTTATTGACAGATAATGTTTACCAAGTTTCGTGTCTTTAGCTTGATATACAGGGAAAATAAAAAAGAAAAACCTTTTTTTTTTATTTTCGAAGGGGTGTAACTTTTCCGGGGAGGATTTTTTCAAAAAATTTTATACCAGACACTCACATTAATTTTCATCACAGAATCACCCCTTTGATTGTTTCGGTGTTATTTAGATACACCCTGTATACTGTGTGTCCCACTTTGATCAGCAACACCCTCGCATTTAATTGAGAATCAATTGATTTGATTTGTTTAAATTTTCTGTGATAGCACCTTATCAGACATATTCGTATATCCATTTCCCACCGAATGAAAACTGAAAATTGAAAAATTGGAGAAACAATGATATGGAGAATGAGAAGTGCCGGATCTACTGGAACTACTCATTCTCCACCCTCAGGAAAATACAGGCGATTTTCGACAGAGTTTTCGGCTCCTGGCGAAACGAATATCGTCCGAAAAGATGATGAAAAACGGAGAAAATATCGAGAATTAGTCTTCGAACTACGCAGGCTTTTCCCAGACCACTCTGAAAATGGTTGTTCTAATAATTGGGTCCTCGGCGATGGTTTGAATTCGCTACTCTCGAACCTAAAAATCATACCAGCATGTCGCAAGATGTCAGAAATCATAGCCGAACGAATGCAGAAGGCTACCCATCCTTGGTTCCTTACGCCTTCTCCTGACACCTATAGCTGCTCACTCCATAGTTTGGAGAGTGGTTATTGAAGTAATGATGAGGCCAGCGCACCCTTCCAATGTTTTGGAGCTTCGGAGACAGTAGGCCTAATCCCGGACCATCAAAAAGAGAGAAACCTAAAATTTCTCTCTTTTTGATGGTCTGGGTCGGCTGATGTTGATGCCTTCATAAACGTCTTTGTTGTCGAAATAAAAGTTGAAGAATACTATGAGTGCAGGATACGATGAAATACCGAACAGTATCATAAAAAGTTGGGAATATGAACTAGCAATCCCTTTGTGCCACATAATAAATAGTTCTTTTCAATATGGACTTTTTCCAGATAGTTTTAAACTTGCTATTGTCAAACCATTATATAGAAAAGGTGATCCCACACTATTAGAAAACCATCGTCCTATAAGTTTGAAACCATCCTTCTCCAAAATATTTGAAATATCTATGTGTACTAGACTCCTGAGCTTTTTTTATGCTGAAACATTGCTAAGACACTCACAGCATGGATATCTAAAGGGCAAATCAATAGAAACTGCTGTTTATGATTTCATAGAAAAGATTGTTTTAGGATATGAAAACAAATATCTGTCAATGGGTATATTTTTGGACTTGTCAAAAGCATTTGATAGCATTAACCATGTTATTCTATTGGAAAATTGGAGCGTTATGGTATTAGAGGCCCAGCACTTAGCTGGATAAGATCATACCTGACAGAACGCTCTCAAAAAGTATTAGTTGATAGAAATGGGAAGAAGTACTTTTCAGAATAAGGTCATCTGTCGGTTGGAGTACCCCAGGGAAGTGTGATGAGTCCTCTATTATTCATATTCTATATCAATGACTTAGCATCTGAAATTGTTAACGAAAAAACACATCTCGTGAATTATGCCGATGACACCAACATACTAGCGGTTGGATCTTCATTCCAAGAAATGTTAGGTATAGCTAACAACAGTCTAACAAAAGCTCAAGACTGGCTCACCAAAAATCAATTGATTCATAACAAAGAAAAGACAACTTATATCTGTTTCACAACCAAAAATGCAAGGAATAAAATAACGCAGGACATACAGCTTCAGACAGAAAATGTTACCCTAAATAATGACACAAAGTTCTTAGGGATTCATATAGACCAAAATCTAGATTGGGAGATTCATATAAATGAACTCTGCAATAAATTAAACTCGGTGTGTTACTCTTTTAGAATCACAGCTAAATACTTAGACACAAATGCTTTAAGGACTGTGTACTTTTCAAACTTTTATTCTCTATTGCGCTTTGGTGTAATTTTCTAGGGGGGAAGCGGAGAAGCGAAAAGTGTTTTTAGAGTGCAGAAGAGAGCTCTACGAATTTTGTTGGGAAACGGTCATAAGCAATCATGCAGAGGAAAAAGTGAGTGTTTGGTATTTCTGATTAAAAATAGGGAAATATTCAATATACAGGGTGGAGCACCGAAAACGAAACAGATCGAATATTTTCAAAACGCACGTGTTGTGAAGAAAATGCAAAAACTGGTCGATTTTTAATTCAAGGGGGACATCTTCCTATCATAACCTCAACTGTCATACCTCTCTCCCCACCCCTTGGTCACTATCACCCAAACAATTTGAATAGGGAAAGTAGTAACTGTGATAAATCATTGAAAGGGTAATTCCATAAGGAATTCAGCCATGTCAATTTTCGCCGTCTACCTTTTTATTTTGGCGCCCTCTTGCGGGAAAAACAACTGTTCCGTATTCCAAATTATAATACTGCATTTGCAAGCTATTTTGACATTAATTCGGTGACAATGCATTATGGATTTTTTCTAAAGGAAAAAACAAAATGGCCGCTCCATAATGGCGGCTCCATAATGGCGGACAGGTATTGCAATTATGGTCAGATTCGATTCAAAATTGATATGTAGTGGTTTTCAGGGTAAGAAATTAAGATTTATTAGTCATTTATTAGTCAATGCAAAAAACAAGATGGTAGCTCCAAGATGACGGACGAAATCTGTAATTATGGTCCGATTCGACTCCAAATTAGTATGAGATTTTCAGGGTCAGAAATTATGATTTTTTTTGCCAATGCAAAAAACCAAGATGGCGGACGAAATTTAAAATTGTGGTTCGCGATTCAAAATTCGCATATAGGGGTTTCCAGTATGACTAAAATAAAATAATTGAATTGATAGAAAACTTTTAATTTTTATTTAGATGTGTCACGTAGGTTATTCGCGTAACCGAATCAAAATTCTACCGCGCAAGAATATCTATTGTGTACTAGCGGCAAGCTTTTGAATATGTTACCTACGCTTAGAATAACTTACGTCACACATCTGAAAAAATTACTTACTTTTTTCTTTTCATTGCATTTGTATAAAATCTTTTTTGTCAGTTTTATTCAATTCTTCTTAGTCATGCTGAAAATCTGTACCTAAAACACCGACAATCGGATTCTGAATCGAATCGGACCACAATTATTACAAATCTCATCTACCATCCTAGAGCTGCAATTTTGTTGTTTTTTTTTTCTCAACAAGTATTCTATAATGCGTTGTCATCGCAATTATGAACACCTACCAAAGGTCAAGTTGATCGGACAACTAGAAGTGGGTCAAAAGTTAGCTGCAAGATTTGTCCCACACACACATACATACTAACAGGGCAAGTTGAATAAAAGCTTTTGAAAAATAAAAACATTGGACATTGCACAAACTTAAGAATTGGGAGCCCTTGCATAAATTCAAATCCAATTATTTCAAACTGCTTTAATTCACAGTAGATGCTCAAAGTGTTCGCCATGAACTGCCATACATGAGTGTGAAATAGTCCCGAAACGCTGTCTGACGTTTTTGAGCAATTTATGCAAAATTTTCAAATTTGTAAGTTCATACTAAATTAATTTCTTGAATTCTTTTTATGGTTTCGTGAATTGTTCACATTAGCTTTATAATTGAATATCATAAGTTGGAAAACGAACCAGTTGTTTTTCCTGCAAGAGGGTGCCAAAATGAAAATCGAACACTCACATGTGTGAATTTCTTATGGAATTACCTTTTCAATGCTGTGTCACACTTAGTACTTTCCCTATTCAAATTGTATGAGTGACCAAGGGGTAGGGAATGGTATGACAGTTGAGGTTATAATAGCAAGATTTCCTCCCTGGATTCAAAATAGACGTGTGTTTGCATTTTTTTAAAATTCAAAACACATGTGTTTTAAGGAATTAGTTTTCGGTGCCGGGTCGAATCGACCCATAATTACAAAGGACCACGCACACACCTTGTGGGAAAAAGTCTTTCGGTGAAAATGGCTGGATTTTTGATATGTTGTAGCTGCAGCCATCCTGAGTAAAAGTCTCCATTGGCCTCACTCGATTGTATAACCAGATTCCGCGCTAGAGGGCGCCAAATCATTAATTTTGTGATTTTTGAGAAATTCAGCTTAATAAAAAAATATCAATATTACATTTCTATTCAATATTGTCTGCGACTGGACAATCCCAAAATTCCATGATACAGAAAAAAAACGCCACCGTTTTTCTACAGGGTATGGTCAACAACATACTCAACTCTTCAGTGAATGAATTCGCCTACGAGGTTATAAGTTGATTAAGTTTATCATTGAGAATCAATCAGAATGGTTTGTTGATCGACCAAAATATAATGAAACTATGAATAGTGTGTTTCAAACAAGGAAGGGTCCATATTATATACAGGGTGGCTTATTAATGTGAGGATGTACAGTATCTCACCTATCATGAGGAGTATGAAATAATGTTTCAGATAAAATTTATATGGTACACTTTGTTGCTTGTTATAAAAATATTTCGAAATATACAGAGTGTTTCTTTAAAGCGCGGCAAATATATAGTCGACGGAAATAAACTCAATATCCTCAGAGCATCAGATATACAGGGTGTTGATTAAGTACGTTGACAAACTTCGGGAGGTGATTCTTTGAAGGTTTTCAGGACGAAATATTCATATAAACATATGTCCCAAACGGCTTGGTTTTCGAGATACAGGGTGATAAAAATACATTTTTTTCAATATTTTTTAGAGTTAACTTCGACATTTTCTACAATAATCAGTTCAAATTAGGCAAGTACAATTCATTCAATAGTACGCACGATACAAAATAATGCATTTCTCAAATAATTCACAGGGTCCTCCTTTTTTCAGAGTCAAGCTTTGTTCAACCCTTCAGAATTTTTTTTTTCCGCCGCCACTGACATATTATGAGAAAGGAATAATGAATGTTGTTTCATTTAACATCTTTTTGCTCTCTTGATGTTTTTCATTTACTTGTACATTTTCCAGTAACGCATAACATAAAGAAATTTGAGAAGCAAATAGTCTAACAAACTTGAAGGGTGATTCTTTGAAAGGTTTCAAGATGAAAAATTCATATAAACATGTCCCAAGCGGCTTGGTTTTCGAAGTACAGGGTGATCAAAATACATTTTTTAGGAGTTTTTGGAGTTTACTTCGAAATTTTCGACAATAATCGATCCAAATTAGTTCAAATTGGACAAGTACAATCCATTCAATAGTGCGCATGATATAAAATAATTCATTTCTCGAAGTGTCATTGCCACTCTCCAAAGATTAGCGCGTGACGCAATACGTCATTTTGTTCTCATTACACAAATAGCTATTTTCTGCTCGTGTAGAGAAAATGTAATGTTATGGAGCTCCCATACATTTTTTACCATAACTCAGGTTGAATATGTATTGCACAAAGTTAATTATGGCAAAATAATTTTGGACATTTTCAATAGTGAATAACTTTATTATCAAATACTAGAGCAAAGTAACATAAATTCCCTAGGAATAAAATTAAGTTCAGAAAAGGACCATTATCGAAATTGATATGTCAGAGCAGCTGCTGGAAATGGCCACCGCCAACTTCAATGCATGCGTTTATGCGCCTAACCATAGACTGGCGGACACGCTCAAAAATACCAGGAGTGTTTCTTATAATTCCGCATGACTCCTGTATGCGATTCCTCAGGTCTTCTTCACTTAGAACTGGAGTTCGGTACACTAATGATTTAAGGTGCCCCCAGAGGAAAAAATCAAGTGAATTCATATCGGGTGACCTTGGTGGCCAAAGTTGTGGCCCACCACGCCCAATCCAGCGATCAGAATAATTCTCATCTAAATATTGGCGTGCAACCAATCTGAAGTGTACTGGAGCACCATCATGCATAAACCAAATTCCAATTCTTTCCCTCAGTGGGATCTCTTCTAGGAGTCCAGGTAAGATGAATTCAAGAAAATGTCGATAATGGTCACCATTGAGTCTATGAGGCAGAAAATGTGGCCCGATAAGGAAATTCCCTACAATTCCAACCCAAACATTCACAGAAAACGTCTCTTGAAAATGGTTTTCAATCACGGCGTGTGGGTTTTCATCAGCCCACATATGATTGTTGTGAAAATTAATAATGGCTTTACGAGAAAAGCATGCCTCATCGGTGAATAACACTTGAGATAAAAACCATGGATTTTCCAACAATTTATTTCGAATCCAAGTGCAAAAAGTTAATCTCTTTGGAAAATCCCTTGGCAGAAGAGCTTGAAAGTTAAAGTTGTTGCTTTTTTTAAATTTGCCATACCAATACATGGGTTACGTTAAACTGTGCCGCAATTTGTCTTGTACTGGTGTCTGGATGCTGCTCAATTTCGTTAAGTACAGCTTCTTCTATCTGAACTGTTCTAACTCTCCTGGGTCTTCCTATGAGAACAGCAGACCACTTGAACGTACCCGTTTCACGAAGACGGGAGTGAATATTGATGAACATTTGTGTGCTGGGAATATGACGTTGTGGAAATCTTTCTAGATACATTCGTCTGGCGGCACGAGCATTACCATCAGCCATTCCATACATTAAGTGCATGTCTGCCATTTCTGAATTTGTATATTCAACCATTTTATCCAAAGGAATATTGAATGAATCTGCTTTATAGCTTGCACTAATGAAGAATTAACAATGAGACAGTTTCTCAACTTTCGATAACTGTCAAGTTGTTGATATTTAAATAAATGAATTAATATCAAAGCCCACTTTGCTATTTTTATGAATTCAAATTGATTACAAAATTTCTGCGTTACTGCAGAAGAAAAAACAAACAGAAATTTCTGATAAAATAATGTACTCCGTACGGAAACAAAAATTTGTTTGATTTAGTTTTTCGGAGTTATGACCAGAGATTCATAAATGAAAATCAAATGTGTAATGATCTGCGACTATTAGATAAACCCTATTAACTATCTTCCATTACAGGATTACCTTTCGGAAGTTCTTTATGTTGAAAAGGAAACGTTCAATTGAAAACTAAAAAATATCTTTTTTTAAAATAACAAAAAATTTGTATGAGTTCTCTATCCTGATGGGTAAAAACATTTTTAATCAAATATCTGAATGAAAATGCACATTTTTACCATCAGAATCTTCAGGTTGAAAGTTAAGGTTTTCCCAATATCTGTCAGATCTAGTTTAATATCCAGCGTACCGCAGTGACGGGAAGATAGTAGTTTTCTGTTAGATATCACAAAAAGAAATCACATCTTTACAATAACTAACTAACAAACAATTTAATAAAAGTTGAATTTGACCCACTTCTAATACTCCGATTAATTTGAAATTTGGCAGGTTTCCGTAATTCCGGTGACAATGCATTAAAAAAATGTTTGTTAAAAAACAACATGGCGGCTCCAATATGGCGGACGAGTTTTGTGATTATGATCCGATTCTGTTCAAAATTGGTATGTGATGGTTTTTGGGTTGGAGATTTTCAGTTTCACATAAAAAATAAACTAAAATGTTAAAAATGAAAATTATAAAAAGAAAACATTTTAAAGTTTTTATACAATACACTGAAAAGGAAAAATAATTCATTTCATTGTTTGATCTAGGTAATCTTGTACAGAAAGATTTTGATACTCACAGAATAACCTACAAAAAATGAAACAAATTATTTTTTCATTTTCAGTGCATTTGTATAAAAGCTTGTCTTTATATTTTTTATTGTATAATTTTTATTCATCGTAGATTTTTCTAATTCTGAAAAAATATTTCCATCAATTTACAATAATTGAAAATGTTTAATTTTCAAATTTTCTAATGTTATGCCACACTGGAAAATGTTTAAATTAATATTTTCATTATAGCCCCTGAACCGTACAAGTAAATGAAAAAATGCAAGATATCAAAAAGATGTTAAATGAAACAACATTGATTATTCCTTTCTCATAATATGTCAGTGGCGGCGGAAAAAAAATTCTGAAGGGTTGAACAAAGCTTGACTCTGAAAAAAGGCGGACCCTATGAATTATTTAAGAAATGCATTATTTTGTATCGTGCGCCCTATTGAATGGATTGTACTTGCCTAATTTGAACTGATTATTGTCGAAAATGTCGAAGTTAACTCTAAAAAATCTTGAAAAAAATGTATTTCTATCTCCCTGTATCTCGAAAACCAAGCCGTTTGGGACATATGTTTATATGAACTTTTCGTCCTGAAAACCTTCAAAGAATCACCTCCCAAAGTTTGTCAATGTACTTAATTAACACCCTGTATAATACATACCTATTTCAATTTTCACTTTTATATTTACTTGAAAGCTTTGTCGATAAGTTGAAAAACTTCTGACATTAAAGTATTTTTAACTGTGACTTTTACTTTTATATATTTCTTTGAGTTACTCACAAAATATATTCATATTTTATAGCTTGCTGAATACTACAAAAATGAAAAATTAATTATTTGGCACCTTCTATTGCCAAATCTTGAGGTATTACGACGTAGTTAGGTTAATAGGAGATGACTTCAGCTATCTGTTGAGGATGAGGTCATGATTGAATCCTCGAGAAGAGTAATTGCTTATTCAATTTGAATGAAGCCTTCTCTGTGTGAAACACAATGTATTTTCATTTGTATTTTGGTTTGAGAAATCAACTTTCATTCTGATTGATCATCAATAATAATAATAAACTCAATCAACTAATAGTCCCGAAGGCATATTCTTTTACTATCTACTGATTATGGAAACTACCCTGTACAAAATCTTTTTTTTCTTTCATAAAAGAATCATTCGCGATCTTATTAACGCTCAGTTGAACAACAGTAGACAATCGAAACAAATAATATATAAATGTTTTTCATTTATTAATGAATTCACTCAAAAATAATAAAATTCGTGATTTGGAGTAATTACATGTATACAGGCCGTTTCTTTTATCATGTGGTAACATTGCTATATTCTAAACCGTAACAGATACGAAGACGATTAAATGGGAGAAAAGGTAACTATTGTGGAGAACAGTACAATGGTCGAAGAAAATTTACAGGGAGTCTCGCCCTTCCCGAGTTATACAGGGAAAACTAAAAATGCTGTTATTTGCTTTTTACGAATAGAATTGTTATTTCTGAAAATATAAAAAAATGGAAAAGGAAAGTTTTAATGTATTCTAAATGTACTATAAAAATGTAACAATGAATCTTTGATTAAACGTTTCGTGTCAACACGGCCACCATAAACATTTCTTTTCAAATACGGACCTGTCTGTTTTAGTACAAATATTGATAAAGCGATAAAATCACAATTCAGTGGTACATCACACTTGATATTTTTATAACGTTTCATTTAAAATAACTTACATCATCAGTGACAACAATTTTTAATTACGGTCCTGTCGTTAGGTCGTTTATGGATTCCACTTAACCTAACTCTCCGATATAAAAATTATCAGTGACGCTTTGAATAAATGTATCTATTAAAATTATGTTTACACTATAATAACAGATATCTGTAGTTTCAGAGACGAACGATAGCAATTTACCTCGGAAATAAACTTACTTAAGAGTAGAAGAAATCAAACAAACAGAAAACAATTTATTTCATATTGAATTTTTGAGTGAAAATAAAACCAATACAGAAAATGAATTCTTCATGATAACCTACATTAAATGCTCAAATTGCCGACCTCTTTGTTGAATGCACATAAGTTGTCTGTCCATAGAATTTCTGTGGCAATTTTCTAGCATGATGGGTGTAATGCTATTACATGCATCTCTTATTTTTTGTTTGAGATGGTCGATATCTGTACTAGTTGTCGAAAAAACTTTATCCTTTATGTATCCCCAGACAAAAAAATCTAAAGGAGTCAGGTCTGGGGATCGAGCTGGCCAGGCAATTGGTCCATTGTTTCCAATCCATTTTCTTAGGAATATTGCATCTAAATGTTCCCTTACTATTGCTGCATTATGGGGAGGGGCACCGTCTTGTTGAAAATATTGTATTTCACGGCGGATGTTCGGTGGCAATTCATCTAAGTAGCCATCAAACTCATTGGATAAAAAATGTAAATACATTCCACCATTCAAATGCTCGTCGTAAAAGAAAGGACCTATATGTTTGTTCTCAAAATTCCCAACCAAACATTTATTCCGAACCTTTTCTGGAAATTGGTTTCTCTATGTAAATGTTCATTTGTATTATTCCACATATAATGGATGTTTCTGTTAAACCAACCATTGTTGAATTTTGATTCGTCTGTCCATATTATTTTGTTCCGTAATCCCTTTCATTGAGGTGATGAACTTTGCGTATCCTGTAGCATTTGTATTTGTTCTTTTTCAAAATATTTCTGGTAGATTTTACAGAAATCCCTAGTTCGTGGGAAATTTCTCGTAAAGAACAATCTTGATTAGAAATATTTTTGTAACTGACCAATCCTAAATTGAAAAAAAAAATTTTCGTCACTTTGTTAATCTTTATGAAGTAATATTTGCTTACCTAAAACATTTCAGTAACAACACATTTTCTAGTTTTATTTCTATCAAATGCACCACAGTCTCTCAAATTTCTTTCTAATCTATTATCGCCAGAAAATTAAACAGAATGCTAATAATAGTAATAATGTATGGACCACTATCATCGAACTTTATCCTAAAAATAATTCGAAACCTCAAGATATTAACATAATCGAACATAATGGAGAAAAAATTACTGATACCAAATCTATTGCTAATATATTCAACGAACATTACATACAAATTGGTGGAAAACTTGCAAATGCAATTGACAAGGATCCTAATTTTCAACCCCCAAAGAAATATAATCCTTTGTCCTCAATGTTTTTGAATGCTACCAACGCTGATGAAATAAATGATATCATTTTATCGCTCAAAGACAAGAAAGCACCAGGTATTGATGGAATGAAAGCAGAAACAATAAAATTATTATCACCGATGATCAAAGAACCACTGTCTCACATATTCAATAAGTGCATTCAGCAAGGACATTTCCCGAGCATCTTCAAAAAGTCAGTGATCAAACCAATTTTCAAAACAGGTAATAGAGAGGACGTCATAAACTACAGACCAATTTCATTAATAACCGCTATTGCTAAAATACTGGAAAAAATCATAAAAAGAAGACTTACCAAATATCTTGACAAAAATAAAATCATCTCCCCCAACCAATACGGTTTCAAAGAAGGAGTATCAACCCAAGATGCAATCCTCGCCCTTACAACAAAGATGTATAGTGCCTTAGATACAGGAAAACCTTCTCTATGTGTATTTATGGACCTTTCAAAGGCATTCGATACGGTCAGTCATGACTTGCTTGTGGATTGCTTGGAAAACATCGGCATAAGAGGAGTGGCCTTAAGATTATTCAAAAGTTATCTTTCTAATAGATTTCAATGCCTACATAGTTAGGTGTTTATGGGAGTAAAGGGTTCATCATCGGTCGGTAACGACTGTTCGTTAGCAAACGATCTCCCAAAGATTTCTGTCTTCTTAGATTTCAATGTGTTGAACTGAAGATGGAAAAGAGCGATTTTCAAAAAATAGAATATGGTGTACCTCAAGGAACTGTTTTGGGACCACTTTTTTTCAATATATATTTGAATGATCTATTCAGAATAAACACTAGTGGTCAAATTATCACTTATGCGGACGATACTGCAATTTTCTACAGTAATGAAGACTGGCTATCACTTAAAACTCAAGCAGAAAATGATATCCGTAAACATCATATTCACTGACCCGAAGACAACTTTGTTTATTTACGTACACCTCTCATCCCTAATGTTTTCAAACATTGACGCCCTGTTGTCAAATTGGTAAAAAAATATGATTTTGGTAGGAACCTACCAATAAATACATAATCAATCACATTTTATATTCAGATGTATTAATCTAAATATTCTAGAGAAATGTTTATGTCCAAAAAGGTGTGAAAAAAATTACCAAAATGGAAGATATATGTCGTTTTGAACTGATGAAATTTTCGGCACTGAAAATTTCGAGCGGTTACTAGAATTATTTTACTCTTGGCAACACCGCTTGTGACACCGGCCGTGGCGTAGCGGCCATTGTACCTTGTCGTTTTGTGTTGATGAAGTGTTGTTAGAAATTTTCCTGTGTGTTTTCGTGGTTTTTGTCCTGCTTAAACAACTTAAAGTTGCATTTGGAATATTTTTCAAAATTGTGCAGTGGTTTAGTGAGGTACAAAGTCGAAATACTGCTTTGTTTGCAAAACAAATGATAGTAAACAAACATTCCACAGGTGAGGTTCCAGTGGCGTCGAATGCACGATGCAAATCATGCAATCAAACGTATTCGTCAAATATAATATTGGAGGACAAAGAAACTCATTCAAAATTACAGATACGAATAGCCTATGGCAAAGTGGTGAATACCTCAATATTTGCTATAAATATCTGTAAGCAAAAACATTGAGGCTTATGAAAGGAAAATTTAATTTATTTTCCAATAATATTGACATTGTTAAAATTCTAACAGTGAGGACAATTAATGATATACTAAAGGACTTGCTTAAAATTTTTGGAAATCATTTCTTTGAGGAAGAGCCTTTATCAAACCATACTTAGTTATGCCTTGGTAAAGTCAATACTTCAAATTTTTTTCAAAATCCGAATATACCATGAATTGTCAATAAGCGGAACAGACAAAGTAGAAAGGGTCAGGTCTCTTTTGACAAAGACAGTTTTATTTAAAAAACAATAAATACCAAGTGTTGAAATCCTCATGTACTGAGCTTTCTTGAGAATCATTCTTTCACATACACTTTGACACTTTATATTTATACATTTGTAATATTGTATATTAGGCTTAACATTAAATAAATAATAGTGATATTTGCCAATTTGTGATAATAACGTGTGGTATAAGCATATATTTCATTCAATAAATATTTTAATTCCTGTGTTAATGTTGATTTTACCTTATCGTATACCTTGCCATCTTGTCCAAAATAAATGCGTTAATGAAGAGTTCTATTTCTACTTTTGTGTTCAATTACTTTTCCTAGACGTAATCTATATAATATATAATGCAACAAATGTTTCTACAGATTACGCCTGGGAAAAGTAATTGAACACAAAAGTAAAAATAGAACTCTTTATTAACGCATTTATTTTGGACAGGAATATAGTGACCTACGATAAGGTAAAATCAACATCAACACAGGAATTGAAATATTTATTGAATGAAATATATGCTTATACCACATGTTATTATTGCAAATTGGCAAATATTACTATTATTTATTTAATTTTGAGCCTAATATACAACATTACAAATGTATAAATAAAGTACAACATTATTAAGCTATGTAAATAGAACAACTATTTGAGAAAACATTACAAAACAAAATATACATACATATCACCAGACATTAGATCAGATCACATTCCAAAATCAGCAAAAAAACAAAAGAAATACTAAATATATCAATGAGCTGTCACTAATATTTTTCCTTAAGGTTGACACAAGTTTACTGAGTTGGAGTTTTTTACAAATTGTGGTAATTTATTGAAATCGTTTAAGCCTTCATGAAACCTACTATTCATTCCAAATTTAGTATTAAGTTTTATTAATGCAAAAATTGCTATGCCAAGAGAGAATACAATATTTCTTAGTTCATTAATTATTGTTAAAGTGTCAAAGTGTATGTGAAAGAATGATTCTCAAGAAAGCTCGGTACATGAGGATTTCAACACTTGGTTAAATAAAACTGTCTTTGTCAAAAGAGACCTGACCCTTTCTACTTTGTCAGTTCCGCTTATTGACAATTCATGTTATATTCGGATTTTGAAAAAATTTTGAAGTATTGCCCTTACCAAGGCATAACTATGGTCTGATAAAGGCTCTTCTTCAAAGAAATGATTTCCAAAAATTTTAAACAATTCCTTTGGTATATCATTAATTGTCCTCACTGTTAGCATTTTAACAATATCAATATTATTGGAAAATAAATTCAATTTTCCTTTCATAAGCCTCAATGTTTTTTCCCCCTGCTTACAGATATTTATAACAAACATTGAGGCATTCACCATTTTGCCATAGGCTTTTCTTATCTGTAATTTTGAATGAGTTTCTTTGTCCTCCGATATTATATTTGACGAATACGTTTGATTGCATGACTTGCATCGTGCATTCGACGCCACTGGAACCTCGCCTGTGGAATATTTGTTTACTATCATTTGTTTTGCAAACAAAGCAGTATTTCGACATTATGTCTCACTAAACCACCGCACTATTTTGAAAAATATTCCAAATGTAACTTTAAGTTGTTCAAGCAGGACAAAAACCACGAAAACACACAGGACAATTTTAACAACACAAAACACTTGCACCTGCAATAGCGTCCTCTGATGCTTTGAGGAAATTTAGGAAGGAACATACTCAACAGAATAAACAATTTTCACAAAAAAAGGAAATGGGTTCTGAAAAATTAGATGTTGGAAAAGGTTTCTTAACTCATAGGGCCAGTTGCATAAAGAATTTAACAGACAAATAAATATTTGATTTAATGATTACTATGGCAACGCATGTCTATGCTCACCAGTTATGTTACCTACGTTAACAGAAGGCTTTATGCAACTGGTCCATATTTATTCAAATATTCTTATTGATTCGTTGAAACTTGATCTATTCAACATAAACCCCCAGACTCCAAACTTGAAATATAGTCAAGGAACTTGTTACCTCTCTCGAATTAATTACTTTACACCATAAATAATGCTTTATTTTTGATAGCTGAAAACTCCTAGAATCCAACTAATGAAAGAATATCATCATAAATCACAAAACTAATCCGCCATCTTGAATCCCCAAATTTTGATAAAAAGCTATTTGCTGCTAACCCCCGGCTTTTTATTGACTCTAGGAATTTTAAGACAAAACCGCGAATTAACTTGTTGCAGCTCACAGGTACTAACTGCATTAGCATAAGTAATTTTGACCCCCTTAAAAAAGTACGGCACTGTGTTAGAGGTGTTTTGTTTTGGTTCGAATGTCAAAAACCCGAAACAAAACAGTTTCCGCATGAGTTATCTTCGGTTCAGTGAAAATGTTGTTTACGTAGCATCGGGCCCACCTATGTTTACTTATTGATCTGAGACTCCAGCCCACAGATTAACTCTAAAAGAAAAAACTCCTATGTATTCGTGTATTAAATTTTTTAGTAGACTTCCAACGGAAGTGAAAATCGAACCCTGTCTTAAAAACTTCAAACAGTTGGTACAAGTTATTAACTAAGGTTGAACCATGCAGTGTAAATGAATTTCTAGATTCCGATTTATTCCGACTCAGCGTCAACTGTTTTTTTTTATATTGACTATTTTTATATACTGACTATTTTACTCTACAATGTCAGCATGCCTGTTTTTTGTTTGTTTTCTTGTCAAACATTTATTGTGTAATTTTTTAGCACTTATAAATGACTAAGGACCGGTATTATAAAACTATTTTGACAGACAACTAGAAGTTAACTTGAGGAATGACGTCACATCTTACAGTTAACTTCAAAATGTGGGAGTTAACTTTATTGGTAGGAAGGGGTATCAGTCAAAGTTAACTTTCTAGGAAATCGCGGTTTTCGACAGGTCTTCTATCAATAATTTAGCATAAAACCTCAATTTGAATGTTTTTTTTTTGCAATAATGTTAGCAAACAATATCTTGGTTATTTTCGAGGAACTGTTAAGCGACGATGAAGTAGATTCTGTGATTATTATTGAAGGCCCTCGGCGTCGAAGGATATTTAAAAATCGGTTAAACCATTTCATCTTGTGGAACGAAATAGAATTTGAAAACAAATGAAAATGGATTTAGATCATCAAGAAAGGGGGCACATAGTGGGGTAAATTTGCAAAGACCAACTAATGAGTCAACATTTGTAGTTCTAATTACTGTGAAATTATAGGTATTTTCAATTTTAGAAATCACCTTCTATCGTCAGTAATTCAAGTGTTAATTACACTCAGATGCCATCCAACATGTTCATTCTTGGTAGTTGTTGGCGGTTTTATAATTCATTAGAAAAATAGTAATGTCAGAAGAGAAATTGCAAAACATTCTAGGTTACATATTTGCCTTCTTCTCCTTTTTATTTCAGAAATGAGACTTTTATAAAACTGCCATCTCAGAACTGAAGTTAACTTGACTGTTAAAATTAAAGTTAACTTCGAGAGATGTTTATAATACCAGCCCTAAACCTAATTGCATCTGTGTATTGTATGATGTATAAGTAAAATTTTCGCCTCCTCTGAGAAGAAATCTGAGGGGGTGACAATCATTGCGTAAAAATTGGCAATGATTTAGTAGTTGTTTCAAGTCGGCAGAATGTACGGTTCAGTTTTTATGGTACTTTGTCGAAATTATGGTGGATACATTCAATTTTCAATTATCGCCTCTTCTGAGAAAAAAACTAAGGGGATGACAATCATTTAGTCAGAACTGTGTAATGAAGTGTCTCATTGGCAATGATTTGGTAGTTGTTTCAAATCGGCAGAATGTACGGTTCAGTTTTTATGGTACTTTGTTTGTCGAAATTATGGTGGATAAATTCAATTTTCGCCTCCTCTGAGAAGAAAACTGAGGGGGTGACAATCATTGCGTAAAAATTGGCAATGATTAAGTAGTTGTTTCAAGTCGGCAGAATGTACGGTTCAGTTTTTATGGTACTTTGTTTGTCGAAATTATGGTGGATAAATCCAATTTTCAATTTTCGCCTTCTCTGAGAAGAAAACTAAGGGGGTGACAATCATTGCGTAAAAATTGGCAATGATTTTGTAGTTGTTGCAAGTCGACAGAGTGTACGGTTCAGTTTTTATGGTACTTTGTCGAAATTATGGTGGATACATTCAATTTTCAATTATCGCCTCCTCTGAGAAAAAAACTAAGGGGATGACAATCATTTCGTCAGAACTGTGTAATGGAGTGTCTCATTGGCAATGATTTGGTAGTTGTTTCAAGTCGGCAGAATGTACGGTTCAGTTTGTATGGTACTTTGTTTGTCGAAATTATGGTGGATATATTCAATTTTCGTCTTCTCTAAGAAAAAAAAACGAGTGGGTGACATCATTTCGTCACTACTGTGTAATGAAGTGACTCATTGGCAATGATTTAGTAGTTGTTGCAAGTCGGCAGAATGTACGATTCAGTTTTTATGGTACTTTGTTTGTCTAAATTATGATGAATAAATTCAATTTTCAATTTTCGCCTCCTCTGAGAAAAAACTAAGGGGGTAATCATTTCGTCAATACTGTGTCGCTCATCGGCAGTTATTTGGTAGTTTTTGCGAGTTGGCAGAATGTACGGTTTTGTTATGGTACTTTCTGATCAAAACTATGGTGGATAAATTCAATTTTCAATTTTCTTTCGTCTTCTCTAAGAAAAAAACCGAGGGGGTGACATCAGTTCGTCACTACTTCAACATGAAGTGACTCATTATCATTTCGGAGACGAGAATTCGTTGCTAACTTCACAAATTTCGTGAATGAGAATTCGTTGCTAACTTCACACCGATTAATTTCGCTAACATTCAACAACAGTATTGTGTATTCAAAATTAGTTACAATCCGTTTTTAGGAAAAACTGGTGAATCTTTTTCATTGAGTAACACGTCTATTAATGCTAGACCAATGTTTGAAATGTTAGTCATTCCGGAGGTGTTTTTGGATTTAAATCGCTTTTTATTGAACTTGTCTGTTGGATTATTCACCTTATTGTAGGTATACTTACTTTTGAGTTCTGGTAATGTTGAATGTTTTGGATTGTAAGAATTTACTAGAGAACACCTTAGCTCCAGGGGTGGTTGGTCTCAGATAAAACTACAGTATAATCATAACGATAGAGGAAAGAAATTGATGGATCTATACGATGGGAATAGCATTTAGGTTAACGCGCTTCTGATCTCAAAAATGCATTGTTGTTTTGTGATAATCTTATTTCATTAGACTTGTATGGAAAATGCTGTAACTGTTATAATTAAAAACCACAGGCTATTTCACTTCTCTCACACTGTAAAAAACAATAGTCACTAGCCATTAGTGTACCAATTTGAAAGTTCCACGGACTGAGTTCAATTATAACGACAACAATCTCCATTGTTTGACAAATCTGTGAAATACGAAAAAAAAACGACAAACATTAACACATTTGAGACAGATGAAAAGAACACATCTGTGCATTCATTTTCGTAATAAAAAAGTAAACAATGGCCATCGTTACAAACGACATACATGGGAAATGGTGAATTATATAAAGCTGCGAAGATGAATTATTGAGTCACGAGATTCAGAAGATCTATCCATCTCTGAATAATGCAGAATGCTTTTGTTGCGACACTATTGATTATGTATATGGTTCGTGTAATTGCGCCTTATATGCATATTAATCCATAACTTCCGCTTTCGTTGACTTCTTAATCAATGGGATTAGTGATTATTCTGTGCTACATATATCTGTTATGTAGTCTCAAGATGAATTTCAATAGTTCAATGGAAAAATCTTCTATTATAGGTAAAGAGACGGTGTACTTTTTGAGGTTAGTGAAATGGAACGAAATGTTCGCAAATTACTTTGGAGAATTCATTAAAATAGATCTAGACCAAGCCTTAGAGGTTTTTTCCCCACAAAATAAAAGACGCAAATGGCCTATACTAATTTTTATAAGATAGATCGTTAATGAAAACCCCGGTTTTCGCCGCAGCAAAATCGCTTTGTGGAATTTTTAAACAAGAAATAGTGAAACAATATTACAACTTTTTTGGTTTTTTGGAAATATCTCAAAGATTATTCAAGGAATCGTTTTACAGTCAATGGAACTCTTGTGGAGATTTATAAAACCTACAAAATGGATTCTCATACAACCGGATCGGTGCATTTTCCACTGAGAAAATCCGAGAAAACCTCGAAAAAGAGACCATTTTTCAAAAAAAAATTATTTTTATAATTCTGCAGCTGGACAAACAATATTGCGGAAACTGATAGATAATGGTATGTGGTTTAACTGTACGCAAGATGTTTTCTGTCCGAATTATAGTTTTTGCACAATCGCCTTATAAACAATTCAAGTGCACATCTTGCAATATGCGCCGATTTAAGGAAAATCGTCGTATTCAAATTCTGTAAACGGCATCTGGAAGTAGAGATCAATATCTACAATTTGTATATTTTGGATTTTCACCTGAGCGGTGAAAAATGTGTTGAAAATGTCACTGAATATTGATGAAAACGCCTCAAAGTGCGCCCGAAGTCACCCGAAGTCGAACTGAAATTAATACGAGTTCGGGCGACGTTGAAACATTCAGGGCCAGTTTTCTATGTTCATGTTCAAATTAAATTCCAGATAACTAACTAATAAATTGTGAAAGGCTTTCGCGGCCATCGTCATTACATGGTGGTTCTTCGGGTAGTAAGTAAGCCCCCTATCCACAAAATAACGGTACGAACGATTATATGATGTCAGCTAACGCTATGGACCAATCAGATGTAAGAACGTCAAATCACAGGTATTTATTGAGACAACGTATAACAAATGTCAAGCATTTGACAGCGACATAAAAAAACAGAAACTTTCTCTTGAAAATGCTAACCACTCGTTTTGGCGAAACGTCGAGATCTTCTCTCAACATACGTCGGCCTTACTACCCGAAGAACCACCATGTAACTTACTAATAGTTTAGATGGTGAATGACCTCTTTAAATGATGTTGGAAGGATCACATTCTAAACTATTAGTTAGTTAGCTGGAGTTGAACATGAAAAACTGGCCATTAAAGTAACTTATTTCCCACCTCTCAGGTGAAAATCCAAAATATATAAATTGTAGATCTTGATCTCAACTTCCATATGCCGTTTACAGAATTTGAATAATATGATTTTCCTTAAATCGGCGCATTAAGAAAGATTTGCCCTTAAATGGCTTATAACGCGGTTGTGCAAAAACTGCATATCGGACAGGAACCATCCTGCGCACAGTTAAGGGTCTTCATCCCTGAAAAAAGAGGAGTCAGAAATGATTTTTTTCTGAGTGGTGAAGGGTTGTATGATTGTATAAAGATAAAAATAACGAAAAAAAAATTCTTTGAGTTTTAAATGAATGAAAAGGACATTTTCCCCCATTTTTGGGCATTTTCGTTCAGTTCCACCATCAAAACGAACGAATATTTTGGTGTTGTTTCATTTCAGTATCGGAGTCTATCATTCAATTAGTTAAACGACTTTCTTATTTTTCTCCTAAATATTTCATTTTTTTTTGTAAATAATTTCACAAAAATATGTTGTTTTCGCGAAATGGGTTTCCTTGCTTTATTCCATTTGAAATGAGAAATCTCCAGCTTTATCAAAGTCAACTAATAAAGGTTTGGTTCAGCCGTTGACCAGTGAAAACTAATTAATACTTACAATTCTGGATTCAGAAATAGAACTGAATTTCTTTTAAATAACACGCCCCTCAGGTTGCTCCTCCCACACGACTGGTGAGGAAAAGAGAGAGTATCATATAGCCAGTATGACATCTGGCACAGGGTCGGATCGGGAATGGGAAAAAATAAAACTCATTCGGGTCGATAGTAACTATGGAATATTAAAACTTTTTTCAACAACATGTGTTTATCACTTGGGGGACAATACTCCATATTCGACCATAAATCACGAAACTCATCTGCCATTTTCAATTCCTGAATTTTTACAGAAAAATCATTATCTTCGAACCGAAAAACCACTACGTAGGTAGAGTAGAACCCGCCCAGAAATTACAAAACTTTTCTGTCAATTCAAATTCACGAATTTTAACAGAAATCATCAGGATCTCTCAACCCAAACACCGATTTTGAATCGAATCGGACATAATCACAAAACTCGTCCGCCATCTTAAATTCATCAATTTTGACAATAGATTCATAATCTCTGAGCCAGATAAACCCACAGACAAATTTTTAATCGAATCGGACCATAATCACAAATCTCGTCCGCCATTTTGAAATTTTTTATTTTGACGAAAGATTCATAATCTACGACCCCGAAAACCTGCACATACCCATTTTGTATCGAATCAGAAACCAAATGACAAATCTCGCTTTATTTGTTTTTTCTTTATAAACATTTAAAATGGATTACCCACCTGCTACTGGAATTATGAACAGTGAACACTTATCAAATATCAAATGATTCGGACGTCTGCAAGTGTAAATTTTGTTCAACGGTTCTATATTACAACCCACATATAGCATACAGGTCAAATTAGTATTAGTAATTCGTTTACGTTTTGGATACTTTCATTCGTTCTTAACCTAGGTACCTAAGTAAACTACATATTCTTCTGCAATTTTGTTTTTTGATTAAGAGTTCACTGAGTGTTGAAGCAGATACTGGATACTGCTAATAAATTTAAGGCATCTTCATGTAAGGTAAGGCGATACATCAAATATTATTTTAGGTTAGGATGGTCTGGTATGCTCATTCTGCGTTTATTAGGGGAATGTTTTTTTCTCCTTATATTGCGAATAAATCTGGTAGTAGTGAAAGGTACTTTTACATTTGTAAATGATGTGGAAATTTTAAAATTCGAGTCAGTTCAATTTGAATATAAAGCAAATATGTAATCACAATAGTGTCATAATCAAGGACAAGTTCAATTATACATTCTATATTGAAATAAGACCATAATTGTTGAGTTGACTAATTATATATTTATTTATAATATTTTTGTTTCAGATGCAGTGAGAAATTCATGTCCATGCATCAGAGATGATGCATTTCAAGTAAATGTGATTGTCTTGGCTACAATTCGCAAAAACACGTTACTTGTAGGGTTAGGTAGTAGATCCAGATGTCGATATTTAAACTACACATTCAATTCAATGATTATTTTGTTTCAGGTACCTGATAAGGCCAAACAGATTTTTATTTTAAATATGACATTTCAATATGAGTACTTATTTGTTTTTTTTGTGATATTTTAATTAAAGATTTCAATATAAAATTTTTGTCTTTTTGATCTCCAAGATTTAAATGGACATTCAAATTAATAGGTATCATTTCAGAAGATTTTTTGGGTTGTCACTGCTTGTTTCTAAAAACTAGAAAATGATGAATCTGATTTCCATAGAGGACACATCAATACTGAATGATCTGTCTCCCATGAAGATTGTATTCATTTTCTATCAATATTAGTAGCAAGTAGTGAAAATCCAAAAATTCTTCAGTAGCGAACAAACCTACTTGAACGTAATTTATGAAATCTTACTGTTATGTTATGGAAAGGAATAAAGATTGGTGGTAAGTTGCTGCTATATAAAAATATTGAATATGTTATTTTCCACTAATTTATATTCTATGTTGCGGTAACCTTGCTGCAATTACTAATTATGAAAGATTACATCCATCGATCCATTTCAGTAGTTGCTGCAACATTGTCATAAGACTTCATTTTCAATATCACAGTTTTCCTGTATATTATATGCAATGTTGCAGAAACCTTGCTGGAATAATTGATAATGGCATATACCATTTGTAATATTGCTGAACGTCCGTTTCAGTAGTTGCTGAACCTTTGCAGTAAGGTAGCAGAAAACTCTGATGTAACATTACACATTACCATGAAAGGTTACTGAAATATTGAATGAATGTTACTTTGCTTAGTGGGTTCCCAACAGATTCTCGCCATTTTCCTCTTTGACTCCAATTAATCTGAGAGTATTCATCTTCATATTGGTCTTTATTTTGTCCATTTTGTTTTTCATAGACAAAATTTCGTTTTTATTCTTTTTTGCCAAATCCTCTAATGACGTTAGTTTTCCGACAACATCACTGATTTTGGTTTCAAGTTTTTCAATGTTTTTTGTGAGATTTTCAAGTTGGTCTTCGATTCTTTGAGTCAGTTTGGATTCTAATTTGATTATAATTGCTTCTAGAACATTTTCATCCACTGAAGTAGAACAGTCGCTTCTTGTTTTGGACATAATCACAGAATCTGTCTTCCAAAATGCTATAATGACTTGGCAACAGACAGTTTCGAGTATGAAAATTGAAACAGCTGTTTGAATTGTATGTTTTGAGAACAGAGGTCGACATGAATGCCGATACTTTGCTAAGCGTGAATATCACAAAGCACGCTTTTACAAAATTAGAACATTCTGAAATCCATAACCACAACAAACTCCACAAAATGTTATTACAGGCCGTAAATGTGATTCAATAAGAGAATAGTTAGGAAGCTGAAAGGAAAGCATTTTAGTTTTCTTTTTGATAAATAATAGTAAATTTGAATCACACCAATATTTCACTGATTTCAGATCAAATCATATAATTTCATCAATATTCTTTTGTGCTCAATAGGTCATACAATAAAAATGAAATCGGTTCAAGTATGGAACCCTGAGTAACTCCAATTCGGAATCTGATTTCTTTACTATCTGATTTCGTTCAGTTAAATAATAATTGAACCAACTGAGAGTGATCCATCGGAATCCATATTTTTATAGTGTAAGCAAAAGTATTTTATGATTCACAGTCACAAGCTTTACCAAAATCGCAACTAACAGCAGCTGCTACTTCCACACCATTAATTTTCGAATATACTTCATATAAAACAGATAGTGTTTTGATTCACTCGATAAGACTGGGTTTTAATAACGAGAAGGTTCTACATACAAGTGGTTAGAGAAATAAGGAGCCACGTATTGATATTTCTCATTTTTGCACTTAAATTTTTTTTATTTATTTAGCGTTCCTAATACAACATCGTTTTATTACATGCATAAAAGATGAAGAATGAATGGGGAGTTTATGTCTGTGATATAAATATAATAGAGGTTTGCGGCATTCAGACAGATTTTTAAAATTCCAGAAGATGAAGTATGTTAACGTGTAACAAGACAAAAAAGGAACATTAAAAGGAACATTAACATATAAACATTAGTAAATCTATAGATATATAAAGTTTTATAAAATCCTAGTTGTTAATTAAAATAAAGCAGTGGCGGAGCTTAACACAGCTTTGAAAAAGATCACTATACCTACATAAATCTGAACACAACAAATAGAATAAATTGCATTACTGGAATTGATCATGTAAAATTTATTGACGGATATTACTTTTGACGATATTGATGTTAGGAGACAATTTAATGAAGTCAGGTAAGTTATTATAAATTACCATTCCAGCGTCAAAAATACTTTTTTTCGTACACATCAGGTTAGGTTGACATACTTTTATGTGGTATTTTTTGGCGGGTATTATAAGAGTGTATTTCATTGCGAAACTGCAAATCTGTGGACAAATATTCTGGCAATATATTATTTATAAGTTTGTGAATAAAGATCATTGTTCGAAATGTAATTAAATTTTTTACTGACATCCAATTCAACTTTATTTGCATTCTGTTAATATTTTCATATCTGTTGGTATTTAGTAAGAATCTCATACTCCTATTTTGCAGAATCTGTAGTTTATGAATATCTGAATTATTACACATAAAAACTAAAGAAGAACAATATTCGAAATGTGGTTTTATTATACTATTATATATTAATTGTCTAGTGTATTGAGTTACTGTTTTGCTAATTCTATATATAAAAACCATTTTTTTTTTAGATATTTTCTTTGAAAGATAATCAATGTGCTCACTAAAAGTGAGTTTTTTATCAATGATTATTCCTAAATATTTAATACTGCTCACTTGTTCAAGATCTCTTCCGTCAAATTGGATTTTGCAATCGATTACTTCTTGCATTTTTCGTTTATTTTTAATTATCATATATTTAGATTTATTTACGTTAACAACGATCTTATTATTATTGAACCAGTCGCAAATTTTTATAAGAATTTGTTTTAATTTTCCTATCAAGTTATCAATATTCTCACCCATAATGTAAATTATAGTATCGTCTGCGAATAAATGTGCTTTGCATTCGCCCAAATCCAGATCTAATATGTCATTAATAAAACATATGAAAAGCATAGCACCCAATACACTACCTTGTGGTACTCCAGTTAAAACAGTTCTTTTTTGTGATATTTTATTATTGATTTTAGTTTTTTGATACCTATGTTCTAAACATGACTCGAACCATTTGTATGCGGATGCATTTACTCCAAAGTAATATTTGAGTTTTTTTAATAAAATTGACCTATTTATAACTTCAAATGCACGACGTAAATCTAAGAAAACCGCTACAATACATTTGTCTTCATCAATAGCATATTTAAAGTCATTCACTACTTTTTGCAGTGCGGTTTCACAAGAGAAACCGCTTCGAAAGCCTGACTGGTTATGGTTAAGCAATTTTTGAGTATCAAGATATGCTGTGTATTGTTTATAGATTGACAGCTCTAATATTGTTTCCAAACAAGGTGAGGTGTTAATAGGTCTAAACTCTGCAATATTCCTAGTGCTGGTTATCTTTGGTACTGGGATTACAACTGAGGTTTTTAAATTATCGGGAAATTCTCCGACCTGTAAAGAGGTATTAATGCAATGTAAGAGAGGGTAACCAATAACATCAAAAGTATTTTTTATTAATTTGAAATTTATTTCGTCTTCTGAAATTTTATTCTGCTGCTCAAAAATAATGTTTTTGAGTTCTCCAAGTGAAAGTTCTTTGAAATTGTCAAGTCGATTATTTGGATGTATCGCTCGATTTTTGAAATACGAAACCTCGCTCATAACAAATTCACCATTCATTAAGTCGCCGACAATCTGTTCATTACTCAAAACAAAATAATAGTTGAATTCATTTTCTATATTTTCATAAATCTCAACATCATTTTTGAAAATAGTTGTTACTTGATTGGTAGGTTTTGTATTTATTAATGATTTTAATGTTCTCCATAGTAATTGTGAGTTATTTTTCACATTATCAATTTTATTTTCATAATAAGCTTGTTTAAGATTACGAATGACCTTGACAACAACATTTCTCTTTCGAGTATACAACAGCCAATCATCTTCAGAATTAGAAATTATGAATCTGTTATAAGCACAGTTACGGTCAAATATAGCATTTTTGGCGGTTTCATTAAACCATTCTTTTGATTTTATGACTTTCCGGGTTTGCTGAGGATATTCACTATGAAGAGTTTCTTTTATATTTGACATAAGATTTGTGGAGACTTTGTTTACGTCGACACAATTATTAAGCCATTCTTTTTCAATAAATTTTAGACTTAAATTGTGGTAGTCAATTTTTCTAAATTGATAGTAATCCTGGATGATATCATAATCATGATGTTGAATACACAATGCTAATGTTTCATGGTCAGTAATTTTGTTATTTGATTTATGTACTTCCATATCATAGTTATCAGAAAAAACTAAATCAATCGTACTTGCGCTATATTCTGTAACTCTGGTATAAAATGCGACAAACTGTTTAAAGCCGTATAATGTGAATGACTGTTTCAATTTCTTTGTATAAATGTCATTAGGGATACCCAAATGCCAAGGGTTGAAAAGCATTCATTGAATGCGTTAGCTTTTTTATGATTCTGTAAGTATTTCTACATCAGAATTTTCAATACACAATATGCTTGATGTGTTCTTTGTTTATTATCTGTTTGTTATTTCACATCAAGGCCATCAAGAGGTCGGGGAACATTGCTTGAAGGTACCTAAGTTTATTTCAGCAAATAAACGAAATTTTAAAATTTTCTGAATGGCATCTCCGTGTCTCTTAGTTTCCGAGAACCTAATGGTACCACTCGAATCTGATTGTAATATTCTTCCAGGCAGAAACTTCATACTGTTGTGTCCTTGTGCTAGGATACAATGTTGAAGAATTGACCCATTTTTAAGCTGGATTCGATTAATTCAAAACGTTTGCAATAATTGAATGAAAAAATAAGCCGGGCCGATTGGTCAATTATTTTGGCGGTAACGGACTTTCATATAATCATTAAAGTTAAAGAAGCCGAAAACCTGAATCTACCCATTCATTATCAGACTTCTTTCGGGCGTTTTGAGACATTGACCGAGAAATGAAACATTCACATGCAGATGCATACGACGAGGGAAAGCTGTTACGAAACAAGAAATTGCATTCATCCGTTCCGTCTCTTACATGCACTAAAATGGACAGTATTATTCTTCGTTTACAGGATCTGTTGTAACGCTAATAAAACATCAGGAAATCTATTCAAAACACGTGTTCTGGGACGATCCTTCCATTTAGTTCATTGTAGGAGATTTCACGCCAATATCCCATGAAGCAAATGACATTCTCTTCCTTGAAAAAACATATCAAGTCATTTGTCGTAGGGGAAATATGAATTGATAATAATAGTAAGCAGGGGGCCAACCAACACCTGAGGCCCTTGTGAGTTGCGACACTATTAATAATAAACTATATTGTACATGTGACAGATGTAGGTATATATGTAAATGATAGTTTGGCAAGTGAAATTTAGTATGTGCAAAGTAATAATAATTTGGAACAAATTTGGGTTCAGGTTGAGTTGAATAAGAGAATTTATAATATTGAGCATCAAAATTGAGTTTTTAGGAGTTATGGATATATTTGACGACACAATTTTTAGTATCTTGCGATGATATGTTGTTTGTAGGAAATGTAAATATTTTTCACATATGGATAATTCAAACACCCAGAAACTCATCCACTTTATTAAAACTTCCATTCAACAAGTTATTGACTCACCAACTCGAATTGCCAATTCTTCTGGTATATTAATAGATATATATTATTATTATCAAAATCCCAAAAAAGGTTTAAAGCTGATACTGAGAATACATCAAATATCATTCCATATTTTTTTTGTTCTGGTAGAGAAAAAAGGCAAAAAACTGAGAAATCTCAAACGTGTAAACACAAATATTCGTCAAGAAATTTAATTGAGAACCGCATTTGAAAATGTGGTTTATTTAACGAAAAAGTAACTCCATTGGATCCATTGAAACCAATTTTGATTAAGAACAAAAGCCGCCGTGGATGACTGATATTGGTTGGATGGAAGAGCAAGGTCTGACTGTAACACTTGTGGTATGGTCAGAAATTGAATCCTGCCATTTGACGGGGTTATGAATGTAACTTTGTAATTTCCTGTCAATAAAATCTATTATTATTATTATTATTATATAATAAAGATAATAATGAAGATGGGAGAAAAAGCATTCGAAAGGTTTAAAAGAACTTAGAATGATGATCATTGGAATTATTATAAGCAAATTAGAAACAGAACGAATATTTCTATCAATAATAAACGTAATACTTCGAGTATCATGCTAATGGTGATACTAAACTAATCTAAAAAAGGTTGAATGAATTGAATATTTTGAATAAAGGAAAAAACTAAACCCAACCTGATTTTCTTAGTATATCATCAGCCAGAAATATTTCTGGTTTTCGAACCTAAAGTCATTCATAACCTGCTAGAACGAGATTATGATGATTGGCTGTATTTTCGTTTTTGGGTGCAGGGGCGAATAGAAGAAGCTATATCATTCATTCAGTATGTCTCCTAGATTTCCCGATCTAACCCCATGCGATTTCTTTCTTTGGGGCTATTTAAAATCTGAGGATTACAAACGCAGACCTTTCAGAGATCAAGAAAACTTTGAAAATACGATAACTGAATGTGCTGCCCAATTTCCGCCAGTTATAGAATAGAAATTTACTTATACTGAGCAACAAACAGAATGATTTCCACTTACATGTTATACAGTTGTTAACACCTTGACTGCCGAGAAATTCATACTGACTTTCCCATGGTGCCACAGAGAACAGGTACTGTGTAACAATGATATATGAGATAAGCCTACCATTCAGTTATCACTCCACATAGAGATTTCAAATTTGAAGAAGTATAAGATTGAAATATACGGAATTTTATTGAAACTTTCCTGACATAATCCTACAGGACGAGTCAGAAGTGCTGACAACTTTTTTATAGAAAATTGCATAATAATAATAATAATAATAATAATAATAATAATATAGACTTTATTTCAAATAGTATTACATATTAGGCGAAGTTTAGCTAAAGCTACTCTTACACTTAACCTAATAAGTACCAAAAGTAATTTCTAAGAATATGAAATGAAAGAATGTATGATGAGAAAAAAAAAAGGAATAAGAGTATACATCTATACGAAAAGATACACAAGATTACGAATTTCACTACCTATCACAATATATTCAATTTTTCTTTGAGCTTACATTTGAAAGTAGATTTTGAATAATGTATCAAATCTTTTATTATGACATTGTGGCAATGGACAGCTTGATACGAAAAGGACTTTTTGAATAAGGCTGAAGAATGACTAGGGATGTGTAAATCATGATTAGATCTCAGGTTTAATGAGTGGAGTTCTAACCTTTTTGTCAATTTATTGAATAGTGGCGGTGGCGATTTAGAGTTCAATATTGTGAAAATTATATTGCAAAAGTTATAATTTCTACGTATTGACATAGGTACCCAATGAAGGTTGGCGAATGCGTTTGACAAATGATCAAATTTTCGAATTCCCAATATGTACCGACAGCAAGAATTTTGCACCCGTTGAATTCTACGTTGGTTGACTGAATCTAGAAAAGGCCCATAGATAGAGTCACCGTAGTCGAATTTTGATAAAATCAGCGATTCACATAGCAGTTTTTTAGTATTCGAACATAAGCTTTTCCTAAAAGGATAAATAGTTTTCAGGGTATAATATGATTTTTTCAAGAGGTTATTAATATGGTCATTAAATTTAAGGTCTTCGTCAAATGTGACACCTAAATTTCTAATTGCACGAACCGGTTCAAGGATAACATCTCCTATTTTTATTTCCATGTGCTCTTTGACATATTGTCTGTGTTTTTTGTTACCAAAATATATAACATGGCATTTGCTAGTATTCAGCTTGAGATTATGTTTGACGGATAGAGAACATATAGATTCAAGGTCATCATTTATTTGTTTCATAGAATTATCGATATCTTTGTATTTGATACTGTGATACAATTGAGTGTCATCTGCAAATGCCTGAATTTGACAGTATTTTGGTGCATGTAGAATGTCAATAGTATAAATTAAATACAGAAGAGGGCCAAGAATTGAACCTTGAGGCACTCCTGATTTGACAATTTTAGAGGAGGAACATACATTATTCAGTTTAACTCTCTGGCAACGTCCAGTTAGGTAAGAATACATGAGATCAATGAAATTCTCCGAGCATCCATAATATTTCAATTTGATAAGAAGCAGTTTGTGGTTGATGGTATCGAAAGCCTTGGAAAAGTCCAGCAAAACTAGCGATGTGATATTTTTTTGGTCAATGTTGGCGACGATGTTATCAGTTACATTCAACAAAGCAGTAGTAGTATTAAACCCCTTACGAAACCCTGCTTGACAGTCTGGTAGGATTTTTTCCGAAAGAATAAATTTTGTAAGCTGCGCATGAATGGCCTTTTCTAGTACTTTGGAAAATGCTGGCAATAAAGTTATAGGTCGTAAATCAGACCAATTTGAGGGATTTATGAGTTTGGGTAATGGTTTTACCACAGCCTCTTTCCATAGAAAGGGAAAATAGGAAACTTCTAAGCAACAGTTTATGATATGGGTGAGGTAGGGGTCGATGAAAAGACTACAGTATTTGAGCATACGAATCGAAATGCCATCAGAACTGAGTGAATCAGATTTTATACAGTTAAGGAAAAAGTTTATTTCAGGTATACTAAGAAGTTTGACATTGAAATGGCTATCAAAATTCTTGAAGGAGTTTTTACTATAATAATCATATAGTTCAGAATCTGGTTCCTTGTCGAGAAAAACAGAAGAGAAATAATCATTGATTTCCTCTGGATTCTGTAGATGCTCTGGAATGGTGCCAGAGTTTTTATTCAAGATATGTTTATTAAGTTCTTTCCAAATATTTTTAGAGTTGTTTGTTCTGAAGACGTTGTTGTAATAGACTTTTTTTTCACGTTGAATCGCGGCTAATGTGAAATTTCTAAGTTCCTTGTAGCGTTCCCAGTCAAGTGTACAGTTAGTTCTTTTGAATTTGGTCAACGCTCTATCTCTTTCTTTCATCATTTCTCTCAAGGCAAAGGTGAGCCACGGTGCTTTGGGCTTATTTACGAGCACTGTTCTGACAGGAGCGTGAGTATCAAACAATGAGAGAATGGTGTTGTTGAAAAATGTTAGCTTACCCTCTATCTCATTTATAAAGTATAAGTTCTCTAACGGTGCGTTGGCCAAATCTTCCAAGAAGCTATTTAGATAAAAATCATTGAAATCCCTGTAAGTAATGAACTCAGTTTTTTGTTTTGGTTTCACGATACGAAGCTTGCAAAACACCAAATTATGATCAGAGATGGTGCTAGCATCCTGCACACCGGAGTTACTGATAAGACTAGAATTAGAAATGAAAATAGGGTCTAATAATGATATCTTGTCCATTTTCATCAGCTCAACAATTTTCTCAGAATGCTCATTACAAAAATGTATGGTTTGTTGATATTTATCTACTAGATGGAGCTGAAATCGAAAAAGTTTAATATTCGAATCGAACAACTCGAATGTAGTGGGTAGGGTGTAGGGATGTATTCATACACATATTTCTGTCTTTTTAGTCCAAAATGATAATAATAATCACAAAATAATACGTATTTATTGCAAAATAAAAAAATAAATAGTTCACAAAAAGAATAAAATTCGAAACGTAAATGAATTATTAACCGATAGGTAATTCGGAACTGACTTCTAATGATAAAATGATGAATTCTGGTGAATCTCATGGACGAATAGACCAAGCCACATGAACTCCTTCAACATCAGATCAGAAGTTTGATTTTATGGAGGACATAAAATGAAATGAATTTTGTTTGAGTTTGTAACCTTCCAAAGTCTGAAAATGAATTAATGTGAGTTCCAGATAATCTATAAAAGTGTAGAAAAGGACAAATGAGTAAATTGTATATTGTGCAACAGGAAGATACTGAAGTAAACTTTACAAACTGAGAGTTTATGAAATATAATATCCAAATTGTCTTTTCACAGTGGTTCTTCATGTAGCGGTAGTGATCAAGTCAGTGCTTACAATTGATTTTTAGTAGAATGTTGCTATTATCCCAGAAAGTAAATTCACTGATTTGCAGCTTATTCATAACATTGTTAAAACATGTAAGTGTCATCCATATCACGAAGAAGTAGTGATTTTACATAATATGAATATTTCTGGGTAGACTTAATTTATTTATCAACTGAAAGGAAGAAAGTTCTGGTATTCCCAATAAATAAGTACCTAAAAAAATTCATTGAAGGTTAAAAAAATCTGAAAAAATTCGTGGGCTTCGACATCTGATTAATACAAAAGAGATACAAAATGATGATGAATGATGAACCAGAAAATTAAGAAGATATGTTCAATTTTTAAAATGAAATAACGGGCGAATCTGCAGCCATGTTGATAATGAAAATAATGAAATTTTGCAGTTTAAAAACGAAAGATCTGAATAGTTGAATTCTGTTTGGTTAGTGTAAAGAAATACCCGTATGATTTTCTCTCTGTTTCAATCAAATTTGGTTGAATAACAATTGTAATTCTACTAAGTCAAGGCTTCATGAATGGACCTTAACCTATAGAAATGAAATCCTGGGATTTATCTGGCTCACAGGTTATATGAAGGGTTAAGATCATGAGCTACATGTTTCCAATTTTTGGCCAACCGATATGTCCTTTCGAAACCTGTTCGCTCCACAAATCATGACAAGTAAAGGATTTCAATTCTTTTTGAGAGTGTGTAATTTTCCATTTTACTGGCACTTTCCATAAAATGAGATTCATAACTGGAGAAACATTATGTAATTAAGTGGATATGAAAATATCACCACTTCCATTCAGAGGACGGTTGATTATAAAGCAATATTTCCCAGAAAAGCCTATCAGGTATGGAATAAAACTTTTCAAACTGTGTTGTGGAAATTAACATACATGAAATTTGAAAATACATTTTGTGAAAGAACGTGTTTCTGATACATCAGTCGCAAAAAACATTGCGTTGTTTTTGTCTGATAAACTTTCATATTCCAGAAGAAGACCCATTGCTGATAATTTTGATAGTAGTGTACCGCTGGATACCAAACTTGTTGGTAAAAGAACTCACTATATCATAATTTTTCAGGCGCTTAGAAAGAGTACTTATAACTGACGAATTCAAAAACAAAAGTTTGCGAAAAGATGATATTTGTTTAATACAGATTGATCTCGTAATTTGTGTCATTTAGTGGAAGGTTGAATAGGATATATTCGGTCTCAATACCAAACACCGTCAAACACGGTATCAATGAGTCAGAAATTCCCCACTTGATGAAATCGAATGAAAATCAAATAGATTAAAAAATTTAAATGTGCAATTGATGAACCAGGAGCAGCATAATGAAAGAAACGCTTCTGTACATGTTTCTTATGTATCTGGCTATAATTAGCTACTCAGAAATTCACTGAAATTGTAAAAAAATAGCAGTAGAACTACTCATTTTCTATATAACGCTAGTTCACCACAAAGATTTATCCTAAAATAAAAGAGCCCATCAAAAAATCACAACTCCTACGTGTAACCCAAGAACAAGATACACCTTAATCAGTTATGAAAGATCTTCGAATGAAGTCCATCGTCTGCTCTAACAGAAAGAAATGCCGTAAGAGTCAAAAATCATTATGGTCCAGTTTTTCGGTAGTAAAATGGATTATATATTTTTCTGAAAAATTCATTTAATTTTGAACATAATCCATAGTAATAAACTGTAGGCCTACCTCACAATCCTTACATTTACAGTCTTTTCCTAGTCTGCTTTCAGTGTGGTAACATTTTCTTACATGTTTTGAGGTGAATCACCTCTTCATCTCTACTATTAATTGTGTCGTGAATTTCACAATCATTTATACAGTGTTCGACAGAACCCTCCTCCTTTTGTAATATTTGAACCAGAAAGAGAATTGAATCAAAATGGAGTTGAAATGGAAATGGATTTTCACAATAACTTGAAATTTTAAAAGTGGACAAATTTTCCTGCAACGTAACCAACTTCCAATTTAAGCTTTCTAAGTCGATAATGTTCCATTCGGTGCATATAAAACATCGATACCATTCTCTTTTCAACCATTTTCACAAACATTTCATGTGTTGATTCATCACTTACAAAAAAATAACGAGGTCAATATGACCTATATCCTGTATCACCAAGTACAATGACAGAGTTTTAAGAAATACCAATTTGAGATTAAATGTTTACCACGATCCCTTTGTAGAAAAAGTGTTTGAAGCAGCCGCAGTAGAGGTGCAAAATAGGCGGTCATTATGACCGCTATGGCACCACGGGAAAGTATCGTAGCGGTCATAATGACCGCTATGGCATTCAAGGTGTTAAGAGTTTCTTAATAAATAAAACTCATTGAATGCAATGGTACATTTAAAAAATAAAATTATAAATTAAAAGATACAATAAAAATATAATACTACAGATAGAGACAACGTAATAGTTAGGAATGTTGAAAATGCCGGTTGAAGAATGGTTCAAGGGAAATGTATGGACGAACCATCCTGTGCATTGGAAGGAACGGAGGACGAGATTTTATTGTTCAATTTATTATTAGATTTCATATAATTTGTTTTTTGATGAATTTATGGAAAAGTTTCATAAAAATGTTATTAGTTTTCTAAAAAAGATTACTTTTTAGATTTTGCTAATTTTTAACATTGAGTTTTTTCAAGAATCTGCAAATCACTCAGTATATCTGATAGGGACTAAGTAGGTTTCAAGACGAGCCTGAGTTGATGCCAGTTTTTTTTTTTGTAAAATTACGAAAAACACATTTTTTGCAAAAACCAGAGTAGCTCCTCTGAAGCAACGAGGCTGGCAGAAACGATTGAAACAGAACTCCAGATGGAAAAATAATAATAATAATGAAGATAGTTCATTAATGAAAACCCCAGTTTTCGCCCCTGTAAAATCGCTTTTGCAATTTTTTAAACAAGAAGTGTTGAAAAAAATTACGTTGGATTTTTGGAAATACCTCAAAGATTATTCAAGGAATCGTTTTACAGTCAGGAACTTTTGTAGAGATTTATAAAACCTAGAAAATGGATTTCCATACGACTGGATAGGTGCATTTTCCACTGAGAAAATCCGCGAAAACCTAGAAAAAAAATACCACTTTTCAAAAGTTTATAATTTTTATAAATCTGAAGCTGTACAAATAATATTGCGGAAACTGATAAATAATAATATGTCGTTCAACTGTACGCAAGATGTTTTCTGTCCGATGTGTAGTTTTTGCACAATCACGTTATAAACAATTTGAGGGCACATCTTGCAAGATGCAAATTCTGTGAACGGCATTTGTATGGATCAATATCTGCAATTTGTATATTTTGGATTTTCACCGATGAGGTGGGAAATCTGTTGAAAAAGTCACTGAAAGTTGATCAAAACGCTTCAAAGTGCGTCCGAAGTTACCCGAAGCACTTTGAAGCATTTAGAGTCCAGTGACATTTTCAATACATTTTCAACCTCTCAGGTGAAAATCCACAATACACAAATTGTAGATATTTATGTCGCGCTTTTGTTTCAACAAAGTTGTTGAGACTGTAATTGCACTGATACCGTTGGCTTCATTCGTCGATGGATGGCGTGTCGAAGATAACCGAGTTTCCAACATTCCGAAGTACCGAGTCATAATTATTTGATTAAAATTTGAATGTTTACAAATTATGGTTAATGAATATCACAACAAATAAAATTCAATGTTGAAAATTACATAACATGACACTTGTCCAAGCGTCATCATGAATCTGTAATTTTGCCGCCATCTGTGTGCTAAATAGGTGAAACGGTATCAACGCAGTAAAAATATCACGAATCAAGTAGGCCGTACCTTAACACTTTTGTATGTCGGTTTCACAGATATAGGAGATCACACCAGGGTTTCTATGTATCTTGATACTGAAGCTAAGCCGTAAAGAACTCCGACTGTTGGTGGGAGTTCTAACCGGCCACTGCGGCCTCAGGAGGCACCTGGCTCTCATCAGAGTTGGGGCAGACCCACTATGCATGGAATGTGGGGAGGAGGAGGACCCCTTCCACTTCCTGTGCGAATGTGGTATTTATGGCAGGCTCAGACAAGACGTCTTCGGAGCTGCCACTATTAAGGAGGAAGAAATGGCCTCATTGCAATGGAAGGAAATTTTCACTTTCATAAAAAGGTCGAAGAGGTTCGAGCAGGTATCCGCCATGGGATGAGTGAAGAAGCCGGGGATTGCGAAAAGGGCCCGCCGGGGCCTAGTCTACCCATTACCATTACCATTAGAACACTAAAAAATCTAAAAATTGGGGGTATTGCCACAGGGTTATTCAACTGATTCATTTGAGGCAGGATACTGTTGAAAATATATGGATCCATATCATCATTTACTCTAAACAGTTCTTTAACTCATATCTTCCATTAAAAATGGATCTAACTCTTCTCTCATGAGTCGATTCTCTCGAAATTTTATGAACGAATGTCTTTTAGCCTTTCTTCTTCCTCCAGAGATAATAAATTTCATCCATTTATAGGCTACAAAGCGTAATAATATCACAATTTATTCAAAATAAATTGAAAGCACATGATACCATCATCCGTTAAAAATGAAAAGGCGTGACATTGCAGTAACTTTGGTCACAATAATATGAAATGTCACTAGAATATCACCAAATTTTGGTAAATGCTTTTAGATCGGATAGTATGTTGCCGAACAAACCAAATGTGTAGGCGACTGTAGCACAGAGTGCAAAATAATGTGATTGTCGCTTGCGATAATAGTAATCGACTGTAGAAAACGAGGGGTAGAATTCTATATGACACAGAGTCCCACTGCTGGGTTGTTATTGAACCAGCTGACAAAGCTGACAGCAAAAGCTATGTCTGGTCTGGAAACCTGCGATGCAAACAACAAACTTCTCACTGGTTCTTGGTATGGGATATTCTCCATCTTTCTCTTCTCATCCAAAGAGCTGGGCTGCTGGTCCCTCGACAGCTTTACGTTAGGATCTAAAGGAGTTGTCGGAGGGTTGCGGCTTTCCATGTGAAAACGAGTTAAAACGTTCTCAATATATGCTTTATTCGTTTCCTGTCCCTTGAAATTTGAAATCCAAGCACATATTTGGCTTCACCAATGTTGGTCATTTTGAAGCTTTTCATTAGCTGAGATTTTATCTCGTGTTTCAGTTTATGGTCGTCAGAAAATATTAGCAAGTCATCATCCCAGACTGCAATAACCATCATCTTTTTCTGACTTGACTTGAAATAAACGCATGGGTCAAATTTTGACTGTTTCATACCGATACGCTTCAGACATCCTTCCAATTTGATGTCCCACACTCGACTTTCCTGTTTGAGTCCGTATAAACTTTTCCTGAGACGACAGACTTGGTTCGAATTCTGATATCCTTCAGGCTGATGCATATATATATATATATATATATATATATATATATATATATATATATACTCAGTGAGTTCTATATATATATATATATATATATATATATATATATATATATATATATATATATATATATATATATACTCAGTGAGTTCTCCTTGAATAAAAGCTGAAACTGCATTCATCTGATCAATGTTCATATCTCGTTTGACTGCCAGTGCCAGAAGATACCGAATCGAACTATATCTCACCACCGGAGAAAAGGTTTCATCAAAATCTAGTCCTTTGCGTTGGGCACAGCCTTTAACAACGAGCCGGGCTTTATGCTTCACTATTTTACCAGTGACATCTCGTTTTGTTCTGAAGACCCATTTGTTATTAAGAGGTACCTTTCCTGGAGGTAGATCCACAGGTTCCCATGTTCCATTTTCCAGCTGGGATTGGTATTCATATCCATGGCTTGTTTCCAAAGATCATGGTCAGGACGATTAGTAATTTCATCAACAGACGTCGGATCATCGGGTTCACTTAAGCTCATTGCATAAGAAACATTATCCTCGAACTTGCTAGGTGGACGTCTAACAAGTTCTCCTCTTCGTAGCTGGTCGACAGGATCAATCCGTGGCTGCTGTAGAGCAGCACGATAGGTCGGATCATCGTTCTGATCACCCACTTGATCAATGTCAACATTGGAGATGGAATGAAAATCGGTTGAATTGTTTGATTCATTTTACCTGTAGTAATTCTATTTGCGGGATCTGACTAGACATATTCGTTCACTGGTAAGAAATACTTGAACGGCTTAAGCAGAATGTCCTGGGCCCATAAACTGTAGTAATTCTATACTTATTTATGGTAGAGATAAATTGGGAAATGACTGACACTGACATGCACTTGATAATATAATCAACATCATCTATTTCACATCAACATAGTGTTAAATTATAAAGATGATATAACCAAATATAATAGTCCAACCGGCAAAAACTACACATCAGGCAGAAACCATCTTGCGAACAGTTGAACCACATTTTATTATCTATCAGTTTCCGCATTAATGTTTGTCCAGCTTCAGATTTATAAAAATTATGAATTTTTGAAAAAATGTCTCTTTTTCGAGGTTTTCCCAGATTTTCTCAGTGAAAAATGCACCGATCTGGTCGTATAAAAACCATTTTGTAGGTTTTCCTCCAATACTTTTTGAGATATTCGCAAAAAAACAAAAAAAATGTGATTTTTTTCACTATTTCATGTTTAAAAAATTCCACCAAGCGATTTTGCTGGGACGAAAACCGGAATTTTCAATTACGAACTATCGTATAAGAGGTAGTATAGGCCGTTTGTGTCTTTAACTTTATGTGAAAGGAGCCTCTTAGTTTTATCTACAGCTTGGCCTTTACAGTGCGTTCATAAAGTTTGGAAACGCTCCATTATCTTACGAGTCAAATATTTTCGGAGGTAAAGCTCGGACAGGTCGATTTTGTATTTTAGTTTTTCACATTTTTTAGAAAAAATTGATTTTTCCCCCACCACCATACAAGATATTTTTTTAAAATTAAAATGGTATATTTTTATACCAAAAATTGAAAGCCCATATTTTTCTGAGTTCAACCACACCACATACGTCATATCTGACACTTAGAATTTCAGTATTATGAGTATAAAGGAAACCAGTGTTCATATTTCCCTCAACATTCATTTCATTATTCATTTCGCAATGTAAACCTTAGAATTAATAAGTATTTACTAAGAGTATATTGCTATACTTGGGTAGTAGGCTAAGAAAACATCTGAAAGCCCTTAGCAATCAGACAATAAGTTGTTAGTTACCATTGCATGTGTCATTATTGAATTGATTTGTTGTGTGGCATATCGATTTATAAGTCTGCAATAATAACTTTCTGAAAAATATTACCCTTGAAGCAATTATTTGAAATAACGATGGTGCTGTCAGAAAAACAGAGAATAGAAGTTCTGATGATCTTAGGTTACGGCGATCGTAAAAGAAGTATTGCAGAAGTTTGCGAAATCTTCAATGAAAAATATCCCGATCGAAAACCAATAAGCAAATCGACGGTAAGCAAAATATTACATAAAGGACCCCGCACAAAAGCATAGGGAAATGGCCCACAGTGGGATTTGCCTGAAATTCACAAATGTTATTGGTATTGAGTTTCTGATCAAATGTTCTCATGGGCACAATCCTCTAAGACCAATGATTTAGCTCTCAGGGCCGTATTTAGTCTAGGTGCCAAATAAACAATGACACTTTTCTCAAGTCCAAGATTTTTGTATTTCCTATTAGAATTTAATTGAATAAGAAATATAGCAAATCTCAGAATTTGTCTTTTAGCACCAGTCCTCTGTGAAACATGTTTTGCCCTACAGGACCGTATTTAGTAAAACTGTATGTGCCAAGTGATACACAGAAAACTGAATTAAAATGGTTTTGTTGTAACTTTCTTATTTCTTGATACATGCCAATGGTTGATGGCTCGTTCGATAGATGACTGAAGCTTTTTTTCTGTACATAACAAAAGTGGTCGCCATCTCAATATCCAAGATGGTCGGCCAAACCTATATACCATATGGGACTTTTAGCTTTTTGAGAAAGATGATAACAGGAAAAAATAAGAACTACAACTTTTTGATTGTTGAAATCAGTCATTTACTTTTTGAATCTAATTCTTTAATATAAATATAACTCTACTATCTTATCAAAACTATATCTTACTCATAACAAACAACGTTGAAACCGATATTTCCAGAGTGGTGGAAGAGAACAAAAAATCAAAATCAACAAAATAATACTTGAACACAGATGCGGGAGTATTGCATCTTGCACTGGACCATTTGCGGCATCTTTGAAATACTGTAACACAGAAGTCGATGGATAATTCGCATTTTGATTATGGCGTGCAAATCTCAAATACGACAATATGCTACAAATATGAGCACATGTTACTGGTGTCCTTGCCCCTGATTGCACTGCAGTAGTATCCTATTGTCAATACAATACATCTTCATTATTCTCGTCAGGCTGGTTTTCATGCATAGTTTATCGAATTCATACTTGATATTTTTCTCTCCTTCTGAATCGTGAATACACTAACAAATCTAGTGTGACGACCATTCTTGAAACTTTTATTCTCCCGAATACCATAGACCAGTGAAAAAAAAAAAAAAAATAAAAATGAACAAAACACATTTTGAGAGATATATTGAGTATGTTGCAGTACCTATATAGGCCGTTTCTTTTATCATGTGGTAACATTGCTATATTCTAAACCGTAACAGATACGAAGACGATTAAATGGGAGAAAAGGTAACTATTGTGGAGAACAGTACAATGGTCAAAGAAAATTTACAGGGAGTCTCGCCCTTCCCGAGTTATACAGGGAAAACCAAAAATGCTGTTATTTGTTTTTTACGAATAGAACTGTTATTTCTGAAAATATAAAAAAATGTATAAGGAAAGTTTTAATGTATTTAAAATGTAATATAAAAATGTAACAATGAATCTTTGATTAAACGTTTCGTGTCAACACGGCCACCATCAACATTTTTTTTTTCAAATACGGACCTGTCTATTTTAGTACAAATATTGATAAAGCGATAAAATCACAATTCAGTGGTATATCACAGTTGATATTTTTATAACGTTTCGTTTAAAATAACTAGCATCCTCGGTGACAACAATTTTTAATTACGGTCCTGTCGTTAGTTCTTTTGTAAATTATTTTGATTTCCTCAAAACCTATTCAACTATTGGCATACTTCAGACTTCACCCAATAATTTCGATAAGAAGATACCCCAACACAACGAACATTCGTATTTTTCCTTCTTGGGCATTTTTGTATTACAGAAATCCTTGTTTCAAGGCTGATTTCTTCTGAATCAATTATCATACTGAATATTTCTATAATTCTCAATCCTGGAAGTAACGAAAATATTAGTTTTTGGTCAAAATACGACTATTGTGTGATATGGTACAATTAAATAGCATCTCACTTCATTTACCATTTTTAAACAAGTAGGCTTTGCTTGGTTTCTATGGCAGGACAAATAAATGAGTTGTTGATACGTGTTAAGAACTGTCAGTCGTTTATACACTCAGTCATATCAAAGATGTATTCAAATGACGAAAGGACTGATATGCTATTAGCTTATGCAAAATCAAATAGAAATCCTCTTTTGGCAAAAAAATATGTATGGTGAGCTATACCCAAATCGTCGTATTCCAAACATTCAAATGTTTAGACGATTAGAAAGAAATTTGAGAGACTGTGGTGCATTTGATAGAAATAAAACTAGAAAATGTGTTGTTACTGGAAGTATGCGGAACCAAATAAATGTTTTAGGTAAGCAAATATTACTTCATAAAGATTAACAAAGTGACGAAAATATTTTTTTTCAATTTAGGATTGGTCAAATACAAAAATATTTCTAATCAAGATTGTTCTTTACGAGAAATTGCCCACGAACTAGGGATTTCTGTAAAATCAACCAGAAATATTTTGAAAAAGAACAAATACAAATGCTACAGGATACGCAAAGTTCATCACCTCAATGAAAGGGATTACGGAAGGAGAGTACGATTTGCGATGTGGTTGAGACGTAGAAATAGGGAAGTTGGAAATATTTGTAATTAAATAATATGGACGGACGAATCAAAATTCACCAACAATGGTTGGTTTAACAGAAACATCCATTATAGGTGGAATAATACAAATGAACATTTACATAGAGAAACCAATTTCCAGGAAAGGTTCGGAATAAATGTTTGGTTGGGAATTTTGGGAACAAACATACTAGGTCCTTTCTTTTACGACGAGCATTTGAATGGTGGAATGTATTTACATTTTTTATCCAATGAGTTTGATGGCTACTTAGATGAATTGCCACTGAACATCCGCCGTGAAATACAATATTTTCAACAAGACGGTGCCCCTCCCCATAATGCAGCAATAGTAAGGGAACATTTAGATGCAATATTCCCAAGAAAATGGATTGGAAACAATGGACCAATTGCCTGGCCATCTCGATCCCCAGACCTGACTCCTTTAGATTTTTTTGTCTGGGGATACATAAAGGATAAAGTTTTTTCGACAACTAGTACAGATATCGACCATCTCAAACAAATAATAAGAGATGCATGTAATAGCATTACACCCATCATGCTAGAAAATTGCCACAGAAATTGTATGGACAGACAACTTATGTGCATTCAACAAAGAGGTCGGCAATTCGAGCATTTAATGTAGGTTATCATGAAGAATTCATTTTCTGTATTGGTTCTGTTTGTTTGATTTCTTCTACTCTTAAGTAAGTTTATTTCCGAGGTAAATTGCTATCATTCGTCTCTGAAACTACAGATATCTTTTATTATAGTGTAAACATAATTTCAATAGATACATTTATTCAAAGCGTCACTGATAATTTTTATATCGGAGAGTTAGGTTTTGTGGAATCCATAAACGACCTAACGACAGGACCGTAATTAAAAATTGTTGTCACTGATGATGTTAGTTATTTTAAATGAAACGTTATAAAAATATCAAGTGTGATGTACCACTGAATTGTGATTTTATCGCTTTATCAATATTTGTACTAAAACAGACAGGTCCGTATTTGAAAAGAAATGTTGATGGTGGCCGTGTTGACACGAAACGTTTAATCAAAGATTCATTGTTACATTTTTATAGTACATTTAGAATACATTAAAACTTTCGTTTTCCATTTTTTTATATTTTCAGAAATATTTAGTTTTCCCTGTATAACTCGGGAAGGGCGAGACTCCCTGTAAATTTTCTTTGACCATTGTACTGTTCTCCACAATAGTTACCTTTTCTCCCATTTAATCGTCTTCGTATCTGTTACGGTTTAGAATATAGCAATGTTACCACAAGATAAAAGAAACGGCCTGTATACTAGTGTTTATAAACGACTTTGGGTAACGAGTAAGCACGAGTGCAGCGTAGCTGAATGAATGTTTGAAAGACGAGTGTCTAGAAGAGTTTATGAACACGTTATATATTATGCCGTACAATGCTACGAATTCATATTGAAACAACAAAATTGAATAATTTTAGTTGATTTCTCTTATGTTATCGTGATAGTTTCAGTTGACAAAGACCTAGTAATTCAGATAGATTTTCATGAGTCAATGAATCACTGAAATCAACAATAACAATAGTATTGTAATTACGAAAACATAGAGTTACCATGGTGAAGTTTTCAATATTTTAAATAAATCACAGACTGTGATTAATCGATCTCTTAGAAGTGGTATCCATTTATAAATGCAATTTTACTTACCAGGAAATAAAAACGAAATGTATGTGATTGCAGTGAGGCTCTCACGAGTCAAAGCTTCACCTTGGAAGACTCATTTGAAGAAATTTATAGCAGAGAAAAGTAAATGCAAAGAAAGAGCAGCACAAAAAAAAATAACAAACAATCCAAAAAACTAATCGATTACTTGACTCAATGCTTGTATTTGTAATTCATCCAGAAGGTCATTCAGAATGCTCATGAATGAAAGACCTAGCCAGGATAGAATACAATAAAAATGTTGAGCAACAGTGAGCATAAATGAAATGCTCTAGTGACTCTAGTAAGCATGAACAAAATGAAGACGTAGTAAAAAAAAGTTGTTCTATACATGTATATGTTTATGTTTGAATACGCGTGGTGGTAATAATGGTATGGCGATTTGTAGTATGATAAAACAATCTAGTTTGCAGACATTGTTCATTAGATACACCGAATGTAATACGAATAAAATGGGAAATTGGTGAATAGTGAAAGTATTGGAAGATATTGCATCACAAATTGTTGCCTAAGAGAAGATCCTAATACGGGGCTCTTCTCAAAACTAAAGCCATTATTTGAATCTGTTTAATACATGGGGAATCTATTGAGTTCGTTCAAACCCTGGAAAAATAATGTATATATATAGATAAATATGTGTGTCTACGAGAAGTTGCTGCATGTATTAGTTGAAATGATGTAACTAACGAACATCAACCATGATTTTATTTTCAGCAGAGCTCTAGTGAGCATAAAATGAAATGAAAAGGTAGGGAATGAAATAAAAAGTGATCTGGCAGAGCTCTAGTGAGCATAAAATGAAATGATCTGGCAGAGCTGTAGTGAGCATAAAATGAAATGATCTGGCAGAGCTCTAGTGAGCATAAAATTAAATGAAAAGTTAGTGAATGAATTAACAAAATATGATCTGGCAGAGCTCTAGCGAGCATAAAATGAAATTAAATGTAGCATAAAAAATACGCTATACTTATAGAATATGTGAACATACAAAAAAAAATAAAGGTGAATGAATATATTCATATTTATTCGTATAATTTTGATTTTTGCTGAAGCACCAACTACCCATTTTCCCTTGCTTACAGAAACTGGAACCAGAAGCCAAATGAAAGGAAGACGAGGACGCCTAGGTAGTCAGGATGGCCGAATGTGACGACCATTTCCGGATGTGCAGTGGGGAAGCACCCTGTATATATCCATTTCATTTAGGATCGAGTACGAGCAGGTACCGGTCTCTGACCCATCTACCAGATAAGAGAATGACTAAAGTATTATTCATAGCTTGAATCTGCTATATGAATTGTAAAAGAGTTTAGTTTAGAAAAAATCGTTGAAACGTTCGCATGTGCATTATTTTCTAGTCGTAACACTAGGTTTATTAATTTTTTTTTATGTTTTGAACCTTATGAAATTATTATTCTAAGATCGGATACTAGAGTTATATTTATATTATAGAGTTAGATAATTCAAAGAGTAAATGAACAATTTAAACAATCAAAACGTTGTAGTTCTTATTTTCTCCTGTTACTTTCTTTCTTAAAAAGCTACAAGATAAGTCCTACATAAAGTTTGTAGGTTAGGCTGGCCATTTGGATATTAAGATGTCGACCACTTTTGTTATGTACACAAAAAAGCTACATTCATCTATCAAACGAGCCATCAACCACTGACAGATCAAGAATTAAGAAAGTTATAACAAATTCAATTTGATTCAGTTTTTTGTGGATCACTTGGAAAATACAGTTTTACTAAATACGGTCCTGTAGGGTAAAACATGTTCCACTGAGGACTTGTGCCAAAAGACAAATGCTGTGTAGCAGATTATAATATCAACAATAAATGTTGATTCACCCGCTATCGTCTATGAGACGAAATATGCATCTTGCCTTCCATGAAATGGAATGTCACGGTGACAGTTTTGGTACTCGGCGTTGGTTTTTTGAAAGGTTTATTTTTCGCTGTATACTATTTCTGATATCTAACGAGCTAACAGCCTTAGGGTTTCAATGATACCTATTGTTGTTATCCAATAAATTCGATCATTTGCCTGGTGTTAGGTAAGTGAGGGTTCTGTAGGAATCATGTAAAATATATATTTGGTTGTTGAATTGGAGAATGTTACTGCAATTATTTCCTTTTAGTTTTCGATTGTATATTTGAAATTGTTCGACTCCGGAAATTAAACAAGCTTCTTGAGAACCTGATCTCTTACTCCAGAACCCTATAACCGATCCCGTTACAGCTGAGATTTTGTAATATTTCTTATTTTATTTAAATTTAATAGGAAATAAAAAATTATGGAGTTGAGAAAAAAGTGTCTTTATCTATCTACCACCTATACTAAATACGGCACTGAGTGCTAAATCATTGGTCTTAGAGGATTGGGCCCATGAGAACTTTTGATTAAAAACTCAATACCAATAACATATGTAAATTTCAGGCAAATCCCCCTGTGGGCCATTTTCCTATGCTTTTGTGCGGGGTCCTTTAATGAAATAGGCAGTGTTACGGAAAAGCCTAAGAGTGTCAGGCCTACCGTTGCCGAAGACACTCAATTGAATGTATTACTTGAAATCGAAGAAAATCCTCATTGTTCAATTACAACTTTATCTAACAAAAATGAGATCTGTCGTGGTGCTGTGCAGAAAATTCTTAGACAAGCCAAATTACATCCATATAAAATTTAACTCATACATGAACTTAATGAAGACGACTTCGTTAGACGCATGGAGTTTTGTGAAATTATGCAAGAAGTGTGTAATCAAAATAATGGGCTTGAATTTAATGTCTTTTTTTTCGACGAATCAACTTTTTTTACAAACGGTACTGTGAATACACAAAATTGTCGTTATTGGGCAACAGAAAATCCCAACTGGACGATGGAACCAATATACCCCAATATGGGATTCTCAGGAATACCATTGTAGGACCATATTTTTTTTGACGGTACTGTGACAGGTGAAAATTCTTTGGAAATATTCCATATTTAACTGAGACATTTCCAGACATCAATCAACCTAATCGAATAGTTTCTACTATTTGGTTCCATCAGGATGGAGTAGGTCCACATTATGCTCGCGAGTTGATAGAGATTTTCTTAATGAAACGTTCTCCAATCGCTGGATTGGATAACGCGGACATATTGAATGGCTTGCTAGGTCCCCAGATTTAACTCCCATGTACTTCTTTCTCTGAGGTTACTCAAAAAGTAGTGTGTACATAAACCGACCCTCCAATTTGGAAGACCTTAAAGAGATAATTCGAACTGAAATGCAACGAATTAAACCAGAGGTGTTATCTAGCGTAACTCAAGAATTCATTTGAGGTCTTGGATATTGTCAACTAACCCAAGAAGCTCAGTATTTGCTGTAGACTTCTCATTTGTTTATTTTCACTACTTACCTATGATATTTTAATTGCAAATAAATGATGAAATAAATGTTGAGAAATATGAACGCTGGTTTCCTTTATACTCAGTATACTGTAATTCGAAGTGTAAGATATGAGTATGTGGTATGGTTGAACTCAAAAAAATATGGGCTTTCAATTTTTGACATAAAAATACACCCTTTCAATTAGAAAAAATATCTTGAAAGGTGGTGGGGGAAAACATTATTTTTTTCTAAAAAAAGGTGAAAAACTAAAATACAAAATCGACCAGTCTGAGCTTTACTTCCGAAAATAATCAACTCGTAAGATAATAGAGCGTTTCCACACTTTATGAACGCACTGTTTTAGCAGCGGTTATGGGAATGAGACTGGCAGAAACGATTGAAACAGAACTCCAGATGAAAAAATAATAACAGTAATCCCTCATAAACACTCGTAGAGTGTTAGAAAGGCACAACCTGTACGGGAAGAGGACTTCCATTATTATTATGTGCTTGAAATTTTAAGTTGAGTTTCGCTCTTCAAATATTTGTAGGACATTCATTTGAGTAGGTACAAATGTATCAAGATTTGCTTAAATTGTTATTCTTCTTGCTTATTAAAAAATCAACGATCAAGACAAAAGTGTATAACCATTGAAAAGGGAAAATCAATTAATACGCATTTTCAGTATACGCATAATACATTCAGATATTTAAGAACAAATGTGGAAGAACATTTTGCCCATGTAGTATCATATGCAGATGATACGAATATTCTTATAAAGGTCCCTGAATCGCGTGAACAACTTTTAGAAATGACGGAAATGGTATACACTAAAGTAGGTGAGTGGTCTAAAAAGAACAGCCTAAAACTGAATACGCAAAAAACAACAGTAATGAAATTTAATCTCCGTGGAAAACTAGACAATTTCATTATTTTTAGTGAAGATGAAAGGAGAGTAGATCCATCTGAGACAACTAAGTTGCTAGGAATAATCTTGGACTATAAAGTCACTTGGGAACCCCATATTGTTTCACTTTGGAGTAAACTACGGAAAAATTGTTATGCTTTGAAATTTATTTCGAGTCACTGTCACTCTGGAGTACTGTTAACTCTTTACTATGCAAATATACACTGTCACCTGAGATATGGCATACTGAACTGGGTTTTATCTACTGGTTTCAATAGATTATTTGTTCTTTAAAAATTCGCAGTGAGGACTATTGCTGGTTTGAGGTGGAAAGATTCATGTAGAAATGCTTTCAAAGAGTTTCATATACTAACACTCATAAGTGTATATATCTATGAATTGTGCATATATGTTTACAAAAATCATGATAAATTTAAGAGTAATCCACAATCTACCTATAACACAAGAAATGGGAGTATTCTTGTACCAGATGCACATCATACAACATCATATCAGAAGTCGCATCTTTTTATGGGTTGTAAGGTGTATAATAAGATTGACAAGAATATTAAGGAAGCCTCCAATATACACATTTTCAAGTCTCGGTTGAAGAAACACCTTATTGATAAAACGTTTTACACTCTTGATGAGTTTTTTATATAATATTCTAGATGTTGAATGTATTTTATCTTTATTGGAAATTACTGTATTTTTTGTATTTTCCTTCGTGTACGTTTCAGGATTATCTTTTTTGGAAAGTAATGTATTGTGCATTTCTGTTTTTTTTTATCTATACTTTATGATGACGTTTTCCTTGTTACATTTCCATTGTGTAATGTCCTTATACTCTGTGTATGTTGAACAAAGAAATAAATTTATTATTATTATTATTATAATTTGACTAGTCAGAATTTTCTGAAAGAAACTAAGTCTGGCTAATTTTTATCAACAAAAGCCAAAACTTTCAATCACACAAACACGCCCATCTCTAGTCAAAAGTTACCTACTATATGGGCGCCTTTCTACTGATAAAACAGTTTCATCAACACATCAAATGTTTATCAGATTTTGGTTAATGAATAATTGTTTTGGAAAGTTATTTTGTTAAATAGATCACTTTCCCCAATCTGAATAATAAAGTAGTAGCTCCAACAGATTTCACAATATTTGAAAATAATTTATGATGTTTATGGTAATGCGCTTTTTAAATCACGATAACCTTTGAAAAAATCCGCGTTGGCCAACAACATGGGATTACGATTCTTCATTATCTACTGTAAGACTACCGGATACAAAATGAATAGATATCTCTAGGAAATCGGTATGTTTGGTATGCTACTGGGCGTATCTGAAACATTACGCAACCCCTTCATTTTCGTTAGTTTGGAATGTATCGAAATGAAATTTAGTCAGTTCAGAATACCCATAAAAAGACAACTTTTGACATGTCTCAATTTTTTAATTTCTATTTCAACCGGAACTGATCACAAGCGCTGTTGTGGAAAAATTGTCACCGGTTCATTTTTATTAATTTTTGGTATATTATACTGTGTGGATATTTGAGTGTGCAACATGTGGGATTTTTTTATTAACTGTACAACCAAAATACAAATATTGCAGAAAGTTGGTGCATGCTGGCAATAATATTAGGTGCATTCAGAGTGAGGGTTGAAAGTGAAAATTATAACAGTTTGGTTAAATTTATATTTCATTCTCGAAAAATTATTATTGTTCGATTTTTTTTCTTTGGTGTTTTGGCATCGACTGCTATGGTCATTAGCCATGTGATATGGGTAGGCCTTGTTACTAACACCATACGCCACCTTAGGAGCAGCACTGTTAATTGGAACGCAACAGTGAATCGGGCAGGACTCACCCCAGTCGAGCCACGAGATTTTAATAATTTAATCGGTCAAATTAAATAAAAAAATCCCAGCCGCAACTGGGGCTCGAACTCCTGACCTTTCGACTCGAGTCGGACGCTTGTTCGATTATTAAGTTTATTTGATTTCAAATGCCTCTTCTCTTCCAAGAAACTTAACGTTATAGACTGGGAGATGGTGACAGATTTCAGATGACGATTTTCTCGTTTATGCCTCTGAGACCTTTCATAGTTATGAAAATTCTGACAGGAATGATGAAAAAATTGAGCGGTCGCCCGCCGCGTGGCTTTCATATAAAGAATGCAATTTTCATTAAAAAATATCTGTGTTTTGGTCGATTTTATCGCTGTTGCCATGTGCACCAACGGCATGTTAAGATAGACAATAGCGGCGAAAAAATTATAGGCATAAGGGTTGCACGTGGCCAAAGGGTACCAATCCAAAATCAAAAAATATTTATTTTATAAATTCTAGTAATATGTACATGTCATAGGTAAGGCTATTACATAAACTATAAATAATTTCATGTGCCACGTTTGACGACGGTTGTTACCCTCTATGTGGAGGGGTTCTACCGTGAATGGCACCCCTTCAGAGGGTTCACCGTCCGCCCTGCCATTACTGGCCGTTAGCTCAGCTGTTACCATCGATGCGTTGCAAGTTCAGTGGCCTGACCTCCCGCCTAGCTTATGTCGGTACTTGTTGTGATATGTTCTGTGACCAGGTGTTGTGTTTAGTGTTTTCGTGTTTGGTGTTCTAGTGGTTTCTCAAGAAAAGTGTACAAAAAACTTGATTTAGGCATGACTTGTGCTGTGAGTTCCTTGCATCCCGCGGAGCGTTACTCCGCGGCATACGATTTGCCCACAGCACCGAGTACACGATTTCCTCCCGAGCTTGGGCGTAATCGTCCAAGCTCGTGATTTCCTCGTGCACTCTTTTTGTTTGTGTCGTTTTGTTGTGTTGGTGTTGTGTTTTAGTGTTATTTTTCATCGGCTCAACGGCTCCCTTGACTGCCACTTCCCAACGGGAGCAGCAAGCGTTGAGGTGGGGGGCGCTGAGGTGGGGGGCCCCATAGGCGCCCCCCACCATCCGCCCGCCGCCCCTGCTAAGAGGTGCGTCGCAGGAGTTGCTCTAGTGATCCTCATTATGAGGATGTGGAGCTCCGTAAGACGAATACTGACTGTTTCAAGTGCCGACACCAGGAAGGCGTAGTGCCTTTCTTCCTCACATCCGCATCGGGTGGGGGCAGGGTGGCGGCTTGGCTTCGGGAAGGTTTCAGTCTCTGTCTTCGACCTAGACCATCTTCCTTCACTGTCGAAGTGCCATTCACTTCGGTTTGTTTGTGGTAGTTGTCTTCCCCTTGCCTCTCGTGGGGTGGGGGAGGGGGGGTTCTGTTTGTTGTGCCGTGTGTTGGAGTGCTTCTGTCCCTTCGTGTATCATTCAGTTCTCTATTCTGAAATATTGGTCTGTGTGTTGTTGTTTAATTTCTTTGTCTGTTTTCCACTAGTTTTTCCGTGTACGCTTTGCAACCGTGGTAGTTCGCTGGGTGCTCTTGCCCACATTTTGCGCATCTTGGACGGATCTCTATTGGTTTCGTGCAGGTTGTGGTTAGGTGTCCCTGGCTGCACTTAAAGCATTTTGGGGCATGGTAGCAGTTGCTTGCTGCGTGCCCCCATCTTTGGCATCGTCTGCATTGAGTGATGGCTGAACAATTCGTTCGATGTTCCCATGTGACCCTTGTGTTTAGCAGGGTTTTTGCCTGTTGTTTCAGGTTTCTCAGTGTGATCTTCGCCGATGCCGTAACCATGAACATGGGTCGTATGGTTTTGGACATCGTGAAGATCTTGTGTATTTTTATACCATGTTCTTTCGTCATGGCCTTTTTGGTCTCTTCGTGATCAGGGGACTGGTCTAGACCCTTGATGACGGAGAGATGCTGTTTCTGGCACTGGGTGTATGAGTGGAATTCTATTTCCAGCATTAGGAATAGCTCTTTCGCCCTTTTGCTATGTTCTTCTTGTTCGAAGTGAAATACGGAGTGTTTTTCAGTATATTTCACTTCGAACTTCAGGTTTTCCCTTCTTAAGTTTTCCATGAGTAGAAAGCTATTTCTGCTTGTTTTTTCCACTTCTATGGGAAGAGGAGGTGCGTTTTTCTTCTCTTTCTTCCTTCTTGCTGTTAGCCGAGGCTGGTTTCCCTCGCCTTCTTCGTCTTCCTTTTCTTCTTGCATGTCCTTTGATGTGTTAGACTCTTCCTCTTCTATCTCCTCTGCTTCTACAGGTACGCTGGAGAGGGTGTTGTCTGTTGTTCTATTGTTATTGTTGTTGATTTCGTACCTGAGGTAATAATCAGTTTGTAGCTTGGCAGCAATCTTTAGGTATTTCTGCCATAGATCTACATTACCTCTTATTACCTCAATTTTGTGTACTTCCAGTAGGGTGAACGCCTTTTCTGGATCTCTTAGATCACTCTTGTTGTCCTCTTTCCATTTCTTTATGATGTTGTTTTGTTCTATGTTTCTTTCGCCCTCTTCCTGCTCTTCCTTTTGTCTCTCCCTTTCTTGTCTTTGCTTGTTTATACACATTTCCCTTTCTAGTTGTGCTTTCTTTATATTTTCCTTTTCTATGTTTTCCTGTATCTGTGCTCCTTCTTTTTCTCTCCTAATGTCTTCCTCTTTTTGTTCTTGTGAGAGTCTTTCTCTTTCTAGTCTCATTTTTTCCTGGTGTTGTTCTTTCGATCTTTGTTCTTCTCTCTTTTGTTGTGCTTTTTCGTTTCTATCTGTCTCTTCTTGTTCCTATATGTATTTTTGTGTTCTACTTAGTTTGGGTTTTTCGTGTTCCTTGGTTCCGTTCTGCGTTTGGAGGTACTCTGGGTATGTGAGGAAGCGGCCTTCCTCATCTGAGCTATGAATTGCCTATAGTATTCCTCCTCATAATCTGTGCCGTCCGTGGCCAAAGGGTAATGATGGCGTAAACTTGTGAAAAAAAAAAAGTAAATTTAAGACGATTTTCTCATTGCTGCCAATTGAAATAATGAAAGATTCCATCATGAATGTCTCATAAAAAGTGAGTTTAAGTGCAGGAATTGAAATTTTTATATGAAGGCCACTGCTCAAATTTTTCATCATTTTGGTCAGAATTTTCATATCTTTCACTGGTCTCAAATGCATAAACGAGAAAATCGTCACCTAAAATATGTCACCATCTCCCAGTGTATTAGCCGAGAAGGCAGAATTAGTTTTAATATGTCGAGATAACTATGAACCAGTGCTTGAAGCAGCAGATATTTTCCGTGAACTTCATTCATATAAAAAGTTCACTATTCAACTGTAAGCAGAATTTTAAATGATTTCAAACAAATAGGGTCTTCAGATAAAAATGAACGTACCAAAACTGTATGTACTGAAGAAAAGCAATCAGATGTAGGGTAGGTGGGGGTAAAGACCCGCATTTTCTACTCTTTACTGAATTATTGGATGTGGGGGATGTATTTTTTTTCAATTGGAGGTGGAAGCTTTAAGCAGGGATCTTACCTATAACCTTATAACGAAACTTTGGGTGCCCGACTATTGGTTGATTGAAAATAATTTTTTTTTATTTCTTTGCATTTGCAACATCACCATCATGATTAAATATTATTAATCGGTCATCATCGTCTAGCCTTTTTTCTGGCGGCTGGTCTGTCACCTCTGAGGGCAAAAAGTCGGAGTCTGAGAAGATATTTGAGTTAATGGGATAAATACCAGTAGCTTTAAATGCTTGAACTGCATTTTCAACTGTGCACGCTTCTTCAAAAGCTACCTTGAATGTCTCAGCAACATTATAAACGCTGAAGCTTTCTCCTGGATGAGAAACATCCCACGAATCCACAGCCGCGTCATAATAAGCCTTGATCGGCCGGAAAATACAACGATCGAGAGGTTGGGTTTTATGACTACTGTGGGGTGGCAAGGTAAGCAGATGGATGTGGTTTGATTTTGCAGCAGTAACAGCCTCCAGACTTTTGTGGGAAATATGATTGTCAAGAATTAGCAGAATTGGGTTTCTCTTACTTGGTTTTGCATATTTTAGGAAGAGTTTTAGCCTCTTGATGAAGGTAGGGGTATTCATATACCATTTGTCGGTCACAACCATATCGCATCCTAACGGGCCGCCTTTGATAAATAGCCGATTTTCTCTCTTTCGAGCGTAGATGAAGAAAGGAGATACAAAAGATCCAATAGGACTCAACGCACAAACAGCGGTAACTGTTTGTCCTTGCTCCGCTGCTACTTAGCAACTTCTTTTTTCCAGTGGGGGCGAAATGTCTTGGGAGTATATTTGGAACTGTTTGTATCCCTGTTTCGTCCATATGAAAGATTTGGCTGGGAGTGAAGCTGTACTTCTTCATGACGGCCTCCAAGTTGCCAAAATATTGAGAAAGTTGAACCCTGTTGAACCCCATTGTTCGGGCAATGCTGGTTTTCCGGGGAACACGCAAAGAGAGCCAGTTTCTTTTCATGAATGCTCGCGTGAAATCTCTTCCAGCGAGTTGCGCTTCAGCCGAAAATTGATGAGGAAGGTTGTTCTCCTCAGCATATTTATATAGAAGGAATCGCAGGGATTTTAGCGTTAGCCCGAAAAATCGATTGTCGAGGTCAATACAGTGACCTACTAACTCTGTTTCCTGATCTGATGAGGAGGTCGCTCGGAATCGCCCGAGTTTTTGCCCTCCACCTTTCTTGAGTCGATCCCTTAGAGTCGACTCGTGGAATCCGACTTTTCTTGCCGCTTGACGGATGGAAACGCCTCTGGCGATCAGCGCACGTGCCGTAGACAGTTGATCTTCGCTCATTGGTACGTACTGGGTTTTCCTTATATAGTTCCTGAAACAAAAATATAACTCAAAATGTGCATATACTATTTTGTAAACAAAGTGGGGCAAAACCCCGCAACGTGAGGTAAGTCCCCGCATGCGGGACTTTGCCCCTAAAATGCTGCGGGGTTTTGCCCCATTCGGTATTGCTCAAAGCCATTTATTTTTAAGATATTTGTAAACAAACTGAAGCAAAATTGAAACACACAGAAATAAAGCTTAGGAGTAATACTATCCACTATGGAATCGCTCTTAAAGAAAATCGTAACCACATGCGCACATTTTGAAAGTAAATTAATGTATATATTACATTGAAATTACAAAAAATCAACTTACCCCATTTTAACGACTCACAAGCAACCTGCCGCCATCAATTTGCACGTCACACTAGACGATATGAAGACCGACCTGCCGCCTGGCGGCTGGCTCTGGAATCGTTCCCGGGCTATTCAAAAATCAGGTGCGTGGCTTTGCCCCGTGCAGGACTTTGCCCCCACCTACCCTACTTCAGGCAGTTGTTGAAACCCCTAGAAGATCAACCACGTGTGTAAAAAAAATTTCTGTTAAGATTCTTAAGAAAAAAAATCATATGCCTTCAAGCCAGTGTTTGTTTGCACGTTTCAAGAGCGGGTCTACTGCATGTGGAGACAACGACAAATAGAAGATTAACCTGATTCCCATAGACACATGCTTTTTGGGGATGAATCCACGTTCACAACAAATGGCGTTGTCTCTTCCCAAAATTGTGGGTGGGGGCCGGACGAAAATCAAAATTTTGTCATTGTTAATAAAAACCAGTATTACCAGTGCGATATTATTAACAACAAGTGAATTGGTGATACCTATTCACAGTTTTATGAAAAGAAACTGACGTATTTTTTAGATAATGTGAGTTCGCAAGTAGGTACATGTTTGTACATGATGGATGTCTCCACGGTGGCCCCCTCGTTCACCCCATTAGATTTTTTTATAGGAAAATTTAACTCTTTGATGCATGGTGGTACATGTTGTGCACCACATATTCCTAGACATTTAAAGCATAGTGGTCCATGAAGTGTACCACATATGAATCAATTTTTCTCGGAGTTGCATAGCGGTTTGGTTTGTGAACCACCTGGTGTCGAGCATTGTTTACACATAGACTCGACATTTCAAGGCCGAATAAGACACCACCTGACAGTTAAATTATTGTGCATCATGTTGGTTGTTTTGTGACAATAGGATGTGCTGTCGTTGAGCGTTTCCTCTCGTAAACAAAATTCATTTGTTTCCTTGTTATTTTGATCGCATACATCGATAACTGATACATTCAGAGAAGGAATATTGTAGGAAGTAAAATAAAATACTCGAATGTACTGTAACTGAGAGTCTCATTTGTGATTGTTCTATATTCGTACCACCATGCATATGGGTTATTTCTGTTTTTAGCGCAAATATGGATGATAGTGAAGAATTGCCATTCAGACTAGTGGGTTTATACAGAGTCGAATTGTACGATGAATTATACGCTGATATTCCTTCAGGAAAGGATTCAGATGATATTGGTAGTGATTCTGAGAATGCAAATGAATTTCAGAATATCGAACCACCTTTAGAACTTGAGATAGAAGATGATTGGAAGGTTGAGGATCTACTTCCACTGTCAAATTTAGTAGATGTTCCGGTCGTTCGGCAGAAACCAGAATGGAGTAAAACTTACAATGTCGGTGTTGCGACCCATTTCTCAGAAGACAGTGAATATTACTGGCATTCTTAGACCCTTTCAACTTTTTGAGTTGTTTTTATCTGATAACATGTTGGATATCATCGTTTTCCAAACAAACTTGTATGCAACTTAGACTAGACATGGTTGTATGTTCAAACCTTTGACTATTATTGAACTAACATTTTTCTGGGCATGAATTTACTGAATGGGGTTGAAAAAATTGCCTAGTTATCGGGACTGTTGACTTTCATGACAGTTTCGTGAGCAATTTGATGAAAGTGAATTGGTTTGGATAGATTATCACAAATCTCCATATCAATGATAATGTATTGATATGCCATGTCGTGGTTCGCCTGATTTCGATAAACTTTATAAAATTCGGCCGTTCGTGTCGTCATTACAAACAAACTTTTTGAGGTACTTTAGACCATCCGAATTCATAGTTATTGATGAGTCTATGATAAAATTCAAAGGCTGTTCCACACTAAAACAATACCTACCAAAAAAGCCTATCAAACGTTGGTACAAAAAGTGGATATTGTTATAAATTCGAAATCTACACTGGAAAAACAGGAAACTCGTTCGAGAAAGCTCTTGGAGTGAAAGTTGTGAATACATTGTGCGAAAGCTTTGATAACAAATGCCACATGTTATTGTTCGACAATTATTTCAGCAGTGTTGAGCATATGGAAAATTTTAAAAAGCTGAAAATATTCGCATGTGCAACTATAGATCCAACAAGGAAAGAGTTACCCGTTTTTCCAAAAGATAAAAAATTGAAACAGGGCGACTTTGATCATTTCACAAGCAACAATGGCATCTATACAGTTCATCTGATTTCGGATGATTACTCTCTGATTACAATGCCCAAATGAATTCTGTTGATAAGTTGGATCAACTGAAAAGTTGTTATGAAATCGACAGAAAGTCAAAGAAAGGGTGACATAGGATTTTCTTTCACTTTTTAGTTGTATGTATTGTTAACGCATATGTTCCACACAAGCAACTGGATACTTCCTCCAAATTGAGTATGAAAGATTTCAGATGTGAAGTAAACACTTCATTGGTATCACAGACAAAAATATGCCAACCACAAAATGGATAGATACCCACGAAACCTATACAATTCAAAAAACATAAGCCATATGTTCCCCCTTCACATCAAACAATTGTTGGGAGCTACCTCATGCCCAGCGCACAGCTTTGCGGATGATAGTAGGTACCCTTTATACCGCGTTCTCTTCCAAAGTTCCGACACCAGCCCGTGAAATCAGATGGGAACTGGGAAGGAATGTGAACGATCCAGATATGGACCTAGCAAAAATTCTAGAATGGGGATCCAACAAATTGGTAGAATTCAATGCGAATAAAACCCTTTCTCTAGAAAGGCTGATCTCATATTAGCCAACGTAATTACGTCGGGAGTATCCATACCAATACAGTCCTCTATTTCGTGGCGCGGTATTACTATCAGCAGTACCCTGTCATGGAAAAGCCATGTGAGGTCAAAAGTGCTTCTCAAAAACTTGGCTTCGTAGAGGTCAGTTTTCACATCCGCTTTGTCGTCACTTTGGAGACATGCCGAACATCTCTTTTTCAGGGCATGTTCTTCCAACGAACTACAAAACTTTGGAACTCACTGCCTCGGGAGATGTTCCTTGAGGCATACAGCCTGCAGAAATTCAAGAAGAATACTGATTCCTTCCTAATTTCCCTCGGCTCACACGATGTTCTTTGAACATCACATGATTTTCCTTTTCGTGAGAACCAAAACACAAATATAAACCTTTATCGGTCAATCACAATGTATTTTATTTCAAAAAGTAGTGTCGACGATACTATTCAAAATGGTGTATCTCATATATACCAAACATTCTTCAATGTTGAGAACGTCGTAGTGTTATTTCATGTATGCAGGGTGAGTGAAAAGAAACGGTCCAAGTTCTTTAGAAAAATGCTCTTTTTTTTCAATAAATACCCTGTAGTTCAGAAAAGAATCTGTTAATTCTCATGAATTTTTGATAAAATGTACGGTTTGAGTAGTCCAAGATATTATCATCAATATCAGCATAGGTATCCGGACTCGTTTGACGGCTATATACTTTTGAATGTATGGTTTTTATTGATACCCCTTATATTCCAATCATGCAATATCCTAAATACACGGTAAATGAAATGTTTCACGCCTGACCATGGATTATTTGAAGGATCTGACTATTGGGGTGTATCAGGTACAGTCATATACATGTTGTATTCAGGACAGACTCCAGATGCAAAAAGGATATATATTAGGATATATATTAGAATGGAACAAGAAAGCCTTATAAGATTCCGAGCATTTTCTAGATTTGCAACAAAATATATGTTATGTATTGCTTGCAACACAGAATTAAATGATGACGATCCTCCCATTTTGGGTTATTACTGTGCCTGCAAATCCGGTTCAAGAACATTAGGAACTTGTTTTGTGGTTGGGATATGCAAGATCGTGACGTTTATTTTCCTACGTGTCTTTTTGGATTCATTGCCGATCCTGCTCATAGAAGAGCTCCAGATGATTTTGGTATTCAAAATTCATATTCATAGAACAATGAGAACGTTCATTATTAATAATTTTTTAACGTTTAGAAAAATGATAGTTAGTTTTTAAGACATATCATATAGTTTCCTCTGAAAACGATAAGATGCTCAAATAAACCGCTTCTGTGAATATTTTGGGAATGAAAATAATATTTTCTTTAAAATACTGGGTTTTCCAGAAGTCGCGCACCCCATTAAAGGGATTAAAAGAGAAAAATATTCTGAGACGAAAAGTCTTTAGCCATTTTTCAATCAGATGCATAGATAATTAATTATTAATTGACTAATGTGACCAATCAGGAGCGCCCCAGTCTCGGTCTACTGCGTGAGAAGCCGGCAGCAGCTCTGGCGTCTCACTCTCGCGTCTCTTACTGCTTTTCCACTTACTTTTTATTCTTCTGTCGCGCGCTCCTGATTGGTCACTTTCATTAATTAATAATTAATTATCTATGCATCTAATTGAAAAATGGCTAAGGACTTTTCGTCTCAGAATATTTTTCTCTTTCGATCGATTGATCGATTTGATAGTGTCCTTGGGGCCCCAGACGACTCCTGAGTTGACGTGGAATGGCTGTTTTGACGGTTGTAATTGCATAAAACACACATTAAACATTAATTATATGAGAATAAGTCGAAGCTTGCGACTTGAAAAAATTTACTTCAACTTTCTTGAGTGAAAAGATGTAGATGTTCGCGCGCGCTCACTGCTGTGGCACCCTCTCGCTTCTTGTCCATCCTAATTGCGCAAACGCAGATTAGTATAGCACCCTATAGACTCATGTGGGAATATACTCAGGACCGTAATTAAATATTTGCGATTCCGCAACAATATATATTTATTCATATTTTTTTGTTTGAAAATTATTCAAAAACATTTCAAAATAAGTTCATTGAAGAAATGAACACAAAACATAGATATTTACTTTCGCGGACTATCTTGTAGAATTTTGTTTATTTGTTTATTGTACACCAAATATCATATTCCTAGGTTTTCTTGATTTGAAAATATCCCCTATTTTTTAAAAAAACCCACATTTCACAGAAATCATATTAAATATTCCTCTATTTAAATTGAATCAGCTTTCAAATAATGGAGAATTAGTCCCAACCTTGAGAGGGGTATTGCTTCTGATACATTTCAATTTTCTCTAGTTTCGTCGGAAACAGGACTTTCAAATTAGAAACATTTCATACACCGCACTCGACTATTCCCATAAGAATAGTGCGGGGGAAAAAAGTAGCAAGTAGAAAAGACATTCTCAAAATTTTACAGACTTCCAAAACGAACAACGGTATACTTTTAAAACCACAGTTTCATAGTAATTATTTATGTCAGAAGATGAATTTAATAAGCGAAATGAATTTTGTAAACGAATGACCCGTTGATTATAATTATTATAATAGCTTCTGTATGAAGGCGCCTCTTACTTGAAAATAAGATTCAAAATAACTTTCAAGTGTTGTACACGTCTAGTAACATCGATATCTGGGGTAATACCTTTCCCATCTCCTAAATAGTAGTGGCAGACGTTTCAAGGATCATGCTTTATAGGAATAATGATTTAGTGTTGCATTAACGATCTTTCAAATCCAATTAGATATTTCTCAATTATAAAATGAACAAAAAATGTTCCAAACTGGATACTTACTCAACTTCTGAAATGAATGATCCATTGTGGCTTGTACACGTTTAAATTACTTACCTACTTTAATCTTCCATATTATTAGATGGTACCAAATAAGTCCTTTCACTCTCAAGTATTTCCTGATCATTGTTATTTACTTCTTCAATCATGAGCGGTCAGATGTGCTTTTTTAGGGGTGAAAGTTATTGCTCATTTGACTGTCGTCTAGTAATGGTCTTGTAGGTCTTCAAAATTTCGTTTTACAGTCTGCTTTTCAGACGTCAGAAAGACGTCCTGCTGATGACGTCCAATGGCTATGACATTTTGACGTCTTTTCACAGTCTCTGAGACGCCACTTTCTTACGATAGCTGGTCAATTATATGACAAAATTAGGACGTCATTTTGACGTCACCTTGCTACCTGGGACGCTACCCCATCTCATATGGCACTATAATTCATCCGACTGGGATGGTCCTAGCATGTTTTTCTCAGAATTTTTATGAAATTGAGTGTTTCTCTTTTGGAGATCCAACACAATGCGCCGAGACAGTTTATGAAATCATAATGCTGAGGATATAAACATATATACCAAACAGGTCAAGAAGACCATCATTGATAAACCTTGGACCAGCAGAACCTGTCCAGAGCTGTCGTTTTCAAGCAAGCAGCATATCAAAATGATTGCCCTGGCACCACATAAGAATATATTGAAGCTAGAGAAATGTGCAAGGAGACCATAGAATCGACAGAGTCTTACACCGTTAAGATAAGATTGAAACTCGTTGAGTGTCCTAGTAGTAGTACTACTGGAGCCGGCCACAAAGTCGTTTGACTGCCTGCAGCCGGTATTATCCCTGCAAAGTTTATTCAGCTCATCTTCCGCCCACTCGTCGAGTGTCCGTACAGGTCCTGCTGGTTTTGGTCTTTTCCAAAAGCTGCGGTAAGAAATTTAACTTCCAGCTCATTTCTCCCTGAACTAAGGAAGATGGAGCACCATCGACGAATGCTAACATGTTTTCTACAAATTCTACACTGGATTCATGGGAATATCAGGCCTTGAACATTTCCATTGACAGTCATATGCCTAAGATTTCCTTTTGACAAAGAACTATCAGTGCTAGGGCGGCGACTTGCAGCATCGAAAGGTGACGGATAGCCAGATGGCCTGCGGTGTGCGACTCATAGTCACGCTGCAGGTTACCACCCGTGCCAATGGATGCATGGCGGTGGGAGATCACCGCTTCAAACGAAGTCTGTGGGATACCAGACGACCTCCCACAGTGATCAGCCTAACACCAGTACAAGGGACTCTGTAGGTGTGGACTTCATTTCCCCCCATACTTTTGGAAACCAAATAGAGAAAACTCAAACACACCGATGGAAATGATCACCAAGAAGATTCTAGTTGAATCACACTCGTTATCAAAAACCGTTATTGCGACCGGGGAGGAGGTAAGTTTGGGCTAAACCAATCTTGACAAACCTCAGCAATCCCAATGCTGCGGGTAGCTCAAGCCAAACTCCAGCACAGTAAGGCTGCATCAGCAACCCTGTAGCAGAGTTTTTGCACAGGGAAACATCAGCGTATCCCTGATTCAAGAACCCTGGCTGGTGAAAGGACACATTTCAAGTGTCGGTCAATCCGAAGGTAAGATTTTTATAACCAAACCTGCGGAAACGCCAGATCATGCATACTTGTTAAAACGGACATGAACGTGTTGAATCTGTCTGAATTCTGTTACAGCAATGTGTAGGTCACAAGGGATGGAGTGAAGAGGGGCATCGTCTAGCTTATGTTTTAATGCTTAAGACTCTCCAAGTCCTCCACCATCAGAGTATGTGGAGGAACTGATCCAACAGAGCGAGACATACAAACTCTACACCCTGGTAATTATCGGAGCCGATGCAAATGCACACAACACAGTGTGGGGCAGTACCGACATGAACATAATGAATTTGTGGACATTACCCTTGACTCCGTCCCAGGTGGGTCGGCAGGTTGGGAAGTGATTAGTCGCAGACGAACCCTCAAACTCGGATTACCGACACATTTATCTGGCCAACTGGCCAAAATGTTTCGGGACCCGAGGAAAAACAACTGGCTGAGAAATCGGGAAAAGCTAAAGAATTTTATAAATATTAAACCGAACACATATATTGCTTATAGAGGAAACCTCTCAAAAAATTCAGGAGGCCATAATAACTTCGTATCAGAACAACTTCCCCTAAGAAGCAGAAAAACGAAAGGAAAAGTGAGCTGGTAAAGTATCTAACTCACAAAACTACGGATAAAAACGCATAAATTATTTAATAGAACGAAAAAACTGGTTTGTGGGAGAATACTCCAAAACACTGCTAGAATACAACATAACCATCAGAGGGAAGCAAACAAAAGCATGGAGGAAGTTCTGTGAGGACACAGAACGAAATTCGGAAAGTGCATGACTCCATTACGCATTTTCCAGGATCTACCATTTTCACAATTCACAGCAATGACTGGGAGGTGGCAAAGCGGATCGTAACATACCCGAACGTAATATGGGCAATAAACTCGTTCAACCCATATAAATCACCTGGACAAAATGGAATATTTTCTCTTCTACCTCAACATGGAATTGAAGATCTAGCACCAGAATATTGCAGACTTTTCAGGATTACTCTAGCAATCTGAGTGATAGTGGCCGCGGTCGTATGAAAAACTCTCCACGTGAACAACTTTGGGTTTGCTTCTTGAGGTGAGCTGAATGTGACATACCAATTTGTTGACCTTCTGATTAACACATAATGTTCCTGTAGTTTGGAGCATCCCAGTTAACACAAACCTCTAGGCGATGTAGCTTCCTTGATTATTGTGGTAACAGTATGAATTACTTATATACATTGCTGTTACCGCTTTGTGATGCCAAATATTACGAATTGTTCACAATTTTCTTCTCGTTAGTACCGCTTTTAGTTACAAAATGTGCAGAAAATTGCGAAGCACATTGACATGAATTTTGATTTCATTCCTGAAGAAGTGACCTAAATTACCGGCATTGAGCATTGTTTGTCGAGACTTTCGTGAGTCGGGTGTTGAACTTGTAGGTATTGGGTTGATGGCACGGAGTCATTTTATCAATATTCTATAGGCATTTGTGATGGTGTTCTGTTCAATTCTTTCTCTTTTGATAGTTAATCCAAGTGTGTTTGTAAACATTACTTCAAGGACAAGGACAGTGTTTTAAAAATTCGCCATTTCCAGGTTAGGTACTGATTTCGTCGGGAAGAAAATGCTGTCCAGAGAACTGGAATTGAATTTTAGTATTTTCTGTTTTTCAATATTTTGTTTTTATTATGATTTAGGTTGAAACAAGATGAAATTTGTTTCAATCTCGAATTTTCCATATTTTTTATTCATTCAGGTTCCTGATTGAAAATTGATGTGGCAGAGATTTGATTCGAAAGGGAATTTAATACATGAGGATCTGTTATATCTGCATATAATTTGCAAATTGGGTGCAGAACAATTTACTGGTATATAGTGATGAAGTTTTAAAAGCATATCACAATTAGCAGGTGTTGTTTTAAATTTTGAAATGTCTAAACATTTCACTATCTTTTTCCTGTTTATTTCATACCTTGATGTGTGAATGAATGTATACAAAATTTGGTACAACATCAAATTTAGCATGATGTAAATTATAGTTAACAAATTTGAAAATTGAAGATCTGAAATAAATCTTTTTTACATGTTTCTGTTCATTAGGAATTTGAAATACTTACATGAATCTCTCAAAAAGTCTGTACGAATAACAGGTGAGTTACACTGTTAGCCACAATTAAAACCTACAAAATCATACCTATGAATTCATTATAG